>OX276392.1:10062943-12645922 GCA_946251805.1 Cybosia mesomella
AAAAAGACTTTACCTTTCTTTTAGAACACTGTCCTGTTAGTCCAACCAAGGTTCAATTTGAATGTTAAATTGGAATTTTATTCCGTTACAAAAATATCAGTGACAGTATATGCATATGTCAATTAAAATTATGCATCTGGAAAATTGAGTTGAATAAAACAAACGCTGGGAATTTCAGACAGAAATAGGTAGAATATTGGCATCCCTGTGTATTTATATCTATATACAGGTCATTCCATGGCTGTGCTACATGGAGGGAAAGTATCTTAAATAATGTAGGTAGTCAATTTTAATGAAAGAAGACAAGGTACATTTTAATTTTAAAGACAAGTAAGGGACAACCTGTATATAGATATTAATACACATGGAAGGCAATATTCTACCTATTTTTGTCTGAAACCCCCAACGTTTGTTTTATTCAACTCAATTTTCAGTGTTTAACATTTAATGTACTTTAGTTCATTAAGATAGTTTGTGATTCAAATTTGTATTGATTGATCGTTATGTTATAATCGAATATGTTATTCGATTTTGAGGGTAGTTTAATTTAAGAGCGGGTGACAGTCGTGGTGTCTTAATGTTTTACACAATTCTCTAATTAAATTGGTGTGCAGCCACTGTATAATTTTTTACGCTAAAGTAGAATACGGTAAAGGCTATAGTGAGATGCGATTTTTTTATACCACTTAGGTGTCAGTTAAGCAGCGATATACAATACTTCAGACACAGAGCAGGACATTTTGTTTTGAATATAAAGACACGGCTATCTTACTCGTTAATCGATCATCGACGACGAACCACGAGTAAATCCGTCGTTCTTCGATCACCCACGTTAGATCTGAGGGCCAATTCTCGTATTCAGTCTCAATCTAATCTCGGACTCCCAAATATCAAAAAAGGTATAATATTAAGGGTCAAAAAAACAAAATTTTGTTGAATATATTGAAAATTTAGTTAGGAGAACATCCTAACAAAATTTACTTACCAGGACACCTTTTCCTTTAAAAAAAGTTGTTTTCGTAACTAAATTTTTAATATCTTCAACAAAATGTTGTTATGAGAAAACCATTTCTGACATTTGGGAGATCTAGACTGTATTGAGACTGAATTTTGAACATCCATTTATTCCGAGAATTGGCGCTCTGTAAGCACCTACGTGAACCCACGCCTAAAACAAGCTTTTAGTTTAATTGAAGGCAGATTCAAAACAGATAATTGAAAGCTTGACTCCAGAACCTACCCCTGGGACTAAAAATAGCCTATGTGTTATTCCAGATTATAATAATCTATTCCTGTACCAAATTACAGCTAGACCCTTTCAGTCATTTGAGCGTGATTAAGTAACAAACATCCAAATGCCCAACATCTTCACAAACTTTCACATTTATAATATAAGTTGGACTACGATAGGATACTCGGATTTCTAGTACTAGGATACTATCAAGTAGGATAGGATTTGCCACGTGTGTATAACCCTGTAAGCATTAAAGGTATGTGCCGGCTACTAGCATCAATCTATCGTCACTAATCGGACTTTTATAGCCAATAAACCTGATTTAGGGATGATAAATTGGTTAGGTAATCGTTCAATAATCATCGATACTTCTATCTCCTATACCGAGAATCTCATGAAAACAGAAAGAAGTTAAGTATCTTTGTATTCACCGAATGCTTTACTTTTTTTTTGACACTAACAATAACATGTTTCTTTTTTTATGCTACTAGCTGATGCCCGTGGCTCCACCCGCGCGGATATCGGTTATCGTTTTTTGGTCATATCTCCGGTTCTACTTAATCAATCGCAGTCAAAGATGCAGATTTTAAGTCTGACCAAGACCTTTCTTATAGAATAAACGCATAAAAATCCGTTCAGTAGTGATTGCATCCATTGCGAACAAACAGACAAACAGACAAGAATTCCAAAAAAAAAAAACTTTCGTACCTAAAATTTACTGCATGTTTACGTTATCACTATCTTAGTGACATTGGCTTAAATTTAATTACCATCACCTGAATAAAGATAACTTAAGATATACGTCACCGCGTCGTGACGTCACTTAGGATGTTAGTCCCACCAGCTCGTGTGTATGCACACACGAGCTGCTATCACGGCGTGCAAGTGATTTATGCACTGTGAACAGTGAACGGAACGATAAGAGTCGTACAAGGCCCCACGTAATTTAAGCCTGTGAGGACCCGGCTTTAGAATATTCGTTCCAAATTTATGGTGGATGTGAGATATTGGAATTTTTATTTTATCTATTACATTTTTGAATTCACATTCTGTTGCTTGACGTATACCTTCTTCTCGTAATATCTCAGTGCGGTGCTAATATGTACTAGAATATCATATTTTTATGTCTAAAGTAGAAACAACTTTTTTTTTGTATATTTAGGACACGTCAATTTGACTTACCTCGCTTGATGGTAAGCTGAAGGTAAAGTCTCAGGAAAGAGGGTCACCATTACATACACGTACCATGTTAACAATGGTGGTACTCAGCTTGACGGCCTCATCAGAAGAGGATTGTCGTCGCAGCACCGCATGACACCCACCGGTCCCACTAGTGCTGCTACCTTGTTTTGCTGGCGTCTCATACTTTAGCTAGGTAGGTATTTAGTACTTAGGCGTGACCTCGTGGCATCCATCGGGGTGGGAGTCTTATCGCTCGGCAGCATTATTGCGGCGTGGCAATGGTGCGGAGTGCGAGCGCTTGGGCCGCCGCCGCCTTCTTCTGCGGGCATGTAATGCTCAATGCCAATATCAAATGCTTCATGGGCAACCTTACACGGCGGCGTCTGAAGACCCGATGCGGCGTGCAGTTTTAGTCGGTTCAAGCCCGACATAACCGCCCCCGCTGGCCGGCGTGAGAGGGGGGGGGGGGAAGTATCCGAGGGAATTTCCGCACGAAATAAATAAATGTTATTTAGTACTTCAATTAGTGAATTTTGCGCAGTAACCAAATTCTTTTTTAAAGAAAAAGTAGCCCAAGTTTTGCCTGATAATAGCAGCTATCTCTCTGTGAAAATCCCGCCTAAAGCAGCCCAACCATTTTGGATTTTAGAGGTCCCGGCGCTTAGGTTGGTACGTCATCGTCGGGAAGAAGAGAGTCCGGCTAAGATCGGCTCACTTCGGTTTTGTAGAGCGTTCTCTTCGTCTTATATCGGACTGAATGTATGATACCTTTATAATCAAGCAGTCAGGTTGATGTGCGATAGAGAGAACCCTCTACAAAACCGACGTAAACCGATTTTAACCGGTATATCACTATTATTCCCGTCGTACCAACTCAAACGTGGGATACAGAACGTTCGTATACAATACTTTAAAGCTGTTATGTTAATATTACAAACACACAGTTCAATTTTATTTATTCGTATTGATATATCGGTGCTGAGACGTAATGGATACGACACCACAGCTCATAATACATGCCTGACGCTATACAAATAGAACACGAACAGTAGTATCTCAGAGAGCTACTAAATGGAGCGGTTCGATACTAAATGGTATTATATAGGTATTTAGTTAGTATAATCCTACAGTACCTCAGCTGAACATATTTCATGTATGAAGCGATATCAGACTATCGTGTGAAGTATGGGGAGTTGGTCCAAGTTATAAAAGGTCTTAAAGAAAAATTACGAGCTCGATTTTGGGCTATATAAAAATACTAGCTGATGGCCCCGGCTCCGCCTGCGCGGAGGTCTGTTATCGGTTTTTGGTTATATTTTGGGTTTTACTTTACCAATTGAATGCTTGAAAATGAAAATGAAAATACGGCAGAATTTAAGTCTGATCAAGACCTTTTTAATAGAAAAAAACCACATCAAAATACTTTCTGCAGTTTTTGTGTTCATCCATTTAACAAATTTATACACACAATATACCTTTAAACGATTTTCATGAGATTTAGTAAACGAGGGGTCTCGGGGGCGCTAAATCGATCTAGCTAGGTTTCATTAATAGCAAACGTTGAAAAAAAATCCTAGTAAGGCTCGGTCACCCTGATATTTACAATTAAATTATACAATGAGAAATATGACAAGTCAAGTTGGAACTGCCAGGTTGTGATATTTAGAATGAATAAATATGATGCTTTATATGCATAATTTTATTTGGCAATAAACACTAGGAAATGTTAGTAAAATAGTGCGATTTTTTTCTTTATCTTTCAATTAATTTAGAATTGTCAACACTTAAGTATTATTTCAGTTCTAACCGCTTCCTCTTATGATTTGCGCTGCTGGTCGTCTGTATTCAATGCCAACGGAAGCATAGAGCACAAAGCACTCACCGCTGCGGACAATAGCCGACTCTGACCGCCGACACCGACACTCGTAGTATCACTGCGTTTTATACACCAGCTTTTTGCAATTAGCTGGCAAGCAAGTGTGGTGTTAGTATAAGAGGGGCCTAGACATACTTTTGTCTAGTGGTCAAGTTGTTTCAACTGGTGTGACTTTCCAATATAGTATTTTATCTTTGAGTGAGGCTATTTTCGTTAGCGAATCCTTTTGTTTCAGTCTGTATAAGTTATTGTATTTAGGATATTGAGATTTAACTCTGACCACCAACGAAATATGTTCTCAATAATCTTGTCTACACTAATTCTTTCTAGTTTTTTTTTTGCAGTACTGCAAATACAGGAACAGTTTATTAATTTTATTTTTAATGTCATTTGATGTACTCAATGCTCTTCTATTAAAATGAGGGGTGCGGATGTACCTATATATATTTTAGATAAGTTATTTATTTATTATGTTATGTTATGTTATAGAGATTTATTTTCGACAATTATATTCTCGTTTTATGAATTCTAATTGTGTCGTACATGTCAACTATCACTTTTTCAGTCCTGCAATATACCAAGAAATTAGTGTAGCTCTGTGACTTTCTTAACGAGTAATCTAACATACCTGTGTTAAATTTATTTTAATAATACCTTTTGGTGTTATATTCATATCCAAAAATGCAGCTGAGCTTTAAAAAACAGTATGAGATCACATTTCACATGTCAGTAACACATTAAGATATTATTTTCGTTAATAATGAATATAATATATTGTTTGATTTGTTATTGTTGTAAAGAATGATGTTTCCATTTTTATGTAAGGCACGTCAATATCCAAAAAGGCGAAAAAAGCCGCCAAATAGGCGGCTAAGAAGGCGGCAAAAGCCGCTGCGGCGAAGGCGCCGAAGAGGCTCCGCGCCCCACGCTCCACTGCCGTCGTCCTGACGGTGACGACGGAGGGAGTGGAGAAGGGCGTGGGGTACGCCCAGGTCCTGAGGCAGGTTAAAGCCTCAGTGGAACTCAAGGCCCTCGAGATTGAGGGGGGGCTCCGGTGCAAAACAACTCGCACAGGAGCTCGCCTCCTCGAGGTCTCCGGCGCCACCAGCGGCCCCAAAGCCGACGCCCTAGCGGCCAAGCTGAGGGAGTCGCTGGATACCGAAGCCGTCCGCGTCACCAGACCCAACAAATGCGCAGGTTTGCGCATTTCGGGTCTGGATGACGCGGCCATGACGGAGGAAGTCATCTCCGCCGTCGTGGAGGCGGGCGGCTGCCCCCGTGATCAGGTGAGAGCTGGAGAAATCCGCTTCAGCTCCACGGGTCACGGCACGGCAGTCGTCAACTGCCCCGTCGCAGCGGCGCAGAAAATTGCGGACGAACGGAGCCTCCTCGTTGGGGGCTTCCTAAAGGCGCGGGTGCAACTCCTGCAGCCCCGCGAGACCAGGTGCTTCAGGTGCCTGGCCGTGGGGCATGTGGGAGTGCAGTGCACAGCGGGAGACACCGTGGGGGATCGGAGCTTCCGCTGCAGTCAGCCCGGGCACAAGGTCAGTGCTTGTGATGCTCCGCCGCGCTGCTACAAATGCGTAGCAGAGGGCAAAGCGGCGGAGCACCGGGCGGACAGCAGAACCTGCGCCGCCTCGAGGCCAAAGCCCCGTTCGTCCGCAACGGGTAGCGGAGGTGCCGTTCAGGAGCGGCCACATTCGCAGCGGGATGCGGAGATGGACGTCCATTAATGGACACACCAATCCGCATCCTGCAGGCGAACATAAACCACTGCACCGGTGCTCAGGATCTTCTGTACCAGAGCATCGTGGAGTGGTCTATCAATGTGGTCGTGGTCGCTGAGCCGTACTGGGTCTACCCCGGAAGCCCGGTGGACCTGGACGGCGTAGCGACCGTCTTCGGGGGGTCCGCCGCGGACGCCTCGCGCCTTGCACTCATTGCAAGGTGCAGAGGCTGTGTCGCGGCGGACTATGAGGGCTTGGCTGTCGTGGCCGTCTACTTCTCGCCAAGCCTTGACCAGTACGAGCTTGAGCTAAGGCTCGCTGAACTGGACATTGTTCTCGCTGCGTGCCGTCCTCGTCCTGTCTTGGTCCTGGGAGACTTCAACTCTTGGTCTCAGGCCTGGGGCTCCCGGGAAACCAATGACAAGGGGCGAGTACTGGAGGACTGGGCCAACACCCGTGGTCTAGAGGTCCTCAACCGAGGGAGTGTCGCCACCTGGGAGCAGCGGGGGCTCAGTTCGGTCGTGGATGTCGCATTCGCGACCCCTGCTCTCGCCCGCTTACCCGGGGTGCCCGGCAACGGACACTTGGGGAGGACACCGTGCGGTTTTAGTCGAGACACGACATAACCACCCCCGCAGGCCGGCGGGGGGGTATCCGAAGGGATTTCCGCACGTTAAAAAAAAAAAAAAAAAGGCAAGTCAATATGACTTCACCTCGCCTGATGGTAGGTTGAAAGGCGAAGGTTTAAAGGCGAACAAAAGTACTTTGAATACGAAAGGTTCATATTAATAGTTTATTAACTTCAGTAATTATTTGAATCCTATTTTATTTTATTTTATTTTATTTTATTTTATTCATTTAGGAAAACTTACAGCTAGAATACAGATTGAAACATATGTAGGTAATATAAAATGGCCAATTACAAGTTTTCGCATATAGCACTTATTGTAAAATAAACAAGTCGGTATATAGCTAGCAATGTACAGGTATATTGAACTACATACCGTATAACATTATATGTGCAATTTAGTATACCTATATCATAATTATACAGGATATAAAGAACAAGGGAAAAAATAAATTAATACATAAAAAGCAAGTTCTTTTGGCAATCGCTTTACGCTTTGTCGAAAAATGACTTACTCAAATTGACTTTGAGTTGATTAGTGCTGGTGAAAAATAAATCTAAATCGTACTCGTGGCATAGTGAATTGTACGCTCGACACACCCTGATCAGGAAGGAATTTTGTCTGTATGTGCAGGTCGTCAGTCGTTATCTTAGGTTTCCTCAGACGCACAGATGACGTACACAATCCAATCTTACTTAATAATTCAGAGCAGTCAATGGAGTGATTAGCTAGTTTGAACAGAAGAGTCAAATCAGCTATATTTCTACGTTTATATAACGGGAGAATGTGGAAGTGCCTACATCTGCTCAAATAATTAGGTAAATAGGTACTGGATCTGGGGGTGTGTGTTGGGTAACCTCCTCGAGTGTCGCTCCGATTCCGATCCCGCTGTAGTCCGGGGGGAACGGAATCGGAGCGGCCGGTACACCCTGGGCGGCGGTCAATGGCTTCCCCTTCACCCCTTCATAGGGTTGGCATTGATCGTCGGCCAATACCCAACGTGGCGGGAACACATCGCTCTCCGTACTCCTCTGCTTTCAGAGGAGACAGGATGAGCGATGCTGTTAGTGGTGAAATGGCCCAGGGTCAGCCGGGGTGCGAGGGATATGCTCTATGGGTAACCTTACACCCCGGCGTCTGAAGACCCGAGACGGCGTGCGGTTTTAGTCGGTGCAAGCCCGACATAACCACCTCCGCTGGCCGGCGGGGGGGTATCCGAAGGGATTTCCGCACGATAAAAAAAAAAAAAAAAAAAAAAAAAGGTACTGGATCTGAATTGGATGTAACGTAAGAATTTTCTTTGGATTGCTTCCAGTCTATCAATATAAATATCGTAAACAGGATTCCATACCTGCGAGCAATATTCAAGGTGACTACGAACAAAGGCACAATAAAGGATTTTGATTGTTTTGACATTCTTGAAGTCGACTGAGATTCTACGAATAAATCCCAGAGCTTTGGCGGCCCTTTTAACAATACTTTCAACGTGGTCTTCGAATGTTAATTTAGAATCAAAAACTACACCCAAATCTCTAATGGCATTTACTCTTGTTAGAGGAGTATTGGCCAAGGCATAGTTGAAGCAAATAGGGTTCAGTTTACGCGTGAAGGTGCACTGGTAGCATTTAGGGATGTTCAGTTCCAATTTATTTATAATACAATAATTATAAAAATTGTTAAGATCAGTCTGTAAATTATAAGCATCTTCTAAGTTTCGAATTTGGGACATAATCTTCATGTCATCAGCAAATAGAAGAATTTTAGAATAGCTGAAGCATGAAGATATGTCATTAACAAAAATATTAAACAATAAAGGTCCTAACAAAGAACCCTGAGGGATTCCCGAGGGTATACTCCTGGCACGAGAGGAATACCCATTAAGGACTACTGTTTGACACCTATTCTCGACATAAGAGGAGAACCACCTGTATAGATTACCTCGAATACCGATACCTCTCATTTTACGGAGTAGCAACGTATGATCCAGGCGGTCAAAACACTTTCTGAAATCCGTGTAGACAGTGTCCACCTGACTGGGTTCTGACATGGACCCTGTCAAGAAATCACTTCTGTGTAGTGATTTCTTGACAAGGTTGGTAGCACATGAACGCCCTTTCATGAAACCGTGTTGTTGTTCACTAATAAGAGGTCTGAGAGACGCATAAAGCTGCGTATGTACCACCTTCTCCAACATTTTAGCAAACAAGCACAATTTGGATATGGGTCTATAGTTCTCGACTGAGTCTCGCGGGCCCTTCTTATAAACAGGTGTTATAAATGCGGTCTTCCAGATTTCAGGCATCAACCCCTCACTCAAAGATCGCTGGAATAAAATCGTTAGTAGGGTGGCAAGGCTTTTAGCGCAATTTAATACAACACTGGTGGTATATCATCAGGGCCAGCAGATTTATTTAAATTAATACCCTTGAGTAACTTAAGGACTTCTACCTCGCGTACCTCTATAGAACCTAAGTCAGTCGACGTTACACCATTAGTCTCACTATGCACCGGGCACGATGAAGGGGGATGTTGAGGGCTCGAACGTTCCAAAAAGTTAGCGTGCAAGTAATCACTAAACATATCGCACACGTCGCCACCGTCAGTGGCAGAGCGCTGACCGTACCTTAATTTTGAAGGGTAGGTATTAGCTTGCCTTTTAGACTTCACATAGGATCAAAAAGCCTGAGGTGTTTTAGTTATGCCTTCCTCTATTTTAGCTATATACTGGTTATACATCTCAACTTCAACCTCCTTGGCACGTTAACTACACGAATTTGTGTTGTAACATAGACACGAGTCGAGCTATGGTACGTTTTCGTATCCTTCGATTTGTGCTTTGCTTCAACATCGAATGCGAAGGGTCTTATATAGACGAAACATTTCAATCATGTCTTGGAGTAAGTTCCGGCAATGTTGTGGTACTTATTCACTTTGTGCACTAAACCCGATTATGATTCACATCGATACCAAATTGTATGAAACTTAAGAATCTTTCTTTTATTCTTTGCTTTCTTTGCCTGAGCCATAGCCAGAGCCTCGCCTATCAATCAGCAGGTGTACTGGCTTGCAGGTAAGGTTATTATGGCTCCGAAATTCTTGGTGGGGCCATAAAAATATCCAACTCACTAATTAATGAATCATAATAGAAATAATTCGTTCATAAACAACTTGACGGCCTCCGTGGCGTAGCGGTAGTGCATTCGACTGCTACGACAGGGGGCGTGGGGGCAGTGCAAATATTTGTATGCATTAATATGTCTATTTGCATTGGTCTCGGTATTTCTATGTATAATATGTATGTATTTACAAACAAAATGTATACAAGTATGTTTATCCGCATTCTGGAACCCATAACACAAGCTAGTTAAACTAGGCTTACTTTGGGTCTAGAAAGCGCTGTGTAGAATGTCGAAGAATATTTATTTTCAATCATACATATTACATCAATGATAGTTCAAATGACATTATTAGAAAGAAACACATAGGTTTTTTTTTTTTTAATAGTTTATTTCATAACATATTATATGATTCATTTAACAACATCACAAAAACCTTTATAGATTTATCTAGATATTGGATCACTGTCGTTACACATTCAACACAACACAAATTACTTTAAACATACATATAAAAAATATGACACAGTTATCACTGATAGTGTTAATGACAGAAGCTGAATGCATTTAATCTTCAGAACGGCAACGGAGCGCAATATCGTCATGATGAGGATCCAACAATGGGCCCTCGATCTCTAGTGGATATTAAATTTCCGTTGATACCACAATGAAATGTCTGGAATAGACTAGGCTATGTATGAATTAGTCTGCTCTATTCATGTCGCTTTGAATAACGGCATTGTTATCTGAAATACTTGTTGTTATTGAAATGGATGTTGTTTTAAATATACTCAAAGTATTTTAAAATGCGAACGTACGTCTTTATGTATAAAGGAGAAAGAGTTCGGGTGATGCGAAATCTGACAACCCAAATTTAATCGAACAAATGGCAACTCAGGCGCCGGAGGTCGCTTAACGACCTCCGTCCTCCATGAGCGCAGGCCTGGGGGTGGCGGGTGAGGCCACCTGTCACCCCAGCAGAAGCAGGCCGGGACGGTGGGGCGACAAGCGCCCCTCCCCCAAACCGGGGCAAGACGGGGACACCGTGGTTCCCAAACCCGAGGGGGCCATCTCGAAACCGGAGATGGCCCAGGGTCAGTTGGGGTGCGAGGGATATGCTCTATGGGCAACCTTACACCCCGGCGTCTGTAGACCCGAGACGGCGTGCGGTTTTAGTCGGTTCAAGCCCGACATAACCGCCCCCGCTGGCACGCGGGGGGGTATCCGAAGGGATTTCCGCACGAAAAAAAAAAAAAAAGGTATATCTACATCAAATAATCCTTTATTTTTTCCGATTCCCCCATTTAAATCTTAGCCTCGTAGGCAAAAGTAATACAATGAAGTAATATAAGTGTGACACCCCTTATTTTTTACGTACGGAAATCCCTTCGGAAACCCCTCCGCTGGCCAGCGGGGGTGGTTATGTCGTGTATCGACTAAAACCGCACGGTGTCCTCTCCAAGTGTCCGTTGCCGGGCACCCCGGGTTAGCCCTCGAAAGGATAACCCCAGGGTTGCCGGCGGACTTTGGCCGCCACCGCGGCCTTGCCTGGTGGGGTCGGGTAGTGTGACACCCCTGGTGTAGCACACGTCCATAGGCCGCGGTAACCGCTTCACACCAGGTGGGCCGTGTACTTGTCTGATACCTGAGTGATATAAAAAATAATAATAATAAAGCATTAATCAATAAGCCTGTTGCAGTCCAGTCAGGTTACAGGGAAAGACTCCAGAGTGGCCTATGTCCGGCAGTATAAAATAATGCATAGTCCGTATTCATTGAATGGGTGCTGCATCTCTCCTTTTTTATACTAGGAAAAGCAGAATTCTAACATCTATAAAAAGAGACTAAAGCAATCACAGAGCAAGGATTACCTACGCATGATGTTTGATGTTTAACGGTGATTAGTTCATGGTTTGTCGCAAGAAGATCATAATATCACCAACCCGGAGCGGGTTGCAAGTTGCAATGCAATCACAGTCTAATAATAGTGACCGGAAATTGCTGTGCATATAATCTTAAATAGAAATCTAATACGTTATTTTTCTTTGTCAACCCTTTTGACGTGCAGCCCGAAATATCTAATAAACTACTGTCAAATTTCGACCATCCATTGAACCATAGTTACTACAACAATGTAAACAAAACACATTATATTTCACATTTTATTAAGGAAACAAATATTTCTCATACCCTGTTTCGGGATTGCAACAGGATTCTTCCATGGTAGCAGTTCGATTTAGAAATAGAATGCAGATAAATAATGGTACAATACTGTTTGAGCATACATTCAATAAGCTTTTAGTGCATAAATGGTTTTAATTTGCTCTTATAGTGTGTCACTACCATGGATATCTAAGACCGTGCAAAGTGGAGGAGTAAAAGCCGAAAGGTGGACCCCAGACTTCTAAGTGAGAGCCGCGGACGCGGATGGAACTAATGGTAACATAAATGAAGTGGGACAGAGAAGTGGTCCAAGTGCTCTGTTCAACTAATTTGACTACGAGCCTGTAGCATCGTGGTCTGTCTATTTTAGAAGATGAACTATCGTAGACGCACTGGCGCACCCAGATGACGTAAGGGTGGATTAGTTTCTTGCATTAATTCAGTCGAAAATTGTTATGGCAGTAAAATTTATTACAATGCGCCTTCCATTAGTACACCCGTTAGGACCCGTTAGGAGGAGCAAACAAGAGCTACGTGCGATTACGCGGTACAGTTTGTTTGTCTGCCCAAGTGAAATTCAAATGGCATATTTAATTTTAGCTTTGTGACAGTGGTTTTTGGTGTAGAAGGGATAGAAAGGGCAGAACACGGAATATGAAACTAAGAGGTAGACTCCCTGAAACATCGTTAGTGTAGAAACTATTCAGAAAAAAATAACTAAATAGCTTAAAGAGCTGGGCCAACAAATATATAAATAGATCTCTGAGAATCGCAAAATTAGAGTCTTCAGAGAAGCAAACAAATTCTTCAGTTTTATTTATTAGTATAATATTTATTCAGAAAGAAGGGATTTATTTTAGAATAATATCCCAAAACTAAACCTACATCATCAGAATCTTGATAAAATACCTCACATGTTACTCCAACCCAAACGTAAGTTAACTGGAACTAATTTTCATAATGTAAGCAAAATATTATCCGTACGGTTTCATATGACCTGTCTAGAATATATTTTCTTCGCTATCAATCATGTCGGGAGAAAACATTGCTTATCGCGTCCGTTTTTCTAACACACCAACTCACTTAGCTACGTATCTACATATTAAAAATGAAATATCCACATAATATACGTAATGGTGTTCACTTGAGGTGAATCGGCCGTGAATTCTTTTGACAGCTGATATGGGAAGCTTATTATTTTTGTTGTTAGCTTGAAAAAAATACACCTTTACACATGACGTTTGTTAAACGAAATTACAACGCGCGTTTAACATGTATGGTAAGTTGTGACATTGGCACACGATTTTCTCATTTGTACCGCGTTTCTGTGCGCCTATCTATATATATATATATAGCCCACGGCTTCACCTCCTTCGGCTGTTTGAAGACCGTTCAATTGCGTTTGTATCGATAAAAACACATATAATCTACTACTACGCGCTGATGTCGCCCAGAGGACTCACTCATCATATACGCGCTGCATCAGCTCGTTTAAAAAACGTCGTGTGTAAAGTCCCATAAAGAAGATTACATAAGCGTCTCCCTTATGACTATTTTGCAATGCAAAAAGGCTAAAGCCTTCTGGGATACACATTATATTTATGTGAGAATCGTTACAAACATCTATCTAGATTTGCAGTATAAAATAAAAGCATCCTAATTGCCCATTACACACATACTTTACTTACAAACTTTACCAATATCAAGTTTACGAATTATGGGCGCAAGTTACAAATCGTTGCCAAAAAAAGCTGAACTGTAAGTTGCAAACAAGAGTGTTAAGCTGCTATAGCCCCACAATAAAATAGCCGCGACAGTTTAGCACTTACTGTAGGGCCATAAAGTACACAATTATTTTTTCATTGCGCTAATTCCGGTGATTATTAATAACTATGTTGATGCTTTACCGGTGTCGTTTTTTATAGTGTCTTTCGTAAGATGAATTCACAGAATACAAGAATAAACAATACATATTCTAAGACATATAACACAGCGCTATCTGGACACAAAGTAAGCCGAGCTCGTCATGTGGGTTCTTGAATGTGGATAAATATACTTAGATACATTTTTGTAAACAAATACATATTACTCATAGAATCAAATATATATATTTGCACTGAGCTAGGATCATGACGTGATTGGACATAATATGTGAGAATTTAATAATAATAATAATAATTTATTTCAATAATAAGTATACAAAGGATTACACATTTTATTACACACAGAAATTGAACAGTATGATAATTTTGGGTTCCCTGTCTCCCAAAATAGGCTATCGCCGGTGACTTGAGAATCAGTGTTCCTCCTGTTAAATATGACGTTATAAGTATGTATGTAATAATTTAGTGACACTAGTTTCCACACGGGATACCTACATCAGTGTGATAGCCTCGGACCCCGACTGACCCAGGGCCATCTGGCTCCACCTGTCACCCTCAGGTTTGCGCTCATGGAAGGCGGAGGTCTTTTAACGAACTCCAACGTCTGAGTCGCCTCTGCGGATCCTGAACGATCTAGGTCTCTGCCTGACGTGCTCCGCCACCTCCTTCTCGAATATTACTTGAAGAAGAAGGGAGTAGCAGCACACACGCTCGCACTCTGCACCATCGCTGTGAGCAAGATGCCGAGCGAGAGGACTCCGACTCCGAGGGCCGCCACGAGTTCCCGCCTCGCATGCCGGACACTCCGCCAGCGTGTGCAGCCCTGAATCCTCGCTTGCATCACAGTGATGGCACTCAGACGTTGGCTCCTTCTAATTTGTCACAGGTGGTCAACGAAGCACCCCTTCCCAGAGATCACTTGCGTCGGCCGGTACTAGAGCCTCCTGTGTCGCTTCTCTAGCCATTCTTCCATGATGGGTCTCACCGTCACTATTACGGCATGCCCTACGCTTGGTCACCCAAGGCGTTCCTTCCACTTCATCAAGAAAGGTGGCGTTGTAGTTTTAAAAAATATCCGCACGAAAAAAAGACATTGAAAATCGTAAGAAAATTGAAAAAACAGAGACAACATTGAACAAGGCTTCACAGTACATTTTTTCGATGTAACGAAACATCCTAAACTTATGGAACGACTCACCATAAGTTTTATCTTAGTTTAACTTATAGTGTCTTTATACACTCAGAATGTACGCACACCTGCTAAGCTGGGTAGACGATAAATTTACCAAAAATTGGAAATTGGAATAATAGCCAAAATAGTTTATCTTCTAAGTTATCAAAGGTTATAATAAAAAAAAGAAAACAAGTGCACCACGACGGGTAAACGGTACATACACTTAAATTCACAAGTACTTCTCAATGTATAGATTATTCGCTAATTCTATAGCCATACCCGCTGTTGCGTAAATGAAAAAAGTAGTCTCGTTTGGATCGCGGCTGATGTTAGCGGTCATTCTGTTGTTGTTTCTCCCTTACATACTACACTACACACATACATACTTCGATAATATTCAGAGAACTCGTAAGACTTTATGGTCATGTTTTTCAGAATGGAATCAAATAGACCATCTTTTTAAGTTAAATCCAAGGACCAAGGACCACCTACTCTTTATACTCCTTTGGATTTGGCTAGTATTGGTTTTATTTTTATTTTATTTTATATGATAGGTACAGAAACAGACAACAGATTGAGTGTATACTCAATGTTACTACAAACTAAACAACTTTTGTAAATCTGATGTCCACTTACATCTGTACACAGCATTTCAGTGGCATCTTCGATGCTGGTTTACTAAATATTAGTCACTATCGTCTGTCCACCTCACCCCGAAAGGAAAACCTACGCCAGAGCTTGACCCGTTAATCAGAAGGTGAACTGACTAACAGGTGAGGTTGGCTTGGGCGCCGAAGATGTTGATGGGGCCACCACACATTAAATGAATGAGAATAAAAAGAATGGACGCTATCATAAACCGTTTTAGCCGTTTAGCCGTTTAATCAAAAGCAGGAGACGAAGTAAAGCAAATTAATAGGAGAAGAAGGATACAACCGGAATCAATGTTAGGATGATGATGAAAGGAATAAAAAAACACTAAGCCTAAAATCATGGCATCATGGAATTGCTTGGCATCGTAGGCCTCTTGTGGCAATATTCTCAGACGTTTGATAATTTAAATTCAATTCGGGTGTCGAATAATACACTCATTTTATATTTGACTAGCTGGCCCTCCACGGCTCCGCTCGTGGCGTATATTCCCGTAATTTATTAGTTTTCATATAATGTATGAGAATCGGCCGGTTTGTTAACATTTATGATCACTGCTCCGCTCCCTTGGATATTGCAGCGTGATGATATATAGCCTATGACACTCACAAATAATGTGGCTTTCTATTAGTTAAAGAATTTTGCAAATTTGTTGAGTAGATCCAGAGATTACCCCCCGCCAACTTACAACATCACAAACTTTATCTCTCTATAATTGTTCACGCCAAAATGCGCCCAACCCTATGCTGTGCGGGAACAAAGGGAGAGGGAGGGGCGACGGTCGCCCGCGCCGGACACTCGCCAACCTGCAGCGGTGCTCAGTGCACAAACTTTTGTAATTTGTATTTTTTCATTATAGTTTTACTACTTATTACAACAGTCTCTAATTTATTAACATACCACACAAACATATTGAACGACGGGACCCACTTCTATGTACACCGGATCTTTTATTTATTTAAGTATAGAAAAAATAACAGAATACAGAATACAGCTTTAATTAATGGCTTCTGCAGTAGAATCACTGCAATTTCGCCAATGTCAAGTGAAATATAATACATGTTTATAAAATGATAAATGGCGAAGACGCCAATTTCAAGTTTCTTGGTATCACCACCAGTATCTTGCGCCAGAGCCTCGTCCGTTGTTTAGCAGGTGCACCGACTTGCAGGTGAGGTTGACTTGGGCCTCGAGGATGTTGATGGGCCCTATACACCCAGAAAAAATAACTATGAAATATCTTTGAAGTACAGACACTGACATAAATCAGTGTCAAGCCTCTTAAATACTCATGAATTTCTATACAAAAAGTCTTGATACGGTCAAGTTATTCTTACTTGTAGATAGAAAGGTAGATTTTTCCCGAAAGAGTTTAAGTTCGTAGCAACACTCGGTACATAATGTGTACCCGTTTCCAAGCCACTGAATATTTTATTTTGTTATGTAGACACTAACGGCGTTTTCTCTTTATCGATAGCTGTGATACATTGTACTGCCTTTATTGGTATGTAACTCATGTTTGCAGAATTTGTATTGTTGGTGAAAATTACTTGCTAGTTTTGTAAACCACACCCGTGTAAAGGATATTCGTAAAATGTAGTAATAGTCAAAGAAGTAACATAACATTTTTTAAACTGGTAACAAACAAACAGTCCCATCTATTCAGTTCTTGTAAAATAAGTGAATAATAAAATTCATTACAACTATTTAGACCGAAACTATGCATTGCTTGTCATTATGGATTCTGGAATATATGGGTACACATCATTTTATTCTCATTAATGTTTTTTGTGAATACATACTTATCTTATTACCTATACGTAGAAATACTCCGACCAATGCAAATATTTGATTTATTACTCGTAATCCAACTGCAGTATCCAACTGTTTGTGTCAAAGGGATTTCACTGACCGGAAATGGCATAGAAACGTAGTCGACAATACCAAAAAAATAGAATCGGAAATTTCATTTCTAATAATCATCACTACATATTATAAAACTAAGTCTTCCGCCGCGTCTGTCTGTGTGTCTGTCTGTTCGCGATAAATTCAAAAATTACTGCACCTATTGCCATGCTGTTTTCACCAATGTATAGAATGGTTATCAAGAAAGGTTTAACTATAT
This sequence comes from Cybosia mesomella, assembly GCA_946251805.1. Lineage (NCBI taxonomy): Eukaryota > Metazoa > Arthropoda > Insecta > Lepidoptera > Erebidae > Cybosia > Cybosia mesomella. Next base: position 10,080,704 of record OX276392.1, read on the forward strand.
AATTTGTCAAGTTTTTGTATATATTGGCTAAAATATAATGATATTTATTGGAGGTATCGAAAAAAAATAAGCCGTCTGAGAGCTTTCAACGAAAATGCTGCCTAAACCCTTTGAGAGAAAACACAATGATGTATGATAGAATTGTGTATATTATATAGGTTGTGTTGGTGGAATAGGGTCCCATGGGTAGCAAGAACGGGATCAGAATTTCACGTAGGTAAAGCCGCGGGTAATAACTAGTATTACTATAACTCCTTCATTGGAAAATGTCCGTTACTAGGTACTTAATTACCAACCACGGTGAACGTGTATAATAAGTTTACGTGTTTGGATTGCTTGAGTAAACCAAGATATGAAATTCGAATTTAACGCGTAGTTCAAAATACATTATTATTTAGCTTCACCAATATTAACTTGTTATGTATACTATGGAATTTAATTGAATTGGATAAGGTTAGAGAGAATTAATTGGCTTTATCACCTTCTGATTCCATGATAGAAATATAAAACCTACTTTGATTCTTAAGAAATTTATCTGAAAATAAATGACTCCTGAGCGTTTTTACTCTGTATAGTTTAGCAGCATATCGCTCTAAAGTGACCAAAGTAAGACATGCTCCCGCGCACCTCTCATTCCATCATACTGAGTTCCTGCGTCACATATTTAGTTTTGGAGATATTTCAATTGCCAAATTGAATTTCCCTGCCACCGTTCAAATTTCATTGAGCAAGGTTTGATTACATCGAATTTAATTGGTTTTTAGACTAGGGAAATTCCAACTTATGTCTTGGATAGATAAAACATATTAATCATGAAGCATAAAACTGAATGTCTAATCGTTAAATGGTAGTTTCGAATCAAATAAAAGGAAGTTGATTCTAACTCTGTACCGTTTGATTCTAACTATTAAATAGTAATCCTTTCTAGTTCCATAGTCGCAATAGTTAAAACACTTTTCTAGATTAAACAAATCCAAAATAACCCATGCTATTTTGCTAATACTCGTTAATCAATGATGCTTTGCAAATTATTGCACAAATGCATTCTGATACGCCACTACGGTATGATACATTATTGTCGAAGGTATAATATGACCTCCTGGAGTGTATATGTGTGTATTCCAGCAAGACCGACGAGTTACTTACTGCACGAACTTATTACTGCACCAGACACCTTACAGGACGCTCCGGTACTTAATCAAAGGCCTCCGTTGAATTCACCTGAACGTGTTGGTGTTGGTATTCTCAAAACGTGTTCGGAAATTTATCTTTAGGTGTTGTGACGAAGAATTAAAATAATGAAACTAATATAATAGATTTCTCGTTGGAGTTTGTTAAAATGAGTTTCATTAAAATGTGTTTTATACGCATGAATTTTCAAAAATATTAAAGAAAATACATCTACAATACCGGAAGTCGATGCTACAATACTGTAATCGATAAATTGAAAGAAAATATCTTACGAGCATATAAGAAAAATAAATATAGATGGAGACATCAGGATTTAGGTTAGGGACTCCTTTTTATTCATTTTTCGTGCGGAAACCCCTTCGGGCTTCACCTCACTGGAGCTAATGGTGTGGTGAACGTGTCGGAGTCTAAACCGACTAACACCGCACGGTGTTTCGTCACATCGGTCTGTGTGAATATGTGGTTAAAAGGGGAATTTGGTGTGCCCTGGGCCTGCTTCGGCTAACATGACGACTAGCCCCAACCGTCACCCCTAGACCCGCGCCCATGGAGGACAGAGATCGATCTGCGATATTGGCCGCCCGGTACGGCTTCTAGGGCACGGGAGAGTGCTAGACCTCTCCTGTACCTTTTCGGCCACCTCTTTTGCACGCATCACTGCCTCGCAGAAGAACGCAGCAGCGTTTCACACACTCTCGCTGCCGATAATAGCCAGCACCAGGGTCTGCAGCTTGAGGCTTCCCACTACGACAGCTGCTTCAAGGATACGGCGCCGCTCTTTCCTCTCTGGGCACTCTGCCGGTATGTGGAGCAGTGTGTCCAGCAGGGGAGTAGCCCCGGCAATGTTAGTACTCGGGCGCCGGGTCTCGGCCTATATGATGCAATAACTCACCGAAACAGCCATGTCCGGTGAGCACCTCCTTCAGCCGGTAGGAGAGGCCTCGGGTGGGTCTTACTGCCACAATCATGGCGTGCCCAGCACTTGGTTACACAAGTCGTTCTTTCCATTCCTCCAGGAGCACCTATCGGAGCTGGGATAGCAGCCCCTCGATTTCTCGTGGAGCTACCCTCTAATTTCCTTCCAGCGCATCCTTGCGCCACTGGTACAGTGCCGCAAGGGCCCTCGCTTTCAGGTACCATGGAGGCCCCAGCGTAGAGCCTCCTGCAGAAGGCGTCGGGCCCCTTCAAAATTAGGCAGCAGTTGCGTGAGCACAATCGCCACCCTCTTGAGCTTGGAAGCCAAACTTCGGAAGTGATATCCGAAGTCCCACCGAACTCGAGGCGCTTCGCTATGATTTGTTAAAAGAGATTGCATACCTCGAGCAAAGGTTTGTGACTCCTGCTACATATGGATCTGCCTAACCTATTAATGTATAGGCCCTATAACCATCGTATGGTATAGACAAATCGATAGCTACGATTCTATCGATTAAAAACTATTCAGCCGTTACAAATTTTCGAGGGTGCAAAGACAATAAAATACACGTGAAACATAAACCGAGGCATTTTAAATAATTTATAAACCAATAGCAGCATATATTTCAGACGATGTTTCAGTCCATAGTGTTAGTAATTATTATTGCCTTTATTAAATTTGAAAATACATATAATTATATTTTTAAATACATTCCATATAAAAAAAAAATAGTGACGCAGCGGCATCGGGTACAGAGACCAAGCTACCGTTGGTTATGGCTCCAGAGATAGGAATCTCCTCGCAATACGTGCCGTGTCGAGGAGCACTGCCTTCTGCATCAAGCCCTTGAGCCAACTGCCTAACGCGAGCCTCTTGAGATCGAGGCTCTTGGCAGTCAGTCCGTGAACCGATACAACTATCGGAACAATAATTGCCGAATCCACACTCCACATGTCGACAAGCTCGCGAGCCAAATCCAAATATTTTATTTGTTTTTCTTTTTCGGCTATCACAAGATTCTCGTGATGTGGAATAATGATATCAATAATTATTGCGCGGCGCTCTGATCAATCTATCAACACTATATCAGGTGTATTAGCTACAATAGTCCTGTCAGCTATGATAGTTCGATCCCAGTACAACGTGATATGCTCATTTTCGAGAACTGCGTCGGGCACATGCCTATAGTACGGTACCTCTGATTCCACAAGGTTGAACTTTAGAGCAAGCTGTTGATGAACAATCCTGGCTACTTGGTTATGTCTATGCAAATACTCGCCGTTGGGAAGACGAGAACAACCAGAAATGTTATGTCTAAGGGATTCTCCGGGACGGTGACACGCCCGACATATGTCAACCGTACCATCCTTTAGAATATACTTCCGATAGTTAATCGTCATCACAACTTCATCCATAATTGCAAAAACAAAACCTTCCGTTTCCCCAAATAGGTCACCAAAGCGTAGCCAAGACACAGATGCTGGTAAATCTATATCAGGCCCATGGAGAGCCCGATAGAAACGTCCATGCATCTCTTTGCTCTTCCATACATCCATACGGTCATTAATACTTTGTACCACAGGTTTGCGCCAGTTCTCTTTAGCCAAAGCTAGCGGGGTAAGTCCGTTATCCACCATCACTACATCACAATGCATTTCAGCTTCATTGTGCAGGAAGTATTCCCTGAGGTTGCACACCTCACGGTTATGGAGGGATTTGGCATTTAAAAAGCCGCGTCCTCCGCATTTCCGCGGTATGTACAACCTCGTCACAGATGAATGCGGATGATGCATTCGGTTTGCAGTAAGAAGCGTATGGACTCTCCTATTTAGGGTGTCTAGTTCGTTCTGAGTCCACCTGAGTATGCGGAAGGAGTACATTAAACCCGGCATGACCCAACCGCTATAGGCGCGCAATTTTTAGCGCCTGACAAAGAATTTTGAGAACTTTTTTCAAGCGGCCAAAGAAACGCTCCTGTAACGATTGCTTCATGCTAGCTTCGGTAATGCCTAACGCCTGCGATATAACCAGGTATTACAATTATTATAATAATTGTTTTAGTAATAAATTAATTAATTTATAATTACTTTAATAATCCCCTTCGGGGATACAGGCGTGAAGTCATGTTTATATTTAATAATTTGCTTCGAATTATGTTAGTATTGTTAGTACATCAATTAAATTAAAAGTAAGTTAAACTTATTTTATCAATAAATAGTAGACGCATTACTGACAAAAAAGGCTAATCAATAAACTCACGTTACAAACTAGTTTGGTATGCAATCTTAAATAAATAATACCCCTAAACACACAATGCATTGTTGTGGTTTTAGTAAATTATTTAGTGGTTATTAGTGCGTAATTATAAATCACTGCAATCAATTATTTGAGTTGATTGAATGAAAGGTAAATTGCGGTTCACGATTTATGACGTATTAAAAAAAACTACTTACTAGATCTCGTTCAAACCAATTTTCGGTGGAAGTTTGCATGGTAATGTACATATATATTTTTTTAGTTCTATCATTCTCTTAGTTTAGAAGTTACAGGGGGGGAGGGACATTTTACCACTTTGGAAGTGTCTCTCGCGCAAACTATTCAGTTTAGCAAAAAGTGATATCAGAGACTTCAATTTTATTTTTGAAGACCTATCCATAGATATATGGGGTTGATGAAAAAAAAATTTTGAGTTAGAAAGTTAAGAAAGAAAACAAAAAAATTTGGGGGACCCCCACAATTTTTTGTTTTCTTTCTATTTTTGTGTGAAAATCTTAATGCGGTTCACAGAATACATCTACTTACCGAGTTTCAACATCATAGTTCTTATAGTTTCGGAAAAAAGTGGCTGTGTCATACGGACGGACAGACAGACAGACATGACGAATCTATAATGGTTCCGTTTTTTGCCATTTGGCAATCCTAAAAAGATATATTTTTCAAAAAATTGTTATATGTTTTAGTACATAATGGTTTACTGCTATTTTTTAGTAGTGTACATAGGTAATATCCAAACTAGGTATTTTAGAATTCAGTACTACTACTTTATTAGTGAGGAAGTATTGATATGGAAGTACAAAACTCCTATACCTATTCCCAATGGACATAAACATGATCAATAGTACGATAGCGTCACAATATCCATATCTAAAACCAATGCAATATAACAAATTAAAATATTATCGAATGAAATGAATCATGTTCCCGATGGGAATCAGAAAGAATGAATGAAAATATCGGGGATTCCCACCAGTGTAATAAACTACTGTACAGTATGAGTTGAAAATTGAAACGACACAGCCATCCCGATAGGGCGATATATTGAAAAATGTTTGTAAGTTTGTCAGTTCAATTAAAATATGTTGGCTGTTTTTATAAAAATAATTGGAAGTTGTCTAGCTATAGAATTTTTTAAAAACCTCCATAACATTGATTTATATCAACCGACTTAAAAAAAAAGCAACGACTTATAACAGATCAGTGGGTAATAGTTTTTTTTATACCAATTCGGTGGCAAGTATTGCTTACATAAATGCAATCACTGCCGTAATTCAAGCTTTTTATACTTTTCATACCGTCCTATAGGTATGCTATTTTTTACGTTTTGTACCAGACAGAAGCGCTAGGTCGAACGTCAATTGAAGTGTGACATTCCTTTTATTTGTTCGTTCGGGTTACTGTTGACCGGTTTCTGAATTGAGGAATATAAATTAGGGAGATCGATGCCTTAAGCAGAATTTCACTAGCGAAACTGTGCTTTAGTAGGTGTTAAAAGAGACTAAACTAATTTCAAATACCAATTGTAATTTATTTAAATTTTTCGTAGACAATTATATCACTCTGTATAATTTGGCGACATTTTTGTTGCAATGATTCTATTGTGTTTTAATTTTACACAGATTTCGCAATAAAATTAAAGATTGAAGGATGCCGAATAAATATTCTATTCTACGACAATCTACACAGCGCTTCCTAGACCCAAAGTAAGCATAGTTTAACTAGCTTGTGTTATGGGTTCCAGAATGCGGATAAACATACTTATATCCTTTTTTTTTCTGTAAATACGTACATATTATACATAGAAACACCCAGACCAATGCAAATAGACATATTCTTGCATACAAATATTTGCACTGAGCGGGAATCGAACCCGCGTCCCCTGTCGTAGCAGTCGAATGCACTACCGCTACGCCACAGAGGCCGTCGATACAGACATACTTTATATCCGTCTCTTGTATATTGGGTAAGCGCCCATGATACAAGCAAAATTTGCTAGTTAGGGAGGTGTCTATAAAATTACTTTATTACTATATTAATGACTTGGTGGTGAATGTAAGGTGTAAGGCTTGACTTGAAGCCGACAAACTGATAACCAACATTTTAGTGTTACTCAATGATGGCTCACTGCATTTGTAATGGTGGCCTTCATTCTGAAGACTTCACTTTCAGTTTCTTACCATCAAGACTGCGAAAATTATAGTTAAGTACCTTAAAGTAAAAAGAAAATGGAATCTCAATAATTTTTGTTCTAGCTGACAATAAAATATTTTATTGAGAACAACATAAAATTGATTGAAAGTTACTATTTTTAATAAATACAATCGCCATTTATTTGTGGGTATTTTAATTTAATTATAGATGTTGATAGTAAATAATAAAACAACACCAAATAAATTCGTGCAAAGTTTAAACAACAACATAATTAAATTAAAATCAGAAAAAAATATTTCAATGTAAAAATCGCTTGGGATAAGGGCAGGAGGATGATGATGATGATTGTGTATCCATACCAACTTTCGCGTTTATAAATATTAGTGTGATTGACATCGGCTACTAAGTTATAGTACATTTTACCTATTCCCGTGACTTAAGTTTCATTCAAAACAATATTATAAACTTTACTTTTATGCAGATTTTAGTCTTAAGTTCCTCAACTTTTTTTGTTCCTTCCCTAAGGTCTATAAATACGGGTATTTAAATAAAACAATGCAACCCAAAACACCAGCAACTTTGTTTCAGTTTCTTAAAGCCCGTGTGTCTGTGTGCGTGGACCAACAGTTGTTAGTCTTGTGCCGCTCAAGACAAAAGATGGGAACGATGAGAATGCACTTTAGCGATGTTTCCTGGAGAGCCTTATTCTGGATATCCGACGGTTGTGGTTTAGAATTTGTGACTTAAAGCTTTCTCTTCAAAATCTAAGACGGAACTCGCGCACAGACTTTTTAAAGGAATTCTAAATCAACTCAGCTAACTGAACCCGTCAAAGATATTGAAATTCTCGTCTATATACATCAGGGCAACGTTGGGCTTTTTCTAATTTCAATGTATTAGAACAATATAGCATACTGACTTTGAAGCAAATAAGTTGAACTTCAAAATAACTACTGATTTCGTAACGCGCAATTAATATAATATTGTGTATGATATCTGAAATCGTTGCCCAAAGAGAGGTGCTTTAGAACCACACACACACAGCATATGACAGACAGTATATGGGTGAATACATTATTTTATCTACACCCATGCTATAAATCCTCTATAAAAGATTCTGAAACAGTTAGCTTATTGCCAACATTAATACATCCAATGTCATAATAACCATAATATCATCCGAACGGGTGTTATAATGTTGTATGAAATTTCATAATAACACTCCTTTCGCTTTTTCAATCTCTTCCGCGCAAAGGGTTACTCATCAGACAGCCAAATTCTTACCGCTCGATGCGTGGAATCTGTATGAGTTTCAAAAAAAGAACTGTCATTCACGCGCGTTGCATTGCACCACCACAGCGGCGGCGGCGCGCCGAAAAAAAAAATTAAAGCTTATTCGTTCGAATTCGAATTCCCGCTATTTTTCTTCGCTATTATTTTTGCAAATTGTTTTGTTTACTTACTATTTTATAGAGGACACATCATGGGTGTAGATAAAGTCTTGTATGCAACTGTATAATTAGGTATTAAAACACTCATGTGATACTATTATCACACTCAGCTTCGCTTCGTGTGATAAACCCACATTCATGTTTTAATACCCCTCATTATACCACAGTTGCATAAATAACTAATATATTGCCACTTCTATTATTGAATAACGCAACAGTGAACACTGAAAATTATGTTCGTATTAGTCCTAAAGAATAGATAAGTTCTCTGTGTAACGTCCATAAAGGTAACATTATTATTGTGATAGAAACTTTTGTAATGCTGATTTTGAATTCAATCAATCAATCAAGCCTATTGCAGTCCACTGCTGGACATAGGCCTTGCCCATTGTACGCCTAGCACCCGATCCTCCGCCTCACGCATCCAGTCTATCCCAGCTACCTTTTTCAGGTCGTCCGTCCATCTTGCTGGGGGACGTCCTACCTTCTGTTTACCGATTTTGAATTAATTATTATAAATTAATTATTTCTAATTTCATTAATGTAAAATTTAATATACGACATAATTCATTAATTTGTAATTTTGTTAATTGATTGGTCCAGAATTTAATTAGTTGTGATAATAATTTATTCATTTGATTTTATTTTTAATTTTTATTTTTATTTAATGTAAATGTAGGGATTTAATGTATTAAGGGCCGGTTTTTCAATCGTCAGATAAAACGTCAGATACCAATCTAGTTGATAACTTTAACTGACATTTTAACAATCGAATAAAATATTCCAATTTTTCAATAAACAGATAGCGGTCAGATAACTAACCTACTGATTTTTGTTACTAGCTTCACACTAAATAAGCGAGAGCAGGACGCACTTATGTACATTTACAGATTTTAAAAAGAGACAGCCAACTTTCGTCGGAGTAACAGCGGGTGTCACAATTTGACAGTATTCATAACCATAAATTGTTCTTGCCGTCTTCTTTTCTCATGAGAGGATACTGAGCATAGTGATTCTGTCAAAGTTATCAGACATCATTGATTAGGCCGGGACGGTGGGGCGACTAGCGCCCCTCCCCCAAACCGGGGCAAGACGGGGACACCGTGGTTCCCAAACCCGAGGGCGCCATCTCGAAACCGGAGATGGCCCAGGGTCAGTCGGGGTGCGAGGGATATGCTCTATGGGCAATCTTACACCCCGGCGTCTGTAGACCCGAGACGGCGTGCGGTTTTAGTCGGTTCAAGCCCGACATAACCGCCCCCGCTGGCACGCGGGGGGGTATCCGAAGGGATACCCGCACGATAAAAAAAAAAAAAAAAAGGTAGGCATTTATTCTTACCTATTTGTTATGTTGGCAAATTTACTTCCAATTAATGTTAATATTAGTTCCACAGTGTATTTTTCAAGACGAAATCGCCTGTGAAATTTTGTGTCGTTCCATTCAGACATAATTATCGGGCCGTTCTTTTACAACTCTTTCTTTCCTGTCGGGATAAGTAGTTTAGCACTGTTTAGTCTTCTTCGATCATTAAATCGTCGATTGAATAAAAAAAATCCATGCTTAAAATACTTTTAAACGCACAAACGGCGCGCGTAATGATGACAGAAAAGTCAAATAACTCTACAGATAGTCGCTAACTGGGGTTCGAACGGCCAGATAAATTTATCAGTCAGTTAGGGAGTTTATCAATCAGTTAAAGCTTATCTAGTGGTTGAAAAATTGAGAATCATGTTAACTGTAGAATTAATCCTATCTGGTTGTTTATCTGAGCATTGAAAAATCGGCCCTAATACTAACATAATTTAAACTTACAATTGCTTACTATCTAAATATCAAACATTGTGTCATGGCCAACCAGGCTTGATGAAAAAAATCACATCTTCCATCATCATCACAGAGTAATTACCGGTTACATCCAAAAGCTTGTACTTTGAAGTCCGGGCTCCACTCTCCTACTCTTTCTCTTGATTTGGTTTATCTTGGCCTTTATGGGAGTGACTGCCGTTTGGCTTCCAACCCAGATAGGAAAACGAGCACAGAGTTTTACCGTTATGAGATTGATTTGAGCCCTGAAGATCTTAGTGGCCCCCATACACCCTGACATCTATCCATCGTTACCATCTTATATATATATATATATACTGCCAGTGGGGACGCCGTTTGACCAGACGGGTGATCAGCCCTTCTATGTGGGGCCATTTCACCCATTTCCCCTATAACGACTGTCATACGTATTCGTATGGCAACCGGGACCGACATCTTAACGTGCTCTCCGAGGCACGACCAGACCAATGCAAATACTCATATTCATGCATACAAATATTCGCACTGAGCGGGGATCGAACCCGCGCCTCCTGCGTAGCGGCCGCTTTCAATACCGCCACGCCACGGAGGCTGACATCGTCACCATCTTAAGCCACATCCTGTTCCTCTACAAACGAGAAAAATAGCCAGAAAAAAAAAATTGGTACTCGTATACAATTGTAAAATGTTAATTAATTAGTGGAACCCACTACGCACCCGCTATTTCTCATACGTCTGTGCTTAAACATAAAAAAAATTAAATCTTCTAAATTTGATAGAACAGAATACGGCCGCGCCCAGACGGCTCCATTCCGAGAAAAGTTGATGGAAAGTGTAATAGGAACACTTAGGTCTCAAGTCGGAATGATGTGATGCAATGGATACTATTGCACACCTAGAGAAAATATTATAGGTACGTAAACTTGGGGTGTGTGTTGGGTAACCTCCTCGAGTGTCGCTCCGATTCCGATCCCGCTGCAGTCCGGGGGGAACGGAATCGGAGCGGCCGGTACACCCTGGGCGGCGGTCAATGGCTTCCCCTTCACCCCTTCATAGGGTTGGCATTGATCGTCGGCCAATACCCAACGTGGCGGGAACACATCGCTCTCCGTTCTCCTCTGCTTTCAGAGGAGACAGGATGAGCGATGCTGTTAGTGGGGAGATGGCCCAGGGTCAGTCGAGGTGCGAGGGATATGCTCTATGGGTAACCTTACACCCCAGCGTCTGAAGACCCGAGACGGCGTGCGGTTTTAGTCGGTGCAAGCCCGACATAACCGCCCCCGCTGGCCGGCGGGGGGGTATCCGAAGGGATTTCCGCACGATAAAAAAAAAAAAAAAAGGTACGTATACTTGTATATCTACTAATGCTGAGAGCAAAACAAGTATGATATTTCAAAGGTTTTAATCAATTATTCTTATAGTTTTAAAAAGCCCACTTAGACCAGACTCAAAGTAAATACATGTAACATTTTTGCTGCATAATTGAAAGCATTTTGGTAGGGACTGAGACTGCTATCCAGCAGGTCCTAGGTTCGATTCCCGGGTTGGGCAGAGGTTTGTTGATTTATTCGGTTACAAAATTTTCGCTAGCAGCTCAGAAAATTATGGTTCAATTAATTGCTTTGTAAAAGTAAACTCGTTGGAGCAGACTCAAGCACAAGTCGCAGCGCAAAAAGCACTCGAGCACTCGAAAGGATTTAATAGGACACTCAAGAGCTTATAAAGAGTTCACTAGTCTCGGAGTCCTGTCGCAAAGGATTGATTCTTGTATTTTATCAGCTGATTCTAGAACTCAAGTCAATGATCGAGTCAACCCCTTTGTACTGTGTAAGTATGTTTTGCTAGATGCTAGACGAAATGTTTGCACTTAGTTGGGTAAGACCCTAGGTCTTACCCAACTAAGCGCAAAAATTTCGTTTATATAGAAATATATATATATATATAACTACTGTCACAAGTTAACGCGAATATTACACATTGAAATAAATTCATTTTAATAGATTAAGCTAAGTTCGAGTACTTTACACTTCAAGATATCCTCTATCTTGCTGCTGCCAAAAAGTACCCAAAACGTCGGGAACGCGACATAAATCCGCACTGATTACCAATACCTTCATAATCACGTTAGAATCTTTGAAAAAAGTTTCATTTTTATCATAATTTTGTAGTAGATACAATGAAACGTTAAAATAACATTTTACATTATTTTGAAGGTAGATTTTAAATACTCGTATCTTGTACGTATACGTTTGTATTCCAACATGAAACACTGTGTTTGTTTAGCTACATTGTCATAGGCAAATATGATGTATTGATTGCAAATATTTGTGTAAAGTTAACCATGCGGTGATAGCTCTGTGTTGGTTTAGAGAATCGACTATGTACCGAACTTGTTACAATAGAGGAAGGAAGTGAGCTATAGTTTTGTGCTGGAATAAATTGTGTACTAAAACTGAACATGCGATACGACCTTACAGATTTTTAGGTGTCTTAAAAAGTACATAAAGCAGTTGTAGTATCTGTGGAGAAAGATTGATTGATGGATATATTAATCAAAGATATTGTGATTTTTGTATACTACTGATAAGTAAGTACACAGTTCCTTAATATAAATTGGCCACCGCAGTCTACGGAGTTTAACAAAACCAAAAGTCAAATGAATTATGGCAAATTTGGGCGATACTGGCAAGGTTTCCCAGCCGTTGTAGACGGGAATTGCTGGAGGCGGAGGTGCTCGCTGAAGTTTATAGGCAGACGACACAGTATCGGGCAGATAGTGGCAGAGAGCCTCCACCTGAAAGTCTATTGACTTTCGGTGCCTTGATCTCGTTTAGTGGCAGTGAGGTACGGGACCTTATTCTTTTGAATAATGCCGCTATTATTCACGTAAGCAAATCCTTGCACTTATTTTATACGAGATAAATTAACTCCTAGCCTATAAAAATCACCGTGTTGTTGCAAGGACCTGCCCAGTAGCTTCTTATTAATGTAATATCGGATAATGTGTACCTCCATAATTTATTTTAATGGCAACACCGCATCTCACTCTATCAATAGAATGTGCAATAGAGGCTCACTTGTTCTCGAGAAAGCACCTGCGCCGGATGTGCGCCCTGATTGATAGTAAACATTATCACGGAGAACGCCGACATCGAGCACATGGACTCTAATCCATTGGAATCTGCGATAAATATATGCCCCAGCTATTGCTATCAAGAATGTATATAATATATAACTGTGCATGAAGTACCTTTTTTCTTTTTTTAACGTACGGAAACCCCTACACCCCATCGGTGCCGACGATGGGGTGAGCGTGTCGGAATCGGACCGACTAAAGCCACACGGTGTTCTCCCCAAGTGTCCATTGCCGGGCACCACGGGTAAGCCCTCAAAAGAATGGAATAAAACGATAAAGGATAAATGCGTTTCAAAGTACCAATTGCCCAAAACTTGGGCTGCAACTTCGGATGTATGTTTCATGGTAAACCTACAGTTATGTATTGATTACCTTGGTAATGTGTTGTTTTGTCATTATTCATTGGTAAAAATCCAATGTAACTACAAGATACGCTGAAAACACATATCATTATTTAATTTCCATTTACCCCCGGTTAAAACAAAAGTTATTCCCAACTTGGTGCTAGAATAAAAAAATAATAATCAAAATTCATAAAAACCACACCACTCTAACAGATTAAAATGTTCATAATATTTCACAATTCCGTGTGAAACGTAAATGGTCGAACGTGGTGATAAATGAGGACCGAATGTTCACGAAATATGCCGAGTGGCCGATGCAAATGGATTCGGATGCGCTTCTAAAAACTGGCACGTATAGAAATTACTAGAAGGCGCTCGTAATATTGCTACGGAATGAAACAAAAGGGGCATTTCATCTTAGGTTTCATTTTCGAATAACAGTCTTACTTAATCATAAGATGGTAATTAAAACGGTAATTGTATGGTGAGAATTTCCTAATCATCTTGGGTACTTTGATCATAAGGTTTTACTCAAAGCGATTAGATACATCTCCCATCTAGTAGTAGTCTTTATACTAGCACGTGAATGTACAATATTATTTTTGTCCAAATCATTTTGTAGGGTTTGTGACTAGTGAGTACTTATTCGTTTGGTAATTATTTATAATAAATTCGACTTCAGAAAAGAATACCTCAAAGTTGTAAAATTAATAAATTAGGGGAATAGAATTTTTTAAGGCTGATGCTAGCACTTCAGAAAAGTAAGTACTATACTCACTTTACTGAAACCAACTTTGGAGGTCGATTTCTTTATAATACATTTTAATTTTGTAATTTTTATTTTCGTAATTAATACACGACATAGTACGACAAATTTTGTATTTCGATTTCGGTTGATTATCTGTAATGCAATGCCTCAATGTTGACTAGTGTTACAAAGACATGTCCAAGGGTGAGTGCAGATAAGAGACAAGATCGTCTTGAGACAGACTTGTCACCGTGCAGATCTTGTAGGTATTTGACAGCTTGGTTTCTGTAACAGTTTTGTTCAAAGTGTGCGAACATTCATATGCTTCTGTTTAATTTATAGACGGTCTTTTATCTAGTGAGGGCTCAGCCTAATATTCTCATAACTTAATTCACCCAACCGGTTTGATAAAGGACTAGCACTAATTGCTCCAAAATTACACTAATTCAATGAGGCGGAGAACAAATCGAATGGTACATCATTCATTGTTATCGTAGTTAGTCAAGCTTCAAACCCGAGCGGACAGCCTGCGTAAGAGCCTCGCCAGTCAATTACTATTAGCATGTGTACTGACGTACTGGGGAAGTTGACTTAAGCCTCTAAAATCTTGATGGGGTCCCATACACACCTGAAGTTCTCCTTTCCTTTCTTAAAATTTCACCCCTTCGATCACTATACATATTTATGCAAATTCAATATTTACAAATCTTTTCTATGAATTTGACATCTTCGTTCAGTGCATGGAATAATTTATCGCCACTCATAATAGATATTTTAAAAAGAGCCCTTAACGCAGTTGCAGTTGCGAACTAATTGCATCGTAAATTTTCACTGTTTATTTTTTATACACCTAAGGAAGCATAAGTACATGGACCATCTGATAGGAAACGGCTACCATGGCTACTTGTATACAAAATACATCATTCATGTGTTGCCATCCGCTGAAGGAAAATGTGAGAGAAAACAGAAAATACCTCTAGTACTTTCGCCAATCATACATAAATACTTTTACCGTTAGTTTTGAAGTCAATATTAAGCGAGAGGATAGGGTGATCCTACCGCAGTCAATAGTGTCAGCCCATGGTGGAAAAAGCATGGATCTATCACCTACCATGCCACCTATATGCCAAATTATCAACTATTTATGTGCCAAATTTGATACATATTCCTACAGCCGTTTTGCGTGATGAATTGACAAAAATGAGAACATACAAGCTTTTATATATTACTAGCTGATACTCGTGTCTCCACCAGTGCGGTGCGGTCGGTTATTGTTTTTGGTTATATCTCCGGCTCTACAATTTTAAGTCTGACCAATACCTTTCTAATAGAAAAAGCCGCATCAATACCGTTCAGTAGTTTTTGCGTCGATTAGTTACTAGTTTTTTTTTAAATATGTCCAATGTACATTCACAACTAATTTTCAATTTTATAATATTATAAATGGATGCTGATGGATTACTTTCACTTTCAGGCGTAAATAAATTAGTTTTGTTAGTATTTACCTGTGTGGTTTAAATTGAGGCACAAGTTAATAATACTACAATGTTTAAAAAATAAACAGCGTACGAATCGTGCCCGGGTAGTTGTTTAACTAACTGAACAAACCAAAAACTCCCAAAGCAATTTATGCCGAATAAATTCTATCAACAGTTCTCATATTTGTCCAGATAAAAACTTGATTCGGTAAATCAGCTAAGCAGAAATGTTTCTCTACAATAGGTATTTTTTCTGCGAATTTTGGATACAATGATACATACATTTCAACTGTAGGATATTAGTAGAAAATTAGTCTAATAGTTCAGATTCTAAGTTTGGCTTGTTATTGTTAAATTTTTAGTCATATATGATATTTTTGCAAGTCAGTGAAGAATTATATTATGAGCAGAAATTATTTAAAGATAGCGGTAATCGTGAGGGGTCATGAGGCAATGGTTTCGATTCTTGGTCTGGTTCAACTGTTATTAAGGTCTCCATTTCAAAAATTTCAACCAACCACCCAAGTGAACTACCTAGACTCGTCCCATATATTATATATGTCTCGGGGGGACGCTGAAGCCATCTACTGTAATTCTTGTGAATGACGGAAAAATGAATGATGTTGCCATCATTTTTTAAACATTGTTTTTGATTATTCCGCCACATTAGTTCAAGATGAAGGCATTAAAATGTAACAAAAGATAAGGTTCTTGTGTAAAACTATTGAAGTCAGTTAAACATAAAAAGCTAGTATGCAGCTTGAATGTGCATAAAATAACTAGAATTATAAGATTGTCTGAAAATATTAAGAAAACGGTTAAGTACGAGTTGGAATTACGCACTGAGGGTTTTGTACAAAACTGGACTGAGGGGCATACTTAACGTTGCTGTTGGCGACAAAACGACATAAAAAAAGTTGTCTTTGTCCTGAAATTTATTTGATGATTTTTCGATTCTTTATCCTTTAAAATAATAAAAAAGTACCCATTTCCCTTAACAAGTTTATTTTTAAATTTCTTAGAGACATCATGGTTTACGAACACCATTATCCGGACCAATACAGTAAGTAAATATTGATCAACCCTTCTCCTGGACACAAAAGAAAACTTTTTCAGGCCATATAATTTTTTGTCTAATTTATCGATAAATCTGTAGACTTTTCATATTCTGTTGTCAAAGTCATAATTCTGTTGACCAATGGAATGGGCTGGCCACACCTTCCAATGGACCGATGACCGTGGACGATTCCTAGAAAGTCCTCAGCCAGATGAATTTATAACCGGAAAAAGTTAGCTTTGGTAGACTGGATGCCAAAGGGTAGGGTGCTATGGTGCATTTAATGTCCAGCGGTAAATTATCATTAGGGAAAATTAATAAATTGAAATAAGCTTTTGTATAAAATAATAATTATTTGAAATAGACGACTTGAAAAATAATCTGGACATTGAAAGAGAACGCAGGTCGTTGTCTGTTCGCTGTAACATGTTAGCACGCAGGTTTACACGGTGTACTGTTCAAGTAAAGGAGACGCTATTCAAAGCATACTGCCAGTCTTTCTACACCCAGCAGCCTGTGGGTCAAATATAAGCAGAGGGCATACGACGACCTGCGTATCCAATACAATAATGCGTTCAGGGTGTTGATGGGCTTGCCACGATTCTGCAGTGCGTCCGGAATGTTTGCCAAAGCAAATTTTGACAGTTTTGCCACCATCATGCGAAAGGGGTGTACCTCTATGCTGGAGCGATTGCGGTCAAGTACCAACTGCGTCCTATGTACATTGGCGGACCGGTGGGACTCCCCAATACTGAAGCGTTGGGTGCGATTGCACGCAATCAAATAATATGCGTCCTAGTGCTGGGGTGACTTACCGGACTGCCGGATCAAGTTATTTGTTTTAATCTTATTTATTTTTATTTTTTATATTTTTTTTGTCTTATACTAACAATATTGGTTAAGTTCTTTTGTGTAACTAACAAGAAATACCTATGGAGAAATCTGAAATAAATAATAATAATTATTATTATTATTATATAGAGCGGCAAAATTATGATCATGAACAGAAATGAATAACATAAGAATATAAAATAAACAGAAACTACTTCTCTTAGATTACCAGTCAAACAGAAAATCACAAGATACAGAGCAATGCTCGTTTACCACGAACTCGCAATAGTAAAAGGAATAAAGTAGGTGACTTCATGCTATAAGTTCCCTACTTTTGAACCGTGGTGGTGTGTTTAGTTGGTACTGTTTAGTCTTTTTTGTTTTAAAATATTGGAGGTTTCAATCATTTCTATTTTTAAACCCCGATGAAAAACGAAGTGTGTTATAAGTTTGTCCTCTTTGTGTACTATTGCCGTAATATTTGTTGTGTATTTGTTTGTCACAGCTATGATACGGAGTCCTGTAGGAGCTGGGATCGGTCCACTAAAATGTTTGAGTATTTTACTAGTTAGGGGTCCTCCAACGCAACAACGCTTGAATAAAAATAGAACTAGATATATTACAGTTAATAATAAAATGTTTTTTTTTAAATTTAATTTTACTTTGAAGATCACTATATCTACTACATATAATAGTGATTAGTGATCGGCGTTACCCTAACTATACTCCGCACGCCGAATGATGATCCCTATGACGTTTCAACTGACAGTTGTATTAGTTATGCGAAACAATTTCGATAAAATACTGTTTTTTCAGGCAAATGTCATGTCATTCAGCCAGGTCATTCAACATAATAAGCAATATTTATTTAATTTGAAAAAAAGACTACGCGCATTGATGGACATAAAACACTAGATAAAAAAGTAACAGCCTTATTATATTTTATTTTACTATACTTTAATTTTTATTCAAATTGCATAATTTAAAGAATTTAAAATTCTTTTTGAATTGAATTTTAAAGAATTCATAATTAGCTGGCAATTATGGATTACATGGAAAAGTATTTAAAAGGAGGCCATAGACCTACCGTATTTTTTTAATTCAGTCATGTCATGTCTTGTCAGTCTGTTTTGTCTTCTTGTCACACCGCATCACATCGCGTCATACGAGTGCTCTAACGCCTTGTATCCGCCACGTCTTTCTTTGTTAGCTGAGTTTGGTTTCTGTTTTCGCTGTTTTGTGTTATTTGTTGATTTTCTGTTACCTGTTTGTTGATTTTCGGTTTTGCAAAATGCCGAAAAGACAGCGGAAAACTGTTCTCAACAGTGAAGTTCGCGAGTTTGTAGTTCGTTTGCGAGACTATTTTGCTCGTGAACAACAAAATGGCAGACCCTTGTTACCGCTTGACAATGTTCGCGATCGTGTAGCCGATGCTCTAGGAATCGGAAAGGCTACTGTTTCTCGAATAACAAAGGAAAAATTTGGGGAGTCGTCCATGGAGGACAATAAACTATTAACACCAAAGAAGAAAAAGAAAAGGTTATGTCATATAACAGAACCTAATGATTTTGATTTAGATGCTATACGCAATCATATTTATGGTTACTACCTACGAGGTGAACTACCGACCTGCCAGAAGTTATTATCTTCATTAAAAGCTGCAGAACTCTTCAAAGGCGGTGCTACTTCTCTTAGAATTGTTTTGAAGAAATGTGGATTCCGCTATAAAAAATGTGACAAGAGAAAAATATTAATGGAGCGTACTGACATAGCTTTACTACGATGCGATTTTCTTCGCAAAATCAAACAAATTGATAACTGGGAGAAGGTAGTATACCTTGATGAGACATGGCTGAACGCCAATCATACTGTAGGTAAGGCATGGACGGATGACACAGCCAAATCCAGCACAAAAACTCCTGAAGGAAAGGGCCAGCGCTTAATCATTTGCCACGCTGGCACAGCTACAGGTTTTGTGCCGAATTGCCTGTGGACTTTTAATTCAGTGAAAACAATGGAGTACCACGAGGAAATGAATTTCGAAAACTTTAAGACATGGTTTATAAAACTATTAGAAAATAATGGACAATGCTTCATATCACTCAGTTCAAATTAACAAACCCCCCAGCAGCAATAACAAAAAAGCTGAAATTATAGAGTGGTTACAACGCAATGGTGTGGAAACTGACAGTCAGATGTTAAAAAAAGAGTTGGTTAGACTGTTGAACTTTCACAAACAACAGACGCACCCATCATATTTTTTGGATGAATTGGCCAAATCAAATGGACACACGGTAATTCGGTTACCGCCCTATCACTGCCAATATAATGCAATCGAGTTGATATGGGCGCAGATCAAAGGTATCTATATTTTTTATTTATATAATATTATGTATATGCATATATTTCTAAAAATAATTACTAAGTGTACAAATATTTTCAGGTCATGCAGCTAGGCATAACACAACTCCGCCATTCACGGCAAATAAACTGATGGTTTTATTGGAAGATGCTTGCGCTCAAGTGACAGCTGACGATTGGCGAAAAGTGGTCGAAAGAACGAAGAAAATTTGCTTACAAGACTGGGATCGAGATGTACAATACGACAATATCATTGACCAACCGTTAATAATAAACGTCACGGATAGCTGCAGTTCAGACTCAGATTTTGAAGATCCGATTGACCATGTATCGGATTCAGATTGATATAAATAAAATACAAACTCAAAGCATTTGTTTTATTTTTCCAACAAATTATCGATATTTTGTTTATCGATGTGTCCCTTCTTAGTCGATAACAGCTTGACGACGTAACTTTTGCAGCACGTACCATGTACATTTGCATTGAGTTTTTTTCTATTATTTCCGAACATTACGTAATAATTTCTTAATATTCATTTTTATAATTTACAATTGTACACAATTATGATTTTTGCGACTTTTTAATGGACCTCTAAAGGATTTGATGTGATAGGACGTCAGTACAATGTTAAGCGCTAACGAACTGTCATAGGGATCATCATTCAGCGTGCGGATTATAACGCCATGTGCCATCTGTGTAAAAATGTCATCATGAAACATGTCATGTCATGTCATGTTTCAAATGTCTGATCAGACATGGAAGAATATAAATGAATGTTTCTTGTTATCCCCTTACACGGATGCTCACACATACCCTCAATTCTTAATTTTTACTATTCATTATAATTATGCTACTTGAGTTTTAAGATGTAAAATGTAATGTGTTGCAATGTTTAAAATGCTATTTTGGAACATCTAAGCTCAGTATTATTTAAAATACTTACCGTATCTTAAGGGTGGTTGCAACTGCTGACTAAAAAAAGGGCCAATACCCTAGCTCAGTGACACAAGCTGCAATTAGATGCTTTATCATGTCCTGCATTTATGCATAAGAATTTATTATTTTATTATAATATTATTATATATTTGTTGGAAAGAAATTATTATTTCCTTTATTAGATTTAAACATAACATAACATACATATAATATAACTTCAAGTCTGTATCCCCGAAGGGGTAGGCAGAGGTGTATTATACACCCACGGGTCGTCAGTTATGCTTTGATCCCAATGTAATAGGGGGCGAGCCTATTGCCATCTGCCGGGATCATTACTAAGCGAGCGATAAGTGCCGTGTCGAGGAGCACTGGCTTCTGCATCAAGCCTTTGACCCAACAGCCTAACGCGAGCCTCTTGAGATGTTGATCGAGGTCATGGCAATCAGTCCGTGAACTGAAATTATTATTATTATTATCCTTGATGGCACTCAAAAGAAGAAAATACGAGACGTAATTCCCTCAAAGGGGGAATGATTCACGATGTATGGAAATAAGCGAGGGCTAAATATACACCTTCACTTAAATCTATGTTAACATTATATCTCAATCCATCAATGTGACATATTCAATTTTCCCGCTGTCTTAAAAATTTTATCGTCATCTCTGTGTTGAGTACCAGTCGCGTCGGGTCCGCTGCTATTTTTTTTAATAAGATGTCGACATTGTCGAATCTATTTTGTATTTTCTTTAATATATATTGTTCTTTGTTTTGACATTATTCTCTATATTTTCGTATAATTTAAAGAAATCTTATAATAAATTTATGAAAACGTAACCTAATATTATGTTAAATGGGTTAGATTTAATTTCTGCTTACTATTTTCTTCTGAAATCAATATTGGGAAACAATTAACGTGTAATTATAACAACGTATACTCACGTCTAATTAGATTGTCCTATTAAATTACACTTAAAATTAATCTAAACACAAAATGGTTTACCGTCTATAATAAGAGAGAGAGTAAATTAAAAATAAACTGTTCACAAAAACGTTAAAGTGCTTCCGTTAGTAGGGAATTATCATAGACAGCCCTTATGATTTAATGTGTAAATTATGTCGGCTGTCATACTAGTTTTCTGATCAATACCTTCATCCTTCATTCACAAATTTTGACATCTGTAATTGCCCCGTATACAAATAGGATTTGTCATTCAAATAGACTGGAAAATGAATCTACAGAGAATCGGGGAAATCTTACCAAGACAGAAAGAACTAAAAAAGGTACGGTTATTCAGGGCACGTCACATAGATGGTTAGCAAAGAAATCTCTCTCTAGACTCGTATTCCTCTAAAAAATAGATTAGCAACCAGTTAGCTTGGTGCCATTAGCCTTATTTACTAGTAACTTCTTACAAAAACTACGTTGGCGGCTCAGTAGTATACAAAAGATAATGTATTAAAAAACCGAGGCATCTTTTAAACTTTTTGTCAAAATTTCAAATCGGATGACTAGAAAAACATTAACCAGTTCATCCCTTTGTACTTGCAAAGAAGTACATAGTACAAGCCATCAATAAAGTTGTTGTCTCTAGTGAAATAGGTAAGTTAACTCTCCCTTCTAAACACGGCACAAAATGCGCACTGCGTTTACATACTATTTCCTCTGTTTTGCGCCTTTACGCTCACCGGAGAGTCTATAATTTCGCATTTAGAACTACGGAGTTTAGTCCTAACTCTGCAGACTTGTTATAATAAAACTTTATTGTGCCGTACGTGCTCTATCTTTGATCGAGGTTTATAACTCGTATTATACAAATAACGGTTTTATGATGCTTTTGCTTCAGATTTTAAATTGTACTGTTATTGTCGACGATCGACGTCTCCATTTGTTGAAGATCGTTTGACATTTCTTTTGAAAACGTAACTCATCTTGGAAATTGTATATTTTGGTGATGTTTATCATTAAAAAATGTTACGGTATGGTATGGTATGGGCACCAGGAGAGGCCGCAATGGCGGCCAATGTCCGCCGGTAACCCTGGGGTTATCCTTTGGAGGGCTTACCCGGCGTTCCCGGCAATGGACACTTGGGGAGGACACCGTGTGGTTTTAGTCGGTTCGATTCCGACACGCCCATCCCATCGTTGGCACCGATGGGGTGAAGCCCGTGGGTGAATCCACACGTCAAAAAAAAAATTGGTATGGGCAAATTTAACTAAACTGACTTCGTTTACTAAACAGAGGCTTCGCTATCAGCTGTTGGTTGTATTTATGAAATGGAGGTCTATTTGCAACTTTATGACCGCTGTAAGGATTATTTATTAATATTGTCACATAATTTTATTGCAGTAAGCGTTTATTTATATTATGTAGAATCATTGCAATAATGTTCACTATGATTCTCTTCTTAAATATTTAGACGTATTTATTTTCACACAATAATAGTTTATTTCAATGTTATTACAATTCATATAATTTTAATAAGATTTCCACAATCTTACGCCTCTGGCAGTATTGTTCCATACTAATGTAGGGTACAACCAATTTCCTTATATTATTTTAATCTCCCATTTCCTAAAGCAAATAACAATGTACCTGTATTTTTACTTCTTCCTAAATTAATATTTAAAAATAATTTCTCTTTTGCATTGAATCTCCTTAGCTCATTACGTATTGTCTCTCGATCGATAGCTATGAAAAGACTGCTTACATATTCTTTAAATCGTGAAATTATAATAGAGTATATGAAACGATACAGAAGAAGGAAAACCACAAAAATATTAATATTATAATATGAATCACACATAATAACGCTTACAAGCTTCCATGTGGTAATAAATATGACTAAATAAAAATTATGGGCGATGAATTACATAAATTTCTGCTATTTACTAAGAGCCAAATTGTTTTAATTTCTATAGTATATAGTTTTAATCTCTCTAGTAAAAAGGGATAAATTCTCATATCAATAAAAGTTTGTTCCGTAGTATGCCCTACGAAGATTTGCATCACATGAAAAAAACCTTATTCACCCCATGTTTTATTTTTCTTTCACCTGACATCAAACATTTCATTATTTATTTATTATTTTATTTATGTAGTTGATAATGAACGATGATTAAGTGATTTCAAGCATCCGTAGGCAATGGTGACTGCTTACTATCAATTGGCCTTTTTTTTTTTTTTTTTTTTTTTTATCGTGCGGAAATCCCTTCGGATACCCCCCCGCCGGCCAGCGGGGGCGGTTATGTCGGGCTTGCACCGACTAAAACCGCACGCCGTCTCGGGTCTTCAGACGCCGGGGTGTAAGGTTACCCATAGAGCATATCCCTCGCACCCCGGCTGACCCTGGGCCATCTCACCACTAACAGCATCGCTCATCCTGTCTCCTCTGAAAGCAGAGGAGTACGGAGAGCGATGTGTTCCCGCCACGTTGGGTATTGGCCGACGATCAATGCCAACCCTAGGAAGGGGTGACGGGGAAGCCATTGACCACCGCCCAGGGTGTACCGGCCGCTCCGATTCCGTTCCCCCCGGACTGCAGCGGGATCGGAATCGGAGCGACACTCGAGGAGGTTACCCAACACACACGCCTGGAAAATTCAACCCTCAGTTTTGAATTATTTAAATATCCATTTTAACAAGCATACGCTCTGCTTATGTTTAGCGTTTATTCTAGTATGTTTGCTAGATTTAGAATACTTATCCTATTTATTATCTTATCAACGTCTTAAGATTATAAATAAAAAATGAATTACAATATAAATACATAGGATTACAATGAAACTTGTTTGCTTGGTTGTATTCTGCAATTTTTTTTTCCATGTATACCCTTCCCTGCCACAGCGGAGGTGGTTATTTCTAACTCGATGTGACTAAAACCGCTCGCCATCTTCGGTCGTGCTGTAAGGTAATGTGACCCATTTTTTTTTTATGGATGATAGGCTCACGTTTGACCTCAATCTCACCTGGTCGTAAGTGACGATGTGGTCTACGATGGATCACGCTTGCCTGGAAGGAACCTATTCACTCGAGACTTGAAGATTCCGAGGTTATAGCTATCCGGAAACACAGACTCAGGCAGGCAATTCCACTCCTTAGCTGTACGCATAATAAATGTGTCGCCGAAACTTTTCGTGCGTAGTAGTAAGGCAATTCCCTTGCAAAGCGGCTGACCTTGGCTCCACTACGGCTTTGAGATGACCACCATATGCATAAATAATAAATAAACAAAGAAACTTTGATTTATAAAAATATAGTGTTCCTTTCAAAACCTCCATTTACGAAACCAGACCTATAATGTAAACATTATACATCAGTAAAAAGGTCGTTACGACTATATCCTCACAAGGCAAGAGGAAAATATCGTCATATCATTCGTTTTGTCGGCATCTGCATTATATTCAATATCTCTGACGTTATTGGGGTCAGAAATGTTTTATTCATTGGATAAGGTCACAAAAAATACAATGCTTGAAAGCCAGATTGCGCATATGATAGTTGTTGCTTGGCACTATGGTATCATTTATCATGGGATCTGGTGTATGACTCGGCGTTTTGTTTTCATAATAGTCTGGGAATTGAATGTGTGTTGATTTTTTAAAAGAGTTTCAATTTGTACAGATTGAAATAGAGATTTTTTGTTGTATTGCCACCATTTCATAAAACAATAAATAAAAACCGTCCAGTTTACAAACTCGTCATCATTGAGTGGGCATTTGGACCACATACTCGTGCCAGTTTCTTACTCAGTCACTTTCAGTCACAGCAGTTGCTCCAGTAAACCCGATAAACCAATCAAAAACAATACGCAGACCTCAGGTTCCAAAGTACATATATTTGATGCAACTGGGAAGGATGATCATGATATACCCGTGCACGATGTGTGAGACCGAAAGTGTTGATGATGGAGATGAGCACCATTTAAACCTCGCCCAGTGTGCCACCGACGTGAACCGATTCCCAAGTAAGTTATTTAGCTTAACTGAAGGGGTTATTGAAGAACTATTGATGGACTATTCGATTCTTAACCTACCTATATAATCTTTCTACAATTATAATTATGTATACCGCAGCGTCGGTAGCTTAGTGGTTAAGGAGTCGACCCCACGATCGAGAGGTCCCGGGTTCGAATCCTGGCCATTACACTACCGACGTAAACCGACTCCTAAAACAAGCAATTAAGCTTAGCTGGAGGGGTTAGGGGGAATATTAGTAATTTCGGTTACTAATACTCTTTAAAAAAAAAAGAAAGATAGATGGGAGAATGAATTATACTTAACCACACCAGAAAGGCTGAAACGATTTGGATGGAATTTGGTACAGATATAGATTATAGCCTGGAATAGCACGTAGGCTTTATCCAGGGAGTAAGTTGCTATTGGTAGTGGGAACGGGCTCAGTGTTAAATCTGGGTATACATAACAAGAAATAAATTACTCGGTCAGCACTAATTCGAAATTGCTCCGATACGACTTCACCGTTAGCTTCGGTGAAGTGAAGCCGAAGGGGTTTTCACACGAAAAAAAATATATGAAAAAATGATGACAGTTCAATGCTACATAATATACATTATATTTCTATACCATGATCACGTTAATTCTCGTCATCATACTAGGTGTACAAGTTTGTATATTTATTATTAGCTGATACTCGCGGCTCCACCCACGTGGAGGTATGTTATCGTTTTTTTGTCATATCTCTGGTTCTATTTAACCAATTGCAATCAAATATACGGCAGATTTTAAGTCTAACCAAGGCGTATCAAATAAATAGCTGCAACAAAATCCGTTCAGTCGTTTTTGCGTGCAATGCGAACAAAAAGACAACAAGAAGACAAGAAATCCAAAAAGAAAAAAAATGGGATTCAGCATTATTCATTTCAGTCATTACCCAAGTATTTTTTTATTAATATCTACAATGTACAGACACAACTAGTTTCCAATTTTATAATAGTATAGATTATAGTACTTAAATACATATTTTGGTATTGACCTTAGCAATTTAATAAAAATAAAAGCTTTGTCACGCCACATATTGCTGGTGCTTGATTAACAGGGTGATAAACGAATGCCCTGTCATAGCCAGGGCTGTTCCTAACGCTCCACATTTTCCACGATAAATTGTTCCAGTAATACACGTAATTAACAGAACGAGGCAATTACATAACATTCGTGATTGAGTCGTATCGAATTCAATCGTCACGGCATTTAATTTGTACTACTTTATAAAATCTACACTAATATAAAAGTGTAAATTAGCTGTGTAAATCGAAGATATTTAAAAAATACTTGGATTATGTTAAATTAACGATTTAGAACATTTTTTTTTAAATTCTTGTCTTTTTGTTCGCATTGGACGCAATAGCTATTTAACGGATTTTGTTGCAGTTTTTTCTATTAGAAAAGTCTGATCAGACTTCAAATTTGCCGTATTCTCGATTGTAATTGGTTTATTAGAACCGGACATAGGACCCAAAAACGATAATCAACACCCAGGAAGGCGGAGCCGCGGGCGTCAGATAAATAATATTATTGAATCTTGTTTAAATATGGTAGTTACATATTCATATAAATTTTTTACTACTACTACCGTCTGACTTTCAACCTCCGAGAGTAAAGTCTGCGACAGAGCCCCATCTGTCAATCAATAGGTGTAACGGTTTGCAGGTGAGATAGACTTGAACGCCGAGGATTACAGCCCGATACAGAATTATTAAAAAGTATACTGGCTATCAAATGGGAATCGTACAAAAAAAATAATTAAAAGGCCCCAATTCAAGGGACTTTTTTTAACGTGTGGAAACCACCACGGGCTGCACCCCATCGGTGCCAACGATGGGATGAGCGTGTCGGAATCGGACTGACTAAAACCACAGGGTGTCTTCCCCAAGTGTCCATTGCCGGGCAACCTAGGTAAGCCCTCCAAAGGATATTCCCAAGGTAACTGGCGGACTTTGGTCGCCAACGCGGCCTCGCCCGTGGGGTCGGGTTTGATCCCGCGTCGGTGAACTTCAGGGAGGTAAGTAAAACTTGGCAATTTGCGAACTTAAGCGGCTACTAGTAAAGTAATGGATACAGAAACTTTCAATAGTCACTAAGCCATTAAAGAGTTAGTCCATCCTCGTCTTAGCTCATCAGATTAGGTTATTGATATTAAATAAATGTATTATCATACCGATGTCACATCCACCAATATTCCAAATTGATACGATATGATTATATTAGGCCCAAACTAAGCTCATCTGCGAATCGGTACTCTTGCTAATTAACGGATATAGCTCTGGCGCAGGCTTTCTTCTCGATGTTGTGGGTTAGGTTAGGTTAGCAATCGCTCCTGTAGAAGTCAATATAAGCTTCAGGAAGAGAAAGTATAGACTACTTTAGATACAATCGCGATTAACGATACTTAGAACTCCTTCGAGGTGGCTAGACTCCTTGCCGGAACTCCGCAATGAGACCCGGAAGCGGGAGCCCTTTTGCAACTATATCGGTGGTGAAAGGAGGTACTCCCTGAGCCTTGAGAAATCGAGGCCATGCAGTCCCAGCTTCGCCAGGCCATCGTGGTGGAGTGGAAGGAACGACTTGGGTGACCCAGCGCAGGGCACGCCGTAGTAGCGGCAGTAAGACGCATCATGGAGGACTGGCTGGAGAGGCACGTGGACTCTCATACGGACTGACGCTGGTAATATCTGGGAAGGGGTGCTTCGGGGACCACCTGTGTCGGATCACGAAGGAGCCAACGCCTGAGTGTCATCACTGCGACGCGAGCGAGGACTCAGGGCTGCACACGCTGGCAGACTGCCCGGCGTGGGAGGCGCCGAGGCGTGACCTCGTGGCAGCCATCGGGGTGGGAGTCCTCTCGCTCGGCAGCATGATTGCGGCAATGGTGCGGAGCGCGAGCGCGTGGGCCGCCGCCGCCTCCTTCTGCGAGCATGTAATGCTCGCGAAGGAGGTGGCGGAGCGCGCCCGGGAGAGACTTAGAACTCTCCCGGTCCGCCGAGCCCGCAACTTGCTCGCCGCGCGTTGCAGGCAACTCAGGCGCCGGAGGTCGCTTAACGACCTCCGTCCTCCATGAGCGCAGGCTTGGGGGTGGCGGGTGAGGCCACCTGTCACCCCAGCAGAAGCAGGCCGGGACGGTGGGGCGACTAGCGCCCCTACCCCAAACCGGGGCAAGACGGGGACACCGTGGTTCCCAAACCCGAGGGGGCCATCTCGAAACCGGAGATGGCCCAGGGTCAGTCGGGGTGCGAGGGATATGCTCTATGGGCAACCTTACACCCCGGCGTCTGTAGACCCGAGACGGCGTGCGGTTTTAGTCGGTTCAAGCCCGACATAACCGCCCCCGCTGACACGCGGGGGGGTATCCGAAGGGATTTCCGCACGATAAAAAAAAAAAAAAAAAAAAAAAAAAAAAAAAAGGTAGAGCCGCCTGCCATCCTAGCTGAAGCAGACCAGGGTAGTGGCGTATTGCTCACGCCCCCCTCCTCCCTTCTACCGGGGGCAAGACAGGAGCAACCTGATCCCCAAATTCGAGTGAACCATCTCGAAACCGGAGATTCAAATTAGCAATTTTCCATGCCGTAGAAGACGCATCAGACGGTGGAGATCCCAGAAAGATCTCCTTTCTCCACGAGCACGAGCCTAAGGTGCGGGTAAACCGTCACCCTAGCAAAAACAGGCCCAGGGTGTCGTATTTCTGCGTGTTTCCTTCTTTAGGGGTGGTGGGATTTGATTCGCAACGACACCTCAGGTTCACCAAAACTAGCTACCGGTAGGGGCTCGATAATGACAATAAAACCACTCGGGCATCTTTACATCTCGTGTCAGCCATTAGGCTGACACGAGATGTAAAGTGCGGTTTTAGTCAGTTAGAAAATAACAAGATACGTGTTCAATCTATACGATTATTTATGTAATAATATAATTTATGATAATTAACTTTCTTATGCATAAGCTTCCATGAACCGCTATACATAAAAATTATTGGAGTATTGGAGTCTTCTAATTTCAGTTAAACTAATAACAATAACATTAACATCGAGAAAACGAGCAAAATATATTTTCCAAAGTAATCTAGGATCACCCGTTGAATACAGCAATAACAATAGCAATTCTGCGATCATTAATTTCTCATTTACCAGCTAAACGATACTCGACTGACGATTAAACGAATAGTCGATTTAGCATAATAGTAATTACAACACTAAATGGCAATTCATACCAAAAACATTATGAATATTGCGAATGGAGGCGACTGAATAACTTGGTAACGGTTTTCTGGCGTTTGCGCGTTGTAGAAATAGTTTTACGAGTGGTCTCTAGAGAAGGTGGATTATCTAAGATATGTAAAGGTGGGCACTGACCGGCTTTATGGGGCTTATTACATAGATAGATTTGATAGATTTCGATTTCACACACGTTTATCACCAGATGTGGTGAATTCAGCTTATTAGGTGAAAATAGATATACAAAAACACCTTAAATATTAGATAACTCTGTGTATGGGGTACTATAATAGCGTCACCTGTTAGCTTATACAATTACGATCAACGAATGAGTCTCTGGCGCGGGTCTAAAATATGCCAAATATAAAATGAAAAGCAGACCTGTGTCTGTAGACAAAGTGACATTCTATCAACGGAATCGTTTCGAAGCGAATCTTTTTCTATTCTTTATCAAGACTGACTGAGACTTCGATGAAGTCTCACGTGAACTATTGATTCTAGTCATTTATTTCGAGTTACGAAGACTCATTTAAATGTTATGATTTTGTTTGTAGACACAGTAATGATTATGTCAATCTCATACATTACTGAACGTTTTTATTTATTATTTATACCTTTTTTTTTCGTGCGGAAATCCCTTCGTATACCCCCCCGCCTGCCAGCGGGGGCGGTTATGTCGGGCTTGAACCGACTAAAACCGCACGCAGTCTTGGGTCTACAGACGCCGGGGTGTAAGGTTGCCCATGGAGCATATCCCTCGCACCCCGACTGACCCTGGGCCATCTCCAGTTGCGAGATGGCCCCCTCGGATTTGGGAACCACGGTGTCCCCGTCTTGCCCCAGTTTGGGGGAGGGGCGCTAGGCGCCCCACCGTCTCAGCCTGCTTCATGCTGGGGTGACAGGTGGCCTCACCTCGCACCCCCAGGCCTGCGCTCATGGAGGACGGAGGTCGTTAAGCGACCTCCGACGCCTGAGTCGCCTGCGACGCGTGGCGAGCATGTTGCGGGCTCGGCGGGCCGGGAGAGTTCTAAATCTCTCCCGGGTGCGCTCCGCCATCTCCTTCGCAAGCATTACATGCTCGCAGAAGGAGGTGACGGCGGCCCACGCGCTCGCGCTCGGCGCCATTGCCGCAATCATGCTGCCGAGCGAGAGGACTCCCACTCCAATGGATGCCACTAGGTCACGCCTCGGCGCCTCCCACGCTGGGCAGACCGCCAGCGTGTGCAGCCCCGAGTCTTCGCTCGCGTCGCAGTGATGGCACTCAGGCGTTGGCTCCTTCCTGATCCGATGCAGGTGGTCCCCGAAGCACCCCTTCCTGGATATCACCTGCGTCAGTCGGTACGAGTTATTATTTATACCTATATAAAATTTTATTCACATGTGGATTTACAAAGGTGGACTTAATGCCAAAGGTATGCCAATACCAGTCTACCTTGGGGTAATGCAAATATAAATTGAAGTAGGTGCCCGAATGGTTTGATGTAATATTGTTATTAAATGAAAATGAAAAAATGAAAATGAAAAAATATTTATTGCCAATAAGAGTACAGTTTTTTAACAAAGTGTCCGTTGGCCCCACACTAGGCAAGCCTGTCCTGTGGGTACCTCTTACGATTACACAAGTTACATTTGCTTGGTCGACATTATTACTCTTATATATATTACGTAACTGTTTATTATGTAACTGTTTGTTTTCCCAAACAAAGAAAAATAAAAATAATAATAAAATTATCCTGTAAATTTACATGCGTGTGTGTGTATGCGAGCATGTGTATCTGTGTGCACATGTGTGTGTGTGTGTGCATGCGTGTGTGTGTGTGCATGGGTGTGTGTTGTGTTTTTGTAAATATACGTATACTTTGTAATATATTTTGTAATATGTTTTCATACATATATATTCTCACATTTATATATCTATACATCCGAGCATACAAAAGCTCTAAATAAAATATAGTTATGTTGTAAGTTGTAAATACCATGGGTAACTGTAGAGCTGGCTTACTTTACACTTGAACGTAGCACGGTTACTGGACATCCTGACTTCGAGAAGAAGCACATTCCAGAGAAGAATAGCTTGCATAAGGAAAGATGAATGAACTAGACTAGAACTATGAATAGGACAGAGGAGAAGAAGACTATTAGATGGTCGTAGATTTTTGTTGTGACTAGAGCTAATGCCGGGTGTACACGGGTGACTGAAGCAGTGCCTTGGATTTAGCTGTAAGGCAGTTTTTGAAGCGATACAGATTCCGTAGCATCTCTCTCTGGGTTACAGAACCCAATGGTAGATATTTGAAACATGAACTTGCCAGTTAATGTAGAATCGAGATGTTAGCCCAAGTCTTTAACACTCAAAGTGACAGAAATCATTGTTCTATTGAATAATAAAATAAATATAAATATTCTACGACATTCTACACAGCGCTCTCTAGACCCAAAGTAAGCATAGTTTAACTAGCTTGTGTTATGGGTTCCAGAATGCGGATAAACATACTTATATACTTTTTTTTTTGTAAATATATACATATTATACATAGAAACACCCAGACCAATGCAAATAGACATATTCATGCATACAAATATTTGCACTGAGTGGGAATTGAACCCGCGCCCTCTGTCGTAGCAGTCGAATGCACTACCGCTACGCCACAGAGGCCGTCATAATGTTATTGTTGGTAGAGTTTCTTTGTTTAACCTGTTCATTACACGACTACTGCCAATTAAAATGTCTTGACATTTATCAGGGTTTACAGACACACCAAACTAGTTACATCAGCTGTCTTATGAGCTCAAATTAGTGTTGACCCTGTCAATAGCTTCTGAAATATTATCCATACTGGCTTGGCTGTACAACTGCAGGTTATTGGCATACAAAAGATACGCACACTGAAGTTCAGAGGTAATCAGGTTAATAAATAAAGAAAATAACAGAGGAGATAGAATACCGCCTTGTCGGACTCCAGAGTCGAGATTGCACCACCTCGATGAAATCTCACCCACGTAAACTAATTAGTGGCATCCACGAATATTTGAAGACAACTATTCCAGCTCGTTGGATGAGATCTTAAGTTGGTATTTCTAAAAGGTTATCATGATTTATCGCTAATAGAATGACGACCTCTTTGGCGTAGCGGTAGAGCATTTGGATGCTAAGTCCGAGGTCGCGGGGTCTGGGTGTTTCTATGTAAAATATGTATTTATTTACAAAAAAAAAGTATCTACGTATATCTATCCGCATTCTAGAACCCATCTGACATGCTCTGCTTAGTTTGGGTCTAGGTGGCGCTGTGTCATATGTCCTAGAATACTTATTTATGTAATGTCACTTTGTCTAGAGGCCCTGGATTCCCAGGTGTAAACTTCGGATGTAATCGGGATCTTTGTTAAGATAATGACATACTGAATAACTATGACTCATAAATATGTTCTAATATAGTATAACCCACTTATCTATTACTCTATATAAGATGCGGTTGAGAAAATTAATACCTACATAGAGTAAGGATTTCGCCTTAATTAAGCATTACCCGCGTAATTATTATAGTGTTGTAAGTGAATGTTTATGAGGTTGAGAATGTGTTATGAGATAGGATGTGTGTTGTTAATGGTGGCACATTTGTCTGCTTAAGTTTTATAGATCATTTTAATAATGTGGAACAATAATAGTAAGTGTCTGTTACTTAATGTTTAAGCAGTCGGCCTTACGATCGACACGTCCCGTGTTTTAATCCTGGACATGACACTACCAACGTGAAGGGTTTTTTATGTATAACTTGCGGCCGGGAACCGTTTTTGTCCAAGAATAAATTCGTAAAAGATGCTATAACACGATCGCACCGCCACCAATTGTAAATGTAAACAAAAAAAAATTACTTCGGGCCACCAACCAGATGGGCACCGAAGTCTTAAAATCACGCAAAAAGAATCAAAATCTTACACCCACTTTTTATCACTTTTCTCGACGTTTCACATAATTCTAAGTCTAATTAAGCAAAAAAAAATTTTGTGTCGGTCTGTCTGTTGGTCTGGATGTCTGGATGTCTGTTTACGCAATAACTCAAGAACCACTTATCCGATTTAAAAAATTCTTTTGCCAATCATCTTGTTTGGTTAATGGGAAGAACTGATTAGATTTTGGGGTTTGTACGTTCAAGGTTTCGAGTACCTACCATACAAATTGTCCCTAAAAAATTTAAGTTTGGCCCGAAGTTTGACAATCACTGTGTGATTTTACTATTTTTAATATTTAATTGTATGCTGTTCACTTCAAAAGTTAAGTAGTTTTCATATAACGAACTGCCATATAACCGTTCCTTCTTCCCTTATTTACCCGTAAGGAGTAAAATTTTGCAAAACACGTGTACGTTTATTTCTAATCTGAAGCACCTTTTTTTTTTCGTTCGGAAATCCCTTCGGATACCCCCCCGCCGGCCAGCGGGGGCGGTTATGTCGGGTTTGAACCGACTAAAACCGCACGCCGTCTCGGAACTTAATACGCCAGGGTGTAAGGTTGCCCATAGAGAATATCCCTCGCACCCCGACTGACCCTCCGGTTTCGAGATGGCCCTCTCGGGTTTGGGAACCACGGTGTCCCCGTCTTGCCCCGGTTTGGAGGGGCGCTAGCCACCCCACCGTCCCGGCCTGCTTCTGCTGGGGTGACAGGCGGCCTTACCTGCCACCCCCAGGCCTGCGCTCATGGAGGACGGAGGTCGTTAAGCGTCCTCCGGTGCCTGAGTCGCCTGCGACGCGCGGCGAGCAAGTTGCGGGCAATCTGAAGCACCTATATGAAATTTCGTGCGTCTTACTTCGAAACTGATGGACTTTCCATACAACCGTTAGTTGCCTACTTTACCCCCTTTATAGTGAAATATTGAACATACATACATTCACAACACAAAAAAGCATCTACTGCCGAAGTTTCAAATTTGTAGGTCCAGTGGTTTAGGCTCTGCGTTGATGAACCAGTCAGTCAATTGGGACAAGTAATTATATATGTATAGATGTCTGTATTTAGAGAAAAAATGTATCTGAGCATGCACATCCGTATTCTAGAACCCATATTAGAAGCAAGTTACGCTATACTTATTTTGAGTCGAGATAACATTGCACCGTAGAATCCTACTAATATTATAAGTTAAAAAATTGTGAAGATGTTTGGTTGTTTGTTACTCAGTCACGCTCAAACGAATGAATAGATTTTAGTGAAATTTGGCATAGGGATACATAGGAATAGTCTGGAATAACTTATATGCTACTTTTTGTTACTGGACTAGGCTCCCATGGGTTGCTTGAACGGAATCAGAATTCCCCACCGGTGAAGCCGCGGGTAACAATATATATATATTATATATTTAACATGGTATTGATTCAGGAAACCTGTGGGAATGTGTGAAAACAAAAAGATACTTATGTCAAGCAACAACAGAAGGCCTTGGCACTTCACAATTCCACACATATGTAACACGATCTGAGCTTATGAGGATTGGAATAGTTTAACAGAAGCCTACGAAGGCCAAGGATTTTGCCCCACTTAGAGCATTGTTTGAAACTAAGTTACAAGGGAGTGAAGCTCTTTACTTTCACTCCCTTGTAAGACTTGACTTACGTGAACAAACTATGACTGTAATGTCGCAACAATCTGACAAGTACCTTTGGAGGATGATTTTTCACCATAACTAAGTTTAGGTGTAAACGCGAATAGAAAGAAGACTTATTTATTTTTATTTGTGTGATTTTGTGAAAACTGATTTTGACTGATGCGATTGCAAAATTGATAGCGATCAAAAGTACTTTCGACTGATTAAGAGCTTTTAGAGTAACTTTATTATAATAAAATTGGTATATAAATGTCGTAGACTATTAGCGCTACGGCGTAGACAAAATTGTCTACGCCTTAGGTAGCTACAAAATTAGTTTACCAAACAAAGATTTATTGAACACGTTTAGCCCTTTCAAATTTAAAACCCGTAACATGAGACGGTAAAGTAAGTAAACAATATGGTGTTACTGTATTGTGTAACGTGCGGTAAAGAGTGGTAAAGGGGTAAGTTTTTACCGCGTAAGCGCTGGCCACTTGATGGTCGACACAACCCATTGTTTTCTCGTTAATGACGTGTTAGTGGTCACTGGATATGTTTTATCTAGAAATGGCTGCTTTTCTTTGTATTAGATAAAGATAAATAGAAAAGTTTTTAGCAACCGAGTAGAATGGCGAATGTGAATCGGCAAACTGAAGGTGGGTCGTTCCAGCTAGAGTGGAGGCCTTGGTGCTGTGGCTCGTATTAGAATAGGCTTATGTCCAGTGGACTGCGATAGTCTAATTGATAAATTGATTGACTATTGGATAAGTCAGGTAGTCGCCATACGGTATAGTAATTTTAAATATTCCCCTAAGTCTTTTCAAATCATTAGAAAAAATAACTTTCTCGGAATGTATCCCATCTTTGAGGCCTAAATTCAAGTTCGCTCTGCGATTTCTTTCACCTGCTGATTAACGAATGAGGTTCCGGTGCAGGCTTTCCTCTTGGGATTGGGGGGTTAGATAGTAGTCACTATTGTAAATGTCAAAATAAGCAACATTATGAAAAGGAGAAGTAAAAAAACATTAAAATATCGTATTTCTTATATATGGAAAAGAGGACTATTTATACTGACTATAAAATCCTGTTGATATTACATGGTGGATCTTGCTACACATATTGAAATAATTACTCACTTGTACTTTTATTTTTTAATAAATTACACCTTACCGCGGTTTCGCCTCAAGGCGAGAACCAAGGTTACTATTTATATTGTACATTTATGGCAATTGGTGGATCTTGCTACACATTATTGAACCTTTGAAAATGCCTTGAGGCCAAACCAATCAAGTTTATTTTAATAAGTATAGTGTAAAAATACAAGTGATTTAATTCAATAATAAGAAAAATAAAAGTTATTAGAATAGCAAAATTTAGTGCCGTGTTTTTGTAAGAATGTAAGACCACTTCTATACTCTCTATATCAAGTGTTTTTCTTGTCCCGGGGCTTGTATTACTAAATAAATTCAGTGGCTTAAGGCCCAGAGTGGACGGCTTAGTATCCAATTTATTATAAATTCATATGCCTTCCGCCGCCTCGCCGGATACATTTTCACGGGAGAGGTAAACACAGGGCTGTCAACCAACCTTGCAAGTAAAATTGATTTTGTGTCTATAGGTAAATTACTCTTGACTGAAGAGCGAAATTATTTTTGAAACGGTATAAAAGTTGGGGTAGTATAGTTTTCTATTATCCCAACCAAAATACTGTTTCTTTTGAGGGCTAAATTTTGAATTACATTTATTATCTTAATTAATTACTCTTTTTACCTTTATAAATGATGAATGTTTGTTGCTCAATTATGCCAGGACGGTTAAATGGATCTGGATGAAATTTGGCACAAAGAAATGTTATGGTCTGGAATAGCACATAGATTAGTTTTTAACCCGGGAATAGGTTCCTGTATATTTTGGGGACAGGATCAGTATTTTATGTGGGAGAAGCCGCGGCCAACAGCTAGTACAATAATAATTTGGATCCGATAGTAGTTTGTGTAAATATTTGTATGCATGAATATATTGAATATGAATATTTGCATTGGTCAGGGTGTCCCTACGATAATAATAAGTTTATTTGGACTTCAGAAACAAGATGCTCGTGGCTAAGTGATAACCGAACAGGTTAGATCATTGCAAGTTTCAGCAAGACTAACCAGGTCAGTCTTAGGATGGGTGACCATTCTTAACACATTGAGACCTCTCCGTGCCTCGAAGAGCACATTTAGCCGTCAGCCCCGGTTGCCCTATGAAAATATCTGTGGCACTACTTACGGGTAGTTGGAGCCTTAAAAATCGGACAAACTGGTCAAAGTACAGGACGTCGATATGGCCAGTTTGTTGTGAAGTTCGGCCGCTTCGTAGTTAGTCTGAAAGCCGACCCTAACTGAATTCGGAAAAGGCTCTGAGGATGAACTTCAAAAATTGTTCATAATATATTTTACATTTTAATACAAGGCCAGGCCCTTGCAAATACATGTGTATATAGATTATACACATTTATTTGCAAAAAAAAATTAATATAAGTATATTCATCCGCAATCTAGAGTGCATATTATGTCAAAACAAAGAGTAGGAGAGCATACCACGAGCTCCAAAGTACAAATTCGGATGAACCGGGACTAACACTAGTGACGCAACAATTAATAATTTTTAATTATTTATCGTAAGTACTCGCCAGTAATGCTTACAAATATACAATAATAAATCTGCTAAAATCGTAAAGTATTCCTTGGAATTGTGTCTTTAAGAGTTATAAACATAAAATATTATAAGGTATGTAATAAATATTATTAATATAATTAAATTTAGCTGACTGTACTTATATCAATCGTATAATAAAAGATTGTTGAACTTTTTACGTTACATCTTTAATAAAAGAAACACAAGACTATAAGTTTCGTACGTGTAAACTAAACATACAAATGCATATATACATACATACAAATGATGATTTAACTTTTAATTCACTACAGTGAAATAACTTCTTCTTCATAACTTCACGCCTGTTCCCCGAAGGGGTAGGCAGATGTGTATTACACACCCACGATTCGCCAGTTATGTAAAGGTCCCAATGTAATTGGGGTCGAGCCTATTGCCATCTACCGGGCACATTATTAAGCGAGCGATAATTAACATTTGTTAATGCACACATAACTACGAAAACTCAGAGGTATGTGCCCGGGCCGACTGGGGATCGAACTCGAGACCTCGTCTCAGCAGTCCGTTACATACGCCACTGGGCTATCGCCGCGCAGTGAAATACCGATAAAATATTGATCACGAACACTTTATGAGAACTAGATATATATCACCTATAAACAATTAAAAATAAATCCGTTCATCCAAATGCGTAATAATTGTGGATAAACATACATACAGACAAACAAGTCAAACTGAGATCCTCCTTTGTTTTTTAAAGTATTTTATATTCTATCACGTTCTTTTCCCTCCGGGGTAGGCAGATATATATAGTAGTAGATGTAGTAGGCAGACATGCAGTAGGCAGAGATAGCAGCCCGCCATTTGTTTTGTCTTCAAACACCTCACGATTTTCCTTTACTGTCAAACCTTTTATGCAAGTCGGTTTCGCGTGCTTCTGACCTTTTCTGCCATTTTGACCTGCCCCTTTTTATTCAGATACTTTGGTTTAAAGCAAGAATTCATTTTTAGTCAAACACATTCATTTCCTTGTTTATCCTCCTTTATTTGTCGATGCTTGGGGTTTCTATGGAGGATACAATTAGAAATGAGGTCATCCGACAAAGAACTAAAGTCACCGACATAACTTGCAGAATAAGCAAGCAGACGTGGCAATTGGCTGGCCACATCTGCCGAAAGACCGATGGCCGATGAAGCAAACTAGTCCTAGAGTGGAGACCACGGATCGGTAAACGGAAAGTAAGACGTTCCCCAGCAAATGGATGGACGACCCGAAAAAGGTAGCTGGGATAGACTGAATGCGCAAGGCGGAGGATCGGGTGCTATGGCGTACAATGCGAGAGGCATATGTCCAGCAGTGGACTGCAATAGACTAATCGATTGATTTGTCCACAAGTAACAACAACAACTCCGGCGTCACAAACGTCCCCAGTCTACGGTACCAGCCTGAATAAATAGAAAATGAACAAAAAATGTAATACAGGTTGTTTGTATATTCACAATTTATCAGAAGAATTTATATCCTTTAAGCGTAGCCGGTTGGATTTTAAAGCGAATGCCAGTGGAGCAATGGAATTCTTTTAGGAAATGCCTGGGATTCCAGCTTTCAGAACAGAACGGACGGTACAAGTAGATATCTATAGTGCGATGCAAGGAATTTCAGAGGGGTAGTAGGTTAGAACTTTTGTAAGGATGATAACGGACGTGAACGTTGCCTGTCAGGAATTTTAATTCATTTACAAAGCCGGTAAAGGAACCGTAACGGAAAAAAAATCTTCTGTTGTTTTCATGAAATAAATTAACTGATGCCAATGAACCATACACCATTTTCAATCTTTGCTTGTACTTTGCTTGTGCTCGCTCGTGTTTTCACTAGCTTTAAAATACGAGTTTTTAAAAGCTATTTTCTGTTAATAATGTTCTTTGTATCCCTGACCACTTGTATGCTAAATTACATGATGATTGATTGGGGACGGGGACATGCTAATGTTTCTGTGATGGTACTATTACCCGAAACCTTAGCATGGACCTACCCTACCCATCTTTCTGAGGGGTAGGGGGACGTGGTCTTGAGGGAGAGCGCAGGTCGTGTAGATCCTCAAAGCAAGTCTGGTGGACTATCCTTCCCGAGGTTGTCGTCCCGTTATTGGTCTAATTCCCAAGAAATAGACGTAACAGAAACCTCCAGGCGCATGAAATTGTTTATTTATGTAATGGTTTATTTATATATTATAACAACTTATATATGTATCTCTCCTTTAATTTATTTTTTCTTTATATATCTATTATATATATGTATCTATTCATCAGATATATTATATAAATGTGCCGAACCGTGGCGGCCTAAAACCACACCCCGGTAGACATTGCCGTGGGGCACTAAATTGCCCCAGAAAACTGTACCACACGCACCTAGGGCAGGTAGTGTGAGTAAGCCTCTGCTCCTAAAAAAAAAACATGTCGACACAGGACAAAGAAAAACTACCCCAGGAGGGTACCGCTTGCGGAGAATCCCTCACTGAGCCTACCAGCTCAGTCTGCCCCTCGTATTCTGGGGGGGGCACCCTGTGTTCAGGACCGGGCGCAAGCCTGGACCTGTCCAGCCTCTCGGAGGCTATCCCAAAATCTGACGCCACGAGCGTCATACAATGGACCGTCGTCGGCCACAAGCGCCCTTGCAAAAGGGATGCTCAGCCGAAGGCGGCCACTACCGAAAAAGGGCTCGGCCGAACAGAACGCAGTCGCCCCAACAGGCGCGCGAGAAGGGAGGTCTTGCAACCTAAAAAAACGACGACAGGGTTGGGTGCCGCAGCAGCGGAAACGCAGCGCGAACCCACACCATCAACCTCAAAGGGGACGGCAGTAGCCACAGCCGCTCCACCACCACTGAGTAAGAAACA
The DNA here is from genome assembly GCA_946251805.1 of Cybosia mesomella. Taxonomy (NCBI): domain Eukaryota; kingdom Metazoa; phylum Arthropoda; class Insecta; order Lepidoptera; family Erebidae; genus Cybosia; species Cybosia mesomella. The sequence continues at coordinate 10,121,749 of OX276392.1, forward strand.
CAGGAGGAAACCCAGAGGTGCCCGAGGTCAACGGAACGCTGCGACGGCTCCCAATTTTCCTGAAAAGGAACAAAAGGGGGCAGGGCCCGTCCAGAACGAGCGAGTTTCTTCGAAGCGCGCTCGTCTGGATGATACCCGGTCCCCCAGAGGGGAAGCCAAACGCGCGAAAACTGACCCGCGCACCAAGCGGACGGTAAGCTACGCGGACGCCAGTCAGTCGCATCTGCGAGTAGCGGTCACTACCGTTCCGCCGAGGGACCTCACCAAAACCCAGGCAGACCAGCTTAGGGAGGCCATTGACGACAGCATCCTGCAGTCGGTGTTGTCGTCAACGATTTCGGGTGCGCAAGCTCCATCTTTCCGCGGACGACCCTTCCTATTGGAAGGCGTGCTGGCGATGTGGTGTGAAGACGACAATGCTCTTACGTGGCTTGAAAAAGCTGTAAGAAGCATAACGTCCCCGATACCCGAAACCACCTTGGCCGTCATAAAGCAGTCCGACATGAAGAAGCGACTGAAAGCAGGGCTTCTTCTCCACACCCGCATCACCGAAGCCGTAACACTGCGCAGAGTGCTTTGGGCCCAAAACCCTTGGTACAAAGTAGATACCTGGCAGTGTTACGACATGACAGTGGACGACCAAACCACCGACCCGAACTCCAAAGAGAAGGTGGTTCACTTAATTCTGGGAATTCCCGAGGACCAGAAAGAGGCGATAACCAGGAGAGACCGCCGAGTTGCCCACATGTCGGGAAGTGGGTATATTCGCTTCTTCTCCCAAGAAGAAGCGCAGGCCGGGGAAGCAACAGCGGCAGCTACAGCTCAAGAGCAAAAAAAAGAGGCTCCTCGAAAGAGTAAGAGCGAGCTGGAAAGTAGCTCGCCGCTGAAACAGGGAGGACACATCAGCGATGATGATGATGACGTCCTTAACAGCCCCTGATCCAATCAACATCATCCAAACAAACCTCCAGCACAAACAAGCAGCAACGGTCACTCTACGCAGAGTGCTGGAGGTAAGCAAAAAGACCGTAGCCCTAATCCAGGAGCCCTGGATAAATAAGAACTACATCTGCGGTCTAAATAACATAGGCGGTAAGTTAATACGAGATACGACGGTTGAAAAACCGAGAACCTGCATCTTCGTACCTAACGCTATAAACACCACTTTACTTAACCAATTCTGTTCTAGAGATCTCACTGCTGTGAAAATCCACTCAGATAATGCAACCATCCTAGTACTAGCTTCAGTGTATATGCCGGGCGAAGGCGCACCACCTCCAAAGGAGCTAGCCGACCTGGTACAACACTGCGAGGCTCACACCTGGGATTTAATCATCGGCGCAGACTGCAATGCTCACCATCCTCTGTGGGGAAGTAAGGACGCGAACAAGAGAGGTGAGTTACTAACCGAATACTTATTCCAAACCAACCTAAACATTATAAATATAGGTACGGAACCTACTTTCGTAACCTCATGGTGTCAGACCATAGTAGATATCACATTGGCAACACACTCGGCAGCAAACCTCATTAAGGGTTGGCATGTGTCAAAGGAACCATCCTTTGCGGACCATCGCCGAATCTGCTTTCAAATTCAATGTAAACTAGCAGACCCTGTTCCATATCGTAACCCCCGCAAAACAGATATAGCACGGTACACAAATTCACTAAACAAGGCACTAAGTGATTCACAACTACCCGACACAACACTTAGTACAGATAATATAGAACACAACGTACATTCTATCACTGCAGCTCTGCTGGAAAGCTACGAGCCAGCGTGTCCTGTTGTAACACCCAAAGGTCCAGAAAAGAGCTCCTGGTGGGGGCCAGAACTCGAGCGACTACGTGGAGGCCTGAGAAAGCTCTACAACCGAGCAAAAAACACCAGAACCCCTGAGGACTGGGACAAATACAAAAATGCACAAAAATACTACAAGAAACGCATCAGGTATCGTAGAACTGAGGCCTGGCAGAGTTTCTGTAGTAGCATAAACTCGACAAACCAAGCCGCAAGAGTAAGGAAAGTCCTGGCCAAAGGTGAACTCAACCTCATGGGCTCACTTAAGAGAGAAGACGGCACTTACACTAATACGGAAAATGAAACCAGCGCAGTAGTGCTGGAAACACACTTCCCTGGCTGTCAAGTCACACCATCCATCGATTCCATTGACTGGCCACCAGAACACTATAGTGTACCAACAACCCAAGAATGGGAAATCGCAAACAAGGTAGTAACTGCAGACGAAATAGAGTGGGCCATAAAAACCTTCAAACCCTTTAAGTCTGCAGGGCTGGATGGAATATTCCCAGCACTACTACAATGGCAACTGACAAGAATAGCAAAATATCTACTTCCAATCTACAGGGCCTGCATTGCCTTCAAATACATACCCAGATTATGGAGAGAGGCAAAAGTAGTCTTCCTACCAAAACCAGGTAAGGAGGACTACACACATCCCAAATCATTCAGGCCCATTAGTCTCACATCATTCCTCCTTAAAACGTTGGAGAGACTAGTAGATCGATACCTAAGGGATGGAACACTAAAAGACAACCCACTACATCCTCAGCAACACGCATACAGGAAAGGTAGATCAACAGAGTCTGCACTACACACGGTAGTGCACAAGATAGAATCGGCTATCACAAACAAAGCCTCAACACTAGCTACTTTCATAGATATAGAAGGGGCTTTCGACAAAACGGTACACAGCAGCATTAACGAAGCCTTACGGAAGCGTAAGGTAGAACCAGCCATAAGGGACTGGATCACTCAGCTGATAAGCAAAAGAGCAGTCCAGATAGTGATGAGTAACACCATCACAAGAGCAAAGGTAGTCAGAGGATGCCCCCAGGGAGGCGTCCTATCACCACTCTTATGGAACATAGTAGTAGACAGTCTTCTAAAGAGACTAAATGAGAGAAGATACACCACCATCGGGTATGCGGATGATCTTGCAATACTAATAAGCGGAACGGCTGAGAACGTGCTATGCAAAGTCATGCGCTCAGCCCTTCAGATTGTGGAAGAATGGTGCGAAGAACACCGATTATCAGTAAACCCGAAAAAAACAGAACTTATCCTTTTCACCAACAAAAGAAAGTTACCAGAACTACAACTACCAAAACTATTTAATACCAAACTAGCCCTAACAACTCAAGTTAAATATCTGGGCATCATACTTGACAATAAGTTGAATTGGACTAGCCACATAAATGCTAAAATGAAAAAGGCCTGCATAACTTTTTGGCAATGCAGAAGACTCGTTGGTAAGAACTGGGGTCTTAACACAAAGATAACACTTTGGCTGTATACGGCAATTATCAGGCCTTCTCTAACCTATGGATCAGTTGTATGGTGGCCCAGAACAGAACTGATCACTGTGAAAGAAAAGCTCCAGAGTCTACAACGCCTAGCGAGTACAGCAGCCACTGGATGCATGAGAACCACTCCATCAGCCGCACTAGAGCACCTCCTAAACCTGAGACCGCTGCATCTAATCATACAGGAGGAGGCCAAGGCAGCAGCCTTAAGACTGAAAAGTAATGGGCTCTGGAAAGAGAATACTGGAACAAAGCATTCAAAAATTCTACAGAGAATCCTAAAGAAGATACCACTTCTTGAGGCGCCCGTAGACAGAATACCATGTCACCACGTCTTCGAAAGGAATTATCATATTCAACTTACCGAAGAAAAAAGAGACAGCTCTGGCGTCAAAGAAGTTAGGATATACACAGACGGCTCTAAAACCACATATGGTACCGGAGCAGGTGTCTTCTCGAATGACCTAAACATCAAAATAACAACCACCCTGGACAAGCTAAGTACAATATTCCAAGCTGAATGTATTGGCATAACGAGAGCAGCGGAGACGATTGCCGCCAGAGACGTCAAAGATCTAGATATAAAGATCATATCAGACAGTGCATCCGTACTCCAAGCTCTGAAAAGCAACACCATAACCTCTGTCCTCATATTGGAATGTCACAATACACTCCAATCCATTGCAAACACAAACAAGGTCACGCTGCAATGGATCAAGGGACACAGCAACTCCCTCGGCAACGACGCAGCCGATGAATTGGCCAAGAGAGGATCAGGGGCAACAGTATATGGACCGGAACCAATACTACCTATACCTCAAGCACAGGTCAAAACTTGGCTGCGGAAAAATACGGAAGAAACCCATCAAAAAGAATGGACAAACATTGAAGGATGCAGGCAAACAAAGAATGCAGTTCCGGTAGCATCAAAAACGTTTAGCCGAAACTTCATTAGATTAAAAAGGGACCAGATCCGCAAGGTCATAGGCATCTTGACCGGTCACTGTCCTCTAAACAAGCATCTATTTACAATAGGTGTGACGGACAGCCCCCTGTGCAGAGGCTGCATGGGGGCAGAAGAAACGCCACATCATGTGCTTACAGAGTGCATGAGCGTGGCCGAACAACGGGCGAAATTCCTCCAGTCACCAGCGTCTCAACGGGAAGCATGTGGAAACCTGAAAAGGCTGCTGGCTTTTTGGGAAGATCTGGGTTGGTTGGAGTGAGAGGTAAGATGCTACGCACAATGGCCCAATCAAGAGGCTAAGTGCGGAAGCAGCCCAGGTAAACTAACTAACTAACTACATGATGATTGGTTGAGCAACCGGGATAAGAAATAGAAAGATGATGATGATTGATTTTAATGAAGCAACTGAGTATACTATCCACCTGATAGTAAATGGTTACCGTGACATGTCACAGTGCGTTTTTAGGGTTCCGTTGCCAAATGGCAAAAATAAGGAACGATATAGTAATAGTAATAGTAATAGATTCTTCATGTCTGTCTGTCTGTTCGTCCGTATGTCACAGCCACTTTTTTCTGAAACTATAAGAACTATGCTGTTGAAACTTGGTAAGTAGATGTATTCTGTGAACCGCATTAAGATTTTTACACAAAAATAGAATACTTAGAAGTGAAACCCAAAAATAGTTTTTTCATCAAACCTATACGTGTAGATCTATCCATGGATAGGTCTTCAAAAATGATATTGAGATTTCTAATTTCATTTTTTTTCTAAACTGAATAGTTTGCGTGAGAGACACTTACAAAGTGTTAAAATGTGTGTCTCCCCCCCCCCCCCCCTGTAACTTCGAAAATAAGAGAATGATAAAACTAAAAAAATATATGATGTACATTACCATGTAAACTTCCACCGAAAATTGGTTTGAACGAGATCTAGTAAGTAGTTTTCTTTTTACGTCATAAATCGTAAACCGCAATTTACCTTTAATTCAATCAACTGAAATATAAAAACTAAAAAGAACATTATTATGTTACTTGCTGCTACGGAACCCTTCTTGGCCGCTTTTTTTTAATAAATCCAGATCATACTATATAGTGCCAGCTAGATGCAAACTAAGCATAGCTTGTAATATAGGTTCTATAATGTGAACAAAAATACATTTTTTCAAAAATAAATATATGCATAATGATACATAGAAACGCCTAGCCCAATTCAAATAGAATGACTGACGCACAAGTCGAAGCCTCTTCTTCCATGCCACGTATATTTCAATAACTTCTGTATACTCCTTCTGGGATAAACAAACATATTAATGTATATGTATGTATGCATATTATAAGAGCACTCATGAATTTAAACCTCAGCATATTCATTCAGACTCGAGGAACGTATTCAGTTAGAATAACAACAGAACTGTGATTTATCATGTCTACGATCAAAGTTGGTGTCTCTAGCGCTAACTTCAAGATTCAATTTCCGTGTGAGATCATTTTCGGTTGCGTTACAGCTTAACTTCGCGATAACCGTACCTGTAGGTACTGCAGTTTTAGTGCGATGGGCGAAGTGAAGTTTTGTGTTTTCAACTATCGTTTTGAGTTTCTTGAGTTAATAGAATCGAATTTAAGTATAAATGTGGCTGTTTTTACCTGACTGCGGTGAGGAATGGGAGGGTTATGTGTTTGAACTGTATAATTTATTTATGTCCTACCCTAGTATAGGGAAGGACATAAATAATGATATGTAGACGTGTTTTTATTGTGCGAGTGTCACAAGGTATATTCAAATTTAAAACACTTAAATGGCATGACTTGAATGGTAATTTAACGTTTGGCACCAGATGGGTTTATTCCACCATTTCCTTAACATTTTACTAACTGGCTGCCCGAGTCCTGGCTTCACCTGCTTGGGTCTCGAAGATCTTGGTAGAGCTTGATACACTGAGTCGCTCAGATGAAGCCTATTCCCATGGATTTTCGAACATTTTTTTTTCACATAAACCTTGTTCATATAGTTGGCTGAATTTCAACTAATGCCCTTTTTTATCATATCGGTGAACTTTTCCATTTATATGTTTTTTGTAAATTTTTCAGGTTTTATGTAATCTTTATGATCTCATATATCCCCAAATTTAATATCATCAACGTATCATTTAAGATTAAGGAGCACATTCAGTTTGAATTTTGGTTTCCACCGACATGAAAAACCAACACCGATTATTTTTTCTGTACATCGATATGATAAGTTTATCCATCGAAATGATATACATATCCAGCGATATGATAACATATCCAGCGAAATAATAATCTATCCACCTTTGAACATCAAAAAGGAAATAGTTAGTAGGTACCTTATTTTTACACGGGTGACTTAAAACTGAAGACCTGACCTGAAGAAGATCATATCCAACGAGAACTGAGTACTTGGAAATCCAATTATATAGGTACCTTTTTTTTTTTTTTTTCGTGCGGAAATCCCTTCGGATACCCCCCGCCGGCCAGCGGGGGCGGTTATGTCTGGCTTGAACCGACTAAAACCGCACGCCGTCTCGGGTCTTCAGACGCCGGGGTGTAAGGTTACCCATAGAGCATATCCCTCGCACCCCGACTGACCCTGGGCCATCTCACCACTAACAGCATCGCTCATCCTGTCTCCTCTGAAAGCAGAGGAGTACGGAGAGCGATGTGTTCCCGCCACGTTGGGTATTGGCCGACGATCAATGCCAACCCTATGAAGGGGTGAAGGGGAAGCCATTGACCGCCGCCCAGGGTGTACCGGCCGCTCCGATTCCGTTCCCCCCGGACTGCAGCGGGATCGGAATCGGAGCGACACTCGAGGAGGTTACCCAACACACACCCCAATTATATAGGTACCTATTTTATTATATTTACTGTTTTCTTTTCTTTTTTTATTATAACGAAATCACACGGGATCTACCGATATGATAAAACGCTCACCGAGATGATAAAATGATCTACCGATATGAAAAAGCAATCCACCGATGTGACAAAACTGTGCATTGATCATGAATCAAAACACCGATATTAGACGATTGATTTTTTCTTATCATTTTCGGCGTAAATTATCATATTCGTGGTAATAAAGACCACCGATTACAGCGATATGAGTACAGCGACGTGAGAAATTACATACTTTTTAGAAAATTAGAAAAAAATGCATTATATCTAGGACACAAATTTGTCACAAAATTCGGCCGGGTAGGCACCACTGTGCACGATTGCGAAAAACCCTCCATAGTAATCCAATTTCGGTTTGATTGCGTTCAGGGGTCAGCAAGTGCATAGGGCAGGGGGATTGTGGTCGCAGCACTAGTGGGACCGGTGGGTGTCACGCGGTGCTGCGACGACAATCCTCTTCTGATGAGGCCGTCAAGCGGAGTGCCACCATGAAACGATGGTGACCCTCTTTCCTGAGACTTTACCTTCAGCTTACCATCAGGCGAGGTGAAGTCAAATTGACGTGTCCTAAATATAAAAAAAAAATACTTTTGTCCAGCGATATGAGAACATTTTGCAGGACAAGTACGTTTGTGCCTCTCAGTAATAATAATCGTTAATTATATTAAAAAATATGCCAAATATTAATAATAATACTAATATTCTTTGAAATAGAATAATTTATATACTTAACTTACTTATTTTTATTAGTGTATAAGCTTTTTTGTTTGTAATAAAAGTAGAGGGACAAAAAATTGATTGATTGATTGAAAAAAATTGATGTTTATGTATTTATTTCTACCTTTATATATAGTCCTAGCCAAAATATATTTTTGCCACAACCCAATAACTACCTATTGCATACTAAAAAAAAATTCAGAATAATATTCCTTTTTTCAAATACTAATTTCACCGAAGACAAAAAAAAAGCCATTTGGGAAATTAACCCAGTTACAAACACAAGAAGAATAAACGTTTCATTTTTATTTATATAGATATGTAAACATGAATTTTTGAGCATTTTTTTGCTATTTGTCTTAGTTTCCGATTTGGGCATCCATGCCCAGTTGAAAAATTCGCCCTGTATATTAAAATTTAATTAAAGAGAGAGTTTTGACATTTAATGTCAAAACTCTCTCTTAACACGTGAGAGTAAACTGAATCAACCTAATTGCATAACCTCCCCACAAGCATACAAAAACACCCTATAAAAACCATTTGATCTTAGCCCCTAGCGCTTACCAAACACCCACCTAAGAGGTTTCTCTTACTCTATGAGTTTCTTGAAAAATATTTTTTTAATTAGTGAGCAAGGCACGGTATATTAGAGCCAAAGCAAGAGGTTGAGGTAAAAATACAGCTGCTATTAAAAATTGTTAAGTTCTTAAAGGATAAGTTAATGAGGGTTCCGTATATGCGATTTGGTTAGTTTGCTATCTTAGAATACAATTTGTGTGCTTATTACACGACTATCCAAACAAGTGAGTTTTTTGACGTCTTTTAAGTACCTTTTCATTGGTCTAAACATAATAAATGCCTTTTGACTTTAACTTGAAGTCTCTTTATTCACCCGTAACTTTTACTTTCTCAAAAAAAAAAAAATGGAAGGAATATTGTTGGAATACTTACATCATCGAATGTTCTGATATATAACCATCTATTCAAACCCAACCCAGCAGACTGAATGCCTAATTAATAAGTATATGATAATAATATTATCCATGAATACCAGTACTATAAAATCACTACCTGTTCTGAATATTTTCATAAACTCACTGAATAATGAATTACATGAATGGGTATTTTTCTAACTTTTACTTCACATTTTGTCAGTAGCGCCATTACGTAAACTCGAAAGTTTTCTTGTTTATGATCACACTCAACTTAAAAGTAGGGTAAGTGGCCTCTCATGAATATGTTGGCTATTTGTCCCAACTTATCGATACCTCGGGGCTCAAAGGGCGTAAGCACCAAAACTCGACTTTTCAGAAGAGCCAAAAAATATTGAAAAAAAAAACTTTAATAAACAATAAATCTGATTTATTTTCTATACAAAATGGGATCGTAAACACCATTTGAATAGGTAAGACTTTAAATATACAGATCGATAGAGGAGAAAAAGAGAAAATAAGTAGGGCTGCATTAAAAAGTCATTTTCGTCAAAACGGCGACTACGTCCTTTGAGCCCCGAGGTATTGTTAAACTTGAAGCTATTAGACGGATTCATTCTAGATCAGTATTAAAAACAATTCATTAATAAATTTAATTTGGAAAACGTCAATATCGAGGACAGCAGTTAATACCACAACAGTCCCTTTCTATGGGGAATACTCAAGTAAGTTACCTGGAACTGCCTTGAATAGTTATTGTCAACCTACGCCTTATTGCGATGTAGGAGCCATTTACCAGAATTCTCACTAACTATAGAAGAATGAATGTGGTTACAATACATTTTTAAACATTTTTTTTATTAATTCGACCACATTTTAATTTAGTGAATGACCTTTACCATGGCATTTTTTTAAGAGAGTTGAATACCAATGTTCTAAGAAATATTAAGAAGAATGTCTATAAGAGTATAAATAAATATTATTTAGAAGGTAGATCATACTATTAATATTAACGAAAAACTACTTCGTTGAAAATTTTCTCAGCGTTCGCTTTCATTTACACCCATTTTTATGGAAGAAGAAATTAAAACGAAAAAGAAACAAAATTTATAATATATAATATAAAACAACTATGTGAATTGTGGCGCACATTTGGCGAGGCCTAGTTCCAGTAGCCTGCGATATACAATAATTTAACGGGAATTAATGCGATCATGTTTAGGGATTTCCGCACCAAAAAAAAACAAAAAAAAAGGTAAATACATACCTTTGGATTGCCTAACGTTTCGACCAGGTCACACTGGCTGTGGTTACAGGCTGACAATATACATACATACCTTTGGATTGACTGACGTTTCGACCAGGTTACACGTTAATTCCCGTTAAATTATTGTATATCATGGAACGCGAAAGTTTAAAAATTAGTATAGCCTGCGATAAGCTGATTGATTGATTGACGTGATTCTATATTATACACTAGATGTCCCCCGCAGCTTCGTTCGTGACTTATTTCGATTTCTATTTAACCCATACATGCCCCAAAATGTATTAGTTTTACAAAAATATATGGAAATTAGCCCTATTAGATGACTGTTGCGCTCCCGTGGATAGTAGCGTGATTATATATAGCCTATAACCTTCCTTGATAAATAGGCTATCCAACACAAAAATATTTTTTCAATTTGAACTAGAAGTTGCTGAGATTAGCGTGTTCAACCAAACAAACAAACGGACTCTTCATAAATATCATAGGTATAGATATGTATAATAATATGCATTGGGGGAGATGTAGCTGCTTTCGGTTAAAATGTACTGAAACATATATGGCCATATTATGGGTTTTCGAGTTATTCAACGAATTTCATTTTTTAGCAGAGGCCACATCGTAGACACTCTGATGGTAAAGGTGGGTTCCTTGTCTCTGAATTCTAAAGATTCGATAATACCCGTGACACTAAATAAATGACCACCAGTGAATTCCCCAGTTTTGGCTATGCACAGATTCGGTGTCTCTACGAATTTTTTTTTTTTTTTTTTTTATATTTAGGACACGTCAATTTGACTTCACCTCGCCTGATGGTAAGCTGAAGGTAAAGTCTCAGGAAAGAGGGTCACCATTACATACACGTATCATGTTAACAATGGTGACACTCAGCTTGACGGCCTCATCGGAACATATCCTATTTAAAAATCACTTTGTGGCTTGATGATGGGGCTAGTGGACACTTTGCTGTGTGGGTTATGCCACCTCTCCTGAAAATAGTTCTATTGTTGAGAAAGTCTATTGTTGAGTAGCCAGCGGGGGCGGTTATGTCGGGCTTGAACCGACTAAAACTGCACGCCGTCTCTGGTTTACAGACGCCGGGGTGCATTCCATTATATCCCTAAGCCCCTAACACATGTACTAAAATAACATTCTATAATATGCCATGAAGATAAACTATCCCCTAAAAATCACTAGCAGCTACAAAAGTTAAGAACAAATGGTGAAGGGGTAGAAAAAAGTGGCAACAGACCCTTAATAAATTATTTCGTCGCTTCTAAAGGCGTTAACATGTCCTCCAAAGATCAAAAATTTAAACAAAGAAAAATAAACTCTATATCAATTGAAGAAAATTCATAGTTACTGCATAAATAAGTTGTCGGAAACACGTATCAAATTGAAGACGTTACAAGTTACGTTGCAAGAGAATTTCAGGCTTGTGTCTTCAAACTAAGGTGAGTTTTAGCTTGATCGAAAAGTTATTGGTTCGTACTCCGCAAAGGATTCAACTAGCGACACAATTTATGTGTTTGCCTAAGTTGGGTCTTTTCCAATCATTATTTTTATTTAGTTCTCCCGTTTGAGGTTGAGCCTGTGGACCTGCATAAAGTTTAGAAAGTGGTAAGAAGAAAACTTTTTATGTTATTGTTAAAACGGAATTGACGATCAAAAACACCAGGTAAACTTTTATTACCTTTTTTTTTTTTTTTTTTTATCGTGCGGAAATCCCTTCGGATACCCCCCGCGCGCCAGCGGGGGTGGTTATGTCGGGCTTGAACCGACTAAAACCGCACGCCGTCTCGGGTCTACAGACGCCGGGGTGTAAGGTTGCCCATAGAGCATATCCCTCGCACCCCGACTGACCCTGGGCCATCTCCGGTTTCGAGATGGCCCCTTCGGGTTTGGGAACCACGGTGTCCCCGTCTTGCCCCGGTTTGGGGGAGGGGCGCTAGTCGCCCCACCGTCCCGGCCTGCTTCTGCTGGGGTGACAGGTGGCCTCACCCGCCACCCCCAGGCCTGCGCTCATGGAGGACGGAGGTCGTTAAGCGACCTCCGGCGCCTGAGTTGCCTGCGACGCGCGGCGAGCAAGTTGCGGGCTCGGCGGACCGGGAGAGTTCTAAGTCTCTCCCGGGTGCGCTCCGCCACCTCCTTCGCGAGCATTACATGCTCGCAGAAGGAGGCGGCGGTGGCCCACGCGCTCGCGCTCCGCACCATTGCCGCAATCATGCTGCCGAGCGAGAGGACTCCCACCCCAATGGCTGCCACGAGGTCACGCCTCGGCGCCTCCCACGCCGGGCAGTCCGCCAGCGTGTGCAGCCCTGAGTCATCGCTCGCGTCGCAGTGATAACACTCAGGCGTTGGCTCCTTCCTGATCCGATGCAGGTGGTCCCCGAAGCACCCCTTCCCTGAGATCACCTGCGTCAGTCGGTAGGAGAGGCTTCCGTGTCGCCTCTCCAGCCAATCCTCCATGATGGACCTTACCGCCGCTATTGCGGCGTGCCCTGCGCTTGGTTGCCCAAGTCGTTCCTTCCACTCCACCACGATGGCCTGGTGGAGCTGGGACTGCACGGCCTCGATTTCTCGAGGCTCGGGGTTCCATCCCTGGGAGCAGGGATGGAACCCCGAGCCTCCTTTCGCCACTGGTACAGTTGCGAAAGGGCTCTCGCTTCCAGGTCCCATGGTGGAGTTCCGGCAAGGAGACTCGCCGCCTCGAAGGAGATCGTGCGGTACCCTCGGATGACCCTGATGGCCAGAACTCGCTGCGGAGCCATATTGTGCCATATTGGGCACCCATACAGGGCCATGGACCTCACGATCCCCGCGTAGAGTCTCCTGCAGGAGTCATCGGGCCCCTCATGTTGGGCAACAGCCGAGCCAGAGCAAGAGCTGTGCCCTTCAATTTGGGGGCCAGACTTCGGATGTGCTCTCCGAAGTCCCATCGGCCGTCGAGCACGAGCCCCAAATATTTCATTTGGGGCTTGATGCCGATGCGATTTCCTCCCACGATGAGACTGGATCCCTCGGGTGGCTTGCTCCGAGGCCCATGGAAGAATAGGGCCTCGGTTTTATGCAGGGCCACCTCGAGACCCAGCCGCCGGATCCGCCTAACGACTTGGGCAACCGCGGTCGTGGCCTTTCGGGTCGCTTCGCGGTACGTCGCCCCGCACGCCGTCACGAGCGTGTCGTCCGCGTAGCACGTGACGGCGGCACCGCCTACGAGCTCACCGCGAAGCACCCAGTCGTATCCGATGTTCCACAGGAGCGGCCCCAGGACCGATCCCTGTGGAACACCGCACGACATTTCACGCCGACCGAGACCGGTCACGGTTGGGTAGATGACGGCTCTCTCCGTCAAATACGTCCCGACTATGCGGCGGAGGTAGAGAGGCACTTCGTGATACACGAGCGCCTCCCTAATGCAACTCCAGGGCAAGTTGTTGAACGCGTTGGCGATGTCCAGGGACACCGCCAACATCACCTCACCCCGGGCTACTGCATCCTCCGCCAGAGCCCTCACGCGCATGATGGCATCCACGGTGGAGCGCCTCTGGCGGAAGCCATATTGGCCATCCGCCAGGTCCGTCCCCACTCTTGAGAGGTGCTCGACGAGGCGCTTCGCAATTACTCTTTCAAAGAGCTTGCACACCTCGTCGAGCAACACTATGGACCGGTAGGCGGACGGCGAGTCCGCCGGGTGCCCCTCCTTTCGGATGAGGACCAGTTTCTCCGTCTTCCACAATTTCGGAAACTGGCCCCGCTCCAAACATGCGCTGAGAAGCCCTCTCAGTCGGGGCTCGAGAGCGTCGTCGACTAGAGCTAGGACCCACGCTCGGCCTGGAATGCCGTCGGGTCCCGGGGCGGTGTGTTTGGCTCTTAGCCTTCTCACCGCCAGCTCTAGTTCTACCCAAGTGACCTCGGGCACGTCGTCGTCTTCCACGTCGGGCGCCATGCGCAACCGAGGCGGAGTCATCTGCGGTGGAACATGTTCCACCGCCCGCGCTGGGAACAGGGAGCCAACAACTCCTCCGAGCAGATCCGGCTGGAGACACCGGGTTAACGGCGGGGCCTTACAGCTCGCGGAAGGCGTCCCGTTTGGAACGCCTTATCTCCGCTCGTCTGGCCTCCCTGTATCCCTCGTACAACTCCGCCTCTCGGGCCTCCGCATCTGCGGGGCGGCGACGCCTCCTACGGAATCGGGCCCAACGGCGGTGCGTGATCACGCAGCCCCGTCTGAGCTGCGCGATCTCCGACGACCACCAGTAGACCTGACCCCTCGGATTATAGGGCGGAGCCCTAGGCATCGCCGCGTCACAGACACGGGTCATGGCCTCCCGGAACCACTCCGCCTCATCGTCTATGCAGACAGACCTGTCCGGCGCAGGGGCCCAGGCCTGTACGATGGCGGCTTCCAGGAGGAGCTCCCGATCAAGTCGCTTAAGCGCCCAACATGGCTCGGGTGGAGCCGGTGCAGCCGGCGCGTCGCTGGCAGGGGGGGACACGTCAAACCGAATGTCGAAACTCTCCGACACAGCCTAGGTATTTGGCGTCACCTCCACGCTTGCCTGCTGCGCAACCTCCGCGCAGACTCCGTCATTTTTGTCCAAGTCCAAGTTCGTGCCTTTGTCGTTATTTTTTTTCATTATCCGGTCCGGTTTCTGATTGTTATGTGAATTTAGCATAGCATATCCCACGAGTATGGGGGAAAGATGGTCCATCCAGGCGGAGCTCCCTGCAATAAAAATATATATAATATATATTAAAATAATAAAATATTATAATAAAATATAATATAAGGCTTATAATAAAATAAGCCTATATACTATGGAGGTCGGCTGGTATCCATAGGTTTTTACGACTTTGCTGTCGGGTGTTATAGACTTTTCCTTGTCGTGGGCCGGCCAATAAAGGCAAGCCCTCCGGTCAGCAAGTTCACAGCGTACCCTTCTGGAGCCACCAGTCAGGTCGTTGCTGATCACCTGCCGATTACGGAACGTGGGAGGATGGCTAGTCCTCTCTCACCGGCGGCGGCACAAGTGCCCGTCGGCCCCTGTGTTAGCCAACCCGCCCCTGGATCCCCCAGGACCCTATAGTGGCCTCAGCCACAAACACCATCGCTCATCCTGTCTCCTCTGAAAGCAGAGGAGTACGGAGAGCGATGTGTTCCCGCCTCGTTGGGTATTAGCCGACGATCAATGCCAACCCCATGAAGGGGAAGCCATTGACCGCCGCCCAGGGTGTACCGGCCGCTCCGATTCCGCTCCCCCCGGACTGCAGCGGAATCGGAATCGGAACGACACTCGAGGAGGTTACCCAACACACACCCCGGTAAACTTTTATTACCTACAAAATTTATTGGATAATTGAATTAAATAAAGTAAATTGAATTTAAAAATCCGTTACCGCAGGGGGAACGCACAGGTAGATTTCGTGAAGCAATTAATATTATTTTATATAGAGAACTACG
The DNA here is from genome assembly GCA_946251805.1 of Cybosia mesomella. Taxonomy (NCBI): domain Eukaryota; kingdom Metazoa; phylum Arthropoda; class Insecta; order Lepidoptera; family Erebidae; genus Cybosia; species Cybosia mesomella. The sequence goes on from OX276392.1 coordinate 10,137,333, forward strand.
GACTTTAAACAGTTTAATTTTTTTTTCTCGAAAACGGTAACTTTTAGCGAAAAACTTTTCAGTCATTTTTTTTAGACTTAAAAATGGCCTATCAAGAATGTTCACCGGTTAGAAGTTATGATTTTTTTCCCGAAAAAAATTGGTTTTTCCCCCCTCCACTTTTAGTTAAAGTTTTAATCTTATAGGTTTATAATTAAAAGTTGTTGGTATTCATGTATACTATGGGATAAAATTAGAACGGTTCGAATATCTTTCATGGAACGTGACATTTTGAGGAAAAACTGATTTCACAAAAAGTGAGGCCGTCCCCTTAGGCCGGATTCCACCCGTTCACGAACTTAAACTAAGTTTACACCCAAGCAATTTTTGACCGCAGTTTGAAAGCGATCGGGGCAAAAATGCGACTGTGAGAGTGCCGCAAATTTTGGGAAGTGGAACCATACATACATATATATATAAATATAAACTTTTTGACCAGTGGTCATTTCGGACTCAGGGGGTCATAACTAGACCTCCTATGAAGAAATTTTTTTTAAATTCGACAGTAGTCAAGAAACCAATAGGTAGATCGATTTCATCGAAATCTACCTAAAAACCAACCATGTGCAAGTTGGACTCGCACACGAATGGCTCCGTACTATTATTTATACAGTGGGAGCCCCCTTAGTTTATTTTATTTTAGTTTTTGAAGTGATTATACAATTAAATCTTCTGTGAATATTTTAAGCGTCTACGTGTTGCCGATATTAATATGGAACAAAAAAATGGCAAAAAAATCACGTTTCTTGAATGGAAGCCCCACTTAAATGTTTGTTTTATTCTGTTTTTAGTATTTGTTGTTATAACGGCAACAGATACGGATACAAATACATTAATCTAGCCATCATAGTTCAAAGATATAGCCTGGTGATAGACAGACGGACGGCAGCGGATCCTTAGTAAGGGTCCTGTTTTACCCTTTGGGTACGGAACCATAAAAACAATCTTTTTAAATAACATTGTTGGAAGTTAGGTTAGTGTATGGGGTACTTTTAAAATCTTTGGTGCCAAAGCCAACTTCAACTAGCTGGTACACCTGCATAAGTAAAACATAAAATGAAAAGCGGACCCCGGGCTCCGAGGTACAAGCAGGATCATCACTATGATGACTTTAACCACTGTCTTGGTTGTATTTGGGTAGATTAAGCAATTAAAATCTAAAAATATGACTGTTACGTTGAAAATAAATTTCTTTAAAAAATAGACACTGTTACTCGGTATGACGCTAAAAGGATTCTAACGATATCCCATACATGCAAATCTGTTCAGAAATTTAAAAGATATGAATGAATAAACAAACTCACATACATACATGAATCCTGAAAACATAAAACTTCTTTTATCGGCCGTCATGTAACATAACATAACATAACATAACATAGCATAGCATAGCATAGCATAGCATAGCATAGCATAGCATAGCATAGCATAGCATAGCATAGCATAGCATAGCATAGCATAGCATAACATAACATAACATAACATAACATAACATAACATAACTTCACGCCTGTATCCTCGAAGGGGTAGGCAGAGGTGTATTAGATACCCACGATTCGCCAGTTATGTTTAGGTCCCATGTATATATACTGCCAGTGGGGACGCCGTTTGACCAGACGGGTGATCAGCCCTTCTATGTGGGGCCATTTCACCCATTTCCCCTATAACGACTGTCATACATATTCGTATGGCAACCGAGACCGACATCTTAACGTGCTCTCCGAGGCACGACCAGACCAATGCAAATACTCATATTCATGCATACAAATATTCGCACTGAGCGGGGATCGAACCTGCGCCTCCTGCGTAGCGGCCGCTTTCAATACCGCCACGCCACGGAGGCTGTCCCATGTAAGAGACCGTTAAAAGTTTTTGCATCAACAACTAATTGAGGATAATAGCAGGTCCCTCTACATAATTATATTTGAAATGAAATGGCAGCGTTTAAATATTAAGAATGACTAAAACATTTGAAGATTTATTCTTGACCATTCTCATCACAAAATTATGAGTGAAAGAAGTCTAGGAAAAAAAGATATTGGATTTGGCATAATAAAGAAAATTGCGATAGAATCATTTTCTTTTTGGATACTTCACCACTGAAACGACGAAATAACGGGGTTAATCTCAACCTATATGTTGACTTTTTCTGAATGTATCAGAAAAAGGTAACAATTCAACTGTTTCAATAATTCTCTCAAATAACAATGTAATATACAAATAATACAATGTACGCACCACGTTGTAGCAAATAAGGGAATGCGTTCCAAATGCTTCTATATCGCCACACCGTGTCAGTTTAACGAAATGTTTGAATGCAAACCAACAAATTTGTGTTTTTTGGTTAGGCATTTATTTATTTAACGAATAAGTGAGCGGTGTCGACGGAGCCCCACATGGCAGGGCTCCTATTTCAGCGTCCATTATTACAAGTTACCTAAGACGAAACAAAACAGAACGCATTTCTTTCTTTGCCTCAACATGATGTGTATGTGCTTCAACACAAAGAAGGATTTGTAAATCCCCAAAATAGTATAAATCCATTAATTTTTTTCCTGCGAACTTAGACGAAAATAATACAGAAACGGAGTGGTGTAGGTGCAGTGCAGGCATGGAACGGACAAGGCACACACAATTATATAAAAGAGACGATATGATGCGCCACTACTACTACATGGGACTTGTTACGATAGTATGTTTGCATGTAGCGCTATCTAGACCCAAAGTAAGCATAACGAACAAATACAACCAGTTAAAAATCCACACCTGTATGCAACAGATATAACACACAAAACTTGTTTTATTAACTTACATAAAATTTGATTTCCGGTTCTGGAACTTATGGCTTACATAACATAACTTCATGACTGTATCCCCGAAGGGGTAGGCAGAAGTGTATTATACACCCACGATTCGCCAGTTATATTAAAGTCCCACTGTAATAGGGGGCGAGCCTATTGCCATCTATCGGGCAAATTATTGAGCGAGCGATAATTAACATTTATTAATGCACACATAACTACGAAAAGCCAGAGGTGTGTTCCCGGGGTGACTGGGGATCGAACTCGAGACATCGTCTCAGCAGTCCGTTACGTACGCCACTGGGCTATCGCCGCTTTTTACTTATGGCTTACAACAGTTGAAATCAATTACTTTACATAGAACATTTCGAAACAGCGACGGTGTATCGGGAACGTCATCTCATTATACGGTAAAGGCAAGTCAGGTTCAATATACTACTCATATGAACCTAAACCTAATAGAATTAATTAGCTGAGCGGGACGGGTTAACAAGAACGCAGGGTTAGTGGATGATGTCACGAGCATTCAATTCAAACACTACTAATAATGCTGAAAATATATTTCCCAAATACACTATTCGTGCATTAGGAATGGAGAAGTCGGGTGCTTATTTTGTTTGCTCACTAACAGAACAAATCAATGTTCATGCAAAACCTATAATGTATTTAGTATTATTTGCTAAATTGCTAAGGCTAGATTCAAGTGAAAATCCGGTCAAGTAAACTAGGTTATTACGTAGGACAATGGAATTCCTGAGTAAACCGCACAATTTCAAAAATGATCGCGGTTTATATCAGTGGTGAAATTCACTCCATATAAAAATTGAATTGTCAGTTTATGTTTTTTTTAGTGAATACATATGAATGTAAATATAGCACCTATAGCAAAAAAGCAGTTTAACTGAAATAATAGTGATTACTTAAGTTGACTGTAATTTTACACCAACCAAAACCACTTTCAACCACAATTGCCACGCAAAATCACTTTAAAACTGTCTGATTTTTTCAGTAAAATTATGTAAAAAATATCGTTTTGAATGTAACATAATATGTACATTGACTACATATTTTTGAATTCAACCAACATCTTGCGTCGTCTGACCTTTGACTCCTTAGGGGTTTACGTTTATGCTTGATATGTCTCTTGAAATAAATATTCAAACTAAACTTTATGTATTATTCATAAAGCGAGTGATTCGAATATGTTTAGATTTTGTAATGGATGTATGAATATGTTTTATAAACTAACTTTACTAGATCGATGTTCAATGAATCGTTCATCGTGATCTGTATCTTTCGAAATCAGATTAAATCAGAGAATTGGATTTGTATGCATACCGAGTTAAGCATGAATGACGCTGTAGTTTAAGTTAGTTTTCAAATGGTAATGTGATTGATATTCATGATACCTTTTCTTTCTTCTAATTTCATTATTATTTTCATACAATGTGAGCCGGTGAACATTTGACCTGGCCTTTCTTTAGAACGACCGATATACGTACGCTAAAGGTTCGACTTTACCGGATTACCCATACATACATACCTCATAAGTCTGTCTTGTCAATTTTCTTTTGTCCATTCTCTCTACATGTCCGAACCGATACCATATTAACAAACCAAATTAAATAACTTTTGGTGCAGAAAAAATCCAAACGAGTGTACCAATTTCAGGGAAAATTTGCCACGTACACACGGTTTCGAAGCGCGTAAGCTGGTCCTTAATATTGTCATACAGAACCCACCAGGAATTAGTTGGCGGAAGGCCAACCACGGCTGGTTGCAATTAGCCCATGCACAACGAACGTCTGTTGCATACCGAATTACAATACGAAGACAAAACTTGGAGAGAAAAAGTTGAAGTAACTTTTATTCAGCGATAGCCATTTAACGAATTATCTCGTTTATTTGAAGCAATGTTGATTATTGCTGCCAAGTTTTATAGTTAACCAAGGTAATCTTACGTTTTAGGGGATATAAAAAGTTAAGATACGTGTCTAAAGGTTAAATATTAAGAAAAAATCAAATAGGCTGTAGTGTTAATTGAGGGCAAGTTTCAAAAATAGTGTCTTAATTTTCTAAAGCAAATCAATTTAACTAGTCTAGCCATAAATACTGTTACATCAAAACTTTTCTTTCTTTTTCAACTTTTTAATTATTTTGAATTTGGAACACGTATATTATTTTAAAAACTTCTTTCGATTCCGCACCATTTGTAACGTTCCCCCCATATCATCATTTATGTGAACTTGAATCGCCCACTGATGAGACGTTGGACCTGAGTGCAGCAACTGCCTACAGTGCTGAAGGCACTGAAGTATCCGTTACTATTATATCCTCCAAGTTTAGGAAGATACCATTGACATTTGGCTTTATTGTGATCGTCTAAGTATGGGACCCTTTATACGTTGTGTTTAAGCATTGTAGCAACTCATAGTCCTTTATTTGGTACATTGAGACAAGGCAGAGTACATGGTATTGAGAACACTGATTACAATCTAATTCCTATAACGATTTTCTGTCTAGCAATAAAGTTAAATAATGTTCCTATACAACTACATTGAATCCCTGAACCTAATATGAATTAAGATTTTGAATTTAGGAGCTACCTAGCCTCAGTGATACTTAGTGATATCAAATTCTGAATATTAAGTTCATTCCTAAGTGATCCTAGGTATAGACAGTTCAATTCAAAAGGTAATAGTTTTCAGTAAATATAGAGAATTGAAATTAAAATTAGAGTTAAGATTACCTATGTGCTTGACCTACATTGATAATTGTACAGAATGCCTGAGACTTTCCTGCATGAAGCTAGATCATGGCTAAAGGTAATAAATAGTTATTGACTGTTCTAAGTTACAGAAATAAGTATTAACAAGGGTAAAATATATAATCAATTTAGAAATATCCTAAAAATAACTGAATAATTAAAGGAATGGATATGAATATCTTATATGCAAGTTAGAATATAATTGGTAACACTTGTTGGCAGTCATAAAATAGTGAAACAATGCTTAACTACTTGTAAAACTAAGTTTCACCTTAAGATGTCTGCGAGTAATTGTTCTAGATAATTAATAGTAGGAACATTATATGCACTTAATACCGTCTAATCCTTTACTGATTAACATGATAAGTTTCTAAGGCTTTCTTACATGCAAGCAAGTTTAATTCCACAGTATGATATAAGTATAAGCATGTAGTTTAGATGGAAGTGAAGGTATAACACACTCAATATAGAGTGGCCTCACTATACTGGACCTTTCAAAGGAAATGTACCTACATAGTCTTCTTATATACAATTTGAGTTATTTAGACAAAGATATAGTAAATAATGGTGGTCAAGTGAATAAAATGTGTGATTAAATACATATGTGGTTAACAATCAGGTACCGTGAGATAACCTACATAATAGATTATCTCAGAGTAGCCGGACAAATGAAATGAAGCTTCTGTTGATATATGGAGACTGCTAGGATGGGGTATTTTGATAGGTAATTAGGAACCCTATGACCGGTTCCATTTCTGGAACCGGGGAGGCCGCATCCACCAACCCCAGGCCCCCAACGAGCAACCAATCCTCTCCAAACTGAAGGCATACTAGTTCTAAGTTATGCACAACCTTGGTGCTTTACAAATTAAATAGTACCGAATTGGGAATGAGTGCCCAATTTCGACAAGTAGGTTAAATGGAAATATATCCAGTCTAACGAATGCATAGCTCAAATCATTGCTGTTATGGGTACCAGCTGTAAACAGACATGGTAATATATATGATTAGGCCCTCCCGGATCATAGGACCAAGACGCCAACCGTCACCACTCAGGGTCGAACCTAATCGTCACAGTGGACGAGTCAAACAGTGACCAGTGGGTGTTCGAGGCTGTGTGATCATGTGGCAACTGTCCACGTTTCAGGGTCAAGCGATACCGCGACCAAACGCTTTCAAGACACACGCATATCACCGAGAGGACACAATAATACATAGGTAAGTATGATGGCATGTATTGTGAAGGCTTAGCCCAATACAATGCTTACAATGAAATGAGCACACATCCGTCAAACAGGATACATAGATCAAATTGAACATCGATCCTGTAGACAATTTGTTTTTAATATCCGAATTAAATCAGGCACTCACAAGGAATGGATAGGGACAAGGAATTGTCAAGAGTTAAATGAAGCTACTTTATAAGATAACAATCATTCACCCAAGTAATTTCCGTACCTTTTGAGCTTCTCATCTTTACAATGAAAGTGAGGTCTAATTGATAGGAACGATAATCCAGCAGATGGCTACATTTCAGTATAACCATCGTAATTAAGGTAGCTCAATTTATCAAACCTTAATCTCATCCTAAGCAAACTGAAGAGCTTGGGAGGCTCCTTGAGCGTGCCTAGAACCACTTATTCCGTATACACAAGGGTATTGTATAGTATGCAGGCTGAGTATAACGAAGAGCGTAGGTATAACGTAATGTTTTATAAGTTAAATCATAAGGCCCATTAATCACACTTTGCACATTAAATGCCGTCACAGATATAGGTTAAGGGTCTACAATAGACATCCCAAGCTTATAGAAACTAGCCATCTAGGTTTAAATAAAGTAGGTAGCATCAAAAGAAAGCGTTAGTAGCAAATTGCTTAGGTAGGTACATATAGGTTAACGGCGATAAAACTGTTTTGTAATCTATTCATGTGACCTAAACTTTAAGGATTATGAAAGAACACACAGAACATACTTTCCGCATGTAAATCGGAATGCCGCCTGCTTCAAATGTTATCGTTCCCTAGCTGTAATTCAGAGGAATATGGAGTTGGTTGGCACCGTTAGGTATCCCTCCATAACCAGGCACACCGCCTGGGCCTCCCACGGGAAAACTAGCCAAACCTCCGCCGCAGCGCTACCCTCAACTTCTAACTTAAGAGACGATAAACGACAGCAATGACTTTACGAATGGGTCGCCAGACTCTTCGACCCAAGACAGTAATAGTACGCTTATATTTAGCGTTCTAAAACGCCTAATGAAAGGAGTCTTGATTTTCGTAAAGGCCCTACACTTCCTACGCTAAACAACTTTACGAATGGGTCGCCAGACTCAACGATCCAAAGCAGTAATAGTACGCTTGTATTTAGCGTGCTACTACGCTTAATGAAAGGTGTCTTGATTTTCGTAAAGTTGTTACATCTTATACCCTACATGTATGAATATATCTCACAAAAAAAATTCACGTTTCGTTTTATTTTCTACCCACAAAAGTAAATTATCATGGAAACAATCATGAAATCCAAATACAGACAACATATTAAGAATAAGAAGAACAAAACTAAGATAACTCACCACCAGACTTACACGCAGCTACCAGGCTCGAAGGCTGCTCAGGCAGGGCCACCGCTTGTTCCTCGTTCCCGATGAATTCTTGAAGACTGTCACAAGCCTGCACGGGCAGAGCTTCTGCTAGGTTCCAATTCGCGATGAATTCTCGATAAAAACTCCCTGATATTCTCCGGTACGCCCCTTTTATTTCCTCCTACTACCCCCTCCTTTCCAAATTTTCGTTCGCCCCACCGATAATCACGCCACTACACGTCATCTCTTCCGAGTTGCCATAAAACAATCCGTTTCAAAACTACTACCAACTATCGACTATTTGAAATTAATAACGGAACTATCAGCCTAAACGAATAAATCCACTTCAACCATAATTTATTCGATTCTATGTTAAAAGTAGCCTCACATTAAATCAATTGTTTTGCAAATAGTTTATTTATATTCATTACTAATATGTACTAATTTTATTTCATTATTTATTTTCTTTCGACTATGTTTGCTTTTCGCTTTTATATCGTATTAAATCAATTATTAATCAATTACGCCTAGAAAAATGTGCGAGTTCAATCCTTGTTCTCTTCTACAGTCTTTTACAGTTTACATATTGAACCCAGAGAACATGTCCTTTACTTTTATTCTACTTTTAGACCGACAATGTACGAGTAGTGAGAAGGGTATTTTAATGTTAATCTGCAACATCTGAAGCCGTTCTGAACAGCAAGCCCCCATCCTCTGACCGCCAATGCAATCTCGATGGGTGGGACCGTCACAATCGCCCCTTAAAATATAACGTAGTTCACCGAAGTGATATTTTACCTATAATAACGGGTACAACCCATCACGATTGCCGCAGACAATACAACACAACCACAACCAGTCTAGTATCAGACAGAGCCGGGTGCCTACATACATCGTAAGGTAGTGTAAATCTTTCCCATAATAATTCACTATGGAAACCTAAGAATTAATTTATTAAGAAAATATTAAAATTGAATTATTGTATACCTTAATTTTGTTAGAGTGAAATAAGTATTATGATAGTAATTCCTATTGATCACCAAATGAGATGGATTGTGAAGGCAATGGTTAGTTGGTAAAGGTAAGTAAAGCAGGTCCTAACTATCTTCCAATACAAATTTAGCCACACTAATTTCGATGCGGTGAGTTGTATTGATATTGCAAAGTCCTGTGGATTCACAGAACAATGCTTATCAATTATGTTTGTAGAGTGTGCGTAAAGATATGTCAGCTGCATGGGAAGTGTATTTGCTTGCAGTAAATATAATCACAAATTAATGTCGTCATAGAAGTCTACGCATAAAGAGAGTTGTGAGTTCCCTAAAATCCGTATCAACTTCCTGAATAGACACTCACTTATGAAAATACCACAGAATGTGTAAAGTCGACTGTAGCTAAATTAGTATTTTTATTTTCTCCTTGTTTGCTTAGTTAGAATCCAGTCGTCCCACACCTTAAGTGTGTGTGTAGTTTAACCATATCAAGGCAAACCACTTCTCCATCTCGATACCAAGCTTGATAGCGGTCCCGCAACACAACACTATCTCTTCAAGCCAGGACATGACAGTCTATAGCAAGGAAAGCCTGGTTGTGAGGCAAGCTCAGTCCTAGCGACTCAGAGTAATGGTATTACCCCGCCCTTCAATAATAAAGTCATTCCTTAACAGCCGTCAAACATAGCAAGTGCGAACGGTCCACCCCACATGGCTCGAAACCCAAAAGTGTTCACCGCAAAAATGGCGCATGTGTAGTGTGGCTCATTTTAACTTAACTGTGTAGTCGAGGAAATGTGAAGGTACCTTAACGGTATGCTTAGACCTCGGATTCATCAATCTCGAGCCCGTCTACTATCCTAACTCTTAGCAATCCTTCATAAATCCGATTGAGGTGCATGCAGAATGACTGGACTATAACCATGCCTCGCAATTCTACTCCCTATAGTGCTGGTTGGTTAAAATTCGTTTTTTATTATTTATAGTATGCATAACGCTAGTTTGTTTAATACCAAATGAGATTCAATTTCTATATATGTGTGAGTAGATATATGTGTTTTAGAACTGGGACAGATCTCATGCTCCTATGTTCAGGCTTAAGTAAAACTACAACACTACGTTATTTCCTGCCAGTATGACAATCTCAGCGGGAAAAATGGTTGTGAGTCATTCAGCGCTGCCGCACAGAGTAGACGATTATAGAAGATTTTGTAGTTCTCTACATCGACTTATAATCCAACTACTCCATTCCCCAAAAATAGTCAGACCTTGTGGGCAATGAAAATAAAGGGGCCAATAGCCTTTACTCCACCCGAAACAGACCCAAAAGACACGTCCCAGTTCTCAAACATTCATGTAGAGTGTGCAACCAATATGTTCATAACGTGTATAGTCGAGATTCTGTGAAGACCCATTAACGGCATGCTTAGACCTCTAGTCCATCTCTAACCTAACACCTTGCATAATCTTCACAAAATCTATTTGTGACGCGGTGTGAATAGGCAATTGAATCTCAACTGGTCTCATAATCTCATAGCTTTAATTATAGTACTAATCGGGATGGTCCTTCATTCTGATTTTAATGAACCCATTCCATACACTCATACAATTCACTAGTATACATCTCATAACAACAAAAAAAATCATCATACACGCTTTCATAGCAAACTCCCGCTGCCGAGCTCACTACCAACCGACCAGTACTAATAAAGCAAAAGAATTCTCATTATTTGCTCTTCCCCTTTTTTATGATTATTATCATATATTTATTATTATTTTTATCTCCTTTATTCATTTAAATACATATAAATTACATTTTTAAATATATCCCAAAAATACAATTTCCCTTTTATTATTATTATTATTGACTGTCAGTTAAACTGGAATTCCGATTTAGGAAAATAGTGTTCGAATTAATTTCTTACGCACTATATATATATGAAAAAACTGCAACCAGGTTTACAGTCATAACTGCATATCACGAATCTCCCTCAGGGTAATAGACCACCATCTAAATCAAATGACATTTCTTCGTGATTCTACAGGTTTCACCGTGATTTTAATATACCACCACCATTGCTTCAGTGCTCATTCGAATGATTGCCTCTTATGATACAAAAAAAAAAAATCGTAAAAGAATAATTACATTTATTAGTTCAATTATGTATCTGTTCAACACAATTTCAATAGCCTAATTTACACACATTCTAATTCTAAAATGATCAACCAGTGAACCATACTTAAATCTATCACTCGTACCACAAATAATAATGTTCTAACATTGACTAAATCTTAATAACTATGATTAACATTAAATTATTCATGTAGTAATATTAACTATCCAATAACTGAAAACCTTCAAATACACCTTCAATGAGACCTAAAATAAAGTCTTCCTAGTACTACTCCCTAAGTCCCGACCTATTATTGATTGGCTATCTATAGTAATTATTTATTTGTTATATGCATCCGCTGTTTACGTTTTGAATCGACCTCTAAATAATTCAATTCAGTTTTTAATGAAAGCAGCATCATATAAGAATAGTAGAAAGAATCATTAAGGTCTAGACAATGACCCCATATGCACTAAGTATCTCAACCTTAATTGAAGCAGTCCAGCTACTACTCCACACTCACACAACCTTAACCTCTAAAGAAACTTCAGATAGATAGATAGATAGATAGACAATTCCTTACTGTACACCAATAAATTTACAGAAAGGTAGGTATCATGCATACAGTTTAATGCACAATGGGCGATAATTAAATATTTAATTAAATTTTCAATTCAACCATCGACTTTCAAATCTTTTAAAGCCAGATTTAATTTTCCGAGCCCCTAAAGAAACCATTTATCTATTAATTTCTCTAAAAGTGTATTCGCTACTTCTTGAATCCCAGGATGGTTTAATATGTAAATAAGGGGAAAAGTCAGTTATTGGAACATTTTAAATTTAGAACTTTAATCAAAGTTCGGATAATCCAATTTGAGATTTCTAAAGTTTTAAAATTTTAAAACAGTTCACATAAGTCATCACACATTGTTTGCACCAAGGACCACTTTCTTTCAAGGTTAAATTCAACTTATCAATACTATCTTTTACTAATGTCAAACAACGATAACCCTATCAATAACAGTAGGACTCCACACTAGTTAATTTAATCACCCACTAATTTCATTTAAGCAATCCAAAAAAAATCTTCCAATCAACCTATATACTTCAATTTCCATTTACTATCTATATCACTATTAAGTTTGAATTTTCACTGGCTCCATTCAAGTTGTTTCTCAAAACTAATTTTGTTTATCTGTTATAATTAAACTAAACTTGATTTAATAAAATTTATTCTTTACATTACAAATCACTAATGATGGCCAAAACCTATTAAAATTCTAAATGCTTATATGTGTATCGCTATCCCAACTATTAAACCTTATTATTTAAATATATAAGTGCATCGCTACATCTTGAAACCATATCCTCAACTAAGTTTTAGTTCAATATGTGACTAAAATAAAAGTATCATTGGAAGGATTGGAAGGGACACCTCACTAAATTCTAAAGTCTAGTCTATATAATTAAACTAACTATTTTAAAATTAATTGAAAACAAGCTACTAATTTAAGTTATTTAATTTTGTATTGCGTAGGGAATTATCACTAGGTACTCAAACCAAAACCGCTACCACCTTCCTGTCTTTAAAGTAATTTAAAAAATTCAAAAAAATCAAAGTATACTGCAGTCAATCTAACATAAAGTCCATCTAATTATTTATTAAGTTCCCGCCCCCTAGCTTTTATAGTCTGCTAAAGTATTCCTATCATATTGATAATTAATGTACTGCTATGAATGGAGCAACTGCATCCAAAGTACCAATGCAATGAGTGTGCAATAATGGGTACAATGATAATATGTAAGTATACAATTATGTAGTCAATCTTAGTTATTTACTTAAAAAAAAAACATCTATATATTTAATGTTATGAATAGGCATTTGTACCTTGTTTTCCCTAGAACTGCCTACGAAATTATAGCTAAGAACTAGTTACTGTTGTTTCTTCCCTATGTCATGAAGTATCTGCTTACGATCTAATAATAATATTTCAACTTTAACAAAAACACTTCGCGATATAATCTACTTCCATGATCACATACAAGATTAGCTGATAACGCACGAGACCCTGATTGTAAGTTTCGATTTTAAATCCAAGAACTAATAAAACAAAGTACTTCATAATATGTCCAATTATCTATTTATTTATTTTTTATATCTACTTAGTAGGTCTATTAGAATTAAAATAAGAGTATAAAACCACGCCCTCTATTCAACTTTCAATGAACTAACAACTGACGGGGATTGATCGCCCCTAGGTTATTTCGCTAGATGGCGCTAGTAGGTTCCAATCCAGCTACAATATTAAAATTATACATCTCAGTTATCGAATCCAACCTAATAAAATTTAACTATACGTTTTATACAAATAACTAAAAGCACATTCTATACATACGATGCAAAAATTTCAGATTTAACTACCATATCTAATGATAATTAGAGCTCATAACCTGCCATCTAGTGTCCCACCGCATCCAACTATAATGTCGAAGAGAATTATCACATAATATCTTCTTTAAAGATCCAGTTTTTGCGTAAAGTTTGTAAAACTATGTCTATTTAAATGTAAATTTACCATATTATGTAACTGTCCCAAAATAATTAACTAAGGTTTGTTCCAGGTGAACTTATTAAAAGTTCAAGCATTAAATCAATTATAGCGAAATCTTATTGACAGTCGATTCTCGTTACATTCTGAAAAATTTCAGTCATGTAAGCAACCCAAGTTCCGCCTAGCGACAATACCCCGAACTACCTTTAAGTCTACACTGTAAAAATACTATAAACATTTAAGTAGATAAAATACTAAATTTGAATAAAGGACATGGGCTCAAGCTGAAATTAATACAATTCAGGAACAAAATAACCATCAAATGACAAAAGATTTACTGGGAATTGAACTTACGATCATTTGACATAGCTAGGCATTCTAACCACTACTCCATAGCAGAATATAGTAATAAAATATAATTAAAATGACAAAAAGAGCTTCCCCTTTTGAGGATCGAACCCTGACCACCTGTGTGTTAGTTACTTAGGGCAATCCAATAGACCATCTCAGACCCTGCTAATTTTTCTAAAATTTAGGTTTACTTCCTACATGGCAAATCATGTAAATGTTTAAAGTCTTGACACACTAAATAAACGCTTCTAATATACTTTTTATACTATTATTAATATTATTATTATTTATAATATCGCCGCTTTACAAATATCTACTGAAATTATATAAAACACATTATTTTGATTTGTCTAATAGCTGTTATGGTGTCACTATCAATTCCCCAATCGTAGGTACATAGTTTTGTTGCCTATATTTTATGTTCTCGAGGCAAAGGGGAATCCAAAATATTACAGAATTTATTTCCGTATATTACTTCTACGAAAGAACTTTGTTCTTAAATATGGAATCATCTTCTAAATAAATAGCAATTCAACAATCGCGACATAGCACTTCCGCTGACGCGCTGCTGTGCAATGTTTTCGTATCATTTATTATTTACGTTAACATTTAAACTAAACCATCCCTACAAAATCTATAAGAAATTCCTAAATCGCTAATTACATAATAATAACATTTCATTTTACATGTATCTATTATTTAAATATTTCATGGGATTTTAAAAGACTTTAATTTTATCTTGATATTCCGTTGTATGCATTGTTTTGCAAAACACTCAGTTCACACAATCATATAAATAAATTTTATCGATTTTTGATTTTATCAGCTAATTTTACAAAGCCAATATCGTTTTTTCATTATGAAATCACCCTGAATACTTCAATAAGAATTTATCGTCCGCGAACGCCGTTACAACTAGGTACTTCTAAACTTCTTCAACAAGTAAGTTCTTTGACGAGCAATATTATCTAAATGAAACCTTTTAATCCCATAACCTATTGTTAATTCTATTTAGTACTATTGTGTATAGCAACAATGTAAAGCATCAACCTATGGCAGCAGTGCTCACACCTAAATACTAAAATAAAATTTATAATTAGAATAAAGTTTAACATTACAACGACTATCAAGCACCATGAATGAGGTATTATTTTGATCGGCTGCCTAACCTATCTCATCACAATGTCAGTTCAGTGAATACATCTTAGTATGCGAACCATTAACTTATGTATATTGTAAGCAATGCATTTAAGTTTTTATCTATTTCACTACCTACTTTTATAATTTGCACCATCTTTTGTACCATATTAGTTCATGCAACCACAAGGTACTTGTAACACTAAATGTTTAGATGTAAGTATCTATGTTATTAGGTATTCATATTTGTAACCATGTACCTATTCCTTATATAAGTAGAACTACTCTTTGATTCCAGTGAATAATGTACTTAACCTCAATTTCAGGTTTTAGCTTATATAAATTACTGTAAACCCTTTCATAAAGGACAGTATAAATGCATAAACCAACCATATTTAAGATGTTTAAATTCCTATAAATTTAAAGTATAGTAATCATATCTTTCTTTGTTTCAGCGTTTGAAAGAATCTATCCTTGACTCTAAAAGAGGAATCTATTATTCTCACACAACCGGACACTTTAATATAAATGACAGGTTCCATGTGCAAAGAAGAATTTGGATAACACTAGAAGTCAATGAACTTATACAGCTGTGAACTAAAATTTGAATGGTACAAAACTCAAATTAGATACAACTTGTACTTGGAAGTAGGTACACAATAGAATACAGTACAGTAAGTTTTCCATTGAAAGTTCCCTAGAAATACTCAAAATAATCTACTTTTTGCCGCTAACATTATACATTACAAATCTAATGTAAACTAGTGTATATGAATTTTATGATTTTCTACTGATTGATGCAACCTAAAACAGATTGTTTATTTTGTGATACTGACAGGCAACTATGTGACATTTGTCTGCTATGGGCAAATGTATTAGTATTTGACTTCATTTCATATGTACATGTACTTACATGTAAAATAAATTAATCTATTATATCACTACTATTACATAAGGCAGTATATATGGCTATGGTTTACCTATTTATAACTCATCACTTAGTAAATTAATGCAAATTTAAATATTAGGCATCTACTTAATATTACTTTCAACCCAAAATTTACTTACTCTGACTATGCCCAAACAATGAAACTGCACTGAAATTATGGTAACAGTCTATTATTCATAGCATCATTCTTAGAATGTTTAAAACAAGTTATTTAGCTTGTAATAATATATTCTGGCTTAGGTTTCTGCTTAAGGCATTTTATTATTAATCTATATATTTGATAAACTGTGTAAAAATTAAGCTACTATATATTGTGTTTTCTTCCTCAAAGTTTTAATTGACCTTATGTGTATTTGTATGTATCAGTATCTGTGTATTTACTTGTGCCTAGGCTCTTGCTTGTAAATTTATGTACTTTTATGACATACATAATGTGTTGTTTGTGTTGTATTATTGTTCCTACACAGCAATATGGTTATGCACGCCCCTAAATACTTTAAATGGTTACACTACTCTACCTATAGCATTATTAGTCCCATTTTAGATATAAAATACTTCTCACCTTCGATATTAAAAGACATAGTGTTCCCAAGGTACTCGCTTATCCTCAACAATTTGCAAAACCAAACAATCTTGGTCATCACGGCACCAAATTGTAACGTTCCCCCCATATCATCATTTATGTGAACTTGAATCGCCCACTGATGAGACGTTGGACCTGAGTGCAGCAACTGCCTACAGTGCTGAAGGCACTGAAGTATCCGTTACTATTATATCCTCCAAGTTTAGGAAGATACCATTGACATTTGGCTTTATTGTGATCGTCTAAGTATGGGACCCTTTATACGTTGTGTTTAAGCATTGTAGCAACTCATAGTCCTTTATTTGGTACATTGAGACAAGGCAGAGTACATGGTATTGAGAACACTGATTACAATCTAATTCCTATAACGATTTTCTGTCTAGCAATAAAGTTAAATAATGTTCCTATACAACTACATTGAATCCCTGAACCTAATATGAATTAAGATTTTGAATTTAGGAGCTACCTAGCCTCAGTGATACTTAGTGATATCAAATTCTGAATATTAAGTTCATTCCTAAGTGATCCTAGGTATAGACAGTTCAATTCAAAAGGTAATAGTTTTCAGTAAATATAGAGAATTGAAATTAAAATTAGAGTTAAGATTACCTATGTGCTTGACCTACATTGATAATTGTACAGAATGCCTGAGACTTTCCTGCATGAAGCTAGATCATGGCTAAAGGTAATAAATAGTTATTGACTGTTCTAAGTTACAGAAATAAGTATTAACAAGGGTAAAATATATAATCAATTTAGAAATATCCTAAAAATAACTGAATAATTAAAGGAATGGATATGAATATCTTATATGCAAGTTAGAATATAATTGGTAACACTTGTTGGCAGTCATAAAATAGTGAAACAATGCTTAACTACTTGTAAAACTAAGTTTCACCTTAAGATGTCTGCGAGTAATTGTTCTAGATAATTAATAGTAGGAACATTATATGCACTTAATACCGTCTAATCCTTTACTGATTAACATGATAAGTTTCTAAGGCTTTCTTACATGCAAGCAAGTTTAATTCCACAGTATGATATAAGTATAAGCATGTAGTTTAGATGGAAGTGAAGGTATAACACACTCAATATAGAGTGGCCTCACTATACTGGACCTTTCAAAGGAAATGTACCTACATAGTCTTCTTATATACAATTTGAGTTATTTAGACAAAGATATAGTAAATAATGGTGGTCAAGTGAATAAAATGTGTGATTAAATACATATGTGGTTAACAATCAGGTACCGTGAGATAACCTACATAATAGATTATCTCAGAGTAGCCGGACAAATGAAATGAAGCTTCTGTTGATATATGGAGACTGCTAGGATGGGGTATTTTGATAGGTAATTAGGAACCCTATGACCGGTTCCATTTCTGGAACCGGGGAGGCCGCATCCACCAACCCCAGGCCCCCAACGAGCAACCAATCCTCTCCAAACTGAAGGCATACTAGTTCTAAGTTATGCACAACCTTGGTGCTTTACAAATTAAATAGTACCGAATTGGGAATGAGTGCCCAATTTCGACAAGTAGGTTAAATGGAAATATATCCAGTCTAACGAATGCATAGCTCAAATCATTGCTGTTATGGGTACCAGCTGTAAACAGACATGGTAATATATATGATTAGGCCCTCCCGGATCATAGGACCAAGACGCCAACCGTCACCACTCAGGGTCGAACCTAATCGTCACAGTGGACGAGTCAAACAGTGACCAGTGGGTGTTCGAGGCTGTGTGATCATGTGGCAACTGTCCACGTTTCAGGGTCAAGCGATACCGCGACCAAACGCTTTCAAGACACACGCATATCACCGAGAGGACACAATAATACATAGGTAAGTATGATGGCATGTATTGTGAAGGCTTAGCCCAATACAATGCTTACAATGAAATGAGCACACATCCGTCAAACAGGATACATAGATCAAATTGAACATCGATCCTGTAGACAATTTGTTTTTAATATCCGAATTAAATCAGGCACTCACAAGGAATGGATAGGGACAAGGAATTGTCAAGAGTTAAATGAAGCTACTTTATAAGATAACAATCATTCACCCAAGTAATTTCCGTACCTTTTGAGCTTCTCATCTTTACAATGAAAGTGAGGTCTAATTGATAGGAACGATAATCCAGCAGATGGCTACATTTCAGTATAACCATCGTAATTAAGGTAGCTCAATTTATCAAACCTTAATCTCATCCTAAGCAAACTGAAGAGCTTGGGAGGCTCCTTGAGCGTGCCTAGAACCACTTATTCCGTATACACAAGGGTATTGTATAGTATGCAGGCTGAGTATAACGAAGAGCGTAGGTATAACGTAATGTTTTATAAGTTAAATCATAAGGCCCATTAATCACACTTTGCACATTAAATGCCGTCACAGATATAGGTTAAGGGTCTACAATAGACATCCCAAGCTTATAGAAACTAGCCATCTAGGTTTAAATAAAGTAGGTAGCATCAAAAGAAAGCGTTAGTAGCAAATTGCTTAGGTAGGTACATATAGGTTAACGGCGATAAAACTGTTTTGTAATCTATTCATGTGACCTAAACTTTAAGGATTATGAAAGAACACACAGAACATACTTTCCGCATGTAAATCGGAATGCCGCCTGCTTCAAATGTTATCGTTCCCTAGCTGTAATTCAGAGGAATATGGAGTTGGTTGGCACCGTTAGGTATCCCTCCATAACCAGGCACACCGCCTGGGCCTCCCACGGGAAAACTAGCCAAACCTCCGCCGCAGCGCTACCCTCAACTTCTAACTTAAGAGACGATAAACGACAGCAATGACTTTACGAATGGGTCGCCAGACTCTTCGACCCAAGACAGTAATAGTACGCTTATATTTAGCGTTCTAAAACGCCTAATGAAAGGAGTCTTGATTTTCGTAAAGGCCCTACACTTCCTACGCTAAACAACTTTACGAATGGGTCGCCAGACTCAACGATCCAAAGCAGTAATAGTACGCTTGTATTTAGCGTGCTACTACGCTTAATGAAAGGTGTCTTGATTTTCGTAAAGTTGTTACATCTTATACCCTACATGTATGAATATATCTCACAAAAAAAATTCACGTTTCGTTTTATTTTCTACCCACAAAAGTAAATTATCATGGAAACAATCATGAAATCCAAATACAGACAACATATTAAGAATAAGAAGAACAAAACTAAGATAACTCACCACCAGACTTACACGCAGCTACCAGGCTCGAAGGCTGCTCAGGCAGGGCCACCGCTTGTTCCTCGTTCCCGATGAATTCTTGAAGACTGTCACAAGCCTGCACGGGCAGAGCTTCTGCTAGGTTCCAATTCGCGATGAATTCTCGATAAAAACTCCCTGATATTCTCCGGTACGCCCCTTTTATTTCCTCCTACTACCCCCTCCTTTCCAAATTTTCGTTCGCCCCACCGATAATCACGCCACTACACGTCATCTCTTCCGAGTTGCCATAAAACAATCCGTTTCAAAACTACTACCAACTATCGACTATTTGAAATTAATAACGGAACTATCAGCCTAAACGAATAAATCCACTTCAACCATAATTTATTCGATTCTATGTTAAAAGTAGCCTCACATTAAATCAATTGTTTTGCAAATAGTTTATTTATATTCATTACTAATATGTACTAATTTTATTTCATTATTTATTTTCTTTCGACTATGTTTGCTTTTCGCTTTTATATCGTATTAAATCAATTATTAATCAATTACGCCTAGAAAAATGTGCGAGTTCAATCCTTGTTCTCTTCTACAGTCTTTTACAGTTTACATATTGAACCCAGAGAACATGTCCTTTACTTTTATTCTACTTTTAGACCGACAATGTACGAGTAGTGAGAAGGGTATTTTAATGTTAATCTGCAACATCTGAAGCCGTTCTGAACAGCAAGCCCCCATCCTCTGACCGCCAATGCAATCTCGATGGGTGGGACCGTCACACCATTTCATATATTTTTTCGTGTTCATTATCGAATTGGGGTTTCGTCATCTAGACCTGACATATTCCTATATTCTAAGAGGCTAAAACATGTGATTCTTGTGGAACTTACTGTACCGTGGGAAACAAATATACCGAAGGACCACACAATAAAGAAAAATAAATACTATGATCTCACAAACGAATTAATCAAAAACGGTTACGTGGTTAATTTGTATGCAGTGGAAGTGGGAGCGAGAGGTATACCAGCAAAATCTCTCTATAACCTACTTAAAGATCTAGGCCTATCGAGAGCTACAACAAGCTCATTACTAGGACGAATGTCTAAAGCGGCACTAGTAGGTTCGTATCAAATTTGGTTAGGCAGGGAGGGGAACTTGGGTAGTGAAGGTGAGTGTTGATGTACATCAACAAAAGGGGCCCCTTCTAAACCTACACTTGGGTCGCAAGTCCCAGGCACTGTCCCAAGTTCCCAACTCAGCAACGCGATGGACCCGGCACCCGCACGGAGAATCCATGGATTGCTAAGATTAAGGTCCCCTGGAATGGGGTGTTAAAGAAAATAGGATCGCAGTGATCGCCTTACACAAGGTGGGTATGGAGCTGTCGGTCATATTCCAGACACTTCAAAAACTTGGTATCAGCCGTATGTTCGTATATCGTCCTATCAATAGATACAACAACACTTCGTCTGTCGAAGACCAGAAAAGATCGGGGCGGCCGCGTGCTGTTAGAACTACAAAGGCTATTAATGCTGTTAAAGCCAGAATTCGTCGAAACTCCATAAGGAAGCAAAAAATCTTATCGCCAGAAATGAAGATACCCGCTAGGACTCTGTCACGTATAATAAAACAAGACCTGAAGCTCGGTGCTTATCGTCGATATACAGGATATGCCCTAAATCAATCTTTACGATTAAAGAGAGTGGATCGATCAAGGCGCCTTCTGTCGCGATATGCAGGTGAAAGGCACAGAAATATCCTCTTTACCGATGAAAAAATTTTCACGATTGAAGAACACTACAATAAGAAAAATGTTAAGTTCGCTCACAGTTTTAAGGAAGCTGCTCAAGTGGTCGGACAGGTACAACGTGGTCATCAGCATCCTGCGTCAGTGATGGTTTGGCGGGGCGTGTCTTATCAGGGAGTCAAAAAGCTACATTTTTGTGAAAATGGAGTAAAAACTTCAGCCAAAGTGTATCAAGATACTGTCTTGGATCATGTTGTGAAACCTCTCAGCAATATACTTTTTTAAAATATACCGTGGACTTTCCAGCAGGACTCTGCTCACAAGGCACGGACTACTCAAGCCTGGCTAGAAACCAACGTTCAGGACTTTATAAGAGCTGAAGACTGGCCCTCATCTAGCCCAGACCTCAACCCTTGAGACTACAAGTTATGGTCAGCTTTAGAGGACATGGCCTGCTCTAAACGACGCGGGAACATTGAGCCTCTTAAAAAATTTTTGGAGCAAGCAGTGACAAAATTTCCCTTGGAAACAGTGCGTAAATCCATAGATTCGTGGCCAAACAGATTAAAGGCCTGTATAAAAGCCAAAGGTGGTCCTTTCGAATAAAATATATTTTTATTTTGTTCTAAGACTTTAATAAATATGTAGGTATAAATTTTAATAATATTACATTACTTCATTTAAAAAATGCATTTTCATTTGTAACAAAACATAAGGCTGGACTAGGTAGAAAAGGGATTAGATAGAGGTAAATAATGCTTATCCTAATCGCATTGTGGACTCGTACTTTGGAACCCGAGGTTCGCTCTACTGCCACTCCTTTTATTATTTTGTTCTGGTTTTTATAGGAGTGACTGCTGTCTGACGGCCCAAAAGCTAATCAGTAGCTTTACCGGCTTTCAGATGAGGTTAGCTTAGGCCCCGAAGATCTCGATAGTGCACCATGTACACCCACATTTTACTAATCTCTGTATTCAAACCCACGTAATAGGGTTGAAATTTAGTTTATCAAGGTTCTCTGTCTTACAGTCCCAAAAACACACAACTTAAGTTTATTGTCGGCTGAGGTTAAAAGTTGAAATAAAAGAATCAGTGAGATTCCCATCCTTGCTATGTAAATCACCAGAGACTTTCTTGAAAATAAAGATATTTATGAACTACCACCACTGTCGTTACACAAAACAAATTAAAAACAATCGGAACAAACTATTTTCCCAAAAAAATGAGGGGCATTCCCTTCTTGTTAGGCAATGAGCCAGACCTTTTAAGAAAAAGTTAAGTTGCCACCTTCGTTGCCTAAGATGCACCACGATGATGTTTTATCGCTCAATATCCCACTATCTTTGTGCCTAACCTTAGATTCAAACTGCAGAAACGTAGCTTGAAAAATATTCCAAGCCCGATCTAATTTCGATTAAATTATAAATCCATAAGATACATTGGTAGCAAAAAATACAGTCTGGCAGTATGCCAGTATCCTGTTTTTACGTATACTAAATGTAATATTTTATCCAACCTACCTCCTCTCTACTCTACCCCCTCCACTTACTATATGTCAGGTTTTTAATTCACTCTACAAAGGAAGATTTATTGGTTAATTTATTGAGCTCTAACCGTTTATTTTACAGTATTGACATAGCTGTCTGACATTTATTAACACTGTAAAAAGCAATATAATCATAGTAGCGATCAATGGGTGAGGCTCTGGCCGAGGCCAAGTGGGGTGAGATGACTGGTGTCATCTGTGAGCCCAAAATGCTGGTTAGATTGAAGGGGCAGGTCTATGAAACCATCATTAGGCTTGTCCTTTTACACGGCTTTGCAGCGGGGCCGTTGCTAAAGCGAGATAAGCAGGAGCTGTGTCTTATGGCGATAAATATGCTGCGATGAATGTGCGAAGGCACGCGTAAAGATCTCCCGAGGAACTTCCGCATCTTCGGCAGCCTCCATGTCCGTGACATCGCATATAAAATGCAGAAGTGTCACCTTCGCTGGGACGGCCACGTTATGCAGGAGCCGTCTGGCTACGTAGGTCAAAAATATCTGACCACGGCACTTCCACCGGGCCCCGTTATTTGACGTCGTAAGTGATGACATGCGTGCCAATGGTCCACTACCATGGACACCCAAGATCGTGCGAAGTGGTTAAATATTCATATTTTAAAATGACTTCACTGAAAGGAAAAAATAATAATCTGTGTCTAAAAGGTCATACTATAAGTACATACTCATTACAAGTCTTAATCACGAAATGACTGCTTATCATCGCCTTAATATTAAAATTGAAAATAATAATCGTAACTTCACCGAAAAAAATATTCTTTATCGTGTTCTTGTTACATGTTTTGTTTTTCACCTATAACTTTGTATATACATTTTTAAAAAGCTAAGTCAGAAAATACAACTAGACCACTCGCTTAAAAAAGCACCAAAAATAACAAGTGATTTCCACCGAGATCCGCCATCTTTTTTTTTTGTTCATCAAATATGCAAAACTTCATGAAAATGTATGCAGCGGGCTGTGCGTTGCGAGTTGCGAGTCGTCACCTCAAAAGAAGAATTATTACTTTGTTTGTGACGCAGATCATACCTTTCTATTAAGAATAGTTTATATTTGGTCGCATTTACAGGCGGCTGAAAAAATTCTCCTGATGGTAACTTTCAGATAATAATACTGAAATTTTCGCAAGTGTGAAGCACTATTACGGCAATGTAGTAGTAGTAAAGTATTAACAAAATGTACAACTAGCAAGCTATGATTGCCTTGAACATAAACTTCCTTTGGATATCGATGAGTATGAAGCTTCATCCAGGCAGGTAAGTCACTTAATAGCAAGCGACAGAGGCTGTTACTTAATTTTTTTCCTATTCACCATTCTATTGTTACTCTACTCTCCTGTCTCCTGTCTACTGGTCTACTGGTAGCAGTAGACCAGTAGACGCACGCGTTAGCATCTAATAGTAGTATTAGGTGAACAATTCACCTCGGAACCCGGAGTCTGCTTTTCATCCTATGTTTGGTTGATTTTTGCTATTAAAAAAAAGAGCGACTGGCGTCTGACCTCGTAACCCCGGAGAGCCACATCCATTCATCATCATCTCAGCGTTGTGTCCTGATTGCATCAGAGGCCTACACCTTTTTTCTTTTCGTGCCCAATTCCCTTTAGATAACTCCCCGCCGACCAGCGGGGGCGGTTATGTCGGACTCGAACCGACTAAAACCGCACACCGTCTCTGGTCTTCAGGTCAGGTGTAAAGTGACCCATCAGGAATTTCCCTCACACCCCGATTGACCCAGGACTATCTCCGGTTTCGAGATGCCCCCCTCGGGTTTTGAAACCACGGTGTCTTGCTCCAGCTTGCTCCTGCTAGGGTGACAGGTGCCTCCACCTGTCACCCCCGGCCTGCGCTCATGGAGAATGGAGGTCGTAGAGCGGCCTCTGATGTCTGAGTCGCCTCCGCACCTCGCGAGCTCTTCGCACCTCCTCCGCCACGTCCTTCTTGAGCATTAACTGCTCGCAAAAGGTGGCAACGGCAGCCCACTCGCTCGCACTGATGGGCTATGAGGTGTAATTTCGTGATTACGACTCTACGTGTCAAAAAGGTCATACTTATTGTCACCTTTTTAGGTCACCTTTTTGACACAGATTGTGATTTTTGCCCTTCAGCTAAGTCATTTGGAAATATAAATCTTTAACATATTTCTTCACATTTTGTATAGTCACTAACCGCCAGCGTATCAAAGGGTATGAAAGGCTTTTATTTGAATATAATTTGAAATATTAAACGATTCACATTACTTTATTTAAAAGTAGAATTGACAAAGATAAAAATTCTCTAGTTTAGATAGATTTTTGAAATGCAAAACTAAATATTACAGATCTTTAACGCAAAAAATACCAAGTACGTTTAAAACACACAATTTACAACACACAATTACATAATGTATTTGTAATGGATTTCAACTTAAAAGCAATTATACAAACAGAATGTAAACAAATTCAACTTAATTATCTCCAAACCGTTGAATATTTTAAGTGAAATTAACAAAACATTGCAGTGCCAATTATTTTTTATTTGCCTTTAATTTTGTTTTAATTACGAGCATTCGCTATTTTATGGCGAAATTATTATTATTTATATTTATTTATATAAAATATATAAATATATCGTATAAGGGCACTTGGTAAGATCTTATAGCATCTTAAAGGGAAAAGTTAAAAAATTGTTCATATGTAGCTACCTGCAACACAAAAAAAAGTGATTTAACTTATTTCAATCAATTGTTTTACAAAAGTTTTTATGAAAACGTTATGCAATTTTTGCCTACTGTACTCTAATGCTTTATAAAGGCCTGCACTACAAGACCCAATCCTCAACCACTGCAGGGCGTGAAAAAGCACATGATGAGGCCGTCAAGCTAAGGACCACCATTGTAACATTATTAGTTTTTGCATATTTGTATCTATAATGGTGAATGCTTCACATTTAGTTTGATGGTAAACTAAATGTGAAGCAATGGCTAGGTAAAGTAATAGTCAGTCGGGGTGCGAGGAATATGCTCTATGGGTAACCTTACACCCCGGCGTCTGTAGACCTGAGACGGCGTGCGGTTTTAGTCGGTTCAAGCCCGACATAACCACCCCCGCTGGTCGGCGGGGGGGTATCCGAAGGTATATCCGCACGAAAAAAAAAGGCAAAGTAATAGTGTCGTGTCCCAAAAAAATAATAATAATAGGAAATCTACACATACAAATAAATTGTTTAACTTAATGTGTTTTCTGTGTCGATTAATCGCTGCCACAGTTAAGTAATTTTCTGCCTGAAGAGCATTGTTCCTAATTATGGTAGAAAATTACATTTCCGCTCTTTGTTTCTGATAATTTGATGTTTCAAGATAAGACTAAAGAAAATCCTCGTTTGTTACAACCATTACTCAAAATTCTATTGTGTAGATGCCTAAATGGTGACCTGGTCAAGAAATGCTTGATAGATAAAATAAAGTTATTAGGTATTAATTGTGTGTGCGAGGGATATGCTCTATGGGCAATCTTACACCTCGGCGTCTTAAGACCCGAGACAGCGTGCGGTTTTAATCGGTTCTAGTCGGTAAAAAAGACGAAAAAAAAAGTATTCATTGTGTATTTAACTATTGTTCTTCCGTAGGGACTTGAATTAAAACATAACATAATAACATAACATAAACTCACGCCTATATCCCCGAAGGGGTAGGCAGAGGTGCTAGCAGCCACGTTTCGCCAGTTTATGTTTTAGGTCCCAATGTAATAAGTGGCGAGCCTATTGCCATTAACCGGGCACTTATAAACCTGCGATAAATACACACATAACTTCGAAAAGCATCGAAAAGTCATTGGTGTGTGCCATGGTAATACCTGGGATCGAACCCGAGACCTCGTCTCAGCAGTCCTTTACCCATACCAATAGACTACCGCGGGTTTTTTTAAGTAATTTTGAATTTTGAATTAAAAGTTATATTTTATTCATATTTAGCTCATGCGAAAGAGAATTTTGCCTTTTTAACCCGACTGCCAAGGAAGGGTAATGTTAATACCAACGTATCTTGTATGTATGCATGTAATGCTTTTTTTATTGTGTGGTTCCTCGAGAACAGGCATCATCATCATCGCACTTTGGAGCCCGGGGTCCAATCTCCTACTAACTCTTCTCTTGCTTTGATTTTTCTTGACTTTTATGTAAGCCATTGCTGTCTAACCCCGCAACATCTGGCGCAGGTTTTTCTCTTCGAAAAACCTGCGCCAGAGCCTCGTCCATTAATCAGCAGGCGTACCGGCGTGCAGGTGAAGTTGGCTTGGCCTCTATTCACCCGACTCCTCAAGAACTGAGCTATCAGATGCAAATATATTTTTTTCTAATAGCATAGGGTATTAGGGAGTTCTGGAGATAATCGCTTTCAAACATTCTTGGGACTTCATCTTTAGCCTTCCGTTAGGTGAGGTTAAGGCATATTCTGTAAGTAGATAAGTATATATAAGCGTCGGCAGCTTAGTGGTTAAGGAGTCGACCCTACGATCAAGAGGTCCTGGGTTCGAATCCTGGCCATTACACTACCGACGTGAACCCACTCCTAACACAAGCAATTTAGCTTAGCTGGAGGGGTTATGGGGAATATCAGTAATTTCGTTTACTAATATTCTTTAAAAAAAAGTATTGAGGTATATATTAACACATCTAGTATATCGTCAAATGGACCGCGTACTTATGTACTACTGTAGCAGTTTATAAGGGAAAATACCTAGTGGATTCAGTTTAATTCTCTCGAAACCTAAAAATAATAAGTCCAGTCATTATATACATTTAGAAATGCAAATGCACCGAGAAAACCATTCTGATATTACGTGGAAGGTCTAGAAAAGCTTAACTTCAAATTTTCGAACAAAATTTCCTGTGCATTTTCCGCCATATTGATAAAAGAGTTAAATTCAGTTTTTTTCATAACAAGTCGGTTCTCCGTTTTAAAGAAATCAATATTTTTGGGGTTCTCGGGGTTGGTGATTACGAATATATTATCCGTAGCTGTGCCCGCGACTTCGTCCGCGTGGATTTCGATTTTTAGGGTTTTAGTTCTTTTGTGCGGAACCCTAATTATTTTCTAAAATAAAAGTAGCTTCCAGCGTCCCAGCCGTCCCAGAGATTACCTCTTTCAAACAGACAGACAGACGGACGGACAGACAAAAATTTTTAAAATTGTATTTTTGTTAAAAGTATCGTGTAAAAATCTATTATTTTAATATTTAAAACAGACACTACGATTTCATTTATTTGTATGTACCTATATGTATAGATTTAGCGATAAAAGATGGCGGACTCAAAATTTTCAATAAAATCAATATGAGTATCGTTTTCTAGGTTTTCGGGGTTGGTGATTACAAATATACTATCCATTTAGCGATAAAAAATGGCGTAAAGTGCACAAGGAAATTTTGTCGAACATTTGAAGCTAAGCTTTTCTAGCCCAACATTATTCAAAATTTAGCTTTCTCGGTTCGTTTACATTTCTAACCAGTTTTTTCCGACGAAAAAATAGTCAGCAGACTTTTTAAATATTTAGATTTAAATATTAAACGATCCGTGTGAATGATTAAATTTGATGACAATTGTAAATAGTTTAATTTTTGAAAGATACTTATTGAATCAAATCGTTGCCGCGTTGAAAATATCCATAAATAAATATTTATATACTTCAAAGGCAAATTAAATTTAACTGTAAAAATGGAGAATTAAAAAAAAGTTCATCCAAGACCTCCAGATTTTCTCGTTACGTTTTAAGTAATCAAACATGCAAATCTTACTTCAAAATTACCCTGATTTTTGCTTCGTGTACTGAATCGCCTTTTTTATTTTCCAAAACTTTGGTTGCGTTTACATAGAGTAGGTAATTTTTCAATTTTTTAAAGCGTATTCTTCATTCATTAGCTCTCTTCAGGTTTGAACACGTGTTTCAGTTTATTCTATGCCTTTGATGTTCTTTAAATATAGGAAGTTATTAGACTCGTGCTTATTGATGTTTCCCATAATATCTTGTTTGATTAAGACACAAAAGAAAAAAATGTGTATGTATACTTAAGTACGCACGTAAGAAAGTATACTTCTTGAAAGCAATATTTATGAAATTTTGGATAAATGAAAAGCAATAATTTTAGTCGGAACGGAACGCAGCCATCGTGTTAAAATATTTGGAAACGTTCCATTACAAGTGAATATAAATATATGATAAGATACTCCTTTGTGCATACGTACGAATCTTTTGATAGTAGTTTAAAAAAACAATGATAAAATGTCATCGATGTCAGTTTCTGTCATGAATGAATAAATCATCAATTATCATCTTTTTGGTGATATTCTTCTTATATCTAGAAAAAACTTGACTTGATGTTTATATTGGAGTTGATTGATTGAAAGGTAAATTGCGGTTTACGAGTTATGACGTATTAAAAAAAACTACTTACGTTGAAACGTAACGTTGTTACTCTCGTTGAAACCAATTTCCGGTAGAAGTTTACATGGTGTACATCATATTTTTTTTTTAGTTTTATCATTCTCTTATTTTAGAAGTTACAGGGGGGGGGGACACTTTTTAACACTTTGGAAGTGTCTTTCGCGCGAACTATTCAGTTTAGAAAAAAAAATGATATGAGGCACCTCAATATCATTTTTGAAGACCTATTCATTGATACCTCAGACGTATGGGTATGATGAAAAAAATTTTTTTGGGTTTCGAAGTATGGGGAACCCCAAAATTTTTTGTTTTTTTTTCTATTTTTGTGTGAAAATCTTAATGCGGTTCACAGAATACATCTGCTTACCAAGTTTCAATAGCATAGTTCTCATAGTTTCGGAAAAAAGTGGCTGTGACATACGGACGGACGGACAGACAGACAACATGACGAACCTATACGGGTTCCGTTTTTAGCCATTTGGCAACGGAACCCTAAAAATGCCGTAAGTGATGCTATTTTACTCGGGCACGATTAAAACTGACTACGGTAAAATTAAATTTGTAGAAGCAAGTTCTATCTAGCCCACAGTATAGAAAACAGGAGGGGGGGTAATTTAGCATAGCATAACTAGTTATCCACAAAAAAATTATCAATAATTTTCTTGAAATTGGTGAAATTGCGGTGATTCTACTGCAGAAGCCATTAACTAAAAAAAATTCAGTTTTCAGATTTTTCCTTTGTTTATGCCTCATAGTCTACCCTGGTGCCAAATATCAAGTTGCTAGGTTATCTGGAGGTGGGTTAAGTTCTAGGGTGTCAGTTTTTCGATAGTTTTTCGTGACGGTGAGCGCGCGCATCGTAAAAATTTACTCTCATCATTTTTCCCTAACGTGCCAGAAGAAGTATAACTTCAAAAATGATTATTTATTAATTTTCCAATTCCAAGCAGTTAATTATTATATATATAACTGGAAATACAATAAAACTGTCATGTAAAAATGTAATACAAATATTGCTTCAGCCAAGAAATAAACTCCACCAGCTGATAACTGACAACAACAAAACTACAAAATAAAATCTACCATCTTTAAAGTAGTAGCAATAAAAATGAGATGAAGGATTGTTGAGACAATAAATCCTCGTTTTTAGCTCAGAAATATAGTAACAAGTTAAAAAGCAAGTGCACTTTTTACTCTGATAAATCAAGTGGAGCTCTCTTGAAATCCACGCGGTCGACGCTTTATCTGCATATGAACGTAAAAAGAGAAAAGTTATTTTGAAAAATTTCAGTTTGAATTTTTCCAATGTCAAAAAATGATAACATAATACAAATAAGCATCATGATAATATTTGTAAATGCATGTTCTTAACACAATGAATGAATGGATTATATATTTGCATGAAATAAGGTATAATTTGGATTATATAATTATCAGTTTATTTTTTGTGTGTGATACCGACCTTTTTATTCATAATCTAAAGTGCCATTTTTGTCCTAATCATCATTATTTTGTCCGAATGATAACTTGCTTTGATATTATGTCACATAATATCAAATGCCCTTAAATCAAAATCCCTAAAGACAATATGCCCTAAATTAGTTTGTCATAAATATTACAATCAATAATATGCATAAGACTTAAAACCGTTTTCCATAAAAGTTAATAATCCTAAATTAAAATTATTGAATGTTCATTTGTCCTAATAATGTAATACAGAGCCACACAACTACGCCCCTACGTGATTTCAAAATTACACTCTAGGGGTGGAGCAGACAAGACTACGTGGAGTCGGATTAACTGCAATATGGCCTTTGTCACGGCTCCGGCGCTGCGGGTCTTCAGCAGTCTCATACGTGCCAATCGTCACAGACGGCTTTCGCTGACCGCCAGGCAGGTTCGGCTTGTTGGCTGACTTTGCCGGCCAGCTTCAGCTGCAGCGATTCACTCGCAGCCTTCTGCTCCTCAGCGCGCGGGCCGCCTCGCCCTTATGCGCCTACTCGATTCTAAATTACACTCTAGACGAAGGGCAAGCAGTTCTGCGTGGAGTTGGATTTTCAGCAATTCGTTTCGATCACTAAAACTTAATTTTCAGCAAATATATTAGGACTAACAATTTTACTATAACTATATAAATGCACATTCGGAATATTACACATTATATAATACAATATGACTTTATTTCATATAAAATTAGTTTAGGAGGAGAAAGTTAAGGTATTATTATAAACATTGAAATAACAAAATAAAAATAAAATTGTTTAAAAAATAAAATGTACTGTAATGTGTGTTTATGGTCACAATAATTAATACATTTATAGTAATATATTAAATTAACAAAAGAAACTAAATACAAAATCGATTTATGTAGAATGTACTGCTTCCGGGCTTACAAAATCGAAAAGAATTTATATTCGATATAATCTAAAGATTTATATTGGAAGCCTAAAGATTTATAAAATCAATTTATATTTCTTTCAATATACATTTTTCTTACAACGCGTAGTTGCCGTTGACCATTGCTATTGCCATTGCCATAGTAAACATTGATATATATGTCGCTGCCAAGTAGTGGAATGAAGTGGAGTGGAGTCACCAAAACAGCGGTTACTTGTGATAATGCACAAAGAAATAGGACTGACTAGTCAAAACATAAAAAAGCAACCAAATAATCCATTCGTCAGTACAATTTAACTAAATGACTATATGATGGCCAGCCGTCTCGTGATACGTTTCTCTAAACGAAACGGCTAGTTGTTTAACAGCCATTTTATTGAACGCTGGCATTTGATGCAACCATCCAATTAACTGGCTGATTTAACCAGATGGCGGTGACATAATAATATATTACTAAACGTAGTGATCCCATGTAGCTATGATATGCTGTTACTGCAGTATTTCCAGAAGCCACTGTAGGTATACGCAATGCGCGTTTGTATTTAGTTACAGTACAGTTAAAGAGATTATCCACTGCAATACCCATAAACTGTTTATGGTCAGTTTATTAAATTTCGTGACTTTTCCGAACTGTTTAATTCAGTCACTAAATCCAAAGTATTGCAAATTTTTTTATACATATTTTGCTTGCTGGAAATAGAAACCAAAAGAACAAAGGTATATACAACATTTCTTTATCAACTTAGAAACATATTATATCTCCACTAAGCTTAAGATGCTCTTCAAATAAAAATAAAACTTACGGAAGAATGAAAGCAGAAACGAAGTTAACACCTATTATCGCAACTGTCAGTATATCCACGCTAATGTGCAAATCCTTTAAGCTCAAGTCAGCTCCGCGTCATTAAATGTTGCATCGGTGAATTTAAAAGAGATCTCAAATCCACTCAGTATGAGGAAATGGAAATGCACTTAATGCATACGTAATCAAATTATACGAGAGCGGAGCTCAGCTGTGTGTGTGGAACACCGAAGTCTCAAACGTATTAAAAATTGTGGCAGTTGTCTGGAGAGTGAGATTTATTTTCCTCGCCTGTGCAATAAAACTGGTATTTCATTTATCATCACCATCTACTAAAGTTTTGAAATCATTTATACAATATTTTCCATTTAGCAGTTAATAAAGAATGATTGAAAATAATTTAACGTTTGACAACGAAACGAAGTATTGTAGTCGGGTTTCTTGCCTGAATTTTGGTAATTGTTAAAAGGATATTTAATTAAGTAATATTATCTATAACATTTTTAAGAGGAAATTCTCAAATCGTGAAGGTATAATAATATTGAGCAAAATAATTGTTTGCCAAATTTTTCGATTCCAATATTATTCTTGTGAATTTGAATGTTAAAAAGTTTCGTAAATACTTTAGTACTAAACAGCTTTGTCGCTGACTGTGCAAATAAATAAAAAAGCGTTCTTATAAAGTCTCCCTCCCTGGTATTGCAATAACTGTAACAAAGTTGGCATTGGTATGTGTTTGCGAAGTTAACAAAAAAATTAGCAATGCATTACATGTTCAGCACCATTAGTCATCTTGAGAAAACGTTATTATGGGTATTCTTTAGTTCATTTTGCATATGGATATTTTTGCGGCCCTACCAAGGTCTTTGGAGCCCAAACTAACCTCATCTGCTGATTGATGGACGAGGCTCTGGCGCAGCCTTTCCTCTCGAGGCTCGAGGCTGCCTTGCAGACAGCAGACGCTCTCACAAAAGCCGTATAAGCCAATTTTTGTTTAAAATATTTTTTTAGAAAAGATGCCATTAAATTGATAAACTCAAATGCTCAGTATCCATGGCTAAATATGGCTGGGCCCCAAATGTGTTAGTAGAGCCCAGTGCACCCAGTAATAAGACTCCGTACACGGACCAAAACATTCGTTATACAAGTAACACAAGCTGGGTGCTTGTATTACTTCAGGAACAAAACAAACATTAATCAAAATTATAACTGAAAATACTGACCGGAGATATCCCCATAGCTCATGACGGAGCTCTTTCAAACGTCACGCGACGCGTTACGCCGAAACAAGCAATGAGCCGCCATTTAAACCGGAAATTATTATAATAAATCGTATCCGTTTACTGTGAAGACAGTGGCGCCCCCGCGTTATTGCGAGGAAACATGCAATAGTCATTTTAGTTTAAAGGGGTGTATTCTTGAATTGTGTCTAGTATTCTATTCAGTTCATTATGTCCTACAAGAATTTGCGACTAAAATTTCTGTAAATTTTCAAACACTCACGTATTTCATTGCGAGTTCGCCCTTAAGAAGTTGCTGAACACTAACAAGTTTACAAACGATCGTTACATTTTAATAAATCATGAATAATTGATGTATCATTATTTTCCTAATCTTCGGACTTTAAATTTAATACTTTTCAATGTTTGTTTATTATTTTATGTAAAGTTTTAGAGCATTAGTGGTTGGTAATACCGACGGCGACTGTACGTAACGGGAAGACATAAGGATAGGCCTGGGAGCTATTTTCTGAAATAGTTGCAGCCTTCTAAACTAAATTCACAGCAGGGCATTCCACAAGGTTATTTTGTCCTACTACCGCTTGTATTTTTTATACCACTGAGCTAGCACACAAGCACTCGGCCTACTTGCTGGCGGCTGGCGCTGTTACCGCGGCCTATGGTCGTGTGCAATGTGTAATCTATAACCAGTGTTTCACATTTATCATAACCACACAAATCAGTGACGTGATGATGTATTCTCTGTTAATAATTATAACTAATTAATTTTCAACACAGAACAAGCCTAAAATAATATCATTTAGAAGCCTATCATGTTGTGAATGAACATCATCATATTATAGTGGCACACGATGATTCCTTCAGGTGTTATATTCCACATAATATTTTATACAGTTTATGAATGTATCCATACCTCCCTTCCTTTCACTAATTTTCCTCAATTCTCTTTACCATCCGCTTTAATAATCATGCATGCAAAGCTTTGTTATTCCAACGCACATATTAAACATATTTCAACGTACGCCATATACCATTTACATCGCAATGCAACAAAACCAACAAGACTCATTCATAAACCTCTGTGGTATTTAACTAAATATATTTCCTTGCATTACAATTCATCTTCAAGCCGCTCTAGTAGTTCAGAACGTGGATTGAAACGCGCAATGTTTGCATGAGACGATTGTTGGATACGTTCTTTGTACGCTGTCGCATTCTCGAGTCCCTCCTCGTGCCCCCACTACTGCATCGTTCTCATTCCTCTAAGAATTAGTTGGTGGGACCGGTTGGATGTAGGAATATTTGAAGGGGAACCTTAGTGGTAAATGTGTTCCATTTGTTTTGTTGTTGTAATTAGTTGGAGAGTTGATTGAGATGAGACGGTAAGTCAGCGTCATGAGTCCTTTCTAATGTGCTGTTAACTTTTACACGTCAGTACTAATATCTATTCTGTACTTTTACCCTTATATTACTTTTCATTTTGCTTTTCTTCTTTTTTATTGGGATGCTGTGCCAGCGTCGGTAGCTTAGTGGTTAAGGAGTCGACCCTACTATCGAGAGGTCCCGGGTTCGAATGCTGGCCATTACACTACCGACGTGAATCCACTCCTAACACAAGCAATTAAGCTTAACTGGAGGCGTTAAATAAAAAATGAATAAAAAAAATCTCATTTTATAGAATAATCTAAATACTTCCACACGTTAACTAAATGATTGAAATATCTAACAACCGAAATGGTATCAACTTTGTGGACTAAAAACAGAAGATAGAAGGTGGAGGGAGGGTAAAATATATCCACAAAGGAGTAAGAACAAGTGTTTTAAGAACCAAGGTTTCGTTAATTACACTTTTCGGTTACACAAGTGCTTCTTTTGCCGTCAACCGGGCGGTTATAGAATGCATTTTAACTGTAGATGGTGACGGCTGTGTATAAAGTCCCGGGTTCTTTTCCCCGTATTGGGTAAAAAAAATGTTTGGTTTTACTATCAGGAAACTTTCAACAGCAAGATGGATTCGGAAAAGCATGTCCAGTTGAAGGCAATGGGGCTCGCCCTCTATTATGTGGAGTTGAAAATTAATGAATCATTATCTGGTATTCTCGGTATCTCCTCCAAAAAGGTCAAGTGATCTCTTGTAAAATGTTTATGTAATACTTACTCTTTATTTAACTATTATAGGTATCTGATGATCTGTTATGCAGGAAGTAACCTACTTCAAACACCAGCTCCTCACGTGTATTAGTTAGACTGTACAAAATCAACTATTGCGTCTAGACTATAACATATGTGATATGTGAGGAAACAAAAATAAGACGTATAGTATATCGGAGAATCTCGAATATCTAGGACGTTTCCAGGTAGCTCCGTTGCTCAGATTATTCCCCATTGCCTTCAACTGGGCATGTTTTTCCGAATCCATCTTGCTGTTGAAAGTTTCCTGATAGTAAAACCAAACATTTTTTTTACCCAATCCGGGGAAAAGAACCCGGGACTTTATACACAGCCGTCACCATCTACAGTTAAAATGCATTCTATAACCGCCCGGTTGACGGCAAAAGAAGCACTTGTGTAACCGAAAAGTGTAATTACCGAAACCTTGGTTCTTAAAACACTTGTTCTTACTCCTTTGTGGATATATTTTACCCTCATCTACATCATTACCTGTCATCTACACTAGGGTCTTCATTGTATCGTTTGATGGTACGATAAACGAATCTTTTGGTTATATTCAAATGTTTCAGTATGTCAAAAATTTGAATTGGCGCGTAACCGCAACGATACAACGCAATAACTGCAACACGGTCTTCTTTAAGCGTCCACTCCATATTTAAAAATGAGTAAAATTCTAAAAAGTATACATTTTTATTTTCATGAACAATTCGAAATTCGAATTCAATAAACTTTTCTGTGGCCAGCATTCTAAAAGAAAAGTTTTTACTGTGTGACAATACTTATGACCTGACTAGGTATGTACAAGTCAGCGTCAATACTTGACAACAATTTAAAAGATTTCAAAAATTAATTTTTGGCCATATAAGTTATATTTCTTAATGAACATACTGTTGATTTATATAGTGGGCTCTGTAAAACATATTGAGATTTGGATTCAATATAAATAAATATTCTCACTCAGACTTTCAAATTTGAAATCTTTGCAATCATCATTTACTACTGACGTTGCCTGCACATGGTTCATTAAAAATAATATCATAATATACACATATTCTGTCTTTTTCTCTGTTACAAGGACAACCTTGAATTCTAAAACATTCTTATATTTTTTATAAAATTTGTACTTTATTCCATAGCTGTTCTTTAATTTGCAATAAACAGAATAACAAATGGCCGACTACAAAACGTGGATTCATTTGTCTAGTGATAAATGAGGCAATCAGCAGCATTTCATCTCACAGGATTTAAAGCAAGCGTTGTTAACGAGTACGAGATGCAAACATGGCGTGGCGTGCTTTAACTACGATGAAGCACGTATGGGTTGAGGTGATGGAAAATGTTAAATGCACTTTTGTATTATAATAATAATTAGTTCACTTAATTTTTAAGCAATTAGTATGCTAACTTTACCTATAGAATATCGGAAAAAGAGAACATCCAGGACAGGACTTGAACCTGCAACCAGTCCCTTACAGGGGGAATAATCTGAGCAACGGAGCTACCTGGAAACGTCCTAGATATTCGAGATTCTCCGATATACTATACGTCTTATTTTTGTTTCCTCACATATCACATATGTTATAGTCTAGACGCAATAGTTGATTTTGTACAGTCTAACTAATACACGTGAGGAGCTGGTGTTTGAAGTAGGTTACTTCCTGCATAACAGATCATCAGATACCTATTATAGTTAAATAAAGAGTAAGTATTACATAAACATTTTACAAGAGATCACTTGACCTTTTTGGAGGAGATACCGAGAATACCAGATAATGATTCATTAATTTTCAACTCCACATAATAGAGGAGAGGAGGAGAGGAGATATAAATGATGATTGCAAAGATTGCAAAATTGAAAGTCTGAGTGAGAATATTTATTTATATTGAATCCAAATCTCAATATGTTTTACAGAGCCCACTATATAAATCAACAGTATGTTCATTAAGAAATATAACTTATATGGCCAAAAATTAATTTTTGAAATCTTTTAAATTGTTGTCAAGTATTGACGCTGACTTGTACATACCTAGTCAGGTCATAAGTATTGTCACACAGTAAAAACTTTTCTTTTAGAATGCTGGCCACAGAAAAGTTTATTGAATTCGAATTTCGAATTGTTCATGAAAATAAAAATGTATACTATTTAGAATTTTACTCATTTTTAAATATGGAGTGGACGCTTAAAGAAGACCGTGTTGCAGTTATTGCGTTGCATCGTTGCGGTTACGCGCCAATTCAAATTTTTGACATACTGAAACATTTGAATATAACCAAAAGATTCGTTTATCGTACCATCAAACGATA
This sequence comes from Cybosia mesomella, assembly GCA_946251805.1. Classification (NCBI taxonomy): domain Eukaryota; kingdom Metazoa; phylum Arthropoda; class Insecta; order Lepidoptera; family Erebidae; genus Cybosia; species Cybosia mesomella. Next base: position 10,176,024 of record OX276392.1, read on the forward strand.
CAATGAAGACCCTAGTGTAGATGACAGGTCAAGAAGTGGTCGCCCTCGGTCTGTTAGGACTCCAGCAGTGATGAAAGCTGTGAAGGCGCGAATTCAAAGAAATCCCAAACGTAAGCAGAAACTGTTGGCCCTTCAGATGGGGTTAAGCAGAACCACGGTGAAAAGGGTGTTAAATGAAGACTTAGGGCTTCGGGCATATCGAAGAAAAGCAGGACATCATTTAAATGCTCGTCTAATGGACCTGAGACTGAAGAGATGCTGCGCTTTGTTGAAGCGGTACGCGGGAAAAAAAAATCGGGAAATTCTTTTTTCGGATGAAAAAATTTTTACCGTAGAAGAGAGCTACAACAAACAAAATGATAAGGTGTAAGCACACAGTAGTGAAGAAGCGAGCAATCGTATTCCGCGTGTCCAACGAGGTCATTTTCCATCCTCGCTCATGGTATGGTTGGGAGTTTCTAATTGGGGCTTAACAGAGGTACATTTTTGTGAGAAAGGTGTAAAAACGAATGCAGTTGTGTATCAAAATACAGTCCTGACGAACCTTGTGGAACCTGTTTCTCATACCATGTTCAATAACAGGCACTGGGTATTCCAACAAGATTCGGCGCCAGCTCATAGAGCGAAGAGCACACAAGACTAGCTGGCGGCGCGTGAAATCTACTTCATCCGGCACGAAGACTGGCCCTCCTCCAGTCCAGATTTGAGTCCGTTAGATTACAAGATATGGCCACACTTGGAGGAAAAGGCGTGCTCAAAGCCTCATCCCAATTTGGAGTCACTCAAGACATCCTTGATTAGGGCAGCCGCCGTTATTGACATGGCCCTCGTTCGTGCTGCGATAGACGACTGGCCGCGCAGATTGAAGGCCTGTATTCAAAATCACGGAGGTCATTTTGAATAAACTTTATTGTCATAAGAATCTATGTTTTGTTTAGTTCATTTTGGTATATAAATGGTTACATAATGAATAAACTTGTTTCAATTATTTTATATTAAACATGTGACATAATTTATGACCTGCCTGTATTTTATGCATACCTAGAAATATTTTTGTTTGAATAATTTCGGTGCTGTTTTAAATTTATTGGGACTTCCCGAGTGTCATTAGTCGGAGTGTTCATAGGTCACTATGTGGCAAGAATTAGCGTAGCGTCGATCTGGTACTGAGACCCCATGACCTTCAAATATAATCACGTATCAGGTTTTTTTAATGCATGTCGGTTACATAAACCTATTCACAGTCATTTTAAAAGCACTCGAGAGAAAAACACGTAAAATTCAGTCGTAGCGTCATGTAAAAGTAACTTAATGGCTTAAGGTATATTTTAATTTGCTAGATTATTATTCGTCCTATAGGCCTAGATGTTGTTTAGTAGAATAAGTACTAAAAGTTGCTATAGAACTTTTGTTAAGTACTACTATTTAAGCGGGTATTGCGTTGACCCTAACCCAGATTGATACCTTACACTAAGAAGTAACCACAAATAAGAATGTTTTCTTCTACAAAATCGGATAATGAATACTAATTGATGGGCAATTCTTGTTTATATTAAATACTTGTAACTGTCGTCTGACTCAGTCTCTTTCCAAACAGAATCTTTTTATGTTAGAATGTAGTTTAGTGTTGAGTTTTCCGCTGCCAGGTTAGAGCTAATGAAAGCTGGTGGTTTGCAAAAACTAGACTGAGCAATTCAATACGCTCTTGCTTCTAATTATAGACTGAATACAGTTTCTAGTATGATGCTATCCATCAAATCAATTAATAGAAATCAAATCAAATCATTTATTTTGCAGAAAGCACTGTTACAATGGTGTTGTCAAAATATATTTTAATATGTTCCAAGTGTTTCGACCTTAGAATAGTCATGCAAAAGTTTGTAAATTATTATAGACACAATTGTGTTCATCATGAAGGATTGGCTAGAGAGGCGACACGGAAGCCTCTCGTACCGACTGACTCAGGTGATCTCCGGGAAGGGGAGCTTCGGGAACCACCTGCATCGGATCAGGAAGGAGCCAACGCCTGAGTGCCATCACTGCGACGCGAGCGAGGACTCGGGGCTGCACACGCTGGTGGTCTGCCCAGCGTGGGAGGCGCCGAGGCGTGACCTAGTGGCAGCCATCGGAGTGGAAGTCCTCTCGCTCGGCAGCATGATTGCGGCAATGGTGCAGGGAGCGCGTGGGCCGCCGTCATCTCCTTCTGCGAGCATGTAATGCTCGCGAAGGAGATGGCGGAGCGCGCCCGGAAGAGATTTAGAACTCTACCGGTCCGCCGAGCCCGCAACATGCTCGCCGCGCGTCGCAGGCGACTTAGGCGTCGGAGGTCGCTTGACGACCTCCGTCCTCCATGAGCGCAGGCCTGGGGGTGAGAGGTGAGGCCAACCTGTCACCCCAGCAGAAGCAGGCCATTCTCTTTCAGGGTCTATTTACCGAACTCGCAGCCCACCCTCGTTTAAAAAAAAAGCCAATGATGAAGACCAGGTTCTTATCGCACAGATTCCTGTGCACTAACATTCTTGGAAAATGTTATAATGTTGTTCGGCAGCCAGCGCTTTTTTTAACTGAAGCCATCGTCATTCATACTTCATACATAATGAACAGCCTAAGGCCATGAAGGATAATGAACCTTTAAAATGGTGAGAGTTATTCCAATATGTGCAGTGGTTCCGAAGATTACTCCAGACATTAAACAAATTCACAAAGTTCGGCCTCTCTCTTTAGACTATTAGTACAGATAAGTGGTTTTTCTCTAGGAATACCCGTACATACCATACTATTCACGAACGAATTATCCCTTCTCACATATACGACAAATTTTCAATTAATGTGGTACTTACTAATAGCTGTGGTTACCGGAATTTGTCACTATCCCTACCGGCAACTATTTCCCCCAATTTAAACTTTGATCCCGTGTGGTTCGTTCCGTAAAGTATGTAATGAGCTTTTTAGTTCACATTTTTAGGGTTCCGTAGCCAAATGGCAAAAAACGGAACCCTTATAGATTCGTCATGTCTGTCTGTCTGTCCGTCCGTATGTCACAGCCACTTTTTTCCGAAACCATAAGAACTATGCTGCTATGCTGTTGAGACTTGGTAAGTAGGTGTATTCTGTGAACCGCATTTAGATTATCACACAAAAATAGAAAAAAATCAACAAATTTTTCATACTTAGAAATGAAACTTTTTTTTTCATCAAACCTATATGTGTGGATAGGTCTTCAAAAATTACATTGAGGTTTCTAATATCATTTTTTTCTAAACTAAATAGTTTGCGCGAGAGACACTTCCAAAGTGGTTAACTGTGCCCCCCCCCCCCTGTAACTTCTAAAATAAGAGTATGATAAAACTAAAAAAAATATGATGTACTTATCATGTGAACTTCCACCGAAAATTGGTTTGAACGAGATTTAGTAAGTAGTTTTATTTTAACACGTCATAAATCGTAAACCGCAATTTACCTTCCATTCAATCAACTCAAATATAAAATGTAAAATAAAAGCATTATTATGTTACTTGCTGCTACGGAACCCTTCATGGGCGAGTCAACTCGCACTTGGCCCCTTTATATTTCATTGCTTTTAAGGCATCGTGGTAAGTAAGAACACTTCATCGATGCCTGTACTCTAGCATTCTTGGATAATCTTGGACATCATTGTCCGGTGGAAATGTACTGGGACATTTTTTTTCTTGCAGAGACACTGACGGTTACAGTTCATGAGATGTATGGGGTCCCACTAAGACCTACGAGGTCAAGTCAACCTCACCCCCAAGCCGGTATACCTGTTAATTGATGGACGAGGCTGCGATGTAGACTTTCCTCTCAGGGTTATGAGGTCAGAAGATAGTCGCTAGAATAAAATCCGTATAAGCCAAACCTAAAGTAGAACAACGGAAAATTAATCTAGTTAATAAAAAGTATAATAATCAAAATTTAAAATCAAACGACCCGAAACTCGATGGGGTTGCTTCGTTTCATTATATAGTTCCCACGACCACCTTCCAGCTCCATCATCAAACCCTGGTTACCATTGAAAAACAAACTACTCGTCAAGACGATTCAAATGATCCCAAATTCGATGTGTCGTTTCATTGCGAAGTTCATATGGCCACCTTCCAGCTCCATTATCAGATCAGCATCATGTCATCATAATATTGCATTGTCATGCAATTTACACATGTATGCAAAATTTCAGCTTAATCGGTTACTGGGAAGTGGATTAAATTAAATTTGCAAGATTTGATGTCAAACTTCGAGACAGGTGAAGCTAAATAAAAGCTTAAAAAGCATAAAAGCAAACCGCGGACTTCAACCTAAAAATCGCTGATGATAATAATATTAATATTCCTGATTATAAATAAGCTCTATGATAAGAACTTTATGTATAGCTAAATTTAATTTATTTACTTTTAAGTATCTAATGAAGTAAAGTATATTTAATCCTATCCACACCGGTGACTAAACTTTACACCTATTCAAGTTTCTTCTTCTTTTATATCGAAAGCTTGTGCAGAGTTCAAAGTGCCGAACTATTTGCACTTCAAGTTTGCTAAACAGAGCGGTTTTGTCTCGAGGTTTCAGACTTTGTAGAGTGTTTTGAAACAGTGTAAGTAATTTTATTTATTAGGGTTCCGTTGCCAAATGGCAAAAAACGGAACCCTTATAGATTCGTCATGTCTGTCTGTCTGTCCGTCCGTATGTCACAGTCACTTTTCTCCGAAACTATAAGAACTATGCTGTTGAAACTTGGTAAATTCTGTGAACCACATTAAGATTTTCACACAAAATAAAAAAAAAACCATTAAATTTTGGGGGTCCCCATACTTAGAACTGAAACTCAAAAATATTTTTGTCATCAAACTCATACGCCTATCTATGGATAGGTCTTTAAAAATGATATTGAGGTTTCTAATTTAATTTTTTTCTAAACTGAATAGTTTGTGCGAGAGACACTGCCAAAGTGGTAAAATGTGTCCCCCCCCTGTAACTTCTAAAATAATTATTACGGTATACCTAAGTGTTAGAAGAACGGGTTTTTAGGACTATAAAAACATTTGTATTTCAAGCCCCAAAGATATGATTGAAAAATGAGAAAATAAATGGAACAACTTGGTCTAGGTTGACCTCTGAAAAACAATTTAACTACACTGACACAAATTGGTGATGTGCTGTGAAAATGTGTGTTTGTTCCTATGTACGTACGTAAGAAGTTATACTTCTTTGAGGTAACAAGATAAAAATCTTTGTAAAAATTTTATCAGTACCTAATAATGTTAAAAAATATATTTTACTTATGATGTAAATAATACATGCCGTCAACTAATCTGAAATTCTACAAACGTACTCAAAGTAAACTGTTGACTAGCTAATTTCAGCAAGCTAACTTCATGGTGTTGGTTTAGCGCGCATCGTAAAAATTCACTCTCATCATCTTTCCCTAACGCGCTAAAAGAAGTATAGCTTAATAATATCGCGTTTGCACATCTATATCATAAATATTATCAATATAGGATCGCGAAATATATTAATCGTCTACACGCGCATATATACAGAATAAGTTATTGATGATTATAATTTTATAAGTTAAACCACCTGCACACGGGATCCCTGGAGTTATCCTTTCGAGGGCTCACCCGGGGTGCCCGGCAACGGACACTTGGGGAGGACACCGTGCGGTTTTAGTCGATACACGACATAACCACCCCCGCTGGCCGGCGGGGGGGTATCCGAAGGGATTTCCGCACGTAAAAAGAAAAAAACCTGTACACGGGATTCAAACGATCAAAAGATAACCGTGTATACACGTACTTTCATACTTAAATTTGTTATTACTTTGTTGACACTTAATCCTACTAATATTATAAACGTGAAAATTTTTGTAGATGTCTGTTGCTCAATCACGCTCAAATGGCTAAACGGATGTGGCTGAAATTTGGTTCAGGGATAGATTATAGTCTGGAATAACACATAGGCTACTTTTTATCCCTAGAATTGGTTCCCATGGATTACGGAAATAGGATCAGAATTTTACGCGAGCGAAGCCACGGGTATTAGTTAGTTATTACAAATTTTCAGTTTTCAGATGTTTGACTTTGTAAATGCTTCGTAATCTACCTTGATGCTGAATATCAAGTTCCTAGGTCATATGGAAGTGGGTTAGGTTTTTGGTCTTCCAAAAAATGCTGTTTAATAAACGTTAATAGGTATATCAATCACTATTAGAGCAACATTTATGAAATTTTGCATTCTAGACAAGCTAAGTAGCCGTCATATGTATATATCCCATGGGTGATGGGACCGGTATCAAAATTTCACGCGGGTGGAGCCGCGGTTAACAACTAGTTATCAATAAATCAATAATTTTCAGTTTTCAGACCTCATAGTGTACCTTGGTGTCAAATGTAGAGTTTGCAGGTCATCTGGCAGCGAATTAGGTTTAAAGGTGTTGGTTAGTGTTGGTGTGCGCGCGCATCGAAACAATTTACGCTACATTTTTCCGTAATACGCCAAAAGAAGTATGACTTCAAAAAATATAAGACTGGATCAGGTAGAATCGATGATCTATTTCAATCCAATACCGAGGGATGTAAGAGCCAACTTTCATACGTAATCATTTTAGGGCCTAATATCATCCTCCGAAACTTTTTTCAACTCACTTGGGGTCGGCTTCCAGTCTGACTGCTCTTTTTGTAAAATAAAATCAACATTCTGAACAAAGCTAATATATCCAGAATGGTATAACCATCCACTAACATCGTTACGTTTCAATAATAAAATACTACGCTTTATTCAGCGCTATAAAATTTGAAATGGGTACACAAAGGGTTATTTTTGCTCAAGTAAATTCAACTCTACGACTTAGTTCTAAAGTTCAACTTTAATTTGTATCGATATTCCACTTGTTGCAAGATCTAGAAATCGTTGTTTGTGGGATTCAATCTAAAGGATTAGTAGTATTATTTAGGGGTGTCAGTGAGTGTTAAAACACCTTCCTATCAGCGGTATTGTTGATGAAATCTCAGTGTATTGACAATTAAAACTTTCAATAGTATTGTTTGAGGAATAATTAAGTAACACTATTTTGTTTACAGAATTTTGAATGAGTGATTGTATACCATTTTTTTGGCTTTTTCTCATTTTAGTTTTAATAACTCTAGACTATTTAGCTCTGAATAGTTATTTCAGCGTTTGCTATTTGTAGATCTGAATGTTTAATGGATATGCAGGTTTTTCAAGAGTATCTAAAAACTGTTGAGTATTCTGCAACCCCCAGATTGGAGTTTTAAAGATGATTGATAAATTAGATGATATTAAGTCGATGAATTAATTATTTTTGAAGTATTTATTCTGCTGTTTGAGAAATTATCTAAATCTTTTCTTAAACAAAAATTGGGATCTCTATCTTGAGTAGAAATTTAATTTGCAATCTAAATTCAAAATAGATCAGATATTGAATTTTGATCATTATTTACACCAACTTAGATATGGCATCCACGTGATGAGGTTGTAACAATGCGTAGACAAAATAAAAATCCATGAATTAGGACAATTTGTTTATTCTCAGTACATTCAAAGCATTGTCACGTGCCAAAGTCTATCTTATAAATATTATTTACATCTTATTGTAGCATTAAGTATTTAGATCACTTGCTATTGCGTTCCGTCTTTGTAATAGAGAGATTATACTACTACAGTGGAGTATCAACATAAATACATGGTATACAAAGTGTGCGTAAAATTGTGTGATCAATCTTTCCCAGAAAAAAAAAATGCTTAAAGCTACTAGAGATACCGAAATCCACTTGAAAATTAATATTATTTCACTGAATGCGATAAATTAGTATAGCGGCATAAACAAAATAAGATTAAAGTGGAAACATATTTCATATGAAAATTCTATATCAGTCATAGATTAAAAGTTACTAAAACATAAAGGTTAAAACATATTGCACATTGTACTACTTTCATGAAATACAAAATTTTATTGATAACTGAGTGCTATAGGTCTTTAAGAATAATTGTCAAATCTCTATCAACGGAAAAGCCCATAGGGTTATTATTGTAAGTGAGTGAGGACACACTGTCGTATCATTCAAAAAGCACCCTGTGGTACTGATAATTAATACAGATTTATAAGGCCAAGCGAATTCTCGGCACTAGCTGTGGCACAATCCTTAGCTTTTATCATCAACCACTTGAATTATAAAATAATTTGCGTACAACATTGAACATATCAACCAACATCGAAGTATGACTAAGTAAATAAATTCAAGAGAATTTATTATAATAGTTAAAATAGAATTATCTTGTTGAAAACATGATGGGAACATAGCATTTCGGTTTATTCGTTAAGCTTATCGAAATATAAACAACTGCTAAATTTTTCAAATGGTTGATCACAATAATTTTATTTACTAACGCTAGCGTAAAAATTTTGTGCATTTTCATACAAATCCCACCACTCCCTGACAAAAATAGATTTTTTCTCATTTTATTATTACTACTCATTGTCTAAATTAGTTGTCTATCTAACTGCACATCCATTCTGTTAACATCAGAAAAGCTGAAAGTTTTCGAAATGGATGTACATTTCATTTATGTACCTAACTTGCAATATTGTCAGCATATCTAGAACTAATCATCGAACATAACTGCCAAGCGCTTTCTACATCAAAATTAACGCTTACACTTAAATCATCACACTTTAAAGTAGATTAATGTAGTACAATTTTATGTGAAAAGATTTGGTTTACAGTCAATTTTACAAATAAATTACATGAGGTAATGTGGTAAACAAGTAATCAAGACTTATTTTGTTAATATCTCAACTACTGATACAGTCACGTCTAGTTCCCAGTACAGTAGGCAAAGACAATCTTTTTCAATTTGGTAAAATCCTAGCACTTTCACTTGTAGTTTCATAATTGTTCTCTTACATGCTAGCTGCTCGCTGGAACTCTTGATATACAATTGTGTATTGTTGTTCAATCGCTATGATTCATTACAAGACAGTAAGAACAAGCTTATTAATACAGCATTGTATCATTAATATCTTGATTTTTGGTTACACAATCTAATTTATAATGTGCAGTTTATTGTGTAATGGTTGCATATTCTCATCCTAACATGTAAACGACTATAGTTGTTCAATTTGTACTTCATTTATCCATTCCCAGATCATATTTGAGTATAAAAGTGACAATTAGTCTTGGCTACTTGTCTTCATAAATATTACAAAAGCTATTAAATTAATAAGTTTTGATTAATATGTGTTCGGCAAGAGGAGCTCCTATATTAGCTATTACATTGTTAGTCTTTTTCTTATCTTTCCTATGCAACGTACACTTTTTGTCTTTCAGACCAATTTCGGATTTATTATGTGTTGTTTTGATTTGTGATGAAATAGATAGGTTACGTTTTTTGGTCCCACAAGACATATTTTCACTGTTTTTTTTATCACTTGTTACTTTATTTGCACTTTTTGTGTCTACTGTTTTATTTTTAACTTCTTTTTGATGTATTTTTTCTGCTTTTGAAGTGACCGCTAGTTGCGAGTGGTCAAAACATTTTGTTGATTTCTGTAACAAAGAAATACAATCATTTCAGATACAGGAAGCTAATCGAGCTATGTATTATTGATATTTTGTTATTGTCACTGATTATTCAGTTTTTCTACAATAAATTACCTTTTGAAAGTTTTGCAAAGATTTGAATAAAAGCTTATACTTCCGTGAATCATAAACTTACTAGGAATTCAGTGCAGGGTGCGACTGAAATAAATTGAGCTGAGCGAGCAGGACTCTTACTTGAAAATAATACATCTTACTACGGTCGCGCGCTTAGCTAAGGCCACGTGCTCTTGAAACTGTTTTTCGGTGATTATTCCTCAATGGTACATCGGACATGAACCATCTCGCTTCAAAACACTTCTCAGTGTCCTCACTATCACCGTGGTAAATTTGGTCAAGATCGCGCGAGTGGTTACGGAGGAGTTCAGTCACCAACAAATGGTTATGCCGGGTATAAGAGCTTCGCTCGCTCAACTCAATTAATTTCGATATTTTCATCTTCTAAGCAGACCTTAGCTTTTTTCAAAAAACTTATTCATAAGAATTTACACTTAACTTACAGTAGGATTTACAGCTTTGGAGTAAATCTGTGCTCTACCCGCTAATTCCATCTTCAGGCGCCAGTCTCTTAAGTACATATGTACTGCTGCTGAGCTTGGCCATCCTCGCCGCCAAGTGCGCCACCTAAGGCAGTTATGTAATACGTTAATGAATAATCAATTTAAGTATTTTCAGAGATATCTATTTATATTGAAGGCGCCTTCATCGCTTAAATAAGAAGATATCTCTAATAGTAATAGTTAAGGACAGGACTTGGTGCAAGAGTCCAAAAACTAAAAGATAAGTAAACAAATATGATGCTTTTCAAAAAAATTAACATAGAACCGCATAGGCCAATCACACTAAAGATTTGTATACATGTAAATATTCACACTGAGGACGTACTAATATTCCCATACCCACTAAACTCGACCGTCGTCTCATGCTAAATATGTCTTCAACATATTTATTTGTTTTATGTGCTTAGCTTAGTATTTGTTATTTGCCTTTTGTTTAGATGTCGTTATGTAAATAAATTAAATAGAATCACCTGCAGTAATTTCAATGGATAAATAAAAACTTAAATGCTTAAAAATTTAATTGAATTAAATGTTAATGTCATTTAACTTTTTGCTTGTCTTCATATATCATTTTAAATTTCGAAATTAGTTACGAAATTAGTTCGCTTATTTTGTAGTTTCCTAACAATTTTATATTTACAAACCTCGTTAATAGTTGTAGTGTTCGTGATTTCTGCCCTAGTGATCGGTACATTAGCGCTGTGTACCTGAAGGTGATTAAGTCGGCTCTTACTGTCCGCTCTAGACCACGAGATCTGAAGCTTAGTCTTGTTGCTTCTAAATAGTACCTGGCGGCTGGTGCTGGTAAGCCTAAAGACATAATTTTCCTTGATAATACACTATACTTATTACAATACACATCATGATAGGGGACCAAATTATTGTAGATTCTTTAAGTATCTCATCAAGATTGGAAGTAATTGTAGGCTAAGTGTGCGTTGTTACAAAACCTGCACTTTATGAAGACAAACTAAGCTGATATTGTTCTAAGCGTAACTACAATGAGTGCAAGTTTAATGATAACGTACCTTTGCTTCTTAACCAGTCACCATAAAGAATATAATGCTCCCAGTTACTTGGCTCTAAGTTCATCAGCTTTGTAAGTACCCTCTGCTTCTCATTTTCTGTCTTCATCGGGAGTAGCTCTACGTGTGCTTGTACGAACCTAGGTTGCAACCATATGCATTTCTCGAGCATGGTAATAGCTTTGTGTGTTTGACCGCTTTTTCTACAAAAAAATATTTTCGCATAATTGAAAACTGTTTTGTTTTACAGATTTATTTTTAAAATCAAGATAATCCAACTACAATGAGTACACATGCATTAAGTCTTCATATATTATCAATTATATTCAATTCATGATTATGATTCGTATATCTACACTCATACTCTTCTGTTTATATATTGGATGTACTAATTTCTATGTTTCTTTTTACTTCTTGTTTACTTCTGTTGTAATGTTGTGCGACTGTAATCTTAACAATACATACTCTAATTATGTTAAGCACATGATTAGAATTTATAAAAGCCTCGCCTTTTAACATATAATTTATATTAACAAGAACATTTTCCTTCTCGAAACACATCTTTATTAAAGTACTCACTTATAAAGCTTGCCGAGATTGTAGTGTGCGTTCACGTGGTACTTATTAAACTTTATAGCTTGCAAGAAATGGTGTTCAGCGTTATCTATGCCTGACACTAGAGTGCCTATGTTATTGTGGGCGCTTGCGTAGCTCGGCCATAATCTGGAACAATATAAAAATTATGTCCATGGAGGAATAGGCTATCTTCTTATTGAATATAATTTCAAAAGTTATTCCATATTCATTAATATGGGTGCATGACTATAAAAACTTTGATTAGCAACCAATTTAAACAAAATTTTTACTAATATTTCCTGTCTATTTCAAATTGAAGTTTATTGAAAGAGCAACTGGCTTACCAGTTAATAACTACCGTAAAACATGAATAAAAAAACGAAAATTTAAAAATGAACCTACAATATGTTCAAAAATTTACAAAATATCAAGTAAGTACCTAACCTAGCACTCATACCATTTTTAACCGATTTCAAAAAGTAGGAGGTTCTATGTTCATCTATATCTTTTTTTTGTATGGCCATCGATATTTCCGTCGTTTATGAACTGATTTGAAAAAATGTTTTTGCATTGGGTTTGATTTAACTCCAAGTTGATCCCATATAAATGTTTTTAGTATTGGACCTAGAATTCCGCAGATGCAGCAGGAAACTCTCCAAAATGGGTAAAATGTATGGGATATTAGAGTGCAGGCATGTACCTTGAGTGAATGCATATTTGCTAATTTGTCCCGGCTGCCATTTGTCAGCAATCAGGAGCTAAAGGTAGGTAAAAATAGTACGCAGTTCACTTAAATTTGTAGTGCTGGTTTTTAGGTATGTGTTAGAAAATTATTGTTAAAAATTAATTATGTGCATTTCCAACATCGTTCCTTAGGCGTTAACTTTTATGAGAACCCTGGAAGCTCCCAGTAATGTATTTTATTGAAAATGAGATCTTTTCTTAAATTGCCGTATGTTATTGCTTCCAAGAATTCATTCCCTATCAGCAGGTTGTGTGTTGTGTATTTTTTCTTCAAAATCAAAGTTTTATAAAATAACGGTTTATGATATAATATACATACACTCGTGGAGAGGAGAGTGAAGCGGAGAGGAGTGGAGAATGTAGTGGAGAGGACAGTAGAGTGCATAGTGGAGTACAGTGCACAGTGGAGTGGAAAGTAGAGTGCATAGTGGAGTACAGTTCAGAGTGGAGTGGAAAGTAGAGTGGAGTGAAGAGTGGAGTGAAGAGTGGAGTGAAGAGTGGAGTGAAGAGTGGAGTCAAAAGTGGAGTGAAGATAAAAGTGGAGGAGAGAGTTATACCCTTCGTACTAGGTTACTTGTGACAAAGCACGAAGAAAGTCCTACAATGTGGGGCACCTAGTTAGTACTCCTACTGATTGACGAACGAGGCTCTGGTGCAGATTTTCCTTCTCGGGGTTGGAAGATCAGACGGTAGTCACTCCTAAAAAAGCGGTAAAATCAAATTAAAGGGAAGATAAGGATTTAGTGATCCCCAGACCATGTGATGACATGCAACCTGGGATGCATCCAGGAACAAACTTAGGATGTTAAGTTACATTCACTAAAAACGGAGAAATAAATGTGGCGTAGCGTTAGTGCATTCGACTGCTACGACAGGGGGCGCGGGTTCGATTCCCGCTCGGTGCAAATATTTGTATGCATGAATATGTCTATTTGCATTGGTCTGGGTGTTTAAATGCATAATATGTATTTATTTCCCAAAAATATTTATATAAGTAAGATTATCCGCATTCTGGAACCTATGGGTTCCAGAATGCGGATAGACACAAGCTAGTTAAACTAAGCTTACTTTGGGTCTAGAAAGCGCTGTGTAGAACGTCATAGAATATTTATTTATTATTATTATTAATAAAAAGTGAATTAAACCGATTTTAATTATTAAAAAGGCACTGAAAGTGTAAAATAACTGAATTACGGATTTTATTCTAAAAATATAAAACACATGAGACTCCTGTTGAAGTGGGTGCCAAGCCTGAAACACAATGTTTACAGCATCACAAGTTCAGTAGCGTCACCTACCCATATTGAATGCACAACATATCCGCACGTGATCGATTACTTTGCTGGAGACGTGGAGAACTCTTTCACGCTTACACATTTTATGGCTTGCACGGGAGACTCATGAGGTGGTGGAAGTGGACCTAACCTATTTACCTAATTCCTATTTGGCTTGGATCTTTAGAATTAAATCTGTAATTCAGTTATTTTAGTAGTTTTTTTCAGTATCTTTTTAATTACTGAAGTCAGTTTAATTTTTTGTTATTAAAATATTTTATATATCTAATATTCATCCCTTGTCTTCCATTCACACCATTTTACCAATACCTATATGTCTCACTTACCAATAAAATATCTATCTGATAACAATATTATATCACTGGTTCCTTTTACATACTAATAAATTTCCGTTCTTGTTTCTCGACAACTTATGACATTCTTGTTTGAAATAAAACTCTTTGACAATTTTATACATGCAGTGCATCAATTGGCTGCTAGATCCAATTTATCTATGAATCATTGTTTTTTATACCATAAGTGTGAACAACGTGTTACTGAAGTTAACTCCCCCCTCCTATCAAAAGCTCTGGCCACCGTGATTACTCCCAACATAATAAATACTATTTAACAGTCAGATGGAAAACTCCGTTATGCTTAAGTCTTTATACTTAGTGTTGTTTTATCATGGTTGAATGTAGTTTGGAAGTATTACCTCAGTATAAGTAATAAATAAAAAAATATTTCTGTAAAGTATTTGTAGTCAAAAAGTAAAATATTTTATTACTCTAGTACATAATTAGGTGGGTGTAGCGGTATTTAAAGAAACTGAATGTGATCTGCATGAATTCTAAACAGAATCCATTGTTACCAGCTCAATGGTCAGAAACTCCCTGTGAAAGCCACGACACGATCAAAGACGATTGCCTTTCAGTTCGATTGCAACACAAGTGGCTGGGTCATTGTATTAGGTACGAAGCCGAAATTATAGCGCCGTGCCTGCCAAAGATAGCTTCGATCTAGGCTCGTAATTGCCTGCAATTCGTATGCAAATAAATGTGTCTTCTTTCCTTTTGATTGTCACACTGGCCTTAAATAACAGAATCCCAGAGTAATTACCTACGCGTTACCTGCATACTGAACGTCTTTTTTTATTTCTGTTCTATGTGAACTTCAGAATTAACTCACAATTCTAACAATGAAGTTGCGTATTTCTTATTTGTCTTCCATGTATTTCTATATCATTCATTATATTATGATCAAATTTTGGTTGCTTCCCAAAGTGTGAATGAAGCGGCATATAAACATTATCACAGAGTGATATTTTGCTATTCAATAGGTATGCTAATTAATCTAGAAAATGTGTGAACCAAGGTACCAAAGTTAGGTATTCCACAGATATTACATTGTAGCTGCTAAAAAATGTTGTGACTCATTCTAGCCTCATCTGGAAACAATACTAATAGACATAACGTCAAGGTTAACTCTGTGTCAAATATCTCGCATATATGACGAATGGCATAATAAACTTTACACGAGTCAGACCGTAATAGTTCGCGTAAAGGCAAACAGCTTTATTACCTCAAAGCTTCTTTGTAATGTTTGATGGCGCTGTCTTGTTGCTCCGTTTCGCGCAGAAAGTTCGCCAAGTTGTAGTGCAGTTTAGCGTTCTGCGGCAAAGTCACTAAATCCGCCCTGTAACAAACAAAACACATTTAGAGGTAATTTACGCCCAAATGTGGCGCCCGAAACGGGAATATTGCTAGTCTTGTAAATTGTGGTAACAATTTCGTGTCATGCTTTATACATTTCCTTTTCATGTTTTTAGAAATGAAAATTTGCAAGGTGTTTCGGGGAAGTTATTAGTGTTTAAGAAAAACGATTTGTTGAGCAAAATTATATTTGTTTTGTATAAGAGGGACTGAATTGGTTTTGGAATTAGCTCTACATTTGTCACTTGCAAGTAATGATTATTCTTTGAGTGCCTTATTTTTTACGGGAAATGATTTATACAAAATCTTATGATGATAATTGAATAATAATAATATTGCTGAACGTTTGCTTACGGTATTAGGTTTTTTTAGCACAAATGGTTTGGTTAGAAGAGCTCACGCTTAACATTGACTTCAAGTAGCAATAGTATACTTCTATGATTTGTGAGAGTGTATACTAAACCATTCGTTTCATTATATAAATTACTACCAATTTCATTTTATAGGTACTAAGCAAGGGTAGGGCACGCCCGAATAGCGGCGGTAAGGCCCATCATGGAGGATTGGCTAGAGAGGCGACACGGAAGCCTCTCGTACCTACTGACGCAGGTGATCTCCGAGAAGGGGTGCTTCGGGGACCACCTGCATCGAATCAGGAAGGAGCCAACGCCTGAGTGTCATCACTGCGATGCGAGCGAGGACTCAGGGCTGCACACGCTGGTGGACTGCCCGGCGTGGGAGGTGCCGAGGCGTGACCTCATGACAGCCATCGGGGTGGGAGTCCTCTCGCTCGGCAGCATGATTGCGGCAATGGTGCAGAGCGCGAGTGCTTGGGCTGCCGCCACCTCTTTCTGGGAGCATGTAACGCTCGAGAAGGAGATGGCGGAGTACGCCCGGGAGAGATTTAGAACTCTCCCGGCCCGCCGAGCCCGAAACAGGCTCGCCGCGAGTAGCAGGTGACTCAGACGCCGGACGTCGCTTAACGACCTCTGTCCTACATGTGCGCAGGCCAGGGGGTGGCAGGTTAGGCCGCCTGTCACCCCAGCAGAAGCAGGCCGGGCCGGTAGGGCGATAGCGCCCCTCCCCCAAACCGGGGCAAGACGGGGACACCGAGGTTCTCAAACCCTAAGGGGGCATCTCGAAACCGAAGATGGCCCAGGGGCAGTCGGGGTGCGAGGGAAATGCTTTATGGGCAACCTTACACCCCGGCGTCTGAAGACCCGAGATGGCGTGCGGCTTTAGTAGGTTCAAACCCCATAACCTCCCCGCAGGGGATTTCCACACGAAAGAAAAAGTTACTAAGCAAGGGCTGTGCTCGATTTTTAGTTGTGACAAATATATTTTATAATATTGTCGTCATGTACTATCGTTTTGTCAACGTTATAATCATATACTAGAGAAGAGGGTTATGTGCTTGCATAAAGCCGTTTATAGTCTAAGAGCTGTCTCACCGTGAGGACATAACAATCTCTGCAGAAGATTTCAGTGGGAAATTTAGATTTGAATAAATGATTATGATCGAGAGATCGACGAGATTATGATCTGCATGCTTGATCAGCTTTAACGATAAAATGCAAATACTGCCCTAATAATATCCCAAAGTTTGGACTTATGATAATTCAATTATCCTTAAAAAAAAAAAAAATCTTTTTTCTTCTCACCTTGAACCTCTAATTAATCCTCAGGGTATGTCTAACCACACGTACAATAACCTCTGCCTTGTATTTTCCTTGACCGACTAATATTGATGTGAATATATATTCGTTAATTAAGATAGTGTAACTACACCATATACATAACGATATACATTCACGAACATTTATCTACACCATAAGTGTAAAATATTTTAGTAAACTCAACCTATTCTAGTCTAGACCCATTCAGAATAATGGGAAGCTAAAATTTTTGGCTTTAAAAGAGCCGTTATAGAAGTTTATCTCGCCCTCGGAATGCATTGAGTTTTCGTAGTCGGAAACTTTACTTGTGGATAACGACTGCCCACCATACCTACTGCCAGAGTTGCGGCATCCACTTTGTGAAAGTTTCCAACAAGTATTTAGACCAGGTTGGCTGGAGAAACTATTTTTGTATACGTAAACAGATGCACATAGAATTCATAAATAAATCTTACCACTAATATAAAATGTGAAAGTTTGGATGGATTTATGTATGTAACTCAATAATGGCAGAACGGCTGATCAAATCCAGATGCAATTTGGTATAGATATAGACGGAGATAGCGCAAAGGTTACTTCTTATCAGTATTCTCGTGGATTGGTTGGTTCCAACCAAGGGCAACAGCTCTGGTATTTACATTAATTAAGAAACAAAAAGCCCGACCGTAATACACTTTGCAAATATACTCCAAAAAATTGTCATGATATTTTTTACAATCTCAGGCAATAAAGACGAATCTAACGATAATATCAATTAACAAACTTCGTTCAGCCGTTCAGTAGTTACGAAAGAACATAGATACGGACATACATACAAGTTCGCCTCAGTCAGGTACAAATAACTTGTTAAGTTATAATCCAAACGTAATTATATATTTTTAAATGATCTAGTTTTAAGATTAATAATGTATCAATACCCAACTAGAATTCCATCAACATAGTTATCATCAGAGTAATTTCCCAGATGAGGTTGACTTTGACCCCAAACGTGTTGCTCCCTGTATACCCAACTAGAATTGAATGGTAATCATTGATAGACGATATTTGCCAGATTAAACTAACACGCGGTTAGTTTAATCAGGCAAATCTTCAATCAATGGAGTGATGAATCTTGCATGATCGTTCTACATGATATTGTCAGAAGTTTACGCGAATAAAAATAGCGATAAAATAGGTTATATAGTAGAGCATATCCCTCGCACCCCGACTGACCCTGGGCCATCTCCGGTTTCGAGATGGCCCACTCGGGTTTGGGAACCACGGTGTCCCCGTCTTGCCCCGGTTTAGGGGAGGGGCGCTGGTTGCCCCACCGTCCCGGCCTGCTTCTGCTGGGGTGCGCTCATGGAGCACGGAGATCGTTAAGCGACCTCCGGCGCTTGAGTCGCTTGCGACGCGCTGCGAGCATGTTGCGGTCTCGGCAGGACTATAAGTAGGTACCTATTGAGTGACCCTCTTAGTCAAGCCACATGAATAGATAATATGAATTCTGTGTTCAAAACTTAGTATTGTTTGATTATGAGTTTTGACTGTAACATAATTATACAATGTACTATATAGCATTTAGTCCATTGAAATGTTAGATTTTTTAAGGCTTAGTGTATAAAGGGTAAGTTTAAAGTTTCACACCCAAAAAATAAAATTGCAGTTTCTGACTTTTGCGGCTCCAAATTTAACATTTCAATGGACTAATTATACTATATGTATAATGCTTACAAATAGCAACAATATTCAGATACCATAAACAAGTTCCAAATCTGATTCTAAAGAAAATTGAATGGGATCGTATGACTTCCAACAGAATTTAATATTATCGATATTTCATTACGAAGTATTTTATGAAGTTACCGTCTTGGAAAGAGATCAGATGCTTTATGCTATCTAACGCATTTATATAGATCTGAGTCAAAGGAAACCAACAGCGTTTCGTATTGGGAAAAGAGGCACTCGCTCAGAACGGTGCCGATAAATTTTCCGTATTTGAACACATATATTATATAAATATTCTTCATTGACGTAAAAGGTACTATTATTTTGACAGATTCTATTTCCAATTCAATATAGATATAGGCCACTCTAATCGCCAGTAATTACAATAAATTATCAACATATTGTATCAGCAAGCAATATACTACAACTAATACACCAGCCAGGAAGAAATTGAGATTCCAAGACTATAAATACTAAATAGCTAAAGAATATAGATTCCTACTCAGGATGATCCACTAGGCTATTATAATTAAAAAGACATCTAGATTTCAAGAGAAAACGTTGAAACGTAATAATGTTATAACGGCTATTTCATCTTGGAACTTATCATTCACTTACTTTACCCAAGGAAAATCACAATGTGATCCGGTAAAACTAGTTTTATTTCAATATTTAGTGAATATTTCATAAGAACATACATCTATTCTGAATGCAATTGCAGACATATTTTCATATATAGACAATTTTTTGCTTTGCGAAACCTAGCTAAAATTGACATGGGACTAAGTTTTTCAAGTCATATAAGCTAGGTAAAATACGATTATTACCAGGCTACTCAGAAAGTATTGCGAAAAAAAGTTTGATTAATATGTTTATTTATTTGTAATCAGTCATATTAAAGGGTAATTAACCATATACCTTGATTTTATAATATATATGCCATAGACTGCCTTTTAGGTATGCTGATTGCCTACAGGATTGAGATTGATTGAGATTTCAGTTCTGCAGCCACCTTTGAATAATAGTTCTCAACGTGCTTATTAGTATGCGCCGTATGTGAAGTGGGCAAATTTTAAGAATACGTTATATATATATATATATATATATATATATATATGCATATATATATATATATATATATATATATATATATATATGCATATAACGTTAATTTTAAGAATATTAATTTGACTAAATGTTTTAGCCTATCTCAGGAAATCGTGAATCTTGAAATATTCAATTCAATATCAAAAAATCCCCTATTGTGTCCCCCCCTCCCACCGGGGCCCGGCGAGGTAGCATGGCCAGACGTTTATTACCCACGTAGCCAGGCAGTCGCCACAGAATGTGGCCGCACCAGCGAAGGCGTTTCTCCTGTATTTGGTCCGTGATGTCGCGATGTCATGAAGGCTCGAAACTCATACTGAAACTCCGACTGTGTACACTCCTGTCAGATCCGGGAGTCAATTATCCTCCCGTAGAGCTTCATGGTGTGGGACATTACCTTTAAATATAAGTAAGTACATCGAGAATATTCCATAAAAATTATATTTCAATAATAAATTGATGCTCATTATTTTCTGTTCCCGGGGCATGTAACGAGGTTTCAGCTACCTATATAAGTCTTAACAGAAATGGCTGCTATTAAATGAACCGAAAAATGATAGGTATCATTAGTAAAATATTCCACGAAACTGTAATGTACTGAAGAGTAATTACTTCATATAAAAGGTAGAAATACTTTGGAGAAAATATTGACTGCGAAATGAATATTATAGCAGCTGATGCCCGTGGCTCCGCCCGCGCGGAGTTCGGTCATCGTTTTATGGTCATAAGTCCGGTTCTACATAATAAATTGCAATCAAAAGTTCGGCAGATTATAATTCTGACCAAGACCTTTCTTTTAGAAAAAGCCGCATCGAAATCCATTCAGTGGTTTTTGCGTCCATCGCGGACAAACAAACAAGAATTTCAAAAAATTTAAATTGTTTTCTGAATCGACCTAACCCGAATATTCTTTTTTAAATATTTCCAATGTACAGACACATATAATTTACAATTTTATCACTATAGATAGATTGAGTTTACTTAATTTAATAAGGTACCATCAAATAAAGAAGTGCTTGTTATTGTTATTAACATATTGTGTGATATTAATTTGATAGCAAACACTGTGTATTCAACTATAGTCATGCGACCAAGGTCTGCTAGGGTTCCTGGGTACCTTCTAGGTAACATTCTAATTCCCGGCTTAAGGTCCCTGTGACGTTTCATCGTGTGATGTGTCATTAGCGTGGTGTCATTGTCTCACATTGCAGGGTAAGGTTACGGGAAGATGAGAAGCAACTCCCGTCCTTCCCTTTTGCCAAATTGAATTTTTGCCAGGCGGCATTCTCACACAAAAGTAGCATTTCTTGCCGCCAAACATCCATTCAAAATTCTATGATGTCTACATTACATGACAATATGGTACTACCTCGATCAAATCGAACCATATCTAACTACGTGCTGGAAAAGTCATAAATGCATAATTGCAAGAATTGTAATTGAACCAAATCAGTCACACCTGAACTAATACTTTTATTTTCCTTCGAAAAGACACAAACAGCAATTTTACTAATTAAAAACTTAACCAATTTTAGTTCTAAAACAATTAAATTATTGTTATAGCTGTAAAGAAAGTCGTCGGCCCATAAAGTAACAATTTCCCGCGAGTTAAATAGTTTCGAAGTTCTAGAAACTAAGGAAACTGTCTAAAGTTATTATACTTGTATTATGTTTCGCCTCGTTCTCATACTATAATGTCAGTAGGCACTTTCTGACTGGCTATAATCATTCTGATAATTTAGAAAGTTTGATGACAACGGAAATGTTTCAAACGATTTATAATTCGCAAAGATCACGATAGAACTTGGTCGTTTTAAAGTTGCTCTTTCAATTTCACTGTCGTTTTCTTGACTTATTTCGAGAGAATAAAAAAGCCGCGGTAGCCTAGTGGTATGGGTAATGGACTGCTGAGACGAGGTCTCGGGTTCGATCCCAGGTTTTACCATGGCACACACCAATGACTTTTCGATGCTTTTCGAAGTTATGTGTGTATTTATCGCAGGATTATAAGTGCCCGGTTAATGGCAATAGGCTCGCCACATATTACATTGGGACCTAAACATAAACTGGCGAAATGTGGGTGCTAGCACCTCTGCCTACCCCTTCGGGGATATAGGCGTGAGTTTATGGTATGTTATGTTAAATGCTATCTTTAAATAAAATTGATTCAATAGTTTTGTTTTATGTATGACTAGCAGCCCGGGTCTCAGCTTCGCCTGGGAATTATTTCGTAAAAAAAATCCTTTTTCCATACAACCCGTCGTCTATTTTACCCCTTAATGGTGAAATTTTGAAAATCGCTCATACAATTATACATTTATTACTAACTATAAGCAGATATATATTATGAAGTTTCGTGACTCTAACTTTGAAAATGGTAGACTTCCATGCATCCCTTATTTCACTACCTTAGGGGAGCAATTTCCAAAAATTCTTGCTTAGTGTAGTTTCCATATCTAGTTGCAAGCTATTGAAAATAATCAGAACCAGATAATTTACTTGTCTTTCGTCCATAATAGTTGTTAAAAAGGAGCTCCTCTAATATACCTACATTTCTCTTACTTTTGAGATCTTAAAAATGTGTTTTTGTTCGTATTTTAAGCTATAATCTATCCTTGTGCCCAATTTCATCCAGATACGTTCAACTACTTTTGCGTGAAATAGTAATAGGCATTCATAGATCCATCCTTTCACAAGTTTCACATTATTCATAGTATTCCTTATATTAGTTATGACACTTACTTCAACAACGTAGCACGATCCCTCCAATCCGCGTTCCTTCGGTGAGTCTTCGCTACTCCACTTGCGGCAAGTATAGTTAGACCAACTGCTAGTACCACCTTAGTACCAGGCTTTGAGCACCACATCAGTTGAACACCATACGCCGTGATGATAACACTGCCCACACTGTAGAAATATTATAAAGCGATACAATTCTACACCTGCTGATTAACGAACGGGGTCATGCTGCAGGCTTTCTTCTCGGGGTTGAAGGGTGAGATGGCAGTCACCTCCGAAAAAGCTAAGTTAAGTCAAGTCAAGAGAAAAATTAGGGGAGCGGACCTCCAGCTCCAAAGTGCAAGCTTTTTTTGCAACTAGGACTAATACTGTCATGATGACAAGCTTGTATTCTAGAACGATACTCAGTCACGAGTCGCGACTTGAATTCTATAAACTAGATTGGAGATCTGATTGACGTTCATGAAATGTCCACTTAAGTTTATTTTAAATTTTCAAGTTCAATTATCGTTCTAAAATACAAGCCTAAAACTAGTAGTAAGAGAATATGACGCAAGAATCCCTCGTATGAAATCGAACTGAAAATTATCTGTATCTGTTAAATATATCGCAGCTCTCAGATATCCAATACTACGCAATAAATCCAGATTGAAATCCGACACGGATATCGCTTCAGATATAGTCGGATCCCGTCATGAAATTACACGCTCGATCATGATAACCGTCATGGCATCGTAACTACCGTTTAACACATTATCAGGTCAAGATAAGAATCAGAAAGGGTATAATAACAGTTTTAGATCTATAGTTTTACGCGTGGTCCTTTCTCTTCCCGCGGGGGTCGTTCAAGGTGACTAAAGGATTGGAATTTTCTCTCTCTTTTTCTCGCAATAATAAATTAATGTTTTTTTTATCTAATGGTGCGTGCACGTAGAATGCATGAGAACTAAGGAATGACACACCAAGTATGTAAGACCTATGTAAGTGGGTAGGCAAGCCGGGTTCAAGTTCGATCATACACTGATCAAATTAATGATGTATTGTAAAAGAACTGGAAACCTCGCTTGCATGAAGGGTCAAATGACAGTAGAGGACACTCATGAAATGTGTAAAGACAGAAGCAAAAGGCGGGTTGTAGTCTCTACCCATCCATGCCAACCCCGTAGGAAAAAGGTGTATTTATGGTTTCTTGATTTTCGCAAATAAAATTCAATTCGAGTTTCCAACGAATAGCCTACAATATGATTAATTTTTGTACATAAATCATGATGATATAGAAATTTGCAGATATTTGTGCTTGAATAATAAAGGTAATTTTACATACAAATATTGGTTTTACCTGGGTATATACAGCACTCTCTCGGCGATGACGAATCCTACTGTAACCAAAAGATTACTTGCGGGCACAAAAGGCAGGACCATAAGTAAGAGCCCAATGACTGCTGGAGTATGTTTTTGTATCTAGGGAAGAAAGAACTTTGATAATGTGGCATTAACCATAACATAATATTGAAATTTATTGTTGTGATGCCTAGCAAAGTTTGAAAAATGTAACATAATTCTTATAATGTCAACAACAAAAGTGGCTTGACCAATTCTAATTTATTAATCACTTTAGCTCTTAAAACTTTCATAAAATAATAAACAAAATATGAAATTGCTGAAATTTTCTTACAAATTCATGAGTTCGTTATTCCTGTAATTTAATAGATATTTCGATTATTTATATTTTGTTATAAGCTGATTTCAAGATTTTATAACTATGTATTAAATTTTGTTTTTATTGAACGCTTGATCAATTAACTCGATCTTCTAAAACAGTACTTCCTAAATGCTATCCATTTTGATGATAAATTTCGTATTACTTAACAGCTGTCACTTTTCAAAAATGTAATAAAAGTTGCTGTTTGTTAGCTTAATATTTTCTCATTCATACACAAAAAAAAATCATAAAATTTGGATTTTTTCTAAAAAAAATGCAAAAAAGTTAGTACTGAAAATTGGGTTTCCTCCAATTTCTTCAAGAAAAACGGCAATTTCATATGTAACGACCGAATATTAACTTTGTCCTCTGGGGATTATAAAACTACATGCATATTCATTATAGGGTATTTGTATATTTCAATGTAAAGAATGTTTTTAAATATATTGTTCATAGTTCTAAACTATGGAACTACCTTTCCGGCAAAGTTAGTTGCTATTCTGTAGTCCAACAACACACCGCTTCCACAACACAAGTATTATTTAGGAACAAAAGCCATACAACGTGCCGCTAAGCACAAATTGGAATCCAAGATGTTGTTCATGTAAATTGGTTCGAAGATGGTCTGATGCGATAGCAATTAATACAATGGAAATTAAGTTGGAGTTCCCGCAACAAGATAGAGAGTGAAACTAATTGCAACTCAGTAAAAGGTTAATATGTTGTTGTATACAGAAAATCAGTATGTAGGTAACATTTTTTATTGTTATTGCACTATACTAACTGTTACCCATGGTTTCGTCGACGTTAAATTCTGAATAGATCAAGGTATTTTATGTATATATGTATGTGTATATATTACTTCTGCAGTCTCGAAACCAACACGAATTTAGTTATTACATATCGTTATATTTGCAATTATTTTTGTGTATTATGAAGAATAAAGCCGTTTTCGGGTGACTGACTCATCAACGTAGAGCTTAACTACTAAACTACTACGAAATTCGAACAGTAGCTTCCAGTAGAACAGTAGTAATTTGTGCGCTCGAGTAACATTGTCAATTTGTTCGAAATAGAGGTTTATATGTAACATCGAAATCAATTCTGTTCGATTCCTTAATATTATAGCGTGATGATATTAATTATGAAATGTTTATGCGCCTCTAATAAACTATCTTTTATAGTGGATAAGTCTGTAAAGTTTTAAGTGTTTACATTTTACTGCTCATCACCTTTTAGGTATAGCGTGATGGGTTTACAGTACGGATTTTGAGAATTTCTGAGTTCCCGCAAAAATATAAAATTTCGTAAGGGTCCACATTTTAATAATAAAGTTGTAGTTATATATGTATAATAGTAATTAGTAATTAGTAAAAGTAATAGAATAATATATTTAATAATAGTGTACGATTTTGCTTTGCTGCTCCTATCATACCTATAATAGCGTTATAATAATAGTTTATGACCATGCCCTAGAAGAATGTTTATGCGAAAATTCAGCTGATCCTGTTCAGTGGTTTTCAAGTGATACTCGAACATCGATAATAATAACTGTACATACACAAACCAAAAAACAGCCAAAAATTCCTAAAATCACATTTTCGGTATCAGTATCACTGCTAGAACACACATCAATTATTATTTTGCGAAAAATATTCAATGTACAGTTTTCACCTCATTACGATTTTATTATATGTATGTATAAATATGCCTGTAATTTAATTTAATTTTAAGTTTCTTTGAACGTTACAGTATCTTTGCAAGTCTGTACAAATCTGATTTTAAACTCAAAATTAACTTACATTTCAATGTGAACATAGATCTTAAACTAAGACAGGAATGGTGCGTCATTACTGTGCGAGTTTACGTGTAATCTAGGTAGACGTATATAGAAAACGTATGCTTATTATAGCAGAAATTGAAACCCTCCGACATTAGCAGAATGATCAAATACTTTTGACGCTGATCATAAGTTTAGTTATATACGTACACCCCACCGTAAGAACGTTTCTAAATCCAGTTCCCCACCCGTTATTCCCTGGTTTGAAACTACCTTCGACAAAATAATATACTCGTAATAATGAATCATACTAGCTTCCACGGCTCAGCCCGCGTGGAATCTGATCCCGTTACCGCAACCTATGGGAAGGATGAAATGTAGCCTATGTGATATTTCAGAATCTATTTCTGTATCAAATTTCAGCCAGATCCGTTCAGCCCTTAGAGCGCGATTGCGTAACAAACATCCAAACATACAAACATCTTCACAAACTGTCACATTTATAATATTAGTAGGAAGCTGTAGCGTCGAACACTGCTGGGGGTCGCCCCCCAACGCAGCCGGCGCTGCACTCGCTGGTAGTGACCTCAAAAGACGAAAACAAAACGGGGGAGGAACTTCTTAACGACCTGAGGCGGACCGCGCGGGAGGATGACGAGTGGATCATGGTGGAACGGGTGCGCAAAGCCAGAGATCGGAAGGTCGTTCTCGGATATAAGACTGTGGAACAAAGGGAGAAGGCGAAAGGGGCGCTGGAGAAGCAGCAGGGGGCCCTCAACGTGGAAACTGTCCACAACAAGGACCCCCTGCTGGTCCTCTATAGCGTCCTGAAGGTTTACAAAGACGAAGAGTTACTAGCAGCCCTTCGAGCCAAAAATAAGACCGTCTTCAAGGACCTAAATTCGTCCCAGGACCGATTATCAATAAAATTCCGCAGAAACGCAAGAAACCCGCTCACCGCACACGTCATTCTACAAGTCTCTCCCACAATATGGCGCAGAGCACTGGACCAAGGAATGTTGCACATCGACATTCAACCCGTCAGAGTGGCAGACCAGTCGCCACTCGTGCAATGCTCCATGTGTCTGGGCTTCGGGCACAGTCGTCGGTTCTGCAGAGAGGCAGAGCCCAAGTGCAGCCACTGCGGGGAACAGCACCTGAGGGTGGACTGCCCTAGATACAGGGCAGGGCAAGAACCTAGGTGCTGCAACTGCTGGCGCAGCAAATCCGATGACACAGCGCATGATGCCTTTGACCGGGATTGCCCGGTCCGCATCAAGTGGGATAACATAGCGCGGTCTGCCACGCAGTACTGCTAAGGGCGCCACCGGAAACGACCCACACTATAAGGTGCTGCAGGCCAACCTCCAAAAGAAGAGACTTGCGACTGACGACTTCATTCTGGAAGCTCTCAGGAGGAAGGCGTCAGTCGCTCTCATCCAGGAGCCGTACAGGGACCCCGTCAGGGGTGGGATGAAGAGGTACCTGGGAGTACGCATCTTCCAGAACACTGGACCAGCGGCGGGCACTGTAAAGGCGGCAATTGCCGTCTTCGATCCAGATTTGGACGTAATCCAGTGCCCCCAACTCACCACCGACAACATCGTGGTGGTGAGGATTCGTACCAGCGCCTGGGAGATCACCCTGGTATCTCTTTACTTCGAGCCCGATAAACCCATCGGCCCTTACCTGGAGCAACTTGAAAGGGTTGGTTCCAGGCTGGGCCCTGGACGGCTCCTAATTGGAGGGGACGCCAATGCGAAAAGCGCTTGGTGGGGAAGTAACGTTGAGGATGACAGGGGGGAACATCTTTTGGGCACTCTCGTAGAGATGAAGCTACACATCCTCAACGACGGTAAGGCGCCCACCTTCGACACCGTCAGGGGGGGCAAAAGGTACTGCAGTCACGTCGACGTGACTGCCTGCTCGGGAGACATGTTAGGACTGGTCGACGGCTGGAGGACTGACGATGGCGTAGCAGCCAGCTCCGACCACATCGGCATAGTTTTTAATCTTAGGCTGGTTAAATCCAAAGGCACCACCATCAGCAGAACGACTAGGCTGTTCAACACCAGGAAAGCGAATTGGCTCAATTTTCATGAGAAAATGACCCGCTTCCTGGTGGAGAACAGCCTGGCCGTCCAAGCAATAAGAGAAGTAAAATCAACCGAGGACATAGAGGAAAAATTATTAACTCTTAATAATTGTATAAAAACGGCCTGTGAGGAAGCAATTCCCAGAAAGTCCGAAAAGGAAACACTAACTATGCCGTGGTGGTCGGAGAGGTTGCGCCAGATGAGGAAGGAGGTCATAACCTTCAGGCGTCGAATCAGGAATGCCGCGCCCGTCCGTAGGCAGTGGGTCGTGGCGCAGTACCTGGAGCACAAAGACAGGTTCGAGTCGGAGGTTAAGTTAGCACAGACTGCGAGTTGGCAGGAGTTCTGCACAAAGCAGGATAAGGAGGGCCTATGGGAGGGCATTTACAGGATAATAGGGAGGTCCACAGCAAGGGAGGAAGATCCACCGATAGAGCATAACGGGGCTATATTGGACGCAAGCGATTCCGCGGGGCTCCTCGCCTCGGTCTTCTATCCGGAGGACCGAGACGAGGAGGACACCGTGGACCACAAAGAGACTCGCGCGCTAGCCAGGACAATTAATGACGGGAGGGAAAATGAGTTTTGTGACCCGCCATTCACCGGAGCCGAATTAAGGGACGCGCTGGTTACTTTCAATCCGAGAAAGGCCCCGGGAGCTGACGGCTTCACTGCCGACATTTGCACTCATGCCATCAACTGCGCACCGGCACTGTTCTTGGAGCTGTTTAATAGGTGCCTGGCTTTCGAGTACTTCCCTAAACCTTGGAAGGAAGCGACAGTTGTCGCACTTCGAAAGCCAGGAAAGGACTCGTACAGCTCTCCCAAATCGTACAGACCGATTGGGCTTTTACCTGTGCTTGGGAAGCTGTACGAGAAGATGCTGGCAGCTCGGCTTAAGTTCCACTTATTACCGCGGATCAGTACTCGCCAGTACGGCTTTATGCCCCGGAGGAGCACCGAAGACGCCCTCTATAACCTGCTACAGCACGTGCGTGGCAATCTTCGTAAAAAGAAGATTGTGACGTTAGTGTCGCTGGATATAGAGGGCGCCTTCGACAGCGCATGGTGGCCAGCTATTATCGCACGACTGGCTGAGGAAAAGTGCCCCGTAAACCTGAGGCGAGTTGTCAGCAATTACCTTAGCGACAGAACAGTGCGGGTGAGGTACGCGGGGGCTGAGTGCAAGAGGGGTACCCAAAAAGGGTGCGTCCAAGGATCAATAACGGGTCCCTTGCTGTGGAACCTGCTTCTGAACCCCTTGCTTAGCCTGCTGGAAGAGGGCGGGAACTACGTTCAGGCCTTTGCGGATGACGTAGTTCTCGTCTTTGAAGGGGATACTGCCCTTGATATTGAGGAACGGGCCAACGCCGCCCTCGGGCGTGTTCAGGCGTGGGGAGTCAAAAACAAATTGAAGTTCGCACCACATAAAACCTGTGCAATGGTAATAACCAAAAAACTCAAATATGACAACCCACGCCTGACCATGGGCGGGGTCGACGTTGCCCTGTCCAATGAAATTAAAATTCTCGTTCTGACTATAGACAGCAATTTAAACTTTAATAGCCATGTCAAAAAAGTGTGCACGAAAGCTATAAATATATATAAAAAATTAGCACGGACGGCTCGTATTTCTTGGGGACTTCACCCGGAAGTTATTAAAACTATTTACACAGCCGTGATTGAGCCGACCATATTATATGGGGCCCCGGCTTGGTACGAGGCGACTAAAAAAGAGTGCGTCCGGAAAAAACTGAACGCGGTTCAGCGTGTGTTCGCTCAGAAATTGACTAAAGCCTACCGAACGGTCTCCCTGAACTCGGCATTGCTACTGGCTGGGATACTCCCTCTGGACCTCCGAGTTCAGGAGGTGGCCTCATTGTATGAGGCCAAGAGAGGAGTGTCCCAGCCATGGCTAGGGGACAGGGAGATCGAGCGGATGGCACCTGTTTTGGCATCCCGCGGAACGCATCCGCCTGGAGTTCAATAGCGTGGTAGACGAGGAACAATTTAACAACGTGCAACCACACGATTTCAGGTTATACACTGACGGGAGCAAAATTGAGGGCCGCGTCGGGGCTGCTGTTTCTATTTGGAACAGCCAGTCCGAGACAAAAGCCCGCAAGTTTGCTCTCGCAGCGCACTGCACCGTCTACCAGGCTGAGCTCTTGGCGTTGCGCGAAGCGGTATGCGAGGTAGAGCGGCACGATGTTGCCGCGTTCGGGGTGTTCTGCGACAGTAGGGCGGCGCTCCTTAGTGTAGTCAATCCTCACTCTCTTCATCCCCTCTCTGTGGCAACTAGAGACGCCCTTGGTCGCTGTAAGCAGCAGGGCAAGAGCGTCTCTCTTTACTGGATCAAGGCACATGTTGGTCTAGAGGGGAACGAGAGGGCGGATTGCCTCGCCAAGGAGGCCGCCTTGAGGCTCAAAAAAAGGCCGGACTATGACCAGTGTCCTGTCTCATTCGCCAAGAGAATCCTACGCCAGGGCTCTCTTGGCGAGTGGAACAGGCGCTATCAGGAAGGCGAGACCGCCTCGACAACTAAGATTTTCTTCCCCTGCGCGGTAGAAGCATATAGGACTGTCAGGAGGATAGCCATCGATGGTCCCACAACCCAATTCCTCACAGGGCACGGTGGGTTCTCCGAATACTTGACGAGATTCAAGTGTAAGGCGGACCCATCGTGCGCCTGTGAGCCCGGGGTCTCGGAGTCGGTGGCTCACCTCCTGATGGTCTGCCCAATCTACGCCAGAGATCGGCTCGAATTGGAAATCGCCACCGGTGTAAAAGTGGACAAAGATGGCATAAAAACACTAATTAGCAAACACACCGAGCCGACAATCAAATTTGCTACCAAAATTGTTAAGACGGTAAACGCGAGGAACAAGGTGTAATAATCTATGCTAGCTCATCATGCTGGGCATAATGCTGCCTAGCATAAAAATTGTAGCCTAAAAAACATTGTTGCTCATTATTAAGTGTAATCTGTGAAAAAAAAAAAAAAAATGTAATAAATATATAAATGTAAGTGCCAATAAAAAAAAAAAAAAAAAAATTGTACTAGAAAATAAGATAATGTAAGAGATAAATGTAAATTAAACTGTATGTTTTCTGAAATAAATAAAAGCAAAAATATATAGCACTAAAAGTAGGTACACTTAATCCCCGATGCCCTCACTCCCGACAGAGAATGAAAGGTTGTATGAAAGTGCGAGAGGAATAAATGCGAGAACTAGTATGACAAAGAGGCCAGAATGAAAGAGGAAAGAGCAGGAATTAGAATAGGAAGTTTTCATTGTATGAGTTAAAACAGGCCCCGCATTGAAAGCGGGGGTAGGTATAAAAAAAAAAAAAAAAAAAAAAAAATATTAGTAGGAAGCAGGATAGTAGGAAGTAGTTTAGTAGGAAGTTAGATAAAGTTAGTTAAGTAATTTTATAATCAATAAATAAATCTCTTATATTGTAGTAAGAACTTAAATCCTACCTCCATGTCAGCAATAAAACGATAGCATAGCAAAAGTAAAGCTCCAAAGGCTGCACACGTAAGGAAGTTTCTTGGGTCCCACCCACTGGTGATGAGAGGCACTGAGCCCATCTGCCAGTCATGGCTAAGAGTCCACGGGCAAAGCAGCAACCACCAGTTGAACGCCGCCAGGTAGCAGAAGGTCATAAGTCTTGGAGGAAAAAGTGATATTAGATTCGCAGTAGTCCTAGAAATTTAGATTTAACTATAATTGAAAAAAAAAACAACATTAAAGGCGCGACTTTAATACGCCGCCGTCCTTTTTATCCCCTTCTAACTGAGCTCACTTTAAAAATTTCGTTCGTCATGGTTCGTTTTTTTCAATTTGAATCAACTTGTAAACATCTCTAGATAGAGATTGGAATGGTAATATAAAAATTTGACACCCAGCTGTCGGTTCGATCATAGAGCCAGCAAGTGGATAGTAGAACTATTCAATGGCTTCTAGTAAACTCTCAAGTGTGAGATCATTTGGTTCATTTTCACGAGTCCCAAATACATTACCACGTTATTCATTAGACTTAGTAAAGAGGACCAGATGAAAAGCGTTTTTGTTTGTATTTCAAACTACTCATATTTATTATTCTACAAGTGAATACTTTTATGGGATGTATCGTGTATTGAAAATGCTAGTAAGTAGCATTTTTAATAATGACGATACATAATACTAAAAGCATCTTCTGTATGTTATTTTATTACCTACCTGTTACGGTTAACAGGTCATGGTAATGATTACCATACCACCAGGTAGTCCATTTGATCGCTCTCATAGCGCGAAGTCAATATTTGTAGGTACTACAAAAATTTAATAGTTATGAATAAACTTGTCTGCTTACCTTACAAAAAAACTTGGATGAAAAGCAGCAGGGTTATCTTGGGAAGAGAATGATGGCCAGGTGCCTTGAAGAAGCGCCAGTCTTAAGCAGACTAGCAGTGCTAACGAAACGACTACCTTCACAGTCCGAATTGAGAGTCCATTGCATTTCTTCTCAATCTTCAAGGAGCATATTGACCTGGAAGGATACTGCAATTAGCCTGGATTCATAATATACTTTATAATTAATCTTGGGGTGAGTACACTACATTATTCACAACTGTATTTCACTAAGGGAATAAACAGCACATTTTACTGGCTTTTTTATGGTTCCATGCAATAGGATCCGGGGCAATTGCTGTCAACCACACTTTGCACTGCTGAGAAACTTAAAGACTGAGAATTTTCTAACAGAAAAACCTGATACCCTTTGCCCAAACCGGGTGCCGAATTCGTGATCTCGGTACCGCTGCATTATTAAGGCAGTGTAATTACCTAAGTTTAATTCTTGCAAAATGTATCTAACGTTTTCCCAACGTTAATACAATTTGGTGAATCCTTTTGACACGTAAATGACGAAAAGTGAACATACTCTTTTACCAAATAGTTAGTTGAGCTTACTAAGAGTAGTAAACAAGAATACTAGTAAGAATGTGACCAATGGTACTAGTATTATTTATAAAAAAAAAGGATTAGGTATATTTTCATTGTTTTCTCAATTTATTTTGTGTTCTTTTGTCATTCATCTCTACTGGCAGTTATCTCAAAATTCACTTCCTTCCTGGCTCTACCTAACCAATTGCAATCAAACATACGGCAGATTTTAAGTCTGACTAAGACCTTTCTAATAGAAACCGATCAAAACACAGATAAAAACCAAACCAATGAAATCCCATTAAAATCCGTTCATGCGTCCATTGCGAACAAACAGACAAGAATAATTCCAAAAAATATTTTTTTTAACCGTTAATTTTTTTGACGTGACAACGTCTCATAATTCGATGGAGCCGACTGCACGCACGAAAAACATGATGTATGCGGCGTTACCTCGATGCGGCGTTACCTCGCTCTGAGGCGTTCCATTTAAGGTTTGAAGTGCAAGCGAGAGCGCGGAACGAGCGACAAAGAGGCACAATCGGCCTCCGCGTTCGGCAGTGTTCGACATCTGTCTCTCTCCTACTTGAGTGAGCGATGCGTCCGCGTGGATAGCTGCTATACAATAATACATTTACATGTTTTCGTCAAGTATGAAGTGCAGTGAATTCTTATAACCGATCTTAATGGTTAAACAAATAAAATTAAAATTTTCTTTTGAAAAATGCAACCATTCCATCAGTATTTTCTTATGACATTGTCACGTTCAACTATCGTCAGTAAACCGACTTTACAGCCAACCGATTTTTTTTTAAGGTAAGTTTCATTTAACGTTTATTTAAGTTTTTTTTTAAATATCTCCAATGTACAGACACAACTAACTTACAATTTTATAATAGTGTAGATATTATCTATCTATCTATCTATATCGCAGGCTTATAAGTGCCCGGTTAATGGCAATAGGCTCGCCACCTATTACATTGGGACCTAAACATAAACTGGCGAAATGTGGGTGCTAGCACCTCTGCCTACCCCTTCGGGGATATAGGCGTGAGTTTATGTATGATATGATATGTAGATATTATCTTGTGACATTTAAAAATATCCAGTTCAATGATCAATCAGTATTGGATTGATCATACCAAAGAATATTATCGGGAGGATCAGACAGTGGGCCCATGTGAGCATGAAATTCACCGACCTTTATGATTTTATTTCGTTTTCACTAGATAAGAACGAACTTAAATAACCTTAATCTGTTTTTTTGTGAACGATTTTGATGAAATGTAAATATTAATTAAAATGAAAAGGAAAAGATAAAAGGATGGGGACGGCTTATTGTGCTTTGCTACAAGTTGTTATTTAATTTAGGACTAGACAGAGTCAGATATATTGCTGTTAAATGTATATTTTATTTATAGTAGGTCAAAATAGAAGGCAGCTAGTAGTTGGAAGAACATGCCTCGCCCACCACTACTATTTTATTTCTGTAGTCCTTTTGATAAAAAGACCCCAAAAGCTTGAATTTACGTTAATTATAAGCTACATTTAAAATATTTTCATTTTATAACAATACAAGTGCTAGTAACTGAAGTTAGTATCATTTTACAACATACTAGACAGTGTTATCTAGACCCAAATTAAGCACGGTTCAACTAGTTTCAACAGTGGTTCCAAAATGCATATAAACATACCTACTTAGATACATTTGTTAATATGTATAGAAACTCCCAAACCAAACCAAAGCGTCGGTAGCTTAGTAGTTAAGGAGTCGACCTTACGATCGAGAGCTCCCGGGTTCGAATCCTGGCCATTAATTACACTACCGACGTGAACCCACTCCTAACACAAGCAATTTAGCTTAGCTGGAGGGGTTAGGGGGAATATTAGTAATTTCGGTTACTAATATTCTTTAAAAAAAAAAACCATAATCTTGCATTCAAATATTTGCACTGAGCAAGAATTGAATCCTTGGGAGGTCGCCTCGACGCTCGTAGCGACAACGTAACAGTCAAACACTCTACAGCTATTCTACAAAGGCTGTCATTTTTATAATAATACTAGAAAGTCTCGCTTACTCCCCAGTTAAGCTAAATTGCTTGCTTGTGTGTGGGCTCAAGTCTGTAATCTAAAAGCCGAAGTGTGACGTGTTAGCCACTAGGCTTATGCCGCTTCATAAACTCTATACTGTCGAACCACATCGCTGTTTCTAGCTAAGAATACCTCAGTAAACTTTTATGAATTCCATCAGCAGTATTGAACATTTATGTTCTATTAAAACTTTTAAAATCAATAAAATTGTTTTACAAGCAAGAATAAATTTCACGGAAGATAGGTGAGGGTTATGACCTATGTCGACGTAGTCCAATATGCTGTTAGCAATCGAGATTGTATATTTATGAAACCTTTTCATGTTCGTCAAATTGGTGATGTATTGAATAAATGGCAGTTCAAAAGCACCCGAAATAAAGGTTTAATGACAGTAGAGGCAGTACGTGAAGTGTGGAAGGCCATAAGTAAGTGAAAGGCTGTTATCTCTGCCAATTTCAGTAGGAGTAAAATTGAGCTGCTAAATTGATAAGCAAGTACGTGATATTGAGTAACTCTATGACTCATCATCCTCTTAGCCATTCCCCAACTCAGTTGGGGTCTTTTTCAGTCTATGAAACGACCGAACTTCGATATTTTCCATGAAGCGACTGCCATCTCATTTCCACAACCAGGTTTGTTGTCCAGGTTGTCGGACTTTTTAGGGGTCCAATTACTCATAACGAATGCCTAACATGTTTATATGGTAAACCGGGACAGACAGCTTAACGGTCGAAATTCGATATTTTCCGTAAAGCGGCTACCATCTGACTTCCACAACCAACCGGCGAAATCGAAGTTCTGCAGTTTATCCAGGTTATCGAACTTTTTAGGGGCCCAACTACTCGTGACGAATGCTAAAGATGTTCGTCCGGCAACCAGCACGGATAGCCTAAAGGACGGGTCTCACTGTGTTAAGAATAGTCACTCATTCTATGACTGACCTGGCTAGTATTGATTAACCTTGCAATATGCTACCTACTTCCTACCTCTTAGGCAAAAGCCCCTTAGTACCTCTTTGATCCCTCCACAACAAGTACACCTGGCATCAAACTAAAATAAAAACGTTAGCGCACACATAAAACATTCACTGTTTATACAAACGTTAGGCATTGTTAGAAAATGCAAAGAAACGCAAACGAGAAGCAAATAAAAGCTACAAGTGTTCAGAGAGGGTGAAGTGACACTGAAAAGGTCGTAAGCGGAGATACGGTACTTGTTGAACAATTGTGGGGTTAAGTGTTTAGTTACAATAAAAGGGAATGTAATATGGTATGAGACATTACATGATGATTTGTGTGGCTTAACGGTGAGTTCAGTCCTTTTTTAGGGTTCCGTTGCCAAATGGCAGAAAACGGAACCCTTATTTAGATTCGTCATGTCTGTCTGTCTGTCCGTCCGTATGTCACAGTCACTTTTCTCCGAAAGTATAAGAACTATGCTGTTGAAACTTGGTAAGTAGATGTATTCTGTGAACCGCATTAAGATTTTCACACACAAAATAAAAAAAAAAAACAATAAATTTTTGTACTTAGAACAGAAACACAAAAATATTTTTTTCATCAAACCCATCAAAGTGTGGAGTATCTATGGATAGGTCTTCAAAAATGATATTGAGGTTTCTAATATCATTTCTAAACTGAATAGTTTGCGCGAGAGACACTTTCAAAGTGGGAAAATGTGTGTCCCCCCCCCCCTGTAACTTCTAAAATAAGAGAATAATAAAACTAAAAAAAATATATGATGTACGTTATTACCATGTAAACTTCCACCGATAATTGGTTTTAACGAGATCTAGCAAGTAGTTTTCTTTTTACGTCATAAATCGTAGACGCAATTTACCTTTCATTCAATCAACTCAAATATAGAAATTAAAAAAAAAACATTATTATGTCACTTGCTGCTACGGAACCCTTCAAGGGCGAGTCCAACTTGCACTTGGCCGCTTTTTCTTTCCTATTACACCAATAACTACCCAATATACGATTTGGCTCATCTAGAATTTATGTCCATCCAAAAGGTTACCTGTGATACTGTACATAGTATTGCTTTTAGTGGTAAAGCCGCCATTCGTATAGAGGTTAATTATGTTTACCATATCCTTATGCATATTTTGATTAGTGTAAAAAGTTTATTTCTATTCTATTCTTAAGCATTTCTCTAAGGTTGCGTATTTGGTTTCCACTTAGTATACTTATTTGTCATTATACTCCTAGCGATTTTCTAGTTGAGTCTAAAGTTTACCCTTTGGATCCCGAGGTTCCCTTATGGTTTTTGATTGGCATGTAGGTTTTTCCGGGAGCGACTTCCGTCTGCTCTCTCAACCCTGAAGCCTGCGCTAGAGTCTTGTCCGTTGTTTAACAGTTGCACCAACTTGCAGGTGAAGTTGGTTTGGGCCTCAAGGCAACATCTGTTTATAACATTGAGTACTCTAATCCCATCTACATTTTAGATTAGAGAGATTTACCTACTTCAGAAAAAAAAAACATTCTCTATTAGAGTTAAAACTAATTCAGAACTATTTTCAAGCTCAAGCTAGACACAGTCTTTAAGATTCAATCTCTTAAGGGTACAGAGTCAATTCGTCACTATGATAGACAATTTTAAAACTTAAGAAGCTCAAGATTGCACATTATTCCAGTACGTAAAGTGTGTCATTAAGTAGAATTTCACAAAAGATTAAAATCTATTACGATACCTTTTAACAAACGGCCAGCATCTATAAAAGTCGAAGACGAGATTGAGTATAAATATCATGATGCCGGTCTCCTTTGCCAGCATACTGAGAGCCCCAAGTACCACGCTGAGCCATACGCACTTCTTGTTACTCGTAGGCCTGGAAAAAATGGACGGTATTTTATATGGTATATTTATTAGGACAGGGCTTTAAAGTGAGCGGAATTAAAATGAAGAGGTGTTCGTCATGATTTTTTTATGATCTGTAAAGTACAGATTTACTTATTCCAGTTATGTCTTGAAAAAATTTATGGAGACTGGAAAAATATTGAAATACATTTTTATATTTATTTTTGTGCGTTTAGTACATCGTTGACTAAAGTCCACTAAACAAAATTCGTGCTGTATACGTATAATATACTACACATGTTATGCAAACTAACATTCATCATACGAATCATTTAATCGTACAAAATTCACAAACAATGCCTTTTTTTTCGTGCGGAAATCCCTTCAGGTACTCCCCCGCCGGCCGTAAATAAAACATTGACCAAAAATATAACTTCTAATTTTGATGGTCAAGGAAAAAATATATATTGAACAATTATTCATTTGAAACTACCCAAAAATTAATTTGATACCTTTTAGATATTAAATTCAATGTAACTTTACTTGTACTACACTATTCAGGTAAAAGTTATATATCTTTTTATGTTTTATTTAAGCTTTATTAAACTTTTTTTCCTTATAGGTATTATTATTTTTCTGATTAAGCTAAAATAAATTATAATTTCTAACTCAAGTTTTCCCTGTAGAGTTCAAATATTACGAACATATATAGATAAACCAGTCGACCTGAAATTACTTTGTATACTTGAAACAAATAAAGAAGGTTCACGAATATATAAATTGAACATAAATATTGCTCTCAATCAGTAATGTATAAATCAATTTAGTTGTTTATTTACTAGAGCATCTCGTCTTCAAAAATTCTGTTAGAATAATCAATATCTTTATAACGAAATTGCTCTGAATTAATAATAAATTACTCAAGTATCTGTGTTTGCATAATTTAAGATGCTATTTTGGTACGACGACATTAAAAATAAAATACCTCCCAATATAAGTCTGAGGCTGGAGTTCACCAGTGACAATCCTTTTAACTAAATTGAGATCTCAAGTTTTACTAAATGAATTCACTGAGTGAAACATGATAAAGCAGTTTAGTTTATATCAACGTTTATATCAATTATGAAACCAGCGGGTTCAAATTCTCTCTTTGTTTCTAATTTGGGTTATCTAAACAATATATCTCTAATTCTTTTAAACGAGCAATTATTATATATATTTATATATGTATTGAATATCAGTCGCTTATTTTAAAGCTTCAATTTGATGGTAAGTCACCTGATACCGCCTGAATAATGACTATAATAAAAATATTGAGATAATGTTTTTTTACCTATGAATTCGTGACAAAAACTTTACTTTCACACACAGAAGGTGGTGCAGTACTTCAAGAGCTACTTATCACCATACACGTGATGCCTGCTTTCCAGAACAAAAGCATCTCAGCGCACAATATTAAAATCTCACTCAGCCAGCTGGCAAATTCACAAAGAACATTTTAGGAATGACTTCTTTGTAATATGATTTTGTGTAAATAATACAAACTTCTAAACCATCTTGAAAAACTTTCGTTTTGAGCTGTGATAACCTTACGTTTGTGAATGGATGACAGTTGAAAGGATCTGTATAAATTTGGCACAGAGATAGAAAAAAGTTTGGAGTAGCACCATAGGTTACTTTTTGTACTTGGACACTTGGGGAGGAAACCGTGTGGTTTTAGTCGGCCCAATTCCGACACGCCCACGCCACGCCCGTGGGGGTTTCCACACGTTAAAAAAAAAGGAATACCTGTGGGTTGCAGGCACACTTTTTCAAGCAGGCGAGGCGAGGCAGGAGGCAATTATAAAACTTTCTACAACAGCTATGAATGGTATAAGGCTTTTAAAGAAGGCCGAGAAGTAGTAGTAGACTTGCCTCGTTCTGGTAGACCTTCAACCGCTACGACCAAAGAAAACATCGACAGAATCAAGAAGCTAGTGCTCGAAAATCGACGTATGAGTCTGAGAGAGTTGGCTAGTGAGGTGAACATATCTTTTAAGTCC
Organism: Cybosia mesomella; assembly: GCA_946251805.1. Taxonomy (NCBI): domain Eukaryota; kingdom Metazoa; phylum Arthropoda; class Insecta; order Lepidoptera; family Erebidae; genus Cybosia; species Cybosia mesomella. Next base: position 10,216,217 of record OX276392.1, read on the forward strand.
GTCCACAATATTCTCATTGACATTTTAGGCATGAAACGCGTCGCCGCTCGACTAGTTCCAAAAGAGCTCAATTTTGTTCAAAAAGCGCAGCGAAAGCATGTCGCTGAAGACATGGTTTCCCGAGCTTCTACGGATCTGACCTTTATGAAACGTATAATTACTGGCGACGAGACATGGGTTTATGAGTATGACATGCAAACAAGCCAACAGTCTTCAGAATGGCGTCTCGAAAACACGCCGAAACCCAAAAAACCGCGGCAAAGTCGCTCCAAAATCAAGGTGATGCTGACAGTTTTTTTTGACTACCGTGGTGTGGTTCACTCCGAATTCCTTCCAGAGGGAGAAACAGTGAATAAAGAATATTCTATAGGCGTCATGAAGCGTTTGCGTGAGAGTATCCGCCGAAAACGTCCAGATTTGTGGCGACACAACTCATGGATGCTGCACCATGATAATGCACCATCACACACAGCCATTATAGTGAAAGAGTTTTTAGCGAAAAATTCAACAAAAGTTCTCGACCAAGCACCGTATTCACCTGATATGGCTCCGTCTGACTTTTTTTTATTTCCCAAGTTAAAATTACTACTTCGAGGAAAACGTTTTGAGTCGATAGAAGCCATAAAAGAAAATTCGCTGAATGAGCTAAAGGCCATACCGCAAATAGCCTATGAAAAATGTATGGAAGACTGGGTGAAGCGGTGGAGATGTTGTATTGCAACCGATGCCGCGATGGGGCCTACTTTGAAGGCGATAAAATAAATGTAGATGAATAATTTGTATTTTTTGTTTTATTGACAAATTCCCGATACTTAGTATACAGAATGTATATCACCGCATTGCTTTTGTTTACAGAATTCTATGTTAATAAACCCAGCACTTGCTTTGAAACGTGCTTATTCTCAGTCTACGCTTTGAAATAATTGATCAGTGATAATACCTACCAATACTAACTCCACTTCACAATCATCGACTGTCGCTTTGACCAGATTTAGCCTATTATTAGGATTTGACATCGAAATATTATAATTAGTTAGCAATTTTCCTTTGAAAATTCTTAGAAAAAGGTCACTGGCAGTCATCTTGGCTTTTGAAATTCGCACTCTATTGCATTATCCGCAATTTTAATTTTAAGGGTAAATTTTTGTTTCCCAAATTACTCATTCATTTTCAATTTTACAACAAAATGGTCATTACCAAAGGTGTTTAGAATTAAATTTTCTACAATTGAGTAGGTAGTAAGTGAGTTAATATTTTTCGATTTAGACCTGAAATTTTGTAAACAAATCATCTTTAAGTCTCCTAAAGCTATCAAACACCGAATTGTGGCGACTGACGCATTGCAATTGAAACGATTCTGTTTACAATAAGTACTTGATGACTCGTATGACGTCATTAGTAGTAGTGAAAATTAACATATCCGGTTTTCATAGATACTTCATTCTACTTGGTTGTGTGCGGAATTATAGTACTTATCTATTTAAGTTTCATTTTCTTTTTCCATGTGTATATGTCGTGTAGTATGTGTATAAATAAAATCGGCCCAGTGCGAGTCAGACTCGCGCTCTAATGATTCCGTACCATTATCTATACAATGGGAGACCCCCTTAATTTATTTTATTGAAATTTAACTATTTATTTTTGAAGTGAATATACAACTAAATATTCTGTGAATCTTTTAGCGTCTACCTGTTGCCGTCATTAATATCAAGCAAAAAATGACAAAAAAATCACGTTTGTTGTATGGGAGCCTCCTTAAATATTTATTTTATTCTGTTTCAACTATCTAGCTATCACTATTCATGAGATATACGACGACAGACAGACGGGCGGACAGCAAAGTCTTAGTAGTAGGGTCACGTTTTACCATTTGGGTACGGAACCCTAAAAAGATTTTTGCTTTCCATTTAATATTTACTTTTCTTCACTTCTTTCATACGCGGTATCTAGTCTTCTATAAGTCAATGTGTATGACACCCTCACAAGGCGTACAAAAGGCTGCATATTGAAATTTAACCTCTGTATAATACTTGACCGTTCGGACAGTAAGCATGCCAGCGTTCATTAGTACAATTTCTCATTGCTCGCTGCTATGTATCAAGTGGACTACGACCCTTGACTGCTCGGTTGATGCAGTGATTGAGTGGACACGATGCCTACTGCTACTTGGTTGAGTGTTGTAGTTTTAATTTCCATAATTGCTTGATTCATAGCTATTTTTAAGTCTGAAAGTATTTTATGGACGTAGATCGTATATTTAAAATTTTTTGGACATAACACAACACTATCTAGACCCAAACTAAGCAAAGCTTGTAATATGAGTTTTAGAATGTGGAGAGTTTTTCACCTAGAGTATCGACAATTTGCAAACTGAGGTGAGAATATATTAGTTACTTAGTCCATATGAAGGATCAAGCCTTCATATAGGTAGCTAAGTGAATAATATGCTGTCAACTATAAAAAAAAAATTGAAATCTTTAGTATTTTAACATCTTTTAATATTTTTAATAAGAATACCTAAGTCTTATCGAAGCAGTTTTTACAAAAATATCAATCTGTTAAATACTAGTTTAGCTATCAGAATGAATGATATTTTGGTAAAAACGGTGAAACCTGAAAAGGACTGACTCTTTTCAGGTTTCACTGAAATTTATGACTTAAATCTAATGTGACGTAGGAGGCATAATGCCAATTTTATGACAATTTTTTTATTTTTTTTTATTTTTATTTTCTTATTATTTCTATTTATTGGATCATAGTGAATTGAATTTGTTTTTTTTTTCATATGATTGTTTGCATGATTCTTTGCCTAGCTAACCATTATATTATATCTGTCGGCGGGCTGCTACACTTCAAAACAAATAGGGAACGAAAGCATGTGTCCGGAATAACCTCAAAATCAAATCGGATTTGTTTATTGTGATTGGGTAATAAATCGCGTTTAAAAACATTAGAGTAACGGATTAATATTGCTTATAATTAGATACAGATTATTTTTGATGTATTCTATTTGTAAGAGAGCTGCATTTCTGATGTGAAAACATGTGGTCATTGTTTTATCACGTGTTAACATTAAAAATAGATTCACACATGCTAATAGCTTTTAAAATAATTTAAAACGTTTTGATTATCAAATTGTAACATTTTATATTGTAAAAACTATTTTATTGTGCAAGGATAGGTGTTTTGTTCAAATGAATGACTCACATAGTTTTGCTATAAAAGGCCGAGCGCACGCTGAATCGGGTCATTCTCGCTTGAGCGGTCGTAGTGATCGGACCTCCTCAAAAGTTCGAAAATAAATTCAAGAAAGTATTACTTGTGTTTACTTTGATCACTGAAGATGAGCGATAGCCCTGACTATGGAAGTTGTGACGCCAGCAATGCTGGTGTCACGCTTTTTAAAAATAATTACGGAGACACTCCTTCGTCATCAGAAGTGGGATCAGAACAAGCTCTGGTCCCTACCACATGCTCAGCGACTTCGGTTCAACCTGTCACGACTGGAACAGTGCAGGGCAGTACTAGGCTGATAGACACTGCCTCGTTGAACACTTCAGGAGTACCAGCAAACAACTTTAACACCGTGCAGCCCATCACAACGGGAATTTCCACAGGCACGACGTATACACCGATCACTGCGGAAATACCAGCTTCCGTAGGGGTACCATTCACGTCAATGGGACCCACATCTTACAATCAAGAAGTATACCTTCCAGGGGGCGTTATATATACGGTACCCATCGCTGCTGGATCATCCAACACAACGACAATGCATCCAACTACTCCAATAGTCGGATGCCCTCCCCAGTTTATGATACAAATGATGGAGATGATGCAAAGGATGTCCGAACGGTTGTATTCTCCTCCAGAACCAAGAATCAGGATCAAGGACATCTATTTACCGTCATTCGATCCCGACAGTCATGTTGGAGTCCGGGAATGGTGCCAGCACATCGATAAAGCAGCTGCCAGCTACAAACTAAATGACCTGGATCTACGTACTAAGGTGTGTGGATTACTGAAGGGACGTGCTAAGATGTGGATCGACGATTGGTTGGTGTCTACATCCTCGTGGGAAGAGTTCCGCGAAAAACTGATTACCACATTTGAGCCAGAGAACAGATACTCCCGTGATATACTACAGTTTCGGGAGCATGTGTATGACTCAAGCAAGGATATTTCTGAATTTTTATCCCGCGCCTGGGTTCTCTGGAAAAGAATCACGAAAGATCAACTGGATGATGAACTTTCAGTGGAAGCAGTGATTGGATGTATAAGCGATGAACGCTTACGTATTGAGCTGTTAAACGCAAAAGCAAACACGGTTCCAGAACTCATCTCTGTGGCTTCCTCATTAAGAAAGAAGCGCCCTCACCAAAATCCTATCACATCGATGCCAAAACGCGCACGATATCCAGATTCTTCTCAAGCTGCTGCTGTACGTTGCCAAATATGCAAAAGGACTAACCATAGCACTAACGAGTGTAGATTCAGACCTTCGGAATCTACTTCAAATCTTCAGAGAACCAATACTACAACAACGGAGCCATCTAAAAACGCGATGACCTGTTCATTCTGCAAGAAAGCGGGTCATACATTTGAGACGTGCTACAGGCGTCAAAACGCACTGACATCAAACGTGAACTGTATAGCTGGAACCAAACATGCACCCATCACTGTTACGATTGGTGCAAGAACAATACGTGCCATCTTCGATAGTGGAGCAGAATGCTCATTGCTTCGAGAATCAATTGCTGCAAAATTACCTGGTCAGCGACGCTCTGCAGTTAACCACCTGAAGGGGATTGGCCAATTTCCGGTAATTTCAATATTAGAGATGAAGACCATCTGTATCATTGACGCGATAAGGATTGAAATATTATTCTTTGTGGTTCCTGATCATGAGATATCAGCTGACGTATTAATTGGCATGAATTTGATTCATGGTACCCACTTAAGCATGGTGATAACATCAGACGGCACCAGACTGATTCACCAGCAAATGGCCCATCTTGTGACATCAAAAAGTAGCACCTTTGAGAAATTAGATTGCGACCTGACGAATCCCGAAGAATTGAACCAGTTGCGCACGTTACTGACCAAATATGAGCACTTATTCATTCGAGGATATCCAAAAACGCGCGTTAACACTGGACAGCTGGAAATTAGACGGAAGAATGCAGACAAATATGTTGAGCGAAGGCCTTACCGGCTTAGTCCGGTAGAACGAGAAAAAGTTCGGGATATCATCAAAGATTTGCTGGAACACAACATCATTCGCGAAAGCAAATCTCCCTACTCTAGTCCTATAATTTTAGTAAAAAAGAAGAATGGAGATGATCGGCTATGTGTGGACTACAGAGAGCTCAATGCGAATACATTACGCGACCATTACCCACTGCCACTAATCTCTGATCAGATCGATCAATTGGCCAATGGGTATTACTACACCAGCTTTGACATGGCAGCTGGGTTTCACCAAATACCCATCGCGGAAACGTCCATCGAGAAGACCGCGTTCGTGACACCAGATGGCTTGTACGAGTACATTACCATGCCGTTCGGATTGAGCAATGCCTGTTCAGTGTATCAGAGGTGCATCAACAGAGCATTGAACCCACTGTTGGGAACAGTCGCACAAGTGTACGTTGATGACGTACTAAGCAAAAGTACAAATTTCAGCGAAGGACTATTAAACATTGAACGCATCCTAATAGCCTTACAAGAAGCTGGCTTCTCCATCAACGCCGACAAGTGCAGTTTTTTTAAGCGGACCATCGAATATCTAGGCAACTTGGTATCAGACGGCCAAGTACGACCCAGCCCAAGGAAGGTGGAAGCTCTGGTCAAAGCCCCAATACCGAAGACCGTCAAACAAGTGAGGCAATTCAATGGGCTCGCAAGCTATTTCAGGAAGTACATCCCGGATTTTTCACGCATCATGGTACCGCTGTACGAATTAACCAAACAAGGAGCCAAATGGGAATGGGAAGACCGACACGAGAAGGCCAGGTCAACAATAATTCAATGCCTCACCTCAGCTCCTGTGCTGACCCTTTTTCAAGAAGGAGCACCAATACAGCTGTATACAGACGCAAGCAGTCTTGGATTTGGAGCAGTCCTTGTGCAAATTTTCGACGGACGACAACATGCGGTAGCTTTCATGAGCATGAGGACCACTGATACTGAAAGCCGCTATCATTCATACGAACTGGAAACATTAGCAGTGGTCCGAGCAATAAAGCACTTTCGACAGTACCTATACGGAAGAAAATTTACAGTAATAACCGACTGTAATTCACTTAAGGCGTCGAAACACAATAAGGACTTGTTACCAAGGATTCACCGCTGGTGGGCGTTTCTACAAAATTATGACTTCGAGCTCGAATACCGTAAAGGAAACCGGCTTCAGCATGCTGATTACTTCAGCAGAAACCACAGTGAACTGGCAGTAAACGTAATTACAAAAGACCTTGAATGGTTGAAGATAGAACAACGACGAGATGACGAACTTCGGCCAATACTGAATAACCTGATTGACAACAATCCAGTGGAAGGTTTTACCTTGGAAGAAGGCGTACTAAAGAAGCACGTCCTAGATCAGATATTCGGCCAACAGCTGCGAACAGTAGTACCGAAGTCCTTCCAATGGAGTCTAATTAACTCCTTCCACACCACACTTAAGCACCCAGGTTGGGAGAAAACCCTACAGAAAATCAAAGAAACTTACTGGTTCGATAAGATGAGCACCACGATCCGAAGATACGTTGACAACTGCGTAGTATGTAGAACTTGTAAAGGCCCATCTGGGGCAGTACAAGCACAGCTACATCCGATTGAAAAGCCAACATGTGCATTTCAAGTGATCCACATGGACATCACGGGAAAGTTGGGAACCCAAGAATATCAACAGTACGTTATTGTAACAGTGGATGCATTCACAAAATACGTACTGTTATATCATGCCACTGATAAAAGCCCACATAGTACGCTTGCCGCATTAAAACGTACTGTACATTTATTTGGAACACCAGTCCAAATAATCGTGGATGGAGGAAGGGAATTTTTGGGTGAGTTCACACAGTTCTGTGATCAGTTTGGTATAAACATTCATGTCATAGCGCCTGGCATCAGCCGAGCAAATGGTCAGGTGGAGAGAGTGGTAGCCACACTGAAAAACGCGCTGGTAATGATCAAGAATTACGAAACCGAACAGTGGCACAGCACTCTTGAAGAACTACAGTTAGCAATGAATTGCACAGCACATCGCGTGACAGGAGTAGCACCACTCACGCTGATCACACAACGGAAGCATTGCGCACCACCAGAATTACTCAACCTGGTCGACATCGACAACCAAACGATTGACATAGAGGCGTTGACCAGACAAGTACAGCAACGAATGAATCAGACGGCTGAGTATGATAGGCAACGCTTCAACTCCCGCAAGGCTAAAATAAATCATTTTCAACGTGGGGACTATGTCCTGATCAAAAACAATCCCCGCAATCAAACATCACTGGATCCCAAATTCAGTGTGCCCTACGAAATTATCAGGGTTCTTGAAAATGACCGCTACATGGTGAAAAAGGTGGTCGGCAGAGGCCGCTCCAGAAAAGTCGCCCACGATCAACTTCGGCGTGTACCACAACTAGGAAACCAAGGTGCTGTGTCGGCGGGAGATGATCTCGAGACACCGCAAAACAACGTTGCAACCACCCCTGATCCAGGGCCATCCACATCTCAAGCTGGCCAGCCAGTCCAGATAACTCACGACGCCGAACACACGTCATCGGATTAAAACCGGTGAGACAAAATTCATTATTTTTCACGATATTTTCAACTAGAATCTACAAGAATAAAATGTCTGGAGAGTGGTACCTCTGAGCTAAACCATGAGTTACCCTTGAGCTAACCACGGATCCTTGATGCATCCACAAGTGAACCCTGAGATACCGTAGGGACGCCTTGTGGAACTATGGTTAGACACGTATACACCACAGATTCTCAATTAATAAGGCAGTACACTTAAGATGTCTTTGTGCACTGTTGTAACAACAATAACTCTATAAAAATAATCGACATGGGTCGCTTACTGATACCTACTTCAAAGAAAAACGTTTTCAGGCATCAAAATCACACGTAGGCAGGCGCAGAGCACGCGCCGCCTGTCAGAATGGCTGTGTCGGCGGGCTGCTACACTTCAAAACAAATAGGGAACAAAAGCATGTGTCCGGAATAACCTCAAAATCAAATCGGATTTGTTTATTGTGATTGTGTAATAAATCGCGTTTAAAAACATTAGAGTAACGGATTAATATTGCTTATAATTAGATACAGATTATTTTTGATGTATTCTGTTTGTAAGAGAGCTGCATTTCTGATGTGAAAACATGTGGTCATTGTTTTATCACGTGTTAACATTAAAAATAGATTCACACATGCTAATAGCTTTTAAAATAATTTAAAACGTTTTGATTATCAAATTGTAACATCTTATAATGTAAAAACTATTTTATTGTGCAAGGATAGGTGTTTTGTTCAAATGAATGACTCACATAGTTTTGCTATAAAAGGCCGAGCGCACGCTGAATCGGGTCATTCTCGCTTGAGCGGTCGTAGTGATCGGACCTCCTCAAAAGTTCGAAAATAAATTCAAGAAAGTATTACTTGTGTTTACTTTGATCACTGAAGATGAGCGATAGCCCTGACTATGGAAGTTGTGACGCCAGCAATGCTGGTGTCACGCTTTTTAAAAATAATTACGGAGACACTCCTTCGTCATATCTATTTTGTCACAAATTAATTATTGACTGTTTGAATATTTACATACCACACAAAAGTGGTAGAATGTACAAGGAAACATTATATTAATTATAACACAACAGCATTATGTGAATAAATAAATGAATGAATTATATTTTTATGCTAGATTTCGATGTGTATTATATATATTTTTATAATGTTCATTTGTTTAAACTCTGACCTATAAATACCTAAAAGTTTGACAGAGGTGTACCTCCCCATATTTCGTTAACAATACCTTTTCATGAACTACATGTTTATTGTTGAATTGAAATCAGCTCTATCCCTTAGTCGTCTTATACGACAGCCACGAAAAGGGAGGCAGTTGCGCTTGTATTCTTCTTCACAGTGAAACAAGCTTAGTGAAAAAGAAAGCATTTTTTGTTGATACTTACCTATGATATACTAGAAGTGAAGACAGGAAGAATATACACGCTAAAACATCAGCTCTGCCCACTACTCCAGCTACCTGCCAAAAATAAAAAAGATAATTTACTTCAATAATACTGTGGTATTCCTCCAAAATATAAATCACGATGTATTTTTCTGCTATGAAAAAATATAGCTTATCAAGTTCAACACCTAAGTAGTAAATATTATTAATTTGGATATTTTTATTGACATTTCAGGTTAGTTTACCAAAGCAAATATTTAACACATTTTGTGCAAGTAATAAAAAAAAATGCACAAAATAAAAATATTTACGCATCACTCGAATTCTTGTAAAATGGCTGGCCCAAGTTTGGTTTTTGTTTATTAAAATACACTGTGAAGAAAATATAATAATCTTTTATGAATTAATTTAACCAGCGTTCACGAAAAGCGTTTCGTTAAAACTAAATATTTCATGCAATGAGGTATCGCAACTGATTCGTTGCTGGCAAGTAAATATCCACATTCAGGGAAAAATGTAGATATTTGGTATACTTGTGATTCAGTCTATTTTAAGTATCAACGACGGCTTGTTAAAATAATCGATTAGTTTTATTAATTCTGAATCCATACTTCGGGGAAGTTTCAGAATCTATTTTTGCGGATGTGCCCATTGAATGAGCCAATAGAAGATTACGTCATGTAGTTATGAAAATCATTTTTTGACGTTTGTGCAATAGACTTAGGAAAGACACTTGTTGAAGTCATTATACTGTAACTGGCAGCAAAATTTTAAATCTAGCCATTTTTTTGGCTTAACTTTTGTACAGTTTATTGTAACATGAACCAATCAGAATAATCGTCGCGGGCTGATCTTGGCTGATCTTCTGCCAGCACCATGCCACGCGCTAAGACGGGACGTGTAGTCACGCCCAGCGGAACGCCGTAGGTCAGCTTCGAATTGACACCCGTGCTGCACATTTCATCTGTATGCGTGATGGTGCGATGCCAAGGCGTTCCACCTGTGTCACTCTGTCAACACACCACGAGGCTGCTCCCATGCCCTGTTGCAGCGGTCGATACGGTTGCGTTCCACAATGGGATCCCATGTAAGATAGGCTAGATAATAAGATTTTGATTATCTGGCCAGGTAAAATCTCAGTAAAGTCAGTACGCGACAGACTGTTACGGACCCCGAGGGTCTAGTAAAGACACAATAATCATTTTTTTGGTAATTTGCTATCATGTGTGTTAGGTAACCTGAACCCATGGTTTTTCAGTGTTACAATAAACCATAGTTAACTTGTCAACTATTTAGTTTACTTTCTTTGACCTAGTTAACTTTCCTCCAGGTTTCCATAGTATACAAGAGGTCCTTGAACTAAGGGTTCAATGCACCTATTAAAAGCTTATTCGAATTTCTAGTAAAATATTTTGTCACTATTAACTTACGAGCAGCTCCAACAGTAATTTATTTCTTTTTTTTAACAAGCGACACATCTTTAAGTAAGGTGTGCAAAAACAAAAGCATAGTAATTACTTGCAAGTAAGAGCAAGAAATTACCAAAATATAATAAGTAGGTGGTTATGATGGTGTAGTTATTCGATTAATAGTAATATTACATATCGTTTTAATATTTTACACACATCAAACAGGGAGTTAATATAATATATTATAAAATAATGTCTCAAATCTGAAGAAATAAATAATAATAATACTATATTCTTTTTTTGTTTCTGCTGACCGAACAGAAGTTTACGCAGCTGCTTGAAGATGTCATAAACGCGATCCTATTCTTAGCTAAAACGCATAATACACACAGCAAAGTAATAAAATACTCACCGCCTCAGTATGTACAGGGTGTACAGCGAACAGTAAAGCAGCAAGTGCAGCGAACGGCCGCTGTAGCCGCGCGATAGTCACGCAAGTTCGTGCAACTAGGGCGCAACATGCAGCGTGTAGCGCAACGTTGCACGCGTGCCACCACCAAGGCCGGAGTCCTGCTAGTGCGTGATTAAGTCTGTAACAAAGAGATAGATTGTTAGTTCAATAATTACGTGAATTAACGCACGTTGATAGTCATTATGTTTTCGCTAGTAGAAGAAAATTAAAGAACTGAAATAAATATTGGTAGCGTCGTATTTTAATCTATAGAATTTAGTTCGAACTTATGTATATATAGCTAAAAGGTATATAGAGGAACCGGCTGTTATATTCCTTCGACACAAAGTGAGGATGGTACGCCACGGTAAGCAACGGTAGAGAAATAGGCTTAACTTATACTTCTACAAATGCGAAAAATAGGTACATGATAAAACGCCCTTACCATTAGGAAGAAAGCCTTAGTTATAAAAAAACAGCGAGTTTTTGCATCAAACCTTTTTCGGTACAAAACACAAACAAAGAGAGCTGCAGGCTTAAAACATAACCCATTTATCGCCTGTACAGGTGTCAGTGTAACAAAAATGCCGTATTTCCTCCGTACCATTTTATAAGGATCGCACGTCTCCAAGTAAATTGCCGGGGAAAAGGTCCCGCCACGTAGTTTACTTACGACGAATTATGTACGTGCATAAGTAACAATACCTACTGCCTATTTTTGTGGGGGAAAGTGAAATATCGTGCTTCCGTTGGCAGGAAATTTTGATGGATACAAAACAAAGGAGGGTTTTCCGTCTCCTGTTAGAATAAATAGAAAGGATTTTCTGTTTTTTACTCAGCGCATTATAATATTATTTTATTACCCATGTTAATTCAGGAATAGATAAAAAAAACATTCACGCAGGGATAATTCACAAGGCATAATAAATGATTTATTAATTAATAATATAATTTTGAGTAACTTAGATCTTTTTAGGGTTCCGTTGCCAAATGGCAAAAAACGGAACCCTTATAGATTCGTATGTCACAGCCACTTTTTTTCGATACCGATAGCCGCGGTAGCCTAGTGGTATGGGTAATGGACTGCTGAGACGAGGTCTCGGGTTCGATCCCAGGTTTTACCATGGCACACACCAATGACTTTTCGATGCTTTTCGAAGTTATGTGTGTATTTATCGCAGGTTTATAAGTGCCCGGTTAATGGCAATAGGCTCGCCACCTATTACATTGGGACCTAAACATAAACTGGCGAAATGTGGGTGCTAGCACCTCTGCCCTTCGGGGATATAGGCGTGAGTTTATGTATGTATGTATGTATGTACTTTTTTCGAAACTATTAGAACTATGCTGTTGATACTTGGTAAGTAAATGAATTCTGTGAACCGCATTAAGGTTTTCATACAAAAATAGAAAAAAAACAATTAATTTTGCAAAACAATTAATTAATTTTTAACCCATACTTAGAACTGAAACTCAATTATTTTTTTCATCGAAACCATACATGTGTGGTTCTATGGATAGGTCTTCAAAAAGGATATTGAGGTTTGTAATTTTTTTTTTCTAAACTGAATAGTTTGCGCGAGAGACACTTCCAAAGTGGTAAAATGTGTGTCACCGCCCCTGTAACTTCTAAAATAAGAAAATGATAATGCTAAAAAAATATATGATGTACATTACCATGTAAACTGCCAACGAAAATTGGTTTGAGCGAGATCTAGTAAGATTTGTTTTTTTTAATACGTCATTAATCGTAAACCGCAATTTACCTTTTATTCAATCAACTCAAATAAAAAAATTAAAAAAAAACACATTATCGTGTTACTTGCTGCTACGGAACCCTTAATGGGCGAGTCCGACTCGCACTTGGCCGGTTTTTTAAATATCATTTTGTCAGTCCGATGAGCATTTACAGGGTTACAAATAACAGACTTATGTAATGTCCATAGTAGTAGAATTATAATTTATTTATATACACTAAAGAATTATCTTAAAGAGAATCCATTAAAATTGGCATTTACATTTATCGGGTGTTTGGGGCCCACCAAAATCTTTTAGGCCAAAGCCAAACTTCACCAGCAGTACTGTTGATTAATGGACAAGGCTGTGACTAGCTATTCTCTCGGGGTCGGGAGGTAATGTGGTAGTCGCTCCCGCAAAAGCAAATATACCTCACCGGGAATAATGGCGTGATATTCTTAGTTATAAACCGATTAAAACCACACGGTGTCTATACCCTGGGTGTACCCTTATATGCCTAATAAGGAATTCTCCAGGAACCCAAGTAGATATTGGTCTTCTACCAACCTTGTATGCCTTGGCAATTGAACTGCATAAATCCAAGACATAAAAACCAATAGATAACACCTTTTCCTCTTTTTTTTTAGTATTATGTGTAGTGTAAATAATGTTATAAACTAGGACGGTTGCCAGCTTGGCAATCAACCCAAACTTAAGCGTAGCGAGATTTGCCTATACAACAATAGGTCAACGTGACCGGTCGACTTTTTCCATTGATTTGGTTTTTCGGTGATTATTCCTCGATGGTAAGACCGATCTGGACATTCGACTCCTTACGACACTCAGTATTGTCTACTTGATCACCGTGCCAAATTTGGTCGAGATCGGTCAAACGGTCTCGGAGGAGTATCATTTGTTTGAAATGCAACTTCGAAACCAAAGACGCTTCGCTCGCCTTCGGCTCGCTACGCTTAATAATAGTATATATCCTTGAATACTTGTGCACACGTGCGTGTCGTCGCATCGTAGCAGAGGCGCCATAGGTGCCTTTAGCATCGAGCGAGGACTCGGGGCTGCACACGCTGGCGGACTGCCCAGCGTGGGAGGCGCCGAGGCGTGACCTAGTGGCAGCCATCGGAGTGGGAGTCCTCTCACTCGGCAGCATGATTGCGGCAATGGCGCGGAGCGCGAGCGCGTGGGCCACCGCCACCTCCTTCTGCGAGCATGTAATGCTCGCGAAGGTGATGGCGGAGCGCGCCCGGGAGTGATTTAGAACTCTCCCAGCCTGCCGTGCCCGCAGCATGCTCGCCGCGCGTCGCAGGCAGGTGGGAGCGGTGGGTGTCACGCGGTGCTGCGACGACAATCCTCTTCTGATGAGGCCGTCAAGCTGAGTGCCACCATTGTTAACATGGTACGTGTATGTAATTTTGACCCTCTTTCCAGAGACTTTACCTTCAGCTTACCATCAGGCGAGGTGAAGTCAAATTGACGTATCCTAAATATAAAAAAAAAAGGCGCCGGAGGTCGCTTAACGACCTCCGCCCTCCATGAGCGCAGGCCTGGGGGTGGCAGGTGAGGCCGCCTGTCACCCCAGCATAAGCAGGCCGGGACGGTGGGGTGACTAGCGCCCCTCCCCCAAACCGGGGTAAGACGGGGACACCGTGGTTCCCAAACCCTAGGGGGCCATCTCCGGTTACGAGTCAGGGTCAGTCGGGGTGCGAGGGATATGCTCTATGGGCAACCTTACACCCCGGCGTCTGTAGACCCGAGACGGCGTGCGGTTTTAGTCGATTCAAGCTAGACATAACAGCCCCCGCTGGGCGGCGGGGGGGTATCCGAAGGGATTTCCGCACAAAAAAAAATGAGGTGCCTTTAGCATGTTATGGGCAGCATTTATGCTGAGATGGCGACCTATTGAGGCTCACCCACCATCTATGTGTATGATCACATAATCTATATGTTCATATTTATATTTTTGTTGTTACCAACCTATGTGTGTGTGACTTTAATAAACATTTTTTTTCTTCTTTCTTTTTTCTTCGTATCAATAAGCTTAACATTGATATAAAACGATATTTTACGGATTCTATCGCGATTCATTTGATATTATTTTATATTTTACATTGATCCAGACGTTTCGGTTGCTTTTCAGCAACCCGCAACAATGTCTCCCATGGCCGTTAAAAATAGTTTTATTTCAATCTGCGACATTCGCGTAAACTTCCGACAATATCAATAAGCTTAACGTTATGTTCAATCCAAGTGAAATGATTTCACACGAATATAAAGTGAATAGTACCTATATTCATGACATCCTTCAGGACATCATGACATCAATTTTGTACATCATCAATTGCGTTCTATAATTCCTCCATTACGATTACAGTACAACATGTACCCGTAAAACTTGATTGCAATGTTTTGTGATGCCAATAAAAATAATACAACTCTCATATGTGTGAACAAACTAGTACCTCAGCTTCTGTTTCATTCTGATAAATCCCTGTGGACGTATCAGTTTTATCTGAACCAAAAATATTATTGGAAATAAATATTGGTCACTTTTTTTCGGAGGATATTGAACGAGAGCTTTTCGCAAAATCGTGGCTTACGTGTTGTTTTATTATAAAAGGTTCTGCTACCAATACTGTCCAGTTGGTGCTGCCGACACCACAAAATATTTATTCATTAATTTTCCAATCTTACTACTTTACATGATAAACCCAATGCGATAGCCAATGCCAATTAATATAAATACTACTTTCTATATTGAATTACCTGATGCCCGCGGCTCCACCCGCGTGGAAATCTGCTACCGTTTCGGTTTCCTATAGCACCCTATACCCACAATAAAAAGAAGCATATGATCTAGATCCATATATTCCAGACTATAGTCTATCCCTGTACCAAATTTCAGCCAGATCCGTATAGCTGTTAGAGCGTGATGGAGCCACAAACATCCAAACGTCTTCACAAACTTTCACATTTATAATATAAGTAGGAAGTAGGATTACAAATAATGCTGTCATTGTGAATGCATATATATTTTATTAATTTTATGCTCAGTATAATAAACTTGAAGAAAAGTTAAATATCTGAAATTAAAATCATAATATTTTCTGCTCTTCAAATCACGCGGCGAAAACATTTTCTTTACTGAAATTGACTGGCTTTTGAATTATAATGTAATAATTATGAAAAAAAATGGATGTCCATTTCTGAAGTACTGAAACATATTGTGGTGTAACGCAGGCTTTAACAATGCAATACAATTTTACGCGAATATTACACGATTGAAACCTATTTTTAAAGGATTATATCATGATTTACTTAATGACTTAAATTGTTTGAGACGTTGTGGTTACTTTTCAGCAACAATGGTCACGGAAGAGATATAAAATAAATCGCGATAGATTTTTAAAATAGAACCATTTAAAAATATATTAATAAAGAATAATAATAAATAAACCACTACGTTCTACACAGCGCTCTCTTAACCCAAAATAAGCATAGTTTAACTACCTTGTGTTATGGATTCTAAAATACTGATAAACATACATATATACTTAATTTTTTGTAAATAAATACATAGAAACACCCAGACCAATGCAACAAATAGAAATATTTATGCACACAAATAATTGCGTTAAGCGGGAATCTTACTCGCGCCCCTCAACCTAGCAGTTGAATACACTACCGCCACGCCACAGAGGACGGCAAATATAACATAAACTCACGCCTATATACCCGAAGGGGTAGGCAGAGGTGCTAGCACCCACATTTCGCCAGTTTATGTTTAGGTCCCAATGTAATAGGTGGCCTATTGCCATTAACCGGGCGCTTATAAACCTGCGATAAATACACACATAACTTCGAAAAGCATCGAAAAGTCATTGGTGTGTGCCATGGTAATACCTGGGAGCGAACCCGAGACCTCGTCTCAGCAGTCCTTTACCCATACCACTAGGCTACCGCGGTTTTTAATGATAAATCTATTAATCATTAATTTAATGTAATATTGTTTATTTGTGTCCCTTTCAATCAGGTTTTCAATTGGGAACCTATAAGTTCTAAAGCTGGACGGATGAGTCTCAAATGTGAAATCAGTCAGAAACAATTTCAAATAAGTTAATTAAACAACTTAATAATTTAAAGTTAAAATGCTTCCACCCAATTTTTTACCGAGAGCCTTTATTAAGGCGGTACAATTGATTTGAAAAGCTTTCGTCAACTAAGTAAGCGAAAGCGAGCCTAAAGTTAAATTAACGAGTTGAAAACGGCCGCGGCTCCCCGAACAAACAAACAACCACCATTAATCATAAAACTAAGACCCAACGGGGTTTTGTGCATTCAATTATTGAATGGAATCTAACCGACATTGATCGTGAACGTTGGTGGTTAGGTTTGTTCCGGTACTCAGCCACAACATCTGAGAAATGATGATTATGTATAGGGTTTAAGATCTTCAGAACCTAAGCCAACTTCACCTGTTGTTAAGCGGACGAGGCTTTTCCTCTCGGGGGTGAAATCACACGTAGTTTTATACACATAAACAGGTTTAACTACTCTATAAAAATCTCAAACTGAACGTGCGCTATGCGATAAAGAGAACGCTTTATAAACCAAAGCAAACTGATCTTAGTCAGTCACAGCGTGGCAAATCAAAAGTACTGTACAAATACAGCTAAACACATAACACTTCGTCATGTTGTGGATACGTCACGTAGTCGGGTAAAAGATTCATGAATTACCCATGATACATATCCAATTAGCTCATCGTAGAATTAGCTTAGAACCCAATCTGCCGCCTTCCGCATCCAGTCCATACCAGCTGCCGATACATCTCGTGAGATATGCATGTACATGTGTATTCACAGCCTGTTTTATCGAAATTGTAATTCCTCCCAAAATGTTTTATAATGACACAACGTTTAAACTCTTTGTTTATATGTTTGTGGGCATTTACATCGGCCATCCAAGTAATGGGCTTGGTTGGTCAACCGACATTTCGGTGTTGTGTGGGGACTTAATGGGTTTTTTAAATGTAAACATGAGGTTAAATACTCTTTAACGTGGTTTCACAAAACGGAAAATATAAAAGAAATATTAATGTGTATTGTATTTGCCTTTCGTGGATATATTATCAACACGAGTATATAAAAAGACTTACAGCCTTGATGTGCCGTGACCTGCGACTACTAAGCAATCCCTATACGATTCCCAGGTTAGGCAAAAAAAGATTATTGGGATACAATATCTTGGAAAAATTTAAGTAGCAGCTCGGATTCAGTAAAACTTTTCACATTGGGCCTTTTATTGAAATAGCAAATTTTGGGTGTTAAATACACCTCTGTTTACCCTGGGGTTATATATATGTGAGTATAATACTATGTACAATATTATACTCACATTTGTTCAAATACCTGAGCAGATCTTCATTTTGTTATAGCTAAGAACCTTCTATCACAGACATACACATGGATCAAAAAGATGTAGGTACTTATAATAACCATTTTTTTGCATCACAGTTTAAAATAAAATTAAAAAAAAACATTATATTATACAGATTTAGAAGGTCTACAAAGAGAAAACATTTTCAATTCACACAGCACTGTAATGGCCCGTAGTGTTAGGTAGTACGCGGCCGATCACGTATCACAAAACGACGATTGGCTTGCCCACCCAGATACAGGTGCCTATTAAAAAGCAATCAGTGGACACTCCGTTAACCTGGCCTCGCACGTAAAATAGATATCTTTCAATAACACTAGCAACGCTACCTGAGTAGCTTTTTCTTTTACATTCATTTTTGTTATTCGAAATAGATTTTTAGTATTGTATACGGTTGATATTTTTGTGTGTAGATTATGATCGGTTGATAGGAAGAGGAATACAGATATACTAGAATGGTGTGGTTGGGTGTAGAGGGCCATTCCAACATTCTAGAGGCCCAAGATAACCCCTCCTATAAGTCAATGCACCTGTTAAAGAACGGACTAAGCTCTGGTGCAGATTTTCCTTTCAGGGTTGCGAGGTAGCGAAGATTAAAAATGATATGCTAAGGTGGTTTGGGCATGTAGAACGAATGAGCACTGAGCAAATGATACACCAAGTATGCAAGCCACTTGTAAGTGAGCAGACAAGCCAAGATCGAACTAACAGAACAAACACTGATCAGAATGATGATCTATTGAGGAAAAGAGAGGTCAAAGCATTCAAAACTGGGTTCGCATGAACGGTTTAATGACAGTATACAAACGAGTGAGGAGAGCGCTTGTGAAGTGTGTAAAAATAGAAGTAGATAGCGGGCTGCGTTATCTGGCTACTCCAGAAGGAATGGCGTGAGTAAATATAGCCTTTAAGTAGTCACTACTCTCATTCAGATACTTTTAGGTTAGATTGATATTCCAGCACAAACTGATTTGGAATTGAAAACATTTGCACTCTGTAAAAGATCTAAGACAGGACAGATACGTTTGTTCTTGCAGAGTTGGTTCTCTAGCCCTGAGGGTAAAATTCTCTGAACGTAAATAAATGCTTACGATTAGTAGTAGTATGCTTGTAAGATAACAAAATATTTTTTAAACACTGACAAATATTTGGTTCGTCTGGCAGTTAAATATTTAGAAGATGTCTCATATATCTATTGAGCTGAAATTTCTTGATTTACCAATAGGGAATTGCATGGAACTGTAGTCCAGATGTACTACTATTGTGTAATATTCCCAATCGTCTTTTACCTTTGTCCAAAATTTCAAGCTGTTGATGGAGGTTTTTGCGTAACGGAGTAACTAACTAATAACTAAAATAAACTTGATGGAGGTTTTTGCGTAAGGGAGTAACTAACTAATAAATAAAATAAACTTGATGGAGGTTTTTGCGTAACGGAGTAACTAACTAATAAATAAAATAAACAAACTCACTTTCACCTGTATAACATTAGTTAGTTAGTTAGGAATAATAACAAGAATAAATAAATAAACTTTGGGGCCCAAGCTAACCACACAAGATTTTGTCCTGTAAGATGTTTTGACTTGACAAATGTTTTATTTTCTATCGACAAGAGCCTATAATTGGTTAGTTTAGTTGAGTTTGATTAGTCATAGTTACGTAGAATCTTGAAAGTCGAAGTTTTTTCCATTTTCTATTGAACCCTAAAAGTAAGATATTGATTGCCTTTATTATCTTAAAAAACAGCCTCCAATACTATTACTAAATTCAAAGTTACAACGAATGCTAGGAGTATTTTATTTAAAAAAAAATTAACCATTCATTAATTGCTAAGGTTTGAAAGAGACCGCTCCTTGGTGAAGCTCGATGTCTGCGAATAGGAAATATTAATACCACTGGCATCACGCGATGCTTCACCCTCTATTAAACTTTCAGAAACAATAAAACGTTAGTAGCCGATTTAAGGTAAGCCTGCGGTTTCTTTGAATTACGATGCAGATATTTTTAAATAGTATTCGTCTAGTTTAACTTTTTTTTTCTGCCCTAAGCAAACTTTTAGTTTGCTTATCTATCTTTGATATACTCCTATATCATTGAAGGGATAGGTAGACGTGTATGAGAAGCCTTGTTGTTTTTCAACTGGTTTCTGTGTCATGTAATAGGAGCAAACCCCTGAGACACTTTTCCCGAGCCGGGAATGCGTGCCACTGATTAAGATAAACAGAACTTATTAAATCTACATTTCTAATTTTTAAACTTTCGCGTTCCATGATATACAATAATGTCAACGGGAATTAACGCGATCATGTCCAGTTACTTTGGATTGCCTGACGTTTCGATCAGGTTGCACTGGCCCTGGTTAGAGGCTGACAGACCTCACTGGTCACTGGAGACTGGAATACATGATCGCGTTAATTCCCGTTATCATTATTGTATTTTCATGTTGAACTTACGTTTTATTAAGCTTTCAACACTATTCATTTATACAATTCTATAATTCCTTTCTTTTATATTTATATTTTATTTTATTTATATAATTCCTGTACTCACTATCATCTCAGATACCAACGTCTTTAACATTGAAAATCTACTTCTCTTCTGTAATCGATAAAAAATTTAGAAGTCGGTGTGAGTGGTATGTAGGTATGAAAACCTTAATTAACTTGTTCTATAGTGAAATGTTTCAGCTCGATGACCGTACATATTTATTTAAATAAATTTCACTTTCCAACACGCATAAAATCTTGCGGACAAATTAACTATTTCAATTTTTTTTATATTTTGTCAAATAAATCTAGTGAGTTGATTTTTCATATCATTCACTTCACACACAATAATTATCTTATTTAACTTTTGTATCAATGGAGTTCGCTTGCCATCTATGCCTGCCATAATTTAAGTTTGATCCTCGAATTTTATTATTGTATGAGTTGCCAAACTCAGGGGGAAGTAAAGAGATGTGTTCCTTACTTATTTTTTAAAAAGACACTTTGAGCCACGAAATAAATTCTGGGAATCTGTTACTCTTTTGTAGTTTCACATAGATTTACTTCGACGCGAATAATATGATGACATATTTACCGTGATTAGTGTTTCTAAACTTGGAATTCTTTTTCAACACACGTATTCCCATCTTCTTAGAAAAAGTATCCTAAGTTTAAGTTTAAAGTACACATAATGGTGGTCTCATTTTATACTTCACTTACAGCCACTTGCTTAGTGAGATGAAATCATATTAAGGCCCTGTCTGGACGCAAGCTACCATAATTATGCTTATTTTTTGTTTCTACGATTATTTCTCTCTCTCTATAAGAGTACTGATGCTAGACAGTTGATTTTTTTTATATATACAGCTAATTATCCACTGTTCACGCACATCCAAAACCATTTTGGATAAATAGAGCAGTTTCTTGTTAAAAAAATTGCAAAGAAACACTCTTTGAAATAAATTTTTCGTTTCAATTATCTCAATATTTTTAGCGATGACATATATATTTTTTGTTACAAATATAAAGAAAATTTAATGAACTAGTGGGATATCTACAAATTAACATCCTCAAATCCGTCATATTTTTTAAATGATTTATTTATCCGTTTGCCGCCAAACAAATCAAACAAATCAAACAGATAAATAAATCATTTAAAAAATATGACGGAATTGAGGATGTTAATTTGTAGATATCCCACTAGTTCATTAAATTTTCTTTATATTTGTAACAAAAAATATATATGTCATCGCTAAAAATATTGAGATAATTGAAACGAAAAATTTATTTCAAAGAGTGTTTCTTAGCAATTTTTTTAACAAGAAACTGCTCTATTTATCCAAAATGTTTTTGGATGTGCGTGAACAGTAGATAATTAGCTGTATATATAAAAAAAATCAACTGTCTAGCATCAGTAATCTTAGAGAGAGAGAGAAATAATCTTAGAAACAAAAAATAAGCATAATTATGGTAGCTTGCGTCCAGACAGGGCCTTAATGTGATAATCCTACTATCCTTTTTTTTTTTAACCGCGGTAGCCTAGTGGTATGGGTAATGGACTGCTGAGACGAGGTCTCGGGTTCGATCCCAGGTTTTACCATGGCACACACCAATGACTTTCGATGCTTTTCGAAGTTATGTGTGTATTTATCGCAGGCTTATAAGTGCCCGGTTAATGGCAATAGGCTCGCCACCTATTACATTGGGACCTAAACATAAACTGGCGAAATGTGGGTGCTAGCACCTCTGCCTACCCCTTCGGGGATATAGACGTGAGTTTATGTTATGTTATGTTTTTTTTTTTCGTGCGGAAATTCCTTCGAATACCCCCCCGCCGGCCAGCGGGGGCGGTTATGTCGGGCTTGAAGCGATTAAATCCGCACGCCATCTCGGGTCTTAAAACGCCGGGGTGTAAGGTTGCCCATAGAGCATATCCCTCGCACCCCGACTGACCCTGGGCCATCTCCATCCTACTATCCTACTAATATTATAAATTTAATGTGGAAGTTTGTGAAGATGTTTGTATGTTTGTTACTCAATCACGCTCTAACGGCTGTCTGAAATTCAGTAAAGGCATAGATTATGGTATGGAATAACACACAGGCTAGGCTTTTTATCCCTGGAATAGGTTCCCATGAGAAGTGGGAACGGAAACAGAGCTCCACGCGGGTGAAGCCGCGGCGACAGGTAGTAAGATATAAAAGACCACAAAACATGATATTGTATTACTAATATTGAAATCAATAAAAACAAAACGACAAACCCTTGAAACAGTATTACTGAGCTCATTAAATCGAAAGAAAGCTCACAACTGATATTCGATACTTCGATAGTATTCTGCCGATTTGCACCGCGGTCGTCAATTCTGAATATTGAGCAATAAAGCGCCCAGTCACTCGAGTGTAGGGACCAATAACGATGAAACACGATAGATTGAAACTTGAGAATAATAATGTTTTGTTTTCGGCACGATATTTGGTGTTTGGTGAGTCCAGGAATGTTGGTAAAACTTTGGAGTAATTGCATTTTGTCACTTACAAAATGTATTATTACCTGTTGTATATTTTGACTGAAAAATATGTAAGAATAACATAACTGTGTGTGTTTCACAGAATAAATACATTTTCGTTAAACAAAAACATTTATTTATGTATTGCATCTAAATTAGGTTAAATTTTTGCATCATCTAAATCGTTGAAATGGGAACCAAGTGATGTTATTTAGAGTTTTTCTATCCATAAGGGGCGGGCGAGTGAAATTAGATTTCGACCATTTCTATTAGACAGTAGACCCGTGTCACTATTAACGAATAGTGGACAGCGGTCTACTTTATGGTGATGTTAACCCCCTCTTTCGGCTAAGGTCTTTTTTATTAAGGGTCTCGATTAATATTGAAACTCTAGTTTCTTGCTTTAAAAGGGATATAGAATTAAACTAACTTTCACGTAATGAATTTCAATAAGTAAAACGTTGTAACCCTGTTTATTTATGTTTGAATCGTAGTTCCTATACTGTATGGGGTTCCTACACACCCAGATCTTTGACACCTAAGCCCACTTCACCTGCTGCTGAAGGACATGTTTCTAGCAGGCAGGTTGTGTCAGGGAATTGGAGGGTCGGAAGGCCGTCACACTTGACTATAATTTATAAATTCGAGTTTTTCAGACTAATAGTAACATACACAGTATACTTCCACAATTTCTTCATTACCATTTAAGATCTCGGTAACTGCTTACAATTGCGATCTGTTTCCTTGGTTGCTCACCTAAGTAGCATAACAAATATTTTTTAAGGATAAATGGGATATTTATATTTGTCCGAATTTATTTACTCGACCGAGGGTCATAAGAAGCTTAGAACCGAATGAGGAAAGAATAGAAAAAATATGAGGAATATATTATTAAGTTATTGATAAATATTTGTGTTTCTTTAGTACACTCATGAATATAAAACTTAAGCTTCTTTTATATTTCTTCAATTATTATTTATTAGAGCTTATTACACCGAACATAACATGAATATATTCACGTTTATAAATCCTGATTTTCCTAAAGGATCTCATTGTTTACATGTCCTTATTTCATAATTATTTGGGGTGAGCGTAATATGTGTGCTACGTATTTCCATTTAGCACAGCATGCAGTCATCTTACCATTCACGCCTATCATCTTTCACACAATCCATTTTTTCTTAGGTCTTCCTTTCCCTTTACTTTCATCCCCATGTATCACTATACATATTCGAACCTTGACAAGAGATTTCTCGTAACTTTTTAATGGTTACTACGCTACTTTTAACCTTACACTATCACTGGCAAAGATCAAAAACTTATTTACAAGTTAGCCACAAACTCCATCGCACGTCTGACATTGGCAGAATTGTCAACACATACATCGACTTCGGTTGCCATATAGAAAAATTGAATTCGAAGTTTTGAACCTTACACTATCAGTTTCAAATACAATTTAATAAGCTTAAGCTTTCTTATAATATTACTTTTATTTGAAATACATTACGCTAAAGACATGCTTGCATCAACAAACTACTATTATTGTAAATATCAATATGTATCTATTTTCAAGTGAACTATAACGTCATTGTATTATCTATACAACTGTACAAATATAAAATTAAAGTGTCTGTTAGTATTGTTAAAATAACAGTTATGTTCATGAATGCATATAAGCGTGGAGACAGACCCAGTGTACGTACGATACTTATAAAAAAAGATATAATATTTTTTTATATGGTTGTCAGTGGCTGTATCTGTCAGCCGATTTTTACGGGATTTTCCCTGGCAGATAGCTGATGTCATAAGCCGTAACTTAGGCTTAAGCTTTTATTTTAGAAATAGTATTAAGGATCAGCGTAAAACAAACTAAAATCCCGATCTAAGTCCACGCGGCCGAAATCCTGGGCAGAGCTAGTGATAAATAAAGTTCTTTATTAATAAGGGTTAATAAGGGGGATTGTGGTCGCAGCACTAGTGGGACCGGTGGGTGTCACGCGGTGCTGCGGCGACAATCCTCTTCTGATGAGGCCGTCAAGCTGAGTGTCACCATTGTTAACATGGTCCGTGTATATAATGGTGACCCTCTTTCCTGAGACTTTACCTTCAGCTTACCATCAGGCGAGGTGAAGTCAAATTGACGTGTCCTAAATATAAAAAAAAAATTAAACCTAACAAAAGGTTGTAATTCACAAACAAAATATTAGTACAATCGTCGCATATCCACTCGCCCATCAATTTTCAAGAAACGGCAGGCTCACAGTCCTTTACCCATTTTATAGAAGGGCTTTTATGTCGTCGTATACAACGACCGCTGTCTACTGTATCTTGGCTGTACAGAGATGGGGCTAGGGTACGACAATATATGTAGAATTCAAGATTCAGGGGGAATGGATAACGTGAGGTGTTTGAAGAGCGTGTTACTGTCGTATTCAGTAATATATTATGTTTATGCAATCGTTGCTTTTTTGTATCGGGCAAATCTCTATATTCGTTACTAAAGTCATTCATTCAATCAATCGTTCAATCGATCATCAATCGTTCGTATAATCGTTACGTTTGAGATGTCCACGCAACTAATAACGCTATTTTCTTCTTATAACGAGTATTTAAGTACAAAATGATTTATTATTAGATATCTTATTATTGTTAGCTCTGTGGTGACTTTGCTACTAGAAGTAGGTACTTAATACTTGATGGATTATGAAAGAGAAAAAGCATTTCTTCTCTCTTTACGTACATATTCAGAAGATTTTCATTAAATATCTTGAAATCTTAACAAGTACTCAAAATATGAAAGTGTAAACTCGTCCTTTTCTCCACTTTGCTGTGCCTAATAAGGTCCATAATCATCTTAATGTTTGTAACCTACCACCTAAGTTCGCGTTGATGAATCCAATAAATAAAATAATAGTATTCACGGACATACTAAGCGGATACTACTACTACTAAATGGATGAACAAACCAATTTTTTTTTGTTGAAAAAACGTACTATATAATATTTATTGAACCATCAATTACATGTTGAATAATAGTTTAGCCGCATAGTTTGGACCGCAGCTGAATTTATTAGGATAAAAGTAAACATATGTGTTTCATATGTGTTTAATTACGAAAGAAAATGTATGTAAGAATAACTCTAAATCGCAGGAGCTAACTAATCCGCAGGAGTAGATTAATAGCCCTGATAAACGGTAAATTACTAACCACTAATTACGTGCCATCAAAAAAAATAGCTAGCTTAATATGATTATAATACCTGTTTCATTAAAAATAAAACAGCGTATTTCAATGGTTGTTTGGTCTAGTCATTTCACACTCTGTTATCAAGGTTAATTGAATTTGCAATTAAATTTAGAAAACTATCATGCAGGAACAAGCATCGACGTTAGACTAAATCATAGATTATTATATTGGACTAAATTAAATGTAACAATTCGTAGCGTGAATGAGTATTTATTCAAGGCCTTTAATTTTGCGCTCGTTGATTGAACGAATGAAATGAATGTATAAATTGGATCGAGAAATGAGCGGTCATGTTTGTATAGTGTGCGTCAGTCAGCTTATAGATATAAATGAGATTAAACTCATTTATTTATGAATTTACTCTTATTCATCAAAAATTAGTCCCATTCATCTCAGTGAAGGCGTCGATGTCAACTATGGAACCTAAGGTGTACAATCAACAACAAAAACAACTGAATACTAACCGATTGTAGGTAATTCATGTTTATTAAAATCTATGTTCACTTTATCATTTTACGAAAAGTTTTTTAGAGCTCAGGTGATTTGTGAATTGGAATAAGTGAAGTTACTTTTCTTATTGGTACAGCCAACGATTGATATAGCTCTACATACCCCCTCGAGGGTATATAAGTATATATTTGTAAGTATATGAAGCAATTATAGAAAATAAGTACTCGCAGTATTAATATCATCTCATTTACGCTGACATTCTATTCATAATGAAAAACAAATTTTAAACTAAATAATTTTATATACCTACTTAAAACATTACGACAAGAACATAATACGAATATTTAACATTTCCGTATGCATTTCAATAATTGGTGTTCAATTCAGTCCATATTAACATTCGCATACATTATTTATATCAGAATATCGTCCGACAATCATCAGCAATTAATAGATGCGTTCGCTCTGGCGTTATAACCAAATTATTTCACGAACACATTTCTGACTATATCGCTCAAAATACATTTTATACATGTGTGATACATTAATAGCCCAGTGGCGTACGTAACGGACTGCTAAAACGAGATCTCGAGTTCGATCCCCAGTCGCGCCGGGCACACACCTCTGACTTTTCGTAGTGATGTGTGCATTAATTAATGTTAATTATCGCTTCATAATGTGCCCAATAGATGGCAATAGGTTCCCCCTCTATTACATTGGGACCTTAACATAACTGGCGAATCGTGGGTGTGTAATACACCTCTGCCTACCCCTTCGGGGAGACAGGCGTTTAGTTATTGAGTGGATACTCATAATATTGAGCATAAAGGGTTGGTTCCATATCCAGGTACCATTAATAGTAGTTACATTAATGTAACTAGTTGAACGTATTCACTTCAAGTAGTTACATTTTTACATCTACATCTCGTATGTTTTTTCGTACAAAGTGTCTGATTTGTGCCGACAGACAGTGGGTTATAAGAATAGGTAACTATTAATTTCTTTAACTAGTATTCTCTGAAAAAAAGTGCATTAAATGAGACAGTGGCTCCTTCCCAGGAGGCGTTCCGATGGGCTCTTTCAAATAATCACATTTTCCTCCTTCTTATTAAGAACAATACCTATATGCAAGAACGAGACGTTTCACCTATACGGTCCATGCTAATCCGACTTTAACCAGTCTTGTATCACCTTTCTTTATAGTACGATAACTACCTGGATTATTTTGCCCACACACGTGTTTCCTTTTACCTATAATCCAAGATTCTTCAAACGGGACATTAAAAAGTGTCCCTCAATCAGAGCACACATTTTAAAAATTCAGAATATATGGAATGGTGATTCAGTTAAATCTACCATGAGGTGGGTGAAGACAAAATTGACTACAAATAAAACATAGCACTATTATTAGAACTGTAAGCAGCATACTCGTACCTATGTTACTACGAAAGAAGGACTCTAATACGTTTGTAACTAACAGGCATGATGTTAAAGTATAATTCCTGCTACCTAAGCTTGTTTACTAATTCATGTGAAAATCAACAAAACTTCTACGGTACTTTTAGTTTGAATCGATACCAAACAGCAAGGGAACAATAATGGAAGTTAATCCGGTATATATTTTCAGTGATCAGAGAGTTCTGTCCCTATAACCATGTGGAGTAACGATGTGGTACCATAGATTTAGAATAAGCTACATGCAGTATGTGTATTATATAGTATGAAAACTGAGTGTGTCTTTTTTCTCACCACTAATATGACATCACGTAAGCTATAACGATTATATTTCCTGTGGGAATTATGTTTGTTACTCTTACACGCAAAAATAGCTGAACGGATCTGGCTGGAATTTGTTACAGAGAGTGATAATTCTCACGGAAAATATAATCGCAACAATTAAAACGCTTAATTAGTTGGCCCAATTCGGTATTTTTTATTGACTATCGGTAAAAAAGGAGTGCGGAAAGCTTGTGCACTGTACCAGTTTAAAAAAAGCTGGGATAGATACCTTGCGATATCTAGTCTATTTGTAATCTATGGTTATGACTGATGTAGACGTGAAACAGAATAGGCTAGGCACATCTTTTGCGCAAAAAGTTACGACGAAAAGCATTGAAAATAGTGTTGATGAGTCTGTTTCTCGCGTACACACTGCCAAAAAACTAATTTAAATGTAAATTTCTAAACATTCGAAAATGGAGCTATATTACAGCCAAATAAATTATTTATAAAAAAAAAAGGCCAGTGTCGCAAGGGGTAACGTAAGAATTTTATGCATACTCTATAACCTTAATCAATTCCAGTACCTAAAAGTCACGAAACATTCAAAAAAATAAATAAATATATAAACTCTGAAAACAGCGCCAAACCAGCACCTTTTAGAGCTAAATTGACAAGTGCTAAATTATCTACTTAAATGATAATTATGAAAACAAAAGCTATATCAGGTACAGTTGTAGGTATTGGAATTATTAATGTTCTTACTTTAGTCAGTTAAAAGCTAAATCAGGTAAAGCATTGGAATATTTATGTTCCTTCTTCAGTCAGCTCCAATTACTACCCTTTCAGACTCTTACAGAAATAGCAACGTCAGTCTGTGACAGAATTAACACATTCTAATTCACAGATCACCTACATATAAAATCTATAAACGACTTGGCACTCGTCTTAATAATATAAATTTTGAATACCAGTAGCTGTTACCTGCGATCTGTCAACGTCAATTATCTTTTCAGCGCATTTTTTTTAATTATTTCCATCAGTAAGAATCTAACTACCGTACGATCCTTCGGCCTTACGATCGAGAAGTCCCGGGTTCGAATTTTTATTTACAACTAATTTTTTATACAAATTCGTAATATTCAATTTTCGACCATCATCATCATCATCATCATCAACCTATTCTAGTCCACTGCTAGTCCTATACTATTTTCGCCCAACGGGTATTAATAGTAAACTGCGCCCTCATTTTCTATTATTTGAATGACAAAACCATGGCGTTTGTAAGGATACCTTCACCCTTACTACCCGATTGTTTTCATCTCAGTCTTTGTTTCAAAGTGAGGCTTTAACCAAGCAGATGTCACCACTTAGCAGACTTTCATTTATCAAAAGTGTCATACTCCAGTGACTGCAGTACAGTAGATTTATCCTAAAGTCTTTATTTTTCCTTTTTTATAGTTTTCTTTTGTACTACTAAGTCGAGTATTATTACTTTACAGCATATGAAGGAGACCTCAGAAAAAGTTAGTTCTATGTAGTATTTTTGATATTTATCAAATACTAGTAAATAATCGCGGCTCGCTCTGGTGGAATTCTAATCCCGCAACCCATGGGAGTTTAATTCAAGGATAAATTAATGTAGTCTATGTGTTATTCAAGACTATACTATACTACTACTAGACAAGACTATAATCTATGCCTGTTTTTAAATATCCACCAGATCGGTTACAGCCCCGCGTATATTTGGTCGGATAGTGGGCTCGTGTGAAGTTCTAAAGTAAATGCTACCATTCCAGATGCTATCAA
This sequence comes from Cybosia mesomella, assembly GCA_946251805.1. Classification (NCBI taxonomy): domain Eukaryota; kingdom Metazoa; phylum Arthropoda; class Insecta; order Lepidoptera; family Erebidae; genus Cybosia; species Cybosia mesomella. Next base: position 10,246,687 of record OX276392.1, read on the forward strand.
TTCTAAAATGGTGGCTTGAAGGCTTATTATATAGATATTTTCGAGATTTATATTTTCTGTCTACAATTTTCACTTAGCTGTAATATCCTATCGATATCCAATATAATTATTGGATGACTGATATTATTTCCAAGATATCATTCAATAATTAGGTTACCGTTTTGATATAACTTGGTGATTCAGTTAAAGTGTCAAATGTACTATTTTAGGTATTAATATTAATTATTAGATCATTAAAAATACATGAACAAATGTAAAAATACAATTATTAAAAGTGGAAGAAGCGAAAGATGTAGGCCAGGATCATAGCAAGTGGAAACATGTGGTCTCTGCCTACCCTATTAGGAAAGAGGCATAAATTTAAATATGTATGTAAATACATTTATTAGGTTATCGATAAAATCACACCTTTTTTTTTTTCTGTGCCGAAATCCCTTCGAATACCCCCCCGCTGGCTAGTGGGGCGGTTATGTCGGGCTTGAACCGACTAAAACCGCATACCGTCTCGAGTCTACAGACGCCGGGTGTAAGGTTGCCCATAGAACACATCCCTCGCACCCCGACTGATCCTGGGCCAACTCCGGATTCGAGATGGCCCCCTCGGTTTGGGAACCACGGTGTCCCCGTCTTGCCCCGGTTTTGGGAGGGGCGCTAGTCGCCCCACCGTCCCGGCCTGCTACTGCTGGGGTGACAGGCGGCCTTACCTGACACCCCCAGGCCTGCGCTCATGGAGGACGGAGGTCATTAACAACACGGGATTTTAGGAAGAAACAAACACGTATGAGAATTTTCGTTTCCTTTTATGTATTTACCACGATGAACAGATATTTCATATTATTATGTTAACTTGTGCGCATGGAATGTAATTAAGGTTTATTTTCCTTTCATAATAATAATATCTTCGGGGAAAAATGATAAGGACAAAGTAAAGAAAATCAAAGGTAAAATTTTTTACATACTAAATAACCGTATAAGAATAAGAATAGACATACTTCATGGCACTATCTAGAACCGTAGTATGCTTAGCTGGCTTATAATTTGGGTTCTAGAATACGGATAAACATAATTACATACATTTTAGGTACTCGATTGAGCTGGGGTGCGACTGGTTGGAGGGGTGCGACTGGTTGGATCACCTCCAAGTTTGGTGCACCCTGGGCAACGTGGGCGATGACGCATCATTGATTGCTCCTCTGGAGTAGCTGGCGTCAACGTCAACGGCCAAGAATCTGACCAACCGGCCCTTTTCAGGGCCAGCTGACCGCATTACACGAGGGGGTCGGGGCATGGCGGGCCTGCAAGGCCCGCGGGGGTGGGGGCCGCTCCAGGTACCCCTGTGCTGTTATCAGAGGGGACACTGCGAATGGCCCAGGGTCAGTCGGAGTGCGAGGGATATGCTCTATGGGTAACCTTACACCCCGGCGTCTGTAGATCCGAGACGACGTGCGTTTTTAGTCGGTTAAAGCCCGACATAACCACCCCCGCTGGCTGGCGGGGGGTGTCCGAAGGGATTTCCGCACAAAAAAAAAGGTACTCGATTTAGCTAATTCAATTGTACCGAGAAAAGCCCAGTTCTTAATATTGCTATATATTATTTATCGCATGAATGCTAGCTGTAAAGCATATCAGTTATTTAGATACGACCTATAAATCGAATTTCTAATAAACAGTAAAGTTCAAACTTTTTATTTGTTTATCGTTTCTCCAATACCCAGTAATCCAATGACGTTGAAACAAACTAAACAATAACATGTAAACCACAATGAATCTTGTAACAACAGACACATGAACCCCACACAACTACACATCGTATTTAGAAACTCCACATAAATACACATCTATTTGCACACAAAACAATTTATCGAACGCTCAAAGTAAGCAAGGCAAACTCCAAATAAATATAACCACTGAACCGCTACGATAACATACAGATTATTTACAGAAGTTCTAATTTTACAAAATAGTAAAATAATACTAGCTTAATACGAAGAATAATTTAATATTTCGCATTCAGTTAGTATAGTAAAAGATTTTAATACAGACATCAGGATGGTTTAGTAAATAAAAGTTTATACAATACATTTACATCTTTCTTTTTAGGGTTCCGTTAATGGTAAATGGCAAAAAACAGAACCCTTATAGATTCATCATGTCTGTCTGTCTGTTCGTCCGTATGTCACAGCAACTTTTTTCCGAAACTATAAGATCTATGCTGTTGAAACTTGGTAAGAAGATGTAGACGAATTAAGTATTTCATACAAAAATAAATAAAAAAACAATAAATTTTGGGAGTCCCTATACTTAGAACTGAAACTCAAACATTTTTTTTTCATCAAACCCATACATATGTGGTATCTATGGATAGGTCTTCAAAAATGATATAGAGGTTTCTAATATCATTTTTTTCTAAACTAAATAGTTTGCGCGAGAGAAACTTCCAAAGTGGTAAAATGTCCCCCCCCCCCCTGTAACTTCTAAAATAAGAGAATGATAAAACTTAAAAAAATATATGATGTACATTCCCATGTAAACTTCCAACGATAATTGGTTTGAACGGGATCTAGTAAGCAGTTTTTTTTAATACGTCATAAATCGTAAACTCCAATTCACCTTTCATTCAATCAACTCAAATATAAAAATTAAAAAAAGAACATTATTATGTTACTTGCTGCTAAGGAACTCGCACTTGACCGCTTTGTTATTTATTGTGGTGGTTTTTAATACGACTTCAGCTCGCCTGATGGTTAGCTACAGGTTAAACCATTACAGACACTGCTAATGCTACAACGGTGGCCCTCAGCTTGACATTAGATGCTTTTTCACGTCCACTTAAGTGATCCGGGATTGTAGGAAGAAGTAAACGCGCGTGCTGGTAAAGAATACCAATACGTTAAATATGAAAAAAGCCACACAAGATCGTGATATTATTGCGTTGTTCCTGTCAAGCGACATCATGTTTGGTTGTGTTTTTCTGCAAACACGGCAGTTCGGTTGATAAACGAGCTTTGATTTCACGTGTCACTACGGACCGAGTGACAGGAAAGATCGCGAAACCGGCTTTCACGTCACACATATAGTATATAATATATTTCGTCTCAGGCCTGTTAGGAAATGGAGTGGGTGTCATGTAATTTTGTCGGAGCTGTTATAGATAAAGTGAATCGTTGATCTTGTTTGTGAATGTTATACCGAGTTTATTTAGGAGAATATTTCACAGCATGTCATTGTGGTGTGATTGCTTTTATACGTGAGTATATATTTTCATTTTTCGACTACTCAGGTAACATTTTGTTTTTTTTTATTGATATAAGGAGTCGAATTGGACCACAGCCTTGAACTGGACAGATCTAACTGATTTTAACTTTCTAAAGTTAACAAATGATTCAGAATGAAACATATCAGAAGAGGCCCGAAGACATGCTACCTATGTCTACTACAAATAGACCATGTATCTGGTAGTCTAACTGTAACAAGACAGCGCCATTAGAATGTAAGTAAACTCGCAGATGTGGGGCTCAAAGAGCGCGAGTAATTGCGCGTACAATAGCGACATTAAAGTCCCGCTGCGCTTATTAAAAAAGAACAATACCGACTAACTTCCGAGATTGTGGGGTTTGTTCGTTTTCTGTTACGTCTGTTCCGTTTATTTGGACTAGTGTTCGCAGCAAGTCTAAGAAACGATGACAAAAAAAAATATTTAATCATTTTAGCTATTCTATTTGATGCTAAAATGCATTAGTTGTAATAAAAATTATGTTTATTATTATAATATATGTTAGTTATAAGTAATTAATGTGACCTGCTTGCACCAAATAAAAGTTTATTTCTTTCTTTCTTTCTTTCTTTCGTTACGTTAGCTCGAGTAGATCAGCTGGACTGGGGATTACCACTTACACAATATGAACCTTTATTTATAGTAGGAAGCCGCAATTCACATGAAAATCCTTTATTCAATTTTCCTCCCCCTCTACATGCCTGTAGTAACCACGGAATATAGAATTAAGACGAAGAATCCAGCATTATTGTATTGTAACGAGATTGCCAACTAATTGCCATTTATTTTTAGTCTTTTTATCTGTTGAAAATTATAACTAATCACGTTTTGATATGATTGGTAATAATTAAGTGAGATGTTGGTGACACTGGTTTCCATAACTAGATTTAAGAGTACTTTCCAGTGATAGCTTCTATTATTATTATAATATTTAAAAATATTGTTTATGTCTGGTTCAATGTATCGGATCGGATGTTAAGGCGTACACTGTCATCTACATATATCCAGCAATGGACTAATTCTTTGCCTAATACTCTAATAGATTTATTGGATCAATATTTTCTAGCGTCATTCACTGAGTAATTCGTTTTAGCATCCATGAATTACTTTTGAACTGGTTTTATATATTTTTACGTTAGGTACATGATCAACAGATAGTTATTCAATAAATAAAATACTACATATTTCAATCTTGTAGCAGTAAACTTGAAGTTTTCAAATAACATACACAATACTAGTAAGTTTTTTAAAACTGCTACAGTTTCAAGTTAAACCATAAATTGAAAACAATTGCCGTCAATTATATTGGCAACACAATTTTCTTCGTCGCCATAGTGGTCAATTTCAACTAAAAGATTGGTACGATTCTTTTTATACCTATTTTGATTTGCAGTTATTACTTTACGCTACCTCTGTAATAGTTTAGGCAGTAAATTCTAGAACTTTGATGTCAGAAATATCACTTACTTTAATATTTAGTCGTTTTCTAATTAAAGAATTAATTTAGTTTAGAAATTGACTGGTTTGTTTCCCAACCACGGTAATAACCATTAAAAACAGTAGCTATTTACCTTATCCCAAAAAATATCTAAGTAGTAGATAGTGTCGTGTCAATCACAATAAGGAAACTATACTTTTAAGCTTAACAATCAATGTGACTTTTCAATGCAATGTAAATCGCAATATAATAATATAATAATTTCTTTATTGACACAAAAATACAGTCGACAGTAAATATGAATTCCCTGGTCCCCAAACTAGTGTGAACTGTATTTCAGGGACCAGTGCCTTCACCTATTTAGCAGTTTCAATTTGATGCCAATAGACAAGCGGAAAAAAAAACTAAACATAATAAAATAAAAATAAAAATAGTGAATACAGAAAACAATTACTAAATTAACAGTATTATCTTATTTTAGCCTATAGTTACTAGCGAAAATCCCGAACAAACGTGAGAAAGCTTGCGCATACGCATTGCGCAACTAGAGTACATTGTCGAGATTGTTGCCCATGATTGTAGTACATACAAAATTTAAGTTTATGCTTAGTTGTGCGAGTACATTGTGTGTATGTAGATGAGGGTGTGTGTGTGTGTGTGTGCGTGTGTGTATGTGTGTGTAAGGGTGTGTGTAAAGGGTGAGGGTGGGAGTATTTGTATATATGTGTGTGCGTGGGTTACCTATTTGTGATCATGTTTTCAATTTCACCGTAATTATGTTGCCATAACCACTCCCGTAGTATTTTTTTAAATTTATTGTTGGTGAATTTGTTACATTCTTTGTGTAACTTTAATAGCTTATTGTAAATAGATGGAGCAAGAACATCAAAGTGACGTTGGGCAAAAGTTGTTCGTACTCGAGGTACTGTAGTTCGGACCACCCGTTTAGTTCTTTCAGATGGGCTAAGTAAGGTCTGTTTGTGGTACTTTCTTAGTATTTCGAATATAAAATTTTTCCTAACTGAGAGAACATGTGCTCGTTCATATACGTCTGCTGTTGGATGACGGTAGGGTAGATAAAGCAAAACCTTTAACACAGCACGCTGTGCTCTTTCAATTTCTATAAAGGATGTTTCGCATGCTCCCCCCCATGCACAGATGCAGTATCTGGCCAAGCACTCGCATAGCGCTCGGTATGTATTTATTAGGGTATTTTTGTTAGCAACATTTCGTAAGATTTTGAAAATATGCATCATTTTCCTAATCCTGGAGGTCATTGTCGCTATCTGAGCGCTCCAATCGAGCCTTTCGTCTATTATTGTGCCTAAATATTTAATTGATGGGGTGCGAGATAATGAGTCGCAGGCGCAGTTACGTCGGTTTGTAGTGCGATTGCATGGAAACATATGAATTTTGATTTGAAAATTGTGACCTGGGTTTGCTATGTAGGATTTATGGAAGCATACAAAGTTAGTTTTGGAAGTATTGAGTGAAAGTAGACTGTTTTCCAACCAGTGAGTAACTTTAGCTAGTCCACTCTCAGCCACTCGGGTGATCCTATCCCATGAATTACCGTGGAATAAAATGACGGTATCGTCCGCAAACATCAAAAGTTCCGCGCTCTCTAAAGGAACGTTAAATAGGTCGTTTATATAAACTAAGAATAGGGTTGGAAAGAGTGCACTGCCCTGAGGTACACCGAAACTACAGACGGCACTGTCACTCTCCTGATCGCCCACCCGAACAGTCTGCACTCGATTTGTAAGGTAGTCTCTAAACATTCCAGAGCAATGCCCCGTATTCCCACATTCTCTAATCTCGCCAATAGGATCTTTATGGAGACCGTATCGAAAGCTTTCTAAAGGTCAAGGAAGACTCCAGCACATCTCTCTCTTTTATCCAAGTAGGTAGTTATGGAGGTAGTGAGCCTTAGAACAGCATCTTCAGTGGATTTTCCCTCTCTGAATCCAAATTGGTGATTGCTGATGCGTTTGTTAGTCTCTAGGAACGATACCAGTCTCTTGTTGACAATTTTCTCTAAAAGTTTAGCTAGTGTTGAGAGTAGGGAGATTGGTCTGTAATTAGCAGGGCTTTCTTTATTACCTGCTTTGTAAATTGGGCATACAATGGCTCTTTTAAATATGCAAGGGAAAGTTCCTGATTCAAGACTGAGGTTACAGATATGGGAGAGCGGAGAGGCTAGAGTAGTGATATTTTGCTTAAGGATATCGGTGGTAATTTTATCTACACCCGGTGAACTGTGAGACCGCATCCCATGCACAATATTTATGATTTCTTGGGGATCAGTTGGGTAAAATGCCATTGAGTCCCTAGGCGAATTTTGAGTACTTGCCAGAGATGCCAGGTCTTGTTCGGATTTATTAATCTTGTGCAATAATTTATGTGCTAGGGTACCTCCAATTGACGTGAAATATTCATTAACTGTATTCAGAGAGTCTATTGGTGAGTGATTTATTTTCAATAGTTCTAATGAGATACCCTTTTTTTTTATCAAGATTACAGACTTCTTTTATGATTTTCCATGTCTGCTTAATGTTTCTCTCGCTTTGGACTAGCTTATCTTGGTAAAATCGTTTTTTAAGATCTTTTATTAGTTTATTTAAGGTATTTCTGTAATTAAGGTATTGTTGTTTAAGGGTTCCATTGTTAGGTGCTTTTTTAACTTGTGAGTGCATTCGATCTTTCTTCCTAATTACTTTTACAACCCCTTCAGAAATCCATGGCTTAAGTGGTTGGTGACGCTTGGTTATTAATTTGGCCTGAGTATTTTCTGCAATAATCGTAGTTAGTGTATTTGTGAATATTTCCGCAGCAGTGTTGGCATCTCTGGTTTCGTAGATACCATGCCATGATTCCTTCAAAAGTGCAGATTTGATGGATTCGGTGTTAATTATCACTCTTCTGTGGGTGTTAGATTTTTTATTAATTGAAGCCTTGCTGATATATAGCAAAATAGGTCTATGGTCAGTAAGCTGCTGCTCAAACACAATCGTTTTCCAGGGGTTACATGTGTTGACCATAAAGTGGTCTAGACATGTTTCCAGCCTGGTAGGTTTTGTGATTCCTAGCTTAAGCCCGTGCATGGCCATAAGATTTAGGTAATCCGACGATTCCCCTGTGTCCATTAGGGTGTTTATGTTAATATCTCCAGTAAGTATAACATTTTATATAATGTAAGTCGCAATAATTGGCGAGGAAAAATATTTTTCTGGATTATCTCAAAATCTCCACCATGTGTAGGTAATTATAAATTTATCATTTAAGTAGAAATGTGATAGGATTGCAACTCGATGATAAAATCTGTTAATATTAATTTTAAAAAGAGTTGTGTTTTTATTATCTTTTTTTGTCTTACAGTATTTGCCTATTGCCTTGCGAATCTGACTTTAAATCTTGCAGTTCATAAGTGTTACTTTGTGAGTTAAATGAAAAAGATATTTGAGAATAAAAGAGATACTTCGTTGTGAGTATTTTTACCATAGATGCGCAATTCCTGTTTGATAAATAACTAGGCCATGGCCTCGGGCAGAGACATGGTGAATTACACAATTATTAACGATATTCCATGCTGAAATTTAAAGGGAATTTGTAGTAAAATTATATCAACATCATTTGAACGTGTGTGAAGCAGTACGCACGGCGCCGGTCTGTGTCATTAAGCGGAAGACTAAGAACGAGTTAAAAATCCAAAATAATGCCATGCTTTTTCCGTTCCTATAATTTTAGAAGTTTTAGTTGTTTCTATTTCTTAAGGTAATTGTTAAAGGTGTTTTATATTAATTTTAAAGCCATCTTGTATGATAATAAGCCTGACTAAGAACATCTGAAATCATGGATTAGGGCAGACGAAATGAGCAAAAAGTGGCCAAGTGCGAGTCGGACTCGCCCATGAAGGGTTCCGTAGCAGCAAGTAACATAAAAATGCTTTTTTTTTAATTTTATATTTGAGTGGGTTTTATTTATTATGAATTTATTATTTATCACGTATAAAAAAAAACTACACACTAAATCTCGTTCAAACCAATTTTCGGTGGAAGTTTACATAGTAATGTACATCATATAATTTTTTTTTAGTTTTATCATTCTCTTAGTTTAGAAGTTACAGAGGGACACACATTTTACTACTTTGGAAGTGTCTCTCACGCAAACTATTCAGTTTAAAGGAAAATGATATTAGAAACCTCAGTATCATTTTTGACTATCCATAAATACCGTAACGTAGGGGTTGCTTGAAAAAAAAAATGTTGAGTTTCAGTTCTTCGTATGGGGAGCCCCCAAAATTAATTGTTTTTTTTTCTATTTTTGTGTGAAAATCTTAATACGGTTCACAGAATACATCTACTTACCAAGTTTCAACAACATAGTTCTTATAGTTTCGGAAAAAAGTGGCTGTAACATACGGACGGGCAGACAGACAGACATGACGAATCTATAAGGGTTCCGTTTTTTTGCCATTTGGCAACGGAACCCTAAAAAGAGGTGAAACCTACAGATTGATTGCACCATGACTTCATCGATCAGTGTTAACTTTTCCTCATTTCATAAGAAGATTTAAAGAAGCTCCAAAACTTGAAAGACTAAAATATGGGACTAAAATAACAGTCTAGTTTGGCGGCGTTGGCTCAATTATGATATGGGACGAATATGAGAATTGAGAGGTAGTACGGAGTTGTATGTAGGTTAATAGAGAATATGACTCCTGATTGACGTATCAGGGACATTTTGGAAGATAATGTAGTTTTATTTACGGCACTTGAAAATATAAACAGTACTCTTTACTAGTTTGACCACTAATTCATAGCACAATCCCGTCATGAGAAGACTCCGGTAATAAACTCAGCAGTATTTTTTGAGGTCTATTTACAAATTTATTAATGTCATTATATTTATATATAATTGTCATAAATTTGTTATATCCAACTTTAACCTGTCGAGGCTGCGGTATTTTTTTCCAGCTGTTGATTGAGCAATTCCCTGTTATTATTGGCATTGTTCGGCAATGTAACGTTTTCGTTTACTTTTTATTGCCATCGTTTGTCATAAAAGCTATAGTTTAGTTGAGACAATGGCCAAAATGAATCCATTGCGAGTTATTACACTAGAAGAATTTTATTTCTTTTTCATGGTTAGTTACACCGAGAAATTTCTAGATGAGCGAATCTTGTGTTGGGCTTTATTTGATTTTAGAAGATTGTTTTTTCCAGTGCAAGGAACTTAGGCCATATATTACTACTATTGTTTGCTAAATTCTTTATCTAACTGAGCCAACATTCTGGACTATTACATTATAGTCTGAGATCCAGTACATAATAATAAAGGCCTACAAATATTCCACTAGGTAATATAATCTTTATAGGTATAAGAAAACATAGAAATTGCAGTTAAAAATAATTATATAACTTTTTCGTTTGTTTATTTTAATACATTATTTCCTTTATTAATTATTATTCCTCTTTATTAACTTTTAAATACATATAATTACATTTTTAAATATATATATATTAAAAATAAAATAAAAATATATTTAAAAATATAAAAACCGTGCTCCACCGGCATCGGGTACAGGGACCAAGTTGCCGGTGGTTACGGCCCCAGGGAACTGCCTAGCAGAACGGCCTTCTGCATCAGGCCTTATGTGCATCAGGTATTATTATTATTATTATATAAGTTTATACTATTATATTCTAATTTTCTACCAAAGTAGGTTCAATGGAGCCTAAAATTTACTTAGACGAAACTCAAATGGAATTTCGTACACAAATACGAATACACTATGCAAATACAATAATTTGCTGTTAAATTAGTTAAACATAGTTCAAAAAACACAGTGTGCGACAAATCACAGATCAAATATTTAGACGTTTTATTTTCAAAGTAAGACAAACTTCGCCTATTTTCGAAAAGCCAAGAACGTCAGCCATGTTTAAATGTAGATAGTGGGTAGGCTTACTACTAACACAAACAACGCAAGTCACGTCTCACAGTAAGCGGTCACCGTGATCTATAAACCATAGTTATATCAAAGATGTGACTCAAGCGCGAAATATAGAAAAGAGAAAAAGAAAGATGTCGAAATGGATAGAAGTGAAATCAAGACCTCCAGTACCCTCATACACCACTCGAAATATAGCATACTGCTGTAACTTGAATTAAGTTTGTTAAAAATATATTTGAGTTCAACTCAAAAACTTAATTGGAACGGAAGCCTTACAAAGTTTAGTACTTAGTAAATAGATTTATATTACTTAATAAGTAGTGTATAAATACTATTTAATTCTAAAGATTATCAATTAATGAAGCCCTGCGTACTTAACTGGGCACACCTGTGACTTTGGCTCAATAACCATTGCCGGGGAATATAATGGAAGCAGACGAAATTGTACAATAGCATAATGAACTTTATATCAATACCTAGGTATATAGTATTTTTGTTTTTTTTTTTAAATTTTCCAATAGAACAATGTAAATTGAGCTTTACGAGACTGAGTTGTATTCTACTGTACTAAAGCTAATTTGAAAGTCTCTTTCACGATAATGTAACGAAACTCGTATACAGTATGTATTTGCTTGCCTGAATATCTGCCAGTTTAAACCCTTGACAAAGCCTCGGAGCAAACATCAGCGGCTGTCACTCCACAAACCCATTTGCCTGATGATACTTTACCACGGACCCACAATGCCGCTCCTAAATTATTACGTACTACAATGCACTCGCGTAGTGTGAACCTGTTCTAAATGGTGTAGCCGTAAAACATTGGATATCTTGTCAGCTTTGCACCCGTTCAGGCGAGGAAGAATATTTTATCACTGGTTCTGAATTTTTGAAAATTGTAAAATGAATTGTTTGGAGTGAACGTTGGAAGTTTGGAGGTACAGGCGAGATCCATATAGTTCACAAAGAAATTTGCAGGAACATTAAGATTATTGCTTTTACATTTATAACCAAGAATTTAATAAGAAGCATGAGCAAGATGAATGAGCAAGAATTGAATGACCGAAAGCCCGGTTGTAGAACCTGACAATAAAAACCCACAGCCACTCTTTTCTGTTTTTTTTTCTTTTTTTTTTATACCACTAAGGAGGCAGACAAGCACACGGCCCACCTGATGGGAAGCGGTTACCGCGGCCTATGGACGTCTGCAACACCAGTGGCGTCACAGTCGCGCTGCCGACCCTGTAAAGGAAAGGATGGGAAAGGAGTTTGGGAGGGGATGGGAAAGGAGTTTTGGCTCCGGCACTCTCACTCACCAAACGGAACGCAACAGTTCAAATACTGTTACTTGGCGTCGATATTCTGTGAGAGGGTGGTGCTTCCCCGGTCGAGTCGGCCCATTCATGCAACGGCCAAAATGGCTGTTGCTTGACTCTACCACTCTAAAAATCTGATCGCCATTAATTATAATGATATTGTTTACTAACACTATCATCATCATCCTTCTAGCGATTTTGATGTGAGCATTAATTGGTACAGTCTACCCGCTTACTATCAAGTTAGGACATATGATTGTCCGCTACTTCACTAGTCTAAAAAACTATCATAATTATAGTCAAAAGCAAGAACTCACTCATAAATAATAAAACGCGTAAAATATTAAAATGATTTCAATTTAAGTCTCGTGAAGAAATGAATAAATTATTACTATTCTGAATGCCTGACACTCAGTGGCATCGTGAATAATTGTAAACTAAATTCAATAATCCACACGGATTATCGGATGTTACTCTAAACTTGAATTTACATTTTATTATCTAGTAATTCCTATCAATATTATAAATCCGAAAGTTTGTGAAGATGTGTGTATGTTTGAATATTTGATATTTAATCACTGTTCAGTGTTTGAACGGATCCGGCTGAAATTTGGTTCTGGTATAGATCATAGTCTGGAATAACACATAGGCTTCTTTGTTTTCTCAGGAATTGGTTCCATAGGTTTGAATAAAATTATATCTTTCTTGCTTTCTTTCTTTCCATGGAAAGAAACAATATTACAATAGATATTATTACAATATTACAATAGACAAGAGATATTATTTTATATTTTTCTTTTGAGATGTTGTAGTCACAGATTGAGGCTGGGCTCCACTGAACCGCTTTCATTAGAGCTACGCTGAACGAGGCTACATAGGTGAATGAAATGATTGTATTGGTTCTTAACAAACGCATCCCTCTCTACACATCCTCGCACATCACTAGTAGAAACGCAGATTTAGAGTCCCAGCATGCCACCAAACTGGTGCAATGCAAAATCTTACCTTGCTTCTACTTTATGTGAATCTTTAACACTATTTAATTTATCAGTTAATCTATATAATTACAAAACAAAGTCATGTTAGTGATGAATGGGATAAACTCAAGAACGGGTGAACCAATTTTGCCATTTTGTGATTTTTCTTAAGGAAATCGCGACGATCCCCTTTGACCTAGAATCACAAAATTTGGCAAAAAGCAAGGTCTTATAGCACAAATAGAGGAAAAATTCCAAAAATAAAACGCTTCAAAGGGCAAACTTTGCAAGCTACCGGTATTGGTGCTCAGATGATGAAGATTTAAGCTCAACCATACCTCCTACAAATGAAATGGATATAGGTACCTTCACAAGAATAAAAAAATCTAATCTCTTTAAAACTGCATAAATTCACTAGCGACTCTGGTCCCGGCTTCACCCGGGCACAAATTCGTCTAAAATTCTATAACCCGGCTGTAGCACCATCAACCAACGCGAAAAAAACGAACTATCTTTGAAGCGGGTTGTATGTGGTGTCAAAATTTGAGCCCAACCGATGCCGAACTTTTTGACTTTTTGAAGCGTACCTACATAATGCTTTTTTTTTTCAGAGGCAGGCATCATGGGCCCGCTTTGTCTACAAAGATTTGGCAAAGTCGCTGATCGATGATCGACGCTACATGTGGCCCGAAGGCTGGACTTTATCTCACACAAAGAATAAGCATTGCCATTTAACGTAGTCTGCCTGCCAGCCCTTCGGGAACATTACCAGTCATTGATGATGCGAAGGAATTCTATAATGCATGTATGTAAATATTTAGGTATCTGTATTTAGTTATTTTAGTTTATGTTTCAGTTTGTTTAAATACGATATTTATAATTATTTGCACATATTGTTGGAAAACAAACCAACTTAACATTTTTACATGCATAACTGTTACAGTACGTTGGCAATAACGACAGCAAACTATTCGAAATTCCCTAAAGTCCAGCCGACAGTCCAGTTCATAGTTCGTTTCTCTAACGCTGTGTATAGTTTAGTCCCGTAAATGTGCCGCAAAATTGTAGGAAACTACCGTTGAACAATGGACATAATAGTAGTTTAGCTAACGACTAAATCCCACTTAAATAATATGCTTCAAATATTTAATGGGACCGTCTGAATGGTTCGCTTTGTTCGTTATGTTTTATTTTAGTACCACACGGTACTATTATATTATTATATTATAAAGCGAATTTATTAAAATTACACTTACAAATTTTAGACGTTCGAAGATAGTGTCTTTATTGATTGATGTCAATTGGCACAGATTATGTTTACGACCATAATAATGTAAGATGCAATGAATATAGTCTACGTAGATTTAATGTTAATATAGAAATAGTAGATTGTTAGACAAAGGTTGAAAATCACCCATTTCACCTGAGGTATTTCTGGCATTCGAAAGAAGTGAGAGCGCCAATAGTTCAAGGGTGAAATGAATGACATTCACCCGAGCTAAACACTCTACTTTTCATTTCGACTATGTGAGGAAATTAAGATCCATCGCACTGGAATCACTTTCCGAAACCATTTTTAACCACAATTAACACAAGGTATTATTTATATTTAATCTCGTGTTCCCGCTAATTCTTTAGCAAACTTTCATTGTATTTTTTAATTCTAAAAAACAAAAAACCACGTACACACTGCCACATATTAGAAAAGTTTTGAAAATCGAATCTATTGGTTGCATTGTAATCGAGTTGGTCACGAGATGTGCATCAAGATGTCAAGATATCAAGGCATTATGACGTATCTTAATTATCATAGACTCCATGGCAAACCCTAAAATTAAAAAAAAATACTTTCCGCTCTAGGGATGAAATAAGCTACTTTCCACCCGGCTCCCATAAAAAATAAACTTTCCGAACAGGAGAGATGAAAAACCATTTTTCATCTCTCCTGTTCGCAAAGTCATAATGCCTTGATATCATGACGCTTTTTTTATGGCCGCCTAGATACTCGATTACAATGTAACCAATAGATTCGATTTCCAAAACTTTTCTAATGTTGGCGGTGTGTACGTGAATTATAACTTTCTTTTTTCAGAATTAAAAAAAAACAATTTAAGTTTGCTAAATAAGTAGCGGGAAAACGAGATTCAATATAAATAAATACCTTGTGTTAATTGTGGTTAAAATGGTTTCGGAAAGTGATTCTAGTGACATGGATATTAATTTAACTCCCGATGAGATTTAAGAACAGGTAAAAGCTGTTGTTAATAATCTATTTTCTAATTGTTCTAATTTTACTTTAAATTTTAACTGATAATCAGTATGCCTGTTCCATTAATGTGTGTGTAGTATTTTAATTTTCTCACATAGTCGAAATGAAAAGTAGAGTGTTTACCTCGGGTGAATGTCACCATTTCACCCTCGAATTATAGGCGCTCTCACTTCGTTCGAGCGCCAGAAATATCTCGGGTGAAATGGCTGACTTTCAATCCTTGTGTAACAATCTACTATGGCCCAACCAATACCTTCGGGACCAAGCCAAAATCACCTGCAAATCGGTGCAACTGCTTGGGTTGGGCATTCAGATGACATTCTTTCCCATAAAAGCTATATATTATAAGCGGTATCAAAAGGAGGAGGGAGAGTAAGCGAACCTTGGACCACGAGGTGTACGATGTTAAGATGATGATTATATAAACACCAGTGAAAAATGCTGTAAATGTGTATTATCACTGTAACCATGAATTGTAAGCCCTTGGATGGTTTACCTCCACAATTGAGTCAATTGGATTCTAGGATAGTTTCTATTCTTGTGCATTTTTTCAATTTTACAAAAACATATATCGAGGGTTGGGTGTTAAAACCCGATAAGTAAAAAAAAACGAAAGTAGTTTTAATAGCCCACTAGAATCAAAATTTTTTGCTCTTCCTAGTGATGTTTCCAGATAACCCTATTTTAGAGTGTAAAATAGTGATATACTAACCAAATAACCCAGTAAGTGCATTTCTAAATAATAATTTTAGTTGAAAACACTCTAAAACTAGTTATACTTAAACATTTCATATTTTGCTTTGCGAGAGAACCAAATAAAATGTATTTATTGGTATTGAAATCTTAAGGATAACCACGTTAATCATACTAATACAAAAGATAAAAGCACATAATTTTGTGTAACGGATTTTAACACGAGAAGTAATTTAATAAATACAAAAAAAAACTAAAATTAAAAACAGAATTAAAATTGAATTAACGGGTTTTAGCTCTAGATGATTTATTATGATTACACGTAATAAGAAGTTATAAAATCCAATAAAATTGTAAAAAAATAATGTATGTTTACTTAATGGGTATCTAGACTGTTTTAATCAATATTTTAATTCAACGTTCCTCCGGGGAAGAACCCGATAAGTATGTTTGACCTCTAGGTGTAAGTTCACGAAAGAAACATGTTGTGTCTTGTACCGCACGCGTACTCAGTTTTGTGAAATGGTGGCGTGCGCTGCTTTTTATGTTTTTTCCATTGAAAAGGGACTCAAAAAGGTGTATGATGAGCAATCGATCAAGAAAATTAGTGAGTCTAGCTTGCAATGGATCTCGAAAACAAGGTAATTCATTTTTTATTTCCTATGAAATACCTATGTAAGTACTATGGATTTACAAGCTGTTCTACAGATACCTTGTGGAGGTGACATAAGAAAATTAGTCCTGTACAATCTTACCATATTCGAAGCACGTCTTCCAAATAATGCTTACTGCCTATGCTGGAGTGAAATAAATGGAAAAAAAGGCAGTTGCGAGATAGGAACTTGTCTCTTCCACTATTTATCTAAAGAGATACCTAAAAACGTGACAGAGTCGAGCATTTTTTCAGATATATACAGTGGCCAAAACAGGAATCAACACATTTCAGCTCTTTTACTCTGGGCTGTGCAGAAAATAGAACCTTCAGATAATAGAACAAAAATTCTTGGAAAGTGGGCAAACCAACATGGACGTTGACTCTATGCATGCCGCCATTGAAAATGCCTCCAAGAACTTATCAATCAACAGTATGTCAGATTGGAAGAATGTTTATAAGTCTGCCAGAAAAAAGAGAAACAAAAATAGTTAAGACCGATGAAACGAAAAAAAATTGTGGTAGATAGCTACAAAGTGAAAGATAGAAAATATAACGAGATGTTAGACCTAAAAAAAGCTAAATGCTCTAATAATCAAAATAAAATTAAAGATAATAGAAAAGAAACTGTGAACTGGTTAAAAATACAAAAAATACGTTATGTGAAAGGGGATTTAAAAATATACTTCAACTACGATCAGAATGAGGAATATAGACATATAGAAATTTTAAGTACCACTCAAAACACACCTAAAACGAGGGCAAAGCGATTTTCAACCAACATGCAACTACCAGAACGGCTGGAGCCTGGCATCATTAAACTGTCATACTGCCATTGCGGCGCCAAACAGAATTGAATTCGTATCACTGAGGCTGCTGCTGTTCTCCAGATATGGAAGCAGCATCGAGTTAACAGCCTCAACGACAGCCCGATTTTAGTGGCTCAGAGCAATTCTGGGGATCCGAAACCTCCTTTCGAGAGGTGTTTCAGGCACCTCCAGAATCGCCTCCTCTAGAATCCTCCCAATTCGCTCTTTGTCCTGGGAAACTGTTCCCTCCCCCCCTCCGTCAACAGCTAAACGTAGAGATGCGGTGTCCATCACAGCTGACACTTAGGTTCTGTACTGATGCGATAGACATTCGTCCTTGAGCTGGTACAAATGGAGGGGCTGGAACAGCCTCACGTCGCAGTTGGTCGAGTTAGAGCGCAGCGGAAATCGAACTCGATCGGCCAGGTTTTAATCCGTGATGTGAGTCAATGTCGGCTCCAGAGCTTGGAAGTTACGAACCAGTCTTGCTCGCCGCCCAACGCCAGCAGTTTCTACTCAAATCGCCCCAAAGTGGGCGCGCATGATATTGGCATTTTGTAATCGTGTCCATTTCATGCGCCGCCCTCCACCGGGTGCGGGGTGCCTGTTGCTGAGCTCTTACAGACTCTGCAGTCACCAAGTCTCCCGGTGGCGATTGTGGTGGGGGTTCGACCCGGCAAAGTGCCCGTGCCGGGCCAGGTCTTGGTCTCGATTCTTTGAAATTGTGACTCATCTTTGGGCCTTGGAAAGTGGAGTGCAAACGGTCACTGCAGACAGTACCTGCAGAAGGCTATTTTACCCCGGAGAGACGCCTGGACCTCCGAGGGGACCGTTAGCGAGCCAGTCTTTTAGCACCCTGCGCCATGCAGCCGCTCGGCACGGTGCCTTTCACCTTCCCTTCGGCTAGTGCGGGTTACTTGCGCGGGTAAAACATCTCATATTAGTTGTTCTACCCGTGGGCGATGGGTTCACCACATCCCTACGCCACTTTAAAAAAATATATATTTTATTTTTATTTAACCCAATAAGTCAGCCCCCCAATTTACTAATTACAATTTTATGCAAAAGTTTATTATTAAACATAGACTAAAATCATAAAATATATTGTTATAGATATATAATTTTACTAAGTTACTAAGTAATTTGCATTAACTCAATATATTAGCCTATTTTTTATTGCCAGCAAACTTTAACATTGATTATCTCGAAAGTTAATTTTTCACATTTAACGGGTTTGAACACTCAACCCTCGATATACGTATAGTAATATAATATTTTGTTCTACATTTTCAAGTATATACTGTTTTGACTATCAAAAACCAGGCGTAGATAATCATTTAAGCGAATCATGAAATAATTTTGAGACCGTCGAACTAAGTACCACCAATTTTGAATATTACTCCATATGGAGCTGCATAAAGAATATTCACTTAACCTGATATATCTGTCACCATAACCGCACCAGAGTAAATAAGTCAAATCTAAACCAATTGATATTAAAGGCCATCAAACAAATTAAACGGCTCAACAGGTAGCGGACAGCAATCAAAACGCACGCATTTTATTTGCCCATTTATACTGGTATACGTGAGCCACTCACACGCTTCTTAAAATAGGGGATCTGGATGAAAAAGTACCTTACACTGCATGACGGATGTATCCCTCTTTAAGGGAGAAAATGACTGTAGTTTATCACATGACTTGTTTTACTCGGATGACACGGGAACGTATTGGTGGAACGTACATACGTTCGATTGCGTTCGCACGGAATCGCATGAAATATGGCCGCTGTTGTGCTGAGGTAGCATTTGGCGTAAATGGTGCGTCTGAATACTTTTTTGCTGGGAGGTAAATTGTGTGTAGTGTATTGCTTACAGAATTGCTGTGAGAGAAATATATGTATTGGATATTTTTGACAGGGTTGAATGCCGTGTGGAATTTTATTTACTTATCTGAGTTTAAGTCATATAAAAATACCTGAGGTTGAATAAATTATTTTCAGACGTCATGATGTATGTCGAAGGCATAATAGCACCCATATTTCACCAACTATATTTACGATCCCGTGTATTAGAAGCGAGGCTATTGACATTAGCCTGGTACTTTTTCATAGACTGTATGTTTTCTGTGGAATGGCGAATAACTGTATACCTTAGTCGCTTGGTATGACACCCACGGGAAGAAATAGGGTAGCTCTAGAATCCTACTTCGCCAAGAGCGAAAGTAAATGGCTACACGTCGAGTACCAGCGGCATTGTATGCTTATGCTGCAATTATTTTTAGGTTTGAACAATTGAAATAGACCACTCTATATTTAGGTTATGAGTTTCTTAAGCAACACAAAGAAAATACCTATACACTGACAAAGATTGAAGGAAAACTGATCACACATTGCACTACAAAAGTTTTTTTCTATAGATCAAGAGCTAGATGCTGAGCATGATCACATAGCCCGGTCGGAGGATCCCCGTTTGTGTCGGCAGAATATCGCATCCCTTATTGTAAGGTTGCAAATAATTTCTTATTTTAAATAATAATGTAGATATATATATCAGTATATATAAAAAAGGTGTAATCGAAAATGTATTATTCAATGTCTGTAGACAGACTTGAAACATAAAATTATATCAAAATATTTTAGAAGGTATTGGCGACGATTCCATTGTTACAAAAACCTAATTAAACCAGTTTGACGATATTAAAAGTATACCCATCGCTATTTCTACTGAAGGTTAATTTTCTCAATATTTTAAAAAGAATTAGATCAGCAGAAAATATTCGAATGTATTAAAGAACTGATACAATACATATTCGACATAATTCAGATTCACAATCATGAAGTTTATACTTAGGTAGGTATATTAGGTTAATCTAATATAACTAAGTAGAAACTTCATCTTACTAAAATTATGCATTAACGAATAGGATGGACTCATCAATTTTCCACTCTACATATTTTAAAACTCCTCTTTATATTTTGAATATGGTTTCTTTGCTATGCAGATTTTCACGCAAGACAATTTACTGAAGCAAAATTTCATTGCATTTTTAATGTATCGACATAGAAAGTCATAAGCAGTTTCTTGTGCGATATGCTTGCGTAGTTTTAGCATAAAAAAAGATTTGTCTTTTTCTTTACTTTTCTTCTATACTAATATTATATAGAGGGAGAGGCCAAATTTTGTAAGTTCGTTCATTATGTCTGAGGTTACATTCGGAACCAATATAAAAAAAATAAGTGCTTATTTGAAAAAAAATCTTTCACCAATAGATTTAGTTCGGAAAAAGTGAACATCCAGGGCGGAATTTCAACCCCGTGAAGTTCACATTTTCAGAACTAAATCTATTCGGAAAGTTAGAATACTAATTGCTTCAAAACTACATTGAACTAAAGTGACGGAGTAACCTAAAAAATAATGTTTTAAAATGATTGTAACATCAGTCATTGTTTCCGTAGTTGACAAGAATTACGGTAGATGGCTCCGCCCCGAGACGCATAATATATCGGAGAATGTTGAATATCTAGGACGTATCCATGTAGCTCAGTTAGTCAGAGTATTCCCCTGTAAGGGAATGGTCGCAGGTTTCCGAGACGGCGTGCGGTTTTAGTCGGTTCAAGCCCGACATAACCGCCCCCGCTGGCACGCGGGGGGGTATCCGAAGGGATTTCCGCACGATAAAAAAAAAAAAAAATAAGGTCCCGTCCTGGATATTCCGAACTAAATCTTGCTTCAAAATTTCGTATAAATCTTTTGCCATTTGAAAGGTATATTATTTCTGATAGACATAGGCTAATATATCATTTTCATGTATAAATTACGATGACTTCATTTGGATAAACTCATATAAACCAGTGTTTAGTTTCCAAGTGGTATTAAAAAAACCAATATAAGAACTTAGAAAGGAGTAGTTTAGGATTATTCATGGATATGAAAGAACTTATTCATAAACATTTCAAATATTAGGCCTTCCTTCCTACAAAGTAGGCAGAGACAACGTTCCTCCAGGTGCTTCCTTTACTGTCAATAAATCTCTCATGCAAGCTCACCGGATTAGAGCGCTTCTGAGTTGCACATTTTTTAATAGATCACCAATTGGACCAGTGTATGTACTACGACGGAGACCCGGCTAGCCTATCCATGTGCCTCATATACTTGGTATGTTATTCGCTCAGTACTATGTTCAACGTACCCAGACCACAACAGCATAACTTTTTCTCAATTCTTATCACTTAATTCTCTTTTAGGTTACACCTCTCTCATATTTCAGTATTGTTCTTTGCATCAACCAGCCTTACTCCACACATGTTTTCGGCGGTAGATTAGTGTTAAGGAGTCGACCCTACGATCGAGAGGTCCCGGGTTCGAATCCTGGCCATAACACAACCGACGTGAACCCATTCCTAACACAAGCAATTAAGTTTAGCTGGAGGGGTTAGGAGGAATATTAGTAATTTCGGTTACTAATATTCTTTAAAAAAAAACAAAAAAAAGTACTATGGAGTGATTTTATTATTGTGTTTTATTTATTTCGGTGATGTTCTTAAGCAAACATAATACAGAGTCTTTTTTTAAGGGGAAGATTCCCCCAGGATACCTCCCCGCCGGCCAGCGGGGGTGGTTCACATAAGCAAACATAATACAGAGCCCCTTTTTTTCGTGTAAAAATGTGGTGGTGGTTATGTCGGATTCGAACCGACGAAAGCTGCAACCCGTCTCGGGTCTTCAGAGTAAGGTGTAAGGTCGCGGGCTCCTGAGTCTCTCCCAGACCCCCTCCGCGCCTCCTTCTCGAGCATTATTTACTTGCAGAACGAGGTGGTGGTGGGCCACGCGCTCGCACTCCGTACCATCGCTGTGAGCAAGTCGCCGAGCGAGAGGACTCCCACTCCTAGGGCACGAGGATCCGCTTCGGCACCTCCCACGCCAGACAATACGCCAGCGTGAGATAAGATTTTGCAAGTATCTAACATAAAATAACTTAGTATCTTTTTTTTTTTTCCCTCGTGCGGAAATCCCTTCGCATACCCCCCTGCCGGCCAGCGGGGGCGGTTATGTCGGGCTTGAACCGACTAAAACGGCACGCCGTCTCGGGTCTGCAGACGCCAGGGTGTAAGGTTGCCCATAGAGCATATCCCTCGCACCCCGACTGACCCTGGGCCATCTCCGGTTTCGAGATGGCCCCCTCGGGTTTGGGAACCACGGTGTCCCCGTCTTGCCCCGGTTTGGTGGAGGGGCGCTAGTCACCCCACCGTCCCGGCCTGCTTCTGCTGGGGTGACAGGCGGCCTCACCTGCCACTCCCAGGCCTGCGCTCATGGAGGACGGAGGTCGTTGAGCGACCTCCGGCGCCTCAGTCGCCTATAGTTTCACAAAATATTTTTCTGAATAAAAATTTCTATTTGAGTGAGCATTGTCTACAAAAAATACTAGCTGATGCCCCCGGCTCCACCCGCGCGGAGGTCGGTTATCGTTTCTTGGTCATATCTGCGGTTCTAATTTCTTTCGGTTTGTCGGTTTTTCGGTTCGGTTTTTCGGTTAAATTTTACTTTGTTTTCTCGTTTGAAAAAAATCCATTCAGTAGTTTTTTCCTCCATCGTGAACAAACAGACAAACATACAAGATTTTTTTTAAATTTTCGCGTTCAGAATCGTTCATTTAACATAACCCAAGTATTTTTTTATATATCTCCAATGTACAGACACAACTAATTTACAATTGTATAATAGCATCGATAGATAATAATAATAAATATTCTTCGACATTCTACACAGCACTTTCTAGACCCAATTTAGTTGTGTTATGGGTTCTAGAATGCGGATAAACATACTTAAATACTTTTTTTTGTAAATACATACATATTATGCATAGAAACACCCAGACCAATGCTAATAGACATAGTTATACATATAAATATTTGCACTGAGCGGGAATCGAACCCGCGCCCTCTGTTTAGCAGTCGAATGCACTACCGCTACGCCACAGAAGCGAGGGAAATGCCACCTTACACCCCGGCCTTATGAAGGCCCGAGACGGCGTGTGGTTTCCCGCTGGCCACCGGGGGTGTATTAGGTGGGATGTCCGCACGAAAAAAAAAAGAAGGCTGCGCTACGGTAATCACCATCTATCATCAGGTCGAAAATGTGCTTGTTACCTACATTTATCAGTATCAACAAACAACCGATAAAATTGAGTAGCATATCAGTTTGTAGGGTCAAAACATCGGAGTTTAGCTAAATGCTTTGAATCACAGAGCCAATTGCAATAGCCTTTCAATATTGACGGAGCTCCACTGAGCCAATCCATTACACACGTAAATACAAATTCTCTATGCGCTGAAAGCATTTGAAAAGCACGTACAAACTTGAGGTTACTAAGAGAATTTGAAAGCTAGAAGTTGGTGTACTCGAATTAATAGAATGATGGAACCAAGTTTTAGGACTAATAGATTAACTTGTGGGTGTGGTTTGATTAAATTCAGCTTAAGTAACATAGCGGTGTTTATGTAAGACTTCGATGTGAAAACTACGCAGACTCATAATTGGATTTACGTAGACTCATAATATTAATCGGCAGTGCCAGAGATTGCGATACGAACATCAAACAAATTTACTTTTCAACACTTGGTGTCTATTATTATTATGTTATTATTATTTATTTATTCAGTAACAATTTACATTGTGTTTGAACATACATAATATTATAGCCAAAGATATCGAATTAAAATATTTAAAAATAATGATGTAAAAACCAATGAGTCAATAAAAAAATGAATATAAATTACTTCGTAGAATTGATCATTTCAAATCAATTAAAAAATAATGATGATTAAGGAACTATAAAAATGTCAAAAACTAAATCAATGAACTCTAACTAAATTACTATAAAAATAAATTAGTAACAACTGTTATCTTCAACTATTACCTTCCTGAGGCAATCCACCAATATTCTAACATTGAAAAGAGACAACTACTTACTATAATTCACCTAATTCCAGTCAAGCATGAGTGCAACCGTAAAAACAGGTTTAAAATATGATATGATGATATATACTGATGAATATGACTGATGTGTTTAATTATTACTTTAAAATGAATTCCCACCGTATATCATATTATAATTCAATTTATTACCGCCTAAACCATTCACGCATTCATTTGATTATGTTTCCCTTAAAACCAACTTATTCAATTTAATGCGTAAGACATTTTTTTAAAAGTTAAGTTGTATATTAATGTTATTGTTGATTTCAATTATTATTATTATTTTTATTTTAAATTTAATTCAATTGTTAATTTCATTATTTAATTCAATTGTTAATTTCATTATGGTTTCGCCAGTTTATAATAATTTAAATTTTTGGTGCAAATTCCATATTCCTACCTCCCTTACTCAATAGTACTGGCTGTCAGTTGCACAAAAGATATACATCTGCGCGCACGCTGATA
Source organism: Cybosia mesomella (assembly GCA_946251805.1). NCBI lineage: Eukaryota > Metazoa > Arthropoda > Insecta > Lepidoptera > Erebidae > Cybosia > Cybosia mesomella. Next base: position 10,271,510 of record OX276392.1, read on the forward strand.
TGGCCGCATGATCTTCGTTGCCGATTACTGACGTCGAAACCTTACCGAAGGCTACGTCCATGTGCTTTGTGCATCCGTAAACTCATAACATACTATATCCACCGTGGTTTAGTGAAAATTGCGTGTTGGACCCCATAAACGATAGATGATTGTGCATTACTAATAAACTTACGATCTAGTGTGAAGAATTGTGATAGCAACGTAACGTGTGCCAGTCTGCCTGCAGGCGAGAGATCCAGCATTCATCAGCCTGTGAGTACTAACCCGTCTATCCAATCCTATTACAATTTGTTGCACGCACCAGATCGTTCTAGAAAAAATACAGTCCACTTTTCATACTTAGGGCTTACTACCGCCCACCATAAATTCTGGCGCGATCACATTATTTAATTCAATTGTTTTGTTTTCATAAATTGATTTATTTATTTATTATGTGTCCAATTTCATATTTAAAATATTTTTATGATTATTCAATTTATTGTTGCTATTTTTATTACTGATGTATAACGTTGTGATGAGTATAACGTTGGTCTGGTCAACCAGTGATTTATTTGCCGTTTTGAGCGTATGACACTCGTGGGTTGCAACTGAAAATCAGCGTTGGATACAACCCAACATTATGTTGAGTTGTTTTCCCATTGACACTCTCTATAACTTATATTATTATAACTTAAGTATATCGCCAATGTTAGAGTGTTAATAAATATTTTTCTTTCTTTCTTTCTATATTAGTTTATCAATAGGTACGATTCAATATCTCGGGGTGCGAGGGATATGCTCTATGGGCAACCTTAATCGCCACTTTCTTCCCTGCCCCCGAGTTCCGCAGTCTGCGGCGATGACGCCGCAGACTCGTCTACGCCCGGGACTACCGACCTCCATGATCGGGGCCTGAGGACAGCAGTTGGCCGACTCGTCGTCATTAGCAGAAGAAGCAGGCCGTGGCGGACGCGTGTTGTGTGTGTCCTACACACGCCTGCCAACTCACTGACGCGCGACGCGGGATAAAACCCGACCCCATCAGGCGAGGCCGCGGTGGCGGCCAAGGTCCGCCGGTAACCCTGGGCTTACCCGGGGTGCCCGGTAATGGACACTTGGGGAGGACACCGTGTGGTTTTAGTCGGTCCGATTCCGACACGCACACCTCATCGTCGGCACCGTTGGGGTGAAGCCCGTGGGGCTTTCCACACGTTAAAAAAAATGGGCAACCTTACACCCCGGCGTCTGTAGACCCGAGACATCGTGCGGTTTTAGTCGGTTCAAGCCCGACATACCCGCCCCTGCTGGCCGGCGGGGGGTTATACGAGGGGATACCCGCACTGAAAAAAAGGTACCATTCAATAAGATATATTAAAACTTCTTGTGGTTAAGAGCGGTTCTGATGCTCCTAGAAATTTTTGTTCATCTATCATCGTTATCAAATAAAGCGATGAATCGGACTGATTATAAAGATACGACCAACATAATCAATAGATGTAAATACTAGAGGACCTAAGAAAGTATCATTAGTTTAATCTCGATGAAATATAAATCTATAAAAATGTTAAATCATAATTATAATCATAATATTTATTCTGTGGATCATAGGTTAGTTATAAGCTCATAAATTGCTTCAAAATGTTCTGCAACGCTTGAACTTAAATGAAGGAGTTCATATAACCTGCCTCAAACATTGTTTTTATTTATTTTCAGTCGTCGGTAGATGGTGCTGCATTGAATCATATGAGTTTTTATGAATTCATTCCCGTTCGAAGCCGGAATCCGAGCTGCTAGTTAAATATAAAAATTCCTACAGGATTGGTAGAAAAAGGTATAGGTATGATGTCTATATTTCACCAGTTATATTTCCAGTCTACAGTCTATTTAAACTCGTTTTTTACTATATAGTGGACATGATTCATGACTTCATGTTCAAGCATCTTCAAGCTCTATAACACTATACCCAACCTGAAAATCAAACCTAGGATCTTAATGATCCCACGTAAATATAACAGCAGAAGCTAACTATAAACTGTATATTTCCAGTTGTAACTTATCTATATTATGTCGTAGAATCGCCACGTGGTAAAGTCTTGATTCCGTGGAAACATCGTGATAAAAAGAAGCCTATGGTGCATTCTAATGATGAAAGAATTTCTGGAATCAGTTTAGTAGTCTCATAGTTTATCAATTACAAACAATCATATCTTTCCTCTTTATAATATGAATATAGATATAGATAAATGTTATGTCTCAGACAAAAAAAGTCATATAAAAAGAATTCTCATTAAAACACCTATCCAAGCCACGTCTCAATGCAGCTTTATTTTGCTCATTCCAAGAGTGTATCTTTAAAAAAGCAATCTGTACAGTTGCGACTGATCGACCGACAAATTGTACAGGGTACAGTCCCCAACGCGAGCAATAAGTAAAAGTCTAGCTAACGATCCGTTCCGATGGATCGCCCCAGGAATTGCGATCGGTGCCGTCTTGATTAGATGTGTAATGAAAATTGGGACTGCCACCGTATGCGAAAGCCTTATATTGAGTAAATAACAGTTGCTCGTTTTGGTATTTCCCTATTTACATTTAACTAATTGTGAAGATCGACTCTTTTAAGTATGTACTCACTAATGCCCGGTTTTCGAGGTACTTTTAATCAGGAGTTTATCTATTCGTTAGTGCTATTGGTTCCGTTTCCGAGCACCGCATCGCATGATAAACTCCGTTTATCCTAGGTTTAACTTAACTGACCAATGTTGGCCGTTTATCGATTCCAGAACTTTATTTGACGTTTCATTTAGCATCTTCTCTCTTGCAGTAAAATTTCTACTAAGTTTTTCAGACTCCATTACGTTTTCAAAAAGAAGAAAATATAAAGCAAAATACGACAAAGATCACGAATGTTTAATTGTCTAGTAAGGTAAGTTAAGTACACAAGTAAGTAAACATTTGAATACTATATCACGGAGCACGACGGGCGGGATAAGCATATGAAAAAGTTAGTTTGACGTTTAAACATTTGGCAATAACGGCGTCCATACAGCCTCATAAGTATAACAAAATAACATAAGTTATAACTAGAATAGAGCTTAATCATTTATTCACGTCAGTTAATCTTCTTTATGTATAAAAATGAATTGCTGTTCGTTAGTCTCGCTAAAACTCGAGAACGGGTGGACCGATTTGGCTAATTTTGGTCTTGAATTATTTGTGGAGGTCCAGAGAAGGTTTAAAAGGTGAATATATATGGAAGTTGTTATTGATTGAGGCAGTACGAAGTCTGCCGGGTCAGCTAGTACCTAATATTTTTGAATATAAAACTTATATTAATAAATTTTTTAAACGATAAAATCACTCACAATCACAATTTTAAATTTAACTTCTTAAACAGGTTCATGTAGCGGCAAAATTAGAAACTGATTATCGGTTCAATTGTTATAATATAACCGTTGGTTGGGTATTCAGAAACGCAGTGACAGTTAACTGAGATTAACGTCGCAATAGCTAATGTGCCGTTAACTGGTAGCCTCAGAAACCGGGCAGTAGATGTACTCGTACCAAGACATTAGGTACAATTCATGTCGTTGCGATTGTCACTTTATAATGTCTGTTGGGAAATAGCATCGGTAGAACTCCTTGGGGAGACTCATAAGTGACAATGTGCGAACAACAACACCACGGTGTTGCAAGACTTGCAAGTATACAGGGTGAATTTTGCAACTGGATGTGCATGACCAAATCCGAAACCATGTAAAATACCGAAAATTTTCAAAATAATCTTGGGCCCGATTTTGATTACACTGCAAACTGCATCATTGAATTTAAAAAAAAAATTGATACTACTACCCAGGAATCAAACAAGACATCCTGTGTTACTTGAGAGTACTAACGGGTTGGCGGTTATTACGGCTTTTAGGGGAGCGACTGCTGTCTGACCTGCTGAACAGTTGAATGTATCTTGATACAATAATTTATTTGACCCTGATATAAATAAATAGTGTGCGTTTGTGGGATTTGAAAACTGGATTAGTATTTCCCGCAAGTGGTATAATTCTGCAAGAGTCTCAGATAATAAGCCCTCAATTAATGGAATCGCTGACACGTATTCATGTACTCCATTCATGCATCCAGTTCATTTTATTGTTGTGTTACTATACAAAATATTCTCTTTACGAGATAAATTATGAAAAGCGATTTATTTAACAATGTGCCTTTGTTTCACGCCCAATGGAATACCTTCCTGGGTTTGCAGCGAGGAGGTAATTAGTGTTTCGTTATAGGCTACAATTGATGTCAATGAAAATCAGTCAAAATGCAACTGACATTATTCTTAGGTGATACAAAATAAGACACTTATACAGCGAATAATATTGACTTCCATATTACTTGCTTTCTCATTTCCCGCCAGATTAGTAATGAAAGATGAGAAAAGCTTGTCAGAAAAGATTATTTTCACCTCTAAGTAAGAAAAGGGAGCTTTAAGTGCGTAATTGAGCGTGACTATCAATTTAATGTTTCGAAATTCAAACACCACCTTTTGGAATTACTCAGTGATGAATAAAAGATGGGCGATGGTTGTTTCAGGTCTTTAAATATTGTTTGAATTGGTTTTCTCAATTTGAGGTGTTATATGTTTCACACGAGAGCATTTTATTGTTTCGTGCCTTTAAATCACTCACTGTGCTCTACTGAGCTAGTTTGACCTGAGACTGCTATCTAGTATTCTAAAAATTCCAGACTCAATACTTGCATCAGAAATAACGTAGTATACTTTTGAACAAGTAACTATTTTCAATAATAACAATGAATGTATTTTCATATCGTTTAAAGATAGTTGCTATAACTTTTACACCAGCTGCGGAGAATTTCTATAAGGTAATTATATTTTAAATTCAATTATACTATACTTTTAGTATCTAGCATTTGTTAACCCTCGATCCGTTGCGTGGGGTCTTTAATAGCCCAGCTGTCACAAGAATGCAAAACAACTACTTTTAATATATTTTCACTGTTTTCTAACTTTGTGTAGCTACCAAAAAGGATTATACTTGATGCTCACGTTGATAAGACTTAGCTCGTGTGCTAACACCGTTAGATGCAGATATATATTTAGCACAACAAAAGAAAAACCTAGCGCCAGATTAGAGAAAAGGGAAGATGTATGCATCTTTTTACTAGTTTTTGTTGAATCTTATTTTATATTACATTAAGTATATATTGTGTCAATCACAAAATACAAAAAACGGATGAGGGAAATTGCTAATATTAAAAAAAAAAACAAACTAAAGATCTTTCGAAGAGAGAAAAAATGTCTAACTTTTAAAGTTTTTATATTGTAAATAAGCATATAATTCTAGAATATCTCTTTCAATTATAATACAGGTAGATATTACCTAACTGTTCCGCTAAAAATATTCGTAACATAAATGGTTAAATACGAATTCTCTACGGTTATTTATAAGATTTGGGTTTATATTATTTGAGGTCCCTGAAAACCCCATGCGACGACTCGCGTTATAAATAGGTGGGTCGAGGGTTAAGAACATTTTCTTCCAAAATGAGAAGGTAAAGGTAGTAATCGATAAAATGACTGTGTCTTAACTGAATTGCCTTAGATCTCTGGTTCAATGCCCAGGACGGGCAGTGTTATCAGATTTTTCTATTAAGTAATTTTCAATAGCAGCTCGAATAAACTTGTTGAGAACATTCCAGCCAGAGCTCTGTGGGCAAACCGCGAGGCGCATTTAGCGGTTACCAGCCAGCGTGCCACACCACACACGTGACGGCTCAGGCCATCTGCTGCTTTAAGCGTGCACACGGAGGAGCGCATGCTCAGTTTGTGCTATTCTACGTATACTGTGTATGTGCTATGCTGTGCTATTCCAGACTATAACCAATTCTGTGCTGAATTTCACATTTCTAAATATAGTACTGATTTGATTTCTTGATGATTATTCCTTCCTCCTTTTTCCTCCCGATTTGGTTTATCTTGGTGGTTGCAGGAGCGACTACCGCCTAACCTTCCAACACTGAGAAAAAAGCTGGCACTCTGGGAGTGCCGACAGAAGTGAATTCAGCTATAACAAAGATAGTCTTGTTATAAAAACCGAAAAATATGGAAACGTCTCGCGTGACGTAGGCGTCTCGGTAATGATTTCGAGGTGACGTGACGATTTAAAAAAAACGGGAGTGTCATGATTTTTCTTCACTCAAAAAGTGCTCATATGTAAAGTACTTAACGCGCCTAAAGAACTATTCACTTGGAAAAATCTGCGCCCGAGTCTCCCAATTAACATGTGTATATGCTTGCAGGTAAGGTTGGGTTCAAAATCTGTGAATAAATCTTTCATTATTACAAATATTAAAATAAAAGTAGCAGTCCAATTGATAAAGCTAATTGGTACCTTTTTTTATTTTTTTATATTTAGGACACGTCAATTTACTAGTACGTAAGTGATACAGCTTATGTTTTAAAATTCGTTTTAAAAATACACAGTTTTCTTTCTTCAAAGGAAATATATTAATAATCTAAAGTCATACAATATCCTCTAAGAGCTTCCGTACCACGACCTCACAGATACGTCAGCGCATGATTATGTAAATACGCCGGTTCTACGCTAACTACGGATGTGAGGCTTAGTTTAAATACGGCACCTACTTACATGTGCAAATATCATTTTCGTAATGTGTATGTTCTGTTAATTTTGCGTACTTTATATGAAGGAGGTATGGAAACATTCATTATGCACAAATTACTATTGTCTTACTTGAAAAGGAAAAGCTCAAATTGACAAAACGAATGAGTTATTACAGGTAATCTTCATCATGTAGTAATTCCAGTTGCATCCAGAGCTTGAACATAGTAACCCGAAATACGCTCTCCTACACCTCTCTTTTTTATGGATTTATCTTGACTTTTACAGAAACAACTGCTGTCTGAACTCCAGACCCTGAGGAAAAAAAACACACGGGGAAAACTAGCGCCAGAGCTTGGCCTCAAAGATCTTGGACTGGCTTTAAACACCAAAACAAAGAGAAAGAATAAGACATCAACAAAGCATATAATCTCTCTGGCTCCAAACAATTCATTTGCTCCAGTCACTCGCGTTCCAACTATGTACAATTAGCATGACCATAGCAGACTCCAATTAGGTGAATCTCATCATCATCATCTTAACGTTATTCCTGATTACATCTGAGTCTTGGAGTTCGGTCTACGCGTAGTCCTTCTCCGCCTTTTAGTTTAGCTTATCCGGTTTTGTGGGAGTGACTGCTGCTGACCCAGAGAGAAAAGCCTGCGCCAGAGCCTCATCCGCCAATCAGCAGGTGTACTGGTTTTCAAGTGGGGTTGGCTTGGCCCCAAAGGTCTTGGCGTGGCTCCAAACACCAAAATCAATGAGAAAGTATAAGACAATTAAATTATAGAATCTCACTGACTCCAAACAATTCATTTGAACCAGCGACTCACATACCAACTGTGTACAATTAACACGACAATGGCAGTCTCCAATTAGGTGACTCTGATGTGTGAAATTAATTTTCTAACACAATTCCTGGTTTCGATGGGTTAATGTGTTCTATTGTTGGACTCGTTTGTTGTGTAAATGAACAGTAATTGGTTAATGTGCTGGTTATTTGCTGGTATAGCCAGTATATATAATTATAAGCTGAATATAATATTGGTAATTATGCTAATAAAGATAATTGAATGAAATAATGAAACATTTTACTGAAAATTTCTTACACACAGTAGTAGTACAAGACACACGCCTTCCGCGGCAGGCAGAGCTAGCTAGCGATAAAATGTCTAACGGTCATCCAGGTACTAATTATAAACTAAATAATATATAAGAAAAACAAATCGAATAATTCCTCGCATTGATGTAAGATGTAGTGTGCCCAGGAAGCTGATTGCGTTACCGGGTTGAATGGTAATGCCTAGTCTCTAAATTAAGTAATGGCCAGCTAGTCATTTAACAATCTGTCTCAGATTAATATGCCTAGTCTCTAAATTAAGTAATGGCCAGCTAGTCATTTAACAATCTGTCTTAGATTAATATATTATTAAGTTTTTTATAATATGCTTATTCATGTACTTGTTTTGTAATTCATTGTACTTGCGCAAATACCTCAGCATACTGTCCCAACTTTGTTATAACATCTTGCTATCGTACATTGGTAATCTTCTTTACATCAACTCACCTAACTACTGAATTTACACATGCTACTCCTTGCTTGAACTTACCATATTTTAACTTTTACTTCCATACATCACGGTGTAGCCCAGCCTAAGTTTTACTAGTTTAATAAAGAATAGTAAATCACAAAATAGATCTGAAGGTACTGCGATATTTTTCTAGACACGCACAAGCCCACACCATATTTCCAGTTATGATATTCATAAGCTATAAAGCTGCTTATAGTAAAATTTATCGCAAGTGTCACACAGTGCCAACTAGTACCGTCTTGTAACTATTGCATGCCTTTACTGCTCAAAAGCACGCAACTGAAAAAATACAAACTTGATTTTGCGGCTGTCCAAACAATGCCTTCTTAGAAAAAAATACGTGATTTTCTTTTTTGAACTATACATTTATTTAAAATCCCTGCTCTTTATTTATGGCAACGACGTTTTTCTGTTCATGAATTATGATATTATAATTTTTGATGGTTATGAATAGGAGTTCTCGTTAAAACTGTGAAGGTAGAATCACCAACAAAAGAAACTTAATACATTCTTAACCTTAGCTATAAAACATCAGCATCATCTTAGCATTATTCACGGTTGCATCCGAGTCTTTTACCTCGGAACCCACGGTCCACTTACTCCTTGTCCTCTTTCTGGTTTAGTTAATGGCACTTATATGGCACCGACTCTGAAAGGAAAGCCTACATGAGAGCCTCGTCTTTTAATCAACCACATTAAAAAAAATATTTGGTTTTTCCCCCCTCCACTTTTAGTTAAAGTTTTAATCTTATAGGTTTGTAATTAAAAGTTGTTGGTATTCATGTATGGGATAAAATTAGAACGGTTCGAATATCTTTCATGGAACGTGAAATTTTGAGGAAAAACTGATTAGACCGTTCCCCGTTCCACCCGTTCACGAACTTAAACTAAGTTTACACCCAAGCAATTTTTGACCGCAGTTTGAAAGCGATCGGGGCAAAAATGCGACCGTGAGAGAGCCGCAAATTTAGGGAAGTGGAACCATACATACATATATACATACATATATATATATATAAACTTTTTGACCAGTGGTCATTTCAGACTCAGGGGGTCATAACTAGACCTCCTATGAAGATTTTTTTTTTTAATTCGACAGTAGTCAAGAAACCAATAGGTAGATCGATTTCGTCGAAATCTACCTAAAACGGCAGCTTAAGGGAAAAATAGTACAACTACTTGCTTTTAAAATACGTCTTAAATCGAACTAAAATAACTAAAAACACTCTGATAAACTGACTCAGACTCACTTTGATACTATTTTTGGCACAAATACCACCTTTTCAAAGGTGGATAATGGTAGAAGAAATCCTTTCAAAATCTGTGCCGACTCAGTGACGGAAATATCAGAAAAGCTAGACCTATGAGGTCCTATGAATATAACAGCTAATACTTTAGCTGCTGTGTTTGACTAACTTATAGCAGAAATAATTTTTTCACTGCTTAAATATTTATTGCACATTCAAAATCTCAAATTTCTATATACAGGGCGTCCCACGGCAATGCCATATGGAGGGAAAGTACCTTAATTATTGTAGATGGGACATTTTACTGAAAGAAGACTTTATTTTAATTTTAAAAACTATTTGAACTGCATTCATACATTTTTAATAAACGCCTCGTTGAACCGGGAATCGCACCCGGTTCACGAGAAAAAAAATCGGTCTGTAGTTTTATGATACCGATCGGAAGGCATCATCGTAAGCGTTATTTTTTGCTGAATAAATTAGTATCAGAAATAAAGGGGAGACCATGAATTTTAACATTTGATGTGAAATTTTGTTCAGAAAAATGAAAAGCTGACATTGCCGAAAGGACGTACAACTGACATTATCATAAGTACCTTTTTTTTTATCGTGCGAAAATCCCTATAAATTTACCTACCCACTTGAGAAGTATGCACTTGAGTAATAACCAGGTCCTCTTAGTACATTTTTATGAAGGGCATTTGAATACGGAAAGGTATTTAGAAATACTTGAGATATTAAGAAATGAGATAAATAATCTTCCGGTCGCAGAACGACAAAACCTTACTTTTCAGCATGATGGGGCTCCGGCTCATAACAGTCACAGAACAAGGGATTATCTCAATGAACACTTTGGTCCCTGGATCGAGACAAATGGGCAAATAAGATGGCCGTCGAGATCCCCAGATTTAACCCCGTTAGATTTTTTTTATGGGGTTATGTAAAAAATTTAGTTTACAAGAACCAGCATGAGCGAGCTACAAAGAGAAATTAGACGTATTATTCTAAATATCCACCACAACAAAATAAAAAAATCGACAGGGAGAGAAATAATCCAAAGAGTGCGACTTTGTATTCAACAGGATGGGGCTCATTTCGAGAATTTGATACATTGATTAATTTTGTATTAAAATTTTTAAAATTCATGGTCTTCCCTTTATTTCTAATACTAATTTATGTAGCAAAAAATAACCCTTACGATGATGCCTTCCGATCGGTATCATAAAACTACAGACCGATTTTTTTTTTCCGGACCGGATTCGATTCCCGGTTCAACGAGTCAATTATCAAAAATGTATGAAACAGTTCAAATGGTTTTTAAAATTAAAATAAAGTCTTCTTTCAGTAAAATGTCCCATCTTCAATAATTAAGGTACTTTCCCTCCATGTGGCATTGCCGTGGGACGCCCTGTATAGTATGAAAGAAAGTCGTTGCGCTATCTGTACGCAACGGATTTTTATGCGGTTTTCACTATCATTTAGATATTTTATTAAGGAACGTATAAGTGATCTCTTTAAGGGATGGAGACATAGAATGCGTGAGCCCGTAAATGTTCTAGAAAGAATAAAAGTAGAGAATTTGCAAGAAGATAAAGTGAGAGAGGAGTATGAAAGCAAATTGACTGAAAGGTTTCATGACATTGATAGTATTTGTGAGATTGAGGAGTTATGGAAGGTATTTAAAGAGGAGATTGTGAGTGTGGCTTCCCAAGTATGTGGTGTAAGTAAAAGAAGTAAAGTGCAAAAGATGAAGCATGCTGGTGGGATAAAGAAGTGCAAAAGTTGGTATGTGAGAAGAAGAAAGCGTGGCTAGACTGGCTTTTAGTCAGAGCTAATGAGAGAATGCAGAAAGCTATGAATGAGGATGTGGATGAAGCGAAAGATAAATATAGAAGACTGAAAGGGCTAGTGAAAGGAATGATTGCCAGAAAGAAAGATGAACAAAAAGACGTGTTTGATGAAAGGTTATCTGAAGATTTCCAGGCGAACATTAAGCTCTTTTGGAAATCCATCCGTTCAGCCAGAGGAAAGACGCAGAGCTCTGAGCTGAACTCTATCAGAGACCAGAATGGAAGTATTTTAAAAGGTGAAGAATGTGTGTTAAAAAGATGGCAGGAATATTTTGAAAGCTTGTTTGAAAGAGAGGATGGTGTACATGTACTAACCTCGGTGATGGATGACCAGGTTGATAATGATGAAAGTGGTATTAGTATGAATGAAGTTGTGAATGCATTAAGAAGTATGAAAGCTGGAAAAGCAGCGGGATATGATAAGGTGACAGTCGAGATGCTGAAGGCTGGACATGGCCTCGTAGCAAGTCAGTTGTGCCGCCTTTTCAACATGTGTTGTGTGTTGTGTTGTGTCGAGTGCCAAATGATTGGTGTAAGGCCGTTATAGTTCCACTCTACAAAGGAAAAGGCTCGCATCAGGACTGCAAAAACTACAGGGGCATTAGCCTACTCAGCATCGTCGGCAAGCTGTATGCGAAAGTGTTGATTGAGAGAGTTATGAAAGAAACCGATGAGAAAATATGGGATGCACAAGCGGGTTTTAGAAAGGGAATGGGATGTATGGATTAGGTCTTTTCCTTGCGAAGCATAGCCGAGAAATTTTTGGCCAAGAGTCAAAAGGTCTATTGCGCATTCGTGGATTTGGAAAAGGCGTATGACAAAGTGATGAGGAATGAACTTTGGTCGGTACTGTCTATGTATGGGGTGAGCAGCAACCTTATTCGAGCTCTGAAGTCTCTCTATGAGGACTCCAGTGCTTGCGTGAGGATACATGGGTCATACACTGAATGGTTTAGCATCCAAAAGGGTGTAAGACAGGGATGTGTAGCGTCACCATGGCTGTTTAACTTATTCATGGACAGTTGTTTGCAAGATTTGAAAGATAAAGAATGTGGTTTAAGAATGAATGAGTTACTCGTCAAATGTTTCCTTTATGCTGATGATCAGGTTTTACTTGCGTCATCGGCAGATGAGTTGCAGGAGATGGTAACAACTATGCATGGAGCTTTTGAGAGGAGAGGAATGAAAGTGAATGTTAGTAAGACAAAAGTTATGGTTTTTGAAAGAGATGAATGCGTGACAGAGTGTAGGATTTGTATAGATGGAGAAAGAGTGGAACAAGTGAATGAGTTCATATATTTGAGAACATTGTTTAAGAGAGATGGAAAGCATGAAGAAGATGTTGAAAGGAGAGTGACAGCTGGAAATAGAGTGAATGGGGCACTACACAACTTTATGAGCAGCCGGAAAGTGTCCGAAAAGGCACGACTGGCTGTACATGGAGGAGTATTAGTGCCGACTCTTATGTATGGTAGTGAAAGTTGGGTGTGGCAGAAAAAGCATCAAAGTAGAGTGAATGCAGTAGAAATGCGTGCGTTGCGAAGTATGTGTGGATTGACTTTGAGAGATAGAGTGAGAAATAGCGTGATAAGAGAGCGATGTGGATTGACAGAAGATGTAGTGACGAGAATTGAGACAGGTATGTTAAGATGGTTCGGTCATGTTGAGAGAATGAATGAAAGAAGACTAACGAAACAGGTGTATGAGATGAGTGTGGATGGTACTGTCGGAAGGGGAAGACCTAGGCGCACATACCTGGACCAAATCGGGGAAGTTTTAGAAAAGGGGCAGGTCAGGAGTACCCTAAACCGACGAGCATGCATGAAGAATGTTATGAGAGTGAATGAGGCGAGAGAAGTGTGTCAGGATCGTGGCAAATGGAGATCCGTGATCTCTGCCTACCCCTGTGGGAAACAGGCGTGATTTTATGTATGTATGTATGTATGTATGTATGTACGTATGTACGTTTATATGCATAATACATGACCGCAAAAGAAAAGAAAATCAAGTAACATCCGTGCCAAGCCCGAGGGAGTTATTGCTGCTACATTATTTAAAATAATCCAACTATTTAGTGCGCATAACTTGACCTTCACAAACAAACTAAAAATATTGCAAGTTAAATAAAAACTTGCAAAATATCAGTGCTATAGGTTCTTCCACTCAATGTAGTGTAAAATTTAAAAATCAACCACTCTAGAAGTTCTGTCTACTCAAGAATGAAGTTTAATGGCCGTGTTCAATCAACTAAAAGCACAAAAACACAATTTAAGTTATAACTCGATTGTCCGATATCTGTTTGAATAAAATATGATCTCCGCTAGTAAGTATGATTGTGAATCACATGACCGAAACTAACGGCCATAAGTGACGCTCGTTTTTGATTAGTGAATGTAAACTCAATCTACGTACTAATGGCTTTTTTATTAAGCTTCGTACACATTTGTTACAACTAGACTTAATGCTGAAACATTATTGACGAATCAATACCAAGTACAATGTTTGAGGTCCTATTTATATCTACGAGGTCCAAGCCAGTGTCACCTGCTAGCTGATACACCTACCGATCAACGGCCGAGGGTCTGGCGCAGGCTTTCCTCTCGGGGTAAGGAGGTCAGAAGTAAGTCGTTCCCGTAATAGCCAAACTAAGTCAAACATAAAAAAGAAAGCGGAACCCCGGGCTCCATGAGAAAAGCCTTGGATGCAACCGAGTCATCTTTGCGTACGTCGGACTACACTTGCGCAAGAACTTTGTATCGCAGAAAATTGCCAGTCTTGAGCCGTTGAGCCCTACCATCAGTACCGATTAAACTGCGGCTCCTCTTGATAATGTATTGCGAAAGCTTTTATCCCGATGTATGTTGGTCCAACCGAAAGAAATAGCAGCATGGAGCATGAAGTGAAACTGGTTTAAGGATTCTTAAATGTAATTCCGTAAAATACCGATCTCAAATGCTTGTAACGCTCGGGCACAGATTTTCGCATCCATATAAGAACGTGGACCAAAATATTTAGCTGCTAACAGTGATCTTTTAAATTTTATTAACGATTTTGAATTGTGTATGAGGCAAAGAGCTAGTTCTTGAACTGAGAAATTGAAGTCTCATCAACGTCTACTTACATACAGTTTCGTACTGCGCACTATGCGTAAGTAGGCGTTGATGAGATTCAATTACAAATTTTTAACTAAGAAATAGGTCAGTATTGTTCAAAGATATCTTCTAGGCAAGTATGGTCCATCATCGACCACATCATAACTTACTAATATTACCAAACCTAATTACCAATAAACATAAGGTATATAGAATATGTGGTTATAATTATTGTGAATGGGCGTAAGTACCAATTACATTAATATGTTATCCCTAGTAATATGTTCATCACCACTGAATGAGGTTTCATATATGAATGACCATATATGAAATTCCACGCCACAAATTTTATCGAAATTTGTGATATTGCTTTGTTAATATAATAAAAGGCACAGATGATTTGTGGTAATGCAAGTGTTATTATTTGTTATTGTGTTGGACACTATGCGTGGAATGTATAATTAATGGACGATATTTAGTACCCTTGTATTTCAAATGGATGATTTATTTGAACCTAACTATAGCGTTATTTTTTACACATATTCTTGGCGCAAAATACTTGTCATCCTCATCATCGTCCTCAGGGCCGCCTGTCAATCTGACTACGAAACGGCCGAACTTTAATATTTTCCGTGAAGCGACTGTCATCTGACCTCCACAGCGCACTGATGATATCGGAGTTCTGTAGTTAGTCCAGGTTATCGAACTTTGGTCTTTGGTTGGACTACCGGTAATGACTGCCACAAATGTTGACATGGTTACCGGAACAGACGGCTTAACGTACTCTCCGAAGCGAGTAAGTGCAAGTGGCGCTTAATACCTATATGATAATTATATCTTACTAGCTGACCCATCACATGTAAAATTGTCTAATTATCTTTACATAGTATAAAACAAAGTCTCTTTCTACCCTCTGTAAGCTTAGATCATTTAAACTTTAGACAGAGTGATTCAAGAAGCAGGATTATAATGAATAGTTTAATATTGGTTTGTTTTAATTTATTGAATTAAATGTCGGTAGTTGTTCCAGATGACGAAAAAAATCATGCCGACTGAGAACTCATATTGAATACGCGGTCTGTTCCATTTCGTTACATTGGAGTTACGTTAATGTAACTAGTTGGCACTCTTAATCCAAGTAGTTCCATTATTTTGAAATTTCATTTTAATATTACTGATTAGATATTTTTTCCAAGTAGCAACATTTTTCAGAAATTTTATTTTAATGTTCCTAATGAGACTTTATTATAATAATTATTTACATTATTTAGAAATTTTATTTTAATTTAACTATGGAGATTTTTTTATTCCAAGTTCTTTCGCGTGTTAGGGCAAGTTATATTTTAGTTACATAATGTAACTACTTGGACAATTATATTCCAAGTGGTTATATTATTAAGAAAATGTTATTAAGATGTACTTAAATATTGAAACTTCTTAGTTCAATTAATTATAAAGTAAGTTCCTACACTCTTACTTAATTAAAAACCTGTTTAATGGGGCATTTCACGTGAAGCGGACACGAAAACATTGGTGCTTCTACGCTGCCCCACCATACGTCCCCACCCGTAGGCCAGTGAAAGACATGAGTAAGGGTTAAAATTCGTAGATATTAGGCATGTTTTTCTTTTTAATTTGTATTTCTTGGGAGAAATCGAAACTTTAAAAGTATCGCGCCACAAATCTTAAAGCTTAAAATCCCTGGAAATTGTCAAACATTATATGGCAACTGGAAATCTATTAGACGAATACACCATAAGCATTTAATAAACTTAATAATTGACTTGTATACCACACAATTTAAGCGAATATCTTTTTTCGTAAAATTAAAACCCTGGCGCAAGAAAACTTAAACGTCCGTGCTGGCGCGGCGCTGCAATCGGATTATAGGTTTTCTTTTTTACGAATTTATTCCCGTACGAAACTGGGGCCAGGGTCGCTCGTATATATATAATAATAAAATCTAATATTTCTCGTCTCCATTGTAACTTTTATTATTCAAAGAGTGTAAATACTCTTGGATATAAATGCAATGGTATCTCAAAATACATAATTAAATTACATACTCTTGTATATAAATATAACGATCTTTCCAAAATTTTTGTCATACCATAGATTACTTTTCGAGTTTCGGGATTACTAAGATACGAATACTCTATTTTATTTAGCCTAATATAGAAGACCACTAAATACTGAAAGTTCCCTGTAACGCATTATTTAGCATATGACTATTATTTTAGTAAAATTCACTGTACCTGTGTTTTAGGTAACTACAGCTTTAAACAGCTTCAAAGTAGCTTCTAAAAACACAGTTCTACTAGAACAAAGACATGCTTGATATTATGCCTACTAAATTTAATGCATGTCATATTATTACGTTTAAATTTAAAATTATTATTACTTGTAGCTCAAACCAAAACTTGGGTAGGTAAATCATTTATTCTGTCAAAACACTTGGCTTTCTTACTTACTTTGTAGATTTTGCTTTGTAATTATAAATGTTAGGTAATTTTCCATCAAATTTATCTATGGACTAATGTATTCTACTCCTGCTATAGTTCTCCTACCTATCTAGTATCAGCTAGTACCTGGCAGACTGTCACTTAATGTTCTGTATTGTAGGTTACACTGTACGTTTTATGAAATAAATTTATCTTTCTCCTTCTTAGGTTAAGCTCATAAATCAGCCACAGATACTCAAAAAATCAGTGTGGTTACAGGACATAGTCTTTACGTCCGCTTATTATCTACCTACTCATGAATCAGAAGCACGATTAAAGTAGAATAAATTGCCTGCGTGAAGAAAGACAAATAAACTAGTAAATATAAATTAAAGTTTCATGTCATAAATTAGATATAACGTAACCGTAATGTTCAAGTCAAACACTAGAGGATTTATAAGAATATTTCTGTGACAGTCACTGAATGGCACACGCTCACTACGGCATGGTAAAGTCCTTATAGACTATGTCCTAAGCTACAAACGGAGCGTGGTAACCGATTGTAGTACTTTTGTGCTGCTGTTTTGTGCTGGCTTCACTGATGTACTAGTGACGAGACTAATCACACCCACATTCCCACCGCTGTTAATCCTATATACTCGTACAAGAATAAATTGTAGTGACCCACAAAACACCGAGCAATGACAATAGGGCAGTTTCAGGCAACATTAAACTGTCTTGGAACCTGTATCAAAATTAATCAGACGTAAATTGGACAAGTTAGAAATATAATAAATAACTTTGCTTGTGTTACCACGTTTTGAGGTAATCGCCTCGCAACATGGACTACAAATATCTAGTCATGTCGCTTAGCAAAAATAGTCCCATGGAATGCTGGCTTGACGTCTTAAGGGATAACATACATGCTAATGGTCTCACTATCAGGGATGACGAAGATCGTGCAAAATGGCAGAGAAAGAGTAGGAAAGTGAACCACGATCTAAGTGGAAGTTTTGGACGCAGCCGGAATTAAAGTTGGAATGATGATGGTGGCAAAGAAGCCCAAAGCCTACCTTAAAGAAGTGGATACCAGTAGATACTTATAAATGTTTATAACACCAGTGACCTTCATCTTACCAAACTTATCTCGGTTTGTGGTAGTGGCTTGTAATGGGCGAATCTTACAACTAAGGAAGTGTAACTTACGTTAATTTCCTTAGTAGTTTCTTGATTAGTTTTAGATTATGTACGGTGAGTAAAGAGACAGTCAAGCATGATCTTAGAACATCTAATTAAACAAAAAAATTGGAGTCACATTTTTTCGTTCTTAAATTAATTTAATTCTAAATTTATTTATAATTGTATTATCCGCTAGCTTCGGTAACTTGGAACAAAAAAATATATAAAAAGAAGGTTCGCGTGATCCCCACCATTAATTTAGTGCGTGAAAAGAACGAGACGCGGAACGGAGACGATCCGACTCTTTGAATGATAATAGATGCCATTTAAGCGGAATTATACGACTAATATTATTACTAAAGTACTTCGTGAGGCCGGGCCAGCGTATTTTGTGATATTCTACAACAGTTCGTTTGTCTGACGTCATCTTCAACTGACTTCTTTTTAATAAGTTAAACACAAATTAGCAGGTAGTAGTGGTCTATAGTTAGACATATCCTACTATTATTAAAAATGGGAAAGTTTGTGTCCTTGGATCCATGTAAAAATGGTTGGACGGATCTATTTGAAACCTTTCCATCCCGAGTATTATATATGTAGGTACCTTTTTTTTCTTTTTTTTTTCGTGCGGAAATCCCTACGGATACCCCTCCGCCGGCCAGTGGGGCGGTTATGTCGGGCTTGAACAGACTAAAACCGCACGCCGTCTTGGGTCTAAAGACGCCGGGGTGTAAGGTTGCCCATATAGAGCATATCCCTCGCACCCCGACTGACCCTGGGCCATCTCCGGTTTCGAGATGGCCCCCTCGGGTTTGGGAACCACGGTGTCCCCGTCTTGCCACGGTTTGGGGGAGGGGCGCTAGTCGCCCCACCATACCTGTGGGTTAAGGGCGCGGGGCCATATTTCACGCGGGTGGAGCCGCTTCTGTTTGTCAATTCGCGGTCTCCAGTCTAGGACCTATTTATTCCAACGGCGATCACTCCTTCGAAAGATTTTGTTTATTCTACGAGCTCTATCAGGAAGTTTATTTCTTTGTCAAATGACCTTATTACGGAATACATACATGCGCCAGAAAATATTTTTTGTAACGACCATTCGTTCCCAGAAAGCTGTAGCATTGTTATGTAGAATGACAATGCGAATTATTTGTGTAAGAGAGAAACCCAACCCTAACCAAATTCAGTTACTTATTTACAATGAAATTATAAATATAATCATACCCTTTCGCTTTTCTTTAATATTTACATTAGTTTACTTCATATGTATAAAGTTCCACAAACATCTTTAGAATAGCTTTTGCTTACGACTTAGCTCGCGAAGGTTTTGTAATATATAAAATTCTTCGATTATTATGATGAGCGTGAAAAGAAAAGTAATAGACGCCGACTCATTATCTCGCATGTATTATTAATACGATACATTTTAATGACGATCAGAAAATTCAATTCATTAATATTCCTTGAAGTATAAATCATCATAGTAACAATTTCGATTGAGACATAATCTTGCCCGACGCTGCTATTAAAATAATGACTTACAACCATCATAAAAGTGTTTCAAATTCTTAAGGCCGTCTTGTTACTTAAGTGCTAGCGATTCTATATAAAACTAATAAACTAAATTGAAGAACAGAAGAGCGATTATGAGTGACAGATTCGTTCCACATTTTTGTCTGTTTTTACAGCCTTTTCACTTGTATTTACGAATTTCTTAAGAAAAGAACAGTAAATCTCTGACATTCCTACAACTCTTAGCGTTAGTTTGAACCAATATGTACCAAATTAATTTGACTAGTAATATACGTACAGTACTGTACTTTTTTTTTGTTTTTTTTTTCTTGCGGAAATCCCTTCGGATACCCCCCCGCCGGCCAGTGGGACCGCACAACGTCTCGGGTCTTCAGACGCCGAGGTGTAAGGTTGCCCATGGAGCATATCCCTCGCACCCCGACTGACCCTGGGCCATCTCTAGGTTTCGAGATGCCCCCCCCCCCTCGGGTTTGGAAACCACGGTGTCCCCGTCTTGCCCCGGTTTGGGGGTACAGTACTGTACCTGTACTGCGGTAGATAGTAATTATAAAAGTAGGATATCATAGGATTCATCTTTTTTGGGTTTTTTGTCTAACTGTTAACAGCTTTTTTGGGTTGTGACCTAATTGCCAGCAAAAAATATCAAAATTAAAGAGTGTCACAACGGTCAAGTGTTCTTAGCAATTTGTATCCCTAATGTCGGCTAGCCGTTTGAAACATTTAGTTGTTTTTGCTATTAGAATGAGAGTATAGCAGAATTAATCATTGTAAGATTGGATAAATATAATTTAAAAAAAAAGTGGTAGCAGGCAGTGGCCTACGGTAGCAGTTATTTCAAACTTGTATTGTGTTTCTAATATGGTTATGTTTCTAAGCCTTGTTATCGTACTTAATCGCATTATTACAACAAAATAAAGCGTGAGTCAACATTAGCAAAGTGAATGATCTTTTCCATTCGAAAAAAAAATCATAAATACTTTTTCAAAAACAACTTTAAAAAATTAAGTCACGTCACGTTACAAGCTTCTGAAATCCAGAGAATCCTTGCTTAAAATTATTGTTTTCGCTTTAGCACAGCAGATTCTTTAAAAGCTTGTTTTTTTAATATTAATTATTTTATTTTTAACTTCTTAGTTTTTGTAAATGCACCTGAACGAGTCTATCTTGTTTAGTTCCAGACCACCTACCATCTCCATCTTCAGACCTTGGACGTCATGTAGCACCAGAGTATTTACCAAGACAAAACACGTGAGCCCAAACTCGATAAATTTATCTTGTTTAGCTTAAGAATTACTATGGCCACCTTCTTACGCCATCATCAGACCTTGTATACCATGTCACATCATCATGGTGCTTTACGAATTTCAAATTTAATGTAATTTGTGTTAAAATCCTGGTTTTAACACAAATTCCTTTAACACGTTTCAGGGCACTTCAATGAAAAAATTATCATAATTATAATTACATTATAATAACTTCACCACACAGTTTCATTGTCTTATTTCAGAAAACATTTTATGAAAAGTGATGACTGTTAACATAAGGAAAAAGTAGAAAGCATAGACTGTTAGTTTTCGGTGTTAAAAACGGTCATTATAGTAATAAGGGGAGTTGTTTTGGAGCGTTCGGTGGCGGTCGAGAGGGTTGGGAGTTCATTAAAATAATGACAACTGTAGTGCCCTTAACTCGTTAAAGCAAGCTCTCATTAACGTCAGTTAAAAAAAATATCGGTGTAGTTTCATTTTTTTTTTGTGTCTAGTATTTGGATACCAAATTAAAGCGTGTTATTACATTGTATTTTGTGTTAGCGTTGAATTTTTTTTTATTAGGGAGTGCTATTGATTAGTAATATATAAATAAATAATAATAATAAATAATAAATAAATAATAAATAAATATTCTAGGACATATTACACAGCGCCATCTAGACCCAAACTAAGCAGAGCTTGTCATATGAGTTCTAGAATGCGGATAAACATACTTAGATACTTTTTTTTTGTAAATAAATACATATTATACATAGAAACACCCAGACCAATGCAAATATACATATTTGCAATAAGCGGGAATCGAACCCGCGACCTCTGACTTAGCAGTCGAATGCTCTACCGCTACGCCACAGAGGTCGTCAAACAACAAACAGAAGATAAAGGATATTCAACATAAATAACTCCTGTATATGGGGAACCATCACTATCTTTGGAGCCCAAACCAACCTCACATGTAAGTCAGTACACCTACTAATTAACTGACAAGGAAATCGAAAGGTGGGGAAAAATTAAGCGAACTCCTTGCTCCGGGGTTAAAAATTCGGATGCAACCACGGACCAACGTTAAGAAAAGTTTGATGGTCCATTATTATAAGTAATAATTCCAATTCACATTAAAATAATACATAATACTCTTATGATTAAACTATTTTAGAATATATTAGAACAATACCAGTAAGCTATTATCATCAGTTGATTTTACTAAAAACAAAATGGCAAATGAATTTGAACCTAATCTTATACACGGAAGGATTTAAATTCTCATGAGTGTTGGAAATTTACTTGTTTTGTTATTTCTTTTAAACATGTTAGTCGTAAACGTGTTTCCCCATTCCTATAGTCTCGGGTTCAATAAGTGGTACGTGAATAGGCATCTTTCGAGGTAAACAATAGACCACTATCTTACATTTGGTAGAATTTGGAATGATGGCTTTCTGGGGTTCTTCCCAACTATAGAGAAAGTTCGCGAAATGTGTAAGGATCGAACAAACGGCGGATTATCGTCTCTGCCTAACCCGGAAGGAATAAAATGTGAACGCATATAATACTATCAATACCTTTTTTTTTCGTGTGGAAATCCCTTCGGATACCCCCCCCCCCCGCCGGTCAGTGGGGGCAGGATGCGCAGGACCTACAAACTTGAAATTTTGGCAGTAGATGCCTTTTATGTTGTAGGCATTTTTTTTCTTTTTTTTACGTGCGGAAATCTTGTCGGATACCCCCCCCCCTCCCCCCACGCCGGCCAGCGGGAGTGGTTATATCGGGCATGAACCGACTAAAACCGCACGGTGTCCTCCCCAAGTGTCCGTTGCCGGGCACCCCGGGTAAGCCCTCGAAAGGATAACCCTAGGCCCTAAGGTGTAGGCATCCACTAACAAAGGATTTTTGTAAATTTCACTTCTAAGGTTGCACGTGAATGAACGTTTGTTCGAAAGTCCGTCAATTTCAAAGTTAGAAGCACGAAATTTCATACACCTGCTTTTGGTTAGAAATAAATGAAAACATGCATCAGCGTTTTTTTAAATTTTACCCCTAAGAGGGTGTAATAAGGGTTAAAAGTTTATATGAGAAGTTCATCATTTTTGAAGATGAAAATTCATATACCTATTGTTGGTTAGGAACAAACGAATACACGTATCAACATTTAAAAAAAATTGCTACTAAGGAGGTAAAATATGTGATGAATGGTTGTATGGAAAGTCCATCAATTTCAAGTAAGAAGCTCAAAATTTCATAAAGTTGCTTCTGGTTAGAAATAAACGTACACGTGTATCATTTCGAAAGTTCGTCATTTTCGAAGTAATAAGCATGAAATTTCATATAGCTGCTTCTGGGCAGAAATAAATGCACACGAGCTGGTTCTCATACGGACAGTTTTATGTTTCATGCTCCAGAGTGAGCTCTGCGAGTAGTTTAGTAATTTTAGCCCCAATAGGAAATACCGCAAACGTCGTTTACAAAGAGGTAAATATTAATTCAACCAATTTAGGACACTATACAAGTTATTGAGGCAAATTACAAACATAATTATTATTAGTCTACATTCTACAGTAGTTTCTACAGTCTTACCATTTAACTTTGACTACTTAATCGACGAGCCTATATTTAATATACTCCCACGCCAGCGGAGCGATTGCGATAAATCTTTGCCAACTTTCCCAAGCTGAAACGGGTCCGCTGTAAATAATATCGACCTACGCGGGCGAAGCAGCGGGCAACAGCTAGTAATCTAATAATTACAGAGCATTAAGGACTTATTTATATTTGAATATTAACCAAAATTGAATGATCACTAAATGAACATAAATAATTAATTCACTCAATGATACTTTAATCACTTCATACATTCGATCACTCTCTCAATGAAAACTGGTTTATAACTTCACTAATCAACTCCCTATCTGACCCTTTAATTCTATATCGTTTAAGGGTTAAATTGTATGAACTATTGCTATTTAATTTCGTTGCTATTAACCCTTTACTGGCTATTGCCGCGCAAAATGTTATTATTTCACGTTAGTTTTGAATACTTACTTTGAACTAAAAACAGGGAAATGTTTGTTTTGCTTCTGGCTTTTATTTATGATTCCCAGGTGATTTTAATATCGATTTTCAACCAGCAATTATGGAGTAAATAATTATATATATACAATAACAATTTGGCCTGTTGGGGTTTGTGTCGATTAACACAATTTATTTGATTTTTGTTTATGGGTTATGTTACAAATATTATACATATACATATGTTTAATTAAAGGGATCAGTAACACTCTAAATAATTAAATATTCTGCGATAATTTACACAGCGCTATCTAGATGCCAAAGTAAGCTTAACTAACTTGTGTTATGGGTTCTAGAACGCGGATAAGCATTCATAGAGACAATTTTATTTCCTGTAAATAGGTACATAGATATTCAAAGCAAATGCAATTCAAGCAAAGAATTTCGAATGTCTAGGACGTGTCCAGGTAGCTTAGTTAGTCAGAGTATTCCCCTGTAAAAGGGACTGGTCACGGGTTCAAGTCACGTCCTGGATGTGCACTTTTTTCAATACTATACTATATGTAATTTTAGTTTGGAAAAAGTGATTAGATTTGATCATTAGAATTGAGCGAGAATCGAACTCGCGCCTCTGACTTAGCATTCGAACCTTCTACCGCTATGCCACAGAGGTTGGCAAACTCTAATTTTAATTTATGAAGTTTTGTGTAGCAACGTGCCTGATAGAAGGAAACTGATGGCATGTGAAATCCGCCCAGCAGTCACGTTTTCCTCGTGTTGCATTATTACAAGCTTTTAAATTGCTCTGTGAGTTTGTTATAGACCGACCACAACCTCTGTACCGCGCCTTGGTATGTGCGCGGCGAGACGGGGGTGAATATCAGCCTTCAGTTAGGGATGCAAACACCGTGAAGAAAAACATCGATATTTAAAAATATAAACCTCGGTGTGCAAAAACATCGCTTAGAAAACATTGATATATCGTAATATCGTTTTTTTTTAGAATAAAATAAAATAGTATTCAAATTGTTGAATTTTTAAAGATTAATTCGGACATCATCTAGACACTATATGAGCGACAAATAAAAAAAACTCAGGAAACTGGTAATTTTAAGAAAGTAGTCATTAGCGATCTGTAGGATCTGAACGTGTAATTTAAACCAAAATAACGTGCACATTATGAAAGTTCACCTACTTTTGTAACATATTGTAGGTAGATTTAGTTCGGAAAAAAGTTTTAGTTTATAAGTCATCATAGTCCCGGCGACCGCGTACCGGACGACGTTCCGTGGGCAGGCCCCCTACAAGGTGGACCGACGATCTAGTCAAGGTCGCGGTAAGCCGCTGGATGCGGGCAGCGCAGGACCGATCGTTGTGGAGATCCTTGGGGGAGGCCTATGCCCAGCAGTGGGCGTCGTTTGGCTGACGTGATGATGATGATAATGATAGTCCCTGTCCGACAATATCGATATATCGATCTCATCGATTCATGCTCTTTCCTACCTCGTCCCCCACCACGCCGCGCGTACCATGGGAGCGGTACAGCGCTAGTGGTCGAACTATAGTTCGACAGTTGACAATTTGTCAGTTTGTTGAATGACATCGCTTGGGACTCGAAGATATTAGAAAGGCCACCACCATACACCCAGTGGTAAAACTAAGTAATCTAAGAGAATAATTAACCTTAAATATCGCGTGATATTCAAGCAACAATATTAAACCCTTTCTGTACGAATGGGAGTTAACAACACGCACAACGCGAATAGAATCTGTCAACTCACTACCGCCATAGCCCTCCATTTAGAATTCAACAGAAGCGAAATTCAACATTTTAGTGCCGACATTCGCTCGCGAATGTCATTATAATACGAACAATTACGACAAGTCGTTGGTGCTGTTGTAAATTTTGTAATTACGCGGTGTGGTAGGCCGTGCCGTGTACCGCGAATAAGACCTATCCGCGTAGAAAACATAAATTATTGTTCACGACTTAGAGAAGCTGGATGTGATTTGGTTAGAGTAGTATAATTCTAAGTTCTATGACATTCTACACGGTGCTATGGGTTCTAGAATGCGGATAAATATACTTGGATATTATTTTAAATATATATTCATATATTATATTGAAACATCCAGACCATTGCAAATAAGCATATTCAAGCATACAAATGTTGACTGAGCGGAAATCAAACCCGCGCCTCCGACTTAGCAGTCGAACACTTCCGCTACGCCACAGAGGTAGTTAAAGTTTCTATTCAATTAAATACACAATGACAGCCTCTTATTAATTACATTTACAACTAGCTGTTGTCCGCGACTCCGCTCTCGTGGAATTCTGATCCCGTACCGGCAACCTAGGGAACCTATTCCAGACATAAACAGTACAGCCTATGTATTATAGCAGACTATAATTTAATCTATCCCTGTACGAAATTTCAGCAAGATCCGTTCAGCCGTTTAAGCGTGATTGGGTAACAAACACCCATACATTCTCATGAACTTTCAGATTTAAAATGTTAGTAGGCAGTAAAATAACTACACTATCTAGCTAATCTTACCTTCAGTGTATCTACCTCCAAAATTTTCCCGAGTGTACCGTGATTACTTAATGGCATGCGATCACGACGTCTTGCCATTCACCGAGTTATGATAGGTACTGATAAAAATCTATATTTATCAGTGAAGTTCATAAACAAAAATATTATATACAAGTATATCCTATAAAATTGGCATTTTTAATACGGATGGGCACCATTACATGCAAGGTTATATGGGGCCCCGCCAAGACCTTCAAAGCTAAGTCAACTTTACCTGCTGATTGACGGACGAGGCTCTGGTTCAGGCCTTCCTCTCGCACCCATAAAAGCCGTATAAGACAAATCTAGGGGAGGAGGAGGCGTGTGTGGACCCCATGCTCTAAGGTGAAAGCCTCGAATGCTACTGGAAACAATGTTATTATGTTGGATGTATATTTACGGCCTCTGTGGGTTAGCGGTAGTGCATTCGACTACTACGACAGGGGGCGCGGGTTCGATTCCCGCTCAGTGCAAATATTTGTATGCATGAAAATGTCTATTTGCATTGGTCTGGGTGTTTCTATGTATAATATGTATGTATTTACAAAAAAAAGTATATAAGTATGTTTATCCGCATTCTAGAACCCATAACACAAGCTTGTTAAACTATGCTTACTTTGGGTCTAGAAAGCGCTGTGTAGAATGTAGTAGAATATTTATTATAATATTTATTATTATTATTATAAATAAATAAATAAACAAACAAAAAAATGAATAAATAAATATCCTTTATAAAAAACTAAAAAAAAGGACATTTCACACGGCGCTATCTAGACCCAAAATAAGCATGGCTGAACTAGCTTGTGTTATGAGTTTTAGATTGCGGATAAACATACTTATATTCTTTTTTTTGTAAATACATACATATGTAGTAAATTATTTTTTTGTTAATAATTACAGTCAAAATGGCTTAACAAATTCTTATTTATCAATCACTTTAGCTCTTAAACCTTTCATATGATTCATATGACTCGCCTTTTATAAATAAAACATGAAATATATTAATTTTGTCCTCTGGAGATTATAAAAGTACTTAAACATCCACTATTGGTTCATTTATTCCTATGAACAAAAGGTTTTTAATTATTTAAGTGTTAACCATCTTTAGTCGTTGACTGTACATATTACAATGAAAATGAAAATATGAAAATATATTTATTTCTGTAACAAAAAGGTACTTTTAACAATATTTTTGTCGTTGTGACCTTCTATTAAGTGAAATACACCTGTATCAGAAGGCCACGCTCATCCATAACATTGTAAATGCTGTACCAAGTAGATTACCTCATGCTTAGGTATATTAAATATAGAAAGGGTTAGTTGATAATTTTTATTCTTAATTACTAAGTGTTACTTTTACAAATCATGTGTATGTAGATGAGTGTATGTGTGTAGATGAGTGTGTGTGTGTGTGTGTGTGTACGCGCGCGTGTGTGTGTCATGAGTTTAGGATTTTTTCTACGTTATCGTAATTTAAAGTTTTGAGCCAGTCGGTAATAGTATTTTTACATTTGTATACTGATAGCTGGTGAATTTGTATTTTTTTGTTTATTAGGTTGTACAGATGGCTAGCCTGTTTGGTAAACTGTCTTCCAGCGAAAGAAGTTCTCACTCGTGTGGTTTCTGCAACAGAGTGTTTCCTACGTTTTTGTTGCAGATTTGGACAAACATTCACCCTTCCATGCTTTCTCAAAACCACGTGAAGTACATAAAGCTTTCTAACTGTCAATAGCTCACAGTCCAAGTACAATTGATCAGTAGGGTATCTTCTTGGTTTAGAATAAATTATCTTTAGAAGCGCTCTCTGGGACCTTTCCACTTCCAAAAATCTTTCCTTTACGGCACCTCCCCAAATAGTAATGCAATAAGTCAACACTGATTGCGCTAGGGCTATGTAGACTGTTTTAAGTAAGGGCTTGGAGGCAACGTAACGCAGTCGAAGAAATATCCAAATCATTTTACGAATCCTACTAGAAATAGCCTCTAGATGTGTATACCATGACAAATGTTGGTCTAAATGAACACCAAGATATTTAATACAATCAGTTTTTTGAATAGAAGGGCAAGAGCAAACATCTTTTAGAAAATTACAATTGTAGTCATGGATTTTTATTTCAAATTTTGATGGAGGTTGAGTTGCTGTGGTTATAGTGTGACATATGTACTTAGTTTTGAGCGCATTTAAGGTAAGCAAGTTATGTTTTAACCAAAGATCAACTTGAGTAAGCCCCTTCTGAGTATCTTCGCAAATGGATTGCCAAGATTTACCTGAAAAAACAATCGCAGTGTCGTCAGCATATGAGAATATTTTGGCATTATCTAGTTTCATTTTGAGTAAGCCGTTAATGTATATTAAAAAGAGCGTAGGTCCAATCACACTCCCCTGAGGAACGCCAAAATTGATAACGGAGCAATCACTAGTGTGTATTCCCTTTAACACATTGTGTCCTGTTGGTTAAATAATCTCTAAGAAGTGCTAGAGGTTTACCTCTTATACCAATGTGTTCCAGCTTTTGTATTAGGATAGGAACAGAGACGGTATCGAATGCCTTTTTTAAATCTAGAAATACCGTGAGATATTTGTTACTTTTATCTAATTGTTCAATCACTAAAGTTGTTAAGGCTGCAATTGCGTCTTCAGTTGACTTATTTTGTCTAAAACCAAATTGGCATTCTGATATTATTTTATATTGATTAAGGTAGTTAATGAGTTGTTTGTTTATAATTTTTTCTATTATTTTCGAAAATACTGTCAAAACCGATATTGGTCTGTAGTTGCCGATTTCGTCTCTGTTCCCATTCTTATACACCGGTGTTACTATAGCTCTCTTAAGGGGAGCGGGAAATGCACCTTTGTCGAAGCAAGTGTTTATTAGGTGAACCATAATAGGTACCAGCTCAGTTTTAGCCAATTTTAAAAATGAGGTAGGTATAGTGTCCCAGCCAGGAGCACTCGAGGATTTCAGGTTCATTAGAGTTCTTTCAACCTCATCTATATCTGTATCCAATAAGACAAAAGATGTGAGCTGACTATACTGACCTACTATATACTGTTTTTTATTTGTCGAGGTAGGGATTACTGGCGTATTAATTTTGGATGCTAAATCCCTTCCAACGTTAGCGAAAAATTCGTTGACTGAGTTTATTGATTCTGTAGGGGTTTGTTTAAGATCATCCAAAATTAATCATATTAGTCATATTAGTCAAATCATCCAGTCATATTAGTCAAATAAGGGCAAGTATCTCGGAATGAGAGATAGTCAGCTATAAACTTGCATAAAACTTTATTTTGGTACCCTAAAACTTGTCTCAAAACCTACTTATCGTAGGGTTTCCGTGACTGCAGATATTTCAAGATCAAAGGTAAAAAAATAGATTAGCTGACTTTCTCTCATTCTGAGAACACCGAGGAGAAGCAAGGAGGAAGCCTCGGCTATTAATCAGCAGGTATACCACCGGCTAGCAAGTGGGGTTGGCCCGAAGATTTTGGTAGGATATAAACCTTTCACCATTCCACCAATCTTCAGATGTAATATAATAAATATTCTAAGACATATATCAACGCACCATCTAGAAATAAACTAATCAGAACTTGTCTTATTGGTTCTAGAAGGCGGATAAACATAATTAGGTTGTTTTTATGTAAATACGTACATATTATACATAGACCAATGCTAATATACATATAACATAACATAAACTCACGCCTATATCCCCGAAGGGTTCGGCAGAGGTGCTAGCACCCACATTTCGCCAGTTTATGTTTAGGTCCCAATGTAATAGGTGGCGAGCCTATTGCCATTAACCGGGCACTTATAAACCTGCGATAAATACACACATAACTTCGAAAAGCATCGAAAAGTCATTGGTGTGTGCCATGGTAATACCTGGGATCGAACCCGAGACCTCGTCTCAGCAGTCCTTTACCCATACCACTAGGCTACCGCGGGCTACATACATACATATTCATGCTTTTTAATATTTGTACCCGCAACTGTGACTTAGCAGTTGAACGCTCGCCCACTACGCAATAAACACAGTCAACCGAAATTTAAATAGAATTACTTTTTACATTACTCTAAAAAATTCGCAAAGACTATAAATAAATTCAATTCAGCCAGTTCTTACCATTCTGAGAAAAGATTCAAGTCTAAACGAAATCTGAAAAAATATGATACTTTCATATTTTTGTAAGTTATTCAGATATTTCATGTAAATCCAGACATTTGGTAGGATTGAGAAACTCTGTGGTCCTAAAGTCCTCATAATATATCTCCATTTATCCAAAACTTATTTTATTCGTCTCGAATAAGACCTGCCTCATTAGTCATTCTATTTGTACCGTCTAGACGTGCGTATTTAAATAATACTCGTAAATATACAAACATATTTTAGAATGTTTGGAAAGAAAATTCCCATATTTTTTTATATGTCACTTAGGAGGCAAAAAGTGCACGGCCCACCTGATGGCAAGCGGTTACTGCGGCCCATGGACGCGTGCAACTGTTGGTGCGTTTTAAGTTCCATAAACTAGGGAGCGAATTATTTGCTATCAACTGGTTGCTTTTTCCAGCCTTTAGCAGTCACTAAGAATTTCCACCCTTTCCCGATACTGGAATCGAACCTAGGACCTCATAGACAGTAGTAGTACCTTTTTTTTTTTTTTTTCGTGCGGAAATCCCCTCGGGTACCCCCCCGCCGGCCAGCGGGGTCGGTTATGTCGGGCTTGAACCGACTAAAACCGCACGCCGTCTCGGGTCTGCAGACGCAGGGGTGTAAGGTTGCCCATAGAGCATATCCCTCGCACCCCGACTGACTCTGGGCCATCTCCGGTTTCGAGATGGCCCCCTCGGGTTTGGGAACCACGGTGTCCCCGTCTTGCCCCGGTTTGGGGGAGGGGCGCTAGTCGCCCCACCGTCCCGGCCTGCTTCTGCTGGGGTGACAGGCGGCCTCACCTGCCACTCCCAGACCTGCGCTCATGGAGGACGGAGGTCGTTAAGCGACCTCCGGCGCCTGAGTCACCTGCGACGCGAGGCGAGCGTGTTGCGGGCTCGGCGGGCCGGGAGGGTTCTGAACCTCTCCCGGGCGCGCTCCGCCATCTCCTTCGCGAGCATCACATGCTCGCAGAAGGAGGTGGCGGCGGCCCACGCGCTCGCGCTCCGCACCATTGCCGCAATCATGCTGCCGAGCGAGAGGACTCCCACCCCGATGGCTGCCACGAGGTCACGCCTCGGCACCTCCCACGCCGGGCAGTCCGCCAGCGTGTGCAGCCCTGAGTCCTCGCTCGCGTCACAGTGATGACACTCAGGCGTTGGCTCCTTCCTGGTCCGATGCAGGTGGTCCCCGAAGCACCACTTCCCGGAGATCACCTGCGTCAGTCGGTACGAGAGGCTTCCGTGTCGCCTCTCTAGCCAATCCTCCATGATGGGCCTTACCGCCGCTATTACGGCGTGCCCTGCGCTTGGTCGCCCAAGTCGTTCCTTCCACTCCACCACGATGGCCTGGCGGAGCTGGGACTGTACGGCCTTGATTTCTCGATGCTCGGGGTTCAGTCCCTGCTCCCGCGCCTCCTTTCGCCACTGGTACAGTTGCGAAAGGGACAGTAGTAGTACCTGGCAGTTCTAGGCCTGCCATTTCTGTCAGGCGTTCAAGATAAAATTGGGGTTCTTTAATTCAGCATTTAGGGTTCCGTATCTTTTTCTCAGGAACGCAAGGTATCAAGTTTAAATCAATATTAAAAATTGAAGCCTGCAGTCACTTGGAGCTGTGTAAAACCAAATCACCGGGACAACGCAATCAAAAGTATAATAGAAATAAGGTAAGGAATATATTAAAAACTGCAAGTCAGTTACGATAGCCGCTTT
This sequence comes from Cybosia mesomella, assembly GCA_946251805.1. Classification (NCBI taxonomy): domain Eukaryota; kingdom Metazoa; phylum Arthropoda; class Insecta; order Lepidoptera; family Erebidae; genus Cybosia; species Cybosia mesomella. The sequence continues at coordinate 10,303,769 of OX276392.1, forward strand.
GCTTTATGCGAGCTTTTAAAGCCCCAGCCTATTTAAGTAGACAAAGCGTGCTTAAAATATGCAGGATTTCCCCAAACATTGTCAACAAACATAGACTCTAATATAAGTCAGCCCAAGAAAAGCAAAATCAAAAATCCATATCGTAGCACATACACAGAGTACTACGAAAGAGCTACAAATGTCTACGAGGCTACGTAAGCATTCCCCGAGGATCTTCCGTACAATAAAACATAACATAAACTCCGTTACGGGACGCCTTCCAAAAGGTTATTTTAATTCCTGCAATGCTTATACACGTTATTTATTATTTTGGGTTACTTACAAATTGTTAGCTTCAGTAAGCTCTTAGTTTGTACGGTTTGCAAAAAAATACTAAGTTTTTTTTTTTTTTTCATTATCATCATAGTGTTGCCGGTTACATTCAAAGCTACCGGGCTGCCGAGCTTTGGGGCTACTTAGAAAGATAGTCATATGTCTTATTTTACTTTCACACTTTAGTGTGTAGTTTTCTCATAGTAACCTTCAACTAGACACTGCAACATGACCAGGTATACCCCGTACCACCCGTAACTATGGCCATACCAAAACGTAGCTGAATACAAAAATTAACGTGATATGAAACATTAAAATCCATTTCTTTGCGTTGTGTAAATAAAATGTAATTGTATGGGGCCCTCTAGTTTGTTTTCTCGAACTAATTTGCCTGTTGACCATACTACAATATATCCAAATACAAAACTTTAGGTAAGCTTCTAATAAATTTAGCGTCACACATCTACATTCTAAATGCGAGCAAGCAGGTACTTTACTACTACCAACAACATATCCGATCCAGAATCGAATCCACAATCTATTGCACAGTGATTTCTACTCTTATTGATTTGACCGTATTGAACTAACTCTCCTGCTGACCATACCACAGTTTATCCCAGTATAAAATTTTAGGTCAATTCTGAATAAATTTAGAGTCACACATTTAGATTCTAAATTCGAACAAGCCATTAGAGTTGCAGCACTGTACAACATTACCTTTTTTTTTTCGTGCGGAAACTCCTTCCGATACCCCCCCGCCGGCCAGCGGGGGCGGTTATGTCGGGCTAGAACCGACTAAAACCGCACGCCGTCTCGGGTCTTCTGAGGGGCGTAAGGTTGCCCATAGAGCATATCCCTCGCACCCCGACTGACCCTGGGCCATCTCCGGTTTGCACGATATACCGCGGACATTAGAATATTATAAATCGCAACGGTATCTTATTAAACGGGCATAAACTCCAACGTAATGAAACTGGAAGAAAACCGCAAACTACGAACTCTTACCTGGCATAAAGGATGAACGTATACCGACTATGTTTCATGCGTTGAGGTATAAACTACAAGCTAAAAGCGAGAACGTCTAAAGCTTTTTTTTTCATGTAGTTCTCGTCAATAAGTAGGTGTATGTAAATAAAATGTAAAGACTGAAAAGCCACTACTTCAGCTGTCTTATTCTATGAGCTATGTCGGTTACTTAGGGATTTTTGTCGAATGACCTATGTACAAATTTATCTTTAAAAAAAATCCACGCTCAGTCCGCAACCCGCTATGCGACTTTTAATTTGTGGACTAGCCCCTCCATCGGTATTATCGTCTCTGCACCATAAGTCATAATATGTAGGAAGCACTGATCTTCCTTCTTTGTTTTAAGGTATTTCAGTTCATCAGAATCACAGCGTTAGTCCAGGTTGTAGTCCAGCTTATACTTTGAAGCCCGGGGTATTGTAAGTTATTTAATTCTGGCAACTCTATCTTGTCTTTCTCAAATTCTATTCTGAACCATTGACTATTCGGGCACATCGCCAATTTTCACATTCAGTCGTAACTCGTAATGAGTTTAAAATCAAGTTTTAATTTCTACGGTAGGTCAAGATAATGAATTCCTGTTAAAAAAGTTTATAAGTAAACTAATATTACAATGCTTTTGCAGTATTATAAGGAGAAATATTACTTGCCACAATACAAGGCAATGCAAATTGGAGGTTGCAGAGTTTATATAGTGTAGTATATAAAGTCTCACTAGAAGACTAATTTACGTACTAGAAGAATAGAAGATACATTACTAGAAGGCTAAATTACCAACCGCTATTCCCTCATCACTTGTTCTCACATGAAGCGCAAAGCACTTAGGTATATAATATTTTTATTGCTGCCCCGACCCTTCCGAGAGGACACGGCTAAATAAAAATATATCCCAAAGAAAGCTTGTATTGTGGCTACGTCACTGGAATTTCTATGGCTTTTATTTCAATGCTTTCATTATTTTATACGAACTTTTTAACATAATAGGGTGTTTTATGAAGTTTTTTAGCAAGCATTGCGTAGTAAAAGTAATATTAGTTATTCAGAAAGTCGTCAACTTTGACACAGAGTGAATTTTACTACAAAATTATACTTTCACAATTCCAATAATTATTTCTTCTTTGCAACAAGCCATGAAATTGTTTGTTGAATTATATAGTGTTATTTCTGTATATTTTGTTGTATAAATTTTATACTACTAGCTGTTGTCCGAGGCTCCACCCACCCTAAATACTGAACCCGTTCTTGCAGCCCACAGGAACCTATTCTCGGAATAAAAAGTACTTATCTAGACTATTATCTGCTACTGTGCCAAATTTAATCCATATACATGCAGTAGTTTTTGTATGAAAGACTAACTGTAGTACAAGCTGTAGTACAGTTTTTGTAAGACTAACTAACATGCCATCCATACATTCATATAAAAATTATTTTTTTATAAGGATTTTACTCAATGAAAAAACGACCGATTCTGTCCGTTGTCAGACGGGTTAGGTCAGTGATTTTTATAAAGGTTTTCTTCCGCAGAGCACCCGTTAATGTTCGGTCTGTTGCTGATGAGACTTGAGATTTTGGTTTGACCAAAGTCATAGACTAAACTTATCTTAACTCGTGACTCCCCGTTATACCCAGCTCACTCCTGATTCGTACAATCCACGTTAAGTCAATTAAACTCTATTTTATTATTCACAAGTACTGTATGACTAACATATTTAAACGAGCTATAAATCGTCAATTTACGCAAAGTTATGCTTCATTTGCTTGTTGTCAAATTACGTAAGTACTCATTTTAGGTTTTAAACAAATTCATTGGAATTAGTGTGACGTTTTAGGGTTACTTATAACAATTTTTCAGGACACAAACCCCACCAGACGGTATGCCATTACAGTGACCTTTGGACGACAATGGTAACATTAAAGGTGTCAATCGTGCCTCATTACATAGAGATAGGAAAGCGTAGAGCAAAGAAAGAGAGAAAATTACGTTTTTATACTTAGAATTTCAAAACTTATGAAAGATTATGAAATTAAAATTTCAAAATCTAACTAAAACGAATCAAACTATAAGTGATTCTGAAGATTTGATAACCTCATAAAAACGTACGGTAGGTTTTGTTTTGACAAATCATACAGTATACCGAAAATTTCTTTACCTACGCTTTTCTTTCTAATCGAATTGAAATCACGCGTTTTAATAACGTGGCGTTACTAAATCGAGCCCCTTGATCGAGTAACAAACATCATAAACATAAACTAAGAAAAAGCAGGAAAAAGAGAAAAAGTCTGTATACTAATTTAACCTAAACTATTAACCCTAATCAACCTCATAACGACTTTTTTGAAAAGTGGTAGTATATCGGCGAATAAATCCACCTTCCTACAAACTGCATTGTATGTCTTGGATAAAAAGGATTCGGTTGAAAATTGATTTTAAAATAGTTCTGACAGATGAATAATTTAAAACCATGAAAATAATGTACTGTATCAACCATTGAAGCAAATATTCATTGTTTAACGTGTAATAGTGTGAACTGGTACAGCCGTCTAGGCCTTACAAGTTCGCGCTGTTTCAGCAGACGCGTTCAGTAAAGCTTGGAATGCTACAAAGTGACGATCGGTCTATAGGTATTAGCAGGACGACAAAGTGTTGTACAAAATGTGTGTGTACAAAATTTATTCTGTACTAAATATAGGTATTTTAAATAACCCCTTCATCTATTTTATTTTAGGATATAGGTTTAAACAGAATAGCAAACTCGAATAATCACCTGTTGAGATGATTGTTCGAGTTTGTTTTAGTACAGTATTATAGTAGAGTATATTTAGTACAGAATAAATTTTGTACTTCTCTTCTTACGATCAAATTTGATGACCTCTGTGGCTTAGCGGTAGAGCATGCGACTGCTAAGTCAGAGGTCGGAGGTTCAATTCCAGTTTATTGCAAATATTGATGTGGTTATTTCTATGTATAATATGTATTTATTTACAAAAAAGTGTCTAAGAATGTTTAACCGTATTCTATAAACTATATGGCAAGCTCAGTTTTGTTTTAAATCTAGACAGCGCTTTATAATATGTCCTAAAATCTGTATTTACATATTCAATTTAAGCTGCCTTTATAGACATTGTAAAAACGAATCAACGATATACGTATGTAAAGCTTCACATACGTCAATTATCATCAATCAATCTAAACGAAATATCGCTTTCAACCTGAGCTGGGCTAACAAAGGGATCAATTCTGTCCACGGGTCGTTACCCATAATTACACGGAACTAGAGTCTGCGGGTACACATCATGTTGGTGCAAAACGAAAAGATTACATAATATGCAGTTTAATTTAATATACCTCATGAAATTTTGAAGCAATTAGTATGCTACCTGTTCCTATAGATTTGAATCGGAAATAGTGGACATCCAGCGATTGCGATTGGAACCCGCGACCAGTCCCTTACAGGGGAATTCTTTGACAAATATTGAGCTTAATAGTTTTTTTTCAATTAAATTTTTAAGCATTTTGTATGCTTACTTTTTTTTTCTAAAGATTTTAGATCGGAAAAAGAGAACATCTAGGACGGGACTTGAACCCGCGACCAGTCCCTTACAGGGGGAATGCTCTGACCAACTGAGCCACCTAGACACGTCCCAGATATTCGAAATTCTCCGATACATTATACGTCTTAAGGCGACGTTGGAGCCATCTACCGTAATTCTTGCGAACTACGGAAACAATGAATAACTTTACAGTCATTTTTAAACATTGTTTTTTGATGACTCCGCCTAATTAATTCAATTAAATTTTTAAGCATTTTGTATGCTTACTTTTTTTTCTAAAGATTTTAGATCGGAAAAAGAGAACATCTAGGACGGGACTTGAACCCGCGACCAGTCCCTTACAGGGGGAATGCTCTGACCAACTGAGCCACCTAGACACGTCCCAGATATTCGAAATTCTCCGATACATTATACGTCTTAAGGCGACGTTGGAATAGTTTTTATTAAATCATGGATTTTTAAATCAAAAGTCGTTATTAAAATTGTTTATTTGATATTGTTATACACTAAGAGTAGTCTACAGTTCTACACTAATAGCGTCGGTAGCATAGTGATTAAGAGGTCTTCCTTATTGAGAGGTCTCGGGTTCATATGCTAGCCATTACACTACCAACGTGAACCCACTCTTAACACAAGTAATTTAGATTAGCTGGACGGGATAATGCGAATACTATTAATTTTGGTTACTAGTATTCTTATGCTTGGGGTTTCTCTACGAGATCGAATCAGAAACGAGGAGATCCGTAAACGAACTAAAGTTACCAACATACCAGAGCGAGTCAGCAAGCTGAAGTGGCAGTGGGCAGGGCACATAGCTCGGAGAACCGATGGCCGCTGGGGCAGAAAGGTTCTTGAGTGGAGACCACGTAACGGCAAGCGCAGCGTAGGAAGGCCTCCCGCAAGGTGGACAGACGACCTAACAAAGTGCGTAGGGACTCGGTGGATGCAGGCCGCTACAGACCGGTCGAAATGGAAGTCGATGGGGGAGGCCTATGTTCAGCAGTGGACTTCCTACGGCTGATATGATGATTATGATGAGTATTCTAATGAAAACACAAAGAAAAAATTTACAGGGGCATAGATTATGTTCATTATGAATCAGTTCGAAACTTCATCAAGGTCAGCGCAAAATAATTTTGTTAAGGTTCCAAATGAGTTCATCATCTACAGCAAAGATGGCGTTATTTTAAAATATGGAAAGCGTTGGGTGACAATGATGCGAGTTCCATGAATTTTGTTCACCCAAAGATGCTAAACGCGCCTAGAGAATAAAGTGCTCAACGCGCCTAAAGAAGTTTTCACTTCAATAATTTTACTTCAGGCACAAACCACATCTAAAAACATTTTTTATGGTATAAGCGAGCATCCACTAACACAAGATGCATAACCAGTAATACTCGTAATCGTTACCAAACCAAACGTTTCATACAAGGCAACATATTGTACACATCGCAGTAGCCGCCCACCAATTCAACGCAACTGAACGCAATACAAGGCAATAAGGCAACCCAGTTGGAGGCAGCGTTACCTAATGCGTGCGGTTTGTTGCAAATTGCGTGCAGATCGTCGACCTCCGTTAGGTTTGAATGTAATAAGATTATATAGCAAATGCTGCATGTTAGGATGTGTTTTGAAAACGAACTAAAAAATGTTATACCTAATCTTATTGTAACTAATTTCAACATAACTACAGTTGGTTCACAAATATTCATAACGCATATTGGTTGACTCGACTTCTGTTCTATTTACCTTAATTTGATTACACTATGGTTTTTTAAGATATTGGTTATTTCAACTATATTTGAAACACCTACTGGACGACTAGTCTACGGTTTATTAATGCTGCGCGCTGGATTCACTTTAAAAGTGGTGGGTATGGATATTGAAACGTTGTCAGTTCTAGCGGGTGACGACAAACATAACCACGAAGGTAATCAGTGCGCGCCTAGGTTGCTGATAATATTTATGAGCTTAAATGTAAAATTAGTGATATGTATATGTAGGTAATTGATAGTAATTAGGTATCTTGAAAGTAGTTATGTATTCATGAACAAACCAACATTCAACATTTAGTTCTACTTTTTGTTACCAGATAGCGTATTACACTGCGATATGGTTTGTTCGCACACATTAGTATATAAACTAAAATAATTTATGTTATAATTGAGCTATTTTGAAAGTCAATATACAGTTCGAATCAGTTAAGATCACTGGCTTTATTTAATTCTTACTGGTGAACACAAAAGTTTCGTTTAGAGCACGAAGTTCGGTGCTTTAACATTATGATACATTTAGATATTAAAATATATAACCATCAGATATTACATACTGTAAATTAACTAGGTCTGCAAGGCGAATCGCTGCTTGCAATGTTGAGCTGAGTGAGACATCGTGAATCAGATTTTGAAAATTTTGACCAGTGATCATTCCTCCGTGGCAAGTCCGATTTTGAAAATTCTTTTTGAAAGTCACAACTCTGGACATGCTTTCTGAGCGTGTAAAGTTTGGTCACAGTGTCTCGAGCGGTTATTATGTAATTCCATCTGGATTTTTTTTAACGCTGATCATTCCTCTGTGGTAGCATTAATTTTTTCAAAATATATCCATAAACCTTCCTCTGATTGACCTCTTTAATCATGCCAAATTTTGTTCTGATTGGATTAGTAGTTTAGGAGGAGACATGTGACAAAGAAAATCCTGAAGTCTCGTATGAGGAGCTTTCGCTCGACTTCGTCTCACTCAGCTCAATAAGTTAGGGTTAGATTAGGTTAGAACAGTGACCAGTAACGTGCAAAAGCGAGCGAGCGAAGCGAGCGCGCCGCAGTAGTGCTCACCTAGCGCCAGATCCCCTCCATTGTTGGTGAATCATATTACACGCCCCAAATGATACACATAAATATTTTATCATGACCATCACACATGATTTATCTACAATGGAGGGAATCTGGCGTTAATGGTCACTGTTCAAACTTTTTTTTTTTTAGCGTGTGGAAACCCCCACGGGCTTCACAACATCGGTGTCGACGAAGGGGTTGGCGTGTCGGAATTGGACCGACTAAAACCACACGGTGTCGTTCCCAAGTGTCCATTGCCGGGCACCCTGGGTAAGCCCTCGAAAGGATAACCCCAGGGTTACCGGTGGACTTTGGCCGCCACCGCGGACTCGCCTGGTGATTAGGTAATGTTCTAACCTTACCTAATCTATCTGCGTTGGGATGCGCTGTTTTGGTGACTTTACTCTACGTCGCCCCACTCTACTCCAGTCTATTTCATTCTATTCTATTCTATTTCACTCAGCGGTGTTGCGTACCCGTGAAACACCCACCCGGGTGTTTCATGAAATTAATGACTGAATTATATTGTGTTACTATTTTTTGTGTGTTTCTTAATTTACTTATTTAGGATACAAATATTGCAGACTAATAAATCTACAGTACCTGAATCGTTCATTATTTCAATCAACCGTAGTTGAATAAAACGTAGGTGAGTTGACCTTTATATACTTCGTTCATTAGTTATTACAAACATCTATGAAACGATTTTAGGTATTTTAAATAGCATGTATTATGACCGTAGTTATCTTGAAAACAGTTAAAGTGTAGTTATTATAATACGTAACCATTAAACTACATAGATGAAACAGCCAAGAAGTGACCGTGCTTGCAGCTTTAGCAGCATTTTAACAGCACCATTTGATTGCATTGCCGTCAAAAACACTAAAAAAATAAAAAGATCATAATGTTCTATTCTAAACAAAACTGCGTCATCTATGCGGTATCAGCATTATTTTGGCCTCAGGTGCAGCCTCATTCATCACCGCTAAACTTTATAGAGTATTAAGTGACAAAGATTAATATAGACCAATTTATTCGGCCACCGCTGCGGGCTGTGGTCTCTTTAATTTTGTCGGTTTGCGCGGTTGCCGCACCCGGTGCCTATTTATCAATGCTGTAAGTTGCTGAGTATTAAATGTATCGAGTTTTGTAATTTTTTTTGATAACATCGTGATTCAGTTTTACATTACATTACGGTATTTGTTACCTTTTTTTTTTTTTTTTCGTGCGGAAATTCCTACGGATACCCCCCCGCCGCCGCCCCGCGGGGGCGGTTATGTCGGGCTTGCACCGACTAAAACCGCACGCCGTCTCGGGTCTTAAGACGCCGGGGTGTAAGGTTACCCATAGAGCATATCCCTCGCACCCCGACTGACCCTGGGCCATCTCCGGTTTCGAGATGGCCCCCTTACTTGCTCTCCACTGTGCCATCTGCTAATGAGAGGGACACGTGGAAAGCTTCCGAACAGCCCTCAACAGGGCCGTCCCTGCCTCGGTCGGAGTTGGCCGTAGGCGGCAGCGTCTCTGCCACCCAAGGAGAGAGGCGCTGCCGTCTCCGTTGCCCAGGGTGCACCGCGTGGAGGTCCCCAACCAAGGACCCCAGGTATTTTGTTACCTACGTTTATAAAAGTTTGTCTTTTACCCAATTGCTTCGCAACCAAAACAGAAAGGTTGAACTGTATATATGTAATTTCCTACGTTCCCTTGTAACTACTAAACTTCTGGTCCGATTTTATGTATGAAATATTATATCGTTATATTTATCTTTATTACGTAAGTATTTAGGGCATATTTGGCTACCCCAGAGGGAAATGTATATTTATATGTTAGGGTATATTAAAATGATAATAGATCAAAATATCGGATTGTTTGCATAACCATGTTTTACATTAGCAACTAACATAGTTATATTTACACTATTTTACAGGATTTTTGAAACACACACAGGTGCGAAACTAATGAATCAGCTGACTTATTCACGAAGCGGCTTCTAGACTCCAAAAATAAACAACAACAATCGATCCACATCAATATTATTAGTCTACTTTTTCATATAATTTTGATTTTATTCAATCATTTCACGGGAATTATCTAAACAAGCACACTGACCGCTTAACAATACTGCGACTTAAGTGTTTACCGGCGGCTGCCGGCGCTGTCCCACGGCCTAAGGGGCTTTGACGACAGTACTCCCTATCGGGAATTTTATGACTAGTTTTGTTTGGTTATGATTTTATGTAAGGAAGGGATTCCCCTAGCTTAACTTTTTCGGCTCGATATAAGCTTTGATGGATCAGGTAGTGAGTGCAACTGCTTTGTATAAAGTCTCGAGCTCGATTTCTGGATCGTTTAGATCGATTCGAAAATCTTTTGTATGTTCGAAGAAACATTTCAAATTTGTGAAGACTTTGTATTATACCTACATAACATAAATATCAGACATAAAAACAATCTTGTAGTTTTAATAGTCGACTCCATAAGATCAGTGATTCCTTTCAGGGTAAACGCTTCTACAACAAGCTCCCTAATGAAATGAAGGATTAACCTCTTCATAAATGTAAGAGTCAAAGTAAAGATAAACTTTGCCAAAAAGACTATTATAAAATTCAAGAGCATATTGACGCCAAACAAGCTTGGATGTGAACTGTTTGCTCTCTCACTATGCTACTAAAACAAAATATTGTAATTAGTTTAAGTAAACATGTTTGTAAATATACTTACCAAAAAAAAACAGCACTCAACCAGTGCGGTGGTCCATTTGCTAAACATTAGTTTTTGTGTTCACCTTTTGGTAAGTGCCATTTTAATAGTCTGTACAGATTATGAATTTTAACTTTGCCTTACAAAACTTACTTTGCTGACTACAACTTACAAATTGTAATCAATAAAAACAGCGCTATAAAAACGTATCCAACCCAGACATTCACACTATCAGATGTAAGGAAATGTTCACATTTCTATAAAAAATAAGATTACACGACCTCCGCGCGTTTACCCTTCGGCTGTTCAATAGTGTTGGCGAGATGTCATAATCCCGGCGAGGAAAGATTTACCGGAACTCTTAATCCCTCGGGGCTTAGTGACTTTTTCGTGATGTCCATAACGTATTATAGTCATGTCGTGTCCCTATGAATTTTAAATATTTTGGGGAATCGGGGAGCGACAAATTGTTTTTTTTTGTTTTTTTTTTTATACCACTCAGGTGGCAGACAAGCTCACGGCCCACCTGATGGGAAGCGGTTAAGTTTAGATAAAAAATTAACTGCATTTCTTGAACAAATGCTAGACTTTTTTATACTTTGTCCGTCAATTTTATTACCCCCGCCTGATAGTAAGCTTTGGTGCAGTTCAAAAAGTAAGGGATACAGATAGCACAAGTTATAATTGTTTGAATGTGTTGGTGTATGAGAGGGGAAAAAGTTGCAATAATTGGTTGCATATCGTAAACAGGCAGCCCCACCGTGGGACACCTTGGCCAATTTCATTAAAGAAAAACATAAAATCCCTTGGCCTGTATTCGTCCCGCCCTCTTTAAATATCGCATTTCCCAATCCTAGATTTAACAACAACACTATTTTGTCTCCGCTATAGGTTTTTGTTGGAAGGCGCCCCGTGTAATCCGATTTCGGTCGCTTTTGTGTTTGTTTTCATAGTCTTAACAAAGTTATACGTTTTGCGATTGTTTTGCGGTAGTTTAAGTTCTGAAAATATTACGTCCCTGTTCATGCAGAGGCTTAACTATGTTCCGACTCATTCATTTGTTAGTTCCATATGGAGTTGTAAAGAAAATAATATAATAGTCTGTGCAGCGTATCGTGTTTCCTAGAAAATTTATATTACTTTTAAGCCTGTGTATTTTGTTTAAACAAAACCTGACTAGGCGAAAATACGTTAGCTCTTAAACCTTTCATGAAATAATAAACTAAAAATGAATTAAATTGACCATGTCCGTGAAGGATGATAAAAATACTTAAAAATAACTTATTCATTGAAGTCTTTTAATGCGATGATCGTTTGTATGTTTGCTTGTTTTTAGAAACTTAAAAATAACAAAAGCGGACTACCTTTCATTCTTCCTTCTGTGTTTCTTTTTAAAGATTATGAAAGTTCAACATCATATAACAAAAATAACATTGTGCCCTATATCATGCTAATCCTTTTTAAAAACATGTAACCCTTTTTCAAATCTCAAAATTTCTCCATAGCTCAGCATATTACCAAAACCATATTACCCTTAACTTTTCCTGCCATTCAATTTCCTGATTGCAAAATACCTGTCAACATGAAAGCCGCTGTCATAGCCTGTCATCTACGTTATTTTAAAAGCTATCACATTAACAATAACATGAAATGATGACATTATTGACAAACTTCCTATGACGTAACTTGTTTAACACTCCCTCTGCCAGCTACTTAAATATAGTATTCCTAGCTGTTGCCCGCGGCTCTACCCGCTTAGAGCGTGATTGTGTAACAAACATTCAAATATTTCCACAAATTTTTGCATTTTTATAATAAATAAATATTATACGACATTCTACATAGCGCTTTCTAGACCCAAAGTAAGCATAGTTTAACTAACTTGTGTTATGTGTTCCAGAATGCGGATAAACATACTTATATATTTTTTTTGTAAATACATACATATTATACATAGAAACACGCATACCAATGCAAATAGACATATTCATGCATACAAATATTTGCACTGAGCGGGAATCGAACCCGCACCCCCTTACGTAGCTGTCCAATGCACTACCGCTACGCCACAGAGGCCGTCAAATATATATATATATTATAATGATAATAATAATAATAGATAAACTTTCAAGATACCTAATTACTATCAATTAAGTATTAATGACCGCATGGATGTATGGAAGAGCAAGGAGTTGCATGGACGTTTCTATCGGGCTCTTCATGGGTCTGATATAGACTTACCAGCATCTGTGTCTTGGCTACGCTTCGGTGACCTATTTGGGGAAACCGAAGGTTTTGTTTTTGCAATTATGGACGAAGTTGTGATGACGAATAACTATCGGAAGTATATTCTTAAGGATGGTACGGTTGACATATGTCGGGCGTGCCACCGTCCCGGAGAATCCCTTAGACATATAATTTCTGGTTGTTCTCGTCTTGCTAACGGCGAATATTTGCATAGACATAACCAAGTAGCCAGGATTGTTCATCAACAGCTTGCTCTAAAGTACAACCTTGTGGAATCAGAGGTACCGTACTATAGGTATGTGCCCGACGCAGTTCTCGAAAATGGGCATATCACGTTGTACTGGGATCGATCTATCATCACTGACAGGACTATTGTAGCTAATAAACCTGATATTGTGTTGATAGATCGATCAGAGCGCCGCGCAATAATTATCGATATCACCATTCCACATGACGAGAATCTTGTGAAAGCCGAAAAAGAAAAAGAAATAAAATATTTGGATTTGGCTCACGAGGTTGTCGACATGTGGAGTGTGGATTCGGCGATTATTGTTCCGATAGTTGTATCGGTTCACGGACTGATTGCCAAGAGCCTCGAACAACATCTCCAGAGGCTCGCGTTAGGCAGTTGGGTTAAGGGCTTGATGCAGAAGGCAGTGCTCCTCGACACGGCACGTATTGTGAGGAGATTCCTCTGTCTGGAGCCCTAACCACCGGTAGCTTGGTCCCTGTTCCCGATGCCGGTGGGCTACTATTTTTTATATTTTTAAATATATTTGTGTTTTTTTATATATAGAATGTATTTAAAAATATAATTGATAAGTATTTAATTAAATAAAGGATAATAGAATAAATAGAAAGGATCAGTAGAATACTAGCAACCTTTGAGCTTTGCTCGGGTGCAATAAGAATTCCCGTTTATAGCTTCCTTAAAAAATATGTAAATGACAGAGAAAACTGTGTTCACTGTAAAATGTAAATCCGTTGTGTAGTTTGAAAACAGAAACACATGTAAGAGTAACTAGAATTTTTTCAAGTTTATTCCCATCCAGTAACACAAAAGTATTAATAGTTGCGTAAAATTATTTGATTTTGAAATGATAATGATTATTGCGATTCCAATACACTGTTTACACAGTACACGCTATGATACAGTTTTCCAAATAGAGCTATGTAATTGATAATTTACACCCGAATTAAATATTACAGATTACTAAATACAAATATTGTATTGAAATAAAACTATTTTTAACGGATTCTATCGCGTTTCGGTTGCTTTTCAGCAGCCATGGTCACGGGGAGTCTCCCCGTTGAATAAAACATTGAAATAAAATTGTGTCATGCCAACCAGTATTGTGGGTGAATTTGGAAATCTCTATTTACTATAGCTTAGAAACGCCGAGCTATCATCAGATAGGCACACAGATTATTTTCCACCTCAGCATAAAAAAAATCCCCTATTTTTTATTCGAGATTTCTCAACAAACATATCGGCTTAAAAAACATGCTGCACACCCATAATGGCGTCTTACAATAGTACATAATCGATAGCACCGAACAAAGAGGGAGATACAATAACCCATTATTATATGGGACGCGAAAAAAATGCTATAAATTTACATTTTGGTAAAGTGCAAATATCCACCGCGAGATAACGTCTTTTTGCGTGCTATCGTAATTTAGTGCGCTGTCCTGTCAGCAGAAATAGGAGACTAGAATAATATACGGTGACTATGGTGTAAAAATTGTGAAAAAAATCAATTTTGAAATTAGTACCTAAATGTGACTCAGTTCAGCTCTCAACAGGACTGTGAATACACGTTTACAATCAAAAGTAGTACAAAAGTATCCTATACTGAATAATAATAATAATAGGCGTTCGTGGCTTATTGGTAACCGAGCAGGTTAACACCGTTTTCTACCGCCTTTATAATGGAGTGTGTTCAGAAGAATTGTATGATATGATGCCCACGGCCACATTCTATCATCGCACCGCTCGCCACAGACTGGGAATTCATCCTCACACGTTGCGACCGGAAACGGTGCGTACAGTTAGGTATGAAAGGCACTTTATTCCGCGCACCCTCAGGCTGTGGAATGATCTCCCTGCTGTGGTTTTCCCAAGCGACTACAATATGGGGTTCTTGAAGAAGGGCATTAGAAGGATTTTACAGAGTCAGCAGCGCGAGTGCGACGCTCCTGGTGTTGCACACGTCCATACGCCACGGTAACCGCTTCCCATACTGGAATACTAGCCAGTTCCAGTCTTAGGAGGCATGACCGTACTTGACACACCTCTTCGTGTCTCGGAGAGCACGTTAAGTCATCGGTCCCGGCTACCATACAAACATCTGTAGCACTTGTTACGGGTAATTGGAGCCCTAAAGAATCCGACAATCAGGTCTACCTACAGACCATACCTATCGCCATGGGTTGTGGAAGTCTGATGGCATTCGCTTTACGTAAAATATCGAAGTTCATCCGTTTCGTACTTAGACTGAAAGTCTACTCTAACTATGTTGAAAGAAATTACTATTTTTACGACTAGAAATTTGATGACACAAATTTGTCACAAAATTCGGCCGGGTAGGTACCACCGTGCAGGGGTGCGACTGGTTGGATCACCTCCAAGTTTGGTGCACCCTGGGCAACGTGGGCGATGACGCATCATTGATTGCTCCTCTGGAGTAGGTGGCGTCAACGTCAACGGCCAAGAGTCTGACCAACCGGCCCTTTTCAGGCAAGGCAAGGCCCGCGGGGGGGGGGGTCGCTCCAGGTACCCCTCTACTGTTATCAGAGGGGACACTGCGAATGGCCCAGGGTCAGTCGGAGTGCGGGGGATATGCTCTATGGGTAACCTTACACCCCGGCGTCTGTAGACCCGAGACGGCGTGCGGTTTTAGTCGGTTCAAGCCCGACGTAACCGCCCCCGCAGGCCGGCGGGGGGGTATCCGAAGGGATTTCCGCACAATTAAAAAAAAAAGGTACCACCGTGCACGATTGTGGAAAACCCTACATAGTAATCCAATTTCGGTTTGATTGCGTTCAGGGGTCACCAAGTGCATAGCCGGGCAGGGGGATTGTGGTGGGGTGTGTGTTGGGTAACCTCCTCGAGTGACGCTCCGATTCCGATCCCGCTGCAGTCCGGGGGGAACGGAATCGGAGCGGCCGGTACACCCTGGGCGGCGGTCAATGGCTTCCCCTTCACCCCTTCATAGGGTTGGCATTGATCGTCGGCTAATACCCAATGTGGCGGGAACACATCGCTCTCCGTACTCCTCTGTTTTCAGAGGAGACAGGATGAGCGATGCTGTTAGTGGTGAGATGGCCCAGGGTCAGTCGGGGTGCGAGGGATATGCTCTACGGGTAACCTTACACCCCGGCGTCTGAAGACCCGAGACGGCGTGCGGTTTTAGTCGGTGCAAGCCCGACATAACCGCCCCCGCTGGCCGGCGGGGGGGTGTCCGAAGGGATTTCCGCACGATAAAAAAAAAAAAAAAAAGGGGGATTGTGGTCGCAGCACTGGTGGGACCGGTGGGTGTCACGCGGTGCTGCGACGACAATCCTCTTCTGATGAGGCCATCAAGCTGAGTGCCACCATTGTTAACATGGTACGTGTATGTAATGGTGACCCTCTTTCCTGAAACTTTATCTTCAGCTTACCATCAGGCGAGGTGAAGTCAAATTGACGTGTCCTAAATATAAAAAAAAAAACTCGGAAAAGGATGACATAAATCATTAGGAAATTTAGGACTTCTATAATAATGGCCATTATAACTATACTGCATTTGAATAATAAAAATAGGCATAGGTACATGTGTGTTACTGAACAGATGTGCACAGACTGTTCTGGATTGACAGCTGTTACATAACAAAAATCAACTACTCTGTGGCTAGACTACTTTTAATAATAAATACTAGTTCAGATTATTATAGTATGTACTCTTTTACTAAGTTGCCGGCTCGTGTGTAATCAATTTTGAAGCTGTCTGTCTGTCTGTAGGCATCATAGCTACCGAACGGATGTGTATTAATCGGCAGGATTCTTAGCTATGTCGGGGGCTTTTTAAATTTCTAGTTATACTTTTAATTTAAATGAGAAAAAGGTCCCGTATAGCTTATGACAGCCACATTCCGTGAGAATAGTTACCTGATTTTTAATTATATAAGTAATTGCTCCATAATACTTAAGCGTTTTTGTAGATGGCTTTTTCGTTACTTTTTACGTAATTGGATAAGGACCTTAAAACCATGAGGTGATCTCAAGAACTTGGTTAGATCGAGTATTGTGACGGATTTAGAACAAATTTCTGCAATGATGTACACAATTAATTGTGTAAACTCTGTTTAGTTTGACCGAAATGCAATTATTTCCACTGGTAAAAACCGACCTGACTAGTTTTTGTATCGGTAAGAACCGGTTGATTTAATATATGTGAATCATAATAGATGCTCATAATGTAATGTAATATAGCTGTGACTTCGTTCTTACATAGTGATTACTAGACATGCAGCATCATAACGTTTTTAAACAACTTCATTCGGCTTTCACCATATTTCGGTTTTGTCCCTAAATTTACTCATGCACTTCGATTATCCCAGTTTTGGCAACATCTGACACTTTTGGCGCGCCCAGGAGAGGTTCAGAACTCTCCCGGCCCGCCGAGCCCGCAACATGCTCGCCGCGCGTCGTAGGCGACTCAGGTGCCGGAGGTCGCTTAGCAACCTCCGTCCTCCATGAGCGCAGGCCTGGGGGTGGCAGGTGAGGCCGCCTGTCACTCCAACAGAAGCAGGCCGGGACGGTGGGGCGACTAGCGCCCCTCCCCCAAACCGGGGCAAGACGGGGACAACGTGGTTTCCAAACCCGAGGGGGCCATCTCGAAACCGGAGATGGCCCAGGGTCAGTCGGGGTGCGAGGGATATGCTCTATGGGCAACCTTACACCCCGGCGTCTGAGGACCCGACACGGCGTGCGGTTTTAGTCAGTTCAAGCCCGACATAACCGCCCCCGCTGGCCGGCGGGGAGGTATCCGAAGAGATTACCGCACGAAAAAAAAAAAAAGGTACCATGTTGGACGATACTACTTTCCGCCTCACCACTTGCCTCCGTCTGGGAGCGCCGTGTGTTTCGCCGCATCATTGTCACTGTGGTGAAGCTGTCGACAGCCTTGGGCACCATGGCCTTTCATGTAACAGAAGCGCAGGCCGTATTTCGCGACACGCACGTAGCATCAACGACATGATCCGCCGTGCTGTCACCGCTGGCGTGCCAGCCGTTCGTGAACGCGACGCGACGATGGCAAGAGACCGGATGGTATGTCGTTATTGCCTTGGAATATGGGTAGACCTTTGGTATGGGACGCAACGTGCGTCGACACCCTAGCGCCTTCACACCTTCCAAGCACAGCGGATTGTGCCAGCGCTGCTGCTGCATCTGCCGAAAGCCTCAAACGGCGTAAATACTCCAATCTAGTAGGGGATTATGTTTGGGTTGGTTTGCGTTGGGGTTGAGACGTTGGGGTCATGGGGCCCAAGTGCCCGTTTTGTCTACAAAAATTTACCAAAGCGGCTGATCGACGCTACACCACAAGGCTGGACTTCATCTTGCACAAAGAATTAGCATTGCCATTCAACGTGGCAATGCTGCCAGTCTTCTGGGAACATTACCAGTCGGTGATGATGCGGAGGAATTCTATGACGCATGTATGTAAATATTTTTCTATCTTTTAGGTTTGGTTCTTTTTACATTTATTTATAATTAGCTTTAAATTGTATTTTTATTATAAGTACATTATGAAAATAATTAAGTATTTTTGCTCTTATTTCTGTATTTTACAAAAGAATCTCGCATATAGAGTTCCTATTTTAGTTCCCACTTAGAAAATATTTGGCTTTATTTATACTGGACACGTTTCTTCGTTCCTTTGAAATACATGTACCAATTAGAGAAATTATTTTTCATTCAATGTGGAATACGTTCAAATTGGTCCCCAATAAATTTAATTATGATTGGCGAAGCAGTTCTCTCTACAGAATTTTATTCCCGTACGTATACCACACGGAACTCTTTTTTGGGTTAATTTTCCTGTTTTAGATATACATACTTATATTTTCTCCCTTTAGGGTTAGTAGAGACAACTGTTCTATAATATCTTCTTTTTTTCTCAATCAGTTATTTTAGTAGCAAGTAGTTTTGTTTTCAAACACTAAAAAAGGCACGACTTTTCTTTCTTATTCCTTAAAATCCTTCGGTTGTGCTTCAACTTCTTCAATTTAAGAAAACATAATTAATATTGAAACACTTATGGATCATACACGATGATGTATGATCCATAAGTGTTTAAATAAAATATACATACAGTAAAGTAGATGTACTTTACTGTATGTATATATGATTTTTTGATTGTCGAAAACAGGTACAAATAGGAAGTTGAAATTAAGGTAAATACTAAACTCCAACTTTACTTAGAGTTGACATAGTTTTTAAATCAATTCAGTGAAAATATCACAAATTATGATAGCCGCATCGCAAATCCCTAGAAAAGAAAACAATCCATTGATGTAGAATTCAAATTTGCGTCAAGTTAAAATCACAAACGTACATTAAGCTTCCTCTTGATACATAGACCGCAATGAATACTGGTGAAAACTAGTACACCACACGGTTAAAACTACCGACGGCCTCTGTGGCGTAGCGGTAGTGCATTCGACTGCTACGTCAGGGGGCGCGGGTTCCATTCCCGCTCAGTGCAAATATTTGTATGCATGAATATGTCTATTTGCATTGGTCTGGGTGTTTCTATGTATAATATGTATGTATTTACAAAAAAAAGTATTTAAGTATGTTTATCCGCAGTTTGGAACCCATAACACAAGCTAGTTAAACTATGCTTACTTTGGGTAGAGAATGCGCTGTGTAAAATGTCGTAGAATATTTATTTATTATTATTATTATTTATTACCTTCAATTAAACTTACGTTTAGCAACTGTTAATGGTGTTTTATGAATCAATCAACGTATTCCGTATAGAACTTCTGTAAGTATATGAAAATATCCTCGTACGAGTCTTACATGCTCTAACTTAATATTTCCTTTTTTAAATGAAAATATTATTTTATTTCCTGACATTAAAAATAATTTCAAATTTAAATATTAGCAAAGCTGGTTGAAGAGGAAAATTACTGCACCTCTTATAAAATTGATGTAGTATTAGGTGAACGTATGAATAAATTATTGTTCTTGTGAAGAGTCATAAACTTCCCAATGACTAATAAAATATTACATATATTATCTTATTTGGCATTTAAGGCATGGTCAGACAATGGATGTAAGATTCGAATAATACTTAGACCTGATGCCGGGTTTTCAAAACAGTGATTTTGATTTGACGAAAAAAAAACTGGTATTCCGTATGCAGTATTAAAACAAAAGCTACCTACGTGTCTTTCAGGTTATTAAAAGTTTCCAAATCACTCATGATTTGTTTTCGATTAGTTTTAGACATTTTAATTTGACGGGGTTTCGTAAATTTTTGCACCCCGTCCTATATATTTTGTGTCGCATTTATCAATATTTTTTTGGAACACCAATGAAAGAGCGTCGCCTCCGGATTGTGTCTGAGTCCTAAATCTGTTACGTCTGCCATAAGCCTAAGGATAATGAAGAAAAAACTCACCGAAAAGATAACGTAGTCAGCGGCCTGTAGGACTTGTGACTATTTGCATCAGCCATCGGCATGCCCCAGTAATCATCCAAAAACAACTGTCTCAGTGAATTTGTTCCTACCACATCCCCGTTTGTTACTATCGCGGGTATGTCGTCATGGACAAAGTCACCGTTCAAGGTGTTGACGTAACTCAGCACAGCTGTGGCGGTGACCATGCTGTATATGGCGAAGTCACTGCAGTATGTTCTCGGTTGAGGGTCCTCCCGCACGGTGGTCAG
Source organism: Cybosia mesomella (assembly GCA_946251805.1). NCBI lineage: Eukaryota > Metazoa > Arthropoda > Insecta > Lepidoptera > Erebidae > Cybosia > Cybosia mesomella. The sequence goes on from OX276392.1 coordinate 10,324,385, forward strand.
CGAGCGCCTCTTCATTTTCGGTGCCTTGAATTTTAGCGTTACATTTCTACATCTGCACATTTGATTCCTAGAACAAAGAATTTACTTTATTTAATGACATAATGATAAACAATAATAATAACAAATCTAATGTAAATAAAATAATGAGATCAATAAACGAATATCTCTTTCTACTATTTTTTTGCTGGTACATTATTGCAAGACAACAAGACAAGTAAAGACGTAATAATCTTACGCAAAGATGTGTTTATATACTGTCTGTAAAATAAAAATGTGACACATTTTTATATAAATAATGAATTAATAAATATTTGTAGTGTTTTCTTTCCATCTACTGTAGATTTGCTTGCCGATCCAATATCTGCCTTTTCAGATACAATAAGTTGAATAAAAAGCAAAATAAAGAAATTAGCTAGATATATGTTGGATATATAGAAATTTGATTAGATTAGATATATAGAAGAATTAATGCTATGTGATGTTCCTTCGACATGAAGAGTGAAATCTTCGACTAGGCAAGATTTTAGGACATTAATTTTATGCTAGCCAAAGTGTAAACATTGATATCGCGATGCAGGATCAATCGTCACAAAATAATTCGGTATTGTTTTCGTTGAAAGGTATGATGGGCAGCCCTTTCACTGTGACTAATATATTATGTCAACTTTACGAGTAATACCTACTTTTTTGATACACAGGTGTTATACTTCTCATAGAGTAATTACATCATGATGACATAATTATATCTTAGGTTGAATTAATTTCTACTGAGTACAATTAGACATTTTTATCGACTTCCTAGTACCTACTCAACATATATAATTCAAGCTGAACTTTTATAAAAACGATGTGAAGAAAATTGGAGCAAATGATAGTTCTGTCAAGAATTATTTTTATTCCTTTATAATTCCATTAAGTACAAATTGTCCTTTAATTTTATTCCGATAAGAGTTTTTTATATTAAACTAGCTGTTGCACGTGGCTCCGCTCGGGTGTTATATTAATTCCGTTCCCGGAAGCCATAGGAACCAATTACACGGAATAATAAGTGAGTAACGATAAAGCATATACTACTTTATAGGTTACCGGCTTGTAGGTTGGCTTAGGCCCTGTAGCTCTTGCTTGGGGCCCTGTAGCTCTTGCTTGGGGCCCTGTAGCTCTTGGTAGGGTTTCATATACCCCACGTGTTTCAAACTGCATTCATATTTAGTTAGGTTTTTCTTTTTTATACCACTACGGTGGCAGACTAGCACACGGCCCACCTGATGGGAAGCGGTTACCGCGGCCTATGGACGTGTGCAACACCAATGGCGTCACACTCCTACTGCCGACCCTGTAAAGGAAAGGGGATGGGAAAGGAGTTTGGGCTCCGGCACTCTCACTCACCAAACGGAACGCAACAGTTCAAATACTGTTACTTGGCGTCGATATTCTGTGAGAGGGTGGTGCTTCCCCGGTCGAGTCGGCCCATTAATGCAACGGCCAAAATGACTGCTGTTCTAAAAATATATTATAGTGTGCATTACCATAAGGTAAATGCAAAAAAGCATAAGCTTTTCATTATCATATTTATATGTTTTTCATCATTATCATCATCATTTATGATATCCCTGCCCTCATCCTAACGATCATATGGGGCTGCTTCTAAAGCCCTCTCCTTTAATTTTCTCTGAACCTTTCTAAGAATTCAAAAAAAATCTCATCTCTGAACTTAATTTTCCGTGAAGAGACTACCGTTTGACCTCCATAACCCACTGGCGATATCGAAGTTCTGTAGTTAGCCAAGATTGTCGGACTTTTAGCCTCCAACTATTTGTAACGAATGCTACAGATGTTAGTATAGTAACTGGGACCGACGGATTAACTTGCTCTGCGAGGCATGAAGGGACAGAATGCGTTAAGAATAGACTCATCGTAAGACTGAACTGGTCAGTACTGCTTAACCTAGCAATGCGCTCACCTAGTCGTATATGACTTACCCACAAGCTCCTCTGTTAAATGTTAATACGTGAAGGGAAAACTTTTCATCCCTTTTTATGAAAATTGCGCGGACAGAGTAGTGTGGGATTTGACATAGATACAGCTTATATGGAGGAAAACTGCTGAATGCTAATATTTTCATTAAATTATTTATAAAAATACATTAAATCAATAAATAAAATATTACACAGACTACCATGTATTTGGAAAATACACACCATGTTACTTTTGTTACCGCCAATGTAAACGTATTATGATGTATTTGTTACAAAAATGTTCAACACACATGTTCACATTTGACGTATATAACAAAATTAAAAAGGAATGCAATGAAGTTCAACCTTCTGACAACCTCAAAAAAAGATCGAATTTCGACCATCCCACACACGGGGTCATTGGTTATGATTTATTCCGCATTCACCCTGCTGGTACTTCCCAAATTTCCGTACCGTGACAGGCGGTCGCTTCTCAATACACCCCTTATATAGTACAATATAACTATAATTGGCTTGAATTCTACTCCTGAAGTCTACTCCAATTTAAACTAAACTAAATTTAACAATGTACCCATCGTGAACTTACCTCATTGTCTCTATTATGAGAAGACAATTTGTTCCTTTATTCTTTACGAGTGGCACTCACTGGTCTACGTGATACTTTGTTCACTGAAGTAACTCAAAAGCTTTTTACTTTATAAGGTCTATTGCCTGTAATTTTCTTGATAATATGTTTGTACTAAAGTACCCAATAAGCAAAAAATTAACCGGCTAGGTTTGCGATTGAGAGCTTAGTCTGTACAGGTTTAGCATCAGTTATTAAAATTTCAAGAAAGAAACAGTAACAATCGGCTTTGACGAGGTGTTTGGGGCCAACTAAGATTTGTGGGGCCAAGTGAACCTGCTGATCGACGGACGAGGGTCTGGTGCAGACTTGGGATTGGTATATAAACCAAACCAAAATGATGAGACCGCACTCCGGGAAGAAAGCCTTTTATTGCGACCGGGAACAACAATAAGGCCCATATTGTTAACTATACTCAGTGATGAGTCTCGATTTTAAACTAGTTTTAAGCACAGATTGTACAAATTGAGAGGAGCTGTTATGAACGTATATCACCTGAGCGTTCATAAAATCTCCGCTCAAGTTTAATTTTCGAATGCAATCTGTACTTAAAACTAGTCTCAAGTAGAGATTCATGAATGAGTATCGGCCTAAGACGACAATGACGACTTTATTACACTACAGCCTTATTGAAAGAAGAGGTATTGTATATTCATACAGGAATTTTATTAGACCCACATAAACTTATCACGAATAAAACCCGCAAATTCCATTCGTCTCTCGGTATGGTTTCAACGGTAATCTAAATAACTATTTTTCAATATAGCCTCCGCAATATTGCCGAGTTATGAATTTTCGTCTGGCCTACTCGGGGAGAAACGTGCCCAAAATATGATATTAAAGGGAAAAAATCCGACCGCAAAATCCGGATTGTACTAAATAAAAATAATTCGAGTTCCTACTGATGTGGCGAAATATTTAACTACTAGTATACTTTATATAATAATATTATTAATTATATATTATTGATAGTGTATTAAAATTATTTTTAATCCGCTTTTATTAGCTTAGTTATTTGTATCTAACCACATGTATCGGAACCTTTTAACTCGAATCTGGGGCACTTCAAGAAGTTGATGTGATTTGAAAATTTTGGGTCCATGATAATACAATAAAATAAACCTTTATTGTTGAAAAAGCGTGAGGTGTTTACAATAACCATCAATGAGTAACCCGTCCTACTAGGTCTCGGCGGAGACGGCCTGGCCAGACATTTGTTACCCAACTAGCCAGGTGGTCACCGCATAACGTGTGTCAGTGAAGGAGACTCTCCTGTATTTGGTCTGCGATATCTGGGGCCAACTAGTTAATAATAAAAAAACTAACACCATCCCAAAAAATGCGTCATAGATGCTAAAATTACGCTTCTAAAGAGGGTGATAGTGTTCTACTAATATTATCCGTTGAGTATACACATGTAAGTTTACTAAGTTTTTAATGTTTCACCCAGACTAACAGTACAGTGTACATATTTCATCTACCTCGTTCACATTACACTTTAATAATTAACGAAGCTAATTTACAGGTTGCTGTGCTAAATTTATAGCGCTTTAGATGTTTATTAGGTTCATAAAATTAATGTACACCCCGCTTGATAAAGCGAACTCATAATTTTATTCTGGCTGGCAAGAAAAGTTACGCAAATTGACGATGTTCAGTTATAAAATAGAATGCTTTAAAAAACCGGCCAAGTGCGAGTCGGATTTTCCATGGAGGGTTCCGTAGAAGCAAGTAATATTTTTACATGTGAGTTGATTGAAAGAAAGGGAAATTGCCGTTTACGATTTATGACGTATTAAAAATAAACTACTTACTAGATCTCGTTCAAACCAATTTTCGGTGGAAGTTTACATGGTAATGTACAACATATATTTTTTTAGTTTTATCATTCTCTTATTTTAAAAGTTACAGGGGGGGACACATTTTACCACTTCTGTGAGTGTCTCTCGCGCAAACTATTCAGTTTAAAAAAAGAATGATATTAGAAATCTCAATATCATTTTCGAAGACCTATCCATAGATACCACGTATGGCTTTGATGAAAAAAAAATTCAGTTCAAAGTATGGGGAACCCCCCAAAATTTTTTGTTTTTTTTCTATATTTGTGTGAAAATCTTAATGCGGTTCACAGAATACATCTATTTACCAAGTTTCAACAGCATAGTTCTTATAGTTTCGGAAAAAAGTGGGGCTGTGATATGTCACAGCCCCACTTTTTTAGGACAGACATGACGAATCTATAAGGGTTCCGTTTTTAGCCATTTGGCTACGGAACCCTAAAAAAGGATGCTAACATCTTAAGTTTTTAGTGTAAAATGTGAATGATGAAGTGCTTTATTACAGCTCATCATAGACGGTAAAAGTTGCAGCTACTAGTATTTAAATAGATGTATTTTTTTATGGTTATAAAGATTTTGTCTCACTGCTATTTACAAGCGATTTTATTTATGCGTTAATGTATTATCAAATAACGTGTTGCGTCAAAATTTTAAACTTTGGACGCAACCGGGACATTGGTAATTGTTTTTCTGTCAAAATACATATAAAGGTAGTTTAAGAATTCCTTAATTCCCACTTCTAGGTACAAATCTTTTCAGCAATACATTCATTATGCGTACTGCTAAAGAGTGGAATTGCCCTGCGTTAGGCTGTTATTCTGAAATGCTATAACCAAAAAAAAACAGTATTCAACAATTCAACTGCACATCGTAAACATGGTGGCCACGCATCATGATTGCACGCATAAGCTCTTAAAATTTAAATATTAATGGATTTTTTTGGTGGTGCAAATATGTAAATAATTCGAAAAACATATATCCTATTGCCACACCAAATACTTACACACACATCGTAGGTTTCTGACGTCCATAAATCATATGCAAATTCACAAACTCGGGCGAAATATGCGAGCACGTATATAAATATTTGAATTTAAAATACGACTTTGTACGTTTTTCTGTTCAAAATATACATTTGGTATACATAGCAAAGTTTTTTATATAAGCTGAAAAAGAAGTGTAGGTACAGCCAACATTTTCATTTTATTGGCTATGAACCAATTTGAAGAACTGCTACCGCTACTACTATTGACGAAAAAAGGAGGAGGTTCTCAAATCGGATTTTAATTTCTTCATGTATGATAACTCTGTCATTATATATTATATAGACGGATAAGTTAAATTATTTTTTGGTTCGAAAGAGTTTATTCCGAAATGGTCCCATTTAAATTTCGTAAAGACCTGATCGATCTGAACTAAACAAGCTGAAAATTGAAAATGCAGATGGCAGGTACACACACACACATACAGAGTATTTGTTTTAATTATTATTATATTACATTATGTATTTAAAACTGAAAATATAAAAAAGATTATTTAATTAAACTGAAGTTATCAAATTTTACTGCCTTCCCAAGTTTTAATTCGATGCCTTCATATAAACTGGGAATGTTAAAATTAATTTCACTGTTTTGTGTCAACTTGACACAAAACAGTGATGTGGCTTTGTAAAGCAACCCACAAAATTTACAAACTAACGGAGTTTACCGTACCTTTTCCATATTCTACCACATGAGGTTCTATATATAGAATTCATAGTGCTCTTTTACTAGTTTATCAATCACTAGCTGGCCCTCCCCGGCTTCACCCGTGGCGTATTTCGAGCCCTCGTTGCACCTAATATGTGCCCGAATTTATTAGTTTTCATATGTATGGGAAATTGCTGGATTTGTTGACAATTATGATTACTGCTGCGCTGCCTTCGGTAGTAGCGTGATGATATATAGCATATGACACTTTTTTCTTTCGTGCTGTAATCCCCCCCTTCCGCCTCCCGCCTAACAGTGGGGGTGATTATGTCGAATTCGACCCGATTAATACCGCACAAATAATGTGGTTTTCTATTGGTAAAAGAATTTTCAGAATCTGTTCAGTAGTTCCAGAGATTACCCCCTACAACCTCTCAAACTCAAAACCTCTTTATAATATTATAATATACTAGCGACCCGCCCCGGCTTCACACGGGTAATACACACACACAACACGCCCAATAACTCACCAACCACCTTTGCTTAAAGCAGACAATTCATGGGCCAGGAATGATGTCGAGAAAGCCAACGTATTCATGGAACATCTGCAAGAAGTCTTCCAACCAAATCCCAATACTGGCTCCACAAAGATTGAGATGGTTGCGGAATTTTTGAATCAGACGCATCAATTAAAGCTGCCTATTCAGAAATTTAGCAAAGCGGAGATCAAATTCGCGATAAGAAAATTGAATGAAGGGAAAGCACCTGGCTACGACTTAATTACACCAACTATCCTAAAAGAGCTACCAGAGAGGGGCGTAATATTTTTGACACAATTGTATAATGCTATCTTTCGAAGAGAATATGTACCTCCACAATGGAAAGTGGCAAAAATCATTATGATCCCAAAACCAGGCAAGGCTGTTGAGGATGCTAAGTCATATCGGCCAATTAGCTTACTCCCAATCACCTCCAAAGTAATGGAGATATTGATCCTGGGGAGGTTAAATCCAATCATCAAGGAGTACAAACTAATACCCGACCATCAATTTGGATTCAGAAAAAGCATGGTACAATTGAGCAAATTCATAGACTCGTTGATAGCATTACCAAAGCATTTGAGCAGAAAGAATACTGTACAGCTGCTTTCCTTGACATATCACAGGCATTCGACTGAGTCTGGCATGAAGGACTTCTATACAAAATAAAAATGACACTGCCCATAAACTTTTTACAATCTAATAAGATCTTAGCTGCTTGGCAGACACTTTTTTGTCAATCAAGGTGACGCAAATACAGAGCTTAAGAAAATTCTAGCTGGAGTGCCGCAGGGTAGTGTAATGGGACCTACCTACTTCTTTATACCGCAGACTTACCGATATCTGACGACGTTGTTATGGGTACGTTTGCTGACGACACAGCTATCATGGCATCTGCTGATTCACCAACTCAAGCCTCTCATAAACTACAGAACAGCCTTGATAAAAAAACAACATGGCTAACAGATTGGCGCATCAAAGCCAATGAAACAAAATCTGTACAGGTAACATTTACTACCCGGCGACAGACTTATCCCCCAGTCACACTGAATGCTGTTCAGCTTCCACAATCTGGCGAAGCGAGAAATATCTGGGAATTTACTTAGACCGACGCCTAACATGGAGAAAGCATATTTTTACCAAACGTCTAGCAATGGGACAACAAGTGCGTAAGATGTATTGGTTAATTAATAAAAACAGCCAACTCTCAATTGAAAACAAACTTTTGTTATTTATGTGTTTAATAAAACCAATATTGACATACGGTAGGGGGCACGGCGGCGACCTCCAACCTGGAAATTCTGCAACGATTCCAACCAAAAATGCTGAGGATGATAGAAGATGCACCATGGTATGTCACTAATGAAAGACTTCACCGAGAGCTTGGCATCAAAACCGTAAAAGAAGAAATAAGGGAGAGAGTCACAGCATATAGAGACAGACTGCAGCTACATTCTAACATATTGGCCCACCACCTTATGATGAAATATTCCCAAGAGCGCGGAGACTAAAGAAATGAGTACCGCAAGACTTACTGTAAGTATTATTTTAGAGGGCATGTACCTTTTTTTTTTTTTTTTTTTTTATCGTGCGGAAATCCCTTCGGATACCTACCTCACGTATCATTCATCATCTCGCAAATACTGTTGAATGTCTCCCAGACAGATGGCAATTACAGGAAAAGAAAAAAAAAATACTAGCGACCCGCCCCGGCTTCACACGGGTGTAATACTGATGCTCAATATACTACAGAATGTCTAAGTGCGGCAGCCTAGGATAGCAATACATAAAATAGATATATAAAACAATAATAATAGTAGGCATGTAACGTTGTGGATTCTTTATAAATCAAATTAAAATTATATCCATAAATTAATCAATATTTTAGTATGTTTCGATAACTTATTACTAATTATCTATGGTTGTGCGAGCGAGATCGGACAACACTAGCCCAGTTATCAACTGACGGCTTAAATCGTCCATTTCCTTGGCAACCTTCGCCGAGGAAGGTCACTTTGACCCCGTGGCCAACTGCTGTCGGCGCCGGGTAAGTTTTGAGATCAACACTTTCTACTTCTTTCTACAGGTGAAGACTTTCCAGCGGTGCAGCTTATTGCCTGCTAAAATGCATGGCTTAGTATATTCTATTTTAATCTGTGTGCTATTTCAGCCTACTTAATTAGTGCCACGAGGCCGATGACCCCTACGGTCAGAGGTCGCGGCACCAGCTTGTGCTGCCTATTTATATTCTTTTTGTTATAGCTTCTAGCTACGCTGCATTGCCGCTGGGAGATTCCCTTCACCTGCTATTTTAGCATTTTTTGGACGTAATTACCTAGTGACAAACTGACCCGCACTTTTTCTATTTCCAGGGTCTTCGCACCAGGCTTCGCTCCATCATAGCGGTAGCAAGGTACACCAGCGCAGACCCTGGCACGTCGGCAACATCACTAGCCCCGTGTCCACTAGCTAAGTGCATACTACCATCTTTGCACAACGGACCGAACAACGCCACAGCAGAATATTTATTACGAATCTATCCCCTGAGGTTCATTTACTCAAATACCTAATATAAATTTATGTAACGTTCTCTAACACCGATTATAATCTCATAATATATTGTAATCGACTTTTTAGGGTTCCGTTGCCAAATGGCAAAAAACGGAACCCTTATAGATTCGTAATGTCTGTCTGTCTGTCCGTCCATATGTCACAGCCACTTTTTTCCGAAACTATAAGAACCATGCTGTTGAAACTTGGTAAGTAGATGTATTCTGTGAACCGCATTAAGATTTTCACACAAAATTAGAAAAAAAAAACAATAAATTTTGGGGGTCAAAAAATTTTTTTCATGAAACCCATACGTATGTGGTATCTATGGATAGGTCTTCAAAAATGATATTGAGGTTTCTAAAAGCATTTTTTTCTGAACTGAATAGTCAGCGCGAGAGACACCTTCAAAGTGGTAAAAAGTGTCCCCCCCCCCCTGTAACTTCTAAAATAAGAGAATGATAAAATTAAAAAAAATATATGATGTACATTACCATGTAAACTTCCACCGAAATTTGGTATGAATGAGATCTAGTAAGTAGTCTTTTTTTAATACGTCATAAATCGTAAACCGCCATTTACCTTTCATTCAATCCACTCAAATATAAAAATTATAAAAAGAACATTATTATGTTACTTGCTGCTACGGAACCCTTAATGGGCGAGTCCGACTCGCACTTGGCCGCTTTTTATTTATCTCTGCTCGCCCTAGCCGGTAGTTAGTCTCAATTACATTAATTATTTAATTAAATTTTACAGTGCATAAATCACCTTAAATTTATGTAACTTCATTAAAACCTATAAAAACTTCTCCGTTACAGGCAATATAAAAATACCGCGAAAGTCTGAGACCACCTGGTCTGGGTGTTTCTATGTATAATATGGATGTATTTACAAAAAAATGTATCTAAGTATGTATATCCGCATTCTAGAACCAATAACATAAGCTAGTTAAGCTATGATTACTTTAGATCTAGATAGCGCTGTGTAGAACGTCGTAGAATATTTATATTTATTTATTCATTTATTTATTTGTCCCTTTTTAATGAAGCTTCACATGTTGCATTTCTATACGCGTAACAAAAAACCCATGGCTGTTTCCTAAATGTTCTGCCGCAACCGCTATATCCCTGCATTATAAATCTGTAATATCTTATATCTATTCAATTAAATTTTTAAGCATTCTGTATGCTTACTTTTTCTAAAGATTTAGATCGGCCTTAAGACGTATATAATGTATCGGAGAATTTCGAATATCTGGGACGTGTCTAGATAGCTCAGCTGGTCAGAGCATTCCCCCTGTAAGGGACTGGTCGCGGGTTCAAGTCCCGTTCTAGATGTTCTCTTTTTCCGATCTAAATCTTTAGAAAAAGTAAGCATACAAAATGCTTAAAATTTAATTGAATTAATTAGGCGGAGTCATCAAAAAACAATGTTTAAAAATGACTGTAAAGTTATTCATTGTTTCCGTAGTTCGCAAGAATTACGGTAGATGGCTCCAGCGTCGCCTTAAGACGTATATAATGTATCGGAGAATTTCGAATATCTGGGACGTGTCTAGATAGCTCAGCTGGTCTGAGCATTCCCCCTGTAAGGGACGGTCGCGGGTTCAAGTCCCGTTCTAGATGTTCTCTTTTTCCGATCTAAATCTTATATCTATCTAAAATATTCATTTACATTACATGCAAGGCCATATTTATCTATATTAAATACACAATATATTTAAGGTACTTAATTGGATAAGGATTGATTCTGTATTACTTAAAATGGCTTCGTAAATAAGTCATCATTTCTCGTAAAAAGTAAAGGATAATAAATGGTTATTGTGGGTTATCCCTAATAGATAGACATATACCATCGCGGACTTTTTTGAAGACCTTTTTAAGGTGTACAATACTGTAGTACATTATTTTGATCCATTTCATAGGGTTCAGCCAGCGTTTGCGATGTATATATATCGGTGGCGAAAGTAGGCACGGGAGCAGGAACGGAACCCTGAGCATCGAAAAATGGAGGCCTTGCAGTCCCAGTTCGACCAGGCCATATGGAAATAAAGAACACACAACATGATTGACACAACATGATGGACATACCATGATTGACACACTATAATTGACACATCATGATTGACATACACACATGATTATTGATTACGTCTCGTCTGCATATCCTCAAAGGAATAGGTAAAAGTGTACTAACACCCGTACCTCACCAACTTATTTACTTTAATCGGCCTTGGATGCAAACGGAACACATGAGTGATGATGATGATGACAGATCAAAGGAACACCATGAGAAGGTCTCTAGGTCTAGGTCAGAACTCTAGGGTAGGAACACTTATAAAAAAACACATGCATAGTAAAATGGAGGCCTACACAGAACTGTAACCGTACCAAATAATCACAAACTCGTATACACAAAGACCATTGCTGTTAAGTATACTATGAGCAGGAGTGCCACTTTAACTCTAGGTATAAGCTTCGCGCTAGTCGCCCCACCGTCCCGGCAGTCGGGGTGCGAGGGATATGCTCTATGGGCAACCTTACACCCCGGCGTCTGTAGACCCGAGACGGCGTGCGGTTTTAGTCGGTTCAAGCCCGACATAACCGCCCCCGCTGGCACGCGGGGGGGTATCCGAAGGGATTTCCGCACGAAAAAAAAAAAAAAAAAAAAGGTATAAGCTTCGCGCGGGGTGTGTGTTGGGTAACCTCCTCGAGTGTCGCTCCGATTCCGATCCCGCTGCAGTCCGGGGGAAACGGAATCGGAGCGGCCGGTACACCCTGGGCGGCGGTCAATGGCTTCCCCTTCACCCCTTCATAGGGTTGGCATTGATCGTCGGCCAATACCCAACGTGGCGGGAACACATCGCTCTCCGTACTCCTCTGCTTTCAGAGGGGACAGGATGAGCGATGCTGTTAGTGGTGCGATGGCCCAGGGTCAGCCGGGGTGCGAGGGATATGCTCTATGGGTAACCTTACACCCCGGCGTCTGAAGACCCGAGACGGCGTGCGGTTTTAGTCGGTGCAAGCCCGACATAACCGCCCCCGCTGACCGGCGGGGGGGTATCCGAAGGGATTTCCGCACGATAAAAAAAAAAAAAAAAAAAGGTATAAGCTTCGCGCACAAGTGGAAATGTGACATCCCAACCTTGTCATGTTATAAAACATGAAGGTACAAATTACGGACAACCACCTCAAAAATTAATACACGAACCACAACACTGAATTTTTCTAACATACCCAATTCCCATGTCGCAGGTACTGCGAGAAAGCGGCCGTAACGTGGTACATGCTTATGAATTTAATTTAGCTGTGAGCTTTATGATCTTCACGTGACTGACATAACAGTGAAGGTTCGACCAGATGTGTTTTGCCTCTGTGTAGTTAGGTCATATAAAAATTTACGAATAAAAATGAGAAAGATAAAAAAAATTGGAACTAAAAGTACGTAGACGTGTATTGAAAAAACTGCTACACATTATATAAGTTATATTTACATGCATACGTGTGTTTTTCCACGCCTCTTTTTTATTGGGCACGTCAGAGAAAACATATTTGACGACCTACGTGGCGTAGCGGCAGAGCTTTCGACTGCTAAGTTAGAGGTCGCGGGTTCAATTCCCGCTCTTTACAAATGTGTTATTTGCATTGGTCTTATTTACAAAAAAGTATCTAATTAATTTTATCCCCATTCTAGAACCCATATAACAAGCTCTGTTGGTTTAGGTCTAGGTGGCACTGTTTAATATGTCCTACAATATTTATCATTATTATTTATTTACTAGCTGATGCCCGCGGCTCTGACCGCGAAGGTCGGTTTTCGTTTTTTAGTTCTACTTAATCAATTGCAATCAAACATGCTGCATAAAATCGGACGTATAAAGTCTGACCAAGAACTTTCTAATAGAAAAAAGCACATCAAAATCCGTTCAATAGTTTTTGCGTCCATCGCGAACAAACAGATAAACAGAAAGACAAGAAATCCAGAAAAAATATTATTGTGTTCAGAATCGCTCATTTAACATAATCCAAGTTTTATTTAAATATCTCCAATGTACAGATACAGCTAATTTTCAATTTTATTGAGCTGAGTGAGACGAAGTCGAGCAAAAGCTCCTCATACCAGACTTCAGGATTTTCTTTGTCACAGGTCTCCTCCTAAACTACTAATCCAATCAGAACCAAATTTGGCATGATTAAAGAGGTCAATCAGAGGAAGATTTATGGATATATTTTGGAAAAATTAATGCTACCACAGAGGAATGATCACCATTAAAAAAAAATCCAGATGGAATTACATAATAACCGCTCGAGACACTGTGACCAAACTTTACACGTTCAGAAAGTATGTCCAGAGTTGTGACTTTCAAAAAGAATTTTCAAAATCGGACTTGCCACGGAGGAATGATCACTGTTCAAAATTTTCAAAATCTGATTCACGATGTCTCACTCAGCTCAACATTACAAGCAGCGATTCGCCTTGCAGACCTAGTAAGTATGGATTCAGCGACTCTACCATATGCCTTTCGTTTCTTCTTATGACTTCAGTCGCATGACCCTACTAACTGTCTAATAGCTCTACCCGTGTGATCCCGTTCCGCGACTCACGGGAACCTACACCAGGGAAACGTAGCTAATATACTATTTCAAATTATAATCTATCTCGGTGTCAATTTTTTTCGAAATCCGTTCTGGGGGCTAACCATGATCGCTTAATAGCAATTCCATTGCAGACCTTAACTGAATAGTTTTGTACTCATACCATGACATCGTAGTAAGTCATTCAGTTTCACGTTACAAATGTCCACAAACGATCCAAACTAGATCGCATTTCAGTTTAAGCATGTCATAGTATGGCGCTCATTAGGGGAGACCTATGTCCATCAGTGGACTAATAGAGGTTGATGATGATGATGATGATGATATCATAGTACGCATCATAGCAATTCAGTTTACAAACTTGTATTGAATTGCTCCGAAACTGAATTGTTTATAAGTCATCATGGTAAGGCCCCTGTTAAGCAACAAAAAGTACATCCCTTCAAACATTCGCTAAGTAAGATAATTTTAATTTCACATTCAATGTTTTATAATAATAATATAGAAGTGAGGCTCGTGGCACTAGAGAGCTCGGAGCTGCGGAGAGATGGTCAGGTTATATCCTTTACAGGGATGGTCTTAAACTATTTGCCCCAAACAATTCCCAACTGATAGCGTTATTAAAGGTGACCGAAACCTTTAGTAACTCTATCAGGATGGCATTTGGTGTGGACAAATGTGCGGTCATGCATGTAAGAAGAAGTGAGATTGTGGAATCTGATGGGGTTTAGCTCTCTGCAATCGACACCTATATAATCTGGGTATGTCGCAGACGTCAGGCATTACAAAAGCTAACATGAAGCAATCGTTACAGGAGCGTTTCTTTGGCCGCTTGAAAAAAGTTCTGTAAAGTCTTTTGTCAGGCGGTAATAAAGTGCGTACCTATAATGGTTGGGTCATGCCGATTTTAATGTACTCCTTCGGTATACTCAGGTGGACTCAGACCGAACTAGACATCCTCGATAGGAGGGTCCGTACGCTTCTTATTGCATACCGAATGCATCATCCGCGTTCATCTGTGATGAGGTTGTACATACCGCGAAAATGCGGGGGACGTGGCTTTTTAAATGCCAAATCTCTCTATAACCGTGAGGTGTACCTCATCAGGGAATACTTCCTATACACTGAGACTGATATGCATCGTGATGTAGTAATGGTGGATAACAGACATACCCCGTTAGCTTTGGCTAAAGAGAACTGGCGCAAACCTGAGGTATTAAGTATTAATGACCGTATGGAAGAGCAAAGAGTTGCATGGACGTCTCTCCAGGGGCCTAATATAGATTTACCAGCATCTGTGTCTTGGCCTATTCGGGAAAACTGAAGTTTTTGTTTTTGCAATAATGGACGAAGTTGTGATGACGAATAACTATCGGAGGTATATTCTAAAGGATGGTACGGTTGACATATGTCGGGCGTACCACCATCCCGAAGAATCTTAGACGTATAATTTCTGGTTGTTCTTGTCTTGTCAACTTGCATAGACATAACCAAGTAGCCAGGATTGTTCCTCAACAGCTTATTCTAAAGTACAACCTTGTGGAATCAGAGGTACCGTACTCTAGGTATGTGCCCCACGTAGTTCTCGAAAATGGGCCTATCACGTTATACTGGAATCGATCTTTTATCACTGGCAAGACTATTGTAGCTAATAAACTTGATTTAGTGTTTAAAGATCGATAAGAGCGCCGCGCAACAATTATTGAAATCACCATTCCACGTGACGAGAATCTTGTGAAAGACGAAAAAGAAAAACAAATAAAATATTTGGATTTGACTCATGAAGTTGTCGACATGTGGAGTGTGGATCCGGCAATTATTGTTCCGATAGTTGTTTCGGTTCACGGACTGATTGCCAAAAGCCTCGATCAACATCTCAAGAGGCTTGCGTTCGGTAGTTGAGTCAAGGGCTTGATGCAGAAGGCACTGCTCCTTGACACGGCACGTATTGTGAGGAGATTCCTCTCTCTGGAGCCCTAACCAAGCGGTCCCTGTACCGATGCCGCGATGCCGGTGGGTCATTATTTTTTATTTTTTATTATATTCGTTTTTTTTATGTCTAATATATTTAAAAATATAATTTAAATGTATTTTAAATTTAAGAAAGGAAATAATAATAATAATCTTTATTTGCTAGAACATTGTTATGAGGATGCTACAAATAATGTCTTATGACTAGGTACATCATGTTCTCGGTTCAAGCCCGACATAACCGCCCCCGCTGGCACGCGGAGGGGTATCCGAAGGGATTTCCGCACAATAAAAAAAAAAAAAAGGTACATCATGTTCTACCGTAATTATGCATGCAATTTAATTTTTTTTTAGCACATTATTTATAACGAATATACGCATGTAATATAAAATGAGAAAGAGAAACCTAGATTATACACATATCATTATACATTTATCTATAATCTTTGCAACGCGTGGATAAAATGTCCGTAATGGAGTAAAGTATTTGTCAAGCAACCAGGCTTTTAACATTTTTATAAATCTATTATATTTATGTCAAGGCTTTAATTTCACTACGAAAAAAAAAGAAAAAAAAGGTACACAATAGGGATGTGGACTATTTTTGGGAAAGTGTTTAAAACCATGCATAAGTACCAAATATAGCCCAAACTATATATTTTTTTTTTTTAATACAACTAATACCTTTAAAATAAGTTATTTAAAATTCCATTTCAAATTTCGCGCCAAAACGTGGATACCTGTCAAACGCCCGCTGTGACGTCACTTGTTCCTAAACATTGTCGAAGTTGTATGTAATAGAAAGTTATTTCGTAGTTTTTTGTTAATAAGATGGATTCTACGTTTTATAAATGTTGTGCGGTGCCGCAGTGTGAAAGTACTACTATTAAAACACCTGAAAAACTATTTATTCACGTTCCACGTACAAAAACGATGCGGAAAATGTGGCTACAACTAGCCCGTCGGGATCCGGCACTTGTATCTACACAAAGTAAAATGATTTCTGTGAGGATCATTTTGATGTAAGTTTGATAATATTTGTTAGATTTCCTTGCACTAAAAGAATTTTTAATACGTTTTTTTTTCTGCCTCGAGGAACTAAAAAGAAATGAAACAATTTGTTAAAAAGATAAAACATAACCTCTAAATCATATTATGTTATTTTATTATATTCAATTTAACTTTTCGAGTTTATAAATACCTACGATTACTATTATAATGTATCCTGAGCATATTACTTACATGGAGGTCTTCACATTTCTAAATTCAGCAGAGCAGAAGTTACTATTTGTTGCCAAGAAATTAGCCACCGTAAAGCAATCAATTCTTGGCAAATTTGAACTATCTGCCTTAATGTATCCACTTTCCATTATGGGAAAACTTTTAAAAATTGATTCAAAAAGGTAGTTGAGCAAATTTCGAAGAAATTTCACGGGAATCACAGTAATAATAAAATCCAAATATCAACAAACACGATAGTAGCGAAAATTCTTGTTTGGCACGTGACTTGAGGGTGAAATATTTAATTACATTTTATTAAATAAAAAATTAATCCCTTGTTTATTGAAGAAAATATTGTGTTTTTTATTATTTCTATTATAGAAAATACCTTTTCGTGGTAAAATAATTGTATACTTATTTGAGTACAGTCCACATCCCTATTGTAATAAATCCGTATCTGCATATAGTTTTAGGTATCTTAGACAACACTATTCTGTCTGGATCACATGTGTTTCTCGGGTATATATCCCTTGCTGTAAGTTGTAAATAGGCGTTTATTTAATTTGACAAATTTTGACAAACATCCAAAACATACTTTTAATAATATATCTCCTGTAATTAATTAAAATTCATGTTTTATTATTAAACATCATAATGAACGAGAATATAAGACGAAAAGGCACGTATACAGGTGTTCACGTTGAATACAATCACCATTGTTCACAAGTGAATGTGCGGAATTTTCTTTCGGTTTCGTGAAATTATTCCCAATACATTCCAACATATTCATTTCCATAGGTTTGGGGCCGGAAGTAATACGGTCTTGTCACGATTTCATTTCAATTGTTGAAGAATGTGTTTACGATTTAAAGACTATATTTGTTAATAATTAAACGAAATGACTTTGGAACGTGCTCAAAGAGTATTTTAATGTACTTTTTGTTGTATTATATTGAATACTAGCTGTTGCCCGCGGTCCCGCGTAGATGTCGGTTATCGCGACCAACGAAATATCATCTCCTATTTCATACCCACACAGGTTGACATATACATATGTTTTACAATTAGTTTTTGTTCTTTATGTATTTTATTTTAGAGGGTGTATTTTTTTTATGCAGCTATACCTATTTCACACACGCACACCCCTGTCCTGCGCTTCGGTGTCGCCTCTCCCGCCGCGTTGCTTGCTGCAGTACGTGGAGCCATACCAGCGGGTCGGCGTGTTTCTTGTTTTTTTAATTTCTTATTTTTAATTTCGTCATATCTTTTGAATGGAATGCTCGATTGAAATAATTCAAAATGAAATCAACAGGTATTGAAACAGTCTTGAATATGAAATAATTTATTAGGATAAGAATTAATACAAAGGTATAGAAAACATGGTCTGATTTTGATCGGCATTTCTATCGACTTTAAAAATGTAAAAAAGTAATTATGGATAACTACTGTAGTGTTCCGACCTCGTTCGAGCACTACAGTTCGTTGACCTGGCCATCATGTGCCAGAGTTTAAAAATAAATTGTTTTGTATTTGAATTTAGTTTAGGGGAGAAAAAACAATCGCTTGGCGGACAAGCGGCTGACAGCGGGCGAACTGGGGCTTCGGCCTCGCCCGCCGTCCGAAGAGAAGTCCCAAGTATACTGATTGTAGGCTCAATCCCTGAGCAGAATCCGCGATTCCCTACAGTTCGTTTTAAACATAAATATATTCGTGTAAATCCTCCCTAAACTCGATATAGGAAGCTTTTTTGTGCAATAAATGCCAATATAAACATTAATTCGTGTGTTTTATCTTTTCGTCAACACGAGGTATTGTGGCGTCAGCCCCCGACGCTACACTACAATACTTAGATGTAAGGTCTCGCGTTTTTTTTAGATATTGATATGTTCTATAATAATATTCAAAAAAGATTTCGCACGGCAGTCACTCCCTAAAAGTTAAAAACCCAATCAAAATAAATAAGCGTATCCCTGGCTCCAAATGTAAACTTTGGATGCAGCCGGGAAATCGCTCGTAGGCTAATGAGGATTTAATAACTTTATCAATCAACATCTCAACAACTAAACCAATGCTTTATCTGGACCCATATATATAACAATAACATACTTCACTTCTCTTTAATGTAACCTTTTTTTAGGAAATCATCTGTATCTTGGGGACTTTACAAAATACAATAACAAAAAACAAAATACATCCATACATTTACGTGATATATTTGTTTACCACATAAATAGCTGTCCCATGAGAATATCGTATGTTCAACACTAGATACATTGACATGGAATTTACCACTTAAACCGCTATACTCTATAAGAATTCTAACGAAAACTCTTGAATCTCGAATGAAAACTCTCGCTTGGTCTTCAAATTATTTTATTTGCGCACCGACTGTAGTTTACTAATAATGGTTAAAATTAATGTTATTTATATTAAAAAATAAGCAATTTACAGGTGCCAGCCTATTTTGGTAAACACTTTCAGGATCGTTTGTTACTCTCAGCATAGTTATAATAGTACAGTATAGTATAAGATATTGATTATATATTTTTTTCGCTATGGACCCGTGATACTACCGGTAGTATTAAGGATACTTTTCAATACGCATGATCCATCGGTGGTGGTATCATTCAGTGGTATCACAGATCCGCGGCGATTTTTTTCTGAGGCCAATAAAACATTATTCATTTTATTATTTAATTATATTAAAAAAAGACTTGGGTTGTATTAAATGAACAATTCTAAACACTTTTTTTTTGGAATTATTATCAGGTTGTCTGTTCATTTATTTGTCTGTTTGTTCGCTATGGATGGAAAAATTTATGAACGGATTTTGGTGCGGTTCTTTTTTATATGAAATGTCTGGGTCAGACTTAAAATCGGAACTTAAAATGTTATAGGCCGCCAGCACGAGTGTAGCGCCCCTGGTGTTGTCCATAAACACAGTCACCGCTTCCCATCGGGTGGGCCGTGTACTTGTCTGCCACTTAAAGGTATAAAAAAAAGCCGAATCTAAACAAAAAATAAGTAAATGAAGTAATGAATGAACATACAAACAAACTTTCAAATTTATAACAGTAGTATGATTAATAAAATGACATTATTATTGTTTGAAGTTGCTCCTTAGTGCAATCTAAACATGACATACTTATCGTAACATGAAAACCCCGCTGCCTAATATGTGTAAATGAATGTAAATAGCATGCCATTTTGTAATGATAACAGCCATACTCTCCACAGTATAAAAGATAAGACTAAAAAAATATAATCACAAATGCGTAGTTGTTAAATCAACAAATCCGTACAAAGCAACGCAAATCACATAAATAAATTGCGCTTATAGAGAGGGCACGCGAATTCAACACTGTTTCATTGAGTTTGCCTCTACTAATCCAATTACTCATTACCGTTACATTTTGTCTGACAATCGCTACGTAGCCCTAGCTACGAGTCCATCTGTTAATGTGATTTATATTCAGTTAGATTTAATTTTTACTTTTGGGTCTGGTATTTCATAAATCAATAAACTGTTTATTGTTTACCTGAAAAAAGTATTTAGAACACCAGATAAGCAGTCTGAATATATGATATACCTATGAGGTAAATCATAAAATGTATTTCATGTTTTAAAGTAGAAGTATTTTATACGCTACCATACCAGTCAACCGATTATAATAAAAGTGTTAACTAATTGCTTGCACTTGTGCAAAGGTAATTGGTAAATGCTGCCCGCATTTACTTGATACATTTTGTAAACAAAACTAATGTAATTTCTGGCGATTAAGTAAGATGCGAGTTTTAATTGCCGGTTTTTTTTTCTAACATTCTTTACTTATTGCCCTACGAATTTAGCAGTAAAAGTAATTGTAGAAGCAATAATCTTAACATTCGTAAGTGTTACCTTGTGACCTACATGAACAAATATGTTTTATTTAGATTCGTATTGATTATAGGCAAAGTAAAATAAATTAGACCCGTGGAGCTGCAAACGGATCTTGAGATTTTATTTACGAAATTTATACCGTGCACAAGCCAGATAGATATATATAAAAACTGGTTAAGTGCGAGTCGAACTCGTGCATCGAGGTCTCCGTATCACTTTTTTATTAATTGGATTTTTTTTTTATACCAATCAGGTGGCAGACAAGCTCACGGCCCACCCGATGGGAAGAGGTTACCGTGGCCTATGGACGTGCGCAACAACAGGGGCGTCACACTCGGGCTGCCGACCCTTTATGCTTGCATCTATAGACCTTGCTTTTTGCCAAATTTCATGATTCTAGGTCAACGGAAACTACCATATAAGTTTTAGACCTAAAACCTAAAGGGTACTTCCGGTTGACATACATAGAATTGCCAATTTAAAAGCAAGGGCTTACAAAAGAAGTAAAGAGAAAATTCCGAAAAAATTAAGTAGTTGGAAATTGAGGTAAATTTTGGTTTTCATGACAACAAGAACAAGTTTTCACGATACGATCACGAAATTTGCCCATATTTTTTTGTCGTGTTAACACAGGACCTTTAGTTTTGTACACCCAATAGGGACTTATAGATCTCAGTATCTTGAATTAATTTCAACTTGCTAGGTCCACCTGTTCCTGAGAAAATCGGTGGTGACACACGGTCAGACGGACAAGCGAGTGATCTTATAAGGTTTCCTTTTTACGTTTTGAGGTACGGAACCCTAAAAATAAA
This sequence comes from Cybosia mesomella, assembly GCA_946251805.1. Classification (NCBI taxonomy): domain Eukaryota; kingdom Metazoa; phylum Arthropoda; class Insecta; order Lepidoptera; family Erebidae; genus Cybosia; species Cybosia mesomella. The sequence goes on from OX276392.1 coordinate 10,346,083, forward strand.
AGCAGTCTGGATATACATATTACTATAATCAATAAATTAAAGTGGATTTATTTATTACGCAATCATGTAAGAACGTCTGGATTTTTACACACAGCAAGAGTGCGGCTTACAACAGAACTAGTCTACTTTTACCCGTGAATTGTTCATAGGAACGGGATAAGTGTATAAGCTAGAATACGCTAGTATTTTTTTCTAATGTTATAGTTAGCTAGTTAGCTTACAAATGAATTTATTTTGTCGGTTTTATTCCGACAGCTTTTGTAAACCTTGTAAATCTGTGGGCACCCACAACCATTGTGTAAAACCACAGACTTAGAGTAAACTAGATGCTTAGTATGAAAATCGAACGTGGTGGCGATAAAAGTTTCACCACCGATGACGTCACGCGAAACATTTAGCAATAATTCTCACTGCACAAATAATGGCTTTAATCACAATGCGTCAGTTTTCTATTAAACACTCCAACCCTGAGGGGAAAGCAGGGTCACATCCGATAATCAGTATGTGTGCCGGATCAGTATTTGCAGATACTTTACACCCTCGGATTGCGGTATCTAGCCTTCTCTAGATCCATGACAGGGTGCCTACCATTGTGTGAAACAAACAACGAACACATATGCAAATTAACAAGCTGGAAGGCAAGCTCGCAATTTAGTCGCGGCCGAGATAAAATATTTATGGTGATTAGACTATGACAAAGGATTTCTGTTAATGTAGCCAATGTGTAGAAGTGTGTTCGGAGGCAATTTGTGTGGAAGGTTTTAATCAAATTTAAACCATTATTTTAAAGAGAAATTAGGTGATGTTAGCTTTTACTTATATTTATTGTAATTTTGTAATCGTGCCAGCCGTTCGTGAACCTAATGGGCCGATAGGCGACGATAGCAAGAGGCCGGATGGTATGTCGTTATTGCCTTGAAAGATGTGTAGGCCTTTAGTATGGGACGCAACATGCGTCGACACCCTTGCACCTTCACACAACCAAGCACAGCGGGTTGTGCTGGCGCTGCTGCTGCATCTGCGGAAAGCCTCAAACGGCGTAAATACTCCAACTTAGTAGTTGATTATGTTTTTGAGCCGTTTGGGGTTGAGACGCTGGGGTCATGGGGTTCAAGTGCCCGTTTTGTCTACAAAAATTTGGCAAAGCGGCTGACCGACCCTACAAGTGACCTTCTGGCTGGACTTTATCTTGCACAAAGAATTAGCATTGCCATTCAACAAGGCAATGCTGCCAGTCTTCTGTGAACATTACCAGTCGGTGATGATGCTGAGGAATTCTATGATGCATGTATGTAAATATTTATCTTTTAGGTTTAGTTTTCTTTACATTTATTTTTAATTAGTTGTACATAATCATTTTAAGTTATTGTTGATACATATTCGTTTAATATTAACAAGGACTAGCGGAAAAAAAGAGCATTTAAATATTATGAATAAATATTTTATGACATTTTACGCTGCACTATCTAGACCCAAAGTAAGCATAGCTTAACTAGCTTGCATTATAGGTTCTAGGATACTTAGATACATTATTTCGTAAATCACATTATACACACACCTATGCAAATATAAAAAAAGGTTTTATAATTATTGTATTGGTATCTATCCTTGATAAGTGTGAGGGGATATTTCAATATGAGGGCGCGAGTGGCAAAGACACTAGATGGCGAAGTAAAAACTTGGGAAGTGCAAGTCGAAATCTATAAAATCAGCAATTTTTAAAACTATCTTCAAAATATCTAATTTACCGTACGTTAATTTAAAGTACCAAATGCCTACTAAATACAAACAAATCAAAATTTATTAAGTTAAATAATCAATTCATCAAGCAATGTAATCTTGTTCTCGTTTTATCAAGATAATAACAAATTTATAACTCATCGCTCTTGTGTATCAATACCCCTTGATGATAAGTAAAAAGGGAAAGTCTCTTGAACCGAAATCTTCTCACGAAAAGTATAAAAACTGTTTGCGTTCTCCATAACTAAACATAAAGGTTTACTTCGACCGTAACCAACATAGTCAAGAGGCTGTCGACTGTAATCTCTACGCCCGGTTTAGTACATAACCATAGCGATATATAACAAGTGTTTTGTGTAAAGGATTATTGGATAAAAGAAAAGTTTCATTGTTCAGCAAAAACCTGGAGCCTTCAGAACAATTTGTATTTATTCTGCGCTAATATAATACTAACATTATTTTTTCGTTTGGAAGAATAATAGTGATTGAAATTAACATTATTTTCATTAAGTTAATGTTTGTGTTAGTGTCAGTTCATATCAGTAGCGCATAAACCGGAATTAAAACCATCATAAGTCTAATTTCGAATATGAAACAAAGGACAATGCCCATGGTCAGTATGGAAATCGGTTGCACACTTTTTTTGCTATGTCACATAAGTATAAACTGCATTAACTAGCCTGCATTAAGTATTATCTGAAATATAAACGCATATTGTAACAGAACTTGGGGTTATTGAGAAATTAAAATAATACAACGAGAAAAACAACAAACAAGAAAATATTGTGACACAGACTGTTGAACTGACGTTTTAGTAAGACAGGGATACCATGTATAAATTAAGAGAAAACTACCACTGAAGCACACAATATTTTACGACTTTCACTGATTATCACTAATAATTTACGAATACATACACGAAATATTAAGATTTCATAACTGCAATATATTTGAATGTCACATTGCGAGTTATTATCACGTATTATTATTTAACCATTTTATTTTAAAAAGATTGGTATATTTGCATTCTACCGCCAATGGTTTATTTTATATAATGGTAACAATTAAATTAAAATGGAAACGATTATTCATTCAATTTTCATATCTTTATAAGTTAAATTCAAACCCCAAGTTCTTTAGAAGCGATTTAGTGTTGAAAAGTCATACTATAATCAATATTATTTTTTAACATTTGAAATATTGACGCGTACGTCTAAAAGCGCAACCAAGAATGGGCATTCTCCTTTCGGTTACGTTATGGTAATTATGAACTTCCAGATAAAAGGCGACCATTGTGTGAATCTCGCTGTGAGTTTTACATAATTACTGTACTCATATATAAAAATAACAAAAATAAATCGCGATATTAATTTATTTCAATGTTGTTTAAGTGTTGATAAAATACAGGTAATCAAATAGTGAGATAAAAAAATTAAAGAAACAAAATATGGGAGTAATTTTCACCTCTGCTAACCCTTTTCTAGGGTGAACACTCATACAAAAAACTTTAATTTACCCTGACCAATAAGCTCCTGCAAACCACAGCCGCCATTACATTTCTCAAATAACCGCTACCCGTAGACCATTTAGCCGCAAATTACAGATGGTTTTAAATGGCTCAACACACAAATGTATTCTAATAGTAGCTGACCTAAAGCGTTTCCATGTTACGCAGACGTGAAATGACCTCACGTTTTTGTTGTATTCTTTATAATGTAGTGGCATATTATGTCAAGGCAGGTCCGAATAAAATGCCAGTCGCGTATGTGAGATAATTATTGGCACTTGCAAGGTTAAGTTAGGGTAGACTGACACTTACCCCCGTAATATAGGTTAAACTTAAACATAGACAGGGAAAGCCAAAATATGCAACCATTTTTGAAAAGCTGGTTTTAAATGTTATCGGACATGAAATTAATGCAGAGATATAGGATGTACAGGGCTCTACCAGAATTCTTGAGGCCTAAGTCAACGTCACCTGCAGGTCAGTACACCTGCTAAGCAATAGATGAGGCACTAGCGTAGGCTTTACTTCTAGGGTTAGGAGTTGAGATGACAGTTGCTCCCGGAAAAGACGACATACCAATTAAAAACAGTAAACGATTCTTGGGCTCCAAAGTGCAAAACTTTCGCAACGCAATCGGGAAATCGGTAAGAGAGTTTTAATATTGTTATGTCATCAGTCTACTAGTTTCGTTAGCATTGAGCGTGCGGTAAGAGTGAGGTGCTTCAATTCTGTAAAAAAAAACTCTTTCTAAACTTTAAAAAATAAATAATTTAAAAATGTTTGATAGTAATAAGTAATAATACTATGTGTAGTATATAGCAGCTTCTTTAAAATTCCATTCTTGTCTCAAAATATATTTTGTGAACTTTTAGCGTTTAATAAATGCTTTTCAAACGAATACATTTATTTAATTTGGAAAGGTACAGACTTCTGCCATTGCATGACAGATAACATTTAGAGGCAGTTACAGATTAAAAGTCTTCTAAAGCTACCGTTAATATGAGATGGTGGTCATTTTATTCTTAAGCAACCAAATTTGTGATATGTCTACACATTGACAGCTTTTAAGACGGGGACACCGTGGTTCAAAAACCCGGGGGGGCGCATCTCTATACTTTATAGGGAAATGCTTTATGGCCAACCTTACACCCGCGTCTGAACACCCGAGACGGCGTGCGGTTTTAGTCGGTTCAAGCCCGAGATAACTTCCTCCGCTGGCCGGCGGGGGGAATTCCGAGGGGATTCGGAGCCGTGGGTAACAGCAAATGTTTTTATAAATTTTATTCCTATCTACTACTACAACTTACTATTTTTCTATTCTACTATTTTTGTTCTTTTTCTGAATTTTTAACCCTGTTACATCATTAAATGATAAAGAGTTATTCATAAATATGGTAAGTGATCTTATGGCAACAAAGAGGAAAAAACTGCTTAAGGACGTTTGGTCGGGGAAGCACCTTCGAATTGACGTCAAGTAGCGTTGGTGACACTGCCGGATGTAAACCGACCTTTATTTCCATCCTCTTTCTTTTTCCTTCCCATTTCCTCTCTAAGGACAGCAACGAGTGAACCCTTAAGTCTGTTACCTCCCATACTATATAGAAAACAAGATACGTACTTAACATTTTTTTATTTTTCAACATGCCTCGGTTATCTACAGACAGGAAGCTACCTCATACTAGGTAGCATTATGTCGGCATTTATCGGTCGCATAAAAACGATGATAGTTGGACCCTTCCGCACCTCATTACCGTACCGCTTTACGACTACTACTATGGGTACCGGATTAAATAATGTTCCGTTGGATGCCGCTTTTTTATATACCTGGAGCCTATATGTGGTGGACAGGGGACAAACAGGGGTGAATATTGGCATTGTTAAAGCAGTTCGTGAAACTTTGTTTTTAGGTTAACCCTCAACTAATACAATCACTTCTAACGTGTTTTTACCTGTCGTTGTGATAGGATGAGGGTGAGAAGAGTATTCATTATTCAGGATTTAATTATATCTATGGAATGTTTTATAAGCGTATGTCTTCTATATTTGAATATGGATTTTTATGAATGTTTTTGACACGGTTTTTGACGACTTGAAAAAGATAATTAAATATTACTTCAGCAGCTCTACCCGCGTAAAATTCTGATCCCGTTCCCGCAACCCATGGGAACTTTTCTAGGGATAAAAAGTGCTATGTGGTATTCCAGACTATCAGCTGGATCTAGATGAAATTTGATACAGAGATTGATTATTCATCCGTTTGAGCATGGTTGAGAACATCTAACATCTAAACGGCCTCACAAACTTTCACATTTATAATATTAGTAGGAATATAATAAAACCTCGTATCATGGCGGCAGCCATAAGCTGCACTCCTACGAAATGGCTGAACCGATTTTAATGGTTCTTTTTTGTTTACTTGGTAGGTATGAGATTAGGTCGTAAAGTACATTTCGCCCTCCTACCCCGACCCCCCATTTTTTATTTGCGACTTTAGTATTTTTATATCTATATATATATAAAAATGAAACCTGTTTTCCGTTGTCACGACATAGCATGAAAACGGCTTGACCGATTTGGCTGTTTTTTTTTTGTACTTTTCTAATACTCTGTACAAGGTTCTTACGGAAAAAAATATTAAGATAATCTCTCAGATTTTTTTTTTCGTGCGCACACCGTATGGTTTTAGTCGATACACGACAAAACCACCCCCGCTGGCCGGTGGGGGGTATCCGAAGGGATTGATCCTCCCCAAGTGTCCATTGCCGGGCAACCCGGGTAAGCCCTTGAATTCAATACATGGCGCATCATTATGACGTAGCGAAGCACGTACCGGGCCGCTAGTGAAGAATATAATGTTGTTTATGGTATATCGGTTCGCAGCTCCGAAGATCTTGGTGGGGCCTCAAATTATCTACCACGTTTATAAACGAATCATCATTATCTCGAAACTATTTTCCGAATAAATTCATTCAACCGAATGAATGAAGATAATTAACATTAGGGTGTTCACCTAAAAAAAAAATTGGTACTTGTGGATTTAGAACTCTCCCGGCCCGCCGAGCCCGCAACTTGCTCGCCGCACGTCGCAGGCGACTCAGGCGCCGGAGGTCGCTTGTAACGTTGTGGATTCTTTATAAATCTAATTAAAACAATATCCGTAAATTAATCGATATTCTAGTATGTTTCGATAGTTATTACTAAATATCTATGGTTGTGCGAGCGAGATTGGACAGCACTAGCCCAGTCATCAACTGACGGCTCTTATATCGTTCCTTTCCTTGGTAACCTTCGCCGGGGGAAGTCACTTTGACCCCGTGGCCAACTGCTGTCGGCTCCGGGTAAGTTTTGAGATCAACATTTCCTACTTCTTCTACAGGTGAAGACTTTCCAGCGGTGCAGCTTATTGCCTGCTAAAATGCATGGCTTAATATATTTTGTTTTATTCTGTGTGCTATTTCAGCCTACCTATTAGTGCCACGAGGCCGATGACCCCTACGGTCAGAGGTCGCGGCACCAGCTTGTGCTGCCTATTTATAATTCTTTTTATTATAGCTTCTAGCTACGCTGCATTGCCGCTGGGAGATTCTCTTCACCTGCTATGTTAGCGGGTCACTTGGACGTAATTACCTAGTGACAAACTGACCCGCACTTTTTCTATTTCCAGGGTCTTCGCACCATCATAGCGGTAGCGAGGCACACCAGCGGAGACCCTGGCACGCCGGCAACACCACCAGCCACGTGTCCACTAGCTAAGTGCATTCTACCATCTTGCACAACGGACCGAACAACGCCACGGCAGAATATTTATTAAGAATCTATTCCCTGAGGTTCATTTACTCAAATACCAGATATAAATTTATGTAACATTCTATTCACGATTATAATCTCATACTATACATTGTAATCAACCTTTTATTTAACTCTGCTCGCCCTAGCCGGTAGTAGTCAAAATTACATCCATCACTTAATTAATTTTCACAGTGCATAAGTCACCTTAAACTTTATGTAAACTCCATTTAAAAACTCCGATAAAAACTTTTTAATCGTTACATTGGCGCCCAACGTGGGGCGTATAACAGGGATAGTTGAATTTAAGGTTTATTATAAGTTACAAGTTAATAGAAGTTAGTAGTTGGTTTATAAGGTTATAGCAAATCAAACATGAGACTAGTTTTACCTTTCATATATTAAATGTAATAAATTGTAGGTGACCTCAAGGGTGAGTACGCATAATTTTTATTAAGATTGAAGTTAAGGAAGTGAAGTTAAGAGATGTGAAAGACGGCCCGCAGTAGCCAGGAATCGGCACTTAGCTCTGCCTGTATCCGCCCGGCGTGTCGCGCTGGCTCCAACCGCTGCGTGACTCGCTCGGCGGACCAACGGCTCAGTACCAGAGCTATGCAGAAAATTAGGGGCTCGCAAAACCGCTGCACCGTAATTTATAACGTCGGCTGAAAGCAGCGACTTGGTGGGAGTTCATAGATAATGAACCACAGCCGATAGGGTTGACCACAGCTAACATAGACAGAGTCGATGAAAGAATACAGATAATATTAGTAGACTATGAATCGATATCAACTAAGGAATCGACTACATATTCCACTAATATTCTTAAAAGTACAATGTGCATTGTTACAATACCCCGTCCCATCAGGAAGAATTTCTGTTATTCAGAAATTCGATACTGTGCTCAGTACTACAATCAATCTACGCTTACCTTCTATACTTTCATACATGCATCATCATTCAAACAAGCGGTTACCATTAAAGAATATGGTAGACGCATCCTTTTAGACAGAGTTTCCAACATAACTGCCGTTGGAGACTCAACATAGACCAATTGAAGGTGTTAGGCACCGGAGGACCAGAATACAACTGTTCCAACTAGAAGAGAACATGAGCAAAATTTCCACTATGTAATTTCAACTAATAAAAGAAGATAGTTAAGTTTTTATATATAGGGTTTTTTTAGATGTATACCCCGCATCTACTGAAGGCTTATTTTACGAGTCGTAAGCCGCTCGAAAACAATGGTAAAACCATCAATAACACCCGGATACTGGTTGAATTCCCAGATCCAAGCAGAAAAAAATTGTATTAAGGCTTATTTTAGATGTTTACATCCGCATCTACTGAAGGCTTATTTTACGAGTCGTAAGCCGCTCGAAAAACAATGGTAAAACCATTATAACAACTCCCAGATACTGGTTGAATTCCCAGATCTAAGATGAATTCCACGGTCGATGGTTAATGGCCGTCGCCGCAGACAATTCGTTGATTGAATCACCAACGAACAAAAACAACTATTGTACAATAATCGTGGAAGACATAAGTCTTTCAATAACCTGGTTAAAAACCAATGGTTTAATAGAAGAAAATACTAGTTGAAATTACACAGTAGCAACAGGGTACTAGGAATTGCAACACTAGTTAAATTTCCACATAAATATTCATATGTGACGAGATAAGTTTAAAATATTTAAGTTTAGCTTACCATGATACAACAATAATTTAACCTCGAAACAACGTAATTGTCATACAGTGTTGACGAATGACAGTTCGAATCCAATACAATATTACGTTTCGTTCCATAAAAGAAGTTACGATAAGGTATGTTATTATGCTATGGTCAAGCATGTTATTATAATTATAACGGAACGTGATCAAGTTTGACAGACCTGTCAACATTAACGTCATTGACAAGTTACACAAGTGAGGTTAAATAAGTTTATAACAATGATATTGAACATACAAAATATAGATAAATTATCCGGAATTACGGTATAACCGTGCATAATATGCATATATAACAGAATAAGCGACCAGCTTATCATGTGAAGTGGGAATGTATGTAAGTTTTTGTAACTACAATAGAATTTTACACAATTTGGTTATTGATGTGATTTAAATGATGAAACTTTAATTTATAGGCAACAATGCTACCAGACAACTTAGTGCACTCTTTTATTATAAAGAGGTGAAGTTTTATTGGTATTAATACTACAATAAGAGGTTTATCACAAGTATGAACATACAATTGCTTATATGCCATCTGTGTACAACCAGAAGGAAATTTATGTAACTTAACAAAACAACTGAAGATAATTAATCTCCTACACAATATAACAATGGAGTCTAAGGTTTCAGAGATCTGGAATCATTCCAGACTTCATTTCTAACAACAAAATAACAAATTTATTTTTCAGTTTTAAAAGTTTGTAACTGGTTTATACAGGTAATGTATCAAAATTGTGAAATAAACTATAACACAACACACTTACTTTTAATTATTGGTCTTTATAATTTATAAGTTTAATATCTTTTATGTGCCAGTCACCCAGCGGTTTACCTGACATATCAATAAGTTCATACACCAAAGGAGATTTTTTTCTTAGTATTTTACATTTAACAAATTTGGGAGCTAATTTTTTAGTAAAGTACTTATCCTTATCACTGAGATAGAATGTTCTTTTCCAAATATCACCTGCATTAAATTCAACATTCTTTCTGCGTAGGTTGTAAGATTGACAGTTCCTACTGTGTGCATTTATCAAGGAAGCCTGGACCTTATCAAAAATAGACGATAGATAGCCAAGGTTTTCAGCATAGGACTCACGTGGTTCAAAGATAAGGGAGTCATCAAACTTATCGCCATAGAAGGAACCACAAGTAATAAGTTCACGACCATGTACTAAAAATGAAGGTGTGAAACCAGTGACCTCATTAACAGAACTGTTTATAGCAAATTGTATTTTAGGAATTAAAATATCCCAAATTCTATGGTCGCTTTCAATAAAGGTTGATAAAGATTGTATAACAGTACGATTATACCGCTCAACAGTATTAGACTGTGGACAGTAAAGAGGGGTATAGTGTAACTTAGGAATTTTATATTTGGCTAAAAGGTTTTTGAGTGTAACGCTAACAAATTGTTTACCATTGTCCAATACAATGGTAGATGGAATGCCATGTACCAAGAACACATTTTCTTCCAAAATTCTGGAAATGACCTCAGCAGTAGCCTTCTTTATGGGAAAAAGTAAACAATACTTGGAGAAACAACATGTGACAACAAAAATGTATGCATTTTGCTTCCTAGTTATTGGTAAGGGACCAACCAAATCCACACTGATTACCTGAAAGGGTCGGTGACAAGACTTAGGTTTACCCATATGGCCTAAGGTTGCATGATTTTGCTGCTTATGAGCTATGCAAGCATCGCAGGAGTTGACAAATTTAACCACATCAGAATATAGGCCAGGCCAGTAGTAGTTAAGGACTAGACGCTTATAGGTCTTAAATATACCTAAGTGACCAGCAGTAGGTTGGGAATGATTTTCTGCTATTATATTGGAACGGTCTTCCAGTGGAATGACTTCCTTCCACTCAAAATCGCGTGTCAGCGGATTTAAACTCTTTTTAAAACGATATAATTTGTTGTTAGTGACCTGATAATCCATAAAGGATGCTGGAGCTGACTGACAACCACTGAACATTTTAAGATACCAAGTATCTGAAGTATTAGGTACAAAATTAGAATTAGTTGAGTTTGAATTGTTAGTTATTATTGATACGGGGATAGAACGAGAAAGAAAATCGGGAACGACATTATCGGAACCACGACGGTGTTTAACCCCAGCGGGCTAGGCGGCCAGTTGGATTATTTAAGTTTAAAAACCATTTCAGGGAAGCATGATCTGTAAAAATGACAAATTTTTGACCATTTTCTATGTAGCATCGCCAGTGTTCAACAGCTGATAAAACTGCAAGAGCCTCGCGCTCGGTAGCGCTATAGTTACGCTCTTGAGGGTTTAGGGACTTACTCATGTAGGCGATTACTCGTTCTTCACCATTCAAATTCTGTATCAGCACTGCGCCAATACCAGTGTTGCTAGCGTCGGTGTGTATTTCGAAAGGTTTTGAGTAATCTGGGCAAGAGAGTACTGAGGCAGAGACCAAACAACCCTTAAGTTTTAGAAAAGCATCCTGAGCTTCCTTATCCCAAAGGAAGGGCGGAGCCTTCTTTCCTTGAGAAGTTAACTTATTCAACGGAGAGGCTAAGGCACTGAAATTAGGAATAAATCTGCGATACCACGAAGCTGCACCTAGGAAACGACGAACTTCTTTCCTATTAGTAGGTGAAGGATAGTTTTTTATGGCTTCCACTTTCTCGGGATCAGCATGTAGACCCTCTGCATCCACAATGTAGCCTAAATATTTAAGTTTTTCTCTAAAAAACTGACACTTTTTTAAATTAATGGTTAAGTTAGCATCTTTTAATTTTTTTAATATTAGCAAAAGAAGAGATATATGGTGGCTAAAGGAAGATGATATACAGACTATGTCGTCGACAAAAACAAAAACTCTGTTCTCAAATTCTGGACCACAAAACAGTTGATCAACCAAACGTTGCTGCGTACTCGGGCTTCCTGTAAGACCGAAGGCCATAGTTTTAAAACAGAAGGTACCTCGAGTGGGAATATAAAAAGCAGTCTTACAACGATCCTCTTTCTTGATAGGTATTTGCCAAAAGCTTTTAGATAAATATCTAGCGTCTCTTAAGTTGTCCAGAATTTCTGAAATATAAGGTAAGTTATATGCGTCCTTCCTAGTGACTGAATTTAATTTTCTACTATCAAGACAAAATCTCAGCTCGCCGTTTTTCTTGGGAGTCAGCAGAACAGGGGACGACCAAGGACTTTCAGTTGGTTCAACTACATCTTCCCGCAACATTTCGTCCAGCTGTTTGACAAGAATACGTTGTTTTTCAGGAGACATCCTATAGTAGCGTTGACGAACAGGAGCAGCGTCACCAGTGTCGATAGTGTGCTCTATCAAGGTAGTACGACCTAGACCACGTTCCTCATAAGAGATGTCATGGAACTGGGCGACGATGTTATCTGCTGTAACTCTCTGTTCAGAAGTAAGATGATCATACGACTGTAGGTGTTCCGTATGAACGGCAGTAAGTTCTCCCAACCGGGGATCAGATTTGTCCAGCAACAAAATAGAGTCTAAATGTTTGGGAAAAAGACCAAACGACCTCCAAAAATCTATACCAAGAATTAAAGAATTAGTAATTTGGGGTACAATGTGAACATTCAAAGTTTTTATTTCATCCTGAAAGGAGATAGCTAGGGGAATAAAACCCAATGATTGTATTTTTTCACCACCTGCGGTGACTAAGTTTAAAGTTTGATTGTTAAGTTGAACTGAAGGTTCCAAAATTTTTTTATGATAATTATTACCTAAAATTGTAATGCAAGAGCCAGTATCTAGCAAACCAGGTACATTAGTGCCTGCAATAGATACAGAAACATACGGAGAGTAACCAATATTAGTTTTTCTGCAGACTGTAGAAACTTTGTTAAATTGAGAAAATTTTGTAACAAAAGATAGCCAGTTTTCCCAGTCCAGCCTATCAAAATTAGAGCTTCTACAATCTGAGTGACTTAGTTTTTTGAATTGTTACAAACAGGACACTCAGGCACACGGTAACCTTTCTTACCACATCTAAAACATACAATGAAGGTTTTGGTACATTTTGTTAGAAGATGGGAGTTGGTTCTGCAACGTGGGCAACTAAATTTGGGACCACTAGGTATTTGATCGACCGCACTAACCTGTACTTCTGTACTATTATTTGTATCATTATTAGGTGGATTTTCAATGCTATTAGTGCTATGAACTGGTTGTCTATTGAAATTAGGTTTGCTAGGAAATTTATCCCATTTATAATATCTTTGTTTACTAAAAGAATTACTATTAAAATTTTGTTTAGAGCTAGACTGTTTAGTATAAGCAAATTCAGGGGCCAAGGTTTCTGAAGATTTTCTAGGAGGTTCATGGAATTGCTGAAGCCTAGACTGAATATTTTCGAAATTTTTACAAATCCTCTGCAGACTGGATATGTCTGTAATGCCAGCAGAAGAAGCAAGAGTACTAGCATAACAGGGTCGGATATTATGCAATAGGATTTCTAATTTGTCTTCTTCGGTTAATGGTTTGTCTAACCGAGAGAACATACCATGCATGATGGAAATATAAATGGTTATGTTTTCCAATTCTCCCTGTGTACGCAATCTAATTTCTGACATTAATCTATAGTCATAATCAGAAATGCTGAAATCCTGTTTCAACAGTTCAGCTATATCAGACCAAGTCTCAACCTTCGAGCTAATACATCTTAACCAATGAAGAGCATCATCAGTAAAAATCTCATAAGCAAAAGTGACCAACTTATCTTGAGGAATAGAGCGACTAATAATGAATTCGTCAACCTTCTGTATAAAAGCACGAACACAAGTCTTTCCAGAATACTTTAATTTGGAAAGCTCAGAGTAAACTTTCCTTTCACTCATGTCATTAACTGGAGTCAATGGCACTTGATCTGAATGAACAGTAGTTACACTGGTATTTTTAATTTCTCTCCCCTTTAATAATAACAATTCCTTGTATTGAGATTGGAAACTAGACTTACAAGTTTGAAACAACTTGTCAATGTCTGGCAGTGTGTGGTCAACCCTATTAATTCTATGATATATATGGTTGAGTAATGTTTCAGTACGGGCCAATAAGTTCCTGTCGATACCACCTTTTAAAGTTTTAAGACTTACGTCTGCTTTAGATATAGAATCAGAAATACCTCTGAGATCATCGGCTGGTTCGAGGTGAGATGTTAAGATATCCTCCGGAGGATATAGTGGAGCTAATTTGGCTATTTGTTTTCTGAGCTCAACTACTGATTCAGAGCTAGTATTACCTCGAACGGCCACTTCATATTGAAGCTCGGCTTTTTGTAGTGAGAGGAACTTAATGGTATACGCGGACATAATGAGGTTGAGAATTACAATTTACACACAGTGCACAAGAATATAATCGAATTTTATTGGCTTACCAGTGGTAATAAAAGTAAAATAAAGAAACAGTAACAAATGTCACTCCCTTATGGCTTGAAAGTTAAAGCCTTAAGGATTATAAATCCCAGTAGTACTAATACTGGTCTAATGCTATAAGCATTAGCAAAATAATAAGTGCTAAAAGTAAAGACACTTAAATTCTCAAGAACTACAACATTTAAATATTGTTGTACTAAGTTATGCAATGTTTAACCACTGGTAAGTCCATAAAAACAATTAAAAATTAAAAATTAATACTCACGGACCGTCCATCACATTAAAAACTGTAAAAAAACCGATTATTGGGCGCCATTTGTAACAGGGATAGTTGAATTTAAGGTTTATTATAAGTTACAAGTTAATAGAAGTTAGTAGTTGGTTTATAAGGTTATAGCAAATCAAACATGAGACTAGTTTTACCTTTCATATATTAAATGTAATAAATTGTAGGTGACCTCAAGGGTGAGTACGCATAATTTTTATTAAGATTGAAGTTAAGGAAGTGAAGTTAAGAGATGTGAAAGACGGCCCGCAGTAGCCAGGAATCGGCACTTAGCTCTGCCTGTATCCGCCCGGCGTGTCGCGCTGGCTCCAACCGCTGCGTGACTCGCTCGGCGGACCAACGGCTCAGTACCAGAGCTATGCAGAAAATTAGGGGCTCGCAAAACCGCTGCACCGTAATTTATAACGTCGGCTGAAAGCAGCGACTTGGTGGGAGTTCATAGATAATGAACCACAGCCGATAGGGTTGACCACAGCTAACATAGACAGAGTCGATGAAAGAATACAGATAATATTAGTAGACTATGAATCGATATCAACTAAGGAATCGACTACATATTCCACTAATATTCTTAAAAGTACAATGTGCATTGTTACACGACAACATGACAACGACCTCCGTCCTCCATGAGCGCAGGCCTGGGGATGGCAGGTGAGGCCACCTGTCACCCCAGCAGAAGCAGGCCGGGACGGTGGGGCGACTAGCGCCCCTTCCCCAAACCGGGGCAAGACGGGGACACTGTGGTTCCCAAACCCGAGGGGGCCATCTCGAAACCGGAGATGGCCCAGGGTCAGTCGGGGTGCGAGGGATATGCTCTATGGGCAACCTTACACCCCGACGTCTGTAGACCCGAGACGGCGTGCGGTTTTGATACTTGTGATTTTTACTTCGGGAAAATGTGAAAATTACTGTTAAAGTTAAGAACAAAATACTCATTATTCCCGAGCTTTGACAATTCTATCTCATTCCACAACGAAATTTTCAAATGCTAGTGAGGGAGTCACAGCCTTATCTTTTGTATGTAAAAATTGAAAAAGGAAAGGCTAGAAAAGGAACAGTGTTTTAAATATAAGGCTTTGCATCGGAAAGCAAGCACACAAAGAACAAAAAAGCAATGGCACCATAATATGTAGCGGTGGGGGTGTATGGGAACCCCGCTCCCACTGCCACCTCTGGTGCCTAGGCCTTTGGAGCCAGGCCAACCTCATCTGCAAACCGGTGTACCTGCTGATTGACCAGACGAGGCTCTGGCGCAGGCTTTCTTCTCGGCGTTAGGATGTCAGACTGTAGTCGCTCCCATAAAAGCCATTTAAGCGCGAAAAACTGAACACAGACCGCCAGCACCTCGCTGTGGTGTAAAGTGGTAACTTTACTATGCCAAAAATATCGAAAGTCATCTAATACCTTCGCCTTAAACAAAATCAAAAGTATGACAAGGATTAATCAGACATTGGGCTCAGAGGTGATACCCTCTGTGCTTCTGGTTGGAAATAAAATAATGTACACGTGTGTACGTGTATAATGTGTACCTGTGTAGCTATCTTTTTAACCGACTTCAAACAGGAGGAGGTTCTAAGTTCGTCTGTATCATTTTTTTTTGTATATTCAGCAATATTTCCGCGCTATATGAACCGATATTGAGAAATCTTTTTGCATTGGGTTCGGCTTAACTCCAAGTTAATCCTATATAAATTGTATTTGTATTGGACCTAGAACTTCGGAGATGCAACAGGAAACTTCACAAAACTAAACAGAAGATGTGAAATTATCGAGTCATTAACTCGATAATTTCATATTTTCGTGCCATCGAACATCGAAAACAACATCGAAATGTCTTTTTTGGAATACATATTTTGCAAGGCCATATTGGTGCTGATTCTACTGTTACAAAACTCTCTAAACTAGACTACATTTTTAATAAAGTCTAGATTTAATCCGAAGGCACATAGAACAATATTTCGAAATTCAAGTGAGAGTAGAGAGTGGAGAGTAGAGTGTTGAGTGGAGTGGAGAGTGAAGCGAAGACTGGAGTCGAGAGTGGACTGGAAAGTGGAGTGGAAAGTGGAAAGGTGAGTGGAGTGGAGAGTGGACTAGAAAGTAGAGTGGAGTGAAAGGAGTGAGGAGTGGAAAGAAGGATGGAGTTGGAGATGAGTGTGGAGTGGACATTGGAATGAAGAGTGATGTGGAGAGTAGAGTGGATGCAGGGCACCGTCTAAATCATTCACAAAGCTAGAAAGTCAGCCTCGCCTGCAAGCTGGTACTCCAACTGATTGACGGACGAGACTCTGTGCCTTTTAGTTATTGAAGTCGGTTGAATTTTTTTCATCAAAATAGTTTATATTTTTTAAATTTATATGAATGCTTCTATCTAGTGATAATTAAATTATTGTTACAAATTAACCTAAAATTTAAGTTTTCAAAAAGTTTAGTCAGAAAGTTCTAAATGTTCAGTCCAAGTTCAGTTGGTCAGAAAGAGTTTTATTATTGCATTGCAGACAGAGGGTTAGACTTAAGAAGCACTGGTTACTGAAATTGTATGGTGTGACTCATAAATCACACCAGTTTCAAAATTATATGGCATCCGTGCAGTACAGTGACGTCAGAGACATAGGGTTGACAAAAACATTGTCAGCACCCACAAATGCATTTCATCCCGCAGATATTTATAGTTTCACTGAATATGTTAATAAAATCCCGCAAATGTCGGACTGTAGTTGCTGATATTTTATATTCAAGATTACAGTGAAAAAGGCTTTAGTTTGATTCTCAAGTGATGAATGAGTAGATTGAGCACTGTCTCTTGGGTCTAGTGTATGTCCCTTGATGTCCCGTCTAAGGTAATCCATTCAATTGAAACCCATCACCCCCCCATCATCTTAGTGGAGTGCCCGGCTCGTAGTCCACTTTCCTCTTCTATCTCTTTTTTATTAGACTTATTTTAGATATTACAGGAGCCACTGCTGTCTGACCTTTCATCCTCGAATGGAAAGTTTGTACCAGCTTCAGCCAATGATCGGTAGTTTTACCAAGAGGTAGGTGAGGTATAAACTCGGTAACTACATCTTTCCATAAATAAAGAAAACTAATATTTATATATTGCCTTACGTGAAATTCTCAGAAATACCAACCTAAATAAATTAGTTTGATATGTTTTAGATAAAGTTATTACTTGGAAATAAGTCTGTGGAATAATATAGAGAAAAAGTCTCGTAGGGATCAATTTTATAGATAACTGTGCCTGCGAAAGATAGTATAGGTTTTTTTTCTTTTTACGTGCGGAAATCCCTTCAGATACCCCCCTACCGGCCAGCGGGGGCGGTTATGTCGTGCATGAACCGACTAAAACCGCACGGTGTCCTGCCCAAGTGTCCATTGCCGGGCACCCCGGGTAAGCCCTCGAAAGGATAACCCCACGGTTAAAGATAGTACCTATACTATCTTTAACCGTACTATCTTTGCCCATTAGGATAGTGCTAAAGAATTTAGGGCATACATAGAGATTTCGTTTATAGGTAACTATTACTAACTTGATTAGCAGGGGCTAAACAAAATTAGAAATAAAATAGATATTTAATATTTGTCGAGTAGGTCTCTTAGCATAGGGGTGCTTGGTTGGGGACCTCCACGCGGTGCACCCTGGGCAACGGAGACGGCAGCGCCTCTCTCCTAGGGTGGGAGAGACGCTGCCGCCTACTGCCAACTCCGACCGAGGCGAGGACGGCCCTGTTGGGGGCTGTTCGGAAGCTTTCCACGTGTCCCTCTGATTAGCAGAGGGCACAGTGGAGAGCAAGTAAGGGGGCCATCTCGAAACCGGAGATGGCCCAGGGTCAGTCGGGGTGCGAGGGATATGCTCTATGGGTAACCTTACACCCCGGCGTCTTAAACCCGAGACGGCGTGCGGTTTTAGTCGGTGCAAGCCCGACATAACCGCCCCCGCTGGAGACCCCCCGCTCTCGCGCTCTCCAGCGGGGGCGGTATCCGAAGGGATTTCCGCACGAAAAAAAAAAAAAAAAAAAAGGTCTCTTAGCATAAATTTGTTTATGTTTGCATGCGGCTATAAGTTCCTAATTATCAATTCTGTCAAGAAATTCTGAATTTAACCTCTCCTACGGCAGTAGGCAGACATGGTGTCTGCAAAAGTGCTGCACCTGGTCTCTAGTAATAAGAGGGAAGCATGTTACCGTCAACTAGCCACATTTTGCAACCCTGGGGTTATTCGAGGGCTTACCCGGGGTGCCCGGCAACGGACACTTGGGGAGGACACCGTGCGGTTTTAGTCGAGACACGACATAACCACCCCCGCTGGCCGGCGGGGGGGTATCCGAAGGGATTTCCGCACGTAAAAAAAAAAAAGCCACATTTTGCAGAGGTAAATATAACATTGATCTTATTTTTCACATCATCATCATTATCATCATATCAGCCGTAGGAAGTCAACTGCTGAACATAGGCCTCCCCCATCGACTTCCATTTCGACCGGTCTGTAGCGGCCTGCATCCACCGAGTCCCTGCGCTCTTGGTTTTAGTCGAAACACGACATAACCACCCCCGCTGGCCAGCGGCGGGGTATCGGAAGGAATTTCCACACGTAAAAAAAAAAAAGGTCGTCTGTCCACCTTTTTCACATAGTGAGCATTATTTAATCATTATTATTTTCCATTATGAGTATTATTTTCATATTGTTTCCCATACAATGAGTATTATTTTTAAATGAAAACTTTAACCTGATCCTGTGATACAAATTAAATAAAATTCTAGTTAAAACAATCGCTAGCCTATAGTGACGGTATCTATCCATTAAACTGATAACCTTTCTATATAACCTTGGAAATAATTCAATATTTGAGACACCGACGCGTCAATATTGATTCAATTTCGTTAATTGATAGGGGAACATGTATTACAGCAGTTATTCATTAGTGAATGTGTAATCAAATACGCACATATACACTATCTCATAATTATCTGTACATACATAATGCTCAAGTATGATGTACAGTATTATGGTAGACAGAGATGATATGTTACAGGTTATTCTTATTTTTAGGGTTTTGTACCTCAAAAGGATAAAACGGAACCCTTATAGGATCACTTCGTTGTCCATCCGTCCGTCCGTCTGTCTGTCAAGACCGTTTTTCTCAGGAACACGTGTAGGTATCAAACTGGAATTTATATCTAATACTCAGGTCTACTGTCCCTTGGAGCTGTGAAAAAATCAAACTTCTAAGCCAAAGCAATCAAAAGATACAGCCGTTTATGCCGCAAATTTTCGAAACTCGCACGTGAATTAAAACCTACAGGGTACTTCCCGTGAACTTAGAATCTTGAAATCTTTTACGAAATAACGTCTTATAGTACATATAAAGGAAAAATTGCGAAAGCCGTAAATTTTTAGTTATATCATATAATAAAAAATGTTATAAATTTAATTTTACAATAAAAATACCATAACTATGACTTGATTGTCATGATGGGTGAACTTTGACTTATATACCTACAGGTTTGTACGGAACCCTCGGTGTGCGAGTCCGACTAGCACTTGGCCGGTATTAATTTCATTAGATCCTTATAAAAAATTTAAGAAATAAATACTAAATTCTACACTTACGTATCAATACATATTCCAAGTTGCCGACCACCTTAGCTCTAAAAGTCTACGTAAAATAAAAATTGAAAATTGAAAATTTTCAAATTTGTTCTCTGAAGATATTTAGTATTATTAATTTACTTTTAGTCAAATATTTATTAATTTATTTTATTGTAAATTTGTTTGTGAATTTGTTAGTGTTCAGCAACTTCTGAGGGTTACTGTATATTTATTTCTCAGAGGAGTCATTAGCAAAGGTCATTGAGACAGTTATCAGTATAATCTTTGACAGTTAGCGCCTAAGCGAGTAAATTTGCTTAATTACAAAATAATTTGCTAACTTTTTATTGGTTGTCTAAAAGTGTGGGTGATTTATCGGGAGAAGTCATTACAGTCATTTTACGCTTTGTGAGACTACTTATCCGGAGATCAATATTGTTGCGGTAAACGCCAAAAATAATAGCGAATACAAATATCCACGGGATATTGTCAGAAGTTTACGCGAATGTTACACATTAAAATAAAACTATTTTTATTATCGGATTATTATTTCGTAATTTACTTGCTATTCATATAAATATTAACGGGATATTTACCATATTTATTAGTTTTCTCGAGTATCCGATATTGCCGGCAACCCGCGTAATTACCATGCTTGAAAGGATTGACAGATAAGATCGTTAATATTTTAAAGAAGTTCTCAGTAGAAACTATATTCACTGCTTACAAGAAACAGTGTCAGTACCTAGGCACGCCCAAAGACAGTTTTCGCGTAGAACATCCAGGTGTTCATAGAGTTTACTGCAGCTGTATAAGCTCCCCTATATAGGCCAGTCCAAACATACTGTCTCAGGCCGAATCAAGGACCACATCAGGGTGGTCAAAACAACGAGTCACAAAAATCGGCTATCGCTCAACATTATTGGAGGAAGGGATGAATCATCGGATTAAGTTACACTTACCCTCAGATTCTTTCGACAGAACTATATGCCCAGGATGGTGAAAGAAGCAATTAAAATTTAAAAGTAATAGAACTTCAACTGGGAGGATGGGTTTTAATTGTCGAGTGCCTGGCATTGACATGGTAAATATCCCGTTAATAATTATAATAGTAGTGTTAATGACTAAATGATAATGAATAAATGCATTATTTATTATCATTATTAACTTTTTTTTTTAATAAGTCTTTATTTTAATTGTACCATGAAACGCATTTATTCCGTAATCGTTCACGATCACGTTGATCGGTATAAACTATACCAAAAGAAATTCGAAGTAACGTCATGGTACCTTTTTTTTGTACGTTTGGAAACCCCCAACGGAAATCACCTCACCAGGGCTAACAGTGAAGTGGCCATGTCGGGATTGAACCTACTAAAACCATAGTCATTTTAGTAGGAACCCCGGGTATACCCTAGGAAGAGACTCCCCAGGGACTCTGATAGACTTTGTCCACTAGTCATAACGCACGTGATCTGACCGTGAAATTTGGGGGCAACCTCCCTCCATTTAACGCAATAAATCTAAATAGATCTCAGTATCATCATGTTATCTGAATGCTACGTCATTCATTCAAGTTCATATGTTGCCTGGTAGGATCTCAGGATCTTACAAAATTAAGATACAATTTTTTTTTTTTTTTTTAAGATTTTAGTAACCGAAATTACTAATATTCCGCCTAACCCCTCCAGCTAAGCTAAATTGCTTGTGTTAGGAGTGGGTTGAAATTCTTTAGGAGGAGAATAACATACAACCGAGCATTTTGGTTTCAATTGTCGTTTATCAAGTAAATACAGGCTTCGTCAAATCGATTAGAATTCAATATCTCAAACCGCAATCAGATTCAAGATTCAGTCGCCAACATCAATGTACATACCTACCTACCTAGAAAAGCGGATAGACTGAATCAATACCTTACCTACTATCGGATTTTGAGGTTTAAGAGCAGTGAGTACATTATGACTACTTAATGGTCATTTAGGTATATATAGTGATGTTTTTTTTTACTATTTACTTATACAATCCTTTCGTTTTGAATTATGTCTCTTATTCACTTTGACCTGTCCCAATTTTAGTCATCAAATCTTGCAAATAAATTTGATCCACTTCCCGGTTATCGATTGAGCTAAAATGTTGTATTATAAAATCGCTCGACAATGTAATAATTATGATGACATAGTGCTAATCTGACGATTGAGCTGGTAGGTGGCCATAGGAACTTCGCAATGAAACGACACAACCTCATCGAGTTTGTGCTCGTTTGAATCGTCTTGACGAGTAGTTTGTCTATCAATGGTAAAAAGGGGCTGATGATGGAGCTGGAGGTGGTCTTCGGAACTCTAGAATAAAAAGACGCAACCCCATCGAGTTTCGGCTCGTTTGATTAGTCTTGACGAGTACCTTTTTTTTTCTTCGTGTGGGAATCCCTTCGGATACCCCCCCGCCGGCCAGCGGGGGCGGTTATGTCCGCACGCCGTCTCGGGTCTTTAGGTGTAAGGTTGCCCATAGAGCATATCCCTCGCACCCCGACTGACCCTGGGCCATCTCCCGTTTCGAGATGGCCCCCTCGGGTCTTGTCACGCGTACCTACATGAAATATTATTTGATAAAACCTTAGCTACCATAAAAATCAAAAGAAACCTATAAAGCTAGAGTGAATGTATAGTTTTACTGGACTATAAATGAATAAAACTAAATATATCATTTGAAAAGGTGAAGCAGGAGAGCGAACTCCGGGTTTCAAAGTCCGAGCTTTGGATGTATCTTCAATTGGTACTCGAAGATAAGACACTTAATAAACTCCAATTCTGGTAATAACTTTTGTTGTCAGTTCGACTTAGATATATTGATATTATAACCTCTTCGCCATCTCATCTCGGTGAGATGATTCCCGGTTTTCCTCAAGTACCTACACATCTCAGAATAGTTTCGCAGTATATTTTAGGAAAGTATTACCTTTGTGAACAGTTTTATTTGGAATATTCTATAACAAAGTAAAAATGCTTCGTCGTTTGTATTCCGTAAGCCTTTTCATTCTCTATACAATGTGTAAAGGCCAGAATATTTTTTGTATTATTCGTATTGCTTCCAAAGATATTTTGACGCGGCTAAAATGAAAAAGATGGCTGACAGCTGACGGTTATAAAAAGAATTTTAAGGCGGGGTTAGAGCTAATATTGATTTGGTAATATATTAGCTGGTACCCGCGGCACCGCCCGCTCGGGTGTCATTATTGGACATATCTTCAGTTCTACTTAACCAATTGCAATCAAGTATACGGAATATTTTAAGTTTGGTCAGACTTAAAATACTTTTCTAATAGCAAAAAAACGGCCAAGTGCGAGTCGGACTCGCCCATGAAGGGTTCCGTAGCAGCAAGCAAGATATATTTGAGTTCATTGAATGAAAGGTAAATTGCGGTTTACGATTTACGACGTAAAAAACAAGTACTTACTAGATCCTGGTTCAAACCAATTTTTGGTGGAAGTTTACTTGGTAATGTTATTTTTAGTTTTATCATTCTCTCATTTTAGAAGTTACGGGGGGGGGGATACACATTTTACCAGTTTGGAAGTGTCTCTTGCGCAAACTATTTAGTTTAGAAAAAAATGATATTAGAAATCATTTTTGATGACCTATCCATAGATACCCAACACTTATGGGATTGATGAAAAAATATTTTTGGGTCTGAGTTCTATGTAGGGGAATCCCCAAAATTTATTGTTTTTTTTTTCTATTTTTGTGTAAAAATCTTAATGCGGTTCACAGAATACATCTACTTACCAAGTTTCAATAGTATAGTTCCTATAGTTTCGGAAA
Organism: Cybosia mesomella; assembly: GCA_946251805.1. Lineage (NCBI taxonomy): Eukaryota > Metazoa > Arthropoda > Insecta > Lepidoptera > Erebidae > Cybosia > Cybosia mesomella. The sequence goes on from OX276392.1 coordinate 10,369,917, forward strand.
AAAGTGGCTGTGACATACGAACGGACAGAAAGACAGACATGACGAATCTATAAGAGTTCCGTTTTTTGCCATTTGGCAACGAAACCCTAAAAACCGCATCAAAATCCATTCTGTAGTTTTTGCGTCCATTGCGAAGAAACAGACAAACAGTCAAGAATTCGAAAAAACATTGCGTTCACAATCGTTCTTTTAGCATAACCCAAGTGCTTTTTTTAAATATCTCCAATTTGACAGATACAACTAATTTACAATTTTATAAAAGTATAGATATGGATGTGTAATTGCTGAGACATTTAATGGGCATAAGATACCAATCTCACAACTATAAAAACAAAATGGATGCAAACTAAGACACATATATTTAGATCGCCATTATTTGAGAACTTTGGCACCTGATAACTGATAAATGGCCGCCGGGTCAAGCTATCAAGAATGCATATACTGAAGGGAGGTATATATTAACACTAGTTCATTCCATACATTTTATTTCTGATAAAATGAGTTGTGTCTGCTAGTCCCGGGATCTTGCTCTATTTTTGGGCTATTTTCTGCTTTGCGTTTTTTCTACTTCGAACTGTGTTTGTGGAATTCTGTGACTGAAATTTTTTTGTCGACTGAATATTTCAATTCAATCATTTATACTCACAGGAACTCTTTATTAAATAAGGTATATATTAATTTCCTCAAATTCTACTTAGGAGGCGAGGCGTAGCGTAGGAAGTACAAAAACCTACAAGCCTACATATTTTCTGCAAATTTACACAACAATTCACAACATTACAATTCGCTCTTACAGATTTATATGACTCACGTCCAGACCCGTCCAGTCTACAAATGTAGCCTAACAAATTCTAATTTATGGATCCCCTTAGATCTTAAACATTCCATAAAAATATAAACTAACTAACATCACATTAACTTCGTCCGCTGGAGATTATACAAGTAGTTATGGTTCAGTTATTGGCCCATGAATTCTAATGTCAAAAAAGGTTTGTAAATATTTTTGTGTTCAGCCTCTTTTATCGTTGAATGTACGTATAGCTGAACAAAATATTCTTCGTAACTGCGTTTGAGTAGATTGAAGATTCCTCTGTGTCTATAAATAAATGAATAAACTGTGTAATAAACGGCTATTGCAAATCATTTTAACACTGTATGCTATGCTATGATATATTATATAATAGCATCGATATTTTATATCATAGCATACAGTGATATACTACATGTACGTGTAACATATCACTGTACGATAGTATAATTTGTAGCGATGTTAAAACTACAATACAATAAACTAAAATAGGCGGCGATAGCCCAGTGGTATACGTAACGAACTGCTGAGACGAGGTCTCGAGTTCGATCACCAGTCGCCCCGGGCACCACACCCCTGACTTTTCATAGTTATGTGTGCATTAATAAATGTTAATTATCGCTCGCTTAATATCCAGCATCGCCCAGTAGATGGCAATTTAGGTTCACCCCCTATTACATTGGGACCTTAACATAACTGGCGAATTGTGGGTGTGTTATACACCTCTGCCTACCCCTTCGGGGCGTGAAGTTATGTTATGTTGAAATGGTATTATTTATATCGCCATGATGGCGAAACAACGCTGAGAATTTTTACCTCACATCTGTTAACAATACAAATACCATTCATACAACATAAAAAATTATTCGTCTTCACGGCGTATTTGAAATAAAGAAATATTAACACGTGTTAATAATTGCAAAATGAACTCTATGGACGTCAACATTATCTCATTGGTTAATGCGTATTAAAATAATTTATAAATGGTTTTAAAAACCAAATAAGATGTAATTTGATTTCTTTGTCAAGCTTTGATACGAGACTGTTGGTTATTGTAAACGGACGGAAATTTTGCTCGATTGAATGCTCCTATGCTTTGGCTGACAATGAGTGTGTATTACGTAGATTGGGAGTTAAGTATTAAACGTAGCATGTTGCATGGAATGTTAGTAATTTAAGGTTAATGGTGTGTATATAATTAAAATATGCTTAATTTGAACTAGTTAAGATGTTTGTTTTAAAATAATATTGGCATGCTATTTAAAGTACAAGAAGTTCTAATGTTTAGCTAAAGATCCAATGCGTAGGTCATTTCTCATAAAAAAAACTACCTGTTACCCAAGCGAAGACGTGTGACGTCACTAGGATGCATTTACCGGGGTAAGCGGGTAGCGGGGCGTTGAATATGGGCCAAGAATAAAAAGTACTTTGAGACGTCGAAGCGGGATAGTTTTCGTTGTAGTTGTTTGAAGTGCACATGCTCTGTTAAAATTGTTAATAATTTCGATGGCTGTGTTATGCTAATATAATTGGTAATTCTTTTGACGAGTTGTGCATAGTAGACAGTGACAAATGATAACGCATTTTGGATTGAATATCTAAAGATTCCTATATTTTATAAATACCTATCTCAATACAAACCCAAACTCCTAGAAACGTGACAAGTAAGAAGTTGTAGGTAACATATGCCTGAAATTCTGGAATTGAGTCTGAGTTCGGAAGCGTTTCGCACACCTATTTCCTATAATCTAGGATCCGTGGAATAGTTTTAGGGGTTTTCGCAAGCTATTTCATTCCTTATCCTTAGTTTAGTTCACATTGTTATTCCTTTTCACACAATTCGCACACACACACATACATATCAAATCATACACACCTACTGTCTTTGGTACGGGACGGTAGACCAAAGGTAAACACTAGGGCCATTTTAGTCTAGGATTATTTAGGTTAATCTGTCGAGGCGGATTGATAGGACTCGTAGGTGACATCAGACTAAATACGTTTATTTAAGTGATAATTAACCGAAGTGAAGTGTTACGTAAATTATATCGCGTTAAGTCTTTGTTTACAAGATAATTATAATAAATAACTTAATCAATCCAACGGCAAATCCATTGTGTTTTAATTCAAGTAAACGTGAATTATAATGTAAAGTTGTGAATAAATACGTTATTAAATAATTAAATATAATTAATAAATAGTTATATCGGAAATAGTTCCAAAACATTGTCTGAATTAACCGTGGTAATTTATTATTTAACTTTGAATATATGACTAAATAATATAATTGAAAGTGTCTGGTAAATTTCAACTATTTTATAGTATATTGTTTGAATAGCAAGATAAAGAGTCGTTGTTGGAATTTATATAAAAATACGTACGGAAGTGATTTAAATGAATACGTGAAATACCATTATCATCATAATATTTTACCTAAGAACTGTAATCAAATAATTAAGTGCATAATAACACGACTGAATACATCATTCGAGAATTAGAGCAAATATATATAGTTATACCGTTATCAGTTATTGAACACTGATTTAAGTAAGCAGAAGTTGACGAGTTATACATTAGAGTAAATTATCGAAGTGGCTGATTATTTAACTAACATTTGCAATATATCGAGTAACACCTGAAAACAGTGTTAGAAATATTTGTACACAGTTTTCTAACGAGATGGTGTATTTTAGTCGAATACAGTAATTAATAATATATGTTTTACAATCAGCTCACTTAATAGGTAATTTAAATACAATTTTAGCTCCTGGAACCATTTGGGTTTTCAGTTTGAGCAAGTTATCAGTGTATAGCATTTCTGGGGTCTGCCTGAAATCCATAAATTATATTTACAAGCTAAAACAGATGAACTCATGTTAAATCAGTATTTATACTAGTCTCGAACGAAACCTACATTGGAATGCAGGTAAACCTAGATATGTGAGGCGGTTTAGGACGGGTCGGTTAAACTGGTAATGGTATTAATTAGTGAATACTAATATAAAAGAGAGAAGAATACTATTATACGTTTAGCGTTAGTAGGTACTGATAACAGAATTAAATTATTCTTGAGAGAGAGGAGGAGAAAATATGTTGATTTAATATCAACCAAAAAAATATATGAGCTCACGACAAAACATGAAATATAAAAAAATACAGGCCATTATTATATAATCTGGATCCAGAAAACCTCAGTTACCTGGTAGATACAATCTACGACCGTAAATGATAACTTGACATTTAAATCAACATCGTATATAAAAAACTAGATTTTATACAAATAGAGTTCATTTTATTTCAACAAAGCTAATAAATTAGAACATTAGATAATATATAATATAAACCGTAAGTTAAAATAATTTAGTGAGGAGAATAATCACGGCTCGGTTAAAAATCGGTTAGGAATTTAATCTCACAGTTTAGTTTTACGTTTAGTAAGGTTTAGACGATTACAGCCAAGCTAGTGACGAAGATAGCCTATAGGGCTATTTCTCGTTACAATGTTTTATGTTAAAACATTCAAAAAAAAATACAAATTTATCAATTTTGCTGTTTTACCAATGGGTTTAAAAAAAGGGGTTGTACATTCGACTGCTACGACAGGGGGCGCGGGTTCGATTCCTGCTCAATGCAAATATTTGTAGGCATGAATATGTCTATTTGCAATGGTCTGGGTGTTTCTATGTATTATAAGTACCTATGTATTTACAAAAAAAAGTATGTATTTAGTTAAACTATGCTTACTTTGGGTCTAGGAAGCGCTGTGTAGAATGCCGTAATATATTTATTTATTTTTATTTTGTGATGTTATAAGTATGTAATGTTGCACACATACTACGCGCACTGTATGCTATGATATATTATATCAAAAACAAATATATACAGTGAAATGCTACATGTACGTGTAACAACATTAAAAATGCTTAAAAAAACAACTCCAAGAATGAAATTGAATACCTGCTTAAATAAACAGAGAAAGTACGAAACAAAATGGGAAGCAATGAAAAATAAATCCCTAAAGAAAATCGTATATATTTCAATTTATTGAGCCGAAGTGTTTCATTTCAAGCTATCAACTTAGCTGGTATCTCGTGGTATTGGGTGTCGCAAATAATTTTGAGCTGAAACCTTCCCAGTGGTGTGCGATTACAATTATATCGTATTTATTATACTAAACTGTAAATTCAACTGTATTTTAGACCAATCTTGGTTTACGAATGAATGTTTGAAAGAAAGAAAGAAAGAAAATTGATTTGTATTGCTGATAACCGTTTTATATCTGTACCACATGGTTCCCGGTGAAGAATATACCTCTGACCCTTCCTGTGGCCGCGTGGATATTATACAAAATGACTAAGGGCCTGACACATACAACAGCCGGTTGACAGCAATAAGGTCGCATTCTATTACTTGAGATCAAAGAAAATAGTTGGCAAAATCTGAGCCGATAAAAATTGACATCAAAGAAAAAACCGAGCAATTTCCAGTGTTAAAATATTAAAATGTTTAAGAATAAATTTAACCTGTCTTAGGACTAAATCTCTTCTACCAACACGTCCGAAACTTTTGCAAGTCTACCTGTTCTGCAAAAGTTTGTCTATTAACAAGCCCCGAGAATAAATTGTATTATGGTTAAATTCTGTTTGGTAACTTAACAATAAGAATCTTAGAAGCGGTGTGAGTGATAGAAAGTACAGTGCTACCTCATACCATTGGCAGATTGTAAGCCCAATCCCAATAAAAGCTACCTTGCTGCTGACATGAAATCTCTATGATTATAAGCGTCACCGGTACGATGTCACGATGTCTAGCGAAAGATAAAGTGGAAAGACTTCTTTGTATATAGGCAACCAGTTTAGAATAAAATTGTGTCACAGTATGGGGTAGAGACAAGGATGCAGGGATGAAGTGATAAAAATACAAAAAAATTATGTCACCTAAATCTAACTTCCAACAAGTGAAATTATAGTTAGATTTAATAAAAATGTCTATAATATGTTTTGTGACTTACAAATGACAGCTGAGCGAACTACTAACATAACAACACGTTCGATCTAAACTAATGTTTTATTTTTTTTTTAAAGCAACCCACTTTAATAACCAAAAAGGCACTGAAAATTAAGCACGTGAGACTTTACTGTTGAATTCAGTGCTATATAGATCCAATACTAATAAAATTTATATGGGACCAACTTGGAGTTAAACCGAACTCAATGCAAATAATTTTCAAAATCGGTCCTATCCATAAACGACGGTAATATAGATGAACATACAAAAAACAATACAGACGAACTTAGAAGCTCCTCCTTTTTGAAGTCCGTTAAAAACATGTCTGGGAAAGCTGAAATACTGACACATTGAAAGAGGTATATTACCGACTGTGGACTACAGTAGGCTAATTGATCGAAGCGATCAATTTTTAGGGTTCCGTACCTAAAAAGGAAAAAACGGAACCCTTTTAGGATCACTTCGTTGTACGTCCGTCCGTCCGTCCGTCTGTCAAGACCGTTTTTCTCAGGAACACGTGGAGGTATCTAACTGAAATTTATATCTAATACTCAAGTCTACTGTCCTTTGGAGCTGTGAAAAAATTAAACTTCTAAGCCAAAGCAATCAAAAGATACAGCCTTTATGCCGCAAATTTCCGCAAAAAAGTTCGAAACTCGCACGGGAATCCAAACCTACAGGGTACTTCCCGTGAACTTAGAATCTTGAAATTTGGTACGAAGTAACGTCTTATAGTACAGATAAAGGAAAAATTGCGAAAACCGTAAATTTTTAGTTACATCATATGATAAAAAATATTTTTGAAAATTTTAAAGTTTCTACTACCATAACTATGACTCGATTGTCATGATGGGTGAACTTTTACTTATATACCTACAGGTTTGTACGGAACCCTCGGTGTGCGAGTCCCACTCGCACTTGGCCGGATTTTTAGTTATAGACAGCCGGTCTAGTAGTACCTTTTTTTTTTTTTTTTTTTATCGTGCGGAAATCCCTTCGGATACCCCCCGCCGGCCAGCGGGGGCGGTTATGTCGGGCTTGCACCGACTAAAACCGCACGCCGTCTCGGGTCTTCAGACGCCGGGGTGTAAGGTTACCCATAGAGCATTTCCCTCGCACCCCGGCTGACCCTGGGCCATCTCACCACTAACAGCATCGCTCATCCTGTCTCCTCTGAAAGCAGAGGAGTACGGAGAGCGATGTGTTCCCGCCACGTTGGGTATTGGCCGACGATCAATGCCAACCCTATGAAGGGGTGAAGGGGAAGCCATTGACCGCCGCCCAGGGTGTACCGGCCGCTCCGATTCCGTTCCCCCCGGACTGCAGCGGGATCGGAATCAGAGCGACACTCGAGGAGGTTACCCAACACACACCCCGGTCTAGTAGTACCTACTCATAGAAATCTTTGGTAACGTGTTACCCATATCTAATCTTCAAAATGTTATACAACACGTCTATTTTACGACAAAACATCGTCGATATTTACTATGGTGGTTTAATGCAATAATTTTAAATAGACGAATACAATTTAAGGACGAGACAAGAATTTGTGATAATTCCATTTTGTCGAGTCGAGATGTTCGGCGGCGCTAGCTGACCCGTTCTGTTGATAATTTGAATTTAGAATGTTGAGAATGTCATCTGTCGGCAATTTCTATGGAACGACATAACACAAATGAATGATTGATTTAAAATGTTTTATTCCTTCTGGTCAAATAACACAATATTTTGTTATTATTACCAGCTTTTATGTAACTCACCTTATTGTTAGTATGTGTCAAAACTTAATATATTAAAATATTTTAAGCACTTAAGTGTTAGTAGCTTAGTGGTTAAGGAATCGGCCTTGCGATCGAAAGGTTCTGGGTTTGAATCCTGGCCATTACACTACCGACGTCAACCTGATGTTGTATACCTACACATACACAACGTATAGTATGTTATGAAAAATCTAATCAAACAAGTGAATGAAACGAAATACTTAATTATCAGGATCGGATTTGTGAAAAGAACTGTTTTCTATCTACCAATGGTAAAGAAGTGAAACTTCATTGAGATACATACAACGTATGAGTTTTTCCTTTTGCTAAGGGTGAACTTTATGGCTCAGGTGGTGCCCGTTGTTGACTCGGGTGTGCAAGTGGACGCTGCTTACTTCGATATAAGAAAGCCTTCGACATAGTTGATAATGACGTATTATCAGCAAAGCTTGCTGCGGTGGGATGCACGCAGCACCTACTGGGGTTATTTACAAGCTAAATCAAAGAAAGTTGACTACAGTGCATGTGTGTTTCTGGCCCGTATTTCATTAGACCTGGCGTAAGTCAGGGTAGTAACTAGGGACCACTTGAATTTATTATAATGGTGAACGATTTAGGTAATCAACAATGTAACGTGTTCAAGTTACTACACGAAATAAAAAACGACTCTGACTGCAAAAAATTGCACCACAATGTTGATAACGTGGTGGGATGGATCGAGCAAAACCAATTAGCTTATAACCCACACATATAACATAGATACAGAGCCTAAGCAAAGAGTCACACCAATGCGAGATCTGCGAGTTTTCATGACTGCTGAAATGTCATTTAGAAACCACATTACTAATATTTGTAACGGAACTTTAGGATTCGTACTAAGACAATCACGGCATTTTACTAATATTAGCACGGTTAAGGTTTCAGTCAATATTCTATTATGCTCAAGGAGTCACCTTGAGCATAATAGCATAATATGGTCTGCACATGAAGCGAAGCACACACTAATGTTAGTGAAAGTCCAGAACAAGTTTACAAGTTACTTATATTTGAATTTGTACGAAGTTTACCCATTTTACCCCCTAATGTACCCCACATTATTTGTACAGCTTATGGTTTATTTAAGGGTATTTAAAGTATATTTAGTATATAGTATTTATGGTATGGTATAGTATTTATTATTTAGTATATAGCATTTATGGGTTTAATCAATTGAGAGTACGCCGTGAATTTTTTCTTACGGCTTATGTAATTAATTTCTTGAGAGGTAAGGTGTTCAACCCAGGGGTACTTAAACATTTAAATCTCTGCGTTCGGGACCGTCACATATGGAGACGGAGACGTCCATCATTGCTGGTTGTGCCTGTGGCCAGAAACAACTTGCTTCAGAGAACGCCGGCCAGTCCATAAGAATCATTAATGAAATTGGTGACAGGATTGACATTTTCTCTGGCCAATGGAGTGAGCTCGCTAGGGTGACATTATATGTAATTTGCTACAGTAGTTCATAGTATTTTTGATTTCTTGTTATTGTTTGGTTTACTTAGTTATAAGATTTATTTTATTTTTTGTTTTATTTATTTATTATGTGTAATTTTCGTAATGATAGTTGTAAGTCCATTATTGTTTTGGCGGAGAACCCTGTAAAGATGGTGGAGGAATATTACATAAATAAATAAACAAAGGCGTTTGAAATCACCAACCTTTGACTATACAAGCACCAGATATGGCTACGATCCTCAACAAAGTCTCTCTAATGCGGAATATCAACCCCCAAACACACCGAGCACTCCAGCCACGATTTATTTAATGTATGAGGACAAACCACGCGCAATCTCGCCGACGCCATTATCTCGCGACTTCCAATTAGTGTGGTACTCGTTTATTAACATCTTGGAGACACGTAAAAACTTCAAATATTATGTGACAAAATAATCTCCATAAAAGTCCTCGGTTTTATCGCTAAGTAAACAGAAAAGTTAATAGCTTACCGCTTCTCCGAGTATATAGGTTGTGGGGGCACTCGTAAATAACTTTGTGTAAATAAAGTCGTCTGGATAAGTATAATTAAAGAAAATATTGGCTCAAGTGGATGTCCGTGAATCTTTGCAACAAATAGTCAATTGATCTATATCCATTGGTGTTTCGCGTAGTTGGTGTTTTCATTTTTGTACCTGCTTAAGCTCCCATGGTATTACGAATAATTATCACTTGCTTCAGACGACGTAAGTAATTGCGATTAGATTACCTAAACTAAACTTGGTTTACACTTTTACTTAATGAAGTTCAGTGAGTTTTAACCTAGTTTATAGTAATTTAACCGGGGTTCTAGTCATTGATGTAATATGCTCTACTTCGTGCAAGAAAACATCGTGTGGATGATCTGCATACCTGAGATTAATTACAATGTTTTAACCTTTTTAAATACTACGCTTAGGGTTCCCAAACCCGAGGGGGCCATCTCGAAACCGGAGATGGCCCAGGGTCAGTCGGGGTGCGAGGGATATGCTCTATGGGCAACCTTACACCCCGGCGTCTGTAGACCCGAGACGGCGTGCGGTTTTAGTCGGTTCAAGCCCGACATAACCGCCCCCGCTGGCACGCGGGGGGGTATCCGAAGGGATTTCCGCACGAAAAAAAAAAAAAAAAGGTACACACTAAAATATCACTCGCAGATTACCTACGGAAAAGTAGCAAAATGAAGGAAACGAGAGCAAGAAAAAAAATGGCAGTTTCTTACGCGGCTGGTACCGTGGGTCACAGCTATTACGAAATATTTGATCAAATTACGTTTGGTCAAACAAGAATATGTTGTTAGCAATATAATCTTAGAGTGTGTATGTAAGTACTTAAAATAATACCCGACTACGTAATATATATCTCCTCTCTCAGTATTTAGTAGGTGTCATAAATCTGTAACAGGAATGTACCTCGACCCAACTCAGGCGAGGTGCTAATACCACCTAAATAAACGATAAAACTAACATTTGTTTGTGTGCGTAATTTATGCTTATGTGCGGGTATGGGCGGCTCGTTGGTGTGAGTCATTGTGTGTGTATGCTGGGTTAATGTTTGCGAAGCACTGTTAAGTTATGCCGTGTATGTTGAGCTGGGTCTATTTTAATTTGATAGGATTGTAACAAGATTACCAATATTTCTAATTATACTATAGTGCACATACATATATATATATATATATATATATATATATATATATATATATATATATATATATATATATATATATATATATACTTATGCCTGTATATCCCCGAAGCGGCAGGCAAAGAGGTAGTATTAAGCCACAGACTTTGCCAATTATATTTTTCGGTTTCTAGTCAAGAGTGAAAATTTCCAGGAAATCAGGACTTACTCGAGATGAGAAAAAAGTTTAGAGAAATCGAGAACTTGAGAATTTTTTAAATCACATGTTTAGTTCTTCCTAACTTCGAATAGGTCCGTATATGCGTAATAGATGTGTTTAAAATTTCTGGAACATTTTATTAAGAATCTAGTGGGGCGGAAATCACACAGTGATTGTCTTCTTAACTTCGGGCCAAACTTAGATATTTTTGTTGCAGTATTTTTATTCAAAATTACAGACCTTAGGCTTTATGCATATTATTCGACGCGTCTTTATATATTGAGCAATAAATATGAAGAAAATGAAATCAAATCAAACGTCTTCGACGTCAAAAACACAAAAAAATGATTTTTAGGGACAATTTATATGGTAGGTAGCCGAAACCTTGAACGTACAAACCCCAAAATCTAATCAGTTCTTTCCATTAACCAAACAAGATGATTGGCGAAAGAATTTTTTAAATCGGATAAGTGGTTCTTGAGTTATTGCGTAAACAGACATCCAGACCAACAGACAGACCGACACAAACATTTTTTTTGCTTAATTAGACTTAGAATCATGTGAAACGTCGAGAAAAGTGATAAAAAGTGGGTGTAAGATTTTGATTTTTTTGCGTGATTTTAAGACTTCGGTGTCCACCTGGTTGGTGGCCCGAAGTATTAATAAAAGATGAAGTTTTAACCTGATGTCTTTAATCAAATACCTTAACAACCTATCAGCATTTCATTATAAGAGCGAATGAATCATGCAAAACTGCAGCAAAATAGTTACTATTGGATTCATGGAAGGATTATTTAATAGATTATTTCCCTGCAATCCAATTTTAGGCGAAAATTAGGTCCAAATGTGAACGGAAGATAATTAACGCTGAAACACAGATTTCAGGCAGGAAGTTTCACTCCTTAGCTGTTTCACAATGCCTCATAATACGCACGTATGAGTGGAATAGCAGTGGCGTGTCACTGTGCGTCTGTTCGTTCGTCGGTGATATGGTCGAAGGAAAAGGCTTGGAGGTATTTAGTTGCGCAATTCCAGTGCACGATCTTTGACTTAACGTGTAGGAGAGAGACAATTAATTTGGCGATTGAAATCATTTCCCTTCACAAGTGACGGGTGCCTTGTATAGTACCCTCGAGAAGAAATAGAGTGGCACTTTCTAGTTCACTGGGATCTATTAATAGGGCTGTTCTCCATCCGACAGTAAACATATTGTATATCACATGAAAAGTGCCTAGTTAGCGGTAAAAGGGTCAATTAGTCATAACTGTATAAAATTATTCGTAACCGACGGGCTTTCATGCAAGGTTGAATGGCAGTATGAGAAACTCGTGAAGTGTCTAAGGCCTATCAGAAGCAGATGGCGGATTTTTGTCTCTGCCTACACCGCAGGGAAAAAGCGTGAGTATTATGTATGTATATATAACTAAAATGGATGTACTTCTCTAACATATTTTATGTACTCACTCTCGAAGTGACACTATTTTTTTACGGATTGTATCGCGATTTATTTGATGTTATTTTATTATTTATATGTACTCACACTCGGCAAACGTAGTGTAGGACGCCCTCCGGCCAGGTGGGATGACGATCTGCGAAAGACTGCGGGCAGATGCTGGATGCGGCAAGCTGAAGACAGGGCGCTATGGCGCTCATTAGGGGAGATCTATGTCCAGCAGTGGACTAGAATAGGTTTATGATGATGATGATGATGATGATGATGATGTACTCACACTTGTAAATCATCAAAGGGGTAAGTAAATATCATGAAGCCATATAACCAAATATGTATTAGCATCCAATTTTCATATGTAACAATAAAATTATAAGCCACATAAGTACAAAGTTGTGAACCGCATGAATAAACGATCAGATCAGCATATACTATGGGAAACACCATGTTGTGACGAGTTAAAAAGGGCAATAAATCCTTTACTGGGTCGGTTTGAAAGTGGCTAGTTCAAGAGCGAGTGTGGTCGGTCCCTTAATGAAATGTTTACATATCGACATTTCGGGACGGTTAGTGGACATCTGCGGGTATTGTTCTGAACTCCTATTGCTAAACATGCGACGTATATTTTATCAACTAATATTATAGACGTGGAGGTTGGAAATATTTGAATATTTGAAGAAAGAAAATATTATATTACATTAGCTCGCAGTGATACGATGTTTGTAAAAAATACTAAAATAATAAACTCGATTGCGATATTTTTTATTTGACTGCGGCAAATGAATCAGGGCTATGTGTAGTATGTATGGTAAGCGTGCCTATACATATACCTATACCTATAACTAGGTACTAAAGAGCCGAACTGATTTTGATGAATGATATATCCATAAATTAGTCTTTATTGCACGTTTCATTATTATTTCATGGTGAATTTTTCGTACTGAAATGAATATAATATTTTCACAAAGTAACCCAGTTCGTTTTTTTATTTTTGCACATACACAGATAATGCAGCTACACTCTGCAAGATACTCAGGAAACAACAGACATTACCATAACAGTATTAAGTAACAATAAAAGTGAAAACTTATGTCACAGCAGCAAAAATAAATAAATGGCTGTCGAAAATTTAGGAAAATATGACATCAAGTCATCAGATAAATCGAGTTTCACGACCAAGCGCCGGCCTCTCCGAGTCAATTTGTCGCTGGCCTCTCTACTCCCAGCCTGACAGTTTATAAAAGCATCCGATAGGCCTCATCTGAATTGCTAATGCTATTTTTCTTTAAATTACTTCGTGGATTAAGCTTCTATTATATTCGCAGATTGTTTGCCTTATCGACGCCTTTTTGCGATGCCTATTTTAATGAATGATATAAATTTGACTCGAGACCCCATCCTGTTTTTGGTTTAAATTAATTTGAAAAGAGTTCATAACATTTTTGGAAGATTTAATTTTACGATTGCTTTGTTATTTTATTTTTAGCTAGTATTAGTAATAATAAGTTTGTTTTCCTGGAAACAATAATAACAGAATACTAAGAGCATTCGATTACAATCGCGTTCCTTTGTTTATGTCACTTGTATTTATTTCTGTGAATCACAGGAACGAGATCAGTATTTCGCGTGAATGGAGCTGTGGACAACAGTTGTTATATATAAACAAATGAACAATAGTGGTCCTAAAGACAAATAGGATTCCTGCTATGATTTTCCCAAGTGATCTTCGAGAAGGACATAAGAAGGATTTTACAGGGTCGACAGCGCGAGTGTGACGCCCCTGTGGTTACACACGTCCCTAGGCCGCAGTAACCTCTTGCCATGGACCGTGTCCTGTATGCCACCTAAGTGGTACACAAAAAAAATAAACTGGTGTGCCACGTATTTTTTCGCTCATCGTCTTTGAGACGTTGCCGTTTTGGTAAAGCCTTCTTTGTAACATGGACGTGTTCTTTTACAAAGAAACGTGCCTGTCTAAAGTGTCAATTTTAATACAACAAATGCTATGAATTCGAAATAAAATGTAAATTTGAAGTCGTGAGCCGCTTACAGATCAGTATTCTCCTGTAGCAGTGGTTGTTTGATGTATAATTTTAAATCTGTGTAGTTTTAGAATTACACACTTAAAAAACTGTAAGTAATAAAAGCTAACATTTGTCATTGTGATTATTCATAAGCCATGGTGGTTGCTGGATGGATTGAGCTGAATTTTTCTAACAATACAGGTTGATCTGACCTTGTGAAGTTATTCAAACATTCAAGATTTAAATCTCATTTCGTTCTTGTAATTATAATTTCACGAGCAATGCAAAAGTACCAGGTTTTATATTATAGGAAGCGCACCGGGCGCGGGGATCTCAAAATGATCAACGGCCAAAACGCAAGCGCCTCCAAAGAGGAAGCAGGATTTGGTTTGCAGTGTTCCATACGTACTTCCCTATGGGAAATTTTGATCCCTACACAACGTGTTGGGGTTACCAGGACCGGCCACCAAGGCCAGTTGGGGTCCCAAAGATTTCCTTACTAGGGCCCATTTCCCAGCAACGCAGGCTGACATGAAGGAATACTATGTGTGTTTTAGTCGGTTTGATTAGTGCAGAGTAACCGTTTCTTAGATGAGGTGAAGCTTAAGATGGCGAGGTTTCCATACATAAACGAAAAAGAAGAAAAAAATTGCAATGTGTCACCATTATCAGAAATATGTAACTAAAAGGGTTGTATTTCCAGTCGCAAAGAGTTCCATTTACGCAATAGAAGCTCTGTGAGTTGTTGGCGCAGGGCGGGGCCGATCCACGTTAATCGACTGGTAAACATTTGTCGAACGATCCACCGCCGATAGATTAAGCCACTACCGCTACTGATTGCATTCTTGTTAGGGATTATCTACACTTGATTATACTTAATACTTACACAATTAAATACATTTAACTAACGTACTGATTGATAGTATAATTAGTTGTAGTTCAACAATTGAAAAGGAAAAATCGTTTCGTAGGTTTATATCTGCAACGAAAAAGCATTGTGTCATAACATAATATCTATATGCCATGTTTCTTCCAAATTACTTGCAACGTTTCAGCGTGATCGAACAACAATCATTCAAACATAATTTCTATATAAACTACATTTATAATATCTGTAAGATTGAGACTAAGTTAGAATTATTTTTTTCGTGTGGTAAACCCTTCGGATACCCCCCCGCCGGCCAGCGGGGGCGGTTATTTCGGGCTTGATGTACCTAATAATCATTTAAATACTCATATAAGGTGACAATGACATAGAAAATAATTAGTTATCCTAAAATACATTTTCTAATTGACCTAATAGTTAAAGCTCTAATCCATCTACATTGACATTTCAAATGACAAAGGACAATGCCAAAAAATGTATGGACTAAAAACTCAGATAAGAGTCGATTAAAATAATTCATGTAGGGGAGACCGGGTACAAAAGTAACGGCGGGTCGAAAGTAACAATTGCTCTCTAGATTTATCCAATGGGCGAACACCGCTTCGCCGCCGTCAGGCGATAGCCGGGCGCGCCCCCCTCACTTGCATTTAGTCGCCGCGTGCGCCACGCGCTTTTAGGTTTTGTGAGAGGTTGTCACGTGTTTTTACAAACCAAAAGTAAGTTTTTCGATGTTTTCTTATTTAATGCTTACGTAGTCGTAAAAGGATGGTAGTAATCTGAATATTTGCATATCCATTTTTGATTAGATTAAACGTACATTGTTTAAATTCGTTTTTGCCTAGCACGTTCCGTTTTAACGTTTTATTTCACGTTTCAACAAAAATCAGGAAGGGTACAAAAGTAACATAGTCCTATGGGTACACAAGTAACATGTTACTTTTGTCCCCGTAAGGGTTTAATTACCTACATAATTTTTATGTGTGTCTTTACTCCAACAGAATGCCGCGACAACGCATAAGAACAAAACTACCGACACATAAAAGCGGCTTAAGAGCACTTCAAAGATGGTGCAAAAATTAGGGCCCTGGCTAAAAATATTATGTTTGCCATGTAACATTATACAGATTTATACCCAAATTTTAAGCAGGAAATATTAACACAGTTGTGGGCTACCGTTGCCGTTGCATCAATCGAGTTTTTACAATTCACGAGGAAAGTAATCTACGCCACTATTTAATCGAGTGCTCGAGAGTTTATTTTGGGTTATCTCCATCTGACGTACGTAAACTGGCTTTTTACTTTTTACTTGTGTTGTTAATTTGCATTAAACAAAGTCTTTAAATAAATAATTGTTGAATAAACATATAATATTGTATTAATTACCAACCTCTTTGTCTTGTTACTTTCGACCCACACCGTGTTACTTTCGACCTGCCTACGTGGTCGAAAGTAACAACTGACGATTTTTTTTTAACTCTCTGTTATTCATATAAAACACACCATTATAAAATAAATTGGCCTACTAGTGTAAAGAACATAAACTGAATTTATATATGATTATATCAATTTATTGACAATATTAAAACCTACCCAGAAATCAAGGTAAAACTACAAAGTGTTACTTTTGTACCCGGTATCCCCTACCATGAGATAGGTGAAAGATCGTAGGTTACAACTATGATACATTATTTTTCTAAAACAATCCATAAGTATTAAACAAATGTACCGAAAGGTTAAAGTTTTAGAAGTAAAAATAAATTAAATAATTAAAAAAAATATTGTACCAAATAATACAGACTTTTGACAAAGATTCTACAAGATCTACAAGAAGCTTTCTTATATGAAGCCAAGATATTTACCGTTGATTTAATTGTGATTTATTGATGTATATTAATTCATGATGATGTTAAGCTATCAATTTGTCAAAAGAAAGCAACTTTGGTATTATAATGAAAGTTATTATTTTTACATACTAATAACATAACTTCTCGCCTGTATACCCAAAGGGGTAGGCAGAAGTGTATTACACACCCACGATTCGCCAGTTATGTTTTAGGTGCCATTGTAATAGGGGGCGAGCCTATTGCCATCTACTGGGTACATTACTGAGAGCTAGCTGGTTGTTGCAGTTCTTCGTATCTTGAAAAGCCTCATATATACTAATAGTAGATCATACTAGCAATATGCACACAACTGCCTGATGTTCATCGGCCATGAATACACATATAATAGCACCCGAGAGATGATGGTATTTCTAC
The DNA here is from genome assembly GCA_946251805.1 of Cybosia mesomella. NCBI lineage: Eukaryota > Metazoa > Arthropoda > Insecta > Lepidoptera > Erebidae > Cybosia > Cybosia mesomella. Next base: position 10,387,471 of record OX276392.1, read on the forward strand.
CTAATATATGAACGTGTTACGTTCGAGATCTGACATGCCTTTTTGCCCGAGACGACGTGCGGTTTTAGTCGGTTCAAGCCCGACATAACCACCCCGGCTAGCCGGCGGGGTGGTAACCGAGGGGATATCCGCACGAAAAATCAAGGTTGCCCATAGAGCATATCCCTCGCACCCCGACTGACCCTGGGCCATCTCCGGTTTCGAGATGGCCCCCTCGAGATTTGACATGCCTCGACTTTATGCGACCTCTTAATAGGACATTGTCTTCTAATCCTTCAATTAGTGTATGCTGGGGATACCTATATACCTCAGTGCAGTATGGCGTCTTAGTGATGGTTTTATAACTTATTTGTATTTCTTTATAAGAAACAAATTGCATATTTAAGACCACCTGTTTATGCTCTAATACACTACACTTAAATATTTTAATCAACACTGGAATTTTTATGGCATTCTATTTTTATTCATTCTCTGGCTACCCCTTCGGGGATACAGGCGCGAAGTTATGTTTATGTTCATGTATTCTCATTGAATATAGTTGATAAATTTAACCTTCAGTAGTGAAGGTCAGTGCCTTAGACATTGAGTGTATGTGTTTAAGTAAGGGCTTCACCAAGAACTTCGGGCCCCAAGCCAAGCTCCCATGCAAGCCGACACACCTACTTATTGACGGACGAGGCCCTGGCGTTGGGAGGTCAGCCGGCAGTCATTCCTACAAAAGCCAAGAGAACCCGAATCGACAGAAAAAGAATAAGAACCCAGGGCTCCAAAGTGCAAGCTTTGGATGCAGCTGAGACTGTAATGCTGATGATGATGACTCAACCATTTGTCAATCCAGACTAGCCCGAAACAACAGCCAATGTAATCAATATTAAAAAAAATCCGTTCCCGCAGGGGGAACGCACAGGTAGATTTCGTGAAGCAATTATTAATATTATTTTATTAACATGTTTAATTTTTTTTCTCGAAAATGGTAACTTATAGCGAAAAACTTTTCAGTCATTTATTTTAGACTTATAAATGGCCTATCGATTAAAAATGTTTCCGACTGCAAGAATGTTCACCGGTTAGAAGTTATGATTTTTTTCCCGAAAAATTTTGGTTTTTCCCCCCTCCACTTTTAGTTAAAGTTTTAATCTTATAGGTTTATAGTTAAAAGTTGTTGGTATTCATGTATAGTATGGGATAAAATTAGATTTAGATTCCACCCGTTCACGAACTTAAACTAAGTTTACACCCAAGCAATTTTTGACCGCAGTTTGAAAGCGATCGGGGCAAAAATGCGACCGTGAGAGTGCCGCAAATTTTGGGAAGTGGAACCAATACATACATAAATATATAAACTTTTTGACCAGTGGTCATTTCGGACTCAGGGGGTCATAACTAGACCTCCTATGAAGATTTTTTTTTTAAATTCGATAGTAGTCAAGAAACCAATAGGTAGATCGATTTAGGGGTGTGTGTTGGGTAACCTCCTCGAGTGTCGCTCCGATTCCGATCCCGCTGCAGTTCGGGGGGAACGGAATCGGAGCGGCCGGTACACCCTGGGCGGCGGTCAATGGCTTCCCCTTCACCCCTTCATAGGGTTGGCATTGATCGTCGGCCAATACCCAACGTGGCGGGAACACATCGCTCTCCGTACTCCTCTGCTTTCAGAGGAGACAGGATGAGCGATGCTGTTAGTGGTGAGATGGCCCAGGGTCAGCCGGGGTGCGAGGGATATGCTCTATGGGTAACCTTACACCCCGGCGTCTGAAGACCCGAGACGGCGTGCGGTTTTAGTCGGTGCAAGCCCGACATAACCGCCCCCGCTGGCCGGCGGAGGGGTATCCGAAGGGATTTCCGCACGATAAAAAAAAAAAAAAAAAAAAAAAAAGGTAGATCGATTTAATCGGAATCGAAATCTACCTAAAATACGTAAAGCAACAATCTGGTAATAAAATAACCATATAATTATCTGAATACATTTCATTACCCTCACAAATTTATTTAACTAAGCCGCTAAATAGATTTGATAATGAACATATTAAGGGTCTCTAAAACTTACGTCCGGTCGGGGCCCGAACTTTTGTTTTCCGTCGAGAATTGAGCGGCGGGTAATTGAGTAATCTCGGCCAGGATTGTGGTCGCGGTTCATATGACGAAATGTACGTTTGACACGCCATTTGGTTCAACGTAATGAAGGTATTACGGGCTGGGAGATTATTGAGGGAAACTATTACGTACAAGGGTTCTTAACCCGTGAAAATTGTACGAATTTGAGCTTTTACTTTCTATTTTACGCAATAATATGTCATTGTGGGCAGATAATTATTAGCATTATAAGCTTTATATTTTAATATTATTATACTGAAAAATTAAGAATTAGCAAGCTGAAGTGGCAGTGGGCCGGCCATATCTTGCGAAGAACTGACAACCGCTGGGGTAAACGTGTTCTTGAGTGGAGACCGCGACTCGGCAAACGTAGTGTAGGACGCCCTCCGGCCAGGTGGGATCACGATCTGCGAAAGACTGGATGCGGCAAGCTGAAGACAGGGCGCTATGGCGCTCATTAGGGGAGACCTATGTCCAGCAGTGGACTAGAATAGGTTGATGATGATACTGATGTATGTTTGTACTATTATAAATGCGACAGTTTGGATAGATATATGGATGTATGTTATTCAATAGGACCCCATCCAGACCTTTGGGCCTAAGCCAACCTCACCTGCAGGCCGGGACACCGGTTGATTGACTGATGAGGCCCTGGCGCAGACTTTCGATTCGGAGTTGAGAGGTCAGACTGCAGTCGCTCCAATAAAAGCCGTATACGCCAAATCAGGGGACAAGAAGTAAGCGGACCCGGGCTCCGAAGTCAAAGCCATGGCTGCAACCGGGAACAATGCTATGGTTTCATGGGAGCGAATGCCATCTGACCCCTCAACTTCGAGAAGAAAAGCTGCGCCAGAGTATCGTCGGTAAATTAGCAAGTGCACAGGCTCGCAGGTAATGTTGGCTAGGGCCCTGAAGATCGCGGCTGATGCCCAACGTTAAGGGACCCAACGCCCCCACTAGGAGACTGTACCTGGGGATCGTGCTGTTACGAGTCTCAAGGTAAAGGCTTTTAAAAAAAATAAAATACAGGGTTTCGATTGAGACAGCCGTCTTACATAGAGGTCGGGATGAGACTGACTGCAAGTGGAATGGAATGATGTCAGTAGGACGGATAAGTGCTGACTGTGCAAGGAGGGAATGTGTGGTGTGCGAGAAAGGGTACAGGTGCCAACCGTAACACCTCCCAGGGGTAGACTAAACATCGGGGTTGGAACTTCGATGTTTAGGGGAATGGGTCAGCAAATTACACGTTTCTCCTAATGCTAGGAGATGGAAGATCTTCAGTTTCAGGATGGCGTTTATTGATTTTAATAGGAGTGACTGGCTCGGAATCTGGAGTCTGAACTGGAGGTGAGCTCACAGGAATGGATTGTGAGAATCTAGGAAAGTAGTGGATGAGACGGCTGTGTGATTTAATATACAAAAACAATTTAAAAATACAAAATACAAAAACAATACAGAGTATTACTATAATTATAATTGAGTAATGAGTCCCGTATTTTATTATTTGATGTTGATTGAGAATCTTATCGGTCTCATCGCTCATAGATTTAAATTTTGACTTGGTTTCTAATGTAAAGACGTCTAAGTCGATGTTTTGTAGTTTCAAGGGAGATTCATTACTCATTGTTTTTAAGAACTTATCTAAAGTACAGCAGGAATCGTTGATGATATTAAAATCTGATCGAGTGACAGTAACATTGATAATTAAATTGTTAAATTTGGGTATTAATTTTGTACTTTTGCAATAAGCGATACAATTATTCGGGACGCTTAAAATTCCCGTGCCAATAATACTTAATTCTGTAATTTTTTGATTAGGGCATTCAATATAGAGTTTATTACTTTGGGACTGTACGTAAATCCAGTTATTGTTGTGAAGCGGCTTCCATAAGTCTATTTGTCCATGAAAGTACCTTGTTTGACACTGCACTGGTAAAACGCTTATCACATTAGACATGAATTCACTTGCACTTGTTGGGAACACTGTCATGACGTCACAGACATACTCGTGTGAGCTTATCACTGTGCATTCCATTAAAGAGTCAAGGTTACAGTATTCAGATTTATCCTTGGTCATTGCTGTATATTTACTAGAAGGTATTATAAAACTAAAAGAGTTCGGTTTTACATTGTTATGTGGAGTAGGTAGTGCTATGTTGTGAAACAGATTATATTCCTTAGGTGATACTAAAGGTATTCTTAAAACAAAAACAATGTTGTTGTTTAAACTATAACATACTATACTAGACACATTCAATAGGATATGAATGTTACTTAATGCTAAATTTACGGGTAACTTAAAGTCTACAGGTAAGTATCTATAGTTATCGACAATTTCTTGGTATAACTGAGCGGGTGATAACACAGCCGGGTGTAGGATATTTTTGCTGCATAACATGATAGCGTTTGTTATGTCTTCTAACTGAAATGAAATTGTGAGAATTGATGCTTCCAGACTGTTTAAAATTGAATTAATGGTTGTTTTTACATTTTGCTCATTGGAAATTATTGTAATATTTTTCAGTTTCGCAGAGAAATTATCGATAGCTAGGTTAAGGCTGGCCTCATTAATTTTTATTGAATGTAATGTACTATTAAATTTTGACAAGATTGAGGAATTAATCAGAATATTTTCTTTCATTACTGAGCCCAGTCTTTTTTCATTATCCTGAATATTTTGGATAGCGTTATCATATTTTATAGCGTCATGCTCGTTCAAAGTACCGAATATAGTTTTGGACAAACTACCAATAGCTCCTATCCAGGCTCCCCGTTTAAACCTTTTGTTTATGAAATGCGAGATAACTGAATACTCTGAAGTGATATCGTGATATCTTACAGTTAATGGTTCTATTGTATTGTGACATTCTAATTTGTTGGATGTTTCAATTTCAATTTGATTACATATCAGACGTATTGTACCTAATATTGAGTTTATATTTTTTATATGGGGTTCAATGTATGAGATGTCGAGGGGAGTAACTATATCTAAATGGCTTACACGAATTTTGAGTTCACCAATTGGGTCAAAGTATATACCGGGACTCGCGTTGATTTGTTGTATAAATTCCTGATGACCATGGGCCAGTATGCTGTAACGAAAAGAGGCCTGATATGATATTTAAATGACTAATAAAATGTATAACTAAAGTATATTGTATAAACTAAAGCTAAGTAAATTTGTAAAAGTAATAAAAGGTAAAATAAAGAGTATATAATCGAATAAGTTCGATTTGCAGTACTAGGTAGGTACTTGTTGGACTTCCACGTGTTTAACCTCATCGAAGTGGTGTTTCACATGGCGTCTGTTTATAAGTAAAGTTAATGTGTGGTTACCATGTACTTTTACGATTTTATACGGCCCCTTCCACAAGGGCGATAGGGCTTTACGTAGTCTAAGGTGGTTCTTTAGTAAAACATAATCACCAACCTTGTATTCTACAGATCGACTACGGGAGTCGTAGTAGTTTTTAGAACGTGTTTTAGATTTTTCCATGAATTCTCTAGCTTTGTCACGTGTGTATTTCATACGATGTTGCAACATCTTTACATATTCAGGATATGTAGTGTCAGAGTTATTATAGACAGAGTCTGGAATATGTGGTTTATGTCCAAATAATAATTCGAATGGTGAATAATGCGTTGTTGAATGCACCGCAGAATTATATGCTAGCATAGCAGTATAGACGTATCGAGGCCAATTATCTTGGTTTTCGTTGGTATAGGATTTCAAATATTCCTTAAGTGTAGAATGACTTCGTTCTAAGGCCCCTTGCGTCTGCGGATGATACGGAGCGGACCATAATTGTTTTACTTTTAGGAATTCACATGTTTTTTTGAATAGGTCTGCTGTAAAATTTGTTCCTTGATCAGTGAGTATAAGTTTTGGGATACCAAATAGAGATACAAAATGGAGAAGGCATTCACACGATTCCTCTGCTGTAATACTACGAATGGGATATGCTAGCGAGAACTTTGTGAGATCATCTTGCATAGTCAAAATAAATTTAAGCTTGGCTGTGCCGGATTCAGGTAAAGGCCCTACGATGTCAATGGATAGCCTCTCAAAAGGAGAGGTTGACGTGGATGTTATTATCATCGGTGCTCTATTTATTCTGCGTAAGGCTTTGTTGGTTTGACATGGAGAGCATTTTTTTATGTAGTTCTCGATATCACTACGCATGCTTTTCCAATAAAATCTTTCTCTGATACGGCTTAGCATTCTATTAATTCCTAGGTGTCCTGCAATTGGAATATCGTGATTTTCCTTAAGGATTTTTGGAATTTCACTCAGTGAAGGATATATAATTTTGTTATGGTATATATGGATTCTTATGTTAGTCCCGTCAAACAGATAGCTAAACATATTATAAATTTTTATGAAAGAGTGTTTATCAAAGGGGTTTTCAAAGTTGGATGTGGCGATGTCATTTATTAGGGGATATGACATCATCACTTCATCGCGTGTGAACTTTAGAGATTTGAATATATCTGGGTATGAATAATCATCGAAATGATGAACTTTCGTAAATAAGAAAAGATAAGTTTTATTTTCAGTCTCAAGAGGTAAGAAGGTATTTAGCGATTTTTCTTTTTCCAGGAGTTCAATTCGCACGGATTCTGTACATTTATTAAGAACTTCCTGAACATAGGGCATAGACTCGTCCATATCTATTGAGGTTGGTATAATTACTAATTTTTGTGCTCCTTTAAGCAGGTTTTCATTATGTTGTAAGATAGAGGTGTTGTGTGACGTAGTGGGTGATCTCAAGAATTGATTATAGGTTCTCTCAGGTGAGGGTAGATTTACAGGTTCTGGAAGAGGGGTTGCTGGGTTGAGCTGGACCGGAGGAACAGGTAAGCTTTCAGGGTTCTGCCAGCTAGTCGAAGGTTGAGGTTCTGTTTCGAAACTTGGTAGACTATGCTGAACAGGAGGAGCAGATAAAGTTTCAGGGTACTGCTGGCTAGTCGAAGGATGAGGTTCGTTAGCGGAGGAGCTCAGATACTCCATTACTTCATTCTCAATCTCAGGATTTATAAGAGCTGCGTCTAGACTGGATGGTGGAGATACAAGGAGGTCTTGCAGGTCATTATTTGCTTCATCAGGTGAGTTGTGAGGGTTAGTGTTAGCACTTGTATTAGAGGTTAATGGATCCTCGTTTCCTGGATATATTGGGTTTACTGGATATCTAGAAAGGGCGTCAGCTGCAGAGTTTAATTTGCCTTTACGGTACACTATTTCATAGTCGTATTCTTCCGGTTTTAACCTCCATCGCTGGAGTTTACTGCTGGGGTCTTTGTGATTGAACAACCATTTCAGAGGTCTATGATCAGTGATAATGAGAAATTTATGGCTGTAAAGGTAAGTTCGAAATGTTTTGCATCCATATAGTATTGCTAGTAACTCTTTCTCAGTCGTACTGTAATTGGATTCGCTCTTATTGAGCGTTCTTGACGCAAAGGCTACTGGTTGATCTTTACCCACAGTTCCTTGGGAGAGTACAGCACTAACCGCGTAATTCGAAGCATCGCACGTGAGTACGAAGGGTTGAGAGAAATCAGGGTAAATGAGAAGCGGAGCCGTTGTTAATTTATTTTTTAGAGTGTCAAAGGCAAGTTGTTGTTGGTTTTCCCATTGGAAAGGTGTATCCTTTTTCAGGAGATTGGTAAGGGCTTTTGCGGTCTTAGAGAACTCGGGAATGAAACGTCGGTAATATGAAACGAGTCCGAGGAATGACTTTATATCTTTAGGATTATTTGGAACTGGGAATTCGGTCACAGCATTTATCTTTTCAGGATTCGGTCTAACGCCTTGTTCAGTGATTATGTGACCAAGATAGCAGACTTCACGTCGCAAAAACTCACATTTATCGGGCTGTAATTTGAGCTTAAATTCACGGATTCGTTGGAAGATTGCCTTTAAATTGAGGATACTAGATGTCAGGTCATATCCATAAGAAACGATGTCGTCAAGGTAAACAAAGCATTTGATACCTTGTAAACCGGATAAAACAGAGTTCATTAATCTCTGGAATGTGGCTGGTGCATTCTTTAATCCAAAAGGCATTCTTTTAAAATGGAAATGACCTTCGGGAATGGTGAATGCAGTTTTAGGTTTATCAGCTTCGTTTAATGCAATTTGATGGAACCCAGATGCCAGATCTAAGGTGCAGAAGTATTTACTGTTGCCCAGTTGGTCCAGGATTTCAGCAATTTGAGGGATAGGATAAGTATCACCGATCGTGACATCGTTCAGCTTGCGGTAATCAATGACTACTCGCCATTTCTGTACGTTGGAAGCGTCAAGCTTCTTGGGAACGACCTATATGGGTGATGACCAAGGGGAATCAGAAGGTTCTATTATATTTTGTTCTAGCATCTTATCAACCTGCTTTCGAACTTCGGCTTTGTGGATTTCAGGAAATCTATAAGATTTTGTGTGTATTGGAACATCTGTTGTGGTTTTGATTTCATGTTTAAGGGCGTTTGTATGGGTAAGGTTCTCTCCGGGTAGATAAAATATATCGGAATAATCACAACATAATTGCAGCAGGGTGTCTTTTTCTTCCTTGTTGAGATGTGACACACGTAGCTGTTTTAATACTTCTTCTGTACGTGTTAAGCTATTATTTGAATTATTTACGTAATGTACTGCACCCGGAGGTTGTTCTTTAAGTTTCAAGGCCTTAATGCAGTCCAGTTTTAAGTTGAGGTTAGAGTTTACGGTTATAGGGTTTTCAGAGGTGTTCACAACAGATACATTAATTCTTTTATTTTCCTTAACGCGTACTAAACAATTTGCGATTAATAAAGTATCCGAGAGATTTTGATCTATGATTAATCCTTCCTTTATTTCAGGGTTTGAGACGGAGCATTCAATCACCGTTTCGGTTCTAGGTGGAATTATGTAGGCAGGGTCATGGAAGTGTAATTTCAAGGATGACTTACCAACCCACAGTAGATTATCGTTATAATTTATGTTGCAGCTAAGTGTATTAAGCATGTCAGACCCTATAATACCATCGTAAGGTAAGTGTATCGTATCTATAATATGAAATTCATGTGATATCTTACGTTTAGGAAGTTGGATTTTTAATAAGAAGTGGCCCAAGGTACGGATAGATGCTACTGTTGAGTCGATACCTTTTAATTGGATAGTTTGTTTTACAATTTTGGGCTGGTGTACAATACACGAATGTTTTAGGAGACTAACAGACGATCCTGAGTCAACTAATAAGGATAGTGGGATGTCTGATATCGAGGACATGACAAGAACGTGGGGTAATAGTGTTTTCGCAGGATCACTTGTTATTTCGAAAACATTGGATTCGAGAGGTTTTGGTAGAGCAACTTTATTACGTTGTTGCATGGATAAGCCATCTTGTAGCGATGCTTGGGGTATAGAATGATTTTTATTGCGTTGCTGGATAGATAAGCCATCTTGTAGCGATGTTTGGGGTATAGAAGAACTTCTAAGTAATGAAGTTAGAGTAAGCTCAGAATTAGATTTGAGGGTGCCGGTTTTAAAATCTCGAGGTCCCGCACGACACTGGGACGAGACGGTTATTCGTTTTTTGGATAATTGTCAACAGTGTCGTAACCTTCTGTGGGGTCATTTACTTCATCATCGTTGTTGGGCTCCGGTGTTTCGTCGGAAACAAAATGAACACGTTGGGGTGTTCTCGATTGGCTTTGTTCAAGATTTTTAAATCGGTTGTTATTAAACTCCCTTTTTCGACATTGCTCCAGGGTGTGCCCTGGGGTCTTGCAGTATCTACAAAATGGGGAGGAATCACTATTGTTACTTGTATTGGGACGGCTGGCGTAAGGTTGGTTTGAGTTGTAGGAAGATTGTTGGTAACGACGTGCAAATTGAGTATTTGGTCTTGACTTGTCTTGGCGGATGTTTAGCTGACTACTGGATGGCCCTGGACGTTGTTTGGCTAAAGAATGCTGTATTTTTTCTTCGGATATTGCCATATTAATAGCCTCATTTAACGTTTTTGAAGATCTACATCTAATAATATTCGAAATACGGGGTATCAACCCCATTTGGAAATGGTGGAGGGCTAATTCCTCCATAGCAGCTGTACGTCCTACCATCTCTCTATTTTTATGGCCGTGAGAGATTGATATTTCCGTTAAAAGTTGAGAGAGGCATGTTTCAATTCTAAGCGCATACTGACTTACGGTTTCATTAAATTGTTGCTTACATTCTTGTAGGTCGGTGAGAAGATGGGCGTAATGCTTCCTTTCACTAAATTGAGTTTTTAGGAATTCTTTAAGTTGCATCCAATTGGTAAACTCTTTTATCGAGCAAGCCGTTTCTGCCTTGCCTTGGAGTTGGCAGAGAATATATTTAAATAAGATATCTTTTTGGGAATCTGTGGCTAGTTCGTAGGCATTGTTGCAATTTGCCAGAAAAGAGTTGAGCTTCTCCCTGCAGCCATCATACGGCTTAATAAATTTTAACAGAGTAGAAAGCTCGATTTCAGTTTTAGTTGTTACAATTTTCTTTTTGGAAATGGATCTAGTAGTAGGTCCTGCAGAAGGAGGGCAGGCTTGAACATCTTCCTCCGTGTCAACTATCGCTATTTCGGGCTTTTCAAATTTGGGACTTTGAGATCTATCCGCCATTATGATAGGCAATATACAATTTAATTCACACAATAGAAAATAATTTCAAACAAAATATTATACAGTTTAGAATACGGATAAGATATAAGCAATGACCAAGTGCATAAAATCACTTACTGGAATGCAGACAGTGCGATAAGGATGATCATAGTAGGTACGTGGGCGTTCTTGCGATCTTGTTCGACGAAATAACGTGATGATAAGCCACGGGCTGTCGCGTCGTTGCGTTGTCGAGGTCGCAGCACCTAATTATGCGCGACCAAGGTAACCTTCTTCTGCTCCGGGTAAAGACCGGCTGCAGCACAGGCAGTGCGCAGCAATGGGCCTTCCGCGAACTTGGTTACAACACAAACACCAGACACAACACCAGGTATCCAGAAGGGCTGGACGCACTCGGTACACCGGTATGGGATGCACTATGGAGTTGGCACTTATACAACACGCACTCGCGTCGGGTTTTGATTTTTATAGGCTAGGAGACGAACCGGGGACTCTTTTTTTTCTTGAATCCCTTAACGCTGCCACCAAATGTTACGAGTCTCAAGGTAAAGGCTTTTTAAAAAAATAAAATACAGGGTTTCGATTGAGACAGCCGTCTTACATAGAGGTCGGGATGAGACTGACTGCAAGTGGAATGGAATGATGTCAGTAGGACGGATAAGTGCTGACTGTGCAAGGAGGGAATGTGTGGTGTGCGAGAAAGGGTACAGGTGCCAACCGTAACAGTGCGAAGCATGGCCCTATACGGGGCCCCCGTATGGGCGGAAACTCTGGCGGCCCGCAACGTGGCTGTTCTAAACAGCCCGTTAAAGGCGATGGCCGTCAGAGTCATCAGGGGGTATCGCACGATCTCCGTCGAGGCGGCATGTCTCCTAGCCGGGACCCCTCCATGGGACCTGGAAGCGAGAGCCCTTGCGCTGCTGTACCAGTGGCGCAAGGAGGCGCTGGAGCGGCGTCATAGGCCGGAGCCCCGAGAAATCAGGGCTCAGCGGTCCCTGCTCCGCCAGGAACTCATGGAGACATGGAGGGTGCGACTTGAGCACCCAAGGTGGGGGGAATCCGCCATTGCGGCGGTGAGACCGATCATGAAGGAGTGGTTGGAGAGGGACCATGGGGACCTCTCCTACCGGATGTGCCAGATGGTTACCGGACACGGGTGTTTCGGTAAGTATCTGTGGCGCATCCACCGGGAGACAACGCCGCAGTGCCAGCACTGCGAGGATCCTGGCGAAGACACGGCGCTCCACACGTTGGTGGAGTGCCCTGCGTAGGCGAGTCAACGCCGGGATCTCGTTGCGGTCCTGGGCGTGGACGTTCTCTCGTTGGAGACCATGGTGAGGGCTGTGGTCTCCGACGGGAGCAAGTGGCACGCCGCCGCCTCTTTCTGCGAGCAGGTAATGCACGCGAAAGAGACGGCGGAGAGGGAGCGGGAGAGAACCCTGCCCCCCGAGTTTCGCAGTCCGCGGCGAGGACGCCGCAGACTCATCTACGCCCGGGACTACCGACCTCCATGATCGGGGCCTGAGGACGGCAGTTGGCCGACTCGCCGTCCTTACAGAAGCAGGCCGTGGCGGAGGCGTGTCGTGTGTGCCCTACACACGCCTGCCAACTCACCGAAACGGGATAAAACCCGACCCCACCAGGCGAGGCTGCGGTGGCGACCAAAGTCCGCCGGCAACCCTGGGGTTATCCTTTCGAGGGCTTACCCGGGGTGCCCGGCAACGGACACTTGGGGAGGACACCGTGCGGTTTTAGTCGAGACACGACATAACCACCCCCGCTGGCCAGCGGGGGGGTATCCGAAGGGATTTCCGCACGTAAAAAAAAAAAAAAAAGGGCCCTGAAGATCTTGGCAGGGCCCAAAAGCACTCCCTGACAAAAACTCGTGTATACGTGTGTGTGTGTATTATCTACTAGCTGATGATGAGGTCGGCTATCGTTTTTTGGTCATATATATCTGGTTCTACTTAAACAATTGAAATCAAACATACTGCAGATTTGAAGTCTGACTTTATAATCGAAAAAATCGGATCAAAATCCGTTCAGTATTTTTTGCGTCCATCGCGAACAAACAGAGAAACAGTCAAGATTTCCAGCAAAAAAATATTTTTGCGTTTAGAATTGTTTATTTAACATAACCCCATTTTTTAAAATATCTGCAATGTACAGACATAACTAATTAACAATTGTATAATTGTATAGATAGATAGAAGTCACTAACCATCATTAATAAAATAAAATAAAAACCACCATCCATCTAGACAATCATCATCATGTCAGCCAAACGACGCCCACTGCTGGGCATAGGCACAATCACTACAGACTAAATTTGTAAATTATATACGTTAAATTCAGCATTTGAAATGTATATTCCTTTAAATATTATGTCATTTAGAAAATGTATTGAAGTAAAACTGAAGGTCTATCCACTATCCACACACGTCAGGGCCGTAACCGGGACGTATCAGGGCCGTGGCCGTGCTAAGACCGAGCACTGAAGCCCCGTCGCCAGCCCAGGCACGGACGTAAGTGAACGAGTTCATATAAAATGTCCACAACTATATTTTACTAGCTTTTACCCGCGGCTCCGCCCGCGTAGATGTCGGTTATCGCGACAAAACATAGCCTATGTCCTTACCCAAGATCTAATCTACCCCTGTACCAAATTTCAGCAAAATCGGTTCAGTGGTTTAGGCGTGAAAGCGTAACAGACAGACAGACAGACAGATTTACTTTCACATTTATAATATTAGTAAGGATAATGCCTGTGACAGGGCACGGCCCGTCTATCGCCCGGATACGGCCCTAATGGGTGTGGAGAGTGCCTAATTATTATTTTCTACGTCATTCTCACTTTACGTGGGTAGTTAAGTTATTATTACATTAATAACCATGCAGTAATGTGACTGAAGTACTTATACTCGACACATTACTGCATGGCCATTCAAAACGAAAAATGACTCTAGAAACCTGAAACTCATTTCTGAAGACCTACTTATTCAATTATACCTCATTCTACTTCACAATATCTCTTCTCTTCAATATTTTTGATTTTGGCGTACATAACGGACTGCCGAAACGAGGTCTCCAGTTCGATCTCCAGTCGCCCCGGGCACACACCTCTGATTTTTCGTTGTTTTGTATGTATTAAAAATATTCATTATCGGTCGCTTAGTACTGTGCCCGGTAGATGACAATTTGCTCGCCCCCTATTACATTGAGACCTAAACATAACTGACGAATCGTAGGTGTGGAATACATTTCTGTCTATACAGTCGTGAAGTTATGTTTATGTTTTATGTCGATTTTTCCGAGAGCAGCTGCCGTCTGACCTCCCGTGACCGAGAGAAAAGCCTGCACTAGAGCCTCATCCGCTGTGTTGCAGGGCACGGACTAGCAGGTGAGGTTGGTTTGTGTGAAGAGTGAGCGCGTGGGCCACCGCCACGTCCTTCTGTGAGTATGTAATGCTCGAGAAAGAGATGGCGGAGCGTGCCCGGGAGAGACTTAGAACTCTTCCGGCCCGCCGAGCCCGCAACATGATCGCCGCGTGTCACAGGCGACTCAGGCGCCTCCGTGAGCGCAGGCCTGGGGGTGGTAGGTGATGCCGCCTGTCACCCCAGCAGAAGCAGGCTGGGACGGCGGGTCGACTAGCGCCCCTCCCCCAAACCGGGGAAAGACGGGGACACCGTGGTTCTCAAACCCAAGGGAGATATCTCGAAACCGGAGATGGCCCAGGGTCAGTCGGGGTGCGAGGGATATGCTTTATGGGCAACCTTACACCCCGGCGTCTGAAGACTCGAGTTTTAGTCGGTTCAAGCCCGATATAACCGCCCCCGCTGGCCGGTGGCGAAAAAGTAAAAGCTATTTTGTGTAACTAATTGTTTTGTTTTCACTGTTTTTCATCATCATGAATTCAATAGCAGTTTACTTTATTAAGGATCACAAGTCTTTTCTCAAAGATAACTCCTCCATCTAAAATTACAAGGAACGTCTGTTTTAATTAATTCGCCATTGCTTTCATTAACACAGACAACAACGATTAAACATCATCAACTCTGTTTTCCTTAAGACGCAATCTACTCGGATTTTCTTTGAAGAAAACTTAAGGCTAAGTGTAAGGACGAATATAAGAGACGGAAGACGTCAAAGCAACAGGTTAATAATATACAAACTGCGACCTTGCTGCTGTTTTTGCTGTAATCCATATCCATGGCGGCGGCCGCAATATTATTATATTTTACTTGTTATATTCTGATGTGGAAACCGCTAATACATATTAAAATACATAAAGCGCACCCACGTATTTGCCATATTGAGAGATAAGCATAGAATGAGTATATGAGGCCTCACCGACATCTTGCCATCTTCGGCTGCAACCAGAACACCTCAGCAATCAGCAAACGGAATGGGGAAAAGTTTGACGGCTTCTGTGGCGTAGCGGTAGTGCATTCGACTGCTACGACTGGGGAGGCGGATTTGATTCCCGCTCAGGGCAAATATTTGTATGCCTGAATATGTCTATTTGCATTGCTCTGGGTGTTTCTATGTATAGTATGAATGTATTTACAAAAAAGAATATATAAGTATGTTTATACGCATTCTGAAACCCATAATACAAGCTACTTAAACTATGCTTACTTTGTGTCTAGAAAGCGCTGTGTAGAATGTCGTAGAATATTTATTTATTGTTGTAGAATATTTATTGCTATTTTTATGGAAACTCTTAGTAGCAGCAAAAGTCTTGAAAAATTGTTAAGGTATGAATAAGCTTCCCTTAAAAATATAGTTGGTGAAATACTGATAGTCGTCTACATGTGTAATAGTGTGTGCCGGGCCCGGTAAGAGGGGTAGACCTAGGAACTCGCTTAACGTCGTAGACATGCATGCCATTGGTCTCATTGCAACGGATAACCAAGACTGTGTAAAGTAGAGGATGAAAAACTGTTTGTTTGTTTGTTTGTTTGTTTATCGTTTATAAACAAGGGTGCGACTGAAAAGCGGACCTCGGGCTCCGAAGTGAAGGCCTCAGATGTGACAGAGATTCAACGCTGAGATAATGTTGATAGTAGTCGCTTATTGTATTCCATACAAAAAAAAATCACAAATGAATAATAATTTAATCAATCATTTAATAATTAAACTTACAACAGAGAAACCGAACAGAATTCTAATTAATATAATATGAATTTTCGGACCTAATTCCAGTTAATTGGAATTCCATTTAAATTTGGGTTAATTTAATGAACACAATGGGCATTGCTCTAGTGGGTATCCAGGCGTTCGTTTGATTTGATATTTGACAGCCGTGACGTATGATATTAATTAAAATACTTCAGCGGCAAAACATTTTCCAGAATAATTAATTATAGAAAAATGTTCTCCCAATTTATTACTCACATATTTTTTTCGCCACATAGTTACACATAGTACATGTGCTTCAATTTCAGTAAATATAACTTCATTGTGGTTATAATTTCATAATTTCAATGTAGGTAGCGCAGTGTATGAGTGTATAAGGGGCCAGCCGCCTGTCACCCTAGCAGAAGCAGGTATTGGCGGCGGCACGCTGCGCCTCCCTCCCCTCTCTTTCCCGGGTCAAGACGGGGACACCGTGGTTCCCAAGCCCGAGGGGACCACTTCGAAACCGGAGATAGCTCTGGGTCAGCCTTGGTGCGGGGGAAATGCCTCAAGGGCCACCTTACACCCGTGGCGTCTGTAGACCCGAGGCGGCGTGCGGCTTTAGTCGGTTCGAATACGACATAAAATTCCCCGCTAGCTGGCGGGGGGAAATCCGGACGAACAAACGGGCATATAGGGCATCTAAGGGCCTCAAACCAACGTCAATAAACTGCTTACCCGTGTAACCGGTACACCCGCTGATTAACAGACTAACGCTGTGATAAAAATATAATGTAGTGAAGAAAAAAAATATTAATTATGAAATCAAATAACTCGACTGCCCTAAAAAGACCGAAACAAGTTTGATAGCAGGCGGGACCCATTACTTTTCTTTCGGTTTATCATTTGCATCTGGGTCCCGCCTGCTATCAAACTTGTTTCGGTCTTTTTAGGGCAGTTGCGTTATTTGATTTTTTAATTAATAATTTTATTGTATACGTTTTAGTTAGGATATATACATTTTTTGGAAATCCCCTTTTAAAGTTCTTCATTTTGATACCCTACTCGATAAGTTTGAGTGAAAATATTTTTAGAATAACATACATTTTAGCGCCAAAAATCCACCATGTCGTTTTTTTATTATTTTGATATACCTACCCAGTGTCACTCTCACAGTAAATACGAATCTAACGACACCTCTCAAGCTAAAATCCATCGAGCCGTTCAGGCTGCAGAGCGTGCCAAACAATTATACATACATACATACATACATACATACATACATACACACTCTCGAAAAACATAACCCTCCTTCTATCGCAGTCGGGTAAAAATGGAGACCGAACGTCAATGAGGGATGGTATAGTGGTCAATCGAAATTTATGTGTCAAGCTGAATTTGAAATACGAAGTAATAGGCATCAGTGAGTTTCAGTCTACTAATAAACAACAGATAGAAATCTAAATGTTCGTATCAGATAATTATTTTTTCTGATAAACCGTACGTGGTTTGTATTTCAGATAAAAGTGCATATCTTAATATAAACCAACTCACTTTAAACTCAGTTACTTTACTCACTTTCAGTCAGTAAGACGATTATCACTAGGTACACATTATAAAGTCCTCCGCCGCGTCTGTCTGTCTTTCTGTTCGCGATAAACTCAAAAACTAGTGCACCGATTTTCATGCTGTTTTCAGCAATGAATAGAGTGGTTCAAGAGAAAGATTTTACTATATAATTTGT
The DNA here is from genome assembly GCA_946251805.1 of Cybosia mesomella. NCBI lineage: Eukaryota > Metazoa > Arthropoda > Insecta > Lepidoptera > Erebidae > Cybosia > Cybosia mesomella. The sequence continues at coordinate 10,405,067 of OX276392.1, forward strand.
CAAGTTTTAGGTAGATTTCGATGAGGAGGATGCAGTAGCCCGGGGTGAGGTGATGTTGGCGGTGTCCCTGGACATCGCCAACGCGTTCAACACCTTGCCCTGGAGTTGCATTAGGGAGGCGCTCGTGTATCACGAAGTGCCTCTCTACCTCCGCCGCATAGTCGGGGCGTATTTGACGGAGAGAGCCGTCATCTACCCAACCGTGACCGGTCTCGGTCGGCGTGAAATGTCGTGCGGTGTTCCACAGGGATCGGTCCTGGGGCCGCTCCTGTGGAACATCGGATACGACTGGGTGCTTCGCGGTGAGCTCGTAGGCGGTGCCGCCGTCACGTGCTACGCGGACGACACGCTCGTGACGGCGTGCGGGGCGACGTACCGCGAAGCGACCCGAAAGGCCACGGCCGCGGTTGCCCAAGTCGTTAGGCGGATCCGGCGGCTGGGTCTCGAGGTGGCCCTGCACAAAACCGAGGCCCTGTTCTTCCATGGGCCTCGGAGCAAGCCACCCGAGGGATCCAGTCTCATCGTGGGAGGAAATCGCATCGGCATCAAGCCCCAAATGAAATATTTGGGGCTCGTGCTCGACGGCCGATGGGACTTCGGAGAGCACATCCGAAGTCTGGCCCCCAAATTGAAGGGCACAGCTCTTGCTCTGGCTCGGCTGTTGCCCAACATGAGGGGGCCCGATGACTCCTGCAGGAGACTCTACGCGGGGATCGTGCGGTCCATGGCCCTGTATGGGTGCCCAATATGGGCGGAGGCCCTGAGGACCAGAACTGTGCAGATGCTGCGCGCTCCGCAGCGAGTTCTGGCCATCAGGGTCATCCGAGGGTACCGCACGATCACCTTCGAGGCGGCGAGTCTCCTTGCCGGAACTCCGCCATGGGACCTGGAAGCGAGAGCCCTTTCGCAACTGTACCAGTGGCGAAAGGAGGCGCGGGAGCAGGGATGGAACCCCGAGCCTCGAGAAATCGAGGCCGTGCAGTCCCAGCTCCGCCAGGCCATCGTGGTGGAGTGGAAGGAACGACTTGGGCAACCAAGCGCAGGGCACGCCGCAATAGCGGCGGTAAGGCCCATCATGGAGGATTGGCTGGAGAGGCGACACGGAAGCCTCTCCTACCGACTGACGCAGGTGATCTCAGGGAAGGGGTGCTTCGGGGACCACCTGCATCGGATCAGGAAGGAGCCAACGCCTGAGTGTCATCACTGCGACGCGAGCGAGGACTCAGGGCTGCACACGCTGGCGGACTGCCCGGCGTGGGAGGCGCCGAGGCGTGACCTCGTGGCAGCCATCGGGGTGGGAGTCCTCTCGCTCGGCAGCATGATTGCGGCAATGGTGCGGAGCGCGAGCGCGTGGGCCGCCGCCGCCTCCTTCTGCGAGCATGTAATGCTCGCGAAGGAGGTGGCGGAGCGCGCCCGGGAGAGACTTAGAACTCTCCCGGTCCGCCGAGCCCGCAACTTGCTCGCCGCGCGTCGCAGGCAACTCAGGCGCCGGAGGTCGCTTAACGACCTCCGTCCTCCATGAGCGCAGGCCTGGGGGTGGCGGGTGAGGCCACCTGTCACCCCAGCAGAAGCAGGCCGGGACGGTGGGGCGACTAGCGCCCCTCCCCAAACCGGGGCAAGACGGGGACACCGTGGTTCCCAAACCCGAGGGGGCCATCTCGAAACCGGAGATGGCCCAGGGTCAGTCGGGGTGCGAGGGATATGCTCTATGGGCAACCTTACACCCCGGCGTCTGTAGACCCGAGACGGCGTGCGGTTTTAGTCGGTTCAAGCCCGACATAACCGCCCCCGCTGGCACGCGGGGGGGTATCCGAAGGGATTTCCGCACGAAAAAAAAAAAAAAAAAAAAAAAAAGGTAGATTTCGATGAAATCGATCTACCTATTGGTTTCTTGACTACTGTCGAATTTAAAAAAAAATTCTTCATAGGAGGTCTAGTTATGACCCCCTGAGTCCGAAATGACCACTGGTCAAAAAGTTTATATATATATATATATATGTATGTATGGTTCCACTTCCCAAAATTTGCGGCACTCTCACGGTCGCATTTTTGCCCCGATCGCTTTCAAACTGCGGTTAAAAATTGCTTGGGTGTAAACTTAGTTTAAGTTCGTGAACGGGTGGAATCCGGCCTAAGGGGACGGTAGCGCCTCACTTTTTGTGAAATCAGTTTTTCCTCAAAATTTCACGTTTCATGAAAGATATTGGAACCGTTCTAATTTTGTCCCATAGTATACATGAATACCAACAACTTTTAATTAGAAACCTATAAGATTAAAACTTTAACTAAAAGTGGAGGGGGGAAAAACCAAAAATTTTTCGGGAAAAAAATCCTATCTTCTAACCGGTGAACATTCTTGAGGTCGGAAACATTTTTAATCGATAGGCCATTTTTAAGTCTAAAATAAATGTCTGAAAAGTTTTTCGCTAAAAGTTACCGTTTTCGAGAAAAAAAATTTAAACATGTTAATAAAATAATATTAATTGCTTTACGAAATCTACCTGTGCGTTCCCCCTGCGGGAACGGATTTTTTGTATACATTGGCTTGGAGGTGTCGGAATAAAATAAGCCGTCTGGGAGCTTTCAACGCAAGCGCTGCCTAAATAAACCCTTTGAGATAATGATGTATGGTGGAATTGTATATCTTATACTATTAGAATAATATTATGTAATCTGTGCTTATACATACAGGTTGTGGTGGTGGTTAAGGGTCCCATGGGTAGCGGGAACGAAATCAGAATTCCATGCGGGTGAAGCCGAAGGCAACATCTAGTGATAACTATAAAGATAAGGGAAATAAACTTGTTATTTGTAAATGGATGTTAAAATTAACAAAAAAAACCGACGTAAAATTATTTTAACGAATTTTATTTCCCATAAATAAAAATATAAATTCTAAATAACGAACTGCAATTATTGTTATCAAGCAACACGATTCCCCTTTATTATAACATCAGCCATAATCTTATTATGAACCAATCGTACTCAAATATGACTACGGCGGTCCACACGCGATCATTTGGCACAATTACGAAGCACGTCCGCGCTTTATGTCCCGACCGCACGTGTGCAGGTTGCTTTACCGCGAATCGTTTATTTATTCATACAAAAGTTGATATCTACACGCAATCGTGAATCAGTCTTTATAATGGCTTTAAAGTGGTTTTTAATATTGATTGGAGTTATTAGGGGTTCAGTTGGGGATCTATTTTAAGAGTATAGTTGTCAGTGTTGGTTTATATAATTACAGATAAAATGTTATCGAGGTTTAATTGTCTTAATTATAGAGAAATTATATGGTAGTAAACGATTTGTATTGTATGCCTTGGAATAGGTAAGCAGAGATACTCGCAGTTGTTTGTATAAATCAATATTTCCTATTCCACATTTAAGAGTTAGGTCTTTAGTAGGTAGTCTGAGCTATGAGACCTTGACCGTGAATTCAATATAGAGTTCATGATATTAATCCATGTTTGTGTGAAGTTTGAGACCGATGCGATAGTAATCTAGTATAATAATATTGTAGGGCATGTCACATAGCACCATCTAGACCCAAATTAAGCAGAGCTTGTCATATGGGTTCTAGAATGCGGATAAACATAGTTAGATACTTTTTTGTAAATAAATACATATTATACATAGAAATAGCATGAATTTGGATAAAACCAAAGTCTTGATCAATGGCCACATTGATCCAGGACCGGTCGTCGTTGATGGCCACCTTCTTGAAATTGTTTCTGAGTACACTTACCTCGGGCAGATTGTCCAGTTGGGTAAAACAATTTTGAGAAGAAGGCCAAGAGGAGGATCCAGCTAGGCTGGGCAGCGTTTGGGAAACTACGTCGGGTCTTCTCGTCATCCATACCGCAGTGTTTGAAAACGAAAGTTTTCAATCAGTGCGTCCTACGCGTGATGACCTACGGAGCTGAGACATGGACACTCACGGTAGGGCTGGTCCACCAGTTCAAAGTCGCTCAGCGAGCTATGGAAAGAGCTATGCTCGGAGTTTCTCTGAAGGATAGGATTCGTAACGAATACATCCGACGGAGAACCAAGGTTATCGACATAGCTCAAAGAATAAGCAAGCTGAAGTGGCACTGGGCCGGCCATATCTCGCGAAGAACCGACAACCACTGGGGTAAACGTGTTCTTGAGTGGAGACCGCGACTCGGCAAACGTAGTGTAGGACGCCCTCCGGCCAGGTGGGATGACGATCTGCGAAAGACTGCGGGCAGATGCTGGATGCGGCAAGCTGAAGACAGGGCGCTATGGCGCTCATTAGGGGAGACCTATGTCCAGCAGTGGACTTGAATAGGTTGATGATGATACATAGAAACACCCAGAGCAATGCAAATACACAAATATACACAACTAATTTTACTGGTGGTAGAAATTTGATGACACACATTTGTCACAAAATTCGGCCGGGTGGGTACCACCGTGCACGATTGCGAAAAACCCTCCATAGTTATCCAATTTCGGTTTGATTGCGTTCAGGGGTCAGCAAGTGCATAGCCGGGCAAAGGGATTGTGGTCGCAGCACTAGTGGGACCGGTGAGTGTCGCGCGGTGCTGTGACGACAATTCTCTTCTGATGAGGCCGTCAAGCTGAGTGCCACCATTGTTAACATGGTACGTGTATGTAATGGTGACCCTCTTTCCTGAGACTTTACCTTCAGCTTACCATCAGGCGAGGTGAAGTCAAATGTGTCTTAAATATAAAAAAAAAACCATACCCAGACATTATAAGACTAGCTGACCCGGCAAACTTCGTTCCACCTTACCATCAAGTTATGTTGTAACCAACATAACTTCAGCTGAATTTATTTCGTGAATGTTTCATAGTTTTAACTATCGGTATTGCTAGTATAGGCACAATATCCCGAGGGCCGGTGCGAGGGAATTGATTTATTGAGCTACCTTATACCCCGCGCATTAGAGACCCGAGACGGTGTCCGGTTTAGGTCGATTCGAGTCTGACATAGCCACCGCCGCTGGGCGGCGGGGGCGGGAGGGTTACCCTCGGCATTACCAAAAAAAAAAACATGAAATGGCACAATATAAGCGGAGACAAATTAAAGAAATAGAAAAAATTAAAGATCGTGAATTTTGGTCCAGCAGTTCTCGAGGTATAAGGCGTAACCCGACTTTTTTTAATGTATATAGATAAAAAATACTCATTTCCCAGTGTTTGTTATCGAACTCCTCCGGAACGATTTGACCAATTCTTATAATTTTTTTAATGTATATTTGGTAGGTCTGGGAATAAGTCATAAGCTATTTTTTATATATATATATATATATATATATATTTCACCCACGCGAGTGGAGCCGCGGGCAACAGCTAGTATTAATGTAAGAATGGAATCAATCATTGAATACAATACATATAATTCTTCTTTCTACGACATTCTACACAGCGCTTTCTAGACCCAAAGTAAGCATAGTTTAACTAACTTGTGGGTTACAGAATGCGGATAAACATTATTATATACTTTGTTTTTGTAATTGCATACATTTTATACATAGAAATACCTAAACCAATATAAATAGACATATTCATGCATACAAATATTTGCACTGAGCGGGAATCGAACCCGCGTTAGCGGTAGTGCATTCGACTGCTACGACAGGGGCGTAGCAGTCGAATGCACTACCGCTACGCCACAGAAACCGTCAAAAATATATGTATTTACATTGGTCTGGGTGCTTCTATGTAGCATACATAAGCTACTAACTACTAACTCTGGGGCCCGTGTCTAAATAGTAACCAAGAAGTTAACACAGTTTAATTTAATTTTAATTTAATTTATTGTATTTAAATGAGTGTTGGTAACTTGAAATAAATGATTTATTATATTACATTATTGAGCTCAGCAAAGCGAAGCTCTTATACGTGGCTAAGCCGTTTGGTCGAGACTGTACTCCTCCGGAACCACAATACCGATCTTGACCAAATTTGCCATGGTGATAGTGTAGACACCGCTGAGTGTTTAGAGGGGTCAACTGTTCAAATACAATGTACCATTGAGGAATAATCATTGAAAAACATTTTCACGAGCGCGCGGCCTTAGCTATGCGCGCGACCGTAGTAAGATGCCTTATTTTTCAAGTAAGAGTCCTGCTCGCTCAGCTCAATTTATTTCAGTCGCACCCTGCACTGAATTCCTAATTGTAAGTTTAAACCCAATAAAAAGGGGTCCTGGTTACCATACGAACATCTGTCGATAGTTGGAGCTCTGAAAAGTCCGACAGCTGGTCTGACTACAGAATTTCAACCTCTCTAGTGGGTTGTGGCGGTAGATAGCAGTCGTTTCAAGGCAAATATCGAAGTTCAGCTGCATCATAGTTGAAAAGCCAACTGAATAATAAATAATAATAAAATAAATATCGTAGGACAAAGTACACAACGCCATCTAGCCAACCCAAACTAAGCAGAGCTTGTCATATGGGTTCCAGAATGCGGATAAATATTCATAAATACTTTTTCTTTGTAAATAAATACATATTATACATAGACACACCCAGACCATTGGTAATATACACATTTGTACTGAGTGGGAATCGAACCCGCGACCTTTGGATTTAGCAGTCGAACGCACTACGGCTACGCCACAGAGGTCGTCAAATAGGGATAATCAAATAGGAAAAGGGAAAAAGGCTCGGGCAATGATGATGACAAAAACATTAGTTACTAACTAACATTTACTATAATTCCTGAATGTGGGTCTCCTTTTTTTTTCATGCGGAACTAAAGGCCAGCGTTATGTCGGGCTTGAACCGATTAAAACCGCACGCCGTCTCGGATCTTGAGACGCCGGTCTATATATACGTGTGTATGTGGGTCCCTATACATAAATTCAAATACAACATGTACATACGCTTTCGTTACACAAGAGGTGATTCAATTACCTGTAACAAAATAAGAAATTCATCATTAAACATGTAGTATGGCAAGAAACGCACCACCCGTGGGTATAACATTGAATGTTATTCATATGTTATTCAGCGTGAAAACTTTGATAGCGCTATGTAGGATGAATATGTATTCAATAGTTCAACTTCACTTGACCAGCAAAAAATATTTGATTTGTTAGGTACCATTGGTAGTGCGAGGCGCGGAGATGACTCAGGCTGAACGACCTCCGTCCTCCATGAGCGCAGGCCTGAGGGTGACAGGTGGAGCTGCCTGTCACCTTAGCAGAAGCAGGCCGGAGCCGCAAAGCGCTGCGCGCCCCGGGGACGCTGTGGTTCCCAAAAGGGGGCCACCGCGAAATCGGAGATGGCTCTGGGTCAGCCAGAGTGCAAGGTAAATGCCCTGTGGGCCACTTGACACCCCAGTGTCTAAAGACCAGAGACGGCGTGCGGTTTTAGTCGGTTTGAATCCGACATAACCAACCCCGCTGGCCGGCGGGGGGATATCTGGGGAATTTCCGCACGAAAAAATAAAATAAAAGATACCACTATTAGTAACACATAATAGGCGTTGGCGTGTAGTTTTTAAATTATTCTGATAAGGTATAAATAAATATATCTCAATAGAGTAATTAAAAAAAACATGGATTCACGATCAGAGTTATGATTTATGTAGTTGTTTAAGTTTGTTTTAACTTCAAATTCAACAATACCTATCAAAATAACGGTTGTTTTAAAATAATGAAGTCCAAATCTTTTACTCATGAACATAATTGGAAATAAAACAATTATGAATTAACTGGAATTGCTACAATACCGTCTGACTGCTTGTAGAAATCCTAGACAAATTTCATAACTATTTTATTTGCAGGTTTTATTCTGGTAGAAAATAGTAACACAATTAGTATGCCAATCGTATTATCGTATCGTATTAGGAGAGCAATAACTCGCCTAATACGTTAAAGTGTATTAAGAATTATTTATTAAACTAAGTCTGAGTAAAGAGACTGAGAAAGTCTAATGAAGAAATGTCTAAATCCTTGATGAATGTCAGAGCATAAATATAAAATACATCATAAATTAAAACCAAGATAATTACGATTTTCCCTGAACAAATTTCCCTTTGCGTTATTAACAACGAAGAAAATATTCGTATTTTTCCCTTGGGCTGTTTCGGTGGCGATGCCACAGCGAGTACTTATGAATACGCTGTCTTGGTCTGGATTCGATAGCGGATTCGGTCTCGGATTCGGTCTCGGATTCGGTCTCGGATTCGGTCTTGGATTCGGTCTCGGATTCGGTCTTGGATTCGGTCTCGGATACGGTCTCGGATTCGGTCTCGGATTTGGTTTCGGATACAGTTTCGGATTCGATCACAGATTCTGTCTCACTTTCGAATTCGGGTTTGGGTCGCCTTCTCCTTCATCATTGATTTATCTTGTTTTTAGGCGTGCAACTACTATCTCTGACCCCCCTAACCGAGAGGAAAGCCTGCGTCAGAGCGTCATCCGTCAATCAGCAGTTGAAGGTACCGACTTGAGGTTGGCTTGGGTCCCGTAGTTCTTAATGGACCCCACAATTAATATGCTGTATAAAGCCCGAAATGTTTATATAATTATATAAACCGTGTCTATATACACGTAAGTATAAAACTGAAACTATGACATATCATGGAAAAACGAACTTACACTGTATAAACATAAGAATCATTTGACCCACTATTTAGTACCAACAGGTACATCTAATTTACGAGTATACTACTATTTATATTCAAATAACTGCATTGCGCTCATACTTATATGCGAATTTGTTATTTCAAATAGGGGGTCCAACTGATAAGATGTGAGTCAAACGAGGATTTTTATAAAAATGGCAATAAAGTTAGCTCTAGCAGTAGCCTAGTGGCTAAGGAGTTAAGAGTTATCCACCCACAGAGCTGGTCTGATGATGGAGTAGGAAGGTGGCCATAGCAACTTCTCAACTAAACAAGATAAACTTATCCAGTTTGCACTCATTTGTTTTGTCAGGACAAACTCTGATGTGACATGGTATATTTTCAAAAGCTTGTAGCGCAATTAGGCAATAGAAAAAAAACAGTACGGTACAAGCTTTCGAAATCAGCACAACCCACAGAAATAATAATATACTTTGCACTGTGGCACAACCCTTGTATAAAATTATTTTTTTCGTTTTAGTACAACTGTATTTCTTAACAAAAGCTTGTTTTTAAAAAGATTTTCTACTTATTATTTTATTCTAACTTCTTTTGTTCTGACAATTGTTGTGTGATTGCAAGCGAACGTGGAATACTGGCTATTACGAGTAAAATCGCTTTAACTTATCCTACCCACCACACAGCGATACATAATAATTTCCCGGGAAATTAATACTACATTTATTCTAACACTAAATTGGGTTCAGACTGACAGTTCAAAAAAAGTAATAAATGTACAATAATTACCTACATTCCTGGCTAGGCAAGCATGCGATGTAGCATGCGAATCGTTAAGGATGATGATAGGTCGAATATGACATAGTTGTGTTTTATTGGCTATACGACTGACCAGCAAACATTTTTTTAAATATATTCGTGCAAAATACATGCAAATTTTGTCACGGACTGAGCTTTTTACTGTCTATATATGTTTAGACTCCTTTGTTATATAAGTGCGCATTATGTATGTGCGATCATGGAGTTCTGTATATGGGCACCCACTAAAATCTTGTTGCCATATTAACATCACCTGCCAGCCGGTATACTTGCTGATTGATGGACAAGTCTCTGGCACTGGCGTGTATCTCGAGGTTGGAAGGTCAGAAAGCACTCGCAGCCACAAAAGCCGTATTAGCCAAACCAAGATGAGGAGAAGCAAGCAGATCCGGGGCTCCGAGGTGACAGCCTCGGATGCAACCGGAAACAATGCTAAAATGATGTTAATGCAGTCAATTCGTCAAGCCAACTCGTCAAGCAGATTCGTCTTCCAATCGGTAAAAGCGGTACTGAATTTTTCTAATTGGCATTCACGAAGTCTGAAAACGTGTCCGTTAAGTGACAATAGATTTGCCTCCGAGGCGTAAAATATTGGTAGTTATATTAAGGAGAGTAATTACAGCCCTGGCTGCAACTTCGGGAATTTAATAAATATTGGGATGAAAATAAGGCTAATAAGAAAAAGTAATTTGAATCTCATCTAAGTCAGAGTAAAAAGTTTCATTTAAAAAAAATATTATTAAAATCTCATCCCGCATGACCGGTTGCTGCTAACCAATGAGTCTACAAATTTACATTTCACTTTAATGAGCTTTCAAAATAATTAATTACAAAGTTTTTGAGAATTAAACCCGGTGACTACATTAACTCTAAATTATTTAGTACTATTACACAAAAATACCCATTTCATTTCGAGCCGTCTAATTTAAGTCTCCGAACAAAAACATGACAAATGATCCCACGCTTTTGTTTCGTAAAGTTCTCCAACTCTCGTCCCTCTTAGGCGGGCTACAGTCTATCAAACTCGCTTGACAAAACTCATTTGGAAAAACAAGGCTTCATTTAATTAGTTAAGGACTCCGCGATGTAAGAAACGAGACCTTTAAATTGCTCAACCAACTTTAAAGTTATTTTCTCTTAATGACACGGTGAAATTAGATCTTGCTGCTACAAGGATTTGTATTACAAACTTAGTTAATTTGCAAATATATCAAAAGTAATAAGTTAAAAACCTAGACGTATAAAAAATGCAATACCGAGTCGGTTGCCATATACCAGGCACTTCTTCTGATTTGAAAACTTTTGTAACAGAAAAATGCAACAACACTTTACCTGATCACATCACTTGCTAGTCGGTACACATCTGTTGATTAACGAACAAAGCTTTGGTGGTGGTGGTTGGTGGTTCAGATGATTGTCGGTCCTGTAAAAGCCCAGGTAAGCCGTGCATATCCCAAGATAGCCATTGGCATATTCAACACTCAAAGCGGGATTTAAACTCGCCACAGTCTCAAATCGTGTAAATAATCTGTGCAACTGAGATGCTTAGGATCTCAGGCCACAAATGAATAAGTACAGAGGGCCAGCTGCTTTATCCAACTCTACACGGAGCACGCGTCTACTATGACAGAACATCAGCCGGAAGCAGCAACGACTGCTCCAAAGAAAAATTTGTGGTACCAAATGTTAGTATATTTGGTTTTCTAGGTAATCTAGAAGTTTACTCTGAAGTTTAATTCTAAATTGCAAGTAATTTATGATGAAAATATACAATATTAGCTAATTACAGTCCACTGTTGAGCATACGCCTCTCACAATCACATCCTTCTTCGCTTTCCGCATCAAGCCAAACTCAGCTAACTTTTTGATCGTCAGTTATTTTTAAATTAAAGCTAAATCAAAACAACTCAAATACTTGGACTTTGTATTTTTGATCTATACGTATACCTAATTAAATATAAGGTATCGACCCTAAATTTGTGTTCAGTTATATAAATGGCAACAATTTGTCAAACAATTGCAAGTATAACTGTCAAACAAGCACAATCGGTTCCCTATAATTTATATTCCAGGAGCCAAATGAAAAATACATTTTTTCACTGCGTCAGTTACATTTGTGCGCGCTCTTATGAGATTCGCATTAGGGACTCGTGGAATTGAAAATGTATTTATTTTCTGTATAAAAGTTTGACAAGTGTTAAACATGCGATGGCATACGTACATGGATGAAATACTTTTATGTATTTGGCTCTAGTAGTAAATTTAGTTTAAAAGTTGCATGAACATATTAGGTATATGGTAGTAAAGCTATGGTTTCTATGAACAAATATATCAGCTCGACTGGCGAAATACCATATTTTTTCCTTAGTATTGATGGAAAATTGGAGCATCCTATATTTTGTACGTTAGTGCGTGTATGTTTACTATGGTGATCGGTAGACAATAAAAGTACTTTAGCCACAATAGGCCGTTTGCTGCAAGAGATAACGGATAACTCCTGAATAGTAGAAGAACAGTTCAGTTCGTTATTCAGCACCCACTCCTTGTCTGTGTAAAGACTGTCGTGTTCCTAGTCTGCGCTCAGCCTTAAGGTGAAAAGTCATGTTTGAACAAGAAGCTCGGCAGCAGGTTCAGATCATTTCTTCTACCTAACTAACGGCATGTCTGTAATGACTATTATGTATGTATGTATATACGTTCCCAGCCTACTGACAGAATTTACATGTAACCACTGTTGATAGAAGTAACTTCAAAGTTGAAGTCTTAAACTTTTATTCGAACATCACAAATATCTTCACATAATTAGCAGTGACCTAAATTGATTCGTTAAAAACCTATTACTAAATTAACATGGTAAAAACTGTGTCAAAATTTATAAAATACCACCGAATGTAGCATTCCGTGTAGTCGGGGTGCGAGGGATATGCTCTATGGGTAACCTTACACCCCGGCGTCTGAAGACCCGAGACGGCGTGCGGTTTTAGTCGGTTCAAGCCCGACATAACCGCCCCCGCTGGCCGGTGGGGGGGGGGGGGGGGGTATCCGAAGGGATTTCTGCACGAAACAAAAAAAAAGGTACACGGCAATAAATAATTGCTGACAAAGATTGTTGTTATAACACTCATTTTTTTTTTTTTTTTTTTTTACGTTCGGAAATCCCTTCGGATACCCCCCCACTGGCTGGTCGGGGCGGTTATGTCGTGTCTCGACTAAAACCGCACGGTGTCCTCCCCAAGTGTCCGTTGCCGGGCACCCCGGGTAAGCCCTCGAAAGGATAACCCCAGGGTTGCCGGTGGACTTTGGCCGCCACCGCGGCCTCGCCTGGTGGAGTCGGGTTTTATTCCGCGTCGGTGAGTTGGCAGGCGTGTGTAGGACACACGACACGCCTTCGCCACGGCCTGCTTCTGTAAGGACGGCGAGTCGGCCCACTGCCGTCCTCAGGCCCCGATCATGGAGGTCGGTAGTCCCGGGCGTAGATGAGTCTGCGGCGACCTCGCCGCAGACTGCGAAACTCGAGGGGCAGGGTTCTCTCCCGCTCCCTCACCGCCGTCTCTTTCGCGAGCATTACCTGCTCGCAGAAAGAGGCGGCGGCGTGCCACATGCTCCCGTCGGAGACCACGGCCCTCACCATGGTCTCCAACGAGAGAACGTCCACGCCCAGGACCGCAACGAGATCCCGGCGTTGACTCGCCCACGCAGGGCACTCCACCAACGTGTGGAGCGCCGTGTCTTCGCCAGGATCCTCGCAGTGCTGGCACTGCGGCGTTGTCTCCCGGTGAATGCGCCATAGATACTTACCGAAACACCCGTGTCCGGTAAATATCTGGCACATCCGGTAGGAGAGGTCCCCATGGTCCCTCTCCAACCACTCCTTCATAATCGGTCTCACCGCCGCAATGGTGGATTCCCCCCACCTTGGATGCTCAAGTCGCACCCTCCATGTCTCCATGAGTTCCTGGCGGAGCAGGGACCGCTGAGCCCTGATTTCTCGGGGCTCCGGCCTATGGCCTATGGCCCCGCTCCAGCGCCTCCTTGCGCCACTGGTACAGCAGCGCAAGGGCTCTTGCTTCCAGGTCCCATGGAGGGGTCCCGGCTAGGAGACATGCCGCCTCGACGGAGATCGTGCGATACCCCCTGATGACTCTGACGGCCATCGCCTTTAACGGGCTGTTTAGAACAGCCACGTTGCGGGCCGCCAGAGTCTCCGCCCATACGGGGGCCCCGTACAGGGCCATGCTTCGCACGATCCCCAGGTACAGTCTCCTAGTGGGGGCGTTGGGTCCCTTAACATTGGGCATCAGCCGCGATAGCGCGGCCGCAGCCCCCCTCAGTTTCGGGACCAGACTTCGGAGATGTGGTCCGAAGTCCCATCGGCTATCGAGTACGAGCCCAAGGTACTTCATTGTGGGCTCGATGCCGATGCTTACGCCCCCTACGGTTATGCTGGTTCCCGCAGGTGGCCCCCTCCGAGGCCCGTGAAAACACATAGCCTCGGATTTGTGGAGAGCCACCTCGAGTCCCAGCCGCCGTATTCGACCCACGACTTGAGCAACCCCTGCCGTGGCCTTTAGTGCCGCGCTTCGGTACGTTGCTCCCCGCGCCATAACGAGGGTGTCGTCAGCATAACACACTATGCTGACACCCTCAAGCAACGTACCGCGCAGCACCCAGTCGTATCCGATGTTCCACAGGAGTGGCCCTAGGACCGACCCCTGTGGAACACCGCACGACACTTCTCGCCGCCCTGGCCCTAGCCAGCTCGGGTAAACTATGGCCCTCTCGGATAAGTATGCCTCGACAATGCGGCGGAGGTAAGGAGGCACGCCGTGATACGCGAGCGCCTCCCTAACGCAGCTCCAGGGTAGGGTGTTGAAGGCGTTGGCGATGTCTAGAGACACCGCTACCACCACCCCACCCCGCGAGACTACTTCCTCCGCCAGGCGCCTAACGCGCATGATCGCTTCCACGGTGGAGCGCCCTCGGCGGAAACCGAACTGATTATCCGCCAGATCTGGCCCCACGTCCGTGAGATGCTCGATGAGGCGCTCTGCAATAATACGCTCAAAGAGCTTGCACACCTCGTCGAGCAACACGATCGGCCGGTAACCGGATGGCTGATCCGCCGGCCGCCCCGCCTTCCGGATAAGGACCAGTTTCCCCGTCTTCCATGCCTTTGGAAACTGGCCCCTTTCGAGGCATACGCGGAGGAACATGCGCCTCCGCTCTCGCTGGGAACAAGGAGCCCAGTATCCCCTCCAGCCGTTCCGGCTGGAGGCTCTGGGTCAGTAGGGGCGCCCTTGGGCCTGCGCCGGAGGGGAGCCGAAGCCGGGAGGCCGGCCTTCCGCCTCCAGTTCGCAGCGGGATGCGGAGATGGGGGTTCCATAATGGATCCTCAACTCCGCATCCTGCAGGTGAACGTTGGCCACGGTGCCCATGCTCAGGATCTTCTGCGCCAGAGCATGGCACAGTGGGCCATAAATGTCGCCGCTGTCGCCGACCCATACACCCACCGGTTCCTCGGGCCTACCTGGGAAACCGCGCTAGATGGGTCGGCGGCACTGGTGCACAACCCTGCCGCCGGCAGCCCCCCTCTTGCCGTCGTTGCAAGGGGACCCGGCTGCGTGGCGGCGGCGGTTGGGGATATAGCGGTCGTGGCCGCTTATATCACGCCGAACCGAGACCAAGCTGCATATGAGCAGTGGCTCCGTCAGCTGGCCGTCGTCGTCAATGCCTGCCAGCCCCGTCCGGTCCTTGTGCTCGGGGACTTCAACGCCTGGTCGTATGCCTGGGGTTCCCGACACGAAAGGGGCGCGACGGGGCATAGAGGCAGGGCACTGGTGGACTGGGCCGCACGACTCGGCCTAGTCCTCCTAAATCGGGGAGCCGTGGACACGTTCGTGACCTCGAGGGGTAGCTCCATCGTGGACCTATCGTTCGCGAGCCCCTCGTTGGCGCGACGTGTTCAGGGCTGGCGCGTCGTTTTGGGGGAGGACACAAGTTCGGATCACCGATACATTCGGTTTGACGTGTCCCCCCCTGCGAGCGACGCGCCGGCTGCACCGGCTCCACCCGAGCCACGTTGGGCGCTTAAGCGACTTGATCGGGAGCTCCTCCTGGAAGCCGCCATCGTACAGGCCTGGGCCCCTGCGCCGGACAGGCCTGTCAGCATAGACGATGAGGCGGAGTGGTTCCGGGAGGCCATGACCCGTGTCTGTGACGCGGCGATGCCTAGGGCTCCACCCTATAATCCGAGGGGTCAGGTCTACTGGTGGTCGTCGGAGATCGCGCAGCTCAGACGGGGCTGCGTGATCACGCACCGCCGGTGGGCCCGATTCCGTAGGAGGCGTCGCCGCCCCGCAGATGCGGAGGCCCGAGAGGCGGAGTTGTACGAGGGATACAGGGAGGCCAGACGAGCCCTCCGAGCGGAGATAAGGCGTTCCAAACGGGACGCCTTCCGTGAGCTGCTGGAGACGCTGGAGCGGGACCCTTGGGGGCGGCCCTACCGGATGGTGAGGGGCAAGCTGCGCCCCAAGGCCCCGCCGTTAACCCGGTGTCTCCAGCCGGATCTGCTCGGAGGAGTTGTTGGCTCCCTGTTCCCAGCGCGGGCGGTGGAACATGTTCCACCGCGGATGACTCCGCCTCGGTTGCGCATGGCGCCCGACGTGGAAGACGACGACGTGCCCGAGGTCACTTGGGTAGAACTAGAGCTGGCGGTGAGAAGGCTAAGAGCCAAACACACCGCCCCGGGACCCGACGGCATTCCAGGCCGAGCGTGGGTCCTAGCTCTAGTCGACGACGCTCTCGAGCCCCGACTGAGAGGGCTTCTCAGCGCATGTTTGGAGCGGGGCCAGTTTCCGAAATTGTGGAAGACGGGGAAACTGGTCCTCATCCGAAAGGAGGGGCGCCCGGCGGACTCGCCGTCCGCCTACCGGCCCATAGTGTTGCTCGACGAGGTGTGCAAGCTCTTTGAAAGAGTAATTGCGAAGCGCCTCGTCGAGCACCTCTCAAGAGTGGGGCCGGACCTGGCGGATGGCCAATATGGCTTCCGCCAGAGGCGCTCCACCGTGGATGCCATCATGCGCTTGAGGGCTCTGGCGGAGGATGCAGTAGCCCGGGGTGAGGTGATGTTGGCGGTGTCCCTGGACATCGCCAACGCGTTCAACACCTTGCCCTGGAGTTGCATTAGGGAGGCGCTCGTGTATCACGAAGTGCCTCTCTACCTCCGCCGCATAGTCGGGGCGTATTTGACGGAGAGAGCCGTCATCTACCCAACCGTGACCGGTCTCGGTCGGCGTGAAATGTCGTGCGGTGTTCCACAGGGATCGGTCCTGGGGCCGCTCCTGTGGAACATCGGATACGACTGGGTGCTTCGCGGTGAGCTCGTAGGCGGTGCCGCCGTCACGTGCTACGCGGACGACACGCTCGTGACGGCGTGCGGGGCGACGTACCGCGAAGCGACCCGAAAGGCCACGACCGCGGTTGCCCAAGTCGTTAGGCGGATCCGGCGGCTGGGTCTCGAGGTGGCCCTGCATAAAACCGAGGCCCTGTTCTTCCATGGGCCTCGGAGCAAGCCACCCGAGGGTTCCAGTCTCATCGTGGGAGGAAATCGCATCGGCATCAAGCCCCAAATGAAATATTTGGGGCTCGTGCTCGACGGCCGATGGGACTTCGGAGAGCACATCCGAAGTCTGGCCCCCAAATTGAAGGGCACAGCTCTTGCTCTGGCTCGGCTGTTGCCCAACATGAGGGGGCCCGATGACTCCTGCAGGAGACTCTACGCGGGGATCGTGCGGTCCATGGCCCTGTATGGGTGTCCAATATGGGCGGAGGCCTTGAGGACCAGAACTGTGCGGATGCTGCGCGCTCCGCAGCGAGTGATGGCCATCAGGGTCATCCGAGGGTACCGCACGATCTCCTTCGAGGCGGCGAGTCTCCTTGCCGGAACTCCGCCATGGGACCTGGAAGCGAGAGCCCTTTCGCAACTGTACCAGTGGCGAAAGGAGGCGCGGGAGCAGGGATGGAACCCCGAGCCTCGAGAAATCGAGGCCGTGCAGTCCCAGCTCCGCCAGGCCATCGTGGTGGAGTGGAAGGAACGACTTGGGCAACCAAGCGCAGGGCACGCCGCAATAGCGGCGGTAAGGCCCATCATGGAGGATTGGCTGGAGAGGCGACACGGAAGCCTCTCCTACCGACTGACGCAGGTGATCTCAGGGAAGGGGTGCTTCGGGGACCACCTGCATCGGATCAGGAAGGAGCCAACGCCTGAGTGTCATCACTGCGACGCGAGCGAGGACTCAGGGCTGCACACGCTGGCGGACTGCCCGGCGTGGGAGGCACCGAGGCGTGACCTCGTGGCAGCCATCGGGGTGGGAGTCCTCTCGCTCGGCAGCATGATTGCGGCAATGGTGCAGAGCGCGAGCGCGTGGGCCGCCGCCGCCTCCTTCTGCGAGCATGTAATGCTCGCGAAGGAGGTGGCGGAGCGCGCCCGGGAGAGACTTAGAACTCTCCCGGTCCGCCGAGCCCGCAACTTGCTCGCCGCGCGTCGCAGGCAACTCAGGCGCCGGAGGTCGCTTAACGACCTCCGTCCTCCATGAGCGCAGGCCTGGGGGTGGCGGGTGAGGCCACCTGTCACCCCAGCAGAAGCAGGCCGGGACGGTGGGGCGACTAGCGCCCCTCCCCCAAACCGGGGCAAGACGGGGACTCCGTGGTTCCCAAACCCGAGGGGGCCATCTCGAAACCGGAGATGGCCCAGGGTCAGTCGGGGTGCGAGGGATATGCTCTATGGGCAACCTTACACCCCGGCGTCTGTAGACCCGAGACGGCGTGCGGTTTTAGTCGGTTTAAGCCCGACATAACCGCCCCCGCTGGCACGCGGGGGGGTATCCGAAGGGATTTCCGCACGAAAAAAAAAAAAAAAAAAAAAAAAAGGGGCGCCCTTGGGCGGATTTTGCCCCTGACCGCAAGGTAAGGGCGCCCCCATGGGTTCTGCTCCAGAGACTCCAGCAGCTCTTCGCGGGCCCGCCGTTTGGCCTGCTTAATTGCTACCTGGAGGGTCCTCTTGGCCCCCTTGTACGCCTCATATAGCTCCGCCTCTCGGGCTGCCGCATCGTATGGGCGGCGACGCCTCCGGCGAAACCTGGTGTACTGGCGGCGAGCTGTCACGCACGCTGCTCGCAGCTGTGCGATCTCCGCTGACCACCAGTACACCTGTTTCTTTGCCGGGCCGGGCTTAACCCTAGGCATCGCCGCATCGCAGATATGCGACATGGCTCTCCTGAACCATTCAGCCTCTGCGTCGACATCGGCAGGCCTGGCCGGTGACGGAATCCAGGCCTGCACAATGGATGCCTCCAGGAGAGCCTCCCGATCCAGGCGTCTGAGCGCCCAACGTGGATCCGGGGGGTTCGCTATAGTCGGCGGTAGGTTAGGTGGAGGGGAGACGTTGAACCGAATGTACCTATGGTCGGACGACGTCTCCTCCTCCTCCACCACGCGCCAACCCTGGACGCGGCGGGCAAGAGCAGGGGTCGCGAATGCAACATCCACGACCGAACTGAGCCCCCGCCGCTCCCAGGTGGCGACACTCCCCCGGTTGAGGACCTCAAGGCCACGGGTGTTGGCCCAGTCCTCCAGAACTCGCCCCTTGGCGTTGGTTTCCCGGGAGCCCCAAGCCAGAGACCAGGCGTTGAAGTCTCCCAGGACCAAAACAGGGCGAGGACGGCACGCAGCGAGAACGATGTCCAGTCCAGCGAGCCATAGCTCAAGCTCATACTGGTCAAGGCTTGGCGAGAAGTAGACGGCCACGACAGCCAAACCCTCATAGTCCGCCGCGACACAGCCTCAGCCCCTTGCAATGACTGCAAGGCGCGAGGTGTCCGCGGCGGAACCCCCGAAGACAGTCGCTACGCCGTCCAGGTCCACCGGGCTTCCGGGGTGGACCCAGTACGGCTCAGCGACCACGACCACATTGATAAACCACTCCACGATGCTCTGGTACAGAAGATCCTGAGCACCGGTGCAGTGGTTTATGTTCACCTGCAGGATGCGGATTGGTGTGTCCATTAATGGACGTCCATCTCCGCATCCCGCCGCGAATGTGGCCGCTCTTGAGTGGCACCCCCGCTACCCGTTGCGGACGAACGGTGCTTTGGCCTCGAGGCGGCGCAGGTACGGCTGTCCGCCCGGTGTTCCGCCGCTTTACCCTCTGCTACGCACTTGTAGCAGCGCGGCGGAGCATCACAGGCACTGGCCTTGTGACCGGGCTGACTGCAGCGGAAGCACCGATCCCCCACGGTGTCTCCCGCTGTGCACTGCACTCCCACATGCCCCACGGCCAGGCACCTGAAGCACCTGGTCTCGCGAGGCTGCAGGAGTTGCACCCGCGCCTTTAGGAAGCCCCCAATGAGGAGGCTCCGTTCGTCCGCAATTTTCTGCGCCGCTGCGACGGGGCAGTTGACGACTGCCGTGCCGTGACCGGTGGAGCTGAAGCGGATTTCTCCAGCTCTCACCTGATCCCGGGGGCAGCCGCCCGCCTCCACGACGGCGGAGATAAGTTCCTCCGTCGTGGCCGCATCATCCAGACCCGAAATGCGCAAACCTGCGCATTTATTGGGTCTGGTGACGCGGACGGCTTCCGCGTCCAGCGACTCCCTCAGCTTGGCCGCTAGGGCGTCAGCTTTGGGGCCGCTGGTGGCGCCGGAGACCTCGAGAAGGCGAACTCCGGTGCGAGTAGTCTTGCACCGGAGCCCACCTGCAATCTCGAGGGCCTTAAGGTCCACCGAGGCTTTCACCTGCCTCAGGACCTGGGCGTACCCCACGCCCTTCTCCACACCCTCCGTCGTCACCGTCAGGACGACGGCAGTGGAGCGTGGGGCGCGGAGCCTCTTCGGTGCCTTCGCCGCAGCGGCTTTGGCCGCCTTCTTAGCCGCCTTTTTGGCGGCTTTTTTTGCCTTCTTAGCGGCTCCCGCTACCACCCATCCCTCCCCTCTGGAGGGACATTCGGGTGCAACGGGAACGGCGGCTGCAGCGGGGGCGGGGGTGCCACGCTTTATCCCCTTTCCCTTCCCCTTCCCATTAATCTTAGGAGGCGTTGGGTTTGCAGGGACGGCGGTCCCCGTCTTGGGACCGGAACTTCCGCTGGCGGCAGCCGCAAAGGATGCGGGCCGCGCCAGCGGAGGACGGTACGCCCGGTCCTCGAGCACGCCAAGGCGCCTCTCAATCGCCGCCAGCAACTGTGTCACGCTCGGTGCAGATGACGTCGCTGGCTCAGGCACTTGCTTGGGCGCCGGCTTAGGTGCCGATTTAGGCGCCGACTTTGGCACCGATTTGGATGCCTCCCGCGGCGGCCCAAGAGCCCTCGGCTGGACCGCCGCCTCTTGAGCTCTTGGGGCCGTCAGGGCCTCCGGGGATCCCCTGACCAGTTCAGTTGTCTGACCTCCTCCCGGAGGACCTGCTGTTGCTCCAAGGAGTTGGCGAGCTCAGTTTCCAGGCTTGTCACCCGGGCCCTGAGCTTCGCCTCCTCCTCGGAGACGTTCCTAGCAAGGAGCTCCTCCAGCGCTGTCCTGGCGACGGCGACGTTTTCCGCCACCGTCTTTTTCTTTCCCGACACATTTTTGGCACCTTTGATTGATTCCGTAATGCGGGCAAGCGCTGCGAGGAGCTCCCTCGCCGCGGGTACGCCTTGGTCCCTGCCACTGGGTAGTGGAGGGACGTGCACGGGTAGCTTCGGCACTCTACCCGCGGGAGTGGCCAGCATTTTTGCCGGCCGATCGTCCTCACTCGAAGAGACCGCCCGTTGTCCGGAGGAGCTTCTGCTCCGGTCGAGAGACGGTCCACCCGTGCATGGCCTCTTCTTTCGGAGACTGTCCGTCTCCATTTGGCTGGGAGCTGACTCGCTGTCAGTCCCAGCCAACGACGCGACTTCTGCGTCCGATTGTACGCCTATTGGTAGCGGAGTAGCGGGCCTGACAAAAGTGGACTTGACCGACCGCGAGCGTGACCCCAGCTTCGCCTCCTGGTCTTTCCCCACTATCTCCACATCCTCCGTTCCGTCAATTTCAAGTCCGATATTCGTAGCCATTTCATCATTAGATCCGTCCGGTTTGGGTTGGTTTTTATTATTTGTGCTCATAATATATCCCACGAGTATGGGGGAAAGATGGTCCATCCAGGCGGAGCCCCCTGCACCTGGATAAGCCTATATACTATGGAGGTCGGCTGGTATCCATAGGTTTTAACGACTTCGCTGTCAGGTGTTATGGACTTTTCCTTGTCGTGGGCCGGCCAATAAAGGCAAGCCCTCCGGTCAGCAAGTTCCTAGCGTACCCTTCTGGAGCCACCAGTCAGGTCGTTGCTGATCACCTACCGATTACGGAACGCGAGAGGATGGCTAGTCCTCTCTCACCGGCGGCGGCACAAGTGCCCGTCGGCCCCTGCGTTAGCAGTGGGCCAACCCGCCCCTGGATCCCCCAGGACCCTACGGTGGCCTCCACCACTAACAGCATCGCTCATCCTGTCTCCTCTGAAAGCAGAGGAGTACAGAGAGCGATGTGTTCCCGCCACGTTGGGTATTGGCCGACGATCAATGCCAACCCCATGAAGGGGAAGCCATTGACCGCCGCCCAGGGTGCACCGGCCGCTCCGATTCCGTTCCCCCCGGACTGCAGCGGGATCGGAATCGGAGCGACACTCGAGGAGGTTACCCAACACACACCCCTGTTATAACACTCAAGCTTGCATTTCAATTTTAAGATGTATAAAAAGTTAACGTTTATTTGTAATGTAGTCATTATAAATAACACTTTATTATTGAAATAAATCTATTTTTACTTACTTTTTACTTGTATCTATGTCTTTTTATTTGTATATATTACTTTTTTACTATTTTTACTTTAGAAGCAACAGGCAATCTTCAAGATTTCTATTTTACAGCATATTAGCAACCGAAATTACCAGTATTCCCCCTAAACCCTCCCGCTTAGCTACATTACTTGTGTTAGGAGTGGGTGCACTTCAGTGGTGTAATGGCCAGGATTCGAACCCAGTAAGACAGTAAGTCCAGTTCAGTAAGACGAGATCTCTCTCGACAGTAAGGCCGAATCCTTAACCACTAAGCTACTAATAGCTACTATTACAATTTATGTTCACTGTAACTAAAGTCTGTACTCCTATCACAAGAACAAAATTCTTAAGACGGTCGTATCACATAGCGTGAACTGTTAGTAATAAAATATATTACGTGTCAACTTGAGTTGGCACGACCTGGATACATCGAGTGCCAAGTCTAGGCACAGTGGCTGCCTCCGGCTTAAGAGTCTTTTCTAAGCTATTGAATATGCAGTAGCGATATAAACTCTTATATTTTAATCAGCGTCAATATTAAAGATGCGAAAGTTACTCTATATGATTATTCGTGTGTACGAAGTCACGAACGTCCGCTTGGCGCTGGAAGCGGTTTCCCCACAATATCGTTTACATAATGTATGTAAAATTTGTAACTGGTATCAATATGTAAAATGTACTCAATCCCCTTCGTGTACGTTTACAATATGGGAATTGAGTCGCATTTAAAAACGTTAACGTTTAAGTTTTGTATAACAGAGACGTTACACACATTGCATTCCATGGTTACCCGTTTTTTTTTAAATAAAGCGTCTATTATAGCTGATAAAAGCATCAAAATAGCTGATTAGTCACTAGAATGTATTTGAGTCAACTGCAGAGAATACAAAAAAAAATCTTTTCCTTTTCCACAATCAACTCCATCGATTACACGATACGAAAAAAATCAAACGTCAGATCATTTTAGTCAGAAACGCAGTAATTTGTCCGCCCACACTTATTTACAACTAGATGTTGTACTCGACTTCGTCCGCGGATGGATCTAATATGTGAAGTTATTTCATTGTTATATTTTCAATTACTTATTTTTTGAGGTTGAGATTTAGATATAACATAAATATTTAATAAATTATACCTGGAGTTATATACCATATACCAATTATACCTTTATGAGTCAATAATCAATTATATTTTATACGAAGGTATAGATTTTCGAGATTTTATGTTTTGCTCACAACTCTTAGCTATAGCGTAATGATTTATTAGTCCTGCTGTTGATCATATCGAGGTTTCCCGAACTACAAATTTCGTGAAGATCTGCCTTGTAATGAAATTATAATCAATAATAGCTATGAAAGATTTTGCTTCATTGCTTCTATCAGACCTATAATATCGTGATGATATATACTGAAGTTTATGACCATACCCTAGAAGAACGTTCGTGCAAAATTTCAGCTGAATCTATACAGCGGCTATCAAGTGATGCTCGAATATTGATAATAGCCTGCAGACAAACAGACAAAAATTACAAAAATTACATTTTCGGCATCGATATCGCTCCTAGAACACATATCAATTATTTGTTTTAAAATATTCAATGTACAGTTTACACCTCTTTACGATTATATTATCTATATAGATAAAGAATACATAAAAAGGAAATGGCTTACAATTACAAAATATTAATAAAAACAAGCTTTTGAAATTTTACCTACACAAACTAAAACACAAGTATATCAGCTTGCCCAAACCGTAAATCGAACCCAAATTCTCAAGTACAGCAGTCGCTTGCTAGCCTAACATACAAACATACATTTCATTTTTTTTTTAACTTCTAACCCAGTCGTTACCGTCAATTTTGTAAGTATTTGCGTGGTTGAACTTAAAGCGAAGTATAAAATATACCTGGAAAAGGCATTTGTTTATTTCTGTGAAACCCATCGCCCGCGTTTGACAAATGGTGTCGTGACGATTTGTCACAGTCGCGTAGATAATCATACTAAAACGTAAAGGGAGCTCTGTTTGTTTACTATACACTTGCTGTCGCCGTAACCGTATTGACGTGTAACATGTCATAGGGATGTATCTACTGATGTACTCGTAATAAAAGTTTCTTTCTTTCTTTCTAATACAAGGCGAATATTTTTTCTTTCATATTTGACAAATAATTTTGATACATTACGATGTTTTGTTATTAGTTTGGGTAGGTATTGCTTGGGATAAACTGTCAAAATGACATTAAGAAGTGCAAATGTCACTTTCAAATTTTTGTTTTATACTAATTTATTATTATTATTTACTAGCTGTTGCCCGCAGTTTCACCCGCATGGAATTCTGATCATACCCCCAACCCATGGAAACTTATTCAAGTGATAAAAAGCCTATATATTATTCCGGACTATGATCTTATCTATCCCTGTACCAAATTTCAGCGAGATCCATTCAGCCGTTTCAGCGTGATTGAATAACAAACGTCCAAAGACCTTCAAAACTTTCACATTTATAATGTTAAGTAGGAAAGTAGGATTTGTTGGAAGGATTGGTTTAGTTGCTGTAGTGATATAACCTTGACGCTACTACATAAATTGTACTTAGAAGAAATTATTTTTTAGAAGGACTTGGCTATCGCCAAAGAAACTGAGATCAAGTAGGAGCAGTCAGGTAAAATAAAGGACGGTTTTGGTGTATACCTAATTGGTGGATTAAGTTTAAATTGTCAGACATATCAGGTCTGAAAGTGGAGTTTTCCTTTATGCACCTTACTTTAAAGTGATGGATTAAAAAAGCACTTTACTTTTATGCATAGCTGCAACTCGATAACTTCGTTTTGTGCCTTGCAATAAATAACAATACCGGGATTAGTTTACGAGGCTTATAACTCCATCGCCTTTTATAACTTTTTACCATTTTAAACCGGCAATTGAGACTTGTGCAGAAAATGCTTGATTATTATCTGTCGCTAAATGGTCGCTAAGAAGCATGTTTGTATTTATTAGTTAATTTAAAAAAGAACAATAAAACACTAGATAATTTTGCCCACATGGAAGATATTCTAGACTGGAGTACTTAAGATTATAATATATTATGAATACGAATGTATACCAATGTATAAGAATGTATACGGTATTGAATACGAATGTTATACGAATATTATACGAATGTAATATAATTATAATTCACAGGGAGCTATGTTTATATACGTCGAAATGTCAAGGATTTCAACTTTTTTTTACAAAACTAAGGCAGTAAACCAGCAGTTTTATATTAGAAATTATCATAGTGTCATATATATATATATATATATATAAATATATATAAATATATATATGTTATGTATTGTATATGTATAAGTTGGACATGTCAAACATGAAAGAGAACTAATGGCAGGTGAGCTCCGGCGGCGGCACTCTGACAAACGTGCGAATTACAGCAAGTAGATAAATCGATACTAAATGAGAGAGGATCACTTTTCCGCTATTCTGCCTATTCCCACTGAAAAAATTGGAATTGGAATCGAATCGATGCTACGTTACTGTTAATCGATGCGAAAATAGGTCCAGTGAAAATAGACGTCACCCTTACATTAATTCCAAAGAAGCTGAAGATTTACATGAACATTGGAAATGCCATTATACAGTGTCGACAAGTTGAAAATACGCTTAAAATAATGTGTGATAGCTTTTGAATTGGGAATGACGCTTAGAAAAATGTGCTGAAAACGTGTATTACAAATAAAAAATTGCAAAAGCTATAAACAATTAAAGATGACAAAAAAGGTATTTCATTTTTCTTCAATATTTCATTGATTAATAATATTTAATTAAATTAATATTTAAATTTCAACCCTCGTTACTTCCGGAATTTTATCTCCATTATTAATAATTTAATTTTAATCCTGAAAATGGGTCTCGATGGGTATCGATGGGCATTTTTCACAATTTAATTATAATGGTATATATATATACATTTCGCGCTAAAATGACTGGACCAATAAGTACAGACCCAGTGCATACATCAAATTGGTGATGGCTTGAAAAGAAAAGGGTTTTTATTTTCTATTTATTATTTTAGAGACCAAAAAGAGGGTAATGGCTCGCAAGTGATGCACAATGGCAGTAGAAAAATCCCGTGAACTATGGAAGGACGGAAACAAATGGTGGGCTGTTGTCTCTGCTTGTCACAGAGGGAGAGAGGCATGAACGCATGTGTATAATAAATAATAAATAAAAATATATTTATTTTCTCACCACAATATAGGTTTCAAACATTTGAATTGACTTGAACATAGTATAATAATATAATTATTTATGTGGGAGACTGGTGCCTAAACTAGGTAGGATCCTGTATTTCAGGTCACCAGCACAATCCCCATCTAGGGTACTGAACAATATCTACAAAATTTTTTTGTGCTGCAATATCTGAGTAGATAGGTAAGTACATTTATAATATTATATGAATCAAAGTACAACTGTAATACTATAATATTATTCTTGGTAATGTCGGGGTTAGTATGTGTGTTTGTGGTATGTCTGTGTCTGTGTGTATGTGTGCGTGCGTGTGTGTGTGCGTGCGTGTCTGTGCGTGTATATGTTCGTATGCGTGTGTGCATATTTGTGTGTCACCTCATACGGGTACTGTTAGGAGACGTTCTATACTCTCATAGTCTAACCTCATAAGCCATTCACTGGTCTTTTTTTTACAAAGTGATCTGTTGAGCGTGTAGAGAGCTAACGTTTTATTTATGTTGTTGTAGAGATAGCCTCCGAGAAAACAGAAAAACTGGTTTGTGAATTGAGTTCTGAAGGAGTCCAGTGTGCGATTGACCGGATTAAATCGCCTCCTGTTTGAGAGTGATGTAGCCCTGTAGCTCAGCAATGAATGTTGTTTGGTTATGACGTGGAGAATGAATAGTTGGCGTACAGACAGCACTTTGCACAACTCGTATAGCTCCAGTGTGGGATGTCGATAGGGTAAGAAATATGATACCTTAAGTAACGCTCGCTGGGCTCTTTCCACTTGGATCATGGTGGACTTGTCTGCACCACCCCAGGTTGTGATACAGTAAGTTATTAGTGATTGACATAGAGAGAAATATACTGTCTTTCTTAAATTTTCATCCGCTGCATGTCTGAGGTTTTTAAAAACAAATATTAGTTTGCGAATTCTAGATGTGAGGGTTTCAATGTGCAGATGGAAATTCAAGAAAGGATCCAGCAATATACCAAGATATTTAATGGAAGAAGTCCTTTGGAGATGTGTACATGGACATTTTGTGTTGTGTGGAGGTGTGCATGTATGTAGTATAATAGGTAGCGCAAGCGTGGAGTGGAGAGCACTATTCCGAATGGAGAATGGTATATATTTGGTTTTGTCAGCGTTTAGCGTAAGGTAATTGTTCCTTAACCATTTCGATACAGTGTCTAGCCCCAATTGAGCGTGTTCATAAACATTTGTCCATGAGTCGGAGTGAAAAATGAGGGCGGTGTCATCTGCAAAGGTGAATATATTTCCCTGTGGTAGATTCGTCATGCACAGATCGTTAATATAGATAAGAAATAAAGTCGGAGAGATAACACCGCCTTGGGGCACTCCGTGCGTAACAGGCAGTTCTGTGCTAACGTATCTATCTATTTTAACACTCTGTGCACGATTACTGAGATAGTCTGCGAAGAGTTTTAGTTGATCACCCCTTATTCCAATAAACTCCATCTTCTCTAAAAGGATAGAGACAGAGACTGTGTCGAAGGCTTTAGCCAGGTCTAGGAAGATGCCCAGTACTTTTTGACCATCGTCTAGTTTCCTCACTATGTGGTCGGTTAAGTCATGGACTGCGTCGCTTGTAGATCTTCCAGCACGAAAACCGTATTGAGAAGCTGAGATAATTTGGTTTTTCTCAAGGTACATTGTTAATCTAGAGTTCATGAGTCTCTCGAGAATCTTAGACAGTGAGGGCAAAACAGCAATGGGCCTGTAGTTAGTGACTTGGTCTCTGTCTCCAGCCTTATAAATAGGATGTATTAAGGATTTTTTAAATGTTTTGGGGAATATACCAGAGGCTAGCGACAGGTTACAGACATGTGTTAATGGGGGAACAATGGCACCCTTATTTTGTTTGACAATATCTATAGGGATGTTGTCCCAGCCGACTGCGGAGCCACTACGCAAGGAGTCCACTATTGCACTCACTTCTCTCTCGTCCGTAGGAAGTAAAACCATTGAGTTTAATGGGGAGCTTAGTGTACAATTTGGTTTTGTGTGTGTATTTTTTATATTTTCAGCCAGCTTTTTCCCAATGTTGACAAAATAATTATTAACCACTTCTACTGCTTGATAAGGCGAAGAGGCGAGTGAGAGCAGGTTGGAGGAATTTACTTTGACTGTAGATCTACCGGTAATTTTATTGATTGCCTGCCATAGCCTCTTATTATTTTTCCCTGCATTCGTTAATTCGCTAGTTTCATGTTGCCTTCTGACCTTTTTAAGGATATTATTACAGAAGTTTCTGTATCTCGTGTAAGACACTTGGAGGATTTCATTATTTGGTGCCTTTTTCAGTTGTTTGTGCATGTTGTCTCTATGTCTCATGCACCGAATGAGACCAGGCGTAATCCATGGCTTAAGAACCTTTTTACGATTTGGTGATTTAAATACTGTGGTATTTGAACTTAAAATATCTCTGATCGAATTGACGAGAAAATCTGCTGCGATATTCGGGTCTTGCATGTTATAAATTTGACTAAAGTCATAGTTATTTAGGTCTAGGGATATTTTATCATAATTCATGCGGTGCATGATACTAGCGGTCTTCCGTTTAGGCGCATTTTTTTGTAGGAACAACATTGAGACATAGTGGTCAGTAAGAGTTGTGTGTCCAACGAGAGCTTTTGCTGGATGTGTTGTTTTTAGAATAATGTGATCTATGCATCTGTCTTCTCGAGTTGGTATCGTGTGGGCTGGTAAGAGGCCGTGGGAAGCCAATAACGTCAGGTAGAGGTTGCTGTCGGGGTCCTGTGTATTTTGGTTTATGTTTATATTCATGTCCCCTGTTACTATTATGTGTTTCGTGTTGTTTATCATAGTTAAGGTATTATTTAAATCGTTAAGGAAACTTGGAGTGTCTTTTATGCCTGGAGGACAGTATAAGGCCAGAACAATCGTGTTATCGCTAAGTTTTATTTGGAGGCAGTTTGCGCTCAGGAATTCCAGATCGTTCACGGTAACTACAATTCCTTCTTTAATGTAGATAACTACTCCCTCGTTCTGGGTCCTGTGGATGGAAGTCGAGTAATTTTCATAACCAGGCAACGTAGGAATATTACCGTTACCAAAGAGCCAACATTCGGTGAGTACAATTATATCCCAGTCGACACCGGATCTATGGAGTATGGTTTGGAAACCATGTATATTTTTGTTTATACTTCTAATATTAAAGTTAATGATTTTAAAACTATTGTTGGGTTCCACGCCAGGGGGGATGCATCGTTCTATATCGCAAGTAGTATCGTCCGCAACTGACACAGAATCCACAAAATTCAAATTTGCTTTAATGCTATCGAATTTTAATAGTGCTTTTATGTATTATTATTAATCCCAGCATTCTGGTATTAATGTAAATAGGTACGTGAGATTTAGGTATTACTGGGTTAGATGAGTATGTATTTTGAGTTTGTGGGTTGTTTGTGTGTGAGAGTGATTTTCCGGTGCTATGTTCGTGAATATGTTGATATTCTAAGTTGACATGTTGATTTATGCGTGTTTTGATGTGGTGTGATAGTGTGTAGGTTAGTGAGTGTGGTACTTTAAAATTATAATTAGCATAGCTTAACACTTTTATAGATAAGGGTACATAATGGTTATCGATTAGTTTACAGATATAACAGACATGAATTGCGTTATAAATACAAATATATAACATTGAATTGCATGTGAAATTGAAGCAAGCATTAGAAAAAATATAATTTGAATTATGGAAATTATCACAATCGGTTATTATTAAACAAAGACTAGATATGCTACACAATATTGTAAAATGACAGGTTTGTTTAAGTAGTCATGCAGCCTTTAATTTTTCAAGATCTGCCTCTGTATGTATACGGATTTGAGGATCGTTCGCTTGTTTTCTTATGTATACTATACCGTGTGACGTCCAGCAGAAAGAGTAGCCATGGGTGCGTTGAAAAGCTCTGGCTGAAGAGTATAGCCTTTGTGTTTTGTGCGTTAGAGATTCTGCTACGTATAACGGTTTGGGAGGTTGTTTCGGGTTGATATGAGTGGTATTTAACTTATCACAGTTTTTCTTATTTCTATTATATTCCTTGACTCCCTTAATAAGTTGATTTTTGAGTACCACCGTATTAAGTTCCACTATAACCGGATTTGAGTTATCCTTGGAACTAACTCTAAATACATCCCTTATATTTGCACCTTCTATATTTACATTTACTGTATGGCCCACTTTCGTCACTAGGTCGCCGAGCATCTCTTTTGTTTCTCCATTAATCTTGGGTATATTACGTATTTCCACACTACAAGCTCTATTCTTACGTTCGAGGCTTTCTATCGTATTTTCTAGATGTGTAATGCGTTTTCGATCTTCTTTACGCTCTGATTCAAGGTGCGTTATGCGTTTTAAAAATGCATCATGTTTTTCAGACATCATTTCCACACTACTCTTGAGTTCACAGTTTTGCTCAATAATGTTGTTTATCTTGCTTATAAGATCTTCAAACCTCTATATATATATATATAGAGGTTTGAAGATCTTATTTATTTATATATATATATATATATATATATATATATCATACATGGTACGAATTATGTATTAAAAGGATTTCAGTTTTTATCATAGCGTGGACTATTTTGACAGATATAAGATAGATGAGTAAGCATTATTCGCAGTGATCAATCATATTTGATAACAGTTACGACTCCAAACTTTGGATATTAAAGAATCTTATTTGAAGAAGATATTAGAGATTTTAAGAATTACGTTAAACTGTTATTACTCAGAAAGTGATTATCATCACCCTATTTTTTTTTGTAGTCCCAATAGACGGCCTACTTTAATGTGGGATCAAAAAATTATAGTAAACGAAATGTAATTGTGAAATATTTTTCAACATACCCTTTCAGTAATATAATCAAATATGTATAAACGGCACGTAAGTATCCGACGTAGACATTCTGCTAATCGTAGAAAAATCTTGCTTATAGTTATTTATGCAACTGTGGTATAATGAGGGGTATTAAAACATGAATGTGGGTTTATCACACGAAGCGAAGCTGAGTGTGATAATAGTATCACATGAGTGTTTTAATACCTAATTATACAGTTGCATACAAGACTTTATCTACACCCATGATAAACTAATAATACATCTTCAGAGAATGATGAATATTTGATATTTTCCAATTCATGAAATCTTGGTACGCCTTTTCATACTGTTTTCTAGATTTTTCCGGTAGTAATTTGTTAGAAATGTCCTTTGCTGCATTCGAAATGTCTGGAGGTGTGTTATCAAAACTTGAATCGCTCATTTTCGTAAGTAAACAAAACAATTTGCAAAAATAATAGCGAAGAAAAATAGCGGGAATTCGAATTCCAACGAATAAGCTTTAATTTTTTTTTACGGCGCGCCGCCGCGCCGCTGTGGTAGTGCAATGCAAAGCGCGTGAATGACAGTTCTTTTTTTGAAACTCATACAGATTCCA
The DNA here is from genome assembly GCA_946251805.1 of Cybosia mesomella. Lineage (NCBI taxonomy): Eukaryota > Metazoa > Arthropoda > Insecta > Lepidoptera > Erebidae > Cybosia > Cybosia mesomella. The sequence continues at coordinate 10,437,026 of OX276392.1, forward strand.
CGCATCGAGTGGTAAGAATTTGGCTGTCTGATGAGTAACCCTTTGCGCGGAAGAGATTGAAAAAGCGAAAGGAGTGTTATTATGAAATTTCATACAACATTATAACACCCGTTCGGATGATATTATGGTTATTAGGACATTGGATGTATTAATGTTGGCAATAAGCTAACTGTTTCAGAATCTTATAAAGAGGATTTAAAGCATGGGTGTAGATAAAATATATACTGCGCATAGTGGGAAGAGTTGACTAATGGGAGCATTCGTACCTTTTTTTTTTCGTGCGGAAATCCCTTCGGATACCCCCCGCAGGCCAGCGGGGGCGGTTATGTCGGGCTTGAACCGACTAAAACCGCACGCCGTCTCGGGTCTACAGACGCCGGGGTGTAAGGTTGCCCATAGAGCATATCCCTCGCACCCCGACTGACCCTGGGCCATCTCCGGTTTCGAGATGACCCCCTCGGGTTTGGGAACCACGGTATTCCCGTCTTGCCCCGGTTTGGGGGAGGGGCGCTAGTCGCCCCACCGTCCCGGCCTGCTTCTGCTGGGGTTACAGGTGGCCTCACCCGCCACCCCCAGGCCTGCGCTCATGGAGGACTGAGGTCGTTAAGTGACCTCCGGCGCCTGAGTCGCCTGCGACCCTGAGTCGCCTGCGACTGGGAGCATTCGTACCTACAGGGAATACGACTCTCATCACTACACAGTGTTTATCACACGCTCTCAAGATATTATAGCCTTCCTGAGGTCACTAACACTCTTGAACCTTTACAGTTGCATAGCCTCCCTTGGCTATATTCCAATGAACTGAGCCTATCTTGTCCTATCTAAAACAACACGTGCATGGTTAAGATATAAATCCTATAGTATACAAACAATTTCATATGTTACCAAATAGTTGAGGTCATCTTTTCTTCGCTGCACCATAAAGACTAGTTTTACTATTAACACTTGTGTTTCCGTCTTCCTACAATCACGAGAGCTTTACGCAGAACGTGAAACATCTGCTCTTGATGCCGTCAAATATGAGACCATCATTTTGGCACTTTATAACATTTAGCACTAACAACTCATATATTGATGTCCAATAAATATAAAAGCAACATTTGTTTATCCGTATTTTATGTGAAATTCGATCGATTGCGATAACACTTAATCAATGATATTGTCAGAAGTTTACGTGAAGCCATGGGGGAAACTGTGGCTGCTGAGAAGCAAACGAAACGTCAGGAGCAGTGTAAATAATAAAAGAACACTAACAAAATCACGGTAGAATCCGTTAAAATAGTTTTATTTCAAATTTTGTCAAGTTAAAATTGATACTTGAGCAATTTAAATGACCAAACACTTGAAGACACCATCACTCGATAAAGTCCAAATGCATATTTGTCTGCCAAAGGTTAGTCCAAAAATATTACTAAAATAATTCCTGAATAGACCATTTTTGTTACTATTCTATAGTCTCTTCCATAACATTAGCTGAGAATTAACCGAATTACATAGAACTTCCTTATCCAAACTTGTTTTATGCGTCTATGAAATACACAACAATAGACTTTATTAACACGGTGAACGGTCTATTTCACTTCCCCTACCATTAATGCAGGGTCAAAAGAACACCGCTTATGGCTAACGATGACTTATTAGCGATAACAATGTTGTTATTCGCGCTTTCTTTTCATTTTCGCCTTTCAGACTGTTAGCAGGGGTGTTTAGCATACAAAACACTTTTAACCTTGTCACGACGAGTGAAGGTTGTTATTTGTTTGGTGACGTTTGATAAATTAACAATGTATACGCTGAAAGTTCACTTTCGTGTGATACGATAGTGAATCTGAATAAATGTTATCTAGAACACATCGTTAGCACGTTTAATGGACACCTTTAAGTTTATGAGTAAATAAGCGAAAGCAAAACGGCGATAGGGCTTTGTTCGCTGTGAGTCTCGTATTGGTGGTAAATAACACAAATAACCCTGGTTGGTGGAAGGCCAGATTCAGCGCGGCAATATACCACATCTCTTTTTGTCACATAAACCGACAAATGCAAATTTTAATAGTTAGAAAATATCGATTCCTATGTGTGCTTTTGATGGGTTTAATTATTTTTATGAATATCTTACCCGGATACCTTACCTAATCAAAATACGTAATTCAAACATGAATAAAAAAAATACCTAACTACTACATGAGTCGATTGCGTTTATACGCGTGGCGAATGACTCGTCTCGGCTGCGGTTTAATGAGCGTACGAAGTGTCGAGCTGAAGTGTGAGGTTTGAGATTGTAAGAACATGAGAGTCCATTCTGCACCATTAGATAATATTGTACCTGTGTACCCACTTTTGCCTTTCTTTTTTCAAATTTCGAGGATGCATAGCGCTAGCCGTGTGGCACGGTTTTAGCGTTTTGAAATTATCATGTTTAGGGGGCTTATTTGGGGTCTTAACTTTTTATGATGAAATATTTACACAATGTGTGACACAGCGTGACAACCGTGGGGAGGTCAAAAAGCTAATTTTAGCGTGTCGTTTTATGAACGACCCGTATCCTTCTAATAATATCATAAATATGAAGGTTTTTGAGAGGTTTCGATGTTTGGGTGTTTGTTACTCAATCACGTTCAAACAGCTGAACGTATCTGGCTGAAAACGGGATCAGAAAGAGCTGATGAGAATTCTATGCGGGCAGCAGCTAGTGTCAGTTTAAATTACATCTCTGTATACGTCTTCAGACATTTATACAGAATACACATGAGAATTATCAATAACCAAAATTTTTAATTGAATGACTTATTAATATTCAAATTTTACATTCCAATCCCAAATCTGTAAATTCAATAAAAATTCGCATAGATTTTACTTATCGGATCGATATTCATGCATAAAATATCATAAATGAAAGTATCAATCATTTATTCCGTAGGGTCGGACGAGCGCGATACAATCAGGGTTGCCAGCAGTGGGAATCGCTAAATGCCTTTTTATGCACCCACTTGGAGGGTGGCACTGTGATTTGAATTCGTACTGCAATGGTCGTTAATTATTCAGAGTGCTGGTATTAACTTGTGCTTCAGTAATTGTTCTATAATAATAGGGTGTATTGTAAGAATATAAGCAACCTAATGTTTATATTACTGTACTTAAAAATAAATTAATGGCAATTTTCGAGAACGGATTTAGTATAATTTACAATACACGATTATTGTACTATAAATTATGTATAATATCAATAATAAAATTTTAATAATCAAATTAAACCATTTTCAAAACCCAAAAAGGCACGGTCAAGTGGAAAATAGAAGAAATATAAATTTAATTGAAAAGAGGAAAATGCGCGTAAAACTTTTCTGTTGTAAATTATATTTGTAACATTTGTATATCATTACCAGACTACGACACGCACGTTCGTCCGTCCGTAGCATAGTTATGTGTTTTTTTTTTTTACGTGCGGAAATCCCTTCGGATACCCCGGATGGTTATGTCGTGTCTCGACTAAAACCGCACGGTGTCCTCCCCAAGTGTCCGTTGCCGGGCACCCCGGGTAAGCCCTCGAAAGGATAACCCCAGGGTTGCCGGCGGACTTTGGCCGCCACCGCGGCCTCGCCTGGTGGGGTCGGGTTTTATCCCGCTTCGGTGAGTTGGCAGGCGTGTGTAGGGCACACACGACACGCCTCCGCCACGGCCTGCTTCTGTAAGGACGGCGAGTCGGCCAACTGCCGTCCTCAAGCCCCGATCATGGAGGTCGGTAGTCCCGGGAAAAGATGAGTCTGCGGCGACCTCGCCGCAGACTGCGGAACTCGGGGGGCAGGGTTCTCTCCCGCTCCCTCTCCGCCGTCTCTTTCGCGCGCATTACCTGCTCGCAGAAAGAGGCGGCGGCGTGCCACTTGCTCCCGTCGGAGACCACGGCCCTCACCATGGTTTCTAACGAGAGAACGTCCACGCCCAGGACCGCAACGAGATCCCGGCGTTGACTCGCCCACGCAGGGCACTCCACCAGCGTGTGGAGCGCCGTGTCTTCGCCAGGATCCTCGCAGTGCTGGCATTGCGGCGTTGTCTCCCGGTGGATGCGCCACAGATACTTACCGAAACACCCGTGTCCGGTAACCATCTGGCACATCCGGTAGGAGAGGTCCCCATGGTCCCTCTCCAACCACTCCTTCATGATCGGTCTCACCGCCGCAATGGTGGATTCCCCCCACCTTGGGTGCTCAAGTCGCACCCTCCATGTCTCCATGAGTTTCTGGCTGAGCAGGGACCGCTGAGCCCTGATTTCTCGGGGCTCCGGTTTATGGCCCCGCTCCAGCGCCTCCTAGCGCCACTGGTACAGCACCCCCTGATGACTCTGACGGCCATCGCTTTTAACGGGCTGTTTAATACAGCCACGTTGCGGGCCGCCAGAGTCTCCGCCCATACTGGGGCCCCGTACAGGGCCATGCTTCGCACGATCCCCAGGTACAGTCTCCTAGTGGGGGCGTTGGGTCCCTTAACGTTGGGCATCAGCCGCGATAGCGCGGCCGCAGCCCCCCTCAGTTTCGGGACCAGACTTCGGAGATGAGGTCCGAAGTCCCATCGGCTATCGAGTACGAGCCCAAGGTACTTCATCGTGGGCTCGATGCCGATGCTTACGCCCCCTACGGTTATGCTAGTTCCCGCAGGTGGCCCCCTCCGAGGCCCGTGAAAACACATAGCCTCGGATTTGTGGAGAGCCACCTCGAGTCCCAGCCGCCGTATGCGACCCACGACTTGAGCAACCCCTGCCCAAGTCGTGGGTCGCATACGGCGGCTGAGACTCGAGGTGGCTCTCCACAAATCCGAGGCTATGTGTGTTTAGCTGTCTATGTAAGCTATTTCTGTATGTTCCATTGTTCCATTTTTTTATGTAATGAATGAGGCGTCAATCGGTTCAGTATCATGCTTTGGGTGCAATAGGCTACATTTTATTCGAAATACCTGTTAGGCCACCTACGGCGCGTGGTTTTAGTCGGTTCGAGTCCGACATAACCTCCCCTGCTGGCCGGCATCCGAGGGGATTTCCGCACGAAAAAAAAAGGGTTCGCTACCTCTTATCTATCTCTTTTCTATCTTAGCTATCTCTTACTATCTCGTTCGGACTTATCTTGACTTTTTCGGGAGTGACTGCCATCTGACCTTCCAACTTCGAGAGAACAGCAATCTACATATTTGCTAAAAGTATAGCTTTCTCAAAAAAACGTTAATAATTTTGAGAGTTCCGTGTTTCACTGAATGTAATCTTATAAAAGGAACGAATTTTGTTCGAGCACTCTCCTAAATTTATCTATCTATCTATACTATTTTAAAATTGTAAATAAGTTGTGTCTTAAATGAAAGATTCTGAACACAAAAATATTTTTGCTTGAATTCTTTTCTGTCTGTTTATTTGTTTGTCTATTTGTACGCGAACTACTGAACGGATTTTGTCGTTTTCCTATTAGAAAGGTCTTGGTCAGACTTAAAATATACCGTATGTTTGATTGCAATTGGTTGAGTAGAACCGGAGATATGACCAAAACCAATAACCAACCTCCGCGCGGGCGGAGCCTAACAAAGCAATGAGCAAGTAGTTAGCCCACAAAAGAATTCTTCTCTTTTGCCCTCCTGAAGGTCAAATGGCTTCTTCTTTCTTCGCAAAAACATAATTGTTCGTATCGTTTTAATTAACTCAGTAAACAGCAAAAAATTCGCCAATTTTAGTCCATTAGACTAAAATTGGCCATTATTTTGCTGTTCAAGTAATTTTATTCTATAATTGTTTTTGTTTTTTAAATTCAAATTATAAATTCTTTTAGTACTCTAACCTACAGTACACTGAGTGTACTGTAGGTTAGATTGGCTAAGGCCCCGAAGGTTTTGGTGAGGCCCCAAATACACCCAATCATTTATGTAAATGGTTACACCTGTAGCGTAACGGCGATGAAGATCATGTGCGTTACGCTTACAATAAAATAGTGATGTGAAATAATTGGGATTACCTGGAAAGCGGAGCCAGCAGATACATTGGACCTTTTAAAGTAAGGGCCGTATTTGACTGGTTATTTGGTTATTGTTGCATTGGATTCAGAAAAGAAAGCACTGTTTTATACTTGCATCAATATTTAATGGTTACATAAGACAATAATGCATGCAGAACACAATAAACACATCGTTCTTAAACTTATGAGCTATTTATAGTTATGTGTTATAAATAGTAAAAGGTATGAGCGGATGACTCTGGATGTGCTACACACAGTCGCCCCCGACTGTGGGAGTAAATCCGAATATCAACCGACTGTTTGATACAAAAATTACAATATTATGTTAGTGCAACGGCACTACACCAATACCAAAAAAATGTTGCCGTTAGAAGTACTTGTTGCACGGAGACGAAACGCGCTGGGCTGGCCCTACGATTATATAGCAATCTTGGGGTCAGTAAACTACCACCAGCCCAGCGAAATTTCACCTGATGCCGCTATGTGCATCAAGACTGCGACGTTTAAGTTTGAGCGTAAAAGTTGCTTGACTCAGAAGGAGGTCGGCAATTTGCGTGTGCCATTCGTAGGTGGCGACGTTAAAAACAAAGATAATCAATGAGGCCGATGTTTGACATCGGTTACCAGCAATCCATTATTCGGAACCAGGGTCTTATTGGGCGCAGGGGGGTGCTATCGGCACCTCTCAGCTGATCGTGTCAGGCGTCAGGGTGGAAGAGACCCAGGCACTGAACCGGTAGGAAAAAACCCGCTGTGTAGACAAGACAAACACGATGACATTAGAACACGATATTTGCACAACGTATCAATACTCGCGATTCACGATAATTATTGATAAAATCATAAATACCTTTTATCGCGGGTCTTGTTATAATAATTGTAAGCACCTGGCGGCACCTCCAATTTAGAAAACGACCAGAAATGGTTTTCCTTCATCATCGTTCCCCTCTCAGACTTAATGTCAAATCGCGGTCCAACAGTATGGCACAAGCACGTATTTCCGCCTCAATATGGAATTGTCGCTACTCATGTTTCATTTCACGACACGCAAACATTCTAGAAGGTTCTATGAACTTTCCTCTTTTCAAACAAATACAAACGCGTATTTAAAAGTGACTATTTCACATTTTCATTTCTTTCACGCCACCAGAATTGAGAATAAGTTTATTGGCCAAATATTACGCTCCGCCGGAATTAATCTCTTGTTCAAATATTGCAAATCGAAATTCGCCTACTGTGTGGAACGTGACGTTGAACCATCGCCAAACGCTACCCGAATCATCTATAACAGACCATCGCTTAATTAGGACCAAGTGAATTATCTAATCCGAACGCGGTTATTACAATAATAAATAACTATATAATTAAAAACTATATATTTATTACTAGCTATTTATTTACTATTAGCAATTTATTTATATCTAAAAGTAAATATGCATCAAAATGTTTGTATCAAGCCATCGATTAATAATCTGTGGCAAATGACTGTCAGAAACGTCAGAGTGACCTACCAACAATGAAAATGTAAATAGTTTTGAATAGGATCTAGATTAAATCTACAATTATAGTAATTGTGTAATTATCCTTTATTATGTAAGTAAATCGAGTGCAAGGAATGCAAACAATGTATAAATGCAATGTGAAAACTCCAATATGCAGTGTGGAACTGCCAAAATAAGGTGCGTATAGTAGCAAGTGCTACAATACCCTCCTTCTCGGGAAAAGAGGTAAACCGGAAGGTTTACCGAAAGAAACAGCAGGGGCAACCATAAAAAAGGTTTTGGTCACCTGCCTGTGTCGATATCACACGTCTGTGACAAAAAAATCCGAGAATAAAAAAACATCAGAAAATACCACAACACTATCAGTGAGTTCATCTCCTACCCACAATTCAATACCGGCACAGCCTGGAAAACCCCCTTTCAGATCCATGGAATTATCATCTCTCATCCATCACTTGACATAGCCACTCGCTTATGTGCGTCCATCATCATTTATAACCCTCTTGTTACATCACACTTCTATTCATCACTTACCTTCTTCCTCCTAATATTCCAATCCCTTATATCCACTGTCATCCATTTATACCTATTAGACTATAGTCAACCAATCAGCTCCAAAATTGAATGCATGTCGAAGAAACAAAACTTGACTGTGCATGTTGTTAGCATCTGAATATAAAAATGTGTGTGTTTTTATATTCGAAATAATAAAAACAAATAAAGGATCACCGTCACTAAGTGAAGTGTTGAACAAAGTAATGTTGAGTCATAAGCATAACCCTACGTAACGTGTACTTGGGATCGGCAGAAAACCATTGTGCTTACGACCAATATGCAATTACCTTAAGAAAAGGTATTTTGCCAATTTAATAGAAACTTAGGAGAGTCATGACACCGAATAACCGATCAAGGCTAATCTACACGCAAGATATCCTTTACATGAAATTTCCCAACTGATCCAGTCGTTAACTCACGTAACTCGTACACTACATTTGACAACTTTTTCACTACTGCGCACTTAACGAACTTCGGCGCCAGCTTGGCGGAGAAGTACTTTGCGGCGTTGGACTGCACAAAGTTTCTTCGCCAGACCACATCACCTTCCTTCGCCGAGAAGTGTCGTCTCCGTAAATTATAACGTTGCGCGTTTTTTTGGTACGCCTGAGTTAACGCTTCTTCTACCTTTTCAAAAATCGTTGCTAGCTCTGATAACGATGTAGCCGCCTTTTTTCTGTCGCCAATCGTCAGATCGTCAGCCGAAGTTGGTAAACCCCTCAAAATCGAATGGAATTGACCGTCGGTGACTATCTCACGACCAGTAGCTAAGAAGTACGGAGTATAACCTCTGGCTAGATTCACCGTGCTATTCAGTGATAGCTGGATTTGTTGTAGGTATTTAGACCAGTTTCGTTGATCTTGATCAACTAATATTGACAAACAGACCTCAGCGGTTTTATTATACCGTTCGACCGTATTTGCTTGAGGAGCATAGTGTGCAGTGTAAAAAATTTTTGGAATAGAATACCCATCACAAAAGGCTTTAAAAGGTTTGCTTTTAAAAATAGTTGCGTTGTCGCAAATAAGAATAGCGGGGGTACCCCATTTTAAAATTATTTCCTTTTCCAAAAATGAAGTGACTGTTTGAGTAGTTGCAGTGCGAAGTGGATGGAGCCACACAAATTTTGAGAAAACGTCTACAACTGACAGAATGTATACGTGACCCGAATAAGCTTTAGGGACCATTCCCTAAAGCTTATTCGGGTCACGTATATGCCTATAATATCTATGGACAAAGTGTGCATGGGAACATCTACCTCCTTTTGATTAGTCATGAGTCCGTGAGGTGGTGCATTGGAGTGCTTATAAGCCTTGCACTTATCACACCGTGCGACGAAACTCTTGACGTTCTCAAACATATTTGGCCAGTAATAATGCTCCCTAAGTTTTAAATAGGTTTTTTGAACCCCTGGGTGCACACTGCAAAAGGAGTCATGATTAGTTTTGATACATACGTCAACCAGCTCTTTAGGAATTACCAATTTCCAATTATGTATTGAATTAGAGGCTTTTGTTTTACCAAAATCTAAATAAGTTACCGTCTTGAATTTGAAAATTTTTAAATCGAGAAGGTGACGTTTGACAACCTTTATAAATTTTGGTGAACCATTCATCAGAAGTTACAGAGAGATCTCCCTTGAAAGTAATAGCATCAACTGAAATTCGGGACAGTGCGTCTGGGACTACATTAAGTTTACCTGCCTTGTGACAAATATCAAAATTAAAAGAGGATATTTGCATCGCCCATCTGGCCAATCTGCCCGAGGGGTTACTTAACGATTTGAGCCACTTGAGGCTCATGTGGTCTGTTACGACCGTAAACTTTGTCCCTTCTATGTAAGCACGAAAATGATTTATCGAATCGACCACCGCTAGCAGCTCTCGCTCTGTCGTACTGTAGTTCCTTTCGGGTTTTGAGAGTAAACGTGAATAGAAAGCTACTGGACGTTCGATTCCATCTATTTCCTGTGTCAAGACACTACCTATACCAACAGATGATGCATCACAATGAAGAACGAAAGGTTTTGTAAATTCGGGAGACGTTAAAACAGGCGCTGTTACCAGTGCGTGTTTAAGGGTATTAAAAGATTCGTTTGCTGCCTCAGACCATTGTATGCCATCGCAGCCTTTCTTCTTGCCTACCAACGCCGTCATAGGTGCTATGATGGTGGAAAAGTCTTTCACAAATCTACGATAGTATGAACATAGACCTATAAATCCCCGTAGCTGCTTGGCGGTTTTAGGCTGAGGGAAGTTCTGAATGCTGCTCAGCTTCTCCGGATCCGTGCGCAAACCTTGGGTATTGATGATGTACCCTAGATATTTGAGTTCCCCCTTGCAGAAATCACACTTTTTCAAGTTGATGGTGAGACCAGCGTCACTGAGTGACTTCCTAACGGCAGTAAGTATCTCCATATGTTCAGAGAACGTTTCCGTGGCTACCAAAAGATCATCCAGATAACAGAAGACTTTACCGTCGAACTTATGCAGAAACAGCGAATCCACCAGCCTCTGCATTTCCGCTCCAGCATTTGATAAACCAAATGGCATTCTTTTGAAGTGGAAAAGACCTCTATTTGGGACCACGAAAGCTGTCTTCTCACGAGAAGTACCTCGCCCATCAGCGCCATCCTGATCGGACAAAGTAACCTGCCAAAAACTGGATGATAAATCGATTGAGCTAAGATAGTGAGAACCACGCAGATTGTCTAAGATTGAATTAATATAAGGAAGGGGGTACGAGTCCTTAACTGTGACGCCATTCAGCTTGCGCGCGTCGAGGCAGAATCTCCACGATCCATCCTTCTTTGGAATCATGACTACTGGGTTAGACCATGGCGACCTCGACGGTTCTATGACGTCTAGCTTCAACATCTCGTCTACCTCCTTATTTAGCGCCGCTAACTTAGCAGGCGATAAAGGATAGTACCTTTGTTTAATTGGCTCACCTTGTGTAACGATTTTATGAGTAACAATGTGTGTTTTCCCTAAACCTTTCTTATCTGATGAAATTGTTTCAAATTCATTTACGATTTCTTGTAAACGATTGGCTCGTTCTACTGGTAGATCGTTTCTGGGTATCAAAGCTCCAACTTCGCACAATTCACCGCGTACACTATAATCTGTGGAGGTGCCTCTCCTAATGACATCTCCAAATTTAAAAATATCTACCAAACCAAATGCATCAGCGAAATCTATACCACATAAGAGTTCGTGATGTATGTCTGGGCAAACTAAAAAATCAAAATCGGTTGTTATCCCGTTACAAGTTATTGGCAATGACATTGTGCCAATGACTTTAATTTGAGACAAATCAGCCAAGAACACTGCAGGAACAGCAGAAGTTCCCTTAGTATGTAAATTCAAACCAAGTTTTTGAAAAAAACGATGCTTATTTGCACCTATAACTGATAGATGTGCCCCGGGATCGAGCAATGCTTCGAAACTTCTATTCATTGAAGAGAAACTTACAAACAAACGCGAATCCCCTACAAACGACGAAATTTCTGGTGTAGAGACAGTTTGTGTATGTAGTGACCTGCTCTGGGGCCTAATTAGTTTTTTTGTTTCGGCTCCTGAGTTGCAGGCTGCGCGCTTGCCTTACATTTCGAGCAGTTCTTAGTCGTCACCTCTTTTGCGCCGCACTTAAAGCATACTAAGCCTGGTATCGACCTACATACCCTGTAATTATGACCGACCTTTTTGCACTTCAGGCAGGTAGGTGGTGAGCCGCGCTTATCGGGTGACTTACTGGCGTTTACTGCATTGACCTCGCGCTTACCTGCTGGTCGAGATTGACCCAAAACACCAGAATATGCCTCATAGTTCTTGGTTATATTGACCAATTGCTCAAAAGTAGTGACATCGTTAATCGCCAACAGTTGGGCATATGAAGGCAGCATGTTGTGTTTTATTATGTTAAGTAGGTTGTCATTAGAAATAGGGTAAGTTAACCTATTGTTTAAATCTTGTACATCCAAAATAAAGAAAGAGGCGGATTGACCTGGCTGCTGCTTCATTACACGAATTTGCTTTTCTATGTTATAGCTGTAGTCCTTAGACTGGAAGAACTTTCGATACTCATTACAAATGTCAAACCATGAGCCAATTCTGTGTTGTATCGTTCGATGAAACTTTAATGCCGTGCCAGATAACAATTCCGAAAAACCCCTAACTATTGTTGAATCGTCTATTTGTCGCGCTATACGCGTTTCATTAATCCTAAGTAGGAACTCATCAACATCAGTCTCTCCGTTGTATTTAATATTAAGAGAAGCTAAATTTAAAGATTTATAATAAATATGTGCGCTTGGAGGGGGTGCCACTACATGTGCTACACTGTTGCCGAAGTTAAGGTTATCGAAATGTTCATTAGCTTTAATGGGAAATGCCTTATATGCGTGTGCAATCGGTTCTTGCGCCACGTATGTTTCGTGCGTGCCGCTATACGAAGATGTATAATGACTAGCAGTAGAGGTAGTCAACGCCTCGGTGACCGACGTGGGATCAAAGTTTACGTTGATGCGGGGACGTGTATTAACAGATTCCATTGTTATTTGTACCTCTAATGGTCGTGTATGTGGCGAGCTAGAACTAACCTGTGTAATATTATGGCTATTCATCGGTGAACCAAAGTCACCCATGTCAGCATCAGGCGTTTCAGACATTTCAAAAAGCTTATACTTAACCTCTAAATGCTTAATATAACACCAGCAGTATCACCTTAATGATAGTAATTCTATATAGAAGTTCTATACAATCTCCAAGAAAAATGCAAAAAAATTAACTTAATTTCTTTTATAAAATTAATGTGATCATTTATTTTGGCCTGATTGTCACCAATATAAATTTTAAACAATGTAAGAGATCAGACAAAACTGTTAAAACAAGCAGAATAGCAAAATAAAAAAATTTGATTTGTTCCGAGGAGAACGATGGGATTTGAAAAAATTAAATTTTAATTATTAATTCAAACATGAACACTTTAACGTTACTATATATGTTTATAAAGCATAATAACTTTCTTATAAAGATTGTATTCTAAAAAGAATATTAAAATTTGTAGTACTATCTACAAGTTTACAGAAAATTCCTTTCCGAACCCCAAATGCAACAATTGAAACAATGAAATAATGTTTTAAACCGCGCCATTCAGTGTAAATAACGCGCTATAAAAAGAATATTCGGGCGCCATTTATTGTAGCGTAACGGCGATGAAGATCATGTGCGTTACGCTTACAATAAAATAGTGATGTGAAATAATTGGGATTACCTGGAAAGCGGAGCCAGCAGATACATTGGACCTTTTAAAGTAAGGGCCGTATTTGACTGGTTATTTGGTTATTGTTGCATTGGATTCAGAAAAGAAAGCACTGTTTTATACTTGCATCAATATTTAATGGTTACATAAGACAATAATGCATGCAGAACACAATAAACACATCGTTCTTAAACTTATGAGCTATTTATAGTTATGTGTTATAAATAGTAAAAGGTATGAGCGGATGACTCTGGATGTGCTACACACAGTCGCCCCCGACTGTGGGAGTAAATCCGAATATCAACCGACTGTTTGATACAAAAATTACAATATTATGTTAGTGCAACGGCACTACACCAATACCAAAAAAATGTTGCCGTTAGAAGTACTTGTTGCACGGAGACGAAACGCGCTGGGCTGGCCCTACGATTATATAGCAATCTTGGGGTCAGTAAACTACCACCAGCCCAGCGAAATTTCACCTGATGCCGCTATGTGCATCAAGACTGCGACGTTTAAGTTTGAGCGTAAAAGTTGCTTGACTCAGAAGGAGGTCGGCAATTTGCGTGTGCCATTCGTAGGTGGCGACGTTAAAAACAAAGATAATCAATGAGGCCGATGTTTGACATCGGTTACCAGCAATCCATTATTCGGAACCAGGGTCTTATTGGGCGCAGGGGGGTGCTATCGGCACCTCTCAGCTGATCGTGTCAGGCGTCAGGGTGGAAGAGACCCAGGCACTGAACCGGTAGGAAAAAACCCGCTGTGTAGACAAGACAAACACGATGACATTAGAACACGATATTTGCACAACGTATCAATACTCGCGATTCACGATAATTATTGATAAAATCATAAATACCTTTTATCGCGGGTCTTGTTATAATAATTGTAAGCACCTGGCGGCACCTCCAATTTAGAAAACGACCAGAAATGGTTTTCCTTCATCATCGTTCCCCTCTCAGACTTAATGTCAAATCGCGGTCCAACAGTATGGCACAAGCACGTATTTCCGCCTCAATATGGAATTGTCGCTACTCATGTTTCATTTCACGACACGCAAACATTCTAGAAGGTTCTATGAACTTTCCTCTTTTCAAACAAATACAAACGCGTATTTAAAAGTGACTATTTCACATTTTCATTTCTTTCACGCCACCAGAATTGAGAATAAGTTTATTGGCCAAATATTACGCTCCGCCGGAATTAATCTCTTGTTCAAATATTGCAAATCGAAATTCGCCTACTGTGTGGAACGTGACGTTGAACCATCGCCAAACGCTACCCGAATCATCTTTAACAGACCATCGCTTAATTAGGACCAAGTGAATTATCTAATCCGAACGCGGTTATTACAATAATAAATAACTATATAATTAAAAACTATATATTTATTACTAGCTATTTATTTACTATTAGCAATTTATTTATATCTAAAAGTAAATATGCATCAAAATGTTTGTATCAAGCCATCGATTAATAATCTGTGGCAAATGACTGTCAGAAACGTCAGAGTGACCTACCAACAATGAAAATGTAAATAGTTTTGAATAGGATCTAGATTAAATCTACAATTATAGTAATTGTGTAATTATCCTTTATTATGTAAGTAAATCGAGTGCAAGGAATGCAAACAATGTATAAATGCAATGTGAAAACTCCAATATGCAGTGTGGAACTGCCAAAATAAGGTGCGTATAGTAGCAAGTGCTACACACCATTATATGAACCGGATCTCCTTAGTAAACGGCCAACGGCCAAACAATGGATTCTAATAAAATTTTGCTTTGCCTGCCCTAACCCGGTATATCGGATCAGATTAGGAATGAAACAAAAAATGTCAAGATGGTCTGAATAGAGAAATCTTATCCATAACCATACACAATGACCTAAGTTACTAGTAGGAACAGCACTACTGTCATATCAATCATTAATTCATACATCTCCACCACTCTCCATCACTACCTTAGGTACCGATGATCCCCGGCCCATAGTGTTGCTCGACGAGGTGTGCAAGCTCTTTGAAAGAGTAATTGCGAAGCGCCTCGTCGAGCACCTCTCAAGAGTGGGGCCGGACCTGGCGGACGGCCAATATGGCTTCCGCCAGAGGCGCTCCACCGTGGATGCCATCATGCGCGTGAGGGCTCTGGCGGAGGATGCAGTAGCCCGGGGTGAGGTGATGAAGGCGGTGTCCCTGGACATCGCCAACGCGTTCAACACCTTGCCCTGGAGTTGTATTAGGGAGGCGCTCGTGTATCACGAAGTGCCTCTCTACCTCCGCCGCATAGTCGGGGCGTATTTGATGGAGAGAGCCGTCATCTACCCAACCGTGACCGGTCTCGGTCGGCGTGAAATGTCGTGCGGTGTTCCACAGGGATCGGTCCTGGGGCCGCTCCTGTGGAACATCGGATACGATTGGGTGCTTCGCGGTGAGCTCGTAGGCGGTGCCGCCGTCACGTGCTACGCGGACGACACGCTCGTAAAGGCCACGACCGCGGTTGCTCAAGTCATTGAGTGGATCCGGCGGCTGGGTCTCGAGATGGCTCTGCATAAAACCGAGGCCCTGTTCTTTCATGGGCCTCGGAGCAAGCCACCCGAGAGATCCAGTCTCATCGTGGGAGGAAATCGCATCGGCATCAAGCCCCAAATGAAATATTTGGGGCTCGTGCTCGTCGCTCGACGGCCGATGGGACTTCGGAGAGCACATCCGAAGTCTGGCCCCCAAATTGAAGGGCACAGCTCTCGCTCTGGCTCGGCTGTTGCCCAACATGAGGGGGCCCGATGACTCCTGCAGGAGACTCTACGCGGGGATCGTGCGGTCCATGGCCCTGTATGGGTGCCCAATATGGGCGGAGGCCCTGAGGACCAGAACTGTGCGGATGCTGCGCGCTCCGCAGCGAGTGATGGCCATCAGGGTCATCCGCGGGTACCGCACGATCTCCTTCGAGGCGGCGAGTCTCCTTTCCGGAACTCCGCCATGGGACCTGGAGGCGAGAGCCCTTTCGCCACTGGTACAGTTGCGCGGGAGCAGGGACGGAACCCCGAGCCTCGTGAAATCGAGGCCGTGCAGTCCCAGCTCCGCCAGGCCATCGTGTGAGTGGAAGGAACGACTTGGGCGACCAAGCGCAGGGCACGCCGCAATAGCGGCGGTAAGGCCCATCATGGAGGATTGGCTAGAGAGGCGACACGGAAGCCTCTCGTACCGACTAGACGCAGGTGGTCTCCGGGAAGGGATGCTTCGGGGACCACCTGCATCGGATCAGGAAGGACTCGCCTGAGTGTCATCACTGCGACGCGAGCGAGGACTCAGGGCTGCACACGCTGGCGGACTGCCCGGAGTGGGAGGCGCCGAGGCGTGACCTCGTGGCAGTCATCGGGGTGGGAGTCCTCTCGCTCGGCAGCATTATTGCGGCAATGCACCTCCTTCAGCGAACATGTAATGCTCGCGAAGGAGGTGGCGGAGCGCGCCCGGGAGAGATTTAGAACTCTCCCGGCCCGCCGAGCCCGCAACTTGCTCGCCGCGCGTCGCAGGCGACTCAGGCGCCGGAGGTCGCTTATCGACCTCCGTCCTCCATGAGCGCAGGCCTTGGGGTGACAGGTAAGGCCGCCTGTCACCCCAGCAGAAGCAGGCCGAGACGGTGGGGGGGGGGGGGACAAACCGGGGCAAGATGGGGACACCGTGGTTCCCAAACCCGAGGGTCTCAATCTCAATTTAAAAGGTAGCTAAGTGATAAATTATTTATTTTCCACATCTTACCTTTAAAAAAATATTTATAAATATCAATAGCAACTTTATCATCATAAATGCTAAAAAATATATCCATCAACAGATTTTTTGATGATTTTTGCTTCATGGCAATCTGTTTTCCAACAATAAGCCACTTCTTTGTATGATTTCTCAATTTATGTTTTCCTCAAGATCCATACTTGTATGAAAATTCATTTCACACGACTCTCTTGATGTCAAGTGGTAAATCTTTTATGTAGGCTCGGTATCGGTAAAAAGAAGTGACTTTTTAGCCGGGTATGCTGAAGAGCGTTGTCTCCACTGAGAGCGTGTGCCAGTTTGTTTACATGGACGGTCAGTTTCTCCTGATATTTCAGGTTGATTTGAGCTATTTCCTGCCGAACTGTTTGTAGGCCAAGCTCGAGGTATATGTATCTATTACTTATACAATGAGGGATGCCTAACATTGTTCTCAGAGCTTTGGTCTGGAATCTCTCCAGGATATCTATATTACTGTTGCTGGCCGTTCCCTACAGTTGTATTATCAACTGATATATAACAACGTAATTGCAGATTTATAGAAAATACTAGTAGGTATAGGTTTAGAAATATGCCTCGATTTTTCAGCTCTAGCTCGAAATTTGCTTTTTCAAAGTCAAGTTTGCCTTTTAGTTTAAGGACGGCAGTACAGTACCCTCTTAGAGTATCATATGCAGCAAAACTGTCATTTATAGTCGTTAATAAGTGAGGCAATATTAATTCCACGGTCTAGTCAACCTATTTATGCAAAGCATGAACGACTCTCTCACCTGCTACTTCGTGGTATATAAATTGCATGAATTCTGGTCACCGAAAAATATTAATATATGTAAATAAATTTAAATTCAGCCATATTAACAACATCCCACAACTTTACATAATTAAGTACTGATTTGTATGCATAGCTACTTCTACTTAACATTTTAAACGAACCTGAGCATATTTCGACGTTGATATTTAACACTTTAAGTGAACCTTTATAACACATAAATTCCTATTCCGTGATAATATTTACATTCATACATCTTTTTAAGGTTATTTTATGTATTACTAGACATTGCCCACGGCTCCGCCCATGTGAAATTGAGATAAAAAGTACGGTAGCCTATGTGTTATTCCAGACTATAATCTATCCCTGTATCATATTTCAACCAGATCTGTTCTGCCGTTTAAACGTGATTGAGTAACAAACATTCAAACATCTTCACAAACTTTCACATTTATAATATTAGTGGGGTTAAACAATAATGATTTATTACTATACATTAGTTCTCCAGGACTCCGTGTAGCGCAGTTGTAAGTATATTTTTTACGTTTGACACGTTGAGTCCCGTTGAACCGTTTCTCCGATTGACATGTGGAAGGGGAAAAAGGCATACCGCAATCATATCTCGGCAAAGTTATACCCATGAGAGTACTTTGCTTTAATTTTTTTTTTCAAAAATAATGATAATTTATGTACCCAAAGAAATTTGACAGCAATTTGGCAGAATTTTGGCAACCACAAATTTGTGTTACATTAAGTTTTACAATTTGTGTCTGGTAGTTCAGCAGCAGATGCTACTGCTGCTGCTATGCTTTTGACCCGTATTTGAGCTAACAGCGCCTCCACCCCAACTTCTGGGTATATTGATCATTACTGAATTTTATTATATTGTGGAAAAGTGGTAATAAATTTATAAAATAAATGAAATAAGAAACATGTATCCCCTGTGTGTTATGTGTGCGTTGTGTGTATCTTATGAGGGTATGGATTTGTATGTATGTGTATAGGTATGTGTATAAATGTGTGCTTAACTGAGTGAGATTGCGAGGAGAGTAACATCGTGTAACTATGATACTTTTCTGGTACCTACTTTTCTGGTAGCTTCTGCTTGCTCGAAGATAGACAAAAATTCACCAAGCTTCACCATGGTTGGACATGACCACTAGTAATGACGGAATCAAATCGACTAAAATGACACGGTGTTTCGTTACGGGAGTCTGTTGCCAGGAAGCCGGGCATAATGTAGGTAGAAAGTCCCCAGATCAGTGTATTCCGCTAGAAATGGACTATGTGGGTTTAAATTCCGTCGGGAATTTCAACTTTTTCCTATTTAAATAACAAAAATTAAATGATAATGTCGAGATTAAGTAGGATAAAATAAAAATATAAAACCCGCATACTAATCAAATTCATTATTGAAAGTAAACAGCGTATTGTAAGCGTATATTTGAAGAATGAAAGCCTATTTTATGACGGTCTTTGTTAGGCTAATGCAACTTATCGTTATGGACGCGCCCTAATCTATACAATTTCCATTAGTTACTTTGAATCATTATGCGCTGTTTAAAAGGATTCTTTGCTAGAAAAATATAGCTGTTTTATCAGACTAGGTGTTTTCAAACATCTAGGCAAGTTAAGAAAAATAACTTGGGAGTAATCACCAGGGGTGTGTGTTGGGTAACCTCCTCGAGTGTCGCTCCGATTCCGATCCCGCTGCAGTCCGGGGGGAACGGAATCGGAGCGGCCGGTACACCCTGGGCGGCGGTCAATGGCTTCCCCTTCACCCCTTCATAGGGTTGGCATTGATCGTCGGCCAATACCCAACGTGGCGGGAACACATCGCTCTCCGTACTCCTCTGCTTTCAGAGGAGACAGGATGAGCGATGCTGTTAGTGGTGAGATGGCCCAGGGTCAGCCGGGGTGCGAGGGATATGCTCTATGGGTAACCTTACACCCCGGCGTCTGAAGACCCGAGACGGCGTGCGGTTTTAGTCGGTGCAAGCCCGACATAACCGCCCCCGCTGGCCGGCGGGGGGGTATCCGAAGGGATTTCCGCACGATAAAAAAAAAAAAAAAGGGGTTTAATCACCAAAAATAATAGGTTTGTTCTCAGATTCGGGGCGGTGGTGCGTTGCGCGCCCTCCCTTTTTCCGGAGGCATGACGAGAACACCGTGGTTCCTAAACCCGAGAAGGCCATATCGAAACCGGGGATGGCCCTGTGTCAGTCGAAGCGGGGGAAAGGCCTTATGGGCCGGGCCACCTTACCACACGGTATCTGAAGACCCGAGAAGGCGTGCGGTATTATTCGGTTCGAGCCCGACATTACTGCTCCCGTTGGCCGGCGCGGGGCGGTATCCGAAGGGATTTCAGCACGAAAAAATAAAGGTTTGTTCTTAGATTAAATATAATAACAACGTATGCATACAAGTTCATGCTATCTATATTATAGGTAGGTAGATTCAATGAAAAAAGTTGTTGAATACTAGCAAATTTACAAACGATCTTTAGAAACAAAAGAATAAATATTGATGCCTAGGTATTTTGTAAACTTCAGACGATGAAGTGAATATACGTGGGACACTCAGAAAGTTTTGCGAAAATAAAAAAAAGTGTTCTATAGGTAAATATTTTTTTATTAAATCTTTTCAAAGTACTCTCCACCAGCCTCTATACAAAGTTTGAGCCTGCTCAAACGTTGACAGCGCATCTTCCGGCGACGAAAATTGTATCCCTTTGAGCTGATTTTTTATTTTCGGGAATAAATAGAAGTCGCACGGTGCAAGGTCAGGGCTGTAAGGCGGGTGACCTAGGAGTTTAACCGGAGTGCTGTCCAGGAAGTCCCTCGTTTTAAGCGCGGTGTGTGCGGGCGCGTTGTCATGGTGGAGTAGTATCCCGCGGAGCCCTGTGTTTGGTCGCTTGTAGCTCACTACAGAGAAAACTTCTGCCAAGCATTTGGTAGTGTACCATTCAGCGTTGATGCTTCTTTGATTTCGTAAAGGGATTGATAACAAGTAGCCAGACAAATTGAAAAAACTCGCGATCAAATCTTTCCTCCGCTTCTAGATCGCTTCACTTTGGTAGGTGTTGATTCATTTTGAAACACCCAAACCGTCGACTGGCGTTTTGTTTCTGGATCATACTGATAAATCCACGACTCATCACCTGTAATGATGTCATAAACACGCCGAGACGCGCCTGCTTCAAACTTGTTTATCATATCACGACACCATTCCACCCGGGCCTGCTTCTGAACATCGGTGAGATTGTGCGGCACCCAGCGTGAAACTATCCTTCTCACACGAAGATGCACGTGTAGAATCTCGTGAAGGCTTCCCAATCCAATCTGAAGAATGTGCTGAATCTCTTGATATGTGACTCGTCTATTATCTTGGATTAAATTTTTCACTGCTAGCACGTTTTCTTCCGTAACAGCCATCAAAGGGCGACCACTTCTTTCTTCATCCTCCAAAGTCAGTCGACCGCGCTTGAATTCGTTATACCAACGATACACGGTTGCCTTGGAAGGGCCTTCATCCATGAATGCCATTTGAAGTCTATCGTACGATTCGTCTGGTTTCAGGCGACACTTGAAATCGTACAAAATCATAGCGCGAAAATGTTCCCGACGCAGATCCATTTTTCAATGATACACAATAATTGAAATTATCTTGCAAAAAATGTAGAGAGAAATTTTGAAATTGGAACGCACTTATTTTTACTCATAAATAATCATATTTTAGAAATAGATTATAACTGACCAGTCTCTCATATATAAAAACTTTTTTTCGCAATACTTTCTGAGTGGCCTGGTATTTATATGTTGTTTATTACTCTAAAAAGGTTTAGAACTGTAATATGTAAATTGGAATTTGTTAAGCTACTTCGCCCTAACCGTGACTCGTGAGGTACAGTCAGCGATGTAAGTCCAACACAGTTCAACTTATTATTTATCGAGCTATATCACGCCTCACCCTAGGGTAAGGGAGAGGCGGCAAGATAAGCCCGGCGAGGCAAGCAGCAGTCGGCCAGGGCAGAGGAACCGCCAGACTATTCGGGCATTGTCAAGTAAGACCGCTCTCTGAATCGTTATTATTATTATTATTTCCAATGGGGACACCGGTGGCCGGCGGGTGATCAACCTTACCTGAGTGGGCCATTTTACCAATTTCCTCTGGTCCTTCTTTTCGGCGAGGACAGTTTAACTTGATACTACTGAAAATAGTAAACAAAAATAAAATATATAGTCGTTTAAACGAGGGTACTAACCGGCTTTACGTGACATAATGTATAGTAAGTATTGGTGCAGTCAGTCCGAGGAAACAAAGCAAGCAACGTGTTGTTATCCCTATTATACGAAAGCTAGCTTTTTACATTATGCCCCATTACGTACTAACAGTACCCGGCGCTTGGGTTGGCACATCGGGAAGAAGAGTCAGAGTCCGGCTAAGAGAGTTGTAGAGCGTTCTCTCAATCGCACATCAGACTGACAGTTTAATGTAAAGTTATCAAACTGTCTGTCCGATTTGCGATAGACAGTACGCTCTACAAAATCTACCCAAGCCATTCTTAGTCGGACTCTGACTCTTCTTCCCGATGTGCCAACCCAAGCGCCGGGTGCTGTAGCTCAGTGCTTATAATAAGTGTAATTATTATTACTTTATTATTTTTTTAATACAGAGATCGTTTTTAAAGTGTTCAGTAACTTTTGTGGATGATTGTACATTCCGTTGTTAAAGTCTAGCTGTCAAACCGAACGTTTACATGGTTTTATCTTGTTTACCCAGCCCGTGGCCGACACATTTGATTACAATTGAAATTTGTTGCGAGGGTTGTAGATTTGATAAACTTAGGGGTTTGATGTAACGGGTAGTGGAGGGAAAAATAATACTGGATATTTGTTTTATGTTAAGTACATTGGATTCTATGATTGTTGAATTATTAAAAGACCTTCTCGAAGTATTTTAGTAAATTATTACTACTAGAAGTTGGTCAGACGTTACTGTTGTCCTCGTTAACCCTTCTATGATAATAATAAATGTTTATGTTAATAGTGGGTTCATGACTCGTGTACGATGTTTTGTAAATAGAGTGAAAGCTTTAATAGCCTTTAGTATTGAAATCATTATTATTGTAAATAAAAAAATAGGTATACCTTTAGATAATAGTTTTATTTCAATGTGTGACATTCGCGTAAACTTCCGACAATATCATATAGGTATACCTGTTTATGGTGTTTATTTTACATCATAAATTAACAGCACAGACATGAATAAAAAGTAGATAAGTTGAATGTATAATGGGCGGCCGTATGGCCTTATCACTAAAATATATAGGTACTAAGTATGACCCAAAATGATATATTTGGGGCTCGTCCTCGACGGCCGATGGGACTTCGGAGAACATATGCGAAGCCTGGCCCCCATCGTGCGATCCATGGCTCTATATGGGTGCCCAATATGGCCCTGAAGGCCAGAAGTGTGCGGATGCTGCACGCTTCGCAGCGGGTGATGGCCAACAGGGTCATCCGGGGGTACCGCACGATCTCCTTCGAGGTGGCGAGTCTCCTTGCCGGAACGCCACCATGGGACCTGGAGGTGAGAGCCCTTTCGCAACTGTATCAGTGGCGAAAGAAGGCCGTACAGTCCCAGCTCCACCAGGACGTTGTGGTGGACATTTCGGACTCAGGGGGTCATAACTAGACCTCCTATGAAGATTTTTTTTTTAAATTCGACAGTAGTCAAGAAACCAATAGGTAGATCGATTTCATCGAAATCTACCTTTTTTTTTTTTTTTTTTTTTTATCGTGCGGAAATCCCTTCGGATACCCCCCCGCGTGCCAGCGGGGGCGGTTATGTCGGGCTTGAACCGACTAAAACCGCACGCCGTCTCGGGTCTACAGACGCCGGGGTGTAAGGTTGCCCATAGAGCATATCCCTCGCACCCCGACTGACCCTGGGCCATCTCCGGTTTCGAGATGGCCCCCTCGGGTTTGGGAACCACGGTGTCCCCGTCTTGCCCCGGTTTGGGGGAGGGGCGCTAGTCGCCCCACCGTCCCGGCCTGCTTCTGCTGGGGTGACAGGTGGCCTCACCCGCCACCCCCAGGCCTGCGCTCATGGAGGACGGAGGTCGTTAAGCGACCTCCGGCGCCTGAGTTGCCTGCGACGCGCGGCGAGCAAGTTGCGGGCTCGGCGGACCGGGAGAGTTCTAAGTCTCTCCCGGGCGCGCTCCGCCACCTCCTTCGCGAGCATTACATGCTCGCAGAAGGAGGTGGCGGCGGCCCACGCGCTCGCGCTCCGCACCATTGCCGCAATCATGCTGCCGAGCGAGAGGACTCCCACCCCGATGGCTGCCACGAGGTCACGCCTCGGCGCCTCCCACGCCGGGCAGTCCGCCAGCGTGTGCAGCCCTGAGTCCTCGCTTGCGTCGCAGTGATGACACTCAGGCGTTGGCTCCTTCCTGATCCGATGCAGGTGGTCCCCGAAGCACCCCTTCCCTGAGATCACCTGCGTCAGTCGGTAGGAGAGGCTTCCGTGTCGCCTCTCCAGCCAATCCTCCATGATGGGCCTTACCGCCGCTATTGCGGCGTGCCCTTCATCGAAATCTACCTAATAATTACAATAATTCACGCGTGATGCTGTGACCAAAAAAATAGGGATACATTTTCATGTAGACATAGATGTATAGATTAGCTTCATACCAAAAGGTCTTCTTAGTCAAGTAAGTGCCAATTCTAGTTTCATACAAAGATGACACTTTGTAGTCCTTCTCCTTCCTTTCTATTATTTAGTTTGTTTGAATTTTTTGGAAAAAATAAATTCTGTACAAATAAATGAAATTGAAATTAATGTTTCGACCGTTAAAATAACAACTTTTCGATGAATATATATTATATGAATGTGTACAGTAAGGTAATTACAAAAAAAAAACAACTTTAAATGCTTTGTCTATCTGTCTGTCTGTCTTTCTGTCTGTTTGAATGAGGTTAACTCTGGAACGTTTGTGCCAATTTTTATAGGATTCTCACTGGCAGACACCTAAGGTTCCAAGGTCTAACATAGGGTACTTTTATTTTTGTAATAAAATTAGGGTTCCGCGCAAAACACAACCCAGTGGTAAGTCCACGCAAACAAACTTACGAGCACAGATTGTGGTTAAATAAAAACTGTGTCCTATATTTTGTCTTGTTATTAGGACAATCGATTTTAGATAAGCCATCTTCATGGTGGCTTTGTGAGGGATTGAAAACTTTATTTTGTTTTGATGTCCGTCCGATGTTTTGCGGTTTTGTTCCAGTAATTTATTTTTAGATGCTTTTTATATTTTTGTTAGTTAAATGCGAGTAAAGAACCTTTGTACTTACGTTAGTTTTAAGGAATTTATTTCATACGAATCGCATTAATGGTAACAGTTATTCTGCGATTGAATGAATGCGATCCACCTCAAATGTATGAGACACTTAACAGCCGACACACAGACGTGCACTTAATATAAACCTCAAGGGACGCTACGTGGGAGTTTTATTTTTATGGTTTATTTATAGGTATATTAAGCAGGTACATATGCGAGTAATAAGATTAGTGGATAGAAATAAGAATACAAGTATATAGGAAGGAGGCATGAGATAAGATAACTCCAATCACAGCGATTAAACCGGTTTATATTAGTCACCTGGCAGTAGATGATAGTTAACAAAAACATTTGCAATATTTCAAAATTTTGCGAAGGATTTTAAGCAACCGAACGTAGAAAATAAACAAAGCACAATGCAGTATCAGTGCAGTGACTTTATTTTGATGTCCAAATGAATAATATAATGAAAATAAACATTAAAAATCACATTCGTATAATGACATTTTGAAGCAATCAGTATGCTTAATTTTCTGGGTGGGACCTGAAGCCGTGACTAGTCCCTTTCTAGGCAGAATACTATGACCAACTGAGTTATAGATATCCGAATTTCTTTCATACATACGTTTTCTGGAGACGCAGAAGGCATCTACCTCTGTTATTAAACCTCTCATGCATTCCATGAAAGTTTTAATGACAGTAGAGGAAGCTCATAAAGTTTATAAGGACATAATAATATGGGTGAGAAAGAGAGGCCTTAGGACTCCTTTTAAATGAGAAATGTCTAGACTTCTCACAGTTGATTTCACGGCAGAATTCTAAGCAAGAAGAGCCGGACGTCGGAGGTGAAAGTGGCAGGACGATTAGGAATAGACTGGACTGGGCAATTAGTATCTAAAAAGTACACCATACGATCTCAGAAAGTTTTACCTACTGACCTCCTACCATCATTATGGAGATAGCACACACCGATTTTGATGATGATAGTCTAAAAACTGACCTACATGTTTCATTCTCTTAACTAGTATCTACCACATTACCACAAATTCACTGTAGGTGGGTGAAGATTTGTTTTTGTTTTGTATACTTAGTTTCTTTTAAATTTTTATATCTGCTCGTAGATTGTGTTATAATTTATAATCCTAAGTTTTGATAACTCATTGAAATAAAACTATCTTTACCTACTAACTAGATATTTTGATATTTACATTGAACCCGATTCATAATAGTATGAGTCGGCTTAAATTTAAATATCAAAATAAGATCAGATAAATCGCGATTCATTCCCTAGTACTGGTATATCCTTCGTAGTTTTTTATTGCTATAGTTTTTTGATTATGACGATTGTAATGTTTCTTTTTAATAATAATAAAAAAACCTAAACTGAAATGGAAATGGCGGTCATTTAAGCTACGAGTATAACATACAAACACAAACGTGTATATTTAGGGTGACTGATTACAAAATAATCACACGTTCTTAATGATAACAACTGTTATCAATACCCATTCTCCATTATAAGCGAGTAATTACTCGCCGTTGCTACAAAGAGACTTGCCACAGTGACATGTCTTGTGAACAATAGCCCTGAATTGTAAATATACCCTAATAGTATCTCTGCTTGGTTGTGATAAAATCTTAATTGTATGTGGACTGGGTTATTCTACTGATATTATAAATGTGAAAGTTTCTTACGCTATCACGCATACATGGCTGAACGAATTTGAATGAAATTTGGCACAGAGATATATTATAGTCAGAAATAGCACACAAGCTTTTATCCAGAGAATAGGGTATAGCTAGTATTAGAAAATAGTGAAACGCACATAATCTCAACAATTTTTGATTTCTTTATTTAGGACAATACTTGGGTAAGAGTCTTAAAAATTGGTATAGTTGGGTATTGCTAGTGTTCAAAGACTATAAAATACCTTCTGTAGCACCACTTATTTGCTTCCATGATAGTTTAATAATATTATA
This sequence comes from Cybosia mesomella, assembly GCA_946251805.1. Taxonomy (NCBI): domain Eukaryota; kingdom Metazoa; phylum Arthropoda; class Insecta; order Lepidoptera; family Erebidae; genus Cybosia; species Cybosia mesomella. The sequence continues at coordinate 10,464,190 of OX276392.1, forward strand.
TTGAGAAACCTTTCATAAACCTGTCTAAAGACATATTATATCTAAACCAACGTTTCATTAGCTAAACTTGTGGTCTCACGTAATGGGAGGCGAATCGTAAACTAATAATCATATTTTTAATTGTTCAAAATCATTAAAATTTCAGGTCTTATAAGTATGAGTATTTTTACCCAACGGCAACCATCGGCAACGAATTTTATCCGCCTGCGTGGAATACCAAAATAGTCGTTAAGGTGTCTGGAATTTTTCTTTCCGTAATAATATTTTATAACGTATGAATGAAATCGGTAAAATAGTATAGAGAAAAGTTAGTGGAAAAACAGCGTTAAATGAACGAAGATTATAATAAAGGAATTAGATGTTTACCAAAATTAAAAAAAAAGAAGGTCAAATTGTAAAGATCCAGAAGGATCAGTTAAAACATCCTGATAGCGGTACAGGTGTTAAGAAAGGGACTAATACCACAGATTACCTAATAGTTGGTACTAATACTAGGTCATATTACGTGAAAAATTAAAAGAAAATTTTTGATTACAAAAATAAGAATGTCTAATAATAGGTTCCCCGCACACATGCAGATTCTGTCCTCAGTGCCATTGTTGCATATTTAAGGGTTCGTAATAAAAAAATGACCGAACTTTAATAGAGCCCGGTATTACAGTACATGTACAGTCAGCAACAAAAGTAGCTTAACAAATTCTTATTTGTTGAGCACCATAGCTCTTAACTCTTTCATAAAATAATTGACAAATGAAATGTGTTAATTGCATACTCTGGAGATTATAAAATAATTATGCGTCAATTATTGGTCCATGTATACCAATGTAAAAAAGAAAGATAGATAGATAGATAATTCTTTATTGTACACTAAAATCATTAGGGATACAAATTTGGAACATTTATAGTTAAAGGCACAATGGGCGGCCCTAAAAGTGATATCTTCCAGGCAACAGGTTTGTAAATTTTTTGTGTACATCAACTCTTGTCGTTGACTGTACAACGGAGTCAGAGAGTATAGATAGTGTATACAGATACGTGTTAATAACACAGTTTTCCACAGATAATATAATTAATAAAGGATATACAACAAATCTCCTAGAGAAACCCCACGCATATCCCGTTCCATAGCTCGCTGTGTGACCCCGAGCTTCCTTATGAGGCCCAACAGCAGAGCGAGTCAGCAAGCTAAAGTGGCAGTTGGCAGGGCACATAGCTCGGAGAACCGATAGCCGATGGGGCAGAAAGGTTCTTGAGTGGAGACCACGTGACGGCAAGCGCAGCGTAGGAAGGCCTACCGCAAGGTGGACAGACGACCTGGTAAAGAGCGCAGGGACTCGGTGGATGCAGGCCGCTACAGACCGGTCAAAATGGAAGTTAATGGGGGAGGCCTATGTTCAGCAGTGGACTTCCTACGGCTGATATGATGATACAACAAATAGTTCTCAAGTTACGGCGTGACCAAGGGAAAGAGGTATTTCATTTTTATTTATATACCTACATTTTTTGGTTGTTACTTCAAATTAATTGTCACTGAAGGATCATTTTCAAACATTTGAAATAGTAGACCCAGACCTCTGATAGACAAAGAATAGTGTACTAACCTAAATATTATATAGAAAAAATATAGCGATCAAAAGATATCTGCAATGACAACGCTAAAATATTGTTCAATACGTAATGTTCGATAATATTTTCCATTTACATAAAATGTTCGGTGTAAGTAATGCGAGAGTTTGCTATATTTTTTTCTTATCTATTTTTCGTACCATATTCAACGGCAAACATATCATGCAGACATGATTGAAACAAATAAAGGTTTATATTTAATATAATACCGTTGTGAACTGAAAATCCATTACATCCATGAAAGTCCATTAAAAATTACTAGCATTAAAATATTCATAATTTAACAAGTAATAATTACAAAAATAAAAAGCCATTCCTCTTACCTTTACTGTACATACCTGTTGAAAACATACAATTTGTTTCAAAAGTTCACCATTTGGATTTTTATAATTTCAATATACACTAGCGCAAAAAAGACAAATCTAGTGACGTATCATTCATCAAAATCAGTATAACAGTAAAACCTTATTCATATACATACTTATTATTATATAAAGGTCAAACACAATGTATGTGTTGCTTCGCCGCACTCGGATAAAATTGCATTGAAGTGCATGAAACATACAGTAAGATAGACATTTTTAAATAAAAATGGTAAAAGAATATTGACATCAATCCGATATGTAGAGCAACGGGAAATATTTGGGTGGGCGAAGATGAAGAATGTTCATGGAAAGCATTGTTGTTGGGCGTTTGTACATGTTTTTGTTCGAAACATTTATGCTCAATGTGTTACACTTGTAAGGGTGAGGTTAGACTGCCGAGGATTGTTGTTAAAATAGGTTTTGTAGTTTGTAACGTAATAATCCCAATATCTCAGACAACCCCGTTGGAGTAAATTATTTATAAATCTAAAATCAAATATATGAAAATACAGAAATATGAATATGAATAAATATATGAACTTTTGGAACTGGTCGTGGATGGCCAAATCCGAAACAATGATCAATAGCGAAAAATGTTCAAAAGAATCTTGAGAACATTGAGCATTTTTCGTTATTCCTCATAGTTTTGGATTTGGCCAGTTGAAAAATTGAAAGAAAAGTTGAATTGAAGTTGAGTTTGAATGAAAAGTTGAAAATTCGCCCTGTATTACATTGTGGGAACTTATTTATTATAAAATGGTCAACCTCACCTCTGGCGCAGGCTTCCCTCTCAGGGTCGGACGGTAGTCGCTTCCATAAAAGTCAAAATAAACCAAAATTGGTAAACAATATTTAAGTTTTGAATGTAACCATGACAGGAGCTCAGGTGAAAAAGCAAAGGAGTCTGTATTTTTTCACTTCTATATTTGGTTTAGAGAACTTTAAATATATAAGTTTTAGTTTAGTTCGAATCATTATCAATTAAATTAACTTCTTCAAAAACAATATGTGAAATATCGAAATAAAACTATTTTTAACGGATTCTATCGCGATTTATTTGATATTGGGAGTCTCACCATGACCATGGCTGCTGAAAAGCAACCGAAACGTCGGCATCAATGTAAAATTTAAATTAACATCGAGTAAATCGCGATAGAATCCGTTAAAAACAGTTTTATTTCAATGACATTCGCGTAAACTTCCGACAATATCAATATATTACTGAAAGTATAGAAAATAGGTTTCAATATTTTCACCGCACCGTTTATACAAAACGTCAGAACAACTTTTTCTAAATAAAACTCCACAGCCGTCACGTGCCTTTTGTGTCCTCGCCTTTGCCTGCCAATCGAAACAAATGAATGTTGTGTTAAAATCCACAGGCGCCTTGTTTACGGCTCGGACGTTTATGGACGAATAATATAACGATTTATTACGATTCGACCATGTTTATGCAACTTATTTCTTATTCAGTAAGTAATTGTGAATAGGAGACATTTTTATGCCGATATCTTCAATTTGAATATCGGTGCCAAAGTAAATCGATTGTAATAATTTCAATGTGTTATTTACTTTCATAACACTATCATCATCATCAGCTTTAGACCCAGTTGCATCGAAAGTTTGTACTTTGGAGCCCGGGTCCACTTTCCTACTCTTTCTCTTGATTTGGCTGATCTTGACTTTTGCGGGAACGTCTGCCATCTGACCTTCACACCCCAAGGGGCAAGTTTGCTCTAGAATACAGTCCGTTAAATAGCAAGTGTAATGGCTAGCAGTTGTGGTTGGCTTGCGCCCCGAAGCTCTTGGTGGGGCCCCCATACACCCCTATAGGAGTCGGGGTGCGAGGGATATGCTCTATGGGCAACCTTACACCCCGGTGTGTTAAGACCCGAGACGACGTGCGGTTTTAGTCGGTTCAAGCCCGACATAACAGCCCCCGCTGGCCGGCGGGGGGGTATCCGAAGGGATTTCCGCAGGTTAAAAAAAAAAAAAACTACGCTGTTGGGTTACTTTATGGATTAACTCGAGCGTCAGTGTCATATTTTGACCTGTGAGTCAAAAACGAAGGTTTTCGACCGGTGCATCCTGCCTGTTATAGGCAGGATGCACCGGTTGAAAACCTTCGTTTTAAGGCATTGCGGTAAGGGTGAAAAGCGAACCCCACGTAATTTGCTAAACACTACCCAACCACCTGATCGAAATCTCACGCCTTATAATATTAGCTATTTACCAGTGAAAATTCCGTCAAAATCAAAATCAAAGCCACTTCGGAGATTTGCCGGAATAAACAGACTGAAAGATAAAAGTTAAAAAAAATGCTATAAGTCTCATGCATTCATTCATACATTAATTAAAAAGCTGTTATTTTAATATTAAAAACATACACTTACATTTAATTTTTTTCATAGAGTATATAACAATCGATATATTATGAATACAAAGGTGCTGCCCTTAATTACACCAAATCATGTTTGTAGAAAAGTGTTAATAATTACGTAGTGTTATAATTTTGTTACTTTATAAACTATAAAAAAACTATAACGAGAGTTAACTAAAATATAATGTATTAAATAGAAGGAAAAAGTGTAGCCTCCCTCTAATTGTGTGGAGGTGTATTATTATACATGTAGTGACTTGCGTATGGCGTGTATAATGTGAACAGTCACATTTGCACACCACACGCTGTAAATCAACACAGAATCTAAAACACTTTCCAAACAATAGTATGGGAACTGTATTGTGTCTGTTTTGGTTTCTGAATTGTATTTTACGTGTACTTGATGATTTGGGATTTATAATTTTATTTATTAAGTTAATTAGGTTTTACAATCTACAATTCTGAATAGTTTTTCCACAGTTTGCTTTTATCGCTCACATTAAGTCAGACACGTAACCTGCTTTAATCAGAGGTATTTTATTATACTAGCTTAACAGGACGCGGTTATGACAGTACTAGTATTTTGGGTACTAATATACTCAATACCATAACACGTAAAAATGTATTGAGCTTCATTAACCGAAATTACTTTCAAACAATTAACTGAAATACTTGTTCGAAAACAGGAAGAATTTTTAAATTTTAACAAACAAAATAATAAGTCCTTGCACAGATCATCAATATTTTATCAATATCCAAATCGCAAATTATCAATATTTTACTTTTTCCGATAACTACATGACCATTTTTCAAAATTTGAATTCAATGACATTTTGTCAGTGTATGTTGGTAATACTCTATTAAATAGCGCTTTTATCGATGAATTATTTCAAATTTACCGTCTTGTGTGGATTTCATTCTTAAAAAAGTTATATCATGTAACATCATTTTTTTTTCGTCGTTGACGTCGCTGGCACGGACTAATTATATTTATAATCTTTACATTTATTATTTATAATCAAAAACAGTTTTCGAATTGGCATAGTGTTCATAGGATGTATATATATATAACTTTCCATCTTACCTATTTTTCTGTCTCATAATTAAAAGCAAACTTAAGTCTACATAATAAAACGCATTTACGTCATCGGCACCCTCTTAACGACGCTCGTTAAAGCAAATAGTTAATCAAATAGAGCGTGGCTCCACATCCCTGTACAGGATTAAGTGGAGCTCCTTACTCTCAGTACTCAGTGTGCTCCACTAACAGCTTTTAAGTGGCAATTTTTTTAAAGCACGGATTTGCGGGACGATAATTTTGCTTTGATTGTAGGCTTCGTTATGTTTGCTTTGGATTGAATTCTGAAAGGCTGTTGTTTATAAGAGGATTTCCTACCTCTTCACTGTCGTTGATGGTTTTATCCTGATTCAAATTTTACAGATAAACCTCTGAAATTGTTCTTATGTTTACGTACGATGTTTTTGGAGTCTTGTGTTTGTATTTCTGAATCGCGAAATAAATTATTTTCTAAAAGGAATTTATCAGAAGCAATTGCTTCTACTATATCTACTACTACTATATCAAAAGGTAGCTGGGATATACTGATTGTGGAAAGCTGAGCTTCGGGCTCTATGACACACATTGGGAGAAGTCTATGTCCAGCAGTGGGCTACAAGTATAACAGGCTAATTCACTGATTGAATACGGTGTTTAGTGTAGTAAACGGTAAGAGCGTCGCGCCTAAAATGTGGAGTTGCCTAAAAGTTATGTGGTGTTAGGTCGTCAAATAGAACATTTTGACATTTAGGATGAATGATTGTAATTCCAGAATGAATCTCGATGAAATTTCTCACAGAGATGGATTAAAGTCTAGAATAGTAGATAATATGTAGCCTACTTATATCCCCGGACTAGGTTTTGTGGGTCGCATGAACGGGTTCACAATATTACGCGGGTTGAACCACATCTATACTATACTAATAATATTATAGAGGTAAAATTTGTGAGGTAGTAGAGGGTAATCTCTGAATCTACTGAACCGATTTTGAAAATTACCAATAGAGAGCCATATTATTTGTGAGTATCATAGGCTACATAATATCACCATGCTACTATCCAAGAGAACGGAACAGTGATTATAAATGTTAACAAATTCAACAGATTCCCATACATTATAATAAACTAGATGATGCCCGCGACTACGCTCACGTAGAATTTAGGGCATATATGAGTTAAAGAGGGCCATCTCAAAGTGAAGTAGGGTGCTAGGGGGGTTCAAGAGACGCCACGGGAGAAGCCGGGGAGGGCCAGCTAGTCTACAATAAAGCAAAAGTACATAATACCTCTTCTGAGTAATGGCCTATCTCGTTCAACTTCGAATATTCTAGAAACCTGTTTAACTAACCATGTAATACAACTAATAGAAAGCTTCATCAGAAATTAAACTGAGCGCTGACCCCAACATACCTGCGAGTACTAAAGGGGGCTTGGAAAGGAGTAGAGGAATGCAATTTGATTAAAGACCGGTTCGTTGATCGATCAGCGTATAATAGATCGTTTGTCCGGTGATTGCTAATAATATGAAGCTACTAGCTATTGCCAGTGGTTCCGCTCGTGAAATACTGAACCCGCAACCAATACGGCATAAGACTGTGTCGTGTACACGCGCACTAAGTCTTTTAGACATAATAATACATCAACGTTTGTCAACCGTCCTCATAACATGACGCTCACTTTGTTACTATAATAATGTCTTCATTACAGTGATTAGTAACTGTTTGATAGATAATGTAAACTTGATTTGAGAGCTGATAACCATACAATTAATCTTCAGTAGATCGAACGTCACCAGTATTAATTATGTATGGTATGAAGTATTTACCAAACCAATCAGCTTTGTACGAGATTGGCTCCGACAAGGCCTATTCTATAGTTTACCAGAGTTGATTGATACGCTTTTCTAAGACTATTAGCTATTGTTAGAAGCTCTGTCACTGCTTTTGAGATCTAGCCCTAGATCTAGCTTAGATTTAGAGATCTAACTTAAAATGCGACTACAGCTTGCACTTTGAAGCCCACTCTCCTACGATTTCTCTCCCTGTTGTGTAGAGGGACAGTTTATAGTCTGGAATTGAACACATTTTATATCCCCAGAATACGTTCCTGTGGGTTATAATAACTAGATCAGTAATTCACACGAACAGAGCCGTGGGACAACCGTTAGTTTGTTAAATGCTCTACAGTTAGCAAAAACTCACAAACAAATTAGCAAAAAGAAAACAACAAAATATTATCACATACTTCCTAAATCTGCGAGATGACAGAGATTATCCGAGCACTTACAATAAATACTGTTCACCTAAAACGCCTAAAGCTCGGAAATAAAAACAGGGGCAGAGTGGCAAATAGGAATAACATAACATTCATTCGTTAGATAAAAGTGTGTATATTTCTACTAAGCTGGCACGCAGATTATCTTTGTAGCATTCTGTATTAAAGATGAAGATAATGATTTCATATTCTACATATTCTATTCATAGCCTTATGTCCACCTTATTTTCGCATAGTATTTATACATAAATATCCTAGAACATATATTATATTATTACACAGCGCTAAACAAACTCAAATTAAGCACAACTTGTCATAGGTTAAATACATTTGCACAGGGCGGGAATTACACCCGCGGTTTTTACCGCCACACAGGTCGTATAAATACACAAAATCACGCCTGAAAATCTCAAGGGGGTAGACAGAGTTATATTAACACTCAAATTGGCTTTTACTTATACTCGAACAGCTTTAGCCTGTATATCACCAGTGACAATTGGTTTAACTAAAAAACTGAACCATTGTAGCATTGTATCTGTAATGTCACATTATTTATATCTGCTATGGCGATCCTCATTCCTGAGACTTCTCCTTTAGCTTACCATCAGGCGTGGTGAAGTCAAATTGTGGTAACCTACATCAAAAACGTGATGACGCAGTTTAGATTGAATTGATACAGAAAGGATCAATTCAATCTAAACTGCGTAAAATTGTGTTTTTTCCTATCATCGGAAGAAAAACACTATTAGGTTAGTTGTCCTTTGGGGGCAAGACGGAGACATAGTAGAGACCGTAGTTTCCAAACTCAAGAGGGCCATCTCAAAACCGGAGATGGCTCTGGGTCGGCCAGAGTGCGAGGGAAATGCCTTATGGCGAGACTCTAGACGGTGTGCCGTTTTATTCGGTTCAAGTCCGCCATACCTACCTCCGCTAGCCGGCAGGGGCGTTGCCGAAGGGATTTCCAAAAAAAAGGTTAGTTGTCCCTTATAGTTCCAAAAATAAGTAAATGGTAAATATTTACGAAGAAAGGAAATATTCAATGTTTACACAACACCCTCGTGATTCTAACAACTTGCCGTTGAGCCGCATAAGTATGCGGTTCAAATGAAGCAAGTATGTTGGTCGTTTTTATCAGCTAGGTTAAGTACATTTCTCCATGAGAGAGTGATGAAATTCCTGCTTGCTTTCAGTGATCATTTTTATATGTCACTCTGAAAGGGACTGGAAAAACTGGGTTAATGTATAGCAATAGTAAAAATGATTCTACAGTTACTATTAAATTTATCTAATCTATATTATCAAATCAAATGAGTTCTAGAATGCGAATAAACATACTTAGATATAGTTCATTTTATAAATGAAGAGTACTGTGATACCATTTATAACTCGAGATCTGGTGGATTGTTTAAATATGACTTCGCCTATGCTGCGCCAATTATTTTTTGCGGTTAGCCCCACATTTAACCCACAATCGGCCAGTGGGGGTAGTTATGTCAGACTCGAACCGACCAAAACGGTACACCGTCTCGGGTCTCTAATGCCGGGATGTAAGGTGACTTAATAAGGCAATTCCCTCGCACCCCGGGTGACTCTGGGTTATCTACTTCACTTTGAGATGGCCCTCTCGGGATACTGTGCCTATTAGCAATTAGGATGATTATAAATATGAGACATTCACGAAATAAATACAGCTGATAATGTAACCAACATAACTTGATTCCAATTAATTCTAATTGATTCGAATGAAGTTAATCGGGTCAACTAGTTTAGAAACAGCCAGACTCAAAATATACAATATCACGCATACTAATACGTACACTAAGCTTGAATCGAACCCGAGACCAACAGCGTAGCAGTCGAACGCGTAATGAGGTCGCCAGTAGCATCAATACAATGTGGTATCTTTACATTGTTATTATCTTTCAAAATTAACGATACTCTTAAAAGCAAAGAAGGAATTCGACATTCTTTTCGTCCAGAAATTTCATAATTTTTCAAAGCAACTTCATAAGAATCAAGTTCAAATACATAATTTAGCAAGAGAGCCCTAAAGAGCCATGATTATAATTAATTTACTTCACAATCTTTTACACTGCTCATTCTTTCGACAATCTTGCTTCATTTTACTTACTTATCTCTTAATAAGTAAAATGAAACTTTCTTGCAGAGTAGGTATTTGCTCGGTGAAAAATACGTAGTTATTTTATAAGTAGGTATGTTCAGTTTAAAAGTTAACGTGAATATAACACATTGAAATAAATCTATTTTTAACGTATTCTATCGCGATTTATTTGGTATAATTTCGTTATTTACACTGATCCTGATGTTTCGGTTGCTTTTAAGCAGCCATGGTCACGGGGAGCTGAGAGGGATAATGTCTCATAGTTTGAAGTGTAAGTTATCTCAAAGTACGAACGGAGAAAATAACGAAGTTTGCCGGGTCAGCTAGTCTTAACAAACGTATGTTTTAGAAATGTCTTCAAGAGTTTTTTAGTAGGTAAGGTTTTTTTAGGGTTCCGTTGCCAAATGGCAAAAAATAGAACCCTTATGGATTCGTCATGTCTGTCTGTCTGTCCGCCCGTATATCACAGCCACTTTTTTTTGAAACTATAAGAACGATGCTGTTGAAACTTGGTAAGTAATGATGGATTCTGTGAACCGCATTTAGATTTTTATAGAAAAATTAAAAAAATATATTAAATTTTGGGGGCTCCCCATACATAAAATTTTGAGTTCAGTTCTAACTGAACTCAAATTTTTTTTTTTCATCAAACCCATACGTGTGTGGATAGGTCTAATGAAAAATGATACTGAGGTTTCTAATATATTTTTTCTTTAAACTGAATAGTTTGCGCGAGAGACACTTCCTAAGTGGTAAAACGTGTCCCCCCCCCCCCTGTAACTTCTAAAATAAGAGAATGATAAAACTAAAAAAAATATGTGATATACATTACCATGTAAACTTCCAACGAAAATTGGTTTGAACGAGATCTAAGTAAGTAGTTTTTTTAATACGTCATAAATCGTAAACCGCAATTTACCTTTCATTCAATCAACTCAAATATAAAAATTTAAAAAAATAATTATAAGGTTACTTGCTGCTACGGAACCCTTCATGGGCACCGACTCGCACTTTTTATGTTATTCTTTCTGTTATGAAAATCATTTCCTTTTTAATAATAGTTTAATTATCACCACAGAGAACACATGTGTTACAGTTCTTAGAGCTATTCATGTTAGGGATATATTCTTAGAAAAATACAATAAAAAGGAAAAGTTATACAAGTATAGGTATATTCGATCTTTCACATATTGTACACTTGATGATCACATCGAGTTGCCATCGATTATATCATCGAGATGTGTGGAGATGTGTTGCCCATACTACATTAGTTAGACATTAAAAAAAAAAAAGCGTGTTAATAAGTCCCCAGTAGCTAGATTCTAGAAATTATTTTATTGATTTTGGAGCAAGAAAAAAAGAGCGCGATTGGATACAAATTGTGTACCTGTATATGAAATCAAGATCCTATTATAAAATTATCTCGAATACACAAATAAATGAAGTGAATAAAGAATAAGACTATTTGATGTAAGTAAAAAAATTTGTGAAAATCTGTATAAAAAAAAAAGAAACGTGTTTTTATTAATACAAACGATATTATTCTCTAAAATAATAATTCTAAAGTTATATTAATATTTTTATCGAAACTATTTATACTTCCCAAGTATAATATGGACTTAAGTTATAGATTTTATTATTATTATCGATATACATTGATTGTCATCTTCAGGTCAGTCTAGCAATAAGCACTCATCGTCGCGTTAGAGTAAGTAAACATTGTACCCTACATCTCATAAACGAGGGCATTAATTTTTTAAACATATCAATATCAACTTGTTACTTTGCATGTTGTAACTTGACGGTTTCATTAAAATACGGAGTTGGTATCACAAAAAAAGGCAAGTTAAAACGTGTTTTATTTCATAATATTTGTCGGAGATAATCATTAAATACCTAATAATACAGGAGGACGTTTTAGAATCGTAACATACATAGCTTGAGGTTAATTTTTTTGACACGACTGTCGCGCCTAAAAACGAACTTTGTAACCAGTGTTCTCGGAATGACGTAAGAATTCGAAACTTACATCAAAATTTGTTCAGGCATTCAATACCATATGGGGTGATAATAAAACTCACATACCTTTTTTTTTTTTTTTATATTTAAGACACGTCAATTTGACTTCACCTCGCCTGATGGTAAGCTGAAGGTAAAGTCTCAGGAAAGAGGGTCACCAGTACATACACGTTCCATGTAAACAATGGTGGCACTCAGCTTGACGGCCTCATCAGAAGAGGATTGTCGTCGCAGCGCGGGATGACACCCACCGGTACCACTAGTTAAGTGCATAAGGGCAGGGGGATTGTGGTCGCAGCCACAATCCCCCTGCCCGGCTATGCACTTGCTGACCCCTGACCGCAATCAAACCGAAATTGGATTACTATGGAGGGTTTTTTGCAATCGTGCACGGTGGTACCGACCCGGCCGAATTTTGTGACAAATTTGTGTCATCACCTACATGATCCCTGAAAACCATTACACTCCTTTTTGGGCAGTCATGTAGTAACCAAAATCATCATTATCCGCTGAGTCTTTTACCAATTCCGGTGGGTTCGGTTTTTCGGTCTAACCACGACGCGGTTGAGCTTGGATATTTACGTGAAGCGACTGAAATCTGACCTCCACAACCATTCCACTTTTAGGAAACAATGACCAAAATAACTACTCCATTTACTGAATTTGAAGCTAACGGAATACTTTGTCAACCTTAACTCAAAATTTTCAAACACTATTATTATTTGTTTTATAAATGGATACTAAAATGAATAATAATAATATTAAATTGTACGACAAAGTACACAACGCCATCTAGACCCAAACTAAGCAGAGCTTGTCATATGGGTTCTAGAATGCGGATAAACATACTTAAATACTTTTTTTTTGTAAATAAATACATATTATACATAGAAACACCCAGACCAATGCAAATATACATATTTGCACTGAGCGGGAATCGAACCCGCGACCTTTGGCTTAGCAGTCGAATGCACTACCGCTACGCCACAGAGGTCATTTAAATTGAATATTTTTCTATGTTTTAGGTTTAGTTGTCTTTACATTTATTTATAATTAGCTTTAAATTGTATTTTTGTTACACTGTTGTAGTATGTACATCTTTCAGTTTGTTAATTAATAATTGAACAAAATATTTACAAATGTTTCATTCGTTAGAGTTTTGTTTATATGCTAATATAGCATAATTAATGCATTTGCAATTAAATGGATTCGTAGAACAAACCTTTCCTAGAAGTAAAAATGTGTTTAACAGGCCGCCAAATGTGTTACCACAGGGTTTTACCCTGATCATCCTTCGAAAGTAAAATCGAAACAAAACTGAACCCATTTTCATCCATGTTAAAACTCATTATTAATTACATCGAATTTTCCTCGTTACCTAAGCCCTTATATTATGCCTAGTTTCTTTCAAATCCTCACTTACCTTTTCAAATCCCTTAGCTGCTAAACACGGCACGTTAAAACACATTAATTTTAAGCTAATTACTGACACTAAAAGCGAATATTATGGACACTAAAAATTAAACACGATACGATTCGTAACGTATTTGCTCTAGAGTCGCGCGCGACCGTACTCTGTGACAGCCAGCTATCGACTGTCAGAACCAGTCAACACAACGTGGGAAACCGAACTGCAGTGAGAACTGCGCGTGCGTGTTGCAACTAACTCTTCTCTCTGAACATCTTCCTGAAAAACAAACGCTTTTGTAACTAATTTGCCGAACTTTGAATCTTAATTCTTCACTATAAAGATGTTTTCATGTGTACATATTAGGTATGCAAACGGCGTGAACCGTTTAAAGAAAGTTTAGAACCACATGTCTGTCCAAACGAACTCATTGGGAGTGAAGTTGTTGTGAGGTTTAATGAATGAAATGTACGGGTGAATCATGTCTTGCGGTAGTTCGCGTCAAGTTTTTGTGTTATGGAAACTTATGGTTCTGACTTGCTGCGGATAATTTAGCTGGAATTAATTTTTATTCTAAATGCTGAACATGTTGAACATTTTAATGGAGTTTTCTTTGATGCTACGCAGGTAGCAAAGAGGCACACGGCCTATGGTGTATGAATGCTTGCAATACCAATAAGTGTTACTCGTGGCCATCTGCAGAGCGAAAGAGAGGGCACATGTGGTAAGGAAGAACAAAAGGAAGGGTATGTAAGGCTACTCAGCCATATGTAAATGGCTGGCACTTTATCGGTCGAGACTACTTATTAGTGCTGGATCAATAAAAATCAATTGCGAAAAATTAAAATAATAATGGTATAAAAATATTAATAGATAATTTTAGTGTGGTGGAAACAATGGTTGAAACAATAATTAGGTTAAATATTAAAGTAATTGGGAAAAACACTGAAATATAGTGTTTTCACAGTGATTGCAGCATTCTTTCTTCTTGAAAGTAGTGTATAGTCGTCGACAAAAGTTTGTCTGATGGAATAGTCTTCATTGGTGTCAATTCTGTTTTACATTTTCACTTTTCTAAACTTTTGATTTTTTCTCGATTGGCTGGTTACAGAACGTTGCTTAAAGGATTCAATTAAATTACGGCTTGTAGCTGATAGTTTTTGACAATTTGGAAAACAAAACATCAACAGGCTTGAAATTTAAATTTAAAAAATTAGAGAGTTTAGTTAAGTGTAGTTTAGTAGTTAATCACCCTTTAAAGTTCTTCATTTTGATACCCGAGACGATAAGTTTGAGTGAACATATTTTCTTAACAACATACATTTTAGCGCCAAATATCCTCCATTTTTTAAATTCTGATATACCCAGTAGCACTCTCATATAAAATACAAATCTATCGACACCTTCCAAGCTAAAATCCATCGAGGCGCTCAAGCTGCAGAGCGGGAATATTGTGGAAGTAAACTTTGTGTGGACACCCATGTACACACATGGCCCCACCAACACCCTTAGGGTCTGAGCCCATATCACCTGCTAGTCAATGCACCTGTAAATTAACGGACACGGCTCTGGCGCTGGTTTTCCTCTCGGAGTTGAGAGGGCAGACGGCATTCGCTCCCGGAAAAGCTGACATACATACCAATCAAAAACAACAAGCGGACCCTGGGGTCCAAAGTGCAAACTGTGGGCGCAACTGGGAAATCGCTATGAGGATGATGATAATGATTGTGGAAGCAAACTTTCAGAAAGTTAATAAACATTTGGAAATCTCCGAAGGAGTAGCTAGAGGTTTATAAACACCCACAGTTACTGTTACCTGGTCAGTTTTTTATAATAATAATTTTTTTTATATAGAATGTATTTAAAAATATAATTTATATGTATTTTAAAGGTAATAAAGGGAATAATAATTTATTCATTTACAGGTATAAAATGTCACAAAGGTGAATTATAAAACTGCAACGTTAACTTAACTTATTATAACTTAAAAACGTACATCCTGTAATCTATCTATCCTACCTCTCAATGCTACTCATCATTTTCCAGATTGTGTCCCTTCTCTTCTTGACCTCATAATAGTTTCTTCTTCTAACCATGTCGCTAAGCATGGTCAATGTTCAGCTGATAGCT
The DNA here is from genome assembly GCA_946251805.1 of Cybosia mesomella. Taxonomy (NCBI): domain Eukaryota; kingdom Metazoa; phylum Arthropoda; class Insecta; order Lepidoptera; family Erebidae; genus Cybosia; species Cybosia mesomella. The sequence goes on from OX276392.1 coordinate 10,479,571, forward strand.
TTTCCTACCATGACCTTATCTATCTTTCTTATAAAATTCGGCCTCCAAAGGCAAAACCAAAAATTATTATGCAGCGCAATTTTAGTGGCATAGACGTTGACAGGCTTCGCGAGGATGCTTCTAGAATAGATTGGGAACCACTTTTTACCTCAAACTCCATCGACACTAAGGTGCAAATTCTTACGTCTAACATAACACAGCTGTATGATGCACATGCTCCTATTCGTGCAATCAAAGTTAAACATTTGCCATCACCTTGGCTTACAGAAGACATCAAAAAGTTGATGACGAAAAAAGCTGCAGCCAAGTCAAGGTACAAGTTTCGATCGACCCAGGAGAATCTGGAGAAGTATGTGGCCATTAGAAACCGTTGTAACAAGGTGTGTAGGAACGCACAACGCCTACACATTCACAAGTCTATCGAAAACGGAGATCCAACTAAAGTTTGGAAATTTCTTAATTCATTGGGAGTCGGAAAATCACGCCAAGACTCAATTCCTAATAACTTAGATGTCAATTCACTTAATGTACATTTCTGTTCTTCGACCCATTTAGACGGGACAACTAAATCAAATACAATGCAATATCTTTCAACTATTCCAACTCCCAAGTATCCTTCTTTTGTCTTCGAACAATTGACCGCTTGTGATGTTAAGAAGAGCATAATGGCAATCTCATCCAATGCTGTCGGTAACGATTGTATTAGCCGAAATATGATCATTCCTATAATGGACGAAATTCTTCCTATTTTTTGTAACATTTTTAATCATTCCATATCTAGTGGAGTATTCCCATCTACTTGGAAAGAGGCACAGATAATTCCTTTACCCAAAAAATCGAAACCATGCTCTTTATCTGATTACCGTCCCATATTGATCCTCCCATTCCTATCTAAAGTCTTAGAGCGCCTTATTCACTCTCAACTTAGCACTTTTCTCAATAAAAATTCCTTGTTGAACTCATTTCAATCCGGATTTCGTCCTGGGCATAGTACTTCGACAGCGTTGGTGAACATCACAGATGATATAAGGCTAGCAATGGATGGCGGAAATCTTACACTTATATCCTTACTGGACTTTAGCAGTGCCTTCAACAGTGTAGATTTCCACATTTTACTTGGCATACTAAGCTCTATTAACATATCTCCAACGGCAATTGATTGGTTTCGTAGTTACCTGTTTGGTCGTCGGCAACGTATACGCATTGAAGAATCATATTCTTCATGGTGCAGTACTGAAACCGGTGTACCACAGGGTGGCGTTTTATCTCCTTTACTCTTCGCAATTTTTATAAATTCCATCTCTGACAAGCTAGTTTCATCCTACCACCTTTACGCGGACGATCTCCAAATTTATACACAAGCCCCCTTGAATAGGTTATCAGAGGCTTTCTATACTATTAACACTGATTTGGAGAGGATCTGCGATTGGAGTAAGAACTACGGACTCACGATAAATCCCACCAAAACGCAAGTCCTTGTTATTGGCAGCCCCAGCATGGTCTCGAGGATGAACTTGTCGCAACTGCCTCAAGTTCAGTTTGACGGAGCCGTGCTGCCCATACAGGACTGTGTTAAAAACTTGGGTATTTATTTCGACAAGACCTTCTCTTGGGGCATCCAAACCCAAGAGACAAGTCGTAAACTCTTTGCGTCAGCGGGTTCTCTACGGAGGCTAAAGAACTTTCTTCCAACTGCCACTAAAATTGCGCTCGCACAATCCCTTCTTCTTCCAGTTCTAGATTACGCCGATGTCAGCTATCCTGATCTCACTGAGGAGCAACTCGATAAGCTTGAGCGTCTTCAAAATTTCTGCATAAGATTCATATTTGGTTTACGCAAATATGATCACGTATCTGAATTTCGTAACAGACTCAAGTGGCTTCCAATTCGACTTCGCAGGGATTCTCACATACTGGCATTATTATACAATGCTATGTTTAATCCTAAGACCCCCACTTATCTAAGGGAGCGCTTTAGATACCTCAAGGATACACATAGTAGAGTTTTGATGTCTTCTGAGAATTTGGAACTAGAGATGCCAGTGCACTCCACCAACTATGCTGGGAAATCATTCACCATTAGTGCGATTCGCCTGTGGAATGCACTGCCCTTAAATATTAGACAGGCAAAATCACTTTATATTTTTAAAAGTATGTTGAAAAACCACTACTTAGGTATTATCCAACCATCATGAGTATTCATGAGTGAAAATTACGTAGGTACAAAATTTTCACCTCTGGGATATAGGTTGTACTTATTTAAATTTATATATATGATTTTTAGTTTATTTACTATTTTAGTATGGAGTATTGTAGTTTATATGTATGTTTTTTTTTCTTCTTATTACTTTTCTTATTACTCTTTATTTATATTTGTCTACTTAGTGATTTCATCCTGACAACTACACCACCGTCTAACAGGCATGTCTTGAAATATTTTTTCCATCCTAAGGTTGCCTGGAAGAGATCGCATTTAGCGATAAGGCCGCCCATTGTGCATTTAACTGAGTTACTGTTATCCATAATAAATTATGTTCAAATCTAATGTTGGTGTACAATAAAGAGTTGTCTATCTATCTATCTAACAATAAATAAATAAATAAAATGATACACAGCGATCCTTATATAATGCCTAAAACTGACAACAGTCAGTTTATGGACGTATTTACTGTCAAATAGCGAACAGTGCCTTGTACAACACTCGCAGGAAAAGATGAATGGTTTCTATTTTTACTTCACTAAAAGTAATGGCTGAAAATGTATCACTATTAATAAAGTCACAGTTCTGTTCATCATAGCCATCATTTGCACTTGTCTAAATTACGTATTTGGGGTCAGAGCAACATGACTTTACCTTCAGCTTACCATCAGGCGAGGTGAAGTCAAATTGACGTGTCCTAAATATAAAAAAAAAAGTCCTTATTCCTATCCTTGCTATGACTACCTTTGGACAATCCATCCATCTTTTGTTAGGCCTATATCTAATCCTAAAGTCCGCTACGTTCTTATTTTGAAGCTTTTAAACAACATTACTTTTACTAAAGATTTAGATCGGAAAAAGAGAATCCGATCTTAATCTTTAGAAAAAGTAAGCATACAAAATGCTTAAAAAATTAATTGAAAAAAAAAAACATTACATTTATCTCATCTCAGCTCACAGTTACACTTTTTAATTTATCGAAAATAGGGACACGTGTGCATTCTACTATTTATTCTATTCATTTCACGCCACACGAAGTACACGCAATCCTTCTGGTATAGAAACATGGGTGCCTATTCTAATGACACAAAGATATTTATTTCATTGAGTTTTCTTCGTTTAATAGATAAAATTATTACTATCGCCATCTTGACAGACGAGATAGTTTGATGTGCGTAGACCAAGTGCATAAAAGTAATTTAGAGGTAATGTACTATAAGAGTAGAATTGGTTAGTAAAAAAAAGAATACAGATATACGAGATAGCAAGAATTGAAAAGGTCTGTAGGTGTTTTGGGTACTTAGGTGTCCAACAGCTATTACTTATGGAGAAGCACAAGTCGGAAAGCGGACTCTGGACTCCGAAGTGAGAACCTCGGATGCGACCGGGACTAACGCAACGAGAATAATGATCATATTTGATTGTATGTTTACATAAACATAAAAAAATAAACACTCAAACCTTTCTCCCTTAAAGATCGGTAGAGATATCAGCCCGCCATTCCCTATCATCCTCACAAACTTCACAAACTTTTGCTTCTGTCATGAAACTTATCACGCAAGTCCGCCGATTTTAAATACTTCTGAACTGCCGTTTTTTTTAAGATATTGCAAGTTAGAAAATAATATGTAGGCAGATTTATATTATTTTAATATGATGTACTAGTAGAATTGGGCCCTTTAACGATTCACTGAGGGGAGTTTAAGTCCCTCATTCAAAATCGCGAAGCGTCTGAGGCGTCAAACTGCACCCCATATCACACCCCTTAAACGTCTATGATATATGAATAGGGTTGCGATTTCATTACGACCCCTCTTTTATGACTGTTAGGAGCTCTGCCCAGCACCTCATTAGCTTACTGAAGGGTGAAGATATGAATTTTTATCATTAAATTAAATGTAGATCAGTATTTGTATGAATAATATTTAAGAGGAAATTTATAGTAGGGTGTAGTTTCGTTGGTAAAAGATATAAAGTGGCTTAGACGAAAGAAAGGGTAATTGATTACTTTTGTAGGTTTTTTTTACATTTACCTTTAGAGCTTACCATCAGGCGAGATAAAGCTATATTGAGGTGACCATTAAAAAATACGCTAAACTGTATTTATTTTCTCCCTATGTTCCGTTGTAAGTACTAAACTAGAATCGAAAAACATAGAAAACCGGGACGTTAAACTTCAGCTTGCTTCTTCGGGGATATAGACAGATTTAACTATATAAAAGAAATATAAACAATAGAATCATTTATAACTTTTATAAACGCAATTTCATTGTGTTTTCTAATATTTGTTTCATAGCATCAAAATCGCAGTTACATTTTCATTTTTAATGCTAAAGCCCTTATACAAAACGTATTATATTTGTTGTCTATGACAGATAGAATCCCCAATTATTAGCTATTGGGATGCCACTTTATTGTAATTCCATTGGGAAATAAACGAGAGTATAGATGCGGTTTAAAAGTAATACATTTGATTCTTATATTTATGAGTTAATAGGCTATTACCAGCTCTGAGGTTCAGCTTGCCCTTGTGGAACCTTGCGCTTGACCCATAACAACCTATTCCCGGGATGAAAGTTACTTAAGTGGAGATTTCCAAAAAGATTGGTAGCCAGCACTGAGATCCGCGCGTCATCATAATTCAAACATGACGAAACCGCCACCATCCCCGGTATCGGGAGGCCACACCCCCTTGCTTAGCCTCGACCAATCAGGATCGAGCGCAACCGATGCACTCTCAACCAATCAGGAGCGATCACGTCGTTTGCCCCCTCCAACTGCGCCTATAAATACGCCAGTGACTCGGAAGAGGTTAATTTTCTGAGGTTGTAGGGGGTTATCTCTGAATCTATTGAAGCGATTTTGAAATATACTTTAAAATTGAATCGTGATATTCCCTGACTGTCTAATTTATGTCTATTTACTATTTCAGACTATAAATCTATCTTGTAAAGAATGGATTTATAATTAGAAATTTTGGAGTCTTCATTATTTGATAATATTTGGTTTTATTTTTTTGTTGACTGTAGTTATAAATAAGAAATCTTGTCAAGGAAAAACATGTCGTTTTGCACAGGAAACTGCATCACATCCTTCGTAGTTATTTATAACTATAAATATAGACGCAATTTCCGTATTCGTCTGGTACGATAACAGTTCAATGTTATTCTGTCCTGTTTGCCAATCATTAGCTGATGTTATGTTATGGTTATGGGCTGTTTTCATTACACCTAGCTTAAATAACAGGCTAGGTAAGCACTTATTATAATATACTTCAAAGTTTGGGCCAAGCTAACCGTTTTTATAATTAGCCCGTCAATTGACTTCACCCCGCTGGGTGGTAAGAAGGTAGGATGAAATTCAGAAGATATGGGCCACCATTCCAGGTGAGATTGGCTTGACCCCACCTGCACTTATTTATCGTAAATCAGACGATTTAATCACTAAAATAACTTCTAAAATTCACATTCGTTCCATATACATCAACTATCTCAGCAGACATCGTATCATGAAATTACAGTTTTTAATATAAAATCAAATGAAATATATTCATTCATGTAAGTCACAAAGAAACACTTGTATATATAATCGAGATTATTAATTTTTACACATACCTACAGCCAGATTCATAAGTAAATTTATGTGACTATTCACCATTTTTTTCTAATATTTTTTTTTATTATATTTGATTTTGTAATTGAAGACACTCATGCGAAATTTACGGTAGAACCTTTGTGAAAAGAATGAGATTCAAATTGCAATGGTAATAATAATGACACAGGAATCCAAATCTTTTCTGCCAGCAATGTTAACGTGACAGACCTCTGTGGTGTAGCGGTAGTGCATTCGACTGCTAAATCGGAGGCAGCAGGTTCGATGCCCGCTGCGCTGTATAGAATGTCGTAGAATATTTATTTATTTTATTTATTTAATGCAGTATATTAATATGCAATAACTCTACATCTATTTAATACATATATGAGTAAGCAATAAAATCCGACACGATTTCATAGAACTCGCAACAGATAATAAATCTCTCCCTTTCGTTACATTATTCAACTTAAGAGAATTTATCCTGACACCCCGCATGGAATGAACATAAAATATTAAAGATCTTTACACAGTTTCAGGGAATATCACTTTTCATATAAATTTGTTTTAAATAATAAATCATAATATGATTTTGTTTGAAATAAGACTATTTTTAACAAATTCTATGGCTCCACTTGCATGAATTCATCAGGAATTCATGCAAGTGGAGCCATAGAATTTGTTACCTTTCACGGGACCCTCAAAAAATATTTTCGGGATACACCCAAAAATACTCATGCCAATGCAAATAGATTTATGAATTTAAATATTTGCACTAAAATGGAATCGAACCCGGGAATGTTCTACCGCCACGCTACAGAGGTCATAATATAATTATTATATTCAAATTTTATTATGTATTGTGTAACAAAAGCAAACAGAAATAATAATAATAATTAAATTAAATTCGGCCGGGTAGGTACCACCGTGCACGATTGCGAAAAACCCTCCATAGTAATCCAATTTCGGTTTGATTGCGTTCAGGGGTCAGCAAGTGCATAGCCGGGCAGGGGGATTGTGGTCGCAGCACTAGTGGGACCGGTGTGTATCACGCGGTGCTGCGACGACAATCCTCTTCTGATAAGGCCGTCAAGCTAAGTGCCACCATTGTTAACATGGTACGTGTATGTAATGGTGACCCTCTTTCCTGAGACTTTACCTTCAGCTTACCATCAGGTGAGGTGAAGTCAACTTGATGTGTCCTAAATGAAAAAAAAAAAAAAAAAAAATAATAATTGTTTATTTCTCACCACAAACCAATATGCTATTAATATTACAAAAAAGTGATGGCTGTATACCTAAACAAGATTTGGGTTGTGGATCGCTGGCACCTGTGGTAGGTAATAGAAACCTGAATTACAGGTCACCAGGTTCCCACGAACTAAGACAATTTCAAATTAAAATTACAGACATATTATCTACATTGCTTTTTCTGGAATATACCAGTAGGAAAAAATAACAAACTACAGTGAAAATACTACAGAAAAAAATACAGTGGAAATAATTATTTTGAGAGAAAGTGTGTGTGTGTGTGTGAGTGTGTGAGTGAGGGTGTGTACGCGTGTGTATGTGTGTAAGGGAGAGTGTGGAATAATGAGTGTGCGCTATGTAGGCACATCGATCAATTTTTCTGTTGTAAGATAATTTAGCTGTAGTAGCCATTTTTGAACCCTCAATTTGCAACTATGATGATTAATTACATGTAGTGTCAGTGACTGGTGGAGTTTATTATAGAGATAAGGTCCGAGAAATGCAAAAAATCTTTGAATAAACGACGAGCGTGTGGGTATAGACGACGTATGAGTATATATATAGGTTGCCACAACCAAGTGATTACGTCGAGAGGAGTCCTTATTATAAGGGGTAAGGTAGTGCTGCCTGACTATCACAGCAAGAACAAACAATTGTCTTACCGTAAGTACTTGACAGAGCTCATAGAGTTCCGAAGTAGGAAAAAGGCGGGGTTTGAAATGGGAAACTCTGAGGATAGCCCTTTGTACACGTTCAGCTGGCATTATATGAGATTGTGCAGCTCCTCCCTACGTGTCAATACAATATGCCAATATGTATTGGCATAGTGCTAGGTACACCATCCTCATGACCTCCGCGTCTGCTGAAATGAAATTTTAATACCTTAAGTCGATCAAATTCACATAAAAGTGGTAAATGGCCTGTTCATGCCCCGTAGACAGCAGTCTGTATATTGCTACGATATCGTAGTCAATGTTAAATGTTACAATGTTCGTAGCAAGATCTACGTAGCTACGATACATTAAAGTTACTACTTGGCCGTATCTTGTAACCCGAAGGGGCCATCTCCGGTTTCGAGAGCAGCCGGGGTACGGGGAAATGCCTTATTACCTTACACCCCGACGTGCGGTTTCAGTCGGTTCGAATTAGGTTGGCCGGGGTAGGGGGGGGGGATTTAATCTGAGTGGATTTCCGTACGGAAAAATAGGCTGTATCTTGTACCGGTTGCCGTTTAAATCGTTTTTCTAATGATTTATTGTGGCACAACCTAGTTCTTTCAAGATGTATGATCTGGTATTGGTCATTGTCGCCCCCCACTAGGAGACTGTACCTGGGGATCGTGCGAAGCATGGCCCTGTAAGGGGCTCCCGTATGGGCGGAGACTCTGGCGGCCCGCAACGTGGCTGTATTTAACAGCCCGTTAAAAGCGATGGCCGTCAGAGTCATCACGGGGTATCGCACGATCTCCGTCGAGGTGGCATGTCTTCTAGTCGGGATCCCTCCATGGGACCTCGAAGCGAGAGCCCTTGCGTCGCTGTACCAATGGCACAAGGAGGCGCTGGAGCGGGGCCATAGGCCGGAGCCCCGAGAAATCAGGGCTCAGAGGTCCCAGCTGCGCCGGGAACTCATGGAGACATGGAGGGTACGACTTGAGCACCCAAGGTGGGGGGAATCCACCATTGCGACGGTGAGGCCGATCAAGAAGGAGTGGTTGGAGAGGCACCACGTTGACCTTTAATACCGGATGTGCTAGATATTTACCGACGGCGAGAACGCCGCAGACTCGTCTACGCCCGGGACTACCGACCTCCATGATCGGGGCCTGAGGACGGCAGTTGGCCGACTCACCGTCCTTACAGAAGCAGTCTGTGGCGGAGGCGTGTCGTGTGTGTCCTACACACGCCTGCCAACTCACCGACGCGGGATAAAACCCGACCCCATCAGGCGAGGCCGCGGTGGCGTCCAAAGTCCACTGGTAACCCTGGGGTTATCCTTTCGAGGGCTTACCCAGGGTGCCCGGCAATGGACACTTGGGGAGGACAACGTGTGGTTTTAGTCGGTCCGATTCCAACACTAAAAAAAAATTGTCATTGTCGCTTGAATAAAAATTCATAGTTTAAAAAACCCAGCATTTACCCAACTAGTAACCGAAATAACTAGTATTTCCGGTAATGACTTCAGCTAAACTAAATTGCTTGTATTACAAGTGCCTTCACGTCGATAGTGTAATGGCCAGGATTCGAACCCGGGACCTCTGGATCATAATGCTGACCTTCCTTCTTTCCTTAACTACTAAGCTACCAATGTTTTTTCCTTCAATGAAGGTGAACATGAAAATAGTAGTGGAAATATAAAAGAAAAAGTCAGTTACAGAAAAAGTTATTAGATTGTAATTTTGCCCCAAATAAATTGAAAAGAAACTAATGAAGTATATTAACTGAAACTTAGAATAGCCGGTGATTGATAGCAAATTGATAGTTAAATCATTCTCAATATCTATCATTAGATATGTTATCGGAATTGATGAAATATTTTCTTGATGGATCTGAGTCTACACGAAGTTACGAAGAAATAATTTTAAACAAACAGAAAGTAGATTAGTCGTATACAAAGTTGATGAAAATGACGACCATTAATGGAAACCACGTATACAATGTACGATTAGCAGGCCGGGGAGGGGGGGGGGGACGCAAAGCAAGATCTTCAGGCTCAAGCCAATCTCACCTCCTAGCCGGTACAGGGCTCCTCTTAGGGCTGAGCGAGAGCGAAGCCTAGGCCCCGAAGTGCAATGGGCCACCTTAAACTCCGAGAACGTGCAGTTTTAGTCAGTTGGAGTCTGACGTAACCACCCCCGCTAGCCGGCAGGGGGATTTCCACAGAGAAAAAAAAAAGCCACGTAGTGAAAGCTTTTAATAGAACTGAAACTAACGTTGTGGTGATAATTATCTTGGACATATTATACAACTAGCTTATACCCCGAATCATAATAACCTGTTCCCAGCATAAAAAGTATGGCAATGTACTATTCGTCTCTTTAGTCAGCTGAGTCCACTCGAACTTGATCCGTGAACCCAGTTGACATATTTTGCATCTATTGTAGAAATCTACAATAAATATCAGTGGTCAATATTTGTAGACTAAACAAGAGAACGCTGTTAGCGATAAGGCCACCCATTGTACATTAAGCTTATGTTGAATGTTGCTTATTGCGGCTCTTATACACGGCATAGCCGTTTGTTCTCGTTTCTCGTTTGTATCTTGACCAAATTTACCATGGTGATAGTGTGAACACTGAGGAGTGTTTTGAATGAGATGAGATGGTTCATGTCCGATATACCATTGAGGAATAATCACCAAAAAACAGTTTCAGGCCTTAGCTAAGCGTGCGACCGTACTAAGATGTCTTATTTTAAGTAAGAGTCCTGTTCGCTCAGCTCAATTTATTTCAGTCGCACCCTGCACTGAATTGCTAGTATACTACTATCTTTAGTTCATTTATTTTATCTTTATCTTCAAGTTAAGAAACACAAAAAATACTTAGATGTAATTAGGTCGTCAAATTGATGAACCAGCCATCCAACACGGCCAAGTTATTCAAATTTGAAGTAGAATAGAATGGAATAGACTGAAGTGGAGCGAGGCAGACACGGGTAGATTAGGTTAGGTTAGATTAGAACATTGACCATTTTTTTATATCATTATACATAAGAGTACGTTTCAATTATTACTGCTATTGTATGGTTCACAAAAGTGTATTAAACAGTTTGCCTATGAACACCAAATCCTCACTATTATTAGTTTATCATGTGTCATTCACCAACAGTTATGCATTTTATTTTGGGTGTGGAGAGGGGATCTGTTCATTATTGATCACTTCTTTTTTTTGCGTCAGGGGAAATGTCCTACGGCATACCGCGCGACGCGGGGAAACCGTGCGGTTATGTGTGGCTCTCACACACTATAACCCCTGCGGTGTGCCATACTCTGCGCCTTGTCGGGGGGGGGGGGGGGGGGGGGCTGAAACTATACAAGAATACTTCCATAGCGACACCCCTAGCGCGTGTCTGCAGTATGTCACGGGCACCTTCACCACAGAACTCTCAATTAGGCGACGTCGTTTTTATTAGTCACTGTTCAAACCCAAAATAACATTAATTATTCAGTAACAGTTATATATTATAAAAACACTAGATTCATCTACTTTTGAGTTCTCAATGGTCAATATCTGTATTTATCTTTGCGTTTTAATAATTTTACAACATTTATAGCCATAATTACTATTTTAATAACAACTTGTATTCAGTTCTAAATAAAATGTCATTGACCCTACTCCCATTGTAATATTGTAAGAATCCACCATTTTAGAAATACATTCAGCGCGCAGTGATAATAAACCGTAGGCGAGTCTTCCAATAGGTATTTCAAACATAGTTGAAATATCCAATAGCTCAAAAAACAATTAAATGAATCGTTCGTTAGTGCCATTTGATTTTAGTCCAATTAAAATTTGGCGAATAGAACAGTAGTGGAGTCAACCAATATGCGTTATGAACATATGTGAATCGACCGTAGTTATGATGAATTTAGTTAAGAAAGTGTAGTTGTAATGATACATAACCTTAATTTACTTATGAAGAAAATATGCCAATATTTTGTGCCTAACACTTCCCCTATAGAACAGGTCACCCTAGTTAAAGGGTCAGAATTTTCCTACTTGTTTTGAACAATCAGACTAATCAAATTATAGTTGTACTGAGTATTTGCAATAAAATAACATATTTTTTTGAATTTTGAACTAACAATATATGTTTGAAAGTTTATGAATATGTTTGGATGTTTGTTACTAAATTATGCTCCAACGGCTTAACGGATCCGGCTGAAATTAAATACAGAGACTGGTTATAGTCTGTAGTATTATATAGCTATCTTTATGTCGGGACTATGTTCCTTTGGGTTACGGAAACGGGAACAGAATACCGTGCGGGCGAAGCCGCGTATATCAGCTAGTGTTTCATATAAAACAGTTGATTGCTGAAACTCCATTAAAAAACGGACTAGTTTTAATACTTTCATTATTTTACAAGTAATAATTTCAAAACCTATAAAAACAAAACCAGAAAGCCACCTTCTGAAAACATACATTTTGGCTCAAAAGATTTCCACGCGGGCGAAGCCGCGGCCAACAGCTAGTTAGTAATATTTATGTTAATTTTCGACAATAGCACATGAATAAATAATTTATTTTTGTTCCTATCCATCCAAAGGTTGCCTTTATTTAAATTGTACATAAAGTATAAGTAAAATATTAGTTTACATACCACTACTTTTATGGTGTACAATAAAGAATATTTGTCTTTATCTTAATATACATATAGACTAATCTACCTCATCCGTACTTCGTGCATCGGGCACTAAGCTCTGAACGAACAATGATTTCGTTTTATTAAGGCGACATCTGTTCACGGCTCCGTTAAACTCTGACTAATTAAACACGATGCGGTTACTCCTTCGCGTTATCGCTTCTATTTCTTTGCGTTGTTGTTGATTTGTTACGTTCTTAAGGCTTAAACTGTGCTACTTTTTTTAAAATATCATTTTATTTCACATCTTCTGTAAAGGTAGATGATAAACTCAATTTTATGACCAGCCAGAAGTAAAGTTATTTTTTCAGGTGCCCAGAAACTAAATTTTTCTTTGTCAACTTCATTAGGCGGTTTGTTAATATCAGACTAAATGTATTAATATATCAACTCAAGAGAGTTAGTTAATTATAAAAACGTACCAACGTTGTTTTAAGCTACCGAGCTTAGTGGTTAAGGAGTCAGCCTTACGATCAAGAGGTTCCGGGTTCAAATCCTGACCATTACACAACCTATGTGAACCCATTGATGATGAGGAGTAACGGAAGTAGTAATCATTTAGTTTCTCTGTACAAGTAATGTGTTTACACCGCTTAGTACTCACCTAATTGTTGAAATACAACCATAATAGTTGTTGAAAAGTTGTGGGAAACGAGATTGAATGTTATGAACAGTTGTCAATTTTTTGTCATCTCACACTAAATCTCACTCTACATTATATTTTTTAAACAGATTGAAGCCCCGATTGATTGTATCCCTAGAGATTATTGTTTCACCAAAATATTGTTCAAAAAGGAAACAATTTTAATTGGCATTTAAAAGCCAAAGAGGTAATAAACGCCGCTTTCCGTCATAGTCGAACCAATCCCTAAACTAATTCCACGATCACTAGCTGCAACGCGTTTTAGTGCCTATCGGGTTTCCACTCCATAAACATCCCACGGGGCACATTGATTGCCGTCTCAGATTTTCTACAATTTGCATTTTATAATTAAAGAATTAGATGTCGCTCGGTAGAGCGTGGTGCCTTTGTAAATTGAAATTCTTTTAAGAAATAAATGTAACTTTAAAAAAAAAATTAAATAAACGTGGCTAGTGCAAAAGAGTTTCAAACATTATGTACTTTTTAAATACGTCTCTTAAAAAGTACATAAGAATGGCTTCATTTTTTTTTATTTGTCTCATACTCTTTTTTTTACGTGTGGTAACCCCCACGGGCTTCACCCCATCGGTGCCGACGATGGGGTGGGCGTGTCGGAATCGGACCGATTAAAACCACACGGTATCCTCAGATGAGCATCGAGGTAATAGTATATTGTTATCTCGATGGGTATGAATAAGCTTCTTGGGTATGATCCTATACATCTATACAAATAACTAAACTAAAGAGGTTGTCTATTTAAACTTACTACTCTCTAGAACTACTCTTAATATTTTTTAAATTATCGTTGATGGCTACAGGGCTAAGAACATTCCTGGGGAAAGTTATAGGCTATTTAACATCAATAAAAGAATTTGAAAGTTGCGGATGCCCGAATAGAACAGACTATATACGACGGGTCTAACCGTAGGGTAAAGCTAGTAGGTTTTAAATATATTCAAAGCCTTATTGGTTCAATTAACATAGAGCGAGACACAGATAACTGAATGAATTCACTGGCTTTCCAACAGAGATAATACATGATTTTGGTGCAAATCTTGATAACAACTCGCTCATCTCTCACTGGCACCGCACATGGCGTCTAGGAGTACGACAGTTTATTTGTACAGCCGTGTCGACGTTTACATTTTAATGACGCGTTTTCGTCGGCGCTTTTTCTTCAGTAACGTTTGATGATTTGAGTGTTAAAATGTACGGCCTATTCCTTCACGATTTTTATGTTCACGTTTTAGTTATGAGTTTGCGTAACGTATTTTTGATTTTGATATTTTTTGGAGTCAGATTATAATCATGCAGAAAGATTAGATTTTTTTTTAAAGTGAAAACTTCTTTTGCTGCACCCAGATTTTTCCGTAGGTAGTAAGTTAGGCTGATCCGTCACGCTCTGAGGTGAAAGGCTCGATCGGGTGAACTCGGGACCGCCGAGCGAGCTACCCGAGCGAGAAAGATACATTCAGCTGCTCATCGCTGTTGTGTCGCTGTGCTTAGCATATTCAATTCATACGTAATAATTGTCTTTATTATTTTAATAGCTATTATTGGTACGTAATAAAAAATATTTTGACAATTATTTGGTTTACATTGTGAGGTTAGTGTGTCAATTGATTGCGATTGCCAATTAAGTTTTCACTTCCGCCGTGCGGTTTTAAGCACACACTCTATTTTTTTTAAATATATAATTATTGTATTAGAGGCACTAAAAAAACTTGTATTTGAGGTAGTTCTCATACTAGCTTTATGATTCAAATCAAAAGAAGGAGTGTACCCCGGGCTTCAAGTTGAAAACCTCACAAGCTATCGGGAACAACGTCAAGATCAAAATGATGATATTGTGCATAATTCAACTAAAGAGGTTGTCTATTTAAACTTACTAATCTCTGGAACTACTCATACTATGTGACAGCCATGACAGTCAGTGTTTGTAGATAAATAGGCGAGATTTATGAAGTGTTTCACTCATCATCATCATCTCAACGACCCGATTGCATCCGAGGCCTACACCTCGGAGCCAGGGTCCGCTTCCTTGCTTTTCCTTCTCAACTTCCCACGATTTTGAGCATCCATGATAGTCGCATGATCATGATAATACTAGAGTGCATAATTCAAACATGACAATCAGTATTTGTAAATAATAGTCGAGCTTTGTGAAGTGTTTAACCCATCTCGAGACAAAAGAAACAAAAATTCGCATTAAGCTTGAAATCAGTCCACTATATTTTGTTAATACTACTTGTGTGCCAAAAAACGTAGTATCATTGTCATTTGTCATGCACAATCATTTATCATGGTCGTAACATGACAATACAAGCTGTTGCGTGGGTCAGTCGACTTTTAAATAAGGCCATTGAGGCACACCTATCGAGACCTGATGATGATTAATTGAAATTATTTATTTATAATAACTGCTAAGGACAGATTTAGAATTCGTGAATTGTGGTGCTTTAATTGTAAGGTTTTCGTTCTTGTAGTTGACTTAATAATTTAAAGCACCACAAAGGAACAACAGTTCCTATTCTAAATATTAAATATTCTAAAGAATAGGAACTGTTGTTCCTTTCATTTAGAATGGCGCGAAGGGAACGCGATGCGCTGCCGTCTCGGGCCTGCTGCTAACTCTATTTTCTTTGTAATGGTATTTTAGCTTTAACGGGAGCAACTGCCGTCAGACTTCCCAAACACGAAAAAGGCTACTTGAGATCATTATCCGTCAATCAGCAAGTATATCACGGTATTGGCTTGGGTCCCAAAGACCTTTATGGGGTAGGTAAACCATATTTCTGGCGAACCTTACATTTGAAAATAATGAATTTCATTGTTAGTTTCTTGCTTAGTTATTAAATACCTTTTTTTCGTGCAGAAATCCCCTCGGATACCTCCCCGCCGGCCAGCGGGGCGGTTATGTCGGGCTTCAACCGACTAAAACTGCACGCCGTCTCGGGTCTTGAGATGCCGGGATGTAAGGTTGCCCATAAAGCATATCCCTCGCATCCCGACTGACCCTGGGCCATCTCCGGTTTCGAGATGACCCCCTCGGGTTTGGGAACCACGGTGTCCCCGTCTTGCCCAGGTTTGGGGGAGGGGCGCTAGGCGCCGTCCCGGCCTGCTTCTGCTGGGGTGACAGGCGGCCTCACCTGCCACCCGCAGGCCTGCGTTCATGGAGGACGCAGGTCGTTAAGCGACCTCCGACTTAATACCTTTCAATAAAAATTTTATGATAACTCTAAACACGTAACAGTTATTTAGTAGTAATACAAGCACCAACTTGTAAGGTAGCAAGTGTACATTAACCCCATTTTTCACTAACAAGTACACTTGCCAATTATTTCCTTATCAAGTGGAGATCAAATAAACAGTAATTACCCGCAAAATGGATTTGAGCCAGATTCGTTCAGTCGTTTGAGCGTGACTGATTAACAAACATTCAAACATCTTCACAACCTTTCACATTTATAATATGAGTATGATAGGATTATTTTTTTATTTTAATCCAGAAGTAGTAGTATTTAAGTGTTTTCTGCCTATACTGCTTAAAGATTTGCTGAAAGAGAACTTTTATACAGTTTAACCTATAGTTTGTACATAATCATCTTATTAGTTGTTTTTTAGGATTCCGTACCTCAAAAGGTATAAAAGGAACCCTTATAAGATCACTCTCTTGTCCGTCTGTCTGGCCGTGTCTCTAGCGTAAACTATTCAGTTTAGAAAAAAAAAAATAAGAAACATCAATATCATTTTTGAAGATCCTAAGTATGGGGAACCCCCAAAATGTATTATTATTTTTCTATTTTTGTGTAAAAATCTTAATGCGGTTCACAGAATATATCTACTTACCAAGTTTTAACAGCATAGTTCTTATAGCTTCGGAAAAAAGTGGCTCTGACATACGGAAGGACAGACAGACAGACATGACGAATCATAAGGGTTCCGTTTTTTGCCATTTGGCTACGGAACCCTAAAAATCAAGGTCCTGAGTCAATACGATAAAAAGATATGGGCAAAATTAGATTTTTGCCAAAAACTTGTAATACTTAATACTTGTAATGTATTTGTAATACTTGCAACTTATTTTATCTTTCGGCATTTTCCCTTTACTTTTTTTTTATACCACTTAGGTAGGTGGCAGACAAGCATACGGCCCATCTAATGAGAAGCGGTTTTTTTTGGCCACCATGGCCTATGGGCGTGTGCAACGCCAGGGGGCGTCACACTTGCGCTGTCGACCCTGTAAAAACCTTCTAAAGGCCTTCTTGAAGAACTGCATATTGTAGTCACTTTATTCATTTTTATGAAATTTTACCTTAAAAAATTAAAAAAATAACTGCGGAACCCTTGGTTCACGAGATCGACTCATTATTTAGTGTACAATAAAGGATTAAGAGTATGAACTAAATTAATTGTGAACCAAAAGCTTAGTTCTATACCGTGCACAGTGTAGCCGTATTGTGGTCCCGACGCGGTTGCATCGATTTTAATAACCAGACCACCAAACTTCGGTTACGATGGCTGGGCTAATGAATTTCTCTGCGGTTAGTAGTATACGTATAAAATGTACTGAAATCGCGTAGTGTTTCAAGATATTATGGTAAACTAACAGGTAAATGCGATTCTCCGAGGTTTTTGCAAAAGATTATTATAGCGGTAAGGAATGCGACTACTGTGCGAGGGAAATGCCTTACGGGCAACCTTACACCGGTCTGAAGACCCGAGGAGCGTGAGGTTTTAGTCGGTTCAAGCCCGATATAACCGTCCCCGCTGGCCGGCGCGGGCCGGAGTATCCGAGGGAACTGCACGAAAAAAAAAGGAAAAAAGAAGGAATGCGACTGCTGCGAAAGAGGTTTGATTTGCCGGGTCGGTAAGGTTTAGTTGAAGGTTGGAGGGGCTCGTGGCTAAGTGGTAACCAAGTAGACAATACATTGCAAAGTTAAGCAATCCAAGCCAGGTCAGTGTTAGGATGGGTGACCATTCTTAACATATTCAAACTCCTTCGTATTTCGGAGAGCACCTTATGTTCTGGTTGCCATGGTTACGGGTAGTTAGAGCCCTTTTTTACTTTTTTTTTTATAATGTGGAAATCCCCCGGTACCTCCCCCCCCCCCTTCGGCCAGCGGGGGTGGTTATAACCGACTAAAACCGCATGCCATCTCAGGTCTTCAAACAGTGTGTTGTCAGGTGGCATAAGGCATTTCACTCGCACCTCGGTTGACCCAGGGCCATCTCAGGTTTCGAGAGGCTTTTGGAAACCCCAGTGTCTCCGACTTGCCCCCGGAAATTGGGGCGGCGCGCAGCACACCACCGCCCCGGCCTGCTTCTGCCAGGATGACAGGCCACTCCAGCTCTCACCCCTTTTCTGCGTTCATGGAGGATGAAGGTCGTTCAGCGACCTCCGACGCTGGTCTCTCCCGATCCGAATAGCTCGCGCGCTGCTCGCAGAAGGGGGCGTTGGCAGTCCACGGCTTCGAGATCTGAAAAGTTCGACAACTTATCTAACTACAAAACTTCGATATCCATATATTCCAATGGGTTCTGGAGGTAAAATGGCTGTCGCTCTACGGAAAATATCCGAGTTACACCGCTTCATACTTAAACTGAAAAGCGGACCCCTACTGAGTTGGGAAAAGGCTTCTGGGATGATGAGATAAAAGGACACGACCGAAAAGTATAAGACCAGGAAATAATAGGAAATAATCTTCTTTCTTGTTCGTGTAATGGGCTTATCCGAATTCGAATCTGAACCTAAACGTCGCAACGTCGAAAGATCATCGCTGTACAACTTTTAAATAGGATAATGCTAGAAGAGACATCGTAATAATTTTCTCAAAAATTCAAAGCTTTTGTTACCATGATGACTTTGTAGATTGGCATACTAGCAAACAGAAAATGATAGGCTTATTAAAATTGAATATGCTACGAAAACAAAAACTAACAATCACATCGTATACTGTTTACAATAGCAGAGTAGATAATGGCTGGTTATTATAGCAGCAGCGAACAAACGTGGCCAGTGGTCGTGCAAGCAAATATTTGTGCACCCACAGGCAAAATGGCACCAATTGGATCCCGATTGAAATTAATAGAAGCGAGTTAAAAATGAGTTCACTATTACATGACCAATTCTGGTAGATATTATCATTATCTTAGCTATGATCCGGAGTCCACTTTCGTACCTTTTTAGAGTTCCGTACCCAAAGGGAAAAATAGAACCCTATTACTAAGAGTCCGCTGTCCGTTCGTCTGTCTATCACCAGCCTGTATTTTATGAACCGTGATAGCTAGACAGTTGAAATTTTCACAGATGATGTATATCTGTTGCCGCATAACAACAAATACTAAAAACAGAATAAAATAAATATTATAGCCAACGTGACTTTTTGCCGATTTTTGGCAATAAGTAGACTCTTGAAATATTCACAGAATATTTAGTAGTACTTACATTCACTTCAACAATAAATAAATAATTTAGAGGAAAAGATATGCTTCGTCCGGTTATCGGCAGGTGGTACACTAGCAAGTGAGATTTGACTTGGGCCACGAAGATATTAATAGAACCCCACATAAAATTTATATTTCAATTCTGATCATCATCATTATCATCATAGCGTGACTGACGTCTGACTTCTCAACCCTAATATGAAAGCCTGCACCAAAGCCTCGTCTATCGATCAGCAGGTGAGTTTCTACAAATATTTGCACTGAGTGGAAATCGAACCTGCTAGCTTGACGTAGCAGTCGAACGCCACCACCTTACACAGGCTTTTAGGGCAGCCACAATTACAGTGGATTTCACCAAGGATAAGAACCGATATCAAGTCGAAATAAACTGCATTATAAAATTAAACAGTTTAGTAACTCGTAAACAGTTTAGTTGAATTGATTTTCTCTGTTGAAAGCCAGACTCAACAAGTCGATAATACATTTACATATCGCGATATCGTAGTAGGTAATATAATTAACACCATGTCAGCTCATAATAATATGCATTGGATAGACTTTGGGCCAGTGGTTTCTACTCAACCCCAAAATACAACCTCCGTCCACCACTTACGACTATTTGATCGTTTACTACATACATGAGCTATTAAACTAAGTTATTATAGCCTGCTCTGTAGAGATTACAGTAGGGCTTAATTACTTGAATGTTAAGCAGAGATAAATAATTCAGAATGGTCTTTATGCGTTGGGATTAGAGTTCATTTTTTATACCACGTAGGCTACGTTTCAATCAATTAAAGGTTTACGTTCGATCATTATTTCACCAATGGCGTTATTCTATTTAGAAATTTCTGTGCTTCAAGCGTGATATAAGTAACCACTCATATTACGACTACATCTACTGAACTATTCGAATTGTGTCACTGGATTCGCTTCTAGATAAATAAATAGATAAATATTCTACGACATTCTACACAGAGGTTTCTAGACCCAAAGTAAGCATAGTTTAACTAGCTTGTGTTATGGTTTCCAGAATGCGAATAAACATACTTATATACTTTTTTTTTGTAAATACATACATATTATACATAGAAACACCCAGTAGTAATCTATATGTAATTCTAGGGAGTGGTATGTGGCAATGTCGCGGATATTGCTGTGGGTTATACGTTCACGCAATAGTTATAACTTACTCTAATTTTATACTAGCAATGTACCTTTTTTTTTTTTTAGGTAGGTACGTAATACTCCACCACCGTATGGATATTCGCTGCAAACTGTTCGCGCGACCGTAGTACAGTATGTATTTGCCTGTCTATGTAGGGTAATTTACGTATGTTCCACTGTAGCTCCTAAGATACTGGGTTGTTATGAATGAGGTGTTAATCGATTTAGTATCATGCTCCGAGTGCAATAAGATACATTTTCATCAGCATAACGGATATTAGAACCAAAAATGTAATATCAAATGAAAGGGGAGAAAATCCTGAGTTAAAAAATGTAAATATAGTATAATATAAATAGAAAAATACAATTTTATAGTCATTTCAGCGATCTAAAATATTACAAAGGCCATCTTTCAGTGGACAGCTAGGATTATATTTTACTATTCTTAAAAAAAATACTCTATCGCGTCTATATTTTGAACCTTACTGTAGTCTGATTACAATTTTTTGTTAAACTATACACTTATAGTTGGAGGAAGAGGACCTTAATTAATGATTTCCTTTATAATATTTTTAGGTAGATTTCGATGAAATCGATCTACCTACCTATTGGTTTCTTGACTACTATCGAATTGAAAAAAAAATTCTTCATAGGAGGTCTAGTTATGAACCCCTGAGTCCGAAATGACCACTGATCAAAAAGTTTATATATATATATATATATATATACATAATGTATGTATATATGTATGTATGGTTCCACTTCCCAAAATTTGCGGCACTCTCACGGTCGCATTTTTGCCCCGATCGCTTTCAAACTGCGGTCAAAAATTGCTTGGGTGTAAACTTAGTTTAAGTTCGTGAACGGGTGGAATCCGGCCTAAGGGGACGGTAGGGCCTCACTTTTTGTGAAATCAGTTTTTCCTCAAAATTTCACGTTCCATGAAAGATATTCGAACCGTTCTAATTTTATCCCATAGTTATACATGAATATTAACAACTTTTAATTATCAACCTAAAATAAAATTAAAACTTTAACTAAAAGTGGAGGGGGGAAAAACCAAAAATTTTCGGGAAAAAAATCATAACTTCTAACCGGTGAACATTCTTGCAGTCGGAAACATTTTTAATCGATAGGCCATTTTGTCTGAAAAGTTTTTCGCTAAAAGTTACCGCTTTCGAGAAAAAAAAATTAAACATGTTAAAAATGCGCTCGGCGTGGGTCATAGAAGAAGCATAGGTCATAGAGGGACAAAAAATATTTCTAACCAACAGGTTATTTTTTGCTCTAAAATAAATGTCCGAAACGTTTTTTGCTCAAATTTACCGTTTTCGAGAAAAAGAAAAAAATAGTGCGGTACGGAAATTTCCGACTTGTCAATTTGGCAACATCATTCCCGAAACCAGATTTATCATTGCGCAAGTACTTTTTGGGTGGAATACTCGCTGGGGCATTTATTTTTCGGCGAATATTTCAAAATGGAGTTTTAGGCGGCAAATTTTTTTTTTTTTTTTCGACGCCCAGTTTTTCTTATTTAAATACTGCAAACGTCTTGATCAAGATATTTCCATAAAATAATAATAATTGCTTCACGAAATCTACCTGTGCGTTCCCCCTGCGGGAACGGATTTTTTGTACCAATTTCAATCTATCAACAGAAGTTGCCAAGAATTCCGGTCTCCTTTACCGATTTATTTTATTTATATAAATAAACATACAATATAACTCACTGCGGGTCCAATATCTTTAAGAGGAGACTCTCCTCTCCCAGGAGACCCAACTTGATGCATATTAACTCTAACAAATATATTTAAATCCCGTGCAACTTGGCACTAGCTCGCATTTGCCTGATTGAAATATTGCGTTACGTAATTTATGCACGCATGGGTACACTGGCAGGGACTGTCGTCATACTTATTTAGGTATGCCATAATGAATGTTTTTTCAACAATATTTCTTACACTACCGGAGCGACTGATTTTTATTTATTTATTTTATTTATTTTCTATTTGTTGTTTTGTGATCAGTATCCTGCGTACACTTTGCCTTATGGTCCAAGATCCCACGGGGCCAGAACTTACTTATTTTCTACAAGGATAACATGTATGGGATAAAGAAGTGTAGGTAGGTATGTACATACCTTGAGTGTTTTTGTTATAGTGTTGAGTGCGAGATAAAACGTTTTTAAAATTATCAAACAGCTGTTATTTTCACCTAATAGAGTCAGATTCTACTGACGCGAGAACTTACTTATTTTACAAGGATAAAATGTATGGGGTAAAATAGTGTAAGTATGTACCTTGAGTGTATGCATATTTGCTAACTTGTCCCGGCGGCCAATTGTCAGTAATCAGGTTAATTAAGAAGAAAAAAAAACACACTGTATTATTCTAAACTATTCGATAGTGCCGCTGATAAGGAACGAATTCTGGGAAACAATAACTTCCGGCAAACTTAAGGAAAGAGATAATTTTCAACAAAATACTTTTTTGGGAGCTTCCAGCGTTCTGGTTAAAGTTACCGCCGACGGAACGATGTTTCAAATGTTTACAATTCATTTTTAACCATATTTTCTAACACATGTAAAAATCAGTACTGCAAATTTAAGTAAGCTGTACTATTTTACCTACCTTTAGCTCCTGATTACTGACAAATGGCCGCCGGGACAAGCTAGCAAATATGCATACACTCAAGGTACATACTTACACTATTTTATCCCATACATTTTATCCTTGTAAAATAAGTGAGTTCTCGCGTCAGTAGAATCTGACTCTATTAGGTGAAAATAACAGCTGTTTGATAATTTTAAAAACGTTTTATTTCACAAAACGAACAGATACTTCAATTATATTTATTTGTATAAATGCAAGTCCTTTAATTCATATATTTAAACAATCCTATAACAAACTTTTGCAATACAATCTTCATGAACACTCGCAGCTTTACAATTGCTATTATGTTCTAAGTACGCAGCAAAATACCTCACTTTTACATTTAAACTTATCCGGTAAAACAGTACACAAACAAATTAACTGTCCGTACGTGTCTTATCTCCTGGCCCGTGTTTAACCGGATCCATAACCGGGTGTGTTTCGCAACAATCGTTACCCGGCTGTGCACAATTCATGCGAATTGGCTCTCGGATCCCAGACGCAGCGGTGTGGGAATACATTTATATGTTGCGATGTTGTGCCGTGGATAAATCGTCAGCTGCCGCGATCGGCTAAAAAAAATTAAAGAATAAACTAGGAGTCTTCGGTCAACTGGACCTGCTCGAAATAGACCCGCGGGATCATTCGGCTGAATCATATTTTGAATCGGTCGACTGTACCCATTACCCAATTCGATCATTATTATAGTCACGCAGTAAAGCCGAATACCCATCACTCCACCCGGCTTGGATACAGAGAGGAAATAAAATTCATATCGATCTATATAATTATGTTCTTCAGATTTTATGATATGAATACAAATACACAACGAATGTCATTCGTCTGTGTTAACCATTCAGAATTTTTATAGTAACTCTTATACCAAAAAATCAATAATATTAATAAAACTTTACTGGGTTTTCTTTAGAAAGCTCTAGAAAATAAATTCATCATAATATATAAACTAATCATAACTTCCAAATAACTTCATTGAACGAAGCTGATAATATTTAAAAGTAGGATGAAGCCTCATCATCGTCCGCGATTCAGAATACACCCGAACAAAATCAAATCATAACATCGAGGTTGAATTCAAAATGTAATCAGTTTCAGTAGTAAACCTGCTATTTTGTCCAAAATAGCTGCCATAACAGTAACGAAGGTCCGTGCAATTTGACCGAAACTTTGTCATTTAATAAAGCCCCAGAAGAGATTAGTTCCGAGTCTCCCAAACTCAGACATAATTCCTCTAACGAGGGGATCATATTCAATAAATAAAATTAAGATTTATCTGTAATTATTACTTTTAATATTGGTATTAAGAGAATATGGAGGCATAGAAGTAGTGCTCTTGATAAACGGAAGGTAAACGATGGTCTGCCAAAAAGGTTTACAGACCAGGGTATATTCGACAAGCTGTCTCACTAGTTCGATTCATTAGTTCGATCGTCGAACTAGTAAGAATTTTTTTTTGTCATAAGTTCGACCGTCTAACTACTGAGACTTTTATTTCTCATTTGTTCGACCGTTGATCTTACTTTAATCTGGAAACCAAAAAAAGCGGCCAAGTGCAAGTCGGACTCGTCCATTAAGGGTTCCGTAGCAGCAAGTAACATAATAATGTTTTTTTATTAATTTTCACATTTGAGTTGATTGAATGAAAGGTAAATTGCAGTTTACGATTTATGACGTATTAAAAAAACTACTTACTAGATCTCGTTCAAACTAATTATCGTTGGAAATTTACATGGTAATGTACATCATGAATTTTTTTTAGTTTTAGCATTCTCTTATTTTAGAAGTTACAGGGGGGGGGGACACATTTTACCACTTTGGTAGTGTCTCTCTCGCAAACTATTCAGTTTAGAAAAAAATGATATTAGAAACCTCAATATCATTTTTGAAGACCTATCCATAGATACCACTCATGATTGGGTTCGATGAAAAAAATTTTTTTAGGTTTCAGTTCCAAGTATGGGGACCCCCAAAATTTACTGTTTTTTTCTATTTTCGTATGAAAATCTTAATATGGTTCACAGAATACATCTACATACCAAGTTTCAATAGCATAGATCTTATAGTGACTAGAGAAAAAGTGGCTGTGACATACGGACGGACATGACGAATCTATAAGGGTTCCGTTTTTTGCCATTTGGCAACGGAACCCTAAAAACAATAAAATGAAATTTATATTTGTTTACATAATAATGTGTGTACATCTATACCACATTCTTCATATACCTGTGGTAGGCGTAATTCTCAAAGGGATAGTAAAATAAACATCACGAATTTAGATATATTGGACACGGACACAGACTTTTCATCGAACGACAATTGGTTGGCATGACAATTCATCGACATATAATTGGTCGAAAACCTCATTGAGTGAAAGGGATAATTAGTCGACAAACAATTGGTCGAAAAGTCAATTGAGCGACAACGATTACTAGTCGACGAACTCGTGGACACCGCGCGCCCCGACACGGATAGATATAGGTTAGAACCCTTCGTAGGGTCACTTGTGATAATGCACGTAGAAATAGGTGCCCGCGGAGCGGTGCTCCGTCGAAATCAGTAACTAATAACTAAGATTTAAAAAATACTATCTACAGGTAACTATAATATCACCCCACTTATGATGGGGTGCTTAGTTAATGCTGTTGATGTTAATATGATGTACCTACATGCCTAAGTCCTATAGGAATAAATGCATATAAGGAAATGTACAGTGGAACTATTTCCGAGTGATATGACAATAATTTATTGTGTATTTACTATTAATCTACTTTGCGGTTTACTTTATTTGATATTGTTACGTGCGCGGGGTACAAATTAAATGCCGTTTTCACAACAAAGAGGTTTATTCGCTCACCACAAACTAGACCACTAAATAACTAGCACACACAGTACTCTTCAACAGTTCCAGTCGCTCAGCAGTTCACAGTAGTCCACAGTAGTTCCTTAAGTCGCAGGTATAACTCTCTTGATTCACTTCGGTAAGATGTGTTCGCTTTCACTTTCGAAAATTAACTGCCTCGTGTCGATAGCCGGGCGTCCTTTTATAGCTCTTAATAAGCGGGGTAGAATATTCCGGAAGGTACTAGGGCGTTCGAGAATAGTAGGTATTTACTGGGGCGTTCGAGAAAATAAGTACCTACACAGTCGTGCCGACGATAGAGGTGAATGCCCTTTTTATCGCGATTTGTAGGTAAAGTTGGTATAGGTAGACAAAAGGGCGTGTGATTTAGTATTGACTTTTCTGGATTTTTCTAAACGGATCGATAGAGTACTTCGACATTAACAATGCGTTTTAATTTCTAGAAGATTCGATCAGTAGTTTCCGAGATATCGACGATCGTTGTAACATTACCCCCCTCTTAATCATGCTCGTCCCGAGCATCATTTGTTCCATGATATCGCGTCAACCTATCCACATGGACTACCTTTGGTTTTCCCCTAAGACCCTTCTTAATGCGGTAGGTGATGTCATTGATTCTTGTGACAACCGTATAGGGTCCTTCCCAGCGAGCTTGAAGTTTTGGAGATTTCCCTTTTCTGCGTAGCGGGTTGTGAAACCATACCAGTGTTCCTTCTTCAAAACCGTTGGTGTTTGCATTTCTATCGTACCGGGTTTTCATCCTTATACCTGTCTTCAAATTGTTTTCCCGTACCATTCTGTGCACCTCGTCCAGCCGGTTTTGAAGTTCACTCACGTAGTCCGTTACGGGCTTAGGACTTTCGGGTGGCGTGCCGGTTATTGCATCCACTGGTAGCCTTATCTCTCGACCAAAATTTACTTTAGCTGGAGTGTGTCCCGTACTGTCATGCACCGCTGATCGATAGGACATCAGGAACAGTGGGATGTACTGGTCCCAATCTTTTTGGTGTTCGTCGACAACTTTAGCCAAGTGATTTTCCAACGTCTGGTTAAACCTCTCGACCATTCCGTCTGACTGTGGGTGCGCTGGAGTCGTACGGGTCTTGTTTATACCGAGGAGTTTGCACATTTCTTGAAACAGAGCAGACTCGAAGTTCCGTCCTTGGTCGGAGTGGATCTCCATAGGTGCGCCATATCGACTGACCACTTCCTGAACTAGTTTCTTGGCTACAGTGACTGCTTCCTGGTTGGGTGTCGCAAATACTTCCGGCCACTTAGTGAAGTAGTCTTGCACTACTATGATGTATTTGTTACCCTCATCAGTCGTTGGAAAAGGTCCAGCAACATCAATGGCGATACGTTCCCATGGTGCCCCAACGTTGTACAGCTTCAATTTTCCTTTGCTTCTTGTCTGCGGTCCTTTAACCGAAGCACATGCAGTGCATTTACGGCACCAATCCTCGACATCTTCCCGACAACGAAGCCAGTAAAACCGCTGTCGCACTTTAACCAGGGTTTTCTTGACTCCGAGATGCCCGCCAGAAACACCATCGTGGATGTGCCGTAAGAGTGGGGCCACCTTGCTTCTTGGTACCACTACTTGCATGGTTACTTCCTTACCATCGTTAGACTCCCATTTCCTATACAGGACATCGTCTACCAGTGCTAAGCTGTCCCACTGGGCCCAATAGCTTTTGGTCGTCGAACTGTAAGCAGATACGTCACTCCATTGGGGTTTGCTGCCAAGCTGTTTCCAGTGCAGTATAGGTTTCAGATCATCATCATCCTCTTGCGCCTTCTTCATACTGCTTCCAGTCCATTCGTCGTCAAGTCCATTCACCCTTATGACTTTAATCTCTTCTCGGGCTTCGTTTCTTTGAAAATGCTTGCAATCTTCGACACACGGCCTTCGTGACAAAGCATCAGCATTGCCGTGCCCTTTTCCACTTCGGTGTTCTATCACAAAGGGAAATTCCTGTAGTTGCTCGATCCATCTTGCTACTTGGCCTTCTGGGTTCTTGAGTTGCAGCAACCACTGTAGCGCAGCATGATCTGTCCTTAGTGTAAACTCTCGTCCTATAAGATACTTGTTAAAATGCTGTAAAGACTTCACCACAGCGAGAAGTTCACGACGAGTAACACAGTAATTCCTTTCCGGTTTAGATAGCGATTTACTGAAGTATGCTATTACAACATGGCGATCTCCCTGCACTTGTGACAACACTCCACCTATTCCGCTGTTACTGGCGTCCGTGTCCACAATGAATCTACCTTCCCTAGTAGGATAACCCAATATAGGGGCTTCGCACAATTGTTGTTTAAGCGTACTAAAAGCTTGCTCGCAATCCAGGTCCCAAACGAAGTCTCGTTTATCTTCCGTCAGTCGGTGTAGTGGTTTTGCAATATCCGAGAAATGCTTAATGAAGCGTCTGTAATACGCGCATAGTCCCAGAAACGCACGAACCTCCGTTTTGTTCTTTGGAACAGGCCATTCTTGAACAGCTTTAATCTTCTCGGGGTCGGTTTTAACTCCTTCCGTTGAGATTACATGTCCAAGATAGCTGACCTCCTTTTTAAATAGAGCGCACTTCTTTGGACTCAGTTTAAGGTTAGCCTCACGAATAAAATAAAAACTTTTTCCAGGTTCTTCAGGTTTTCTTTGAAGCTGCGTCCCATAACTATAACATCGTCCAGGTAAACCAGACAGACGTCTCCAAGTAGACCCACCATTACTCTTTCCATGAGGCGTTCAAACGTGGCTGGTGCATTACATAAACCAAATGGCATGACATTAAAATGCCATAAACCGTTTCCAATTCCTGTACTAAAGGCTGTCTTCTCTTTATCGTCTGGACTGATCTCCACCTGCCAATAGCCACTTTTTAAATCGATGGTTGAAAACCATTTCATACCACTAAGCATGTCCAGGGTATCGTCGATCCTAGGCAAAGGATAACTGTCTTTCTTCGTGACATTATTCAACATTCGGTAATCCACACAAAACCTTGTACTGCCATCCTTCTTTTTCACTAGTACCACAGGTGATGACCATGGACTCGTTGAAGGTTCAATCACCTTGTTATCGGCCATGTCTTTAATCATAACTGCTACCTCCTCTTCTCTTGCCCATGGTAAACGTCGAGGTCTTTGTTTTATAGGCCTGGAGTCACCTGTGTCAATCCGGTGTTTCACGAGCCCAGTCCTTCCACAGTCATTTCCGGTTGCAAAGATGTCTCTAAATCGTAGCAAGAGGTCTCTGGCTTGATGCAATTCTGATGCCGATAAGTTTTCCTTTGAATTCTCGAGAAGTTGCTGGATGCGATCTTCGGAGATTTGTGTACCGCCTTGTTTAGTCGTAGTGCTGTTCAGCCGTCTCAGGTACTTTACTTCTTCACATTTTCCAACCACACTATTCTTCTTCAGGAGAACTATTTCGTCACTGAGGTTGAGGATTCTCACCCTAGCGATTCCGTTCGGCATCAGTAAGGTTCTCGCTGTTATTAAGTTTTCATGACTGCCGGTATCTTCCACAATAAGACATCTTCTTTGTTCAGTCTTCGCAGGAAACCTCACTCTGACTAATGTTTCCGATTTAGGAGCTAACGTCGTATCCGTTAAACAGTAAAGAGTACACAGGTGCGATCCTTGTAAACAAACTTCCTGATCAGGAAATCTCAGCACTCCTCTAGGTATATCCAAGACACATCGGTGATTCGTCAAGAAATCCAGTCCCAAAATGCAATCATCAGTAATATTAGCAATTAATACTGACTGGTGGTATATTTGGTCGCCAATTCTTACCTCCACATCTGTTTCACCGAGGACGGTCACTGGCTGGCCAGTAGCTGTCTGAAGCTGGCACCTCGGAGATCGTTTTTCCCACCTTATGGTGCGTTTCAGCAATTCCGGCCTTACAACTGTACGTGAAGCTCCAGTATCCACTGTTAAACTGCAAGGTTGATTGTCTAAGATGGCCTCGATGATCAGACTATTTCCATTGACAACTTGAGTTATTGTGATGGTTGGGGCCTCATGTCGACCAGCCAGCGCCCGCCCCGCGGCCCTGGCGACATTTAGTTTAACGGAACATCTTGATCGACCTGGGTCCCGGAGTCCGTGACCCTCCTCCGTTTCCTCGAAGGACACTCTGACTGGATATGGCCCCTTCCTCTACAGGAATAACACGTTGGGACATACCGTGGCTTCCTCTCCTCCTCAACTACCTCCTTGATCTCCCTGACCTTACTTATCCCGGCATTCTGCCGTACGGTTTCCACCTCAAGGGCATAAGCCAGTGCTTCTTTTAAGGTCTGGTGGTGACGCAACTGTACACTAGTTTTCACTTCTGCGTCCCGTATACCGTTTAGGAAGGCCTCCAGTAGAGTCGTCTCGATCATCACGGGTGTCGATGAGTAGGCCCGACGAACGAGCCTTTCAACCTCTACAGCCCATTCCTGGAGGCTTTCACCAGCTTTTTGTTTCCTCTCGCGTAGCTGCGCTCGGTAGACATTCTCCAGGTGCTTGTCACCGTAGCGTGTGGCTAATGCTTCCATCAGGGACTCCAGTGTCCTTCCTTCAGGTGGCAAGTTTTCCAGTATTACTAAGGCATCTCCTCGTAATGCAAGTGTCAAGGCCATAAAAGACTCCTCGTTGCTCCAGGCTTTAGTTTTTACCAATATCTCAAATTGGTATTTGAAGGCTGTCCACGAGGAAGTTCCATCGAAGTGTGGTAGGTCGAACTTCGCTGATGAGGGTGAGGTCGCGGCAACAGGTCCGCAGGTTTTTAGTCTGACGATCTCTTTTTCCAGTTCTTGCAAGCGGTCGTCAATGGTCACGGCAACAGGTCCACAGGTTTTTAGCCTGACGATCTCTTTTTCAAGCTCTTGAAAGCGGTCGTCGATGGTTCCTGTCTTCAAAGCCACTTCCTTACTCAGCATTTGCAAGTCGTCTTCTAGGTTCTTCACTTTATCTCCCAGTGCATGGATGCCGGCATCGATTTTACCCATGACAGCTTCCTGGTTGGCCTGTATTATCTCTTGCATGGAAGCCTGCATCGTCTGTTGACTAGCCTCTTGGTTGGCCTGCATTTCTTGCAAGGAGGCTTGCATCGTCTGTCGACTAGCCTCTTGGTTGGCCTGTATCATCTGTTGACTGGCCTCTTGTTTGGCCTGTATTTCTTGCAAGGAGGCCTGCATCATCTGCTGCATAGAAGCCAGCAGCGTCATCATGTTGGTATCTGACGAGGTTCCATCTTGTGCTGCCGTAGTTCCCGCTGAGATAGCAGAATCGGCCTGATGCCCTTCCTCTTCAAGGCTCCGTTGACGTGCAGCATCCATTTCCACTTGACGTCTGGTCCGTGGAGTACGCCCTTCGTCTTCACGTGGTAATAACGGCATCGCACTTCTGACACCAGTTGTTACGTGCGCGGGGTACAAATTAAATGCCGTTTTCACAACAAAGAGGTTTATTCGCTCACCACAAACTAGACAACTAAATAACTAGCACACACAGTACTCTTCAACAGTTCCAGTCGCTCAGCAGTTCACAGTAGTCCACAGTAGTTCCTTAAGTCGCAGGTATAACTCTCTTGATTCACTTCGGTAAGATGTGTTCGCTTTCACTTTCGAAAATTAACTGCCTCGTGTCGATAGCCGGGCGTCCTTTTATAACTCTTAATAAGCGGGGTAGAATATTCCGGAAGGTACTAGGGCGTTCGAGAATAGTAGGTATTTACTGGGGCGTTCGAGAAAATAAGTACCTACACAGTCGTGCCGACGATAGAAGTGAATGCCCTTTTTATCGCGATTTGTAGGTAAAGTTGGTATAGGTAGACAAAAGGGCGTGTGATTTAGTATTGACTTTTCTGGATTTTTCTAAACGGATCGATAGAGTACTTCGACATTAACAATGCGTTTTAATTTCTAGAAGATTCGATCAGTAGTTTCCGAGATATCGACGATCGTTGTAACAATATTAAGACTAATGATCATTAATTACACATATTATAGCCATTATTTTTTTGTTTCTGGCTAAGCTTGTTGAGATAAGCAAGGCAGAAAAATATTTTTGCAATTATGTATATGAACAATGTGGTAAAGATGTACACACATTATTATGTAAAGAAATAAACCGTTCTTAGTGAAACAAGCCTATTTTAAATTTTATGCTTTTATGCTATCGGTAAGAAGAACTGAATATATGATTAAAAAACGATAACCGACCTGCGCTGTGTAGAATGTCCTAGAATGTATTTTTTATTTATTACCAACTGTTGCCCGTGGCTTCACCCGCGTGGAATTCTGATCCCGCTACCGCCACCACCGCCACAACCTATATAAAATACACAATTCCACCAGACATCATTTTGTTGTATCTCAAAAGGTTTAAGTAGCGTTTTCGTTGAAAACTCCCCAGCGGTTGATTTTTTTCCGACATCCACAACAAATATCATTATATTTTAGCTAATGTATACAAAAACTTGACAAATCATCTAAAACCTTCCTCGAGAACCACTCACCATTGGTGAAAACAGCATGTAAGTTGGTGCAGTAGTAGTAGTTTATCGGGAATAGACAGACAGATAGAGGACTCAAGAGGACTTTGTTTAATAATAATATGTAATCATGATTCACACTTTCAACGATATGTAACCTCCGATGGATACCAGGAACATCGTAATCGAACTATATTGCCATAATATCCGGAAACTTCATAACAAACTTCATCGGGTATTTACAATTTGATGTGTAAGCAAAATCACTTTTTTCAATTGCCCTTCACTTTAACCACGAAAAACAAAGTTCAGTGTAACGCAAAGTCGGAAGTTGTAAAACACCTCATTCTCACCCCCGAATACTTGCTATTAATATTTCAAAGTTCATTTTATTTTATGAGTTAAAATGAAAAAAAAGTCAAGCGCAAACGATTTGTAAAGCATTTTTTACATTACAAAGTGCGCACTAAAAGTGCTTTACGGTTGTAAACCTAAAAGTAATTACAATAAGTTAATGTTACTTAGAAACTTTCATAAATTTGTTTACTGTTGAATGAAGTTGAATATTTTACGTTAGTCATAAATTAAAAAAGGCTGCTAAAGCTTTTTATCTAACTAATGTTTAATTATCTTTATTTACTAAAACTAGATTGCTACTACTAATTAATTTGGCGATAGTTTCAAAACAAAATAGGTTTCAAATAAAAAATATCTACTATTTTTTATTAATTACTAGCTGACCCGGCAGACTTCGTACTGCCTCAATCGATAGCACCTTTTAAACCTTCTCTGGACCTCCACAAATAATTCAAGACCAAAATTAGCCTAATCGGTCCAGCCGTTCTCGAGTTTTAGCGAGACTAACGAACAGCAATTCATTTTTATATATAAGAGAAGAAGAAGAAGAAGAAAGAAGATAACAAGTTTAGAAAAAAAAATTACATAGAAAGTATATATTCCATTTTTGCTAGAATTCTTTAGTGTTTAGTAGGATATTATGGCTATTTTTAAGAAGACTGTACGAAACTGAACAAATAGAATTAAAAAAACTAAACAACCACTTTGTTCTGTAGCAACTTTAAATTCTACTAAATTAGAATATTACAGTACTGTATTCGTAAGGACCAATAAGTTTAATATTAGTACTTAGTTTGAGCTTCATATAATTATTATTGCTATTCACTAAGCGGACGATGAATACTAAAGTACAAAACAATGATGCATTTCGTATTCTAATGAGAGGTCCAAGGTACTACAGTGTATCGAGCATGTTTTGCGGAGGCCAGGCTATCTGATTTTTTGCATTTATAAGATCACGTTTGCAATAAGTTGCGTCAATCCAACAAAAAAATTCTCGGATCAATGTGCGAGTACATGGACAATCCCATTCTTAAACATTAGTTAACTGTGCATCGTGAAGTAAATAAAGAGGAGCTGAACTGTTAGCATTAAGTTTTAGGGAGAGGCGGCTTTTTTATCCATGGAATAGATTTCTATGGGTTGGTTATCAGAGTTCCGCACGGGAGGATCTGCGGACAACAGCTTGTTTTCTATAAATAATTCGATGTCTCAACAAATTTGTTTGATGTTACATTCATGAATAGATCAATCCTACGCACTATGTCACCCTTGTCTATATTTAGATCAGATTTCAATCCCTGTAGATTATCTTGATAACAATCGATTATATTTACGAATTATTGGTGGTATCCTACTACAGTTATGAAACCCGCTCATCAGGTAATCACGCCATGCCTTTTCTCTGTCTCAAATTCTTATCTCTCTGTTGGTATTTTTCATGCGTCTTCAAGAGTGGAAACAGTGGTAGTGCCACTAATTATAGATCAATTTCAGTACTTACAACACTTAAAAAAAATTGAAAAGCTCTTAACAACTGGTTAATCCTATTCCTTTATGAAAATTGTGTTCTGGCTGTAAACCAATATGGTTTTAGAAAGGGATTATCCACTGAAGATGCTGTTCTGGATCTCACAGGCTGTATTGTTAAATATCTGGCAAAAAGACTGAAAGCCATGAGTATTTTATTGGTTCTCTTTAAAGCGGTTGGCACTGTCTTATTCCCATTTTGATTTCTAAATTAGAACTGTATGAGTTAAGAGGCATTAGTTTGGATCTGTGTCGCAGCTACCTGACACATTCCACGTAGTATGTATTGATCAAATCAGTTGTCACTAGAGAAATTGCTTTTAATTATGGTGTTCGTCAGGTTAGTGTCCTTGGACCTACCCTGTTCCTCATTTACATGTTTTATATCATTTACATCTGTGCAAAATATCCCTTCCAAATTCCAAAATTATTACCTACGCGGACGACATAACCATTCTTGTAAGTGGTCGAAATTGGCTGGAAGCTAAATCAAACTCCGAACACGCACTATGTCAAGTGATAAGCTGGTTGGATTTAACTCTTCTTACACTTAACAAAAACTAAATATATTGCCTTTAGTACCAAACGAGCATCTCAGCCTTCTACTTCGTACTTTCTTCGTGCTCACACTTGTCCTACATCAGGTATAGGACAAATTTGTAACGCAGACCTTGTAAATACTTGCACATGCACTGTTGTAGAACCTACCTTATGTAACAAATACCTTGGTATTATGATAGATGATACCCTAAACTGGAAGAAACAAATGGATACCTCTACTTCTCAAACTAGAAAACTAATTTACGTGCTCAAAAATTCGAGAAACATTTATGATCTAGATTCCCTTAAATCTGTTTACTATTGTCTTGGTAAGTCGGTTTTTTCTTATTGCATCACACCCTGGGAGGGTGTCCAGAGGGCTATCCTTAAGACCATACTGAGAAAGCCAGTTTGATTTCCCACAACTGAGCTCTTTTCCTTATGCAAGGTGCTAAGTGTACGGAGGCTTTTTATTTTAAACTACACTCTGCAAAAACATGGAAATATTTTACCACCAAACCTTTACCAATTCAAAAGAAGATTTGTTAGGGTCTGCCAAATATCTCCTCGTCGAATGACAGTACCGAGTGGACATTACAACTTTATTAGCTCAAAACTGTACAATATTCTAAATAAGAAACTAAAAATAATAGGTCTTTACCTATGAAATTGCCGAAATTTTCTTACAAATTCATGAGTTCGTTATTCCTGTAATTTAATAGTTATTTCCATTATTTATATTTTGTTTAAAAGTTGATTTCAAGATTTTACAACTCTGTATTAAATTTTGTTTTTTATTGGCCGCTTGATAAACTAATTCGATATTCAAAAACAGTACTTCCTAAATGCTATCCATTTTGATGATAAATTTCGTATTACTTAACAGCTGTCACTTTCAAAAATGAAATAAAAGTTGCTGTTTGTTAGCTTAATGTTGTCTCATTCATACCCAAACAAAATCATAAAATTTGGATTTGTCATTCCTAAAAAAAATGCATAAATGTTAGTACTGAAAATTGGATTTCTTCAAGAAAAACGGCAATTTCATATGTAACGACCTAATAATGCCACTTATATTATATAAGTAAATGTAAAAAATATGTAGTAAATGGCTGCTTACATTATGATACGATGAGTCTAAGCCCTGCTGAATAGCTAGTTGCTTAGAAAATCACCCACAAACACATGCACATACACCCTTATTCACACACATACACACACACGCACTCAGACACACACACACACCTCGCTTATACACATTTTTCGAATTATTTTTAGATTAGGTTCGAAACTGCCCGTAATTCATTAAACTATGGGATCTTATTTTTATTCTGGAGAAGGCTTTGATTTCTGCGCCACAGTTTCTACTATTGTAGATATCATTGTTACATTGTACTGTGAAAATCTGTTATTTATTCCAAATAAAATGAATCTGAATAACTTATAATGTTGTAGGTGTTACAAATTTTTGTAAGGAATGGTAACGTATAATCAGCAAGCCTTCCTTTATTAAGCCAAAGTTCGTATTTGGCATCTTAGCGAAATGAAAAGTTGTTGTAAAATAGTTTTGTATGTTGATTCCTAACATTACTGAAGTTATAAAATTCTGTTAAAGATTTAAAACCCTTTTCGTAACACGCAATTCTCAGCTAACTAAAATATATGTTTTCTCCCATGTTTTCGCCAAAAGCTTTCCAACCAGCTTGTTTTGTTTTATACGAAGTTGAAAAAAAAATGGCGGCGACCGGCTCGCTGTCGTTATTAAAATTTCAAAGCTTGATTTCATAGTAAGCTTGTTCATTAAGCTTAGAGCGATTAAGCACTGCCCCGATCTGCTGAAATATGTATCTTCCTCATATTACCCGCGCCACGCCATCGCTAGCAGTCATTATCATGTTTTCATTGTGATGGCGCGTGCGTTTTTTTAATTCGTGACAGGAAAATTATATTAACGCTTGTATATCGCCGAAGGGTCAGGTAGGTGTTAATAATGGATTAAATATGAACGTTTGTGATGATGTTTGAATATTTCTTACTCAGTATACTCGACGGTGAACGGATCTGGCTGAAAGGGGGATTGTGGTCGCAGCACTAGTGGGACCGGTGGGTTTCACGCGGTGCTGCGACCACAATCCTCTTCTGATGAGGCCGTCAAGCTGAGTGCCACCATTGTTAACATGGTATGTGTATGTAATGGTGACCCTCTTTCTTGGACTATACCTTCAGCTTACCATCAGGCGAGGTGAAGTCAAATTGACGTTTCCTAAATATAAAAAAAAAAAAAATGTTCAGATATAGATTATTGACTATTTATTCCTAGACTTGGTTCCTGTAGGTTGCGAGTCCGTGATCAGACTTCTGCACGCGTGGAGCCGCGGGCTAAAGCCACTACTTAGTAAAAATATAATAATAAAAATACATATTCTGATGCAATTTATTCAAAAATATGTAGTAAATTCTTCACTCCACGTGAACTACGTCTCGGAGAAAAGTTGAAGCTGATATTTGATTATCTGTTTCAAAACTCTAGTGATATAGGACCAGTTTACACTGTCCTAAATAAAACAAGACTTGTTTTAAGCGGCTAAATGGAACAAAAAATCATTGTCTTCCAACGATTCCTCATCTGAGCTGCCATTCAAAGCTTTTAAGTTTTCTACTCCTGATTTGATTTATCTAGGGTTTTACGGAAGCAGCCGCTTCCGTAAAACCTTCTGATCAGCGAAGGCTATTCTCCTGCAGTTTATATGCGATATCATAGACATGAAGGCTACCGCAGATGCTAAAACTCATCACGAGATCCTAACGTGTGACTCTGCACGTCTACCGCAGCAAATTCATCCGTGTCACGCAGCTTTTGCTGCGATAAAAAAAAAATTTAGAAAGTGTTTACTGCTTACAGATTCATTACCTGCCTACTTACACGCACAATATAGCTATTCTCTTTATACTTGGTGATGTTTCTAGTATACTTAAAATCAATATTCAGTGTAAAAGCACATTACGGTCGAACCAAACTATTCGTGCTGAGAAAAGCAATAAAATCTACTTCTCATTTTATTACACTTTTATATCCACTACACTTACAGGACCTCAGAACCCCAAAATTACACGCCATCTTACTCTCGGTA
This sequence comes from Cybosia mesomella, assembly GCA_946251805.1. Lineage (NCBI taxonomy): Eukaryota > Metazoa > Arthropoda > Insecta > Lepidoptera > Erebidae > Cybosia > Cybosia mesomella. The sequence continues at coordinate 10,517,810 of OX276392.1, forward strand.
TACCTAAGAACACGATTATTCGTATTCATGAACCACCGTCCTTAGAGAATTAGCGGGTAGCGGACTCATCATGAAAACGCTGGCCCGACAAACAATCTCTATTACTGCTGACCTCGTATCGGTATAGCGTTAATATGTAACGTTGCGCACCACCATTTGTATGTATATATGTATACTTTTTATGCTTAGATAATAATGAACAGTGTAGTGAAAATGTGAAATGGTTTGTGACTGCGGCGAAACTAAAAAATGGAGGTTGTGTTTGAGTTGTATATACGTTTATATGTATGTCTGTCTCTATTTATTCGTAACCAGCAAATAGCTAAACTAATTTTGATTGACGATATGTTGTTGGATTAGTCTTTGTTATGTGATTGGTCACTAAGCACCTTTCTTTTTCTAAGTACTTAAATCCCCCCGGTTACCCCCCGCTGGCCTGGGTGGTTATGCCACTGCTTACCTATGTTAAAATTATAAAAAAATATATTTAAAAACTATCGCAAAGATGGTGGAGTAAGTACCAAAATTCAGGGGTGTGTGTTGGGTAAGCTCCTCAAGTGTCGCTCCGATTCCGATCCCGCTGCAGTCCGGGGGGAACGGAATCGGACCGGCCGGTACACCCTGGGCGGCGGTCAATGGCTTCCCCTTCACCCCTTCATAGGGTTGGCATTGATCGTCGGCCAATACCCAACGTGGCGGGAACACATCGCTCTCCGTACTCCTCTGCTTTCAGAGGAGACAGGATGAGCGATGCTGTTAGTGGTGAGATGGCCCAGGGTTAGCCGGGGTGCGAGGGATATGCTCTATGGGTAACCTTACACCCCGGCGTCTGAAGACCCGAGACGGCGAATTAGAAAATAACAAGTTGAGGAGAGGAACTTAAGATAAAACCTGAATGAATAACATTTGGTTACTCTCTCAGTAACATTAATTCAATCTCAAAACTTTTGAATTTTCGTATACGTCTGATGGCTACGTCTAATGCCATCTACTCAAACTCTTGCTAATTATAGAACATTACATGTTCGTTACAGAATAATATTAACATTGATATTGATGACACTGAGCTAAATTTTATGGAACAAAATTTGAAGACGTATTTACTAAGTATGAAATTACTTTGTATTTAAAGGACATAAGTGAAACTTCCACCATTATATCTACTTCAGAATAAGGAGAATTCTTCGTATCATTTTGAATACTTTGTCATCTGAGTTACATGAAACGTGTAACATAAGGCGCCATCAAAAAACCAGTAGGTATCCGAATGATAGGTCGCTTAACGACTTCCATCATCCATGAGCGTAGGCCTGGGGGTGGCAGGTGAGGCCGCCTGTCACCCCAGCATAAGCAGGCCGGGACGACGGGGTGACTGGCGGAAACCGGGGCAAGACGGGGATACCGTGGTTCCCAAACCCGAGGGAGCCATCTCGAAACCAGAGATGGCCCAGGGTCAGTCGGGGTGCGAGGGAAATGCTTTATGGGCAACCTTACACCCTGGCGTCTTAAGACCCAAGACGGCGTGCGGTTTTAGTCGGTTCAATCCCGACGTAACAGCTCTGCTGGCCGGGGGGGAAGGGGGCATCCGAGGGGACTTCCGCAAGAAAAAACAAAAAAAAATGATAAAAAATCAAATGACCCTGCTTGTATAAAATCTAAAAATATCCATCTTATTAAAGAGTTGTGGAAAATAATAATGTAACACTGCTCGAGTGTTATCTTTACTTGGTGTCCTTGTACACACCTCCTTGTCTCGACGGCTGGGGACCGAGAAGCTAAGTAGGTTAGTTTGAACTCAAAATTAGCCTGAGAGGTGCCTAGACTTGCTGACTTGACAATGAATGCTCTCTTTACATTCGGATGTTTCTGAAAATAGTTCTCGCTGGTGCTCTAGGAAATTATAGAACACGGTATAGTTTGAAAACAAGAATTGTATTTATATATTTTTGAAAATATAGTCAACATTAGCTTGCCGCTTAATTGGCTGGCTGGCTGCACTCAAACACTTATAAAGCTTTGATTGAGCAGTGCGTCTTCGATGCGCTGAGACAGATGTTGTTCGAGTGAAGTTTCAAGGCAACCCGCTTCCAAATAGAAAATAGTATTTTAAATCACAATTTAACTAAATAATATATCACAACTGTACTCAAGTTGTACACTTGATTGTCGTTGTACACTTGTTGTCAACTTGATTGATGAACTCAGATTTTAGATGATACAGTAAATGTGATGTAAATCCAACACCGATCAATAGAAAAGACGCCGTATTTCATCTTAATTCAGAAAACAGCGGTGGACTAACTGGATCGTTAGTCATTTTTCTCTTTGACTTTCAATATGCACTACCCGGTTTCCCAGTTTTCATACTTTTTTTCATTCTTCTCTTCTCACTTGATAGGGTTATCACCTCCACACATTCAATCATTCAACTGATTTTGTAACTTATTTAAATTTGTTAAAAATATTAAGTTCTTTTCCGAACCAAGCTGGTTTTGTCTGAGAGGTGTAGTTGTTCCTTATTCGGTAACTTAGTATTAGTAGGAAGTGGTAATATTTATTTTATATTGTCTGTTATATGTCATGCTGTGCTAACACTTTACAATCACCTCATACGTTGGCTTAACGAAAATTAAATGAAGTACATGGAATATAATTTTACCTCCAAACTTTACGGTATAATTCCATCACCGTATTCTAGTATTTATTAAATTACAGATCAAAAAGGACAAAGAAGGTTTTTACAGAGTCATCAACGCGTGCGATGTCCGTCTCAAAAATTCGCTTCTAATAAATTCCTGTTTTTTTTTTTTTGGAAAAAGTGAATATAATATAATAAAATAATAAAATTGTTTATTGGTCTCAAAAAAAGTATTACATTGCAAGGTCTTATCATTAAGGCAATATTTGAGTTACATTGTGTACAGGTAACTGGTTTCCAAACTAGGCTGAAGCCTGTATTTTGGGAGTCAGTGCTCAAACGATCACATTTACAATATCATTATCCATGGTGAATTTCGCGTTAAGATATGAACAAAAAAAAAATTTTTTTTTATTTAACTAAAAGAGGATAATTAAGTTAGGGTTATAGGGATAATTAAGTATAATATTGACATTAATTAATATATAAAAACAGTAGGGTGAGTGTGAGAGTGAGAGGTGTGTTTGTGTATTTATGTATTAGGGTGGGGATGTGTATGTGTGTAAATAAGAGTATGTGTGTGTGTGTGTGTGTGTGTGTATGTGCGCGCACATAATGGTGAGTTTGTGTGTGCTTATGATTAATACGTGGTCTGCCTGGAATATGGTGGACTGCCTATTTTGAAACCTAACCTGTAATAACCAGAAGTGGTGACTTTGAAATAGCCGAATTTTAATAATCCCTTTCCAATACAAAGTACAAACTTATCTTCACATGCAGAATTCTAAATTATTAGGTTTAGAAGTCATTCACCATACATCACTGTGGATTCATAAAATAATATTTTGGAACAAGCTACGAGCTAATTCAATAACGTAATTACAATGATTGATTCATTTTGCGCACAATTTACTAATTATGGAAGTGATTTGAAAGCAAGCGTGAATGTTGTTATAAAGGTTCGTTGAGCCTAATAATTTTGTAAGTATATTTAACTTTGTTGTTTATTCTAAATTACCAATTTCTATATTAATGTGTACACCGTTTCAATATATAAAGTTCAAATTGAAACCTAAATATTTTACTCACAAAGACAAAATTTAATATCAAGGTAGCTCAGATGGTCAGAGTATTTTTCCTGAATGGGGTTGGTCGCGGGTTCAACTCCCGTCCTGCATGTCGACTTTTTCCAATCTAAATCTATAGGATAAGTTAGCACACTGATTGCTTTACAATTTCATTAAAGTCAAATATTCATGCAATCCGCTTATGGAAAAAGGCCTCTCCCAAGGTATGCCATAGCGTTCGTTCCTCCACCTTCTGCATCCAGTCTATCCCAGCAACCTCCTTCAGAGGCATCGAACTATCCGTTTACAGATACGTACTCTCCACTTCAAGATTCGATCTACCCTAATGGCCCGAGATTCCTACTGTGATGCCTATATGGCTTATTTTGCTTGCCAAATTTTGTTTTTCCTTTCTGGTATATCGGATGTAAGAGTATAAACTTCTACATAATATCTATATAAGTAACGACAAACCCCGGCTTTGAACGAGTGCAAGTTCATTTCAGGTTCTTCTTCGGTTTCATCATGAAGATATAAATATTTCTCGTTTACATATCTGGTGCTGCGACTTATAACTGGACAGTAAATTAATTAAATATTCGTGGTATAATCTCGCATCAAATCGAATAGAATAATCTTCACTTCAATGGTGTAATACTAGTATATACAAGGATAACAAAAGAAGGCAAAAGCAGAAAGCTAACAATTAAAAAGACTAAATTGACTTTGCGCAACTAAAAATATATATACCCACGAATCAAAAACCTCATTTTATTTTAATCAGTCAAAAAGAAACATCTAGAAAAAATTTTGGTGCTAATATACAAGTTAATTACTTAGTCCAAACGTCATCTACGTCACAAAGAGTCGGCAAATTAAACGAAAACGCCATTACCGTACGAATGTAACCAAACGTAACCACCACGATTTGCATATTGAGCGAATGAACACATTACATACATGTGGAATTATGTAACTTTCTAAGTTACATAATTCTACATGTAGATGGGTAGGTTGTATGAGTGAAGTGTTCCATCTTACTGGAACGTATTAAGTAAACTGGATTAGCATACATACGTCTTTGACATATTTTTGTCTTTAAACAATTTTAGAAGTACCTTCTATTTTTGAAAGATAAATTGTTAGTAAATAAGCAGGTTATGTTGTTTTGAGTTAATTGCTAACTTAAGTCGTGAGAAATACTTTATTAAGAAATAATTTACTTTGATGGAGCCATCATCTTAGTAAATTGTACTAAAGTAAATTAATTTTACCTACCTAACAAGTAATAATTACAAATACCTCATACGGTAATATCTAGAAACGTGGATTACATGTGGCACTAGAACGCTCTGTTTTGATTTAAAAAAAGATTAATAAACCCAGTGGCAGTATACGCAATAAAGACGAAGTTAGTAATTATTCATCAAAATCTGTGCTGCCGTTTAGCAGTTACGAGGGAATATAGAGACGAACATACATACAAAATATAAGGACAGGGTCTATAACAACGCCATGTGGAAATATCACTATACTTGCTTTACACACGATAATACCATATTACAGAGAAGTATAGAGATGTAACCTCTGCTACGCTAAGTTCCAAGATTTGTATAATACGTTCTACTTCATTTTGCCGTTTGAAAGGTGAAACCGTATAATGCCAGTCTGTTTAGACAGCTCAACTTAAAGTATTAACATAAGAACCCACCACAATTAAATATTCTAAGGGAATACTTCAGTTTAATTTTATCAAGAGTCAACAAGAGATCTCTAGACGTACGTTTTGAATAAACAATAGTGTTTTCAACGAACTCCTACTGTTTTACAGACGGTTTCTTTAATGCTTTTAGCCCGAATGCTCTTAGTGCGTTACTAATGGATCTCGTGTGAAACTTGTTTTGTTTGTTCAGTGTTATAAATGCGATTTAAGTTCGGAAATGATGTTTTTGTTTTGTAGCGACATACTCGTACCTAAATGTTGAGTGCGACTGTGACGCTGTACTTTTAAATTTTCAGTGCGGTGTTGAAATATTTATTAAATGGTGAGATATGCTCTAAGTTTAATTTGTTCTTTTTTACAAAGAGTACAAGTAACCCTAATTACTAGGATACCCACTAACCCTTCCAGCTAAGCTAAATTGCATGTATTAGGAGTGGATGTACGTCAATTGCGTAATGGCCAGGATTACGGCCGAACTGGGACCTCTCAATTATAAGGCTGACTCCCTAACCACTAAGCTTAATAAAGAACGGTTAATGGAGTTTAACAACAAGCAACGAATGACTCCAATACCAATTTCAGGTAGTGCAGGTACCTATTTGGAATTTAAATTTTGATGCTATTATTATAATATAATAAACCCTGATAGGGGTTTATTCGCAACAAGGGGCTACAAATTCAGAACTACATAGATGATAACGAGCTGAAGTTCAACGATAGAGCCAAAGCATTTATCGTAACAAACAAATTTCAACAAGAACGTACTGCTAATTGCAACTGAAATTATATGCCAACCATTCGTACTAAAGGTTCTTGAAATCTCCGGAGTTAATTCAAGTCTATATATCAGATTGTTGGCAGGAGCCATTTGGCAGCTATCCTAATCACAAGTCTTGAATCTGATGTCACGGAGTAAGCTAACTAAAGTTTTAATTTCTTACTAATAACAAAAAAGTATTGTACGAGCAAATATATAAGTAAATTGTCCAGTCAGAAACTAAATCTTAAACTTAAATCATTAATAACGTTTTATCCATTCAAACTTTATTTTTGGATATAAATACATACAATAACAAGTACAGCACTTTCATATTACGAAATCTGTTACATAAAACACTTTGAAGTGAGAAGTAAAGCATGAAACCAATATCATAATATACATTTCTACCAAACACACACACCACACTCATTAACCGACGTATAGTATCGTAACTGCATTCAACCAACTGCGCGACGAAATTGGTCAAATGCACTTATGATCATATCCGTAGGAGGTGTCACCATGCAGTATTATTTTATTAACTCTGTTAAGAACAGAAATAAAACATGCTTTCAGTATAATTTTACCAGTACTGAAGAATGTGAAAAAAAACCTAATCAAAAGAAATACTTTGGGGTACGCAGAGACAACAATCTGACATTTACTTCTATCCTTATTTCACGAGTTCCTCTCTGTCTGTCACTAAAGAAGAACATATTTTGAAGACATTTTCACCAATTTTGACCTCTGAATAAACTTATGTAAGGTACACCTATTAAATATTATTTAAACCAGGAGTGAATTACTAACGAGAGTTGATAGTAGAACCTATTTTCTGTTTCTAAATATTTATACAGTACTATCCGCGAAACGTAAGTGCAACCTCCGTCCGACCGTATTACCATTCAATTGTGAAAATTTTTAGCACTTATGTATTACGTAAGTGTATATTGCGACTGTAGGCATGACGGAAAGATAAAAGGAGTACTTATGTACCTCCATACATTCGTAATGACTACTATCAGTAAATAAATTATGCAGTTCTTTAACCGATTTCAAAATATCCTGCAGTTATAAACAACTAAGAAAATACGTTTTATTTTAAAGGAAATAGTAATTTATTGTATCAAAGAAAATTTACAAAAATATGGAACGGCTATATAGTTTTACAATGAAGTGTTCTTATAAATGATGACCTATGACCCGATTGCAGCGCCACTGCATGACGGACGTTCACACACCTGTTCATCACTTATCTTACCCCCTTAGGGATGAAATCTGGAAAATATCGATAAACGTTTACATTAATTTTTATCCAGAAGTAGATATATGAATTTCTAGAATTCTATCTTCAAAAGTGATAAACTTTCTATATAAACTTTCAAGGCCTATTTCACCCTCTCAGGGCTAAAATTTTAAAAAACACTGATACACTTGTTCATTTATTTCTAACCAGAAGTAGGAATATGAATTTTTGAATGTATAGTATATATGATATGATAGTAGGTATATGAATTAGCCTTACATCTTGACGTCTTACCTGTCTGTCATTAACGTTTAATTTGTCTTATTATTCACTGATTGCTTGTATAAGGACCTGCGCCTATTATATTGAATAGAACACCAAGTCTGATATACATGATGTAGGTATTAAAGCTCGTAGAACGGAAGCTTACGCGATATTTGGTACCTTTTTTTTTGTCCGGAACTCCATTCGGATACCCCCCCCCCCCCGCCGCCGGCCAGTGGGGGTGGTTATGTCGGGCTTGAACCGACTAAAACCACACGCCGTCTCGGGTCTACAGACGCCCGCCATACCCCGACCCCTTCGTGCAATGGGGTCAGCTGGCCCTGAAAAGGGCCGGTTGGTCAGACTCTTGGCCGTTGACGTTGACGCCAGCTACTCCAGAGGAGCAATCAATGATGCGTCATCGCCCACGTTGCCCAGCGTGCACCAAACTTGGAGGTGATCCAACCAGTCACACTCCGCGATATTAGGTATCTATACGTATTTATGTTAGTTAAGTATTCGAACCCGGGACTTCTCAATTTTAATACCAAATTCTTAACCACTAATTAAGTAACATTAACATGATGCAAATTTTCAATCTATAATCTAGGAACAAAAAACCTCACAAAATATCATCAAAAATGACATTCCATTGAATTATGATAGTAAAGAAAAACATTGTTCTATCAAAAAATTTAATATCACATTCTTGCTTTATTCTGCAGAATGGAAAGATAATTACCAATTTGTATCGTCGATAACTCAAAGGGGAAAAATTGCTTGTGTTAACAGTACAGTCACGAACACACAGAGGCAGTAGGCTGCAGCCCTTTGTCGAATCACTGATTTTTGATACCCAGGGTGGGTAGTTTGCTCCTTCTAGTTGGCAATGATTTAATATAAGTATCTTATAAGGTTTGTGTTGCTGATAGAGAAAAGGTGCTGTTATTAGAAAGCATTTGTTTCAATAACTTTTACAATACAACAAACATACAATTCCCGGGAATTAACGTAATCATGGGACCTATAAGGATGTTGCTAACCTAGACACCTCAGTTTGTGACTACGGTCAGTGCAACCTGATCAAAACGTTGGGCAATAGCTATACCATGATCACGTTAATTCCCGTTAACATAATCGTATACCTCAGTAGTATATAAACAACTTCCTGCATCGCTCGCTTCCTGATGGCTGACTCATTTCTCACGCACAGTGTCACCGTTGTAGACTGTAGCTTTGTCGGTCTACGGTCACCGCTAAGAAATGAGGCAGGAAGGGGGTACAACGTTAAGGTCTGCCAATAAATAACCAGCTCGCAGCTCTATACAATACCTATACTAAGTGATCCCACTAAGAATAGGACTGTCAAAATACTATTTAGTTAACACTGCGCGTCAAATTCAAGATGTTAGTCGGGTTTAAAAAAACAAAACACATTTATTTACTTACATGGATATAAAATATATTAATATTTGTTTTAAACAAGTTATTTTTTTGCTATTCATTCTATTTTTACTTTTTAGTTTGGAGTTATGTTAAAGTGTGTTTTGTAGGTGTTAAAATGTAATTTTTTGTAAAAAAAATGAACACAGAATTTAAACATTTTTTTAGTTTATAAATGTACCAATTATTTTACTTGAACATGACGCGGTACAAACAACTCGTGCGATTGGAACATTGCCCGCGTCTGCCTCAACTTATAACTCGTGTGTTAACCGCTTTTCAAAATTAACGTTTGCTGTATGTGATTTATTGGTATGATATTATTTGTTATCTTATATTTTACATATACATTTGATATTATTAATGTGGTGACTATAAAATACATAGTCACAACACCAACACATCATCGATATTATTATTTATAAATATTTATTTATTTCGATGCAAATGTTAACCATTAATTATTTTATTTTAATCTTATTTGAATATTATCATAATTACATTTATTCAACTATGTTGACATTGATGACTATTTATCATTTAAAATTTTTATTTTTCTGACATATGTTATTAACTGAGATTGTGATGACACAACACGTGTTGTATTATTATTCATTATGTATTATATTTTTAATTTATTTTTAATGTTATGATAGTGTATGATCCAAATGTTGATCGAAATAAATTGAAATAAATAAAATGAAATAAAAATTACGCCTGTAAATAACTGAAGATGTAGGCAGAGGTGCAAAGTATTCAAATTGGTTGTTCAACCTTGGTTCTAAGGCGCTCTTATCGTGGCGAGTTGGTGTTAACCCGTCACTCTATTAACAATGAAGTAATGCCCCAAGAACTCTCTAAATTTACGCGATATCTTGCATACTTCCTCTTGAAATCGATATTTAATAGAAGAGTTCTTTTTTATACTACTGAAGTGGCAGACAAGCACACGACCAACCTAATGGGAAGCTGTTATCGTGACCTGTGGACGTGTGCAACACTAGAGGCATCACATTGCCGCTGCCGACCCTTTTTTTTTTACGTGCAGAAATCCCTTCGGATACCCCCGCCGGCCAGCGGGGGTGGTTATGTCGCGTCTCGACTAAAACCGCACGGTGTCCTCCCCAAGTGTCCGTTGCCGGGCACCCCGGGTAAGCCCTCGAAAGGATAACCCCAGGGTTGCCGGCGGACTTTGGCCGCCACCGCGGCCTCGCCTGGTGGGGTCGGGTTTTATCCCGCTTCGGTGAGTTGGCAGGCGTGTGTAGGCATCACACGACACGCCTCCGCCACGGCCTGCTTCTGTAAGGACGGCGAGTCGGCCAACTGCCGTCCTCAGGCCCCGATCATGGAGGTCGGTAGTCCCGGGCGTAGATGAGTCTGCGGCGTCCTCGCCGCAGACTGCGAAACTCGGGGGGCAGGGTTCTCTCCCGCTCCCTCTCCGCCGTCGCTTTTGCGCGCATTACCTGCTCGCAGAAAGAGGTTGCGGCGTGCCACTTGCTCCCGTCGGAGACCACGGCCCTCACCATGGTCTCCAACGAGAGAACGTCCACGCCCAGGACCGCAACGAGATCCCGGCGTTGACTCGCCCACGCAGGGCACTCCACCAACGTGTGGAGCGCCGTGTCTTCGCCAGGATCCTCGCAGTGCTGGCACTGCGGCGTTGTCTCCCGGTGGATGCGCCACAGATACTTACCGAAACACCCGTGTCCGGTAACCATCTGGCACATCCGGTAGGAGAGGTCCCCATGGTCCCTCTCCAACTACTCCTGCATAATCGGTCTCACCACCGCAATGGTGGATTCCCCCCACCTTGGGAGCTCAAGTCGCACCCTCCATGTCTCCATGAGTTCCTGGCGGAGCAGGGACCGCTGAGCCCTGATTTCTCGGGGCTCCGGCCTATGGCCCCGCTCCAGCCACTCCTTGCGCCACTGGTACAGCAGCGCAAGGGCTCTCGCTTCCAGGTCCCATGGAGGGGTCCCGGCTAGGAGACATGCCGCCCGACGGAGATCGTGCGATACCCCCTGATGACTCTGACGGCCATCGCTTTTAACGGGCTTTTTAATACAGCCACGTTGCGGGCCGCCAGAGTCTCCGCCCATACTGGGGCCCCGTACAGGGCCGGCGTAGACGAGTCTGTAGAAACCTTCTAATGCCCTTCTTGGAGAACCCCATTTTGTAATCGCTTATGAAACCCACAGCAAGGAGATCATTCCACAGTTTGAGCGTGCGTGTATTGAAGATTCTATCATATCTCTCTGTGCGCACCATTGCCGGTTGCAACGTGTGAGGATGATTTCTCTGTCTGTGGCGAGCGGTGCGATGATAGAATGTATCCGTGGGCATCATATCGAACAGTTCTTCTGAACACATACCATTATATAGGCGTTAAAACACGCACAGAGATGCAAAATCTCTCCCTATCGCTGAGAGTTCCACCCTGCCTGAAAGCACGGGATCGTCGATGACCCTCAGCGTCCGTCCTTGGACCGAGTCAAACGGGTCAAGCTGGTATGCAGGTACCCTGGTAAAAAGGTGACATCAGTACTCCATGTGAGGCCGGACATCCGACTTATTTAGAAGAAGTCTTTGCCCCGCAGTGAAGTACTGTTTCGCCCTGTGAGCACTCCGAGTTCTTTGGATGCCAACTTGTCCTTGTCTTCTAAATGACTGCGGATCCCGACACTTTTGAGGATGGTGAGTGGTGTGAACAAGAGCATTACTTCCTTAGTCGAGCTGATCTATTCATACTGTACAAAAACATAACTCTGCTTGTATCATCATCGTTAGTTCCGGTTGCATCCAATGCTTGTACTTAGAATCTTGTGAGATCTTCTCTTTCTCTTGGTTTGGTTTATATATTCCAAATCTTTTTCTTTTACGAGGGCGACTGCTGTCTGACCTCCCAACACGGAGAGAAAAGATTATGCCAGAGCCCCGTACGTCAATCTGTGTACCAGCATGCAGGTGATGTATGCACAGCCTCCGAAGATTTTCTTGGCCCCAAAAACACCCATTGTAACCAAATATTCTAGGCCTCAACGGATTGTATTAATATTGTCATCATCATCATCACCTTCCATGCTTGACGACCTCTGTGGCGTAGCGGTAGTGCATTCGACTGCTAAGCCAAAGGTCGCGGGTTCGATTCCCGCTCAGTGTAAATATGTATATTTGCATTGGTCTGGATGTTTCTATGTATAATATGTATTTATTTACAAAAAAAAGTATTTAAGTATATTTATCCGCATTCTAGAATCCATATGACAAGCTCTGCTTAGTTTGGGTCTAGATGGCGTTGTGTACTTTGTCGTACAATATATATTAATGCCTCCTTTGCGACCATACTCCATTGCTCATCACATGTCCAAACCAGGAGAAGCAATTGCATTATTATTGCGTATGATAATAAAAAATAAATATAAGTAATGAAACTATTGTACTTTTGGCAATGGCTCCGTATCTGCGTGCATTAAAAAACCATTTGTAATAACAAATGAGCTATCCGTCTTATCTTAATGTCTGAACTTGCTACATGCCTTATGTGTTCGAAGTGATCTAGGGATTAAGTATACCCAATGCTATGCTATGACTATGCTACAGATTGTGTATTATCTCAAAAGCCTCGATGATGTATACAGAAGTTGTAAGTAGTTCGACTGCATTTGGAGCATCATGCTTGCATGCAAATATTATAAACGCTAACTAAAATAAAAGTATTGTAAGTATTTTAACATCTACCAATACTTGGTGAAATTTAACAAAAATAATGCTATATTGATGCCGCGGGCATCTAGGTCGGTTTTCGTTTTTTGGTTCTGCTTAACCAATTGCAATCAAACATATGAAAGATTTTAAGTCTGACCAAGGCCTTTCTAATAGTAAAAACCGCATCAAAATTCGCTCAGTTGTTTTTGAATTCATCGCTAACAAAGAGATAAACAGACAAACACAAGAACTCAAAAAAAAAATTTTGAGTTCAGAATCGTTCATTTAATATAAACTCATTAAAACGCATATTACAAAGATTATCAGTCATTACCTTGTAGTCCAACTCTACTACTACTCTACAACATATTGATTATTGCTGTAATATTTTACTAGTAGCGTTTGACTGCTAAGCTAGAGGTCGCGGGTTCGATTTCCGCTCAGTGTAAATATGTATATTTGCATTGGTCTGGGTGTTTCTATGTATAATATTAAGTATTTATTTACAAAAAAAGTATTTAATTGTGTTTATCCGCATTCTAGAACCCATATGATAAGCTCTGCTTAGTTTGGGTCTAGAGGGCGTTGTGTACTTTGCCCTACAATATTTATATTTATTTATTTATAACTATTAATAAAAGTAACTATCTCGCCAACTGGAATAGGCATTGGGACGAAAATTTTGATAAGATTTTGCTTTCTGATTGTATCTACATAAATATCTTTCCTGAAAAAAAAAACAAAAGCTCAAGCTAACAATAATTATTATTCATAGCTCTCAACCACATTTTATAACTAAACCGCAAATCTATACTAATACATATTTCAAAGCTGAAGAGTTGTTCGTTTGTTTGGTTGAACGCGCTAATCTCAGGAACTACTATTTCAAATTGAAAATATATGTTTTTGTTGAATAGCCCATTTATCAAGAATGTTTATAAGATATATATCATCACTACCCATGAGAGCGAAGCAACAATCATAAATGACAACAAATCGGAAAAATTTCAATACATTAAATATTGTAGAACTAATACATTACGGGCATGTGTGGGATAAATGGGTGCCACGGGGGCGAAGTATATCACGGGCGAAGCCGCTAGCAGTTGTATATTATTAGCCATTCCATCTCTGTTAGTGGAGCAGTACCTTTACACCCCGAACAGCTCCATTAATGCATAATGATGTTGTTTTTCTTCTACCTAGTTAAATTTCCATGTCTTTCTTCGAACATCTCTTTCTGAACTAGTTAAATTTTAAATTAACCCTCGCAACTTGATACTTCGAACTTTTTACAAAGGTGTGAGTAATTTTTCCTTTACCTGACTTATAGTTTAAATAATGAGAATTATTTTAACATGGTTTCCTAGAAGGTGGGTTGAAATTTTCATACTTAATGCTTCTACATTTCATTAATTGATTTTGGTGGAGTTGTTCTAAAAACAATGTTTAAAAATGATTGTAACATTATTCATTGTTTTTGTTAGTTCGTAAGACTTTCAGTAGATGGCTCCAGCATCCCCCAAAATGTATGCAACCAGGTACGTGTCCAGGTAGCTCAGTTGGCCAGAGTATTCCCCCTGTATCGCGGATGTAAGTCCCGACCTGGATGTTGACTGAATGTGTCTCATCATCATCATCACCTTAGCCTTAGATCTAGTCGCACCCGAGGCTTTCACCTTGGCGTCAGAGGTCCACTTTCCAGCTTTCAGTCCTCTACTTCGCAAGCTCTTGGGCATTCATGGTAGTGAGACCATTGACATGCATATCATATTCTACGACGCCAAGACAGCACTTCTTGGGACTACGGAACGAAGGGTATGTTGTCTCATAGCTTAAAATGTCTCATCATAAACCAATGCTAGTCCACTGCTGGACATAGGTCTCCCCTAATGAGCGATATAGCGCCCTGTCTTCAACTTGCCGCATCCAGCATCTGCCCGCAGTCTTTCGCAGATCGTCATCCATCGTCATCCCACCTGGCCGGAGGGCGTCCTACACTACGTTTGCCGAGTCGCGGTCCCCACTCAAGAACACGTTTACCCCAGCGGTTGTAGGTTCTTCGCGAGAAATGGCTGGCCCACTGCCACTTCTTCTTCTTTGAGCTATGTCGATAGCCTTGGTTCTCTGTCTGTTCTGTTAAAGTGTAAATTATCTCAAAGCACCTGAAATATGCTCAATTGTTCAAGTTAACAGAACGAGGAAACTACCATGGTTGCTAAAAAGCAACCGAAACGTCAGAATCAGTGTAAATAATAAATATACCAAATAAATCGTGATAGAATCCATGAAAATAGTTTTGTTTCAATACTGTTACTTCTTTAGTTTTCTTCTGCTATCTTTATATACAAAAGTGATTTAAGGCTGTACCAAACATTTTTACTCCTAACCACGAACTCCTTTTGAAAGAAAGTTCCGTTTCTTTAACCGCAAGAATCAACAAACCAATGCCTAAACAAAGGTTCAACTTCGCAAAATGCGATATACACCAAAGCCAACGCTTATCGACCGTTAAAAATAAAACAGGAATGAAACGAGAAATATCTCCTGTAAAGTTTAAAAGTTGTTCGGTAGTTAGAAAAAAAGTTAGATTAAAGAAAGAACAACAATTTTAAATGGATTTATTTTTAAATAGCTGTTGCCCTAATCTTCACTCGCGTGGAATTTTGATCCCGTTTTGCAACCCATTGGAACCTAATTCTGGTCATCGTTATGCCAACGTTCATTCCAATTACATTAATTCCAACGCTCGGAGTTTAGAGCTCGGAGTCGGAGTTTGATTTCGCTTATTTTGTCTTAACAGGAGCGACTGTCATCTAACTCACGACCCTGAGAGGAAAGTCTGTACCAGAGCTTCGTCTGAAAAAAGCAGGAGTACCGGTTAGCAGATGAGGCTGGCTGGACCTCGAAGATTTTAATGGGGCCCCATACAACCAATCCAAACAAGCTCCACTTTTGTAAAGAATTTAAGTTTTTTTTTAAATAAATACAAATGATTTTAAATGTTCCCTATTTGCACACACAATAGTTAAAATCGGGACTTAATCCATGGTTAAGGCTCGACTTATATTTAATTGAATGAATTTAGTCATTAGAGTGCTAATGAGTGCTTTAATAAATCGTAAAATTATTGCTTTAAACTGAACACCTCTGACTTTTCGTAGTTATGTGTGTATTTAAAATGTTAATTAAGTATAGCTCGTTTAGTAATGTGTCCGGCAGGTGGCAATAGGCTCGCCCCCTATTCCATTGGGACCTAAACATAACTGGCGAATCGTGGGTGTGTAATACACTTTTGCCTATCCCTCCGGGGATACAGGTGTGAAGTTATGTTATGTTATGAACAACTAGCTTTTGCCCATGGTTTCGCTCTTATTCTCTCATTAGCAATTAGCATTGGCAATAGGCAGTCTGACCCGCCGCAGTAGAATATGTGTAAATTGTGGACATTTAAAACAAAAGCATTTTTTTTATGAATGATAGGCTCACTTTTGACCTGTATCTCACCTAGTCGTAAGTGATTTATGATCACGATGGATCACGTTTGCCTATATGGAACCTATTCACTCGAGACTTGAAGATTCCGAGACACAGACAATTAATCAATTAGCTTATCCCAGTCCACTGCTGGATATAATTAGGTAGGTATAAAATCCTACTGATATTATAAATGTGAAAGAATGTAAAGATGTTTGAATATTTGAATATTTGATACTCAATCATGCCTTGACCTGTATCTCACCTGGTCGTAAGTGATCTATGATCACGATGGATCACGTTTGCCTAGATGGAACCTATTCACTCGAGACTTGAAGATTCCGAGACACAGACAATTAATCAATTAGCTTATCCCAGTCCACTGCTGGATATAATTAGATAGGCCGAAGGGATTTCCGCACAAAAAAAAGGTATAAAATCCTGCTGATATTATAAATGTGAAAGTTTGTGAAGATGTTTGAATATTTAAATGTTTTCTTAATTCTTAATTCTTTATTGTACACAAAAAATGAAAAAGATATAAATGTTTTACAATTAAAATAAATTATGTACAAAGGCGAGCTTAACTCTAAAAGAGTTCTCTACCAGCAAACCTTTGAGCAGTAGAGGTAGAAAAAAGAAAATAACAGAGGGAAGCAAAGTGTACAAATAAAAAAGTATACATAAACGAAAGATGGCAAAAATAAATCAATAGACTTACATAAATTATACATTCAAAAAGTAAATATAATATACTATTTGTAAAATAAAATAATATACCTACATCCATACATTTATATTTTATACATAGTTATACATATATAAAAATACGTTATATACATACATATATACTTTAACATTGTGAGAGGAAATGTTCTTTAGTTCTTCTTTTGAAGATGTCCAGACTGCTACTGTCTCGAATATGGTGCGGTAGTGAGTTCCATAGGCGAACAGCCCGTACAGTGAATGACCCATCATAACATTTGGAGCTGTGTGCAGGAGTATGAAGTAAAAGGGAGGAGGAAAGACGACAGGGTTTGCCCCGAGGTACGAGATACTCAAAACGTTCCCGCAGATAATTTTGAGAATAAGAGCTGTGAAGGATAGTATAGAGAAGAGATAAGATATGAGTATTACGACGCTGCCGAATAGGGAGCCAGTTCAGTCTTTTCCGAAATTCAGAAACATGATCGAATTTTCGTAGACCGAATACAAACCGAATCCCCAAATTCTGCAAGCGTTCGAGTTTGTTTAGGAGGTCCTCCGAAGCATCGAGAAAACAGACATCAGCATAGTCTAATAGTGGGAGAAGAATACATTGTGCAAGAGTAACTTTAGTTTGAAGAGGAAGGAACTTCTGAAGACGTTTGAGAGATTGAAACGAGTAGTATACCTTCCGGCTCACCTCTGCAATGTGAACATCCCAAGAGAGATTACAGTCGATGAACACGCCCAAGTTTTTAGCACTCTTCGAATAGTTGATGGCCACAGAGTCATAAATTATTGGAGGTATGGAATTGTGATTGAGAAGGCCAAGCATATATCTACCACCAATAATGATCGCTTGGGATTTATGTGGATTTACTAATAATCCAAAAGATTTGGCCCAAGAGTTAATGTTCGCTAGGTCACTGTTGATGGCGGCCACGGCCCCCGGCAATTCATCGGCTCCAAAGTGTCGATATAACTGCAAATCGTCTGCATAGAGATGATAGTGTGAAGTAAGTACCTTAGTAATGGCATTTATAAAAACGGAAAACAGAAGAGGAGAACGAACGCCACCCTGAGGCACGCCCGCCCCCAAGTCGCACCAATCGGAAGAGTCCTCATTGATACGAACAGATTGCGAGCGTCCCTGAAGATAAGACTTGAACCATGCAGTTGCAGAAGCAGAAACATTAAGAGATGTTAAGATTCCCAAAAGGATGTCAAAATCTACAGAATTGAAGGCACTGCTAAAGTCCAATAAGACCAAAACTGTGAGTTGCTTATTCTCCATGGCCATCCTTATGTCATCAGTTATTTTGACTAGAGCTGTTACAGTACTATGACCACGGCGAAAGCCAGATTGGAATGGACTTAGCAGGCTATTAGAGGAGAGGTATTTAGATAGTTGATCGTAGACAACATTTTCGAGAACCTTAGACATGATAGGAAGAATTGAGATAGGTCGGAAGTGGGTAAGCATGGTAGGGTTGGGTATTTTAGGCAGAGGCAAGACAAAGGCCCTCTTCCACGATGAAGGAAAGCAGTTAGAGAATAATGAGTAGTTGATAATGTGGGTAAAGATAGAAATGATATGATTCAGGATGGGAAGAAGCATTTGAAGTTGAAGACCATCATCACCTACTGCTTTAGAAGAAATAGATTGTAAATGTCTCTTAACATCTGCCTCCGCAACCGGGTGTAATGAAAAAGTATTATTTAACGGCAGTGGAAGAGAAGAGAGATAGTTTAGTGTCGAAGATTTGACATCACTTGGAATGGTAGTGGGAGAAGTTGAGAAATGAGTATTAAATGTATTGAGGTCCATATCAGTAGGGTTATCATTTACGATCTTCCCAATACCTAGAGATTTCAGAAATTACCATAGTTGAGAAGTGTTAAGATTCTGAATGGACTCGTGAATGTGGCTTCGTCTCGCATCCCTACACATACGATTGCAGTGATTTCGTAGTTTCTTGTATAGGGCCCAGTTTTCATCAGACGGGCACTTACTATATCTACGTTTGGCCTTATCTCGCCTCGACATGACAGCTTTGATGGATGGAGAAAGCCACGGTGCTGGAAGATGTCTAACTCTTACTTTTTTAAGAGGGGCATGTACATCATAGATTTTCAACAATGTTCTGGTAAAAATAGACACCTTCCCATCCAGGTCATCGCAATTATAAAGAGCAGACCAATCAACATCATCCACGTCGTCTCTCAAACGCTCCAGATCAATGTTTTTGAAACTACGAAGAAATAAGAATTTACTCTTGCGTTTTGGAGGACGAAGTTTATAGGAGAGATATAGAAGGTCGTGGTACTCAATCACGCTCAAATGGCAAACGGATCTGACTGAAATTTAGTGCAATGAGAAACCCAGTTTCGAGCCAGCCAATACTTGACAATCCAGACTTTTTCCACCAATTAGGCATGAGTACTTCAAAATAATGCTTTATTTTATCTGATTACCCCATTTTAATCTCGATGTCGTAGACAACGGCTAAGTTTTTCAATAAGTGCGTGTGGCCGATTTGGAAAAAGGGCTTTTAGGAAGCTTTCTAAGACCTGTATTCTAAAAAGATGCGTGTGGCCGATTTGGAAAAAGGGCTTTTAGAAAGCTTTCTAAGACCTGTATTCTAAAAAGATCCTCAATGATGAATCTCGATCTAAAACTAGTTTAATGTACAGATTGTTTTAGAAGTACCGATTTAAGTATATTTGAGTGGAGATTTTGTGAACGCTCAGGTGATTTACATTGAACTATACTATTATAAAATTGTAAATTAGTAGTCTATTCATTAGAGATATTTAAAAAAACTTGGGTTATGTAAAATTAACGATTCACTTAAAACTAGTTTCAAGTCAAGATTACTGACTGAGTATCGTTCTAGAATACGGGTCTAAGTGCTCTAATGTATTGCAAAATCGTATAATCTGATAGCAGCGCCACCTATTGGGTCCAATAATTACGCTATGTCTGTAACCTTTCCGCAAGTACAAGCTTTAAATTCATAGATTTATCTCCACCGGATCAGAGGTACGACAGTGTATAAAATACAAAACAAACAAACTTGCATACAAAAACTAAAATACTATACACAAAGATTCTACTCATACATTTACATTTCTAATAAAAGAAGCCTTACATTCAACAGCAATCTATCGAGAGCTCAAGTAAGGAAATAATTACCACGGCGGGTCTCGTCTCACGCGCCTAATCAAGCAACTTTCTACCAAGTTAGATGAAGTTGCTGAGCGCGCCGTGTAAATTACTTTGATAACAGAACGTGACCCGACTAGGTGTGAACTTGCCCTTACTGCGACGGAGGCTCTGTGAATGACTATTTCGCACGTACACAATTTCAAAGTGAACTATTTAATATGTTTTAGAGTAGTTTGATATTTATACATGGGTCTAATTAGGACAAATTTGAATTGATATATTGAATTTTGATTGCACAATCGTATCTGACCGACTACCGACTAACCGACTGCCAACCGACCGACCAGCAATTGACCGACTACCAATTGGCAACTATACCAACAGCCAGTCTGTCTCGTGCATTATGTTTCGCATCCAATAGGAAAAGTGCTGTTCCTAAGAGTTAAGTTGAGGGTTCCTAAGAGAAAGAGGTTTCCTAAGAGTTGAGTCGACCTCAATATGTACTTCAAATGTTATTACTTTTTAAATTTATTCAAATTGCTATTTTCTCTAAGTGCTACAAAAATGTTGGAGACGGGAATAGATGAGCTCGTTAAAGATATTTTTCACAGACTCGTCAGAATTGAAACGTTTTCCTGTCTAAAAAATTAAAATTCCGAAAAATATGCAACGGAGAAAATTCAGATGGAACTTCTGTAATACACAATTAGTATGTGAAACTTAGTCGAAACGTCGTAGGGCTGTTCAAAGTTATTTATTTAGTTATACCCATTAATGTATATAATTATTACTAAAATAATCCAAAATAATACCAAAGTGTAAGAGAAGATGCAATAAAAGCAGACCCCGGGCTCTAAAGCGGTAGCTAGTAATCATTACCATCATCATCAGATAATATGAAAGAAAAGGTGCAACGTTTATTTGATGCATGTAGGTCACATTATTTACTCGATTTGAATGAATGAACATACTTTGTTCTATTATGTGCCTAACGATTGCATCTAAGCGGTGTCCAGTTCAGCATGTACCGGGCGGAGGGACCTTGGCGTTGGTTTTCGAATGGAACCCATTAATTGTGTGTATTTGTGTATGTAGGTGTGAGATTAAGGTAAGTATGGATGTATAAATAATGATATCTTAATAACTATATTATAATATATTGACTAACCAGGAACGCGCCAATTCCCGTAAACATAAATTGTAAATCATGAATCGCGAAAGTTCAGGAGCAGGCGTCTGCAATTTTGAGATAGTCAAGAGTTTAAAGTTACCTGTATAACAATCTTACAAATTACGGATGTAAGCGGCTCCGACAGTTATTTATGCATGAAAAAAATAACAATTAGAATATGAATTACTGATGAAAGACTTAGAAGTTTGATCAAATAATAGACTTATTATGTTTATAAGACTTTTTTCATCAATGATAGGCTCAAGTTTGATTACTATCGCATCTGATGGTAAGTTATGATGCAATGTTAATTAATTATTTACTTGCTAACTTATAAAAAAAGTGTTAACTCAAGACTTGAAGTCTCCCAGCTTCTAGGGTTCCGGAAACAGACTCGGGCAAGTCGTTCCACTCCATAGCAGTACGCACAATGAACGTGTTGTCGCAACGCCTTCTATGAGTGAAATATACACCTGTTTATTTGTTTAGGAGCTATGATGCCACAGACAGATTATACAAATATACAAACAAATAGGTCAAACTTATAACACCCCTTGTTTTTCTTCGGGGATCAAAAATATGAAACAATAAGTGCCTATTTGGACAACCAAATAGGCACTTATTGTTAATAATCTGACTTTCACTTTTATTATACAATAATAAAAGTGAAAGTCAGATTATTTCTTTGCTTGTTACTCAATTACACAAAAACGATGAATTTGGTTGGGCTGAAATTTAGCACAGGTAGAAAACGACTCCGAATAGGATATTATACTTTTCACTTTTATTCCAGAAATAGGTTCTGATTGATCACGGAAACGAGCAAAGGAGAGTCCAAAAATAGGTGAAACTGGATTAAATATGTAAAATTTCAAACGACATTATATGACTGTAAATTAAATTGGATATCCAGAGGCGTTAAGAGGAAACATGTTTATAATTAATTAACGTTTGTAATATTGTAAGGGTGGGGTTTTGTACAAGCTAAGCGCATGCGGATTTTTTCAATTTTTAAAAGCTTTCTTTTATACTTATTTTATCTTGGAGTTGTAAGCCACTGTACATAGAGGTGAAAATTTACAGAGCTAATTATAATTACTTTATTTCTTTTGAAAAAACTTTTCTCTTCTTTAAGGTGATTTTAATTTTAATATCTTTTTTAAAATAAAGCTTCAGGTTCTCCGTGGAATACTATCTATAGGAACTATTATAAAATCGTTATTTAGTTGTGTCAGTACTTAAGAGATATTAAAAAAAAACACTTTCTGATCATATTTTTTTTTTTGAATTTTTATGTTTGTCTTTTTATCTGTTTGTTCGCAATGGACGCTATAACTAGTGAACGGATTTTGATGCGGTTTTTTCTAGTAGAGAGATCTTATTTAGACTTGAAATCTGCCATATGTTTGATTGCAATTGGTGAAGGAGAACCGGAGATATAACTAAAATACGATAAACCGGTCTATGCGTGGGCAGAGTCGCGGGTATCAGCTAGTATATTATATATATTTTTATTCGGGTGCGTCGACACCCTAGCGCCTTCACACCTTCCAAGAACAGCGAGTTGTGCCAGCGCTGCTGCTGCATCTGCCGAAAGCCTTAAACGGCGTAAATACTCCAATCTAGTAAGGGATTATGTTTTTGAGCCGTTTGGGGTTGAGACGTTGGGGTCATGGGGTCCAAGTGCCCGTTTTGTCTACAAAAATTTGGCAAAGCGACTGATCGACGCTACACGTGACCAGAAGGCTGGACTTCATCTTGCTCTAAGAATTAGCATTGCCATTCAACGTGGCAATGCTGCCAGTCTTCTGGGAACATTACCAGTCTTTGATGATGCGGAGGAATTCTATGACGCATGTATGTAAATACTTTTCTATCTTTTAGGTTTAGTTCTTTTTACATTTATTTATAATTAGCTTTAAATTGTATTTTTATTATAAGTACATCTTTCAGTTTGTTATTAAAGGCAATATTTCACTTAAGTTTAAATAAAAAAAAAATTAAAATTGTTGGATTTACCACATCCGACGTATAATAATAAAAAATGGCCGTGTAAAATGGCTTCATGTACCATTTTAACCACTTTTGAATTAATTTAGTGAATCCATTACAATCCTCCAAACAAGGGTCAATGGACAGTAGGATACTTGACACTCATTTCAAAATTCATAATCCTATCTCTTAAGATTACGTTTTTATAGTACTTGCGTTAGTATTTATATAGCGTTAGTATTCCGTAGCATTTGTGTATGGCGTCCCACCAAGATCTTTAAAACCCAAGCCAACATCAACCGCTAGCCAGTACCCCTCCTGATTAACTAACGAGTCTCTAGTATAGGATTTAGGTGTAGGATCCATAGCAAGAAAATTAAATAAATGATTGCAGAGGCCGAAACTCGGTGCATTTATGTATGTAGAAGTTTGACAGTGACAGAGCGTAACAGACTGATTGGAAGGCCAATGTAGTAAGCCTACCATCATTTCCTGTGGCGAAAGGGTAGAGCGTTCGACTGATAAGACATAGAACGTGGGTTCGATTCCTTAAAGCAAATATGTATATTTGCATAGAAACACCCGTAGTTTCTATGAATAATATGTTAAATACTAATAAAAAAAAGTATCTAAGTATGTTAATCCGCATTTTAGCACCCATATGAGAAGCTCTGCTTAGTTTGGGTATAGATGGCGTTTTGTAATTTGTCCTAAAATATTTATTTATTATTTTCATTTAGGTAGAAAGTATCAAAACCTGTACCATATCACAATTTACGTAAAACCCTGCCCGATTTGTTCCACACAGTCTGGCTGTCCTTTTACCATTGTCTGTTTTATATTTTCATTTTTCTCAAGTTATAATATTCCCTGCAGTGAACTAGCGAGAACATCGCAGCAAAAATGATCGCTTTTCCAATTTAACTTATCTATGCTTACAGTGCTACGTCGTGTCAGGACACAGAGCACAAATAATAGTTAGTCATTACCACTCTGCACTGATTTCCTGAACGGTAATTATTTTCATAATAATAATTGACTCCCACTCAGTGCAAATATCTGAATGCAAAAATTTGTATACTTGTATTGGTTTCCATGTATATTATGTTTATAATTATGCACTACTCGTGTTTTAGATTTTTAAGGTTTTATTTTGCGCAGATCCTTTTTCTATCTTCACATATGATAAAATCGTAACGAGGTGAAAACTGCAGATTGAATTTTGTTTTTTAAAATAAATTATTGATGTGTGTTCTAGGACCGACACCGATGGTGAAAATGTGATTTTTTGAATTTATGTCTGTTTA
Organism: Cybosia mesomella; assembly: GCA_946251805.1. NCBI lineage: Eukaryota > Metazoa > Arthropoda > Insecta > Lepidoptera > Erebidae > Cybosia > Cybosia mesomella. Next base: position 10,542,477 of record OX276392.1, read on the forward strand.
TCTGATTTTTACTATCGAAGTCCGAGCATCACTTGAAAACCGCTGAACAGTTTTGGCTAAAATTTTGCATGAACATTCTTCTAGGGCATCAAAACTCAGACATGGTCAAAATCCGGACTATAACTCATCACGCTATACCTGAAAGGCAATGAGCAGTAAAATGTAAAATCTCGAAATTCCACAGAGTTACTCACGTATTAAAGATAGTTTATACGAGATACATTCATATTTCATAATGAATATCTTCACGCTATTATATTAATGATCGGGCAGAATTGATTTAGATTATTACATATTTCTCTATCTATTTCAAACGAATTGTCAATGTAAAACAAATGCACCACATCAGCTCATCCGGCCCTTTAAATAAAATAACTTAATACTAACGTGTTAGTATCGAGACTGCAGAAATAAACATAACTTGATCTATTCCGAACTTAACGCGTACGAAGTCGCGGACAACAGCTAGTCTCACTTTATAATATTACCTGTCAATCAGTGAAAGTTCAGCTGTTCTAGAGATTGTTTAATTCACAGACAAAAATTACAAAAATTACTTTTTTTGTTATATGTGTCTCACATAACATTCATATACATTTATTTAAAACCTGTTATTTTAATGTTGCAAATAGACACTTCAATTATGATTTATTTGTATAGATGTACCTACATTATATGGTTGCAATCTCTTAATAGTAGGAGTTTGAAAGGCTGAGCGAGTATGCCCCCTACGACGACCAATATTAAAGTCTTCATCTTCACAGTTTTTTAGATAATAATGTTTAATTTTTTTTAAAGATTTAAAAAAAGTCTATTGGTCGTATCAGTAGAGCTAAAGATGTACTAAAATTCAAAATATAAGAATGTGCCTTAAAAGCCGTAGTTTATTTATTCCAATTATTCACATCTGCTATGCTGCACTCCTGCAGCACTCCAGAAAGGTAACGTAAACTCATAACAAAAACTGTATCAAATCATAACATTTAAAACAAACCTAATTCAATTATCCTTCTAATAACCGTATACTGTGGCGCGAGCAACATCGTTGAGCTCAGAGGGTGAAATCACAGTAATAAGATTGGCAAGATTGAAATAATTATGTACTACAGATTCTGTTACTTCAAAATTAGACCTATCTCTATGGCGCAACCTTTACTGTGCAGCTAGTGTGTGTGCAGTCCCGGTTTCGAATCCTGATACTGGCAAATTAATATTCAGTGTCTAGAAAGAAATATCTCAGCAGCAACACCGAATCTGAAACAGTACCTGAATTATGGTTAAGGACTGAAAATAGCTGCAGAAATTCGGGCGTCAGAAAACGCACAAATTAAGAATGAATATGGATTTCAGGTTCTCTAGTAATTATGAGAAGTTGTAAATAAATTTTTTATGACGATTAATTTTATTTAAAAAAAATTGAGTTCCTGTTTAAAATACCTACATAATATACCTACTAACTGTAATGCATGTGTCTCGTTAAAACAAATTAAAGAAGTCACAAATCGCGGGGTAGTTCAGACGCAGGCTTCTCTTTCGGAGTTCGGGGGTCATACGAAAATCGCAAAAAACCTAATTATAGAAAAAATAAACAAAACAATAGACCTGTGTGCAAAACTTTATAGTACAATTATTATTGTTAGGTATAGTAAACGATAGTATAGCCCGACATAACCGCCCCCGCTGGCCGGCGGGGGGGTATCCGAAGGGATTTCCGCACGATAAGAAAAAAAAAAAAAAAAAAAAAAAAAGGTATAGTAAACGATATAGAAAGGGACTGTTGCTCCTTACTGCAGGTAAATAACTAACCTATCATGGAAAACAGAAATTCACCCACTAGATTGTATACGGAAATAGTGTTGTAAGACCTACCCTGTATTACTGTTTGTAACTACAATCACTTTTTTGAACGAAAAAAAAACGGCAAGCTCGCAACTGGGAGGGGTGCTCGAATGAAAAAGAAGAATTCTTGCTAATGCATGTAAAGTTCTTTAAAAAATAAATAAATCAGTTTTAGAAATACACGATATTTTATAATGTTCTTGCTTGAAGCAATGAAAAACAGTTTGTTCCATGGAGAGAAACACCGGACGATGGCGTCCCACCAACTGCTCCCAATAATGTTTCTACTGTATATCACTTCCTTGGTATGTGAACGACAATATGAGTTGTACTGTTCATCGGCTTACATAGAAATAACTTCAACTGCTGAGCACTGAAATCTAAAATCTACTATAAGAAATTTTTTTTTTTTCACAAAATGCATCATCTTATTTTCGTGTTGGAGCAACGTTGGCTACTAATTATTTTTCAAAAATAGAAGCTAGGGATTTTTTTTTACTTTAGTACAGGATACCTTTCTGTTAGTTGGTGACACAGCGGTACTGATTGCATGTGCTGCGTATAAGCTCCAGTTTAATTCCCGGTTTATGCAAAATGCTATTAGGCTTTTCTACTAGGAAACTCTCCACAGTCCACATAAAGTCCGTAATGGGGCAGGTGCTCTATTACGTAGGAAATCATCATCATCTCAACATTGTCCCCGGTTGCATCCGAGGCTTTCACCCCGGAGCCCGGGACCTGCTCACTCCTTCTCCCTCGTTTGGTTTGGCTTATACGGCTCTTATGTGAGTGACTACCGGCTAACGTCCCTACCTCGAGATTAAAGCCTGCGTCAGAGCCTCATCCGTCAAGCAGCAGATACACCGGCATGCACGTACCCCCAATGGTAAGCCGCATACACCCCCGTATTAAGTAGGAAATGTGGTATGCAATGCACCTCTATATACCGTTTTTTTTTCGTGCTCTCCCGCCAGTCAGCGGGGTGGTTATGTCGGTCTTGAACCGACTAAAACAGCACGCCGTCTCGGGTCTAAAGACGCCGGGGTATGGAGGAGTATGTTTACACCTTTAATATATCAAACTTGGCAACATAAACAGCAAGACAGGTGAACATTTCAAAAACAAGCGCCACACGTTCTAGAGGAAACTAAAAGATATTATATATTGATCGAACATTCCACTTGAGCGGCACATTGCGATATACGCTTTTGTGTAATATTTATATACAGTACATTGTTCTTGCACGTTTATAAACGAGAATGTACGCGATACGAATTTAATTTTGTATTTCGTTATGATGTATTTCAGCGCTGCGTGGTTTCCGACGAAAGAATACAAGGACCACCCTTCGTCCCGTAGCTGTTGACTTCATGACTCATGGGTATGATGTCCATCCGGTACTACAGTCCACATAATCTTAGAGGTGCCTTTTGACCAATGGGATTGGCAGATGCGAGACATAGAAAGCAGCCTTGCAAGATTTGAACTTTTACGAACGCCGAGCCCACCCCGGCGAACCGGGAGAGATGCTTGGAGCCAGGCTCGGTCGTTCAAAACGGCGTTTAAAATTTTGCATAGGGTATTTTGAATAATTTTATCCATCTTGTCTAAAAGTGCCAAATGTTTAAAAAATTGAGATGAGCGAAGAGCATGTGTGAATTTGGGGACGAAAAGGCAATATCTGACAATTGTAAAAGCCGAATGTATGTTAATTTGGAGGAGACGGTCCGAAACTTCATTAAAATTTTGTATTCTTTCTTCAATGAAGGCATCATAGGCATCTTCGAAAATCGGGCACCCTAGGAGCCGGAGTGTACTTTTATCTTGAACTTTTAAATTTGGGGCCAAAGCGTTAAATTTCGAAATTGCCAAAGATTTGTCAATATTATCGTTAAGGTAAATTTCCCATTTTGAGGGATTTAGTTCTAAACCAATAGTCTTAAATTTATCTTTCAGAAAAGTCAAATCTTGAAGTACTGTGTCTATATCTCCTCCTAGAGTACCGTCTACCGCCTACCGTCTAGATACCAGATGTTAAATTTCGAATTTAGCTGTCCAATGATTGGACATATATTAGAAGTTATAAGTTAAATAATTTTTGAAATACGTAATGTTGTGTAATATTGAGTTGAAAAAATGTAATGCGACATTATGTCAGATAAAATTTCTACAATTCATTTTAAATATGGCGGAATTCTTTATTTCTGCGAGAAGTCCTAAAAAGATAAGGTTCTGCCATTTTTATTTTATAATTTTAATGCTCGTTGCTCGTATAATACACGTACAATATTCTCTACGGTGGTAGAAATTAATCGGTTCATATGATAAATCGTAAGTTGGCAAGGGAGTTGCTAAACCAGAGATAATAAATTGATCCGATTATAAATTCATTTGTTATCTGAATCGGTTATTCTCACTACCGATTTGTAGACACCCAACCAAGTAAATGTAAGCCACTTGCACCCAACTCTTAACGATGGTAGCTGCCAAGTGGTACCTTTAAGATTATTTAGAATTTAAATATAAATTAGAGTCCGTTTAATAAGCTCGCACGGAAATATAGTTGGAGCAATGTAGATGTTAAATACTGCCCACCCCAATTATACAAGCGTGATCACATATATACAGGTGAACTGCACCTTTTCCTGTGAAGGTGTTTTTTTGTTTTTTTTTTATATTTAGAACACGTCAATTTGACTTCACCTCGCCTGATGGTAAGCTGAAGGTAAAGTCTCAGGAAAGAGGGTCACCATTACATACACGTACCATGTTAACAATAGTGGCACTCAGCTTGACGGCCTCATCAGAAGAGGATTGTCGTCCCAGCACCGCGCGACACCCACCGTTGCCACTAGTGCTGCGACCACAATCCCCCTGCCCGGCTATGCACTTGCTGACCCCTTTTTTTTTTTTTTTTTTTTTTATCGTGCGGAAATCCCTTCGGATACCCCCCCGCCGGCCAGCGGGGGCGGTTATGTCGGGCTTGCACCGACTAAAACCGCACGCCGTCTCGGGTCTTCAGACGCCGGGGTGTAAGGTTACCCATAGAGCATATCCCTCGCACCCCGGCTGACCCTGGGCCATCTCATCACTAACAGCATCGCTCATCCTGTCTCCTCTGAAAGCAGAGGAGTACGGAGAGCGATGTGTTCCCGCCACGTTGGGTATTGGCCGACGATCAATGCCAACCCTATGAAGGGGTGAAGGGGAAGCCATTGACCGCCGCCCAGGGTGTACCGGCCGCTCCGATTCCGTTCCCCCCGGACTGCAGCGGGATCGGAATCGGAGCGACACTCGAGGAGGTTACCCAACACACACCCCGCACTTGCTGACCCCTGAACGCAATCAAACCGAAATTGGATTACTATGGAGGGTTTTTCCGCAATCGTGCACGGTGGTACTTACCCGGCCGAATTTTGTGACAAATTTGTGTCATCAAATTCCTACCACCAGTATGTAAAGGTGTATACTTATTACCTTGGCCGTGTGTACTTCCTCATCATCCGAGCGCTAAACCTGTAAGCATCCAAAGGTTGCACTGTGGAGCTTGTACTTGCTCTTACATGTTCCATGAATTGGTTTATCTTGGCTTTTAGTAGAGCGACTACCACCCGTTATTTTCCCCCCTCCCCCCCTGTAAACCTGCGCCAGAGCCTCGTACATCAATCAGAAGATTCTGATTGATGCTAGGCTAGGGCCGCGAAGATCTTAGTGAAGTCCCATATTAATACCTGTAAAAAGTCGTATGTGTGTATGTAGCAGATGTGACTCTTCTCTGAATGGTACCATAGAAGTCGAGTGAAACACGGAATGGTGCAGTACCGCTAGTTTTATTTAAATAGAATATTTGTAATGTATGAACGACTCAGCGCTGCGGGCTACTCTGTCGGTACTTGTTCGCTCATTACGAACTTGTACTGCATTGTACGAAACTGCAGCGTGAAGTGAGGTATTTACTGATTCTAAACTAACTGTACCTTTCTCACCTTTTTAGGGTTCCGTTACCAAATGGCAAAAAACGGAACTCTTATAGATTCGTCATGTCTGTCTGTCCGTCCGTATGTCACAGCCACTTTTTTCCGAAACTATAAGAACTATGCTGTTGAAACTTGGTAACAAGATGTATTCTGTGAACCGCATTAAGATTTTCACACAAAAATAGAAAAAAAACATTAAATTTTGGGGGTTCCCCATACTTAGAACTAAAACTCAAAAAAAATTTTTTCATGAAACCCATACGTGTGTGGTATCTATGGATAGGCCCTCAAAAATGATATTGAGGTTTCTAACATCATTTTTTTCTAAACTGAATAGTTTGCAAGAGAGAAACTTCCAAAGTGGTAAAATGTGTGTCCTCCCCCGTACCCCCTTTAACTTCTAAAATAAGAGAATGATAAAACTAAAAAAAATATATGATGTACATTACCATGTAAACTTCCAACGAAAATTGGTTTGAACGAGATCTAGTAAGTAGTTTTTTTAATACGTCATAAATCGTAAACTGCAATTTACCTTTCATTCAAGCAACAAATATAAACCATTAAAAAAAAAACATTATTATGTTACTTGCTGTTACGGAACCCTTCACGGGCGAGTTCGACTCGCTTTTGGCCGCTTTTTTCTTGTTACTAATATATAATAATATTTGACGACCTCTGTGGCGTAACGGTCTACCGTATTTTTTACCGTACCGTACCGTAATGCTCTAGCATTCGACTGCTAAGTCAGAGTTCACGGGTTCGATTCCCGCTCATTGCAAATAATCTATATTTGCATTGGTCTGGGTGTTTCTATGTAATCATTTACAAAAAAGTATCTAAGCATGTTTATCCGCTTTCTAGAACCCATATGACAAGCTCTGCTTAGTTTGAGTCTAGATGGCGCTGGATAAGGTGTCCTAGTTTTTTTTTTTAACAACCTTTTGTAAGAACCGGGCTATCAAATACAAAAAGATTTTTTCTAATCGCACTTGTAATTTCAGAGATTGGCACGTTCAAACAAACAAGCTCTTCAGCTTTATTATTAGTAGTATAGATATACTCGTAGATAGATGATAAATTACTTGGCTCTTTTTTGAATGTATACATGTAAAGGCGTAAATACTAGCTGACCATCCTGTCTTCACACGCCAAAATGTGAAATCTATACCTGTCTGAATAAATGATTTCTTTCTTTCTTTCTTTCTTCCTATCTCTCTTTCTTTTTATAATTCTTACTTCCTATCTTCTTTTCTTTACATTTTCTTGCTTCCTCTCATTCTTTCTTTCTTTCTTACGTATCATCTTTCTTTCTTTCTTTATCTTTCTTTCTTTCTTTCTTTATCTTTCTTTCTTTCTTTCTTTATCTTTCTTTCCGTATTCCTTTCTTTCTTTCTGATTGCAGCGCCACCTCCTGAATCCAATTGTTAATATTAACTTACCGTTTGGGAGCTATGATGCCACAGACAGATACATAAACAAACAGGTCAAACTTATAACACCCCTCGTTTTAACAGAATGCGAATAAACACACTTACTGAAGACTTACTTACATTTTTGGTTTGTAAACATTAAACATACATAGAAATACCCAGTCCAATGCAAATAGATCTATTCATGAATACAAATATTTGCACAGAGCTGGAATCTGAAATCGTCATGCCACACAGGTCGTCATGACTATGAATATTTTTATAAAATAACAACTGCTGAAAACATTTTAAACGTCCAACAAAATTGTAATGTAATATATGGTGTTATATAAATGAAGGTGACTCAAACAGGGATAATTGTAATTAGAACAGTAATTCATACCAGCTGACCTGATACATAAATTTGATTACATTGGGGTAACAAGAATGTTTCGAACTCTCCGGGCAACTCGCTGCTAACAAAAATAATTTGATCTAATTTAAATTAGTCTCTCTTGCTATATTTCTCTGATTAATGTCTGTGCTCTCAATGTTCTTCGCAGAGATTTTGTTTGACATAAATACTAAATTGGTATACAAGGACCGATAGTAACTTATTAAGGCATGAGATGGTCTGGCGTATAAGCGTAGTGAAGGCGCAAACAGTTCGAGTACCTTTTTTTTCGTGCGGAAATCCCCTCGGATACCCCCCAGCGGGGCAGCGGGGGCGGTTATGTTGGGCTTGAACGGACTAAAACCGCACGCCGTCGCGGGTCTTAAAACGCCGGGGTGTAAGGTTGCACATCGAGCATATCCCTCGCACCCCGACTGACCCTGGGCCATCTCCAGTTTCGAGATGGCCCTCTCGGGTTTGGGAACCACCGTGTCCCCGTCTTTCCCGGTTTGGGATTGCTTCTGCTGGGGTGACAGGCGGTCTCACCTCCCACCCACAGACCTGCGCTCATGGAGGACGGAGGTCTTTAAGCGACTTCCGGCACCTGATAGTTCGAATACCTAAACAGGTCTGTGACTCGAGGTTAACACTCTGCTTTTCTTTACGAATATAAGGAAAGTAAATAAAATATTATGTATATAATATATTACCTACGTAATAGTAGGTACTGTATTCCTGTCTGGGTGCGAGGGATATGCTCTATGGGCAACCTTACACCCTTGCGTCTGTACACCCGTGACGGCGTGTGGTTTTAGTCGGTTCAAGCCCGACGTAACCGCCCCCGCTGGCCGGCGGAGGGGTATCCGAGGCGATTTCCGCCCGAAAAAAAAAGTACTGTATTACTATAAATTATATATACATATATATATATATATATATATATATATATATATATATATATATATATATATATATATATATATATATATATATATATATATCTGTGCGATAAGGCCGCCAATTGTATATGCCTCAAAACTGTACCAACTTCATGTTTCTGTAATCTTCTTCTTGTGTAAATACAATAAAGATATATATAATTATTATTATTAAAACCCTGATTGACCAACTTTTGTTATATCTTTAAAACCAATACCTAAATAATCAGAATAGTAATATAATAATCTTTATTGATAAAGAGAGTGTCGCAGGTGTCAGTGCCTTCCCCACTATTAAAGTGACAATAGTTTACATCAAGATTGAATATTTTATGTAACATTACACATTATTTTTATAATATACCAAATTTCATTTAAATCATTTATATAATTAAATGTTAAACTTTTAGTATACAAGTTTAAAGCTTACAAATATAGCTAATCATGCTTGCATGCGTGTGTGTGTGTGTGTGTATGTGTGAAAGAGGAAGTGTATGTGTGTGTGAAGGTGTGTATATGTGTAAACTATAGCGGTATCAATGTTTCCAGCTTGTCGACAGAGTCATAGTCCATGGATTTTAGCAATCCAGAAACAATTTTTTTTTATTATTTCACATACCTACGTACTTTATGAACCTTATCACAGTTAATGTACAAATGTAGATTTTGCATACTGGGCAGTAGAGGAACAGCTCGTTTGTGATATCTTCGTAGCATTTCCTTCACATATATCTTTCTCACAGATATTACACCCATCAATTCGTACACTAAACAAGTGGAGTGGCGATACGGTAATTATGACAGAACTTTAAGCACCATACTTTGTACTCGTTCAGCCTTGATCATATGCGTTTAAGCTGCACCACCCCGTACGCAGAGGGTAAGTAAGTATAAGTCTGGCTGACTGATAAGTTTGTATAAGTAGTGTACCATTTGCTGCAGTGCACAAGTTTTCAAAGATGTAAACTAGTTTTGTAACTCTAGTTGTATGTTATAGTATAGTGCATGTCATATACCTTTTTTTTTTTTTTTTTTTTTTTATCGTGCGGAAATCCCTTCGGATACCCCCCCGCCGGCCAGCGGGGGCGGTTATGTCGGACTTGCGCCGACTAAAACCGCACGCCGTCTCGGGTCTTCAGACGCCGGGGTGTAAGGTTACCCATAGAGCATATCCCTCGCACCCCGGCTGACCCTGGGCCATCTCACCACTAACAGCATCGCTCATCCTGTCTCCTCTGAAAGCAGAGGAGTACGGAGAGCGATGTCAGAGCATGTCATATACCTACTAATTAAAGTTAAAATATCATCCTACAAACTATGTTTAGTATGGGTATAAATGACGCTATGTAATAATATACTCATTAAACTATTTTTTAAATAGGTCGACATAACCGCACCCGCTGGCCAGTATCAAAAAAAAGGTAGGTACCCTTCTGCGTGCGGAGCGCGAGCGCGTGGGCCGCCGCCACCTCCTTCTGCGAGCATGTAATGCTCGCGAAGGAGATGGCGGAGCACGCCCGGGAGAGATTTAGAATTCTACCGGCCCGCCGAGCCTGCAACATGCTCGCCGCGCGTCGCAGGCGACTCAGGCGCTGGAGGTCGCTTAATGACCTCCGTCCTCCATGAGCGCAGGCCTGGGGGTGGCAGGTGAGGCCACTTGTCATCCCAGCAAAAGCAGGCTGGGACGGTGGGGCGACTAGCGCCCCTCCCCCAAAACCGGGGCAAGACGGGTACACCGAGGTTCCCAAACCCGAGGGCGCCATCTCGAAACCGGAGAAGGCCCAGGGTGAGTTCGGGTGCGAGGGATATGCTCTATGGGCAACCTTACACCCCAGCGTTTTAAGACCCGAGACGGCGTGCGATTTTAGTCGGTTCAAGCACGACATAACCGCCCCCGCTGGCCGGCGGGGGGTATCCAAAGGGATTTCAGCACAAAAAAAAAGGTACTACAGTATTTTTACAATTTTTCATAGAATATTTATTTCTGTCGGTATTCAATTCTACGGAAACTGGCTACTGTAAGGTAAAACTTTCTCTAATTACGTTGTTGCTCACTTTTCCTTCGAGTTTTTTAGCCAAAGAAAATTTTACGGAAACTTGATCAAAGTTTACGCACGCCGCCGGTCAAAAAGTAAATGTTGGTTTTTCGTAAAATAATACTGACGAAGTCTTACCGAGTTTATTTTTAACTAATATCTACTGTTTGTAGAAAATATATTAGGACGATGTTATGTATAAAATATATATATATATGTTAAAACCTACGCATGAAATGTGTCTTATCTTATTTTCTCTTATATTATCTCGGGCTTCACCCCATCGGCGTCAGCACCCTGATGGTGTGGGCGTGTTGGAATCGGACCGACTAAAACCACACGGTGTCCTTCCCAAGTGTCCATTGTCGGGCACCCCGGGTAAGCCCTCGAAAGGATAACCCCAGGGTTACCGGTGAACTTTGGCCGCCATCGCGGCCTCGCCTGGTGGGGGTTTTATCCCGCGTCGGTGAGTTGGCAGGCGTGTGTAGGACACACACGATACGCCTCTGCCACGACCTGCTTCTGTAAGGACGGCGAGTTGGCCAACTGCCGTCCTCAGGCCCCGATCATGGAGGTCGGTAGTCCCGGGCGTAGACGAGTCTGCGGCGTCCGCGCCGCAGACTGTGGAACTCGGGGTACATAGTATAAAAAAATCGCTTTTCCCGTCTATCTGCAGTTCCTTTTTTTTTTTTTTTATCGTGCGGAAATCCCTTCGGATAACGACCGGATTGGCCGACGATCAATGCCAACCCTATGAAGGGGTGAAGGGGAAGCCATTGACCGCCGCCCAGGGTGTACCGGCCGCTCCGATTCCGTTCCCCCCGGACTGCAGCGGGATCGGAATCGGAGCGACACTCGAGGAGGTTACCCAACACACACCCCTATCTGCAGTCCCTATGTATGCTTACATCTTTAGAACTATTGATTAATGATGCGTTTTTTTTAATAGATAGAGTGATTCAAGAGAAACGTTAATTTGTATAACACGCGGGTGAAACCGCTGGCGTCCGCTAGTATCTTATAAACAGATATGGCCATGCACACGACTGCTAGCACGTTAGCTCTATGGTAGGTTACGTTATGTGGTAACGTATGGTACGTTAGTACATCAGATATGCATTGAAAACTCGATAAAACAAATAATCGTGATTAATATCTATTGATGTAAGATTCGTATTAGAATAATGGCTTTTGCGTGCGATCGTGAAGTCTGCAAAGTCGATGCCCGGGTTCAGCAAAGTATTATTACATTTCTCTGTTACACAGAACCGCACAGTCCAATATCGTCCTAGATAAAAAGCAACATCTTGCCTCTGTTACGTGGGGAAAAACCCATGTAATTAATCTCTGCCTATTTTTATGTTATACTACCTGACCTTACAAATGTTATCCTGTCCGCACTATGAATATTCAATTTGGTATAAATATAAAAAAAAAATTCAAAGCAGTATTTATTTTTGATTGAGCGAAGCGAAGCGAAGCTCTTATACGTGGGTAAGCCGTTTGGTCGAGACTGTACTAATCCGGAACCACAATACTGGTCTTGACCAAATTTGCCATGGTGATAGTATAGACATCGCTGAGTGTTTAGAGGGGTCAACTGTTCCAATACAATGTGCTATTGAGGAATAATCATCGAAACAACAGTTTCACGAGCGCGCGGCCTTAGCTATGCGCGCGACCGTAGTAAGATGCCTAGTTGACTATTTTGATACAAAAAATTGTTAATGTGTCAATCAATGTGTCAATAGCGTTAATTACAAACGACTGACAGGTATGTCAAACGACATAAGGTTACATTATAAAAGTTAATATGGTCATTCAGATTTTCCAATTTTCTGACTTCCTTAACCTTCTGAACCTGACATTCTCCTGACAAACAAACACAAAAAAGAAGAATGAGCGAAATAGAACCAGCAGTTCATACGTGATGCTGTGACAAAGGGAAATAGGGATTCCTTAATATATATCAACTAGCTGACCCGGCAGACTTCGTACTGCCTCAATCGATAGCACCTTTTAAACCTTCTCTGGACCTCCACAAATAATTCAAGACCAAAATTAGCCAAATCGGTCCAGCCGTTCTCGAGTTTTAGCGAGACTAACGAACAGCAATTCATTTTTATATATAAGAGAAAAGAAGATTACGTTTCACATGCATTATACATATAAATGAAAAAAATACAACAAACTCAATAAAATTTTAAACATTATTATGCTAACTCTTCCTATACGGGATTTGAACCCGCGACAAGGCCCTTCCGAGAGACGCTGGAGCCATCTACTGAAATTTTTCCATCCCAAGACGTGCCCAGGACGTATAGGATAATTTCAAATATCCAGAACGTGCCCCAGAAAGGGACTGGTCGCAGGTTCAAGTGCCAGCTTGAACGTTGACTTTTTAATTTTTGGCTTTATGACTTCAAACTTATCGTACTCTTATATCTAGTATTTATTTACACGTGTAGATATGAGTGTGAAATTGTTTCTCATAATAATAATAGGTTTACATTGCTTTCATAATTTCAAAAGGTGGTGCTTTACTATCTTTACTCTTGTGATACGTTTGAGATAAGATATCAGACAGCCTTAACAACATCGATATTTCAGGGTAACGGAAAATGCTCACGTTCTCTAAGGAAATTGAATTTCGAATTAGGTTAACATGTGCGTGTGAGCACACTAATACTAAACATGTCTTGATATTCTAGGACATTAAGCCGGGTTTACACGCGTGACTAAAGTCGCACGATTTTGCCACACGGCAACAATCGACCGTCTAAATGGCAATTCAGCCCCAAAGTTGGGTAGCATCTGACTTTGGCCACACGGTGACCGGCCGCATGCTGCTGGTGACTAAAATAGACCGTGTACACGATCAGTTGCAGGCGATCGCCCGTCTGTTCTGCTATGAAATGAACTCGAGTAATGACCGAGGCGCATGCAATTTTAGTCACCTGTGTAAATGGCCTAGTGATGCGACTTGGTGAGGCGATTTATGAACCGACTAGCCGCACGGCGAAAATCGACCTGTGTAAAGAAGGCTTTACACAGCGCCATCTGAATTTTAATAAACATACAGGTCGAATTTTTTAATTGGACGCGGATGGTAAAATCCAAAATTATGAGAAATCACGAAAAGTACCAAAGGAGTCATGGGCCCGATTTTGATGAAAACTAAAACAGTATCATTGGATTTTTAAAAAAACAATTTTCCTAGAAAGAAACTGACTAACATCTGATAGTGTCCCTAATAAGAAACAAATTCTAGGACGTAATGACATTAGGTAAACTTAAGAAAAGAGAGAGAAAGTAAGAGAAGAAATTTCTTCTTTATTGAGGAACTTAACACATTGCTCCATATCAAATAAGTAAGACTCTTATAATCTTGCAGCAACACCAACGTAAGAGACAGATAATAATCTTATTACAGATTTCCATTCAACATATTTTATAATGAAATGGAATGCCTCTGTAATGGAATCCGATTTTATATTCTATTAGCATTTTAATAGAACATGAAATAGAATTAAATTTTCTGTTAATGCCTACTTATTTTTTGATATACTTGCGCCTGTTTTTCTCTAAGGAGTAGGTAGAGAGAGGTCCTCTATTTATATTGCAGTGACAACGGCTAGCTGAGACGTTAGGGACTCAAATTTCAAGGGTTTTTCCGCACGAAAAAAAAGGGTTTGACCGAATTGTCATTTTTTGATCTTAATGTTTTTTTACTGACAATTCGGACACAATCAGATAATATAAAAGCTAAATACCATTAACGCTATTATCAAACGGTTAGCATAGAACAAAATACCTTTATTTTCAATGGTCTCCGAATTGTCAGTAAAAAAATCTTAAAATTTAAAAGTGTCAATTCGGACAAATGTCCCTAGAAAATTGTGTCTCTAACGTCGGCTAGCCATACGAACACGTGTTACATCCAATTCATAGTCAAACTAAGCTGTCCCACTTGGAGTACGTTCGATTTTGATTCAAAATAATAAATGTACCGAATATTCTTCACATACATACAAAGAGGAGCTCGTGGCTAAGTAGTTACCGAGTAGATTAACATATGACAAAGAGAAGCAATACTAACCAGGTCAGTCTTAGGATGGGTGACCATTCTTAACACATTGCGACCCCACCATTTCTCAGAAAACACGTTGTACCATCGGTCCCGGTTGAGATACGTACATCTATGGCAGTCATTACGGATAGTTGGAGCCCAAAAAGTCCGACTGGTACAGTACTTAAATATCGCCAATGTTATTTTATAATAATGTTAAAGGGAATTAACGCGATCATGTATAGGTATATACATACCTTTCGATTGCTTGACGTTTCAACCAGCTTACACTGGCCGTGGGTACATGCTGAATGGCTCAGCCTTATGGCCTTCCGTCACCTCCGTCGTCGAGTCCGCGAGGTACTAAGTTCTTGGGGTGTGTGTTGGGTAACCTCCTCGAGTGTCGCTCCGATTCCGATCCCGCTGCAGTCCGGGGGGAACGGAATTGGAGCGGCCGGTACACCCTGGGCGGCGGTCAATGGCTTCCCCTTCACCCCTTCATAGGGTTGGCATTGATCGTCGGCCAATACCCGACGTGGCGGGAACACATCGCTCTCCGTACTCCTCTGCTTTCAGAGGAGACAGGATGAGCGATGCTGTTAGTGGTGAGATGGCCCAGGGTCAGCCGGGGTGCGAGGGATATGCTCTATGGGTAACCTTACACCCCGGCGTCTGAAGACCCGAGACGGCGTGCGGTTTTAGTCGGTGCAAGCCCGACATAACCGCCTCCGCTGGTCGGCGGGGGGGTATCCGAAGGGATTTCCGCACGTAAAAAAAAAAAAAAAAAAGGTACTAAGTTCTTCATCCACCCGCACATTCTCGATATTTTTCATATTTTCGTTTCGCCATGTACCGTCACATACTACACTTACAGTGTCTTCATTCTCTGAGTAAACTGACCGGTGTCTATCCGACTTAAGCCCGCAGACTTTCCTCTCAGTTTTGAGATGTCTGATGGTAATCGCTACCGTTCAAATCTTGATTTGAGTTATTGCGGCTTTTACGCAATTACTCAAATCAAGATTGGAGGAGGAGTGGGCACTCGAACGATGATTCGTCACAGCAGTTGGATTATGGGTGGGATAAGTGTCATAAAACAAGAAAAATAAATTTTTCTCCAATCTTTTTCCATGCCTGCATGCTCTGCATGCATGCTCCATACATCGTATAGCCCTTGGGTTAATTCGTGTTATTTACAGACTATCCTATACGCCATTACGGTCAGCCGCTGAAAACACTGATGAGTTCAGAGTGATTGTAAGCTTACACTGTGGGGCAGCTTTAAGCCCGTATCTCTTCTCGTTTTCAATGGATGTGCTGATATCGGATATACAGGAAAAGCGCCCATAACATCGAAAATCATTTATTCTGTATAGACTATTAAAACAGCACTCACTAAAATTTAAAAAAGAGTAATATTTAGCAAACGGACAGTAACGGTTCGAAACAAACCGACTCCGGTAAGAAACTCAGCGGGATTTTTTTGTTGGTATATTTACAAACATGTTTTTTTTTAAATTTATTTATTATCACTTAAAACAAACAGTACACAGACTGTCTACATAACACATAAACCACTAAGGTTTGCATAGTGCTACACATTTAGGCAGTACAATTTATAATTCTATAATAAGTAGGTAGTTGAGGTACAAAAAATAATTTACTCAATTGCAAGCATAAAATCTTATAACAAACAAGCTATGAATTACCCTGTCTATATATTTGTTACAACTTACAGTTATTTGTAAACAAAAGGGGTTTTAGCTTATTTTTTATATTATTCCCTGTTATAGCGTCAATTAAATCTTTAGGTAATTTCTTAATCAGCCGAGGAACAAAGTAGGTAGCCGTTCTTTCGCCATACACATTGTTGGCGCGTTCCGTGCACAACCGGTGTTGCGCCTTCGCTCGAGTATGATCAATTTTGATTTTTAATTGATCGTTTACTTAATCTAATTATAGTGTTTTGTTTGAGTAGCAGTAGAGTAAACTGGGAGTGTGAGAGTGAGAGTACCTATATTCTGTTTGCCGACGATTTAAAACTTGTTGATGGGTATAGATTTGGTGGAGGTGACACGATAAGAATAACTGGAAAGTGTTAACCAGAAAATCTGCAGCGAATACGTTTTACCTTGTTTATAAGATTCTACATGCCCATTGATTACGTACGAAATCAGACAAACAAAGTTTTCAACAAAGAAACGTCTGACTCTAAAGAGTCAACATAAAACTCTTTATTTTATTTTCCGTTCAAGAAAACAGCAAACTCGCGTACATCTGGGACAGTCCACCTACGAAATCTCCACTTGAACATTACTTAAAACAATTTCCTCCTATCAAAGTTGAACAAGTAGTTTTTATTTGTTCGTGTCACGTAGGTCCCAGGAGTTGTTTTGCTGTTAGTGACGCTATAAGCGAATTTGCTGGAGTTTCTCTTTGACTAAAATGTTGCTCAAAGGCGGAGTTAAGGAGTTTGTACGGTCTTGGACGAACGGACTTGGATAGTTTAGAATCGTGTGCAATTTTATTCAATAACTTCTTCGTTTACTATTTCTTATTGCATTATTAAATAATTTAACGCATTCTATAAATATAAAAGAAATCTTAATGCAATTTTATTTGAATGTATTGTAATTGATATAAGTTCTTAACATTATTTCTCTCTTTCTTAATATTGACAGATAACCGAATATACCATACATATATAGTAGTAACTATATATAATCAAGCCTTTCTAAGTTCGGGGTAGGCAGAGATCACAGCCCGCCTTTTGCTTTTGTCCCATCGTTAAACCTTTCATGCAAAATCACCTTTTGATAAGTGGCGATAAGTGGCGAGGCTGTAGCTGTAAACCGTTACATTAGGTGTTTAATACACCTCTGCCTATTCCTTTTAGGATATACAACCGTGAGTATATAAAAAAATAAAAAATCAGCGTCATTTTATGCGTTTGTCTAGGCGAAACGTGTGCGATCCCTAGGGGTGAGTAGGACTCCGCGGATCACGTCGGAGCTTGGATATACTCTGTTTATTATTGCACATATACATACATACTATATTTGTTTTCATATAATATTGACCCTTGCGTCCACTTCTAGGTATACACACTCTATTATTTGTTAAGGTACGCACATGCTTACCTTTGCATGCAATCGTGTTGAACGAATTCGATTCCTTATTACTTAACTAGTGCTGTGTGCCTTGGGTGTATGGGATCCCACCAAGAACTTTGGGCCTTCACCTGCTTGCCGGTATACGTGCTGATTGACGGACTAGGCTCTGGCGCAGGTTTTCCTCTCGTGTTTGGGAGGTCAATCAAAAACTATAAGCGAGCCATGGGCTCTTAAGTGAAAACTTTGGACGCTGTTGGGAAATCGATATGTGGATAATAAATAAATAAATAAATAAATATTCTCTACGATATTCTACACAGCACTTTCTAGACCCAAAGTAAGCATAGTTTAACTAGCTTATGTTATGGGTTATGGGATAAACATACCTAAATACTTTTTTTTGTAAATATATACATAGAAACACCCAGACCAATGCAAATGTACATATTCATGCATACAAATATTTGCACTGAGTGGGAATCGAACCCGCGCCCCCTGTCTTAGCAGTCGAATGCACTACCGCTACGCCACAGAGGCCGTCACACATAACAGACCGTTATGTGTTAAGGGATAAACATACTTAAATACTTTTTTTGTTGTATGTAGTAGTAATTGAAGCGAAAGGCGTATTCCACGATCGTTGCAAGTGGAAAGATGTTGTCTCTGGCTACCCCAATGGTACAAAACCGATCAAGTGCGAGTCGGACTCGCCCATGAAGGGTTCCGTAGCAGCAAGTGAATTTTTTTTGTTTGAGTTGATTGAATGAAAGGTAAATTGCGGTTAACGATTAATGAAGTTTTAAAAAATCTACTTACTAGATCTCGTTCAGACCTATTTTCAGTGGAAGTTTACATGGTCAATGTGTACATCATATTTTTTTTTTAGTTTCATCATTCTCTTATTTTAGAAGTTACAGGGGAGGGGGGGGGGACACATTTTGCCACTTTGGAAGTGTCTCTCGCGCAAACTATTCAGTTTAGAAAAAAATCATAATAGAAACCTCATTATCATTTTTGAAGACCTATCCATAGATACCACGCACGTATGGATTTGATGAAAAAAAAATTTGAGTTTCAGTTCTAAGTATGGGGAGCCCCCAAAATTTATTGATTATTTTTCTATTTTATGTAAAAATCTTAATGCGGTTCAGGTTCACAGAATACATTTACTTACCAGGTTTCAACAGCATAGTTCTTATAGTTACGGAAAAAAGTGGCTGTGACATACGGACGGACAGACAGACAGACGTGACGAATCTATAATGGTTACGTTTTTGCCATTTGGCTACGGAACCCTAAAAAGCGTGACTGTATGTATGTTTGTGTGTAATATGAAATAATATAGCAGATCTATGAACTATCTCGAAGTTATGAGCCGTGTCCCACTCCGCCGCCATCGTACCAATCACATATGCAATATGTACTTGTCAAAAATAAACACAGAAATAAAATGTATAGTTGCAATGTAGTTTCATTGGGGAAAAATGGTAAAATATTTTTCAGGCGTATATCGAGCTGTAAAGAGTGAAATGTAAATTGTTTTTTTTTTTAATTAAGAGGTTGCTATGATGGTTTATCCAAAATACTAAAATCGGAATTTGTTTCCCTAAGATGGATTAATGTTGGAATACTGATCCCATTCCCGCAAACCATGCGAGCTTATTCCAAAGATAAAAAGCCCCTTTGTATTATTCCAAACTATAATCTATCCCTGTGCCAAATTCAGACAGATCCGTTCAGCCGTTAGAGCGTGATTGAGTAACAACATCCAAACATACAGATGTTTGTATACAAACACACTTTCACATTTATAATATTAGCAGGATCCCCAAGGACCAGTGCTTTTTTCTGAATGTAAGGTATCCTATGTCTTAGTTGACTTTTGTCAATAGGTATACATAACTTGCGCGAGTGCGTGGGCCGCCGCCACCTCCTTCTGCGAGCATGTAATGCTCGCGAAGGAGATGGCGGAGCGCGCCCGGGAGAGACTTAGAACTCTCCCGGACCGCCGAGCCCCCAACTTGCTCGCCGCGCGTCGCAGGCGACTCAGGCGCCGGAGGTCGCTTAACGACCTCCGTCCTCCATGAGCGCAGGCCTGGGAGTGGCGGGTGAGGCCACCTGTCACCCCAGCAGAAGCAGGCCGGGACGGTGGGGCGACTAGCGCCCCTCCCCCAAACCGGGGCAAGACGGGGACACCGTGGTTCCCAAACCCGAGGGGGCCATCTCGAAACCGGAGATGGCCCAAGGTCAGTCGGGGTGCGAGGGATATGCTCTATGGGCAACCTTACACCTCGTCTGTAGACCCGAGACGGCGTGCGGTTTTAGTCGGTTGAAGCCCGACATAACCGCCCCCGCTGGCACGCAGGGGGGTATCCGAAGGTATTTCCGCACGATAAAAAAAAAAGGTATACATAACTTTTCAGGGTGCGAGGGATATGCTCTATGGGCAACCTTACACCCCGGCGTCTTTAGATCCGAGACGGCGTGCGATTTTAGTCGGTTCAAGCCCGACATAACCACCCCCGCTGGCCGGCGGGGGGTTATCCGATGGGATTTCCGCACGAAAAAAAAAAGGGACACCGTGGTTCCCAAACCCGAGGGGGCCATCTCGAAACCGGGGATGGCCTAGGGTCAGTCGGGGTGCGAGGGATATGCTCTATGGGCAACCTTACACCCCGGCGTCTGTAGACCCGAGACGACGTGCGGTTTTAGTCGCTTCAAGCCCGACATAACCACCCCCGCTGGCCGGCAGGGGGGTATCCAAAGGGATTTCCACACGGAAAAAAAAAGAAAGGTACTATCGCACATACAAGCTAAAACGGGTCTCATTTTTTGAAGTTTATAACTTTATTACTTATTTTATATATGATTCTACGTATTAATACTAAATTTATCATACATATCATACAAATAAATCAATATCAACATATCAAGTCTATCTAAAAATCTCATACACATGAATAAACACAGCAAAACCTTTATCGTATCAGGGTGGATTGGTGTAGGTTAAGGTACAAAACCAACATTAAATGGGTGTATTCCACCAAGATATTCGGGGCTCAGGCAAACCTACCCTGCAAGTCAGCGCACCTGCTGACTGATGGACGAGGCTCAGGTTTGAGCTCACCTTTCGAGGTCAGGAGCTTAGACGACAGCCGTAGTATTCCGCCTTTTTTTTTACGTGCGAAAATCCCTTCGGATACCCCCCCGCCGGCCAGCTGGGGTGGTTATGTCGTATCTCGACTAAAACCGCACGGTGTCCTCCACAAGTGTCCGTTGCCGGGCACCCCGGGTATGCCCTCGAAAGGATAACCCCAGGGGTAGTATTCCGCCTAGCAAATGATTGTCGCAGATACAAATTGATGACATTGCAGATAAAATGCAGTTCGCTGGTTCGTAACTACGTGGGTAATAAATATCTGGCCATGGCACTTCCTCCCGGCCCTGGTAGAAAGAGGAGACCTAAGAAGTGCTGGTTTAACATTGTAAGGGATGACATCTCAATAACATGGATACCTACCTTTTCTTTTTTTTTTCTTTTCGTACGGAAATCCCTTCGGATACCCCCCGCCGGCCAGCGGGGGTAGTTATGTCGGGCTTGAACCGACTAAAACCGCACGCCGTCTCGGGTCTACAGACGCCGGGGTGTAAGGTTACCCATAGAGCATATCCCTCGCACCCCGACTGACCCTGGGCCATCTCCGGTTTCGAGATGGCCCCCTCGGGTTTGAGAACCACGGTGTCCCCGTCTTGCCCCGTTTTGGGGGAGGGGCGCTAGTCGCCCCACCGTCCCGGCCTGCTTCTGATGGGGTGACGGGCAGCCTCACCTGTCACCCCCAGGCTGGCGCTCATGGAGGACGGAGGTCGTTAAGCGATTCGGGTCTTAAGACTGGGGTGTAAGGTTACCCATAGAGCATATCCCTCGCACCCCGACTGACCCTGGGCCATCTCCGGTTTTGAGATGGCCCCCTTACTTGCTCTCCACTGTGCCATCTGCTAATGAGAGAGACACGTGGAAAGCTTCCGAACAGCCCTCAACAGGGCCGTCCTCTCCCCTGTCGGAGTTGGCCGTAGGCGGCAGCGTCTCTCCCGCCGCAGGAGAGAGGCGCTGCTGACTCCGTTGCCCAGGGTGCACCGCGTGGAGGTCCCCAACCAAGCACCCTGGCTCATGGATACCTAAGATCATGCGAAGTGGAGAAAGAAAAGCAGGAAAGCGGACCCCGAGCTCCGAGGTTTTGGCTCCGGACGCAATCGGGACACAACGCTGAGACGATGATGATGATGACCTTATATGTTATAACTTGTTTGGGGCCCCACACAAATCTTCGGAGCCCAAACCAACCTCACCTACCAGCTAGTACACCATTATTTTTATACCGTTAATACCGTTACCGTTACTATGTCACAGAATAGATAACAGTACTATGTCTAAATTATTAACCAATATCTTACAATTGTTCTATTGGTCTTGTTTTGTTTATATTTTTTGTTTTATTGTATCACTTTATGTACGCTTTTTAATTGTGTCATGCTGAGTACACATGTTTTGGAACTCAATCTGGAACCGAACCTTGAAATGATATTTTGTAAGATTTTGATTGTTTTCTGTTTTCTGTGCCAAATAAATAAATAAATAAATAGCTAAAGTTTTGAATCAAATACAAGAGTTTTTATTATTTTTTAAAACAAATAAAACAGGAACACTTCAACAAATTAAACTCAAACAAATACGTACTAAAACGAAACATAAACTTCATGCTCATATATATTTAACAAGGGTATACATTCTACAAAATAATCTTGCTTAAACAATTGTTGATTCAAAGTGTTCAGGTAAGGTAAATGGTGGCACAAAATGCCAGTCGGTACACGTCAGGCGGCGGCTAACAAATGCTAGAGTGCTTGGCGTGTGGTGGTGTGTTGAAATATGATGTGGATCAGCACAGCATATACCAGACGCTGCTGCAAATACATTTTACTTTTTTAAATTCAAGATGTGTGGGAGTAGAATGTGTTTAGAAAGTTTTTTGGTCAGGCTATGAAAAGTGCTGTTATAAAATTATTTTTTAAAGACTGTTGCATTTCGTTTATCCTGGGAATATTTATTCCTTGTCACCTCTTTGCTTTCGACCGTTTGAGATTATTCATCCTGTAATCAAAATCAACGAAAAGGACGAAATAAAAAAAAACGAGCTTTTAACGAGCAGAAACGACTCTTTTAACGAATAAAGTTTTATATACAATCCTTTATTATTATTATTACGATACCATCCATATAATAGAAAAGCGTCGGTAGCTTAGTGGTTAAGGAGTCGACCCTACGATCGAGAGGTCCCGGGTTCGAATCCTGGCCATTATACTACCGACGTGAACCCACTCCTAACACCAGCAATTTACCTTAGCTGGAGGGGTTAGGGGGAATATTAGTAATTTTGGTTACTAAAATTCTAAAAGAGAGAAGGCCACTAGGTTTCGCGACGCCATGGTCGCGTTAATTTCTGTAAATATACTTATAACCTTTTAGTAACCCAAATATACGACAGACTTGATGAGAGGAAGCAACTACTGTAGGTCTTGAACACTTCTACCACTTATAAGTATAACCTATCATAAACAAATAAATTCTATCTATCTATACATATAACAAAATCGTAACGAGATGAAAACTGTACATTGAATATGTTTTCAAAAAAATAGATGCTTTGTGTTCTAGGAACGATACCAATGAATGAATGAAATGAATGAATTTTGCACGAACATTCTTTTAGGGTATAGTCATGAACAGTAACTGCGCTATATATCATCACGCTATTATAAGTGTGATAGGAGCAGCAGGGAAAAATCAACCAAATCTATTATTAATCATTTCTTTATAATTACAAAGCAGATCATCACCTAATTCTGCAGTCCGATAGAACTCGGACATGGTCAACGTTTGGACTATAAATCATCTAAAAGGTGATAAGTAGTAAAATGGGAAGTTTGGAAACTACAGAGTTAACTACGTTGATTAGAGGCTTAAGTTTTAAAAATAAATATTATCACGCCATTATATTAGAGTACCGGGTAGAATTAATTTCGATGTTACATAAACATCTATTTCTTGAATGATTGAAAATATAACGATGAAATAGGTAACCTAATACATGTTGGGTTCGAAACTGTAGCAGTAGACATACCTTGATCTTTCCCAAATTGAACGCGGACGACGTCGCGGGCAACAGTAACTAACTAGCTAACTAGTCCTACATTATAGCTTAAAAGATGAAACGCCCAAAAACATTCTTGCTAATATTGTAGACTCGTCTACGTTTTTTCTTTTCCTCCCTATAAATACCCCTTGTAAATCTACCCCTAGTCTAGTGTACCGTTACCTGTAAGCTGCAGTGATGGATGGATGCAGCGCAACAACACTTGCAGCTGATGGAGACGGAACGGCTTCTACCGCATTTGATTACCAACTACCCGCTCTGAGAAATTGTATACTTTAATGTGAAGCCGGTTTCGAGCGATTTCAGTTACTAAGTTCAAGAATATTCTAACAGCGTAGCGTAGTTTGAAATATTGTTTTATTTTTAAATGCAGGAATGAAGACAAAGAGTACTTGTTCGTGAACTGACAGAAACTCGTCAAGGCGAAATATTTAAATAATGAAGCGATCCAGAAAATATGGTTAGACATATTTATGTTAGATATACGCTACGTTTTAAGAGAAAACTGACGTCACAAAATATTATTATAATGTTCAGTTTTTTTAATTTTTTTAATTTGTCTGACATCAGTATTGATTTAAAAGATACAATAACATTCTATTGCGTACCTTTTTTTTTTTTTTATTATCGTGAGGAAATCCCTTCGGATACCCCCCCCGCCGGCCAGCGGGGGCGGTTATGTCGGGCTTGCACCGACTAAAACCGCACGCCGTCTCGGGTCTTCAGACGCCGGGGTGTAAGGTTACCCATAGAGCATATCCCTCGCACCTCGACTGACCCTGGGCCATCTCACCACTAACAGCATCGCTCATCCTGTCTCCTCTGAAAGCAGAGGAGTACGGAGAGCGATGTGTTCCCGCCACGTTGGGTATTGGCCGACGATCAATGCCAACCCTATGAAGGGGTGAAGGGGAAGCCATTGACCGCCGCCCAGGGTGTACCGGCCGCTCCGATTCCGTTCCCCCCGGACTGCAGCGGGATCGGAATCGGAGTGACACTCGAGGAGGTTACCCAACACACACCCCTCTATTGTGTACTTTTTTTTTTTTTTTTTTTTATCGTGCGGAAATCCCTTCGGATACCCCCCCGCCAGCCAGCGGGGGCGGTTATGTCGGGCTTGCACCGACTAAAACCGCACGCCGTCTCGGGTCTTCAGACGCCGGGGTGTAAGGTTACCCATAGAGCATATCCCTCGCACCCCGGCTGACCCTGGGCCATCTCACCACT
Organism: Cybosia mesomella; assembly: GCA_946251805.1. NCBI lineage: Eukaryota > Metazoa > Arthropoda > Insecta > Lepidoptera > Erebidae > Cybosia > Cybosia mesomella. The sequence goes on from OX276392.1 coordinate 10,567,694, forward strand.
AACAGCATCGCTCATCCTGTCTCCTCTGAAAGCAGAGGAGTACGGAGAGCGATGTGTTCCCACCACGTTGGGTATTGGCCGACGATCAATGCCAACCCTATGAAGGGGTGAAGGGGAAGCCATTGACCGCCGCCCAGGGTGTACCGGCCGCTCCGATTCCGTTCCCCCCGGACTGCAGCGGGATCGGAATCGGAGCGACACTCGAGGAGGTTACCCAACACACACCCCCCCTCTATTGTGTACCTATATAAAGAACGACAGCGTCGTTCACCGATTACAAAATGTAGTAAGCGTCATAGGTGCTTTTAACCGACTTCCAAAAAGGAGTAAGGTCCTCAATTCGCCGGAATCTTTTTTGTTAATGCATGTTCACTGATTACTCGAAGATGCCTGAACCGATTATGAAAATTATTGTTTTGTTTCCGAATAGTGCCAGTTAAATTTCGTAGAGATCTTATGATAAGTTTCGAATACAGACAACGGAACTCTTCAATAAATGATGGCAAATCAACTGCGATTACTATTATCGCATATCTAGGCATTATTTATGCTATTACATAACATCTCATCACGCCTACATTACCTAAATAGGTTCGCAGTTCAGTATATATGTTCCGTATATACATCCATCGTTTATGTACCGAACCTTTCAGGTTAGTTTAGTTCCCGGGTGCGGATGGTCCCATATGAATTAAGTTACGTTCACTAAAAAGGAAACAATCAGTGAAATTTAAATTAAAAAATAAACTGACACCAAAAAACTATGAAAAACAGGCACTGAAAAAAGAAAAATAACTGAATTACATATATAATTCAAAAGACATAGGTATAGACTCAAATACGCGTAACCGTAAACGATAGTCACGTATGATGTAAGAATTATGAAGGTAGATTCAACTCAAATGAGACAAGAACACGTCTTCATGATCATACGAAGTATGTGTGGAGTAAACTTGGGCCAAAATGCTTGATCAAATTAGTTGATATTATGATTCGCCTACGTCTGCGCAGAATACTAATCCCGTTACTACTATATACATACTTGCCTATACTTATTCCTAGGACAAAAATATACCGATATCCTATTCACTTGTAGGTATGCAAAATTTTAACCAAATAAATCATCGCTTTTACGTGATAAAGTAAAAATAATAAATAAACTCTACTTCTCTCATTGATTATAAAACCATGCAGTAGTACTGACAGCGGCTTATGCAATAAATACGTAATGAATCTACATTTTATCACTCATCAGTATTAAAAGAGCGTGCTCCTATGTTGAGGCCGTCTAGGTAGGGGCCACCATTCTAGGGACAATCTCTGGAAATGGTGGCCACTACTTTTTGGACTTCACCTGAGCTTACCATCAGGCACTTACACTAATATTTATTGCATTTTTTATAAAGAGTACTAGTTACCTCGCTTACAAGTATTCCCCCTAACTCCTCCAACTAACCTAAATTACTTTTGTAAGGAGTATTTATAGTACCTACTATCAACAACCAAGGATAAAAATAGAGAACCATTTACGGTAGCCTTATGCTTGAATTATTCTGTCGCCAATTTATTACAGTCAGCCAGCCCAACTGCAATGGCTGCCAATACAAATAAAATACAAGGATTTAAAATGAGTGCGTTTTGCTAATAAATGTATTGTACAGAAGTGCAATATATATAATTATATATTATATATATATGCTAAGAAGTGGTTGGAATCGGTTCTCTGACTGTATTTTTGTTTTTATATATATAAATGTTTTAAAAACAAACATTATTTTTTTTTACTAGCAAGCACTAAATATGCACATGCGAAGTTGTAAGATACTGTTTGTTTTCCTAATAAAATAAAATATAATTTTAATGACTGTTCATATATGGATGTAATTCTATGTAAACTACTAGACTTGTAAGTAACAAAAAAATTGCATCGCGGAAGACCAGGACTTGCACTCCTTTTTGTAGTCGTCATGACACATGACATAACAAAAAGACGCGCGATGCCGTACTAAAAAATTTGCGTTCCATACCAAATCCGAAATTCAAAATTCATTCCCGCCTCACCAAGGAACCGCGACACAATTTTTGTTCCAAATCTTGTCTAGTATTCGTATAAAATGTCAAAAATTATTGCCAACAGAATTACCGAGGGCAGAACTATTGAAAAACATCTCAACGAATTAATGTTTGGAAAAAACTTCATTGATGGACGCAAAGGACCATGCAAAAAATCGTCCCAACCTACCAACAGATTTCAAAGTTGTCTCATTTAATACACCTTGCCACCACTATGATTTTATACTATGACCATATCATCATAGGTCATGGGGTTATCGTACAAAAAAGTATATTACTTCGGGCCACCAACCAGGTGGACACCGAAGTCTTAAAATCACGCATTCATCGACGTTTCACATGATTCTAAGTCTAATTAAGCAAAAAAATTTTTGTGTCAGCCTGTCTGTTGGTCTGGATGTCTGGATGTCTGTTTACGCAATAACTCAAGAACCACTTATCCGATTTAAAAAATTCTTTCGCCAATCATCTTGTTTGGTTAATGGGAAGAACTGATTAAATTTTTGGGGTTTGTACGTTCAAGGTTTCGGGTACCTACCATACAAATTGTCCCTAAAAAACTTTTACAAGTGAGTTTCTTTCGAGTTATCAGAGTAACGCGTATTTGACTTTGACATTTGAGTGACAATGACAATACGTATATTGTATATTTACATAAAATAAACAGACTCTGAAAGAAACTGAAATATAAAATCTTTTTTTTGTGTTTTTGACGTCGAAGACGTTTGATTTGATTTGATTTTCTTCATATTTATTGCTCAATATATGAAGCATACATACTCAATAAGTAAGTAAGTAAAGTTTAAGGTCTGTAATTTTGAATAAAAATACTGCAACAAAAATATCTAAGTTTGGCCCGAAGTTTGACAATCACTGTGTGATTTCCGCCCCACTAGATATGTTTTATTATTTTTGATACAATCAGTTGTAAAAAGAATGTTCAGGAACATTGTTAAACTATAATAATACTACTGAAAGAGCCCAGCCGTAAGATCTATAAAAAATCGGGTCTATCACGCTGCCCCCTCCCGCCTCGCTCTGCACTCGTCATTTCGACTCCAACCTAAGAGGCGCGGCGCGCGCGCACTTCAGTCGTGCCTACTAAGTTTCGCTGTGTTCACGTTCTATTTTTCTGTGCGTTATTGTATTTATATATATATATATTTGTATTTATATATATAATATATGTATTTAAATAAATAAATATATTATTTGCTTTGGGGACCTACCACATACAACTTGCCAAATCATACTGTGCGGAACATATTCGGAATGGAATATATCATATAGAATTGTTCAGAGATAACCAATTAAATGATTTACCAAGATTTAACATTCGTGAAGATAATGTCTGGTTGATCAGAGGACGCATACAGTCTAGACAAGTCAGGTCACGCGTTTACTATAATTATTTATTAATAAACCGCAATGAAACTGACAGAGATGCCATTAAGCAGTGGTATTGCACCTGCTTAACAGGGGCGCGTACAATTGGATGCTCTCAATTATATGGTATATGGGGATAGGTCGTCATATCGAATTTAACCTACCAGCAGAAGAAACTTTATCTACTATAATGATAGACGAATAATTATTTATGTATACAATATAATAAAGCTGTAAAGGTAATAAGTATTCTACATGGAAAATGAAAACTCTGATATTTGGAATTTTTTATTTGTCTGTATTTCTAAAATGTTCTTCATATCTAGAATGTTTAGTTGAACAATAAAATGCTAAAATGTAGTTATAATTATAATAAAAAATAATATTAAACACGATTTTTTTAAGTAAAACATTGTCTTATTTTTTAAGAACCCAATCGATTTTTGGACTAAAAATGATTATTTGTCTTTTTATGGGCCGTCATAATAGTACTGAAACTATCACCATGTCTGTTGGTCAGTTGGGACAGCGTCCATACAATTTTTTGCATGGTCCTTTGTAGCACCACGGTAGTTAAAGCTGGCCTGACCTGCTTATTTGAATTTGACGACCTCTGTGGCGTAGCGGTAGAGCATTCGACTGCTAATATGTATATTTGCATTGGTCTGGGTGTTTTAATGTATAATATGTATTTATTTACAAACAAAAATAAGAATGTCCGCATTCTAGAACCCATATGACAGGCTTTGCTTTGTTTGGGTCTAGATGGCGTTGTATAATATGTCGTAGAATATATATGTAATTGAGTGACGAGGATCTGACGCAGGCCTTTCTCTAGGGGTTGGGACAGATATTAGTCGCTCCCGTAAAAGTCAAAACAAACCAAAGTATGGAGGGAAGGAGCAGGAGAGCGGATGATCAAAAACTATTCTACTAATTTTATAAAGGAAGTGACAGTATACGTATAAAAATCGTATAAGTAGTACTAAAAGATTCAAAAATAGCAGGCAGTTAAGTAACAGTTGGCGCGGTAACACGTAACGTTCGATATTCCGCCTGATTTAGTGCGCCGAGCGACTTGATACATTGGTGCCCGAACCACCCGATATGTGACACATTACAGTAATTGCGTCTATCTAGCAACTCGAGTGCCTAGGACGAACCACATCTAATTCTAATAAATCTAAGCCGTGAGAGGCGTGAACATTAATAATAGAATGAGATTTTTTGTGGGTGTGAGATGTTTTATTTGCTACTGTAGTAGTGTTGTCGAAGAAATATTACATAGCCACGACTATTGCATAAAGGACCTATCGTGCGGTTACCAAAGAGTGAGTACAAGATAGTAAATCCAATATTTATGTAGGTCACAAAGTAACACGTAAGAAGTAAAAAAAAAATATTGCTTCTGCATTTAACAGGCGCCGAGATGAAAGCTTCGAATGCAGCTGGGAACAACGGTAAGATGATGATGATGATGATTGATGAGTGACGGCAAGACTCATTCAGATGATGTGATATATACATTAAAACATAAAATCTATCGTCCAACGTTATGTAATTATAGAAGCTATCTATCAGAACGAAAGTGCCACCTACATTTATTTTACGAATGGCTCCCACAGAATTCCCTAAACGCCTTCGAACACTAGCCATTTGTCACGGAATACCTAATGTAAGTAACTTAATAAATAATTCATTAAATATCTGTTCTCCCATAATATATGCGTAAATAATGGAATTTTCTTGAAAACCTCATCACTTCATTGAGTACCTACACAATTATGGAGATACGAACATTTAATGTTCTTATCATAATTTCGTTTTGATATTCAATATTCCTCAATTTTTCTATCTTTTTATATTTTTTATTCACTGCCACTTTTTGTCTTTTTTCTAACTATCTGTTGCCCGCTGCTTCACCCATGTGAGTGAAGCAGCGGGCAACAGCAAGCAGCATTCTCTTCTTGTTCCCACTACCCATGGGAACCTATCCTAGGTATAAAAAATATGTTGTATTCCAGACAATAATCTATCCCTGTACCAAATATCAGCCAGATCCGCTCAGCCGTTAGAGCGTGATTGAGTAACAAACATCTTCGAAAACTTTCACATACATCAAAATAAAAATGAAGTACCGAAATGTACGCGCATAATTTCCGAAAGACTGCACTAAATTGAATAATTCTATTATTTTTAGGACAAGGTTTGTATGAAAGAAACATTTTGGCAAGTCCACGGGTTAAGTTCCATTATTGCAGCGGGGCGAAGCCAGGGCACGCAGCTAGTTTATAATATTATAGTAGGAAGTAGGTAGTGGTATAGAGGGGTGTGTGTTGGGTAACCTCCTCGAGTGTCGCTCCGATTCCGATCCCGCTGCAGTCCGGGGGAACGGAATCGGAGCGGCCGGTACACCCTGGGCGGCGGTCAATGGCTTCCCCTTCACCCCTTCATAGGGTTGGCATTGATCGTCGGCCAATACCCAACGTGGCGGGAACACATCGCTCTCCGTACTCCTCTGCTTTCAGAGGAGACAGGATGAGCGATGCTGTTAGTGGTGAGATGGCCCAGGGTCAGCCGGGGTGCGAGGGATATGCTCTATGGGTAACCTTACACCCCAGCGTCTGAAGACCCGAGACGGCGTGCGGTTTTAGTCGGTGCAAGCCCGACATAACCGCCCCCGCTGGCCGGCGGGGGGGTATCCGAAGGGATTTCCGCACGATAAAAAAAAAAAAAAAAGGTAGTGGTATAGAAAATAGGATATATTGCAATACTAAATATCGACTATGTGACGAAATTAAAATACTACACACACATTTAATAAAAGAAGTAAGTATATTGATGATCAGTTACAATTTCAAGTAAAATTAGAACAATTTGAAAATGTTATAATTCACGTACATACTGCCAACATTAGAAAAGTTTTGATAATCGAATCTATTGGTTACATTGTAATCGAGTTGGTCACGAGATGTGCATCTAGGCGGCCATTTAAAAAAAAAGCGTCATAATATCAAGGCATTATAACGTAACTTAATTATCATGGACTATGGCAAAACGTAAAATTTTAAAAAAACATCCGACCCTAGGGATGAAATAGTAGATGAGAGAGTATATGATGAGATGAGACAGTAGATTGTTACACAAGGGTTGAAAGTCAGCCATTTTACCCGAGATATTTCTCTCTCTTTATAGTTCGAGGGTGAAATGGTGACATTCACCCGAGATAAACACTCTACTTTTCATTTCGACTATGTGACGAAATTAAAATACTACACACACATTTAATGAAACAGGTAGGTATATTGATAATCAGTTAAAATTTACAGTAAAATTGGAAAAATTGGAAATAGTTTATTAACAACAGCTTTTGCCTGTTCTTTAATCTCATCGGGAGTTAAATTAATATCCATGTCACCGGAATCACATCCCGAAACCATTTTTGACCACAATTAACACAAGGTTTATATTGAATCTCGTTTTCCCGCTAATTATTTAGCAAACTTAAATGTTTTTTTTTTAATTCTGAAAAAAAAGTTATACTACACGTACCTACATACTGCCAAAATTAGAAAAGTTTTGACAATCGAATCTATTGGTTACATTGTAATCGAGTTGGTCACAAGATGTGCATCTAAGCGGCCATGTAAAAAAACGTCATGATATCAAGTTGACGTAACTTAATTATCATGGACTCCATGGCAAAACCTAAAATAAAAAAAAAAATACTTTCCGCCCTAGGGATGAAATAAGCTACTTTTCACCCCGCTATCTACCCATGAAAATTAAACTTTCCGAACAGGAGAGATGAAATAGTACATTGTTACCCTAGAGGTGACAGTAACTTATTTAGTCCCGAGACGAGGTTAGTTGTAGTAGTAGTTCGAGGGACTAAATAAATCTTTAACCCGAGGTAAACACTGTGCTTTTCATTACGAATAAAAGGAAAGTAAAAATAAAAACATGAATTAGCTAAAGAAAAAATTAGTAATAAAACCTTCAAATCGAAAAACAAATGAAGATCGAATTGCCGCTTATCCGCCTATTTTGTTTGTTTTTTTTTTGTGGGCCGGCCGCTATTCAGCTATTCAGTCATTATTTTTCATTTTCATCATTGAAAAAATGGTAAATATTTTGCCCAAATCTATGTTATTTTAAGGAAATTGTTGAAACTAAACTAAAGTTATTTAAAAAATATATATTCTTTAATCAATACTTAACTTTATTTTATTTCAATTTTACATCGCGCTGTAATTGAGTGGCTGTATAGAAAGTTGGTACATGGTTGGTACATTAAAAATGTGAAAATAGAATTAGTTTTTTTTAATAATTTGATAGCTGTCAGTTGAAAGCGATTCTCCCTAGGGATGAAAATTATTACTTTCATCCCGCTCCTCAGGCAACTTTAGACCTACTTTCAGAGTATGAGTAATGAAAAGTTTGTTTCAAGTAAACATAATCATCATGCAGCGTTAAACCCGGTTGGATTCAAAGTTGACACTTTGGACCCGCGGTCCACTCTCCGCTTTTCCGTAATTTGGTTTGTTTTAACTTTTACGAAAGCGAAGCTGCGAAAACTGACCCTCAACCCCGAGAGGAAAGCCTGCGCGTTAGTTTGTTTTCATGATCTAATATTGTACATTTTACTCAACAGAATTGAACATTGATCAACAAATACATCAAGTGTGATTATCTTTACCAATACAATTACAAAACTAATCACCCATCGAACAATCTCTCGTGTAGTTCGGTACGGGCACAGATTACATAATACGGGGGAGGTTGGGTGGCGTCGACTAGTTTCGCAATTTGTCATCCGTACACGATGACAGACCGACGAACGATTTCCATGATTTATTAAATGCACAACATTGACGTATTGCAATCCCTACTGCATGGATAAATAGATAAAATTTAAACTCATGAAACCAATCTTACTTCCTACTAATATTATAAAAGTGAACGTTTGGATGTATGGATGTTTGTTACTCTTTCACGCAAAGACTCTGAATGGTTCTGGATGAACTTTGGCACAGAGATAGACTTTAGTCTGGAATAAAACATGGCTTTTTAATTTTTATCTTGGCAATAGGTTCCCATGGGAAGTGGGATCGGGAACAGAAATTCATGCGGGCGGTGCCGCGGGCAAAATCTAAAATCACATAATACATAATAATACTTATCTATTTATGTAGTAAAAGTTTGTAAAGATAATTTGGATGTTTGTTACTTAATCACGCTCAAACGACAGAACAGAGCTAGCTGAAATTTGATCTGAATAACACATAGGCTACTTGTTATTCCTAGAATAGGTACCGAGTAACGTGGGGTGCGACTGGTTGAATCACCTCCAAGTTTGGTGCACCCTGGGCAACGTGGGCGATGACGCATCATTGATTGCTCCTCTGGAGTAGCTGGCGTCAACGTCAACGGCCAAGAGTCTGACCAACCGGCCCTTTTCAGGGCCAGTTGACCCCATTGCACAAGGGGGTCGGGGTATGGCGGGCCTGCAAGGCCCGCGGGGGGGGCGTGGTCGCTCCAGGTACCCCTCTGCTGTTATCAGAGGGGACACTGCGAATGGCCCAGGGTCAGTCGGAGTGCGAGGGATATGCTCTATGAGTAACCTTACACCCTGGCGTCTGTAGACCCGAGACGGCGTGCGGTTTTAGTCGGTTCAAGCCCGACATAACCGCCCCCGCTAGCCGGCGGGGGGGTATCCGCACAAAAAAAAAAGGTACCGAGTCACGGGCTTAAATCTAGATAACGCCATGTAATATGTCCGAGAATATTATATTAAAAGTTTAGGAGCACACCACAGATAGATTAGCAACTCCACAGTCCAGTTCCTGCAACCACAAAACTGTACAGCCAAATTACCCGCATCAGTGTTACTGTTGAGGTCCACCGTCACATTTTACGACTCTCTTGGGAATGCTGGTTCTAATTTGAGCGCCGACCGCATGGACAGATTTAGTGCATATTCATTCGCTAAACCTCTAAGGTTAAGCTCTGTAGATTACAATTACAAGACCTAACCTATAGTGTGAAATATCTATAACTAGCTGTAACCTGTGACTTACTGATCTTGCTCCCGGTGCTCAAAATAACATAACATAACATAGCATAAACTCACGCCTATATCCCCGAAGGGGTAGGCAGAGGTGCTAGCACCCACATTTCGCCAGTTTATGTTTAGGTCCCAATGTAATAGGTGGCGAGCCTATTGCCATTAACCGGGCACTTATAAACCTGCGATAAATACACATCGAAAGCATCGAAAAGTCATTGGCGTGTGCCATGGTAAAACCTGGGATCGAACCCGAGACCTCGTCTCAGCAGTCCATTACCCATACCACTAGGCTACCACGGTCACTACGGTGCTCAAAATGGTATGAATATACCGAATATTGAATTGAATTTTTAAGCAAAAATTTTATGCTTACTTTTCCTGTAACCAGTGACTAGTCCCTTACCCAGGGACTGGTCACGGGTTCAAGTCCCGTCCTAGATGCTCTCTTTTTTCGATCTAGATATATACCAAATATATTAAATGCAGGTTGTAATGTACTGTATCAACATTATTATCTTACTGTTTTCCCAGTTCTGTCAAAAGTTTGCACTTTACATCCTGGGGTCCGCTTATTGTTTTGATAAGTATGTCAGCTTTTCCGAAAGCCGACTGACCTTCCATTTCCGAGAGGGAAAACGGGTCAGTTCTTTAACAAGTGCATTGATTAGCAGTTGAGGTTGGACTGAGCCCCTTTTTTTCCTGTGGATATCCCCCCGGATGCCCCCAGTTAGAGGTAAGAGGGCGGGGTTTTGGGCCCTTGATATGGTGATAAGACCCTGCACAGTGTAGGGTGCTGTATATGCTAGATATACCAAGCGAGTTAGTTTATTTTTATGAGTTTCCGATGTTCCGGTATTTTTACTATGTACAACGGATATTCGTGAAATCCCGATTCACCATTATTCTAATTTTGTTCTACTTGTAGGCATACTAAACACGCAATAATGTTCGAACGAAATATGAATGTGAATTTCGTAGATATTTTAAATATTAAAGTAATATGACTTTAATGTTTAAAATATCTCAATTCTCAATTCTCAAGATAAAAAACAGATCAAACTCAAATCGATCAAGGGGGACTTTACACGACTTCATTATACTGGTGTTTCTACTTTTCATGCTAGAATCCAACTTCCTCTTAATTTCTCCACTATACAATACTATTATTTCCCGTATTATCAGTAAATTATTAATATAACATCCCTACACCGCTGAATTTTTTTCAATTTTATATCGATCACCTATGTGATATAACTTGAACAATGCATTTCGTGAATTTCACATTTTCAATTACAACCGACGTATTCATCAGAATGGGTGCACTATTGCACATGCTTTAACCACAAGCTGAGACACTTTTAATTTTATCGGCTTCTCACCTCACAGCCTTCATAATTCTGTTCAGCTCAATTAGTCTAACAACGGAGAATCACAAATCTACGTGCTTAGTTAATTGACCCAATAAGTTCTGGGAATCCCCGATTCCAAATTTATTGATTTCTAATAAATTAAAATTTGGGTACGAGGGATATGCTCCATGGTTAACCTTACACCCCGGCGTCTGTAGACCCGAGACGGTTTGCGGTTTTAGTCGGTTCAAGCCCGACATAACCGCCCCCGCTGACCGGCGGGGGGGTATCCGCACGAAAAAAAATAAAAAAGGTACTGTTTATATGTACAAAATGAAACTTTGTCAAAATTTCGCCTTCTTTATCCGAGTTCCGTATGCATCCAATTCTGGCACTTTAGAGCCTGAAGTCCGCACTCTTGCTTTACATTATTTGGTTTATTTGATTTTTCTGCCGTTTGACACCCTTACCCTTTTTTTTTTTTTTTTTTTTATCGTGCGGAAATCCCTTCGGATACCCCCCGCGTGCCAGCGGGGGCGGTTATGTCGGGCTTGAACCGACTAAAACCGCACGCCGTCTCGGGTCTACAGACGCCGGGGTGTAAGGTTGCCCATAGAGCATATTCCTCGCACCCCGACTGACCCTGGGCCATCTCCGGTTTCGAGATGGCCCCCTCGGGTTTGGGGACCACGGTGTCCCCGTCTTGCCCCGGTTTGGGGGAGGGGCGCTAGTCGCCCCACTGTCCCGGCCTGCTTCTGCTGACACCCTTACCCTAAGAGAAATCTTGCAGTTGCGCCAGACCCACATCCCTCAATCAGTTGGTGTGCATGCTTGCACGTGGGTGCTAGTTTGGTCCCGTACTCTCATAATCCTCATGCTCCCAATTCCATCACGTTTTATTCAGTATCATGTAATAGGGGCCGAGTCTATTTCCATTGACCGGGTACATTTCATTGAGGCGTATGTTTACTGTCGGATGGAAAACAACCTTATCTTTAATCGCCTTGCTCTCCTTGTTCGCCTTTCCCACGGGAAAAAATAGGATGATGCTTTTATTTTACTTTACCGGAAACCCTAAGCGGCGGATACCCTAAAACTATAAGCGGCGATAGTGCAGTGGCGTACGCAACGGACTCCCGAGACGAGGTCTCGAGTTCGATCCCCAGTCGCCCCGGGCGACATGTGTTTTAAAAATGTTAATTATCGTTTGCTTAGTAATGTGCCCGGTAGATGGCAATAGACTCGCCCCCTATTACATTGAGAACATAACTGGCGAATCGTGAGTGTGTAATACACCTCTGCCTACCGCTTCAGGGATACATGCGTGAAGTTATGTTACCGGAAACCCTACAATAAGAAGTCGAGATTGGTGAAAATCTTCAGAAGAACCAAAATGTAGTCACCGTAGCGGGAAACAAATTAAACGGCTACCAATTTCAATGAATATTGATTGGTTTTTCATAGCATATTTTGCCATTATATGCTACTACCAGTTTCATTACAGTCGAAAGTAGTACTCGTAGAGCATAGTACAAGCTATACCATAATTTTAACTGATGTAATTTACGAGCATGGTGTGGCCTGAAAGAGAATGTTGTTACAAGAATTGAAAAGGGTATGCTAAGGTGGTTTGGGCACTTGGAACGAATTAGTATTTTTTTTTCACCATTACATAGACATATCATGTTAACAATGGTGGCACTCAGCTTGACGGCCTCATCAGAAGAGGATTGTCGTCGTAGCACCGCGTGACACCCACCGGTCCCACTAGTGCTGCGACCACAATTCCCCTGCCCGGCTATGCACTTGCTGAACCCTGAATGCAATCAAATCGAAATTGGATTACTATGGAGGGTTTTTCGCAACCGTGCACGGTGGTACCTACCCGGCCGAATTTTGTGACAAATTTTGTGTCATCAAATTTCTACCACCAGTATTGAGCGAATGACACACCTAGTATATAAGGCAGATGTAAGTGGGCGGGCAAGCCGGGGTCGACCTCGCAGGACATACACTGATCAAATTAATGAGATATTGATAAAAGGGCAGGTGAAAAGCACTCGAAACCGGCGGGCTTGCATGAAAGGTTTAATGACAGTGAAGGAGGCTCGTGAAGTATGTAAGGACAGAAGCAGATGGCGGGCTGTTGTCTCTGCCTACCCCGAAGGGAAAAAGGCGTGAGTATAGGCATGTATGTATGTAATTTGCCCAATAAACTTCAACTCGGTTCAAATCACCGTGGACTATATTGGTTTTTGTGACACATGTGACATAAATTATACTAGACATAATTTGAACAACCTTATAGTTAGTTATAGTCGATTCTACAATATTAGTAATTCATTCCAGGGTAACTGCATATGCTTTTATAACAAACTGCCAATGAAATTAGAAATCTACCTATAAATCAATATAAAAATCGAATAAAATGAAACTGCCAAAATTTTAGCCAAATGTACATTCATTCTTTTCTGTTCTGGTTCCATTTACTCCTCCTTCTATACATTTTTGAAACAACCCCTTCAATTTACAAAGAGAGAAATCCTATTAAATAATTTTCTCCTACCACTTATACCAGCCGACTCTATAAAAAATTGTTCACAAAGAGAACTCCTATTAAGGATGGTCTATCGTATTCACAGAGCCGTTTGTTGACATTCGATTATGGAGCCTCTGCCCTGCGGCCGGACTCACCGCGTGCATAATTGAGGCCGCAATTGTGTCTGCTGTTACAGAGGAATCGTTTTACGTTTTAAAGGTTTTTGGATGATCACTTATTCAGTGAAGGTATATCGGGATCATTATTTCCACAGTTTCATTATTTTTCATTGTGTCTTCACAATAAAACTGTAAATTAGTTGTGTCTGTACATTGAATATATTAAAAATAATTATTAATTATGTTAAATGAACGATTCTGAACACAATTTTTTTTTGATATTCTTGTTTGTTTGGTCGTGATGGACGTAAAAACTACTGAATAGATTTTGATGTGGTTTTTCTATTAGAAAGGTCTAGGTCAGACTTAAACTGCAATTGGTTAAGTGGAACCGGAGATATAACCAAAAAATGATAACCGACCTACTCGCGGGCGGAGCTGCAAGTCTCAGCTAGTTTTAAATAAGAATACTAGGTAACCAAAATTGTTTTTGTAATAAAGTGCTCCTTAACATGGAAACTAAACTCAATAGCGTCACACAAAACTGTGATTGATATTTTTGGCAGCGGATATTATACACTAGGTCTTTTTTGCAGCTCCGCCCACGTCGAATTTTGATATCGTTCCCTCAACCCATGGGAATCTATTCCAGGGATAAAAAGTAGCTTATGTGTTAATGCAGACTATGATCTATCCCTTTACCAAATCGGTAAAGGTTGAGGTTCGCTCAGCCGTTTAAGCGTGATTTAGTAAAAAACACCCATACTAACAAATTTTCTTTAGCGTTTATAATATTAGTAGGATAGTAGAATTGAAATAAAACTATATTACACTTTTCAGCAGCATGGGCAATGACATCCATACTCATGTAAGACGGCTAAATAAAAACAACCCAAAAAGTAATGTTTATATAAATCTTAAAAAATAAAAAGTCTTCACTAAGAACAATGCAATGGCTGCCCGCCAAGAGAGTGTCGCGGTGTCCCGCAACCATTTCAAACGGAATACGTGCCCATACATTATTACCATGTATCATTCCGGCACAATTTATTGGGCCTGAATAGAGCTGGCGCCTAATGTCCTAGAGATCCGATTCTCAGCACTCCATGGATTCACCGTGCGGTCGCCGGGTCCATAGCGTGGTACAGAGAGGAACACCATGACGGCGACTGGGACTTGCGACCCAGATGTAGGTTTAGGGTGGCCACCTTGTGATGCATCAGCGCTCACCTCCACCGTCAGTAGTGTTCCCCCCCCTACCTATCCAAATTTGGTAAGATCCTAACAATGCCGCTTTTGATATACGTTTTAATAAAGAGCTTACTGAAGCTCTTGGCAATCCGAGGTCTTTAAGTAAGTTGTACAGGGATTTAGCTGGAATTCCCCTTGCTCCTACTTCTACGGCATAGAGTTTAACCACGTAGCCGTTTTTGGTTAACTCGTTAGTCAAATCAAAGTATTTGTTTGTCTTTATAGCGTGGTCTTTAGGTATATTAGTTTCCCACGGTACTGTGAGTTCTACAAGCACTGCACGCTTATGCGATCGTGAAAAAAGGAATATGTCGGGTCTGGATGATGAGGCACAGACATCCTCCGGTATCCTATAGTGCTTCTCATACGTGTCTACGAGTATTGTCCAGTCAACGGCAGCTATCAAAATTGAATAAGGCTTTTGAAGTGATTTCTTTGAGCAGCCTTCCTTTACAAACGCAATGTCATTTCTTTGGTTTGTGGTTAATCCTTTTTTCGCTCTAGCTACCGCCAAACTTACAGCCTCACGTATGATTTCTAATACCTTATCATGACGGCGCGAGTAATGACCCCGGTCTAATAGCGTTTTACAACCCACTAGTAGGTGCCTAGCCGTACCAGTTGCTTCACCACATGAGTTACATGTTTTATCTGTGGCTTTTCCCCATCTGACCAGATTGCTTTGGTCGGGGAGGGTCAACTGGAATGCATTCAGGTAAAATTTAAGTAAGGCCGGTGACCAGTCGTATATTATGGTACGCCATTTTAAGGCTATGGGAATACAAAATTCACCTAGAGTCAACCATTCGTTTTGCATTTCTAGGTTCATTGCGTGCACCTTATAGGTGTTGTTTTCGTCTGCTTGAAGAAAAGATTTTGTTATTTCTTTATCTGTTTGTCTCTGAATATTACCTAGACCTACTCTACCAGTCTGCGAGCCTATCATGAATCTTTTATGGAACTGGAGGCGTGATTCGAGCTCCGATGCATTTTTATCTTTTGGAAGGACTTTTACTATTTCGTCTTTAGATTCCGATAAGACGTGCATTTTAGTTACTCTTAGGTGTTTATAGAGTTCTGATGGCTTCTTAAGCGTCATTCCAAAATTATTCGCGGATCTATATAGTGCCGACGGGTCGGCCGACTGAGCTAGCCCTAGCCACGACTTCAGTGTCTTCGTGACACTCGCATCTAGTTTTTTGAGGAGGCTCTGGTTTATATCATATATAAGAAACGGCCAGTTAAGACGCGAGGTTAAATAATTGTCATAGATCCAAGCTTTTTTAACATTACTTATTGGTTGTTGGTCTACCTTTTTTAAATCGATAATGAAACTATCAATTAATTCGTCCAAAGCTGGAGTGCAACCTCTGTTGTCAATCTTTCTTCCGAGGAATTTAAAAGGCACGGTTTCAGATATAGTTGAAACGTTTTCCCCGCCTATACTAAGCCCTGGGTCATATGAAGTATACCTGGTACCCCGCCTACCCAGACATAGACAGTAGCATTTGCTAGGTTTTGCTCTCATTCCATCTGTCCATGTACAGAAATCGTCTACTCTACGCAGTAGGTCCTGGCACTGCTTTGGGTTACGAGTCAGTATTGCCAAATCGTCCGCGAATGCGAGGATAGACTCCGTATATTTACCGTTTTGCTTAAACCGATAGCCCCACTTCTTGTCGTGTGTGGAAATGTTGTCTATTAAAATATTTATTACTATATTGAAAACTATAGGTGATAAACAGCAACCTTGGAACAAACCCACATTATAATTTAAAGGTTGCGTGTATCCATCTTTGGTATTGATCACAAACTTTAATTTACCATAATAAGAGGATATTATTTCCCAAATGATGGACGGAAAGTGATACCATTTTAATGCAAACAACATAAGCTCGTGTTGTACTGAGCCAAAAGCGTTTTCTAGGTCTATCCAACAAACTGTTATTTGCTTTTCATTTGATCTGGCATCTTTTAGCGTTGTTCGGTTATATGGTATTGGTGGCGTAGAGTTCAATTTTACGTTCGCAACCAGTATTTTGATTCACCTTTGACATAAGGTCACATAATCCTCCGAGCCTTTTCACAACCTAGTTGGGGTCGAGTTTAATAGCGTTGTTCGGTTATGTGCTATTGGTGGCGTAAAGTTTAATTTTAAGTTCGCAACCAGTATTTTATTCACCTTTGACATAAGGTCACATAATCCTCCGAGCCTTTTCACAACCTAGTTGGAGTCGAGTTTAATAGCGTTGTTCGGTTATGTGCTATTGGTGGCGTACATTTTAATTTTACATTCGCAACCAGTATTTTATTCACCTTTGACATAAGGTCACATAATCCTCCGAGCCTTTTCACAACCTAGTTGGGGTCGAGTTTTTTTTTTTTTTTAATTTAGGACACGTCAGTTTGACTTCACCTTACCTGATGGTAAGCTGATGGTAAAGTCTCAGGAAAGAGGGTCACCATTACATACACGTACCATGTTAACAATGGTGGCAATCAGCTTGACGATCAGAAGAGGATGGTCGTCGCACCACCGCGTGACACCCACCGGTCCCACTTGCTGCGACCATAATCCCCCTGCCCGACTATGCACTTGCTGACCCCTGAACGAAATCAAACCGAAATTGGATTACTATGGAGGGTTTTTCGCAATCGTGCACGGTGGTACCCACCCGGCCGAATTTTGTGACAAATTTATGTCATCGAATTTCTTCGAGTTTTTTAATCTAACTACGAAGCGGTCGAATTTCGATATTTTTCGTGAAGAGACTGCCATCTGACGTTCATAACTCATTGGCGATATCGATGCTGTCGGACTTTTTAGGGCTCCAACTGCCCGTAATGACTGCCATAGGTGTATGTATAGCAACCGGGACCGACAACGGCGTAACGTGCTCTCCGACTCACGGAGGGGTCTCAATGTGTTAAGAATGGTCACCCATCCTAAGACTGCCTTGGGTACTGTTGGTTAACTTTGTGTTAACCTACTCGGTTCCCACTTACCTATGCCACAAGCCCCTCATATTTGAAGTAAGGTATCTTTAACATAATCTACAATTTGTATATTCCTTAAGTATCGCCAGAAATGAAATCAAACCATCACTTAAAAATATTACATTCATCACATAACTTCACACCTGTATCCCCGAAGGGGTAGGCAGATGTGTATTGCACACCCACGATTCGCCAGTTATGTTTAAGTCCCAATGTTATATTACATTGGGACCCCCTATTGGAGGCGAGCCTATTGCCATCTACCGGGCACATTACTAAGTGAGCGATAATCAACATTTTTCATACACACATAACTACGAAAAGTCAGAGGTGTGTGCCCGTGGCGACTGGGGATCGAACTCAAGACCTCGTCTCGGCAGTCCGTTACGTACACCACTGCGCTATCGCCGCGTAACAGCTTAAGGTATCTATAACATAATCTACAATTTGTATATTCTTTAAATATCTCCAGAAATGAAATCAAACCTTTTCTAAATATATTACAAAACTGCTTCAAATACCGATCCATAAAATAGAAAACATAAAACTACATAATGTATACGTGAGTATATATAGTGAATGTATCGTGAAACTGAATTCACGATACATTCACTATTCAGTACACATAATATAACAAAGAAAATACTATCAACGACGTTGCAACTTTGACAAAGATGGCAGAACCACTTCATGTTTAAAAACGCACAATAAAAATATTGCTGTTGCCTTGCTACAGAACTGTCGTAGCCAAACAATACACAGATATAACTCACAATGCAACACAACTTTCATAGACTTGACTTGCACTGCTGATACTACAACCAGAGACACAATGCAAAAGAATCGTTTCAAATCATTTTACCTTTTTCTCTGAAGGAGTAGTTATCATTTCTGTGACAATTTAAGTATTAGAATTTAAATTAGTTTTTAGTATTCCAGAGGATACGATAAGCGAATACGGTTTTTGTACCATCGTACAAGTCTTACACTATGTATTTCAATATACTATTATAAAATTGTAAGTCAGTCGTGGCAGTACATTGGAGATATTTAAAAAAATCTTGGATTATGTTAAATGAACGATTCTGAATACAAAAATATTTTTCTTGGAATTCTTGTCTGGTTGTCCACTTATTCGCGATGAGGATAAAACTACAGAACGGATTTGAGGCGGTTTTTTAATTAGAAAGGTATTGGTCAGATTTAAAATCTACCGTAATTATGTTTGATTGCAATTGGTTAAGTAGAATCGGAGATATGATCAAAAAACGATACGATACGAAACGCCCCCGCCCCCCGGTGGTCGCGGGCATCAACTAGTCTTCAATAATTTTGTAAATAAAAAACAAGATAGACACTATGTATATGTTCTTGCAAATATGTTTATTTTAACTCGTTTTTATAGCTGCAACGGTAATACATACTTATGAGATATACAGCAGAGTCTCAGTAGTATGGTTCCGTTGCCTACCCTTTTTTTTTTTTTTTATCGTGCGGAAATCCCTTCGGATACCCCCCCACGTGCCATAACCGTGTCGGGCTTGAACCGACTAAAACCGCACGCCGTCTCGGGTCTACAGACGCCGGGGTGTAAGGTTGCCCATAGAGCATATCCCTCGCACCCCGACTGACCCTGGGCCATCTCCGGTTTCGTGATGGCCCCCTTGGGTTTGGGAACCACGGTGTCCCCGTCTTGCCCCGGTTTGGGGGAGGGGCGCTAGTCGCCCCACCGTCCCGGCCTGCTTCTGCTGGGGTGACAGGTGGCCTCACCCGCCACCCCCAGGCCTGCGCTCATGGAGGACGGAGGTCGTTAAGCGACCTCCGGCGCCTGAGTCGCCTGCGACGCGCGGCGAGCAAGTTGCGGGCTCGGCGGACCGGGAGAGTTCTAAGTCTCTCCCGGGCGCGCTCCGCCACCTCCTTCGCGAGCATTACATGCTCGCAGAAGGAGGTGGCGGCGGCCCACGCGCTCGCGCTCCGCACCATTGCCGCAATCATGCTGCCGAGCGAGAGGACTCCCACCCCGATGGCTGCCACGAGGTCACGCCTCGGCGCCTCCCACGCCGGGCAGTCCGCCAGCGTGTGCAGCCCTGAGTCCTCGCTCGCGTCGCAGTGATGACACTCAGGCGTTGGCTCCTTCCTGATCCGATGCAGGTGGTCCCCGAAGCACCCCTTCCCGGAGATCACCTGCGTCAGTCGGTAGGAGAGGCTTCCGTGTCGCCTCTCCAGCCAATCCTCCATGATGGGCCTTACCGCCGCTATTGCGGCGTGCCCTGCGCTTGGTCGCCCAAGTCGTTCCTTCCACTCCACCACGATGGCCTGGCGGAGCTGGGACTGCACGGTCTCGATTTCTCGAGGCTCGGGGTTCCATCCC
This sequence comes from Cybosia mesomella, assembly GCA_946251805.1. Lineage (NCBI taxonomy): Eukaryota > Metazoa > Arthropoda > Insecta > Lepidoptera > Erebidae > Cybosia > Cybosia mesomella. The sequence goes on from OX276392.1 coordinate 10,587,849, forward strand.
TGCTCCCGCGCCTCCTTTCGCCACTGGTACAGTTGCGAAAGGGCTCTCGCTTCCAGGTCCCATGGCGGATCCGTTGCCTACCCTAAATAATAATAGATCAGAACTAATAGAAAAGAAATTTATCTCGAACTTGGCTGGAACACCACCGCGTGCCTATCTAGATCTATTAAATTTTAGAGTTCCACTCGTGAATCACTTAATGAACTCAAAAGTTTACCTATCACTCTGTCATAAGCGGTTGCCATGCCTTTTCCTTATTGAAAAAAAGTGAATAATTGTTGTTATTTTCGAAATGACTGTACTTTTCTTAAACTTTAAGAAGTTTTACCACGAGGAAGAACTATCCCTCGTGGTCAAATCAGTTAGACAAAATAGTTTGATCACGAGGACTCAATCCAAGAAGTTTGACCAACTGGAATTTTTTTCCTCGTGGTCAAATCAGTTTGACAAAATAGTTTGTCCACCTGAAAGAACCGGTTTAGTTTATTGTTGTAATATGTTTTTCATCTCTCCTGTTCGGAACTTTTAATTTTCATGGGTAGACTAGGGTGGAAAGTATTTTTTTTTAATTTTACTTTTTGCCATGGAGTCTATGATAATTAAGTTACGTCATAATGCCTTGATATTATGGCGCTTTTTTTTTACATAGCCGCCTAGATGCACACCTCGTGACCAACTCGATTGCAATGTAACCAATAGATTCGAATTTCAAATATTTTGTAATGTTCGCAGTATGTACGTGAATTATAACTTTTTTTCAGAATAAAAAAAAACTATTTAAGTTAGCTAAATAATTAGCGGGAAAACGAGATTCAATATAAATAAATACCTTGTGTTAATTATGGTTAAAAATGGTTTCGGAAAGTGATTCCAGTGACATGGATATTAATTTAACTCCCGATGAGATTAAAGAACAGATAAGAGCAGTTGTTAATAATCTATTTCAATTTTTTTCAATTTTACTTTAAATTTTAACTGATTATCAATATACCTGTTTCATTAAATGTGTGTGTAGTATTTTAATTTCTCGGGTGAAATGACTGACTTTCAACTTGTGTAACAATCTACTATTAATAGGTAATATCACCAGACAATAAAATGTCTCGCTTTATATTCCAATGAAGTAGTAGGCCATATATTAGGTACATGCAAATATGTACTTATGTTTATTTTAATTCGTTTTTATAACTGCAACTATAATACACACTTATGAGATATACAGCAGAGTCTCAGTAATATGGTTCCGTTGCTTACCCTAAAGAATAATAGATCAGAACTAATAGAGAAGAAATGTATCTCGAACCTGGCTGGAAACACCACCGCGTGCGTAGAGTTACACTCATGGATCCTAACCTAATGAATTCAAAAGTTTATCAATCATAAGCGGAGATAGTTTAGTTTACTGTTATAATATGTTTTAATAGGTAATATCACCAGACCATAAAATGTCTCGCTTTCCACCAATTCACCACAAACACATTACTGTTATAACAAGCCAATTGGCCAATTTGCTTGATTACACAACTGAACCACTTTCGATCTGTGCAACTATGTTTAGATTTTACTTTGATCTTATTTATCTATCTTTACTATTATAAAAGTGTAAATTAGTAATGTCTGTACATTGGAGATATTAAAAAAAGTGTGTTAAATGTTATGTTAAATGAACGATTCGGAACACAAATGTTTTTTTTGGAATTCTTGGCTATCTGTTTTTCAGTTTGTTCGCGACGGACGCCAAAACTACTACCTGGATTTTAATGCGTTTTTTTTTCATTAGAAAGTTCGTGGTTGTAGTTATAATCTGCCGTATGTTTCATTGCAATTGGTGAAGTAGAACCGGAGATATGACCTTGAAACGATAACTGACCTCCGCGCGGGCGGAGCCACGAGCATCAGCTAGTAATTAGATATTATTAATTTTGCTAGCGAGATGAATATATTGCAAATAAGCTAGCTAAGCCAGCTACAATTGCAAGCACCATTAAAATAATACCAAACAAAACACAATAGAATCCTTTGAAAATAGTTTTATTTCAATTTCGTAGGGATTTTAGGACTTACTGATTAAGTTCAATTTTATTGTAGTTCTCCATAGAATCTTCGTAGAAATCTTCGTAGAATTTGAGCTGATTCATCATAACTTTGATATTATATTCTTCGTCCATTGCTGATATATTCAACAATGGAAGAACGTTGACTTTCAGCTTCACGAAAATAACTTTAGACTATTTTCCTTTATTTAAATTTATTACTCAGTAGTTAACGAGGCGTTCCAGAGAGATTTAGATCAGATCGTTTGTTAAAATAGATGATAGAATTTAAGTAGAATTCGCAATTAGATTTGTAAGAACTGTGCTGTACAGTCATTATCGATATTAGTGAAAGGTCTAGCCGTGCCCGAACCGGCGATGAAGCTTCAGTGCCTGATGTGTGTGGAAAGACCTTTACACATTTTCAAGTTACCGCACACCTTAGCTCTAAAACTTTACATATAATAATAAACAACCTTTGAAGCGATAAATTTTATTCCCAAGAATATTACAAAAATAATAATACATCAAATTATGGAATCCTCTTGAAACGCATAACTTTTTTTGTACTAAATATACTTTGGCAAACCGAGCATAACTTTGTATGGCATAACGATCTTATTTCATACTTTTCTTAGGCGTAAATGCCATTCTAACTAATGTGTTTTGATCTAGTTTTGAATCGCATTGTAACGTTCCCCCCAATATAATCCTTTATGTGAACTTGAATCGCCCACTGATGAGACGTTGGACCTGAGTGCAGCAACTGCCTACAGTGCTGAAGGCACTGAAGTATCCGTTACTATTATATCCTCCAAGTTTAGGAAGATACCATTGACATTTGGCTTTATTGTGATCGTCTAAGTATGGGACCCTTTATACGTTGTGTTTAAGCATTGTAGCAACTCATAGTCCTTTATTTGGTACATTGAGACAAGGCAGAGTACATGGTATTGAGAACACTGATTACAATCTAATTCCTATAACGATTTTCTGTCTAGCAATAAAGTTAAATAATGTTCCTATACAACTACATTGAATCCCTGAACCTAATATGAATTAAGATTTTGAATTTAGGAGCTACCTAGCCTCAGTGATACTTAGTGATATCAAATTCTGAATATTAAGTTCATTCCTAAGTGATCCTAGGTATAGACAGTTCAATTCAAAAGGTAATAGTTTTCAGTAAATATAGAGAATTGAAATTAAAATTAGAGTTAAGATTACCTATGTGCTTGACCTACATTGATAATTGTACAGAATGCCTGAGACTTTCCTGCATGAAGCTAGATCATGGCTAAAGGTAAAAAATAGTTATTGACTGTTCTAAGTTACAGAAATAAGTATTAACAAGGGTAAAATATATAATCAATTTAGAAATATCCTAAAAATAACTGAATAATTAAAGGAATGGATATGAATATCTTATATGCAAGTTAGAATATAATTGGTAACACTTGTTGGCAGTCATAAAATAGTGAAACAATGCTTAACTACTTGTAAAACTAAGTTTCACCTTAAGATGTCTGCGAGTAATTGTTCTAGATAATTAATAGTAGGAACATTATATGCACTTAATACCGTCTAATCCTTTACTGATTAACATGATAAGTTTCTAAGGCTTTCTTACATGCAAGCAAGTTTAATTCCACAGTATGATATAAGTATAAGCATGTAGTTTAGATGGAAGTGAAGGTATAACACACTCAATATAGAGTGGCCTCACTATACTGGACCTTTCAAAGGAAATGTACCTACATAGTCTTCTTATATACAATTTGAGTTATTTAGACAAAGATATAGTAAATAATGGTGGTCAAGTGAATAAAATGTGTGATTAAATACATATGTGGTTAACAATCAGGTACCGTGAGATAACCTACATAATAGATTATCTCAGAGTAGCCGGACAAATGAAATGAAGCTTCTGTTGATATATGGAGACTGCTAGGATGGGGTATTTTGATAGGTAATTAGGAACCCTATGACCGGTTCCATTTCTGGAACCGGGGAGGCCGCATCCACCAACCCCAGGCCCCCAACGAGCAACCAATCCTCTCCAAACTGAAGGCATACTAGTTCTTAGTTATGCACAACCTTGGTGCTTTACAAATTAAATAGTACCGAATTGGGAATGAGTGCCCAATTTCGACAAGTAGGTTAGATGGAAATATATCCAGTCTAACGAATGCATAGCTCAAATCATTGCTGTTATGGGTACCAGCTGTAAACAGACATGGTAATATATATGATTAGGCCCTCCCGGATCATAGGACCAAGACGCCAACCGTCACCACTCAGGGTCGAACCTAATCGTCACAGTGGACGAGTCAAACAGTGACCAGTGGGTGTTCGAGGCTGTGTGATCATGTGGCAACTGTCCACGTTTCAGGGTCAAGCGATACCGCGACCAAACGCTTTCAAGACACACGCATATCACCGAGAGGACATAATAATACATAGGTAAGTATGATGGCATGTATTGTGAAGGCTTAGCCCAATACAATGCTTACAATGAAATGAGCACACATCCGTCAAACAGGATACATAGATCAAATTGAACATCGATCCTGTAGACAATTTGTTTTTAATATCCGAATTAAATCAGGCACTCACAAGGAATGGATAGGGACAAGGAATTGTCAAGAGTTAAATGAAGCTACTTTATAAGATAACAATCATTCACCCAAGTAATTTCCGTACCTTTTGAGCTTCTCATCTTTACAATGAAAGTGAGGTCTAATTGATAGGAACGATAATCCAGCAGATGGCTACATTTCAGTATAACCATCGTAATTAAGGTAGCTCAATTTATCAAACCTTAATCTCATCCTAAGCAAACTGAAGAGCTTGGGAGGCTCCTTGAGCGTGCCTAGAACCACTTATTCCGTATACACAAGGGTATTGTATAGTATGCAGGCTGAGTATAACGAAGAGCGTAGGTATAACGTAATGTTTTATAAGTTAAATCATAAGGCCCATTAATCACACTTTGCACATTAAATGCCGTCACAGATATAGGTTAAGGGTCTACAATAGACATCCCAAGCTTATAGAAACTAGCCATCTAGGTTTAAATAAAGTAGGTAGCATCAAAAGAAAGCGTTAGTAGCAAATTGCTTAGGTAGGTACATATAGGTTAACGGCGATAAAACTGTTCTGTAATCTATTCATGTGACCTAAACTTTAAGGATTATGAAAGAACACACAGAACATACTTTCCGCATGTAAATCGGAATGCCGCCTGCTTCAAATGTTATCGTTCCCTAGCTGTAATTCAGAGGAATATGGAGTTGGTTGGCACCGTTAGGTATCCCTCCATAACCAGGCACATTGCTTGGGTTTCCTACGGGAAAACTAGCTAAACCTCCGCCGCAGCGCTACCCTCAACTTCTAACTTAAGAGACGATAAACGACAGCAATGACTTTACGAATGGGTCGCCAGACTCTTCGACCCAAGACAGTAATAGTACGCTTATATTTAGCGTTCTAAAACGCCTAATGAAAGGAGTCTTGATTTTCGTAAAGGCCCTACACTTCCTACGCTAAACAACTTTACGAATGGGTCGCCAGACTCAACGATCCAAAGCAGTAATAGTACGCTTGTATTTAGCGTGCTACTACGCTTAATGAAAGGTGTCTTGATTTTCGTAAAGTTGTTACATCTTATACCCTACATGTATGAATATATCTCACAAAAAAATTCACGTTTCGTTTTATTTTCTACCCACAAAAGTAAATTATCATGGAAACAATCATGAAATCCAAATACAGACAACATATTAAGAATAAGAAGAACAAAACTAAGATAACTCACCACCAGACTTACACGCAGCTACCAGGCTCGAAGGCTGCTCAGGCAGGGCCACCGCTTGTTCCTCGTTCCCGATGAATTCTTGAAGACTGTCACAAGCCTGCACGGGCAGAGCTTCTGCTAGGTTCTAATTCGCGATGAATTCTCGATAAAAACTCCTTGATATTCTCCGGTACGCCCCTTTTATTTCCTCCTACTACCTCCTCCTACTCCTTTCCAAATTTTCGTTCGCCCCACCGATAATCACGCCACTACACGTCATCTCTTCCGAGTTGCCATAAAACAATCCGTTTCAAAACTACTACCAACTATCGACTATTTGAAATTAATAACGGAACTATCAGCCTAAACGAATAAATCCACTTCAACCATAATTTATTCGATTCTATGTTAAAAGTAGCCTCACATTAAATCAATTGTTTTGCAAATAGTTTATTTATATTCATTACTAATATGTACTAATTTTATTTCATTATTTATTTTCTTTCGACTATGTTTGCTTTTCGCTTTTATATCGTATTAAATCAATTATTAATCAATTACGCCTAGAAAAATGTGCGAGTTCAATCCTTGTTCTCTTCTACAGTCTTTTACAGTTTACATATTGAACCCAGAGAACATGTCCTTTACTTTTATTCTACTTTTAGACCGACAATGTACGAGTAGTGAGAAGGGTATTTTAATGTTAATCTGCAACATCTGAAGCCGTTCTGAACAGCAAGCCCCCATCCTCTGACCGCCAATGCAATCTCGATGGGTGGGACCGTCACAATCGCCCCTTAAAATATAACGTAGTTCACCGAAGTGATATTTTACCTATAATAACGGGTACAACCCATCACGATTGCCGCAGACAATACAACACAACCACAACCAGTCTAGTATCAGACAGAGCCGGGTGCCTACATACATCGTAAGGTAGTGTAAATCTTTCCCATAATAATTCACTATGGAAACCTAAGAATTAATTTATTAAGAAAATATTAAAATTGAATTATTGTATACCTTAATTTTGTTAGAGTGAAATAAGTATTATGATAGTAATTCCTATTGATCACCAAATGAGATGGATTGTGAAGGCAATGGTTAGTTGGTAAAGGTAAGTAAAGCAGGTCCTAACTATCTTCCAATACAATTTTAGCCACACTAATTTCGATGCGGTGAGTTGTATTGATATTGCAAAGTCCTGTGGATTCACAGAACAATGCTTATCAATTATGTTTGTAGAGTGTGCGTAAAGATATGTCAGCTGCATGAGAAGTGTATTTGCTTGCAGTAAATATAATCACAAATTAATGTCGTCATAGAAGTCTACGCATAAAGAGAGTTGTGAGTTCCCTAAAATCCGTATCAACTTCCTGAATAGACACTCACTTATGAAAATACCACAGAATGTGTAAAGTCGACTGTAGCTAAATTAGTATTTTTATTTTCTCCTTGTTTGCTTAGTTAGAATCCAGTCGTCCCACACCTTAAGTGTGTGTGTAGTTTAACCATATCAAGGCAAACCACTTCTCCATCTCGATACCAAGCTTGATAGCGGTCCCGCAACACAACACTATCTCTTCAAGCCAGGACATGACAGTCTATAGCAAGGAAAGCCTGGTTGTGAGGCAAGCTCAGTCCTAGCGACTCAGAGTAATGGTATTACCCCGCCCTTCAATAATAAAGTCATTCCTTAACAGCCGTCAAACATAGCAAGTGCGAACGGTCCACCCCACATGGCTCGAAACCCAAAAGTGTTCACCGCAAAAATGGCGCATGTGTAGTGTGGCTCATTTTAACTTAACTGTGTAGTCGAGGAAATGTGAAGGTACCTTAACGGTATGCTTAGACCTCGGATTCATCAATCTCGAGCCCGTCTACTATCCTAACTCTTAGCAATCCTTCATAAATCCGATTGAGGTGCATGCAGAATGACTGGACTATAACCATGCCTCGCAATTCTACTCCCTATAGTGCTGGTTGGTTAAAATTCGTTTTTTATTATTTATAGTATGCATAACGCTAGTTTGTTTAATACCAAATGAGATTCAATTTCTATATATGTGTGAGTAGATATATGTGTTTTAGAACTGGGACAGATCTCATGCTCCTATGTTCAGGCTTAAGTAAAACTACAACACTACGTTATTTCCTGCCAGTATGACAATCTCAGCGGGAAAAATGGTTGTGAGTCATTCAGCGCTGCCGCACAGAGTAGACGATTATAGAAGATTTTGTAGTTCTCTACATCGACTTATAATCCAACTACTCCATTCCCCAAAAATAGCCAGACCTTGTGGGCAATGAAAATAAAGGGGCCAATAGCCTTTACTCCACCCGAAACAGACCCAAAAGACACGTCCCAGTTCTCAAACATTCATGTAGAGTGTGCAACCAATATGTTCATAACGTGTATAGTCGAGATTCTGTGAAGACCCATTAACGGCATGCTTAGACCTCTAGTCCATCTCTAACCTAACACCTTGCATAATCTTCACAAAATCTATTTGTGACGCGGTGTGAATAGGCAATTGAATCTCAACTGGTCTCATAATCTCATAGCTTTAATTATAGTACTAATCGGGATGGTCCTTCATTCTGATTTTAATGAACCCATTCCATACACTCATACAATTCACTAGTATACATCTCATAACAACAAAAAAAATCATCATACACGCTTTCATAGCAAACTCCCGCTGCCGAGCTCACTACCAACCGACCAGTACTAATAAAGCAAAAGAATTCTCATTATTTGCTCTTCCCCTTTTTTATGATTATTATCATATATTTATTATTATTTTTATCTCCTTTATTCATTTAAATACATATAAATTACATTTTTAAATATATCCCAAAAATACAATTTCCCTTTTATTATTATTATTATCGACTGTCAGTTAAACTAGAATTCCGATTTAGGAAAATAGTGTTCGAATTAATTTCTTACGCACTATATATATATGAAAAAACTGCAACCAGGTTTACAGTCATAACTGCATATCACGAATCTCCCTCAGGGTAATAGACCACCATCTAAATCAAATGACATTTCTTCGTGATTCTACAGGTTTCACCGTGATTTTAATATACCACCACCATTGCTTCAGTGCTCATTCGAATGATTGCCTCTTATGATACAAAAAAAAAATCGTAAAAGAATAATTACATTTATTAGTTCAATTATGTATCTGTTCAACACAATTTCAATAGCCTAATTTACACACATTCTAATTCTAAAATGATCAACCAGTGAACCATACTTAAATCTATCACTCGTACCACAAATAATAATGTTCTAACATTGACTAAATCTTAATAACTATGATTAACATTAAATTATTCATGTAGTAATATTAACTATCCAATAACTGAAAACCTTCAAATACACCTTCAATGAGACCTAATATTTCAATTTTAAATCATATTAGTGATTAATCTATTGGTAATATTTACTCAAATGAATTGTATTAAAGTTACCTCTAATTTGTTTGGTCTTAGGGTCCATCAAGGTGTAAACATTTGCAAAAGGAATTGCACAAACTACATACGGTCCTTCATACATTAATTGAAACTTTTTGGTAAGCTTCTTCTGTGCTTCTGATTTATTAGTCTTACGAACTTTGACATAATCCCCTATCTGAAATTCAATTAAACGATGTGACTTATTGAATTTCACCTGTCGTTTAACACTGTTATCCTTTAAATTTTGTCTCACTTGAGTTCTAATTTTATTTATGTCTTTAGTTTTCTCTAATTGAGGTAGACAATTATCAAAAGATATGCTGTTACTTGTACCGTACAGTATTTCATTAGGAGTGAAACCCGTGCTCTCATGAAAACTATTATTGTACAAAGTTTCTATCTTACCAAGTATTGTGGCCCAACCTTTGTGGTTATTATGGCAATATGTCCTAAATAGACGTCCTAATTCTTTGTTTACCCTTTCTGTTGTATTAGGCCTAGGGTTTCGGACCGTAGTGTAAATAGGTTTTATATTCATATCTTCTAAAGCCCGCTTCCAGCTTTCAGACGAGAATTGACTGCCATTATCTGTCATTACTACTTTGGGCTTAATTATTTTGACAAACTGTCGTAATTTAGTAATTACTGCGCGCGAAGTAGCCTTCGCCAAATCATACAATTTAACAAATTTACTAAACGAGTCCTGTATTACAAGTATATAAGCAGCCCCAAACCTCCCTTTTGGTAGTGGCCCATATAAATCGGCCATTACCAGGTCCCCTATTTGTTCTGTTACAATAGATTTGCACTTGCCTACATACTTTATGTTGTCACTTTTGGAAAATTGGCAAATGTGACAAGTTCTTAACAAAACTTTTACCCCTTTATTCATATTTGGCCAATAGAATCTATCTTTTAGGTACTTAAGTATTTTATAAACTCCTTGATGCCCCATTTCGTGATGAATTTGAAAAATTACCTCTTCTCGCAACCTTGATGGTAAGTATATTACATGTTTATCTGAATCAACCTTAAAATACAGTACTTTATCTTTGACATAACAACGTTGAGCAATTCTACCTAACCTACCGCTATGGTTAATATTAGCATTATTTACAATGTCCAAAATTAATTGAACTTCGGTATCCTTACTTTGAAAATCAGATACGTTTTTTAGATTAAATACCAGTGCCTTGTTTTTAATATTTTCCATATAATGAATTTCTGGACAATATACCCTATCCTCCTGTATCATCGGTGAATCAGGCGGGAACCTAGACAGTACATCGACTGCGACATTATCTTTACCCTTTACGTGTTCAATGGTATAATCAAACTGTTCAAGGAAAAGTATCCACCTAATTATCCTACTATTATATAATTTCCACGATCTAACAAACGTCAGTGCCTTATGATCTGTCCTAATTATTAGTTTTGCACCCCTCAAATAGGTCTCGAATTTTCTTAAACAATAAATTATTGCCCAAAATTCCTGTTCCGTAACAGTCCATCTTAATTCAGCGCCCCTCAAAGCTCTACTACAGTACCCTAGTATTTTCATTTTCCCTTGTTCATCGTATTGAAATAGGACTCCAGCTAAACCTACCCCAGAACTATCCGTTTGTAGATAAAAAGGTCTAGACATATCCGGGTGATGTAACATTATTGTCTCTAAAAAACTATTTTTTAATTTCTCAAAGGCTACCTGTGCTTCCGAAGTCCATGTCCATCCTTTACTCTTTTTTAATAACTGACATAAAGGTTGAATAACACTATTATAATCAGGGATGAACCGCCTATAATAATTACAGAGACCTAAAAACGCCCTTAAATGTTTTATTTTCTTTGGAACTGGAAAATTCTTAATAGATTCTATTTTCTCAGGATCTGTTTTAATTCCCTCCGTAGAAATAATATGACCTAACATCTTGACTTCTTTACATTTCAAATCACTAATGATGGCCAAAACCTATTAAAATTCTAAATGCTTATATGTGTATCGCTATCCCAACTATTAAACCTTATTATTTAAATATATAAGTGCATCGCTACATCTTGAAACCATATCCTCAACTAAGTTTTAGTTCAATATGTGACTAAAATAAAAGTATCATTGGAAGGATTGGAAGGGACACCTCACTAAATTCTAAAGTCTAGTCTATATAATTAAACTAACTATTTTAAAATTAATTGAAAACAAGCTACTAATTTAAGTTATTTAATTTTGTATTGCGTAGGGAATTATCACTAGGTACTCAAACCAAAACCGCTACCTCCACCTTCCTGTCTTTAAAGTAATTTAAAAAATTCAAAAAAATCAAAGTATACTGCAGTCAATCTAACATAAAGTCCATCTAATTATTTATTAAGTTCCCGCCCCCTAGCTTATATAGTCTGCTAAAGTATTCCTATCATATTGATAATTAATGTACTGCTATGAATGGAGCAACTGCATCCAAAGTACCAATGCAATGAGTGTGCAATAATGGGTACAATGATAATATGTAAGTATACAACTATGTAGTCAATCTTAGTTATTTACTTAAAAAAACATCTATATATTTAATGTTATGAATAGGCATTTGTACCTTGTTTTCCCTAGAACTGCCTACGAAATTATAGCTAAGAACTAGTTACTGTTGTTTCTTCCCTATGTCATGAAGTATCTGCTTACGATCTAATAATAATATTTCAACTTTAACAAAAACACTTCGCGATATAATCTACTTCCATGATCACATACAAGATTAGCTGATAACGCACGAGACCCTGATTGTAAGTTTCGATTTTAAATCCAAGAACTAATAAAACAAAGTACTTCATAATATGTCCAATTATCTATTTATTTATTTTTTATATCTACTTAGTAGGTCTATTAGAATTAAAATAAGAGTATAAAACCACGCCCTCTATTCAACTTTCAATGAACTAACAACTGACGGGGATTGATCGCCCCTAGGTTATTTCGCTAGATGGCGCTAGTAGGTTCCAATCCAGCTACTATATTAAAATTATACATCTCAGTTATCGAATCCAACCTAATAAAATTTAACTATACGTTTTATACAAATAACTAAAAGCACATTCTATACATACGATGCAAAAATTTCAGATTTAACTACCATATCTAATGATAATTAGAGCTCATAACCTGCCATCTAGTGTCCCACCGCATCCAACTATAATGTCGAAGAGAATTATCACATAATAACTTCTTTAAAGATCCAGTTTTTGCGTAAAGTTTGTAAAACTATGTCTATTTAAATGTAAATTTACCATATTATGTAACTGTCCCAAAATAATTAACTAAGGTTTGTTCCAGGTGAACTTATTAAAAGTTCAAGCATTAAATCAATTATAGCGAAATCTTATTGACAGTCGATTCTCGTTACATTCTGAAAAATTTCAGTCATGTAAGCAACCCAAGTTCCGCCTAGCGACAATACCCCGAACTACCTTTAAGTCTACACTGTAAAAATACTATAAACATTTAAGTAGATAAAATACTAAATTTGAATAAAGGACATGGGCTCAAGCTGAAATTAATACAATTCAGGAACAAAATAACCATCAAATGACAAAAGATTTACTGGGAATTGAACTTACGATCATTTGACATAGCTAGGCATTCTAACCACTACTCCATAGCAGAATATAGTAATAAAATATAATTAAAATGACAAAAAGAGCTTCCCCTTTTGAGGATCGAACCCTGACCACCTGTGTGTTAGTTACTTAGGGCAATCCAATAGACCATCTCAGACCCTGCTAATTTTTCTAAAATTTAGGTTTACTTCCTACATGGCAAATCATGTAAATGTTTAAAGTCTTGACACACTAAATAAACGCTTCTAATATACTTTTTATACTATTATTAATATTATTATTATTTATAATATCGCCGCTTTACAAATATCTACTGAAATTATATAAAACACATTATTTTGATTTGTCTAATAGCTGTTATGGTGTCACTATCAATTCCCCAATCGTAGGTACATAGTTTTGTTGCCTATATTTTATGTTCTCGAGGCAAAGGGGAATCCAAAATATTACAGAATTTATTTCCGTATATTACTTCTACGAAAGAACTTTGTTCTTAAATATGGAATCATCTTCTAAATAAATAGCAATTCAACAATCGCGACATAGCACTTCCGCTGACGCGCTGCTGTGCAATGTTTTCGTATCATTTATTATTTACGTTAACATTTAAACTAAACCATCCCTACAAAATCTATAAGAAATTCCTAAATCGCTAATTACATAATAATAACATTTCATTTTACATGTATCTATTATTTAAATATTTCATGGGATTTTAAAAGACTTTAATTTTATCTTGATATTCCGTTGTATGCATTGTTTTGCAAAACACTCAGTTCACACAATCATATAAATAAATTTTATCGACTTTTGATTTTATCAGCTAATTTTACAAAGCCAATATCGTTTTTTCATTATGAAATCACCCTGAATACTTCAATAAGAATTTATCGTCCGCGAACGCCGTTACAACTAGGTACTTCTAAACTTCTTCAACAAGTAAGTTCTTTGACGAGCAATATTATCTAAATGAAACCTTTTAATCCCATAACCTATTGTTAATTCTATTTAGTACTATTGTGTATAGCAACAATGTAAAGCATCAACCTATGGCAGCAGTGCTCACACCTAAATACTAAAATAAAATTTATAATTAGAATAAAGTTTAACATTACAACGACTATCAAGCACCATGAATGAGGTATTATTTTGATCGGCTGCCTAACCTATCTCATCACAATGTCAGTTCAGTGAATACATCTTAGTATGCGAACCATTAACTTATGTATATTGTAAGCAATGCATTTAAGTTTTTATCTATTTCACTACCTACTTTTATAATTTGCACCATCTTTTGTACCATATTAGTTCATGCAACCACAAGGTACTTGTAACACTAAATGTTTAGATGTAAGTATCTATGTTATTAGGTATTCATATTTGTAACCATGTACCTATTCCTTATATAAGTAGAACTACTCTTTGATTCCAGTGAATAATGTACTTAACCTCAATTTCAGGTTTTAGCTTATATAAATTACTGTAAACCCTTTCATAAAGGACAGTATAAATGCATAAACCAACCATATTTAAGATGTTTAAATTCCTATAAATTTAAAGTATAGTAATCATATCTTTCTTTGTTTCAGCGTTTGAAAGAATCTATCCTTGACTCTAAAAGAGGAATCTATTATTCTCACACAACCGGACACTTTAATATAAATGACAGGTTCCATGTGCAAAGAAGAATTTGGATAACACTAGAAGTCAATGAACTTATACAGCTGTGAACTAAAATTTGAATGGTACAAAACTCAAATTAGATACAACTTGTACTTGGAAGTAGGTACACAATAGAATACAGTACAGTAAGTTTTCCATTGAAAGTTCCCTAGAAATACTCAAAATAATCTACTTTTTGCCGCTAACATTATACATTACAAATCTAATGTAAACTAGTGTATATGAATTTTATGATTTTCTACTGATTGATGCAACCTAAAACAGATTGTTTATTTTGTGATACTGACAGGCAACTATGTGACATTTGTCTGCTATGGGCAAATGTATTAGTATTTGACTTCATTTCATATGTACATGTACTTACATGTAAAATAAATTAATCTATTATATCACTACTATTACATAAGGCAGTATATTATATGGCTATGGTTTACCTATTTATAACTCATCACTTAGTAAATTAATGCAAATTTAAATATTAGGCATCTACTTAATATTACTTTCAACCCAAAATTTACTTACTCTGACTATGCCCAAACAATGAAACTGCACTGAAATTATGGTAACAGTCTATTATTCATAGCATCATTCTTAGAATGTTTAAAACAAGTTATTTAGCTTGTAATAATATATTCTGGCTTAGGTTTCTGCTTAAGGCATTTTATTATTAATCTATATATTTGATAAACTGTGTAAAAAGTAAGCTACTATATATTGTGTTTTCTTCCTCAAAGTTTTAATTGACCTTATGTGTATTTGTATGTATCAGTATCTGTGTATTTACTTGTGCCTAGGCTCTTGCTTGTAAATTTATGTACTTTTATGACATACATAATGTGTTGTTTGTGTTGTATTATTGTTCCTACACAGCAATATGGTTATGCACGCCCCTAAATACTTTAAATGGTTACACTACTCTACCTATAGCATTATTAGTCCCATTTTAGATATAAAATACTTCTCACCTTCGATATTAAAAGACATAGTGTTCCCAAGGTACTCGCTTATCCTCAACAATTTGCAAAACCAAACAATCTTGGTCATCACGGCACCAAATTGTAACGTTCCCCCCAATATAATCCTTTATGTGAACTTGAATCGCCCACTGATGAGACGTTGGACCTGAGTGCAGCAACTGCCTACAGTGCTGAAGGCACTGAAGTATCCGTTACTATTATATCCTCCAAGTTTAGGAAGATACCATTGACATTTGGCTTTATTGTGATCGTCTAAGTATGGGACCCTTTATACGTTGTGTTTAAGCATTGTAGCAACTCATAGTCCTTTATTTGGTACATTGAGACAAGGCAGAGTACATGGTATTGAGAACACTGATTACAATCTAATTCCTATAACGATTTTCTGTCTAGCAATAAAGTTAAATAATGTTCCTATACAACTACATTGAATCCCTGAACCTAATATGAATTAAGATTTTGAATTTAGGAGCTACCTAGCCTCAGTGATACTTAGTGATATCAAATTCTGAATATTAAGTTCATTCCTAAGTGATCCTAGGTATAGACAGTTCAATTCAAAAGGTAATAGTTTTCAGTAAATATAGAGAATTGAAATTAAAATTAGAGTTAAGATTACCTATGTGCTTGACCTACATTGATAATTGTACAGAATGCCTGAGACTTTCCTGCATGAAGCTAGATCATGGCTAAAGGTAATAAATAGTTATTGACTGTTCTAAGTTACAGAAATAAGTATTAACAAGGGTAAAATATATAATCAATTTAGAAATATCCTAAAAATAACTGAATAATTAAAGGAATGGATATGAATATCTTATATGCAAGTTAGAATATAATTGGTAACACTTGTTGGCAGTCATAAAATAGTGAAACAATGCTTAACTACTTGTAAAACTAAGTTTCACCTTAAGATGTCTGCGAGTAATTGTTCTAGATAATTAATAGTAGGAACATTATATGCACTTAATACCGTCTAATCCTTTACTGATTAACATGATAAGTTTCTAAGGCTTTCTTACATGCAAGCAAGTTTAATTCCACAGTATGATATAAGTATAAGCATGTAGTTTAGATGGAAGTGAAGGTATAACACACTCAATATAGAGTGGCCTCACTATACTGGACCTTTCAAAGGAAATGTACCTACATAGTCTTCTTATATACAATTTGAGTTATTTAGACAAAGATATAGTAAATAATGGTGGTCAAGTGAATAAAATGTGTGATTAAATACATATGTGGTTAACAATCAGGTACCGTGAGATAACCTACATAATAGATTATCTCAGAGTAGCCGGACAAATGAAATGAAGCTTCTGTTGATATATGGAGACTGCTAGGATGGGGTATTTTGATAGGTAATTAGGAACCCTATGACCGGTTCCATTTCTGGAACCGGGGAGGCCGCATCCACCAACCCCAGGCCCCCAACGAGCAACCAATCCTCTCCAAACTGAAGGCATACTAGTTCTTAGTTATGCACAACCTTGGTGCTTTACAAATTAAATAGTACCGAATTGGGAATGAGTGCCCAATTTCGACAAGTAGGTTAGATGGAAATATATCCAGTCTAACGAATGCATAGCTCAAATCATTGCTGTTATGGGTACCAGCTGTAAACAGACATGGTAATATATATGATTAGGCCCTCCCGGATCATAGGACCAAGACGCCAACCGTCACCACTCAGGGTCGAACCTAATCGTCACAGTGGACGAGTCAAACAGTGACCAGTGGGTGTTCGAGGCTGTGTGATCATGTGGCAACTGTCCACGTTTCAGGGTCAAGCGATACCGCGACCAAACGCTTTCAAGACACACGCATATCACCGAGAGGACATAATAATACATAGGTAAGTATGATGGCATGTATTGTGAAGGCTTAGCCCAATACAATGCTTACAATGAAATGAGCACACATCCGTCAAACAGGATACATAGATCAAATTGAACATCGATCCTGTAGACAATTTGTTTTTAATATCCGAATTAAATCAGGCACTCACAAGGAATGGATAGGGACAAGGAATTGTCAAGAGTTAAATGAAGCTACTTTATAAGATAACAATCATTCACCCAAGTAATTTCCGTACCTTTTGAGCTTCTCATCTTTACAATGAAAGTGAGGTCTAATTGATAGGAACGATAATCCAGCAGATGGCTACATTTCAGTATAACCATCGTAATTAAGGTAGCTCAATTTATCAAACCTTAATCTCATCCTAAGCAAACTGAAGAGCTTGGGAGGCTCCTTGAGCGTGCCTAGAACCACTTATTCCGTATACACAAGGGTATTGTATAGTATGCAGGCTGAGTATAACGAAGAGCGTAGGTATAACGTAATGTTTTATAAGTTAAATCATAAGGCCCATTAATCACACTTTGCACATTAAATGCCGTCACAGATATAGGTTAAGGGTCTACAATAGACATCCCAAGCTTATAGAAACTAGCCATCTAGGTTTAAATAAAGTAGGTAGCATCAAAAGAAAGCGTTAGTAGCAAATTGCTTAGGTAGGTACATATAGGTTAACGGCGATAAAACTGTTCTGTAATCTATTCATGTGACCTAAACTTTAAGGATTATGAAAGAACACACAGAACATACTTTCCGCATGTAAATCGGAATGCCGCCTGCTTCAAATGTTATCGTTCCCTAGCTGTAATTCAGAGGAATATGGAGTTGGTTGGCACCGTTAGGTATCCCTCCATAACCAGGCACATTGCTTGGGTTTCCTACGGGAAAACTAGCTAAACCTCCGCCGCAGCGCTACCCTCAACTTCTAACTTAAGAGACGATAAACGACAGCAATGACTTTACGAATGGGTCGCCAGACTCTTCGACCCAAGACAGTAATAGTACGCTTATATTTAGCGTTCTAAAACGCCTAATGAAAGGAGTCTTGATTTTCGTAAAGGCCCTACACTTCCTACGCTAAACAACTTTACGAATGGGTCGCCAGACTCAACGATCCAAAGCAGTAATAGTACGCTTGTATTTAGCGTGCTACTACGCTTAATGAAAGGTGTCTTGATTTTCGTAAAGTTGTTACATCTTATACCCTACATGTATGAATATATCTCACAAAAAAATTCACGTTTCGTTTTATTTTCTACCCACAAAAGTAAATTATCATGGAAACAATCATGAAATCCAAATACAGACAACATATTAAGAATAAGAAGAACAAAACTAAGATAACTCACCACCAGACTTACACGCAGCTACCAGGCTCGAAGGCTGCTCAGGCAGGGCCACCGCTTGTTCCTCGTTCCCGATGAATTCTTGAAGACTGTCACAAGCCTGCACGGGCAGAGCTTCTGCTAGGTTCTAATTCGCGATGAATTCTCGATAAAAACTCCTTGATATTCTCCGGTACGCCCCTTTTATTTCCTCCTACTACCCCCTCCTTTCCAAATTTTCGTTCGCCCCACCGATAATCACGCCACTACACGTCATCTCTTCCGAGTTGCCATAAAACAATCCGTTTCAAAACTACTACCAACTATCGACTATTTGAAATTAATAACGGAACTATCAGCCTAAACGAATAAATCCACTTCAACCATAATTTATTCGATTCTATGTTAAAAGTAGCCTCACATTAAATCAATTGTTTTGCAAATAGTTTATTTATATTCATTACTAATATGTACTAATTTTATTTCATTATTTATTTTCTTTCGACTATGTTTGCTTTTCGCTTTTATATCGTATTAAATCAATTATTAATCAATTACGCCTAGAAAAATGTGCGAGTTCAATCCTTGTTCTCTTCTACAGTCTTTTACAGTTTACATATTGAACCCAGAGAACATGTCCTTTACTTTTATTCTACTTTTAGACCGACAATGTACGAGTAGTGAGAAGGGTATTTTAATGTTAATCTGCAACATCTGAAGCCGTTCTGAACAGCAAGCCCCCATCCTCTGACCGCCAATGCAATCTCGATGGGTGGGACCGTCACAGCATGAACTTATAAGGCATACTACATATTCGAATAAGTTTACAACATTGATACCTACGTGATTTTAGATTGACGTGGTCATACGAATTATAATTATTCAATAATGTATATTACAAATAAATTACGGAAGTCAATAAAACCCACAAACATGGTAAATATCCCGATAATTGTAATAATAATATATTACAACATAATTATCCAAAGGAATGTTGGGTTTAGTCTATTCTTTGATGTTTATTGTGAAGTTCAGAGCAGAACGCCTTTTTATAACTACCCAGAAAATTGTGATATAGGTCGCGTCAAAAATCTTGACAATGTACTCTAGATGCGCAGTTACAAGTACATAGGAGCGCTAATCAACCAATCATAGATATATAATACTAATCACGGAATCAAAGGGCTCACGTCCTTGGTTAATCAATTCTGTAATGGTTTTTTCATTGGTCAATTAGTGCACAAGCGCGAACTTTTTGACTATTGGTCAAGATTTTTAAAACGAGGAATATACCTTGTTCACTCCGAATAATAACATGTAAGGGGCCTACATATTTCGTTTGAACTTATTTATTGAAAATATTTGTTGATACCAACATCAGGATTAACATCCCGACTCAGAGCAGTCTGACTTGAATAGATTAGGTTTCAAGGTTAATGTATGAGCGTAGCGGAGCATAGCGGAGCATAGCGGAGCATAGCGAAGCGATGCTCCAGCATTAACCTTCGTGATTTTAGGTAGATTTCGATGAGGGGTGTGTGTTGGGTAACCTCCTCGAGTGTCGCTCCGATTCCGATCCCGCTGCAGTCCGGGGGGAACGGAATCGGAGCGGCCGGTACACCCTGGGCGGCGGTCAATGGCTTCCCCTTCACCCCTTCATAGGGTTGGCATTGATCGTCGGCCAATACCCAACGTGGCGGGAACACATCGCTCTCTGTACTCCTCTGCTTTCAGAGGAGACAGGATGAGCGATGCTGTTAGTGGTGAGATGGCCCAGGGTCAGCCGGGGTGCGAGGGATATGCTCTATGGGTAACCTTACACCCCGGCGTCTGAAGACCCGAGACGGCGTGCGGTTTTAGTCGGTGCAAGCCCGACATAACCGCCCCCGCTGGCCGGCGGGGGGTATCCGAAGGGATTTCCGTACGATAAAAAAAAAAAAAAAGGTAGATTTCGATGAAATCGATCTACCTATTGGTTTCTTGACTACTGTCGAATTTAAAAAAAAAATCTTGATAGGAGGTCTAGTTATGACCCCCTGAGTCCGAAATGACCACTGGTCAAAAAGTTTATATATATTATATATATATATGTATGTATATATGTATGTATGGTTCCACTTCCCAAAATTTGCGGCACTCTCACGGTCGCATTTTTGGCCCGATCGCTTTCAAACTGCGGTCAAAAATTGCTTGGGTGTAAACTTAGTTTAAGTTCGTGAACGGGTGGAATCCGGCCTAAGGGGACGGTAGGGCCTCACTTTTTGTAAAATCAGTTTTTCCTCAAAATTTCACGTTCCATGAAAGATATTCGAACCGTTCTAATTTTATCCCATAGTATACATGAATACCAACAACTTTTAATTATAAACCTATAAGATTAAAACTTTAACTAAAAGTGGAGGGGGGAAAAACCAAAATTTTTCGGGAAAAAAATCATAACTTCTAACCGGTGAACATTCTTGGCGTCGGAAACATTTTTAATCGATAGGCCATTTTTAAGTCTAAAATAAATGACTGAAAAGTTTTTCGCTAAAAGTTACCGTTTTCGAGAAAAATCCGTCCGTAGTTCTCTATATAAAATAATATTATTTGCTTCACGAAATCTACCTGTGCGTTCCCCCTGCGGGAACGGTTTTTTTTTATAACCACCCAGAAGTAGGAGCTTAGTGAAGCGGGGCTCTGTCCATTTTTTATTTGTTCGCCTTTGGCCGTTTCGCCGGTCGCCAATGCGATATCATTATGCTTTTAGATCGTTATGCAAACTGTAACTATGGTAGACAAATTTATGCCCAATAATATTATGCGTAATAATCATAAGGGAAAACGATAGTTTGCTGTGTATTACATTAAATTTCATACGTTCCAATAGGGAACCAGTAAATTATTTATTGATTTATTTCAATGTGAAAATCGTTTGTAAATTTGTTGGTGTTGAGTAACTTTGGAGAGTGGCTGTACAATTATAATGACTACTGAAAGCGTATATATAACTTATAACTTAAAATATAACTTATTTATTATGCTTTCTTGCATCTGTCATGCTAGTGTTGTTTTCGGTTCGATCCGAGGCTTCCCCTCGGAGCTCAGGGTTTGCTTACTCCGACTCGTGTTTTGGTTTGGCTTTTGCGGCTTCTATGGGGTCGACAGACTGCCGTCTAAATACCCAACCCCTTTTTTTTCGTGCGGTAATCCCTTCGGATACCCCCCCCCCCCCCGCTAGTTAGCCGGGGCGGATATGTCGGGCTTGAACCGACTAATTCCGCACGCCGTCTCGGGTCTACAGACCCTGGGGTGTAAGGTTGGCCATAGAGCATATCCCTCGCACCCCGACTGACCCTGGGCCATCTCCGGTTTCGAGATGGCTCCCTCGGGTTTGGGAACCACGATTTTGCCCCGGTTTGGGGGAGGGGCGCTAGTCGCCCAACCGTCCCGGCCTGCTTCTGCTGGGGTGACAGGTGGCCTCACCTGCCACCCCCAGGCCTGCGTTCATGGCGGACGGAGGTTAATTCCCAACCCCTAAAAAAGAAGCCTAAGCCGGGGCCTTGTTAATGAATCAGCAGGTGTACCGACTTGCAGGTAAGGTTGGCTCGGCCCCGTAGGTCTCGGTGGGGCCCTTACAACCATTGTTGCATCTCTGTTACACGTACGATGTCAATGTAAGTTCAGTAAACGACAAAAGTGGCTTAGCAAATTCTAATTTATTAAACACTTCAGCTTTTTGTCATATATACACCTATGCATTTATGTGTCGTAATATTATTAAAGTGTATTATAGGTACACCACTATATGTACCCAATTCTATCAATCTAGTCCATCTAAAGGTTGTCTGGAAGAGATCGCAAATTGCGATAAGACCGCCCATTGTACAAGTTTTTTTAAGTATTTTAGACAGTTGTATCCTTTGGTTAGTGTACAATAAAGAGTATCTATCTATCTATCAATCTCTTAAACCTTTTATAAAATAATAAACAAAACATGAAATATTATATACTTTATCCTCTGGAGATTATGAAGCTACGTGAATATTATAGAGTATACATATTCCAATAAAAATAACGTTAGTAAATCCACCGATACTATGAAAAATTCCAACCGGTCAATATGAGAAGCAAAGAAAACTTTGTACTCTATTATTTATTAAATAAACCTTCCAAGCCCAACCTCAACAGAAGTTAAGTATATTTGCGAACAAAACTCCAAAGCCAAACACATACAACTAAATGAGAACAAATACGAAACAGCTTACAGTACATGGGAAAGCCATCAAAAAATCAAAAGTATGGGAAGTTGGTCGTGAATAAGGCATGGGGTTGATAGGATCATTCCTATTCGTTTAATATTTCACGAAAACGGTACAGTAGGTCGCAGTCGCAATAATGTTTTGCTACCCTTTTTATTTTTGGAAGCTGAACATATACTCATTTAAAATACTAGCTGCGTGCACCTTTTTTTCCGTGCTGAAATCCCCTCGGATGGGTATCCGGCCAGCGGGGGCGATAATATCGGGCTTAAACCGACTAAAACCGCACGCCGTCTCTTAGCTGCGTGTTTTTTTTTTTTTTGTGCGGATATCCCTTCGGATACCCCCCGCCGGCCAGCGGGGGCGGTTATGTCGGGCTTGAACCGAATAAAACCGCACGCCGTCTCGGGTCTACAGACGCTGGGGTGTAAGGTTACCCATAGAGCATATCCCTCGCACTCCGACTGACCCTGGGCCATTCGCAGTGTCCCCTCTGATAACAGCAGAGGGGTACCTGGAGCGACCACGCCCCCCCGCGGTGATCCAACCAGTCGCACCCCTAGCTGCGTGTACCTTTTTTTTTTTTTTTTGTGCGGATATCCCTTCGGATACCCCCCGCCGGCCAGCGGGGGCGGTTATGTCGGGCTTGAACCGACTAAAACAGTACGCCGTCTCGTAGCTGCGTGTACCTTTTTTTTTGTGCGGATATCCCTTTGGATACCCCACGCCGGCCAGCGGGGGTGGTTATCTCGGGCTTGAACCGACTAAAACCGCACGCCGTCTCGGGTCTACAGACGCCGGGGTGTAAGGTTACCCATAGAGCATATCCCTCGCACTCCGACTGACCCTGGGCCATTCGCAGTGTCCCTTCTGATAACAGCAGAGGGGTACCTGGAGCGACCACGCCCCCCCGCGGTGATCCAACCAGTCGCACCCCTAGCTGCGTGTACCTTTTATTTTATTTTTTTCGTGTGGAAATCCCTTCGGATACTCCCCCGCCGGCCAGCGGGGGCGGTTATGAAAACCGCACGCCGTCTCGGGTCTTAAGACGCCGGGGTGTAAGGTTACCCATAGATCATATCCCTCGCACCCCGACTGACCCTGGGCCGTCTCCGGTTTCGAGATGGCCCCCTTACTTGCTCTCCACTGTGCCATCTGCTAATCAGAGGGACACGTGGAAAGCTTCCGAACAGCCCTCAACAGGGCCGCCCTCGCCTCGATCGGAGTTGGCCGTAGGCGGCAGCGTCTCTCCCACCCTAGGAGAGAGGCGCTGCCGTCTCCGTTGCCCAGGGTGCACCGCGTGGAGGTCCCAACCAAGCACCCCATAGCTGCGTGTACCTATGACGTATAATAATTGAGTTTTTAAAATGATTAAATTGTTTCACTAGCTTATATACAAATCAATCAATCGATTAGCGGTTAAATCAGCCAATTAATTGGACGCCTTGGCCGTTCATCAAACACCGGAATCCAATCAAATGGCTGATTCAAACAGAAAGCGTAGACAAGCTAATTGATTGATTGATTTGTATCATCATCAACATCAACATCATCAACCCTCTCCTAATGAGCGACAGAGAACCAAGGTTATCGACATAGCTCAGAGAATTAGCCTGATTTGTATCCCTTCTTCTTACAATCCCGGGTTCTTCAAGCGGGGCGTGAAAAAGCATCTTTTGAGGCCGTCAAGGTAGGATCATCAGCATCTGGGATGTTGGCCCATATCTTCTGGACTTCACCCTAACTTCTCACCATCCAGCGGGATGCAGTCAATTGACGGAACGAATATAAAAATAAAAAAAATAAGCTAGTAAAACAATAAAAATAACTGGCCCAGTCGTTGAGCGATTGAACGTATATAATTATTATGATACTAACTTTTGTCTGCATAGAATTCTATTCCCGTTCCCGCTTCCCATGGGAACCTATTTCAGGGATAAAAAGCCTATGTGTTATTTCAGACTATAATCTATCCAAATTTTCCAAATTCCAGGCAGATCTGTGTTACGTGAAAGAGTAACAAATATCTGTATTTACAAACTTTCGCGTTATTTTGTCAACCTACACTTGGGTCGCAAGTCCCAGGCACTGTCCCGAGTTCCCAACTCAGCAACGCGATGGACCCGGCACCCGCACGGAGAATCTATGGATTGCTAAGATTACGGTCTCTACATACTAGAAGACATTTTGTTATCTACTTTTTATACAACATAAAAAGAAATAAATTATCATCCTAATGTTAGATAATTATTTAATATCCAATTCTGAGACACCCATCACAAGGTCGCTTACTGCCTTAGTTATTATCACTTAGATATATTTATTTACACCACGGTTAGTAATTAGTACCTATAATATGAATAGAATTTGGTAAAACCACCTGTGTAATTACTGCTATTATACTATATACGGATATTCGAAAATAAGTACTATGTCACTCTTGTATTTAAAAGAATTGTATAAAACTATGAAACGCCCAATAGAATGGAGTATTTATATTTAAGTGCAAACATAGAAACAGTGCAACATTATATGTGTACGTGTGTCTGTCAGAGATGCCCGCTATAGGTATCTCTACGGGATGGCGGAGCGCGCCCTCTCCGGATCTCTCCGGATTTAGAACTCTCCCGGACCGCCGTGCCCGCAACTTGCTCGCCGCGCGTCGCAGGCGACTCAGGCGCCGGAGGTCGCTTAACGACCTCCGTCCTCCATGAGCGCAGGCCTGGGGGTGACGGGTGAGGCCGCCTGTCACTCCAGCAGAAGCAGGCCGGGACGGTGGGGCGACTAGCGCCCCTCCCCCAAACCGGGGCAATACGGGGACACCGTGGTTCCCAAACCCGAGGGGGCCATCTCGAAACCGGAGATGGCCCAGGGTCAGTCGGGGTGCGAGGGATATGCTCTATGGGCAACCATACACCCCGGCGTCTGTAGACCCGAGACGGCGTGCGGTTTTAGTCGGTTCAAGCCCGACATAACCGCCCCCGCTGGTACGCGGGGGGGTATCCGAAGGGATTTCCGCACGATAAAAAAAAAAAAAAAAAAAGGTATCTGTGATACGGGATCCGTATGAATAAATTTTTGTGTTCTTCAGAAACATATTTACTTCGGGCCACCAACCAGATGGACACCGAAGTCTTAAAATCACGCAAAAAAAAAAAACAAAATCTTACACCCACTTTTTATCACTTTTCTCGACGTTTCACATGATTCTAAGTCTAATTAAGCAAAAAAAAATTTTGTGTCGGTCTTTCTGTTGGTCTGGATGCCTGGATGTCTGGATGTTTGTTTACGCAATAACTCAAGAACTACTTATCCGATTTAAAAAATTCTTTCGCCAATCATCTTGTTTGGTTAATGGGAAGAACTGATTAGATTTTGGGGTTTGTACGTTCAAGAGGGACACGTGGAAAGCTTCCGAACAGCCCTCAACAGGGCCGTCCTCGCCTCGGTCGGAGTTGGCCGTAGGCGACAGCGTCTCTCCCGCCCTAGGAGAGGGGCGCTGCTGTCTCTGTTGCCCAGGGTGCACCGCGTGCAGGGTGCACCGCGAGCAGGGTGCACCGCTGGTTTCGGGTACCTTTTTTTTTTTTTTTTTTTATCGTGCGGAAATCCCTTCGGATACCCCCCCGCCGGCCAGCGGGGGCGGTTATGTCGGGCTTGCACCGACTAAAACCGCACGCCGTCTCGGGTCTTCAGACGCCGGGTGTAAGGTTACCCATAGAGCATATCCCTCGCACCCCGGCTGACCCTGGGCCATCTCACCACTAACAGCATCGCTCATCCTGTCTCCTCTGAAAGCAGAGGAGTACGGAGAGCGTTGTGTTCCCGCCACGTTGGGTATTGGCCGACGATCAATGCCAACCCTATGAAGGGGGGAAGGGGAAGCCATTGACCGCCGCCCAGGGTGTACCGGCCGCTCCGATTCCGTTCCCCCCGGACTGCAGCGGGATCGGAATCGGAGCGACACTCGAGGAGGTTACCCAACACACACCCCTTACCCAACACACACCCCGCTGGTTTCGGGTACCTACCATACAAATTGTCCCTAAAAAACTTTTACGAGTTTCTTTCGAGTTATCAGAGTAACGCGTATTTGACTTTGACATTTGAGTGACAATACGTATATTGTATATTTACATAAAACAACCAGACTCTGAAAGAAACTAAAATATAAAAAAAAAAAATTGTGTTTTTGACGTCGAAGACGTTTGATTTGATTTCATTTTCTTCATATTTATTGCTCAATATATAAAGACGCGTCGAATAATATGCATAAAGCCTAAGGTCTGTAATTTTGAATAAAAATACTGCAACAAAAATATCTAAGTTTGGCCCGAAGTTTGACAATCACTGTGTGATTTCCGCCCCACTAGATTTGTTTTAAAAAAACTTTGATATAATCTATAAGCTTAGTGAAAATACTTGGGTTAAGCTAAATGAACGTTTCTGAACACAAAAATATGTTTTCTGGCATTCTTGTCTCTTTGTCTGTTTATCTGATTGTCTGTGTATATGGACGCAAAAACTACTGACCGGCTTTTGATGTCATTTTTTCTATTAGAAAGGTCTTGGTTAAGTACAAACGGAGATATGAGGACAAAAAAAAACGATAACCAGCTTCCGCGCGGACGGAGCAGTGGGCATCAGCTGGTAAACCATAAAATGTTTAATTGATGGCTTATTAGAGCTTGACAATTTTTCTTCATTACTGATAGAAAAAAAAATACCCTCACAATATTATATCGTTACCACCCGCTTAACTGACTATACTACGAGGGTTGCGTCCCTTCGTGATGTACAACTATTTTGGGCTCCAGATAAGGACTTGTTCAGATCAGGCAGTTTCACAACATGAAAAAAATATGACAATAAAAAGTACATTTTATACAATTGTCTCCTTACCAAACCTTACCGATTACAATCCACGTCTTATTTATAACAAAACTGGGATATAATTTATATCCAATGTAAATCTTTTGATTACGCACAACTCACTATCCTCCTAGCTAGTTCACAGTTCCATCTTGCTGCACTTTGGAAACTGCCGTCTGACTTCCCAACCCCGAGAGGAAAGACTGCGACAGAGCCTCATCCGTTGTTTAGCTGGTCCACCGACTAACAGATGAGGTCGGCTTGGACCCCAAAGGTGTTGATAGCGTCATGATGAAATCGTTTACAAATTATCACTATTTTACTATTAACATGTCGCGCCTTGAATAGAAAAGGGACACAAATCGAAATTTATAAATTTTACAGGACAGGTAAAACAAATTTTTGAAAGTGTTTTTTTTTAATATCTTATATATATATATATATATATATATATATATTTAATATAAGATATTAATATTTCATTAGATGCGTTTTTAGAAGCCCTATCTTTGTACATTATGAACTTTGTAATAACTGCTACTTATTATGATAAAAATGCACAAAAGTCCTTTTTGCATTCAACATGTGAATCAATATCTTGAAAATTATGTCAAAAAATAAACACAATTTTATAAAAATAAATGGTTTATTAGAACCTTTTGTTAAAAATGTATTAAAAACTATAATTTTATTACTAGGTTAAAACATAAGTAAATAAACACAAGTAATTAAATCACTGTATTAAAAATCTAAACTACAAAATCTTTGCTTATTGTTAAAATAATTGAGATCAACTGGCTACGTGTCTATTATTCAGTCAAATTAAACATCTATCGAAGATTTTTTAATTATAAATTTGTAGAATTCTAACAAAACAAAAAATGAAACTATAATATCTATATATATATATCAATATAACAATACATATTTACATCAATATATACATAAAAAATCATATTAATTAATGAATCCTCTAAAGAAATCAACAGCCTACACACATCACTTCTGTCTCTGACACTTTAATATTAATAACCTACAAAATATGACCAATTCTAATGGCACAGAATCCAGTAGCAAAATATTATAACTTATTATAATATTACACAATACCATGCAGTCTTACAAAATCGCAATGTTATATAGTTTCAGCCACTATTTACGTTAACTATCCTAAATTATATTTTAGAACAGTTATTTAGAATCGTAGTTATTTATTATTATTATGTACTTATTAAATGTTTTGTAAAATTTATTAGTATTTTTTTAATAAAAGGAACTTTCAAAGCTGAATATTCTAAATACCTATTATCACAATTTTATAATAAAAATTACAATTTTCGTAAAAGCTTTGGTAATACTTAGGTATGATATTTTTCTCAATAAGTTTAATTTTAAAGATATTTTAAGATTTGTTTGTACAGTTTTTTTGGCACTATAGGATTATCAGGCCTTTTCTTTGTTTGAGTGGCTATCGAGGTGAACTCTTATGTTTCGTATGAAAAGAAAAATTTGTTGTCATAATCTCGATGAACTTTAATAATTTTTATATCAGCCCATTTAACTTTTTGACCATCTTCTGTAGTAGTGTAATTGCCGATAGCCAGACATTTTAAATCCAGAGAACTTTCATGTGTAAGTTCGTGAACAACGTAGGGTCTTTCTTTCTTCTTTGCGGTTTTAATAAGAGCTATATATTGCTCCGGCACATAAATAGGAGAAGATTTTAAAGCATTCGAAATGTTGCGTTGAATTAGGGAGTGAGCAGCATCTCCTTCATTTTGCGTGTGCCCTTTTACTACAAATTTATGACTAACACTCTTTAACTTCGACAACTCATTTATGGTGTATTAGTACATCGCTAACAATAAATATGTTTTTTTGTTGGCCGCAACAGTTGTCTCTGTAAAATACTACGTCAAAATAATCAGAAGCTTTCTCATTCAAATTCTTCAAATACGCGAGCACACACGATCCTATTTCATTTACACCACGAGCTCCTGCACCTTCATGCCAAACGTAGCAGTTCGTATTATTTGTACCCAGCTCAGTAATAGTGAAATTCAGCATATTCAATTTCGAAATATAGTAAAAACTGGAGAACCTCACCTTGCAGACATGGCATTACAGCCTGTAAGTCATACACACATAGCACAAAATTATTACTTATATTTTTCTTGTTATTTTCCTTGTTTGTATTTTTTTTGTATTTTTCTTGTTAGTTTTTTTCTTGTTTTTTTTATCAGCTCTGGCTAAATCTTTGTCTTTCAAATGCAGGTCGTATTTTAATGATAGGTTAAGGCCATGTTGACTCTCTGGTATGAAATTTGTATCTGAAAAATCAATAGGTGTCGTGTCTGGTTGGCTGAGTGCTGGAGTATTAGAGTAGGTATTATTTTGTATATTGTTGTTGTGACCAGGTAATGGTTGTTCTGATGCTTGAATGGAGATTGCCATAGTCAACATTAATTGTGTAAGTAATCTGTAATAAAAAATAACTTTAAAGTATTTTAATTAAAAACCGATAATATGTATGTTTATCAACTGATAAACATACATAAATTTATTAATTAATTTTATTAATTTATTAATTAAAGCTTGTGTTATAGGTTCTAGACAACTGTCTAGAACCTATAACACAAGCTTTAATTGCTTACTTTGGGGCTTAATAGCGCTGTGTGTACATGGCGAAATATATTTTTATTATTTGGTTAAAAAAGTACACATTTATTTTGTAAATAATGACATTGTTTAATTTTATATTGGAAAGCAAAATGTACAGATATCGAAATATGGCTAAGTTTTATTTCATATTAGAATGCAAAATGTACAGATATCGAAATATGGCTAAGTTTTATTTTATATTAGAATGCAAAATGTACAGATTTCGAAATATGGCTATGTTTTGCTTCATATTGGAAAGCAAATTATACGTATTTCAAAATAAGGCCCTGTTGCATTAATAATTCTGAAGGTACTTACTTGAAATTTGAATGCGATACGGACGTATTCCAAAATGTGGCCTCTTTGCACAGAACACTAGATTTAGCGTTGGGTATTTTTTCGATATGTGGCCGTTTTGTACGAAACTGGCTTGCGTTCGCTTCAAGTTCTGGGTCGCAACTGACAAAATGGCGGTTTTGGTTTGAACTTAGCGCGTAAGTCAGTCCAATGCTAAACCGGCAGTTGATCAGATTTGCATCAAAATGAGCAAAATAGACGGGTGTCTTCAGCAAAACGTAAAATATTGCATTTAAAAAGCCCAATTTTGGTAATAAAATGATTTTCATAAAATTTTGATTTGTGGCTGTATTGAATTCAATGAGCGATGTATTAAATTTTTTTACTCGGCAAACGTAGTGTAGGACGCCATCCGGCCAGGTGAGATGACGATCTGCGAAAGACTGCGGGCAGATGCTGGATGCGGCAAGCTGAAGACAGGGCGCTATGGCGCTCATTAGGGGAGACCTATGTCCAGCAGTGGACTAGCATAGGTTGTCGCTATCTTACTTGTTACCTAGAAAGAGTCCTCATGACTGATAGATAGATAGATATTAACTTTATTGTACACCATCAGAATAAGCATTTATGGTAAACTTAATTAACATATGTATAAATGGCGGTGTTATCGTTACAAGCAATATCTTACAGGCAACCTTTGGACGGACATGAATCTAAAGAAAGAAAAGAGGATTAACATAGTCATATAATATAATAGATTAGATTACAAACACATATTGCAATGTAGTAGGTACATATACCTACAAATAAGCATACTGATTCCAAATTTCAAACATTCTGATCGCCATTATGTGATGTATTGCCTAAAACGTAACCTATTTAATAGAACGAGTTCAGTACCTGAGCAAAGGTACGGTGCGGCGCAGGTGAATGGCTATCATGACGCTATCCCCGACCCTCCGTGACAGACCCTACTTTTGGATTATTTAATTCACCGTCCCATTTCTATTTTCATACTGCATGCAGCCTATAACGAAAAAATAAGAACGACAAAAATGCTATTTGGTGAAAACAAAAAGAAAATTTAAGTAATTTATGAAGCCATTACGGGCACTTTTGGAAACATGTCTAATCACAATTTTAGCGTGAGTATTTCGATATAAATTTGACGATCCCATTTGCTTTTTCTTGGTACGTTCCATATTAAAATTAGGGTGCTTGCCGCAAATTCCGGCCGGCATTCAAAGCTGCGTCAGACCTAAGGGTCCGCTCCTCCACAGTTTCGTACGAAGATTTGGTTTACGAGTATTTTGGTTTTTACGGTAGCGACTGTTATCTGACTCTCCAACTCCGAGAAAGAAGCCTTCATTAGAGCTACGTTCACTCGTCCACTCCTCATCGTCTTAAGTTTCATAAGAAAATTTATCTATTTATGTATTCTCATAAACTTTCGATAATACACCAAATAATTTCTTTAAAATTGGAATTTACCGCAGCAAAACAGACAAGACAGAAAAGAATTAAAATAAGGGTAGTTTTCAGTTTAGTAACTTGTACTATCCAGTTATTTAAAATTACGGATACACACTTTCCTTTTTTCCTTTTTATAATATAGAAAATATTACCCGAGCTTCTATCACAAAAAAGAAAAATGAGGATGGTATTTTATATTCGCAAATTTAAGTATCACAAAATTACCATTTTCAAAGTTGCCTCAATAAGATTACAGGACGTTACATGGGGTCGGGTACTTAAAAACGCAATTAAAACTTAGTTGTCGAAGAGTTTTTGTATCACAATAGCGTGACGATGTCGCTACTTGAGTTTCAGGGATTTAGGGATAAACAGTGTGCACTCGAAACTCCGCTTGCCATTAACCATGGGATTCGCCAAATAGGCTACAGTAATTGCTTTCTATGAAACCCCATAAAGAACAGGACATCATTATAAAAATAAATACCATATTAATAGAAAAACACATATAACGAAAAACATAAATGACGAGAAATCTTAATTAGTGCCATTTGTTCTTTTTTGCCAAAATATGTATTTAGTCTATTTCTATGTTGAACAGATTTGAGGCAAGTCTCGACTTTCACATAAACTTCGATCCACAAAATTACTAAGGACATTCAAAATATTTTAAAATTAAATTAAATTTGGAATACATGCAGTGAGGTGGGCTGTGACGTCATTAACCGATCGTTTCGATGTACTCGTATGCTATAGCAGGCCTGGATTCCGTCACTGAACAAGCCTGCCGATGTTGTCAACGAGGCGGAATGGTTCAGGAGAGCCCTATCACAAATCTCCAATTCGATGATGCTTAGGGTTAAGCCCACTCCGGTAAGAAAACAGGTGTACTGGTGTTCATCGGAGACCGCACAGATGCGAGCAGCGTGTGTGACCTCGCGCCGCCGGTACACCAGGTTTCGCCGGAGTCGTCGCCTAGACGATGCGACACCCCGAGAGGCGGAGCTCTTTGAGGCATATAAGGGGATCAAAAGGACTCTCCAGGTAGCTAAACAGCAGGCAAAAAGGAGCTTTTGGAGTAGAGTTCATGGGGGCGCCCGTATCTGGCAGTCAGGTGCAAACTTCACCCTAGGGCGACTCCACTGACCCAGAACCCTGAGCCCAGCAGCCCAGCTGGAGGCCATTCCAGGCTCCCTGTTCCCAGCGAGAGCGTAGGAACATGTTCCTCCACGCAAACGTGGGCATCGGGCGGCCGCGTCTCGTGCAAACATCTCACCACCCTCCCTGTCTTAAGGCCCACATCCCGCTCGAACCATGGGAGTGTCACGCATGAATTTGCCAAGCTATAACTACTGTGCAAAAATAAGTTTATATATCTGTAAATTTAAATAGGAAAAAGTAAACTTCCAGGCCTAACTTGAACCCGTGACAAGTCTCTTTCTAGAGAAAATATTCTAACCAACTGAGCTAGGACCTGACCTGGAAAATTAGCATACTAATTGCTTCAAAAATTTCACTGAGTATCTTGTATGGAATCTTTAACGAAAATGGCGTTTTCGCTTTGCTATTTCTTGTTTATATTGCTTCCTTTACATTGCAAATTGAGTGCTTTAAAGGAAATAAGTCGACAATGGAACCTCCGCCCATTGTATTACTAAGCACACGCTGGAAAACTTTTTATTTATTTAAGCCAATGTTTATTGAAGGTGTTTTAATTTTTTTTCCATTTTAAGCAAATGGTTTTTCAAAGATTGTTTTTACGGTTAATTTATTTGAAATGTTAAGGCTTTCACATACCTCTTTGACGGCAAAGAGCCACCAAGGGTATTATTCAGCTCGGACACGAATTTCAATTGCAGTCGTGACGAGAGTAATCGGTGAAAATTAAACTAACTTAGATGTATCGGCTAATACAAACACGTAACGTTTATAAATAAATGAGCAATTTTGAACGTCATATAAATTATAATGAACATAATAGGTACTTCGGACAATTGCGAAGTAAGCTTACAAATCTAATTTCAAAATATTTTAATCTTGAGCAACGTAAAACACTGGACTCTTTGTTGAGCCCCCGAGGCAACAATTAGGAGCTTCGCGGTACCACTTTGCTAAACATCTTGTTCTTAAAATAACCTCGCTTCACAAGGTCTTAAATAAATCCCAGCAAATTATGCAGTATTTGATTTGCCTGAAAATGCTCTCTTATTACTGTAGCATTTACTTATTTGTCTAGACTTTTCATCTAAAATTCATAATAATTTGGGACTAACTTTCATACCTTTAAGTGAGAAGTAAATAATTATCATTAAAGTTTGCTAGAAACTTTTCCAAGCACGAATGGGAAAATTGACCAGGAAAGTAGGTACCAGCTTTCGATGAACATCTACTTTATGTTGCAAAATACCGTCTTTCGTACATTTACTTACAAAACTGGTGCCAGACAGTAATACTATCTGAACATTTATTCGAACACTTATTATGACTACACATATATCGCTGGCCCGGGCAATAAAGCGGTAAGCGCCGGTTTTACCCTTTTTATTGTAATTTAATTTTTGGCTTCTCCTATTATTAACATATCATTCCTATTTTTTGAGTATTTTTTAAATAATATTTCATTAAAATAAATGACAACAACACCTTACTACTTCAAGAAACATAACACAAAAACTGGTCTAAACAAAGAAGAAAATACATTTTACCGTGTTTTTTGAATAATCTTAACACAAATAAATAAACTGTAAATACAACGAACTTTATATAGTACAACTATTCAAATATTCTGAAACAGGTGATTATCGGCTGATACGTTCAAGATTTCAATATACTTATATTCCTGAATTTCAGTGGTTAGTGTATTATTAATGTCGTTAATGATGTTGCAATTAAAACGGTATCCTCTATAATTTTTAATATACATTTTTTATTATTATTTCATTAAATATTCACACCATTACAATTATTTTTAAAAGTAAATTGCAGAAAACAAAAAAACTTTTATTTCATGTATTGAACTCTTGTTTTGGACCACTGTACGTTGCACAAATTATTTCTTCTGACTTCTTTTATTTCTTCTATAAAATTAGGTTTTTGACATTACTGCTTTATTGCCCGGGGCCAGCGCAATTTTTTTTAATAGTTTGCTTACACATTTGATGTGTGTCATTCGGTGTCGGTTTTTCGAATGCACACTTGTGAGAAGTTTGTCTGTATCTATCAAATCCAATTCAATTGATATGCTCCTTATGGTGCCTGCATACCATAGTAGCACTTGAAGATGCAAAATATTTATTTTATTCATTACTCATGAGCAACACGATATCCCTATACTACTTTTTAAACCATCATATTAGGTTTTAAGGAATCTTGTGTCACTTTTGAAATTAATCAAAAATCATGAAAAAATGTTCACGAACCACACCACGAAAATTTATTTAAGAATTAGATATACCGCAAGTTGGTTATTATGCCTATATGAGCTTTTCACTAATTATTTTTATAAATGCGCGTCGCGTCGGCACAAAAATAAGGTCTTATACGACCCTCGATGCTCCACTCGCTTTGATGGCCGATGCAATTAAAACTTACGTGTACTCTCTCTTAAAATATATATGACATGAAAGAACTTTTTATTTACTTTATATGATTTCTTCAAGCATAAATATGGTTACTGGTAAAAAATGTCTTTGATATTTTTCATATACTAAAGCTGTAGTTTATTAACGTTTGCTATATCTCGGGTATCAGCCACGTAACCCACAGGGGGCGGGGGGAGACGTAGAAAAAAAAAAGAGAGATGGAGGGACTCTATTACTGTATTGTACTATATTTTACTTTTTTTTTTTTTTACGTGCGGAAATCCCTTCGGATACCCCCCCGCTGGCCAGCGGGGGTGGTTATGTCGTGTCTCGACTAAAACCGCACGGTGTCCTCCCCAAGTGTCCGTTACCGGGCACCCCGGGTAAGCCCTAGAAAGGATAACCCCAGGGTTGCCGGCGGACCTTGGCCGCCACCGCGGCCTCGCCTGGTGGGGTCGTGTTTTATCCCGCTTCGGTGAGTTGCAGGCCCTGCCCCCCGAGTTCCGCAGTCTACGGCGTCATCTACTATATTGTACTCAAATAAAGTTGCATTCCCACATTGGATATTTTTGATTATTTGGTTCTTGATAAGTGGTAAGACCTCAGTACTATTAGAAAATGGTAGGAGTATAAGTAGTACTGTCAAGAAACAGTAACAACACAGAGTACGACTACACAGTAACAGTGGCTGTAGTACGACAACTTTGGCTCTAAATGTTACTTAAAATAATAAACAAGAATTGATAAATGGAAAATTTGTATTCTGAAGATTACAAAAATTATTTTACATCAATTATAATTGACATTTAATACACAGCAGGGTCCCCAACAAAGCCACATCATAAATTTCGGCTTATTCCACATTCGCACAAATTTTCTGCCCCGCACTTTTCGAAATTTCCTTATTATTATTATTCGCCTCATAATAATAATATTTGGTTCACCCCACATATTCAATTTTTCTTGAATTACAGTTAACAAAACATAAGTTCGTGTACAATAAATCATTATACTTTAATTTCTCTATGTTGTTTTCTCTTAGTGTTTATATTTTATTATTATATATACATTTTATATATTTATATTCTATACAGTTAACTATACAGTTTATATATGCTTATTGTATGATGGTAATCTTGTCTAATCAATGCCTAATCTCAAGCGTGTCTAATCAGACGCAGTGAATATACATATTTTGAAGTAGCCAATTATATTATTATACTTCTCTTGTGTATTATTTTATTGGAGTGGTAGTGATTTCAATTGAGTTTTGATGATGATACTTAATATCATTCACAAATAATTTTCTTATTATATGCGTTTTATTAAGTTTATTTGCATGTGTCCGCCTTTTGCTTCGGTCCTAATGTACTTCACCAGCAACGTACGTATTCATCCAACCTCAAACTGAACATAGTGTCGTACAAACTTGTAGTTATATTGAACAACTACATTCACTCAAATAATAATTGGTAAAATTACTTAAGTTCATGAACTATGTAAACACCGAATATTGCTCTGATGAAAATAACGATTAAATGGATTGAGATACAAACCAAACGTAACCGTTGGTAAACTGTTGTTACATAGATCAACATATAATATGTCGAGGTCACTTTACCAATGAATTGTACTTAATTGCATCAGAACATTTTGTATCGGGATGTAATAACGAATTTACGGTTTTCCAATTTTTCCATTTACTTGTGCACATTGCTTACTTAGAAAAGTGTCAAAAGAATGATTTTGATTTCGTGGACTCATAAGGTTGTTTTTTTTTTTCATATCCTCCAAGGTACGTACTGCAGATTTGAGTATTTCATATTCATTATAAATTAATGCTTCTCAGAAATATTCATATTCCATGCATTAATATTCCTCAGAAAAGAGTATTGGCAGACAAAAGGACAAATGGGCAGAAAAACGGACAATGGCTCTGTAGAGCTTTCTTTCTCCTTTGGATCTACGGAGCCCTATAAAACATAGACGAACTTTTCAATAAGTATCATTGCTAAATTGATTAGTTAGTTCATGAGTTCGTTATTCCTATCATTTAATAACTATTTCCATTATTTATATTTTGTTTGAAAGTTGATTTCAACATTTTACAACTCTGTATTAAATTTTGTTTTTATTGGCCGCTTGATAAATTAATTCGATCTTCAAAAACAGTACTTCCTAAATACTATCTAATTCTATGATAAATTTCGTATTACTTAACAGCTGTCACTTTTCAAATATGTAATAAAGGTTGCTGTTCGTTAGCTTAATATTGTCGCATTCATACACAAAAAAAACATAAAATTTGAATTTGTCATTCCTAAAAAGCGACCAAAGAAGCAAGAAGCTTACATGATAATGTAAGTACAATCACATATTTTTTTTAGTTTTATCATTCTCTTATTTTAGAAGTTACAGGGACAGACACATTTTGCCACTTTGGAAGTGACTCTCGCGCAAACTAATCAGTTTAGAGAAAAATGATATTAGAAATCTCAATATCATTTTTGAAGACCTATCCATAGATACCACACACGTATGGGTTTGAAGAAAAATTGTTTTAGAGTTTCAGTTCTAAGCGCTCAAAATTTAATGCTTTTTTCCTATTTTTCTGTGAAAATCTTAATGCGGTTCACAGAATACATCTACTTACCAAGTTTCAACAGCATAGTTCTTATAGTTTCGGAAAAAAGTGGCTGTGACATACGGACGGACAGACAGACAGACATGACGAATCTATAAGGATTCCGTTTTTTGTCATTTGGCAACGGAACCCTAAAAAATGGAAAAATATTAGTACTGAAAATTGGATTTCCTCCAATTTCTTCAATAAAACCGGCAACTTCATATGCACTATCAAAACATTTCCAAATTAATAGACTCGCTTTGTGTCATTTATCTGAACCAAAATCGACGTCAGGTACCAAGGCATCAGAGAATCAGTGTGGTGTGAGAGCAGACTGTGACACAATTGCAGTGTCTAATTGAAAGCAAACAACTAGCCGTGATGGCGCACAAAGGACAGTTTAATTGATAAACAGCTTCGTGTGTTATAGTCTCCTGATACTTGGGTTTGCTGTTTGTTTTAAATGTGTTTTCTTTCTTTTGTATGAAATCAGTATCATTTTTAACAAACTAAACGACGTTTACACGTCATTGGATTTTGGAGTTAAACCAATACTGTACTTTGTCAGCTAACAACTTGCACTTGCTATGGTTACTAAAGGAATAGTTTGATCTCGGTAGGAGGTACTGCAATGGG
The DNA here is from genome assembly GCA_946251805.1 of Cybosia mesomella. Lineage (NCBI taxonomy): Eukaryota > Metazoa > Arthropoda > Insecta > Lepidoptera > Erebidae > Cybosia > Cybosia mesomella. Next base: position 10,626,981 of record OX276392.1, read on the forward strand.
GTCAGATTTTATGGTATTCTCGTGTGAAGCCAAAATGGGTGAAGCCCACCTCCGCCTCATGGCTTGTTCCAACCTACTGGTTATACAAGTGGAATCACGGGAGATGCATACCCTTACTTGCCAGTGGCTCTTTGGGAGTACGCACGTTTCTCCCTACAAGTTGTTTTCTTCATCCTTATCCCTTATATCAGCCTCTCCCCCTTCTGGGGCGTGAACAGCACACGTACAACTTGGATGCTTAAGCCCGCCGTGTATCCACCTTTCAGTGGTACCGCTTACTGCACCATGTTTCCTGTTATTTCGACTCTTCTAGGTCTCATACTTCATCGCCTCTCTCCAGCCCACTGCGCTTCAAATGCCACCTTCGCGCCTATTTACAGAAGTACCGGAAATTTTTCACTCGGCGAAATTCGGCTGCCTAATGGCAATACGGCTAGGTCGCAAGTCGAAAGTGACTAAAGCCGCAAGCCCCAACATTGGGCAGCATCAAACTTTGGCCGCACAGCGACCGGCCGCATGCGGCTCATGTAAACTATCAGTTGCAGGCTCAAGCTGCTCAAAATTTTAGCCGCATGCCATGGTAGTCACCAGTGAAAAATGATTAGCGATGCGGCTTGGTGAGGCGATTTGTGAAGCGACTAGCCGCAAGGCGAAACTCGACCTGTGTAAACAAGGCTTTAGTGTGACATGGCAACCGCTCCAAATACAAAAACAAAAAATTGAAATACACAATGAAGGTTCTAAACAATAAAAAACGCTACGGTAAAATATATTAAAGAGAGTTTAAAGAGCTTCTAGTGATAAAATACCGCCGTCAACAATACAATAAAATTAAATTAAATTCACCATAAAAATCCAATGTCTCATTAAGTTAACGAATGGTGCTGTTTATCATCGCATGGCTATTAAACTCAACCGTGTTATTGTGAATATTTCAACACTACTTTTTACTTTTAAATTATTACCGTTGTTTACGTCGCCATGTATTTATTTGAATTATAAATAGTATAAATTATGACTTGTGTACTTTAAAATCCCTTTTCATGTATCTTACTGGCAAAGGCACATTTCATTAGAGGCTTTTTTTATACCAAGTTCAGTCCTCAGTTGGCAGACAAGCTCACGGCCTGATGGGAAGCGATTACCATGACCTATGGACGTGTGCAACACCAGGGGCGTCGCACTTGTGCTGCTAACCGTGTAAAAACCTTCTAATGCCCTTCTTGAAGAACCCCATATTGTAGTCGCTTGGGAAAACCACAGCGGGAGATCATTCTACAGCCTGAAGGTGCGCGGAATAAAGTGCCTTTCATACCTAACTGTAAGCACCATTTCCGAACGCAACGTGTGAGGATGAATTCCCTGTCTGTGGCGAGTGGTGCGATGATAGAATGTGGCCGTGGGCATCATATAATACAATTCTTCTGAACACACCCCATTATAAAGGCGGTAGAAAACGCACAGGGAGGCTCTCCTAAGGTTAAGAGGTTCTACACTGCCTGTAAGTATGGGATTGTTGACGATCCTCAGCGCCGGTCTTTGCACCGAGTCGAACGGGTCAAGTTGGTATGTAGGTGCTCCGGCAATAAAGTGACAGCAGTACTCCATCTGGGGCCGGACTTGCGACTTATAAAGAAGAAGTTTTTGCTCCGCAGTGAAGTACCCTGTTGAGACTTAAAGTTGTTTTAGCATGGGTCCATTAGATTGAGGACCGCATATAGGAAAATAAAACTTTGCGATGATTCTTGTTGCATACGAGGCTTTTTTTTAGCTTCTTTTGACTATTACAGGAGTGACTGTCACCTGACCTCCGAAGCATTGAAGCCTACGCCAGAGCCTCGACCTTCAATCGACAAGTGTACCCTATTTTTTTTTTGTGCGGAAATCCCTTCGGATTCCCCGCCGGCCAGTGTGGGCGGTTTTGTCGGGTTTGAACTAAAACTGCACGCTGTCTCGGGTCTACGTACGCTGGGGTGTAAGGTTGCCCATAAAGCATATCCATCGCAACCCAAACGAATCCTGGGCTATCTCCGGTTTCGAGATGGCCCCCTCGAGTTTAGGAACCGGGGTGTCCCCGTCTTGCCCCGGTTTGGGGGAGGGGCGCTAGTCGCCCCACCGTCCCGGCCTGCTTCTGCTGGGGTGACAGGCGGGCTCACCTGCCACCCCCAGGCCTGCGCTCATGGAGGACGGCGGTCGTTAAGCGACTAACAGGTGAGGTGGGCTTGGGCTCCAAAGATCTTAATAAGACCCAATACAATATTTAATGAAATATGAAATATGGCCTTATTCACCCGTGTTTTAAAATTATCATATTTATTTTCCTAAAAACGATAACGGCTACTTTTCTATATTCATAAATTAATGTACGATATCTTTTTTAACTATCAGATCATGTTATACACTGAATTTGAATTTGAAGAAAAGAGGGTACATTTACCTTGAACAGACAACACTGCAATACATTAAGGCCCGTTATATCTATTCCTGTATAGCGAGGTACCAAAGAGGGTGCAGGACAGGCAGTAAAACGACCATTAGCACTGCAGGTAATAAACAGGGTCGGCTCGATCGCTCTAAGTAACTACATGAGAGTGGATATAAATAACTGATGGACCTTTATCTGATAATCGCGAGAAAACGCCTTTTTATTTGTAGGTATCATTTTAGCTTTTGAACGGCGGTAAGTTAATGGTTGAGGTTCGTTTCCCACTTCTACTGGTTATTACTTAGTTAGTTCATCCTCATAGCGATTGCACAGTTGCGCTCAAAGTTTGCACTTCATAACACGATGGCCACCTTGATTTTTAATGTCGTGCGGAAATCCCTTCGGATAGCACCCCGCCGACCAGCGGGGGCGGTTATGTCGGGCTTGAACCGACTAAAACCGCACGCCGTCTCGGGTCTTAAAACGCTGGGATGTAAAGTTGCCCATAGAGCATATCCCTCGCACCCCACTGACACTGGGCCATCACCGGTTTCGAGATGGCCCCCTCAGGTTTGGGAACCACGGTGGCCCTGTCTTGTCCCGGCCTGTTTCTGCTGGGGTGACAAGCGGACCCGATGGATGATGTTATATCGGCTTTTACTTTTACTGCCGTCTAACCTTCGAACCCTAAGAGGAAAGCCTGCGCCATAACCTCGTCCATTGTTTAGTAGGTGCACCGACTTGCAACTGAGGTTGGCTTGGGCCTCAAGGATGTTGGTAGGGCTCTCTATACCCTCTACCTCTAGTAAGAGCATATTATAAGGTCTTTGGAAGTGAAAGCTTTTACTTGGAGTCCATAACTTTTTGTGTCTGTAATGTTTCCACGGTTGCGTATCATTAAACTAAAGTTGTATTAATTATTTACAAAATAACAACGGTCATATTACGTACTATTTAAACGACCTACAGTCGTTTTGCAGATACTTTTAATAATAAAAAAAATAATGGACGAAATATTCTAAAGGTCAACTCACCTACGGTCAACTCACCTATGGTTAACTCACCTACGATCAACTTACCTACGGTCAACTTACCTACGGTATATTCTGTTGCTGATAGCAACACCGAAATTATTTAATTTTAATTTTTTAAGTATGTTCTTTTATCTTGTGCAATGGCAACACAATCGGCCCTTTCTTTCCTTTTCTGAAAACTTTGTAACGAACGGACGCATGTTACTCGATCCAGTAAATTATGTAAAACCAGCTCCTGTGTTTCATTGGAATTTACACCAACACCACAATACAAGCTATCGAAGCAGCAACAAATGGTCCTTCACCCGTCAGACGAAGAAAACTTACCAACCAACAGATTATTCTGGAAACACGCTCCTGTGCTGATGTCAACTAGAGGACGGCCGTGTACCTACAATTTGTGCACCAGGGATACTTCTAGTCTTCGAGAACAGCCAAGAGAGAAGAGGAATATCGCTCCTTCAATGAGCATACACCAAATATAAGAAAAATCAATCAAATTACAAAAAGCAGACCCGTTGATGGACTTTGGAACCCCACGTATACCTACCTACCTACCTACGTCACGGGACCGCCACGACACAAAAGGACGATTCGAGTGAGTTCGTTCCATTTCCTAATATTCACACTTACCTATACTCAATCCATAATAACTTTTTTTATTAATTTGAAGCCTCGTAAGATAATTATGGACCCTTTTCTTAAGTTAAATAATACTCAATAACGACTTTCAGTATAATCATATACCTTATCTCAAAAAAAAAATATCATTCGATTATTAGTTTACCTACTATATACTATTAACTGTCTACGCTTCATAAGAAGCTGCTTGCAGTGAAACAAAAAAAACTGGTCGGCATCGACCGGGCACCGCGACCTACGTCAACAGTTACCCTCAGTTGCAGTTATACACGCACAGTCGCAATTAATATCCCAGTATTTTTGTTTTCTTATATTATAAAAGTAAAGTAACTATGAGTGAACACGATAAGAAGATAAAAGAATTAGTGAAAAGACGTGGTGGCGTAAAATCAAAGCTAACATTGTTTAAAAATTACATGGAAATATTAAGTAGCTGTGAATCTTTAAGTGAGTTGCAAGTGACTGAATTGAATTGTCGTTTGACTAAAGCTGAAACCTTACATGGTGAATTTCATAAATTACAGACGGAGTTAGATACGTTATTGGATGATTCAAACTTGGATCTTGCGGAGCGTGAGCAATTCGAGGCTTCGTACTTCCCTGTGGTGGCGCAAGCGCACATGCTGCTGCGCGCAGCCGAGCTTTCACGCCGGCGCAGCTCCGAGTCCCCAACGACCTCCGCGGGCGGGGCCGAGACCAGACAAGACTTCGTGAGACTACCCAAAATCAACTTACCCAATTTCAGCGGTGACTATCAGCACTGGCTCGAATTCAGAGATACGTATATTTCGCTTATTCATGATAACAAAAGCATTACAGATATTAACAAATTCCATTATTTGCGCGCGGCCCTCCGAGGCAGCGCATCCTTAGTTATTCAAGGCTTAGAATTCAGGACAGATAATTATAACGTAGCTTGGCAATTATTATCTAATAGATACGATAATGAAAGACTTTTGGTAAATAATCATATTAACGCATTGTTTAGTCTAGAACATGCTCAAAAAGAGTCTAGTAAGTCATTACGAAACATGATAGATGTCACTAATAAGAATATGTGTGCATTAGCTATGTTAGGTCAACCAGTAGATCACTGGGACACCCTAATAATTTACACCTTGTCTAAAAAATTAGATGATGTTACCCACCGTCAGTGGGAAGAACAACGAAATTCCTTAACAGGTATTCCTACTCTGGGGTGTGTGTTGGGTAACCTCCTCGAGTGTCGCTCCGATTCCGATCCCGCTGCAGTCCGGGGGGAACGGAATCGGAGCGGCCGGTACACCCTGGGCGGCGGTCAATGGCTTCCCCTTCACCCCTTCATAGGGTTGGCATTGATCGTCGGCCAATACCCAACGTGGCGGGAACACATCGCTCTCCGTACTCCTCTGCTTTCAGAGGAGACAGGATGAGTGATGCTGTTAGTGGTGAGATGGCCCAGGGTCAGCCGGGGTGCGAGGGATATGCTCTATGGGTAACCTTACACCCTGGCGTCTGAAGACCCGAGACGGCGTGCGGTTTTAGTCGGTGCAAGCCCGACATAACCGCCCCCGCTGGCCGGCGGGGGGGTATCCGAAGGGATTTCCGCACGATAAAAAAAAAATGATTTGTTAGACACAATACAGACTAATAGCACAATCATACACAATCAACAGACAGACACACAAAAGGGAAAAAATCACAATAACACAGCAATTTTGAGCTCAAAGAATTCAGATTTAAAACCAGTAACTTGTCCAATGTGCAAACGTGATCACTTTATTTAGTGGTCAGGAATTCAGAGACTTAAGTGTAGATACACGTTTACTTAAAATTACAAATTTTTCCGTTTGTAAAAATTGTTTACGACCTGGCCACTCTGAAAAATATTGTAAATTATCACATTGCAAGTACTGTAAGCAAAGACACAACACTCTTTTGCACAAGAACATTGACACACAAAAAGAACATGTAGCATTGTCTACAAATAGTAATCAGACCACTAATACATCCTTGACATTGCTATCCACAGCTTTGGTGAAGGTGAGGGATGTGCAGGGCCGGCCAGTACAGGCTCGTATACTGTTGGACAACGCCAGCACGTCGCACTACATCACTCAACGCCTCTGTGAGAAGCTAGGTCTGGTAAGACACAGCGCGAGCTCCACTGTCACAGGTATCAATAACTTAATACAACATAGTGCAGAGTCATGTGACCTAAGCATCGAGTCTTATTCGGGGAGTTATAAGGTTAACTTACGTTGTGTAGTTTTGCCACAGATCACTAGGCATATTCCATCATCATATATACCTATAAAAAACATAATATTGCCACCAGGAATTCAATTGGCAGATCCTAATTTCAATATGCCATCTACCATCGACATATTAGTTGGTGCTGACATATTTTGGGACGTCCTATGTCCTAACTTCATGGATTTAGGCAAAAATCAGCCTAAATTACATCAGACAAAGCTAGGTTGGATAATAGCTGGCTCAATCAATCAGAATTCAGATCTTAAACATACATGTTATTTTACTCAGACCGATGATATTCAACTTACCCGATTTTGGGAACTGGATTCCGTATCTCCTGTTTACTCTTTATCCGCTGAGGAGAAAGCATGTGAAGGAATCTTTGCCGAAAATACTTACCGTGACCACGAAGGTCGCTTTGTTGTCACTATTCCTTTAAAAGACTCCCCAGATGTACTTGGGAACTCGTATTACATGGCAAAACGGCGATTTCTCTCTCTGGAACGTAAATTCGAACGGGATCCTAACCTGAAAGATGGGTATGTAGAATTTTTAAAGGAATACTTAAGTCTAGGTCATATGAGTGAAAATACACAACATTCAGAGCAGAATAAACACAGTTATTACTTACCACATCACGGAGTCAATCGTGAATCAAGTACAACAACCAAATTACGCGTTGTATTTGATGCTTCAGCAGTCACGACTTCAGGAAAGTCCTTCAACAGTATTCAGATGGTAGGACCAGTCGTCCAAAGCGATTTGTTTTCTATCCTACTCAGATTTAGGCAGCACAAGTACGTCGTATCGGGCGATATAGAGAAAATGTACAGAGCCATCCTCGTACAGCCAGATCAGCGTTCATTGCAACAGATCATTTTTAGATTTAATCCGACAGAACAATTAAAAACCTACACCCTTCATACCGTTACGTACGGCACAGCATCGGCACCATATTTAGCTACAAAATGTCTCGCATCCCTAGCAGAGCATGCATCCAATTCCACTGCTAGAGAGTCTATTATAAGAGACTTCTACGTCGATGATTACCTAAGCGGAGGTAACACTGTGGACTGTGTCGTACAGATGTGCAAAGATGTCATGGCAACTTTAGAATCTGCTAAGTTCAATCTCCGTAAATGGCAATCTAACAGGTCAGAAATATTAAATTTAATAACAAACGTACAGAATCAGAATAAGTCAGAAAAGACATTAAATTTAAATGAAACCATGCCTTGCAAAACTCTAGGTTTATCATGGGATTCATTTTCAGACTTTTATTTTCAATCAATTTACAGTTAAGTAACACAAAAATAACAAAACGAGTTATTTTGTCATTAATCAGCCAAGTTTTTGACCCCTTGGGTCTTCTAGGTCCCTGCATATTAGAGGCCAAGATCATCATGCAGAGACTGTGGATTGACAAGTGCAGTTGGGACAGTGAAGTGTCCTCGGATGTAAGGGTAAAGTTCGTGAATTTTATTCGGCTACTTCCTTCACTGAACTTACTTAGAGTCCCGCGTTGGGTGTGTATGGATAACATAGCCAAAATTGAAACACATACATTTACTGACGCCTCAGAAACAGCTTATGGAGCGTGCGTGTTTATAAGAACAGTTAAACTTGACGGAACAGTACAGGTTCGATTACTTACGTCAAAAAATAAAGTAGCGCCACTAAAACCGACTACTATTCCTAGATTGGAGCTTTGTGGGGCCCTGCTAGGCACTAGACTCTGCACTAAAGTTTTACAGTCTCTCACCATTCAGTTCACTGGTCTCCACTATTGTCCTTGCGTGGCTCAAAACTATGCCAAGTCACTTAAAAACGTTTGTCCGCAATAGAGTAGGTGAGATACAAGAGAGTACTTCAAATGGGCAGTGGAGCTACGTGCCTTCGAAGGACAACCCCGCGGACTTAGTCTCGCGTGGCGTGAAGGCTGATTGCATCAGCGGCGTTGCCCTCTGGTGGTCCGGGCCTAGCTTCTTACATCACACACACATACAATTCCCTAAAACTCCAAACACGCACTCACCACACAGTTCAATTCCAGATATCTCCTTACACACTGAAACAGATAGTAATATTAAATTAAATCAAAATAGAATTTCAGAATTAATAAGTAAAAAATCCAATTATAATCAACTTACCAGAATAGTAGCCTACGTATTAAGATTTATCAATAATTGTAAAAATATTAACAATAAGAACTTAACTAATTTAACCTTTTCAGAACTTCAGATCTCGGGTTGTACGTTCGATCTTGGTATCCTTGGCCCTCTCCAGGTTGAGGTTGAACAATATGCCATTGTGGTCTGACCCCGTGAGACCCTCCTCAACCCTCCAGGCGTCCACCCAGGTGAGCATATTGCTCGTGCAGGCCGTGACGTCCACGTAGCTATGGTATCTCCTTCCACCTCTCACAGTATCGAAAGTTGGAATACCTCCACTATTCAGGACATGGAGGTCTCAGCGAGGGCCCCACTCAGTAACTTGCCTCTGTCGTCTTCGAACTTATGGCCCCACCAAGTGCTCTTCGCATTAGCGTCCCCCCCAATAAGAACAAGCTGGGAACCTAAAGCTCGCCTCACCTCTTTTAGTCGCTCTATATAGGGCCCCAGAGGTTCCGGCTTCGGTTCAAAGTAATAGGATACCAGCGTGATCGTCCAGGCACTGGTCCGGATCCCCACCACAATGATGTTGTTAGTGGTGAGTTGCGGGTACTGTATGATGTTCAAAGTCGGATCGAAGATGGCAATTGCCGCCTTCACAGTCCCTCCTCCTTGCCCAGTGTTCTGGAAGACCCTGACGCCCTGGTATGCCTTCATTCTTGCCAAATTGCCTACATAGGGTTCCTGTAATAGAGCGACGGAGGCTTTACGCCTTGAGGCAGCGAGTATGAGCTCTTCGGTTGCCAGCTTCTTCCTTTGGAGGTTAGCTTGCAGCACTCTATAGGGGGGCGCGTTCCCTGGGACCACGTTAGCACTGGTACTGAGTGGTGGTCCTCGCTATATTATCCCATCTCATTCGTACTGGGCACGAGGCGCTGAACACATTGTGCCCCGTGCTGCTCAGCTTCTCCTGCTGGCAGTTACAACAAGTTGGTTCCACACCGGCCATTTAGTCAGGGCACGCGGCTCTTAAGTGGAGCCCTCCACAGTGACTACATTTTGGATCGGTGCCGGTGCAGAACTTTCTCGAGTGTCCGTACCCTAGGCAAAGGGAGCACTGCACTAACGGCGACTGATCCGCAACCCTAATGGGTTGCAAGTCGACGTGCAGTCTCCCTATCTCTAGGGCACGGGACCAGACCGCCGGAGAGACCCTGAGCACCACGTGACACGTGTGTGGGTTCCTCGCCGTCTTTCGGTATAGCACGAAAAGTCTTACCTGCTCTGGGACCAGGTCCCGGAACACGTTATGGTTTCGGGACCTTACGGTCTTTAACAGGTTCTCCTCCTCAGGTCCTTATTTTGGATTTCCTCAACGGCGAGGTTTACCGTCTTGTCAAGCCTTCCTCGTGCCTTCTTTCTTTCTTCATCCGTCTTATATCCCATAATTACCCTTCTATCCTTCACCTTTCGTATTCTCTCCACTGTCACCCATCCTTCATCCTCATTCGCCACTTGCCTTAATTTTTCCATCACCTGTTCACCGGTATCACTTTAACTTAGGCTAGTTAAACAGTAGTCGATTCAATAAAAAAAATAAAAATATTAAAAATGTTGATTATCGCTCGCTTAGTAATGTGCCCGGTAGATGGCAATAGGCTCGCCCCCTATTACATTGGGACCTAAACATAACTGGCGAATCGTGGGTGTGTAATACACCCCTGCCTACCCCTTCGGGGATACAGGCGTGAAGTTATGTTTATATATGATTAATAAGCGTCGGTAGCTTAGTGGTTAAGGAGTCGACCTTACGATCGAGAGGTCCCGGGTTCGAATCCTGGCCATTACACTACTGACGTGAACCCACTCCTAACACAAGCAATTTAGCTTAGCTGGAGGGGTTAGGGGGAATATTAGTAATTTCGGTTGCTAATATTCTTTTAAAAAAAAAAAAAAAAAAATGCGTTATGACAACTTTAGTTTTACAATTAGTAGTTTAGTTTTTAGTTTTACAGTAGGTTCCTGCTATTACTTTATTAACGGCCGGATGAGGTGGTGTAGTGCGCTCGAGTTACATTGACAATTCATTCGAAATAGAGGTTTATATGAAACATCGAAATCAATTTTGCCCAATTCCATAATATAATAGGGTGAAATTATTAGTTATGAAATGTTTATGCGGCTCTAATTAATTATTTATCATACATGGATAATTCTGTAGATTATCAGATTTTACATTTCTCAGCTCATCACCTTTCAAGTATAGCGTGATGAATTATAGTTCGGATTTTGACAAACTACAAAATTTCCCAAAGATCTACATTGCAATAATAAATCTGTCGTCAATAATAATAGTGTTCAATTCCGGGCCAGGAGGTATATTGCGCAGTGGAAGTTCGCCCTCCTGGCTACAATGGGGAAGTGAGCAGTCTGCGGTTCACAGAGCAAATTGATAATAAAATAGGTTTCACTTACCAACTTAGAAGGCGCCCGAAACACAACGCTTTTACCTGTCTGTGTCTGTATTTACGTGTTTATGAAGTGTAGGGGTGTATGATGGTTTGTGTGGACAGATCAGCAGAGCGCGTGGTACAAGTGGAGCCCTTCAAAACAAATATATGATTCGGTCGAACAACTCCCAACCAATTACGTTAATTAGTCCAAAATATAACCAATCCAACACTGGCCAAATATGATATTCACGGATTATACTTTATTCGAACAAAAACTTATTTCAACAAACGTTTTCTCAAGCCAATTCTTTCAACAAGTTGACAACAAGTGACAGTCGTAGATCTGTCAACGCAAATTAGGTATTTTTTTTTTTTACTTCGTTTAGGAACGCAACAAATAGTTTAGATCGATTTTGCTCTATTACTGCTATCATAGTGCAGTGTAGAGTTTATGAAGAATGTTCATGAAAATTTTCAGCTGAATCTGTTCAGTAGTTTTCAAGTGGTGCTCGAACATCGATAATGAAAAGCAGATAAATAGGCAAACCGGCAATAATTAAAAAAAATATATTATCGGCATCGGCCTTGCGTGCTCCTAGAACACACATTTATTATTTTGTAGAAAAAATATTCAATTTACAGTTTTCACCTCATTACGATTTTATTATATTTTTATCTATTGATAATGGTGATATGTAGCCGTTTTAAGGGTTCTCGTGTATGTATTTATGTAGGTATGTCTGTGTGAGTTTCTTTATTGTACTTGATAAACGGCTATAAATAGAGTAAATCTATTTTGCAATCCACTTAGGTACAGTTATTCCTGCCAAATATATTCAATCAAAAACCTCTAAAATCAGCCAAGCTGCCTATCCCAAAGATTGCCAATGAAACGATCCCAAACCCTTTAAATAAACGTCCGATCCTCTCTCTCTACGTATAGAAGCATTAGCAGATTAGTTCCGTCGTGTGCACTAGAAATGAATGCAGTTTTGGGATCTAAATGAATTATGGAAGTGGCTTCTGTATACATACCTCGTATTTGTAACAAGATAGGTACTAAAAATTCATACACTACCTGTACTGAGAAAGTGTCTCCGACCTTACTTTGTCCAGCGTTCCGGTTTTGCAAAATTCTGTACTTTATTCCCTTAGGGGTAACATTTTCAAACTTCATTTCTTAGTGAATGTTTGCTATATAATCAATTGTCAAAATTACAAGTTTGTAGTTCAAGCGGTTTTTGTACTGCGTTGATAAATTAGTCAACAAATAATTATACATGTGTAGGTAGGTGGAAAGCTTTATAGGAAACTGCGGTAGCCTTAGCTTGAGCCTTCATCGGAATCATAGAATGAGAGAACTCTGAGAATTTTGAAATTACTACTTAATTTTAAGACTCTCAGAATGTTATCAGTGTGGAAGCGATCATAGATTTCCATGATCGCTTAAAATCAAGTAACTTTTTGTGAAAAATATACAAACAGACCGTCTATTGTCCGTGGTATGATCAAGGAGTTCTAACGTGTTTCACAAGAGTATAACATACACATTCTAATATTCTGTCGGGACACTTTTCCAGACACCTAACAGATAAACTGGATCACCCCAAGGTAGACCGATATATAATGACTTTAGAATTAAGTCCGTCATTGTACATTCAATATTTAAATGTTTCGGCATTAGGATTTAAATTAATAAACTCAATAGGCTGTCTGCACATCAAAATGGCCGGCCCGGCGGTTTAACCTGCCGGGCAGGCCTTTCCCGGCAGGTTCATTTTGGAACATAGCTACCGACATGACTTCATGCGTTTGGAGCCGCTGTACCACTTTGTACAGCCGCTCCAAATCCACTCTTTCCTCTTTCTTATGCTGGCATCTTCCGCGGCAGCAGACGGGGAGTGAACGGTGTGACAGAGGTGGCTGGTAGCCACCAGCCACCTTCAGCCAGAGTTGCCGCAACTTGCATCCCAGATTAGGCACTTACCATTCTTCCAAGGCACTAAAGTCAGCCCGTCTCGAATTAAGTTATCAAAAGCCAGTACTGTACGCGTTCACTCCTCGGCTCGCTGCATTGTAGCAGTACACGCCATCAAAACGCTTCTGTTAACTTGATATCCTTGGGAATCTCTTACAAAAGAGCGACGCCGTATCGAACTTGTATAATTTGCATTTTAGATTTAATATCATTTAACTGTACCGGTAGTAAGTGTTATTCGATTTAAAGCGAGTTTAACCAAGAATACACTAGAATGGATGAAGAGAGTGTATTATAAATAGAGAAAATGAATCAAGAGTGGAGACCGCAAATCAGTAAACGAAAGGTGGAAGCCCAGCAAAATGGACGAAAGACCTGAAAAACATAGCTGGGTTAGACTGGATGCGTAAGGCGGAGGATTGAGATTGGAAGAAGCCTATGTCCGTGAAATTGATTGATTATAAATCAAACTATCTGGCCCCACGGTTTATTTTTTTAAGATAAAAGTAAGTCGCTCTGTTAGTAGATGAGACCCACACGGCACCGTGTGAGCTTGCATTGAGTATGCCCTTGATATCTTACCAAAGCACCACTGAGGGTACAACCACAGTAGCCATAGTATATTAATACACGGCAGGTTATTTTAGGCTATATTTCACCGATGAATATGAATGCGTTTAATTCCATTTAACCTCAGTTGGCACATTTTACTCAACAAAATTTATTGATTAAAACCTTAAAATTCAGTTTAGTTAAACGGATTTTCTCTGATGAAATCCAGACTTAGTGTGGTGAGATACCCATTGCGCCTTCCCGTGATGCGCGGTATACTGGTGGGGTATTTCTTCTGCCAGATATAGAATGATAAATGGTAGAAACTTAAAAATCTTAAGGCTTTTACGATCGGCGTTGCATGTAGAATATACTGCTTCCGGGCTGTTTGGCCGTGGTCCATCGGAAACTTGTATTCCAGACGTTTCGTCAATCACTGCGGTCGACATCTTCAGTGGCGACATGGACACCGTCGAGTGCGGAGAACCTTCCTCGGTGCGACTGATCAGACACTGAAGATGTCGACCGCAGTGATCGACGAAACGTCTGAAATACAAGTTTCCGATGGACCACGGCCAAACAGCCCGGAAGCAGTATATTCTACAAAAGGTAGAAACATACTTGGACTTATACGTTTTTTTTGTTTTAAATAGAAACATCCGGACTAATGCAATTAACATACTCAACACTACTAATCTTTGCGCCAGGCGGGAATCGAAGCAGCCTTAATTTACGACTTCACAGTCGAACGGTCTACTGCCACGCCCCACTCGTCATCATCTCACAACTTCATTAGATACCTTAGTATCCAGATAGACAATAATTTACTCTTATTATTTACTCGTATATTAAATATGCATTGAAATGTTCAAAATAATAATAAATGTTAATTACATTGTAATAAACTCAACGTTTATATTCAAAATTATATTATTGTATTACGAACACTGTTTATGTTAATTATTTATTTTTGAGATGAATGCTGCTAACTGCTAGTTATTTTTAATTGTGGCAATAAAACGCTCAAGAAATTGGATGGTATTCAATTCTCTTTCGAGCTCGGTAAATCTTGACGAAGCCAGCTAACCTTTCTAGTAAGACAGAAGTTTTTAAACAAGTAACCATCCGCCTAGTGGAAAGTGGAAACCGGAGTCCCAAACAAGGCTTAACTGGTAGTAAGTGGTTACCTTCGTCTATACCTTTTTTTTTTTTTTTTATCGTGCGGAAATCCCTTCGGATACCCCCATAGGGAAGTATTTCGCTTGAGGAGATTTATGTAAATTTTATTTTAGTCAAACCAAATATACAATAGTGTCTCTCTCTCTTTTGATATATATGTACACACTAGCTGATGCCCGTGGCTCCCCCGCGTGGAGGACGGACTTCGTTTTTAGGGTTCCGTTGCCAAATGGCAAAAAACGGAACCCTTATCGATTCGTCATGTCTGTCTGTCTGTCCGTCCGTATGTCACAGCCACTTTTTTCCGAAACTATAAGAACTATGCTGTTGAAACTTGGGAAGAAGATGTATTCTGTGAACCGCATTAAGATTTTCGCACAAAAATAGAAAAAAACAATAAATTTTGGGGGCTCCCCATACTTAGAACTGAAACTCAAAAATGATTTTTTTATCAAACCCCTGCGTGTATGGTATCTATGGATAGGTCTTCAAAAATGATATTGAGGTTTCTAATATCATTTTTCTCTAAACTGAATAGTTTGCGCGAGAGACACTTCCAAAGTGGAAGTGTGACCCCCCCCCCCCCACCCTGTAACTTCTAAAATAGGAGAATAATAAAACAAAAAAAATATATGATGTACATTACCATGTAAACTTCCACCGAAAATTGGTTTGAACGAGATCTAGTAAGTAGTTTTTTTTAAGACGTCATAAATCGTAAACCGCAATTTACCTTTCATTCAATCAAGTAAAATTTAAAATTAAAAAAAAGCATTGTTATGTTACTTGCTGCTACGGAACCCTTCTTGGGCGAGTCCGACTCTCACTTGGCCGCTTTTTATTGTCAGGTCTCCGGCTCTATTTAACCAATTGTAATCAAACATATGGAAGATGTTAAGCCTGATCAAGACCTTTCTAATAGGAAAAACCCCATCAAAATTCGTTCAGTAATTTTTGCGTCCATTGCGAACAAACAGAGAGACAAGACCAGAGAAGACCAAAACCTAAGTATTTTTTTAAATATCTCCAATGTACAGACACAACTAATCTACAATTTTATAATATTCAGTGATTTGAAATACTACTAATGCCATCTATCGGTGGAGAGCTGAGGTTATATTTTCTTATTCTTAAAAAAAGTTACTCTTTTACGTCTGTACTTTTAAGCTTACCGCAGTCTGGTTACTGGTTACTGTTATTTAAACTTTATACCTGTTTCGCCGACGCCCTCTGGTAGAAAGAGTATATTATCAATAAGAGTACTTTATAAGAATTAATTCAAGTTGTGCCTCAACTCTATACCGAATAAGACAACTTCTCTCCAAACTACCACATATTACATTATATATAAGTCGCAGTAAAACATTGTACGCTCGTTGTGTACCATCTGCCCGCCCACTAACTCTTGGATAAATTCGTTAAGGAATGCCGCTTACACCATATCTAGTGACGCGTAGTTAACCAACGATGTAACTCGAGTTAACATTGAGTTTAGTAGTAGGTACTAAAATGCATAAATTATATCAGATCGATGTTTGGGACTCACGCTATGTTCTCACTGTGGCAGTTCGTGGCATACGCACTGCGTGCTTTCGTGCAAATACACTGCTCTATGTATCTGCACGAAACAGTACGCAATAAGTAAGGCAGCGGACGGCCTGAAACAAGAGCCCACCACTTGCTTATATCCTTACAGACATAAAATGTATGTTTCCAAAATATATACAAGCTTGTTTTCTACTCGAAACTGTTTTTGAGGTTTTACTATTTTAGTCATTCATGTTTATGAATTTAGAATTTATTAGTCTGGATGGTTTAGATTCACAATTAGGCCTAGCCTTTTTTACCCTTATCACAAAAAAAACTTTAATTGGACAGAACGTTTGCTAGATCTGCTAATTTTTAATACTTAGATTGAAATTGTCATAATTTGAAAATATTGCTGAAGGTTCGCTACTAACAATTTATGTCATCCATTGTGTGTTGTCCATCATAATTTAACTACGTTATAACAACTGGTCAACATTAACCCACGATGCGACTCATCGTAGTTTTAGTGGGACTCCCCAACAAGTTGGCCGGCCACCCTAACTCATTTACTTTGAATTACTTACATATGAAACGACGAACGACTTTACGGAACTGCTTTCAGAATAAATGTGTCTCAGGGATGTTCCTGATTTACTTAATTTTGTAAAGTTACCTTATCAAATATTAAAGTCTGACTCGAAGAACATTCAAGAGTTAACAAGTAGCATTGCCAATTTAATAAATAATAAGTTACAAGTTGCGGTGTTTCCTTTTTTAATCTACCTCTACCTGTGTACCTCCTTTAATGTCTAAAAAGAGGTACACTGTTTGACCTGTATGTTTTTATGTATTTTTGTCCACGATTTTCTCACGTTTGGTTGAACCGATTTGAATGCGGTTTTTTCGATGCGGCAGAAAAGTATTTGTTACATTCCGGAGGTTTTAGTATTCTTAGTCAACTTAGAAAAGGAGGTATGTTTGTCCGTGATAAAGCATCACGAATTTGGTTGAACCAATGTTGATGTGGATTTCAGAAAAGTATTTGTTACATTTTGGAGAAGGTTTTAGTATACTTAACCTTAAAAATGAGGTATGTCGACGATTATCTCGCATTTGGTTGAACCGATTTTAATGCGGTTTTCAGAAAAGGTTTTAGTATTACGAGACCGATTTTTTGTTGTTGATTGGGTTTTTAATAATCTGTCATCGTATGGTCTTCTAGTTCAATTCAATAAATCAGTTACGACAGAGTGAAGAAGAAAAAGTTAAAATGGGGAAATAAATAAATGAAAAATAAATAGAACCGGTTCAAAAACCAAGAAGAGACTGAAAAGTTAAAAATATATGATATAAATGGAAATAGTTCAAAAGACAAAAATGCGTATAAAACTTTTCTGTTCTTTTCTTAATGTACTGTGCTATTATAGTTCGAGTTCAAGCTGGGCCTTATGACGATTTTTCGCAACAAAACATACCTGAAACTAAATGGCTTAAGCGGTCGCTCTGTATTTGCGGCCAGCTTCTTTTGGGTTCTATAGTATATTAATTCTCTACCGCATAATTGACTTCAAACAAATTACACGTGGGGTATCCGAAGGGATTTCCGCACGAAAAAAAAAAAATAGAAAAAAAAAAAGGTATATTGTATTCATGACTTAATTTACACCAGCACATACACTACGCCCTTTGATGAGGTTACCGCCACCGACATAGGTTTAGAGTTGGCTAGATATTATAAGCCTACCGTCCCAGTGTGTCCCTAACTGACGCAGTGTTCAACCTTGCCACGACTTCAACTTTGCCGGTTGATAGCCAAAACAAAAATAAATACCAAATTGTACCGACTAACACATTGCCAATGAAATGATCATGTTTACGGTCAGCATTATCACTAACTAACTAAAATGAACAACCAATAAAGGACGAAATAGGTGTACATACGTCAATCAAATCGAGAGCATTTTAAGGAAAGGTCAGGTCAAGAGTAGCATGCAATCGACGAGCATTCATTAAAACAATTATGAAAATAAAAGAAACGAAAGACATATGCCAAGATTGCAAGTGGAAAGATGTTGTTTCTACCTACCCTAACAAGAAAGCGTGGTGACTATAGGTATGCGGTATCTCATCATCATGATCTTAGTCTACTTTACTTCTTTGTCTACTCCAAGGAACAAATGGGAACCTCAAACATTTGAGGGGATGAGTGGACACAGAGTGCGAATTTCAGGGGACCAGTGGGTTCTGACCCTCCACTTCGTCCTGTTCTCAGCATTCCTGACAGTGATGCCATTAGCGCATATCATTTTTAACGACGATGAAGTATGTATGCTTTATCTAGCCTATTCTAAATCTGTTTATCTGCAATATTAGACTGGAGTGTACTTATAACAATAAAGGCTGTGCTCCTTGGCTTCACCTGTGGCATCCTTCGCCCCCATGGCATTTATCCCATACATACCCGTAATTTATTAGTTCTACAATAATATATGGGAATTTACCCGATTTGTTGACATTTATGATTACTACTCCGCTCTCCTGGGTATTAGCGTGATGATATATAGCATATAGCCTTCCTTCATAAATAGGTTATCCAAACCAAAAATATTTTTTCAGTTCAAACCAGTAGTTCCTTAGCGAAAAAATACTTCCATTTTATAATATTATCATAGTATAGATAAGTATATAAGTATAGATTCAACAGCGCTATATATCTTCGCTTCATTTATATTTTCATTGCGTACCTATTACTTATGTGTGGCGCAGCGGATGCAACTCTGAACTTTTTAGTAGGTACCGTGCTCGCAGCATGGCAAGTTTCTAACTCGTTTACGCTGAATAACTTAAGTACTGTACCGGACTGCAACTTTGAGTACAGCTTTTAGTGTTATTCACTTTAACTTCGCTAAGCTGTTTTATTACCTGTTGTTTAAGTTATAGAATACTAACTGTTGCCCGCAGCTTTGGCCGCGCGGAATTCTAATCCCATTCCCGCTTTCCATGAACTTATTCTAGGGACTATAATCTTTCCCTGTACCAAATTTCAGCAGATAGAGCATGATTATATGAGATAGACGGCCTCTGTGGCGTAGCGGTAGTGCATTCGACTGCTACGACAGAGGGCGCGGGTTCGATTCCCGCTCAGTGCAAATATTTGTATGCATGAATATGTCTATTTGCATTGGTCTGGGTGTTTCTATGTATAATATGTATATATTTACAAAAAAGAAGTATATAAGTATGTTTATCCGCATTCTGGAACTCATAACACAAGCTAGATAAACTATGCTTACTTTGGGTCTAGAGAGCGCTGTGTAGAATGTCGTAGAATATTTATTTATTATTATTATTATTATTGAATAGCAAACTTTCAAACATCCAAAGTTACGAACATCTTCACAAACTTTCACATTTGTAATATTAGTAGGATAGTCGGTATTTTAGGTTAATGGCAAAAGAAAGAGACAAAAAGAAAAAAGCGGCCAAGTGCGAGTCGGACTCGCCCATTAAGGGTTCCTTAGCAGCAAGTAACAAAATAATGTTTTTTTTTTAATTTACTTCGGGCCACCAACCAGGTGGACACCGAAGTCTTAAAATCACGCAGAAGAAATCAAAATCTTACACCCACTTTTTATCACTTTTCTCGACGTTTCACATGATTCGAAGTCTAATTAAGCAAAAAAAATTTTGTGTCGGTCTGTCTGTTGGTCTGGATGTCTGGATGTCTGGATGTCTGTTTACACAATAACTCAAGAACCACTTATCCGATTTAAAAAATTCTTTCGCCAATCATCTTGTTTGGTTAATGGGAAGAACTGATTAGATTTTGGGGTTTGTACGTTCAAGGTTTCGGGTACCTTTTTTTTTTCTACTGGAAATCCCTTCGGATACCCCCCCGGACACGTGGAAAGCTTCCGAACAGCCCTCAACAGGGCCGTCCTCGCCTCGGTCGGAGTTAGCCGTAGGCGGCAGCGTCTCTCCCGCCCTAGGAGTGAGGCACTGCTGTCTCCGTTGCCCAGGGTGCACCGCTTGCAGGGTGCACCGCTGGTTTCGGTACCTACCATACAAATTGTCCCTAAAAAACTTTTATAAGTGAGTTTTTTTTTTAAATTTCATCATACCCTTACGTGTGTAAGGTAAGGGTATGATGAAAAATCTAAGTATGGTTCTAAGTATGGGGAAGCCCCCAAAACTTGTTGATTTTTTTATATTTTTGTGTGAAAATCTTAATGCGGTTCACAGAATAGAAGTTTCAACTTGCAGTAACAAATTGAAATTCTATTTTGTACTCACTCCCGTGCTTTATGAACGGGTATACTAAGTACCTACCGTATGAGTAAATCTAGAATGTAAGCTATTTACTTTCAAATGTTAGCCTTCTGTGTTATAATACTTACTCTACTAAAGATTTTTGTGAGTGGGATTCTAACAAACTATCTGTGCCTCACGGCTTCGCCTGTGACATACTTCGATCCCCGAGGCATTTATTTAACCCATACATATCCGTAATTTATTAATTTTACAATAATTTATGTAAATTTGCCCGATTTGTTGATATTTTTCATTACTACTCCGCTCTCCTGGATAGTGGCGTGATGATATATAGCCGTTCCTTCTTCCTCAATAAAAAAGGTGGTAACATGGTACAAAAGAAGTTTCTTCGCACTACTCATTACAAGTGCTTTCATAGTAGGATTCCTTATACAGAACTGCTAAACCATTACAAAATTTTGATCTTGGAGCACAGGCGTATATTGCTAATGGTTATGATGCTGTACGGCATATGTAATAATAAATTCAATTGTATTGAACTTACTAATAAAATATGTTACGTAGTTCCTAGGACTGTTATTCGGCGGGAGGTGTGCGTGCCCAGATTGTTTTATACGGAAAACTGTAGAACAAATGCGGGGGAGCGAGCACCTCTGCGTCGATTGTTGGCAACCTACAACTCACATTTTATTGACCTCGACATTTTTGCGCTTACCGAGAACAAATTTAAGAAAATGGCTTCTGAAATTCTCGGCAAAATGAATAAATAAGACCTAACAAACTGGGGTGCCAGTCTGTTAGGGTTTATTTATTTTTAATTTAGGTTTTTTCTTAATTTAATTTAGCATCTTTGTACGTCTGGGTACAACTACGCGTCCGTCTCTTCTTTTAAACCAAATTATAATTCCGTGGACAATGGTGTGGGTTGTGCGTTTTTAGTGTTATGTCTAGTTTTTAAGAATTTACTGTAACGCATAACTGTTTTTTGTCCCTAATAAATAAAATAAAATAAAATGGGCTATCCAACACAAAAAGAATTTTTTCAATTGGCACCAGTAGTTCCTGAGATTAGCGCGTTCACCGAACAACTACATACCAGTACCAGGTTGCTGTTACTACTATGATCTACTACTTACGTTATTACTATACTATGATCTCGTTAAAATATGTAAAAAAACACCGACCAATAGATAACTAAACTAGTTAAAACGAATGTAGCCTGCTCGTAAAGCAATGGCTCGTAAAATTCACTACAAATGGTATCCATTTCTCTCTGACTTGACGTGGCAAACTAGACAAAGTGATTTACTTTAAAACAGAGACTATTCCCGATATGATATACTAGGCAATTTGATTATTTGATAGGAGTATCTAAAAGATATATTAAGTGTCCGATGGTAAGCGATAAATAGCAATAACGTCACGTTTTATACTAGAAAGTAATGTAAAATATGGTAACTGTGACGCGGCATACTCGCAAAATGGTTCGATTCTGAGAAAAAAATATTTATAGAGAAGTAATTGACAGTTAATGTTTACAAAATCGTTAAAAGTTAATTTCACTTGATTGATTAAGTTGATTCCGTTTTTTTTTTGTTTAGTCTGTCATTTAACTACACCCCGGCTACTAGTGAGCTAACGAATTTCAACAAGTAAGGGCCACCATTCCAAGTCCTTAACAGCGTATGACGTAGAATAATAAATTAGAATATACCTATACATACCTACCTATATATATAACAATGTGTGTTCTACAACAAGACATGACAAGACACTATATGTGTGAAATGACACGTGAGCTATGAGCGGGTGCGCTCACTTGCTGGACGGATAAAGCACTTGGCTTATGGATTAATAAAAGTCTGTGTGACTGACTGACCACGCGGTGATTACGGCAATCATACGTTATTATGGTCAAATAAATTGCTACAAGTGGTTTCGTGGATGATTAAAAAGAAACAAAAGCGGCCAAGTGCGAGTCGGACTCGCCCATTAAGGGTTCCGTAGCAGCAAGTAACATAAAAATGTTTTTTTTTTTAATTTCTATATTTGAGTTGATTGAATGAAAGGTAAATTGCGGTTTACGATTTATGACGTATTAAAAAAAACTACTTAATAGATCTCGTTCAAACCAATTTTCGTTGGAAGTTTACATGGTAATGTACATCATAAATTTTTTTAGTTTTATCATTCTCTTATTTTAGAAGTTACAGGGGGGGGGGGGCACACACATTTTACCACTTTGGAAGTGTCTCTCGCGCAAACTATTAAGTTTGGAAAAAAATGATATTAGAAATCTCAATATCATTTTTGAAGACTTATCCATAGATAAGATAAGATAAACACGTATGGGTTTGATGAAAATATTTTTTTTGAGTTTCAGTGCTAAGTATGGTTTTTTTTCTTTTTTTGTGTGAAAATCTTAATGCGGTTCACAGAATACATCTACTTACCAAGTTTCAAAAGCATAGTTCTTATAGTTTCGGAAAAAAGTGGTTGTGACATACGGACGGACAGACAGACATGACGAATCTTTAAGGGTTTCGTTTTTTGCCATTTGGCAACGGAACCCTAAAAAAGGATAAAATAAGAACGAACGTAATTTTTACCATTCTTTTTACCACCCGACGCAAAAACGTCGGGATGTGAAAACTTATTTAAGCGCGTTGAGCACTTCTTGGGTGAACAAAATCATGGAACTTGCGTAATCGTAACGACATGCTTTCCATATTCAAATATAGATGGATGGATAAATGGAGGGAGGGAGGTAGGAGGGGATCGTCATACAGTCATTCAAAAAATACATACGTAATTATTAAATTTTTCACTTTTGCACTCGCGCAGTGGCAGTGTTTTTTTTTTGTATGTTTATCAATATTTTCGTAGTTTATAAATCGATTTTGAAAATTCCTTTTACATTGGGTTCAGTTTAACTCCAAATTGGTCGCATAAATTTCATTACAGTATTGGTCCTAAAGATGCAGCAAACAGAAAATGTGAAATTATCGAATGAATGATCGAACATGACGTCCAATGTCGCAAGTCGAATACATATTTCAAAAGGTCGTATATTAGTCTAGTCAAAATAGACAAAAATAAGTCATAACTAAGGAATAATTCGCATAGAGCTGAAAATTGGCAGAGACGTTAAATACATCGTTATAAATAAAATGTCAAAAATCCCCATCGATCCTACTTCTGCAAAAATAGTAGTTTATGCAACTGTCATATAAGAAGGGGTATTAAACACGAGAGTCTGTTTATGTTTATTATTGTTTATTTATGCGATAATAGGTTGACTCGAGTGTTTTAATACCTAAGTTATATGCAGTTTCATACACTACTTTATCTTCACTCTTAGGAAAAATTGAAATTAAACAAAGTAGGTAGGTTACAAGGAAGTAATTTAGCGTACGCCATTTTTTTAACAGTTCGAACTCCGCATGCGTGCGCTTTTTTTTCATATTCAGCCTAAAACCATAGACTAGTTTAATGAATAAAAAAAGATAGCGGTACTATAATGAGTTTTATGATACAGTTGGCGGTGCTATAATGTTAGGTTTATTTTAAAACAATTAGAATCTCTCTATCGATTACGAAAAATAATGGAATATGAATCGTTTTAAATTATAAACTGGCAACACGAATACAAAAAAATGGGGTATTGGTGGGGGCGGTAGCGACGGTCGGTCGGGGCATGGGTTCGCTAAGCAGCCAGTTGTGAGGAGTGGTAGTGAGCGGTGGTGTCTTGGGATAGTTGTGAATTGTCATAAGTCTACCCACGTGTTCTTTATAATTATATGAGTATTAAGAGTGAATTGGTGGTTTAATTTTACACTTCAGAAGTGGGATTGGATCCCAGCGTGCACAAAAGTGGTATGTACGACGGGCGCAACGTTGTATGGTTTTTGAAACCTAATCCCGGAGCACGGACACGTCTACTCACGTAGGGTAAACGAGTCAAACTCCTATTTTAATCTTTTATCTATTTTTCCTTTTAAGTACTTTTACTGTCATAATGGTTAGAAGGTTCTAATATAATCGTTCTGTAATTTAGAAATTCTTGTTGCTCTTGGCCTTATTGGCACTGTAATTGGTAACGGTGTGTATGTATGTAATGGATTATAAAACTTTAAACATAGCACGCCGTGGATATTGAAGAGGCACAATTTCAGTTCTACCGCTTTATTTAATATTATATTTAATACAACAATGTAAAATATCAAAATATATGCTTTGATATGATTAGTTGCTAAGTAACGTATAATTACCCGGACTATACAAGGCCAAGGTCAAGTTGAGGTTAAACTTGACATAGTTAGGTACTATGCGGTTACTGGGGTGTAAGGGGCGTCGACCTAGGTTGCCTACTTTACGAGATATTCGATAGTTTAACGATTTATATGTAAGTATCATGCATATTCATGTGTGTACACTCAAGCTAACGCATGACAGGTTAGAACAAATACATAGTTGGCTTCTTTTACGAGTTTCAGATAGTACAATGCAGCACGAAGATCAGCAGTTCCGACGGCAGCACCTGGAGACTCCTGAGCGTGCCGAGCATCGGTGGTCGGCGGCCAGGCGTAGCTGCAGTCGTGATCAACGGCGATCGGAAGTGGCAGCCAGGCGCATCCGCAGTCCCGAGCCTCGGCGGTCGAGGGACGGCGGCGGACGCAGTCGCAGTCGCAAGTCTTGGCGGTCGGGTGAGGCGGCTAGGCGCAGCCGTAGTCGTGAGCGACGGGACAGCCTGCCAGTCTACCGCCGCAGTAGGGCACGTGGGTGCAGCGGTCCTCGTGGCAGCGACCTGCTCCGTGAAGTTGAACAGGAGCGAGTGCAACTGCGGGAGCTGCAGGACGAGATGCGTCGTGAGCTTAACCGGCTGAGGAGTACGGTGAGAGATCAACGACATTCCGAAAAGAAGGGTACACCTGCTGATTCTGAAGTATCCTCTCGGCGCCGTGAACCTAGTCCTGGAAAGGTCGGTGACGGTTCTGCACAACAGAAACGCCGCCGTGTAGATACGGACGAACAGCAGCGTGATAGGTCTAGGAGTCCTGTGTTTTCGACAAAAGATGTAACCAATATTCTTAGTTCACTTAAGAATCTGTCGTCACAACCGACGTCGTCGGTCGCACCCATTCATACTGCTAACCATAGAAATATGCTTCCCGAGTTTGATCCCTCGTCGAAAAATCAACGAATTGATATTTGGTTAAAATAGGTGAATGAGTGTGCCACCGTCTATGGTTGGGACGATAAGACTATCATACATTTCGCCATGCAAAAACTTCACGGTTTGGCCAAAACGTGGTATGAGAGTCTACCTTCAATTCTTTTCACTTGGGTTGAATGGCAGGATAAGTTAACCAGTGCATTTCCTTGCGAACAAAATTATGGCCAGGCCTTGGAGGACATGCTCAAGCGAAAGAGTAAATATGGTGAGGCCATTGAAGTTTATTATTATGAAAAACTAGCCTTACTGAACCAATGCAACATTGAGGGTAAACGAGCTGTGGACTGCATAATTCACGGTTTAACTGATAGAACTATAAAATCCAGCGCCACTACATTACGTTGTGACCATCCGGAACAATTGTTACAATTTCTTATGAGCAATAAGGAAGTTTCACAGCCATTTGATCGTTTATCTAATAGATTTAAAGCAGGGTCTGGTAATAAGTCAAGTGTTTCTCAAAGCAGCAACATGTCTTGTTATAATTGCAAGGAAAAGGGGCACCCCTTTTATAAATGCCCTAAGCCTATTTCGAAATGCAGCAAATGTGATAGAATGGGACTTAATGCAGATAACTGTTTTTCCAAACATGACAATAAGGATGGTAAGAATAACGATGCTGTACGTAAGACTATGTGTATAATGCAGTCCAATTCAAACACAAAATTTAATAAGGAGGTATTGATTAACGGTGTTTCAGTAAAAGGTTTTGTGGACTTCGGTAGCGAAGTCTCTTTGATTAGGGAAACGACTGCATTAAGTTTAGGTCTATCAATAGTTGATGAGTCAGCGGTGCTGAAAGGTTTCGGTAATGGAATAGTGCGCACCATAGGTAGTGTGAGTGTGGATTTATCAGTCGATGGAATTGTTGCTAAAGTGTCTTGTCAGGTGGTTGATGATAAATTTCTTGAATTGCCCTTGCTTATAGGCCAGTCATTCACGGAACAATCTCATGTTGCCGTCTATAAAACATCGGATAAGCTCACATTCTTTAACATTGGTTATGAAATGCCCTTTACTGAAACGGACATACAGCAGTATGATCGTGCATTGAAGATCACATCCGCTGCAAACGCCGATATACATGGACCTGCGAGTCTTAAAACTATCGTGGATTCAGTAATCGATGGAACTATTCTGATAGACTGTAAAGTTATTGGGAAACCATCACAGCAACTCCTTGTTTTGGGTGGTGTTTACCATGTCAAGGGAGGAGTTGCCAACTTGTATGTGGCACCGGATTCAGAATTCGGTCAAATCAAGGAGGGGTTGGTTGTCTTTGTCAAATCAAAACAAGGCAACACTCACCTGTTTGTAGTTGATGACGCGTTCACCAAATTTATATTTGTCAAGCCAGTTCGTAACACGAAAACTCAAAATGTTATCAGGGTTTTGGATGACATCTTCTGTACGTTTAGGGTACCTGACCGCATTGTCAGTGACAGAGGTTCATGTTTCACATCACATGCGTTTAAGAGATTTTGTCTGGATAAGGGCGTGAGACACATTCTTAATGCTGTGGCTAGTCCTCGGTCCAATGGTCAGGTAGAGCGGTATAACCGCACTATCCTGAATTCATTAACAACCCAGAATCTTAATCGCAATGAAAGAGACTGGGATGATGCGGTCGGGAAGATACAGTTGGGGCTAAATAACACATACCAAAAGACTACAGGCAGGACACCAGCCGAAGTACTCTTTGGTACGTGTATGAATGCGGAGGCAAACCCGATTTTAAATGAGGTGCGCCAAGAAACCAGAGAAGACGGTGATCTGAATATTATTAGGGAAAATGTCAAAGACCGGATCGATGCCCAACAGGAGAAACAAAAACAGTCCTACAATAAGGGTAGACGACCCGCTCGAGTTTACGCTGAAGGGGAATTAATTAAGATTACTAAAACAAACTTTAACAATGACGGGAAAAGTAAAAAGCTTCTTCCATCATACGGTCCGTATCGTGTAGTCGCAATTCTAGGTAATGATAGGTACAGAGTGGCTGCTATTCCAGGATTAACAGGATTTAAGGGTAAACGACATACGACCGTTGCTGCTGATAGAATGTTGCCTTGGGTCAATGTGGCTTCTTTAGAAGTAAATGAGTCAGATGTATCTGACAATGAAACTGATGGTAATAGTGACGAGTAGACTACGCGATTTCGAAGTAATGATATCAACATCTCATGCATGGTTATGTAAGAACAAGACTCATAATATTCAGTATCACAATTTAATTATTTACTTAGTTTATTATTATTACGCAAATTATTTACATAAGTTTATTACACATATTATTAATTAGGTGGTAATTGTAAGTACTGGTTGGTGTTCAAAGGCTATTGGAGTCTCTGAGGATTGATGAAGTTAGTGCTGAGCATTGATTGACATAATCGTAAAAATGGATGGGTTTTTCCAATGTGTACGGTTCGTCAAATGAATGCCTGCTACTTTGGTCACTAGGTTTGTGGCCGGAGTGGTATGGTAAAATGCTCAGTCGTAATGAGTTTACGCATAAGACTTGTGTAAATTGATCCTGGAATGTAAAAATATCGTAATTGTGTTATTGTCATTGTGTAACTTATGGATTATTATACATTGATTTTGAAACAAAATATGTAGAGAATTAATGTTTAATTAAAATTTGGTTATTCTGTTTCTCAAATTGCTATACCTATATTTTATTATTGCTTATGTTTTATTTCATTCTATTTGCTTTATAATATTAATTAGATTATCTGGGAAGAGCTAGCTAATTGTATGGCAAAAGAAATGTATTATGTTATTAATTAAGTTTTGTTGTAAGTACATGTTAATTTTATTTTGTTTTCATTCAATATTGTACCTTGCGAGCACATGCAACCGACCGAATGTTAGGTTTATTTTAAAACAATTAGAATCTCTCTATCGATTACGAAAAATAATGGAATATGAATCGTTTTAAATTATAAACTGGCAACACGAATACAAAAAAATGGGGTATTGATGGGGGCGGTAGCGACGGTCGGTCGGGGCATGGGTTCGCTAAGCAGCCAGTTGTGAGGAGTGGTAGTGAGCGGTGGTGTCTTGGGATAGTTGTGAATAAGTCTACCCACGTGTTCTTTATAATTATATGAGTATTAAGAGTGAATTGGTGGTTTAATTTTACAATAATAAGTTTAATTTTTAATTTTATGTATTTGCGTTTATAAAAT
The DNA here is from genome assembly GCA_946251805.1 of Cybosia mesomella. Taxonomy (NCBI): domain Eukaryota; kingdom Metazoa; phylum Arthropoda; class Insecta; order Lepidoptera; family Erebidae; genus Cybosia; species Cybosia mesomella. The sequence goes on from OX276392.1 coordinate 10,655,819, forward strand.
GCGTATGTATAGAATCGTCTTTGTATTCGTCATTCGAATTTTTCGATTTGAGTGTAGATAGAAAATATTCAAGGTCAAACGTACAAAATTAAGGGATTTTCCATTTTTCTCGAAAACGGTAAGTTTTATCGTGAAAATAGGTCAGACAAAGTTGTAGATCATACAATTCTAATGGAAAAAACTTTAATTTGTACGTTTGACCTTGAATATTTTTTTTGGCAGAAGTAGGATCAATGGGGATTTTTGACATTATATTTATAATTATGTATTTAACGTCTCTGCCAATTTTCAGCTCTATGCGAATTATTCCTTAGTCAAATGTCTATTTTGACTGGACCATATGGCGTATATGTCATAAACTAGACCAGCTTTTTAATAAAGTCATAATTTATTCCAATTTAATTCAAAAAACAAGAGAACAAAATTTCAAAATTCAAATGACATAGTTTTAGAGACAGTATAGTTTAGTGAGATTATCAACTGAATTAACGCCATTTTGTGAATTCAAATAGCAAATCAAAGATTTATTTTAAGGTTAGCCTATTACCTCCAAAAATTATTCAGTACCCTATATCCAAATCAATACAAATTTATAAAAGATACGTACTATTAAACTATTAGAAAGCTTCTAATCGTAATTCAAAAACACCAATTTTAAACATTACGTAGAGGCCATAAGTATCTACTGATATGTATTCTACACTTCTAGAAATATGCTATCATTGCATTAATACAAAAGCCACTAATTCACTGTACATTTCATTGTCGACACTTTAATAGCATTCAGTCGAGTTAAGTCAATACGTAGTGTATAATCTGCTGTTTGTTGGTAGTTTTACTGCTAGGCCAGTTATTATGATACAACGGATCCGAACATTCAAGTGTTTGTAATGTGGATGTGGATTTACTTAAACTAGTGACCCCATGAGATGGTTGAAATTCAACCCTTTTTTTAGGTTATCAGAAAGTTAAACTTCACTGTATTTTGTTTTAATTTTGTTATATACGTCAGCTGTGAACATTATACAAATAAATTTAGATCGGAAAAAGAGAACATCTAGGACGGGACTTGAACCCGCGACCAGTCCCTTACAGGGGGAACGCTCTGACCAACTGAGCCACCTAGACACGTCCCAGATATTCGAAAATCTCTCATATATTATATATCCATCTATAGATATACATCTTAAGGCGACGCTGGATCCATCTACCGTAATTCTTGCGAACTACTATACAATTATATCATAATACGTTTGACATAGGCGGTATAAACTTACGTAAGTAAAATGGGTGCGTGTGTTCCAAATGCATGGTAGTCTGTGTAATGTTTTATGTATTGATTTAATGTATTTTAAAGCATAATTTCTAAAAAATATTAGCATTCTGCATTTTTCCACCATAGTAACTATAACTACGCCAAATACCACACCCCATTTTCGTAAAAAGGAATATAAAGTTCTTCCTTTACGTATTAAAATATAGATAACGAAATCAAGCGGGTCGCGTTGAGACAGTGACTTCTGATAGACGGAATTTACATTTACAATGCCTGGCCCCTTATTCTATTTGACAAGTTTGGCGCTAACCGAATCGTATCGTAATAGCCAACGCATTTACGTTGCTTTAGTTTTACGCCAGTTCTTTCTTCTATATTGAATAATCGAAATCTACCGACTTCTCACGTTACGGCTGTGATTACAACTCGATGTCAAATATAATAATGCCTCTGGTTCGCAATGCAACAGGTAGAACTGTGTTAACGTAAAATGCAATAAAAACTCACGCCACTCTTTCCCAAAATCCTCAAATCCGTCAAATTTTCATGTGATGTACAAACCAGACCAAAGCAAGAAAAACTATAACCAATACAAAGTGACAGCGTGCAATCTATCTTATTTTCAATACCTCTAATCTCGTCAGTGGTAGGCATAGTTGTTCTTATGCCGAATTCGACTCTATTCTCTTTCACAGATTTCAAATAATTCACTATGTTTTTCACAAAGAATTTAAATATCTAGGATATAAAAAAATATTGCCATGGCAAAGCTTATATTTTAAGTTTATTTAAACAGTGACTTACAAGTTACAACTATCGTAGAATATCTTATATATCAATATGAGTAATGAAAACATTAAACCGTGACCTAAATTGCAAATTTCTCATACGAAAATTTCCATTATATTTCTACCTCCTTGAATGTCAGCTTCTTTCTACATTTTGAAATATTCGAGTCATCAAAACAGTATTAAATCGTCGATCGGTGAGCATGAACCGATCGTTCGACGCTGCACATTTACCTTGTAGAACGATCTAATTCTGCTCTAAAGTAGGGGATACATTTAGCTACATCACCTTAGAACACGCCCCTTCGATGTTATGGTCTCAGTTTGTGGGGAGATCGTGCTACTGGCATATAGGATATAGGCATCGTTACGTTTCAATTTGAAGAAAGAACTTGGTACATATAATATACAACACCACTGACGGCGTTCTTAACATATCCTGTTTTTGGAAAGTTTGCTATAGACAATTTGTTTTAAGTACGTGCAAAGGGACTTATCCCACCCACTACTGTGACTCTTGTACTGAAGTGAAGTCACAAGGAAAGTTAGTCTGACTTGGAACCCGCATCTAAGATTTTCAGAAGTAAATCGGAAGAGTTAGAAATATAATAAATCCACTTCCCGCCTTTGCAAACGGGAGTCAATTGAAAAAATCCGTTCCCGCAGGGGGAACGCACAGGTAGATTTCGTGAAGCAATTAATATTATTTTATATAGAGAACTACGGACGGATTTTTCTCGAAAACGGTAACTTTTAGCGAAATACTTTTCAGACATTTATTTTAGACTTAAAAATGGCCTATCGATTAAAAATGTTTCCGACGCAAGAATGTTCACCGGTTAGAAGTTATGATTTTTTTCCCGAAAAATTTTGGTTTTTCCCCCCCTCCACTTTTAGTTAAAGTTTTAATCTTATAGGTTTATAATTAAAAGTTGTTGGTATTCATGTATACTATGAGACAAAATTAGAACGGTTCGAATATCTTTCATGTAACGTGAAATTTTGAGGAAAAACTGATTTCACAAAAAGTGAGGCCCTACCGTCCCCTTAGGCCAGATTCCACCCGTTCACGAACTTAAACTAAGTTTACACCCAAGCAATTTTTGACCGCAGTTTGAAAGTGATCGGGGCAAAAATGCGACCGTGAGAGTGCCGCAAATTTTGGGAAGTGGAACCATACATACATATATACATACATAAATACATACATATATACATACATATATATATAAACTTTTTGATCAGTGGTCATTTCGGACTCAGGCGGTCATAACTAGACCTCCAATGAAGAATTTTTTTTTAAATTCCACAGTAGTCAAGAAACCAATAGGTAGATCGATTTCATCGAAATCTACCTAAAAATAGACAATCTACCTATAAAAGAGATAAAGTACCACAGACATTATTTTCATTTTGCCAAATACTATACTCCCAAAGTATAAAGGCAGTTTGGTTATATTTAGAACTACCTCTGCGCGCGAATTCGTCCGCATGGATTTTGATTTTTAGGATTTTAGTTCTTTTGCGTGGAACTCTATTTTTTTCTAACATAAAAGTAGCCTATGTTCCGCCTTATAATATTACCTATCTGCCAGTGAAAGGCCCGTCAAAATCAGCCCAGCCATTCCCGAGATTACCTAAGTCCAACAGAAAGAAAGAAAGGCAGACAAAAATTAAAAAAGAAGGTATTTTTGCTATAGGTATCGCGTTTTCATTCATATACAATCATTGAAAATCTGTTATATTAATATTACAAACAGACACTTCAATTGTATTTATTTGTATAGATAATGTGTTGAACACTGACAAAGTGGTAATTCAACCAATTAGCTTAAACCAATGCAGCTTGCTCATAAAGTTACCATGCGACACAGTGATCCACCTCAAGCCATGTCATCTCCAGTCACTGGCCAAAACGTCTGGAAAAAACTGATAAAGCTCTGGCCCCTTAATTGATAGATTCCAAGGATGTTAGTGTATATGCCAAACCTCGTAGCATAGTACATAGGCGCACCTTTCTGCACCTAAATCACTGCACTAAAATCGACTGGAAGAACAACTGCTAGTACTGGCAAAGCTTCGGTGCTAACTATCAATAAACCTTGCACAAGAATACCATCGCCACCATGTTGACTTTGCAGCATTTTAGTCCATACAGGAGCTCTATAACACATACACACAAGTTTTAGCGTACGCGTTTAATAGAATAACTCAATTCCAAAAAGCTACATGGGACTTGATCCAAACATTTGGAATTGTTATTATTAACCCCAAACTTATATTTTATGCTTCATTGCAATATACCAACCCAATACTCTCCTAAATAACACAGTAAAATCAATTATGTTACCAGGAAACTACAATGGACATAACTGGACCGAAGATAGTAACCATTCCCGGTGGATCATCAATCTGCAGATGTCCACATTGCTGTCATAACTACCCACTATTTGATTAATTTTAGATGCCCAAACAAAAGCAGTATTGAGGCAGTTGTGTAGTGGATCCAGTGGGAGAGAATTGTTAGTAATATCGCTTCTCATATTACATTTCAACAACATTGACCTCCATGATCGGGGCCTGAAGACGGCAGTTGTCGACTCGCCGTCCTTACAGAAGCAGGCCGTGGCGGAGGCGTGTGCCGTGTGTCCTACACACGCCTGCCAACTCACCGATGCGGGATAAATCCCGACCCCACCAGGCGAGGCCGCGGTGGCGGCCAAAGTCCGCCGGTAAATCTGGGGTCATCCTTTCGAGGGCTTACCCGGGGTGCCCGGCAATGGACACTTGGGGAGGACACCGTGTGGTTTTATTCGGTCCGATTCCGACACGCCCACCCCATTGTCGGCACCGATGGGGTGAAGCCCGTGGGGGTTTCCATACGTATGAAAAAAAAACCCCTTATGTTAAAATCTGATCTGCGGATAATGTCGTCTTCACTTCTTCTTCTTCTGTCACTCCCAGTCATATCCAAAGCCTACACCTTGGAGCCTGGGGTTCACTTTACTACCCCTCCATTTCATGATTTCCATGACTAATTTGGCTTTTAAGGTATGGACTACCGTCTGAACCACACGACCACCGCCAAACCCGAGAAAAAAGCCTGCGCAGAACCTCGTGCATTAATCAGAAAGTGTACCGACTTACAGAAGAAGTTAACGATCAATATCCGACGACGACGATGCGATGTTCTAATCTACTCTAAAATTGGAACCCGTTTTGCTAGCTACTTTCGTATCAGTTTAAACATCTGTTTATAACTGGACAACAAGCCTTACCACCCAAAGCTGTCTTATTGTTGTCCTAAACTTGATTTATCATTTAGCATCGTTAACAAGCCGCAGACATTTGATACGATGCTATTCATTTATGAACTCACCCTACACAGCATTAATCTTGTTGAGAGAAATTAACAAGTCGCTTACAAAACAATGTTTTGTCTTCTGTATAATGAGACGACTTTATTTAGTATTGTGGGTGAACTTCGCCAAATTGAATAAAGCGATGAATGGTTTGTCGATGTTTACGTTTTTAAAGATCGACGAAATAATAACAAATAATTAAAAATCATCTATCTATAATATTATTAAATTTAATGGAAATTAGCTGTCTGTATATTGGAGATATTTGAAAAAGGTTATGTTAAATGAGTGATTCTGAACATAAAATATATTTTGAAATAAAACTATTTTTAACGGATTCTATCGCGATTTATTTGATGTTATTTTATATTTTACATTGATCCCGACGTTTCGGTTGCTTTTCAGCAGCCATGCATGGTCACGGGGAGACTAAAGATGGTTGTTGTCTGTTTAGTTTGAAGTGTAAGTTATAAAATAACACCAAATAAATCGCGATAGAATCCGTTTAAAAATAGTATTATTTCAATGTGTGACATTCGCGTAAACTTCCGACAGTATCATAAATTATATTGTTCGGAATTTTTGTCTGTTGTTTGTTCGCGATGGATGCAAAAACTACTAATCAGATTTTGATGCTGTTTTTTCTATTAGAAAGGTCTTGGTCAGACTTAAAATCTGCCGTATGTTTGATTTCAATTGGTTAATTAGAATTGGGGATATGTCCAAAAACGACGGTCGGTCGGAGCCGCGGGCTAGTTAGGGCAGTTATGGTTCCGTTGCCAAATGGCAAAAAACGGAACCCTTATAGATTCGTCATGTCTGTCTGTCTGTCCGCCCGTATGTCACAGCCACTTTTTTCCGAAACTATAAGAACTATGCTGTTGAAACTTGATAAGTAGATGTATTCTGTGAACCGCATTATGATTTTCATACAAAAATAAAAATAAAACAATTAATTTTGGGGGCTCCCCATACTTAGTACTGAAACGGAATTTTTTTTTTCGTCTAACCCATACGTGTGAGGTATCTATGGATAGGTCTTCAAAATGATATTGAGGTTTCTAATATTATTTTTTTCTAAACTGAATAGTTTGCCCGAGAGACACTTCCAAAGTGGTAAAATGCCCCCTGTAACTTCTAAAATAAGAGGATGATTAAACTAAAAAAAATATATGATGTACATTACCATGTAAACTTCCACCGAAAATTGGTTTGAGCAAGATCTAGTAAGTAGTTTTTTTTTAATACGTCATAAATCGTAAAACGCAATTTACCTTTCATTCAATCAACTCAAGTGTAAAATGTAAAAGAAAGCATTATTATCTTACTTACTGCTACGGAACCCTTCATGGGCGAGTCCGACTCGCACTTGGCCGCTTTTTTAGGGATTTTCTTTAGAAAAGCCCTATTGCTATCGAGTTGTCGTCGTCGACGTCGTCGACGTCGTCGTTGCCGATTTTCTGTCACGGTTTTGGGTATGAAGGAGATGAGCTATCGAGTTGCTGTTTTCGGTAATAGATTCGTGCTGGGGTGAACCATTAATATAAAGAAAAAATCGCAAAAAAAAAAACGCAAAATCGAAAATCCCTTGTATTCGGCTGAGCTCGTCTCAGGAATTCAACTTGTTTTAATATGCCTACACAAAATTTCGTGCCTGTGCTATATTTGATCAAAAAAAGTCCTTTCGACTGAAGCTAATTTTGAATGTCGAATCAGATTATATTTACAATAGAAATGCACTGTCATTGGAACTGAGCAAATGTGGTGTATTGGGCCCCACCAAGACCTATGGGGATAAGCCAAACTCATCTGCATGCCGCTATACCGGTTGATTAACGAATGAGGCTCTGGTGCAGCCTTTCCTATCAGTGTTATAAGATCACACGGCAGTCGCTCTCATAAATGCTGTATAAACCAAACCGAAAGGAGGATAAGCTGTAAGCGGTCCCCGGGCTTCGAACTGAAAGCGAGAATAAGATGATGATGATGATTGGAATTGAGAGAACATGAAAAAAATCAAATCTGTATGATAAAAGGCAGTGGTTCTAATTCAGTCATTGAAAGTTACATAAAAGTGCCCAGTTGTTAGCAATAGGCTCCTCCCTTAAAACCACTGTGGCGTGGCGGTAGAGCGTTCGACTGCTACGTCGGATATTTGTATGCATGAATATATATGTCTGGGTGTTACTATGTATAATATGTTTGTATTTACAAAAAAGTGAATCTAAATATGTTTATCCGCATTCTAGAACCCATAACACAAGTTAGTTAAGCTATGCTTACTTTGGGTCTAGATAGCACTGTGTAGAATATTGTGGAATATTTAATTTTTCTTTGAATGTTCATTGCTACTACAACATAGAACTTAAAATCTAAGTTGGTTGGCGAAATGTGTACAATACAACTCCATGTTGTTGTTTTATGTACTAACTAGGTTTTCCCCGCGGCATCGCCCGCCTGGTTCTTTCTATACAACTTAGGTGGTACTTTTATACAAGCACATGACCCACCTGATGGGAAGCGGTTTTCATAACCTATGGACGTGTGGAATACCAGGTGCGTCACATTCGCGCTATCGACCCTGTAGAAACGTTCTAATACCCTTCTTGAAGAACCCCATATTATAGTCGCTTGGGAAAACCATAGCAAGGAGATCATTACACTGTTTGAATGCTGTTCCAGTACCCATTTCCCATGGGTAGCCACCTATTTCAGAGATAAAAAATATGTATTATGCCTACGTGTTATTCCAGACTATAATCTACCCTGTACCGAATTTCAGCCAGATCCGTTCAGTCGTTTTTGCGTGAAAGAGTAACAAACAGACATACATCTGTAGATCAGTACATCCGTACATCAGTACATCCGTACATCCATACATCCGTACATGCGTACATACATACATCCATACTCACAAACTTTCTCGTTCATAATATTAGTAGGAAGTAGGATTTGTATAGCAATAAATTTAGTACTGTTTTTATCCTTTTTATATTTTCTGAATTCAAGGATTATAAAATGCATATACGACCCTGCCAAGAAGTCATCCCGTTGCCGTTGTATTGTAAAACAACCTGAAGTGAAATATTACAACGCCACTTCGTAGAGACGGAATATTACTCATGTTGATCACATGCCTGAATTTGCGACTTTCCTTACATAGGAGGTAATCAATTCATTCATACGTATAATGCCTTTTTCTTTCGAGTCTAAGAAGCAATAACATCCTGCTATTCAATTAACCTTTACACCGAGTGTTAAGGAAACGCTACCAAAAACCAAGACAGGTGATAGTACTCACTGAAGAAAAAAAACCCATTAAAAACATAAATATGAAATGAGAGCCAAGTTCAATATTAAGAATATGCGTCGTTTTTGACTTTACCGATGAAAGAACTGAGATCTACATGAGTGCAAAAACGTCTGTACGGATTAGGCTGTTTAGTATAAGGATAGATTATAGTTTGGAATAACACATAGGCTACTTTTTATCCCTGGAATAGGTTCCCTTAGGAAGCAGGAAAGGGAACAGTTAAATTTAGTACAGGGATAGACTTTAGTACAGATTACCACATTGGCTACTTTTTATCTATAGAATAGAGGGTTACGGGAACGAGATCAAAATTTCACGCAGTTGGAGCCGTGGGCAACAGCTAGTTATCAATAATTTTCAGGTGTCATCTTTTTTTCATCTCCATCTACCTTGATGCCAAATAATAAGTTTCTATCTCATCGGGAAGTAGGTAAGGCTTTAATGCCGGTTAATATATCAATAACTATTTGAGCAACTTTAAAGAAAGAAACCGCGGGCAACACTTAATGTTATCAATGATTTTCAGTGTCAGATTTTTCCTTTGTATATGCCTCATAGCCTACCTTGGTGCCAAATATCAAGTTTCTAGGTCATCTGGAAGTGGGGTAGGTTTTTGATCTAAAAGTCAGTGAGTGAGTCAGTCATGATTTTTAAACGTTAATATATGAATAACTATTTAAGCAACATTTATGCACTTTTGGCTTCTAGACAAGCTGGCTAGACTAGTAGCTTTAATAAATGTGCCAAATTTAATATACGTAAATTCAATAGTTTTCGAGTTGTGAAGAGGTCATAAGTAGCTTGAAATGGTTCGTGTAAATATACATATGGCTGCTGCGTAGCCAGTTCCTTTTTCTTTAAACTTGGCTGGACACGCTGCTGCGTGTCTAGATTTGAGCGGTTTTTATGTCATTTTTCGATTTGATTTTCGTTAGAATGTTTTATTAGCATCATTCATACTTCATCGTGTTAGTAGCAGAACCTGTTGAAGTTAGGACACTGTGACACAACACTGTGACAAGTTAGGATGCTGTGAATAACATCTCTCAAATAGGCATAAATAGAGAGAATAATATATATAACATAATGAATAAAAGGAATGTCCAGTTAATGAATAAAATCTGTGGATTTTATTCATTAACTGGACATAAAACCCGCTAGAAATAAAAGGGAAACTGTCCAGGGTACAACAGATCTAATGGTCCTTGGAACGTACCAGTTTTGTTGGACATACTAGGGTTAAATGAAGATAGACACCAGTTTGTAGAAAGTTTCGTTTTTAATTATATTAATGTCTACAAAAACGGTTAAAAATAATTGGGGGAGCCAAAGTAAAACAAAGAAACTATTTCTTCAAACCGCTTTTATAAACAACTTAAAGTTGAGGTAAGTTTCGAACATCAATGCTGTTACTTATATAAACGGGAATAAATTGAGAATGAAAGATTCGTAATTAATAAATAAGCAATAAGTAAAGTCGAAAAATGGACTTTTGGAGCAAGAAATCATAAATTCTCTTTTTTATGTAGGTAAATTACCCGTACCTTCATGTTGAAGTTGACAAAAGATGATTCGACTAACATAGATAATATTATATTAAAGCACCGGTTTCTTTTTATTATCTTTGTGGGTGAGTGTGTGTGACCTCCTCGAGTGTCGCTCCGATTCCGATCCCGCTGCAGTCCGGGGGGAACGGAATCGGAGCGGCCGGTACACCCTGGGCGGCGGTCAATGGCTTCCCCTTCACCCCTTCATAGGGTTGGCATTGATCGTCGGCCAATACCCAACGTGGTGGGAACACATCGCTCTCCGTACTCCTCTGCTTTCAGAGGAGACAGGATGAGCGATGCTGTTAGTGGTGAGATGGCCCAGGGTCAGCCGGGGTGCGAGGGATATGCTCTATGGGTAACCTTACACCCCGGCGTCTGAAGACCCGAGACGGCGTGCGGTTTTAGTCGGTGCTAGCCCGACATAACCACCCCCGCTGGCTGGCGGGGGGGTATCCGAAGGGATTTCCGCTCGATAAAAAAAAAAAAAAAAAGGTACTACACTCCAACATAACAAAGGTTCCCCGGTATAACTGGCATCGGTTAGCTGTAGCTAAATGAAACCGGTCATACCGATATTCATTACGGTTTTAATTTTTTTATTAAACTAAGATTTCATTTAGTTTTACGATGGTACGTGAATAGTGCTAATAAAAGATTGCGAAAAAAAAAACTAGTCCAATTTTTTTATCTTCACTATCACCTGTCTTGGTTTTAGTAGCGTTTTCCTGACACCCTGTTTTGACTAACAATGATTAATGCTAAGATAGTCGTCTTTAGCTTGACGGCCTTGTAGATTTAAAGGCTCTTACAGAAGCTCACGCTTGACCAATTAATTATAGCAAAATTGTTTTTACAAAAAAAGTATTCGTAAGTGCCACTTATGTTCATCAATCGCCAGTAAATACGCCAGTGAGAAGGAGTTCTTACATTGTCATAGTTCATTTTAATATACCAAGAATTCTCTTTACAGCTGACTGTCGTAACTATTGTCATTCATTGCCCTAGTCTCCGGTATGCTGAGCTGATATTAATATCGAGTTCCTTGTACGTACAAATTGCATCCTTTTCATACTATATCTACTGTTCCTCACAACTATTTTTTCTTTTGTTGCCATTGTGACCCAATCTCCTAGCCCTTTTTTATTTCTATAAAATATACAATCAATTTTTCTGAAAATATGGATTGGGCTTTCGGCATTGAGTTAATTCCCTATTGAAGTATCATCTCAAATACTGTGTTTCAAAACTTTAATAATTGCCACTAAATGATTTCCCCCACTGCGGAGCACTTCTTCTGGAATTTATTTATAGTTGCGCCAGATTTTGTTTAAAAATTAAAATCTGAGAAATAGGCCCTGCCTTTTTTGTAAGTTAATGTTATTTAAGTATATTTCAGCGGACAAAGAAGACTCCTAGTGACAATATCTAAAGAGTGGTTTATATTTCTCACTTAATTAGTTTAGTTTGTAAGATCGTTTCACAAAGCCTTTGACATTGGAACCGGAAGCCTCTAAAATGTCTCTAATAATGATTTCTAAATAAGGCATGATATTGTAACGTAGTTATCTATATTTTTTGTTAATGTACCTACCAAAATTAAATTGTGTGATAATAATTTAATTTAATTAATAGGGCACGTCAGGATAATTATGGCGTCCTCTTTGGCGTGGCACCTGCACCTTGGAGCCCGGGGTCCGGTTTTCTACCCCTCATTTCCATGATCGTCAGCTTGCAGATGAGATAAGCTTGGGCGCCAAAGATGTTGATGAGACCCATACACCTAATATTGTTGTTTTTTTTTTATGGATGATAGGCTCACGTTTGACCTCTATCTCACCTGATCGTAAGTGACGATGTGGTCTACGATGGATCACGTTTGCCTAGAAGGAACCTATTCACTCGAGACTTGAGGATTCCAAGGTTATAGCTTAGAGTATAGTAGATAGCTTTCCGGAAACACAGACTCAGGCAGGCAATTCCACTCAGCTGTACGCATAATAAATGTGTCGCCGAAACGTTTCGTGCGTATGAGTGGAATATCCACCATGTAGCGGTGGCGCGTCGCTGTGCGTCTGGTCGTTCGTTGGTGGAAAGGGCTTGGAGGTATCAAGCTGTGCAATTCCAGCGCACACTCTCCAAAATGCATCCGGTAAAAAACCGATAGGCTTGCAACTTTGCGTACATGTTCAAGGCTCTGAAGCCTAGAGACCGTAATCTTAGCAATCCATGGATTCTCCGTGCGGGTGCCGGGTCCATCGCGTTGCTGAGTTGGGAACTCGGGACAGTGCCTGGGACTTGCGACCCAAGTGTAGGTTTAGAAGGGGCCCCTTTTGTTGATGTACATCAACACTCACCTTCACTACCCAAGTTCCCCTCCCTGCCTAACCAAATTTGATACGAACCTACTAGTGCCGCTTTAGACATTCGTCCTAGTAATGAGCTTATTGTAGCTCTCGATAGGCCTAGATCTTTAAGTAGGTTATAGAGAGATTTTGCTGGTATACCTCTCGCTCCCACTTCCACTGCATACAAATTAACCACGTAACCGTTTTTGATTAATTCGTTTGTAAGATCATAGTATTTATTTTTCTTTATTGTGTGGTCCTTCGGTATATTTGTTTCCCACGGTACAGTAAGTTCCACAAGAACCACATGTTTTAATCTCTTAGAATATAGGAATATGTCAGGTCTAGATGACGAAACCCCAACATCCTCCGGAATTTTGTAGTGCTTTTCATACGTGTCGATTAGGAGAGTCCAATCTGGGGCAGTATCTAAGATTGAATAAGGTTTGTTCCTGGGTGTTAAGGATGAACCTTCAGACACAAAGTTGATATGACGTCTGTTAGTAGTCAATCCTTTTTGGGCTCTAGCTACTGCCAGACTCATTGCTTCACGTATGATGATAAGCACCTTATCGTGGCGGCGTGAGTAATGGCCTCTATCGAGAAGCACCCTACATCCTACTAATATGTGTCTAGCCGTCCCTATTGCCTCACCACAAGTATAACATTGTTTTTCTGTGGCCTTCCCCCACCTTACCAGATTACTCTGGTCTGGGAGGGTCATCTGAAAGGCGTTAAGATAAAATTTTAACAGGGCCGGCGACCAGTCATAGATCAAGGTGCGCCACTTTAAGGCCATCGGTATGCAGAACTCTCCCATTGTCAACCATTCATTTTGGATTTCCAAATTCATCGCGTGCACTCGATATTTATCATTTTCGTCTTGTTTTAGAAAGGACTTAAGTATATCCTGGTCCCTTTCTGGCTCTCGTACTCCCAACCCCACTCTGTTTGACTGGGCCCCTATCATAAATCGTTTATGGAATAGAAGTCTAGATTCAAGCTCGGACGCGTTATTATCTTTCGGGAGTGCCCTGATTGTGACATCTTGGGATTTTCCTAAGATGTGGGCTTTGGTAACTCTAAGATGTTTATAGAGCTCCGATGGTTTCTTAAGTTTCATCCCAAAATTATTTTGATCCCTAAATAGAGCAGAGGAATCAGCAGAGTGCGCTAGTCCAAGCCACGATTTTAGCGATTTTATGACAGTTGCATCTATTTTCGCCAGTAAGGTTTTACCGAATTCATACACCAGAAAAGGCCAAGTCAGACGTGATGTTAAGTAGTTGTCATATATCCAAGCTTTTTTGATATTGTTTAGTGGTATCTGATCTATCTTATTTAGGTCATTTATAAACGTATCGACAACTTCATCTAAGGATGGTGTGCGTCCTTTATAGTCTATCTTTCTCCCAAGAAATTTAAATGGCACAGATTCAGCGACTATGGAAACTGGTTTACCCCCAATGAAGAGTCCCGGGTCGTAAGAGGTAAATTTGGTGTCCCGTCTACCCAGACATAGACAGTGACACTTACTGGGCTTCGTCCTCAGTCCATTTGTCCACGAACAGAACTCATCGACTTCCTTTAATAGTTCCTGACATTGTTTTGGATTGCGCGTCAGTATTGCGAGATCGTCAGCAAAAGCTAAGATGGACTCTGAGTATATGTTATTTACTTTAAACCGATAACCCCATTTCTTTTCGTGACGTATTAACTTGGTAATTAAGATATTAATTACTATGTTAAATGCTATTGGTGACAAGCAGCATCCCTGAAACAGTCCCACATTATACCGTAATGGTCCTGTGTGTACTTCTTGGAAGCTTATAGCAAATTTTAGCTGGGAGTAATACGACTCGATTATCTCTATGACCACGGGCGGAAAGTTATACCATTGCAACGCGTATACCATAAGGTAATGTGGAATTGAGCCAAATGCATTTTCTAGGTCTATCCAACATACCGTTATCTGTCTTTCGTATTTTCTGGCATCTTTTAAGCTTTCCGCTAACAGACTATTGTGTTCCAGACAACCAGAAATGCCGGGTAAAAACCCTTTCTGGTGGTTAGGTCCGAAATACCTATTGTTAATCATAAAATGACACATTTTTGTTTGTAGAATTGAGAAAAATATTTTTGAAATTGTGTTAGTTAGTGCTATCGGTCTAGTATCTTTAGGATGGGTCACTTCATGTTTATTTGGAATGAGAACGAAAACCGCTTCGCCAAATGCGACTGGTATATCCTTTTCTGACCAGATTTTACTGAATATATTTGTGAGATGTTTACGAACTGTTGGACATTTTTTATACACTATATATGGAACCCCATCAGGGCCCGGAGCCGATTTAGATGATTTCTTTTTTATTTGTATCTCTATTTCCTCTATGGTAGGTGCATTCCCTTGGAATTGTACTAGAGGGTCGTGAGGTCTTTGGGTTTCCGGTTGATTGTATGGTGTTCTGCATTTAAGTATTTCATAAGTGTTTTTGTAATGTTCGTAAGTTTGTTCTTTGGTCAGAAGAAGTTTACCATTTTGGCTTTTAAAGATGTTTTTTGAGTACTGAAAAGGGTTTTTATCAAAATTTACTTCGTGCCTTGCCCTATCGTAACTATCGCAATTGTTTGCTATTTGTTGCGATATACCTTGTATTAGTTTAAGAATTGATCTTAATGCCCTAGACAGTTGGTGACTAAGATGATAATCGCCCAAGGCTTTGGCATCTCGAAGTTTTTTCTTTAGCTCCCTTTTCTTTCTCCGCAATTTAGTTTTAAAAGAGTTTTCTTTAATTTTAGGAGCATGGTAATTTGGAGGTGGATAATGCTCACTAAAATACGTATAAATTGTATCTTGGAAAGTGTTTACTTGGCTATTTAGATCTTGTTTCTTGCCCGGATGTTCTAGCAGAATGGCCAAATTTTCGTCGTGGACTTTCCAGGTTGAGTTTTGAAGGCTCGGAATGCTAAGACGTGTCCGGATATTTATGGACTCCTGGTTACTTTGACACGATGGTTCACCATGGGATGTATGAGGGTCAACTCTATCCGTAGTGACTGATGAAGTTCTTACCGACGGCTGTCGTGCTTCAACACCATGTGTATTCAAATGTTTGATGTACCAAGCTCGCCTCTTGTATTGTTTCCCGCACGTGGGGCATTTCAAATCCGTATTATCGCCAGAGTCGTCGTTTTTTCCTTCCGGTGGACAGATCTTCCGCCCCCCCTCTCGGACTGTCCTGGGGGTATTTTTCTTATTCGGACTTTTAGCGATTATATTCTCGGGTTTGGCTTGCTAGGCCGTCACCCTCGGCTGTCTTTCCAGCAGTCGGACGTCTTTCCGTCTGTCAGCTGTCTTTCCAGCAGTCATCTGTCTTTCCAGCGTCAGCCCGTCTCTCCGGGCTGTCATTTAAAATGAGACCGTAATCTTAGCAATCCATGGATTCTCCGTGCGGGTGCCGGGTCCATCGCGTTGCTGAGTTGGGAACTCGGGACAGTGCCTGGGACTTGCGACCCAAGTGTAGGTTTAGAAGGGGCCCCTTTTGTTGATGTACATCAACACTCACCTTCACTACCCAAGTTCCCCTCCCTGCCTAACCAAATTTGATACGAACCTACTAGTGCCGCTTTAGACATTCGTCCTAGTAATGAGCTTATTGTAGCTCTCGATAGGCCTAGATCTTTAAGTAGGTTATAGAGAGATTTTGCTGGTATACCTCTCGCTCCCACTTCCACTGCATACAAATTAACCACGTAACCGTTTTTGATTAATTCGTTTGTGAGATCATAGTATTTATAATATACAATCAATTTTTCTGAAAATATGGATTGGGCTTTCGGCATTGAGTTAATTCCCTATTGAAGTATCATCTCAAATACTGTGTTTCAAAACTTTAATAATTGCCACTAAATGATTTCCCCCACTGCGGAGCACTTCTTCTGGAATTTATTTATAGTTGCGCCAGATTTTGTTTAAAAATTAAAATCTGAGAAATAGGCCCTGCCTTTTTTGTAAGTTAATGTTATTTAAGTATATTTCAGCGGACAAAGAAGACTCCTAGTGACAATATCTAAAGAGTGGTTTATATTTCTCACTTAATTAGTTTAGTTTGTAAGATCGTTTCACAAAGCCTTTGACATTGGAACCGGAAGCCTCTAAAATGTCTCTAATAATGATTTCTAAATAAGGCATGATATTGTAACGTAGTTATCTATATTTTTTGTTAATGTACCTACCAAAATTAAATTGTGTGATAATAATTTAATTTAATTAATAGGGCACGTCAGGATAATTATGGCGTCCTCTTTGGCGTGGCACCTGCACCTTGGAGCCCGGGGTCCGGTTTTCTACCCCTCATTTCCATGATCGTCAGCTTGCAGATGAGATAAGCTTGGGCGCCAAAGATGTTGATGAGACCCATACACCTAATATTGTTGTTTTTTTTTTATGGATGATAGGCTCACGTTTGACCTCTATCTCACCTGATCGTAAGTGACGATGTGGTCTACGATGGATCACGTTTGCCTAGAAGGAACCTATTCACTCGAGACTTGAGGATTCCAAGGTTATAGCTTAGAGTATAGTAGATAGCTTTCCGGAAACACAGACTCAGGCAGGCAATTCCACTCAGCTGTACGCATAATAAATGTGTCGCCGAAACGTTTCGTGCGTATGAGTGGAATATCCACCATGTAGCGGTGGCGCGTCGCTGTGCGTCTGGTCGTTCGTTGGTGGAAAGGGCTTGGAGGTATCAAGCTGTGCAATTCCAGCGCACACTCTCCAAAATGCATCCGGTAAAAAACCGATAGGCTTGCAACTTTGCGTACATGTTCAAGGCTCTGAAGCCTTTTCTTGACGAGTGCATCGTTATTGATGAGCCTCTTGGCCCGTCTCTCTATTGTCTCAAGCGCTTCCAGGTGGTATTTAGCTGAGCCATCACACAGGTACGAGCAGTACTCCATACAGGATCGAACCTGCGCTTGGTACAAGTTGAGCAACTGTTCCGGTGTGAAGTACTGTCGCACCTTCGACAGAATACCCAGCTTTTTAGCAGCCACTTGAGCTTTAGCCTCAATGTAAGACCCAAAATTGAGGGTGGACGTCAGGGTAACGCCAAGAAGCTCGAGGCAGTCGGTTATCGGCACGGATGCATTTCGGAATGTGGGGTTTGGCTGAAATTGACTTCGTTTTGCAGAGAAGAGACAACAAGGGTCAAGTTCAAGTTTTTCACCCCAATCGAAGACCGCCTTCAAGGACAAATTCAAACGCTCAACCATAGCCTCTTGGAGAGATCGGATCTGTCCCACGCTGGCTCGGGGGTTGGACTCGTAACTCTCGACTACTGTGCTGTCGTCTGCGTACCCAAAAGTACCGGGCTTGAGCAGGTCGTTAATGTGCAGCAAGAATAATGTAGCCGAGAGTACTGACCCCTGAGGGACCCCAGCGTTGATAGCTAATCGGTCAGATGTGCAGCCGTCAACGACCACCCGGATAGACCGATTCCTCAGGAAGTCAGTGATCCAGACACATAAGCCAGCGGGAAGGCCGTAGGACCGAAGTTTGCCAATTAGGCTATCGTGCCAGACAATGTCAAAAGCCTTCGAGACGTCGCGAGAAACGGCAAGTGTCTCTCCGTGCCTCTCGATGGCCTCACTCCAAATGTGGGTGGCATACACAAGAAGGTCCCCAGTGGAACGGTTTTGACAAAAGCCATATTGCCGATCACTGAGGACATCGTTCATTTCGAGGTATGCCAACAGCTTTTTGTTCAGTACACGTTCCATAGTCTTACAGAGTATGGACGTTACTGAAATTGGTCTGTAATGTAATGTTTTTACTCCATTTTTAGGGTTCCGTAGCCAAATGGCTACAAACGGAACCCTTATAGATTCGTCATGTCCGTCTGTCTGTCCGTCCGTATGTCACAGCCACTTTTTTCCGAAACTATTAGAATGCTTTTTTTTTGGTGCGGAAATAACTTCGGATACCCTGGCCAGCGGGGGTAGTTATGTCGTGTATCGACTAAAACCGCACGGTGTCCTCCCCAAGTGTCCGTTGCCGGGCACCCCGGGTAAGCCCTCGAAAGGATAACCCCAGGGTTACCGGCGGACTAGGCCGCCACCGCTGCCTCGCCTGGTGGGGTCGGGTTTTAATTAGAACTATGCTGTTGAAACTTGGTAAGTAGATGTATTCTGTGAAACGCATTAAGATTTTCACACAAAAATAGAAAAAAAATTAAAAAAATTTGGGGATTCCCATACTTGGAACTGAAACTCAAATTTTATTTATGTATATGTTTAATTTATGGATAGGTCTCCAAAAATGATATTGAGGTTTTTAAATTATTTTTTTTCTAAACTGAATGGTTTGCGAGAGAGACACTTCCAAAGTGGTAAAATTTGTTTGGTTTTTATTCTAGAGTATCTGACAGAGCAAATGCTTCGAAAATTGCCTGTGCCGCACCGATTTACCGACTAACTTGTTCTCACAAAGTCTGTCGGATGGGCCGCTTTAGTATAGTGAAAATTTTGTAGAGCGTGTGTACCCGTTTACCGGCTTTGAAATAGAGTCGTCTCACATAGGAACTATATTAGATGATAATTAGTAGTGTTCGTTTTTACATGCCCTCGTAAATGTACCCCACGTGTGTTTACCCATCACTGTTAATGGGAAGAAATCGTTGAAAATCTCGGCCACAAATTGTATTATCGATCGTGTTAATTTAGCGTTTCATTTTTAAAGAATACTAGTAAACGAAATTACTAGTGTTCTCTTTAACCCCTCAAGCTAAGCTTATTTACTTGTGTTAGTAGTGGGTTCACGTCAGTAGTGTAATGGCCAGGATTCCAACCTGGGACCTCTCGATCGTGAGGCTGATTCCTTAATCACTAACTAGCTACCGACGCTTTTTTCGTTATCTCCAGTGCGTCAACTACCTACAGGTACATGACGATGGGCTGGCACTTCTGCCAGATTCTTGGGCATTTATTATACTAATTGATTTTTTCTTACTTATTATTCATATGACTAAAACATAATTATGTTATTTTAGTCTTCAATAACTTAATAAAAAAATAACACAGCAACAACAAATTTTTCATTTCGGAATTCTATTTGACTGTAGACTTTATGTTTTAAAAGCAAGAAAATTGGTTGATGTACAGTCAACGTCAAAAGTAGCTTAACAAACTCTTATTTATAACAGATCCCCTTAAAATTATAAACAAAACATGTAATATAATATTAACTTTATCTTCTAAGGATTACAAAACCAGTTACACGTCAAAAGTAGTCCAAATAAAAAGGTTTTGTAAATATTTTAGTGTTAAGCAACTTTTGACGATGACTGTAAGTATAGAATTAACTTAAACTTCACTTATTCCGACTTAATACTAAAATTTCTACATTTACCTAACAATTGAAGTTACTAAAACTTTACAAAACATTGAAATCGCTGAATGTAATCATTCAAACCTTAACAAAATTGAAACTTTAAACTTTTGGTACATAATTCACATCAAAAGGCTTAAATAGAATAGTATTAACTGATAAAGCCGATTTAAATAAGAAAGCCGCAAAATAATGTTCGTAAAATTATTTACAGAGTTGTATCGCGGACCGCAACATAAGCGGAGTTTCAACAACTGAACAAATGGTGGACCTTTGACTTTGAATTGAAAGGATATCTATCTCTAAAGGCTTTTGACAGTGAAGTTCTTGCTACAAAATAGGTAACTGGCTTTGATTTATTATTTCAAACTACAAACCAACCTGAGATTATGCGATTATATAAATAATTTATTGCTCAAAATATAGAGTATATTTATGCTATTGTTTAGGATGTTATGCACAATTAATATTTCATTTGAAAGTAAAATTTTGAGCTCTCAAAATATCACCTAACAGTTTGTGTACGTACTCCGTATGCTCCTATGAACCAGCAGCTGAGATATCGAAATTGGGATCGAAAGGTCGTGGATTCCAACCCCCAGTATTTACTACCGATGTGACTCCACTTTTACTCGTAATACAAGCAATTTAGCTTAGCTGGAGAAATGTAGCTTAGATGTGTGACCGTGTAAGAATCATGTAAAAACCACTGATGTAACAGTATACCAAATTTCTAATCCATCAGACCTTTGAAAGTCAGTGAGACTCCTTCAGCAACTAGAAAAGGGCTTATAAAGTTTAAACACTTGAACAGATCATCATAAATTATAGCTTATTACGGTCCAGTCGTTTGAAACCTGTGCTGATATAAACAGACACAAGTTCAAGTGGTAACACCTCTCTTTTTGTGTCGGGGGTTAAAAAAAAGCATCAATAGTACAATGTTTTAATAAATAAAACTAAACATAACAGTACAAGCGTTTCTCGTCAGGGAAAGCCATGAGCTTGCCTATCAAATACGGCCCAGTGCATGGTAAAGTAGGTAAATTGAATATTTATACAAACACGGCTTCCCGAATGGAAATACACCACAGGTGTTGCCATATTGTTTCGGGAATATTGAATTCAGCTAAAGTTATTTTACATCTAGAATTAGATGGGCACCCCGTAGCGGTAACAGAATGTATAATACTTGAATAATGTAATAGGATCCTTTTTGCTCTATTTTTTTAGGTTATGATTGAAGAATTTTATTGGTATTCTATAAATTGATTAAGTATTTGTATTGTTTTTGAAAGTAATATGAAAGACTATAAGCTGAAGAAAATAAGATTCAGACTCAACGCGTTTCGCTGTATTTTTGTACACTTATAAATTCAGCCTGGAAAGTGCTAAATTAGAAACTTGGGATGTTTAATAAGTATTAAACATCGTAAGTTTCTAATGTTAGTTATTATACATATTATATACTTCGTCGGTTATCGATATTTGTAGTCAACCAATTGCAATCAAACATACGGCAGATTTTAAGTCTGACAAAGACCTTTCTAACAGAAAAAGCCGCACCAAAATCCGTTCAGTAGTTTTTGCATCCATTGCGAACTATCAGACAAACAGACAAGAATTCAAAAAAAAATATTTTTGATTTCAGAATTGTCCATTTCACATAACCTAGGATTTTTTTAAATATCTGCAATGTGCAGACACGACCTATTTACAATTTGATAAAAGTATAGACCGATTAAAACATAGACCGAATAAAAGCTAAATAAAAATTAATCCCTATTTCCCTTGATCACGGCATCACGCGTGAAATACTAGTTCGCTAATTCTTTTTTTGTTGAGTTCATTATTGTCAGAAGGTTCTTATGAAAGAAAAAGTCAAGAAAATTGCGCGGAAAATTTGAAAAACTTAAGGTTACATTGTAATAGTTCATATCTTTTAGAATGTAGCCTTATGGTGTTTGACTTTCAGCTAGTACCTGCCGATTATTAATAAGCTTTAATACCCAGATTTTGTCACCCACTCACTGACTGATGATCATTAAAACTGGTAGGATACTTCCTGAAGCCATAGACTATCGATATTTAGTATGAAGCAAATAGAAAACGTAAAACTTAAGAAATTCGTACATTTCACCCCCATTGCTATCTAGGACAGGACATTTACAGGACATTTTCACTTGCGATCTTGAGCGTACCAGCCGATGACCATCTTGTTCAGGGAAATTTTTATAGTATGTACAGAAAAATTCCAATTTAAATTCTTAATTACTTCATATCAAGTGTTACAGTTTATTTATTTGGTATAAGATTATTTAAAAAAAAACGCGGTTAAATGTAATTACTGTTATTTGTTTATAAATTTAGTGTAAAGATGTTCACCGAATTTTTGTGTTATGTTTCTTAGAGTAATGTAAAGCTGCCGGTCCAAGTAACATAGTTTGTCAGAGTTTTGTACTTAGAATAGGACTGGTCATGGATTCAATTCCCGTCTTTATGTTGACTTTTTCTGATTTAAATTTATTGGACACGTTAGCATACTATTATTTCAAAATTTCATAAATTTAGTGTGGTGGAGTAATCTAAAATGAATATTTAAAAATGATTTACAACTAATTAACATCATTCATTGTTTCCGTTTTTGTGCAAAAATTTTCGATAGATGGCTCCGACACCGCCCTAAGACACAATGTTAACGAGAATTGCGGCTGTACAGGAAAAGTCTATATAGCTCAGGTGGTCAGGAGAGTTCCTCAGACCAGTCGGTCACTGATTTAAGTCCTGTCCTGACTGTTGACTTTTTCCGATTCAAATTGTAACAAAATTTGCATTTTTTCAAAAAATACATTTATGTAAAATATAACCAACCCTTTTAAATACTAACTTTAAAAACAAAGGCTTTTACAGTAGGATATTTACAAAAATAAAAGCCAGTTTAAGCCACAGAAGGGTAGTCAACGAGTACCTAATACCTTCCAGGAAAATTAATTAAGATAGGTAGTTGGTGGAAAAAAAGGGTTGGCATTAAGGAGATGGACAGAACGCTGCAACTGAGCCCAGCTGACAATGATTTATTGTATGTTGTATGCTACAAGAAAAATGCTAATACCTTTGCCGCTAACATCGCAACTCGATTTCCAGTAAATGTTAAATTATACCTGCTTGTAACTCACGCTTATTAGCGTTACCTTTAACTAATTAAATAACAGTATAATAATACTGTAAGATATTCTACATAGCGCTATTCAGACCCAAAGTAAGCATAGCTTAACTAACTTGTAAGATGGGTTCTAGAGTGCAAATAAACATACATAAATAATAAAATAACTAATTAAGTACCAGTATAATAATACTCTGGGACATTCTACACAGCGCTATATAGACACAAAGTAAGCATTGCTTATCTAACTTATAATATGGGTTCTAGAGTACGAATAAACATACATCTATTTTAAACACATAATATATTCGTAACGAGGTGGTTTTGGTGTTCTGTTCTGTACATTCAATATTTTTCCAAAAAAATAATTGACCTGTGTTCTAGGAGCGATATTGATGCCGAATATATAATTTTTAGATTTTTTGTCTGTTTGTCTGCTTTTTATTATCGATGTCCGAGCATCACTTGAAAACCGCTGAACAGGTTTAGGTGAAATTTAGCATGAACATTCTTCTAGTGCATGATCATATATTATCTCGCTATTATATGTATGATAGGAGCAGTAGAGCAAAACCGGTCTAAACTATTAATTATTGATGACAATTTTATTATTACAAGGTAAATCTATACGAAATTTTGTAGTTCAGCAGAACCCAGACATGTTCAAAATCTGGACTAAAACTCACCACGCTCTACCTGAAAGGTAATGAGTAGTAAAATGGAAAATTTCGAAACTCCACAGAGTAAGCCACATATAAAAGATAGTTGATTAGAAACGCATAGACATTTCATAATGAATATCATCCCGCTGTTATATTAAGGAATCGGATAGAATTTATTTCGATGTTACATCATAGAAATCATTTCGATTGAATTGTCATTGTAAAACGAGTGCACCACATCACCCCATCTAGCCTTTTTTTTTACGTGCGGAAATCCCTTCGGATACCCCCCCGCCGGCCAGCGGGGGCGGTTATGTCGTGCATTGACTAAAACCGCACGGTGTCCTGCCCCGGGCACCCCGGGTAAGCCCTCGAAAGGATAACCCCAGGGTTACCGGCGGACCTTGGCCGCCAGCGCGGCCTCGCCTGGTGGAGTCGGGTTTTATCCCGCATCGGTGAGTAGGCAGGCGTGTGTCCATCCAGCCTGTTAAATAAAATAACTTAATACTTATGTGTTAGTATTGTGGCTGCAGGAATAAACATACGTTGATCTATTCCGAACTTAATGCGTACGAAGCCGCGGGCAACAGTTAGTAAATAATAAAATAACACCAAATAAATCGCGATCGAATCCGTTACAAATGATTTACATTTTTATTCTATGAATACATACATCCTATATATATACTATTATAAATGCGAATGTAAGTTTGTTTGTTACGCTTTCACGCAAAAACCACTGAACCGATTTTGCTGAAATTTGGTACAGAGGTAGATTAGACCTTGGGAAAGGACATAGGCTATGTTTTGTCGCGATAACCGACATCTACGCGGGCGGAGCCACAGGCAAAAGCTAGTACTATTATAAATGCGAATGTAAGTTTTCTTTGTTACGCTTTCACGCAAAAACCACTGAACCGATTTTGCTGAAATTTGGTACAGGGGTAGATTAGACCTTGGGAAAGGACATAGCCTATGTTTTGTCGCGATAACCGACATCTACGCGGGCGGAGCCGCGGCCAAAAGCTAGTATTATATATATTCATACAAAAATTATGCATATTTCATGAATAGAAATATTTGCACTGAGCGAAAACTGACGTCTGCTACCTTATACGTGTGCAAGCCTGCGGGCGACGGGGTTAACCCGCTACCTCTGATATAGCAGGTTTAGTCTACCACCACGCCACATAGGCCGTCAATTAATTGAGCCGGCGAGTTGTAATCAACTGCAAAGTCTGACCTTGAAATTTAGAGTGAAAACCGAGTGAATTGCTCGAGGTACTGTTGAAAGTGACTAGAAGCCATAAAAGAGAGGGTTGCTGTTTTAATAGCGCTTAAGAACTTTTGATTAATGTCTGCTGCAGGATCCTCAAGTGGCCAGACGCCTCGATCAATCATCTTGCGCTGTTTATCTCAACGCTTTCACTTATACGTGATACTTTAATACTTTCAATGTCATGTGGGGATACTTTGTAAGAATCTGATATTGACGGGCTATTGACACACTTGTCTTTGCAATTATTTATACATGTCGGAGAGTACGTTGTGGTTATGGAAATGCCAAGTTTTCTTTTTTGCGGGTAAGTAATTAATGAAAGTAACCATGACGTATTTCCGTCGGGGACACTGGAGTTATCCTTTCGAGGGCGTACCCGGGGTGTCTGGCAATGGGTGCTTGGGAAGGACACCGTGTGGTGTTCGATTCCGACATACCCACCTCATCGCTGGCTCCGGTGGGGAGAAGCACGTGAGGGTTTCCACACGTAAAAAAAACCATGACGTATTTTGAAATAAAACTATTTTAACAAATTCTATCACTATTGATTTTCTGTTATTTTAATTTTTTACACAGCAGCCATAGTCAAGGGAAAACTAAAGATGGTGGTGGTCTTATAGTTTGGAATGTAAGTTATCACAAAGTATCCGAACTACGTTGAATCGTTGGTGTTACTATTTAGGCGGAATGAGCTCACAGTATCATGAAGTCTTGTTGTATTATGTTTTATCTTGGATATAATTAAGCGAATCCTACTAATATTATAAACTCGACATTTGTATGTATGTAAATATATGGATGTTTGTTACCCTTCACGCAAAAACGACTAAACGGATCTGGCTGAAATTTGGTACAGGGTTAGATTATATCCTGGAATAACAAATAGGCTACTTTTTACTCCTGGAAAAGGTCCTCTTATAGGTAACAGGTATGAATTCAATGAACTGAATTCCTGGCGGCGATGCCGCGGGCAACAACCAATGACTGTATATTTTTTATTTTAATGGTTTTTGGCGAACTCTGTAGCGTAGTGGTAGAGCATTCGACTGCTAAGTCAGAGGTCGCGGGTTCAATTCCTGCTCATTGCAAATATGTATATTCGCATTGTTCTGGGTGTTTCCCTGTATTATATGTACCTTTTTTTTTTTCTTTTTTTTTCGTGCGGAAATCCCCTCGGATACCCCCCCGCCGGCCAGCGGGGGCGGTTATGTCGGGCTCGAACCGACTAAAACCGCACGCCGTCTTGGGTCTGCAGACGCCGGGGTGTAAGGTTGCCCATAGAGCATATCCCTCGCACCCCGACTGACCCTGGGCCATCTCCGGTTTCGAGATGGCCCCCTCGGGTTTGGGAACCACGGTGTCCCCGTCTTGCCCCGGTTTGGGGGAGGGGCGCTAGTCGCCCCACCGTCCCGGCCTGCTTCTGCTGGGGTGACAGGCGGCCTCACCTGCCACCCCCAGGCCTGCGCTCATGGAGGACGGAGGTCGTTAAGCGACCTCCGGCGCCTGAGTCGCCTGCGACGCGAGGCGAGCGTGTTGCGGGCTCGGCGGGCCGGGAGGGTTCTGAACCTCTCCCGGGCGCGCTCCGCCATCTCCTTCGCGAGCATCACATGCTCGCAGAAGGAGGTGGCGGCGGCCCACGCGCTCGCGCTCCGCACCATTGCCGCAATCATGCTGCCGAGCGAGAGGACTCCCACCCCGATGGCTGCCACGAGGTCACGCCTCGGCACCTCCCACGCCGGGCAGTCCGCCAGCGTGTGCAGCCCTGAGTCCTCGCTCGCGTCACAGTGATGACACTCAGGCGTTGGCTCCTTCCTGATCCGATGCAGGTGGTCCCCGAAGCACCCCTTCCCGGAGATCACCTGCGTCAGTCGGTACGAGAGGCTTCCGTGTCGCCTCTCTAGCCAATCCTCCATGATGGGCCTTACCGCCGCTATGGCGGCGTGCCCTGCGCTTGGTCGCCCAAGTCGTTCCTTCCACTCCACCACGATGTCCTGGCGGAGCTGGGACTGCATGGCCTCGATTTCTCGATGCTCGGGGTTCAGTCCCTGCTCCCGCGCCTCCTTTCGCCACTGGTACAGTTGCGAAAGGGCTCTCGCCTCCAGGTCCCATGGCGGAGTTCCGGCAAGGAGACTCGCCGCCTCGAAGGAGATCGTGCGGTACCCGCGGATGACCCTGATGGCCATCACTCGCTGCGGAGCGCGCAGCATCCGCACACTTCCGGCCTTCAGGGCCTCCGCCCATATTGGGCCATGGACCGCACGATCCCCGCGTAGAGTCTCCTGCAGGAGTCATCGGGCCCCTTCATGTTGGGCAGCAGCCGCGCCAGAGCGAGAGCTGTGCCCTTCAGTTTGGGGGCCAGACTTCGGATGTGCTCTCCGAAGTCCCATCGGCCGTCGAGCACGAGCCCCAAATATTTCATTTGGGGCTTGATGCCGATGCGATTACCTCCCACGATGAGACTGGATCCCTCAGGTGGCTTGCTCCGGGGCCCATGAAAGAACAGGGCCTCGGTTTTATGCAGGGCCACCTCGAGACCCAGCCGCCGGATCCGCTCCACGACTTGGGCAACCGCGGTCGTGGCCTTCAGGGTCGCTTCGCGGTATGTCGCTCCGCACGCCGTCACGAGCGTGTCGTCCGCGTAACACGTGACGGCGGCACCGTCTGCGAGCTCACCGCGAAGCACCCAGTCGTATCCGATGTTCCACAGGAGCGGCCCCAGGACCGATCCCTGTGGAACACCGCACGACATCTCACGCCGGCCGAGACCGGTCACGGTTGGGTAGAAGACGGCTCTCTCCGTCAAATACGCCCCGACTATGCGGCGGAGGTAGAGAGGCACTTCGTGATACACGAGCGCCTCCCTAATGCAACTCCAGGGCAAGGTGTTGAACGCGTTGGCGATGTCCAGGGACACCGCCAACATCACCTCACCCCGGGCTACTGCATCCTCCGCCAGAGCCCTCACGCGCATGATGGCATCCACGGTGGAGCGCCTCTGGCGGAAGCCATATTGGCCATCCGCCAGGTCCGGCCCCACTCTTGAGAGGTGCTCGACGAGGCGCTTCGCAATTACTCTTTCAAAGAGCTTGCACACCTCGTCGAGCAACACTATGGGCCGGTAGGCGGACGGTGAGTCCGCCGGGCGCCCCTCCTTTCGGATGAGGACCAGTTTCCCCGTCTTCCACAATTTCGGAAACTGGCCCCGCTCCAAACATGCGCTGAGAAGCCCTCTCAGTCGGGGCTCGAGAGCGTCGTCGCCTAGAGCTAGGACCCACGCTCGGCCTGGAATGCCGTCGGGTCCCGGGGCGGTGCGTTTGGCTCTCAGCCTTCTCACCGCCAGCTCTAGTTCTACCCAAGTGACCTCGGGCACGTCGTCGTCAACCACGTCGGGCACCATTGGCAACCGAGGCGGAGTCATCTGCGGTGGAACATGTTCCACCGCCCGCGCTGGGAACAGGGAGCTAACAACTCCTCCAAGCAGCTCCGGCTGGAGACACTGGGTCAACGGCGGGGCCTTGGGGCGCAGTTTTCCCCTTACCATTAGGTAGGGCCGCCCCCAAGGGTCCCGCTCCAGCGTCTCCAGCAGTTCGCAGCGGGCCTCCTTTTTGGCCCGCCTTATCTCTGCTCGGAGGGCACCTCTGGCCTCCCTGTATCCCTGGTACAACTCCGCCTCTCGGGCCTCCGCATCTGCGGGGCGGCGACGCCTCCTACGGAATCGGGCCCACCGGCGGTGCGTGATCACGCAGGCCCGTCTGAGCCTCGCGATCTCCGACGACCACCAGTAGACCTGACCCCTCGGATTATAGGGCGGAGCCCTAGGCATCGCCGCGTCGCAGACACGGGTCATGGCCTCCCGGAACCACTCCGCCTCATCGTCTACGTTGACAGGCCTGTCCGGCGCAGAGGCCCAGGCCTGTACGATGGCGGCTTCCAGGAGGAGCTCCCGATCTAGTCGCTTAAGTGCCCAACGTGGCTCGGGTGGAGCCGGTGTGGCCGGCGCATCGCTCGCGGGGGCGGAGACGTCAAACCGAATATATCGGTGATCCGAACTTGTCTCCTCCCCCAAAACGACACGCCAGCCCTGAACACGTCGCGTCAACGAGGGACTCGCGAACGAGATGTCCACGATTGAACTGGCCCTCGAGGTCACGAACGTAGTATTATATGTACCTATTTACAAAAAAAAAGGATACAAGTATGTTTATCCGCATTCTAGAACCCATGTAACATGCAGCTTAGTTTGGGTATAGATGGCGCTGTGTAATATGTCCTAAAATATTTATTTATCTGTTTAATGTATGATGTTCGCGTAAACTATAGACAATATCAACCATATGTATTTACAAATAAAATCTATAAAAAAGTATATAGCTATATTTACCCAATTCTAGGATCAATATTAGTAGATACGCTTAATTTGAACCTGGATGACGCTGTATGATAGATCCCACAACACTTATTTTATTTATTCATTTAATCATAAAAATAGCACTCGCTTCCTTTTGCTCGATATCGTTCTTTGTATCGAGCGAAAGACCAACTAGAGTTTCAGAAGTGCAAAAAAAATGTTACCTCTACGTTTTTCAAATAAACACGAAACATCTTCACACCTATACAAAGCGTACATAATTAATTTAACCAATATTACCTGCTTACGCATCCCCAGCTTGAGCTGACCTTTGCATCACTTCAGTTCAATCGTATCTGCGCCTCGCTATATCTGCAGGCTATAAAGCTATAGATAAGGCACGACCCTAAGTGGTCCGACGGCCAGCAACAACACTTCAGTTTGTACCAGGATTTACCTAACTGGGGGGATACCAGATCTAAGAAATATTGGATGAGTCATAAAAAAAAAATTAACAATTAGTATAGTTTTCATTCAATTAAATTGTGGTTAGATATTACATAACTCTCTTCTGTACAAGTGTCAAGTAATCTGACTATAATTTATCTAATATAAAGATAGAAGGTGCCACCTTAATAAAAAAAGAAGAAGAATATAAAGATAAGAAAATTATTCGTGTCACACGAATCTCGTGTGTGCTTATTATCGAACTCATTCAAAACGGCTAGACCGATTCTTATGATATTTTGTAGGTCTGCAAATACGTTGTGAGCTATTTTTTATATCCCTAAGTGAACGGTACCGGAACTTCACGTGGGTGGAGCCGCGGGCAATAACTAGTTTACTATAGTTACAATGGGTAAGTCCATTGCAAAAAATTAGAGGTTTAATTCATCAAATATGAAAGAATATATGTGGAAGGGCACAGCTTATTCTAAACTAACTGCGTCCCATGTCAATGTATGAGGACAACCAGCTGTTCCTGAGATTAGCGAGTTCAACCAAACAAA
Source organism: Cybosia mesomella (assembly GCA_946251805.1). Taxonomy (NCBI): domain Eukaryota; kingdom Metazoa; phylum Arthropoda; class Insecta; order Lepidoptera; family Erebidae; genus Cybosia; species Cybosia mesomella. The sequence goes on from OX276392.1 coordinate 10,686,305, forward strand.
CAAACTCTTCAGCTTTATTATATTAAGTATAGATGTACAGAACCCACAGTGCGCTAGTTCGACTCACACTTATTTTTAGGGTTCCGTACCTCAAAAGGAAAAAACGTAACCCTTATAGGATCACTTCGTTGTCCGTTCGTCCGTCCGTCCGTCGGTCCGTCCGTCTGTCAGGACCGTTTTTCTCAGGAAAGCGTGGAGGTATCAAACTGAAATTTATATCTAAAACTCAGGTCTACTGTCCCTTGGAGCTGTGAAAAAATCAAACTTCTAAGCCAAAGCAATCAAAAGATACAGCCGTTTATGCCGCAAATTTTCGAAACTCGCATGGGAATCAAAACCTACAGGGTACTTCCCGTGAACTTAGAATCTTGAAATTTGGTACGAAGTAACGTCTTATAAAGGAAAAATTGCGAAAGCTGTAAATTTTTAGTAACATCATATATTCATGGTGGTAGAGTCAAGCAACAGTCATTTTGGCCGTTGCATGAATGGGCCGACTCGACCGGGGAAGCACCACCCTCTCACAGAATATCGACGCCAAGTAACAGTATTTGAACTGTTGCGTTCCGTTTGGTGAGTGAGAGTGCCGGAGCCCAAACTCCTTTCCCATCCCCTCACAAACTCCTTTCCCATCCCCTCCCAAACTCCTTTCCCATCCCCTCCCAAACTACTTCCCCATCCCCTCCCAAACTCCTTTCCCATCCCCTCCCAAATTTCTTTCCCATCCCCTTTCCTTTACAGGGTCGGCAGCGCGAGTGTGACGCCACTAGTGTTGCACACGTCTATAGGCCGCGGTAACCGCTTCCCATCAGGTGGGCCGTGTGCTTCTCTGCCACCTTAGTGGTATAAAAAAAAAAAAAAATAATAATAATAAAAAATATTTTTGAAAATTTTAAACTTTACTTATCAAAGCATCGGTAGCTCAGTGGTTAAGGAGTCGGCAAAACGATCGAGAGTTCCCGGGTGCGAATCCTGACTATTACACTACTGACGTCGTGACAACACTCCTAACACAAGCAATACATCTTATCTGGGGGTATTAGGGAAAATAATAGTAGTTTTAGTTACTAATGTTCTTTGGAATTTGGGGGAGGCCTTTGCCCAGTAGTGAGACAAAATTGAATAACAAATTCTTTAAAAATAGATAACAAAATATTATGTATAATTCATAGATTATCTGGCCTGGCCGTACTTTGACTTCAAATTTAGTAGAGAGCTTGCTGAACGATATTCAAATACCCATGACAACAAAAGACAACAATTAAGTTTAAGTCGAGGATCAACGAACAAACTTCAGCTTAACTCGAAGTTACTTACTAGGATTAGAATATTCTAATCACATATCCAATAATGTAACACGTTAATTTAATACCTATATTTAACATAAACTGTATCTTTAATGGCGTCGTAAAATTGAACATAACATAACTTCACGCCTGTATGCCCGAAGAGGTGTATTACACACCCGCGATTCGCCAGTTATGTTTAGGTCCCAATGTAATAGGGGGCGAGCCTATTGCCATCTACCGGGCCGATAATAAACATTTGAAAAAAAAACCTAAAAATTGTATCAGGCCATCATGGAACCCTAGGCAGATAAATCGTATTGTGAAGTCGATTACTGATACCTCAGGGGATGATAATGTTTGTTGCCACCGGTGACCGCTTACCATGTGCATGGTTGCCACCTTAACAGTTAAATGTAATAATAAAATTATTCATATAAAAGAAATAACAAAGTGAGACAGCAAATGAAATAAAATCGTGGAATGATTTAAAAATAACAGTCTCATTGAATTTATGCACCCCGGTTTTCACATTGTAAGCAGTGAATATGCAATCGGGATAAGCGCTATGATGATGATGATATATTTTTATAATCTGTAGAGGATCTGTTCTTTTATCTATGAAAAATAAATGATATTCCATAAATTTAATAAAGAAAGTGGCCAAGTGCGATTCGGACTCGCCCATGAAGGGTTCCGTAGCAACATGTAACATAATAATGTCTTTTTTAATTTTTATATTTGAGTTGATTGAATGAAAGGTAAATTGCGGTTTACGATTTATGACGTAAAAAAACTACTTACTAGATCTCGTTCAAACCAATTTTCGGTGGAAGTTTACATGGTAATGTACATCATATATATATTTTTTTTGTTTTATCATTCTTTTATTTTAGAATTTACAAGGGGGGGGGGCACATTTTACCACTTTGAAAGTGTCTCTCGCGCAAACTATTCAGTTTAGATAAAAATGATATTACAAACCTCAATATAATATTTGAAGACCTATCCAAAGACGGGTTTGATATAAAAAAACATTTTTAAGTTTCAGTTCTAAATATGGAGTACCCCCAAAATTTATGTTTTTTTTTTCTATTTTTGTGTGAAAATCTTAATGCGGTTCACAGAACACATCTTCTTACCAAGTTTCAACAGCATAGTTCTTATAATTTCGGAAAAAAAGTGGCTGTGACATACCGACGGACAGACAGACAGACATGACGAGTCTATAAGGGTTCCGTTTTTTGCCCTTTGGCAACGGAACCCTAAAAATAGCAATTAATATGCTTTTCCTATAAATTGAATTCAAAACATCTAGGGTGCGACTAGATCCCGCTACGTGTACCAGTACCCTTTTAAGGTAACCCTAGTACCCCTAGTATTAACATACTCTGACCAGATAAACCTGAACACGTCCTGGATATTCGAAATTCTCCTATATATACGTCTACGGGCGACACTAGAGACACCTACCAAAATTCTTACAACCAATTCTATTACTTTGTACATACATACATACATATATACAAGTACAGGTGAAGTTAATAAAAGTATATTAACAATTATTAATTTATACCTTCTCCCTACTTTCATAGCACGCTGACCATAAATACCGGAGTGATCGCAGACACCAGATACAGCTTCGGCCCCTGACGATGCATCGGGAGGCACTTTACCCTACCACCTTAGGGGCGTAGTCAATATTGGTATTATAAGTAAATTTATGTGTGTATTATAGAATTATAAGGCATTGAAAATAATGTCTTATGATTTAAGTAGGTAGGTATTTCTCAAGTTGTTAAGTCGGCTCCCGCGGCTTCGCCTGCATAGAATTCTGTTCCCGTTCTCACTTTCAGTGGGAACCTATTACAGAGATAAAAGCAGTTCGTTTGTTATTTCAGTCTATAATCTATCCTTGTACCAAATTTTAGTAGGATAAGTTCAGCCGTTGGAGCGTGCTTGAGTAACAAACATCCAAAATCTTTACAAAATTTCACATATATAATATTAGTAGGATAGTAATATTGTTGTTTGACTAGAATTATCTTATTGATTTTTGACTATTTTCCTGATGATGGAAAAATCTCGGACACCATGAGCAGTAGCCTGAGCGCGACAGGTGGGGCTACCCCGTCGTCCTAGCGGGACAGACCTAAGGTGGAGGAAGGCATAGCACATCACGGCCGCCCGTTGTAGGTGGCCAATAGCTACGTTTTTCGGTTTCACGTAAAAGAAGGCGAAACTATTACCCTTAGCCAGGCACTATTTGGGTGAACTGTTCTCTGTTTATAAATTGCTTCAATGGTTAGGGAAGTCGATTTTCATCACTGTAGGGGCTGTCCCCACATAGTTGTGACAATCTACTAATCTCCTATGTTACTTATCTTAAAGGAATGTAAAGTGTCATAAGATGAGCTACGATTTATGGCTAGGTTAAGCCAAGAAATTCGACTTAACGATCGCCTGGGTGCCCGGACATGAGGACAACATGGCCAACGAGACAGCTGACAAACTAGCCAGAGACGGCATTGTTAAAAACTTAATAGGGCCGGAGCCCTAGCTCCCAATTTTGCACCGAATATCCAAGGGAGTAATCAGCTGCAGTATCACAGCAGAAACTAACTGAAGATGGATATCATCGACAGGCATGAGACAGTCGAAGATCTTCATCAAGGGCATCGACAAGAAAAAGACGAGCCAACTGACCAAACTCTCAAGAGGAAACATGAGGCTCGTCATAGAAGTTATAACAGGACACTGTAGACTAAACAGTGCTCGGAGTTAAGACTGACCCCAATTGCCCGGAGTACATGGAGACAGAAAAGACCAGTTTCCACCTACTGGCCGAGTGTTCCATGTACTCACTAATTAAGTAGGAACTTCATGGTGAAGGTCGTGGTCTCTGAAGGGAGCAAGTGGCACGCCGCCGCCTCTTTCTGCGAGCAGGTAATGCGCGTGAAAGAGACGCCGCAGATTCGTCTACGCCCAGGACTACCGACCTCCATGATCGGGGCCTGAGGACGGCAGACGGCGGGTGTAATGTTGCCCATAAAGCATTTCCCTCGCACCCTGACTACTCTGACTATCTCCGGTTTCGAGATGGCCCGCTCGGGTTTGGGAACCACGGTGTCCCCATCTTGCCCCGGTTTGGGGGAGGTGTGCTACTCGCCCCGCCATCCCGGCCTGCTTCTGCTGGGGAGACAGGCGGCCTCACCTGCCACCTCCAGGGCTGGGCCCATAGAGGTGCGCCAGAGTCGCCTGCGACGCGCGGCGAGCATGCTCGGCGGGCAGGGAGAGTTTTAAATCTCTTCCGGACGCGCTCCGCCATGTCCTTCTCGAGCATTACATGCTTGCAGAAGGAGGCGGCGGTGGCCCACACGCTCGCGCTCTGCACCATTGCCGCAATCATGCTGCGAGCGAGAGGACTCCCACAACAATGGCTGCCACGCGGTCACGCCTTGGCGCCTCCCACGCCGGGCAGTCCTCGCTCGCGCTGCAGTGATGGCACTCAGGCATTGGCTCCTTATCTCCGAAGCTCCACTTACCGGAGATCACCTGCGTCAGTCGGTACAAGAGGCTTCCAGCTATACACCCCATACACCCTTAGGCTAACATAGCCCTCTTCTAATATACGCCGTAGCACCCGGTTCTCTGTCTTCCACATCCAATCTATCCCAGTCTTAGCGCAATAGATATCTTTAATTCACCAATTAGCAAATGGATAAGATCCACCATCTGGGTCCTCCGCATTATGAATGACTTACTGTGAATGTTCAAAATTGTGAAAAAAATACAAAATATTTCATACAATTTATATAAAAAGTAACCTTCGTTTCGCATATTTTTAACAAAAATTTTGCGAGTACCTAATAATGAGCATGCCATTCTTTATGAAAAAAATTAAATTACGAACAGAATAAAAACTTTATAAGATAATATTTTATTTATAAAAATATGAGAACAGACTTGGTTATTATTCTGTTTATTAGTATTGTGCTCAATTTACCTTTCATTTTTACATTGTTGTTCATTCAACGACAAGGTCGACGAGGTATACAATGTTAAAATTTTTAGTAGTTTCATTGCACGAGGGGGTCGGGGTATGGCGGGCCTGCAAGGCCCGCGGGGGGGGGGGGGAGTCGCTCCAGGTGCCCTCTGCTGTTATCAGAGTCCCAGAGGCCCAGGGTCAGTCGCAGTGCGAGGGATATGCTCCATGGGTAACCTTACACCCCGGCGTCTGTAGACCCGAGACGGCGTGCGGTTTTAGTCGGTTCAAGCCCGACATAACCGCCCCCGCTGGCCGGCGGGGGGGTATCCGAAGGGATTTCCGCACAAAAAAAAAAGGTATACATTTTAGTAGTATAACAAAAAAAAAAAAATTTTTGGATCTACGATAAGAATGGTGGTTTAGTATGTCTTCTTTCGAAAGAAAAATCTAATTTTCGATTGAAGGTCCTTTATAAACGAGATTCTGTAATTTTTTATAAATTAAATTGGCATGCCATGGACCCTCGCTCGGCGCGGTCTCAAGCCCTGAAGGCTCCCACAATGATAGCTGTCATGAGGTCGCGGCGCTGTGGATGGGTCCCGGTCCCCTATCCACTAACACTTGATTAAAGTTTGTTATATTTTGTAAATTTTTTATTCACAGGTACTTTACTACTGAATGTAGCTTTAAGACCACCCAATATTTAATTCCTTGCTGCTACAATGTTCCTAGAAAAACTTTAAGTAACAAGTAAGTCTCAAGCGCTCGTACACAAAAACCAGATATAGTGAAGAAACTTTATGCTAAACCGAATGCACTAGCTGTCGCCGGCAAACGCCTAGAGTGCGGCATGACTTGAATACCAAATTACTAACAAATGCATACCTAGTACTACATTACAACACCCTGACACCGCAAAAATACAACTTATTGCACATATCTTAAATAACATCAATGCTTGAAGCTTATGTTTATCTACAACCCATACATATGTAATGAAATCAAGCAATGGAACGTCAACAGAATGAAATAGCAGCACTGTGTCGTGCGGATACGTCATTGTAACGGTTTGTATCCCATTTCGAATTCCTAACGCGTAATGGGTGTAAACAAAGAGATTATTACGAGCAGATGCAATTAACATCAAAAAGATACAATGAAAGACCTGGGTTTTAAAAGTTTTATGACTGAATACCGCTTTAAAAGCCGTCGTTGGCAAAATTGGTGTAGTTCCGTGTGTAGAACGTTTCTGACAGACGAAAGAAGTGATAAGAATCTATAATTTCTTTTGGTTTAGCTGAGTGTTACAACAGGCTGTATGGTGTGAAATGCAGAACGGGACTTGCCTGTTTAAACCGTTGGCAGATAAAGCCTGTGAGTAAAAATGGGCTACTCCAATCTCGGCAGAGCATCAGTTGGAAGCAGCGACATCTTCTGCATAGATAGGACGAGGGGCGTTGCCACTTCTGTTGTCCAAGGTGCACCACGACAATGTTTTCTAGCACAGCACTCCACGGTCAGTACAACATGGTCGTAACCTCAGGTAATTGGAAGGGATATATATCCATAAACGCTCTCATTACTGTTAATATTATTGTATATTATGGAACGCGCAGATCTAAATACGTTACCAAGTCTGAGAGCTTAAAAAAACAAAGAAAATTGTAGATACAATAAATATATTATCAGTTAGAATAATTACACTCATAAACAACATTTATTTAAGAATATAAAAAGCATGAAATCCTCATAAATGACTGTCTGTGCTGCTATCCACTATCTGGGGATTACGCGCCATTTTATAATGATTTATGTACATCCATCGAGTTTAATAACAACATAGAAAAACAGAGGAGCGCACAATGTTGCTAATGCTTACACTTATTTTACAACGTAATAAATAATTTTAAGGTATACAAACAAAATGAATGCCTAGTAAATATTGAAACAGTTTAATTATATTAAAGAAATCTGATCTTTTTTTTTAATTATCCTACTGTTTGTTGTTAAGCATCCTATACGCCTGTAAACAATTCGATGATGATTAGGTTTTTTTTTTATATTCTTGGAAATTTGCCATAAAAAGCTCGGAAAATAGCAATAAAAATAGTTTTACTTAATTTTTTTTTATATTCGATATTCGGTAGGAATCTTGTAAAATGTCTCGTAAGGAACCCTGTAAAATAGGTTAGGAGAAGGATGAGGAAGATGAAAATGGTAGATAGAAAGGGAAGTAACACCTACGTCACTCTCACAAACCGTACAAAATGAAGCATAGTGCTACTTGACGTCGATAATTTTCAATTTTCAAAAATAATATGTAAGGTCATATTTTTCACAACAACGAGGTAAACAATGACTGCCCTATCTCTTTAGGCTCACGTAGGGGCTGCTTGCTGTCAGCCCCTGAAATAGTGCCTAGTTGCTCCCTTCTTACGTACGACTTAGCATTAGTGAAATGTAGGTCTTAATATACCTCTGTCTACCTCTTCGAGGGTAAAAGTGACAACATTAAGTTTTCCTGGAACTTTCGGAGTACCGTTAGCACACATCTTAAATCGTTATTGGAATTAATTTTATAATACTTGTATTAACCACAATAGGACTGCAACTCTTCGATGGAACAGGGCTTGTTGCAGCATTCGTCGACAACGAAGCGTTTACCCTTTGAGGGGAGTAGGAACGACTTGGCTTTGTATTGGGGCCAGAGTAAACCGTACTGCGGTTCGTCTTGATCCTTGTAGTATGGGTCAATTGAATCTGAAAAGGAAAAGAGTCGTTTAGTACTGTTGTAGTACGCTACGAAATTGCTACGAAATTGGCTACGAATTTCTTTGCAACTGCATTAGTAACTAAAAAGGACTTAAATATATAAATGGCAAACTTATGGCAACCGGCACCGACATTTAACAGGACTATATTTCATATTTTTTTAGAATCGGCGCAACATTCACTCCCTTACTGGCTCTATCATATTGCACATCCTTCCTTCTTCTCTTAAGTCTTACTTTCTTCTTGTAGCTGTTCAAGGTAATTCAAGTTAAATTCGAATATGTATATTTGCATTGGTCTGAGTGTATTGAAATAAAGTTATGTAATACTAACTGTTGCTGCAGCTCCGCTCACGTGGTATACTGATCCCGTTACCGCAATCCGTGGAAATCTATTCCGGGGATAAAAAGAAGCCTATGTGTCATTTCAAACTATAATCTATCCCTGGACTAAATTGCAACCAGATACGTTCAACTATTTGAGCGTGATTAAGTAACAAAGATCCATACATTAGTAGGAAGTGGTATAATGTTTTCAAGATAGTTATAGTGGTCAAAAATATATTAATCTGCCCGTAATTAAAAACACACATAAAAACATCCATAGGCTAGTATAATTTCGTCGGCCAATACCCAACGTGGCGGGAACACATCGCTCTCCGTACTCCTCTGCTTTCAGAGGAGACAGGATGAGCGATGCTGTTAGTGGTGAGATGGCCCAGGGTCAGCCGGGGTGCGAGGGATATGCTCTATGGGTAACCTTACACCCCGGCGTCTGAAGACCCGAAACGGCGTGCGGTTTTAGTCGGTGCAAGCCCGACATAACCGCCCCCGCAGGCCGGTGGGGGGGTATCCGAAGGGATTTCCGCATGATAAAAAAGAAAAAAAAAAAAAAAAAGGCTAGTATAATTTATTGCTATTAAGTACACCGTATATTTGCCAACTAGCTTTATAAAAAATAACACTCCCTCAAGTGCTTAGATCCAGTTTGCATTAAACAGTGACGGATCGTAGTCGACTCAAGTAACAAATCGTTCTTCTCAGTTGAGTTTTATAAATGGCCGCACCAGATAACCAGATGCTACGCCGTTGTGTATTCTTATAAATTAAGCAGATAATTAATGAGTCCTACTGGACTCCTGATATCTGAAATATCATCTTACGCTTTATGCGTTTCAAGAACATAATTTTATACTTCTTTTAGGAAACACGGTGATTTTATAGCCTGTGAAGTCGAAACGAGGTTACTAGGTAAATATATAGTAAGTTGATTACGTTTGCAAACTAACTAATTCCATATATTATTTACCCTCACCTCATTAATCTGTTTCGTCAATCTTCTTCCATCTATCATATCTACGTATCCGTACCATCTAAGCAATCTTTTCTTTATCTTTGTGTCTACCTTCCTAACCTTCTCCTTCACAACGTTCCCTTATCAAGCTTTTCCTCATTCGGCCTATTAATGTCACTCCAGTTATACTCCTCACACTTCTCATTTCCACAGCATTCAGTTTATCATATTATAATCATCATGCTCCTACGGTCACACCCAACATTCACTACCATACAGAAGTGTGGGGCCGAGCACTCCTCTATGTACAGCCAGACTTGCCTATATACCTAGTCAGATCATAAGTATTGTCACACAGTAAAAACTTTTCTTTTAGAATGCTGGCCACAAAAAAGTTTATTGAATTCGAATTTCGAATTGTTCATGAAAATAAAAATGTATACTTTTTAGAATTTTACTCATTTTTAAATATGGAGTGGACGCTTAAAGAAGACCGTGTTGCAGTTATTGCGTTGCATCGTTGCGGTTACGCGCCAATTCAAATTTTTGACGTACTGAAAAATTTGAATATAACCAAAAGATTCGTTTATCGTACCATCAAACGATACAATAAAGACTCTAGTGTAGATGACAGGTCAAGAAGTGGTCGCCCTCGGTCTGTTAGGACTCCAGCAGTGATAAAAGCTGTGAAGGCGCGAATTCAAAGAAATCCCAAACGTAAGCAGAAACTGTTGGCCCTTCAGATGGGGTTAAGCAGAACCACGGTGAAAAGGGTGTTAAATGAAGACTTAGGGCTTCGGGCATATCGAAGAAAAACAGGACATCATTTAAATGCTCGTCTAATGAACCTGAGACTGAAGAGATGCCGCGCTTTGTTGAAGCGGTACGCGGGGAAAAAAATATCAGGTAATTCTTTTTTTGGATGAAAAAATTTTTACCGTAGAAGAGAGCTACAACAAACAAAATGATAAGGTGTACGCACACAGTAGTGAAGAAGCAAGCAACCGTATTCCGTGTGTCCAACGAGGTCATTTTCCATCCTCGCTCATGGTATGGTTGGGAGTTTCTTATTGGGGCTTAACAGAGGTACATTTTTGTGAGAAAGGTGTAAAAACGAATGCAGTTGTGTATCAAAATACAGTCCTGACGAACCTTGTGGAACCTGTTTCTCATACCATGTTCAATAACAGGCACTGGGTATTCCAACAAGATTCGGCGCCAGCTCATAGAGCGAAGAGCACACAAGACTGGCTGGCGGCGCGTGAAATCGACTTCATACGGCACGAAGACTGGCCCTCCTCCAGTCCAGATTTGAGTCCGTTAGATTACAAGATATGGCAACACTTGGAGGAAAAGGCGTGCTCAAAGCCTCATCCCAATTTGGAGTCACTCAAGACATCCTTGATTAAGGCAGCCGCCGATATTGACATGGACCTCGTTCGTGCTGCGATAGACGACTGGCCGCGCAGATTGAAGGCCTGTATTCAAAATCACGGAGGTCATTTTGAATAAACTTTATTGTCATAAGAATCTATGTTTTGTTAAGTTCATTTTGGTATATAAATGGTTACATAATGAATAAACTTGTTTCAATTATTTTATATTAAACATGTGACAGAATTTATGACCTGACTGTGTAGATACTTTCGGGCTACTCATAAAGATTTGCATCACCCCGTTCACTTGATTTCCTGCCATCACTCTTCTATAATTATCATTATCATACTTTCCATATCTCGTAAACTTAGAACCCAAATACACAAACTCTTTCACTTTGTCATACTTTCTTTTCTTTCAAAAACCATCACTTTTGTCTTATATTTACTCATTCTTTTGCTATTAAGGGCATCATGCATAATATTGACCATTGCCAGCAGCTCCTCCTCCGATGATACATAGTCAACATATGTACAAATCGCGGCGTTACCGCTAAAATCAATTTCTTACAGGCAACCTTTGGATGGGCATGAATTTGCACTTATTAATGTGATATTAATAACGTCAAATGGGTTAAATATTGTTCATTTACATATGATTAATATTAAATAAATGACAATGTCAACTAGGATATATACCGCAAGCAAAGAATAAAGAAACTAAGATAATATATTATATAGTAGTTTTAAAATTTTAGTTTGGTTACTGCCGCTTTTAATTTCACGTGCCTGTACAAATATCATAAAACTGTGTAACTGTAGCTTAATAATAATAACAAATTCAGCTAAATACTATTAATGGTTGACAAATCATTCACAAACGCATGCCTGAGACTCTACCTACACCGGAGGGAGAAAGAAGTGAGTTGAGTATATTATGTATGTATGCATTATTATCATTTATAATAGTGGCCTTCATTCTTTAGTTCATTCACTTCACTTATAGTTTACCGAATGGCGGGGTGTCGTATCAATTTGACTTACGAAGTTTCAAATCGATACTTATTTCATGGACATTATCAAAAGCGAACGATTTGTTTCAAGGCCTTAGTCTGCGGCACTTTAGCTCGATGACGATTAATTTGACTAAAATGACAAAGCGTACGTCCTGCTCTCAATATCATCTATAGAAGTTGGTTAAAATTGACTTCCAAAATTTCACCTAAACTAACATAACATAACATCGTAAGAAATGAGCACGTTTGTTGTCTATACTATTCGACTAATATTATAAATGTGTAAGTTTGTATAGATATTTGGTGTACAGGCATAGATGATAGTCTGAAATAACACATAGGCTTATTATCCCTAGAATAGGTACCCGTGGGTTGCGGTGATCAGAACTTCACGCGAGCCAAAGAAATACCCAGTGTATATAATAAGAATAGTTAAACTAAACTTACTGTACATCGTTGCTCCTGACCTCTTCTCAATGTTAGCCACAGAGCAATACATCGCTATCGCCCTCGCCAGGTTTCTTCCACAGTATTTTTCACCATGCCCGTAGGACATGGAAACTACCAACAAAATCAGCACAACGGCTTGCTGGGGACTCATCTGCGAATTAGCAACGGGTTTCATAATTGTTATTGATTTCCATGTGACCGATTTACAAGACCGATTTAGAAGATGAAATTATTTAAAACTTAATCCTACTTCCTATTATCCTATCCTAACTATCCTATCCTACTATCTTACTATCCTATCCTACTATCTTACTATTCAATCCTACTTCCTACTGTTCTACTTCCTACTAATCCTACTAATATTATAAATGTGAAAATTTGTGAAGATCTTTGGATGTTTGATACTCATTCACACTGAAACGGCTCAACGGACCTGGCTGTTTTTTTTTATAAGGATAGGTTTTAAAAAATCTACTAGACGCTTTATATCCTTGGAATAGGTTTCCACGGGTTGCATGAACGAGATCAGAATTATATCAGCGCGAAACCGCAGGCAGCAGATGGTTAAATCATAATTTCAGACTACACCCATTAACAAGAAGTTATAACTTAAAGATTCAAGTAACATATAAATGACTTGCATCATCCTGCGGTTTTACCCTCGTTAAAGTAAACATAACATAATCAGAGGACACGTATTCATTATACTACCGAACTGAACCTACTGCTAGTTCAAAGACAACAGCTTAATTGAAGTTGCACATTTGCTACCGAACACCTTAAGAACGGCCAGGAACCTCGTCTAGAGGCGGGACACGTGTCGTTAGTTTGACTAACATACAATTACTAAGTTACGCTTCTTGTTCACTTGTGGCACTTGTAATGACTTGACATCATGGTTTTAGAAGTTTTTTCTTTCTCTTCATTAAGGTTTTACGAACATATATGTATTATATATATGAGTCCTATCGTACCTTTAAGATATACTTAGCTACCTTAAAAACCGTAATATTGCAAATTTAAATTGACTATTAGCACCTTCAGAGTTAGGTGTACGCAATGTTTGTTGAAAGATCACTACATCATATATACCTAAATTTAGCTCCTTAATGACTCCTCTCTGGCAGACTGTTATATAGCACATTCCGTAAATATGTATAGGACATATTCTACGGGCCTTGGTTTTTAAACATAATGTTAACAAAACTAGTCTTAGAAGTTCAATAGTTGAAGGTAGGTACTGTAGCCTATTAGCTAAAGCGTCGGACTTCTGATTGAGAATTCGAAAGTTTGGACACCAGTCGTGTGCACCTAACTCTAACATAAGCAATTATTTAGTTTAGATGGAGTGTTATCGAGAGAGTTTACACGTAAATTTTAAATATTATAGTTGAGTAAACTTACCTTTGCTAGTGCCTTGAGTTCCCAGGAACACGTACCAGAATCGAATGTGCCAAATCACGGCAAAATATCCCATTTTATACCCCTCTTAAATCATTAATATTCAACGTGTCAATACTGTACAATACCGTGCTTAATGAAATGTGATGTGACCTTCAAAAGCTCTGAAGGGTTAAGCAGCGCTTTGATTTTCTCACCTCTATGTCAAGTGACAAGGTGTTACAAGGGTTATCGGAAGATTTACTCACTTGTTCTTACAACATACGGTGTCTACCGTTTATTAACGATGGTACGACGTACTGGATATTTTGTCAAAGTTTAAAATAATTATAGTTAGATAGCGCAGATTAGGAACAAGCCAGTCTTATTTGTCACGTTGCAGATCTTGTAGGTATTTGACAGCTGGGGTGTATGTTGGGTAACCTCCTCGAGTGTCGCTCCGATTCCGATCCCGCTGCAGTCCGGGGGGAACGGAATCGGAGCGGCCGGTACACCCTGGGCGGCGGTCAATGGCTTCCCCTTCACCCCTTCATAGGGTTGGCATTGATCGTCGGCCAATACCCAACGTGGCGGGCACATATCGCTCTCCGTACTCCTCTGCTTTCAGAGGAGACAGGATGAGCGATGCTGTTAGTGGTGAGATGGCCCAGGGTCAGCCGGGGTGCGAGGGATATGCTCTATGGGTAACCTTACACCCCGGCGTCTGAAGACCCGAGACGGCGTGCGGTTTTAGTCGGTGCAAGCCCGACATAACCGCCCCCGCTAGCCGGCGGGGGGGTATCCGAAGGGATTTCCGCACGATAAAAAAAAAAAAAAAAAAAAAACAAAAAAAAGGTATTTGACAGCTTTGTTTATGAAACAGTTTTGTTCGAAGTATGCGCACTTTCATATGTTTCTGTAGAGCTAGTCTCAAGTCTGTCTTATGACTGTCTTGTCAGTAATGAGCGCTCAGCCTTATTTATCACCACTAGTGTTTTCAATACTGGGAGCTCATAAAAATCATAATCAGCACAATCTTTCCATAAGTTTATTTAAGTTACGCTAGAAATAAAAAGTTCAGAAAGCTTTCTTTGGTACAAATGTAATTTATACGTATAGCATATTTTTCACATTTTGCTAATATCTTATTAATTTTAAAGGAATAGTGTCGGTTGGTATAAAGAGTCTCATGTGTATTTGACATTAAATCATTGTAGATTCTGGTAGGTGCTGTTCTAAAATTAGTAATTAATATATTACTTACGAGCTAGCGGCCCGGAATGCCCATAACATAAAAAGCATCTACTGCGAAAATCTCTAGTTTACAGATCCAGCGGTTTAGGCTCTGCGTTGTTGAATCAGTCGGTCTGACATCCAGTCGTTGTAAGTAATTTTATATTATGTATAGAAAATTACGTGACGTTTGCGATTTAATAATATTTCAGTCAAGCAGAGAGAATAGTCTTAACAAGAAAAGAAGAATTAGAAAGGTATCTTGCCAACAACGCTTTCACTCTCACGTTTTACTTAAATGTTTACTCTAATTATCAATTTATGTACACACATACGAATGTATTATATATTCACGAAGGAAACGCAGAGCTAGTATATCAACCTATATGTCTAAAGATTTAGATCGAATAAATCCGTTCCCACAGGGGGAACGCACAGGTAGATTTCGTGAAGCAATTAATATTATTTTTTAACATGTTTGTTTTTTTTTTCTCGAAAACGGTAACTTTTAGCGAAAAACTTTTCAGACATTTATTTTAGAGTTAAAAATGGCCTATCGATTAAATATGTTTCCTACTGCAAGAATGTTCACCGGTTAGAAGTTATGATTTTTTGCTCGAAAAATTTTGGTTTTTCCCCCCTCCACTTTTAGTTAAAGTTTTAATCTTATAGGTTTATAATTACAAGTTGTTGGTATTCATGTATACTATGGGATAAAATTATAACGGTTCGAATATCTTTCATGGAACGTGAAATTTTGAGGAAAACTGATTTCACAAATAGTGAGGCCCTGTCCCCTTAGGCCGGATTCCACCCGTTCACGAACTTAAACTAAGTTTATAAATCTTAAGGCTTTCACGGCCGGCGTTGCATGTAGAATATACTGCTTCCGGGCTGTTTGGCCGTGGTCCATCGGAAACTTGTACTCCAGACGTTTCGTCTATCACTGCGGTCGACATCTTCAGTGGTACACGTCGGGACGCCGTCGAGTGCGGAGAACCTTCCTCGGCGGCGAACTCGGTGCGACTGACTCAGTGCATGCATGCATGTCGACCGCAGTGATCGAAGAAACGTCTGGAATACAAGTTTCCGATGGACCACGGCCAAACAGCCCGGAAGCAGTATATTCTACATTAAACTAAGTTTACACCCAAGCAATTTTTGACCGCAGTTTGAAAGCGATCGGGGCAAAAATGCGACCGTGAGAGTGCCGCAAATTTTGGGAAGTGGAACCATACATACATATATATATATATATATAAACTTTTTGACCAGTGGTCATTTCGGACTCAGGAGGTCATAATTAGACCTCCTATGAAGATTTTTTTTTTAAATTCGACAGTAGTCAAGAAACCAATAGGTAGATCGATTTCATCGAAATCTACCTACAAAGAGAATATCTAGAACGGGACTTGAACCCGCGACCAGTCCCTTACAGGGGGAATGCTCTGACCAGCTGAGCTGAGATCTAGACACGTCCCAGATATTCGAAATTCTCCGATATATTATATACGTCACACTTATATAATATATCGGAGAATGCTTAAAAATTTAATCAAACCTATATTTCATTAACATATTTTAATCAGGCACTTTTTCATCGTATGTATGTTCAACTTCAAATATAAGTAATAATGATATATAATACATCGAAATTAAAATAACACGATCAAGGTTGTATAATGCACTCTCTTATCCTCTAGAAGAGGCACTGGAGATCGTAAAATGACAAGTACGGTCAGGTACGTAAATTAATTAATGCTATAGTATCACATCGAGCATAATGATCAACAATGCTTATCATTAAACAATGGATGAGCTGAGAACATTTGTCATCGGCCAGTAACCATCTATCACTCGACCGACATCATTGAATTCCGAAGATACTTCTGTATGTATCCACCCTTCTTTGGTATAATAGAACTGGCGGTTCGAGGCAAATAGACAGTGAAAATAAGATGCACTTCAACATAGCCTGGGACAAAATAGGCTGGTACCAACGCACAAATACCTAACCTTCACGGACATGTAGGTACACAACGACCTACAAAAGTTTAATTGCAATCAGTTGGATAGCATCTATAGAGATGCATAGAAAGGAATACACGGAGCGAGAGTAGATTCAGTATAGTGCTAAGGCCTTAGATAAATCTAATAGGCAGAGATACCTTGATATAGAGCCCCTTTTGAATTAGGGTGCTAGTTTTTTTCTGACCCCTCTGACCAGGTCAAAGCCTATTCTTTACAAAGTACTAGATACGAGTATGTTGAACTAGTATTACTAATTTTTCGGAAATCCACTCAGGGTTCACCTTAATTTATTTGTTCACCTTGCATTCTGGTCCTCTAGTACCATACCATTTCTCGCTTTAATGCCTCTCGTACTTTCATTCCGTTCCTTGTATACTTACCTGCGGACGATACTGTACGCCACCACCGCGCAAGGGAAGAAAAGCTTGGTGACAGAAGCGGTCTCGCCCAGCTTGTCCGTATGACGTCGATGGGTAAGAATTGAACGACTGCCGTTTTGGTTGTGATGTATTTTAATTTTGAATAGCATTAGTGACGTTTTGTCAGTATTGAAAGTAAATCATCTTTCGCATACACCGAAAAATAGCGTAGGCCCAAGGATACTGCATTGTGAGACACCATAAAGTACAGGGAGTTCTAAGTTTATGTGGTTACCCACTTTGATGCACTGTGTACGATTAGTCAGGTAACTGCAAAACAGTTTTATTTGAAAAAGCCGGAAACCCAGCTTTTCCAGTTTGTTGCAGAGCCCAGGAAGGGAGACCGTATCAAATCAGGTGAGAGTATATAAAAACAGACTAAATAAGAGAACCACGTACCTTTTTTTTTTTTTTTTTTTTTTATCGTGCGGAAATCCCTTCGGATACCCCCCCGCCGGCCAGCGGAGGCGGTTATGTCGGGCTTGCACCGACTAAAACCGCACGCCGTCTACCTACTATACAATTTTTTTTACATCGATGTCAACAGAACAAATTCATAGATACGTGACGAGTGAAATTCATGACACAGTGTCACGCATGAATTTTGCCTAGCTATAGTTGACATCGTTGTGAAGAAATTTTTCGATGGCGCGTGCAAGGCTGGCAGAATTTTCACGTTGAATGGCAATGTCAATTCTCTGGACTTGGACTAGAAAAAGGTAAATTCTACGGTCACGGGAGACGTCATTCACTCTATTTGAGTCTTCGAACAACGTACGTTCGTTCGAATTTACTGAATATGAAATCAGGTTCAATTTAATATTTGGAATTTTGAATTATCTACCTAAAAGAGCCAGATTACAAAGTTAAGTTGATTGCAGAATTGTGTTAATTGAAAAACGAAAATATATTGCCTCCTCTCTCTGAACCTAAGAGTAGGTATAGTCAGCATCGGATGGATCTTAGCTTGCAAAGTAATTAAAAAGATCTGCAAACCACAAATTCAAATTGATGTTAGCAATCACAGTGTTCAAATTGATATAAGCATCTAGCGTGGTCAAAACAGCTTAGTTTTTTTTTCTTTATACCACTCAGCTGGCAGACAAGCTCACGGCCCACCTGATGGGAAGCGGTTACCGCGTCCTATGGACGTGTGCAACATCAGGGGCGTCACACTCGCGCTGCCGACCCTGTAAAAACCTTCTAATGCCCTTCTTGAAAACCCCATATTTTAGTCGCTTGGGAAAACCACAGCAATCCACAGTAATCAGTTTTTCATAATAATGTAGATAGATAGATACTTAGGACGTCAATTTCGATACTGTAAGTATTACTGGCATAAGCGAGCTGGTACATATATATGGTAGTAATACTGCTCTATCCGACATATTTTGTTTTCTGAAAATAAGTGAGTAATGTCTGGCGATCCAGGGCTGCAGGACCAAATCTTGTTTTTTAATGAAAATGAGGGGTCCGAGGAGGACCTTATTGACAACCACCGCTGATTTGGCGGCCTCTGTGGCGTAACGGTAGTGCATTCAACTGCTATGACAGGGGGCGCGGGTTCGATTTCTGCTCAGTGCAAATATTTTTATGCATGAATGTGTCTATTTGCATTGGTGTGTTTCTATGTATGATACGTATGTATTTACAAAAAGAAGTATATGAGTATGTTTATCCGCCTTCTGGAACCCATAACACAAACTAGTTAAACTATGTTTTCTTTGGTAGAAAGCGATTGTTTATTATTATTATTTATTTTAAATAACTTTCCTTATAATTTGTATAGAGCTGTTAAATAAATTTAAAAATGTCATTTAAATAAATAAATAAATAAATATTCTACAACATTCTACACAGCGCTCTCTAGACCCAAAGTAAGCATAGTTTAACTAGCTTGTGTTATGGGTTCCAGAATGCGGATAAACATACTTATATACCTTTTTTTTTTTTGTAAATACATACATATTATACATAGAAACACCCAGACCAATGCAAATAGACATATTCATGCATACAAATATTTGCACTGAGCGGGAATCGAACCCGCGCCCCCTGACGTAGCAGTCGAATGCACTACCGCTACGCCACAGAGGCCTTTTCATCTGGCCTGCGTCGACCACAGACATTAGATGCTTATATTATCATAAGTATTACAAAAGTCAAAGCTCATCATCATTATCTATGTTTGTTTGCACAATGATTTACATCTTCAGTGAACTCTAGCAAACCATTTTTTTTTAGATCCTCAGCTTTAATAGTAAGTTATCAAAGTGGTATAACTGTTGGTTTCCGCAATAAATTTATACCTACAATATAAATGCATTTATATGTGTAGGTAGGATATTGGTGGGGCCTCATCCCACCAATATCTTAGGCCCACGCTATCGGCACGTCGGTAGGTACAGTCCGGGGGGAACGGAATCGGAGCGGCCGGTACACCCTGGGCGGCGGTCAATGGCTTCCCCTTCACCCCTTCATAGGGTTGGCATTGATCGTCGGCCAATACCCAACGTGGCGGGAACACATCGCTCTCCGTACTCCTCTGCTTTCAGAGGAGACAGGATGAGCGATGCTGTTAGTGGTGAGATGGCCCAGGGTCAGCCGGGGTGCGAGGGATATGCTCTATGGGTAACCTTACACCCCGGCGTCGAAGACCCGAGACGGCGTGCGGTTTTAGTCGGTGCAAGCCCGACATAACCGCCCCCGCTGGCCGGCGGGGGGTATCCGAATTGATTTCCGCACGATAAAAAAAAAAAAAAAAAAAAAAAAAGGTACCAGGTGTACCTACCGACTTGCCGGTGGCTGATTGATGAACGACGCTAAAACCTAGATCCAAATCCACAAATAAATATATGTATATCAGAAGGTTCAACGTTTTAATTTCTAATACGGTACTGGCGTCAAGGTGGCGCGAACGAACGCCAATCTAAGGCGCACTTAAGCCGTCAAATAAGATGAAACCAAGTGTAACATTGGATGTGACATCCCCCCAAACACAATGTCTCCAGTCCGACACATTGTGTTTGTTAAAAGTCTGTTCCACACCATCGAACAATTTAATGGAGATCACTGGGAATGTAAAAAGCATTTGAAATGTAAATAAAATAGTTATTTATGCAACTGTGGTATAATGAGGGGTATTAAAACATGAATGTGGGTTTATGATATGATAATAGTATCACATGAGTGTTTTAATACCTAATTATACAGTTGCATACAAGACTTTATCTACACCCATGATAAACTAATAATACATCTTCAGAGAATGATGTACTGCCCTTTGATATTTTCCAATTCATGAAATCTTGGTACGCCTTTTCATACTGTTTTCGAGATTTTTCCGGTAGTAATTTGTTAGAAATGTCCTTTGCTGCATTCGAAATGTCTGGAGGTGTGTTATCAAAACTTAAATCGCTCATTTTCGTAAGTAAACAAAACAATTTGCAAAAATAATAGCAAAGAAAAATAGCGGGAATTCGAATTTGAACGAATAAGCTTTAATTTTTTTTTTACGGCGCGCCGCCGCTGTTGTAGTGCAATGCAACGCGCGTGAATGACAGTTCTTTTTTTGAAACTCATATGCAGATTCCACGCATCGAGTGGTACGAATTTGGCTGTCTGATGAGTAACCCTTTGCGCGAAAGACATTGAAAAAGCGAAAGGAGTGTTATTATGAAATTTCATACAACATTATAACACCCGTTCGGATGTTATTATGGTTATTAGGACATTGGATGTATTAATGTTGGCAATAAGCTAACTGTTTCAGAATCTTTTATAGAGGATTTAAAGCATGGGCGTAGATAAATGTCATTATAAACTGGCTATTACAGCTTTAATGGAATACAAAATGCTGCCTGGAAGTTTCGCATAAGACTTGGGTTTCAACAGTTTGCTCCATTTGACCTGCTTAATATGCTATACCAACGTACATTAAATCGTATACAGTACATTCTAAGTGAAGGTAGTACTCTGTCAGCGCCAAAAGTTTTTGATCATATCCAAGTGTCATAAGTAGGTACCTATTGCGAAAAGTTTCAAAACTTGATGACTTCAAATTTTGCACGAAAGCGTAGTAACAAATTTCTTAGGTTAATGAAAACCAACCTTATTCGTTGACACTATGGTATATTTAAGTTTCTTTTACCCTATTTATTGAATTTAGCTTCTGCCTCTTTAATTTTGTGCACGACGTAATTGATTTGTCTTTTGTATGGAATACATTTGAAAGGCTGTATGTGTTGCAGCCGATCCTTCTGTCACAAAAATGTCTAAACTAGACTACCTTTTCAAAGTTTAAATTTAATCCGACAACAAATAGAACAGTTACGGAATTGAAATAAAGCAATTTTAGATTTAGGTATTGTAGTTTTGGGCAACCTTACACCCCGGCGTCTGTAGACCCGAGACGGCGTGCGGTTTTAGTCGGTTCAAGCCCGACATAACCGCCCCCGCTGGCACGCGGGGGGGTATCCGAAGGGATTTCCGCACGATAAAAAAAAAAAAAAAAAAAGGTATTGTAGTTTAGTGGGGTGTGTGTTGGGTAACCTCCTCGAGTGTCGCTCCGATTCCGATCCCGCTGCAGTCCGGGGGGAACGGAATCGGAGCGGCCGGTACACCCTGGGCGGCGGTCAATGGCTTCCCCTTCACCCCTTCATAGGGTTGGCATTGATCGTCGGCCAATACCCAACGTGGCGGGAACACATCGCTCTCCGTACTCCTCTGCTTTCAGAGGAGACAGGATGAGCGATGCTGTTAGTGGTGAGATGGCCCAGGGTCAGCCGGGGTGCGAGGGATATGCACTATGGGTAACCTTACACCCCGGCGTCTGAAGACCCGAGACGGCGTGCGGTTTTAGTCGGTGCAAGCCCGACATAACCGCCCCCGCTGGCCGACGGGGGGGTATCCGAAGGGATTTCCGCACGATAAAAAAAAAAAAAAAAAGGTATTGTAGTTTAGTGAGATGAGAATTGAATCAGCGCAATGTCTTCAATAGCAAACGTATAAAGCCGTTACACAAAAAAGGAACTAGGACTAACGTAAATAACTGACTAAGTATATACTCAAAAATCAGCTTCAGAAAACATAATTCCACTTCCCTAGCTTGTTTATCACTGGTGAGTCAAATAACACAGACTTTCAACGATAAATCAATGATAGCTTGCGTATTTCTTGATATGACAAAAGCCTTTGATTTTGTCTGTCACAAAAGATTGCTTTCGTAATTGTACAATTATGGAATAAGAGGAATTGCCCACACGTGGATAAAAAGTTACCTGGTTGACAGATTGCAATGTGTTGAACTAACAAAGACTACAAAGAGAACAATGAAGAAATAAAATATCGCTCGTTATATATGCATAATAATTATGGTGTGCCCCAGGGCAGTATTTTGGCTCCACTGCTGTTTATATTATATAATAACGACCTCTCTGATGCCGATATAATCGGTATCTTCGCATGCGCATTGTGCAGCCATTAGTTGTAAACAAAATAACGATGTTCGAACATAGCGTGTTCTGAGTTGTGTTGACTTAATATTTATAAATAATTAAAAATGCATAAATTATCTCATAGACAGAATAGAAAAAATATAAGTAGGTACATAAACATAAATGTGTAATATGTAATTGTTTGTAATGAAACAAATGAAAAATATTTACATAATGTAAACATAAATGTAGGTGTATTTATATTATGCATGCTAAACTCATTTTTAGGGTTCCGTTGCCAAGTGGCAGAAAACGGAACCCCTATAGATATGTCATGTCTGTCTGTCTGTCCGTCCATATGTCACAGCACCTTTTTTCCAAAACTATAACAACTATGCTGTTGAAACTTGGTAAGCAGATGTATTCTGTGAACCGCATTACAACCACTCTAGCCATTGGTGAAAACAGCATGAATATCAGTGCAATAGTTTTTGAGTTTATCGCGAACAGACAGACAGACGTGGCGGACGACTTAGTATTATAATTGCAGTGAAGTGATGAAGGAATTAGATACAGTAGTATCCAAGTCAATAAAAAGGAAAACATTCCAGGATTAGTTAGTTAACCCGTGAAATTCATATGAAACAAAACATAATATTAGTTGAATGTGTAATTGCACTAATTGCTTAAAATGGTATGGTCATCTTTTCTCTGTTCTTTTTGTACTGCATGAGTACTAGTAATTTTTGGGTGAAAAATATCATTAATACTAATAATAAACTTGGTTCCTGTACCCGATGCCGGTGGGTCACTATTTTTTATATTTTTAAATCTTTTATATGGAACTAGCGGCCCGGTACGTGCTTCGCTACGTCAAAATGATCCGCCATGTATTGAATTCAAGGGCTTACCCGGGGTGCCCGGCAACGGACACTTGGGGAGGATCAATCCCTTCGGATACCCCCCACTGGCCAGCGGGGGTGGTTTTGTCGTGTATCGACTAAAACCGTACGGTGTGCGCACGAAAAAAAAAATTCTGAGAGATTTTCTTAATATTTTTTTCCGTAAGAACCTTGTACAGAGTATTAGAAAACTACAAAAAAAAATCAGCCAAATCGGTCAAGCCGTTTTCATGCTATGTCGTGACAGCGGAAAACGGGTTTCATTTTTATATATATAGATATATTTAAAAATAAAATTTATATGAATTTTAAATTTAATAAAGGAAATAATAATAATCTTTATTTCTCAGAATATGGTCGGTTACAGGAGTTGGGGTTATTTATTAGGAAACAGCATATTCTGCCACTTGTGGCATGCAAATCTTAAATATTGAACAGATAATTTATAATACTAAGAAGTCCTACATCTTTGACATGCAATAAATCTACGCGGTTGGATTTAAACAACATTATATCATAGGGCTTACTCTAATTCGTCTTTGTAATTTAATTTATTTAATGTTATATTGTACGATCAAGGCATTATCATAATATTCGAATGTCTAAAAGAGAGAATTTATACATTTAAAAATTTGTCTTCTAAATATTCATTTATACGGTAATAGTTTTTATCACATAGAATTTTACGAAACTCGTTGCGGAAAAAGCTTATAGGTAATTTTTTGACACTACCAGGTAGGTGATTATATATTTTAATACACATGCAGTATACATTATTTCGGAACATTTCCAGATTTATTTTTGGTCGGTTATTCGGATAGTCGGTCTTTGTGCCTTGTTCGGCTGCTCGCTGAGTCTCCCAACTTTTTAAATAATGTGGAATGTTTCTTAACAAAAATGCAGATTTCCAATAGGTACAGGCATGGTAAAGGAAGAATTTTGTATTGCCTAAATAGAGCCATTCCGCATGTTGCTCGGATGCATTTCTTTTGAGCCTTGAACACTTTCTCTACTTTTGTGGAATTACCCCATATGATAAGACCGTAGCGAAGTATTGAGGCTACATATGCATGATATGCAATAATTGCTGCGGTGATATCCTTCTTAAAATATAAACAAAACGGTCAATTTTACTGAGAACTTTCTCAGTATGAGGTTTCCAGTTACAAAATGTATCGACTACTATAACTAAAAATACGCAACTGTTACTATTATTTAGTGTCTCATCTTTGTGCATCATTTCAAGGTTAGATTGAAGCGTCGGTAGCTTAGTGGTTAAGGAGTCGACCCTACGATCGAGAGGTCCCGGGTTCAAATCCTCTCCATTACACTACCGACGTGAACCCACTCCTAACACAAGCAATTTAGCTTAGCTGGAGGGGTTTATTTGATATAAACAGCAGTGGAGCCAAAATACTGCCCTGGGGCACTCCATAATTATTATGCATATATGACGAGCGATATTTCATTTCTTTATTGTTCTTAATTTTTGTTAGTTCAACATATTGCAATCTGTCATCTAGGTAACTTTTTATCCACGTGTGGGTAATTCCTCTTATTCCATAATTGTACAATTTCGAAAGCAATCTTTTGTGACAGACAAAATTGAAAGCTTTTGTCATATCAAGAAATACACATGCTATCATTGATTTATCGTTGAGAGTCTGTGTTACTTGACTCACCAGTGATAAATAAGCTAGGGAAGTGGAATTATGTTTTCTGAATCCATATTGCTGATTTTTAAGTATATTGCATAAAGATATTAAATGAAGGCGTCTATTTTATTATACATGACTTTCTCAAATATTTTTGCCAATATTGGAATTAACGTTATTGGTCTGTTATTAGTCAGTTAATCAGTTAGTCAAAAAAAGGAACTAAGACTTACGTAAATAAGTCTTAGTTCCTTTTTTTGTGTAACGGCTTTACAATCGACATCTTCATGGTTGTAGGAAATATGCCTTCTGATATTGAAAGATAAATTATATAGGTAAGTGGAGTCAGCATTCTTAAAATAGATTTTTTTAATATTTTGGTGTCGTTATGGATGTTAGTTTGCGTGTTTTTATTGGTTAAATCAGTATAAAACTTTTTAAATACGTCACATATTTGGTTTGGGTCATCGTATAGTACATTGTCAATTTCTAGAGCGTCAATTTCATGTCTTTCAGAATTATTGTTTGTCCTATCTTTAATTTTATGCCATGCTGCTTTGCATACGTTTTTGGACGTGGTATTGTAATATTGATTTGTTATTTTTTGTGATTTACCTATGCATTTTTTGAGTATACGAGAGTAGCGTTTAGTTGGCTTCATTTTGTCTTTTGTTATCTTTATTTAACCGATGTTTATTTTGCTATATAACATCCGTTTTTTGACACAACATCGTTTTATGCCCTTTGTTAGCCAACGGTTTTTGATAGGTTTCGCAGTACATTTAATTTTTTTTTGATTGGAAAAAGCACAAATTATAAAACAGTGTAAGTGTGTCATGAAAACTGTTGAAGCATCGTTTGTATTAGTCAGTTCATAGACTTCGGAAAACGAAAGTCAAGATAAATATTCCTTAAACTTTTGTATGTTATAGTCACTCACATCTCTTACACTCTTGGACCAAATCTTAGGTTTTTTCCTAACGTTATAATGTGTTTCCAGCTTAACTGTTATTGAATACCCAGTTTCACGGTCTGAGAGTCCCAAATAGTGTACATTTGGTTTAACATCATAAATATAGCTAACAATGAGGTCTAGTCATGTCTTTCCTCTTGTGGGCCATACTATGTGATTTTTTAAATTGTTGTTATCTAGTATGGATTTAAGATCATTCGTTTGTTTAGTATTCTTAAGAATGTCTATATTCCAATCCCCACACAGTATAATATTTTTTTTTGTATTTTTACACAATTGGTTGGCAAGAATTTCTAATTTATTAAGGAATACAGTTACACTCGAACTCGGTCATCTATATACACATGCTACAATAAGGTTAAGCTCTGGTATTTCTGTTGCACAGCTTTCGAAGTGGTAGGGGATGGGCGGTGTTAAGTTGTTGATTTCTTTATAGTCTAATGATTTTCTAACTAATATGCATGTCCCACCTATGCGTCCCATCTCTGCGCTTGTCTGTACGAGAATAGAATGACACTATCCTATAATCATCAAGTGTCAGGTATGATTCAGTGCCTCGTTTAAAAAATTATTCGCATATCGCACACCTACATCTAAAGAGGTATTAACTCAAAAAATCACTATTTTCAGAAGAGGTGAAAATCTGATTACTCTGTCTCTGTGCACTGCAGGACTGTTTTGTATATATAAGGTGTCACAAAATTAGGTCTCTGAATTTGGTGAGATGACTTGGTATCAAAATAAAAAATATAAAAATGAAAAAAAAAACACCACCAGCGACCAGCGTCACGTGACGCGGCGAGCCCGTGACGCACGTGGTAGGCATACATTTACAGGAGCTTTAATTACTTTCTTGTATGTATATTTCCCGAAAGACTTATAAACTCTAAGCCTTTGTTAACGTTGTATTTGCGTTTTTCATCTAACCATAAGCTTTGGTATCTTTCGAGTTATCTGGCCTTACCTTTCTTTTTTGGCTTCTTTTCTTTACACTTACTGGACTACTTAATGATGTATCTGGGTAATCGGAATTCAAAGGTGAAAAATTATTACTTTCCGTTTGTTGATAGGTTGGTGAGAAAGAAACTAGTGGTAAAGGCACAGCTGTCAAGCACTCTATTTCAACATGAGAAAAGTTATCCTGCTTGAATCTGCTTAAATAAGGAATAATAAATTTTGACGTTGAGATTCACTCTGTCTTTCTTGTGTATTATGAATGATCGCACATACTTCCTGGCGATTGAAAATATCAATAACATTATCAGAATCTGATGAAATGTTTGATAAGTTACGATATACATTTTCGACTGTTAGTGTTACCTCAAAATAATCTTCTGGATTGTTTAAGTCAACAACGAAATCAATAAATGACATCTCTTTAGTTAAACTATTTGCACTGGGAGGTAAGAAATAATCTGAAAAGGTATAGGTATCACAACAAAGTAGTTTATTGATAACTATCAATTTAATGTTCTAAAATATGTAGTAAGTAGGTAATTATAACTGATTCATAAATTTATTATCATTGTCATCCGTCTGCCCTTATCCCAATTTATTATATAATTATAAATATATTCATTAAATAAAAAATATTTTTTGACAGGTATGGTATAACTTATAACACTACAACAAAGCAATTGAAACAAAGTTATCCAACTTAGTCACGTATACTGATATAAATGCAGAATGAATAAAAAAACATATATAGTAATGAATAATACTTAAAACATATAGTAAAACCTTTATACCTGGCGTATTATATTATAATAAAGTTCGCAAAATTAAACTTTTCGTTTAAATCAGTCACATCAACAGTCTGGTTATTATTCAAATTTAGGTCACTTCACATTCCTGGTACTACTGGAGGTTTTAAAACTGAAAAACAAAATTAGATTATTGCATGTTTAAAATGATATGTCAATAAATGATTACATGATCGAAAAAATACACTTGTACCAGTATACGCGAATACTCAATATACGATACGTACTGTATTTACTAGTACAAGTGAACATATGAACAGTGTTCAAAATTTTAAATTCACTCTTACCTTTCCAATGATCGGGTGTTTTTGTTTTGCTTCGCCTATTTCCTAATAAATTTATCATCATTTGACTTCGAGAATGTTTAATTATGTTCATATTATGTCATTGTTACAGAATATACAAAAAAATGTGACAATAATGCGTAGATTTTATTATTTGGAGATGTAAAAATCAAACGCATTGCAGTTATGACAACCTAGTACGTTCGCATTGCAACGTTACTGCGCGTACACTGATGTAAAGGTCAGTTGTCAGTTGCACTCGCACGCTGCTTAGATCGCAACTGTCTGCATTGATACATGTGACTTGCACCAATCTTGACGGTCGCATGGCTTATAATACTGTCACTTGCACCAAATTTTAAGTTTGTATCTTTGAAACTAATCGACCTTTTAAAATAAATTTTATGAAGCATAAAGTATAGTTCAATTAAATTTTTAAGCATTTTGTATGCTTACTTTTTTCGAAAGATTTTTCGAAAAAAGTAAGCATCTTTGTAAGGTTCAAGTCCCGTCCTAGATGTTCTCTTTTTCCGATCTAAATCTTTCGAAAAAAGTAGGCATACAAAATGCTTAAAAATTTAATTGAATTAATTAGGCGGAGTCATCAAAAAACAATGTTTAAAAATGACTGTAAGTTATTCATTGTTTCCGTAGTTCGCAAGAATTACGGTAGATGGCTCCAACGTCGCCTTAAGACGTATATGATATATCGGAGAATTTCGAATATCTGGGACGTGTCTAGGTGGCTCAGTTGGTCAGAGCATTCCCCCTGTAAGGGACTGGTCGCGGGTTCAAGTCCCGTCCTAGATATTCTCTTTTTTCGATATAAATCTTTCATAAAGTATAGGTTAAGTTAAAGCTAATGATTAAAACTAATTTCGTCATTTTGCTGGTTGTACCAGTATACGCAAGACCCGTCGAATTGATAGAGTCTTCTATGACCAGCAGTAGGAGCATAAAGGATGATGAATTAGCAAGAAAACAATAATTATAATCAACATTTTTTTTAGCAATACTGCAAAAATAACTAATGACAGTCTTTCGTCTCCCTTTTAATATAAAATATTTATAGACACTTTCACTTAACAAAACATAAAAAATATAGGAAACGTTCGTTGTATAAAAAAACTATTTAAATAGTACATCATAATCACATTTGACATAAATTTAAGTATGACTTTTGTCTGCTTATTCTTAGTTTAAAATTTTAATAATGACAATAATGAAAAAAGATACACAGGACTCGGTTTAAACTCAAAAGCACTCAGAATTCTGAGGCCAACCAATGTAAAAAAAAGCCAAATAGCAATAAAACTGTTTTTGTACTTTACCTAAGTTTTGATTGTCGTTATGTAAACTTATAAATAAAACAAAAAGCTCACAATTATGACTGGAGAGATTAAAAAACTTCAGATTATTAAGTACTAATAACCGCATTTCGAGCAATTACCTTAATTTAAAGTATGTTGGACTTGAACCGAAAAAACCGCACGCCGCCTGGAATCTTCAGACGCCGGTGACCCTTAAGGCATTTCCCTCGCACCCCGACTGACCCAGGGCCATCTCCGGTTTCGAGAGGGCCCCCTCGGGTTTGGGATCCAAGGTTTAATTTTTAATTTATGTAATGTAATTTAAAGTACCTCCCTTACTAATATTTTTTTACGACTGAACAACTTTAGTATTTCACTATTTTAAATTTTTGTCTTATAATCTAAGGAGCCCGTTTAGAATTTTAATACCATAGAATGTCAAAAACAAAATATCACTTACATTAATCGCCTAAAAGTTTTATATAATAAACATCGTAATAAGGTTGTTATCAATCAATTCATGTATGTCTCTTTTTTGCATCCGATAGTGCCATTTTTTCATTGTATGCCTGTGTAACGATTGATCTATGGGTAGCCCCGTTCTCCTTATCCGGAGAGCCCTCTTTCGCATACAAGCTTCCCTATAACTTTCTTTAGTAAATGATTTCTTTTTTAACTCTGAGTATTTGAATATTATGCTACTTGATTTGGTTTTTCTCCTCGTCTATGCTGAAATTGGTACCCCACGATTCTGGCAATGCTTTGAGGTGGGTGTGCGTTGTTTTATAGACAATTGTTTAAATAATTTCGTTTTACAGAAAATGTTTCGCATAATTTCGTTTCATAGAATAATCAATATACAGAATACTTACTTTAAAGATTTTTAAATCATTGATTTTTGTTTCACATAAAGTTTAACAATAGAATAATCATATCATAGAATAACAAATCAAATATTCTTTATCATTATATTGATTATTTAATATAAAACTTATTACCAAGAATAACATATTATCAAAGTGACAGTTTCTAAACGTTTGAATTCATAGGTACCGTTCATTTCAGTCAAATAATAAAATTTACAGATGAAGCTATACTTTTTTTTAAATATAACAATAAGTTAATACAATAAACGATTCTGGATGGTCCTATTTCTGGGCGATTAAAAAAAAATAACCACGAAGGCTTCAGCCTTCTAACCTAACCTATCCGAGTCGGGGTAATCTGACTCGGGGTGTTAACTATAATGACGTTTTATTAACAATTTAATAACAATTTGATTTTATTTTATTTTACAGAAGAATTCAAGCAAACAAATTTGCAACAAAATATGCGACAGATAAAAAATTCTATATTGATATGAAATTATTCAGAAATTAAATTACTACAAGCAATCGGAAAAAAATTAAAATTGTAAATGTTACAGTTAAAAATAAAATATTCTTTTAAAAATAATTCTACAGTTTGAAAAGTTTGTTAAACAAAAAAATGTGATTAAAAATTCATTCAATTGTGTTTCTGTGAAATATGTTCCATTATAGTAAATTGTTTTTGAAACAATAATATACGAAATAAAAATATAAGGACCAAATATTAAATGAAACATTTTCTGTGAAACGAAATTCTATGAAATTTCTTTCTGCGAAATAAGGGGCTCCCCTTTGAGGTAGCTAAACTTACTATAACTCATTTCTACATCTTTGTAAAGTTCAACACTTTTGCCCTTAATAAAGTTAAATTAATAAAATTGAGGCAGTTGATCCTGGATTTATACAAGAATAAGGACATATTTTGTCCTTTAGAAAACTACAATATGGCTGATAAGTCGTAAACTGCTACGATTGTACCATCTCTCCTATGCTAAAGTTTTTCTTAATACTCTTCATATTCTTGGATTAACTTGCGCTTTTCTCCTTCGTCTGAGTTCTTGTAACTTTCGTACAGACCACATTGGAATTTTTCTGGTGCGAAGAAAAAAATGTTGAATTACGTGTTGAATATCTTGTTAAATGTAGGAAACGTAGCAACAGGTAATTCATCCCTCTCACGAAGTCGTTTGTAGTCTGTGTAGATATCTGCTAATGATTTATCACTGGAAATAAATTCTCTCGTAGTTTGAGATTGAATCTCACTACTTGATAGCCATCAAGTAGTGAGATTCAATCTCAAAATAAAATGCTCTTAACTTAAATTTCGTGTCTTTGAGTATCGATATTTTTGGTGGTTATGTGCGCCAAATCGATTTGTGTTGTTGAGCCAAGTAAAAGTAAAAGATTTTCGATTTCATTAGTGATATTGTAAAATGATATTTGGCAAAACTAAAGAGATTCTAAAGAGAACTCAAAAAATTAGCAGTGAAGGGGAACAAACTGTCAATTCTAGTATGATAATAAAATTATACTAAGATGAAAAGATTACAATAGCCAATAGCGAAATAGATCAATTTAAATTGGTTTTTAAAGAAATATAGCAGTTTAAAGTATGACTCAACGAAACAGATTCAACTACAAATTAAAAAATGTGCCAGCAACACGGTATCAATTCAAAATAAAAATAAAAACTTTACGCACCCTGCCAGCAACACGGGTTCAACTCAAAATATTGTATTCAATTTTGAGCAACTAACCATCTAAAAGTCGACAACTTAAAATAATACTGCTGCAAATTTCAATAATACAGGTACATTAATTCAATTCTAAAGATTTACATAGTAAAAAGAGAACATCTAGAACAGGACTTGAACCCGCGACCAGTCCCTTACAGGGGGAATGCTCTGACCAGCTGAGCTATTTAGACGCGTCTCAGATATTTGAAATTCTCCGATATATTATATTATGTCTTAAGGCGACGCTATGTAAGTGACTGGTCGCGGGTTCAAGTACCGTTCAAGTCTGTTCTCTTTTTCCTATGTAAATCTTTAGACTACAGGTACATCTCAAAATAACTCCAATTTGTAATTCTGATTGCAACTAGCAATGTCCCTGTTTTAGTGGGAGGGGAGCTGGGCTCGCTCGTTCAACAAAACGGACACTTGGTGCTCTCTAGCGTCGAATAGTGGACATATTTTTAACTCTGTTTAATTGGTAGATAGGTATTCGGATAAGGAATACGATGGTATGCATAACTCAAAATGTTAGATTTTTGATTTAGCCCTTTAGATCTAGGTGTGCGACATGCAAATAGTATTAGTCTGGTGAATATTGTTTAGGTTTGATAGAGCGATCAAAAGCTGATCTTGCTTAGGTACTTAAAATTCCGGCGATATTCTGATGAAGTAGCGTAATGTTCTCATGTTTGTTTTTTTATTCAAGAAAAAAATAAGGTATGTACTGTTGACCAATTATTCTGTGGACAATTAGTTGGTTTGAAGTATGATGTAATTTTAGTTTGACAAGTTTTTGTTGGGGGACAGTAATTAGAAGGTGGTGACGAATACTTTTGATTGGCCCTTTGAATTTTATTTGTTTTGGCTCCCTTTGATAATGTCTGTAATCGATTTCGGTGTTCAACTTAAAACAGAGACTCCTGATATAAGCATTATTATTATGGTATTGAATATAATTCTAGTAATATATGGTATTTTAGGTATTTACAATTTTTATATTTATTTACAATAAGTTCTATATTGCTGTTTATCATATTTTCATTCAGATAAACACACAGAATGCGCGCAGTTTATACAAAACGTTAGGTACACAGTTCTGATATTAGGTTATAGGGGTATCTATAATTAGACCCTATTGCTAATACACTGGTGGTAGAAATTTGATGACAGAAATTTGTCACAAAATTCGGCCGGGTGGGTACTGTGACGTCTGGGGTCTGACTGCACAGCCTTTCGTGATAATAACATTTATTTTTCACACAAAACTCATCAACGAGTTTTATTTTAGGGGATTTTACGCGAGATTATTTAGTTTTACTATACGAACTGAAGAGGAACGCGGATTCTGCTCAGTGATTGAGCCTAGGACCACTTTCTTGATACTCTCTTCGTACGGCGGGTCGAGGCCGGAGCCCCTGGTCACCCGCTGTCTCGAACTGTCCGCCCACCAATTGTTTTTTTCCTATTCTCTCTATTTGAAATATTTATATGACGATGGAGGGTCTCCGTAATTATTTTAAAAAGCGTGACACCAGCATTGCTGGCGTCACAACTTCCATGGTCAGGGCTATCGCTCATCTTCGGTGATCAAAGTAAACACAAGTAATACTTTCTTGAATTTATTCTCGAACTTTTGAGGAGGTCCGATCACTACGACGGCTCAAGCGAGAATGAATCGATTCAGCTAGCGCTCGGCCCTTTATAGCAAAACTATGTGAGTCATTCATTTGAACAAAACACCTATCCTTGCACAATAAAATAGTTTTTACACTACAAAATGTTACAATTTGATAATCAAAACGTTTTAAAATTATTTTAAAAGCTATTAGCATGTGTGAATCTATTTTTAATGTTAACACATGACAAAACAATGACCACATGTTTTCACATCAGAAATGCAGCTCTCTTACAGACAGAATACATCAAAAATAATCTGTATCTAATTATAAGCAATATTAATCCGTTACTATAATGTTTTTAAACGCGATTTATTACCCAATCACAATAAACAAATCCGATTTGATTTTGAGGTTATTCCGGACACATGTTTCCGTTCCCTATTTGTTTTGAAGTGTAGCAGCCCGCCGACATATACAATTTTATTTTAATACCGCTGACGCATGATGGCCAGGCAACTAACTATAAGTAGTGTTCGAACGAGTCCGAACACTACAGTACCACCGTGCACGATTGCGAAAAACCCTCCATAGTAATTCAATTTCGGTTTGATTGCGTTCAGGGATCAGCAAATGCATAGCCGGGCAGGGGGAAAGTGGTCGCAGCACTAGTGGGACCGGTGGGTCAGGCCGTCAAGCTGAGTGCCACCATTGTTAACATGGTACGTGTATGTAATGGTGACCCTCTTTCCTGAGACTTTACCTTCAGCTTACCATCAGGCGAGGTGAAGTCAAATTGAAGTGTCATAAATATATTTAAAAAAAAAAACAAATACAATAATATCGTTTGCCGAAATACTCTTTACAAACCTGTCATTACAGCTACTTAATATACGCGCTGACGTAGCATATGGCTTGATAGTAGATGTAACATTATATATCATATTGTTCTTGTTATTCAGTTATTTTATTATAAACTTTGCCAAGCCCTAAGCCTGTTAGTCTCCAAAAATATAAATTTTGTTACTATTTTGTTCTTGGGCAACCTGTGCAGTCAGTGAAGAATCTGTGATTTTAATTTTTCGCAAATAGTTTCCGCAGTTTGCTAGTTAGGCGAACAACTGCATTTTTATTAGGGTTCCGTTGCCAAATGGCAAAAAACGGAACCCTTATAGCCTCATGTCTGTCTGTCTGTCCGTCCGTATGTCACAGCCACTTTTTTCCGAAACTATAAGAACTATGCTGTTGAAACTTCGTAAGTAGATGTATTCTGTGAACCGCATTAAGATTTTGACACAAAATTAGGAAAAAAACAATAAATTTTGGGGGTTTCCCCATACTTAGAACTGAAACTCAAATTTTTTTTTTCATTAAACCCATGCGTGTATGGTTTTTTTGGACAGGTCTCGAAAAATGATATTGAGGTTTCTAATATCATTTTTTTTCTAAACTAAATAGTTTGCGCGAGAGACACTTCCAAAGTGGTAAAATGTGTGTCCCGCCCCCTAAAACTTCTAAAATAAGAGTATGATAAAACTAAAAAAAATATATGATGTAGTACATTACCAAGTAAACTTCCAACGAAAATTGGTTTGAACGAGATCTAGTAAGTAGTTTTTTTTTTAATACGTCATAAATCGTAAACCGCAATTTACCTTTCATTCAATCAACTCAAATATAAAACTTAAGAAAAAAAACAATATTATGTTACGTGCTACTACGGAACCCTTAATGGGCGAGTCCGACTCGCACTTGGCTGCTTTTTATATACAAGACAATTTAAAGGAACATTATACCAGTGAGATGTTGAATGTTCCTTTGAAATAACACTTTGAATACACAAAGTATAGTTTCAGTTTACCAATGACCACATAGGTTGAATGTCTCTAGTTTCAGTCAAAATCAATTTAAAACCCGTTACAAACAAAGCAAATTGACGGCCTCTGTGGCGTAGCGGTAGTGCATTCGACTGCTTTGACAAGGGCGCGGGTTCGATTCCCGCTCAGTGCAAATATTTGAATGCATGAATATGTCTATTTGCATTGGTCTGGGTGTTTCTATGTATAATATGTATGTATTTACAAAAAAAAGGCATATAAGTATGTTTATCCGCATTCTGGAACCCATAACACAAGCTAGTTAAACTATGCTTTACCTTGGGTCTAGAAAGCGCTGTATAGAATGTAAAAAAAAAAACAAAAAACAAACAAAAATAAATACGATTTATTGTTCTTTGAAGGGGATAATTAATAATATTCATAAAGCGTCGGTAGCTTAGTGGTTAAGGAGTCGACCTTACGATCGAGAGGTCCCAGGTTCGAATCCTGGCCATTACACTACCGACGTGAACCCACTCCTAACACAAGCAATTTGTTAAAAATCTATGATTTTATTGTGACACATCCCTAATTCCATCAGCGAACTACTTCGCTATAAGTTTCCATATCGATAACGTTTGTTATGTAAAATAGAAGAAATATATTTGGTCATGCATATATTTTATTAAATATAAAACTCTAACAAATTGGTAGCAAAGCGTGGTTATATGCAAATTATGAAAAATGACATCAACTGCGAGTTATCGTAATATAGAACCTATGACCAAGTCAAACTATGATACGTGGTGTTTGTAAGCACAAGCGGTCCTGATAGAAAATGACTATTGGGATATCGTAAGCGGCGAAAAAACGTTACCACCAGCTATGGATGCGGCGGCGAGATCGGCGTTCAACAAAGAGGGCTTGAAGGCAAGGGCTGAAATTCTATTTTATGGTCACCGTCTGAATTAAAAGAAATTAAAAACTGCGCGACATCTAAAGCTGTATGGGACAAATTGAAAGCTACGTACCAAAGCACTGGGCCTGCGAGGAAAGCTACCTTATTGAAATAGTTGGTTCTAAAGCGAATGACCATAGGAGAAGATATACGTGACCACATAATTAACTTCATGGATATCGTGGACAAACTCGCAGATATGGATATAAAGGTACCTCCAGAACTGCTTAGCATAATGCTTCTCTACAGTCTGCCGACAACTTTTGAGAACTTTAGAATAGCCATCGAATCTCGAGACACCCTGCCTAATCCTGAAGATCTAAAAGTAAAGATTCTGGAAGAATGCCAAGCAAGGAGTGGAAATGAACAGTATGAAAGCTCAGAAGCATGCCAAATCAAGAAAATCAGGCAAAGATTGTACTGCAAGAGCTGTAAAAAGAAAGGCCATAGTATCAAGACATGTTGGGGCAAGAAGAAAAACACCAATGAACAAGACAACGGAAGCAAATACAATTATAACGTTTGTCTAAATACTGTGAATCCAGATACAAATAAAAATGTCTGGTGTCTAGATAGCGGCCGCTCGTTACACATGTGCGGTGAAAAATCTACTTTTTTTAACATGAACCCTGAAAATGGTACACTAAAATTGGCATCAGAAAAATATACTGCTAGAATTCAAGGTAAAGAGTTACTATAAGTACCGATAAACATGGCTACAATTTTAATGACACCCTGTTTGTTTCCGATATATCAGTAAACCTTTCATCCGTCGCTAAGATAACGGACAGAGGATATAAGGTTGTTTTTGAAAAGGAGAAAGCCTACGTCGTAGAAAAAACCGGTGAAATGACACTGACTGCTCGAAAGAAAGATGGGCTTTACTACTTTGAAGCTGAACAAAAAGAGACTGCAAACTACACACCCAAAGATGGCAGTGACATTATGGAGTGGCATCGCAAACTAGGCCACTAAAGGGACTTATAGAAAATGGCTAAAGATAACCTAATGTATGGCTTAAACTTAAATGATAAAGACATGGAAACATGTGAGACCTGCATTAAAGGTAAATTATTCAGGTTACCGTTCATAAGACATGATGATCTATACACAACTGATAACGTGGAAATAATTCATAGCGACGTTTGTGGACCTTTTGAATGTGATACACTGGTAGGATCAAAGTACTACGTTACTTTCACAGACGACTACAGTCGGTATTTTCACATCTATTTTATTAAAAAAAAGAGTGACGTATTCAATGTTTTCACAGAATACAAAAATGAAGTTGAGACGTTCCATAACAAGAAAATAAAGAACCTGCAAACCGACAATGGCACAGAATATCGCAATAAGGAATTCGATAACTATCTCAAATCGCATGGCATCCAAAGAAGGTTGACCACAGTTTACACCCCTCAACAAAATGGGATTAGCGAGAGGAAGAACAGATCCTTGCTGGGCAAAGCCAGATGTCTGTTGATTGAGGCCAAGGCACCTAAAAAGCTTTGGGCGGAAGCAGCAGCAACCGCAAACTTCCTTATCAATCGTAGTCCTTCCAAACCACTGAATGGCTAAACACCTTTCAAGAAATGGCTAGGCCGAATACCATGTGGACAGCATCTTTACGTGTATGGCAGAAAGACCTTTGTTTTAAAAAAGAACAAACGAAGTAAACTGGCCCAGAATGCCAAAGAAGGCGTATTCATGGGATACTCGATGACCTCAAAGACTTACAGAGTGTACATACCCGAAGACGATGATGTAGTGACAAGCAGGGACATAAAAGTCATAGATAAGATGTATTTTGAAGAAGAAAGTCAGAACTATGATAAACTTATTAACGAAAAGGAATACTCTCTAATATCTGAAAAAGAAAACAAAATTAAAGACAATGATAAGAAAGATAAAAGGGTACAACAAATACAAGTTGAAATAACAGAGAATAGAAAGGAAAATACATTACAAAATTTCAACAAGCAAGAAGATGAAGTTTCTTCGGTAGAAGAAATGGAGTTTTACGATGACGCATCAGAGGTTGTTGAAATACCTGAAAATGGGAGGCCGCAAAGAGAGAGGCGTCCGCCCGCGTGGACCAGAGATTTTATACTGGACCAGACAGATGAAAGTCACCTAGTCTCAGAGATATCCTACATATCCGATGAGAATGAAGATGATTAATACTGGCATGATGCTATAAAAGCCGAGATAAGATCACATATCAAAAACGGCACATGGAAAGTTATTAAGAAAGAGAAAGGTATGAAAATAATTGATTATAAAATGATATTAAAAAAGAAAATAAATCCAGATAACAGCGTGACCAATAAGGCACGTCTCGTTGCCCGAGGTTTCACACAGTGTCGGTGTTGACTTTAACGAGACATTCGCACCTGTTGCAAAATAGAGTCAGAAAATAGATGAGGCTGTTAGAAAATTTAACATGGAAGATTGCAAGGCTACTACTACACCGATGGAACCAAGCATCTCCTTGACACCAAATAAAACCAGTAAAGTAGACCTACCTTACAAAAATTTAATAGGCACGTTAATGTTTATGTCTGTAGCTACAAGGCCAGATATCTCATTCGCTATAAGCTATCTCTCTCAATTCAATTATTGTTTTGACGAGACACATTTGAAAGCTGCAAAACGTGTTCTGAGGTACCATAGGCACAAAAGATGTTGGTTTAAATTTTAAAAAGACTGGTGAGAAATTATATGGCATGGCCAATGCTGATTGGGGCTCTTGCAAAATAGACAGAAAACCATTTTTTGGGTACTGTCTTAAATTTGCTGGAACAACAATTAGCTGGGCAAGTAAAAAGCAAAAAAGTATATCGTTCTCTACGGCGGAGGCAGAATATGTTGCGCTTACGGAGGCTGTTAAAGAAGCTGTATGCCTATAGGCTTTGTTCAACGGTCTTGATGTTCATCAAGAAAAGATTCTTATACTTAACGACAATCAAGCAGCGATAAAATTGAGTCAAAATTCAATGGTTTCTTCTAAATCGAAACATATAAATTTAAGGATTCATTTTATCAGGGATTGCATTAAAGAAGGAGTCGCGCATGTGAGTTATCAGCCTACAGAAGATATGGAGGCGGATCTGTTAACCTAAGCTTTACCAGGTCCATGACTTGTTCATCTTAGAAGCAGCATGGGTCTACATTAGATATGTGAGAAGGAGTGTTAAAAATCTATGATTTTATTGTGACACATCCCTAATTCCATCAGCGAACTACTTCGCTATAAGTTTCCATAGTGATAATGTTTGTTAAGTAAAATAGAAGAAATATATTTGGTCATGCATACCTATATTTTTTTAAATATAAAACCTTCACACAATTTAGCTTAGCTGGAGGGGTTAGGGGGAATATAAGTAATTTCGGTAACTTCAACTTAAACAAAAGGTCTCACATGTTTCCATGTCTTTATCATTTAAGTTTAAGCCATACATTAGGTTATCTTTAGCCATTTTCTATAAGTCCCTTTAGTGGCCTAGTTTGCGATGCCACTCCATAATGTCACTGCCATCTTTGGGTGTGTAGTTTGCAGTCTCTTTTTGTTCAGCTTCAAAGTAGTAAAGCCCATCTTTCTTTCGAGCAGTCAGTGTCATTTCACCGGTTTTTTCTACGACGTAGGCTTTCTCCTTTTCAAAAACAACCTTATATCCTCTGTCCGTTATCTTAGCGACGGATGAAAGGTTTACTGATATATCGGAAACAAACAGGGTGTCATTAAAATTGTAGCCATGTTTATCGGTACTTATAGTAACTCTTTACCTTGAATTCTAGCAGTATATTTTTCTGATGCCAATTTTAGTGTACCATTTTCAGGGTTCATGTTAAAAAAAGTAGATTTTTCACCGCACATGTGTAACGAGCGGCCGCTATCTAGACACCAGACATTTTTATCTGTATCTGGATTCACAGTATTTAGACAAACGTTATAATTGTATTTGCTTCCGTTGTCTTGTTCATTGGTGTTTTTCTTCTTGCCCCAACATGTCTTGATACTATGGCCTTTCTTTTTACAGCTCTTGCAGTACAATCTTTGCCTGATTTTCTTGATTTGGCATGCTTCTGAGCTTTCATACTGTTCATTTCCACTCCTTGCTTGGCATTCTTCCAGAATCTTTACTTTTAGATCTTCAGGATTAGGCAGGGTGTCTCGAGATTCGATGGCTATTCTAAAGTTCTCAAAAGTTGTCGGCAGACTGTAGAGAAGCATTATGCTAAGCAGTTCTGGAGGTACCTTTATATCCATATCTGCGAGTTTGTCCACGATATCCATGAAGTTAATTATGTGGTCACGTATATCTTCTCCTATGGTCATTCGCTTTAGAACCAACTATTTCAATAAGGTAGCTTTCCTCGCAGGCCCAGTGCTTTGGTACGTAGCTTTCAATTTGTCCCATACAGCTTTAGATGTCGCGCAGTTTTTAATTTCTTTTAATTCAGACGGTGACCATAAAATAGAATTTCAGCCCTTGCCTTCAAGCCCTCTTTGTTGAACGCCGATCTCGCCGCCGCATCCATAGCTGGTGGTAACGTTTTTTCGCCGCTTACGATATCCCAATAGTCATTTTCTATCAGGACCGCTTGTGCTTACAAACACCACGTATCATAGTTTGACTTGGTCATAGGTTCTATATTACGATAACTCGCAGTTGATGTCATTTTTCATAATTTGCATATAACCACGCTTTGCTACCAATTTGTTAGAGTTTTATATTTAATAAAATATATGCATGACCAAATATATTTCTTCTATTTTACATAACAAACGTTATCGATATGGAAACTTATAGCGAAGTAGTTCGCTGATGGAATTAGGGATGTGTCACAATAAAATCATAGATTTTTAACAAATTGCTTGTGTTAGGAGTGGGTTCACGTCGGTAGTGTAATGGCCAGGATTCGAACCCGGGACCTCTCGATCGTAAGGTCGACTCCTTAACCACTAAGCTACCGACGCTTTATGAATATTATTAATTATCCCCTTCAAAGAACAATAAATCGTATTTATTTTTGTTTGTTTTTTGTTTTTTTTTTTACATTCTATACAGCGCTTTCTAGACCCAAGGTAAAGCATAGTTTAACTAGCTTGTGTTATGGGTTCCAGAATGCGGATAAACATACTTATATGCCTTTTTTTTGTAAATACATACATATTATACATAGAAACACCCAGACCAATGCAAATAGACATATTCATGCATTCAAATATTTGCACTGAGCGGGAATCGAACCCGCGCCCTTGTCAAAGCAGTCGAATGCACTACCGCTACGCCACAGAGGCCGTCAATTTGCTTTGTTTGTAACGGGTTTTAAATTGATTTTGACTGAAACTAGAGACATTCAACCTATGTGGTCATTGGTAAACTGAAACTATACTTTGTGTATTCAAAGTGTTATTTCAAAGGAACATTCAACATCTCACTGGTATAATGTTCCTTTAAATTGTCTTGTATATAAAAAGCAGCCAAGTGCGAGTCGGACTCGCCCATTAAGGGTTCCGTAGTAGCACGTAACATAATATTGTTTTTTTTCTTAAGTTTTATATTTGAGTTGATTGAATGAAAGGTAAATTGCGGTTTACGATTTATGACGTATTAAAAAAAAAACTACTTACTAGATCTCGTTCAAACCAATTTTCGTTGGAAGTTTACTTGGTAATGTACTACATCATATATTTTTTTTAGTTTTATCATACTCTTATTTTAGAAGTTTTAGGGGGCGGGACACACATTTTACCACTTTGGAAGTGTCTCTCGCGCAAACTATTTAGTTTAGAAAAAAAATGATATTAGAAACCTCAATATCATTTTTCGAGACCTGTCCAAAAAAACCATACACGCATGGGTTTAATGAAAAAAAAAATTTGAGTTTCAGTTCTAAGTATGGGGAAACCCCCAAAATTTATTGTTTTTTTCCTAATTTTGTGTCAAAATCTTAATGCGGTTCACAGAATACATCTACTTACGAAGTTTCAACAGCATAGTTCTTATAGTTTCGGAAAAAAGTGGCTGTGACATACGGACGGACAGACAGACAGACATGAGGCTATAAGGGTTCCGTTTTTTGCCATTTGGCAACGGAACCCTAATAAAAATGCAGTTGTTCGCCTAACTAGCAAACTGCGGAAACTATTTGCGAAAAATTAAAATCACAGATTCTTCACTGACTGCACAGGTTGCCCAAGAACAAAATAGTAACAAAATTTATATTTTTGGAGACTAACAGGCTTAGGGCTTGGCAAAGTTTATAATAAAATAACTGAATAACAAGAACAATATGATATATAATGTTACATCTACTATCAAGCCATATGCTACGTCAGCGCGTATATTAAGTAGCTGTAATGACAGGTTTGTAAAGAGTATTTCGGCAAACGATATTATTGTATTTGTTTTTTTTTTTAAATATATTTATGACACTTCAATTTGACTTCACCTCGCCTGATGGTAAGCTGAAGGTAAAGTCTCAGGAAAGAGGGTCACCATTACATACAC
Organism: Cybosia mesomella; assembly: GCA_946251805.1. Classification (NCBI taxonomy): domain Eukaryota; kingdom Metazoa; phylum Arthropoda; class Insecta; order Lepidoptera; family Erebidae; genus Cybosia; species Cybosia mesomella. The sequence continues at coordinate 10,729,385 of OX276392.1, forward strand.
GTACCATGTTAACAATGGTGGCACTCAGCTTGACGGCCTGACCCACCGGTCCCACTAGTGCTGCGACCACTTTCCCCCTGCCCGGCTATGCATTTGCTGATCCCTGAACGCAATCAAACCGAAATTGAATTACTATGGAGGGTTTTTCGCAATCGTGCACGGTGGTACTGTAGTGTTCGGACTCGTTCGAACACTACTCAAACAAAATGATACTCCTCCGAGACCGTTTGACCGATCTCGACCAAATTTGCCACGGTGATCTACTGAGCTAAGACATTACTGAGTGTCGTAAGGGGTCGAATGTCCAGATCGGTCTTACCATCGAGGAATAATCACCGAAAAACCAAATCAATGGAAAAAATCGACCGGTCACGTTGACCTATTGTTGGATAGGCAAATCTCGCTACGCTTAAGTTTGGGTTGATTGCGAAGCTGGTAACCGTCCTAGTTGTAAGAGGTTTGAAAGTCAAAGTACGAGATTTTTTACTGCTTTGTACAACGGTAATCTATGGTTGGCAACCCTGCGTGAATTTGATGGCGTCATATTTGTCAAACAAAGCGTGCTGGGACTTTTGCTAAAATGTCTCGCGAACCTAGAAAAGGATATTATAATAGAGATTGGGATAGGGACAGAGATCGCGATCGTGATCGTGATCGTGATCGAGACCGTGATCGTGATAGAGATCGTGAACGTGACCGGGATCGTTCGGATTATAGGAATCGTCCGCCGATACGAAAACGTAGTCGGACTCCCACTAGAAGAGATGAAAAACGAAGCCGGTCTCCGCGAAAAAATGACAAAGATCTTTTAGACGACAACATTTTGAGTGAGATATCAAAGCTGCCGGAGCCTAGTGAGTTGTGGGACACCCAATTCCAAGAAGGTGGTGGATTCACAGCTCCACCACCGCCGGCATTCGTGCAGCCACCTCCAGAGGTAATATTAAATTACTAGATTATCTAATGTTGTATTGTCTTCATAGATCATAGAAGATATGAATTTTAGTAATAGTAACCTATAATTGTAACCTTAATTATCGTAATTTATTTATTTATTCAATACGTTTACATTCCTGTACCTTTATTATGAATATCTTATATTAGTAATTTGAGCTGGATTTCATAAGATTAAATACCAGGCACTGTATTCTCTAGCCTGGATTTAATATTATGGATATATGGATTATGGATGTAAAATTACACATAGCACTCAAGAAAACAAAGATGTGTTTTCTAACTATTGCTATAATTATTTAGTCTCTAAAGTACCTTGGCATTTAACAGATCTAAAAACAAATAACAGATAAATAGTTTACCCATTTATCTCAATTGCCCACAAAAGAAGTGCTTGACAGCTACAAAAAGTTGCATGTGGTTGATGATGGATTTACGTCCTTGCACAATACCCAAGTTTTTGTTCTGTACATCCAATCTAGTAATAAACAGAGAAGTCTAAATTTGTAGACTTAAACATAGGCATTTTCATATACCCAATCTGATAAGTGTATAGTGACTGTATAAGAAAACCAAGAGTTATTTCAGCAACAATGATACATTTTTGTATCACCTAAGTGGTAAAGGAGTTAAATTGTTGGTACTTGATATTGTCGGGAGTTTATGCGAATGTCAAACATTGAATTGAAACTATTTTTAATGGATTATTTGTAATAATCCTCTGCCTACTCCTTCGGGGATACAGGTGTGAATTTATGTTTTAACACAATTTGTTTGATGTTATTCTCCCTGTGACCATGGCTGCTAGAAAGCAACAGAAACTTCAGGTTTAAGGTAAAAAATAAAATCAAATAAATTGCGATAGAATCCATTAAAAAAAGTTTTAATTCAATTGTTGGTGCTTTTTAATGATCAACAGTCACAATAGCAGTATCATATGAACATTGCCATTGTAGCATAAACCTCTAAACCTCTGTCTAAAGAGGATCTGACCTGTTCAAGTGGCCCCTCATTTTCAAACTAATACATGATTTCTTCATATTAGAATGTTCACTGAATAAGAAGTAGTTTAACAACTGAATTCCAAAATGCATTGTGCTATGCAATACTAACTAACAATATTACGCTTTAAAGGGTGTGTCAAACACAAACTATGGTGCCAACTATCAACCATCATACTCGGGCATCTATGATGACTTTCCGCCAGTAGGATCAATGCCTCAAGCTCCTCTTCCACCAGACATTGCTACGTGGAACCAAATGTCATTACCACCACCTCCTGCGCAGGCACCGCCTGGAGTACCACCTGCTCCATTTCTCAACAATGTTGAAGACCAGATCAAGAAGGAAGGTATGTAACATTTTTAATTTTTTAAACTGTGGGGCTCTTGGAATTTGAATATCAATTATTTTAAACTAGTTTTAGTGATTGTGATGTATTGTCATGTTTTCAATAAGTTAGGTTAATTTTTTAACCTATTTACTATTATTATATAATTTAATTGTTAGTGCATTTCATATATCTACTAAAGGACTTGTCTGATTGAATTCATAATCAACTATGTATACTTGTTTAGTTGCAATAAGGGTTAAAGCTTCGCTAGAATCCAATTATTAATACTATAGTCAAGTAATCAAGAAATTCTATATTCATGACGTGAAGTGACTAATATTGATGTTGTGCCTTGCACATAGCAACTTTTACCTGCACCAACAGTTTAATACCTACATACAGAATTTTTTTGTAGTCAATACATACTATACTAACTTTTTCTTGTAAATTTATATTTGATTCAGACTGCCATGGATTGAAGTCAACAATGTTGACTTTTATATGTAGTGGTATTAAAATTATACTGAATACAAAGTAATTATTTAACAATAAAGTTCTTTAAAGCTTTTTATCAACAGTTGTTCACTGTTGATAAAAAGCTTTAAAGAACCTTGTACTGTATCTATCTAATATCTTTAAACATGCAGTTCTGTTGTATGTATATAATCTGAATCCAGGAAATGGCTTGGTTTTGGGAGTTATAAATCGATCTAGCTAGGTTTCATTTTTAGAAAATGTTGGAAGAAAAAAACCAAGCAATGCTACGATCGAGAGGTCCCGGGTTCGAATCCTGACCATTACACTACCGACGTGAAGCCACTACTAACACAAGCAATTTATTCAATTAAATTTTTAAGCATTTTGTATGCTTACTTTTTTCTAAAGATTTAGATCGGGTTCAAGTCCCGTCCTAGATGTTCTCTTTTTCCGATCTAAATCTTTAGAAACAAGCAATTTAGCTTAGTTGGAGGGGTTAGGGGAATATTAGTAGTTTCGGTTACTAATATTCTTTATAAGAAAAAAAAAATAGAGTAAAACCTGGAACCTATACTCCTTAAACTAATGCAAATTCATAATAATAAATAAGATAATAAAGTTGATATATTTATTATAAATTTGTCACTTTGTATGAATTATTTTAGAACAGAAAGCCTTATACATGTACACGTAGTCAGTTACGGGGCTACCACATCATACAATTTTATGACCAATCTGATTATATTGAAAATCATATTGTGTCATTTGGATAGAAGATTTGATCTACAATGTACGTGTCAATGGAAATTAGCAAATCTGATTGGGCAATTAAATCGTATCGTTGGAAGTCCCATTACGCGTACACAGGATACGATAGGCGGTACCTACTATACGCGTATACTATTTGACTACGCGGGTCGACACCCGCCTATACGCGTATTCAACATCCTAAGTTACGCGTACATTAGAACCCTCATTATTGAGTAAGACGGTCATGGAGTGTAACGTGAGAACTCAGTTTACTTGAATATCTGTTTCTGTTCTGTTCAAGTTTCTAACCTAACCCGCGACCGGGTCAGGTTCGGAATAATCGGAATTTTCACTGGTGTGTAATACAGTTTCAGAGACAAGTCATCATCATCATGATAGGTGTTGTACTATTTTCTCTGGTGAACATGCCACCAAAGAAAACCTTTGAAATCTTCTTTTATTTGATTGTCATTAATGGTTAGACATTAACTAATTTTAACATGACATTGTGTCCAATGTCCAACATCCTGTGAAATCATTCTTCTAAATCTAAATCCTTATTTTTAAATTTTATTAAAAATGTAATTAACATAAATTTAATATTTAACTTATTTTAGAAAATATTTGAAAGGCCTCGAAGGCTATATTTTACCAGCTTAAATGAAACAACTTCCGATGAAAAAAGCCAAAGGATAATTATTTTTAGACTATTTTTTTTTATAAGTTATAAGTTAAACTCTACATTGTTTTATTTTGTAGTAAGTATGTAACATTAATGTCCATACCCCATACTAGATGATATATCAAGAATCTTTATATTTTATAATGTGAGCATTATTTATTTTAGTATTTTGTTTTATTTTTTGTAGTATTGTATTCGTTATTTCATATACTAAAGTTGTATGAATTCATTCAAATATAGATCATTGTGATCTAGGGCCTCCTGCAGGCACTAAACTAAATTATTCACCTACTTACTACTACCACAAAAAAATTATTTTCCTGATAATTTTAAGATCTACTTTATAGGAAAGGTGTACAAATTATCCTACTGCTGTATGGACTTCTTATTGTTACATTAGGCAAGGGGTCAACGCAGGTTGCAATCATTGTTGGAGTCATCAAGAAAAACTAATTATATATTGCCCGCTTTGTTCTATAACTTCCTTTATTTCGCCTGCCCCCATGTCCCGCAATGTTACATTGCATCAGCTGCATGACTGTAAATAGGTTAAAGATCTTCCTCAACAGAGGTAATACTGTGCTTGAAACTGCCTCTAGAAATTTTATTTAGCAGATGTCGGTCAATAACAGCTAAGAAAATCATCTTAATAATATTTTGCTTTTATTAAGTGTAGTGTCATTAGGCCAAATTTTTAGTAGTAACATAACTGAAATATTTTGACCTCAAAAAATGGCACCACGCTTAATCTTTTAATCTAATATAGATTATGAAATAACGTAATATTTTACAGCTGCTATCGAGTCGGAAATGCGACACCAAAAAGCCGCATTGTCTAAACAAAGGGAAGACTACATCAAGAAAGCCAACATACTCAAAAAAGAGCTTGATACACTGAAAGACCAACGTAATGAGCTCCGAGGAGATGCCAAGCGCTCCCCGAGCCCTGACACCAAGAGGTTTTTGAAGGAGAACACAAAATTACAGGTTTGATTTGTCAGATTGAACCTCTATATCTTGTTTATTTAATGATATATATCAATAATACAGCTCATATTCTTAGCTTAACTGTAAAGCTTGATGTACAATGAGTGTTTAACGGCGCGTTCTTATACATAGTTGGAGATTCAGAACAAGTTGAAGACTATCTACAATGTTGTGGATATGCTGAATGGCATCATTGGTGAAGAAGCTCTTGAGATCCACGACTCCGATGATTCGGCTGAGCGCAGCTCCAAACGGAAATCTAGGTGTGTTGTATTAGTTTTCTTTTTTTTTTTAATTTATTTCATGAAATACGAATTTGATCTTTGTTTTTATTTAATCGAATATATCTCTTTATGAAGTTCTTAAATTAAACGATCTTTATGATCAGACAGTAACAGAAATCAAATTCCACCGCATTTGTTATAAGCAATTGATTGGCATTCCAAGAATGTATGTTGTATAAATGAGATTATTTAAACACTCCTTAGTTGTGACATTTTCTTCCCATGAAAACAGGATTGCACAGCTTTGCGTGCCAAGAAGAAGCTATTAGCTTTTGTTTTTAGTGATTTGGCAACTTCAAGATGGAACAGTAGCAACAACGGCGGATAATAATATAAAACACTTCTGCAGTGCTAGTTTTCATTTCTGTTTATTGCATTGTGACAATGTAAGCTTTTGTACCTTATTGCTGTATTAATTCTTTAAATGACATGTATCTTTTCCACACAACGTGAAATATAAAAGAGCTTTTTCCAATACATACTTTATAACTTTTTATATATTTTAGTCTATGTAGACTAACATAACGTATCGTAACGTAACATAATGTATCTGTGACAGGTTAATAATAAGACTGTTTATTATTAATTATATGTATTTTGTTTAGAAAAGTTGAATAAAGATCAAGATGTTTTATTATTTACAAATTTCGCTTGGTTTGTACCTGTATGTGTTTAAAAACTACGTTTAACGGTAACTATCTATCGCGATTGATTTCATTTTAGTCTGTTCGAGCTATGTTCACGGGGAGACCATGGCTACTGAAACACAAACGAATCGTCGGGATCAATGTAAAATAATAATAACAGCAAACAAATCGTGATGAAGTCCGTTAAAAATAGTTTTATTTCAGTATGTAATACTCTCGTAAATGACAAGACTTGTTTCTATGGTTATCTTATGATTCTATGCTACATACATGGGCCACGATTTAGGTACCCGTTGGTCACCATCAAGAATGGTAAACTGGTGTTCTATGCATTGTGTATGATTCCACATATAATAAGTAAAGAATCATCTGTACCTAAATATGTATCTAAAATCAAAAATAATTGATTCAAACACTCATGCACCTAAATACAAAAAATAATTGGACCTAATTTATGGTCCATGTGTCTACCCAACAATATAATAAAACAGTGTATGTATAAATATATTTATTGATGACTAATGATTATTATGGTTTTATTCCCTTTTTAAATTTATATGCATCTTTTACAGTTAAAGTGCTTTTAATAACATGTTCAAGATAATTAATATTTCATTTGAAAAAAAAACAGCTTATAATTTCAAAACGTGTTCTAATATGACGGCCGGTCACTTCACTTTCGCGCATACCGTTAAGAAAATTACTAACTAATACGTGCAGAAACTTCAAAACTTTAAATATTTTAATATTTATTGGATTTTAGCATAATAATGCAAACTACGTAAAATTAAAAATGTCGAGTACAAATTATGGATGCTGATACTACCGCTGTCTCACATTTTAGCGTATGTATTAAGACGTGAATTTGTGTATAGGTAACACCTTCTGTAAGCGAAGGTGTCAATATTCCTTTTAACGAAGAAATTTTAATCGCAGGTCGCCTTCAGCAAATAAGAAGTTCAACTATGTGTACTACGATCCTGAGATGCATTGGTGCCGCGTTTGCAACGAGTTTCCGCCTACTGCTAAGGATTACTTGAATCACTTGCATTCGGCGGCTCATCATAAGTAAGTTTACCTTATATACTACCTACTGTACTAACTTTCCGAGTGATATTACTCAGTGTTTTTCTGGGTCATTCTTTATCCTATTGTACAAGTATTGAAGTAGTGGGAATGTGGATGGTATTAGTCTCGTTATATACTACACTGTATCCTGTTATTATTTTCCCAATTTCCTTACTGCAATTTAATAAGCCAGGGTGAATAGATAAAAATCAAGGAATAAATTAACATAATGATATACCAAGTACCTATGTAAGGCACATGCAAGTGGGCAGGCAAGCCGGGGTCGACCTCGCTGAACATACACTGATCCAATTAATGAGATATTGAAAAAAGGGCAGGCATATAATGGTGAATAATGGCTGTTTTTGTTTTACAAAACATAATAGGAAATTACCTAATAGCTAAGCAATCTTTAATAAATACATTATGTTCAGCCCTTGATTTTTATTTAATGTGTTCCATGTTCCTGCTTGGTATTATTTGGGTTCAATTCAAAATTAATTGATAAAATTAAGATAGATTGTTACTATAGTACAGCCGTTGGCATTCAAGTCGTCCGGACTTAAACGTTACAACGCACATAATCATGGTGCCCCCTACTAACAATAAGTGCGAGCGAGACATAATAAAATACAGATAAAACGACCCAGATGCTAACGTTAGTACTATACTACTTTTTCGCAGACGGATCATTTTTATATAATTTATGTACCTATGGAATTATTGCTTAATAGTTTTTTAATTTTGCATTGAAATAGTTTAAACTCAGACGTACCGTTCAGTGTCAAGCTTGCTGCCTCTGTGTTTATTAAAGGTCAGCAGTGATGATCCTAAAGTCATGTGCCGAGTAACTTATTTCTTTTGATATTCATTATTTTTTACATTTGATTTTTCACTTTTATACTAACTAGAACTCTATTACCTAAAATGATTCAATGTTTTTTTTTTAATTGTCTCTTGACATACCTTCATACCAAACAAATATTTTAATATCATAATACAGTGGAATCTCGATAACTCCCACCTTGTTGAGTCGTAACCCTCTGTAAGACGAAAAATATTAAAATTGCCTTCTGCTGGACCCCAAATACACGATGCGCCGATTTTTTTGACTTTGTAAGACGAAAGAAGTGGTATTTTCCTGCGGGGTATCATTTGATAGTACATATTAAATAACTCGTAAGTCGAAGTTAGTGAAATTTATTGATGTCGGACTTGGAATTCTCCGAAGTCATAGCAATAAATATAAATCTTAAGGCTTTCACGGCCGGCGTTGCATGTAAAATATACTGCTTCCGGGCTGTTTGGCCGTGGTCCATCGGAAACTTGAATTCCAGACGTTTCGTCGATCACTGCGGTCGACATCTTCAGTGGTACGGCTCGGGACACCGTCGAGTGCGGAGAACCTTCCTCGGCGGCGAACTCGCTGCGACTGATGTAGCGGCAAGTAATCTTCACAGCGACCCCGCAGGGGGCGCGTGGAGTCGGTTTCTGGGATTTTCCCTTTTCCGAGGCTTCATTCGCGACGCCTAAACAGGCGCCGGGCATGTGGGCGGGGATGTACCCCTATAGCTGGTGACGCCGGCAGGCCGCTAGACTTCACGCCGCCCGGCGGTCGACCCGAGCCGGGTGAGATCACTGGTTGCCCAGTGAAGGCCCAGCTCCGAGTGACCAGCGACGAGGCGGCGGCTTTCCTGCGACCTCCGGCGTCCGTGCGTCTTCTGATTCTCAGCGGCGGTCGCCCGAAAAGCGCCTCGCCACTATGTCGATGGACGCAATGATTGCGTCCACCAGTATTTGGTGGTCTTCAGTTTCTAGGGCGCGTTTTGCCTCAGCGAGGAGGACCTTCGCCTTCGCCAACATGACGGAGGGGCTGGTCGCTGAGGCACTCGCTGCCGCAGCCGTCTGGGTCTTCCTATGCCTATCCCTTGCCGTGTTGGAGTGGGCTCCGTTTGGCACGCCGCCTCCACCAGCTCCAAGACTGGCTCCGGTGGGACGGGCGGCGTGTTTCGCGATGAGAGTGCCGGCGCGGCGGCCTCCTCTTCAGTCGTGGGCTGCAACTTGCGGGACCTAAGGCCCCCTCTTCTGCGGCGTCTTCGCGAAGAGGCTGCGGGTTTTTCCCCCCGGGTAGAGGGCGCGTTCGCCTCAGCCATGAGCGACGCGCCTTGCCTCTCCCCGAGAGGCTGTGGGTTCACCGGCGCTGGCCGGCTGTGCGGCCCGCGGGTGACGGCGGCTGTGCCCGCCTTCCTATTCCGGGCCTCACGTCGGAAGACGGGGCACCGGAAGTGGTTTGCGGGGTGGTCGCCACTGCAGTTTATGCAGGTGGCGGGTTGTTCCCGCGGCCGGGGGCAGTTCCGCGCAGCATGCTCACCGCCACATCGCACGCAGGCCTGCGTGCGGTGGCAGTGATGGCTGCTGTGGCGGAACTGCTGGCAGCGATGACACTGCGCGGGTTTGCGTTTCCCGCGCCAGGCTTCTATTTTGATCCCGGGCATGCCGAGAAGCTCCCTCACTTCATAAATGTCTGGGATGACATATTGGGTCTTCCTCAGGATCACCAGGAAGATGCATCCAGGCCGGCCACCTCGACCCCGAATAGGACGTGTATATTCGGGGTCGAAACCCAGCTCCCGTAGCTCGTCTGCAATCTCGTCTGGTGTGGCGTTCGTGGGCAGCCCTCTTATGGCCACCTTGACTCCTCTCTCCGAGGGGGGCGAGTAGGAGTGCCAGGCGATTCCCTCCTGGCTCTCCAGCGTAGTGAAATAGGCTTGCAGTAGCCTATACTCATCTTCATCTCTGGGGATGAATCGGAGCCCGTTCCCATACGGGCGCACGTCGGCCGATCTCCCTAGCTGGGTTTTCAATTCCCGCAAGTGCTGGGCGAAGTGCGGCAGCTCCTCCACGACAATCGGGGGGTACCGCTTCTTCCCCTTGCTGGCTGCGGGCTCTGCGGATGCACCGGCAGTCAGCGCGCGAGTGCGGGTCCGAGCGGCGAGGTAGTAGGCTTGCAGGCTTTCTTCCTCGGAGGCTCCGTGCGAAGATCCCTGATGTAGCGGCCCGAATCACTGGCGTATTTATAGGCGCAGTTGGAGGGGGGAAACAACGTGATCGGTCGCGATTGGTTGAGAGCTGCGCAACCGATGCGCTCGAACCGGATTGGTCGAGGCTAAGCAAGGGGGTGCGACCTTGTGATACCGGGGATGGTGGTGGGTTCGTCATGTTTGAATTGTGATGACGCGCGTGGCTCGGGCCGCTACATCAGTCGCAGCGAGTTCGCCGCCGAGGAAGGTTCTCCGCACTCGACGGCGTCCCGAGCTGTACCACTGAAGGTGTCGACCGCAGTGATCGACGAAACGTCTGGAATTCAAGTTTCCGATCGACCACGGCCAAACAGCCCGGAAGCAGTATATTTTACATAGCAATAAAATCCAATCCAATCCGACTCGCCGTCCTACAGGCCAAGACGGACACGTGTCGTGTGTGTCCTACACACGCCTGCCAACTAACCGTCGCGTGATAAAACCCGACCCCACCAGGCGAGGCCGCGGTGGCGGCCCAAGTCCGCCAGTAACCTTGGGGTTATCCTTTCTAGGGCTTACCCGGGGTGCCCGGCAATGGACACTTGGGGAGAACACGGTGTGGTTATAGTCGGGCCGATTCCGACAAGGCACCGATGGGGTGAAGCCCGTGGGGGTTTCCACACGTAAAAAAAAAAGTCTGTCTTGCAATTACCACACTGCGAATAAAGTGTTATAATAGTACCTAAGGATCACGTATTCAGTTCATTGTTTGAACGAAAAAAAAATTAATGAGAAATCTCCGAATTCTTTTATATCAAAAGAAGATGACAGGGTTTTTTTTTTGTATTTTTTGTATAGTTTACTTCATGACTATAATGTGATGCTTTTCAATAATTATATTAAGTAAATACCTAAGTTAAATTTTTATTTAACTTGACTCAACAACTCGAAAAATGAGACTTAGAAATTGTGCCTTGTTAAGTCAAAATTTCAGCAAGTAAATCCTTTATATCTCGAATATTTCGTTAAGTCGAAAACTGTTTAACTCGAAGTTTTTATCATTTCCCTTGAAATTCGAGTTAGCGAGATTCGACTGTATGTTACCTTCACCTAAACAGCTGCTTGCATAACGAAGGTGTAGATACTGGGCCTTTATAATTGAGCATTTTGTTTTAAATCTTCCACATATTGAGTATGTACTTTTATTATTATTAATTTATTAATTCAATTAAATGTGCCTGTAATGTGCCAACTAATAACGTATTGAGGCGACGACAACCAAAGAACTAGGATGCCGAAAGGGTTAACAAAAAGTTCCGTTTCTGAATGAATTCATCAAGGCACCTTATTCTATAATGATATTTATTTTTGAACGAATTCCCCGAATATCTGAAGTAAAAGGCTCTGCACATGACTAACCCTAAAGCAAACCACTCACGTTACTTTCTACTGAAGAGTTTAGTATGCACTGGTGGCCTTATAGACCGAACATAACCTGTAATATAAATTGATCGAAGCACAATCTAATATATTTTGTTTTTACTTCTATACTATTATGTATATAATTGTAAATTACTTGTGTCTGTACATTGGAGATATTTAAAGAAAAATACTTGAGTTATGTTAAAAGAAATATTCTGAAAACGAATGTTTTTTTTTCGAATTCTTGTCTGTGCGCGATGGACGAAACCCTTATAGATCGTTTTTTCGATTATAAATCGTAAACCGCAATTAATTTTTTTCGTTCAATCAACTCAAATATAAAAATTAAAAAAAAAAACATTATGTTACTTGCTGCTACAGAACCCTTCATGGGTGAGTCCGACTCGCGCTTGGCCTGTTTTTTTATAACACAGTCTTGGTCTTAATATCTGCCGTATCTACAGCAAATGGTTAAGTAGAACCGGAGATAAGGTCAAAAAACGATAATCTACCGCCGCGCGGGCAGTGCGGCGTTCATCAGCTTTTAAGGTATAAAACTTCTTTATCTACACCCAAGCTTTAAATCCTCTATAAAAGATTCTGAAACAGTTAGCTTATTGCCAACATTAATACATCCAATGTCCTAATAACCATAATATCATCCGAACGGGTGTTATAATGTTGTATGAAATTTCATAATAACACTCCTTTCGCTTTTTCAATCTCTTCCGCGCAAAGGGTTACTCATCAGACAGCCAAATTCTTACCGCTCGATGCGTGAAATCTGTATGAGTTTCAAAAAAAGAACTGTCATTCACGCGCGTTGCATTGCACTACCACAGCGGCGCCGGCGCGCCGTAAAAAAAAAATTAAAGCTTATTCATTCGAATTCGAATACCCGCTATTTTTCTTCGCTATTATTTTTGCAAATTGTTTTGTTTACTTACGAAAATGAGCGATTCAAGTTTTGATAACACACCTCCAGACATTTCGAATGCAGCAAAGGACATTTCTAACATATTACTACCGGAAAAATCTAGGAAACAGTATGAAAAGGCGTTCCAAGATTTCATGAATTGGAAAATATCAAAGGGCAGTATATTTTATAGAGGACACATCATGGGTGTAGATAAAGTCTTGTATGCAACTGTATAATTAGGTATTAAAACACTCATGTGATACTATTATCACACTCAGCTTCGCTTCGTGTGATAAACCCACATTCATGTTTTAATACCCCTCATTATACCACAGTTGCATAAATAACTATTTGAGAAGGCGCGTATCTCTTCGATGTTCCATTACTATGTAATTATAGTGTGCTCGAAAGACCATATGCAGCCCAACGCTTGATGATATCATATTGACATCCCTTATAAGTAATTTAAGGTGTGCTTTGTAATATAAAATAAATATAAATAAAATGCTTCGTCTTTTCCACTCTTGATATATGTCAAATAAGATAGACGAGGACAAAACATAACATAAAACAAAAATTCTGCCAAGGTTTCAGGTATAAAATTGCAATAAATTGAATGTGTGAGTTACCAGCAGCTATCCTAAGTAACTTTTTTTTCTTAAGGCTCTCAATATGAGTCCTTTTTTTTTTTTTATCGTGCGGAAATCCCTTCGGATACCCCCCCCCCCGCGTGCCAGCGGGGGCGGTTATGTCGGGCTTGAACCGACTAAAACCGCACGCCGTCTCGGGTCTACAGACGCCGGGGTGTAAGGTTGCCCATAGAGCATATCCCTCGCACCCCGACTGACCCTGGGCCATCTCCGGTTTCGAGATGGCCCCCTCGGGTTTGGGAACCACGGTGTCCCCGTCTAGCCCCGGTTTGGGGGAGGGGCGCTAGTCGCCCCACCGTCCCGGCCTGCTTCTGCTGGGGTGACAGGTGGCCTCACCCGCCACCCCCAGGCCTGCGCTCATGGAGGACGGAGGTCGTTAAGCGACCTCCGGCGCCTGAGTCGCCTGCGACGCGCGGCGAGCAAGTTGCGGGCTCGGCGGACCGGGAGAGTTCTAAGTCTCTCCCGGGCGCGCTCCGCCACCTCCTTCGCGAGCATTACGTGCTCGCAGAAGGAGGTGGCGGCGGCCCACGCGCTCGCGCTCCGCACCATTGCCGCAATCATGCTGCCGAGTGAGAGGACTCCCACCCCGATGGCTGCCACGAGGTCACGCCTCGGCGCCTCCCACGCTGGGCAGTCCGCCAGCGTGTGCAGCCCTGAGTCCTCGCTCGCGTCGCAGTGATGACACTCAGGCGTTGGCTCCTTCCTGATCCGATGCAGGTGGTCCCCGAAGCACCCCTTCCCGGAGATCACCTGCGTCAGTCGGTACGAGAAGCTTCCGTGTCGCCTGGAGAGGCCAATCCTCCATGATGGGCCTTACCGCCGCTATTGCGGCGTGCCCTTCAATATGAGTACCTAGTATACAGTTAAACTAAAAATTAAATTTACTAAATAATATTGATTGAAACCACCTGCATACTCAAATCTCACCAGTGAATCTTAACGTGCTGTCTTTCTTTGTCCCTTATAAGCCGAAACAAAAATTCTACGATGAAACTAATCCGGAAAACCAAAATCCCCACGTGAGTGCTAACCTTATTTTATATTTTGATGTAGTTTTGTTTTTAATTCCCGGCGCTAAAAGTTACCACTGCCGAGTTTAGAAAAAAATCTGATCACATCTCGTGTCTGCCTGTCAATGAATATCGAAAGTGCAGCAAGGATCTGCTACTTAAGTACATCTCGTGCAGGTAAGATGAAAGCTAAACCTAAACACTTTTTATTTTACCAGCTAAAATAATTTAACCATTACTCCTGCCGTACTTGACCGTTAGAATGATTGAGAAAAGTTATTTTCCATTCTTCATTTCATTAGAAAAGTTTGTTAATGGTTTTCCAACTTAATTCAGATTTTTTTCATCGTTGCATTTTTAGCGCCGGCGACCGTTATTATTTATCTTTTTTATCATCTTACTAGCAATATTCTAACGGAACACATAATTTAGAAATGCCCAGTTACCGAACATTAATCTTATTTCGTAATTATTTTAATACTACTATTTATGTCAATTATTTTTTGTTTTAATATAATTTTGGTGGTTTGGTGATGGATAGTCCTGTGGCCAGTTCCTTGTCCCGTGTTAAATCCTTTCATAAGAGCAATGTCGCCTTTCCCTTTTAACATATAATTTTTTCTATCTTTGTAACCAATTGTACCCGGTTCTCGACAATATACATGGCGCCTTAGAACATAAATGTCAAAACATTAACATTAACTGTAATACTGAGGCAGCTACCTGTTCCTCCATGAGCGCAGGTCTGGGGGTGACAGGTGGAGCCGCCTGTCATCCTAGCAGAAGCAAGCCGGGACTGCGACGCATTGTTTCGGGGAGCAAGACAGGGACACCATGACCTCAAAACCGGATATGGCCCTGGGCCAGTCGGGGTGCAAGGGAAGTGCCATATAGGCCACCTTACACCCCGGCATTGAAAGACCCGAGACGGTGTGCGGTTTTAGTAGTAGTTTAGTATCCGAGGGGATTTCCGCACAAAAAAAGGCAGCAACCTGTTAATTGTACATGGTATACATTAAATTTTAAGAAAAAAAAATCGGACCATCTTCAAAAGCCAAGAACCTCTTATGGCGCGGTTTCTAAGTCGGTTCTATTTTTTTATAATTTTTTTATTTATTTCTCCCTTTTTAGTTATTGAACACTGATGAATTAGAAAATATGGTCTTCTACGACAGATTGTTAAAAAACCGCGGTCATAGGTCCTTTTTGTAAATCAGTTAACTATATCAAAAACCTTCTCCAAAATACAACAAATACGGTTTTGATGAAAACCACACTAAAATCGGTTCAATCAAACGCGCGATACCTAATTACGGACAAACATACCTACTTTTTTTAAGTTGGGTAAGTATACTAAAACCTACTTCAGAATTTAAAAATACTTTTCTGAAAACCGCATCAAAATCGGTTTAACCAAACGTGAGATAATCGCAGACAAACATACATACAAACATAAAGGTCAAACAGTGGAACTTCCTTTTAAAGTCGGTCGTAAGAAAAACATACAAAAACCTCAATTAGTTACCATTATTCAGTGAACAAACACTAGCGTCACTTCACTGAGTAAAGTGATTCAGGGGCCGGCGGAGTTAGACTAAAGACACTGGAAAGTACTCACGATATAAGAATTGGCGCGGCCGAAAGGTTCGGCTGTTTTTTGGCTTCGGTCGGACTCTAGTTTTTTCCAACACTGCAACTGGACTTTGACTTTGGGGCAGGAAAATTCGAAAAAATATTACATGTGACAATTGTTTGTGTGGACATTTAGAAATGTAGGTACATAAAATGACTGTTGATTTGATTTATGTAAGGCAAAATAATTGCCCTATACATGCCGCTTCTAAAATCTGCCGCCCTAGGCTCCAGCCCACTCAGCCTGCTGTTAAATCCGCTACTGGCCACTGGGTTAAGAGTCTAAGATATCACCACCTAATGGTAGTTGAAATTGAAATGCCGGATAGTAGTTCAATTTTACGGGATTTCGAATGTAAAAGAGTCAGAATACGTAACTGACGTGTACCCACTCGTAACAAGCAATTTAGCTTAGCTGGTGAGCTATCCTGAGCATGATTGGCTTGTATTCTGATTAGAGATGTATTAATGATATGCTTGAAATGTTCTTTTTGTTCATTATCCATAGAATGGCAGCGGCGCATATGGAGGCTCCATGGCACACCGTGTCTGGTATGAACGAGGGGTTCCCAAGTTTCCCCTCCGCTCCCACAAAAAGGACTCCGATTAAAGGTAGGCAGGGATTCGAAAAACAGTTATCATACATTTATAATATCGGCGACTTTCGATTTTTGACATCTGTGATAATTTATTAAACAAGGTGCCCTAAAAGATAACATAAGATAACAATAAGTCTGATTAAATTTGATCACACATCTTCATAAAAATATTGTTTTTTTATATTTTTTTTAATCCTGACAAATTTTTGAAATCGTCTCATTTATCTGACGGTTACGCTAGGCAAGGTATGTAATGGACCTTTGAGTAAAAGTGCATTATCTTGTCCAATTAAATTAATAAGTTTAGATAGCACGGATCTCCTTTTGTTTATTTTACCATGATTGTTAGAAAAATTTGATCTTTATGATTGATTCATAAAAGTACAAAATCGTATTTTTCGAATTTTGCCGGAATATCACTTGGAACTGACCTCAAAAGCTAAACTTTTTTATTTTTGCATTAAGGTCTTCAGTTCTTCGTACCGTCCACCGCCTGGTACTGCAAGCTCTGTGATCAGTTCATTGGTGATCTGCACTGCGCTTCAGCTCATTTGAAATCTGTTACACATTCCAAGAATTATACTGTAAGTATATAAATAATAGTGCTCTGTGGATAACCTACCAGCCAATGTGATCCACAATTACCCTACTTTGTGATGAGAGGTTTAGCGGATATAATCTGATTGTTTATATGTTCACGCTTGTATAAGTCTTCAAATGTATAGGCAGAACAATATTTTGCAATCAAATTTAGCACCTTATAGAGCCTTTTGCCGTCCCCCGAAAATCGCAATGTTATCATAACCTAAGTTTTCATTGAGTTTCGAACATCCATCCCTCCAAACGTTCGCATTTATAATAGTACCTTTTTTTTTTTTTTTTTTTTTTATCGTGCGGAAATCCCTTCGGATACCCACCCGCTGGCCAGCGGGGGCGGTTATGTCGGGCTTGCACCGACTAAAACCGCACGCCGTCTCGGGTCTTCAGACGCCGGGGTGTAAGGTTACCCATAGAGCATATCCCTCGCACCCCGGCTGACCCTGGGCCATCTCACCACTAACAGCATCGCTCATCCTGTCTCCTCTGAAAGCAGAGGAGTACGGAGAGCGATGTGTTCCCGCCACGTTGGGTATTGGCCGACGATCAATGCCAACCCTATGAAGGGGTGAAGGGGAAGCCATTGACCGCCGCCCAGGGTGTACCGGCCGCTCCGATACCGTTCCCCCCGGACTGCAGCGGGATCGGAATCGGAGCGACACTCGAGGAGGTTACCCAACACACACCCCTTACCCAACACACATTTACACATTTACACACACACACATTTACACACAACACGCATTTATAATAGTACCTACTAATAAATAAACAGTTTACATTCGTGTAAAAATAAAGTTATAATATTCGTACAAATCGAAATTTTAACATTTTTATTAGAAGTTTTATACCCTACAATTATATCAAATCCAAAGAGTACAGAGTAAGTGGCTTCAAGCTAGCAATAAATAATTTTATCACTAACATAATAATAATAATTGGGAATAAAATATTGTTTCTAGAACTTCGTAGAACAAAACCCTCACTGGGAGACGGACTGGATGTCTGACCGCCAAAAAGCCTTCGAGAAATCCCGTGCGAATAAAGCCAAATCTGATGGAGAAAAGCCACAGCAATACATGTCTCACACTATCACATTCAATAAAGATGGCTTCCATACTAAACGAAAGGATAGTCCTACTCCAACCGACGATAAAAAGAAAAAGAAGGAAAAAAAGACGAAGAAGAAGAGAAAGAAGAGTAGTAGTAGCAGTTCGTCTAGTAATTCTAGCAGTTCAGATAGTGAGCCATCTAAGAAGAAAGGTAAAGGTGAGACTTTGACTATAGTTATAAGATACTGCCGTAAATAAAAAGTACTATGCAGAAAACCTGAAATGTCTTGACCTCCAGGCCTCTTGCCTTTATGCTTCACAATACGAGCTTCATTTACTGTCGTTAAAAATTCTAGCCAGCGGTGTCGGTCGCTTTCGCCATGCCCGTTTTATGAAACACTAACTATGCCCTACGGTTTCAACCACTCGGTTCTATTTCATCCCGTCGCATCGCCCATCCGCATTTCTCAGAGCTTTTTTTTGCTTAAAGCTCGGCGCCTAAGGATCGTAGCGTGGAGTTATATATCCAGTTAGCTGGCCCTCCCCGGCTTCGAACCTCCGTTGCACCCCTTTAACCCAATTTTGTTATTGCCCGAAATTTATGAGTTTCGATATAATGTATGGGATCTATCGAATTTATTGACATTATTGATTACTGATACCCCCTTGATAGCCCCCCTCCACTGGCCAGCGGGGGTGGTTATGTCGCTTTCGAACCAACTCACACCGCACGCCAACTCGGGTCTCCAGACGCCGGGGTGTCAATCAATCAATCAATTAGCCTATTGCAGTCCACTGCTCGACATAGGCCTCTCCCATTTTGCAATGGCGCCGGGGTGTATTTATTATAAATTATTCATATGAATAATTTCTTCTATAATTGAAAGGATTTAGTGCCTAGGTTTGAAGGTAACTGTCCATAAATTTGATCTCTACAGAAAGGCATAATAGTTTAAAAAAAGGCACTCTGTAAGCTATACTTTTTCTTTTTCGTGCGGAAATCCTACGGGTCCCCGCCGGCCAGCGGGGATGGTTATGTCGGATTTGAGGCGACTTAAACCGCACGCCATCTCGGTTCTTCAGACCTCAGGATGTTAGGTGGCCCATAAGGCATTTCCCTCGCACCCCGGCTGACTCAGGGCCATCTCCAGTTTCGAGATGGCCCCTGGGGTTTGGGAACCACAGTGTTCCCGTCTCGCCCCCGGAAAGAGGGGGCGGGGAGTCTACGACACACACAAATAAAATGGCTTTCTATTGGTAAAATAATTTTCAAAATCGGTTCAGTAGATCCAAAGATTACCCCCTACAAACTCTAATAATTAAAACTACCTCTTTATAATATTAGTATAGATAATTCAATTAAATTTTAAGCATTTTGTGTGCTTACTTTTTTTTATAGATTAGAGATTCTTATAGATTTGTCTAGGTGGCTCAGCTGGTCAGAGCACTCCCCTGTAAGGGACTGGTCACGGGTTCAAGTCCCGTCTTGGATGTTCTCTTTTCCGATCTAAATCTATTAGTATAGATAACTTTCCCAAGAACGGGACTATCAAATGCAAAAATAATATTTTAAATCGCACATGTAGTTCCACAGATTAATTCGTTCAAATAAACTTAAGCTGTATTACTAGTGTAGATTACCAATTTTATAGATGCATGTTCTGCTAGGAGAGGCTGAATACGAAAGGCGCAGGATCGGGTGCTGTGGCGGACATTGGGAGAGGCCTATATCCATTAATTGCATTTTGACTACAATGTTTAAAATGTACTCTCTGAAACTTACTTCCAACTATCTCGTAGGGTTACTCTGCCTGGTAGAACCTACTTAAAAGGTTTCATATAGGTCAATTGTTGCTTTGTTTACAGAAAAAAAATCAAAGAGTAGTAGTAGATTCAGTTCGCGCGAGGACAAGTCCCTGACAGAATTGGTATCAAGCATACAGATGGACAGACTCAACGAGAGTGACCGCAAACTACTCGATACCCTCAAAAACAGGTTTGTGTACACTCTATGCAATAATAATTGAATAAGATTTAGAATCCCCGGGAGCTCGATTATAATCTTGAAGACAGACACCTATGATGAAACTGGTACTGTTGCCATCAACCTCATAGCGATTTCCCAGTTGCTTTCAAAATTTGCACTTTGGAGCCCGAGGTTCGCTTATTGTTTTGATTGGTCTGCTTTTGTGGGAGCGACTGCAATCTGACCTCCCAACCCTGATAAGAAAGCTTGCACCAAAGCCTGCTTAGCAAGTGCACTTAGCAGGCGCAGTATGGCTCTGTACACCCAAACTGGTACTGTTGTTTTTTTATGTAAGACACGTCAATATGACTTACCTCGCCTGACGGTTAGCTAAAGGTGAAGTCTCATTAATTAATGTCATCATTATAGATGCCAACAATGCTACAATAGTTGGCTTGGCCTTGTTGGTTGTTTGGCTTTCTCACGCCCGCTTAAAGGCCTACGCAGCGTCGTGCGTATGCTCGCATACGTGCGCCTGTTTCGTGCAATTATTATTGAGGTAATTTGCACAAAATCGTGCAAAAAAAACCATACAAATCGCACGATATGCAGGTGCCTAAATGCGTGCGCTCAACGCAGCGCAGGCCTTAAAGGACCCTAGGACACTAGGAAAATAAATACCTAACCGCTTGGTGCTGAATGAAATTGTTAGCACCGTCTATTTTCTTTTCTTGCATTTTTGCTTGTTTCTTTGTCTTTACGATATCACAATATCCACTACACGTCGCGGGGACCGCTCCCCTTAAAAGGGGACTGGACTCAAGAATAAAACGGAGATGCAAGAATTACAAATATTTTTCTTTTTATTATTAGAATGAAGAAAGACGATGATGAGAAACGCAGATCTGCAGACCGTGATCGGTCAACGCGCGACCGAGAACGCTTGGCCGAACTGCAACGGAAACTGAGGTGAGAGCCACACGGGTACCTACACTGGGCAGCGGGCAGCTTCGACTTGACTCAATGTTACTTACGTCTATTCATAAGTCAATTGCACGGTACCCAAATCGCAGCCTTACATCATAACCTAAAGGAGACTTCGTGTTGATTCTGTTCTACATTTTCACTAGATTAAACTAAAATCTCTACATTGTATGTTGACTTTAAAGCCAATTCAGTTGTAGTTTTGGTTTCAAAATTGTCAAAAATTATCACTTGCAAGTCGTAATGATTTTAAATAGGTACCTAGTTTGAAAAAGGTTCTAAAACGAGATAAAATAGAAAATTTAAATTAATAGGAAAATGTAAAACAATCGATACGGTTGTTATATTTTTCTAAAGGAAATCACTTGAGATACAATTGGTTTAGCTAAAACTGAAAATTAATACATTAGTAAATCCTCTCAGAATCAAAAACGAGTGACAATTTCTTATCAATCGAATGAGTTGGGATATAAGCTACTGAAAAAATAACATAACAACAAAAAATATAAAAAAGACGCTTGTTCGTCTTGTTTCGTTCTGAGTGCGTACTTACGTTCTATATTCGTATTAAAACCCCAAGACTTATAACTGACTGTAACTTGATTCCTAGTATAGATATCGGCAAAGTTTGTGAATAAACGTCATAAAAGTTCGCGCATGTGCACTAACTGGCCAACCCAAAAACCAATAAAAGAACCTCAACCAATGATGCGAGTCCTATGAGCTCGTGATTAGTTTAGTAACACGCGTAATTATGATTGGTTGATTAGTGCGCCTGCGCCGTTGCGCCCCGCGCTTACCAAAGAGACCTAAAAACGTGTTCTGCGCACCTAGAGTACATTGTCAAGAAGTTTGTCGGTCATTAAAGTAGCTATTGTAACGTCTTTCTAATAGAAGTAGGTACTTGGATTCAATTAACACCTGGACCTAGATTTTTTTTCTAAACCTTATCCTAACTTCTCATGATCACAATAGAAAACTCACCACATAAGTAACCATAGTGACTCACGAGAAATTGTTGCCTATTTAGCTGTCATCTTGGCCTCGAAAAGTTTGCCGCATTTGTTAACCTTGCGTGTATCGTTACGGAACCCTAATAAGATACAGAGAAATAGCTGTCTCGAAGCTTAAAACTGTATACGGCTCATTACGTACGAAACTTGTCAGCGGAACTGTAAGAGCAGATTTCACCAAGTGTAGGAATTGAAATCAATTCAAACTAAACTGTTCTGACGTTTTGCTCAGTGAAATTCATGGAGTAAACTTGATAACGTAGTTTAATTGAGACTTGATCGCAATCACTGTCATTTGTGAAATCCGCTCTGAGTGTTAGAATTCAGTTCAGTTGAACTGGAATGAATTATTTTCACTAGTAAATGTATACCTGCATCACTCGGATGGTGGAGGTGAATGAAATCGAATATATATTTTATACATTATTTTAAGAAACATCAAATGATATAATCTAATGTAATTATTGTAATTTCAATTTTTTTATTAAATGCTAAGGCAAACTTATTTAGTATTTATTGCAAGCTCCGGCTGTAGAAACCTTAATCATCTTGTAAATATAAACATAACGCACTACAACAGCAATTAATACATAAAATTATAAATAAAATAACACTCATCTAGGTGACAAAGTAACCATGTCACACGAGTCTTGGAGATAAAATTTCATGTCATGGAGATTTAATTTTAAAGAGAAGTGTAGTTTGAAATCGGACACGCGCATCCAGATTACAAGCTATACACGAGCCCAACGCAAAATTCGAGTAGGGTGTACATTGTAATCACAGATTTAAATATTGCTGTACAATGTATGTGCGGGCAGTTCTGTATGACTATGTTTTGGCCTTGTATATATTAGAAAGAGGCTGGCACTCGACTCAAAATAGCGCACGACCCTCCTCGTAAATCGTGGGGTTTGAACGCTTGCAACACCAAAAGTACTGTTTACTGTAAAGGGAAAAGAAAAAGAGAAGCCTGCTACAATCACACCAACCATGGTTTACTTCGCTGGTCTGGCTAGCCTAGATCTACTACCTAGAAAGTCAATAAGTTACAATGTGTGTACAGAGGTATTAAATATTTACTTCAGACACATGAAATCATTTTGGCGGAAATAGGCAGGCAATTATCGACGAGACATGAATGACACACCAAGATGTAAGACACATGTAAGTAGCCAGGCAGACCGGGATCACAGTACACTAATAATGATATCCAAAGCCGCTCGTCGAGTTATTAGCCTAATTTGAGTTTGGACTTAGGGTTTTCACGATTATTTTTAGATTTTTATAATATAAAAATGATAATGAAATATTTTACCAATTTATAAATGAGGTATAAATAAAAGGCCTTTATAATCAGATTAGGAAATGTCATTTATTAGAAATTAATTAAAATTAAGAAAAACGACTAACGACAGACAGAATGACTAATGTATTTGATTCGATAAAGATTAATAGTGTATTTGTCTAAATAGCGTTCCAATTACTACATAATTTGGGTTCATTTTTTTTAGAAGTTAAAATGGCTATAGCAAGCTACTCTTAAGAGATAGAAATATATCATCATGGAATCTTGTGTAGACCTATAAAAGAGAAACTATCCCACCATACATTGTTTTGTTATATCTCAACGGTAATCGAGCCTAATCGATTGGAACTCTCAGTCGGCTTGCTTACTTTCGTCATCTTAAACAAATTATCGTCATATTTCAACCAAATAACACAGAATAGTATCGAACTATTAATATTATCCTTCCTCTTGAATCACTCTATTTAGACATGACAACCGCATCAAAATCCGATGGGTAGTTTAGAAAATCTCAGCGAACAGACACCCGACACCGGAAAGTGATTTTGTTTGTACCGTACTTGAACGCGCGCGAGTTCACTCACGGTACGGCCCACACTGCGACCCCAATATTCTCCCGTATAATATGCTAATGTGTGCGTGGAAGCGCGTGCGAACACGGCGCCTGGCGCGCACGCACACATTCAAACAGGCAGCGGCACATTTCTATAAAGATGACTTACTGTTCTTAGTGTACTAGGGGTGGACCTCGCAGAACACACACTGATCAATTTAGTGATGTATTGAAAACAGGCTAGGTCAAAAGCACTCAAAAACTTGCATGAAAGGTTTAATGACAGTAGAGGACGCTTCAGAAGTGTATAAGGACAAAAGCAGATAACATTAACATTAACATTAAAAGGTTTTATTTTAATTTCAAATGTTTTTTTAACACCTTTATCAAAACAGCTCTGTCAAATGAATAATAGTTTAAAAAAACTAAAAAAAAACGCCGCGCAAATAGCGGGCTTATGTCTGCCTACCCCGGATGAAAAAAGGCGGCCTCTGTGGCGTAGCGGTAGTGTATTCGACTGCTACGACAGGGGGCGCAGGTTCGATGCCCGCTCAGTGCAAATACTTATATGCATGAATATGTCTATTTGCATTGGTCTGGGTGTTTCTATGTATAATATGTATGTATTTGCAAAAAAAAAAGTATACAAGTATGTTTATCCGCATTCTGGAATCCATAACACAAGCTAGTTAAACTAAGCATACTTTGGGTCTAGAAAGCGCTGTGTAGAATTTCGTAGAATATTATATGTATGTATTATTTATACGATTGATAAGACTACCGTTTGCCTTCCGTTTGCGGGTAGTAACGCCTTTTACCTGGTGGTAGAAATTTGATGACACAAATTTGTCACAAAATTCGGCC
This sequence comes from Cybosia mesomella, assembly GCA_946251805.1. Lineage (NCBI taxonomy): Eukaryota > Metazoa > Arthropoda > Insecta > Lepidoptera > Erebidae > Cybosia > Cybosia mesomella. The sequence continues at coordinate 10,754,157 of OX276392.1, forward strand.
GGGTGGGTACCACCGTGCACGATTGCGAAAATCCAATTTCGGTTTGATTGCGTTCAGGGGTCAGCAAGTGCATAGCCGGGCAGGGGGATTGTGGTCGCAGCACTAGTGGCACCGGTGGGTGTCACTCGGTGCTGCGACGACAATCCTCTTTTGATGAGGCCGTCAAGCTGAGTGCCACCATTGTTAACATGGTACGTGTATGTAATGGTGGCCCTCTTTCCTGAGACTTTACCTTCAGCTTACCATCAGGCGAGGTGAAGTCAAATTGAGGTGTCCTAAATTTAAAAAAAAAAGTGCGTAGTCATGGTAACCGCTTCCCTTCAGAAGCGCCATGCAATTTTTTTTAGTTAAAACTTAATATAATCACTAGCAATAAGTCAATAAAAATAGAGATAAATGTAATACATGATAGCGAAACGGGTTGCACATGAGTTAAAGTTCAAACATGGTCATACACTTCCGATTTTGATATTTTATGTGAAAAAATGTCGATGTCCAAGCTTAAACCGTACAAATCACGACCGTTATTTTTCAATTTAATTCATAATTAGCCATATTCTCCCAGTCCCCGCACGGATAAAAAACCAGCTAGGATAAGAAGCCAGGTCAGGAGTACGAGAATCGCATCGCGCCAAGTGGAAAAATGTTGTCTCTGCCTACCCTAATGAGAAAGAGGCGTGACGTGTATGTATGTATTTTAAAGAAATACATGGGTTACAATGGACCATAATGATAATCAGAATTCACATTTACTTTGAATACCTTTCTCTCGGTCATAAATATGCAGAATATATGCTCGTGGTGCTATATCTAAGCTACTCCAAATCTATGGACTTGGTTCCTTATTCGAATGGGAAAGCCCCTAATTATATAATAAAATACCTGCAAAAAAAACATGACAAATATTTAGAGATGTGTGTGAGCCATTTCGTTGCTTTATCAGAGAAAACGAGCGTCGCTCGCCCCAGCCGCGCTCGCGCACATCCCGGCCGCGCTCCCGCTCGCGCTCTCGCTCGCGTCGCTCGGGTTCGCGCTCACGCCGCAGGGACCCTCGCTCCACCCCGCCGCTCAGCGGGGACTCCAAAAAACCCGCCGCCGAGGTTAAGAAGATGCCATTCATTGGTAAGTATCCAGTTATTGTTTTGTTTATTAAGGTGAAGGTTATACGAGGGGAGGCACAAAAATTCGCGGAACGAAATGGTTATGAATTAAATAAAAGAATTTAACTTTTTTTCTTTTTCAATATACTTTTTCTTGTGGACCAGCGATTCGAAGCCACACTTGGCGAGAGCAGCAGTCGCAACATGGCTCTTGTGAACTGGTGCATTGTCATGTAAGAGCAACACACCCTTCGACAACTTTCCTCTTCTTTTTTCTTTAATAGCTCCTCTTAGTCTCGTCTTTAAAAAACAAAAGACAGTCTTGACATAGTTAACTTTTTTTTTTACCTAAAGAGGTCTCACTATAACTGCGCATAAAGTTTGTATAATATTGTTTCCTCGTAATAATTCATTCCGCGAACTTTGGTACCTCTACTCGTACAACAAAATATGTTATAAAACAAAGTTATTTAATATTTTTTATTAGTGTGGATGATATGCGTTAATAAATCAAGTTATATAAAGCAATAATATAGAAATTTTGCGGGCTCGTGGCTAGTTAATAACCAAGTAGGTCAACACATTGCAAAGTTAAGCAATACTGTTCAGGCTAGTATTTTTAGCATCTTAGGATGGGTGACCATTCTTAACATATCGATACCCCTTCATGCCTCGGAAAGCACGCTAAGCCGTTGATATGGCAGTAATTACGGGCAGTTGGAGCCCTAAGAAGTCTGGTAACAGGTCTAACTACAGAACTTCGATATCGCCGATGAGTTGTGGAGGTCAGATGGCTGTCGGGTTAAAGGAAAATATTGAAGTTGGGCCGCTTCGTAGTTAGAGCCCACCCCAGCTGGGAAAAAGCTTTGAGGATGATATTATGTAGCAATGATCAATAATAATGAACGTCGTCATCATTCGTCACCGTCATCATTCGTCACCGTCATGTGAGCGTTGTTCCCGGTTGCATCCGAGCCTTTCACGGGGTTCGCTTAGTCATTCTGAGAAGAAGGCCTGTACCAGAGTCTCGTTCGTCAATCAGCAGGTGCTCCGACTTGCAGATTTATCCGAAGGGATTTCCGCACAAAAAATAACAGGTTGATCCTCAAGGTCAAGACCCCATACACCAAGAACCGGCGATTTCTGACATTTCTAATACTCATACCTTAAATACTCCCATAGTCGTTTTGAACCCCTCACGAAATAGGATCAATAGGCATTAAAAAAAAATTTGCTGTTTATTATTTTTCTTGCTGACTGTTTCCAAAATCTGTGAATGCAGTACAGAATATCTTAAAATGTTATGTGCGATCCGCTTGGAATATTTTTCTGTAACTATAATGGTTATGGTACCTGCCCTTACTGTCCCGTCTCAAAATTCCACCCTGTTTATAGAGATATATGTTTGATGCACACATTCAGATTACAAAAAAGAAGTAAAAAAAAATGTGTTTAATTTCTTACGAAATGAACAATTTCATAATTGTTACAGGAAAAATGCCCGTTTTCAAGAATTTAACAAAGCAGTCTAAGGCTGAAGAGCTTAAAAAAGAAGAACAGAAAAAGAAAGAAGATGAAGAAGTAACAAAGAAGAGACGAGAAGAAATGGACGCTGAGATACAGAAAAAGGTACAAGAATAATAGTCGATGTATTTGTTGTTAATTTAAACTTTTTATTCTTTCATTACAACCTTTAGGATCGACGACTTCCATGGTGTGAAGGTAGTTGCCCGCGGCTCTGCGCACGTGAAATACTTATTACGATTTCGCAACCTATAGCAACATATTTCCGAAATAAAAAGTAGCCTCAGATAATCCTCTGTATCAAATGTTCGAGAACCCTCGGTAGTTTACTTAGAGCCTTAAGATCGAGGTGTCCCGGGTTTGAATACTGGCCATTACACTACCAACGTGACCGCACTCCTATCAAGCCATTTAGCTTAACTGAAGGCGTTCAGGGGATTACTAGTAATTTCGGTTACTAATATTCTTCAAAAAAAAATATCCAGATCCGTTCAGTCGTTTGGACGTGAAAGAGTAACAAACACCCACACCCACAAGCATACATTCGTCCATCTTCGCAAACTTTCACATTGATAATATTAGTAGGATTTAATATGTTTTATTTTCCAGGTGGCAGAGTTCAAAGAGAAGATAGCTCGGGCGCAGCTGGAGCGCGAGCAAGCGCAAGTGCCGGGCGTGCCCGATCTGGGCGTACTGGCGCTAGGGCCCAACCCCGGCGCCGGCCTGCTGCCCAACCCCTACCTGCCACCGCCCACGCTCGCAACGCCCACCGCGCTCGGCCAGGCGCCACCGTACGTACCCACTTACCTAACTGACCCACCCACTTCCTCACGCACTGTCCTCACTTGCCGCCACTCACACCCACTCACTCTCCTCACTCTCTCACCACACTCACTCACCTCATGAAATTACCTCACCTCCCTCACCTCACTCACTCACTCACTCACTCTAGTCTATACATACCAAATCTCAAAACTTCCAGCTAAATTAAATCTGGAGTGTGTCATGTGTCAATTATGACACCTGTATAGTACATATCTGTATCGAAATTGTTTTGTCATAGCAGTTTTTGAGCTAAGAACATACTCTAATCCCGTTTATCGTCATTTTCATCCTAGAGTTGAGTCCTCGTCGCCAGTGCTACGTTTATGAAAGGCGGTAGTTAACAGTTGACTGCCTTTATTATAAATGTGTGCATACCTAGATTTACTCCAAACGTTTGAATGAGACGTTACAGTATTACGTAACGCGTGAAAAACTAATAAATTTCTGCGACCTAAAGGTAGGTTTCTTTAGACCGCAGAAAGGGACAAAAGTAACCTAAGTGCTATTGCAGATTATGAAATCTATTTCGGCAAAATTTTGTCCAGATCCGTTCAGCCGTTTCGCGTGTAAGAGGAACAAACATTAATACATCAAGCCGTCCTTACAGACTTTCTTTGTAATATTAGTAAAATTAAAAGCAGTTTAACATGTAATAAATTATACCCATTCTTCTTCTGATGTAAGAGAAGAATCTTTAGCAATCGTAAATTCTAAATAACGTAAATTTTCTTTTTTCCAGAGCACCAACTCCCCAGCAACAACCGCAAATGCCCCCGCAGCCAAACCTCCCCAAAGACTTCCAAGATGCCCTTGACATCATATTCCCCTCGGATGTTAAAAACCAGGATCTCACACAGCCAGATCTTTTCGCGATGCCCCCTGGTTTCATGCCTGGGCTAATGCCTCCATTCCCCCCCTTACCGTTAATGAACCCACAAATGTTCGGCTTCGACCTTAACGGCCCCTTATTCCAACCTCGCCCCCAGTTGTATGATACCCATGTTCCGCTAGTCCCTAGTCCAAAACCCAGACATCAACAGAAACGGCAGCAGAATAAAAAGAAGCAGGAAGCTCAAAAGCAACCACAGAAGATGAAGGAAGTTAAGAAAGACAATGGAGATGTTGAGAGGAAGAAAGAAGAGTTGGATGATCTTGCAATGTTGGGGATAGACGCGTCTGATGTTGGTGCTGGAATTTAGCTTGTACGAAATCTTTTGATCATTGTATTGTTATGTTAGGTATTTTACGAATTAAGTTTATAATAAGACTAATGTTCTACTTTTATGTTGTTTTCTTTTACTTTTAGTTTTTTTATAGTTTAAACAACCGCGGTAGCCTAGTGGTATGGGTAATGGACTGCTGAGACGAGGTCTCGGGTTCGATCCCAGGTTTTACCATGGCACACACCAATGACTTTTCGATGCTTTTCGAAGTTATGTGTGTATTTATCGCAGGTTTATAAGTGCCCGGTTAATGTCAATAGGCTCGCCACCTATTACATTGGGACCTAAACATAAACTGGCGAAATGTGGGTGCTAGCACCTCTGCCTACCCCTTCAGGGATATAGGCGTGAGTTTATGTTATGTTATATATCTTTTACTTTTAGAATGTCAGGACAGAAAAAAAAGTAGTAACAGCACTTATTTAGCAACATACCCATACTGGTACAACGGGCACGTCTTTATCATTCAGTTTAAACTGATGATAGGTCCAAGAACCAAAAATATCATCACTCGCGCGTTATCACCTACAGAGGCAAAGGCATGTAGACTGACATTCTCAGTCTACGTTATGGGATAACATATGTTGCACACTGCTGCTGACTAACTTGGCTATGAATAAAATACACCAAAACTAGAGTTTAAAACTGTACCAGCTAGCCTTACCTAGAATGTGTATTGCACCTACTGACATAGTCGACAAACAGTAGGCAGGCACCTTTCAGAATATTGTACAAAACCACCTCGGCTACGGCTGTTCAATTTCATAATCTAATTTGCGACTAGAGGACATTGTTATTTGACAACGTTTATAGCTATTTTATGTTTTACAGCATTGCGTCTGTTTTTTTTTAATATTTAGAAAATGCTTGCCTAGTAATCTACAAAAAGCGAAAAAATGTTTTTTTAGTCGGTGTCTTTTACTAGGCTTTGAAATTGCACAGAAGACCTTTTTTTTTTTTTTTTTTTTTTTTTTTTTTTTTTTTTATCGTGCGGAAATCCCTTCGGATACCCCCCCGCCGGCCAGCGGGGGCGGTTATGTCGGGCTTGCACCGACTAAAACCGCACGCCGTCTCGGGTCTTCAGACGCCGGGGTGTAAGGTTACCCATAGAGCATATCCCTCGCACCTCGACTGACCCTGGGCCATCTCACCACTAACAGCATCGCTCATCCTGTCTCCTCTGAAAGCAGAGGAGTACGGAGAGCGATGTGTTCCCGCCACGTTGGGTATTGGCCGACGATCAATGCCAACCCTATGAAGGGGTGAAGGGGAAGCCATTGACCGCCGCCCAGGGTGTACCGGCCGCTCCGATTCCGTTCCCCCCGGACTGCAGCGGGATCGGAATCGGAGCGACACTCGAGGCGGTTACCCAACACACACCCCTGCACAGAAGACCTAGTAACAAAAGGTTTGTTTGAAAAGTTGCCAAAGCGCGTAACTGCATCGAAATTATAAATGTAAGTTTGCTATTTCGAACCTCATCCAGTATTCTACCGGCGTTGGACTTTTGCACAAGGACCTACTTTGAGCCGGATTTCACCAGTGAAAATCCGTTTAACTAAATTGAGCATTCCGTTTCACGCAATGACACTCATCGAACTAATTGAGTAAAATATACATAGGTACTAACTTAAGTAAAAACGGTCATCGGTAAAATTCAGCCTTAGTCGGAGGGGTTGACGAGGTTTCCAGTAGTGTGGTACATAATACTAGTAGAATTTAAAAAAAAATCTAAACAGTGATGTGTATATATTGTATAGTTTACCTATTTGACTCAAAAGACTATTTGGAATAGTGGTTTAGGTACTGAATCCTTTAGGCTACTAAAACAAAATGTACTGTATTTTTCCTGATAAATAAATATCATGTGAGTATATTCCTTTTTTAATATCAAACCTTCGTTGAAGGTTTCCTACCACCCGTCTCTATAACCTATCACAAGGTCGGACTGGCCATAGTATAGTCGAGATGGGGTTGCCAATGGTCCAGATATCTTAAAAATATTAATGAACGAATGTATACGACTTCAATTGATTAAAAAAACAGCCTAGAAACACGATCTCTGTGGCGTATCGGTAGAGCGCTCGACTGCATTATAATAGGTTGCGGGTTCCCTTCCCTCTCAGTGCTAATATTTGTATAAGTGAATATGCATATTTGCATTGGTCTGGGTATTTCAATGTATAAAATTAACCATGTTTATCCGTATTTTAGGACCCATTACACAAAAAAATTGTTAAGCTATGCTTACTTTGGGTCTAGCTAGCGCTGTGTAGAATGCCCTAAAATCCGGCCGGGTTGGGCCGGGAGAGATTTAGAACTCTCCCGGCCCGCCGAGCCCACAACATGCTGCGCGTCGCAGACGACTCAGGCGCAGGAGTTCGCTTAACGACCTCCGTCCTCCATGAGCACAGGCCTGGGGGTGGCAGGTGAGGCCGCCTGTCACCCCTACAGAAGCAGGCCGGGGCAAGACGGGGACACCGTGGTTCCCAAACCCGAGGGGGCCCATCTCGAAACCGGAGATGGCCCAAAGTCAGATGATAAAAAAAAAGTTTGCAGTCGAACGCTCTACCGCGTAGACCGAGAAAAAAACTAAAGCTACTCTACCGCTAGGCTATGCCACAGAGGTCGAGTTAGACTCCATTTTTAGGGATTTTCTTTAGAAAAGCCCTATTGCTATCGAGTTGTCGACGTCGTCGTTACCAATTTTCTGTCACGGTTTTGGGTATGAAGGAGATGAGCTATCGAGTTGCTGTTTTCGGTAATAGATTCCTGCTGGGGTGAACCATTGCAAGATAAAAAAAATCGCAAAAAATAAAATAAAAAGAAAATCCCTTGTATTCGGCTGAGCTCGTCTCAGGAATTCAACTTGTTTTATATTCGGTTATAAAATTATCATATGATTTTCAGAATATGTAAATATTAATTGGTGATCTGACTGGGAATCAGACGCGGGTCCTGAGCACTGACCCAATGAGAAAGATGAGGCCTGCAGGATAGGTACAGTCAACAACATAACTTGATTTATTCAATTAAATTTTTAAGCATTTTGTATGCTTACTTTTTTCTAAAGATTTAGATCGGAAAAAGAGAACATCTAGGACGGGACATGAACCCGCGACCAGTCCCTTACAGGGGGAATGCTCTGACCAACTGAGCCACCTAGACACGTCCCAGATATTCGAAATTCTCCGATATATCATATACGTATTAATATTAATATACGTCTCAGTTGGTCAGAGCATTCCCCCTATAAGGGACTGATCGCGGGTTCAAGTCCCGTCCTAGATGTTCTTTTTCCGATCTAAATCTTTAGAAATAACTTGATTTAGACAAAAATGTTGCTAAGGTAAGTGTAAATTTTAAATTTCCGTCGGGATACATGCATCAATAATATAATAAAATTGATGTATTAAGTATGTAGATGTATGTAGAATATACTGCTCCTGGGCTGTTTGGCCGTGGGCCGTGGTCCATAGGAAACTTGTGTCCCAAACGTTTTGTCGATCACTGCAGTCGACATCTTCAGTGGTTAGGTCCGGGCGCCGACGAGTGCGGAGAACTCTCCTCGGCGGTGACTTCACTGCGATTGATGTTAAGGCCCGAGTCACTGGAGCATTTATAAGCGCAATTGGAGGGGGGAAACAACGATCGATCCTGATTGGTCGAGGCTAAGCAAGGGGGCGTGGCCTCCCGATACCGGGGATGGTGTTGGCTTCGTCATGTTTGAACCGTGATGACGAGCGGCTGTCAGTGCTGGGTACCAATCTTTTTGAGGATGGAAACTTTCGTTTTTTCTATTAAAATTCTTGGGATGCTTGAATATTTCGATGGCTTCTCGAAGTAGCCGTGAGTAGAAATTTGATGTGGTGGCTAGAACCTTCGTGTTCTGAAATTTGATGGTATGATTACCATCCTCCTGGGTGTGTTCTGCAACCGCTGACTTTTTGAAGTGGCTGAGGCGGCAATTTCTTTCGTGTTCCGAAAGGCAAGTCACATGAGCAGGGGATTTGGTAAATTCCAGCTGACGATAGTGGGTCACGAGGGTCCTTGACCGAACGGTGAAGATTACGTAACTGCGTCGTGGGCTTGAAGATAGGCTTGATGTTTTAAGCTTCTAGCTGTCTCCCGATACGATCCGTTGTGCCACGAATGTATGGCTAAAGGCCTTCCCTAAAGGGGCAGGTTTTTCCTCATCCTGGTTCGTTAGAGAAGATTTCCTCGGAAGAAGAGCTCTCCGTATCTCCTGGGAAGAGAATCCATTTGCTTGGGAGGCCGATTTCAGGTGGCGTAACTCGTTTTGAAGGTGTTGAGGTTCACAGATGATCTTAAGCTCGGTGGACCAGGGTCTTGATGACTGACATTTTCTGTGTGGGATGGTGGTTGGAGTCCTTGTGTAAGTAACTGTCTGTGTGTGTGGGCTTTCGATAGACTTGGTGACCAAAGCTGCCATCTTCTTTTTTTGACAGCAGGTCCACGTTCTTCTCTACTTCCATGGTGAAGAGGATGTTAGGATGGATGCTGTTCAGGTGATTCAGAAACTTACTCAGCTCTGTGTCTCCATGACTACAAATCACAAAGGTATCGTCTACGTAGCGGAACCAGATTTTAGGCTTCTTAGGAGCTGTTTCAAGAGCAGCCTCTTCAAAGAATTCCTTGTAAAAGTTCGCGACTACAGGACTTATGGGGTTTCCCATGGCTAAACCCTCCACTTGTTCATAGAAAGTGTTGTTCCACTGGAAGTAGGAAGTTGTCAACACGAACTCGAAAAATGCTGCGTTGTCCTTGGAGAACAGCGGTCGGATACATGACGTAACTTTCCTGACTGGAACTTTCATGAACAGAGAGCTGCCTAGACGATCATCCGGATGTAGCTTGAGATTCTCGAGTTTCTCCACGAAGTGGCGAGAGTCCTTGATGTATAACGAGGATGATCCGACATGTTGTTGAAGCAGTCCGGTGAGATACTTAGAGACTGGATGGGTGGGTGAGCCGATAGCGCTCACGATGGGCCGGAGCGGTACTGAAGGCTTGTGGATCATTGGTACCCCATACAGCCTAGGTGGAAGAGCTTCAGACTTCTTGATAATGCGCTGACTTTTTTGGGAGTCTGTCAAATTTCCTCATCTGTCGTGTAGAAGCCTGCTCACTTTCCCAGATCATGGTGTTGAAAGTCAGTTTTTCCAGGCGGTCCCAATCATTAGGTGAAAATTTATATTTGATGTAAGTATAAGTAGTTTTATAATCCCCAGGGGACAAAGTTGATATATTTTATGTTTTGTTTATTATTTTATGAAAGTTCTAAGAGCTAAGGTACTCAATTCATTGTTTTTAACCTGTGTCTACTGTCAAAATGAAACATAGATGAACCAACGTGTTCAAAAGTGGTATAAAATTGATGTGTCGCGAAATGTAACCAGTGCAGTATATTTACAGGAAATATCCTCATTTTATATGTTCAAGAACATTAGGGAATGGCTCATGTTATCGAGTTTTGCATCATCCGCTTTTATGAGATGTTTTGATCCGATATCGATTAATACGTCATTCGTAAGTAACTCTTGTTTATAATCAATAACCTTGATACTTAATAAGATTTGAAATTGTTACAGTATGGAAACATATACTTATACATATACTCCTACCTTTTTCTCTCCAGGGGAGGCAGAGACAACAACCCACCATTATTGCTTCTGTCCTTAGTTTTACATACTTCACAAGTTTCCTCTACTGTCATTATACCTTTCATGCAAGTCCGCCGGTTTCAACTGCTTTTGAACTTCCCTTCTTTATCCAATATCTCATTAATTTGATCAGTGAATGTTTAATAAAAAACAAGTAGATTAGTTAAAAACTTCATGGCTCAAGCCAACTTACCTGCAAGCCAATGCATCTACCGATTGACGGATGGATGTGGCTCTGATGGAGGCTTTACTTCGGCGTCCTGTTAGGAGGTCAGACGGCAGTCGCTCTGGTAAAAAACCAGGCAGTCAAATCAATGATAGCAAGGAGTAAGAGAACGTGCCACGGGCTTCATGGTGCAAACTTTGACGACGATAAAAACCTAGGTGAGTGGTAGAGCCATACTGCGTGGGCGGGCTTACGGGGTAACTGTTTTACTATAATACTACATGGTGGCAGCGAGTGGCGAGATGGAAAACTAAAATTCAACTCAAGTACTGAATATTTGTGCACCTCCGTGTCAAGTGACGCCGCCGGGGGCGTTCGATTTTAGACCAGAAAATTGGCTAAAATGGAAGAAACGATTTATGCGATATCTCTCCGTGTCGGAATCGGTATCAAAAGGTGAAAAAGAAAAGATAGATTTAGTACTATATTTGATGGGAGAACAAGCCAAAGCCCTCTGTCCTGATCTATATGACATTTCGTTCAGGAACTGATACAACAGTAACATCTTTACCTTACCTTTCCTCTCCCTTTGTCCACATATAATTCTTCTTTCCCGAACACAATCTACTTGCGTTGTCTTCGAACAAAGACTTGCTCTTATTTGAAGTCGACGCAATATATCACAATCTTCCATACATTTTTGTCAGTCGAGGGGTCGTGGCTAAGTGGTAACCGAGTAGGTTAACACATTGCAGGGTTAAGCAGTACTCGCCAGGTCAGACTTGGGATGGGTGACCCCTCCGTACCTCAGAGAGCACGATAAGGCATCGGTCCCGGTTGCCATATGACAATCTGCGGGATTCGGATAGTTGAAGCCAAAAAAAATTCAACTGCCTGGTCTAATTACAGAACTTCGATATCGCCAGTAGGTTTTGGCGGTCAGATTGATGGTAGTTGCTTCACTGAAAATATCGCACTTGGGCCGTTGGAGCCCCGGTAATCCGACAAACTTCTTGCAGGGCTATCGATTTTTGAAGTGAAAACTTCTTTGGCGCACCGCACACAGATATTTCCATAGGTAGTAAGTTAGGCTGATCCGTCACGCTTTGTGGTGAAAGGCTCAATCGGGTGAACTCGGGACCGCCGAGTGTACCCGAGCGAGAAAGATACAGTCAGATGCTCTTCGCTGTTGTGTCGCTGTGTTTAGTATTTTCAATTCATAGGTAATTATTGTCTTTATTAATTTATTAGTTATTATTGGTACGTAAAAAAATTATTTTGACAATTATTTGGTTTACATTGTGAGGTTAGTGTGTGTAGTTAGCGGTTTATCGTGCTCATAATATATTGAAACACTTAAGCACACACTCTTTTAATATTTTTTTCGGATTAAAGAGCAGGTACTGCCTAAGACCCTCTAATAGTTCTGATTATTTTGAAAAAGAGTACCGACCTTCGTAATAGGACAATGACATATCAAAATGATAAGATTCTATCTGAACTGCAAATACTATTGTAGGTAAGTATTGGTGTGCGACTGGTTGGGGGGTGCGACTGGTTGGATCACCTCCAAGTTTGGTGCACCCTGGGCAACGTGGGCGATGACGCATCATTGATTGCTCCTCTGGAGTAGGACGTAGAGACGGCGTGCGGTTTTAGTCGGTTCAAGCCCGACATAACCGCCCCCGCTGGTCGGCGGGGGGGTATCCAAAGGGATTTCCGCACAAAAAAAAAAGGTAGGTAAGTATTTTATGTATGTCGAATTTAGTAGGTAAACTAAACAACACAATAGAGAGCTGTTCAATCATGCATTACCTACATTAGTGGAAATTTTAGATTGCATTTTTTTCGAATTTCAAAATATATATATAGGCATGTCGGAACACTGGGGGGACCGGATTACCGGTTACTTAGATTTCACATACCTACAACAGGTTTGGGGGGCTCCGGTAAGTTGAGCATGAAAGGAAAAAAATATGTCACAGTTAAATGTGTGATATACCTACCTACTTACAGTACCTACTAGACTTTTCATTTGGCACTCATTCTTCCGTCGATGCGTCAGGAAGAAGGGCGAGTTTCCGGCTGAGATCGACTGGTTTCGGTTTGACTGGTTACGCGACGACGGATGTGCCAAATAAAGCCGGGTACTCAATCTATTGTGATATATTTCGAGTACCTATAGGCCTCCTCAGTAAGTTGTGAAACGTCACAACTGACAATTTTCCTTATACGCTCATGAACTTCAATAAAGAGGCCGGGGAATCGAACTTAAACCCGCGCGGTTTGTAGTCGCCAATCCGGTAAAATCTGGCATACCGTCGTCGTCCTCAAACTAAAAAGCGGCTAAGTGAAAAAGCAAATTTCGAGCTAGAGCTAAAAAATGAGGGCATATTTTAAAACCTATGCTAGTATTTTCTATAAATCTGCAATTAGGTTCTCATTTAATATGGAATGGATATGGTATGGTATCACGGGCTGGTATCCGCTATATATTTTTGGGATGGATATATTTTTGAGCATTTACGCAAATAAAGTTGCTATTGAAATCATATATTTCAAAAGCAACCTTATTCTCTTAAATGCTAATATTTTTTAAAGGTGAAATTTGACCAGAAGTCACTTAACCACCTTTTAGCTTGACGACGGCTACATGGGTACCTTTTTTTTTTTTTTTTTTTTTTTTTATCGTGCGGAAATCCCTTCGGATACCCCTCCGCCGGCCAGCGGGGGCGGTTATGTCGGGCTTGCACCGACTAAAACCGCACGCCGTCTCGGGTCTTCAGACGCCGGGGTGTAAGGTTACCCATAGAGCATATCCCTCGCACCCCGGCTGACCCTGGGCCATCTCACCACTAACAGCATCGCTCATCCTGTCTCCTCTGAAAGCAGAGGAGTACGGAGAGCGATGTGTTCCCACCACGTTGGGTATTGGCCGACGATCAATGCCAACCCTATATGTTAATTAGGTAGGTACTTAAAATTTAGTAACATGTCATATTTAAAAAAACCGGCCAAGTGCGAGTCGGGCTCGCCCATGAAGGGTTCCGTACCAGCAAGTAAAATTTTTATATTTGAGTTGTTTAAATGAAAGGTAAATTGCAGTTTACGATTTAAGACGTATTAAAAAAAAACTACTCACTAGATCTGGTTCAAATCAATAATTATCGGTGGAAGTTTACATGGTAATGTACATCATATATTTTTTTAGTTTTATCACTCTCTTATTTTAGATGTTACAGGGGGGGGACACACATTTTAGCACTTTGGAAGTGTCTCTCGCGCAAACTATTCAGTTTAGAAAAAAATGATATTAGAAACCTCAATATCATTTTTGAAGACCTATCCATTGATACCCCACACGTATAGGTTTGACGAAAAAAAATTATTTGTGTTTCAGTTCTAAGTATGGGGAACCCCCAAAATTTATTGTTTTTTTTTTCTATTTTTGTGAAAATCTTAATGCGGTTCACAGAATACATCTATTTACCATAGCATAGTTCTTATAGTTTCGGAGAAAATAGTGGCTGTGACATACGGACGGACAGACAGACATACATGACGAATCTATAAGGGTTCCGTTTTTTGCCATTTGGCAACGGAAGCCTAAAAACAACATGAATTCATAAATAATATTTAAATTATTGTTTTTACTACAAACATTGGAGTGAGAGCACAGATTAATAAATAGTTGTGAGAGTATGTTCTTAAACCGTTATAATTTAGCACTCCTCGCTGCCTGAATCAGTTCGATTCGCGCAACGAACGCGCGTGGTTTTCTCGTACAATTTATTGTGGTGATCAATTTAATTAATACGAGAATATTGACAGTTTTATAGTTGTACAATCCAGCAGAAGCGCTCATTTTGAAATTATTTTAAAGCGCTCAGGTATGACACATTTTTTTAATAAGTTTATTTTTTATATATATATTTTTTTATAATGATAGAATGATGCAATGATAAGTTTGCTTACACCGTTTCAATTTTATGTACCTATGCCACGTACTAAACAAATCTAAGAATATGTTTATAAGCTTTTTTATGCAGAACCGAACCTAGTACTTATTCATTAGATATGTGTGCTTAATAAGTAGTAAAAAGAAAGTGTTAAAATCATCTAGGTACCTATACTATTAAAAATTATCTTAATGATAATAATTTTGTAATCTATATTGCTTCATAAAAATAGAGACTTGACCCGGGATTCGGACCCGAGACCGCATGCAAAATAGTTGCACTCTCTACTACTGTGACACTGAGAGCAAGGGAGTCACCTTTCATCTAAATAAATAAATAAAATTGAAGTATCGCTTTGTAATGTTAACTTATCAGTTTTGTGATAAATGCAAGTGTGTGTATGTATGAGTATGGTACCATATGTACTTAAATATAACATTGAAGTTAACTTTTTATATTTTTTATAGTCTCTCCATCTGTCTGTTTGTTCCGGGTAATCTACTAAGTAAGTGGCTGGGTCGATTTTGACAAGATTTTCACTTACAGATAGCTGATGTTATAAGGCGTATTTTTTCATCAAGTATAGAGTGCTGTGCATACTGCGGTCCGCGAATACAACTAATTTTAAAATATATCTAATTTATCACTTGCTATCATAATTACCTACTACCTATCGCATTGCGGTAACCTGTAATGGTAGTTATAAGTATGGTGGTATGGTGAATAAATAATAAATGAATCGTTGAGTACTTAGTTCTTATTAATATCAGAGGGAAGGAATTAGTATCATCACGAAACTAATTATAAATTAAATTAATTGAAATATTTCCGAGATGTGCAGGTGATTTATATTTTTTTTGATATTTAATATGAGGAAATCAATGTGAATGTGCAATTCCTTACAGTGCGTGACTTAAAATAATTATTCTATAATATAACTAGCTGACGGACGACCTGAAAAAGGTAGCTGGGATAGACTGGATGCGCAAGGTGGAGGATCGGGTGCTATGGCGTCCAATGGGAGAGGCCTATGTCCAGCAGTGGACTGCAATAGGCTAATTGATTGATTTGATTGATAACTAGCTGTAGCCCGCGGCTTCACCCGCGTGGAATTCTGATCCCGTTCCTGCTACCCATGGGACCCTATTCCACCATCACAAACTAAATAAGATACACAATTCCACCATACATCATTTTGTTATACCTCAAAGGGTTTAGGCAAAGTTTTCGTTGAAAGCTCCCAGAAGGCTTATTTTCTTCCGATACCTCCAACAAATATTATATTTTAGCTAATGTATACAAAAACTTGACAAATTATATACTAAAACCATCCTCGAGATCCACTCTAACCATTGGCGAAAACAGCATAAAAATCGATGTAGTAGTTTTTGAGTTTATCGCGAACAGACAGACATACATAGACAGACGCAGTGGAGGACTTTGTTTTATACTATATAGTGAGGATAATATTTTCTACAAACTAGGTCTGTTAAATCTGCTTTCCAGGGTACATACCTATCGTAGGAAAACCTCATCGTGACTGTCATGACTAAGTTTTTACCACAAATGGTTAGGTTTCTTTTTCATAATAATTAATAGTAAGTACTTGATATATGACCACCATCTGTCTTGCCTAGAATCCACCACTCTAGACTTGAAGACTTCCAGAGGGCCAATTCTCGTCATAAGAAGATGTTCAAAATACAGTCTCCATAATCAATATTTTTCACAAAATGTTGTTACGAGAAGACCTTTTTTGACATTTGGGAGATCGAGACTAGATGGAGACTGAATTTTGATCATCTTTTTATCACGAGAATTGGCCCTCAGGTTACAGCTTTCCGGAAACACAATCTGATGAAACAGTCAGATACGAACGCGTTGGAGCTAAACTACTTAGTTCAATAAATGGCCTATTGAATTTCATTACTGGCAATGTAATTCGTCAACAATGTTCCTACTACTGTGGAAGCAAACCAGCTTACGGTTAGTTGGCAAGAGGTTACCGTAGCCTAAAGACACTTACTATCAAGAAAAGGTATCCCGCGATACCTAAAAGTGGAGAATAGAAATGAAAAACTCCTGCGACATTGTAAATTTTATTTAATTTCTTGTAAATACATTTACTTGGTATTTCTTCAGGTAATCATGTCAGCGGATCAAGTATTTCACTCCCGATCTGAGGGTATTCCCTCAGAGGGAGTAAAGGACCAGTACGCGGACGGTAAGGCTGCTCGGGCGTGGAACAAGTTCATCGGTGACAGTAACCAAAGGACGCAGAACTACAAGGACTTCATAACCGGTATTCTCAAGAAGCATGGCTGCCAGAAGGTTCTTGATACTGCTTGCGGCACTGGGTAAGATGACAACTCTTCATCCTCACAGCGTTAGTCCGAATTAGCAACCAAAGCTTATACTTTGGAGACTGGGGTACGGTCTCCTACTCTTTCTCTTGATTTGACTTATCTTAGGTTTTGCAGAAGCGACTGCCCCCAACTCCGAGAGGAAGTTGCACCAGAGCCTCGTCCGTCAATCAACAGGCCTTGTACCGGCTTGCAAGGCTTGGTCCCTGAAATCTTGGCCCTTTCGATATACATCCTAGTGAACTAGAGTTAGAAATTGAGATGCGTTGAACTTAACCCAGCGGAGATGGTCGTCGCGAGCGCCCCACGGTGGGCTACATCGCGAACAAATCGTGCAAAGGGTGCGTTTAGTGCCTACGCCGCGTTGCTTTTAGCATGCTATGTATCAAAGCGCATTTATACAGTTTTATCAGCTTTCAACGTCAGAAGTATTGTGTTTGTTCGCGTAATGTGAATCATATCATTTAAATTGACAAATTTAGCTTGTAAGAACCAGCTGGAAAAATGAATGGGCATGCTTATTATATACCTACAAAAATAAAACGATTCGACGAGATTCTGTATATTTACTCCATCGCCCTGAATGAAATTGGATATCCGCATCTGTGACCTGTGTGATTATTTCACGTCAGCTCCATAAGCATACACCCTGATGAAGTCAATCTAATTTATGGTCTTAGGGAAGCAAAAAAGCAGGCGTCAGAGTGACGCAACAGAAAATAATATAAATCGTGATGTAAAGTATTGATTTGGACTATTTGCAGCTACTTTAGCAAAATAACATAACAGCTCATGTTTTGTTCCTCTGATAGTGTTTTATGTCTTTATGTAAACATTGATGACCTTTAATGTCATGCTACTGGAGATAACTGCCTAACTCTAGTAACCTTATCAGTATACTATACAACCTGAACTTTTACAGACCGTCAAAAAATAATCAAATCCATTTGTTTGGAAACGACCGCAGTGGCGTAGCGTTAGTACGTTCGACTGCTAAGTCAGAGGTCGCGGTGTCGATTCCCGCTCGGTGAAAATAAGTATTTGTATGCATGAACATGTCTATTGCATTAGTCTGGGTGTTTCTATGTATATTAAGATTGTTTATCCGCATTCAAAAACCCATAACACAAACTAGTTACGCTATGCTTACATTGGGTCTAGATTAGGGTACATAGCGCATGTAGAATGTCCTATAATATTTATTTATTATTTATAAAACAACTCACATTGTGTAATACTTATTTTCTATTACATTAGCAGTTGTTATTAATGTTATTATGATAGGTACTAAAGTTCTGTCGGAATCAGCCGTAGACCAGTATATAAGTATAATAAAATTGTAAATAGAATGTGATAAAGAAACAGTTAACATCAATCACAAACGCACACATCAACCTATCATATTAATGTACCTATTATTGAACCCGGAAACGATCTGATCCCGATCATATATTATGATGACATATTATATAGGTACCTACTTCGTTATTTTGAATAATGTTTTAACGAATGTAATTTTTACCGCTCTTTACTACCTATTCTTTATTTAATAAGCTCAGTTAAATAATAATTTATTGGGTCACTGATAAATTCTAATCATTATATTTATGAATACAATAGGTAGGCTCTCTACACCTGACAAAGAATACCGTACGACAAAGAATACCAGTACGGTATTCTTTGTCAGGTGTAGAGAGCCCTTAAAACATCCTTGAGGCCTTGCATCAACCTCACCTGCAAATCGGTGCTCCTGCTAAATGACGGACTAAGCTCTGGTACAGGATTTGTTCTCAGGGATGAGAGGTTAGACACTCAGACCTCGGCCTCCGAAGTGCAAACTTTGGACGCATTTGCGAAATCGCTAATCGCATAAGAGACAAGCTTTGAACTTCTTTCAAGTCATATGCCATGTCAGTAAATATGTTGCTCTACATTCAGTTTTATAACTCATATATCTTCATTGTAGGTAAAAGTTTAGTTTTGTTATGTGTTCCAGAATAGACTCAATGATGTTGATCGACCAAGGATTCAAGATGGTGTCCATCGACGCGTCAGACAAAATGTTGAAACACGCCCTCAAGGCGCGATGGGAGAAGAGAAAAAATACGAGATACGACGAATGGAGTAGGTACCTGTAATATTTCAAACTTCAAAACTTTTTGGTGTCTGTATAATTAATTGCCTTTAATGTTTCAAACTTCATAACTTCTCAGTGTCTGCATAATTGCCTAAAGTTAAACAGGAATAAAAGCCGGAAAGCGGACTCCGGGCTCCGAGATCTCGGATGCAACCGGGACCCAACGCTGAGATGATTATTATGGCGACAAAATTGAACGAAGTATAGATACACTATACTTTTAATACCTTTACCTAATATGAAGCAACCTAGATGTAGGAAGAAAGTTGAAGATGATTCTAAAATTAGTAATTCTTCGTTATTTTTTTTATTTATAATGAGTAAGATGCGTTTGTTTTGATAATGAGGAGGTAGCTATATGAAAGGACCTATTCTTTACTACAATATGGACATAGCCATTTCTACCTCATCAACTTTGTCTGGATTAACAATAAATAATAGTTTAAAAAAACTAAAAAAACACGCTTTTTATAGAAAACCGAACTAAAAAAATAGACATTAAGTTTTAATAAATATAAATTAATAATAGTGTTTGAACGAAATCTGGCCGTTTAAAGTGGGTCAAAATCGCAACCAAAGGAGTCGATTACAAACATACAAACAAACATACAGGTGAGGCTAATAAAAAGCGTATAATATTTATAGCAGGAGTGAGAGCAAATTATGAGTATGATTTGAAAAAAAATATTGCTTTATCTACTTTAAGACAATTAGGTTTAATAATAAGAGTTTTAAGAATGGGGTTACCTTTTTTTTTCATGTATTAACTCATACTATATTTAAAGCTTTATTATTCATATGTGCGGGGATAATTATATTTATAATTATCCCCGCACATTAATAAGAGATATACAAGATATTCGTTTCATGAGTGGAATTAATAAATATATTCTTTTAACTTCTTTTTGTATAAATATTTCTAATATTCTAATATTATGTGGTACTTATTCCTTTTTTAGCAGGATTTTATTCTAAGGATTTAATTTTAGAATTAGTGAGATTTTGAAGTTTAAATTTGTTAGTTTTTTTTATTGTATATTTCAACAGGTTTAACAATATCAAAAATAATATTTATTTTATTAATGCTTTGGTTGCATCCAAAGCTTGCAGTTTCGAGCCTGAGTCCGCTGTCCTGCTATTGCTCTTGATTTGGCTTAGCTTGGTTTTTGCGGATGTGACTGCCCTCTGACCCCCCTCTGAACCTGGGAAAGGAAGCCTGAGAGCCTCATCTGTACTGGCTAGCAGGTGATGTTGGCTTCGGCCCCGAATATCTTGATAGGCCCCATTTATTACCTACCCCCCTACTCAAATTTATCTTCAATATTCAACATCATCGCCATTCTTACAGTTATCGAAGAAGCAAACTGGGAAACTTTGCCCCGTGATATAGAGGGATTCCTGCCCGGTACTCAATTCGACGCAGTCATCTGTCTCGGAAACTCCTTTGCTCATCTTCTAGATGAGTACGGAGACCAAAGGACACAGAAGATGTGCCTGAGAAATTTCGCTAAATGCTTGAAACCTGGTGGATTGCTGTTTATCGACCACAGGAATTATGATGCTATGATTGACAGTGGAGCTACGCCTGGACATTCTATTTATTATAATGTGAGTTTTTCACTAAATTTTGCTCTGGTATAATAACCGGCAAACAACTTAACAATGTAGGTACCTACTCTAGCCGCGCAGAATGCTTTATGACTTATAAATCTTCTTTTTTTTTGTTTAAAAAAATATTGGTAACCTCAATTACTAATATTCCCACTGACCCCTCCAGCTGAGCTTAATTGCTTGTGTTAGTAGTGGGTTTACGTCGGTAGTGTAATGGGCAGGGTTCGAACCCGGGACCTCTAGATCGTAGGGTCGACTCCTTAACCATTAGTGGTTAAGGAGTCGACCTACGCCTACGACCGACAATCGATAGCTTAGGCTACCGACGCATCTTCTTCTTTCAGGTCTCTTTGGTGGTTGTGCGGACCGCGACGGCCGAGGCGCGCCAGTTAACCAATCATAGTGCATATTAATCCAATCACGGGCTCGAAAGACTCGCCTCATTAGTTAAGCAGTCTTTTTACTCTTAGTCCTTAAACTCTGAAGTTGATACATGTGCTTAATTAATTATTTGTATGAAAAGATAGGAATTGATTCTCAACAATGACTGTCTGGCTGAATGGATTCTACCGTTACAAAACTTCTAAACGGCTTTACCGGAACCAAAGGTCGAAAAAAGGATGGGAAAACAATTGAGTCCAGTTAAACCATTTTCTAACAACGAAATCGGCACTGTTATTAAATGTCATTTTTTTCGGGAAAATTTCAAAAGCAGCGAAGCGATAGTCTTGTTAAGTTCGTGTGCCCAACAAGTCTTAATATTTCTGAAACGACTGCACCATGCAAGGCGGTGATCCCAAATATCCTTATATTAGTAAGCCCACGTTACTAGAAATATTTCTAAAAGAAAATGAAATTTGGTATTCTTCTGTCTGAGATTTGTTTTGGATTCTAAGGCAAATTACCTTACCTATGTACCTATATATTTCTATATTATATTATGTTAAATATCCATGTGTCGTCCACCCCACCCCCGTGTTATTGGGTGGCTCACCTGTCGAAGTTGTTGAGCAATATGTAGACATATGGGACAAACCGTCTAACTAGGCAGATCCAACTTCGAGAAGGAGGTCAATCGACGAATCCAACTCGGCTGGGCAGCGTTCGGGAAACTGGGCAGCGTTCGCGAAACTGTGCAGTGTCTTCTTGTCCACAATACCGCAGTCCTTGAAGACAAAGGTCTTTAATCAGTGCGTGTTACCAGTGATGACCTACGGTGCCGAGATATGGTCCTTCACTATGGGTCTCATAAAGAAGCTTGGGGTCACACAGCGAGCTATGGAACGGGCTATGCTTGGGATTTCTCTATGAGATCGAATCAGAAATGAGGAGATCCGTAGACGAACTAGAGTTGCCAACATGGTAGAGCGAGTCAGCAAGCTGAAGTGGCAGTGGGCAGGGCACATAGCTCGGAGAACCGATGGCTGATGGGGCAGAAAGTTTCTTGTGTGGAGACCACGGGACGGCAAGCGCAGCGTAGTGGACAGACGATCTAAAGAGCGCAGGGACTCGGTGGATGCAGGCCGCTACAGACCGGTCGAAATGGAAGTCAATGGGGGAGGCCTATGTTCAGCAGTGGACTTCCTACGGCTGATATGATAATGATGATGATGATTTTATAATTTAGAGTACCCTCTGTTTGGGTTGGTATGTTGGGAAGAAGAGTGATATTCCGGCTAAGATCGATTTACTTTGGTTTTGTAGAGCGTTCTGTAGCATTATTGGTGTCTGTAGTGGTGGCTCTCATTCCTGAGACTTTGCCTTTAGCTAGCCATCAGGTGAGATGCAGACATATTGAAGTGACCACTACACAAAAAAACCAGTGGCACTCCGGGAGTGCCGGTAGAAGTGAAAACTGGAACAATTTGGTGTATTTTTTAAATCATCATCATCCATCCCTCCATTCCGCCCTCTATCTCTATATCCCTCCCTCCCCGGTCCGTAATTTTACTTCGAGAGTTATATGTTCGATGAATGGAAAGTCGACAGAACGTTTGATCGAATATTGCTATTTCGAATGAACCGTTTATCGCCAAACGCAACTTCGACTGAACGTTTTATCGAATATTTATCAATCGATGGACTGATGTCCGAAAATTAGTAAAGTGGGTTAGGTTAGGTTAGAACTGTGACCCCAACAGAGCGCAAGCCGAGCGAGCGGAGCGAGCGTGCCGCGGTAGCGGCCGGCGAAGCGCTGGAATCAGCTTCCTTTTCATAAAATTTCATGTCTAAATCTCATTCGAAACAGCAATCCATCGATTAATAAATATTCGATAAAACGTTCAGTCGAAGTTGCGTTTGGCGATAAACGGTTCATTCGAAATAGCAATATTCGATCAAACGTTCTGTCGACTTTCCATTCATCGAACATATAACTCTCGAAGTTTAGTTACGGACCCCTCCCTCCCTCCCTTCAAACCCATCCCTCCCTCCCTACCTTCAAACCCATCCCTCCCTACCACGCTCCCTCATTCTCTCCCTCCAACCGTCCCGCCCTCTCTCCGTCCCTCACGTAGATTTCACTTAAAAAAACTTTAACGGTAGGGCATCATTTTCAAAATTAAATTACACAACATATCTTATTCGAGTTACATCGTATACTTACATATTACTGGTTTCAAGAGGAAGCAGCGTCATCATCATTTGCTTTTGTTTTAATTTCCGAGACTAAAATGTAACCACGATGTTTACAGTTGAATTGGAAATATTGAGAGTCGCGCTATTATACATACTATGGCTATTTTGCTAAGGTGCTGATAAAACTTTCGTTTCTAATTTGATTAACATACCACTAAACGGTCAGTAGATCGGTAGTTAGGCGTCTAGTCTTTATGCATGAAATAAAAGATTTGCAATAAGTAAAATACTTACCTATAACTTAACATAACATAAACTCACGCCTATATCTCCGAAGGGGTAGGCAGAGGTGCTAGCACCCATATTTCGCCAGTTTCTGTTTAGGTCCCAATGTAATAGGTGGCGAGCCTATTGCCATTAACCGGGCACTTATAAACCTGCGATAAATACACACATAACTTCGAAAAGCATCGAAAAGTCATTGGTGTGTGCCATGGTAAAACCTGGGATCGAACCCGAGATCTCGTCTCAGCAGTCCATTACCCATACCACTATATAGGCTACCGCTAGGCTATCGTCATATAATCGTCTGTGGTCACTCACAGATCGTAATCTTCCATATTAAAACGTGAAGTGAAGAAGAAGAAGGGTCGGCAGCTTATTGGTTAAGGATACGGCCTTTCAATCTAGGGTACCCAGATTCGAATCCTGGTCACTACCTCCGACGACTTGAACCGACTCCTAACACTAGCTAGTGTTTCAGTTATTAATATTATTTAAAAAATCGTAGAATACACATAAATGAAGGACATTATTTGGACGGCTCATAGATTACTTAATAGTTGCTAACACGTCTTATGCACAGAGCAGAGTAAGATCTCATGCCTTGTTTCCTTGAGTTAATAGTCCCTAAGTTGGTATATCTTAATCGCCTTACCTTGTCCGACACCCACGGATGACATTTGTGAGACTAATTGGCCGTGAATATAAAAAAAAAGTTTAAATATTAAGACAAAGATAGGCAATAAATCGGTAGATACCTACCTACTTACTGTTACCATGTGCCTGTTTCGTAATATCGAAACGGAGTATTTCATAATAGCAACAGATAGCTAAGTAGTTAGTTTGTTTATCAGTGTTCATTAAACGATTACTTCATCTGTGAGAATACTCTAACAGTCCGACTACTAATAATGTAGATATTCAATCAATTGATATTGCCGGGGTCAAGGCTTTTCTTGCTGAATAACGGTATCTAACCGATGATGTTTCCACAGACATTCTTGTGTTCAAACTTCCTCTTATCAGGACTTCTGAAGCCCGTGACATACCTAGTGGCAATCGCAACGATAAGGCCATCCACAGGGTTAATCCACGTTGTACCTACTTAGCAACTTGTCAGAAGACGTATCTTTTTTTTGTTTTTTTTTTTTATCGTGCGGAAATCCCTTCGGATACCCCCCCGCGTGCCAGCGGGGGTGGTTATGTCGGGCTTGAACCGACTAAAACCGCACGCCGTCTCGGGTCTACAGACGCCGGGATGTAAGGTTGTCCATAGAGCATATCCCTCGCACCCCGACTGACCCTGGGCCATCTCCGGTTTCGAGATGGCCCCCTCGGGTTTGGGAACCACGGTGTCCCCGTCTTGCCCCGGTTTGGGGGGAGAGGCGCTAGTCGCCCCACCGTCCCTCAGAAGACGTATCTACCATTTAATTTTCTTTTAGTTTTAGAACGGATGCTGCAGTGGCGTATGGTCCATAATCCTTGACTACTACTCGAAGGGATAGGTGGAAGTGTATGAACATATAATATTATTCACATTTTGCCAACTATGTTTTCGACCAGCACCTAAGAGCTGATTTCCCAGTTGCACCCAAAGTCCACACCTTGCAGCTTCCGTTCGCTTATTGCTTTTGATTGGTATGTTGGCTTTTCCGGGAGCGACTCCCGTCTGACCCTCCAACCCCAAAAACAAAGCCTGCGGTAGGGCCTCTTCCTTCTTAGTATGTGCACTGATTTGCAGGTGAGGTCGGCTTGGGCCTCAAAGGTGGTGGTAGGGCCCTGTATACTCCTTTAGAGATGATTAACATAATATTATTATCGTGAACTCAATAATACTAAGCCCGATCGGGCCCGAGACCTCGTGAATAGCGAACATGCTCGGTATCTTTGATTTGGCACTGCGAATCTAAAATCTCTACTTATGCTGAGTTTTTCTACTCACTAAATTTTAATTTTTAACTTTACAGTGCAAATATCCAGTAGATATTAAAACTTCAGTGCTTGTTGTCGGGGGAAAGCCTCAACTGATTGCGTTAGACTACTGCATCACGACTGACAAGGAAAGTAATGAAACGAGGTAAGTGAGTGCATGTTACTTGGTGTTGGCTTTTCAGTCTACCTACGGCTCGATCAAACATCGATATTCTCCGTGAAACGACTCCCATCTGACCTCGACTTAGCAACGCAAGCGACCCTACGATCGAGAGGTCCCTGGTTCGAATCCTGGCCATTACTCTACCGACGTGAAACCACTCCTGATACAAGCGATTTAGCTTAGCTAGATGGTTTAGGGGGAATACTTATTAGTCATTACCTTAGCTAATATTCTTTTTCTTTTAAATGGCGATATTGAAGTACTGTATAGTTAGACCAATTGTCGGACATTTCAGGGCTCCAACTACGCGTTACGCTTAAAGATGTTCTTATAGCAAACAGGATGTTAAGAATGGTCTCCCATCCTAGAACTAACATGGCTAGTATTGCTTAACTGTAAAGTTGTGCTTTTAAACTGTTAACTATGCAATGTGCTAAGGTTGTCACATTGCAAAGTTAAGCAAAGCTCGTGGCTAAGTGGCGTCACTAGTTATTATACCTAAGCATGATATTATTAATATTACAAATGGATGATATTGTCGGAAGTTTACGTGAATGGTCACACATTGAAATAAAACTATTTTTAACGGATTCTATCGCGATTTATTTGATGCTAGATGTCAGTCTCCCCGCAGCAACCGAAACGTTGGGTCCAATGTAAATAATAAAATAACATCAAATAAATCGCGACAGAATCCGTTAAAATATTCTTATTTCAATACCTAAGCATTTTAAAAATAGTGTGAGCACTATATTCAGTTGGTGATTTGATAACACCATACACGCACAGATTACCTAATAGTTGGTTATACGCGGTGATTAAATTTAAAATACAGTTAACGGTGTTGGTTGGCCCGTCGGGAAGCAGAGAGAGTGTCGAGCACAGAACTGTGGTGTCGAGCTAAGATCGGAGTGTTTCGGTTTTTTAGAGCGGTCTGTCTGGCGCACATCAGGCTGACAGAATAAAAAACTGACACGTACCATTCGAATAGAATAGAATAGAAGGCACTAGTTCAGTAGGTGACGGCTGGTTTTGATGGGTCGTCTTAAACTCTTAAATTATTCTCAATACATATCATAGATCTAGATTTCCCAGTGTATGGCCATGTGAAAACCAAAGTTGCCACATATCCTTTTAAAAATATACCTACAGCTATGAAATTATATAGTGTAAACGCAGTGCTAACAGAATGGAAATGAGGCAGGATCAGAATCAGTGTGAATATTGTTTATTGATAACTTGAAACATTTCGATTTGCATAATGCGATCGGTTCAAGCCCGACATAACCACCCCCGCTGGCCGGCGGGGGGGTATCCGAAGGAAATTCCTCACGAAAAAAAAAAAAAAGGTACCTACTCCTTTGTCAATACCGACTAGTATAATTATTTTTGGGAATTATAGTAATACAGCACACTTATGTCATTCGCTTTGTTTTATTTGACACGGATTTTACTACCCACAATCCAATCCCTCAAATCAAAATTACGCGAAGCTATCGACTTAAGAGGATCACAGAAAACATAGTAACAAAAATTTTTTTTTATAGCCTGGCAATAAAAAAAACTTTCGCTATTCCTCTCTCGTATACGCTGATAGTCTAAAGTTTCATGGTCTGTGTACTTTTACTATGAGTCCGATGTACGAGAGAGAACGGTCTATAAAACCGAAGTAAGTTTTTCTTAGCCGGACTCACTCTCTTCTTTCCGACGTGCCAACCTAAGCGCCAGGACCTGTAACTGCTTAGATGCACTGGCAAAGATAATCGAAATAAACTGGTAATCAAAATATAAAGCGTCGATAGCGTAGTGGTTAAGAAGTCGGCCTAACGATCGAGAGGTCGCGGGTTCGAGTCCCGGCCATTACGAGTCTAAAATATTTTACGAGTATGTGGTTTTAAAGGTATACCTACCTACGTTATACTTACACAAATGCTTACAAAATACTTTTGTCGTTTCAGTGAGTTCCGTCTATGCTACTATCCTCACAAGCTCAAGAAGTTCACGAAAATGTTAGACGACGCCTTCGACAACCGCGCAAAACATGAAATATTCGCTGACTTCCGGCCGATGGACGAAGTGGCTGTGCCCGGGTTCTACATACACGTATTAAAAAAGGCAAAAAATTGAAAGATAGGATATATTAGAATAATAAAATATTAATTATATTACTCACGTAATGTTGTCTCATTTTTAGACGAAGAAAAACCAGTACCTACCTAATAGGTATATTCAGTATCTGTGTGTGTGACCAGGATAATAAAAAAAAAACTAGAATTTTGTCCCATTTTGTACATATATGGGGTCTAGACCGTGCGAAGTTGAGAAGTAAAAGTCGGAAAGCGAAAGCCGGACTCCGAGGTGATAGCCTCGGACGGGGTCAGGCAGGACTAACGCTGGGATGATGATGATATGGGTTCTAGTCTGCAGATAATCATATTTAAATACTATTTATTTTGTACATCCAGACCAATGCAAAGTAGTTCAGTCAACGAATGGTCTAAAAGGGGGTGTAAAGTGCATGACCGGATACCAACCCCCCGCCGGCCGGTGGGGGTTATGTTGGATGTTAGATGCCGGGGTGTAAGGTGGCCCATAAGGAATTTCCCTCGCACCCCGAGAACCTTGGTTGGGAATTCGGAGAAAGTACATTCGGACCTAACCACCAGAAAGGGTTTTTACCCGGCATTTCTGATTGTCTGGAACACAATAGTCTGTTAGCGGAAAGCTTAAAAGATGCCAGAAAATACGAAAGACAGATACCGGTATGTTGGATAGACCTAGAAAATGCATTGGGCTCAATTCCACATTACCTTATGGTATACGCGTTGCAATGGTATAACTTTCCACCCGTGGTCATAGAGATAATCGAGTCGTATTACTCGCAGCTAAAATTTGCTATAAGCTTCCAAGAAGTACACACAGGACCATTACGGTATAATGTGAGACTGTTTCAGGGATGCTGCTTGTCACCAATAGCATTTAACATAGTAATTAATATCTTAATTACCAAGTTAATACGTCACGAAAAGAAATGGGGTTATCGGTTTAAAGTAAATAACATATAGGTACTCAGAGTCCATCTTGGCTTTTGCTGACGATCTCGCAATACTGACGCGTAATCCAAAACAATGTCAGGAACTATTAAAGGAAGTCGATGAGTTCTGTTCGTGGACAAATGGACTGAGGACGAAGCCCAGTAAGTGTCACTGTCTGTGTCTGGGTAGACGGGACACCAAATTTACCTCCTACGACCCGGGACTCTTCATTGGGGGTAAACCAGTTTCCATAGTCGCTGAATCGGTGCCATTTAAATTTCTTGGGAGAAAGATATACTATAAAGGACGCAAACCATCCTTAGATGAAGTTGTCGATACGTTTATAAATGACCTAAATAAGATAGATCAGATACCACTAAACAATATCAAAAAAGCTTGGATATATGACAACTACTTAACATCACGTCTGACTTGGCCTTTTCTGGTGTATGAATTCGGTAAAACCTTACTGGCGAAAATAGATGCAACTGTCATAAAATCGCTAAAATCGTGGCTTGGACTAGTGCACTCTGCTGATTCCTCTGCTCTATTTAGGGATCAAAATAATTTTGGGATGAAACTTAAGAAACCATCGGAGCTCTATAAACACCTTAGAGTTCCCAAAGCCCACATCTTAGGTAAATCCCAAGATGTCACAATCAGGGCACTCCCGAAAGATAATAACGCGTCCGAGCTTGAATCTAGACTCCTATTCCATAAACGATTTATGATAGGGGCCCAGTCGAACAGAGTGGGGTTGGGAGTACGAGAGCCAGAAAGGGATCAGAATATACTTAAGTCCTTTCTAAAACAAGACGAAAATGATAAATATCGAGTGCACGCGATGAATTTGGAAATCCAAAATGAATGGTTGACAATGGGAGAGTTCTGCATACCGATGGCCTTAAAGTGGCGCACCTTGATCTATGACTGGTCGCCGGCCCTGTTAAAATTCTATCTTAACGCCTTTCAGATGACCCTCTCAGACCAGAGTAATCTGGTAAGGTGGGGGAAGGCCACAGAAAAACAATGTTATACTTGTGGTGAGGCAATAGGGACGGCTAGACACATATTAGTAGGATGTAGGGTGCTTCTCGATAGAGGCCATTACTCACGCCGCCACGATAAGGTGCTTATCATCATACGTGAAGCAATGAGTCTGGCAGTAGCTAGAGCCAAAAAAGGATTGACTACTAACAGACGTCATATCGACTTTGTGTCTGAAGGATCATCCATTACATCCATGTACAAACCTTATTCAATCTTACATACTGCCCCAGATTGGACTCTCCTAATCGACATGTATGAAAAGCACTATAAAATTCCGGAGGATGTTGGGGTTTAGTCATCTAGACCTGACATATTCCTATACTCTAAGAGGTTAAAACATGTGGTTCTTGTGGAACTTACTGTACCGTGGGAAACAAATATACCGAAGGACCACACAATAAAGAACAATAAATACTATGATCTCACAAACGAATTAATTGGTTAATTTGTATGCAGTGGAAGTGGGAGCGAGAGGTATACCAGCAAAATCTCTCTATAACCTACTTAAAGATCTAGGCCTATCGAGAGCTACAATAAGCTCATTACTAGGACGAATGTCTAAAGCGGCACTAGTAGGTTCGTATCAAATTTGGTTAGGCAGGGAGGGGAACTTGGGTAGTGAAGGTGAGTGTTGATGTACATCAACAAAAGGGGCCCCTTCTAAACCTACACTTGGGTCGCAAGTCCCAGGCACTGTCCCGAGTTCCAACTCAGCAACGCGATGGACCCGGCACCCGCACGGAGAATCCATGGATTGCTAAGAATATCGGTCTCGGTCTGTAGATATTTTATGAGCATTCATATATAGTAGTAGGATTTTATTCCCCGTTTTTGAGGTATTAGCAAAAAACCCAAAAGTGGTACCTTTGCAACTCCCCCAAAATCCGGCTCACCTCCGAGACGTCTGGACTTTTAGTATGTTTACTTCCGATTCACCTCTAACAAGTTTCCGAAGGAATCGCTTAGGATCCCGCTCATGCGCTCTATAATTCCATTATTGACTGGACTAAATAGACATTCATGCATACAAATATTTGCACTGAGCGGGAATCGAACGGCCTCCGACGACGTTACAGTCGAACGCTCTACCACCTAGCCACGGAGGTATTTTTTCATCAAAGTGCTAATCCCAGTAGCACTCAAAGCTTGCATTTTGAAGCCTTGGTTCCGGTCTCCTGGCCATTATTTGGTTTATTTTGGCTTGTGAACCCCCAATAAGAGGAAGCACGCCATAGCAGCAGTAGCAGGTGTACAAGGCCAGGGTCTCCTCTCAGGGTTGGGCGGTTAGACGGCAGTCGCTCCTGTACCAGCCAAATTTACCAACTCATGTAAAAGAGGAGTAGCACAGCAAACCCTGGGCTCCCAAGATGCAGGTTTTGGATGCAACCGGGATTGAAACTCGGAAGAAGAAAGAAAGGAGGAAATTAGTGATAGCCCAATAGTGACTTCACAAGTATATTATCAGTACTAACGCCTTTTATCTTGATTTAAAAAATATAAATGAAAATAAAGTTTTAGAATCAACATACAAATAAAAACAGCCTATAGATTGAAATAATTTATTTTTTAAGAAACAATAGTGTAAATGAAATGTATTTAGAGTGGGGCCTTACACAATAAGAATTACATCTAAAAATACGCTATATAGTTTATGATCCGACAATGATGTTGTTGATGGGAATGTGTATCAGTTTGACAAAGAAGCCGATGAATCCCATGATGCAGAAACCAATGGCTGTAGCGATCGCAATCTTCTGGAATTCTGGAAACAAAAGAAATAAAAACTAAAGTGCATGTTATTGGTTACATTTTTAGAAAGTTAGGCTGTAAATGCCCCTTGTTTTGCATTTTAAACCATGGAACTTTCTTCATTTTATTTGAGGTTGTGATTTATGTTCTGCTGAAATTAGACCAGTCACTTTGTGGCTACGGTGACATTAGGACTAGTCACATTAGGACTAGTCACATTGTGACTATGGTCACTTTGGAACGACAGTCACTTTGGGACTACTGTCACTTTGGGACTACAGTCACTTTGGAACGACAGTCACTTTGGGACTACTGTCACTTTGGGACTACAGTCACTTTGGGACTGCTGTCACCGGCATCCCATCATTAGGTTAAAGTTAGTGATGTTGTGGTGGGAATTTTCATGTTGCACTTGGTAAGCAGTACCACTTGAGAAAGGGGAGTACATATTCATAATTTTTTTTAACAATGTGGTCACAAGGATAAGTCGGTATCAAATTAAAAATTTCTTAAAATTCCATCATGTGTAAGCATGAAAATACACCTGAAAGGTAAAAGATAGATATATTGTTTTTTAAATACTGAAGACATGAAAAAGCAGCCCACTTAAGGTCTTAAGGCTAGGTGGTTTGCTACACCAAACCTGCCAAGATAAAGGAGAGATTAACTGGAAAAGCGTAAGGTTGAATACAGCACAAAACAGTGTACTGCTAGTATTGACAAAGTTTATACATTGAAATGAAACTAATTTTAACCAATGACTTCTATGTATACTACACTGGATGTTCAGAACAAAAAAATTGGTATGGATCTTTGAACGCTACTATACATAACTTTGTTGCTATCATAGCCAGAGAGTATATTAAATTTATTTAATATATTAATTATATTTCATTTTTGGCACCACAAAATTATGGATCTATGGTGAGACGTCCCGTGCTCCCCGCCCCAAGCGTGACACGCTGTATGTTTTGAACTTGTCTTTGATATTAACTGTTTCTATCGCAGCATAGTGTACTGCTACTAAATATCATTATTATGAGAGAGGTTGGGTGTTAGGGGCCCCACCAAGACCCTCTAGGCCAAGCTAACCTCACCTGCAACCAGTATACATGCTGATTGGCAGTAAACACTATGGTGCAAGCTTGAAGCAGGAGTAAGTGGACCCCGGGCTTCAAGGTAAAGGCAAAACCAGGAACAATGGTAAGATCATGATGAGTGGTTCTTCCTCAGTGAAATCTACCCATCACTGTCCATCCATATTGGGAATAGCATTACCTATGCTCCTTATAGCAAAATGCTACTTAATTGTCAGATGACACTGACTAAACAAAATGAGATCAAAAGTTGCACAACTTTTGTTAAATAACCCATATAGTATTCAGAATGGCATTATTTTAACATAAATACTGTTCAGCATATGGTAGAGTAGGTTTGTTAAATTCTAAATTAGGTATTCCTAATTTAGAAGGATTTCTTATAAAGTAATGTAATTGTAAGAATTTGTAATAATAATAATGTGTAAAAATTTACATTGATGAGACAGATCTTAACATTGATGAGGTGTACACTTTGTTATTTGCAAATATCAATCTCTAGCATACTTTAGAGAATATCTGGTGAGCATTCTCAACATTTATGTAAACAAGTAATAGAATCTTATCCCAGTATTGCCTTTGTAATTCTCACAATGATAATACACAAAGTTTAATTCGTACGTTAATTGCATCTATTACAAATGACAAACTGATGGAGGAATGCCAAAAACGTATACTTCCGTACTATTTTTATTTAGAAGCAAAACTTACAAACGATAACCTACCTTTTCTGTCAGGTTTCGTGCATCTTCTGACCAATCTGATGGAATCCTTGGCGAACTGCTTGCCAGGTTCGACGAATTTCGCGATTTGATCCATTACTCTAGAAATAGAATAGTCAAGTTAGAAGACATAACCTTCCCGTTAGAATGCTAATGGAATTAATAATGCTGGTTAAATCACTGTTACTTACTCGAATATATCAACAACTTATGTATATTAAAATAAGTAGAACGCTATAAATATTTTAGCGTAGTATTTGCCACCGTCGAAGTCGAACAGCATAGACAGAAAACTGACACAACAACGTAAACGTCAGCCACGTTTCGAGATTCACGGCACGTCACCATCGTCACGTTTGGATATTATGCTACCAAAACTTTACTTAAAAAAACTTACCTTGGAATAATGCGGGTATCTTTAGCTATGAAACAAATAGATCATCTAATCACGTTATAATCTTGAAAGTTTAGATCACATTAAATTAAATTTACTAATAATCATGATTTTTCAAGTATTATACATTTAATAAACGAATTAAACGAGATTATGATATTCATAAACAAAAAATGTTCATAGACAATATAAAAAAACTACGGTTGTAAGCTTCTTGGGTCTAAGCCCCGTATTCTAGAATTTCAGTATAATTATATAAAGTACTATGTGTTCTAGAACGATACACGGTCATGAATCTCGACTTAGAACTGATTCTGACACTAAAGATTGTATTCCAGAACTAAACTTTAGTGGAGATTTTACGAACATAAATCACCTGAGCTACATGAAGGATCTACTGATGTACCTAAAAAGTTGCATTCTATCCTTTCTATTCAATCAAAACATAACTTCTCATAATACAATGGCAATGCTTGTTTGCTTCTAGTTACTAATATAATATACCCACGTGCCCTTTGAGTATTCAGCACAAATACCCAAAGATGGAGCGCCATCAAAATCATTAGGGCTCAGTCAACCTCACCTACTACTAAGCTGGTACACAAGTTGATTAACAAATGAGGCTCTTACGCAGGCTTCTCTCTTGGGGGTGGAAGGTCAGACGGCAATCGCTCCATGAATCCGAACATCATTACCCCATCAGCTTAAATAAGTACCTATAGGCTCTACCTAATAAAAGGCGAATTCATGAAAATACTTTTAAGTAGGTAGGTACTTAGGGGTCGGGGTGCGAGGGATATGGGCAACCTTTTAGTCGGTTCAAGCCCGACATAACCGCCCCCGCTGGCCGGCGGGCGGGAGGGTATACGAAGGGATGTCCGCACGAAAAAAAAAAAAAGTAGGTACTTAGGGGAACTTGTTGGACGTTGCTCGCGGCTCTACTCATAAGAAATACTGATCTCGTTCCCACTATCAAGGGAACGTATTCCAAGAATAAAAATAGTCTATGTGCTATTCCAGACTATAATCTAGGTATCCCTATATATCTAGTTACCTACCTATAAATGCTAAATTTCATCCGGGTTTGTTAAACCGTTTTAGCGTGAAAGAGTAATAAACCTATACACACGGATGACATGGAACGATATTAGTAGGAAGAACGGTAGGAAGTAGGTACCGGTAGGAGACATAAAATCTGAGGTAAAGGAGGTTTTACAACGGCCAACGTAACCTGATTGTGATAAAGAGCAAATATGACACTTCCCGAGGCTCCTATTTCTTAGTGCATTATCACAAGTAACCTGTATTGGCGGTGGTACCCTTCGTGTTAGGTTATCGATTTAGGTTCTGGTTCTAGGTGTTAGGTTCTCAAACTTAACAACGAGGTTAGAAGACCTACCTTTATCTATCTGTGTCCGTGTCTATGTGTGTCCGTGTCTCGCTCCCGCGGCAGTTACCTAATAGGGGATATTATAATTTTAACCTTTCTCTAGTCTTTGCTTGATTGCATTGAAGTCCTTGTCAAACACAGAAATCATAATATAGTTTCTGTGTTATTGAGTGTATCTGTTAAACCTAAAAAACAATTTTTTATCTTAGTAGCGGTAGGAATTCATATCCATAACGCTAATATTACATATAAGTAAAGGGTCCCGCATTACCGAACTAAAAGCAGGGGTTGCATTTAATCTATCAAACTGCGTTTTCAAACTCTACCGCAGTGCAGAACTACCGGAGTTCTGAATACTGGTAGGGTTTCCATAAACGCTGCAACGCGCGTTCCCCTCTCGCCAAGGTACATGACAATTTGGTCGTGCTGATGTAGTAGGCTACCAAACATTCGGTATACAAAATTTATTTTGATACGTGTGCTTAATAACTTCGTAAAAGTGTTGTAGTGTGTACCTCGTCCCCCTCCTTATACCAGTAGAATATATTCTTCGCGCCGGAGGCTACGAAGGCATCTGCCATGTTAAATAGTCAAAGGTTATCGTGGATGCCACGATATAGTTTTGCTATTTTAGCAACTTTAGTCGCTAGATCTAGGAATGGGTATAATATGTTTTTTTTTAGCTTTTAGTTACTTAAGTATCTTTTGAATGTGCACGCAAATTCATCTGAAGAACAGAGCGTGAAAAGATATTATCATAATCTTAGCCTTGTTCCGGGTTGCATCCGACGCTTTCATCTCGGAGCCCTAGGTCCGCTTACTAGGGACTCAAACTGTAACCGTAATAAAGTATTTTAACACTGTTTTTTGAAACTGCTTTAGAAGAAACCCATTTATAAATGTAACAGATACGAAAGTGTACCATATTCAAAATACCTTTATTTAAAAATTTTGATTATAAATATAATCATCATCATCATCATCATCATATCAGCCGTAGGAAGTCCACTGCTGAATATAGGCCTCCCCCATTGACTTTCGTCATAAATATAATAGGATAGTAAATTTGGCATCGTAGCATTTCGGTCAACACTTATTAACACTGTTAACAGATTAATATCTGTTACATAATATATATATTACGGTTACACAATGGAGAATGTTAATAGGTATGCCAAATCGGTTGAAAGTTTGTAATAGTAAAGCTTGCATGTAAACATAATGCACTGGTTTTTGTTGCAGTCAAAAATATCCATTAGTTTTGATTTTACAGGCATTTAAACTTACGAAAAATATTGAGTCCCGCTAATAGTCACGTGACCGCATCTGACGTCAATTTACAACACTCCGCTTAGTAGCAAGTCGCCAGCGCGCTGTGACAGGCTAAGGACACTAAGGAGCCTGTGCAATATTTTTTGTTTTCATCCGCGGATTACGTTAATAGCGTTTATATTCGATTAATGAAATGGATAAAGAATTCGAAAAAGGGCAATCGGATAATCTGCCTAAAATAGATGCACTAATGTTTGCCCATTATTTATCAATAAATAGTGATTTTGTTGTCGCCGAAATGCGAGGAATAAAAATACAAAGGTAATTTAACTTTTCTTGCTATTTAGACAATAATTTATCTTTTCTAAATTGTTTTATTAAAACAATAAACCCACCTAATGTCATATTGTAACTCAAATAGGCAGAAGTACCAAACCTTTTAAGTTTTACGTTATGGACAACAAAGATGTAATAAAGTTTTATATCTATAGGTACGTTATGGGGCGTTATATTATGGGACGTTATATTATGGGACGTTACATTATGGGACGTTATATTATGGGGCTACACACGCTGGCAGACTACCCGGCGTAGGAGGTGCCGAGGCGTGACCTCGTCGCAGCCTTCGGGGTGGGAGCCTCTCGCTTGGCAGCATGATTGCGGCAGTGGTGCGGAGCACGAGCGCGTGGGCTACCGCCGCCTCCTTCTGCGAGAGATTTAGAACTCTCCCGCAACTTCGCGCGTCGCGGGCGACTCAGGCGCCGGAGGTCGCTTAATGACCTCCGTCATTCATGAGCGCAGGCCTGGGGATGGCAGGTGAGGTCGCCTGTCACCCCAGCAGAAGCAGGCCGGGACGGCGGGGTGACTAGCCCCCCCCCCCCCCCAAACCGAGGCAAGACGGGGACACCGTAGTTCCCAAACCCGAGGTGGCCATTTCGAAACCGGAGATGGCTCAGGGTCAGTCGGAGTGCGAGGGAAATGCCTTATTGGCACCCCGGCGTCTGAAGACCCGAGACGGCGTGCGGTTTTAGTCGGTTCAAGCCCGACATAACCTTTCCCGCTGGTCGGCGAGGGGGGATTCGGGGCGACTTCCGCACGAAAAAAAAAAAGAAGGTACCTCTCCTTAGTAAATTTAACTCAATA
This sequence comes from Cybosia mesomella, assembly GCA_946251805.1. NCBI lineage: Eukaryota > Metazoa > Arthropoda > Insecta > Lepidoptera > Erebidae > Cybosia > Cybosia mesomella. The sequence goes on from OX276392.1 coordinate 10,791,555, forward strand.
CATACATTGATTTATTGTAAATGTGGTGGGTTGAACAGATGTAGGTACTAAACCTCTTACTAAAAGTCTTATGAAATAAAATACGTAAGGCCCCTAATTACCTAAGTATTAGGCCTAAGGAAATGTACGTATAGGCCTGAAATTCTGAAATTCTAATGAACCGTGCTGAGAGCGCGAGCGGTCTGAGCGAGTGTTGTGAGATGACGTCACACCGTCACACGCATCGTCGCACGTTTACTTCTATAAATCGGAAACTAATTGACGTATCGAAGTAATTAGTTAACATTCTTCATTGAAAGTGGTAACGATTAACAGATTCAATACCACATTTATAAGTGTAACACTTTCATTGTGTAACCTTTTTGATAGTGTAACACATATAATTATGTAACCTTTATGAATATGTTTTTAAGTCCATGCCGCTTACCCCTTCTCCTCCTTTTAATTTTTGCTTATACGGATTTCATGGAAATTGTCTCGTCTCGTCTCTCTTCAATCAGGAGGTAAGCAGGCTTTCAGGTGAGGTTGGCTTGGGCCCGAAGGTCTTTATGGGACCCACACAATACACGTGAAAAGTAAGTAGAAATAATAATCTGATAATAAAAAACGTTTGATTTATTAAGAATAATTAATTGTACTTACAGTACTTTGAATATTTACAAACAAGAACAATATATCAATAATAAAATTGAAACTATACACATTTAGACATAATTTGTCAGACGAATATCTGTTTTATGTATAGGTTGTTCATCAACATCTACATTATACATCTGACTGAAAACCCTGTTTCATACTATTAACATTGGCAACTTTAAGTAACATTACAATAAGTACTCGAAATAAGACTAATCCTTTTAGCCTGTATTACCACACTGCCAAGAAAAAAATATACGATATCGATGATTACTTAAGCACTAGATCGATTTTAGTAAGATGAATATTTGTAAGATAGATTTTAGTAGGTACCTGGGTACGATTAATTTTAACATGTTCGATTTTAGAAAAACGAAATGTTATTTTGCAAAAATCTAAAAAACTTTACTAGTATTTCATTATCTTGAAATTGTCGTAACACACCTACATCTAAATTATCTTACTTGACAATGTGAAATAGAACTATTAAATTATTTACATATGTTTTTACCAGTTATTAAAAGGTATCTTTAAATTACATTTCCCTAACTCTAAATAGGGAAAATGTTTTTACACAAGTCATTTTAATCATTATTCACTTACAAATGTAGATGTAAGAATAAATCTAATCAAAGGGATAATGTAGCAAGTGACATGATGTTTTAGTTATCAATTATTACGATATCTTTGTTCGCAGCTTTCTCAAAACGAAACTATGAAAATCGCACAATTTCAAAGAGTCTCTTTTAAAAGTTTTTTTTTTACATTAGGTTCATTAATACTAACCCTTTAAATAAAATACTTCTTGTAATGTTCTATTACGAAAATAAATACGTTCTGTGCTTGACGTTTTAAGCAAACAAAAAATGGCAGATATTTTACTAGCATTACAACATGTGCTCTCGTAGAAACTTCTCTAAAGCGTGGTACAGATGCGGCCTTACACCAATTAAGCCATGATCTTCATCTGTGTAGCTCTGTAAAATAATAAAATAGGTATTTAATTTTGTGTGAAAATATCGATATCGATAATAGAAATACAAATAACCCCAGTTTTAGTGAAGTCAACATATAGGCTCAACCCTACAGAATTTGGATCCTAGCGAGTGGGCATGATTATGTTAAAATTCTATTTGCCAAGCTGGGAATACCGAATCCGATTACTGGTTTGATTCCGAAGATTTTCGTGGGGCTCCAAACACCCATAAGGTGCAATGGATACATACCATTTGTGTGAAGTAGACGTCGTTTCGCTGGAGCAGCCGCGACAGTAACATCGCGTGTTGGTAGTGCACGTTATCGTCAGCAGTGCCATGGATCAAGAAGTAACTCTTGTTGCGCAGGGCATTCACCTGTCAAATACATAAAAAAAGGGTTAAAATTTGTTCCTAAATAATCGCAGTTCATAAAATTATTGCGGTTCGATTCCCGTTCAATGCAAATACATGCATGATTATCTCTCTTGGTCTGGGTGTTTCCATGTGTCTTATGTATGTATTTATAAAAATACGGTGTCTTGCTATGTTTATCTGCATTATAGAACCCAATATTATTTTTAGCTAGATAGCGTTGCGTAGTACGTCCTAGTCTCAGACCAAAAAATAAGGTCCTTTTTTGATGGTCTGAGGTCCTAGTCATCCTCAACATGACAGCGTTAGTCCCGGTTTGCATCCAAAGCTTGCTTAGCTTTTACAGGTCTGACCTCCCAACCCCGAGAGGAATGCCTGCAATAGAGCCTCGTCCGTCAATCAGCAGATGTACTGGATTACTGGTAATGTTGGCCCCAATAGTATTGTAAGGACCCCATACGTCTAACAATATTTTTAGATTATGACAGAGATTAGCAAAACTTACGACGTTGTCAGTGAGAAGGGATGATGCGGCATAACCTTCAGCATTATCTGATGGAAGGTCCATATAACGTTCCGTGTAAATTGTATCTGCGAAAAAACATACGGTTTAGCTGTAGTTTAGCAGTTGCCGTGTGCTACAAATGCTTGCAACACCAGTTACCTATATCACTTGCGCATTGTTACCTGCAAAGCGGAAAGCAAAGGTTAAATCTGATCATGGAAGTCCTTGAATCAACTTCGGAAAGCGAATTCTTTCCTGTAGGACAGTAGGTACCACTTGGTCCAAAAAAGATCAGGTTTGGAGGAAAATTTTCCGGCAATGGGACAAAAGGGGTTTCTAATGTGTTTAACATACCATAGAACCTCCAGTCAACCACAGGTGCTACGGCGGCAGCGCAGCGGAACACTTCACCTCCTTCAGCAAGAGCCTTGGTGGCGGCATAACCACCGTACGACCAGCCCCAGATGCAAGTACGGCTCGCGTCTATCCATGTGTGTTGTTGCAACTGTCTGAAATTGAAACAAATGAACAAAATGACCAGATTTGAGTCAACATTGTCGCTGCTGGTGAAAACTTAGCAGAGGGGGAATGGGACTTGGGGTTATCCTCTCGAGGGCTTACCCGGGGTGCCTGGAAATGGACATTTGGGAGGACACCGTGTGGTTTTAGTCGGTCCGATTCCGACACGCCCACCCCATCGTCGGCACCGATGGGGTGAAGCTCGTGGGGGTTTCCATACGATAGAAAAAAGGGGGAATAGGACGAAATAAAGGAGGTGGCGACTCAAAAAAGAGGGAAAAAGCAGAAAGGCCTGCTGCATTCGTACAATTCGTGAACTGCTGGAGACCTTTCCACTCTTACTTTTCTTTTTAGGTAAAAATTCAATACTAAATAACTTTTTTTCGTTAACTGCATCGCACCCAAAGAAAATGCTATGCTCTGAATACGAGATGTTGCAAATCAAAGTTTTAATCAAATTATTCAAGCAATAACGTCATTGATCTTACTTGGTAACATAGATCTGGTCTTCGATCTCCAATGTCCCAAGTTTTCTGTCAACTGCAAACATGTTTTCAACACCTCGAAGCCCGGAGCCACGTCCGTCGATGTGTGCGACGGCGATCCTCAAACGGTTGACCAAATAACTACCCCAATCTAGACTCCATTGTTTAGTCACCAGTGCTGTATCAGGACCTCCGTACCTAGAAATAAGAAAGTCCTCAGTACCTTGCAGCACGTGGTATATAAAGAGTGCTCCTGGACGGCAGTATTACGTACCTACGTTATTACGCTTCTGTTACGTGGGTTCAAAAACAGTTAAATATGAAACAGTTATGTGTAAAAATATAGATGAATCATGGGTGAATGTAAGAAAGATAGGTTTGAGGAAGCATCTCTACAAAAATCCGATTGGGAAGTTGATCACAGAGCCCAATGAATGGCAATGTTAGATATAGTTAACAGACTAATTTTTAAGTAGGTGAACCTGTGTTACTTTGGACAGTGTTGTAACTAGAACAAACCCAATTTATAAAAAAAACTCCCGTTCTTTAATATAATATTATCTAGGCAGTTGAAGCATTATATAAATAAACATACTTTCTACAGCCTGCTGGTGTCTATCTTCATTTTACCCTTGTATGTCCAACAAAACTGGTAGGGTCCAAGGTCCATCAGGTCTCTTATATCCTGGACAGTTTCCCCTTTTTTCCTATTATCCTTTGTTCTTTTATAATCACTATGTAGTTGAATAACTGATCTTTCTATCTTTATTTTTATTTCTATTGACAAGTTTATTCTCACCATTTAATAAAAAAAATGCAAGTGTAAAAAACTGGCCTAAGTTCAACAGGTTCTCCTACCTATCTGGTAACATACTTACACGTAAACTAATAACGGCAAATCTGTCGCGTTTGCGTAACCCGGAGGTACTTGTATAAGTACATCGGCATCTGCAGCACCGGGAATAGGTATAGACTCGCGGAACGTTTCGGGGAGAACGAGACCCTCCAAGGTACCGCTCAATTCGTCGCTGTTGTCCCATACACTAATGCGTGTGCCATCCTGAAAATCATACATAGCGATATACCTAAATATTTTTCGCATTGAGATTTGAGAAAAAACAGGCAGATTTAAACTTCCATAAGTAACGGAGAAAGTAAAAAAATCCGTTCCCGCAGGGGGAACGCACAGGTAGATTTCTTGAAGCAATTAATATTATTTTATATAGAGAACTACGGACTTTAAACAGTTTAGTTTTTTTTCTCGAAAACGGTAACTTATAGCGAAAAACTTTTCAGACATTTATTTTAGACTTAAAAATGGCCTATCGATTAAAAATGTTTCCTACAGCAAGAATGTTCACCGGTTAGAAGTTATGATTTTTTTCCCGAAAAATTTTGGTTTTTCCCCCCTCACTTTTAGTTAAAGTTTTAATCATAAAGGTTTATAATTAAAAGTTGTTGGTATTCATGTATACTATGGGATAAAATTAGAACGGTTCGAATATCTTTCATGGAACGTGAAATTTTGAGGAAAAACTGATTTCACAAAAAGTGAGGCCCTACCGTCCCCTTAGGCCGGATTCCACCCGTTCACGAACTTAAACTCAGTTTACACCCAAGCAATTTTTGACCGCAGTTTGAAAGCGATCGGGGCAAAAATGCGACCGTGAGAGTGCCGCAAATTTTGGGAAGTGGAACCATACAAACATATATTATATATATACAAACTTTTTGACCAGTGGTCATTTCGGACTCAGGGGGTCATAATTAGACCTCCTATGAAGAAATTTTTTTAAAATTCGACAGTAGTCAAGAAACCAATAGGTAGATTGATTTCATCGAAATCTACCTAAAAAAGAGATAGCCTACGCAAGGTGTTCCGATCCATGATGTGAGATATGACAATGTAGGTCATTTCATGGGTATGACTAGTCAATTTCGATGCCGGCTATGCGCAAAATGACTATAAGTGTACGGTTGTACTTTTTATACTGGTAAAAAATCACGAAATTGTCAACTCGATTATCATACAAAAAAATGATTGTATTGTCATCACTACATTGATTAAAACACTAGTTTTCCTTAATTTTGAGTTTTTTTTTTTACCTCGGTATATTGGTAAAGTATGTGGCATACTCATGTACATACAGGGCCGTCTTTAAACTATTTGTGGCCCTGGGCACATTAGGATAATAGGGCCCCTATGGCCTTGAAAGGGTTTAGATTCAGAATGTCCCTTTCCTAAAATGTCTTTCGGTTTCAAATAGTCCCTTTCCCAGAATGTCCCTTTCCCGAAACGTCAATTTCCCAGAATGTCCCAACAGAGACAAATAATTTACAGGTAAAAACTATTATAGTAATTATATTGTTATTATACAAATCAATTCCGGGGTCACAGCGCCAGCCGAATGTGACATTAACAGAATCTGGCATTGATAGCGCTGCTGACGTAAGGAAGGGACATTATGGGAAAGGGACGTTTCGGTAAAGGGACATTCTGGGAAAGGGAGGTTCCGGGAAAGGGACATTCTGGGAAAGGGACGCTTCGGGAAAGGGAAATTTCGGGAAATTCTATTTTGAAACCGAGGGACATTTTGGGAAAGGGACATTCTGAACCTAAAGCACTATTTTGTTAGAATAGACAAAGAAAGTAAATAAACAAGGTTCTACAATTATTTTTATTTATTTACTGACTGTAAATGAACAGGCAATCTATACATATAAGTATTACTTGTCCCGACTGACTGACTGATTCATCAACGCAGAGCCTCAGACTAAATGAATATCTTTTAGTCTGAGCGCAGAGCCTATACCGCTGCAGCGAAATCTTGAAATTTCGGCAGTAGATGCTTTTTATGATGTACTTAGTGGAACTAAGAGGATTTTTGGAAATTTCGCTCCTGATTTGGCGAAATAAGGGATGAACGTTTGTATTGAGGTCCGTCATTTTTGATGTCAGAAGCACGAAATTTCATACACCTGCTTCTGGTAAGAAATAAATAAATACGTAATCAACATTTTTTCAAATTATTATTTTACCCCTGAGTGAAATATGGGTTTGGTTTTAGAATTTTAGAAGATAGAAGCTCGAAATTTCAGATAGTTGCTTCTGGTTAGAATTAAATGAACACGTGTACCAGCGTTTTTGAAAGTTTTGGTACTAAGGAGGTAAAATAAGACGATTGTATGGAAAGTCCGCCATATTCGAAATAAGAAGCACGAAATTTCATATAGTTGCTTCTGCTTAAAAAGTATACGCATACCGGCGATTTTAAAAAATTTCACACCTAGGGGGCTAAACAAGGGATGAGCGGTTGTATGGTAGTCCGTTATATGGAAAGTGCTTAACTTAACTTAAGTGAAATTGTGTTATATTTATATATTTAAATTAATCTAAACATATACCTACGTACTACTATTGGCTAGCCTGATTTTCAAGCGAGAGTAGAGTAACTTCACGCAAGTAAAAACTAATAAGCAACTAAGTATTGTATTCAGTCAATATCAACTAATTTTTTCAAAACCAATTTGTTTTTCGGTAATTGATAACGGTTATCATTTGGTGATCTTGTTGGAACCAAGGGGCCCCTTTCGATCGCAGGGCCCTGGGTACGTGCCCAGAGAGCGCAGTGGGAAAGAGGGGCCTGTGTACATACATGTTTTTTTTGGATTTTAATAAATAATTATTTTTAGCCCTATTTACACATGTAATGTCCAGTTCTATTCAAGGAATCCATATTATGATTTTCTTTAATTTGCCAATTTAAAGGTTAAATACGTACTTTCTTACACGATTAACAAACGTTTACGTGAACTCAGGTCACCCCGTCCCTGCCGTTACATACAATCGCTTAGTAATATTTCTAAGATACCATTCATGAGATCGCAAGAAATACTTACAGTATTATAAATGAAAACTTGTGGTATATCAGGCCCAGCGCAGTTGACTACGATCCTTGACCCACCAGAGCTTATACTGCCTTCATTATAAAGACATTCTTGACCATTTTCTTTTCGAATGTCGCAAGTGAAACATTTCACTTCGTTACTGGGATTTACGGAGTAGATATGTTGCTCAGCGGAGTCTGTTACGCTCGTAGCTTTGTACCAACTGAAAACAAATTTGTAATTATTTATGAATAGGGAAGCCGGTAAGTATGGTTTAGGATAAACTTGATATAATATAATCATATCATATAACAAAGGTTGAGATTATCTATGTAGTTGTGCTATGTGGGAGACTGGTGCCCAAACTAGAACCAAATAAACCTGTATTTCGGGCCACCAGTACGTACCCCATCAAAAGAGTCCTAGTACTAAGCAATATTAGCAACAACAATATTAATATTTGAGGAGATGATACGGCAATTGTATATTATAATAATCAGACAAGTTCAACAGTACAATACAATTCAATTGTTGGTAATGTCATAGTTAGAAAGAATTTGTATGGAAGTGAGAGAGTGGGTGTGTGTTTATATGTGTGTGTATGTGTTAAGAAGGGTCGGGTGAGTGTGTGTGCGTGTGTGAGTGTGCAAATGTGTCTGTTTAACTGGGGACTTCTAAGAGACATTCAGTATTCGCATAATCTAAAGTCATGAGCCATTTACTGGTTTTTTTCTTGCATAGAGATTTAGTCAGGATGTATAATAATCTCAACAAAAAGCTATCTTGATATAGCTTTTTGTTGAGATTATTATAGAGAAATCCTCCGAAGAAACAGAAGAACCTGTTTGTGAATAGGGTGTTAAAAGACTCAAGAGTGCGATCAACTGGATTGAATCGCCTCTTATATAAAGTACAGCTGCATTATAATTCAGCAATGAGTGTTGCTTAGAGATGACGTAGAGAATGAATAGCTGTCTGACCGTCAGCACCTTGCATTTTTCATACAGCTCCGATGTAGGATATCGAAAGGGCAAGAAATGGGACACCTTTAGTATCGCTCGCTGAGCTCTTTCCACCTTGACAAAAGTAGACTTATGTGCACCACCCCATGTCGTGATACAATAAATTAATAAAGATTGGCATAGTGAGAAGTAGACTGTTCTTCTTAGATTTTCATCGGCTACATGCCTGAGGTCTTTGAAAAAAAATGTGCAGATGAAAATCCAAGAGAGGCTCTAGTATTACACCAAGATACTTTATTGAAGAAGCCCTCTGTAAGTGTCTACACGAACAGATTGTGTTGAGCGGAGGTGTGCATGCATGTACTACGATAGGCAAGGAGAGAGTGGAAAGAAAAGCACTATTCCGAATCGCAAAGGTAAGTATTTGGATTTATCAACGTTTAAAGTTAAGTAGTTGTTCCTTAACCATTTGGCCACGGTATCTAGCCCTGTTTGGGCATGCCTGGAAACACTTTCCCACGAGTCGGAGTGAAATACGAGAGTAGTGTCATCTGCGAAGGTGTATATATTGCCCTCAGGTAGATCTATCTTATAACCTAATCCTATAGCTATAACAAAATTTCAGACATGACAGATTTTATATTTATTACTACACCTATACCGGATGTTAGGGAAACGAAGACAGTTTAGTACTGAAGATAAAAAAAAAAAAGTTGCGTTTTTTTTTCGATCGGCCTAATTTTTTTTTTTTTATTAGCATTTTTCACTTTCCATCGTGTTAATACAGCTGATTAACACCGGTCGTTGACCCCGGCGGGTGTGGTCAACGATCGGCGACGTTATACCGATAGTCAATGCGGCATTCATTATTATAGGTGAAATGATGCATTTTTAGAGTTCCGTTGCCAAATGGCAAAAAACGGACTCCTTATAGATTGGTCATGTCTGTCTGTCTGTCCGTCCGTACGTCACAGTTTTCTGAAGCTATAAGAACTATGCTGTTGAAACTTGGTAAGTAGATGTATTCTGTAAACCGCATTAAGATTTTCACACAAAAATAGGCAAAAAAATAATAAATTTTGGGGGTACTTAGAAGTACTTACAACTGAAACTGAAAAATTTTTTTTCGTCAAACCCGTGCGTGTGCTATGGATAGGTCTGCAAAAATGATATTGAGGTTTCTAATATCATTTTTTCTAAACTGAATAGTTTGCACGGGAGACACTTCCAAAGTGGTAAATGAGGGGGGGGCCTCTGTAACTTCTAAAATAAGAGAATGAAAAAAATTTGAGGTACATTACCATGTAAACTTCCACCGAAAATTGGTTTGAACGAGATCTAGTAAGTAGTTTTTTTTTAATACGCCATAAATCGTAAACCGCATTTTCCCTTCATTCAATCAAGTCAAATATAAAAAATTTACTTGCTGCTACAGAACCCTTCATGGGCGAGTCCGACTCGGACTTGGCCGGTTTTTTTATGAAATAGTACCACGATGGAACGTAAAAAAAAATTTGATAAAAAATAAATCTAATCGAAAAAAAAATCGCTTAGAGTATGTTTTACCTTAGCAAAAACCACCAATTTTATAAAATTTTTGCAAATTATAGAAGATGATTCCAATTATCAAAAACTAGTTAAGATGCTATCTTCATCATAGTCAAAACGAAGATCAGACGATATTGACAACGACAAACGCATTAATTATATTCTGAATCAATTTATTCATAAAGAAATACCAGTTAGTCTTTGTTTAGAAAAATTAAGTCCATATATTTTTTAAGATTCAGCAGATCATAAATAAAGAACTTAAGTACTTTAATGTTGCTCGTTTGTTTTTTTTTTCACGGGTCTCCTCTCTTCGGTCAAGAGAGTTGAGAGAGGGTAAGGCCAGATTTTTTTAGGTTATGTGGGTTTCCTCACAATAGTTTTCTTCACCGTCAGCAATGGTAAGTTATATGACTATTAGATTTATATTTCACAAAATGATTTTTACATTTGTACCGCCACTCGGGATCAAACTCACAACCACATGCTTACAAGGTCGGTTATAGGCTCACTTAGCTACCATTGCTTCTTGTATAGTCTGTACATGACTGTACCAAAATATTAATTTCAGATAATTATCAAATTAGGGGTTGAGAGTGAACGAGATAGGTTTAAGGGTCGAGAGGAAAAAAATAAAGAAATCTTTGTTTAGGGGTCGTTGCGGTCCTGGGCGTGGACGTTCTCTCGTTGGAGACCATGGTGAGGGCCGTGGTCTCCGACGGGAGCAAGTGGCACGCCGCCCCCTCTTTCTGCGAGCAGGTAATGCTCGCGAAAGAGACAGCGGAGAGGGAGCGGGAGAGAACCCTGCCCCTCGAGTTTCGCAGTCTGCGGCGAGGACGCCGCAGACTTATCTACGCCCACGACTACCGACCTCCATGATCGGGGCCTGAGGACGGTAGAAGTCTTACAGAAGCAGGCCGTGGCCGAGGCGTGTCGTGTGTGTGCCCTACACACGCCTGCCAACTCACCGAAGCGGGATAGAACCCGACCCCAGCAGCCACCCCACCGATACACGACATAACCACCCCCGCTGTCCGGCGGGAGGTATCCGAAGGTTTCCCTAACACCCGGTATGTATGTTTGTGAATGTTGCGAGTGGCAGAAGGAGCATGAAATTAAACCGTTTAAGGGGTTTCATCTTTTGATTTTAAATACTGACGGTTCTAGTTACAGTATGAAATGGTTGATTTCTAGATTTCTCAGAACAAACATTGCTAGTACAAACTAATAAAGATGCCTCACATGTCATCAGTAGAGGTCCATTGAATGATGTCAATTACAGTGTGCGCAGTGTTGATGCGATTGCTAGCGGTCCAAGGCGCAGTAGCTTCACCGGACCCTCGACTCACTTGTACTATTTGCTTGTATGAGTTTGAGTTCACAACCTGAAATATTTTTATTTGGATACTGTAATAATTCGAAGCATATATTTGTTATGTACAGACGGGCTATAGGTATATCTACGCTATAATATATATCTTACTTACCTGAGGCAAAATGGTGATGAAGGAATTTCCAGCCTCGTTGAAAATAAGAGGAATATTGTCAATCCATCCGTTAGACTCAGTGTACTCATAAATCTGAAACCATAAATAGTCTTGTTATGTTTTATTTACTTTAACAAAGATATAGAGAAAGCACGCTTAAATGCTTAACTGCTGTATGTAAACTTCTCTACTATCTCTTCTAAAAATGTTTCGGTTGTTTAATATATATATAAAAAACAATAGTGTAGAAATATAGACAGGAATAATGGATATACCTGCTGACAAGTTAAACTTCCAGCAGTACACAGAGTCACTCTCAAAGTGGTCTGAACTCGATTGGTCCACATCAGTGCGATTTCATTATTGTTCACGAAGACGACAGTCTTAAGAATCGGCCTGGAAGTAATGTTTAAAGATATAATTAGTAAATCCAATAAATAAATAATAAATAAATATTGTAGGACAAAGTACACAACGCCATCTGGACCCAAACTAAGCAGAGCTTGTCGTATGGGTTCTAGAATGCGGATACACATACTTAAATACTTTTTTTTTTTGTAAATAAATACATAGTATAAATAGAAACACCCAGACCAATGCAAATATACATATTTGCACTGAGCGGGAATCGAACCCGCGACCTCTGGATTAGCAGTCGAACGCACTACCGCTACGCCACAGAGGTCGTCAATGAGCCTTAACTTAAATATAACTACTTCAGAGTTATTGTGGATGATAAATAGAAATTACATTTTAAAATTGGTTAATTGTAGGTACATTAGACACGCGGTTTTTGATTTGGCCCGTCTCTTCGCCGTCATTGTAAAGAAGAGTGAGATTGAGAGTTTTACTGAAAGAATTGCATAGAGTCAAACGTGAAAACTCAATTTAGCAAACGAATTTTCACTGATGTAATCCAGCTTAAATGTATGCATATACATATCAAATGAATTTTAATGAACTTATTGTTCGGTAATTTTTTTTTTCTTTTTTTTATAAATAAATATTCTACGACATTCTACACAGCGCTTTCTAGACCCAAAGTAAGCATAGTTTAACTAGCTTGTGTTATGGTTTCTAGAACGCGGATAAACATACTTAATATACTTTTTTTTGTAAATAGATACATATTATACATAGAAACACCCAGACCAATGCAAATAGACATATTCATGCATACAAATATTTACACTATTATTATATTTACCGGAGCGGGAATCGAACCCGCGCCCCATTTCGTAGCAGTCGAATGCACTAACTCTACGCCACAGAGGCCGTGGTAATTCTATCACTGGAGTGTGCTAAGTGTGAAAATTACTTTATAATTATCAAGATATGCAAATGCATAATGATCTACTAACAGATTTAATTCTACAAAAATAGTAGGTAGGTATCGGCAATACTAACTGTACAAGGTCGGTGGGACCTGCGTAGACGCTGCTTGCACTTGTAGCCAAGTCGTACAGGGTCACTGTTACTGTAGGGTTCGTGGTACCTGACTGGAATGAAAAAGAAATAACTTCGGGCTAATATCACTGAGGGAGAGAGATGGAACTATTCACCATTTATAGTTTCATCTCTGGCCTTCCACTGAAACGCTCAAAACTGAATTGCTATTAGCGCGTCGTGGTTAGCCCCCTTTACTATGGTCGTGATAGATATTTGTTCAGTGCAAATAGCTTCTGGGAAGGAAAAAAGTTGAACAAAGCATGAAACCTGTTGAAAATGGGAGGAAATATACTTAGAATAAGCTAGGACCTAACATAACAACAAGTAAACATAAACAACAACTATTTTTTTACTATCCAATAACATGCCTACACAGTGCATAACCACATCAGAATATATACGTTTGTGAGTTACAATAAAATCTTGTGTCCTTATAACGTTTCATTAAAATAATCCCAAGAGCAGATTACGGAGTAATTCCAGTCTTTTACCAAATATCACGTTCGCAATAATTGTGAACACATATTGGCGGACGGCGGCTATGTGGTCGGGAAAATATTGAAAATTTTAAGTACCTAGTGGTCGTTGATTGGCTTGGGTTGAGGTGGGCTTGGCATAATTTGTTCGCAAATGCATTTTTTAATTCTTGTTCAATTTTTATTCATTTTTTAATTCTTTTAATATTTTCTTTATGTTTATCGAACAATATAATCTACATATTATGTGAAACTCTGCCCCAGTTGTTATACATCATCTATACTAATATTATAAAGAGGTAAAGTTTGTGAGGTTGTAGGGGGTTATCTCTGGATCTACTGAACAAATTTTGAAAATTCTTTTACCAATAGAAAGTAACATTATTTGCTAGTATCAAATGCTATATGTCATTACGCTGCTACTAAGGGCGCGGAGTAGTAATCATAAATGTCAACAAATCCGGCAGATTTCCATACACATGAAAACGAATAAATTACGGGCATATTAATGTGGTGCAAGAGTGGTTCAAAATATGCCACGGGCGAAGTCGGGGACCTAGTCGACAGTAAAGAGGTTATAAATGATAGAATTGAAGACTTTTCCTCACCTTTGGATAACGGATCTCATGATGCTTAGTATATTGGTAGTCAGCAGATCCAGGTACACCGTAGTGTGGTACCTTCATAATGTGGACTGAATTGTCGTTAAATGTAGCATAGGCGATTTTTAGACCATCATCGGAGAACCAGATAGCATTGTTTGAGCTAAACACTTCCTCTGCAAAAAGAAGTTAGTTTATAATTTGAATTAATCATACATAATATAAATCGGTCGGTGGTGAATTCTACCCAGCGCTGTCTAGACTTAAAGTAAGTAGGTATAGCGTAACCAGCTAGTGTTATGGGTTCTGGGTTCTAGAATACGGATAAAAAAAAAATTATACATACATACATATTATATATACAAACACCCAGACCAATGCAAATATACATACCTATTCATGCTTACAAAATATTTGCACTGAGCTGAAATCGAACCCGCAACCTCTGACTAACCAGTCGAACGCTTTAAGTGTTCAAGTGCCACAGCGGTCGTCAAAGGATTTTAAAAATAAAATAATGAGAGCTCCAGCCAATGGGTAGCTTTTGAATTTGAAAAAGGAATTTAGATCTATCAATAAATGATACCTTCATATACCCAATCAGGTATTCCATTGTAGATAACGTTCAGGATTCCAGTCTCAGTGATCTTTCTAGGCTCAGCAGTCAAACTCTCTTGGTAATAAATATTATTTAGGTAAACAAAAGCTAAAGATGTTCCAGTAGGTCCCCATACGAAGTTCTGTAGGAAGCCTTGCTCTGGTGCAACATCGTTTGGTACAATATCAATGGCATTTCCATTTTCATCAGATGTGTCTATCACGCTGTAGCGCGCTAGGAAACTGTACCTGTATACCTGTAAAAACAAAAACAAATACGTAATATTATCGGAAGTTTAGGCGAATTATCAGGTACCATCTACAGCAAGCCTACCTGTCACCCTAGCAGAAGCAGGCCGGAGCGGCAGCGCGTTGCGCGCTCCGCCTTTTTCCGGGACAAGACCGTTAGATTCCCGAACCCGAGTGGGCCATCCCGAAACCGGAGATGGCCCCGAGTCAGTCGTAGTGCGAGGGAAATGCCATTTTGTGAGTTTGTTTATATATGTTGAAGGTATTTATCGGAATCAATGCACTTGTTGGAAAAAGTCACAAAATATATTATTCTTCTTCAAAAACCGCTTGTATCTACATAGGTAATTATTATAATGGGGGTCAAAACTCACCGGTATTACATCATAAGCCAACACAACATGTTCACCTCCAGAGGACAGTGTTGCCACTCTGGACGACCTCTGCAGAAGCTGGAACAAAATATGCATACATTTAATTTGGCTGCCGTTCACAACGTTGTTTCCAGTAGCATTCGAGGTTTCAACCTCAGAGCCCGAGGTCCACCCACTCCTTCTCCTCCTTTGGGTTTGGCTTATACAGTCGGACCTCCCAAGCCCGAGAGGAAAGCCTGCGCTAGAGTCTCGTCCGTTAATCAGGAGCTGTACCAGCTTGCAGGTAATAAGGTTGGTTTGGTCTCGTAAGTCTTAATGGCCAAAATCAAGAGAAAGAGAGGGAGAGGGAGGGCGGAACTCGGGCTCCAAAATGCACGCTTTGGATGCAACCAACAGTAACGCTGTCATGATGAGTAGAAGAAATAAACGAATAACGAGTCGCTCGTGTAGTACGAACAAAAAGATTTAACATACTCGCGAATATACACTAGCTGGCTAATCAAAAAACTAATAAAAGTAAAATATTAGTAGTATCAGTATAAAAACGTTCAAAGGGCTCGACCCTGAACCTGAACGATTTCTTGAACGATTCTACAAATTGTGATGTTCACAATCATCATCAATTCTGTTTTTTAACTTAATACTTTTTTTTTATCGTTTATTTTTATCAGACTAGATGAGTATTATTAAAGAATAAACCGTGTCATAATAAATGTATGGGAACCGCAAAAGTACAAATTGTGGACACATGCCATTCGATATTATTATATAATTTTAGCTTATTATAGCATTTTTATGTCATGTTATAGATTACTATCTGTAACCCGCGTGGAATTCTGATCCTCTTTCCTCAACATTTTGTTATATCCCAATCTCCCAGACGGTTTATTTTTTCCGACACCTCCAGCAAATATCATTATATTTTGGCGAATGTATACAAAAACTTGTAAAATTATATACTAAAACTTTCCTCGAGAACCACTCTATTGGTGAAATCAGTACGAAAATGGGTGCAGTAGTTTCTGAGTTTATCGTGAACAGACAGGCAGAGAGACAGACAGACGCAGCGGAGGACTTTTTTTTAAAGCAGTGGAGCTAGGTACTCTGAGAGGCGGCCATTATTCTACACGGCTGTGTGCAGATTTCAATTTGTTAATTTTTTTACGTTTTCTTTTATATAATTTGTTCGATAAATAATATATATATATATATTATATTTAAAAATCTTTCAGAGTACCGCAACGTCGCAAAAGGATTTGCCGGACCAAACCTCTCTTTGTGAAACCCCGTAGTCGCACAAGTCACGCACAGAATGCTTGCAGGCATTTCTGTTCTTCAGGCATTTCTGTTCTTCAGTGAATCTCTTAGACATTCTAAGAGATTAGCATTGGAATTTCTCTCTGAATAATTGTATTTTTGTATAACTATAAAACAGGGTAATGTATTCAAAGAAATTTTAAGAAATGCAGGAAACTGTAGGTCTTCGATTCAAAATTTGCTTCTTTATTGAGCGAAGCTTCTCAGAGCTTTGCTCTCAAGAATCAAAGAATCAATCAAAGAATCAATCAAAGAATCAATTTCGTTTATTCAGTTTAGGCACATAAAGAGCACATATGAATGTCAAAGTTTTACAATTGCGTTTGTCAAAATTATCAAAAAGATGTAAATAAATCATTTGAAAATGATTCTTTCGCTGGTTCGGTAGTTGGATTTACTGAGAAGAGACCAGCAAGAAACTCAGGTAGATCATCGTTATGCTTTCTTTTTTATTTATTTTTTAATATATAGTTTTGTTTTATTTATAATAAATATGTGCGAGAGCAAGAGATTCATTAGGTTGACCATGCATTTTTATCATTAAGATATTCGTCTACTTTATAATAACCTTTTTTCATTAAACCTTTTTTCACTTCTATTTTAAATTTATTAAGTGGCAGGTCAACCAAATCCTGAGGGATTTTATTAAATATTTTTATACATTTGCCTACAAACGAATTACCAACTTTATGAAGTCTGAGTTTTGGCACTGCAATCTTATTTTTATTACTGGTATTAAAATTATGTTCGTCCGATTTTTTTTTGAACAGATCTAGGTTCTTCCGTACATATAAGATGTTGTCGTACACATATTGGGAAGCAACAGTTAAAATATTAATTTCTTTAAATAGGTCCCTCAGCGAGTCACGGGGTCCGAGGTTACAGATTTATCTCTTTTAGGCGACTCATACATTTCGTTAGACCATCTTCTCCACCCAAACGGCCGAACCGATTTTAATGAAATTTCACACAAGCAAAGAGATTACTGATGGGAAGGACGTAGGCTATGTAATTAAAAATTCATGTGTACTGTAGCGTCGGGGCTGACGCCACAATACCTCGTGTTGACGAAAAGATAAAACACAAGGATTAATATTTATATGGGCATTTATTTGCACAAAAAAGCTTCCTATATCGAGTTTAGGGAGGTTTTACACGAATATATTAGGTAGATTTCGATGAAATCGATCTACCTATTGGTTTCATGACTACTGTCGAATTTAAAAAAAAATTCTTCATAGGAGGTCTAGTTATGACCCCCTGAGTCCGAAATGACCACTGGTCAAAAAGTTTATATATATATATATATATGTATGTATGGTTCCACTTCCCAAAATTTGCGGCACTCTCACGGTCGCATTTTTGCCCCGATCGCTTTCAAACTGCGGTCAAAAATTGCTTGGGTGTAAACTTAGTTTAAGTTCGTGAACGGGTGGAATCCGGCCTAAGGGGACGGTAGGGCCTCACTTTTTGTGAAATCAGATTTTCCTCAAAATTTCACGTTCCATGAAAGATATTCGAACCGTTCTAATTTTATCCCATAGTATACATGAATACCAACAACTTGTAATTATAAACCTATAAGATTAAAACTTTAACTAAAAGTGGAGGGGCGAAAAACCAAAATTTTTCGGGAAAAAAATCATAACCGGTGAACATTCCAGCCGTCGGAAACATTTTTAATCGATAGGCCATTTTTAAATCTAAAATAAATGTCTGAAAAGTTTTTCGCTAAAAGTTACCGTTTTGGAGAAAAAAAAATTAAACTGTTTAAAGTCCGTACTTCTCTATATAAAATAATATTAATTGCTTCACGAAATCTACCTGTGCGTTCCCCCTGCGGGAACGGATTTTTTATGTTTAAAACGAACTGTAGGGAATCGCGGATTCAGCTCAAGGATTGAGCCTACAATCAGTATACTTGTAACTTCTCTTCGGACGGCGGGACGAGGCCGGAGCCCCAGACGCCCGCTGTCAGCCGCTTGTCCGCCAAGCCATTGTTTTTCTTCCCTAAACTAAATTCAAATACAAAACAATTTATTTTTAAACTCTGAAACATGATGGCCAGGTCAACGTACTGTAGTGCTCGAACGAGGTCGGAACACTACAGTACCACGGAGGAATAAAAACCGTACAAAATTTACAAAATCTGATTTCTCAATGAACAAAATAGCCTCATTCACGCGATTGGTATTAAACTAAGTTATTTGTTCATATATACAAGACAAAATAAGAAAAACTAAAATCAGACTATAGCCATTGAGGAATTATAACCGTTAGAAAAAGTCCGGGTGAAATTGCTTCGCTCAATTTTTGCAACAACAGAATGTATTGCAGACCTAGTTTCTCTATATGTATAAAGACTGTTTATTACTAAATAAATAAAAAAAACCTTTTTTTTTTTCGTGCGGAAATCACTTCGGATACCCCTCCGCCGAGCAGCGGGGGCGGTTATGTCGGGCTTGAACCGACTAAAACCGCACGCGCTCTTGGGTCTACAGACGCCGAGGTGTAAGGTTGCCCATTGAGCATATCCCTCGCACCCCGACTGACCCTGGGCCATCTCCGGTTTCGAGATGGCCCCCTCGGATTTGGGAACCACGGTGTCCCCGTCTTGCCCCGGTTTGGGGGAGGGGCGCTAGTCGTTAAGCGACTTTCGGCGCCTGAGTCGCCTGCGACGCGCGGCGAGCAAGCGGGCTCGGCGGGCCGGGAGAGTTCTAAATCTCTCCCGGGCGCGCTCCGCCATCTCCTTCGCGAGCATTACATGCTCGCAGAAGGAGGTGGCGGCGGCCCACGCGCTCGCGCTCCGCACTATTGCCGCAATCATGCTGCCGAGCGAGAGGACTCCCACCCCGATGGCTGCCACGAGGTCACGCCTCCCACGACGGGCAGCCCGCCAGTGCTGTATAAGTACCTAAGTATAGAATACAAAAGGTTTTTTTTATTTTTTCATTATTTTTTGCGTGAACTCGATCTTTATGAACGGTAATACCGTCGGTAGATTTCAACCTCGCAGTTCAAGTTCGTATAAATCCATGGTAAGTGTTAATAAGATCATTCTTTACCAATATTGATAAATACAAAGGCCTCGATGATATCGTAATCGCTATCTTATAGTTATAAGCAAACCTACAGTGGGTTGCAATAAAAAAAATAGATCGTTATTAAGTCCGTGTCTAATATTAAATGTGTTTCATACTTCATTAGTTCATTATGAATTAAGGCGTGACGCAAGAGCGTTCGACTGCTACATCGGAGGTCGCGGATTTGATTCCCCGCTCAGTGCAAATATTTTTGTGTATTTGAACCCCTTCATAGGGTTGGCATTGATCGTCGGCCAATACCCAACGTGGCGGGAACACATCGCTCTCCGTACTCCTCTGCTTTCAGAGGAAACAGGATGAGCGATGCTGTTAGTGGTGAGATGGCCCAGGGTCAGCCGGGGTGCGAGGGATATGCTCTATGGGTAACCTTACACCCCGGCGTCTGAAGACCCGAGACGGCGTGCGGTTTTAGTTGGTGCAAGCCCGACATAACCGCCCCCGCTGGCCGGCGGGGGGGTATCCGAAGGGATTTCCGCACGATAAAAAAAAAAAAAAAAAAAAAAAAAAAGGTATATTTAATTAAGTCTTACGAAGTATAGTTTCTATGTATAATATTTATGTATTTAAAAGAAAGCGTAACTATTATATTTTTCCACATTCTAGAGTCTGTACCTTTTTTTTTTTTTTGTTGTGTGGAAATCCCTTCGGATACCCCCCCGCCGGCCAGCGGGGGCGGTTATGTCGGGCTTGAACCGACTCAAACCGCACGCCGTCTCGGGTCTACAGACGGGTGTAAGGTTACAGCATATCCCTCGCACTCCGACTGACCCTGGGCCATTCGCAGTGTCCCCTCTGATAACAGCAGAGGGGTACCTGGAGCGACCCCCCCCCGCGCGGGCCTTGCAGGCCCCCGCCATGCCCCGACCCCCTCGTGCTATGGGGTTAGCTGGCCCTGAAAAGGGCCGGTTGGTCAGACTCTTGGCCGTTGACGTTGACGCCAGCTACTCCAGAGGAGCAATCAATGATGCGTCATCGCCCACGTTGCCCAGGGTGCACCAAACTTGGAGGTGATCCAACCAGTCGCACCCCACCAACCAGTCGCACCCCTCTAGAATCCGTACCTATCACAAACTAGATAAGCTATGTTTAGTGTGGTTCTAGATGGCGCTGTGGAGAATGTTATACAATATTATGTGGAATACACGGGTTTTTGCCACTAGTGCCATTAACGCAGTCCCATGGTGGACCAGGTGGAATGATTATGTCCGATGTGACAAATGATACTGATATATTGCACTGCCTGCATTCATCAGAAGTGCCAAATCTCTGGCCACCTTTAAAAAAATTATTACTGCCTATTTAGCTTCTTGGTTTCTTTATTTCTTTCTCTCTTCTTGCGGTATAGATATATATCGGAAAAAGAGAACATCTAGGACGGGACTTGAACCAGCGACCAGCCCCTTACAGGGGGAATACTCTGACCAACTACCTAGACACGTCTCAGATTTTGAAATTCTCCAATATATTATATACGTCTCGAGGTGACGCTGTAAGGGAGTGGTCGCGGGTTCAAATCCCGTCCTAGATGTTCTCTTTATTCCGATCTAAATCTATAGGGAAAGTTAGCATAGTAATTGCTTATACATTTCATTGAAATTCTTTCGGTATGTTTGTCATGGATATGAATACGTATGTGTAATGTACATATGTTACTACATAGTATAAAACAAAGTCGCTTTTCCCGTCTGCCTGTCCCTATGTATGCTTAGATCTAAAAAAATTACGCATCGGATATTGATGCGGTTTTATTAATATATAGAGTGATTTAAGAGGAATGTTTATATGTATAATATCACGCGGGCGAAGCCGCTGCTGGCGTCCGCTAGTATCTTATATATTTATGTATGTTTATGAATGTATAGGTATTGACTATATGTAGGTATATATATATATATACACTCTATAGGTCATTGTCATTAATTTTATACTAGATATTGCCTGCGGCTTCACCCGCGTGGAATTCTGTTCCCGTTCTTGTAACTCATGGAAACCTACTCCAGGGATAAAATGTGTTATTCCAGGCTATCATCTATTTCTGTACCAAATTTCTGGCAAATACTTTGAGCCGTTATTGAGTAACAAACATCCAAACATCCGAACTTACAAGCATCTTCACAAACTTTCACATTTATAATATTAGTGGGAATTAGTTATGAATGAATGATATTTTTATTTCTTTCAACTACACCTACTACCAGGTAAGGTACAAATGTACAGTTCAAGGCCATCCAAAAGTTGCTTGTAAGAAATTGCTTTTAACGATAAACCGCCATTTGTGCCTACATATAGGTAATATTCAATTAAATTTTTAAGCATTTTGTATGCTTACTTTTCAGGGTTCAAGTCCCGTCCTAGATGTTCTCTTTTTCCGATCTAAATCTTTACATATAATATGTTCACTGTGTATAACATGTGTGCATGTTTTGATTTGTGTATCTGCTGTACAACAAAGTTTATTTTTATTCTATTTTATGTTCGGGGTGGACTCCGCAAGTTGATTACGATAATGTACGGTAATGTAAGTACGTATGTTGTTAACGTCATCATCATAAAGCGATTAAAATGTCATGAAGCCGACCGAAGCCGGTCACGGTTGGGTAGATGACGGCTCTCTCCAACAAATTTTCGCCCCGACTATGCGGCGAAGATAGAGAGGCACTGCGTGATAGATAAACGCCTTCCTAATGCAACTCCAGGGTAGAGTGCTAAAAGCGTTGGCGATGTCACATAGTAACACACTAAATATAGATTGTTGTTACACAAAGTCACAAAGACAACAGAACTAACCTCGTAAATTGTCAATGGAAAAACTCGTGCGTATAATTCGTAGCTAGTTTAGAAAAAACTCAAGAACGGATATGATTAACCAATCTAACCGGTCTATTAAAAGACATTTAAGAAAAATGTCGAAACATTTTTTGTAACTAATACGAAACCAGACAGTGAGTGGTTATAATAGCCCATGTATGCTAGCAACCATAGGCTTTGCTACTCATAGGTGGAACATGTAGGAACGGGAAGATATGGCAAAAGATAAGCTAGCCGGGATGCCCGGCAATGGACTTGGGGAGGACACCGTGTGGTTTCGGCATCATCGGCACCGATGGGGTGAAGCCCGTGGGGGTTTCCACACTCTAAAAATAAGGGCACGCGGTCCCACCATTAAGTAGTTATGTTGTCCTGAATCATAACATTATTATAAGACAAAGTCTTTTGGCGGTCTGTCTGTCTGTTACTGTTGCGGTCAACTCAAAGACTAACATAACATAACTTCACGCCTCTATCCCCGAAGGAGTATGCAGAGATGTATTACACACCCACGATTCACCAGTTATGTTTAGGTCCCAATGTAATAGGGAGCGAGCCTATTGCCATCTACCGGGCACATTAGATTACAGAACGGTTTTCACCAATTGATAGAAGTATTCATGAGAAAGGGGTAGCGTACCTATATAAATTGATCAAGATTTTGTGTACATTCGTGAAAATCTATAGGTAGCGGAACTTGTGCTACACTGGACAGTGTCGTACCTAGAACTGTCTTCATTTAAAAAAAACTCCCGGGCTTTAAAAAAAAATTATGTTAGTCAAAGTATCTTTAGGCAAGTCTATCGTGTGATTTTTTGTGATTTGCCCGGTGTGAGTGCCGAGAAAAAGGGTACGATAATTTGTTATTTCTTGCTCAAAAAGTAGGTATTTTTCGACTCTCTTATTGCTTATATATTTACCGTGATAAACACTTATGATAAATATTTTAATCTCAATCTAATCTCAGTATATTTAGGTAACAAATAAGTGTAAAAAAATTATGCTGCCTGGGAGATTTCTTCGAAAACGCTTCCTAATCCCTTGATCGCTTGATCCGGATCAAATCCCGGTATACCTACCACTCAGGCGAACCTCTAGGGGCAACAGCTAGTAAAATAAATAATATAATATAATTATTTAAAAAAATTGTAACAGTGCAATTCGGTCAAACGTCTAGTAAATAATTATTATTTAACTAAATGTTTACCGAATTGCACCGATCATCTTCTCTTCCTAAAAATGGAACACATTTAACTTACCTCCGACGAGTTCCTTACGACTAAAGTCGTATCGTCAGTATCTACATTGTACAGCACTAAATCGCCGTTCGTGTTTCTGAACAACGCCTCATTACCTGTAATTAGATATTTTAATTATTTTAATGCTTATTAAGTGCAAGATTTTATTAAGTAACTAGCTATTGGTGGTGGCTTCGCTCGTATAGAATTCTGATTCCGTTCCCGTGAACCATGGGAACCTATGTCCAGGATAAAATAGCCGATGTGTTATTCCAGACTATATTCGGTACCAAATTTAAGCGTTCAGCCGTTAGAGCGTGATTGAGTAATAAACGTCCAAACATGCTTACGAACTTTCACATTTAGAAGATTAGTATGAAGTCTTATTTATTCATTTATTTCACTTTTAAATAACATTACAAGTTTTATGGCATAGCAGCATTCCTTTAAACCACGTGGGTACAAACCTACGTGGTTTGTACCTGTGAATTTACGCACGAAAAAAATCGTAGGTAAGGTACCTACTTAAATCTAGATTGATGCAATTTCATTGTTTAGATAAAATGATCTTAACTAATATTTTTTATATGTATACTTACCAATATATATATTTTATTAAGTAGGATAGGGTATTATTCGTTTGTTGATTTTCTATAGTGATACGATAATTACACATGATAAAATAACTTAATAAGTTGTATTGAATTATATGGCGGATTATTACTGTACCTAAACTTTTCTCGACGTTTTGGTAGTTAACCGACTTCAAAAAGGAGGAGGTTCTAGATTCGTCTGTATCTATTTTTATTTCTGTTATAGTAGTCATGGCGACAGGGAGACAAAAATAGTGGTCGTCATATTACCACTGGAAAATTTGGGGGTGTAATTACTCTATCTTCTCCCGGGGTCGACGGGAATTTCGAAATGAAGAATTGACGAGATTATGCTGCTGGTAGATGTATAATCAAAAATCTAAGTAGACATTTATAACTATATTTTTCCTTTGATATTTAAGTACGCCAAGTATTCTTTTTAATGGCAACAGCCCAGTTCTAAACCATTCATTTAGTTTCATTCTTGATTTGACTGCGTGATAGAAAGCATATTCCGTTATGAATAAATTAGCTGTAGAGATAGACTATAGTCTGGAATTCCGGGATACTATAAAGGCTACTTTTTATTCCGATAATAGATACCTGTGGGTTGTAGAAACGTGGTGAACGAAGGTGGTGGAATATGTGCTAACAAAGTTAATTAAATATTGGCAGATTTTCTTTAACGGTTTAGCAGAAGGAAATCTGCTGATATTTATAAAAAAAATCTTTAATGATTTAGCTTTAGTTAAGCTAAAATATCATCATCGTCATCAATTGTATTGGCCTATTTCAGTCCATCATGAATATCATAAAAAGTTTATGTAGCAAAAGGCTTATTATCATCGTTTTTGGCATACAAAGGAGTCCCAATAAAGCGCGTAATTTGCATCAGTGTAGCTTACTACAAGGCAAACATGTATCTTACGCAACCGGTTATGTTATGTACCTCGGTAAGTGCGAGCAATGTTTACGCAGGATTTTATTTAAACGTGTTATAGATACACCCAACCGTTATCCTAAAGAGAAAGGACCTTCTATTTTACAAGATTTGTCAATTTTTTGATTTTTCGCATTAAATAAATTAATGGCAGATTTTATAATTATGCAGTCAGGGGTTTTACCACGAAGCTTTTGTCATTTTTTTGATTTTTCACATTAAATAAATCAATGGCAGAGAATAGATAAAGCAATGGATTTTATAATTATGCATTCAGTGGCTTTACTACGAAGCTCTTAAAGCAATTCAAAAGCAACACAGAGAGGTTGCTATACACGGTGTATAGCACCAATAATTAGGGGAGACCTATGTCCAGCAGTGGACTAGAATAGGTTGATGATGGATGCATACAAATATTTGCACTGAGCGGGAATCGAACCCGCGCCCCTATCGTAGCAGTCGAATGTACTACCGCTACCCCACAGAGGGTAAGCCGAGGGTAACCGTAAGTTTCCTGATGACGTCAAACTTTTTCCATGTGTGTCGTGCAAGTACTCAAAGCGTTCTTTAAGTTAGGGATGTGTAGAAGGACTGAACAGTGCCTATAATGTACATTATATATAGAAAATGTTCATTCTGGCGAAGACGTATCGGTAACCAATTTAGTTGTTTTTGGTACTCAGAGATGTGATGGTATTTACGTAGCCCGAGGGTTGTGCTGATGTCAAAAGCTTGTACCGCACAATGAATTTCTCTATTTTCTATTTGCACTACAAGGTTTTGAAATTAGCGCAGCCCTTGCATAACACTATTATTTTTGATTTAGTGCAACTACATTTTTGAAAAATAGCGTGTTTTAAATAAATTTTTTTTATTAATTAGATATTTTATTTTCAACCTTTTAGTTTTAGTAAAATCATGTAGCACTAGAGTGACCCTGAATACCATGTTACAACAAAGAGTTCGTCAAGACAAAACAAATCAGCCCAAACTCGATAAATTTATCTTATTTAATTTAGAAGTTCCTGTATCAACCTTCCTAATCCATCATCAGAGCAGCTCCATGGTACCATATTAACACATTTTTATCTAAACTAATCGTGTATGCTTATTTCAGCTCAATCGGAGAACATACTTAGATACGTACAGTGCAATTCAAATCAAAGCTTGTAAAAATATAAATGAAATTTTAATTCCCGTATTCACTGCTAATAGGAAAGTCATTTAGCCAACTTAAAATAACCGCAAGACAATGTTCAATGATTGAAAGTTCCAAAATTCAATTACTTCGTCCATTACACTATCTTTGAGGTGACTATTTATATAATCAAGTTGTAAGGTTGATGCAATGTTACTACAGTACTTGTACATAACACGGTAATATCAACCTCTTTATCGCCTATCCTAACATCGTGCTCCGTTACAGGCGAAACCATACCGAATGAACGAACCTGTATCAGAAGCCAAAATATAAGACATTTTGATAAATAGCTTTAAAGCGTTTTGTTTTGGAAGAGAAGGACGTATTGCGCCGACCCGAAATAGGTAATTGGGACCAGGGCAGGCTGAACCAACAATGGAAAATAAAACCCGCTATCCAAGAATATGGCTTTATACAATTTATTGCCAAAATCTAAAGTAAGTAAGTATGGCAAAGAGAAGATGTTTGTTCAAAGACGTTTGGTTCAAAGCCCCTTAATATATTTCCTGAATAAATGCTTATAAGGACTGTATTATACACAGAAATAATAACAATTATTATTTCTGTGGTATTATGCAAATGAAATGTGTTACCTGTCAATATTTGCTGCTGAAACACCTCAAAAGTGATCACTATAAATGGGTTTCAATGTTCTTTGAAACACGGGAGAAAGAAGTACTCGGGTAGATTTGTTACTTAATTAATGATTGAAGAAAGACATTAGGTAACTGATTCGAGTAATCGTTTATTTAAGCGAAGTGATCCTATAAGGGTTCCGTTTTCCTTTTGAGGTATGGAAACCCAAAAATGAAAAATATCCACATACCTGAAGTCCATGTTGCATTAAATGACGGCGGAGCGTAAGCTCCTTCAATAATTCCATCTAGATCTAATGAAGGTGGCGGAGGCTCAGTTGTTATTTCAGTTGTTGACTCAGTTGTTGTCTGAGTTGTTGACTCAGTTGTTGTCTGAGTTGTTGACTCAGTTGTTGTCTGAGTTGTTGACTCAGTTGTTGGTTCCGATGTTGGTTCCGATGTTGGTTCCGATGTTGGCTCAGTTGTTGGTTCTGGTGTTGGTGGCGGCGAAGGTGGCGTTCCGCCAGGAGGCGTAGGCCCTTCTGTAGTCGATATAATAGGATCGGCAACAGGACTGTCACCGCCAGTCAGGACTACTGACAAAGTTACTACTAATGCTATTATTACCAACATTATAGCGCCTCCTATGACGTATGTCAGTCTCTTCCTACGTTTGGTGGCTACCAGCACCTGTAAATAAGGATTTTATGAATAACCATGTATGAATTAAAACCAACAGCGAATACAGAAACAATTGGTTGTTAGATTAAAACATGGGGTCTTCGGACATGTGAAATGTAACACATTTTCCTTCATCATTCAAATTATTAAATCGTGATGCAGAAGATAAGAAGGTAATTATTAATTTTTTTCTACCTATAACTTATTATAATCAAATTTACTAACTCTAAGCTGCGATATTTATTCATTTATCTGTCATAGAGCTGTATCTTTATAACGGTAATAGCTAGATAGTTGATATTGTCACAGACAATGGAATCGTGAAATATAATAATAACTATAAAAATTTCAAAGTTAGTGGTATATACCAGGCCATTACCAGCTTTATTGGAATAAATCTGCCATCTATTAGCCAAAAACGGTCCAGTATACATGCTTCATAAAGGTGCCTCTTTTCATACGGAAACCACGTGGGGAACAGGTGGGCATGTCGGAGTCGAACCGACTAAAACCGCATGGTGTTTCGTCACATCGGCCTGTGTGACCGGGGAATCTGGTGTGCCCTAGAAAGGATTTCCCAGAGACACCGACCGGCCGCGCGGCCCCGGCTACCAGTAGTGGCGACCCCGACGTGATGTTAGGGATCTAAATACCCCCGCCGCCAGGTGCGCCTACTACGGCACGGGAGAATGCTAGACCTCTCCCGTACCTTTTCTGCCGCCTCTTTTGCGCGCATCACTGCCTCGCAGAAGAAGGTGGCAGCGTTCCACACACTTTCGCTGCCGACCATGATCAGCATCAGGGTCTGCAGGCTTCCCGCTCCGACAGCTGCTTTTTAAGGACACGGCGCCGCTCCATCCACTCTGGACACTCTGCCAGTGTGTGGACCGGCGTGTCCACGGAGCAGCATCGGCAATGGTGGCACTCGGGCGTCGGCTCCCGGCCTATATGATACAGGAACTCACCGAAACAGCCATGTCCGATGAGCACCTGCGTCAGCCGGTAGAAGAGACTACCGTGGCGCCTCTCCAGCCAATCATCCATGACGGGTCTTACAAATGCAAATGCATGTAAACTTATATATATATATATATAACTAGCTGATGCCCGCGGCTCCGCCAGCGCGGAGGTCGGTTATCGTTTTTTGGTCATATCTCCAGTTCTACTTAACCAATCTAAAATAAACGTAGCCTAAGTAACTCCTTGTAACATCAGCTACCTGCCAATAAAAGTCCCGTCAAAATCGGTCCAGCCATTTCAGAGATTAGCCGGAACAAACACACAGACAGACAGTCAAAAATTGTAAAAAATGTTATTTTTGTGTATGTACTGTATATATTCATATACATGTAGTCAAAAACGGTTATTTCAATATTACTAACAGACACTCCAATTTTAGGTATGTATAGATTATATTATATATAAATAAATAAATAAAATAAATATTGTACGACAAAGTACACAACGCCATCTAGACCCAAACTAAGCAGAGCTTGTCATATGGGTTCTAGAATGCGGATAAACATACTTAAATACTTTTTTTTTGTAAATAAATACATATTATACATAGAAACACCCAGACCAATGCAAATATACATATTTGCACTGAGCGGGAATCGAACCCGCGACCTTTGGCTTAGCAGTCGAATGCACTACCGCTACGCCACAGAGGTCGTCTAGTTATATTAGTTATATAGTTATAATTTATTTCAAACTGTAAGCTATTATCAGGCTTACAGTTTGTGTCATAATTCAAAAGTGTCCCGGATGCAAATGTAGATATATCATTAGCTTTGCACAAATTACGAGTTAATTTTATTACTCTTAGGGCCGATTTTTCAATGCACGGTTGAACAACCAGATAGGATTAATTCTACAGTTAACAAGATTCTCAATTTTTCAACCACTAGATAAGCGTTAGCTGATTGATAAACTCTCTAACTGGCTGATAAATTTATCTGGCCGTTCGGACCTCAGTTAGCGACTATCTGTAGAGTTATTTGACGTTTCTGTAATCATTAAGCGCGCCGTTTGTGCATTGAGAATATTTTAAGCATGGTTTTTTTATTATTCAATCGACGATTTAATGATCGAAGAAGACTATACAGTGCTAATCTACTTAAATCCAGACAGTAAAGAAAGAGTTGTAAGAGAACGCTTAGTACAGCACTCCAGACAAGCTCAAGTAGCTTATGGTTTGCTTTCTATGTACGCAAATTGTATATTGTGAATGGTAATAATTAAAAAAAAAAAAAAAAAAACGGACCGATAATATGTCTGAATGGAACGACACAAAATTTCACAGGCGATTTCGTCTTGAGAAATACACTGTGGAACTATTATTAACATTATTTGGAAGTAAAATTGCCAACATAACAAATAGGTAAGAATAAATTCCTTCCTAATCAATGATGTCTGATAACTTTGACAGAATCACTATGCTCAGTATCCTCTCATGAGAAAAGAAAGTTTTAAATTTTACCACACACCCGATTCTACTTGAACAAAGAAAGTGTAACTTATAACTACCTATCATTTATTTTGCAGAAACCAATCCACACCACCTTTACAGCTATTACTGCTGACTCTGCGGTTCTAAAAAAATAAATCACAATATCACACAAGAGAAGAGAAATTTTTGATTGAATTTGAATATTGAATCAATAAAATCCATGCTTAAAATATTTTAAACGCACAAACGGTGCGCGTAATGATGACAGAAACGTCAAATAACTCTACAGATAGTCGCTAACTGAGGTACGAACGGCCAGATAAATTTATCAGCCACTAGAGAGTTTATCAATCAGTTAAACCTTATCTAGTGGTTGAAAAATTGAGAATCTTGTTAACGGTAGAATTAATCCTATCTGGTTGTTTAACTGAGCATTGAAAAAATGGCCCTTAATTTTTAGTTTTACATTTTAGATTATTCTTATAGTTAAATAAATAAATATTCTACGACATTCTGCACAGCGCTCTCTAGAGCCAAAGTAAGCATAGTTTAACTAGCTTGTGTTATGTGTTCTAGATATATACTTTTATTGTACTTTTTTAAATAAAATTCATATTATACATAGAAACATATTCATGAATACAACTATTTACACTGAGCGGGAATCGAACCCGCACCCCCTATCGTAGTAGTCGAATGCACTACCGGGGTTTATCTCCACCGATCCCGGTATCAGATTGAATTGTCCACGGATCACGTCGAGTTGTATCCACTGATACCGGGATCCGTTTCCGCTACCCCAGTTATTTATTATTTATTGCAGTAGCTTCAACTATAAACATTCTAACATTTCTGATAGCACTATCAGCTCGTCTACATGACGAAAATAAGATACTTCTTTACCTACTCTTTAGTTAGATGAATATAGTTAGTGACGACGTCAATAATGATTTTTTCATAAGTGTTATTAGAGCTTTGTCTGAGTTCCGCAAGTGGCAGCCTTATTTCTAATACATAAATAGATTAGAAAAATATCTATATTTGTAAGTATAACTCAGCCTCCTAGACTTATTAAGTAGTATATTGGAGTCAGCTGGTTAGGTAGGTGACTAACCAGTTTTTACTAAATATTCCTCTATCCCTAGCAGTCTCCACAGCCTATAACGATAAACAAACTCTTCTCTTCATTTCAAAACGTATACTAATAAAATACTAGGTTTAAATAGAACAAACCATTCAAAAACTAAAGTCGGAATTATAATTCGATTCCACATTTGACATTAGCTACTGTCATTTTGTAAAATAATGATACCACATAATATGATAGTGTAGTGATGAACACAAAAATGGATAAACAATCGCGATTTATTTTTATGTAATCATAATATTGGCGTGCCAATTAAAGACTAAATTATTGATTTTTATTTAAATAAATACATAATTATTTATTAATTAGTAACCGCTGCTTTCTTTTATAAAAAGTTAATATTTTTGTTTTTTATATTAAAAACAAATCATATAATAAAAGAGCCTAGATAGTTTTCTGTATTGGCAACCCGTGCGCGCTCGTGCAGCTATTGCCATTTTGTTTATCATGTCATTCGGCTTCATTCTCCCAGTCTGACTGCATGAATATCTTGTTTAATAGCGAATCGATATTTTGTTATTTTGTTGGGTTTTTGTTAAAGTTTTGTTACGTTGTGTTTGTAGTTACGTTTATAGTTTTTTGTGAACTTTGAGTGAATCTATTTGTTTTGGTTTTCCATCAAAATGGATCCTCAGCCAAGTACCCCCCACAAGAAAAAATCGTCCACGAAAATCTTTCACTGTTACTGAAAAAGTAATGATCCGCAACGCCTACAAGTACGTGAAAAATGAATTTTCTGCGCAATTGGAGGCCTTTGAAGTTGTGGAAGAAAATGAATGTATGAGCAAAGTTACTGACATAGTGGGAATAACCTCACGTTCTGTTTGTAACGTTTTGAAGGAAGGAAATAAAGGTGCGCCGCCAACTCCTCCTAAAGAAACTGGACCAAAGCGAAGTTTCAAAGATAAAATTGATGAATTTACATTCTCCGCAATACGAAGAATTAAAAAGAAGAGGAAAAAATGAGTAGGCTAGATATGTTAATTGACAATATCACAGACACATTTATAATAAATGTTACAGAAAGTGACAGCGATAGCGATGACGGCGACGATTTATAAAATAAAATATTACCATAATACATCTATTTGATTTATTTCTCATGTTCCTTCATGATCACATTTTTTTATTTATTTCACACACAATTATTAAAGAAAACTCAGATCCATAATAAAATTAATCGTCATAACTAAATTATCCGTTCAGAAATATTTAATTTCCTGCTATACTTAGTTTCTATTAAAGTAGTAGTTGTTTAGATAATAATATACTACTATATAAACGAGAGGAATCGATCCGGAAATATTCCATTTCCGTATCGAATAATTTCGCAACGTCACTATTTAGTACTTGTCATAAGGTTGCAACACTGAAATTGTCAAATCTGGAATCGAATTATAATTCCGACTTTATACAAAAAATATTCAAACTTAAATATTTTTTATTATAACAAGTTTTTTAAAAAGTGGGTCTTTGTTTAGACAACTTTTCGTGGTGTATAAATAAGGTGTTTCCCGAGACGGTTTCTACACAGCACGGTTTCCTACGTTTTGCACGTGCCCGGCGGCGGCACTGTAAACCGATGTTAGCCACCGGCATCATATAAATGGCTCCATATTGTACAGTCAACGATAGAAGTGGCTTAACAAATGGAAATATTTAAGTGGTAATCCACATTTGTCATTCACTGTACCATGCAAGACTGACGGCTGGATCTGGTTCGCCGGGGCCCGGCGAGAACTCGTCCGATGGAAATGCGACTTTAGCGACAAAGGAGAGATAAATGACTTTACTTCATTGTTGCCCAAATGCTGGGTCACCCGACACAAGACCGTCGTAGGTCTCCACCTTGGGTATTCCACACGTAAAAAAAGGCCACAGCAATAAAATGGTGGGTGATAACCCGACATCGGGCTTCGAAAATAAAATCTCGGATTGCAGCATTGTCTCATTACTGCCAATGAATCCGAGTATCATCATGAGATGTTAAACCCCTTCTTTAAGGAGAAACATTTAAATATCTGGGTCAGGACATAATAAAGTTTGGGAAACGCTGCTTTTAGAACTTGTTATATCACCGATCTAAGCATATTATATTCGAGTCACCAGGTCATCAGACATCATCATTCATAATTTGAAACGGGGTCATTTTTAAGTTCTGCAGTTATTGCACCCGGATATAATCCATGATTTGAAATCCTGGTATAATTGGTACCCTGAATTGATATAGAGTACATACTTGCCGGTACGGTTTACGGTTACGCACTAAGTTTTACCATATCGCTTATTGCATTAAATCTTAACACTGTACGTTCATGGTCAGGTCCTTATTGATCGCTTATTAAAGAGCTTATATTTCTTTTAGTCCTGCAGTTATTGTACCAGGATATAATCCATGATTTGACATCCTGGTATAATGAGTAACCAGAATTTTCACTTTGATATGGAGCACTTTCCGGTACGGCTTTGCGTAATGCACGGAAAGTGTACGTTAATGGTCAAGTCTTTATTAATTTATTAATATTGGTTATATTTTAAATTATAAATGTACTTAGGTAGGTACTCTTAGATTAATTAAATATGTTTCACTGATAAAATAACGAAGCAAATTGCAAAATAGTGCATCTTAGTTCTGTTCCATATTTTTTGTCATTCAACACTTTTTATACAAGAACTTAATACATTTAATAAAATTAATGGAAAAGTCATACATTACGTTACACACAAATTATTTGATTTCCTTCTCTCGTTTCATATTATTCCCAAGTTTGTCACTCACAATTCACACACTAACTCTTGCTAACAAAAGACAATACGATTCCGCTCAAAGAATAAAAGTGGAATGGACTGAACCGCGAATAAAGACCTTCAGTTTTATTTTCTTGGGTTGCTCTACGCGGGGTTATCGAAGGTTATCGTGTGTGTTCGTTGAACGTTTACTATCAATCAGGTGCCGTTTCATAGAAGTTTTCACTTTCGTTTACAAAGAAGAACGGTAAAGTCAGTGTTAGGCGTGCGCCATTACACATTAATTACTATGTATTGTTGAATGGTAATGTGTTAATTAGCTTTTAATTATGCATTGACAAACAATGTCACACAGTTAAATATTAACTAGTAATTAAATACAAGTATCGTAAATACCGATTAGTATAAATTATATAATTTATATTTAATATTTATAAGTGTTTTTTTTTAAATATATATATATAAGTGTAAATCACCAGTGCCAAAGTATCGGTAAGTTAAACAGTGTTGTTTATCAACCATGCTCAATAGTGCTATTGAATTAACATTTAATATTTTACGAGATATCTATACATAATATAGGACGGCCTCTGTGGCGTAGCGGTAGTGCATTCGACTGCTACGACAGGGGGCGGGTTCGATTCCCGCTTAGTGCAAATATTTGTATGCATGAATATGTTTTTATGCATTGATCTGAAAACAGAGTATATAAGTATGTTTTTCTACATTCAAGAACCCTTAACACCAGCTGGTTAAAATATGCTAACTTTGGGTCTAGAAAGCGCTGTGTAAAATGCCGTAGAATATTTATTTATAATACATTATTGGAATTGAATCCCAGTTGCATCCGGAAGCAACACTCCAGGCTATCATCACCTTAGAGATCGAACATGGCTTTCTTGTTTCCATTTTATTTTTTAGTAGGCATTATAAATTATCGTCATCATTTTAGCGTTGTTGCGTCCGAGGGCTTTGCCATGGAGCCCAGAGTTTGCTTAAGCCTCTTCTCCTCTTGGTTTGGCTTATCCAGCTTTTATAGGAGCGGGAGACCTCCCTAATTCTAGAGGAAAGCCTGCACCGGAGCCTCGTCTGTGAATCAGCAGCTGTACCGGCTGGCATGTGAGGCTCTAGACAATACATCACTATTATCTTCCTTAGTACTACTGAAAAAAGTTAAATACGAACCTGGTCGCTAGTGCCCATCTCCATGGTGGAGTTGCTGTTGTTTTGAGCCATTGTGGTTTAAATTTCTATCCTGGGAACAACAAAAAACTTTGTAGTAATTGTACCATTTTAAGTATCCAGAATCCCTAACATATAATAAGACATAATTAATAAATTAAATATTTTTAGTGAATAAACATAAATATACTTAAAGTCGATTTGAAACAAAAAATCCCTCTTGGGAATTGAAAACAAATATATCGGAAAATTTACGTATATTACCTATTTATTATATATTATTGCGGCTATGTAATTCTTAGCAAGGCACAGCCAATAGGAAATCATGTATTTCTATATTGCAGGTTCATAGACCATAAAGCACACATGAAACAAATTTCATGTGTGCTTTTGTGTCAAAACCCAGTATCTAATCATGATGCACTGGAAACCATGGCCCAGAGTAATAACAAGTGTAGATCGATAGACTGCGCTATTCGGGAACTTTTAAAAACGCACTCCTCACCTCACCTAGCACCTAGCTCCTCCGTGCTCCCGAGTCGCGAGCAATTCGCCCCGCGCCCGCCAGTCGGACGTTCGCTCCTGCGAGATACTTATATATATGCGCACGCCCATCGGTGGTTACACAAGTAGGATTCCGATACGTTATTTTGCGAGGAGGTGAAGTATGGCATATAAGATAGCACAAAAGCATTAGAAGAGTATTTTTAGTATCCCTCCAAAAATGTCCAGCTTCCATGAGTACTGCCCTAAGTAGAAGACTTTCTGAATTAGAGAGTAACATTGCCACAACATTGCCGACTGCTGTTCGACAGGCCGTCAACACACGAAAGCGATAGTTATATACAGAAGGTTGACTTCATTCAACAAATGATAACAGTATCTCACAAACATTATCCTCAGTATACGAAATTTCGATTCAAGTCAGTTTTATCGTAGCTAAATTGTGAGCATATGCGCTTCCATGATACAAGGCAATTATTGCTTTTATTGACCCTATAAATGAGGATTTACTATGAGTGCAGGTATAAGCTATTAAAAAATGTTGTATTTAAAAGTACACTAACCCGGCATTATCAATCTAGAAATATTTGAAGCTAATGACAAACATAATATCAATAACATCACAAGACCACGCTATCCTTTTTTAATTTAGACTGTACTTTTTTTTCTTGCGGAAATTCGCTCGGAAATCCCCCCGCCGGCCAGCGGGGGAGGTTATGTCGGGTTTGAACTAACTAAAACCGCACGCCGTCTCGGGTCTTCAGACGCCGGGATGTAAGGTTGCCCATAGTAAGGCATTTTCCTCGCACCCCGACTGACCCTGGGCCATCTCTGGTTTCGAGATGGCCCTCTCGGGTTTGGGAACCAAGGTGTCCCCGTATTTAGACAGATATTATCAAATGTTTTTTCCAAAATTCCCAAAAATAAAATGCAGACGAACAGTACACATTCGTGTATGGCTACACCATATTTCAAAAAAAGTCCAATAATCATTATCACGTCCGCTGCATCAGTTATAAATTATGACATACATAAATTTGAATGCGGTCAAACATTAGTTTTGTTCATATCGATATATATATATTATCTTAATCACTGTTATCGTTATTATTTTTATCTGAACCGGTGTTAAGCGATAAAATTGTTACGAAATAATTCATAATTTCAACTTCTCGAAAATGTTATCTTGTGCCTATGTGGTGTTAATTTTTTTTTTCAAAAACAAGCTTTTACACAAAAATGTAGTCGCACTATAACGAAAATACTCGTAATTATTTTATGACCTGTGCAGATTTGAAAAGTTTGTATCGCACAATTTATTTCTGTTTTCTATTTATGCTACAAGCTTTTCAAAATAAGCATAGGCATTGCATAACATTATTATTTTTGTTATAGTGCGACTAAATTTTTGAATAAAAGCTTGTTTTTAAAAAGATTTTTTTTTGTTAATTATGTTATTTTCAACATTTTACTTTTAGTAGTATCATGTATCTCCGGAGTGAACCGGAATATCATGTACCAACAAAGGTTCGCCAAGGAAAACAAACGAGCCCAAACTCGTTAAGTTTATCTTATTTAGTTTAGGAGTTATTATGACCATCTTCCTACTCCATCTTTAGACCCTGAATACCATAGCATAGCATCAGCTTGTTTGCCAAGAAAAAAGGACATTTTTAGTTTAACATGTTTAGTTTAAGAGTTCCTCTGTCCACCTTTTCACTTCATCTTCAGCCCCTGTAATTTTAGAGAATTTACTATGATACTACAAATGAGGTTAACCCTGATAGGTTATCTATTTATCTTGTTAGGTTTAGAAGTTCCTGTGGCCACCTTCCTACTCCACCATCAGACCAGCTCCATGGTACCATATTATTGCACTGTCATCCAAACTAATCGTGTATGCAAAATTTCAGCGCATTAATAACGGTAACAGGTAGATGCTTGAAATATTCACGAAATATTTAGGTTTATATTAACTTCAAAATTAAGAATTAAATTAAAATAAAATATATTTAGGCACCCATTGTATACTTCTCCGGGAAGGGGTGCTTCGGGGACCACCTGCATCGGATCAGGAAGGAGCCAACGCCTGAGTGTCATCACTGCGACGCGAGCGAGGACTCAGGGCAGCACACGCTGGCGGACTGCCCGGCGTGGGAGGCGCCGAGGCGTGACCTCGTGGCAGCCATCGGGGTGGGAGTTCTCTCGCTCGGCAGCATGATTGCGTCAATGGTGCGGAGCGCGAGCGCGTGGGCCGCCGCCACCTCCTTCTGCGAGCATGTAATGCTCGCGAAAGAGATGGCGGAGCGCGCCCGGGAGAGATTTAGAACTCTCCCGGCCCGCCGAGCCCGCAACTTGCTCGCAGCGCGTCGCAGGCGACTCAGGCGCCGGAGGTCGCTTAACGACCTCCGTCCTCCATGAGCGCAGGCCTGGGGGTGACGGGTGAGGCCGCCTGACACCCCAGCAGAAGCAGGCCGGGATGGTGGGGCGACTAGCGCCCCTCCCCCAAACCGGGGCAAGACGGGGACACCGTGGTTTCCAAACCCGAGGGGGCCATCTCGAAACCGGAGATGGCCCAGGGTCAGTCGGGGTGCGAGGGATATGCTCTATGGGCAACCTTACACCCCGACGTCTGTAGATCCGAGACGGCGTGCGGTTTTAGTCGGTTCAAGCCCGACATAACCGCCCCCGCTGGCCGGCGGGGGGGTATCCGAAGGGATTTCCGCACGAAAAACAAAAAAAAAAGGCACCCATTGCATAGGTACCTACATAATGGTATTGTCCCATCGTTCACGAGTTCGACTCGCACTTGGCCGGTTTTTTGAGAAGGTGATGACTTTTATCGCAATTTCACCCATGTCAAGTACAATATACATTTTCACAAGATCAATAAAAGCGAGAAGCCAAGGTCAAATATAATTTTCAATCAGTTTTCACGAAAACTACCTACCTGTACAATATTCGAGGCACTGAAATGTACAATACAGTCACTTACTCCGTGGTAGTTTTGGAAGTATACGTATTAGTAAAGGACCGGCATTTAGCTGAGTCTACACGGCACTGGATATTGAACGAAATAAAAAAAAAGATAACGATAGTCTATCAATTTATAGAGATAAAAATAGCATTAATAAGTAATCAACAAAGATTATAATATCGTAAATTATGTATATAACTAAACATAATGCTATTTTATTACGGTATTTGTGACGTCTTCTTTTCTGTAGAATAAGGTAGAATAAGTGTAGAATAAACCACTTATTTTTAATCGACACTCAAAACGGAGGTACAGGTACCTACCCGAGGGGGCCAGGGCCAAGGGTCAGTCGGGGTGTGAGGGAAATGCCTTATGGGCAACCTTACACTCCGGCGTCTGAAGACCCGAGACGGCGTGCGGTTTTAGTCGTTTCAAGCCCGACATAACCGCCCCCACTGGCCGGCGGGGTAAAAAAAAGTACCGTATGTAACAAATCTAGTGTCTGATCAATAAGGGGCACATAGGTATCCTAAATACATAACCATTATAGGAAAATCAAAAATATATACAAATGAAAATAAATGTACTATAGGAATTTTAAGTGCCATTTCCTAGATCATAATTACCCGATATCTACCCAAAATCTAATAATGTAATAACACCACGTGGGAGATATTCAATAATATTAAGTGGCGACCCACAACTCCGCACCCCGCTGGCTGCACCGCCGCACCCTCTTGTATTGCATTTTTATTTTTAGAGATATTTCCTTGCAAAGTGGCCCCCTGTGTTGCCATATAAGTTTCCTCATTGATCTAAATTGTATTGCAATTGTAAGTGGGGTTTTTAACTTTTTTTCCAAAAAAAACAAACAAAGCCTAATATTGATGAAACCTTCATGGATCGGACACTAGTTTTGTTACATATTATATGTATAATTGTTTAAATAAACAACATTTTGGATCCAAACCCTATTGTATTGTCAAATTTCTAGGTTAATAAATAGTTTGTATCATAAACAAAGTCAAATTATTATTTTTTTGCATTGAATTTAACTTTCAAACACTTTATCCTATATGGATCAAAATAGGGAGTTCATCTAAAAACACAAGTTTTAGGTTTTAACTTATTTTAAAGTGTCAAATTGATTGTTATCGATTTGGTTCACACGAACTACTACCACTTATGATATACTTCAAGCTATGGATAAGTAATGCCCATGTACTTAAATCTCTTGAACAGAACAGATTTTTTTTATCGTCGGGTTCATATTTTCAATGAAGAGCTAACATCGTCTTGGTACTGATCCTTTTTTGTACCACGAGATCTTATGTGATCCTTTTAGCGAGATCGTAAATCCACCATAACAGATCGTACTTTCTTTTCATATGAATGATGATAATGGCTTGGTCTGTTATGATTTTATTTTAAATTTATCACGGTGAAAGCTAAGCTTACGATCCAGAGGTCCCGGGTTAGAATTCTGGCTATTACACTACCCATGTGAACCCACTCCTAGTAGGAATGAGAAGGAATATTAGTAATTTGGGTTACTATCGATGGATAGAGTGGTACCCGAGGAAGGTTTTAGTATATAA
The DNA here is from genome assembly GCA_946251805.1 of Cybosia mesomella. Classification (NCBI taxonomy): domain Eukaryota; kingdom Metazoa; phylum Arthropoda; class Insecta; order Lepidoptera; family Erebidae; genus Cybosia; species Cybosia mesomella. The sequence goes on from OX276392.1 coordinate 10,831,746, forward strand.
TTTGTCATGTTTTTGTATAACTTGGCTGAAATATAATGATATTATCGGTGGTGTCGGAAAAAAGTAAGCCGTCTGGGAGTTTTCAGCGAAAACGCTACCTCAACCCCTTAACATATAACAGAATGATGTATGGTGGAATTGTGTATCTTATCTATATCCACCATCCTATGTTATGATGGTGAAATAGGGTCCCCTGGGTAGCGGGAACGGGATCAGAATTCCACGCGGGTGAGGCAACAGCTAGTCCTTTATATGGACTTACCATGGTACTTTACATGCACGTACAGTCAATTTCAAAAGCAGAAGATAATTTCACAGACCTCAAAATAAAAATCTGAATGAAAATCATTAATTACTTGTATCGCAATTTAAAATATTTACATAGAGATATAGATAGTATATAGCATTTTCACTGAGGAATATAAAAAACCATTACTCAAGAACTCATTTTATAATCTGAAAATGGAAAATTTTGTTTTGGCGCTGACTATACTACAACGTACGTCTTGGCATCGTTTCCTTGTCATTGCGAATATCTCGTTCATATTGCGTTCATAGTAGGTGGGGTGGTTTCCTTAAATATTAAGAAAATCCCGATATGCTGTGGCATAATATATCATAAACTCTTTGATGTGATTCAAAATCCGATTTCAATTCTCGATGATACCCTACTTCACATATCATTTCACTTTCAATCATGGATACGATAAAGGCAGTGTCTGACTTATTTTATTTACATGCATGGCATCAAAAGTACGATATTTGAAAAATTATTCAAAGTGTTTAGTAGTCGAACTTCGAATATCTACATAATTTATGTTCGAAGTTATGTAGAGCGAGATATCAAAAGTAGTAGTATAACCATGTAGGTAATCATATGTTTACCTACAAAATAGTTGTAAGTTTAGATGGCATACAGTAGCTACAATATAGGTAAGTACTTAAACAATATCATACTGTGCAGCACAGTCACTAGTAGGGTTGCCAATATTTCTTCGCCGAAATATAGTATATTATGAAAAAAAAGCAAAAATACACACATATGCACGCACATAAATTCACGTCTCTTTCCCATTGGGGTAGGAAAATTTGTTTTCATACATGCTCGATGGTTGCGGGTATGAAAAATTAGACAAATATATATTTCTAACCTATTTATATTTGTAAAAACTGTATTTGTTGCGCTTGCATTTTTAACAATTTTTTATCTAAAACAAGTGTCTTGAAATGTGCTTTATCACATTCTAGTTTTAAATTAATATAAATCAAAAGCATAATAAAGCATTAATAAAGAAATACTACTTCTGTTTTTTCTTCACGCCATTTAGATTTCATGACCGAAAATATTCTTTCTATGAATGCTGACGTGATGGGAATGGAAAGCAGAAATAAAGTTACTTTAAATAAATTTGGCAAGTTATTTTCAGTTTTTGGAAAATATGCAGCTATTTTGACCTGTAGTTTTGTCAGTATCTCACTACTAATTTAATAGAAAATAATTACCTACTATAATCCTAAAACAAAATAAAGCAGACCAAAAGTGCGTTTGAATTTGATGATATGCGTAATCGACAGATGCGTTCAGAATTCAGATACACAATATCTCATCGCGACAAATTCTGTATCTATGATCCAAATAGGTTATAAAGTACTTATAGTAATGCATCACATCAGTCAAAAGTAATGGTCTAATGTTAAGGTAAAGAGGCGATCATAAATTTTTAAACAAAGGATTTGGTAGATTACGGTAGTATTTTTACGTACTATTTATTTCTTTAACAGTAGATAGTGGGCTGACCCAAAATTTAGTAGGTACAATACTATTTATTATAGTGCAGGTGGTAACCCTAGTCACTGGTAGCGTGTTTTGGCAATCTAGTTTAAAGTTTTAACGAGGTCTGTCGAACGAACGTCATGGGAGATTCGACAGTCTAATGACAGATTTCATTATGTATCTTGGGTGTTTTGTGTGTAGCAAGGTACAAATCACATAGAGGGATATTCTATACCTAATTTCAAGGATAGCCTACCTAGCGCGTTCTTCTACAACACAGGCAGACATAACGAAACACCGTGCGGAGTCTGATCTACCAATCTCACCGTTAGTTCCCATAAGATGAAACATGAGTCCTTAAATAACCTTAATATTTCTCAAATATTTCTTAACTAGCTATCTCTCGCGGCTTCGCCCGTGACATTCTTCGATCCCGTGGCACTTATTTAATCCATAAATGCATAGATTTGTAATAATGTTGGGAAATTTGCCCAATTTGTTGACATATAGGGGAGCGTGATGACCTCTGTAAATAGGGTATCTAACAAAAAAAGATTTCTTTAAATTCGACCCAAACAAACAAAAAAAACTCTACAGCTTAATAATATTAGTGAAGATTTAAACCGTAATGTCAGTAGCCGCCCTTATAAAACGAGCTACATTTTTCCTCCATATACCAACACTCGTTATCGTGTCGGCTTCACATAATTGGCCTGTCATTTGTTCCTCACTCACGATCGCTTTCATCACGATTCGTTCAAGCTGACTTGAATTAATAATTTAGAGTCCATATAACGTAACATGGACACTTTCTATTACACAATTCACGTAACTTTATAAGTAAGGCATTGTTGATTTAATTCAAATGTCATTGTTGTAATGTAACTTTAATAATTTACTTATACGCTTTATCCCAGTATTCTCTTAGCTCACATAATAAAGCTTAAATTCATGTCATAATACATTTGACATTTTTTTGTTTATTCTGCATTCACTTCGCTTATTTACCCCACATTTCCTCACTCGTTCCTCACTTCATCCGCCTCCACCGCCGCCACATTCGCCTCGTGTTAAATCTATGCCTCAAATTTTCAATTGTTCTCAAAGTACATTAAATAACTTCACAATCATTATGATGTATATAGTTATAGCAGTCATATTTCCGAGACGTAAAGGGAATTGTTTGTAAGCGCTGGCCTACGACTGAGTAGAGAATAGACTAAAGATGTACTTGTATTTATTGTGTTGCATGTGCACTGCAACTTCAGCGGTATACGAAACTGAACTCGCAAACACCATCAGGTCACCCAAACAAAGCAAATTTGCCACGTCAAATATCTTGGCTCAGTAATTACTAAGGATGAAGCAAGAGTAAATGGTGTTACACTCCGCATTAACACAGTTAACTGGTGTGCAGTGTGATAGTTAAAGGGCAGTCCGCAATAAAAGTAAAGTAAAGCATGAAAGAGAATGTTGCTACAAGAATTGAAAAGGGTGGTTTGGGCAGGTAGAATGAATGAGTACTGAGCGAATGGCACACCAACTATATAAGGCAGATGTAAGTGGTCAGGCAAGCCGCGGTCGACCTCGCAGAACACACACAGATCAAATTAATGAGGTATTAAAAAAGGGCAGGTCAAAAGCACATGAAACTGGCGGGCTTGCATGAAAGGTTTAATGACAGTAGAGGAAGCTCGTGAAGTATGTAAGGACAGAAGCAGTTGGCGGGCTGTTGTCTCTGCCTACCCTGGCGGAAAAAAGCGTGAGTATATGTATGTATGTAGGTGAATAAAGTACAGTCCTAGCGCTTACGAAGCATAATAGGGGCTGCTGGAAACACAACAACAAAAAAAAGTCCAAATCGCATTTTCACAACGGACTGGATCATGTTAGAAACGTCTACCAGCGGCGATATGGAGTAAGAGAAATATGACAAATAAGCAATATATAAGAGGAAACCTTGTTTGACTGTAATTCTAGAAGAGAAGTTTTAAATTATCTGTAACTAATCTCAGCGAAGCCTCGGAAGATGATGATCATTTTAAAATTACATAAAACTGAATATACGAGTATAGACAACATTGACATATAACAGTGATATTGAGGCCTATTAAAACCTCCACCTATTACCCTAGCAAAAGTAGGCCGGGGTGGCGGCGCGCGGCGCGGTGAACCCCTTTTTCGGGGGGCAAAACGGGGACACCGTAGTTCCCAAACCCGAGGGAGTTATTTCGAAAATTAAGATGGCCCTAAGTCAGTCGGGGTGCGAGAGAAATGCCCTAGGGCCACCCCTGCATCTGAACACCTGAAACGGCTCGGCGTGTGGTTTTAGTCGGTTCGAGTCCGACGTAACCTCCCCCACTCGCTCGTTCAAAGTTCCGCGGCTAGATCGGAATAGTTGGTGCATAAGGTAGTGAACTTTATATATTATATATAATATGTATTACTGCATACAAACTATTCTTTTTTCTTCCGAAAGCGGTAATTATTAACACAGACATTTAATTGAACAACAACTTCAGACGTCACAGTCTGATTTTAACATAAAACCATAAAAAATCATGTAATTCCCCGATAACGTGTTTCGTCGCACCAATTTTATCATGAATACACATGATGACAAGTCTTTCAAAGTGGATCTTTTTAGGAATTTAACTACGAGGCATAAAGCAATGAAGTGAGAAACAGCAACTTATTTTGTACTGGCTGTTGCCCGCGGCTTCGCCCGCATGGAATTCTGTTCCCGTTCTTACTTCCCATGGGAACCTATTCCAGGGATAAAAAGCCTATATTTTATTCCAGACTATAATCTATTTTGACACCAAATTTTAGCCAGATCCGTTAAGCCGTTAGAGCGTGATTGAGTAACAAACATCTAATGTTATAAATGTGGAAGTTTGTAGAACTTTCACATTTATAATATTAGTAGGATAGGTAGTAGGAAACATTTTACTACCTATCCTACTAATCCTAATATGAAGATACTTCAGCCGGAACAGCTTTATATCAAATAACTTAGTTCATAATCATTTATTTGCATAACAATAATTTGACATGATCAGTTTAAAATACATCAATTCTGCTGGCAATTTGACCGAATAACATGACGATCTTTTTAGTAATGCTGGAAAAATGGAATTTCCAGGATTACTAAAAAGATCGAGAAGATATCTAAAAATGACTAATAGCATGAAGAAATTATGATACGATGTGAAATAAGTAGGTACTAACGAGCGATAGCTATCACTGGAAGATAATGTAAGTACGTACTTGATAATATTTCTGAGTCACGAATGGGTGTACAAGGTGAAATATACCGCTCAGATTATTCAGGATCTACCAATGATCGAATATAAAATTATGAATAAATAATATATGTAGCTTAAAAAATATAAAGTAATGGCATTTTAGTCTAAACTAATATTAATCTATCCTAATCATAAGCTATATTTAATTCCAACAATATGTATCGTAGAAATTTTACACATGTAGATACACACCCTGTACATTTTAAAGCATAAGATGGAGTGTTTTACAAACACATTCCACATTTACAAGGTGAATCCATCTTGGGTGGTCCCCGATCAATCCACATTCCAAGTTATTTTTACCCGACTGCGCCAGAAAGAGGGTTATGTTTTTTGAGAGTATCTATGTATATATAATTGGATATATAATAAACTGGATATATCAAAATAATGAAAAAAAAAAATTGCGGAATTTTGGCGCTAAAATGTGTGTTGTTAAAAAATATTTTCACTTAAACTTATGGATTAGGGTATCAAAATTAAGGGCTTTAAAGGGTGATTTCTAAATTATATACATACAAATATATGGTGAAAAGGAGTGTAAAAGTGTATATATTGTAACTAGCAACGTATGGATTATTTTATCTGAAATAAATGCTATTTTTAACTCCTTTATTAAATTTAAAATACATATAGGTATATTTTTTTAATACATTCTATATATATATATAAAACAAAACAAATATATTTAAAAATATAAAAAAAGTAACTCATCAGCATCGGGTACAGGAACCAAACTACCGGTGGTTAGGGCTCCAGAGAGAGGAATTTCCTCACAATACGTGCCGTGTCGAGGAGTACTAACTTCTGCATCAAACCCTTGACCCAACTGCCTAACGCGAGCCTCTTGAGATGCTGATCGACGCTCTTGGCAATCAGTCCGTGAACCGATACAACTATCGGAACAATAATTGCCGAATCTACACTCCACATGTCTACAACTTCGTGAGCCAAATCCAAATATTTTATCTTCTAAGATCTAAGATTCTCGTCATGTGGAATGATGATATCGATAATTATTGCGCGTCACTCTGATCGATCTATCAACACTATGTCAGGTTTATTAGCTACAATAGTCCTGTCAGTGACGGTAGATCGATCCCAGTACAACGTGATATGAACATTTTCGAGAACTGTGTCGAGCACATACCTATAGTACGGTTCCACAAGGTTGTCCTTTAGAGCAAGCTGTTAATGAACAATCCTTTTTTTTTTTTTGAAAAAAACCAATGAACAATCCTGGCTACTTGGTTATGTCTATGCAAATACTCGCCCTTTGAGTATTTAAAACAAAACCTTTAGTTTCGCCAAATAGGTCACCGAAGGGTAGCCAAGAAACAGATGCTGGTAAATCTATATCAGACCCATCGAGAGCCCGATATAAACGTCCATGCAACTCTTTGCTCTTCCATACATCCATACGGTCATTAATACTTACTACCACAGGTTTGCGCCAGTTCTCTTTAGCCAAAGCTAGCGGGGTAATTTCGTTATCCACCATTACTACATCACGATGCATATCCCCTTCATTGTGTCGGAAGTATTCCCTAAGGTTGGACATCTCACTGTTATGGAGGAATTTGGCATTTAAAAAGCCACGTCCCCCACATTTCCACGGTATGTACAACCTCATCACAGTCATCACAGATGAATGCGGATCATGTATTCGATTTGTAATAACAAAACGATATTTGCCCAAACTGGCACATACGAAGTACGTAGGTATAGTTTAAAGGTTCTATGATTTAGTGTAGGTAACCTTTCCGAGTTTAATGTTGGCTCTTTATTAAGTTATCCAATAAGAATTATATTCTATTTCTAAACAAATAAATTAATAAATTTTGAATTTTTTGACGTTTCTCTGAAGTTTTTGCATCACGTATAATAATTAAAAATTTCTTACCTTTAAAACAGCCATGATGATTAAATGTAACTAAGAGACTATTCTTTGAAATATTTAAAAAAGTAGGCTGGTATATAGGTAGTGGTTTTACAATGCGTCAGTCAATCAGTTGCAGTTAGGTACACATTTTTACTGTATTCCAACAGCATTAAACTTCGTTTTTCAGCAATAATTCCCCTTCGTATTAACGGTGATGCCATCTGTTGCAGTTAACTACTGAGAATGTCTTATCGTATTATCATCTTCTAGTAATAATCTCAGTTATCCAGATAAGTGGGGCTTATCACTGCAACTTTACTGCCCGTGCCATAAGGAACATCGAAGCAATTATCTCAAGAAATATTTTGTCTTTGAAAAGAGACAATCACTGGCGTAGTTAGGTGACCAAAGGCCTGAGGCAATAACTAAACTGTTTGGTTTGGGATTCAGTCTAGAATATATTCAATATAATTTTTCACTAGTTCAATATGAGGTTTGCTGGTCACTGGCAAGGGTCCCAGGGCCCCTAGAACAAGGGCCCCGGTGCACTATCCGGCTAGCCTCTGATAGCTAGGTACGCCTCTGGATATAATACACTTTGTAGACCAATTTAGTGATCTGACTCCGCAATTTTAGCCTCGTCTCTTCGTTACTTTTTGGATAAAGTGGTGCGTCCCTCACTCATGAGTTACCTCATTTGAGGCCCTCGTGACGTCAAATTGAGCGAGTTCCTCAAATGTTCGCAATGAACCGCCTCACTCATCATTCATTCCTCATTCTCACAAGACTCACAATCGTACCGCACCGCGCGCTAGCTTGCAGCTAATTATCTATGGACGATGAGGAAATGAGGATGAGGAGCGGAGTGAGTAAATAAATCGAAAAAAAAGTATGTTCAGCTTCAACTATGAGCTTTACCCTTTTAGATTTAATATCGATAATAGTGTCATTTTTTGGTTTATTTTGGCCAATTCGCGCTCAATCATTGTGAATGAAAGATATGACTACAATAATTGCTTGCTTACATTATTAATGATATTAATCCCACTAATATTCCTACTGTTTGTTATGTTTCTACTGATCCTAGCAATGCATCACGGGTCGCTCGCAAGAGTCGCAAGCCCGTACGATCACCAGAGGTAAACAAAAACATTATATTATTAATCATAGGTACATTTATATGGGTGTATTGTATAGGTATATATTTCATATGTGTGTATAGATTATAGATAGATATAATACATGTTGCGATGCGCGATGTGCCGGTCACACTGCACTGCGCCGACCGGCTCTCCTCACATTCCTCACTCCTCATTGACTCGCGTGAGGTAAATAGATGTAGAATCACCGTGCGAATCAAGGGATTCCTCACCTCAAATGGGGGTACCTCATGAGTACCTCATTTAGTAAAACGAGTTACTCCTTCATCCTCGTATGAAATTAACGAGTAACCCTTCACTTGGATTGCACCTTAGCTTTCCTTACTATCGGGCAGGGTGCAGTCAATTTGACAAACCATATAGTTATACCTAGCTACTTGACTAGTAAAGAAAACACGAATATTCAACGATGACTACATTCAACAGCTTGCCTACAGCACTACAAAAGGCGCACCGGCGCACGTGCTGCACAGTCGCTTAACTTTCCTAAGAAATTAAATGTATTTCTAATGGCAAATTATTATATTAACCGGTCCCTTCTCAGTGTATACCATGAGCGTCGATTTAAGAAGTATTCGTATTCTCCCATAAGACAATAAAAATGGCATGAAAATAATAGTCCCTTACATTTATAGTAGTTGTGGGTAATGAAACCATAACGCGTTTTAGAATTTTGGAACACCGCCATCTATCGAGCGCAAAAGTAATGGTATGTAGCCGGTCGATAAAGCAACGGGTGCTACCACAGATTTAGTTTAAACTAGATCAAAGAATACCTGGGTGTTAGGAAAACGCCTTCGAAAACAAAGACAGGCGATTGTACAGATTTTTTTTTTATTCGCCGGTTTTCGTTTAACAGATGGATTCCGTAATACCAGGCCTCCGTCACTCGCTCAAGGCCGCGCGCTATATACCTAGCGCTCGCGTATCGTCGACGATACAAACAGGCAGAGGGCTGCCGAACGCCCGCCTGAGCGCTCGCATCGGAAAGCACTGTACGTTTCCCGCGCTTACGCTTCGAAATGCAGAAACCACGTAATTATTGTGCAGTGGATGGGTGTAAAAGTCAAAAAACAAAGGAAAATTTGTCGTTTTTTTCATTGCCGATAGACGAAGAAAGATGAGTAGTATTTTAAATCTTATCTATATGAATGTTGTCACCATTTATTTCTTTAACAATAAGTAGGTAATAAGCAGATATGTAAATCTTAAATTAAAGAAGTTTCTTGAGTCAGTTATTATAAAAGTGTTGTTTTATAGGTAATTCTAATACTGTTGTTATTATATTGAAGAATTAGAAAAATTATTCACAATATAACTTTGACAATGTCATAATGAATCGGCCTGGTAGCACCGTATTAGAAAGTTTAAAAACCGTTGATTTTCCGTCGCTTTGGTCCTGTTTTTCTTATGATTATTTGTTAAAATTATTTACGCGATTTAGGATATTTTCGACTATAAAATTTAATAACAGAGAATTCCGACAAGCAAAAAAAATATAAATCCTATCCTATATACTATTATAAATGCGAATGTAAGTTTGTTTGTTACGCTTTCACGCAAAACCACTGAACCGATTTTGCTGTACAGGGGTAGATTAGACCTTGGGAATTTGTTTCGTCGCGTTGTTTTGTCGCGATAACCGACATCTACGCAGGCGGAGCCGCGGGCAAAAGCTAGTCATTATATAAAACTAAAACATATTTGATTGACAAATAAAAAACATGGTTGATTCGTAACATTCGTTTTATTACAATAATAACCATAGATACAACCCTAGCACATTCTTACGATAGCGTCACTCACGCGGCGGGCAACACAGTCTCGACTCTATGAACGGGTAATTAAGGTACAATTTTTCTCGTTCTGTGCAGCAGGTATTATTATTAAAATTTTGTAGGTGAATATAGACTAGGTATTTTCGCTTTTGTATGGGAGTGATGTATCTGTTACGTTAGTAACTATTTATTAATCTGTGGTAATACCCAGTATACTACTTCAAGATAGATACTGCGTGTGTATTGAAATAGTGTGAAAACTGAGCTTTCAATTTTTTTGCAAACACTTCATCGCTCTTTCTCGCCCGGAACACGAACGTTTATAGCCAAAAATATACGATTGTGTACGGCACACTTTTTTGATTTGTTTTCTTTTTGCCACTTGTCTAGCCTCCTTGAAACTACATCCAATATCTTCAAATAATCACGAATTCATGTCATTCTGCTGACGTAATCAGCCTTGTATTACTTTATTGCTATCGAGCCGTTCTAGAATGAAATCTAATTTTCTATTGTTAATAGATTTATACTGCCTTGATCTTAAAAATGAACGTTAGGACTTGCACAGACGAGGTATTATCCACCAGTACAATTTTAACACTCAAAACGAAAGTTTAAAAAAGTATCTACGCCAAACGATAGATGTAGGGATCGGCAAATTTCGTGAACAAACGTCAGAAATTTTGCGCATGTGCACTAAGTGGCCAATCAAAAAACCAATAAAAGGACTGATCTGGACTGATCAACCAATGCCGCGAGCCCTTTGAGCCCGTGATCTATACATCCTGCTATCTAAAGGTATATATAATTACTTGTTCCGACTGACTGAGTGATTCATCAACGCCAATCCTAAACACCTGGACCTACAAACATGATATTTCTTTTTATGTTGTGAATAGTGTCAAACACGTTTCTCATATTCTATTCACAAATTAATTGAGCTGAGAGTGAGACGAATTCGGGCGAAAAGCTTTCTATACTCCACTCGGTGTATTTCGGTTGTGACGCTACTCCTCCTAAACTAATCGACCAATTTTGACCAAACTTGGCATGTAAATACAACTTGATACCCGGAAGGCTTAGAAAAATTAAAATCGAAAAAAACATACCATGGAGGAATAATCGCCCTTCAAAAATTTCAAAATCTGATTTCTCCAGAATGATCAATGTTGAGACCACGATTTTGGCGCCAAAATATGCAACTTAACTATTGGTGAAGATTGGTCAAGCAACGGAGGAATAATCACCGAAAAAACAATTCAAGTAGTAGGGTAGTTGTTGGGCAGGTTTTGTAGGTAGTCATGTGCACCACACAACATTGCAACAGCAGAATGCATTGCGCCCCTAGCTTAGAATTATTATCTCGTAAGTAATGTTCATATCACGCAGTAGGTACTGTATGTCCTCCTGGTAGGAGGCTTCCTGAGGGCGCAGGCAAGGCTCCTGCAGGCCCGACCGGCCAGGTGCTTCAGGTGCCTGTCGGTGGGCCATGTGGGGGTGCACCAAACTTGGCATGTAAATACAACTTGATACCCGGAAAGCTTAGAAAAATTAAAATCGAAAAAAACATACCATGGAGGAATAATCGCCCTTCAAAAATTTCAAAATCTGATTTCTCCAGAATGATCAATGTTGAGACCACGATTTTGGCGCCAAAATATGCAACTTAACTATTGGTGAAGATTGGTCAAGCAACGGAGGAATAATCACCGAAAAAACAATTCAAGTAGTAGGGTAGTTGTTGGGCAGGTTTTGTAGGTAGTCATGTGCACCACACAACATTGCAACAGCAGAATGCATTGCGCCCCTAGCTTAGAATTATTATCTCGTAAGTAATGTTCATATCACGCAGTAGGTACTGTATGTCCTCCTGGTAGGAGGCTTCCTGAGGGCGCAGGCAAGGCTCCTGCAGGCCCGACCGGCCAGGTGTTTCAGGTGCCTGTCGGTGGGCCATGTGGGGGTGCACTGCACGGCGGAAGTAACGGCGGGTGACCGTTGCTTCCGCTGTGGCCAGCCCGGTCATAAGGCCGGCACGTATAGCGCCCCGTTGCACTGTTTCAGATGTGCAGCGGGGGGCAAGCCGGCTGACCATAGGGTTGGCAGCAAGGCCTGCGCCGGAGGGGAGCCGAAGCCGGGAGGCCGGCCTTCCGCCCCTAGTTCGCAGCGGGATGCGGAGATGGGGGTCCCATAATGGATCCTCAACTCCGCATCCTACAGGTGAACGTTGGCCACGGTGCCCGTGGCCCGTGGCCCTGGGCCGAAGTACTCGGCCTGAACCTCCTAAATCGGGGAGCCGTGGACACGTTCGTGACCTTGAGGGCCAGATCAATCGTGGACATCTCGTTCGCGAGCCCCTCGTTGACGCGACGTGTTCAGGGCGTCGTTTTGGGGGAGGAGACAAGTTCGGATCACCGATATATTCGGTTTGACGTCTCCGCCCCCGTGAGCGATGCGCCGGCCACACCGGCTCCACCCGAGCCACGTTGGGCACTTAAGCGACTAGATCGGGAGCTCCTCCTGGAAGCCGCCATCGTACAGGCCTGGGCCTCTGCGCCGGACAGGCCTGTCAACGTAGACGATGAGGCGAAGTGGTTCCGGGAGGCCATGACCCGTGTCTGCGACGCGGCGATGCCTAGAGCTCCGCCCTATAATCCGAGGGGTCAGGTCTACTGGTGGTCACACACCGCCGGTGGGCCCGATTCCATTGGAGGCGTCGCCGCCCTGGACATGCGGAGGCCCGAGAGGCGGAGTTGTACGAGGGATACAGGGAGGCCAGAGCTGCCCTCCGAGCAGAGATAAGGCGGGCCAAAAAGGAGGCCCGCTGCGAACTGCTGGAGACGCTGGAGCGGGACCCTTGGGGGCGGCCCTACCTAATGGTAAGGGGAAAACTGCGCCCCAAGGCCCCGCCGTTAACCCAGTGTCTCCAGCCGGAGCTGCTCGGAGGAGTTGTTAGCTCCCTGTTCCCAGCGCGGGCGGTGGAATATGTTCCACCGCAGATGACTCCGCCTCGGTTGCCAATGGTGCCCGGCGTGGATGACGACGACGTGCCCGAGGTCACTTGGGTAGAACTAGAGCTGGCGGTGAGAAGGCTGAAAGCCAAACGCACCGCCCCGGGACCCGACGGCATTCCAGGCCGAGCGTGGGTCCTAGCTCTAGTCGACGACGCTCTCGAGCCCCGACTGAGAGGGCTTCTCAGCGCATGTTTGGAGCGGGGTCAGTTTCCGAAATTGTGGAAGACGGGGAAACTGGTCCTCATCCGAAAGGAGGGGCGCCCGGCGGTCTCACCGTCCGCCTACCGGCCCATAGTGTTGCTCGACGAGGTGTGCAAGCTCTTTGAAAGAGTAATTGCGAAGCGCCTCGTCGAGGACCTCTCAAGAGTGGGGCCGGACCTGGCGGATGGCCAATATGGCTTCCGCCAAAGGCGCTCCACCGTGGATACCATCATGCGCGTGAGGGCTCTGGCGGATGATGCAGTAGCCCGGGGTGAGGTGATGTTGGCGGTGTCCCTGGACATCGCCAACGCGTTCAACACCTTGCCCTGAAGTTGCATTAGGGAGGCGCTCGTGTATCACGAAGTGCCTCTCTACCTCCGCCGCATAGTCGGGGCGTATTTGACGGAGAGAGCCGTCTTCTACCCAACCGTGACCGGTCTCGGCCGGCGTGAGATGTCGTGCGGTGTTCCGCAGGGATCGGTCCTGGGGCCGCTCCTGTGGAACATCGGATACGACTGGGTGCTTCGCGGTGAGCTCGCAGGCGGTGCCGCCGGCACGTGTTACGCGGACGACACGCTCGTGACGGCGTGCGGAGCGACGTACCGCGAAGCGACCCTGAAGACCACGACCGCGGTTGCCCAAGTCGTGGAGCGGATCCGGCGGCTGGGTCTCGAGGTGGCTTTGCATAAAACCGAGGCCCGGTTCTTTCATGGGCCTAGGAGCAAGCCACCTGAGGGATCCAGTCTCATCGTGGGAGGTAATCGCATCGGCATCAAGCCCCAAATGAAATATTTGGGGCTCGTGCTCGACGGCCGATGGGACTTCGGAGAGCACATCCGAAGTCTGGCCCCCAAACTGAAGGGCACAGCTCTCGCTCTGGCGCGGCTGCTGCCCAACATGAAGGGGCCCGATGACTCCTGCAGGAGACTCTACGCGGGGATCGTGCGGTCCATGGCCCAATATGGGCGGAGGCCCTGAAGGCCGGAAGTGTGCAGATGCTGCGCGCTCCGCAGCGAGTGATGGCCATCAGGGTCATCCGCGGGTACCGCACGATCTCCTTCGAGGCGGCGAGTCTCCTTGCCGGAACTCCGCCATGGGACCTGAAGGCGAGAGCCCTTTCGCAACTGTACCAGTGGCGAAAGGAGGCGCGGGAGCAGGGACTGAACCTCGAGCATCGAGAAATCGAGGCCGTGCAGTCCCAGCTCCGCCAGGCCATCGTGGTGGAGCGGAAGGAACGACTTGGGCGACCAAGCGCAGGGCACGCCGCGATAGCGGCGGTAAGGCCCATCATGGAGGATTGGCTAGAGAGGCGACACGGAAGCCTCTCGTACCGACTGACGCAGGTGATCTCCGGGAAGGGGTGCTTCGGGGACCACCTGCATCGGATCAGGAAGGAGCCAACGCCTGAGTGTCATCACTGTGACGCGAGCGAGGACTCAGGGCTGCACACGCTGGCGGACTGCCCGGCGTTTGAGGTGCCGAGGCGTGACCTCGTGGCAGCCATCGGGGTGGGAGTCCTCTCGCTCGGCAGCATGATTGCGGCAATGGGGCGGAGCGCGAGCGCGTGGGCCGCCGCCACCTCCTTCTGCGAGCATGTGATGCTCGCGAAGGAGATGGCGGAGCGCGCCCGGGAGAGGTTCAGAACCCTCCCGGCCCGCCGAGCCCGCAACATGCTCGCCTCGCGTCGCAGGCGACTCAGGCGCCGAGCGCAGGCCTGGGGGTGGCAGGTGAGGCCGCCTGTCACCCCAGCAGAAGCAGGCCGGGACGGTGGGGCGACTAGCGCCCCTCCCCCAAACCGGGGCAAGACGGGGACACCGTGGTTCCCAAATCCGAGGGGGCCATCTCGAAACCGGAGATGGCCCAGGGTCAGTCGGGGTGCGAGGGATATGCTCTATGGGCAACCTTACACCCCGGCGTCTGCAGACCCGAGACGGCGTGCGGTTTTAGTCGGTTCAAGCCCGACATAACCGCCCCCGCTGGCCGGGGGGGGGGGTATCCGAGGGGATTTCCGGACGAAAAAAAAAAAAAAAGGTACTGTATGTAATCCTCTTAAGTTTGTACCAAGAGATGGCGTGTTTCATAACCGAATTAGGTCTATTCCCGCGAGATATAATGAGCTAATGCGATTAGCATCGGTCTGCAGGATCATACTTCCCGAGGTTTTCACTGGAGAAATACAATTGTATCCACATAGAAAATAGGTACCTATAAAAAGGAATTATAATTCTTTTTATGAATTTATTATTAACACTGGGTGGTGTTAGGTTTTAAGAACAGATTATGCATCTGTGTTTTGGATTCAGAGTTTTGATGTTATACTTAATGAAAATTAACGGAATTCAAAACATTGTAGGTATACAATCCCCAAAAAGAAAGTAATTTTTTTTCTACGTGGCGTATGCTTTTGCCCACGGCATCTACAGCTATGGGGCGATAGCAGGAGACCATGTGTAGGACTCTCCCATTCGCTAGCTAAGCCCTATGCTGTGCCATACTCTGCACCTCGGGGGACCTGGAACTATACATAAATACTTCTAAGGGGACCCCCCCCCCCCCCTAGCGGGTGCCCTACATATTTAAACTCTCGATTGACCGACATCCAGGTACACATCGTAAAGGGACGTGGTGCCCTTCGCGGGTGGAGGAATGACCCGTCCCTCATACCCGCAGCCACGTTAGAGCGGCATGAGGCGCAAATACTACTAATTCCCCGACGGCTGTGACCAGCTTATCGTCTGCATAGCAGATGACTCCCAGCCCCTGGGGGAGATCACCACGAAGCACCTAGTCGTATCCAATGGTCCACAGGAGCGGTCCGAGGACCTATCCCTGTAGGACGCCGCACGAATTAATTATATAAGTAGTCTGCCACTAGCCGCCTCAGGTAATGCGTCACCCCATGACACCGGAGTGCCTTTCTTTTTTTTTCTTGTGAATATCCTCCGGGATACCCCCCGCCGGCCAGCGGGGGCGGTTATGTCGGGCTTGAACCAAGTAAAATTGCACGCCGTCTTGGGTCTTCAGACGCCGGGGTGTAAGGTTGCCCATAGGGCATTTCCCTAGCACCCTGACTGATTCTGGACTATCTCCGGTCTCGAGATGGCACCTTCGGGTTTAGGAACCATGACTCCGGAGTGCCTCCTTGATTAGTTGCATCAATAATGGCAGACTATTAAAGGCGTTGGCAATATCCAAGGACACCGCTAGCACCACGCTGCGAAAGCACAATACCTCTTCGGTTACGGCCCTCAGGTGCATTACAGCATACATCGTCGATCGCCCAGCTTTAAAACCGGACTCAGCGTCGGACAGATCGTGGCCGATTTCACCCCGTTGCTGGATGAGACAGGCAGCGAGAATCCTCTCCAGCAATTTTCCAGCAGTTTCCAATACTCAGCAGGACCGTTCACACGCCAGGCTCGCGTCGAACAGCGCCCTGAGGCGGTCATCCAAGTGGTCGAAAACCAGAGCCACGACTTTGGAAGGTATCCCTTCCGGCTTAGGGGCGGTGTTCTTTGAACGAATTCTCACCCAATAGAAAAGCCACCGCCAACGCTTTCGTCTCGGGGTTGGGAGGTCAGACGGCAGTCGCTTCCATAAAAATCCCATAAGCCAAAACTGAAGTAGGGGAAAGAGTATGCAGACCCTCGGGTCGTTACAAAGTAAAAGCCTCAGATTCAACCGAGACCGACGACGTTAAGTTGATAATGATGACAATTTTAATGGTATTGATTTATTTTTATAAGTATATATTTGTCGATGAAAGCAATTTAATAAAAATGATTAAAAGAAGTGAGTAGGTATTATTATATTTCGGGGTGCGAGGGATATGCTCTATGGGCAACCTTTCACCCCGGCGCCTGAAGACCCGAGACGGCGGGGGGGGGGGGGTTCGAAGGGGGCAAGCAAAATAAAAAAGGTATTATTATATCTGTTCACAAAAAGTTACATTAGAACACTTATACATTAATATCATCTCTTATCGGTTATGACTAAAAAACGAAATCGTACAATACTTTTGAACATCTGAATGCACAACATAAAATGAATACGCCCAAAACTTCTCGAAGAAAATTCTTTATCGAGAGATTTTATTTCCGTGAGCAAATCACAAATTCCTTGCACGTATTTCCTTATTCCATTATTAGGTTCTTTGATAAATTAACATTAATTCCTCGGAAATAAGTTTAATTCTATCCTTACCTTCAAGCGGAGGAGTTGTAAATATAAAGCAATTTGTTACCAGGTAAAAACAAGCGGATGTACACTTTTTTTTTTTTCGACTAAAACCGCACGGTGTCCTCCCCAAGTGTCCGTTGCCGGGCGCCCCGGGTAAGCCCTCGAAAGGATAAGCTCAGGGTTGCCGGCGGACTTTGGCCGACACCGCGGCCTGGTGGGGTCGGGTTTTATCCCGCTTCGGTGAGTTAGCAGGCGTGTATAGGGCACACACGACACGCCTCCACCACGGCCTGCTTCTTTAAGGACGGCGAGTCGTGGCATGTCTCTGATAAACATTTCAATTATTTTTAATATTGTTGATCTGAAGCCTCAGGAATGAGGGTCACCATTACAAATATCAATAATGCTGCATTGGTGGCCCAGCTTGACGATCTTATCAGTGGCTTTTTCACGCCCCGCTAACAGACCCGGGACTGTAGGAAGAAGGAAACACGTGTACTGGTAATGAATTCCAAGTCTTTTTGAGGCAAAAAAAGAGGAGCCGAACCGCTTGCTTCTTGATGAAACTGTTTGCATCGTATGAAGGTGACACCTCAGCCCTGCATGTGTTTTTTTCTGTATGGAAATAGAGAGGATGGGACTAATTGCAAGAGTTCATCGGAACACTCGCCTTCGTAGACGATTACTACGTTAACCCCACAAGTACGTAGTAACTATTTAGTAATCTGTGCCACAAGAGACAATTGATCTTCTATATCAAAAGAAAGTATTCAGCGTAATGTGATGTTATCAAGTAATTTTATTGTACATGCCCATTAGGGTTATGTATAAGGAAGAATGTTTCGAGATTAAGTATTATCTTGGGTTTATTTAATTACATTATACCATTAGCAAATCTTTCCGGTCAAAGTTATTGAATTATCAACGCCTGAGGCATTTGGAGACGCATCTCAACGGGTAGTCCTCTTAGGGGAATCCCGTTTTATTTATCGCTATTTCATAAATTTGTTTTATATACATTTTTTTTCGAAATTGTTTATGGCGAGACACCAGCCAGACAAACTGAATTCCCTCGTATTCAAATCAATATGTCCTAGTCATATCAGTAACGTTACGTGCTCATCAGCTATATATTATATATATATATATAAATAAAGTAAAGTTACCAATTTTGAAGAAATTCAGTAATTAGGCCTCCTTCAGCAAAACCAGTGAGGTAAGGAATTAGTTTGGGTGTCTTCAATTGCCCCAATTTTATTTGATAGCAAAACCTGTTACTTTATCATATCGGTGTTAGCTTATGGTCCAAAGGTTCCATTTGAATAAAAGGGGCTGAATTCTAATTTCAGATAATTTCATTCTGGAGAATATTAAAGTACTGAGATTTTAATAAAACTTATTATCCCCTTAAACATTTAATACTTCTAATCTATTTTGTATACCTGGATAATATCTTTATTGTATACATGGGTGGTCTCTTTATTACACCTAGGGTTTTTATTAAAAAAAGTATTCGTCGTGATGCTCGTGGCTAAGTGGTAACTGAGTAGGTGAACACATTCTAAAGTTAAGCACAAGCCAAGCCAGTCTTAGGATAGGTGACCGTTCCTCTGCCACATTGAGACTCCTCCGTGCCTCGGAGAGCACGTTAAGACGTCGGTGCCGGTTTCATGCAAACATCTATGGCAGTCGTTACGGTTAGTTGGAGCCCTAAAAAGTCCGACAACTGGTCTAACTACAGAATTTCGATATCGCCAATGGGTTGTGGAGGTCAAATAGCAGTCGCTTCACGGAAAATATCGAAATTCAGCTGCTTCGTAATTAGACTGAAAAGGCGACCCCAACTGAGTTGGGAAAAGGCTCAGATGATGATGATTTAACAGGACAATTTTTTTTAAATTAAAATTTAGTAAAATTTAATTAAAAATGTTGAAATTGTCCCCTGAAGAGCACACAAATAATTTTAAATCAATTACTTAGTCATTTATTTCAATGCAAAGATCCTTTGTAATTTTTTTAGTCTTAAGCAACTTCTGAAGGGTGTCTGTACAAGCTACAAGCGTCGGTAGTTTATTGGTTAAGGACTCGCTCTTAGTCGATTAATCGAGTGTTCCCGGATTCGAATCCTGGCCATTACACTACCGACGTGAACCCACTCCAAATAAGAGCAATTTGGCTTAGCTGGAGGGGTTAGTAAGTAATACTAGTAATTTCGGTTACTAATATTCTTTAAAAAAAATGCCAAATAATAATGATAATTGTACTGGCAGCGGTTAAGATACAGGTATTTATGTATATTTATCTAAATCTCTCTTACTTTGCGTGCCGTATCACCGAGCACAACATTTTGCATCAAGCCCTTCACCCAGCTATCAAACGCGAGTCTCTTTAGATGTTTTCGAGGGTTGAGACTGAGCCCATTCACTGAAACAGTTATAAGCAGACTGATCGTTAAATCACACCGACAATGTCATGTAACGTCGAAACATTTCAGTAGTTTCTTTTAGAAATAAAGAAAGAAAAAAAGTAAATAAAAATAATATTAAACTTTAAAAAAACAGAATTAATTTCAAACACAATTTCAAAAATCCGTTCCCGCAGGGGGAACGCACAGGTAGATTTCATGAAGCAATTAATATTATTTTATATAGAGAACTACGGACTTTAAACAGTTTAATTTTTTTTTCTCGAAAACGGTAACTTTTAGCGAAAAACTTTTCAGACATTTATTTTAGACTTAAAAATGACCTATCGATTAAAAATATTTCCGACATCAACAATGTTCACCGGTTAGAAGTTATGATTTTTTTCCCGAAAAATTTTGGTTTTTCCCCCCTCGACTTTTAGTTAAAGTTTTAATCTTATAGGTTTATAAAAAGTTGTTGGTATTCATGTATACTATGGGATAAAATTAGAACGGTTCGAATATCTTTCATGGAACGTGAAATTTTGAGGAAAAACTGATTTCACAAAAAGTGAGGCCCTACCGTCCCCTTAGGCCGGATTCCACCAATTCACGAACTTAAACTAAGTATACACCCAAGCAATTTTTGACCGCAGTTTGAAAGCGATCGGGGCAAAAATGCGACCGTGAGAGTGCCGCAAATTTTGGGAAGTGGAACCATACATATATATATATATATATATATATAAACTTTTTGACCAGTGGTCATTTCGGACTCAGGGGGTCATAACTAGACCTCCTATGAAGATTTTTTTTTTAAACTCGACAGTAGTCAAGAAACCAATAGGTAGATCGATTTCATCGAAATCTACCTAAAAACGATGGCGCCTATACCATGCATGCCACAACTATACACAACTTTTATTATAAGAGATTTTCCCACGGGCGCATTTTAATTTCACATCCTTCGAAAACACTGTATGACAATGAGTGCTTTGGACCCAAATCCTGCGAGTCAGACAGCAGTAGCTTACGTAAATAGTCAAGGTCGAAAATCATTTATTCTGTATATACCATTAAAGCGGGAATCACCTACAAAACGACAAAATAAAACAAGACTAATCTTTAACACTCAGACTATTTGCACCGGTTCGAAACACGGCACCGTCCTAAGAAGACTCCGGCAAGAAACTCAAAGGGATTCAGCAGACTCAGCCGCTATCAAATTCATGTGGTTTAGAAAAAAATCCCATGTTAAACTAATGAACATTGAATACCTACCTAAAACGTGAGCATCCAATTTAGTTAAACCTATTAGATTGCTAATAACAGAATCGGTACTAGTAGTGTTGGTGTTGGCATCCGACCCTCAGGGAAGTGTGCAAGTCTGCCACCTAAGTTGTATAAAAAAATAAGTATTCTATCTACACATAGCTAGATTCCTACACTAACTTAGTTCATCCAAAAAAAATCTATATATACCTATAGTTTCTGAAGTGTTCACAGTTGACCGTGTCTCACGATCCAACACTGTGCCAGCTAATTTAGCAGATCATTGAACAAATTTTCATTTGCGAGAAACTGATTTTTCGCGCATCATTGGTCTCGGGCCGTTGTTGATAACAAGTGAGACGCTTGTTAAATCGCACTTAGCGCTTGTAAATGTAGATTATATAACAAGTTTTTTCACAGATGCCTACTTATAGATCAGCGGGTGTACAGAGCACCATCCTTAAGGCCCAAACTGCAACCTGCAAGAAAGGGTGCACCTACAATGGACGAGGCTCTGGCTTAGGTTTTCCTCTCAGGGTTTGGAGCTGACATAGGTACCAATAGAAAACAATAAGCGGACCTCAGGCTCCAAAGTACAAACTTTGGATGCAACTGGGAAATCTCCATGAGGATGACGATGATTGATGATGACGATTGATGATCTACTTACTCACAGAGCAAATTCTGAATACGTACCTATTATTTGATTTGGTCATAGCAATGGTACATTTATTGGACCCGGTAGGTAGAACTGTAATTAGTTCTGTGCCTTTTATACACATCAGAAAAAAGCGGCCAAGTGCGAGTCGGAGCAAGTAACATAATAATGTTTTTTTTTTAATTTTTATCAGTATTTGAGTTGATTGAATGAAATCAATTGCGGTTTACGATTTATGACGTAAAAAAAAATACTTATTAGATCTCGTTCAAACTAATTTTCGGTGGAAGTTTACATTGTAATGTACATCATATATTTTTTTATTTTTTTTAGTTTTATCATTCTCTTAGGGGGGGGGGGGGAGGACACATATTTTACCACTTTGAAAGTGTCTCTCGCGCAAACTATTCAGTTTAGAAAAAAATGCTATTAGAAACCTCAATATCATTTTTGAAAACCTATCCATACCCACACGTATGGGTTTTATGAAGAAATAATTTTGAGTTTCAGTTCTAAGTAAGTTCTAGGAATCCCCAAAATGTATTGTTTTTTTTTCTATTTTTGTGTGAAAATCTTCATGCGGTTCACAGAATACATCTACTTACCAAGTTTCAACAGCATAGTTCTTATAGTTTCGGAAAAAAGTGGCATACGGACGGACAGACAGACAGACATGACGAATCTATAAGGGTTCCGTTTTTTGCCATTTGGCAACGGAACCCTAAAAAAGCGGCCAAGTGCGAGTCGGACTCGCCCACCCTTAGGGTTCCGTTCCGTTGTTTTTTTTAAAAATTTTATATTTGATTTGATTGAATGAAAGGTAAATTGCGGTTTACGATTTATGACGTATTAAAAAAAACTACTTACTAGATCTCGCTCAAACCAATTTTCGGTGGCAGTTTACATGGTAATGTAGGTACATAGTATATTTTTTTTTAGCTTTATCATTCTCTTATTTTAGAAGTTACAGGGGGGGGGGACATACATTTTACCACTTTGGAAGTGTCTCTCGCGCAAACTATTCAGTCTAGAAAGAAGTTATAATAGAAACCTCAATATTATTTTTGAACACCTATCCATAGATACCACACACGTATGGGTTAGATGAAAAAAAAATTGTTGAGTTTCAGTTCTAAGTATGGGGACCCCTAAAATTTATTGCCTTTTTTCTATTTTTGTATGAAAATCTTAATGCCGTTCACAGAATACATCTGCTTACCAAGTTTCAACAGCATAGTTTTTATAGTTTCGGAAAAAAGTGGCTGTGACATACGGACAGACAGACAGACAGACATGACGAATCTATAAGGGTTCCGTTTTTTGCCATTTGGCAACGGAACCCTAAGAACAGGAGCCGGTTCAACGTTTTCCGGAAAATGCTCTAATTTAACGAAATTTCGGACCAGCTTATTAATGATAAACAATTGTAGATACTTAATCAGTAAGTCACATGTTTAGATAGACATAAAAATGAAATAACACTTATTTTCAGATCATAAGGAGCAAACTAGTTGGGATTAGGATTGGCTCTGTAGGACTACAATCAAGTCCAACTTAAAATGGTCTGTTATCTCTGAAAATATTGATGACGATGATGAAACTTCGCTCAATATTAACTAACTACGTACATCAAGAACCTAATATTCAGTAAGAGAATTCTATTTATCATTCTATTTAGGTGCAACCGAATTAGTAATAAACACGTTCAGAAGTTCAAAACTTCAACCTTGCCAGAAACTATTAACGGCCAGTCTCAATAATCTACCTACAGTTAAAGGTAGATAGCTATCCCAGATAAACAGTCAACATTAATCTCTCTGTAACTGCGGTTTCAATATTATCGAAGTCATTTTCTGTTTATCTTTGTTTATTGAAACAGAAAAAATCCTCGATAGATACAAATGGTAGCTATTTTAACTGCTGGTAAAAGATAGATGAATGATTGAAACCGGCCGTAAGTAAGTCGTAAACTCGAGTTTGATTTGCATGCCAATAGTGAATAAACTGTCAGGATCAGTGCATACAAAACCGTTCTAAATATATAAGGCGGTAGAGTCGAAAATTAATTTAAGTGTAGCTATTCAGTGAGTCATTTAGTGCAGTTACAACTATCAACCTGTTGGCTATAAAAGTAATGCCTTAACTAGGATACAAAGCATTTGAATATTTCGAATGTTATTTAAACTGATGATGACGTTTTGAACACTTGTGCAACCACTGGCACTTGAACTGTTACATGAGGTAACAGTTTAAGTAAATTTTATAAAGGGAAGAATACCATTAAATATACTTAAACTAATTAAAAATTATGTTTATGGTGATGGATATTTGATTTTTATAGCATGATTTCATGGTTTATCACCATGGGGACCACGCCCATCCAACGGGTAAATATCATCCTATTATTTCTTTCTTTTGCATTTTCCTCTTACCATTCACCATTTTCCTTAAATTTTGGTTTTCAATTACAATTTTCTTCTCTTCTTTCGTTCCCTTGCCCTCTGCTTCCTCATTTGGGTGTTGCAAGCTGCTTAGCACCCGGTGGACTACTTGTTTGCTACCTTTTTTTTTCGTGTGGAAATCCCCTCGGATACCCCCCGGCCGGCACATAACCGCCCCCGCCGGCCAGCGGGGCGGTTATGTTGGGCTTGAACCGACTAAAACCGCACGCCGTCTCGAGTCTTCAGACGTCGGGCTGTAAGGTTGCCCATAAAGCATATCCCTTGCACCCCGACGGACCCTGGGCCATCTCTGGTTTCGAGATTGCCCTCTCGGGTTTGGGAACCACGGTGTCCCCATCTTGGGGCAAGACGAGGACACCGTGGGGGGTTTGTGGGAGGGGCGCTAGTCGCCCCGCTGTCCCTGCCCGCTTCTGCTGGGGTAACAAGCGGCCTCAACTGCCACCCCCAGGCTTGCGCTCATGGAGGACGGAGGTCGCTAAGCGACCACCGTCGCCTTAGTCGCCTGCGACGCGCCGCAAGCATGTCGCGGGCTCGGCGGGCCAGGTGAGTTCTCAATCTCTCCCGGGTGCAATCCGCCATCTCCTTCTCGAGCATTACTTGCTCGCAGAACGAGGCGGCGGCGGCGGCGGCGGCGGCTCAAGCGCTCGCGCTCCGCGCCATTACCGCAATCATGCTACCGAGCAAGAGGACTCTCCCACCCCGATGGTTGCCACGAGGTCACGTCTCGGCACCTCCCACACCGGGCGGTCCGCCACGCTGGGCTGGCAGCCCCGAGTCCTCGCTCTACTTGTTTGTTACCTCCCTTAAATAAAGTTAGAAAGCCAGCACCTCATCATTATCGTATGCCTTAGGGCAAAATACCTAACGTTCCAAGTTAATATTTTTTATAAACCATTAAAATTCTATCTCCATTTATTCGGTTACGTATTATTATAATCACACTTATTTTAACTATTTTAAAGATAACTACGGTCATAAGACATTGTTTAAAATACTTAAGATCGTTTCACACATTTTTGTAATAACGAATGGACGAAATATATAAAGATCAACTAGATACAACAACTGTAGATTTGTCAGTGGTTAATATTTGTGGCCTAAATTAGTAAGTTAAGAAACACATAAAAAATATTTACATATTAATAAGTCATCAAGTTGATGAACGCCAACCCAACACGGTCAAGTGATTCAAATTTAGATTAGAATAGAGTGGAAGGGACTGGACTGGAGCAGAGCGGAGGGGAGTGAAGAGGAGTCACCAAAACAGTGTGTCCCGACGCGGATAGAGTGGGTTAGGTTAGGTTAGTGAAGAGGAGTCACCAAAACAGTGTGTCCCGATGCGGATAGATTGGGTTAGGTTAGGTTAAAACATTGACGATTAACGCGCGAAGGCGAGCCAGCGAAGTGAACGCGCCGCGGCAGCCGCCACTCAGCGCCAGATCCCCTCTATTGTTGGCGAATGGCCACTATTCTAACCTAAGCTAACTCTGCTTAGTCATTAGTAGTAAATAATATCGGATGGTTATATATTATAATATCTAAACGTACCATAACAAATTTCGAGATTATCATACCTGTTCAGTGCGTGAACTGAGCGAGCGCAGTAATAAAAAAATTAACAGCTCTACTACCAGTCTCCTTTAACCCAGAGACAAGGGTGAGGAGTGAGACCACGAGCAGGTAGTATTCAAGCCGTAGCCCCACCACTCACTTTCACGCAATCACTACTTCGTTCCGAAGTGTGATCTAAAGCGCGGCAGTGGAAACGCAATTAAAACTTAAACTTAATATCTAACTAAAATAAAGTGTCTAATGATCCGGATCTACACCAATGTGCAGTCAACAAACGGTACAAAATCATTAATCAAACACAGGAAGTCGGTACGGATATAAAAAGTAGAGCACTTAAAATGTTAGGCTTTGTACTGCGGATCACGAGGGATTTTAAGCGTGTATCCACACTGTTGCTTTTGTATAAGACTCTTTTCAGACCCATACTTGAGTATGGTTCCACAGTGTGGAATCCTCAATACAATATATATATTAACCAATTATAAAGTATTCAAAACAAAGTTAATAAGCATATTGCTTGGAGAAACTTATGCTTGGAGAAAATACCTGACTTACCATCTTTAGAGACACGTAGAAATGAGAGAGATTTACTTTTCCTGTACAAAATAGTGAGAAACCATGTGGACTCTACTTATCTTTTAAATAGAATAGGTTTAATATGTCCACGTATCAATGCTAGAAAAAGAATTTTATTTCATGTTCCCTCTGTTAGAACTAATTATGCTGAGAATTCCTTTATATATAGATCATGTCACTCATTTAATAACCTCAATCTTAGTAATAATGGAGCCATTGATATTTTTGAACTTTCCCTACCAAAATTTAAAAACTTGATTCATGACTGTCTGGTCCCTACAGTCAACTGAGTAAGTGCTTGTTTGTGCAATGTAATGTAAATATATATTTATATATATATATATATTTATTTATCTTTTAGGCGCTATGTATGTATACTTAAGAGTGGAAACTGTTTTGGTTTAAGTATAATTTATAAGCATAATAAGACCGTACATTGTAACTGTTTGTTTCCCAAATAAAATAAAATAAAAAACAAAAAACACCGCAATTTTATAAAAACTGGTTAACCGACAAACCCTCAAAACGGTCAAAAGGCATTCGAGGAACCGCCCCGAACTTAGAACAAATCAAACAAAAGTAATATCAAAACTTCTCGGGAAGTTGAGTTCCCGTAACCGGGAACCGGTTAGTTCGATCAGAATCGACCACCAAAAAATTACCCGGAAATCCCGAGAAATATTGAACTATAAAATTAGCTATTTTAAATGCTCGGATACAAACCAATCAAATTATACATTACTTTCAATTTTATAGCAGGTAAACACCGATAAATATATATTCAGACCTCCCGGCGCGGCGGGTCCAATCAAACACATGAATAGACAACAAATCAAATTAAACAGATTTTTAGCACGTACTTGTTTCAATAATCAAATTAAGCCGCAATTGACACCCGATCGAAATTGACCAGGAAATATTTTAATTACAATAATAATTTCAACTTTTAAAGTGGAAAATAGTCAGATTCAATTGCACCAAAAGGCAAAATAGTAATGAGAAATTAACAATCAAAAATGGCGAACTCTAACCGCGTGTTAAGTTTCAAATTGCAAACCAAAATTAAACCAATCCGTTATTTATTATCAACAATACATAAAATCTATTAAGAGATGGGTCACTGACCTTCAATGGACCGGGATTCAGTCGGGAAAGTAGCAAAGATTGGAAAGTGTGCCTATTTAGTGTATCTAACTATATGTGACATGAATGTACGTGTAATTGAATATACAATAAACTAATTATGCAATAAAATAAAATGTGAGATTTACTTCCCATAGAATGTGGGTTCCACCGCAGCAATGTTCCAAGTCCAACGAACGCGATGGGCGTATTCACTTTATTTAACAAAGAGATAACTAGCTCGAAAATTAATTTTCACCAATTAATCAACATTCAACAAACAAAATCACAATAATGCTCCCTCGAAGCGCGTGGCAAGGACAACCCAAAAAAGCGCGAGCCCAGGGTCTACCAACGAGCTAACGAGCCTGACTCTACTAAAACCTCACGAGCACATGGTCCACCAACAAGCTAACGAGCTCGGGCCCTCACAAAGCGACGCCGCGCTCAACTCAGCGCTCAACTCGCGTCATAGTTCACGTACAATAATGCGCGGCTACGTAAAGAAAACATATGATTGATGTTGGTCCTATCAATACGCGGTACCAGCATCAAAACATAAATAATTAACGATTAAAACTAAACAACACCTTCATGGTTATGTTCGCCATTACACACTAGAACTGACAGCATGTCAATATCCATACCCACCACTTTTAAAATGAATATAGCGCGCCGTATTAATCTTCCAATAGGTATTTCAAATATAATTGAAATAACCAATTTCTTAAAAACCATAGTTTAATCAAACTTAGGTAAATTTGACAGTAGTCGAGTCAATATGTGTTATGAACATAATATATGTGAATCAACCGTGGTTATGTAGAAAATAGAATAAGTTTAGTTATAATGATACGTAGTATTTATTCTATAGTAATAAACACATTGTGGATCGGTGGATGCAGACCGCTACCGACCGGTCGAAATGGAAGTCGATGGGGTATGTTCAGCAGTGGACTTCCTACGGCTGATATGATGATGATGATGATGATGATGACATTGTTATCCATTTGTCCGAAATTTTAATGAAATAATAAATGAACAGCTGTGCTAGCTACCAAACAATAGCTAATTGTACATAGTGCATAGTACAATTTACAGTACTTATTCTTGCTTTAGAATATCTGAGTCTAACCGACCGGAACAAATCAACAAGTAACAAAATGTTAGGTTACAAGTAATACAGGGTGGGCCAGAACGAATTGCGAATTTGAATAAATCATTTAAAAAAAACGAAGTACAATTCATATACAAATTTTTATTTCTATAAAAATAGACTTCTGGGAAATTCATTTCTTAAAAATAACGTCATCCAGGTGTGCACCATCGCGCTGCAAACATTCTTCGAATCTGAAAAAAAATTGGTAAAAACTCGCTGGCACATTGCACGGGGAATAGCAGCCATTTCTTCCCGGATATTGGTCTTCAACTGGTTAATCGTGGCTGGGTTATTGGATTAGACTCTACTTTTCAGGTATCCCCACAAAAAAAGTCCAGTGGCGTTAAATCCGAACTTCTCGCAGACCATTCAATGTCACCTCGGTGCGATATCAGTTTCCCAGCAAACATCTCGTTGACGACCGCCAAAGAGGCATTAGCTGTAAGGTATGTCGCGCCATCTTGTTGAAACCATGTCGCACGATTATAGGCTTCAAATTGTTGCAGTTGTGGAAAGAAAAAATCCCTCAACATGGCTATGTATCGGTCAGAATTTACAGTGACAGATTGGCCTTGTCGATTTTCGAAGAAGTAGGGTCCGGTAATTCTGTGCGCTGACATGGCCGCCCAAACGGTTACTTTCGGCGAATGCAGAGGCTTTTGATGTTTTGCACGTGGGTTCTCTGCAGCCCAGTAACGGCATTCTGTTTATTCACATGCCCATTTATGTGAAAATGGGCTTCGTCGGAGAACAGAATATTGTTGAAACTCGGAAAGCCTTCCAACATTGTTTCAACAAAAGCTCGTCGTTAAATTGGATCATTTGGCTGTAATTCCTGCACAATTTGAATGTTATACAGGTGCAATTTCAGATCTTTCAACAAAATGCGACGCAAAGATGTTCTGGATACCACAAGTTCGGCTTAACGTTTTCGAGTCGATAGAGCAGGATTACGTTGAACTGATGCGGTAACTTAATAACAATAATAACAATTGTGTCTTCCGTTCTTGTTGACCTTGGGCGTCCCGCAGGCTTCTGTTTGAGAGTCGAACAAGTAGCTTCGAACTTTCTGACCCACGATCGAATCACACTTTCCTTCGGATACTGATTTAGGTCATGTAATCCAAACTCACGACGAAATAAACGCCGAACAATAACGCACGAATCGCGATTTTTGTAATAATGTTTAACGCAGAATGCACGTTGCGCTCCGGTGAAGTGATCCATCGCGAGTAAATTTCCGAGAACCGAGCTACTTAACCCCACCACCCGCGCATTCCCCTCTCTAAAGCTTCAAACGCCAGAGTGTTTTTAAAATCGTACGCCTTTCTGGCCCACCCTGTAGCTTAATTTTGCAATTAATTTAAATCCTGTTCCCGTGAGAACTTTGACTTTTGTATATAAATGCAACAATCTGCTAAAATTTCAAGTCCTGTCCCAAACATACTGATGCTGTATGACCTAATACAGGATGAAAACGCCAAGTGTGTCCAGACGAATATTTACTCAATTTTAAAGATATTGTAAAACTGTAAACTTAAAAGTGCCATAATAAATTTACGGGAGCCGCAAAAGTACAATTTGACTCAGATAAAAATTTCTTGCGTATTTTATTTTTTAAGAAAACGAAGCAAACAATATTCTTCTTGTGTACAGGTTGTTGGCAGTTTTTAAATTAAGAATAAATTTCAATTTAAAAACCAATTACCCGTGTAATGAATAATATTATGAAACAGGTTTCCTGTAACAAGCAAAATTCAATGTTTTGAAGAAGTAGTTACCTATCGGTAGAACCAATTAGTGAGTATTTAAAATTTTCCTGTAAAATTTAAATCGGATAAAGAATGAGACATCAATCCGAAAAAATCGCTTTCATAGTCTTCTACCAACTACACCCAGGCTATCCAGGACAGAGGTCTTGCTATGACGTGTTGAAGACTTGCTGTGAGAAAGACATAGAGTGCATAGCCCCATCACTCTTTCTCGTACGGAACACGGACGCTTTAACACGTTATGTTTAGCCCTCATCTAGATCAGTTGGCACCTATAAAAGTGTTTATAGTCGGTTCAAGTTTCACCCTGGATGTTGACTTTTTCTGATTTGAATATATAAAAGTAATATTGTTCAGTAAAGTAAGGGACATGGTAACCAATACCTAAAACTAACCATCCAATACATCGTCTTATTGATCGGTCAGTAGCATTTTTTCATTAAGCAACAGAGAGTTAATATCAATTCTTATTTGCTCTCTGCCTCGTTCCTCTGTCTACTACAAATAGTCAACCAGTGGCCTAATTAAACCATAGTTCAATACAAAGCTGTTGTATTAGCGCTAAGATATTTACAGATGTAAGCCTCTTTATTTATTATTTAAACGATTGTAAATTCTCACATATTGTAAGCAATCCAGCTCAGTGGTTAATGAGGCGACCTTATGATCGAGAGCTCCTAGGTTCTAATCCTGGTCATTACACTCAACACTAGGGTCCGACGTGGATCCACTTCAAATACAAGCAATTTAGCTTAGCTGGAAGGGTTAACAGGAAAACTAGAAAGTACCTTCCCTTTAAAAAAAAATAAGGTCCCACTAAATAGTGACTTGTTTATAATTTTCACCACAGAACAAGCCTAAAAGTTAATGGCAATTATATATATTAACATCTTCACACCATTGTGACACACACAACTTCACACCTGTATCCCCGAAGGGGTAGGCAGAGGTGTATTATACACCCACGATTCGCCAGTAATATTGAGGTCCCAATGTAATAGGGGGCGAGCCTATTGCAACTAACCGGGCACATTATTAAGCGAGTGATAAGTAATATTTATTAATGCACACATAACTACAAAAAGTCAGAGGTGTGTGCCCGAGGCGACTGGGGATCGAACTCGAGACCTCGTCTCAGCAGTCCGTTACGTACGCCACTGGGCTATAGCCGCTTTTTTGTGACATGTGACACATAAGTGATATCTTGATTAAACAGGTTACATACGCCGTTGTAACGGTATCGAAAGTCACTCATAAACTAATGAAATACAAAAACTAGTAGTAATATTAGTCATAAATACAAAGAAAGTAGATTCCGATAAGAATTTTCAAACAATAAAGAAATATTAATTAGTTGATATTGTCGGAAGTTTACGCGAATGTTACACATTGAAATAAAACTATTTTTAATTTTATTTTTAATTTCATTCTGCGTAAATAGTATCACCAACAATCAACGTGGTTCACGTACTTTGAGATAACTTTCACTTCAAACTACAAGACAACAACCATCTTTAGTCTCCACGTGACCATGGGTGCTGAAAAGCAACCGAAACGTCGGGATCAATGTAAAATATAAAATAACATCAAATAAACCGCGATAGAATCCGTTAAAAATAGTTTTATTTCAAAATATTAATTAGTTTAACAGAAACATGTTTCTAAGGTAAGTGCGTCAATACTGCACGCCACTAATTAATCTATTTTATGTGGCTGGTTCAATGATTACTGTTATTTTATGAAATGCCTATACGACAATCATCCGCAAGCACCAAGGTTAAACCTGTTTATACACACACGTTACGCTTAAAGACCGAAAACGCTCATGGAGAAAAAAAAACAGCTCACAACGCGTTGTTGTTACTGTAAAATGGCCACATTTTTTATTATGAAAATTATCTCATTGAAACACTCGCTATGGTAATCACCAAAAGACCATATAGCGACATTCGTGTCGTGGCTGTCATGTCATCCATGTGTAACCATATGTCACGTACGACCACAATGGATTGTGGCATTGAAGAAGGCATTGAAAAAGCCATCACGCGTATGGAACCATATTTGATTAGCACGCATTGGACTCATCATGCTCCTTTCTGTTTACATCCGAGACTTGGATCGGGATCAACCTCAGAGTCCAGGGTCTGCTTTTCGGCTCGTTTGTCTCCACTTCGCACAAACTTCGCAAAAACCACAACATTTTTACAACTGTTCGTATATTATTAACATATTCATTACCTATCTCTTTTCAAGCAATTTCATACAGTATCTACCTAAAAAAAGATGGTACGATGGTCATAGTTGTACTACTGATACAACCAAAGACAGGGACTGAGTTATGGATTTTCTGCTGACAAATGAGTGTAACAAGCACATTGTCTCTACTTATAAGTAATATGAAATACTAACTCGTAGTATCATCTCTCGTGCCACAAGCGTTTATAGGCATCGCTAGCCGCTTAACATCAGGGAACCATAGTTTGAAAAAGAATGCAATCCTGCCCCCTTATTCGGGTTTACCAACCGTTACGTAACTACTCGCGTTCGTATTACGTTTACACAAATTTACGTTGGTTTACTATTATGCCAATTTTTCTTCTATGGCATCGAATTGGAATCCACCGATTACTCTCGTTACAACTGTGATTAGAACTCTTTGTCAAACAGAATAATGTCCCTGAACGATTTAAAGCCAGGCAATTTTTTATGACTAATTCGTATGTACGGATTTTGTAAGTACCATCAGAATACTTGTTACTTGAATAGAGATAAACTGAAATTATATTTCATGTTAGACGAAAGCCTGGCCCTATTTGTTATTGTGCTTCTTGTCAGTATGAGAGAAACAAGGCCTTGTTCCTCTCTTCGTGTTGCTGTTTCATAATCCCGCGGGAAGCGCGCGTTGTACTAGGAGATTAATATTTAATTGTTCATTGTTCTGCTGTTCTATGTTTGGTGAGGGGCTTAGATGTGAACGTTATAGTTTGGAGCATGATAATTTTCATCGTAACTTATCATTAATCGCAAGAAATCATTTAATAACAAGTATGGTTTAGCTTCTTGTGAGGTTTTAAAATTTTAAAAGGAAACATGGTTTGGTGTCCAGGGCCCACCAAGATGTTTGATGAAAAAGCTTTGGATTGCAACCGAAATTACCGCATGGATGAAGAAGAAGAATGTAATTATTTATTTTAGTCTTAATTGTACTACTATCACTTAAGTGGATAGGTATCATGTTCGTTACGCACCTGTAGGTACTGCACCAATTCGACGTGGAGTGTACAAACTCACTTAGAGGGGCTCGTGGTTAAGTGGCAGTTAAGCTAGACTGAAACCGAGCCTGAACCGAAACTTTTCCCAACCGAATTAAGAAAAGGCTTGAAGGATTATGAGTACTGTGAGTGTGAAAAGTGAAGTGTTAGGCGTAAGGCATTATCGACACAGTCGTTCGTATCGACATGATTTTTTTTTTTTTTTTTTTTTTTTTACGTGCGGAAATCCCTTCGGATACCCCCCCGCTGGCCAGCGGGGGTGGTTATGTCGTGTCTCGACTAAAACCGCACGGTGTCCTCCCCAAGTGTCCGTTGCCGGGCACCCCGGGTAAGCCCTCGAAAGGATAACCCCAGGGTTGCCGGCGGACTTTGGCCGCCACCGCGGCCTCGCCTGGTGGGGTCGGGTTTTATCCCGCTTCGGTGAGTTGGCAGGCGTGTGTAGGGGCACACACGACACGCCTCCGCCACGGCCTGCTTCTGTAAGGACGGCGAGTCGGCCAACTGCCGTCCTCAGGCCCCGATCATGGAGGTCGGTAGTCCCGGGCGTAGATGAGTCTGCGGCGTCCTCGCCGCAGACTGCGAAACTCGGGGGGCAGGGTTCTCTCCCGCTCCCTCTCCGC
The DNA here is from genome assembly GCA_946251805.1 of Cybosia mesomella. Classification (NCBI taxonomy): domain Eukaryota; kingdom Metazoa; phylum Arthropoda; class Insecta; order Lepidoptera; family Erebidae; genus Cybosia; species Cybosia mesomella. The sequence continues at coordinate 10,865,928 of OX276392.1, forward strand.
CGTCTCTTTCGCGCGCATTACCTGCTCGCAGAAAGAGGCGGCGGCGTGCCACTTGCTCCCGTCGGAGACCACGGCCCTCACCATGGTCTCCAACGAGAGAACGTCCACGCCCAGGACCGCAACGAGATCCCGGCGTTGACTCGCCCACGCAGGGCACTCCACCAACGTGTGGAGCGCCGTGTCTTCGCCAGGATCCTCGCAGTGCTGGCACTGCGGCGTTGTCTCCCGGTGGATGCGCCACAGATACTTACCGAAACACCCGTGTCCGGTAACCATCTGGCACATCCGGTAGGAGAGGTCCCCATGGTCCCTCTCCAACCACTCCTTCATGATCGGTCTCACCGCCGCAATGGTGGATTCCCCCCACCTTGGGTGCTCAAGTCGCACCCTCCATGTCTCCATGAGTTCCCGGTGGAGCTGGGACCGCTGAGCCCTGATTTCTCGGGGCTCCGGCCTATGGCCCCGCTCCAGCGCCTCCTTGCGCCACTGGTACAGCAGCGCAAGGGCTCTCGCTTCCAGGTCCCATGGAGGGGTCCCGGCTAGGAGACATGCCGCCTCGACGGACATCGTGCGATACCCCCTGATGACTCTGACGGCCATCGCTTTTAACGGGCTGTTTAATACAGCCACGTTGCGGGCCGCCAGAGTCTCCGCCCATACGGGGGCCCCGTATAGGGCCATGCTTCGCACGATCCCCAGGTACAGTCTCCTAGTGGGGGCGTTGGGTCCCTTAACGTTGGGCATCAGCCGCGATAGTGCGACCGCAGCCCCCCTCAGTTTCGGGACCAGACTTCGGAGATGAGGTCCGAAGTCCCATCGGCTATCGAGTACGAGCCCAAGGTACTTCATCGTGGGCTCGATGCCGATGCTCACGCCCCCTACGGTTATGCTGGTTCCCGCAGGTGGCCCCCTCCGAGGCCAGTGAAAACACATAGCCTCGGATTTGTGGAGAGCCACCTCGAGTCCCAGCCGCCGTATTCGACCCACGACTTGAGCAACCCCTGCCGTGGCCTTCATTGCCGCGCTTCGGTACGTTGCTCCCCGCGCCATAACGAGGGTGTCGTCAGCATAGCAGACTATGCTGACACCCTCGAGCAACGTACCGCGCAGCACCCAGTCGTATCCGATGTTCCACAGGAGTGGCCCTAGAACCGACCCCTGCGGAACACCGCACGACACTTCTCGCCGCCCTGGCCCTAGCCAGCTCGGGTAAACTATGACCCTCTCGGATAGGTATGCCTCGACAATGCGGCGGAGGTAAGGAGGCACTCCGTGATACGCGAGCGCCTCCCTAACGCAGCTCCAGGGTAGGGTATTGAAGGCGTTGGCGATGTCAAGAGACACCGCCACCACCACCCCACCCCGCGAGACTACTTCCTCCGCCAGGCGCCTAACGCGCATGATCGCTTCCACGGTGGAACGCCCCCGGCGGAAACCGAATTGGTTGTCCGCCAGATCTGGCCCCACGTTCGTGAGATGCTCGACGAGGCGCTCTGCAATAATCCGCTCAAAGAGCTTGCACACCTCGTCGAGCAACACGATCGGCCGGTAACCGGATGGCTGATCCGCCGGCCGCCCCGCCTTCCGGATAAGGACCAGTTTCCCCGTCCTCCACGCCTTTGGAAACTGGCCCCTTTCGAGGCATGCGCTAAAGAGCGCCACCAGTCGAGGCCCTAGTTCCTCAAGGGCCAGGACCCATGCTCGGCCTGGAATGCCGTCGGGTCCGGGGGCAGTGCATTTCCGGGCTTTAAGCCGGAGCACTGCTACCCCCAGTTCACTCTCCCTGACTTCGGGCACATCGCTCTCGCTATTATCAGCGTCAGGCGCCTGAGGCGGAGCCATACGCGGAGGAACATGCTCCTCCGCTCTCGCTGGGAACAAGGAGCCCAGTATCCCCTCCAGCCGCTCCGGCTGGAGGCTCTGGGTCAGTAGGGGCGCCCTTGGGCGAATCTTGCCCCTGACCGCAAGGTAAGGGCGCCCCATGGGTTCTGCTCCAGAGACTCCAGCAGCTCTTCGCGGGCCCGCCGTTTGGCCTGCTTAATGGCTACCTGGAGGGTCCTCTTGGCCCCCTTGTACGCCTCATATAGCTCCGCCTCTCGGGCTGCCGCATCGTCTGGGCGGCGACGCCTCCGGCGAAACCTGGTGTACTGGCGGCGAGCGGTCACGCACGCTGCTCGCAGCTGTGCGATCTCCGTTGACCACCAGTACACCTGTTTCTTTGCCGGGCCGGGCTTAACCCTAGGCATCGCCGCATCGCAGATATGCGACATGGCTCTCCTGAACCATTCGGCCTCTGCGTCGACATCGGCAGGCCTGGCCGGTGACGGAATCCAGGCCTGCACAATGGATGCCTCCAGGAGAGCCTCCCGATCCAGGCGTCTAAGCGCCCAACGTGGATCCGGGGGGTTCGCTATAGTCGGCGGTAGGTTAGGTGGAGGGGAGACGTTGAACCGAATGTACCTGTGGTCCGACGACGTCTCCTCCTCCTCCACCACGCGCCAACCCTGGACGCGGCGGGCGAGAGCAGGGGTCGCGAATGCAACATCCACGACCGAACTGAGTCCCCGCCGCTCCCAGGTGGCGACACTCCCCCGGTTGAGGACCTCTAGGCCACGGGTGTTGGCCCAGTCCTCCAGAACTCGCCCCTTGGCATTGGTTTCCCGGGAGCCCCAAGCCAGAGACCAGGCGTTGAAGTCTCCCAGGACCAGGACAGGGCGAGGACGGCACGCAGCGAGAACGATGTCCAGTCCTGCGAGCCATAGCTCAAGCTCATACTGGTCAAGGCTTGGCGAGAAGTAGACGGCCACGACAGCCAAACCCTCATAGTCCGCCGCGACACAGCCTCTGCCCCTTGCAATGACTGCAAGGCGCGAGGTGTCCACGGCGGAACCCCCGAAGACGGTCGCTACGCCGTCCAGGTCCACCGGGCTTCCGGGGTGGACCCAGTACGGCTCAGCGACCACGACCACATTGATAGACCACTCCACGATGCTCTGGTACAGAAGATCCTGAGCACCGGTGCAGTGGTTTATGTTCACCTGCAGGATGCGGATTGGTGTGTCCATTAATGGACGTCCATATCCGCATTCCGCCGCGAATGTGGCCGCTCTTGAGCGGCACCCCCACTACCCGTTGCGGACGAACGGGGCTTTGGCCTCGAGGCGGCGCAGGTACGGCTGTCCGCCCGGTGTTCCGCCGCTTTACCCTCTGCTACGCATTTGTAGCAGCGCGGCGGAGCATCACAGGCGCTGGCCTTGTGACCGGGCTGACTGCAGCGGAAGCACCGATCCCCCACGGTGTCTCCCGCTGTGCACTGCACTCCCACATGCCCCACGGCCAGGCACCTGAAGCACCTGGTCTCGCGGGGCTGCAGGAGTTGCACCCGCGCCTTTAGGAAGCCCCCAACGAGGAGGCTCCGTTCGTCCGCAATTTTCTGCGCCGCTGCGACGGGGCAGTTGACGACTGCCGTGCCGTGACCGGTGGAGCTGAAGCGAATTTCTCCAGCTCTCACCTGATCCTGGGGGCAGCCGCCCGCCTCCACGACGGCGGAGATAACCTCATCCGTCGTGGCCGCATCATCCAGACCCGAAATGCGCAAACCTGCGCATTTGTTGGGTCTGGTGACGCGGACGGCTTCCGTGTCCAGCGACTCCCTCAGCTTGGCTGCTAGGGCATCTGCTTTGGGGCCGCTGGTGGCGCCGGAGACCTCGAGAAGGCGAGCTCCGGTGCGAGTCGTCTTGCACCGGAGCCCCCCCTCAATCTCGAGGGCCTTGAGGTCCACTGAGGCTTTCACCTGCCTCAGGACCTGGGCGTACCCCACGCCCTTCTCCACACCCTCCGTCGTCACCGTCAGGACGACGGCTGTGGAGCGTGGGGCGCGGAGCCTCTTCGGCGCCTTCGCCGCAGCGGCTTTTGCCGCCTTCTTAGCCGCCTTTTTGGCGGCTTTTTTCGCCTTCTTGGCGGCTCCCGCTACCACCCAACCCTCTCCTCTGGAGGAATGTTCGGGTGCAGCGGGAGCGGTAGTTCTGGCGACGGCGGGGGTGCCGCTCCCCTTTGACTTCCCTTGTGGCGATGGGGCCACTGGGGCAGCGGTCCTTTTATTAGGACCGGGCTTCCCCCTGGCAACAGCCGCGAAAGATGCAGGCTGTGCCAGCGGAGGACGGTATGCCCGGTCCTCCAAAACACCGAGCCGCCTCTCGATGGCCGCTAGTAGCTGTACCATACTTGGCGCAGGCTCCGGCGTCGTCTTGGCTGCCGGTTTGGGCGCTGCCTTAGGCGCCGACTTTGGCGCCGACTTTGGTGCCGACTTAGGCGCCTCACCTGGCGACGCAGGAGCCCTCGGCTGGACCGCCGCCTCCTGGGCTTCTGGGGCCCTTCGGGCCTCCGGGGTTCCCCTGACCAGCTGGGTCAGGTGCTTGACCTCTTCCCGGAGGGCCCGCTGTTGCTCCCGGGAGTTGGCGAGCTCAGTTTCCAGGTTTGTCACCCGGGCCCTGAGCTTCGCCTCCTCCTCGGAGGTGCTCCTGGCGAGGAGCTCCTCCAGAGCCGTCTTGGCGACGGCCACGTTTTCCGCCACCGTTTTACGTTTTCCGGCCACGTTCTTGGCCCCCTTTAACGCCTCCGTAATACGGGCCAGGGCCGACAGGAGCTCCCTCGCCGCGGGAACGTCCTGGTCCCTGCCACTGAGTAGTGGCGGGACGTGTACTGGAGGCTTCGGCGCTCTGCTCGCCGAAGTGGCCATCTTGGCCGGCCGATCGTCCTCACTTGAGGAGGTCACCCGTTGTATGGGGCTTCTGCTCCGGTCACGGGACGTTCCACCCGGGCGTGGCCGTTTTCGACGGAGACCCTCCTCGGTCTCCATTCGGCTGGATACCGACTCATTGTCGGTACCAGCCGTCGACGCCGCGGACCCATTGTCCGCGTCGATTTCCCCACCTGCTGGAAGCGGAGTAGCGGGCCTGGGGAAGACGGCCTTAAGCGACCGCGAGTGAGACCGCGGCCTCACCTCTTCACCCTCCACTACTGCCACTCCGTCATTTTCATTGTCCTTGTTCGTGCCCTTGTCGTTGTTTTTGTTTCCGTCCGGTTTTTTGTTTATATTTTGATTGTTATCCATAACATATCCCACGAGTATGGGGGAAAGGTGGTCCATCCAGGCGGAGCCCCCTGCACCTGGATAAGCCTATATACTATGGAGGTCGGCTGGTATCCATAGGTTTTTACGACTTCGCTGTCGGGTGTTATAGACTTTTCCTTGTCGTGGGCCGGCCAATAAAGGCAAGCCCTCCGGTCGGAGAGATCACAGCGTACCCTTCTGGAGCCACCAGTCAGGTCGTTGCTGATCACCCACCGATTACGGAACGCGAGAGGATGGCTAGTCCTCTCTCACCGGCGGTGGCACAAGTGCCCGTCGGCCCCTGCGTTAGCAGTGGGCCAACCCGCCCCTGGATCCCCCAGGACCCTACGGTGGCCTCCACCACTAACATCATCGCTCGTCCTGTCTCCTCTGAAAGCAGAGGAGTACGGAGAGCGATGTGTTCCCGCCACGTTGGGTATTGGCCGACGATCAATGCCAACCCCATGAAGGGGAAGCCATTGACCGCCGCCCAGGGTGTACCGGCCGCTCCGATTCCGTTCCCCCCGGACTGCAGTGGGATCGGAATCGGAATGACACGCGAGGAGGTTACCCAACATACACCCCCGTATCGACATGATAACGTAAGATTTTGCTTTGACTATGCCTTAAGCCTTATATCTTTTCTGTATAATTCACACCTTAGGTTGGTCGTGTGCCTCTCTTGTTTGCTATGTTGGTAGTAATGTTGTCTCTGCAATTTGACTACACCCAGGATATGACTGACTATATCCTCCGTCCATGTTTATAGTTTGAAAAACAAGTTGTAAAACCGTTTTATACGTACCTACAACAAATGTGTTTACAATAACAGTGTCTATTTTCCGACAATAAGCATCAATGACAGCTGATATCATAGGTCAGTCTTTCAGTAATATTTACTAATAGTACCTATCTACCTACGAGTAAATTTGTTTGTTTATAATATTTGAACACAAAGTGTTAATTCTTATGATAAGAGAGTCGTGCACTAGCCTATGAACAATTGCAACACCTGAGGTGACACTCACGTCTAGTCACCTGCAGAGAAAAATGAATCCCGCACGAAAGGTTCCGTACCATTTTCTATACAAGCTCTCCTTAATTTATTTTACATTAATTGAATTATTTACTTTTAAAGCGAATATACAACTTAATATTCTGTGAATATTTCAAGAGTCTACTTTTTTTTTTTTTTTTTTTTTTTATCGTGCGGAAATCCCTTCGGATACCCCCCCGCCGGCCAGCGGGGGCGGCTATGTCGGGCTTGCACCGACTAAAACTAAACTAAGAGTCTACCTATTGTCGTTATTGAGATCGAGAAAAATATGGCAATAAAACACGTTTCTTGTATTGTGGAGCCCCCCTTATAAATAAAATAAATATTAAAGGGGGGCCCCTTTAATATTTATTTTATTTTTGTATCTAATATCTGTTGTGATAGCACTAACAGAAATACATCATCTGTGAAAAATTTAACTGTCTAGCTACCACGGTTCATAATATACAGCCTGAAAAGGATAACAGATGGACAGACGGACAGCGGAGCCTTATTAATAGGATAACTTTGGGTACCGATCCTAAAAATGAAATCAAATAAAATTCAAAAAACTGGGCTGCATGAAACAAAACTGAAAAGACAAAATCTTGAATTCTGTTATGCCATGCAATATTGAACTACGTTATATCCAAAAGTTTTTTGCCACAATTCTAATGCGAAACACGTAGGTAAGTTCAATGGATTTACGTAAGAATCAAACGACCCAGCCGTTTTGTTTCTAGAGTATCAGAAAGGAATAAATATATCTACATAGACTATCAAAACATGCCGCCGTGAGCCTCGACGCGTAGTCGGGTTAAATGGTTCTTCTATCTATCCTATACTGATCACTTGTTGCTTGTTTATTGCCATTACTCAGTTCTAAGGCAACAAAACTGTGTAGTTCTATAATGTATTTTGTATATTTGACTTGCACAAATGACAGGTATATTTATTTACTTACATAAAATATATATAACCTAGCCCATTTGTCATTGCACAAGCAACTTACAAAAGACACTTTACACATTCAATACATATTATTTTTATTACAAACAACATTACTTATCATGCTATTAGCTTCTAAGAAAACCATTCGAATGAAAATGTATTAGCTACGTGTCATGTTTTAGTATAAATTGTCGAAGCTAAGGAAAAGTGATCAAACACAAAAGTAGCTTAACACATTCTATTTGACAGATCACCTTAGCTCTAAATCCTTCCATAAAATAATAAACAACACATGAAACCCGATGGTAACGCTTCCTACCGGCTACAAACTACGCCATAACCTTCTCGCAAGCGCAGAAAGAACGAGAATGCACATGTTTTGTACATGGGGTACATGATAGTGGTAGAGTCAAGCAACAGTCATTTTGGCCGTTGCATGAATGGGCCGACTCGACCGGGGAAGCACCACCCTCTCACAGAATATCGACGCCAAGTGACAGTATTTGAACTGTTGCGTTCCGTTTGGTGAGTGAGAGTGCCGGAGCCCAAACTCCTTTCCCATCCCCTCCCAAAATCCTTTCCTAACCCCTCCCAAACTCCTTTCCCATCCCCTTTCCTTTACAGGGTCGGCAGCGCGAGTGTGACGCCACTGGTGCTGCACACGTCTATAGGCCGCGGTAACCGCTTCCCATCAGGTGGGCCGCGTGCTTGTCTGCCACCTTAGTGGTATAAAAAATTTAACAAAAAGAAATGGGGTGCATAACACACACACGAAAAGGGACTTGCGTTGTAGATCAATCACTTACTTAGATAAAATTGGAAAATATTCCCTATAACTGATGCTATAAATATGAGTATTGTGATTCGTTCACGGGACGGGACGAGCCCTGCTTGTTAGCTAGAAGGATACTTTTCGTCCCGAAAATGTAAATTTCAAGTATCACAGAAGCTAGTGTAGATGTTACAGCTTACATTTTGTGTTATGTCCGAACATATATGTACCGAACAACAAAATCTAAAGGCATTTATTTACGTCTACTTTCTTTGTTTTATAGCCGAAATCTTCAAAAGAATAAACAATTTCGCTTTTCGAGGTTGGATCAACTTTGTTATTTGGTCTCATATCGCATTTCGTGATTAAGTCAACTTGATATTACCATTATCCTGAATATTGTATTTCGCTTCTTACGCAAGGTTATTTTCGATCTAAGCAACCTAAGTATTTACCAATGAATCTAGAAAGAAAAGATTCATTGGAAAATACTTAGGTTGCTTCGGTTGAAGATGCTTATATAGGTTGCAGAAAATCACAACACGGAACACAGACAACAGTATGTGGGCAGTCCTACGTGTCCGTTTTTTACGTACTAACAGGCTGTTCGTTGTAATTATTTCAAAGACACTGCCTAGCTAGTACCTATCAACACTTATATAAACAGTCCGTGTATTAAAATTAGAAGAATTATAAACAAGGTCTTTTTTTTTTCTTATTCGCTTCTACAGCAAAATCATCGCAATTTCGAACAAGGAATGTCTTTTATTGGACAGGTGCATTACTTTTTGATACCATTCTGAGACATTATCTACATTTTTATTCTAACTACTTTGACATCAACTCATTGTCCAGTATATTGACAGAACAACAATAAAAATGTCGGAAATAGAACGCTTACTTTCTGAGTGAAAGCAGATACAGTTGTCAATTAGATAGATAGATAGATAAGCAAAAAGAAGCGATTCCATGACCTATTACGTACATAAATACATATATCACGACTTTTTCCCTCCGGAGTAGGCTGAGACAACAGCCCACTTTCTGCTTCGGTCCTAACACACTTCACGTGATTTCTCTACAGTCATCTACAGTCAACCTTTCATGCAAACCCGACGATTTTGAGTGATCTGCCCTTTTTTCAATATATCATTCATTTTAACAGTATAAGAGAGAGGTTGACCCCAGTCTGCCTACCCACTTACATACGTGGTATGTCTTTCATCTTAGCATACTCTTTTCAATTCTCGATTATCAATACTCAATTATTGATATTAGATCGATCACATAACCAATTAGACCGCCAACCCGAATACCCCAAATCTATTTTTATTATTACTGTTCTGTTGACCAATAAATCACGTTCAAGACATTTTTTATCTGTCTGAATGATAAATCAAAGTTTCAGCAGACTATTAAAACAGTTTTATCCATTCCAATAACATCCGGTTACCGAAAGTTTACTAAGTAACACAACGATAGAAGTTTTCTCGAATCTATAAGAAAACTTTTTACGATTTACTTATTTTCGAACTTACCCTGCGATATTTGATTAAAATAGGTACCTATATGTGTATCAATTTTTTTTTGTTGCCGGTTTCCGATGAAGTTTTTTTTTTAAATTCATATGATTATCTTTTGTATAAACTAAAGTGACTGTTTTTAATTCTTCGGATGGTTACAAAAAAAACTGTTAAGTATTCCAGCAATAATGTGATCAAAAGTTGACCACATTGATCGAACATTTCGACACATCGTAATACGCGTACAACTAGCGCAAACCTTCACTCAGTTACACAGTTACGCAACTTCTGTCCTACATTAAAATGTTTCTCGTCGCCCTTGTCTCCCAGTATCTACTAAACAACATCGTATTTGTCATAATAAAGCTGTATTTAGCTAGACCTTGCTTTAATATACTATTAAAATCGCAAACAGATTCAGAGACATGTCGCCAAAGTACACAATTATTGGGCACTTCCGAAGCTAGCGAAATTAGAAGAGGTATTTTGAATTGCCATCTTCATTCAAACATTGTATGAGCAAGATTACGATAATTGGTTGGAAAAACCGCGCACTCCGAAACTGAAACAAATCTTGTCACGATTGATGTACGAGTATGATATTTAAGATTGAATTCTAATTTAAATATCATTCATGCTAAATTTCAACCTTATCCCCAGGTTTTTAAGGTTTTGTTATGTTTTTTTAGATTCTTTTGACATGTTAAGTGATTTATTTACTTAATACTGTGATCACTACCACAAAACAATGAAAGTGAGTCACCAGAAGCCTTAGAGAAGAAGAGAAAGAGGACTGAGTTTATAAAGAAAGATTTGAGGTAAAATGAAGAGCAGGCAGAAAGGCTTCGGGGATCGTGTGGTCCATGGTCCTGTATGGGTGCCCAATATGGGCGGAGGCCCTGAGGACCAGAACTGTGCGGATGCTGCGCGCTCCGCAGCGAGTTATGGCCATCAGGGTCATCCGCGGGTACCGCACGATCTCCTTCGAGGCGGCGAGTCTCCTTGTCGGAACTCCGCCATGGGACCTGGAAGCGAGAGCCCTTTCGCAACTGTACCAGTGGCGAAAGGAGGCGCGGAAGCAGGGATGGAACCCCGAGCCTCGAGAAATGGAGGCCGTGCAATCCCAGCTCCGCCAGGCCATCGTGGTGGAGTGGAAGGAACGACTTGGGCGACCAAGCGCAGGGCACGCCGCAATAGCGGCGGTAAGGCCCATCATGGAGGATTGGCTGGAGAGGCGACACGGAAGCCTCTCGTACCGACTGACGTAGGTGATCTCCGGGAAGGGGTGCTTCGGGGACCACCTGCATCGGATCAGGAAGGAGCCAACGCCTGAGTGTCATCACTGCGACGCGAGCGAGGACTCAGGGCTGCACACGCTGGCGGACTGCCCGGCGTGGGAGGCGCCGAGGCGTGACCTCGTGGCAGCCATCGGGGTGGGAGTCCTCTCGCTCGGCAGCATGATTGCGGCAATGGTGCGGAGCGCGCCCGGGAGAGATTTAGAACTCTACCGGACCGCCGAGCCCGCAACTTGCTCACCGGGGTGACTAGCGCCCCTCCCCCAAACCGGGGCAAGACGGGGACACCGTGGTTCCCAAACCCGAGGGGGACATATCGAAACCGGAGATGGCCCAGGGTCAGTCGGGGTGTGGGCAACCTTACACCCCGGCGTCTGTAGACCCGAGACGGCGTGCGTACAAAAAAAAAAAAAAAAGGCAGAAAGGCTTGGACAATCAATAATAGTCGGACCCAAGTTGACAGGTACCGTCAACTTGGCTTACACATTAGCAACACAAAATTTCTGAGGGATGCAGATACTTTCACAGCCGGATGATTCCATATTCAAACGGGAAATCCCTTGATACGCTACTTCCGCCAGAAACCACGTGCCACGGATTATACTTGTTATAAGCGACAAATGTAAACCTAGCAGGAATGAGGTATTCCATATTCATATAGCAATCTGCTGTTTTGTACTTAGAAAGTTTGTTTAGTCGGCTTGCGGTCGCCGTATGGTTGGTTGTCACGTATTGAGTAGATTGAGCAAATACACAAACTACGCTGTGTGCAGATTTGGAATGGATTTATTTGTTCAGAGTTTATACTTCATAAGCGTCTCGGTCTTGATACTATTACCCAACAGAACAATGGTGCAGTCATATATTTAAAACTCTCAAGAGAAATGTGTGAAAGTTTTGAAAGTATTAACTTCAAAAATATTTATAAGGTCTCGGTGGAACTGAAAACATAGATAGTTTTTGAGATTGAAAATGTAAAACTGTGCTTTTTTATAGTAGAAAATATAAGGTGATTTTTTCTTGTTTTCCGTATGAAAAAAAAAAAAATACTGAAGCAATAATTCTGATAATGTCTTGTTCGATAGTGGGTACATAAGTCTCAGTCTTTTTTAGGATGTAAATATTTTAGTTTATATAATTTCATCACAAGTTAGATAAGGACAACTTAGAAAAAAGACATAAATTTATGAAAAAACATTTTACAAAGATAATAAATGTTGGGACAGTCGTAAAATATCTTATTTATACACTTTAAGAACTTCAACATGCCTTAAACTTAGTTTTTGTAATCGAAGACCCTTCCTTACTCAGGTCTAAACATGTAATTTAGAATTAAGCAGACTTTTCACTGCAGTGAAAAAATAGGAACTTTGTCGGATTGAGTCCAGTATCTTTATTTTTTGAGGACTATCATATCAATCAATTAGCCTATTAAATTCTACTACATAGGTCTCTCCCAATAGTGCACATAACATCCTATTCATCATTATCTTCGAATTAGTCTCTGAGGCTCTCACCTTGATGTCCATTCGATTGAAGATGTATTTAGTACAATATCACTGAAAACTTATCACCAAGGATTCTAATCCTTTTTTAGGAGTGTGGGTTCTTGGTTGACCTTAAATTGGTCTTCCGTGTAGGTACCCCTACATGAGACATTTCAGTTTCGAATTGCAGTTGTTCGTGGCTCCCTTCTAAACACAGAAGTCGCATTTAATATAGGCGGATTGATCCCCATATTCTTTGCTATGACACTGTCGGAAGTTTACGCGAATGTCAGACATTGAAATCGATAAACCACAGATACTCGCTAAAGAAAATCGATTCCTACCTAGGACGACCCGCGAGGCTATTGAAATTAAAAAAACATCCCAATTTTAATAAAGAAGATTGGAATGTAATAATGTAATACCAGCTTGGGACCCAGTCATTCACTTAATTAAATTCAAGAAAAGCAAAATACAATAAGACTTCGTGATACTGTGAGCGCATTCTATGTAACTAGTAACACCATCAGTTCAACAAAGTTCGGGTTACACTTCAAATTATAAGACAACCACCCACCATCTTCAGTCTCCCCGTGACCATGGCTGCTGAAAAGCAACCAAAACGTCTGGTTCAGAGTGAATATTAAATTGAATCAAATAAATCGTGATGAATCCGTTCAATTAAGTTTGATTTTTGCTATTTTAATTTTGAGTGCAACAGAAGCGATCAATATCGATGCAGGTATTTATAATTTAATTTTTAGAGGACTAAAAAGATTAACTGATTGACTTGGGGTCGACCTTTGTGCTATTTTAATTTTGGTTGGATTAATTGAATTAACCCCGAGTTACTTGCTACTTTAATTCTTGGTAGACCAGAAACGTAATCTGATCATGTTGGCCTTGAAATTTTTGATGTTTTAGTTCTTCGTGCATCAGAAACGTTAAGTGATTGACTCAGCCCTAACCCTTTTCATATGTTTATGCTGAGCCTATATCGTAAAATTGGTTATGACTTCTAAAAAATGGTTCACACAATAAAATATTTTGTACACTGCAGTGACCATACAAACAGTCAGCGACGAATATAGAAGCAGATCCTAGGTTCTTAAGTAATTAACGCTATCAGTTGGATCAAGTCGACATACTTCAATTAGAATATGTTATCTCTGTGATCTGCTTGTTGTTATTTCAAACATACTGTATGTAAGCTAATAGAATGTACGGAGAAGGGGTGTTTATTTCAGTGTTTATTATCGAACTCCTCTGAAACGGCTTGAACGATTCTTATGAATTTTTTGTATGAAATTGATAGGTCTGAGAATAGGTGGGTAAATTATTTTTATACGCCTACGTGAACCGGTTCATACTTCCACGTTTTCCTGAGAAAAGTGTCTTTACAGACAAACAGACATATGGGTAAACGAACAGACAGACAACGAAGTGATCCTATACGGATTCCATATTTTCCTTTTGAGATACAGAATGCAAAAAACCAAGATAACCACATGAGACTACATTAAAATTGGGTAAAATAAGCAGTGCGGACGTGTATGCATTTTTCGTTGAATAAGAATTTCCTACGGTCTATAGATTCATTGGGTAAAATAGGAAACGAAGCCGGTTAAAAATTATTGTTTTAATTTTAATGAATGATTTTTTAAAGTATTAAGCACTACACTTAATTTGTTATTGGTTATAGACTGGTTTATTTATTGTTTTATTCATCTAATCTCATCTTTTTCACGAATAGGTACATTTTTATGGCATCTTATCGTTAAACCACGATCTATCGATCCACCTGTACCTACGCTACATGAAAAGGAAGCCAGGGAAGTGTGATTTCATAATAGTGAATGAAAGATTGAGAAATTGATAGAAATTGAAGATATCATAGTACCGGTACAGATATACTACTTTCTGGCAGAAAGCTAAATAAGAGGTAAGCATCATTAAACGGTGCATTCACGTGCATGAATTTCCAAAATTTCACATTCTCAACCAGAACTATTATTTTTTAGCTACTATACCTAGGCAAGGACGCCACAGACTCCATGATCGGGGCCTGAGGACGGTAGTCGGCCGACTCGCCGGCCTTACAGAAGCAAGCTAAGACGGAGGCGTGCCGTGTGTCCTACACACGCCTGCCAACTCGTCGACGCCGTCGACGCGTAATCAAACCCGACCCCGAGGCGAGGCCGCGATGACGGTCGAAGCCCAGCGGGATCCCTGGGATTATCCTTTCGAGGGCGTACCCGGGGTGCCCGGCAATGTTCGTTGCAGTTCTTGGCAAGGACAACGTATCGTTTTAGTCGGTTCGATTCCAACATATCCACGTCATCGCTGGCACCTGTGGGGTGAAGCCCGTAGGGGTTTCCACAAGTAAAAAATAAAAAAACTAGGTAAAGTAATCAAGGGGAGCAGAACTTCACCCACTGAATTGTATCTGGAAATAGTTGAACTTAGGCGGCAGACAAGCACTACTACTGTTGTGTATTATTCATTCGTAACTACAATCACTTTAATACAAATAATAAATCGTTCTTTTTAAAACTACTTCTCTTGGACTTTAGAGTAAAAGAGTGAAGAACATATATCGTACAAATTGGTGATATGCTGAAAAAGGACAGGCCAGCACAATACTTCCTCTATGAGCGTTTCCACTTTATATTTGGGTCAACCTACACCGAATATATAATATTTAAATGGGATCCAAAAATACTTACGTAGTCTTTATTTAAACTCACCTGTGCGTGATGTTAATAGGGTCAAGTTTCCCACACGGTTCATTTTGGGCCGCTCATTCTCAATTTGAATATTCATTCAAATTCAAGTAGCTGCAGGGGTTAATGCGAATACTAGTAATTTCGGTTACCTCTTTTATTTTTCGTCAGGAAACTTTTTTTTGATTTTTCGGTTAACTCTTATAAATTAAATTTAGCTTAGTTATGAGTTAGTTATATACTTCTTAAAGAATATTTTAACAAGTTTAGAACTACTAAACTTCACTAGATACATAGATTTAGAGAATACCAGTCGTTAGTCTTAGCGTGTCACCTCACTGGTCCAGTAGGTACACAAGCATTATTTAGAACTCTCCCGGTCCGCCGAGAACGCAACATGCTCGCAGGCACGCAGGCGACTCAGGCGCCGGAGGTCGCTTAACGACCTCCGTCCACCATGAGCGCAGGCCTGGGGGTGAGAGGTGTGGCCGCCTGTCACCTTAGCAGAAGCAGGCCGGGATGGCGGTGGGGCGACTAGCACCTCTCCCCCAAACCGGGGCAGGACGGGGACACCGTGGTTCTCAAACCCGAGGGGGCCATCTCGTAACCGGAGATGGCTCAGGGTCAGTCGGGGTGCGAGGGATATGCTCTATGAGCAACCTTACACCCCGGCGTCTGTAGACCCGAGATGGCGTACGGTTTTAGTCGGATCAAGCCCGACATAACCGCCCCCGCTGGCCGGCGGGGGGGTATCCGAAAGGATTTCCGCACGAAAAAAAAAATAGGTAGGTACACAAGCATTCCGTACCTTTTTTTTTTTTTTTTTTTTTATCGTGCGGAAATCCCTTCGGATAACCCCCCTGCCGGCCAGCGGGGGCGGTTATGTCGGGCTTGCACCGACTAAAACCGCACGCCGTCTCGGGCCTTCAGACGCCGGGGTGTAAGGTTACCCATAGAGCATATCCCTCGCACCCCGGCTGACCCTGGGCCATCTCACCACTAACAGCATCGCTCATCCTGTCTCCTCTGAAAGCAGAGGAGTACGGAGAGCGATGTGTTCCCGCCACGTTGGGTATTGGCCGACGATCAATGCCAACCCAATGAAGGGGTGAAGGGGAAGCCATTGACCGCCGCCCAGGGTGTACCGGCCGCTCCGATTCCGTTCCCCCCGGACTGCAGCGGGATCGGAATCGGAGCGACACTCGAGGAGGTTACCCAACACACACCCCAAGCATTCCGTACCTTTACGAGTTCAACCGGCTAATAGTCTTAATCACGATAAAAATACCGAATTTTTCCAACTGATGCATTGTTCTGAAACAATTATTTTTACGATATACATTAAAACGGAGTTACGTCATCGGTGTGATGGCGGAAAAAAAATACTGGCGCGCCTTTCATTCTATTAAGTATAGAAGTTATACGGTATCTAGACTGTTCAAAATCTATGACTGAATATATTTACATAATATTCATAATTGTAGCAAAAATTCGCTATAGCACTATTACTAAATACTTGTATAGTTATGCCTACCACCTAATAAGTTGGCAAGCAAGTATGACCATATTTTTACTTCTGATAATAATACTTAATAATAAATACCAGTACCATGAATGGAAAAAGCACACATGTTGCACCGACCCCAAATAATTTTGGGATAAGGACAGGAGGATGATGATGATGATGATGATGAAATACCATTATCTTAAAATTCAGGATATAAATATAATTGGACCTGACTTCAAATCTACTTTATTACCTAAATACGTGTAATTCAGGAGTCAGTACCTACATCATGAAATTAAAAAGTCAAGTAAGATATATGGTATGGTATGGTATCACGGGCTGGTATCCGCAACTCCACGACAAGGCGCGTAAGATATATTAATGCAATAAAAATAAAAATTGGTTCTAAGTGGTTATCGTGGACCCTAGTTATAATACCAGAGGTAAGTATGTACTTATAGTAGATTGTTACACAAGGGTTGAAAGTCAGCCATTTCAACCGAGATTTTTCTGGCGCTCGAACGAAGTGAGAGCGCCAATAGTTCGAGGGTGAAATGGTGACATTCACCCGAGGTAAACACTCTTCTTTTCATTTCGACTATGTGAGGAAATTAAAATACTACACACACATTTAATGAAACAGGTATATTGATAATCAGTTAACATAGATTAAATAAATTATATACTGTTGAAATAGATTATAAACAATAGCTTTTGCCTGTTCTTTAATCTCATCGGGAGTTAAATTAATATCCAAGTCACTAGAATCACTTTCTGAAACCATTTTTAACCACAATTAACACCCGCACGTAAAAAAAAAGGTATTTATTTATATTTTATCTCGTTTTCCCGCTAATTCTTTAGCAAACTTAAATTGGTTTTTTTTTATTCTGAAAAAAAAAGTTATAATTCACGTACATGCTGCCTAGAAAAGTTTTGAAAATCGAATCTATTGGTTACATTGTAATCGAGTTGGTCTAACTAAGCGGCCATGTAAAAAAAAAGTCATGATACAAGGCATTATGACGTAACTTATTATCATGGACTCCATGGCAAAACTTAAAATTAAAAAAAAATACTTTTCCGCCCTAGGGATGAAATAAGCTACTTTCCACCCGACTATCTACCCATGAAAATTAAACTTTCCGAGCAGGAGAGATGAAAAATACTTTTATATAAATAGAACATAAGAAGACAAGGAAAATAGCATATTTCTGTTGACAGTCGGTATACGCCTGTCACCCTAGGAGAAGCAGGCCGGGGCGGGCGGCGCGTTGTCTCCCCTCTTTCCGGGGGCGAGACGGGGACACCGTGGTTCCCAAACCTGAGGGGGCCATCTCGAAACCGGAGATAGTGTGGTTCAGCCGGGGTGGGACGGAAATACCTTTTGGGCCACCTTATATCCACGGGTAGACGGCGTGCGGTTTTAGTCGGTATGAATCCGATTTATCCATCCCCTCTGGCCGGCGGGGGGTAAACCGGGAGGAATTCCGCGCGAAAAAAACTATAGCTTGCAGAGTACCTTTTTTAACTGTAAAAAGAGATAAAATTTATGGACAGTTACCTTCAAATCTAGGCACCGAATCCTTTCAAATTTAGAAGAAATTATTCATGTGAAAAATGTGTATTTTTGAATATTCGGGAGAAGGGGGGGAGGGGTTGCACATACACAACGGCTACGCCCATGATTGTCAGTACATTCTAATAATGTTCACGTGTTAGTGCTTCAAACAATGTGAATACCTAACACATTATAATCGACTGTAATCTACTGACAATATCTGTGTATGTTATAATGACCTCTCATTAGCGTTTTATCTAGTGAAGAGATTAAACTATCCTCAGAATCACGACGGTTTATTACCTTATAAAATAAATACGTTAAAATGTAATTTACTCACTAAACATAAGCCACGAATTAAAGTTTTAGATAAGAGCATACAACATTTATAAGTACCTTTACCTATAGTAATAAAATAAAGATTAAGGTCGTTTTTGAACTCGAAGAATATAACACTATGTCGGATATGTCGGCTTTTTCGCGAGAAGAAAACCTTCACCAGAGCCTCGTCCATTGTTTAGCAGGTGCACCGACTTGCTTGGGCCTAAATGATGTTGGAAGGGCTATGTTCACTCTAATAGTAAAAAGTACTTACCTATACTGACGTTTTTTTCTAGCTTTGAATTCAGTTTCAAAAATACCTATAATATTTACTTTTTCATCTAAAATAATATTTCATGCTTTTTGAGAAATGCTTAGTGCTTTATGACATTAATCCCCCTAATGGTATGACTTTTAGGAATAAGTAAAGTACCCATGTTGTTACTGCGCTATTTTCGTTCTTTTAAGTTACCTACGCATTATTGACGATGCTATTTACGTAGTTCTTGCTTAAGTTAAAGTAATTACTTCATTCTTCAACAAGAATCTAAATAGAAATATTCGTTGCTAGCTGGACTTGCATTGCGTGCTGTGTAAAGAAATAATGAACAAGTTCTAATAAGTTTCATTGATGAGCAAGTTTGTAGAAGTGACATTATGTAAAAAACTTATAAAATATGAAAAAGGAATTAAATAAAAACGGTTTTTCAATTCAGCTTTTTCTCTTATGGTACAGTATTTAGTGTGCTACGTTGAGACTGTTTACACATGATATTGAGATATATGCCATAAGGACTCAAGTTCCAAGCAAGCGATCACAATTGCGAGCCACTCACATGAGCGGTTCTTCGTTGGAGCCGGTTCGATCAACTGCAGGAACTGATATCAAATTAATCGAACTACTTTGAGTGCGCTTGATAGTAATATGAGATGTTGGTTAGGGTTGACTAATGTTTGGCAAAAAATGTTCCCCAAAGTGTCACATGCCAAAGTATGTTTCCCAAATTTTCATTTGGCAAAAAAACATTTGGCAAAACCACTTTTCGCAATTTTACAGTTAGCAATACTATTTTTGGCAATTTATTGTTTAACAAATAATTACATGGCAAAGTTTCATTTTACCAAGTATTAGGTAGTCAAATATGGTTTGGCATAGCATACTTTTCCCTGGCATGACTGGCAACATACATGGCAAAAAAATACACTGCTGCATGGGTGTTTGTTTCACCTCGGGCAAATAATTTACAGGTAAGAACTTCTATAATAATTATATTGCTATTATACAAATCAATTCCAGCGCTCTGTTGGGGCCACAGTTCTAACCTAACCTAACCCACTTTTCTGGCAGTTCCGTTCTAGCCTACGTAACTTATATGAAATTAATGTATTATACTTTCTTCAATTATTAATGAGACATGCTTTTTGAACGAACTTACTTTTAGAATGTATTTTTGTACAAAATAAAGCATTTGCTTAATGTATAATTTGACTTAATAAAAATTAAGCAAGTAAAAAGTTGCCAAATGAATATTTGACGAAGTGATCAAAATGCGAAATATAAATTTGCTAAAGATTCTTTTGGGAAATGAAACTATGCGATAAGTTTTTTGGGAAGTGAAATTTGACGAAACGTATTTTGCCAAACGGCAGGATCCCGTTGTTTAGTGTTGAGATGTAATTTAATTAAATTAGTTTCACTTTATTACCGGACCGGGTGGTTATAATTATTTACCTTCTATGTTCGCAATAGAAAAATAGAATCAGTTAAAAAATTTAATATTTCAAAGGAAAATAGACTTTAATTTAAAGAATCTAGGTACATAAGCTTTTAGCGATAGTAGGAAGCGACTTCTATGAGAATATTAGCCGTAATTTATTATCAAGAGGATGAATGACTTCCTAAATTATAAGTGAAAGCAATAAAATAACATAACTACTGCATTATTTAAGGGTTATTAAATCAAACGACTGCAGTGGTATAACATATGCTGCCTAATTGCCGGCAGCTAGGCTTAAGGAGAGATTACATTATAATTACTTACTTGTTTATGACTTTTTATCTATTTAAATTTTGATTGATCAATTATTTATTACGTAACGCGCGATATCGATAGAGCGGCTTCTAATATTTTTTCGTGCAGTAACGAGTATTATAAGGCGTAGGTCCCTGCGCCATACGCCCATACCCTTCGAACCTAATTTATTTGAGTCGGGCGCGCGGCGTCAACGAGTTTGTTTCGTTCGCTCCTGCTATTAAAAAAAATATGTTTTTTTTTGCGTAGGCTATAGCCCGCGTTTGACCACAATCTAACCTGTTAGTGAGTGATGATGTGGTTGGCGATGGAGCACGCTTGACAAGTCGTCAAGCGTGCTCCATCGCCAACCACAAAGACTCCTAGGTTATAGCTTTCCGGAAGCACAGATTCAGGCGGGGCATTCCACTCCATAGCAGTACACATAATTAATGTATTGCTAAAGCGGTTCGTGCGTATGAGTGGAATATTCACCATATATCGATGCCGCATCGCCATACGTCTGGTCGTTCGGTGACGGAAAGGGCTTGGATGAATGAGGTTTTGCAACCCCAGCGCACACTCCCCGAAGTGCATCCGATAAAACACCAAAAGGCTTCTTCACCATTCCACAGAGAAGCTGGTACCTTCAACTATATCTTGAATGCAGTTCATTTCTAATATATTCATAGATCAATTAATATAGACGCAATGAATGAATAAAATGAACATAAAAATGTATATCAAAAAGTGCTGATTTAGAGGATTAAATAATATTTCCGCCTAAATAAAAGGCCACCACTTCCTGTCTAGTTATTTATGGGGCCATTTTTAAAAATTATTTTTCACCATTTAAGACTTTTATCTGTATACCTTCTTTTTTTCCGTGCAGAAATCCCTTCGGATACCCCCCCCCCCCCCCGCTGGCCAGCGGGGGCAGTTATGTCGGGCTTGAACCGACTAAAACCGCACGCCGTCTCGGGTCTACAGACGGTGTAAGGTTGCCCATAGAGCATATCCCTCGCACCCCGACGCATATGCTTAATATTACGGACTGCGCGCAGTAATAAATGGTAAAAATAAAAAGAAGCTACAGCTTTCCCTGTATACTGGCATCAGATGGCATGGAACAACTGGCTGGACTTTGAAACCTCCGACTATGAGGAATATATTTGCATACATTTTATAAACTTCAGACATCAAAGCTTTGTAAATAGCATTCGAATGTTTTCACCAACTGTTTTAGTTTGGGTAGTAAACGACATGGTTCAGAATAAGAAACAAAGTCGGTACATCATACTACAATGTTAGTACAGTACCCGGCATTTTATTTGGTACGTCATTCAGGAAGAAGAGTGCGAATTCGTTTTTGTAGAGCATTTGCTCAACCCACAGTTGGATTTTTTAGAGTATTGGAACTGAAGTTAAACTTCAAATATTTAGTAAACATAAACGCTTTTTAACTGACCTCATAAAAAGGAGGAGATTTCTCAATTCGACCATATATATAAGGTGTCACAAAATTAGGTCTCTGAATTTGGTGAGATGACAAAATATGTATTTGAAACACAAAAAAAATATCTGGTAAAATAAAAAAATATATATAAAAATATAAAAATAAAAAATATCTAATTGAAAAAAAAACACCACCAGCGACCAGCGTCACGTGACGAGACGAGCCCGTGACGCACGTGGTTGGCGTGCAGTCCTTCTCCTCGCAGTAATCTCCAAGCGAATGTGTGGGAAATACCTAAATCGCGACCAGCGTCACGTGTGCTCGTCGCGTCACGTGCCGCTGGTCGTGCTTTTTTTTTCATTTTTTTTTTTTTCATTTCACCCGATATTTTTTTTTGTTTCAAATACATATTTTGTCGATACCAAATCATCTCACCAAATTCAGAGACCTAATTTTGTGACACCTTATATTTTTTTACGTTATTTTTTATTTCTCTATAAAGATATCAAACTGCTAATCCGATGTGTTATAGAGAGATCGTTTTACAAAACCGAAAGAAGTCGATCTTAGCCAAATTCTCACTCTTCTTTTTTTTTTCTTCCCGAGATACCAAAAATCTAAAGCTGGGTACTATTTAAAGTAGGTAAATAAATTGCAATGTTTGTAGGTGTATCAGTATCTTGTGAAGTTAAAATCTTGCACAACTACTAGGTACTTGTAGATCTTTTGAATTTTTGTCATTAAGAGTTTAGCTTGTGACTGTTCACTTTATATCCTTAAAACTCTTTTTATATAGCATAAATTTAAGATGAATTCTAATATTAATTTCTTTTCCTAATTCAAATGTATTATTAGAAGTGGTTACAATGCGTCACGCTGTTTAACAATGACATGAATGGATAAAAGTAAACAGTGACAACCTTATTTCCCTTAGGTATGGGGTAATTGGAATACACATGTTATCTTACCGTACTAAGGTACAAAAAACTAGGTGTAGGTGAACAAAACAATAAAGTTTTTTAATTTAAATCTCGTCTACTAATTCTTTCACGTTCTTTAATATTGCGGCTAGAGTATAAAATCGTAAATAAAAGCATAAAATGGAAACGAATAAAAGCAACTTCATCAAATATTCACAGTGGAAACCAAGTAATTGTACCTGGAATAGGCCTCAAAGCGACTATTTTCTCTTCTAAATGTAAAGCTATGTGTAATTTATGACAGTACCTGCCTTTACATTACTTCATTTTCTACGTACAGCTCGTAATGAAAGCAGCTTAACGTAATTATTTTTAACATACCGACAGGCTTCAACATAATATAGATAATAACTTATTTGTATGACAGTAAAAGTAATAATATTTTACCTAGTATATAACCATAAGATGGAGGATATCTAGCAGCGAACTGCAATAGAATTAGTTGATCTAACTAATAATTACAAATTACGAAGCTATTATGGTAGTGTTATCCATCGCTCGAAAAAAAGTTAAAAAAGGATTGCACCCCTACCCACGTTATTGTGTCCTTTTTTATCTGAAAGAATCACGGTGAATCCGAATAATCCAAAAAGGTGGTCCACTATCGATTTCGAACACTGAGACTGTTACCCAAGTTACACTACTAGTAGGTTTTCTAGCCCAACACCCCTGCTGACTAAGCATATAATAGTTATAACTATTCTTATTACCTTCTGATCATATCTCCGGTTTTACTTGACCAACTGCAATCAAACATACGGCAGATTTTAAATCTTACCAAGACCTTTCTAATACAATAAACTGTATCAAAATCCGTTCAGTAGTTTTTGCGTCCATCGCGAACAAACAGACAAGAAGAAGAAAGACAAAAAGAAAATGTAAGTGTTCAGAATCGTTCATATAAGCCAGTATTTCTTTTTAATATATTCAATGTACAGACACTAATAATTTACAATTTTATAATAGTATACATAGATTTATAAATTAATTTTCATTGTGTACCTTTTTTTTTTTTTTTGGTAAGTAGATGTATTCTGTGTACCGCATTAAGATTTTCACACAAAAAATACAAAAAAAACAAACAATAAATTTTGGGGGTCCCCCATACTTAGAACTGAAACTCAAAAATTTTTTTTTCATCAAGCCCATACGTTTGTGGTATCTATGGATATATCTTCAAAAATGATATTGAGGTTTCAAATATCATTATTTTCTAAACTGAATAGTTTGCGCGAGAGACGCTTCCAGTGGTAAAATGTGTCCCCCCCCCCCCTGTAAATTCTGTAATAAGAGAATGATAAAACTAAAAAATATATATGATGTACATTACCATGTAAAGTTCCACCGAAAATTGGTTTGAACGAGATCTATAAGTAGTTTTTTTAATACGTCATAAATCGTAAACCGCAATTTACCTTTCATTCAATCAACTCAACAAAAAAAAAATTACATTATTATGTTACTCGCTGCTACGGAACCCTTAATGTGCGAGTCCGACTCGCACTTTGACTTTTACTTCTCTACTTCGGACAGTCTTGGGCATCCATATTAGTAACACCAGTTTTATAACAAAGCAATTTTTATTTTTTCACTATGAATAAATAATTATATAAAATTTAAAATAGTAGTTTATGCAACTGTCATATAAGAAGGGGTATTAAAAGACGAGAGTCTGTTTATGAGGCGAAGCCGAATGCGATAATAGGTTGACTCGAGTGTTCTAATTTTTTTTTTTTATCGTGCAGAAATCCCTTCGGATACCCCCCCGCCGCGCCGGCCAGCGGGGGCGGTCATGTCGGGCACAATCGGTTATACTCATATAATAAATATTAATTAATGTAAATAATTAAAATAATTCATGAATCTTTTATCACACATTATTAAATGAAATTAACTATTTATATAAATAATGTTTTTCACTCAATTTTGTATGTTATTAACTCATTCCCGAGTAGAAGTCAATGATACTAATACTACCGTGAAATTCCTCTGACAGTATGACGTCACAAACCAATTATCGCGCGTTTGTTGTCACGTGTTTTTTTTTTTAGTTTATTTTGAATTTTAATGGTGTATATTTTTTTCAATTACCCGTTCATCGTAAAAATCTTTTTTATTTTTCAATTAAATTTTAGTATGCTTACTTTTCCTATAGATTTAGATCGGAAAAAGAGAACATCTAGGACATGACGTGTCTCAGTTGGTCAGTGCATTCCCCCTGTAAGGGACTGGTCAAAAATCCCTTCATAAATGGTCTCTTTTCCATAATTTTTTTATTCAAAAACCCAATTACACACATACCTAAGTAGATACTGTAGCGCAGTTTTATATCTTGCTTTTCCAGGTATAAAAGGTGAGTACTTTGAAAAATAATAGTAATAACTAAGAGAATATCTACATTTTTATAACTTTAGAGGAGGAAAAGAAGTGTAGCTGGTCAAATAGTAAGCGGAAACTATGAATATCTAAAATATCAGAAGTAATTCAACGGGGGTGATACTCCTCGCTGACAGTATTGAGCTTCCCTAAGGAGCGATGAAGTGGAGGCGAAATAGCTCTCTCATTCATGCGATGAATCACAAAAAATCATTTTCAATGGGATCTTCTGTATTGTACCGAATGTATCGTCATTGGAATTCCCCTGTTGGTTATGTATGAATATGTTGACTCACTACGTACGCTATTGATAGATACATGTTTTATTTATTCTAGCAATGTCACAAATAAAAACAATACCCACTTAATGGTAAGTGGTTACAATAACCTATGAACTATTTCTACTATTACTATTATAAATTTTCTTTCGGTTCATTTTTTGATAGCAGGCGGATCCCGCCTGCTAACAAACTTGTTACGGTCTTTTTAGGGCAGTCGAGATTTTTGATTTTTTAATTAATAACTTTATTGTAAACGTTAATATGTATTTTTAAAAACACCCTTTAAAGCTCTTCATATTGATACCGAAACTCGATAAGCTTGAGTGAAAAAAAAATTTAACAACATACATTTTAGCGCCAAAAATCCGCCATTTTGTTTTTTTTATTTCAATATACCCAGTAGCACTCTCACATTAAATACGAATCTACCGACACCTCTCAAGCTAAAATCCATCGAGCCATTCAGGCTGCAGAGTTTGCTAAACGATTATACATACACAAACATACTCTCGAAAAACATAACCCTCCTTCTGGCGCAGTCGCGTAAAAACACCGCTATGATGTTTCTTTCTCCGTTGCAGCTGTTCCCTTGTGGAACAATCTAATTCACCAAATACGCGGTAGTCCGTCTTTCTCCGTCTTCAGGAGTAGAATAAGAAAGCATTTTCTGTCATTGACGTAAGTATTATTCCAATAAGTATACTATTATATATTTATAGCCGATCGGCGCGGCTCCTTCCTCGCGGAGGTCGGTTATCGTTTTTTGATCATATCTCCGGTTCTACTTAACCATTTGCAATCAAACATACGACAGATTTTAAGTCTGACTAAGTCCTCTATAATGGAAAAATCGCATCAAAATCCGTTCAGTAGTTTTTGCGTCCATCGCGAACAAACAGACAAGAATTCCAAGAAAAATATTTTTGTGTTCAGAATCGTTCGTTCAATACAAGTTTTTTTTTTAAATATTTACTATCTACAGCCACAACTAATTTACAATTTAATAATAGCAATAAATTTATACGCTTAGTTTTATAATTAAGTATTTATGATTATGTCTATTTATATTTATTTATGATTATAATTGAGTTTTAAGATACGGGCACAGTTCTTTGTATGTATGTATACTGTAATAGGTAAATATACGACATAAGTGTTATTTATTCGTTTTCTGTGTAACTTGACTAAACTCTCTCTTTCTAAATCTGTCATTTCCACTCTGTTGTATACTTGGCTCTACCCTCTGTCTCTATTTTACTCTCCTCCATCACTCAAAGGTTTGCTGGAAGAAAACTCAACATGGAGTTAAGCTCACCTTTGTACCTAATTATACTTTCGTTTATGTATCAAAAATATTGTATGTGTACAATAAAGAATATGAATAAGGTGGATGTGTAGAATTACCAGAGTTTACAGGGCCCTACCAACACTTATTTTTCTCTTTGGGGTTCCAACCAACAGGCTATGCTAGTCGGTTCACCAGCTCAACAACGGACACGGCTCTGGTGCAGGGTTTCTTCTCCAGGCAGGCGTTTCCAATCCGAAATACCAAATAAAAATGCGTTCAAACTACAAACTTGGAAAGCAGTTGAGCAATCGCTATAAGTATGACAAATGGATCAACTACCATAAATGTTTTGGTTAGGAACCTCACAACCGGTTACTCGACAGATATAACTTTGTTGTATAATAATAATAAATATTCTACGACATTCTACACAGCGCTATCTAGACCCACAGTAAGCATAGCTTAACTAGCTTGTGTTGTGGGTTCTAGAATGCAAATAAAAGATAAAAAAAAATGAATCTACATACTATTTTACATAGAAACACCCAGAATATTTATGTTCATGAACACAAATATTTGTACTGAACAGGAATCGAGCCCGCGACCTCTGACTTAGCAGTCGAACGCTTTATTGCTCCGCCACAGAGGTTGAGAGTTGAACTAAGTGTACCATTTCAAAAACATAAAGGATGTTGATACATGTAGGGGAGCAGTTCCGTTAAGGTGATAGAGACCTTACATTGAGAGTTTGCGGGTTTGAACCCCGGCAATTACACTATCGACACACGTGAACACTTAACGACAAAACTTGTGATTTTGTTTACAAAAGAAAATTTAAGTGGTCTGATTTTTATGTAAAATCTTGAAATGACTACGGCTGCTGATAAGGCGTGATAAGCGAGTGAAATTTTGAGGGTATGGGGCTCAATCAGTAACTTGGGGGCCAAGCCAACCTCTCTCAAGCCGGTACATCTACTGATAGACGGTGAGGCTCTGGTACAGGCTTTCTTCTCAAAGTTGGAAAGTGGAAGCCGGGCTACAAGGCGAAAGCTTCGGATGCAACCGGGAACAATGCTAAGCTGATGATGACAAAGTGAATGAAGTAATGTTTTCCCTGTCTCTACCTCGGTCTACTCCTCTGTCTCGACCTAGATCTCTGCCTCTATCTATACCTCCTGTAATTACCTCTATCTCCACCTCTATCTATACCTCTGTAATTACCTCTATCTCTACCTAGAGGTACTAATAGATCTCTATTTCTACCTCTATCTATACCTCTGTCTCAACCTCTGTGTTCACCTCTATCTCTACCAAGAGGTACTATTAGATCTCTATCTCTAGCTTTACCTCCATCTGTACCTTTATTCTCTGTACATCTCCTAAGAACACTGCATTTAAAAAACCTCTGTGATCAAGTCTATTACCGAAATATGTGATTCATTAACCACATATATTGGATTATAGATCTACAGAAAGTAGGCACATAAAGAAAAGTTTTTTTATGAATTTACCCCCATCCGAAAACTTTAACGCGTGTTCCGCCGTGTAACGCGCGAACGCGTGTTCCGCCGCCACCTCCTTCTGCGAGTATGTAATGCTGGCGAAGAGTATAGCGGAGCGCGCCCGGGAGAGATTTAGAACTCTCCCGGCACGCCGAGTCCGCAACATGCTCGCTGCGCGTCGCAGGCGACTCAGGCGCCGGAGGTCGCTTAACGACCTCCGTCCTCCATGAGTGCAGGCCTGGGGGTGACAGGTGAGGCCGCCTATCACCCCAGCAGAAGCAGGCTGAGACGGCGGGACGACTATCGCCCCTCCCCCAAACCGGTGCAAGACGGGGACACTGTGGTTTCCAAACCCGAGGGGGCCATCTCGAAACCGGTTCGGTTCAAGCCCGAC
This sequence comes from Cybosia mesomella, assembly GCA_946251805.1. Taxonomy (NCBI): domain Eukaryota; kingdom Metazoa; phylum Arthropoda; class Insecta; order Lepidoptera; family Erebidae; genus Cybosia; species Cybosia mesomella. Next base: position 10,894,506 of record OX276392.1, read on the forward strand.
ATAATCGGTTCAAGCCCGACATAATCGCCCCCTCTGGCCGGCGGGGGGGTATCCGAAGGGATATCCGCACGTAAGAAAGGTAGGTACATCAATTTCATGGAGTAAAATTTAAACCCTTAGTTTAGTTGAACGGATGATTCCCACCAGTCTAATATGTTTAATACTTTACGGAACTATACTTTAGGAAATATGTTATTGAGAGTATTAGTTTATACGATCTTATCGTCACTGATGTCACACGGTTTCCAGTCTTTCACGTGGATTTTCCAAACTTTTCCTGTAAACTCATTCGATCGAAACCGTTCTTCAGTTTTTCGCTTAGAAACACGTTTTTATTTAAATAGATACTGCATATTTATAAACAAATAATATTAAGACAGTCTTAAAATATAATTCATTAAATCCGACTTATGTAATATTTAAAAACCTATTACACAAGAACTGTTAAATACTTACCTACCTCTGTTTATAATAACTTAATCACCTGTAAGAAGTTTTTTTATTAAATTCCTAACAGTCCACTCTCACTTTAAAAATACTTGAGGTAATATTATATTCTATTCAATCGCACAAACACATACTAAATTAGAACAAAACAAGTTTAACAACACACAACTTAAAAAAAAAATACAATGTCTTTTTTCACTTTTCAACAATAAGTTAAATTAAAAGTACGTCTAAAGAAGTCAACTTAGCTAGCTCAATCTTTATGTGAACATAGTTTGCTTATCAAATTTATAACATTGGCCCAACAAATGGGCACAAGTCAAGCGGACCCATATTTGTAAACAAAAACATTATTTCGCGTATTTATCGAGTATTCACGCTAGAGCGAACGACATTCGGTGTGAAGTGTACCACTGACAATTTGAGACTGCCGCGCTACTCACAAAATACTGAGTATTCTGTGGTACACTGGTTGAGTGAGTAGGTACGTTTACTTGTTGTATAGAAATTATATAATGTTTGATGTTAATAAATAAGGGTTATGTCATATACAATAAACAGAGCTTGTAATTATACCTATTTTTACTTCCTATTGAAAACTGGGAGTAAAGTGGTTTCAAAGTTATTTAATAATTGCATGCTTCAATGATGATGTGAAAATATGGCACGCATCTAAAATAACTAAGAAGGTGACGTTTATGTAAAAATTCTTGATGATCGGTTGAATAGTTAGAGCGTAAGTGTAATAACCAAACAAAAACTCCTCATACGCTCATTTATAATGACATTTATTTAAAATTTATGCACATATTGTGACTATATATTAATATATAGAGACTATAGATAGATTATTACACCGATATTGCAGTATACATTTGTGAGAAATTACTTCTTATATCTTAGGGTTCTTTGGGCTAGGGCACGCCGCAATAGCGGCGGTAAGGCCCATCATGGAGGATTGGCTAGAGAGGCGACACGGAAGCCTCTCGTACCGACTGACGCAGGTGATCTCCGGGAAGGGGTGCTTCGGGGACCACCTGCCTCGGATCAGGAAGGAGCCAACGCCTGAGTGTCATCACTGCGACACGAGCGAGGACTCAGGGCTGCACACGCTGGCGGACTGCCCGGCGTGGGAGGCGCCGAGGCGTGACCTCGTGGCAGCCATCGGGTTGGGAGTACTCTCGCTCGGCAGCATGATTGCGGCAATGGTGCGGAGCGCGAGCGCGTGGGCCGCCGCCACCTCCTTCTGCGAGCATGTAATGCTCGCGAAGGAGATGGCGGAGCGCGCCCGGGAGAGATTTAGAACTCTCCCGGCCCGCCGAGCCCGCAACTTGCTCGCCGCGCGTCGCTAGCGACTCAGGCGCCGGAGTTCGCTTAACGACCTCCGTCCTCCATGAGCGCAGGCCTGGGGGTGGCGGGTGAGGCCGCCTGTCACCCCAGCAGAAGCAGGCCGGGACGGTGGGGCGACTAGCGCCCCTCCCCCAAACCGGGGCAAGACGGGGACACCGTGGTTCCCAAACCCGAGGGGGCCATCTCGAAACCGGAGATGGCCCAGGGTCAGTCGGGGTGCGAGGGACATGCTCTATGGGCAACCTTACACCCCGGCGTCTGTAGACCGAGACGGCGTGCGGTTTTAGTCGGTTCAAGCCGGACATAACCGCCCCCGCTGGCTGGCGGGGGGTTTCCAAAGGGCACCGCACCGCACCGCACCGCACGAAAAAAAAAAATAAGGGTTCTTTGGGTTCTACCAAAATATTTGTGGCCAAAGCCATTCTCATCTGCGATCAAGTACACAACATTAAGGGTGAAAGTTGCTGTACAAAATAGCGTTAATATTTTGATAGTGGTCAAATTGTCAGTGAAAAAATAATTCAATTAAAAACTGTCAATGCGGCCAAGTGGACCTAGACATTAATGGCCCAAACTTTGGTTAGCCAAAAATGTGTAAGATCTTCCTTGAATATTTTACAAATTCATTGAATATTCGATAACGTATCACTAGTGACCGTACAGCAGATTGCAGTAAAGGGTCATTTAGTTACATGGTTGTTATATAAACAACAGTCGTTAATTAAAGTCCCCGTTTAATTAACGTCTTTGACATTTTTTTAACCAAATATAATGATACAATTTCTGTCAAATCTTCGTATTTAATGCCGCTTAGTTTACTGAATAAAGTTGCTTTCATTATAAAGTGCTGTTAACATAATATTCTTTTTACAAACTTCCATTTAATCTCACATATTTGGATGTTAAATACAATTTTGCATGCCTAGTTTAACCCACTTCCCAGCGTTCAATTGAGTTAAAATTTGATACACCGATGTAACATGAATGATAATGCATTAATATGGTACCTACCTTGGAACTGAACTGAGGGTCAATATCGTGATAAAAATATGGTCAAAATTCAGTTCCGATTTAACCTTTATCTCAAAAAATGCCATTAAACCCTTGCAACAAAGTTTTCAACATCCAACATTGACTGTGGTGTGATTATATCGAATTGTGACCGAAAGTACATTGGTTTGATAGGAATCACAAACTTATACAACCTACCCCTATTAGGGGTTAGTTGTAACTCTGGAAAAACCTATAGGATACTTTTTATTCCTGGAATAGGCTCCCATGGGTTGGGGTAACCGGACCAGAACTGGGATCAGAATTCTACTTAAGCCGCGGGCAACAGCTAGTATAATAATATTGTAGGTACTCGTCTAATATCATGTGTAAACCGAGTGTGGATCAAGCGAGTCATCGCTTATTTATTCAGAGCGCTCATCAACTTTGGTGGAAAGCATACGGAAAGCATTAGCATTAGCGAAATACATGCGTAAGTGCGAGTATAACTGTGCATCTTGAGCAATGAAAGGGTTAGTCTGTAAAAGAAGGTACTTGTAATACCATTAGTAAAAAACATTTGCTTTGTTGGTTGCATATTATAAGCGTTCGCCTACGGAGTGATCGTAAAAATTATTTGTAATGACCGAGTATTGTATTACCTTTTAGCGCAGAGCTATCTCGCAAATCGGTAAACACATTTTACTCATTTACGGGTTAAGATAGAATTTAAGTATCAGACAAAATAAATTGGAATTGGGTGTTTAATCTATGTATTTCACTAATATTATTAGGCGCTGCACAGACGACAGCGAGGTGCGCTTTTATTAGGAAGTAATATATTAAGTTGCCCTTTGTCATGGAGGCCGCAGAGCGTTTAATGCTCACCGCCACCCGATGCGTCTCCTGTGGGACGGGAGAGTACTATTTAGTATTTTCTCATAGGCTTTCCGCCGCCCCATTTGCGCGAGTTTTTGTCACCTAAGAACTCCACTGCATCTCCACCTTTCCACAAATGGTTTATCTTAACTTTCATAGGAGTAAATGCCGGCTGACTGCCCAACGCCGAGAAGGAAATGTGCGGAAATCTGGTTGGCTTGGGCTCCGAAAATCTTGGTGGGGCCCACGACAAAATAGATATTGAAAGAATAGAAAGAAAAAAAAACTATTTAGTTTCGTAAACTGCAACGCATGAACATGGTATATCATTGTAAAATTCGATACATTTACACACTGTGCACGTACAAACTACAGACTATATTTATAACCATAACTGTTTTTGAACTTGGCAATTATTGATGTAATTATTTCGTCAAGTGGTTAAGTAGTTCAAAAAAACACAGCATTCATCCATTCAATACACATGAACATCTATCAAAAAGGAAAAGGTAGTATTATGGAAAACTCCCGCTCATTGAGGCTTCCTTAACGCTTGTTATACAATTTTTTTTTAATATTGTTATCCGCAAATGTTACACGCAAATGTCGTTATACCTACACATAATAAAAATTCCGGATCCGCTACTAAATATAGCTTTATAAAAATTTTAATTTTCGAAGACTAAACTACCGAAGGTAGATGAAGTGTAAAATAGTGTAAAAATTATATCAATAGACTGCCTCTGCTTCATGCCGTACATGAAGTCTTCAGGTTTGACGCCCGGATCGTTCGATTACGTGGAACTCTTGAAGTAGTTTCTCTACACCCTTATTTCGCCAGTAAAATTTTCAATTTTACGTAATTAAGGGCGAGCTTACCCCCAGGATTTACATGTCCACATGTAGGTCACCACGTTGTTCTAAAAAAAATATTTCGGCATATGAGTAGGCATTGAAAAGAAATAAAACGCTAGGTTCATGGCAACAAATACTCTGTATCTACCAATCCGTGAATAGCAACTCTCCTAACCCTTTGCAAACACAACCTTTGTCCTCCGACAGTTCAAGATTACTTTTCTAATTTCCCATGAGAAACCTTTCGTATATTTTTGTTATTCTGTACGGATGCGTAAAGTAACTAATATTTCTTTCCATGATTCACAGAATTTTGAATTCATTCAAAACAACACCAAGACACTCTCACTCCGGTTTATATAAGTTATTTTTTTTTAACTCAAGCCATCGTTTATATCCTATCTCCATCGGGGTTAGTACATTATCCCCGTTCATTGGTTCCGTAAGTTCGCAAAAACTACGGTAGATGGCTCTAGCTTCGCCCCGAGATGCATAATATGTCGGAGAACTTCGAATATCTTAGACGTGTAAGGGACCGGTTGTGGGTTCAAATTCTGTCCAAGATGTTTACTTTTTGCGAGCCAAATCTACGTACCATGTTTCAGCAATATAATAGGTATATATCTAACTGCGAGCTGTGTATGATCATACTTTCATCTCATCCGATCAAACTCACCACACCACAATTCTGTCCTGAAATTAGTTCGAGACTGATAGTCACTCCACTAGTACTTTCCTTAGGTCAAAAATATCTTGTGAACCAGAACGCCTACAAGTTCACGACAAAAACTGTGATATCGTACTCTTTACACTTTTATCCATGCATTATGTCCCGTTCAATAGATAACAATATTAAAAAGTATATTAATTCAATTAAATTTTTAAGCATTTTGTATGCTTACTTTTTTCTAAAGATTTAGATCGGAAAAAGAGAACATCTAGGACGGGACTTGAACCCGTGACCAGTCCCTTACAGGGGGAATGCTCTGACCAACTGAGCCACCTAGACACGTCCAAGATATTCGAAATTCTCCGATATATTAATACGTCTTAAGGCGACGTTGGAGTCATCTACCGTAATTCTTGCGAACTACGGAAACAATGAATAACTTTACAGTCATTTTTAAACATTGTTTTTGATGACTCCGCCTAATTAATACAATTAAATTTTTAAGCATTTTGTATGCTTACTTTTTTCTAAAGATTTAGATCGGAAAAAGATAACATCTAGGACGGGACTTGAACCCGTAACCAGAGGAATGCTCTGGCCAACTGAGCCACCTAGACACATCCCAGATTTACGAAATTCTCCGATATATTAGGGACTGGTCACGGGTTCAAGTCCCGTCCTAGATGTTCTCTTTTTCCGATCTAAATCTTAAGTATATTAATTCTTAAAGGGGGCAAGGCTGAAATAACTGAATGTGTTAATAACTTTTTAGTTATAGAGTTTATTTAAAAACGAAAGAAATATGTATGTTCTTCGTCCCTTATAGATTATATGTACCAACATCACACATTTTCAGGTAGTTGTTTGTAGGTTGTAGTTTTAATGTTTGGAAATATTAAAATAATTTCAGCCCGACCCCTAAGAACCGTTAATTTCTCCTATATTATACTGGTTTTTATTACAAATTTAGTTGTATATATGTGTAACTCAAGGAGTACATTAAATCTGTAACACCATTGTTAAGGACCGTGGTTCGTAACAGACTATGACCTGATAAGGTTCCAAATAGACTGCCACTACTTCGCGGTCGCCTTCAGTGTATTTGATGGATGTTGAGTCGAAGAATGAAACACTTAGATGGGTGGACTTCATTGACGTCAGTGAGGCATCGGATGTACTTGGCCCAGCACTACTCTTGATCTACTACTTCCTGTTGAGCTTCCTTGTTCCTTGAGAGACTCTTGTTGTCTACTTGTTGCAGAATGTTCACTTCCATTGTTCAATTGCCCAATTGCCCAATTGCCCAATATTTTCCTAACAAATGGTCCCTGCTTTTATAGTCTTTTGTAGTGCTGGCCCGCGATCCAAATTACCTCACCTCCGTATTTCCATTTATTTATAGAACTTATGTTTTACATATTAATCACATAGCATATATGTACATTGGTAGCAATAAGACTTGCACGACGATAGGTACTTACATCTGTACCGTGCGACGTCGGGCTACTGAATGACGGGCGGATTGACCCCTCAGTCTTATATATGGGCCCTGCCTCCCGCGAGCTACTATATAATAAAATGGCACCAGCCGGGGGAGCGCATATTCGCTTCTTACGGCGTGGGAGGCAGTCGCGGGGTGTAATTAAACTTACATACTAATATACAAAGTCGTATTTCCTATTTATACGAAGTTATGTTAGATTCTGAGTAATGCATTTACGTAATTATATTTGCAATTATGCTTTTCGGGGAATGTACTTTCTTTATTAAATTTGGCTCTAACATACTTAATTACTCAGAAAACTAACTCCTAACAGTAGTAAGCTATTTATCTTAGCTTAATATCAAAGTTATTACATAATTACGTTTTAATTTACGTAAATCTAACATTTTCATAATTTATTCGTTATATTCACGCTTACTTAATCTACGTGTCACTGGCACATGTGTCTATAGTCTATTTGTGTCGTGCACATTCTCCCGCCGTCGCTGACCCTGGTTCGTCTGCGAGCTCCGTTGGTAGCACGACGATCTTCTTCGTAGGCCTCCTCAGCACGTGTCCGCTGCTGGTGGTGACGTCCACGACTCGTACCTCGCCGTCGGCTCCTGGGAACACCCGGCTGACGCGTCCTCGCGGCCAGGTGTTGCGCGGCAGATTAGAATCGCAGATGATGACGACGTCCCCGACCTTCGGGGCGACGCCGGTGCTGGTGGGCTCCCGCCGGTGTTGCAATAGGGGAAGGTACTCCTTCACCCACCTCCTCCAGAAGATGTCAGCCAGGGCTTGAGCTCGCTTCCATTGTTGGCGAGCAGTCACGTCGTCTGCAGAGAAGTGCCCTGGTGGTGGCACATGGCAGTTGGGCCCGATGAGGATGTGGTTCGGCGTGAGGGCCTCGGGATCGTTAGGATCAACCGAAACATGTGTGAGGGGTCGTGAGTTGACGATATTCTCGACCTCTGCTAATAAGGTTAACAGGATCTCGTCGCTGGGATGCTTTTCCATCATGGTGACACGAAGCACTTCTTTCACTGCTTTCACCATTCGCTCCCATGCCCCCCCCATGAAGGGTGCGGAAGGGGGTATGTACTTCCACACACTTCCACACGATGTGTTGACTCGTAGTTTCTTTTTTGAGCGCTTCGAGTACGGCCTCTGCTAGCTCCTTTTCCGCTGCCTTGAAGCACGTAGCGTTGTCACTCCATATTTCTTTGGGACAACCACGTCTGGCGATGAATCTTCTCAGGGCGGAAACGGCTGAGTCGGCGCTTAAGGAGTGAACGACCTCTACATGTATAGCTCGAGAGGTCATACATGTAAATAAGGCTCCATATCTCTTCTCTCGATGGCGTGCGACTGTAACTTCTATGGGTCCGAAGTAGTCTAGACCGGTGAACGTGAAGGGACGTGTGTTGTGAGCTAACCGGGCGGCTGGTAAGTTGCCTGTGACCGGTGACGCTGGTTTCGCCTTTCTTATGCGACACAATACACACTTCTTTATTTCATTTTTCACTGCGGGACGTATCTTGGTAATCCATAACCGCTGCCGGAGTTCATTGACCGTGATCTCGGTGCCACCATGCCGTAGCTTCTCATGTACATGTTTGATGTAAAGGCGTGTGTACGGGTGTTTGCCGTCGAGCACCACAGGGTCCGATGCGTCTTCTCCCAGCTCCTTCGCAGCTGATATGCGTCCTCTCACGCGCATAGTGCCGTGTGAGTCCAGGTACACGCTTACATTGTTCAGTCGGTTGTCGCGAGGAGTTGATTGACCTTTTGTCATACGTACTATTTCACTCGCGAAACTATCTCGTTGACTGGCGTTTACACACAGGTGTTCGGCGCGGTTCAAGTACTCACCTGGTATGTTTATGTAGCACTGTTCATCGCGTATCACTGTGTTATTCTTATTATGCACTGGTATGGCTTTCTTCGTACGCCAATCGGGATTAGCTTTCTCTATCTTACGAGTTCGCTTTCGAGCAGCTGACGTTTTACACTTATTCGGCCGGCACAAATCGATGAACTGGAGTACTCGTGCAGTCGTTCGTATGAGTCGCATCCATTTTGAGTACTTCTCTATACGCAGTAGTTGACTTGTGCTGGGCTGCTCGACATCTTGCGATGTGTGACACGCTTGTCTTTCTTCGCCCGTGTCGTGACGAATGACCTTTTCTTCTGTGGGCCACTCGGTTGCTGGCAGGCGCAGGAAATCGGGGCCGTTATACCATCTGTGTTCGGCCCGGAAGTTGTCGGGGGTTTCCCGAGTTGCGTCGTCTGCCACGTTGAGTCGAGTAGGCACCCAACGCCATTCATTTTTCTTCGTGGTGTCTTCTATCTCGGCGAGGCGATGTGCAACGAATGACTTGTATGCACGCGGCTCCGACCTTATCCATGTGAGTGCGGTTCGCGAGTCGCTCCAATAGGTCTTCTCTGTTGACTCGTAGTCGTGTTCTTCCAGGGTGGTTTGAGCCAGGCGCGCTCCCAGTAGTGCAGCTTGAAGCTCGAGTCTCGGCATGGAGATGGGCTTCAGCGGGGTCACTCTGCTCTTTGCGGCTGCTAATGACACGGTTACTGACCCGTCGGTGTGTTGCGTACGCCAGTACACAGCTGCAGCGTAGGCTTCTTCACTCGCATCGACGAAAGTGTGCAGTTGGCGTGAGGCGACTGATGTCGTCAGGTGATCGTAGCAGCGGGGTATTCTCAGCAGGTGTATGTTGTTGAGCTGGGCGAACCATTTGTTCCATCGTTCCCGTAGCTCTGCTGGGAGTGGGTCGTCCCATTGCGCCTTATAGCGCCATGTGTCCTGAAAAATACGTTTACCGGGAGTTATTATTGGTGCAATAAGGCCGAGCGGATCGAATAAGGCCATTATCACACTCAAGGCCTCTCGCTTCGTTGGAGGTCGCTTGTTTGTTTTCACTTCGCGCGGGATCTTCAAGTTGCTCGCGTTAAAGCCAAGATGATCTTCGTTGACGTGCCATGTTAGACCCAAGGTTTTTTCTGTCTCTTGGCCGCCGAGTTCCACTGTAGCACTGCTGTCTCGTGGCAGTGATAATTCTTCCATCTCGGTGTCACCGTCGTGTATCAGTTGAGGCGGCTTGTGCGGCTCGGCGGGGTTGACGACCGGAAAGTGAGGTAGGTACCACGTCCTTCCCTTCTGCGGTGGCATAGGAGCTGATTCTGCATAGCCTGACTTGAGTAGGTTTTCCAAATCTTCATCCCTATCGAGTCTTCGTTCGAGCGTAAGCAGACTCTTCTCAGCTTCCTTGTAGCTTTCTTCTTTCCACGGCAGTCCGGTCTCATATCTTCCATCTGGTAACCGCCGGCCTTTTACTTGCAATTCTCGCAGTTCGGGACCTTCTCGGGGGCGTCGGGGTTCGATGCCCAGTGACTCCAACTTGAGGTTCTTCTTCACTGTGTCCTCAATGGAGTCCTTTACGCACTGTTGCAGCGTACCGCAGAATGACACTGTTGCAGTCATTGAACTGCTGCATCCGTGTTCGGGATCTTCTCGGGGGCGTCGGGGTTCGATGCCCAGTAACTCCAACTTGAGGTCCTTCTTCACTGTGTCCTCAATGGAGTCCTTTACGCACTGTTGCAGCGTACCGCAGAATGACACTGTTGCAGACATTGAACTGCTGCATCCGTGGAGCACCCATCCCAGCTGAGTGAGCGACGCCACAGGCTGGTTACGGCTTCCGGTGCGCAGCTGACGGGTTACGATGAGATGCCAGTTGTCTTGTCCTAGTAACACTTTGGGTGAAGCCTTTTCGTACGTTATCTTGTCACGTATATCCTCTAGATGTTCGCAGCCGTTGAGGTGCTCTTCATGCACGGTGTTGGGTGAGAGGCGGAGTCGGTCCATGGTGTGGGCGGTTAAGTCGTACTCTTCATCGGCGTACTTCCCTTTGATGAATAAACTCACTGTCTTGCTCTCGTGCTTCATTTCACTGTTTACACCTTGGATGCAGATCTCCTTGGTTGGTCCGTCTGCCCCGATGACGTCGGCTATGGTCTCATCTATCAGCGTGATTGTGCTTCCCTCGTCCAATAAGGCGTAGGTATTGACGCTACCACTTGGTCCTCTTAGTGTCACTGGTGCCATCTTGAGGTAGGCCTTGCGCTGACTGCGGGGAACTGCTGCTGTGGCTACTTCTGCCGTTGAGGTCGTGATGTCTTCCTTCTGTTCTTCACGGTCTCTTGGCGGCATATCGCGATGCAGTAGTCGGTGATGCATTATCTGGCACCCGTTCTTCCCACAGGCCGGTGTTCTGCATGTGGCGCGTCGGTGGTTACTTCGAAGACAGCGAAAACAGACTCTATTCTTCTTGGCTGTTTCCCATCTCGCGGTGTTGTCTAGGGCGATGAACTGCTTGCAGTCAGGTAGCTTATGATCCCTGCTACACTGTGGACATCTCTCTTCTGATGTCTTCTTGTTGATGGTGAGCGTCTGTTCAACTCTTCTGCTTCTTTGAGGACGATAACCGGTTCTTCTGTTGTCTTCTGTGTGGTTCACCTCTGGGAGCGCGTAGGAGCTGCACTTGTCTGCCTCTTCTGACAGGAACACAGATATCTTCTTCAGTTCTGGTATGTCTTCTTTCTTCTTTGCAGCGAAGTCGTACCACTTGTTTCGGAGTATAGGTGTGAGTTTCTCGATGATACTTCTGCACATCTCTGGACTGTGTAGGTAGTGCGGCTTCCTCAAGGCTTCTATGGTTCCCACGATGTTTGCTATCTTCCCAGCGAAGATACAGATGTCCTTGGCGTTATCGGTCACTTTGTTGAGAGTCTTGAGCTTCTCCATCTCGACGTGGATGAGTGCTTCTGGTCTACCAAATCTTCTCTCGAGGGCCCTTATGATCACCTCGGGGTCAGGTTGACTCAGCATCAGACACTCGACTGCTTCTTGTGCGAGTCCACGTAAACTTTTCCTTATTCTTGCGATATTTTCGTTCTTCGTGAAGTATATACCCGATTCTTCATACGTAGTCTTGAAGGCGAGCCATTCTGTGCTGCTGCCGCTGAAGATCGGTAGTTCTCGTATATACTTGGGCGGCTCCCTGTTGCTTTTCATAGCCTGGGATAGAGCCGCGGTGAGCGTAGCTACATCGATCACGGAGTTCTTCACTGGTGCACTTCCTTCTGATTTTTCCTGGGTTTGACACTTCTCCACTAGTTGACCCCTATCTAGGCAGGTCTGAGTGTTTTCCTCGATGTCTTGCCCCTTTTCCTTCAGGTTGGGCGCTGCGCGTCATCCTTCTGTAGCCACGTGTTAATACGTACCGATGCCAGATCTTCCTCAGACCCGTCGTCGCTGCTCTCGTCCTGCAGTAGCCGCTGTAGACGGATCTGTTCTATCTCTGCTTCGGCTTGTATTTGCTTGAGCTTCAGTTCTGCCAAGCGTTGTTTGACCTCCAGTTCCTTCTTCTTTCTTGAACTGGTGGAGCGGCGTGACCTCGTGTCCAAAGGCCGCATGGTGCGCTGTGAGCTAGGCTCTCCATATACAACAGCGCGGGTGTGGGGCGATCCTTCTTCTGTCGTCCCTGACTCTTCAGTAGTCACAGTTGTGCTGGACGTGGTCTGCTCGGTGCTGACTGTGGCTTCCGACGCACCACTGTCCGCATAACTTCTGGCCTCTTCCGTGGCCGCAGGGTGTAGTACTGATCTTGGCACTGGTGCTGATGCTGATGCCGGTTCCTCTTCCTGACGACGCTTCCCTCCATCCCTGGTGAGAACCATTCTTCTTTCTTCAAGTTTATACTTACCTGGAATTCCGACGGATCGTGGACTTTATTCCTACCCTTCGACCCGGTTCCAATGGACCATAGACGTTCGTGACAGACTATGACCTGATAAGGTTCCGAATAGACTGTCACTTCTCCCTTAGTTGAAGAACGATGAAACGTCTACGGCTGGCAGTTTACTTGAAGTTGACCTGGATCTTCGAAGGACCGTGCACTTTATTCGGCTCCGAAGGACCAATGTTAAGGACCGTGGTTCGTAACAGACTATGACTTGATAAGGTTCCAAATAGACTGCCACTACTTCGCGGTCGCCTTCAGTGGACTGTATTTGATGGATGTTGAGTCGAAGAATGAAACACTTAGATGAGTGGACTTCATTGACGTCAGTGAGGCATCGGATGTACTTGGCCCAGCACTACTCTTGATCTACTACTTCCTGTTGAGCTTCCTTGTTCCTTGAGAGACTCTTGTTGTCTACTTGTTGCCCAATGTTCACTTCCATTGTTCAATTGCCCAATTGCCCAATTGCCCAATATTTTCCTAACAAATGGTCCCTGCTTTTATAGTCTTTTGTAGTGCTGGCCCGCGATCCAAATTACCTCACCTCCGTATTTCCATTTATTTATAGAACTTATGTTTTACATATTAATCACATAGCATATATGTACATTGGTAGCAATAAGACTTGCACGACGATAGGTACTTACATCTGTACCGTCCGACGTCGGGCTACTGAATGACGGGCGGATTGACCCCTCAGACTTATATATGGGCCCTGCCTCCCGCGAGCTACTATATAATAAAATGGCACCAGCCGGGGGAGCGCATATTCGCTTCTTACGGCGTGGGAGGCAGTCGCGGGGTGTAATTAAACTTACATACTAATATACAAAGTCGTATTACCTATTTATACGAAGTTATGTTAGATTCTGAGTAATGCATTTACGTAATTATATTTGCAATTATGCTTTTCGGGGAATGTACTTTCTTTATTAAATTTGGCTCTAACATACTTAATTACTCAGAAAACTAACTCCTAACAGTAGTAAGCTATTTATCTTAGCTTAATATCAAAGTTATTACATAATTACGTTTTAATTTACGTAAATCTAACATTTTCATAATTTATTCGTTATATTCACGCTTACTTAATCTACGTGTCACTGGCACATGTGTCTATAGTCTATTTGTGTCGTGCACAACCATAATGTCAGTATGTTTTGTAGTTCTCACGATATAAAGGTGGCAGATTTAAAACGTCAGGCGGCCCGGCATCTAAGAAATGCCTAAGTTTTTTACAAAAGAGGTACATTCAAAACGTACGTCGGCCATTCTCCGATTAGCAATTTTTACGTGTCCGAGCTTGTATAAGTCCTAATATTAATCGATTTAATCATATTAATATTTTTATATGTTAGTTAGCATTCATATCTAGCTGGAAACAAAAACACTGGCTTCTGTTTTAAGTAGATAGCGAGGCCGCGGTGGCGGTCAAGGTCCGCCGGCAACCCTGGGGTTATCCTTTCGAGGGCTTACCCGGGGTGCCCGGCAACGGACACTTGGGGAGGACACCGTGCGGTTTTAGTCGAGACATGACATAACCACCTCCGCTGGCCAGCGGGGGGGTATCCGAAGGGATTTCCGCACGTAAAAAAAAAATAAAAAATAATAATATTTGAAACATCGGTACCACACGCGTCGCGAGCCCTCAACCAGTTGCACTTCTCCAATGTTAGTGTACCGTCAATGAAGCACGTGAGTATAGGTATCATTACCGTAGCCTTGGTTAAAAACTTTACTAATTCCAATTGTACTTATTTTGATATTTATTTTTTTAAGTTAGACTCTAGTTGTTGTTATAAACAGAGACTGTACTTTGGCCTCCGTATATTTTAATGAGCAAGTATTTGCATACTGTGCAGGTTTTCGAAATTTAGAAAAAAATCCATCGTTTCCTAATAACCGTATACTAATTACCATGTATTTATATTTACCATTGTATGAAAGTTACTAATTTACTGTATACGTGACGTCATACCAAGGGATATTTTTCCTGCGGTTCATTACCATTATCTGTAAATACCTCTGAACTGTATGCTGACCATTCGTCGAGTTATTTAATTTATAGGATGGTCACCCAAGCTTTTTAATTTGTACATTGATGGTCTGATCGAGGGGCTCAGTAGCACCGGTATTGGATGCCATGTGGGTGGTGTTTGTACTAACAATATTAGTTATGCTGATGATATGGTGCTGCTGAGCCCATCGATTGGAGCATTACGGAGACTACTTCATGTCTGCGAAGAGTATGCGGGTGCCCACGGGCTCATATACAACTCTCTTAAAAGTGAGCTCATGGTGTTCCAAACAGGAGCGCTAGGGTGTCAACGGAGCGTACCTTCTGTTGCCCTCGGAGGCACCAGACTAAAGAAAGTTGACCAAATAAAGTATCTGGGTCACTGGGTCACTAGCAACTTGTCGGACTCTGTAGACATGGAGAGGGAGCGTAGAGCATTATGTGTTCGCTGTAACATGTTGGCTCGCAGATTTGCACGGTGTAGTAAACAAGTCAAATTGACGCTCTTCAGAGTTTACTGCCAGTCGTTCTACACGTGCAGTCTGTGGGTAAACTTTACGCAGCGTGCATATGGTGCTCTGCGCGTACAGTATAATAACGCGTTCAGGCTGATGTTCGGTTTGCCTCGCCACTGTAGCGCTTCATCCATGTTCGCTGAGGCACGTACGCATTGTTTTTATACCATCATCAGAAAACGCTGCGCCTCACTATGGGCGCGCGTGCGCGGCAGCTCGAATATCATCCTGAGCACTCTGGCTGAACGGTGGGACTGCCCACTACTGAGCCGTTGGCTGCAGCTACAGGCCCCTGTTTATCGCCTTCTGTACCTTTTTTTTTTTTTTTTTTTTTTTTTCGTGCGGAAATCCCTTCGGATACCGCCCCCGCTGGAGAGCGGGGGGTCTCCAGCGGGGGCGGTTATGTCGGGCTTGCACCGACTAAAACCGCACGCCGTCTCGGGTCTTAAGACGTCGGGGTGTAAGGTTACTCATAGAGCATATCCCTCGCACCCCGACTGACCCTGGGCCATCTCCGGTTTCGAGATGGCCCCCTTACTTGCTCTCCACTGTGCCCTCTGCTAATCAGAGGGACACGTGGAAAGCCTCCGAACAGCCCTCAACAGGGCCGTCCTCGCCTCGGTAGGAGTTGGCCGTAGGCGGCAGCGTCTCTCCCGCCCTAGGAGAGAGGCGCTGCCGCCTCCGTTGCCCAGGGTGCACCGCGTGGAGGTCCCCAACCAAGCACCCCCGCCTTCTGTACCTGTAGCACAGGGAGCAGCACCGAGAGCCATAACCTCAGTAACTATTGCTAAGATACTAACACTAGATTAAGATCATATTATGTTACTAACACTTTATATGGATTGAAGAAATCTGAAATAAAAATAATTCTATTCTATTCTATTCTAAAACCCAAAAAGATCAAAAAGGAAGTTAAAGAAAAGAGGATTTTACTCATTGAATCTAGAAAAGTCATAAGAGACTGATCTTTCCCTGCCTTCCAGATCCGAAAACAAACATAATTATTGTGATACATGGTCTATTAGCGCTAAGAAAAATTCAGACCAACTAAAAATAATATCTAACGAGCTGCTAGTACAGCCTGTATGTATTTAAAGGTGGAAAGTAGCTTAAATTTATCTTAATCAGATAATTTTTGGAATTCCGTCTCGCCTGTTGATTTTAGTCTTACAATGCCTTCGTTCAAAACAATGACAAATATGCCAAATAATAGTATTAAGAAAAAGAAGACTTAATTTTTCGATTAATCTGATTCTGATTTTAATATAATATAGATTGCTTGTTATTTTTAACTATTCTTATTATTTAATATTATGTATAATTTATAAAAATATTTTTAAAATGTTCATCAACATCATCATCATCAACCTATTCTAGTCCACTGCTGGACATAGGTATCCCCTAATGAGCGCCATAGCGCCCTGTCTTCAGCTTGCCGCATCCAGCATCTGCCCGCAGTCTTTAAAAGGTTACAGTTGATTTATTTAATAGTATATAAGTACTCAGTGATACTAATATAAGCAAATCTTTAAAAAGCTGTGAGTTGCTTTATATTTAAGCAATTAAAACAATGTTTTTGATTAAATTCGTTTAAGTTTGGTTTATATCGAGTAAGTTTTGACCGTTTTTCATTGCAAGTGTTTTTATTAATAACTAATAACTTATAGCATAATAAATAAAAAAAATTACAATTTATTCTAATGCTGTACCACAATATGATAAGTGATATTATTATTTTCGCTCATCGCTCATCCTGTCTCCTCTGAAAGCAGAGGAGTACGGAGAGCGATGTGTTCCCGCCACGTTGGGTATTGGCCGACGATCAATGCCAACCCTATGAAGGGGTGAAGGGGAAGCCATTGACCGCCGCCCAGGGTGTACCGGCCGCTCCGATTCCGTTCCCCCCGGACTGCAGCGGGATCGGAATCGGAGCGACACTCGAGGAGGTTACCCAACACACACCCCTCTAATTACCATACCTATAATTTTTTTGAATCTCATTAATTACGAAACCATTATTACTAGACAAACGCCTCATTAATTGTTGAATTTGTATCTTTGATGTGTTTCATATTTTAAGGTTTTTTAGTCCAATCAGTGAAAAATAAAAAATGTTACGGTAATTAGGCAAAGAACGCTTAATTCAAGAGTGACCGACGTATGCTTGTGTCAAGGAGTATGATAGATGGGTACACATCTCGTTACACAATTCCGTGGGGCCGGGCCAGCCTGACAGACACGATAATTTTTTACGTGTTATTCTAGGGTACGGAACTCAGAATTATGGCTAGACTAGTCTGACCTATGGGAATTTTAATACCTGTTGATCAGATTCACTTAATGTCGACTAAAGTACAGTTCGGTATGAAAATTTATTCACACAAGTACCTCTTTGCTTTCTATTGTACCTATAAAATCTTACCGTTCTAATGCAAGATGTAATAAACGTTATTACCACTTCCGAGTATAATTGATTGACTTTTTTGCAAAGGTTTCCTTTCACTAGGTAATATTATTATATTTATAGTTATTCAATAACCATAATGATTGGTTAGTTTACTTAGAAATTCGTCATAAAAACTACTCACAATGATCACTGGTCTCTAGTACGTCGATAATAATATCTATGACTACTGCCATTACATAGGATCTACGACGTCGACGATACGACTACGCGACGTGGCGAGGACGACGACGTGACGACGACAGTGCTGTCGACGGGGCTAAAACACTTTGAACGGTAATTGAGTTTTGATTGAACGAATACGAAGATGTATTTATGTTGGTGTATTTATAATTTCCAATTTCATCTCCCGACTTATTGCAAATACGTAAACCGAAATGACATACAGGCAGAGTGTTTGATCAAAATTTTCTAATTTTATGTACAAAACCAAGCCAAATTTGGTAATACAAATATACTATTTTACTTTTATAGGGTTTATCTATTTAACATCGTAGATACACTTTTTTTCGTGCGGATATCCCCCCCGCCGACCAGCGGGTTGCTTATCCGGATTTCGGATAACCAGCCCAGATTCGAACCGACTAAAACCGCACGCCATCTCGGGTCTTCAGACGTCGGGGTGTAAGGTTAAGGCATGTCACTCGCACCCCGACTGACCCAGTAGCTCAGCCGAATAGAATTTCGAGATGGCCCCCTTAAGTACCTATCTATTCCTAGGGACTTCCTTCCTGTGGTCCCAACGATTTACCCGGGATCTTTTTTAGGGTTCCGTAGCCAAATGGCTAAAAACGGAGCCCTTATAGACTCGTCATGTCTGTCTGTCTGTCCGTCTGTACGTCACCGCCACTTTTTCTCCGAAACTATAAGAACTATGTTCTTGAAACTTGGTAAGTAGATGTATTCTGTGAACCGCATCAAGATTTTCACACAAAAAAAAAATTTGGGAAAAAATAATTTTGACTTTCAGTTCTATACTTAGTACTGAAGCTCAAAAATTTTTTTCCCCAATCTCATACGCATGGCGTATCTGCGGATAGGTCTTCAAAAATGATATTGAGGTTTCTAATATCATTTTGTCTAAGCGCACGAGAGACACTTCCAAAGTGGTAAAATGTGCCCCCCCCCCCTGTAACTTCTATAATAAGAGAATGATAAAACTAAAAAAAAATATGATGTACATTACCATGTACACATCCACCGAAAATTGGTTTGAACGAGGTCTAGTGAGTCCTTTTTTTTTGATACATCATAAATCATAAACCGCAATTTACCTTTCATTCAATCAACTCACATATAAAAATTTTACTTGCTGCTACGGAACCCCTCATGGGCGAGTCCGACTCGCACTTGGCCGGTTTTTCTTTATGTAGAGCACGTCAATATGACTTAACTTCTGGCACAGATTAAATAACAGATTCTATACCTCTGGTAAAAGGCTCCCGTGTCAGAACATCGTTTATGGATATGTTCAGTGGATTAGAGTGGAATAGGGCGTGTGATCCCCGTGATTGTAGTGAGTTCAATTTAGCCGTTAGCCAAATAGCGAATTCACCGCTAGCCCGGATGAGGACCACCGCTCCGGGGCTACCCATGACGGAGGTCTTTACGCGTAAAAAAATAACGATATCTACAGACATTTCTTTCTCTTTACTTAACAGGGGCCTCATCGCGATTAAAAATAATCTAGTTTCGGGCCGGTTAGCTGAGGAAGAGAGATGAAGAGGAGCTATACATCGTGTAAGCTCCATCTCTCTCCCTCAACTGAGCGGCCCGAAACTTAATTAATTGCTTTTAGGGTGTCGCCGCCGGGTAAGGTTTCAATTCACAAAAATATATTACTACCTACTGGTAGATAATATACTGCCAAAGTTATCCAATTGCAAGTCAACTAACATGCTTTACCGCAAACATGAATCCTACATGAACAACCAAGTTCTGAAGCATATAGCAGACAGTCGTTGAATATGCTAACATGTTCCGAGTTTGAATTCCCCTCCAGTTTATTATTTACTCATAGCGAGTACCAAAATAAGGTCTCGTTCACATTTTTGTATAGAATCCTAATCTATTCGTAAATATAAATAAAATTAAAGTGTTTGTTTATATTGTAAAATTACAGATTTTTAATTAATGAATATGACTGTAGGTATACACGATACTTATAATAACAAGTACTTATAAAGTTTAAAAACTATAACCAGATAACAGTGAAGTAGAAAATATATACGTGAAAGAGTAAATTCTTTTAAGAATAATAAAAACAAAGAATTGTCCCAACTCTCCACCGATAAATGGCGCTAGGAGTATTTCAAATTACTGAATTCTATACACATATAATTACTTGTCCCGACTAACCGACAGTCTGACTGACAGACTGATTGACTTACTGACTGATTCATCAACGCAGAGCCTAAACCGCTGGACCTACAAGCTTGAAACTTTGCCAAAGTTTAGTTTTTAGTTTAGTAGATGCCTTTTATGTTGTAGGCATCCACTCAGAAAGGTTTTTTTTTAAATTTCACTTCTAAGGTGGCAAATTCAGGGATTAACGTTTGTATGATAGTCCGCCATTTTCAAAGTTAGACGCACGAAGTTTCATACTTTATGGAATAATGTAGGTACTTTACGGTATTACATTAACTTAAGAATATGCAATTCAAGTGCTGAATTCAGACAGCCATGTTGTGTCGTGAGAGTCTAGCTTAACTGTTTTTGGTGTATAAGGCAAAATTCCGCAATTTGGGGCAAAAAATAACTTACCAACTGTGTTATCTATAACATCACGGTTCAAATGCAACGTTAGTGATAGGCATTCGTTTTACAGGAGTCTCTGCGGGGCTGTCCCATTCTTATATGACTACTCAGAACCCAGCGCTAATCGAAGTGACGTCATTGTGCTATAAATAAATGTAACACCATTGGGTGCAGGTTTAGTACCTACTAATTAACTTACCAACATAATTAAAACAAAACATGAGGGCGTAGTTTTCCTGTCAATCTAATAAATAACAAGTATAAGTAATACTTAAGTAAGTGATATTTTTATTTCGAGTTACTTTTAAGTAACCCATACATAGTTACCATAAATAAAGAAAAGTTCATAATAATTGATGTAAGTACATAATTATCCTTTTTATCTTCAGAGGACAAATTAAACATTTTTCAATTTTCAATTTTCATTTCATTTCATGCGTAAATCCCTTCGGATACCCCCCCGCCAGCCAGCGGGGGCGGTTATGTCGGGCTTGAACCGACTAAAACCGCACGACGTCTCGGGTCTACAGACGCCGGGTCGTGTAAGGTTGCCCATAGAGCATATCCCTCGCACCCCGACTGAGCCTGGGAGAGTTCTAAATCTCTCCCGGGCGCCATCTCCTTCGCGAGCATTACATGCTCGCAGAAGGAGGTGGCGGCGGCCCACGAGCTCGCGTTCCGCACCATTGCCGCAATCATGCTGCCGAGCGAGAGGACTCCCACCCCGATGGCTGCCACGAGGTCACGCCTCGGCGCCTCCCACGCCGGGCAGTCCGCCAGCGTGTGCAGCCCTGAGTCCTCGCTCGTGTCACAGTGATGACACTCAGGCGTTGGCTCCTTCCTGATCAGATGCAGGTGGTCCCCGAAGCACCCCTCAGTCAGTCAGTCGGTACGAGAGGCTTCCGTGTCGCCTCTCTAGCCAATCCTTCATGATGGGCCTTACCGCCGCTATTGCGGCGTGCCCTAACACCGGCGACCGTACCTACCGATCTTCCGTCATTATGGAAGATCGGTACAGTCACTGACAGTCCCGGGTATACTTTTCTTCCACCATTCAAAATATCCTGTGGGCTCACATTTTAATAGGCCGCTCTCACATATAACACCACGTAATATAAAATTAAGAGGAAGTGCTCTTAAACATCTTTGGTAAAACTAGTGTCGCCAAACCTCAGATATTATGACCAATTACATCACGTGAAACAATGGCGCAAGCTGAAAAGTAAATATCAGTCAGAAACCTGTCACGTTGCTAATGATATTGGACATATTCACAATATTCCATTATCATTATAGCGTTATTCCTGTTTGGACGCAAAGCACTTTGGTGCACGAGGACCGCTCTCATACCCCTTCTCTTGATTTGCGAATGCCGTTTGACCCCCCATACTAAGAAGGAGAACCTGTGCCAAACCCTCATCCCTTAATCATCAGGTGTACCGACTAGAGGGTGATGTTTGCTGGGTCCCTGAAGATCTTGATGTGGCCCCAGATACGTACTTCTTTTTTTCTTTTTTCGTGCGAAAATCCCTTCGGATACCCTGGCCGGCGGGGGGCCAGCGGGGGCGGTTATGTCGGGCTTGAACTGACTAAAACCGCACGCCGTCTCAGGTTTTCGCACGCCGCCGGGTGTAAGGTTGCCCATAGAGCATATCCCTCGCATCCCGACTGACCCTGGGCCACGGTTTCGAGATGCCCCCCTCGGGTTTTGGAACCCCGATGTCCCCGTCTTGCCCCGGTTTGGGGGAGGGGCGCTAGTCGCCCCGCCGTCCCGGCCTGCTTTAACTGGAGTGACAGGGCCTCACCTGCCACCCCCAGGCCTGCGCTCATGGAGGACGGAGGTCGTTAAGCGCCCAGGTACGTACCTACTGAACGTTAAAGTAGCACGAGGTATATAGGTAAGTAATACTACGGTACCTTTTTTTTTTTTTTTTTTTATCGTGCGGAAATCCCTTCGGATACCCCCCCGCCGGCCAGCGGGGACGGTTATGTCGGGCTTGCACCGACTAAAACCGCACGCCGTCTCGGGTCTTCAGACGCCGGGGTGTAAGGTTACCCATAGAGCATATCCCTCGCACCCCGGCTGACCCTGGGCCATCTCACCACTAACAGCATCGCTCATCCTGTCTCCTCTGAAAGCAGAGGAGTACGGAGAGCGATGTGTTTCCGCCACGTTGGGTATTGGCCGACGATCAATGCCAACCCTATGAAGGGGTGAAGGGGAAGCCATTGACCGCCGCCCAGGGTGTACCGGCCGCTCCGATTCCGTTCCCCCCGGACTGCAGCGGGATCGGAATCGGAGCGACACTCGAGGAGGTTACCCAACACACACCCCAATAATACTACGGTACCTGCAAGTTAAATACCTTCTCAGTAACAATATTTATTAGATGTAGGTATATCGCTCTACAGCATCGCATAGTCTTTCACTCCTTGACCCAGTTTAGCACAGTTACTTAAACCACGTTATTTTGTTGTGTGACACTCGAACACAAAGGTTTCTTTGTCTTGTATTCTACGTATGTGAAGATTTAGCGATATAGCCTATACCTTGAAAAATTTAAGTTGATACTTTTGACAGCACATGCCTATGAAATGTGGTATTTTTCGGTAGAATTTTTTTTACTTCATTGACGGGTTCCGCCCACCCCCGTCAATATTTTCACTTCATAGGCATGATATTTAACATGACACTACCTACACTACTAACAGGTTAGCAGTGCTGAATGGAAAAATATGAACAATAACACTACTGACAGTGTAATTTGGTAGTGCGATAGGTCAGAAAGTAATTTTACTAGGTATACCAGTATCAACCAGCGCGGTTCGATGTATTGATACTCGGTTCACAAATGTATTTTTTCAATGAGCCACCCTTAATGCGACGTCATGTGACCTCTGTGGCGATGCGGTAGAACGTTCAGTTTGATTTTTTACGTTGAATAGCGGGTTCGATTTCCGCTCAGTGCAAATGTATTTTGTATGCATGAATAAGTATATCTACTCGTATTAGGTTTGAGTATTTTGTATGTCTAGGTAATATAATATGAATTTACAAAAGAAAAAGTATTTCAGTATGTTTATCCTTATTCGGGAACCCGTATTACGAACTAATTAGGCTATGGTTGATTTGGATCTAGAGAGCATCGTATAGTATGTTTTGGAATATTATTATAATTAAATACAATATTTTATGCAACCCTAATTGCAATGCACACTGTAGTCTGTACCCCTATCATGTTTCCCAACCAGCGGTGCCAGCATGGTATACATGGTAGTATAATAATCAGTGTATTCATTGGTTAAAATAAACCATGTAAACCTTTAAAAAAATTCCGACATAGCTAAGAACATGTCCGACTCATTCAAACAAAAAATAGGCATGCATATCACGAAGCACCAGTGTGCTAGCCAAGACCAATCAAAGGAGCTCAACACAACAAGTCTATTTTGTTTAGGTTCAGATCAACTACTGTCTCCGTCTCCATCAAAAGACCCTGAATACCATGTCACATCAGACAGTTTGTCAAGACAAAAGAAATGAACCCAAACTCGATAAGTTTATCTTGTTTAACTTAGGAGTGGCTATGGACACCTTCCTACTCCATCATCAGACTAGCTCCATAATACCATATTAATGCATTGTAATTCAAACTAAACGTGTATGCGAAATTTCATCACCATCGGTTGAGGATAACGGCTTCAAAATTCAGTTGCAAGATTTGGGCCGCACTAACATACCTACATACATACATAAATACAGAGCAAGTTAAATAAAAGCTTGTAAAAAAACATCATCATCATCAGAGATGATAAATCTCCTAGAAGCCCCCTTCCATCCATCCATCCATCCATCCATCCAGCTACAATAAAGATAGCGTTATTATAAAAGCGTCTCTCGTGACATAGGCGTCCCGGTGATGATTAAATTAAAAAATACGCGAGTACCATGTTTTTTCTTCACCAAAAAAGGTGCTCATTATGGAAAGTGCTCAACGCGCCTAATGAAGTTTTCACTTCAAAAATTGGTGGGGTTACTAGTACACTAGTAGTTTTGATGACTAATATTCCATAAAAAAAATCGGCTCATCCGTTCGCGAGCTACGATGCCAAAGACAGACACACAAACAGACACATCAAACTTATTACAAACCGTTGTTGCGTCAGGTTTTAAAAAAAATTTACACACTAAAATTTGTTTATGGTTAAATTTCTATTATCATCATCAGGGAGCGGTTGTAGAAGCATGGGAATGAATTAGGTACTAATCTTGTAGGGCACGCCGCAATAGCGGCGGTAAGGCCCATCATGGAGGATTGGCTAGAGAGGCGACACGGAAGCCTCTCGTACCGACTGACGCAGGTGATCTCCGGGAAGGGGTGCTTCGGGGACCATCTGCATCGGATCAGGAAGGAGCCAACGCCTGAGTGCCATCACTGCGACGCGAGCGAGGACTCGGGGCTGCACACGCTGGCGGTCTGCCCAGCGTGGGAGGCGCCGAGGCGTGACCTGGTGGCAGCCATCGGAGTGGGAGTCCTCTCACTCGGCAGCATGATTGCGGCAATGGTGCGGAGCGCGAGCGCGTGGGCCGCCGTCACCTCCTTCTGCGAGCATGTAATGCTCGCGAAGGAGATGGCGGAGCGCGCCCGGGAGAGATTTAGAACTCTCCCGGCCTGCCGAGCCCGCAACATGCCCCAAATCCGAGGGGGCCATCTCGCAAGTGGAGATGGCCCAGGATCAGTCGGGGTGCGAGGGATATGCTCTATGGGCAACCTTACACCCCCGCGTCTGTAGACCCGAGACGGCGTGCGGTTTTAGTCGGTTCAAGCCCGACATAACCGCTCCCGCTGACCGGCGGGGAAGGTATCCGAAGGGATTTCCGCACGAAAAAAAAAAAGGTACTATAATTATTATTATTAATATAATCTTGTGATGTTGAATAATTGGAAAAGGTACATTCGAAGAACAAGCTTCATCAATCGATTCTCGAAATTCGCGAGCCATAAAGGCGAGTCGACGCTAAAAGGTTGCACTCCGAACGAATCCGAACTGTGACGTTTACAGATAGCCATGGTCTTGTCATTTGTCAATAGTGTAGTGTCAATTGTGTCAAAAGTATCGAAAATATAAGTCTTCTATTTTATGAATAATTTGTTTATTCGTCTTCAAAAGTCCTTTGAAGAATATAAAGTAGACTGACCCAGAAGAATATATTGATACTTTTATTTAAGGTGACATATTACTTGGCATTGGCGAAATAGCGGTGATTTTGCTGCAGCAACCATTTATAAATAAAGTAGAAGAAAAGCGGTCGAAGAAGAAAAGTTCATAACAAAACTTTACCATCATGAAGTTATATAATAGTGAAACTAAAAGTACACCAGCAGAAATTAAACCTAAAGACTGCTTTGCCTGCAGAGCTGTAGGCGGTGCAGGTTTAGTCGGAATTGGAGGTTATCTAGGTATCAATGCCACTAAAAACAAATCGATAGCACAAAAATATTTTCTATCCATATTGTCTTTTGGTAGGTATAAGTTCTTATTACATAGCCGTGGTACGCATAGTTGTATATTAAAGCTTAGGTAGATACAAATGTAGTATAATATTGTAGAATATTCTATGTAGCACTATCTATTCTATCTAAACCCATAGTAAGCATCACATCCAAACAGTTTCACAAACTTTGTAGGATACTAATAGATAAAATAAATAGGTATCATTTATGAATATCTCTGAAAAGAATAATACAAGTATTTTTTGACGACTATTAAGTATGTATAGACATGGAGTTTTGTAATAAAACCTTTTTTTTTTCAATTTCAGGTTTCATCTGTCTTGGAGTAGCAAGGTACAGGCAAACATTCCCCTTCAATAAAAATCAAGAATTTGAAAAACAGAAATGAAATGTAGGTGTATTGTATAATATTTAAAGTGTGTAAATCAAATTATAGATGTACATTTATATATAACAAATCTTTGTACAAACATAAATATAAATTACTGGCACATAGTCCTCCTGATTTTAAGCTGAATGATGTGTATCACAAGCATACATAGGCATGTATGCTTGTGATACACACTTATGCACAACCACCGGCAACAAAAAAGTGAGAATTGTAAAATGAGAATGAAAGTGAGAATTAGAATCGGTGAGAATGTGCAAAAGAATAAGAGGCTTCCTGTCCATTACCGTTACGCTCACCGTGCTCTACAACTAGCTATACGCGCTGGGTTGAGTGAGTCCATAATACGCGGAGCGTCGAGCGCGACGCCTGCAAAGACGTCACGCTCGTGCACACGGCGAAAATACATACGTAATTGTTCAAGTTTTCACTTCTGTCGGCACTCCCGGAGGGCCACTGCTTTTTTATAAAAATAATAATAATCTTTATTTCCCAGAATATGGTCGGTTACAGGTGTACAGGGCTATTTATTAGGTACAGCATATTGTGCCACATGTGGCTTGCAAATCTTAAATATTGATCAGATAATTTATAAGTAGTTTTTTTTAAATGTATTATATCCTATTGGCCTAATATCAGAAACATTTGTAAGTAGATTTATTTATTGCATAACCCAAATGGGTTTACAAAATGTAAATATGTTAATAGGTATAGTTATAGTTTATATTTAGTCTAGTCCTAATAGTGTTTAGTGGTAAAATATATGTTTGTAATTATTTACATGATGTAAATAGATTATTTGATTCAAAAAGTATAAATATGTTGTAAGTGTTATCAGGTATGTTTAGATATGGGATAATTGTTTGCAACTGACGACCTCTGTGGCGTAGCGGTAGTGTGTTCGACGGCTATGTCAGAGATCGCGAGTTCGATTCCCGCTCAGTGCAATTATGTATAGTTGCATTGGTCTGGGTGATTCTATTTATATCATTTACGAAAAAAGTATCTAAGAATGTTTATCCGCATTCTAGAATCCATATGACAAGTCTGTGTCTAAAATTCGTTTAAAACTCTTTTTTTATTAATAATCTTGTGGACGGATGAGATGCAATTTTTTAAACTACAATAAAAAAACGCTGGTGTTTATGTATAATGTTATTCTGGTTGGTGTACAATGTACAATAAATAATGTAGTCTAAACTTGATTGAACTTATAAATATTTTATTATTATTATTAAATATATGTGGTTTGATTGATATTTCCATAATCTTATACACAAGCTTTGGATTAAATGGCATTGGCAAAAATACTCTGATTCTATATGATATCTAGGGTCTGAAGATGGAGATGGTAGGTGGTTATAGGAACTTCTGAACTGAACAAAATAAACCAGTCATATTTGGGCTCATTTGATTTGTCTGGTTACACCAAGGTTACACAAACTATAATGCTTGTTTTAAAAAACAAAAAACATCTCTTAAAGTTTGGTTCCCACACGGGCCACATTTTTTTGAGTTACACTAGTCTTTGTATAGATGGCGCTGTTCTAAAAATAAAAAACCTTGGTAACATCATAGACCAATGGTCTATGGTAACATCAATGTGTTGCCCAGACTGTATGAAGTACTGTTTTTATTATAAGCCGAAGTCTAGTTAATTAGGCAGGTTCTTTTATGTTACCACACCACAATACGTAGGTACACTAGGTACTAGGGCACGCCGCAATAGCGGCGCTAAGGCCCATCATGGAGGATTGGCTAGAGAGGCGACACGGAAGCCTCTCGCGACAAGTCTCCTTGCCGGAACTCCGCCATGGGACCTGGAGGCGAGAGCCCTTTCCCAACTATACCAGTGGCGAAAGGAGGCGCGGGAGCAGGGATGGAACCCGAGCCTCGAGAAATCGAGGCCGTGCAGTCCCAGCTCCGTCAGGCCATCGTGGTGGAGTGGAAGGAACAACTTGGGCAACCAAGCGCAGGGCACGCCGCAATAGCGGCGGTAAGGCCCATCATGGAGGATTGGCTAGAGAGGCGACACGGAAGCCTCTCGTTTCGACTGACGCAGGTGATCTCCGGTAAAGGGAGCTTCGCGGATCACCTGCATCGAATCAGGAAGGAGTCAATGCCTGAGCGTCATCACTGCGATGCGAGCGAGGACTCAGGGCTGCTCACGCTGGCGGACTGCCCGGCGGGGGAGGCGCCGAGGCGTGACCTCGTAGCAGCCATCGGGGTGGGAGTCCTCTCGCTCGGCAGCATGATTGCGGCAATGGTGCGGAGCGCGAGCGCGTGGGCTGCCGCTACCTCCTTCTGTGAGCATGTAATGCTCGCGATGGAGATGGCGAAGTGCGCCCGGGAGAGATTTAGAACTCTCGCCGAGCCCGCAACATGCTCGCCGCGCGTCGCAGGCGAGTCAGGCGCCGGAGATCGCTTAACGACCTCCGTCCTCCATGAGCGCAGGCCTGGGGGTGGCAGGTGAGGCTGCCTGTCACCCCAGCAGATGCAGGCCGGGACGGTGGGGTGACTAGCGCCCCTCCCCCAAACCGGGGCAAGACGGGGACACCGTGGTTCCCAAACTCGAGGGGGCCAAGTCGAAACCGGAGATGGCCCAGGGTCAGTTGGGGTGCGAGGGATATGCTCTATGGGCAACCTTACACCCCGGCGTCTTAAGACCCGAGACGGCGTGCGGTTTTAGTCAGTTCAAGCCCGACATAACCACCCCCGCTGGCCGGAAATTTCGGAAATTTTGACACTGCTTGCTCCAAAGATTTTTTAAGAGACTCAATGTCGCCGTGTCGTTTAGAGCAGGCCATGTCCTCTAAAACTGACCATAATTTGTAGTCTAAAGGGTTGTAGTTTGGGCTAGATGAGGGCCAGTCTTCAGCTCTTATAAAGTCCGGAACGTTGGTTTCTAGCCAGGCTTGGGTAGTTCGTGCCTTGTGACCAGGAGCAGAGTCCTGCTGGAAAGTCTACGGTATATTTTTAAAAAGTGTATTGCTGAGAGGTTTCACAACATGATACAAGACAGTATCTTGATACACTTTGGCTGAAGTTTTCACTCCTTTTTCGCAAAAATGTAGCTTTGTGAATCTCTGATAAGACATGCCCCACCAAACTATCACTGACGCAGGATGATGACCGCTTTGTACTTTTCCGACCACTTGAGCAGCTTCCTTAGAACTGTGAGCGTACACTTTATCATTTTGCTTATAGTAGTGTTCTTCAATCGTGAATTTTTTTTCATCGGTAGATATTTCTGTGCCTTTCACCTGCGTATCGCGACAGAAGGCGCTTTGATCGATCCACTCTCTTTAATCGTAAAGATTGATTAAGGGCATGTCCTGTATATCGACGATAAGCACCGAGCTTCAGGTCTTGTTTTATAATACGTGACAGAGTCCTAGCGGAAATCTTCATTTCTCGCGATAAGATTTTTTGCTTCCTTATGGGGTTTCGACGAATTCTGGCTTTAACAGCATTAATAGTCTTTGTAGTTCTAACAGCACGCGGCCGCCCCGATCATTTCTGGTGTTCGACAGACGAAGTGTTGTTGTATCTATTGATAGTACGATATATATACGAACATACGGCGGATACCAAGTTTTTGAAGTGTCTGGAATATGACCGACGCCTCCATACCCACTTTGTTCAAGGCGATCACTGCGATCCTATTTTCTTTAACACCCCATTCCATCTTGTAATTCGGTAATGAACACGAAAAAATATGTGAAATGGCGTGAAATCGAAAAAGTTTTAAAATTAATATAACTACGTGTTCCAAATTCAAAATAATTAAAAAGTTGACAAAGAAAGAAAAGTTTTAATGTACCTTTTTTTTTTTTTCTTTTTATCGTGCGGAAATCCCTTCGGATACCCCCCGCCGGCCAGCGGGGGCGGTTATGTCGGGCTTGAACCGACTAAAACCACACGCCGTCTCGGGTCTTCAGACGCCGGGGGGTAAGGTTACCCATAGAGCATATCCCTCGCACCGCGACTGACCCTGGGCCATCTCAC
This sequence comes from Cybosia mesomella, assembly GCA_946251805.1. Taxonomy (NCBI): domain Eukaryota; kingdom Metazoa; phylum Arthropoda; class Insecta; order Lepidoptera; family Erebidae; genus Cybosia; species Cybosia mesomella. The sequence goes on from OX276392.1 coordinate 10,924,667, forward strand.
CACTAACAGCATCGCTCATCCTGTCTCCTCTGAAAGCAGAGTTTTAATGTACCTAACAGTATTTATGGCCAGACTATTTATATTGCATAAACTTGTCGGAAAGGCCGAAACGAGTTTACGCTCGAATAACCGCCCAATTTTTGGGCAGAAACCATTTTACTGAAATAAATATATGTTCTAAGGTTAACAACGAACTTTTAAATAAGTAAATCGAATCTAAGCTTTTACTAGAAGCTCACGCGTTCGTATGTTTGTATTTTACGAATATTTTTGCAGGCCTAATTTGACCCACTTTGCGGCGTTCAATTGAGTTGAAATTTGGTAAACTTATGTAATTTAAAGGATAATGCGATAATATGGTACCTACTATAGAGCTGGTCTGATGATGGATTACGAAGGTGGCCACAGGATCTGCTTAACTAAATAAGATAAACCAACAATGCTCCCTCAAAGCGCGTGGCAAGGCCAACCCACTAAAGCGCGAGCCCAGGGTCTACCAAACGAGCTCATGAGCTCGGACCCTTCACAAAGCGACGTCGCGCTCAATAAGTCTGTAGTACCGGCGCCATAGTTCACGTACAATAATGCGCGGGTACGTAAAGAAAAAACAATATACCAATATCGACATTTCATTACGCGGTACCAACATCAAAATATAAATAGTTAACGATTAAAACTAAACAAGCGTGATTATATTATTATCAGAGATTGTGTCTCTAACCAACTATCTTTTGCAAGAAAGTAACTCTTTAGTTTCGTGATTTCATATTTTACTGCTCATCACCTTTAAGCTGTAGCGTGATGATTTATAGTCCGAACGATGACCATGTCTGAGTTCTATCGAACGGCAGATTTTTTTGATGATCTGCTTTGATGAATCTGTTCAGCGGTTTTGAAGGGATGCTCGGACATCGATAATAAAAAGCAAACAAATAGATAAACAGGCAAAAATTCTAAAAATCACATTTTTGGCTTTGGCATCGTTCCTAGCATATATAGTCATTATTTAAAAAAAAAAACAATGTACAGTTTTCACCTCGTTACGATTTTATTATATGTACAGATGTTTTAGGTTCTTGTAACTAAAATACTCGCCCCCTATTACATTGGGACCTGCGAATTGTGGGTGTGTAATACACCTCTGCCTACCCCTTTGGGGATACAGGCGTGAAGTTGTGTTAGTTGTGTTATGTAACTAAAATTTTAGGATTTTCTTCAAAGAACTTGGCACCCATATAGATCTCAATGCTTTTATCGGCGAAATCGACAACGACACATATGCTAATTTTTGAACTTGGCACATTAATGTTTTTGATGAGATTCATATTACACCTCCAAATGAAATACATAAATGTCTTATCATGACAGTCATACAAAGAGGGTTTGTTCACAAAGCTTTCGATCTAAAAACCTTTGTGTCTGTCTTCAAAACTGTAAATTCTTGGTCAGAACGTTCACCCTGCGCGTTACGCACAGCGCGCAGCGCCCGAATTTTCAGGAAATAAAACCACGTGGGAATAGTGAAAATCTATATTGAGAGACATGGTGACAGCCATAAGGGCAACATACCATAACAGTTTTTCAATAAGTTAGCAATATTCTTTTCATAACTTAGTAAATCCTCCATTAGTAGATCGTCAGTATCTTGACTTGACATTCTTAGATGTGGCAGGGTGTTCGAATTCGGTTTTGAGACTGATGGAATACCAGGATATAGAATTTTATGTTTTTTTTAAATTTAAACCTGTAGTTTTAATCATACAAAATACGAGTAGGTGTAACAGTGAGTTTTGTGATCTGAGGGTGCTCTCAACAGCATTGGTGATCCAAATAGAATATATTACATATTCCTTTTTTTTTCTCTCTCGAAGCTCAGCCTTAGCCTACAGCCATAAAACATGTGAAACTCAGTTTTTGTTTTAATTACTCACTGAAAATCCAAAAGAATGCAAATATGCTGTTTTAAGATAATTTGATTTCAGTTTTCAACATGCAATCAGAAATCAGAGGAAGAACTTGCGCGATACCTACAAGCTTTTGAAATCAGCACAAGCACAACCCTTGCATAAAATTACTATTTTCGTTGTAGTACCTTTTTTTTTTTTTATCGTGCGGAAATCCCTTCGGATACCCCCCCGCGTGCCAGCGAGGGCGGTTATGTCGGGCTTGAACCGACTAAAACCGCACGCCGTCTCGGGTCTACAGACGCCGGAGTGTAAGGTTGCCCATAGAGCTCCCTCGCACCCCGACTGACCCTGGGCCATCTCCGGTTTCGAGATGGCCCCCTCGGGTTTGGGAACCACGGTGTCCCCGTCTTGCCCCGGTTTGGGGGAGGGGCGCTAGTCGCCCCACCGTCCCGGCCTGCTGGGGTGACAGGAGGCCTCTCGTTGTAGTACCTACAACTGATTTTTTTAAAAAAAGGTTGTTATTTTTTTTTGAATAATTATCTTGATTACTTAGGAGTTCCTAAGTTCCTAACGGTACCATATTAATGCATTGCAATTTTTTTTATTTTCAATCGGTTCAGTATAATACCTATATATAATGACCAATATAATAGCCATGTATATTCTATGTACCTATAGCCGTATAACTTTAAATTCAGTTGCAAGGTTTGACCCAAAAATACCCACATACATACATAATATATGTATTTATACATACATTCATTGATACCTACCTACATATAAGGCAAGTTAAATTAAAACTTGTAAAAGCAAAATATATATTTTTAGTCAAATGAGTAATATTTTTTAATATAGTTTTTGATAAATATGAGATATCTCTATTGTTTTCCTTTGAATCCATCCAATAATTCTCTTTGTGAGGTAAAAAAAAAAGTATTTATAAGTATTTCAATCTAAAATATAATAATGAATAAGTTCATCATTTTATAAGTGTTAAGTTTATGTCGGGCAGAAACGGACAGTAACTGGACGTTTATTCAATCCGCCCAAAATGCCTTGACATATCCCCATCACTGGGCGCAACAGTAATTGCTCGGTCGACGCCCGTTATAGGCACAGACACGGAACCAGGACCTCAATTCTGCTATTTTATGTTAAAGCAAGCCACTGTCATCCCACTGTCATGCAAAAATGCCATTTCATTTTAGGCTTTAAACTCATAAAAATAAAATTCTAAAAAAAATAATGCATTTTATACAGTGAATGAAAATGTGTAATGAATTGCTTTGACATAAAACAGCAGAATCGAGGCCCAGCTCGGTGACGCTGCTGCCGTATGACGGTCTCCGCCGACACGGTCGAGCGTGAGTTATCCTTTATTCTTACTCGTATTTGCACTTCTTTATTTTTCTTTTTAGATAAGTGATAATCCAATCCATCTTTATGTCACTCATGTCAGTAGGTATTGGAATACGGGGGTGCTTGGTTGGGGACCTCCACGCGGTGCACCCTGGGCAACGGAGACGGCAGCGCCTCTCTCCTAGGGCGGGAGAGACGCTGCCGCCTACGGCCAACTCCGACCGAGGCGAGGACGGCCCTGTTGAGGGCTGTTCGGAAGCTTTCCACGTGTCCCTCTGATTAGCAGATGGCACAGTGGAGAGCAAGTAAGGGGGCCATCTCAAAACCGGAGATGGCCCGGGGTCAGGCGGGGTGCGCGAGGGATATGCTCTATGGGTAACCTTACACCCCGGCGTCTTAAGACCCGAGACGGCGTGCGGTTTTAGTCGGTTCAAGCCCGACATAACCACCCCCGCTGGCGGGCGGGGGGGGGGGTATCCGAAGGGATTTCCGCACGAAAAAAAAAAAAGAAAAAAAGGTATTGGAATACGGTGCCTATTCGATTTTCTAAATCATATTATTAGTTAGGGGCTCTCATACGGCATTTCTTGTCTTGAAATTGTATACCTACCGTGTTGGAATGTACCTACGTAATTATAAAAGCTATTTCGTCAAAAATCCTCATCCAAGTAAATAGGTATTTATCATGAAGCAATTTATGGTCGTTGGTACCTACCTTTATTAGATTCAGAATCTGCCTAAGGCGTTTATTAGTATTATACAGGAAAGGCATGAGGCGGTGGGCATAATCAACGCAAAATCAAACATATAGACACGATTTTGCTCTGTGAACGCGTCGATACATACGATTTTGCTTAGTGAATGTTGTAATAGTGTAATGATAATGCCTTTTTCTGTATAATTCACGACTAACATACTAAGATTTTTTACACATCTGTCCAAAAAAAATTGTGGGTTTCCAACATAACTTTTAAATACCTGATTGCATGCTCGCTGTGAATGTAGAGGCTATTAGGCATAAAGGATATACCCATAGACGGCCAATCATTTTGCGCAAGAGGTTAGAGTTAGAGATTCATGGGCAAGGGTAGAGCCGACGAATATTACGTACAACTAAATAATGATATGCACTTATGCAAAAGTATCTGATGTGAACCCCTTCAAACCTTTTTTTCATGATAAGAGGGAGTCTTTTTTATTTGCCAAGCTCTAGTCCATATCTCTAGTCTACCAACGGCGTGAAAGGGTAACAAGACAGACATACAGAGTTTCTTTCGCATTTATAATATTAGTATGGATAAAGTTATAGCTAAAATATAAATTAAATGAAGCATTACACTATTATGTAAACCTTCCGCTAGCAAAAATATTAACCATTTCTCCGTTCATTTGTACTCGTAAGCGACCGTAGAGCACCTATAAAACACCACCTACGGTAAGTAATACGAGCCAGCCTAATATCGTTAAGCAAATAGGTACAGCATTATAATACATATAGGCTTTATGTTTGCGTACACACGCAAAACTCACCTCAGTCGGTTAACTATGTAAAAGGTAAAATTATAATTTAGAAGACTTTATTTTGCGGTTGGCGGTTATAAACGACAAGCGTGTATCTCCTCAACGTACCTACCTACAGATTGTAAGTAGGTATCTACACTAAATTAACTAATTACTTGGCTAATGAAGTCTAAATTTCTATCAGCGAAAGTGAAGAGAAGATATATTAGATTAACGAAGTTTATGGGAGTACATTTTACGTAGCCGCGTATTTTAGAGTGGAATTCTACTAGTCACCTGAAAGAAAAGTACTGGAAATTCTCGAGATAGCTAATTTAACTCAAAGGAGACATTCGTTTATTTTTTTAAATAAACAAATCTCCATTCAAAGAATTGCTCGCATGCCACACTCGGTAAGCGAACCGGCAAAAATCCGAAAAAATAACATTCTGTACTTTTATGGCACTAATCGATGGGTCAGTCATACGGATCAAATGTCTCTAACAAACATGGTAAATATAAATAAAAAGAAATCCTTGAAATATACTAAACTTATTAATTCAATGGGACAAAATAAACACGTACCATATTTAAATTACTCGTGCCTCAATTACGCAAGTACCCCAAAATGCCGGTTAAGTTGAGAGGGCCGCTCTATAGAACCATTAATAGGTCTGTTCTTTTACTCGGGTGTGACCGCACAAGCAGCAGTTGCGTGTCACGGAGATGAATATGCTGCGGTGGATGTAGGGAGTCACGCGCAAAGATCGTGTGAGGAACTCCTGCATTTACGGCAGCTTTCATATCCGATAAAATGCAGAAGTGCGGAAACCGCCAGCTTACGTGGGTTACAAATGTATTTCGGCGTAAAAAGGGATGTCATGCGTGCCAATGGTCTCACCACCATGGATGCCCAAAATCTTGCGAAGTGAAGAAGAAAAACCAAGAAAGCGGGCCTTAGGCTTCGGAGATGTAGCCTCGGGTGCAATCGGGACGCAACGCTAAGATGATGATGATGAATTGATGCCATAAAAGTACAGGATGTTATTTTTTCTGATTTCAGTCGGTTCGATTACCGAATGTGGCAAGCAAGTTCCCGGAAATCTTTGAATGCAGATGCGTTCCTTTAAAAAATAAAGGAATGTTTCCTTTGAGTAAAATTTGCTACCCCAAGTATTTAGAGTACTATCCCTTCAAGTGGCATTGAAAAATTTCACCCTGTATAATATACATAGAAAAGATAATATGTCTAAGTATTTAAAAGGTACTTGAGTACTCCTTATAAATAATTATCTTTCAATAACAATCTTTGAGTTCAATCGAAACCTTGCGTGAAAGGTTTAATGCCAGTAGAAGAAGCTCGTGTTGGTTTTAATTGCAGAAAGAACTATTACTGTTATTACTTAAGGCCCTGTCTGGACGCAAGCTACCATAATTATGCTTATTTTTTGTTTCTACGATTATTTCTCTCTCTCTATAAGAGTACTGATGCTAGACAGTTGATTTTTTTTATATATACAGCTAATTATCTACTGTTCACGCACATCCAAAAACATTTTGGATAAATAGAGCAGTTTCTTGTTAAAAAATTGCAAAGAAACACTCTTTGAAATAAATTAGGTACATGATGAAATGATAAATGATTTATTTATCCGTTTGCCGCCAAACAAATCAAACAAATCAAACAGATAAATAAATCATTTAAAAAATATGACGGATTTGAGGATGTTAATTTGTAGATATCCCACTAGTTGATTAAATTTTCTTTATATTTGTAACAAAAAATATATATGTCATCGCTAAAAATATTGAGATAATTGAAACGAAAAATTTATTTCAAAGAGTGTTTCTTTGCAATTTTTCTTCAAGAAATTGCTCTATTTATCCAAAATGTTTTTGGATGTGCGTGAACAGTAGATAATTAGCTGTATATATAAAAAAAATCAACTGTCTAGCATCAGTAATCTTAGAGAGAGAGAGAAATAATCTTAGAAACAAAAAATAAGCATAATTATGGTAGCTTGCGTCCAGACAGGGCCTTAAATAAGGACTGTATGTAGGGACATGCTTCATTAATACATTATATCAGTGTCACAAAACGACTATAAGCTGGGTAGTAACTCAACAAAAGAGCTATTGAGGTATATAAGAAAAGCGATAGGGTGATATCGAAACCCTTTTCTGAAACCGAACTGCTGACTGTACATTTATTCAATACTAGCTTTTGCCCGCGGCTCCGCCCGCGTAGATGTCGGTTATCGCGAGAAAACATAGCCTATGTCCTTTCCCAAGGTCTAATCTACCCCTGTACTAAATTTCAGCAAAATCGGTTCAGTGGTTTAGGCGTGAAAGCGTAACAGACAGACAGACAGAGTTACTTTCACATTTATTATATTAGTAAGGATTATACCCTTCATTTTAAATAAGCTAAATTAGTCCGTAAATAGTTAGTCATACATGGGTATAATCAAAGTCTAAAATATTTATAGATAATTATAAGTAGGTAATTACTTCTATTCATAAGTTGAGGGGGGGGGGGGCAATTAGTTACGTTTCAGGTGATGCGTCATCTTATTTAGATCTTCGCTTCCTCGAGGAATACAGTTTGATATTTTTTGCAACTTTGCTGTATATAATGCATGTTGTTGTAACTAGATGTAAATGAATGTCTTCGTTCTACGATCCTGGTAGGTACTTACATGCCTTTCACTTTTCTACTTTCATGTTTTTTCACATTGAATAGTTAAATAAAAATTGTTTTTCTTTGTAGCTTCACACATCCCTTCAGTTATATAAATCCTCTACAAATTCCATAAATATTCAAACAGTGAGCACTCACTTGCAGACTATGTTAATTCTTTCATCAACTGCCCTCTATTAAGTATTCTGATCGCGAGTTTCACGAGGTCGCGATAAATAAGATACAGAACCTATCAGCAATCAACCAATATTAAGCACTGGTGTTATATTTTTTATCGACGAAAAAACGGAGGAGGTTCTCAAGTCGACGCGTATATTTTTTTATGTATGACCACGCATAATTTTTTACAGAGTAGTCCGATTTTGATAATTATTTTTTTATTGGAAAGATATACTCTTTAGTAGTATTAGTATTATTTAGTAGTACTACTAAAGTATTAGTATTAAGTATTTCAAGTAGGGAACCAACTCCGAAGTTGGTCCCATATAAAATTGTAAATAAAACTCCAACCCTAAGGGTAGAAAAACAGGGGATGATTGATTGTTCACTCACAGATTTTATTGCTGAATTGAGTAGTACAATAAATAAAAAATTAAGCATGTAGTAATTAGTGGATTATAACCACAAAAAATTAAACCACCGAAAAATCTGTAGGTAAAGCAAAAAATTATAAACTCATTTATTAAACTTACTTATTTATTATTCAAAAACTCAACTATTTACCAAAATATAGACTATTAGATATAGTTTTAGTTATCAAGGTTAAATAAACAGTTTTTACAGTACAGTTTTTTCGGCGGTTTCATTTTTTGTTATAAAGTTTTTATGTTACAGTAACTATGAGCTAACTCACTTGGTTCTATAGTGACTTAGACTTAGGGAATAATATTTGCCGCTGAAGATGATTGATTGAAGGTTCCTGTACCTACTTTGTAATTTTCAGGAGGCTTCATTACTTTGTCGCACGATAAAGAGCTGGAATTATCTGCCCGCGCACGTGTTTCCTTCTTCTTACAATCCCGGGTTCTTCAAGCGGGGCGTGAAAAAGCATATTTTGAGGCCGTTAAGGTAGGTGCTACCATTTAAGGATCGTCAGCTTCTTCACCCTAGCTTCTCACCATCGCTGGATGGTAAGAAACCATCCAGCTGGGAGCAGTCGACTGACGGAACGAATGTAAAAAATAACTCTAGTTTGGCTGGTTAACCAGGTAAAAAAAATACTCTTTCAAAATTACAGAGCTTACCTAAAGAAATAAAATATGATCTGGAACAGCTAATGCAAATGAAACATTTAGAATGATTGACTCGATAAAAACGATGGCAAATATAAATTCGAACTCGACTGATATTTTGAAATTCCGAACATTCAAAGCTTTAGCTTTGATTATCTCAATAAATCTGGGGGGCTCCCCATACTTGAACTGAAAATCAAAATTTTTTTTTTCATCTAACCCATACGTGTGAGGTATCTATGGATAGGTCTTCAAAAATGGTATTGAGGTTACTAATATAATTTTTCTCTAAACTGAATAGTTTGCGCGAGAGATACTTCCAAAGTGGTAAAATGTGTGCCCCCCCCCCCCTGTAACTTCTAAAATAAGAGAGTAATCAAACTAAAAAAAATATATGATGTACATTACCATGTAAACTTCCACCGAAAATTAGTTTGAACAAGATCTAGTAAGTAGTTTTTTTTAATACGCCATAAATCGTAAAACGCAATTTACCTTTCATTCAATCAAATCAAATGTAAAATTAAAAAAAAGCACTATTATGTTACTTACTGCTACGGAACCCTTCATGGACGAGTCCGACTCGCACTTGGCCGCTTTTTTAAATTTGGAATTTCGCAAAACATTAATGCCAAGTTGTGTCGTAAATTGGTACACTGCACCTCACTATTGACAATAAAGAACAGAAATGTACTCCTTTAAACATAGTATTTATTTTTACGAAACTTCATGAGCAGACAAACGTCAAAACGGCCATCATAGCGTGCCCGCTAGTTTAATTACTTCGGGCCACCAACCAGGTGAACACCGAAGTCTTAAAATCACGCAAAAAAAATCAAAATCTTACACCCACTTTTCATCACTTTTCTCGACGTTTCACATGATTCTAAGTCTAATTAAGCAAAAAAAATTTTTGTGTCGGTCTGTCTGTTGGTCTGGATGTCTGAATGTCTGGATGTCTGGATGTCTGTTTACGCAATAACTCAAGAACCACTTATCCGATTTAAAAAATTCTTTCGCCAATCATCTTGTTTGGTTAATGAGAAGAACTGATTAGATTTTGGGGTTTGTACGTTCAAGGTTTCGGGTACCTACCATACAAATTGTCCCTAAAAAACTTTTACAAGTGAGTTTCTATCGAGTTACCAGTATTTGACTTTGACATTTGAGTGACAATGACAATACGTATATTGTATATTTACATAAAACAACCAGACTCTGAAAGAAACTGAAATATAAACGCGTCGAATAATATGCATAAAGCCTAAGGTCTTTAATTTTGAATAAAAATACTGCAACAAAAATATCTAAGTTTGGCCCGAAGTTTGACAATCACTGTGTGATTTCCGTCCCACTAGTTTTTATTGAAAAATAAATAAAATGCAACTTTTACACCGCGAGCTCGTCGATTCGAACTTGTCAAGGCGTTCAGGATGTTTTTTGACCTTGTAACCCAGAATTGCCGGAACTGGGCTTTAAACATTGTGTTGGTGACTGTACTCTATTTTAAAACAACAACCCCGCTCTAGAGAACAGTTCACAACATCTACATGTGGGTAACGAAATACAATATTGTCACATTCACAATCTGTATTCTGTAATGTGTATAAATAACAAAAATCACACCATTAAGGTTTTCATGTCATGAATAGGCAGGCACTCAAGCTATTCAATGTGACCCCTATGCGTGCTTACATACATCATAGCGATGTGTTCATCCAACAACCTTTTATTTTGAGGGCAAATAGGTATTTGTAGTACAATAGCACAGTGTACGTTGTATTTTATATGTGCACGGATCGAAGACTACTTAATTCTATAAGTTGTATGACGGAGAGGGAAGTTTCTATGATCGATTGCGATAAGCATTTCATTATTTTCTATTCCGTAGGTTTTTATGAAAATAGCATCTTAATGAGTAGGTATCAATATATCAGTACTAATAAGAATATCGGCTGACTTGTCATCATAGAAGGGAAGATTGAAGGAAAGAGCGGAACTGGCAGGCCTAGAAGAACGTTTATGGAACAGATCAAGTAAAAGGCACACAAGTCTGCTCGTATCAGGAGGTGAAAGGATTGGCGGAGGAAAGAGTAGAAAATCCCTTCGGATACCCCCCCGCCGGCCAGCGGGGGCGGTTATGTCGGGCTTGCACCGACTAAAACCGCACGCCGTCTCGGGTCTTCAGACGCCGGGGTGTAAGGTTACCCATAGAGCATATCCCTCGCACCCCGGCTGAACCTGGGCCATCTCACCACTAACAGCATCGCTCATCCTGTCTCCTATGAAAGCAGAGGAGTACGGAGAGCGATGTGTTCCCGCCACGTTGGGTATTGGCCGACGATCAATGACAACCCTATGAAGGGGTGAAGGGGAAGCCATTGACCGCCGCCCAGGGTGTACCGGCCGCTCCGATTCCGTCCCCCCCGGACTGCAGCGGGATCGGAATCGGAGCGACACTCGAGGAGTGCCCAACACACACCCCACCTGAAAATCGTACCTATTAGTTGAGAAAATGCAATTCGTCGTGATTTCGGAGCAAAGGAACAATATCCTTAAGGTTACATTTTTAGGGTTCCGTTGCCAAATGGCAGAAAACGGAACCCTTATAGATTCGTCATGTCTGTCTGTCTGTCCGTCCGTATGTTACAGCCACTTTTTTGTTTGTTGAAACGTAATAAGTAGATGTATTCTGTGAACCGCATTATGATTTTCACACAAAATTAGAAAAAAAAACAAGAAATTTTGGGGGTCCCCATACTTACAACTGAAACTCAAAAATGTTTTTTTCATGAAACCCATACGTGTGTGGTATCTATGCATAGGTCTTCAAAAATGATATTGAGGTTTCTAATATCATTTTTTTCTAAACTGAATATTCAGCGCGAGAGACACCTCCAAAGTGGTAAAATGTGTCTCCCCCTCTGTAACTTCTAAAATAAGAGAATGATAAAACTAAAAAAAAAATATATGATGTACATTACCATGTAAACTTCCACCGAAATTTGGTTTGAACGAGATCTAGTAAGTAGTTTTTTTTAATACGTCATAAATCGTAAACCGCCATTTACCTTTCATAAAATCAACTCAAACATAAAAATTATAAAAAGAACATTATTATGTTACTTGCTGCTACGGAACCCTTAATGGGCGAGTCCGACTCGCACTTGGCTGCTTTTTTTATTATTGGCCAGTACTACACACAAACACACGTGTCGTCGTCGGGATTGGCTTGCCGGCGACGACACATTTCTCATCTTGTCCTAACACATTTTTTCATGTTTAGTAGAACTGCGGAATATCAACCGAACTTCCGGCCAGTGAGAAATATGTGGGCGCGTAGTGAAACATTACTATCATTATTTTGGTGGAAATTGTGTAGGTCACAATAACATTCCTACGGATGATAATGGGTGGTAATAAGGTAATCTGTGGTAATGCTGGAAATTACAAAAGTTAATAAAAGGACATTGACCATTCCGAATGGAAGACTATAAGTATCTACTCGTTTAAAAAAATAATCATCTTCAAATCCAGCGTATACATTTATTTTACGTTATTTTCCGTAAGTTAATGTTCCAAGGTTTCGCACTGCTAAAACACTTCTGCTACCTGCAGTATAAAAATAGGACAGGAGGAGGCGACTGAGAAAAGTAACAGACAGGAGAAAAGATCTCCGGCAGTCTCACCAACGTACACGTAGATTGTACAATAGACTGAAGTTAGAGGATGGCACTTCGCATCGTAGAGTTCGCCTATTTGTGCCATAAAAACCATATCACTATTGTTGACAATAGAAAAAAAACATACATACATACATATTCACGCCTCTTTTTCATTGGGGTAGGCTTAGACAACATCTTTCCACTTGCTACGATCCTGGCATATGCCTTTCGCTTTTCCACTTTCATATTTTTTTTCATACATGCACGCCGGTTACAGTTACTTCTGACCTGGCCTTTCTTCAAAACGTCTTCAATCTGATTGGCATACGTACGTCTAGGTCCGGCTACTGGGCAACCTTTACCGGGTTGCCCAGTAGCCCTCGCCTAATAAATCTGTTTCGCTAATCTCCTATCATCCATTCGAAACATCTAAGCATCCCTTTCTCTAACTTGCTCACTACATCTTCTACCATACCACAACGTTTCCTTATCACGCTGTTCCTCACTCGGTCCATCAGGGTCACTCCAGCTATACTTCTCAAACTTCTCATTTCCACAGCATTCAGTTTACTTGATATTGTCGGAAGTTTACGCGAATGTTACACATTGAAATAAAACTATTTTTAACGGATTCTATCGCGGTTTATTTGATGTTACTTTATATTTTACATTGAACCCGACGTTTCGGTTGCTTTTCAGCAGCCATGGTCACGGGGAGACTAAAGATGGTTGTGGTCTTGAAGTTTGAAGTGAAAGTTATCTCAAAGTACCCGAACTATGTTGAATTGTTGGTGTTACTATTTACGCAGAATGAGCTCACAGTGTCATGAAGTCTTGTTGTATTTTGTTTTTTCTTGGAATTAATTAAGTGAATGACTGGGTCCCAAGCTGGTGGTACATTCCAACCATCTTCTCTATTAAAATTAGGATGTTTTTAATTTCAATAGCTTCGCGGAGCATCCTAGGTATAAATCGATTTTCTTTGGCGAGTATCTGTGGCTTATCAAATCTTAAGTAATGTTTGGTCCCCTGTTGCACGTGTTCACATACAGCAGACTTTTTTGAGCGTTGGTGTTTTATGTCAGATATGTGTTCTTTGACGCGAGTGCCAATGCTTCGCTCGGTTTGACCAATATAAGAGAGCCCACAGTCACAATCTATTTTATAGACCCCTGCATCTTGTAGAGGCAATTGGCACTTGGCAGATGGTAAAAATTTACATATCTTCGTTGGCGGCTTGTAGTATGTGTTAATTGAAGCTCGCTTCAAGATGTAGCCAATCTTGTCAGTGACCCCTCGTATGTATGGTAGGACTGCAGGCTGGCGCTCGACAGTGGCTGGCTTTTCTCGGGATCTGTGACTGATGCGCGGTTGTTTGAGCTTGTTGTCATACAGAACTTGTTTGACATGTTGTAGCTCAGCGTCCAGGTGTTTCTTGTCACAGATCCCACGGGCTCTCTGAAACAAAGACATTCCCACGGTAGCTAACTGTTTAGGGTGGTGGTGAGATTCACCGTTTAAGTACCTATCAGTATGGGTCTTTTTCCTATACACAGTGTGGCTCAAAGTATTATTAGAGTTTCTGATTAAAAGAACATCTAGGAAAGCTAATGAATTTATTATTTGCCTCTAATTCCATAGTGAATTGTATGTTGTTATTAATGGAATTCAGGTGTGTTAAAAATGTATTTATACTATTAACCAACGCCTCTAACTCCCGTTCCGATGATGCCAATATTACTTGATCATCAACGTACAGGAGCCATTTGACGGTCAAGTTATTCATTCTTAATCCATAAGCACTCTCTTTCAGTTATTTTAAGCAAATCATATACAAGTTGAACAGTCCCGGCGACGCTACACAATAAAAAATATCAATTGTCAGGTGCCTCGATTGATATTACCTTTTTCGTCTGGCACCGACTTACTTAGTTATCCGCGCAATTTTGTTTTTTGAATGAAATCGAATTCAATCATATTACTTTTCACTTTTTGTGCCTTTTTGAAGTTGGTTTAATTTTTTTAATAAAAGTACTCATTTACTTTTGATTTGCATTGTATGCGCTACCGAACGAACCAACTAAAACCGCACGGTGGCCCCGTCCCCGAAAATGGGGGGGCGCCACCCCGGCCTGTTTCTGTTAGGGTGACAGGACTGAGGTCGTTGAGCGACCTCCGGCACCTGAGTCGCCTCAAGTTAAGGGCAAGATTACAAAAAAAAAGCGGCGATAGCCCAGTGGTGTACGTAACGGACTGCCGAGACGAGGTCTCGAGTTCGATCCCCAGTCGCCCCGGGCACACATCTCTGACTATTCGTAGTTGTGTGTAGTAAAAATGATGATTATCACTAGCTTAGTAATGTGCCTGGTAGATGGCAATAGGTTCGCCCTCTATTACATTGGGACCTAAACATAACTGGCGAATCGTGGGTGTGTAATACACCTCTGCCTACCCCTTTGGGGATACAGGCGTGAAGAAGAAGTTATGTATGTAAATTTATGTACTTACAAGTTGTCTCGAATGACATTACATATTTATTGACATAGTTATTAATTTTATGAAAATTGGATTTATTGTGTATTTTGTTTTCCATTTGGTATAACTCAATTGTATTGTGTTTAAATCTTATTCATTATGACATTGATTATGGTTTGTTTTTATTATAATAATAATAAATAAATAAATATTCTACGACATTCTACACAGCGCTTTCTAGAAGTAAGCATAGTTTAACTAGCTTGTGTTATGGGTTCCAGAATGCGGATAAACATACTTATATACTTTTTTTTTTTAAATACATACATATTATACATAGAAACACCCAGACCAATGCAAATAGACATATTCATGCATACAAATATTTGCACTGAGCGGGAATCGAACCCGCGCCCCCTGTCGTAGCAGTCGAATGCACTACCGCTACGCCACAGAGGCCGTCAATTATGTTTCAATTTTACTCATGAAATTATGATATTGCATATTTGTTGACATTGTTATGAATCACTAATTATGAAAGTTGAAATGATTGTGTAAATCTATATGTAGTTCATTATATTATTTAAAATTAGTACGTATATTTGCACGCCAAGAGGCGGAATTTGGCTGTTCAAAAAAAAACATGGAAACACCTTATGTACTCATTTTTGCAAATAAATGATTATGATTATGATTATATAAATTTACTCATATCTTTTTATTGAATTGATTCAGAACCTTGATTTTTATACACCCAATAGGAGTGATTCAACTTGATAGGTTCAACCCGTTCCTCGGAAAATCGGTGGTGACACACGGACAGACAGACGGACAAGAGAGTCATCTTATAAGGGTTCCTTGTTTAAATTTTTAAGGCACGGAACCCTTAAAACAAATCATCAATTATGAGTACACAATGTTGCCCGAATACTTTTAAAATTAATTGCTTTTGCTCCTTCATAATGCAGTGTGAGCTCTTAAAAGGTTTTTGATTGGTAGGTATGATAACTTTTCATGCCAAGCCAATAAGCTCTCATCTCTGTTTAATTTTTAAACTTTCGCGTTCCATGATAAACAATAATTTAACGGGAATTAACGCACTGGCCGTGGTCACAGTCAGCCTGTGACCACGGCCAGTGTAGGTAACCTGGTCGAAACGTCAGGCAATCCAAAGGTATGTATATACCTTTTTTTTTTTCGTGCGGAAATCCCTTCGGATACCCCCCCGCCGGCCAGCGGGGGCGGTTATGTCGGGATTGAACCGACTAAAACCGCACGCCGTCTCGGGTCTACAGACGCCAGGGTGTAAGGTTGCCCATAGAGCATATCCCTCGCACCCCGACTGACCCTGGGCCATCTCCGGTTTCGAGATGGCCCCCTCGGGTTTGGGAACCACGGTGTCCCCGTCTTGCCCCGGTTTGGGGGAGGGGCGCTAGTCGCCCCACCGTCCCGGCCTGCTTCTGCTGGGGTGACAGGCGGCCTCACCTGCCACCCCCAGGCCTGCGCTCATGGAGGACGGAGGTCGTTAAGCGACCTCCGGCGCCTGAGTGGCATGCGACGCGCGGCGAGCATGTTGTGGGCTCGGAGGGCCGGGAGAGTTCTAAATCTCTCCCGGGCGCGCTCCGCCATCTCCATCGCGAGCATTCCATGCACGCAGAAGGAGGTGGCGGCGGCCCACGCGCTCGTGCTCCACAACATTGCCGCAATCATACTGCCGAGCGAGAGGACTCCCACTCCGATGGCTGCCACTAGGTCACGCCTCGGCGCCTCCCACGCTGGACAGTCCTGATCCGATGCAGGTGGTCCCCGAAGCTCCCCTTCCCGGAGATCACCTGCGTCAGTCGGTACGAGAGGCTTCCGTGTCGCCTCTCCAGCCAATCCTCCATGATGGGCCTTACCGCTGCTATTGCAGCGTGCCCTGCGCTTGGTTGGCCAAGTCGTTCCTTCCACTCCACCACGATGGCCTGGCGGAGCTGGGACTGCACGGCCTCGATTTCTCGAGGCTCGGGGTTCCATCCCTGCTCCCGCGCCTCCTTTCGCCACTTGTTTAGTTGCGAAAGGGCTCTCGCCTCCAGGTCCCATGGCGAGTCCGCCGGACCCTTCCGCCCGTCCACCCGCCTTTCGGATGAGGACCAGTTTCCCCGTCTTCCACAATTTCGGAAACTGGCTCCAAACATGCGCCGAGAAGCCCCCTCAGTCGGGGCTCGAGAGCGTCGTCGACTAGAGCTAGGACCCACGCTCGGCCTGGAATGCCGTCGGGTCCCGGGGCGGTGCGTTTGGCTCTCAGCCTTCTCACCGCCAGCTCTAGTTCTACCCAATGACCTCGGGCACGTCGTCGTCATCCACGTTGGGCACCATGGGCGACCGAGGCGGATTCATCTGCGGTGGAACATGTTCCACCGTCTGCGCTGGGAACAGGGAGCTAACAACTCCACCGAGCAGCTCCGGCTGGAGACACTGGGTCAACGGCGGGGCCTTGAGGCGCAGTTTGCCCCTTACCATTAGGGTCCCGCTCCAGCGTCTCCAGCAGTTCGCAGCGGGCCGCCTTTTTGCCCGCCTTATCTCTGCTCGTAGGGCACCTCTGGCCTCCCTGTATCTCTCGTACAACTCCACCTCTCGGGCCTCCGCATCTGCGGGGCGGCGACGTCTCCTACGGAACCGGGCCCATCGGCGGTGCGTGATCACACAGCCCGTCTGAGCCTCGCGATCTCCGACGACCACCAGTAGACCTGACCCCTCGGATTATAGGGCGGAGCCCAGGCATAGCCGCGTCGCAGACACGGGTCATGGCCTCCCGGAACCGCTCCGCCTCATCGTCTACGTTGACAGGCCTGTCCGGCGCAGGGGCCCAGGCCTGTACGATGGCGGCTTCCAGGAGGAGCTCCTGATCTAGTCGCTAAGTGCCCAACGTGGCTCGGGTGGAGCCGGTGTGGCCGGCGCATCGCTCGCGGGGGGTATGTATATATATACCTATACACGATCTCGTTAATTCCCGTTAAATTATTGTATATCTCTGTTTAAATATTTTAATATTTGGCCAGCCAAATTAATCTCATCTCGCCTGATGGTAAGCATAAGTGAAGTCCAAAAATAAAGACGATTATGTAATTCTAAAGAGGTAGTTTCCTGCTGGATTTGAAAGGCATCGTTTCACGCCCGTTTCAAAATGCTTGATTAGATTACAGGAAGAACAAGTTGAATTCCTGAGACGAGCTCAGCCGAACACAAGGGATTTTCTTTTATTTTATCTTTTATCTTTTTTTATTTGCTTATTGCTATCGAGTTGTCGTCGACTCGATAGCAATAGGGCTTTTCTAAAGAAAATCCCTGTCGACGTCGTCGTTGCCAATTTCTGTCACGGTTTTGGGTATGAAGGAGATGAGCTATCGAGTTGCTGTTTTCGGTAATAGATTCGTGCTGGGGTGAACCATTGCAAGATAAAGAAAAAAGATAAAAAAGATAAAATAAAAGAAAATACCTTGTATTCGGCTGAGCTCGTCTCAGGAATTTTTCTTTATCTTGCAATGGTTCACCCCAGCACGAATCTATTACCGAAAACAGCAACTCGATAGCTCATCTCCTTCATACCCAAAACCGCGACAGAAAATTGGCAACGACGACGTCGACGACGACAACTCGATAGCAATAGGGCTTTTCTAAAGAAAATCCCTAAAAAAATAGTCAAGACCGCTCCATTCGCGTCTAATACTGATCCCCTTTCCGCAACATTCCATTCAGTTATTTTTGTGTGGTTAAATTATAAACGAACATTTTATCTCATTTATAAAATTAGTTAGGATAATTTTAGTTTGTGCATAAATTCACAGTAACAAATAAAACAGTGAACTCAACACACAGTAAATAAAATATCTTCACAAAGTAGTGCTATTATTCCCCCAGATGCATTAAGCACTTAAAGTGATGCACTTACTCACACAGGTGATTTGCCCCAGGTGTATTAAGTGCAACGACCCATACTTGTAACGACACGGCTTCAGATACAGTCACCCACGAAAATTGCTGAACACTGATCCACGACTATTTCAGTACATCAGTAGTTTTGGGAACACTATGGTGATCGGTAATTTGAAATGAGTTAAGCTATTTTTGAGGGCGACTGTACGTTTTAAGTTAAAATAGAATAAGTTTTAACTTAACTGAGAGTGTGATAACTTTTTTAATAAATGGATGAAGGTGTTTTGGCATTTTAGTCAGATGTTTGATCGCACTTAACCACCATCTTAGTCTACCCGGTGTGATAGTACACTAATCACGTAACAATATATAAATTAATAAACTCCAATAGGCGCATTTGAAATATCTTATTAATTTAATATTTTATATTTATTCTCATGTATACACATCTGGTGTAAATCGTTAAGAGCGCTTTCACATTTTGACGCCGCGCAATCTTAGGTATTTTCGGCTAACTACTATTATTTATTCTGCGTGGAGACTAGGCTCGCGCAGTGTGCACGTGTGCAGTGATACAGCTTGGCTAGTAGCGCGGGTCGACTAAACGGTCTTGATCCTTAGTATGGTTTTGAAAGGAACTTTGATTATATTATATTACTCTAAATTAAGGTTTTTTACGCATTTTAATTTAAAACTAGCAAATACCTATATATACCCTTTCTTTTTTTTTTCGTGCGGAAATCCCTTCGGATACCCCCCCGCCGGCCAGCGGGGGCGGTTATGTCGGGCTTGAACCGACTAAAACCGCACGCCGTCTTGGGTCTTCAGACGTCGGGGTGTAAGGTTGCCCATAGAGCATATTCCTCGCACCCCGACTGACCCTGGGCCATCTCCGGTTTCGAGATGACCCCTTCGGGTATGGCAACCACGGTGTCCCCGTCTTGCCCCGGTTTGGGGGAGGGGCGCTAGTCGCCCCACCGTCCCGGCCTGCTGCTGCTGGGGTGACCTCACCTGCCACCCCCAGGCCTGCGCTCATGGAGGACGGAGGTCGTTAAGCGACCTCCGGCGCCTGAGTCGCCTGCGACGCGCGGCGAGCATGTTGCGGGCTCGGCGGGCCGGGAGAGTTCTGAACCTCTCCCGGGCGCGCTCCGCCATCTCGGCGGCCCACGCGCTCGCGCTTCGCAGGCCATAAATCAGATAAACAACAGGACGTTGCATCTTGATGTCTTGTGAGGGCCATTGTTTAGCGATACAGGCACCATTTCTATACAAATGTGCGACCCAAACACGTGCAAACTATTGGAGTCCAGTTTTGGTTAAGTGTCTGTAAATCACAAGCACAAATACGAGATATGGGTTAAAAAGGCCTCGGATGGAGAAAGGTTAGGCGGATGACGAGGCAGTTAGTTTGGAGCTCGCGAGGTGGACGGACGAGAGAGGCGGCCTGTGGGAAGATAGGCTAGGACCCCCTGTGAGTAAGTTGTGGGCGTGTGAGACTTGGTGAGTCAATTCCTTATTCTTAACTATGATTATAATTAATGTTTTATATATGTACTAGCTGTTGCCCGCGCCTTTGCCCGCGTGGAATTCTGATACCGTTCCCATAACCCATGGGAACCTATGCCTGGGATAAAATTACGTGAATCTTTCGCATGGGAATATAGAAAAGTTTTTTTATTCAGGCAATATTTTTAATTTTTCTCTCCGTAATAACCATCCTCGTACTTCAAGGAATATTATAAAAAAAGAATTAGGGAAATCGGTTCAGCTTCTCTCGAGATTTGCGCTTACCAACAAATTCAGCGATTCATTTTTATATTATAGATTATGTATTGCTATCCACGGTTGAGTAATAGAATACCCAGAGTACTTGTGTATTAATTAACTGTAATATCTAAGAGTTGTTTGAATCGACACTGCGTTGATATTGGTTTACGGTACCTGTGTTAGAGATGTATGTTTGAGGGTCACATGTAACGAGCTAAAATGTATAATGGAGGCTCCTGGTGGAGTAGCCACGGGCCGTTGATGACATCCTGCTCTGCCCTGTAATCTTCATAGTCCATTGAAAAGTTACATTTGGGGTTGCGTTTTTTAGAGGACGCAATTTTTTTTTTTTTATGTTTAGGGGGGGTCAGTGTAAAGCTAAAACCAAGTTTGTGGGGTCGCCACCCTTGTCGAACGGCCGCCATCTTGAAAATAGGGGTTGAAATGGTTTTTACGATATATCTCTTAAACTATTTATCTGATAAAAAAAATCGTTAACATTTTTTGTTGCAAATTAAATTCTCTACAACTTTGGTACAGTAACTTTTTGTCGTAGAACTATAAATAAAAAAGTTATAAGCGAAAATGTTCAGAAACTTTTTTTATCTCTTTATACGGTGGTAATAAAGATGATAATTCTCTTGAAAGTCTAAGATACAAATAATTTGCCAAGGCAGTGACAAAAAGCACATTTAACTTATCTTCACTTCCTCCAATACAATACACAGGTCGCTTTCATACTTTCCGAGACTACCATCAGGTCCAGTCGTGGCTTGGTAATAATAATGATCTTTAAGACTGGGGCTGGAAAAACATGTGGAAAATTATTGATGCCAGTGCAGAGCTCTAAACCTCCAGCACCCCCTGAGCTTCCAAAATGGATCTTTTGCAAATGCAAAGGAAACTGTGGATCAATGTGTGGATGTCGAAAAGCAGGGCTGCAATGTTCTGCAGTGTGCTTCCATTGTTCTGGAGAGACCTGCAGCAACGTAATGGGGCTCTCAGAATTAATAAATGAAAATGACTTTGATGATGAACCGCCGACATTAACACCCCTTCCTTCTCCAGTTCTCCCACTGATATTTAATTCAGAAAGCCGATCAGATGCTGAGCCGCAGCCTGGTCCATCGAAAAGACCGAGGACGGAGTAGTTCAAATTTAGAAAATCACCGTGGATTATGCCTATTGGGGATACCACGTAAAAAAAACGCGCCTCCAGACTCTTCCTCGTGTGTGGTGGGGAAAAGAGTCAATAATTAATTATTAATAATATTGCAAAATAAATAATTTAAAAAATTATAATAACAAAATAAAAAATAAAAAACAAAAGTTACTGGACCAAAGTTGTAGAGAATTTAATTACCAACAAAAAATTTTAAATTTTTTTTTTTATCAGATAAATAGTTTAAGAGATATATCGTAGAAACCATATCAACCCCTATTTTCAAGATGGCGGCCGTTCGACAAGGGTGGCGAACCCATAAACTTGGTTTTAGCTTTACACTGACCCCCCCTACACATCAAAAGAATAAAATTGCGTCCTCTAAAAAACGCAAGGTTAGGCCTAAAAAATGTAACATTTCAATGGACTATCAAGCGAAGCGGCGTTATTTGATGATTAGCGGAATACGAACCCACTCCTAACACAAGCAATTTAGCTTAGCTGGAGGGGCTAGGGGGGATATTAGTAATTTCGGTTACTAATATTCTTTAAAAAAAAAAACCTATGAATGAGTGCAGAGCAAACTGACGTGCCGAGACTCTTATCTAGTTTCGTATAAGTTATTACAACAGTCTTCTCATAACTTTGGAGGGCTCGTGTTTCAATTCCCGATGTAGTCTGCATTGAAGAGCGGCTAAAGCACAGAGGCGGTGCGCCAGTTATGGCAGACGGAAGATTGAAGTTAAAGTCTTCACGGTACGAATACGAGTTGTTGAGGAACGTTATTTTGTAAACTGTACTTAGGCGTGCGATTGAATAAATGTGAGACAAGTAACCAAAATTAACGTATTTAACTGTTTGTTGTATATATTTTGAATGTCCTCTCTTCGCGTTCATTTTCATTATCTTGCGAAACTCTCGCTTTGGCCAGACGTGGTACCATCTCACCGGGGTCGTCGAAAACAACCGAAACGTCGTGAACACTGTAAACAATGAAATAGAACAAAATAAATTGCGATAAAATCTGAACAACAATTTTTTTATTCTAGGATAAAACTTCTGTATCCAGGCAAGCTCAAAACAGAGATGCAATTTTTTTACACAAACTTGTATGCAGTGCAGCAAGTGTCGTAAACTGCAACAGTTATTAAAAATTGGCATGCCAAAGTTTGCTGCTTAAAGTTAATGTTTTGTATACTTAGATCCTATTTTTTTTACTATTATTAAGAGCAATTAAATTATATTTCTTATTCTTAAATAATACCTTGTAATATAATCCTATACGCGCATGTCAATAATCTTCGACATCATAACATCCGTACTTACTGAAGTTATGAAATCGAGCACGAGTGCGCTATCACACATTAACTCTGTAATATGCAATTTCCTTCCCCCTCTCTCAAGTTAGCAAGCGCACCACTAACCTTATAAGGAGATGTAAGTAAGGTCGGCCATTTTCGTTTACCAGCTACTTTGGGTATTTTCAGTGATGATTCTTTACACTGAATATAAATTCTAGAAGTGAGGGGCTGGCTAAGTGGTATCCGATATCTAAGTTAATATATACAATTAGGTATATCTACTGATACATAATATTACACTTATACACACAATACACATTTTCAGAACATATAACAGTACTCATACTTTGTAAGCAACAGACACCATTAAAACATATAAACAAAACATCATACTGTAGATGCAGTTAACGTGCTCTGTGATATGCTCAGAGTGCAATAAAGAAATAGTTTGCCTGCTGGCTGGGTGGACGTGCGTGGCAGTGCCGTTTTTTATTGTAACCTACCCACTATAAATTTAATTATTTTGTGTAATAACATAACATAACATAACTTCACGCCTGTATCCCCGAAGGGGTAGGCAGAGGTGTATTACACACCCACGATTCGCCAGTTATGTTAAGGTCCCAATGTAATAGGGGGCGAGCCTATTGCCATCTACCGGGCACATTATTAAGCGAGCGATAATTAACATTTATTAATGCACACATAACTACGAAAAGTCAGAGGTGTGTGCCTGGGGCTACTGGGGATCGAACTCGAGACCTCGTCTCAGCAGTCCGTTACGTATGCCACTGGGCTAAACTGATTGTCGATGAAAATGTTGTGCTCAGAAAAACTCGAATGATTCGTTTATCTTAAGTTTTTTTGTACTGAAATTTGTAACTTATATTATAATAATTGAAAAAAAAAAGTGCTAACCTATAGCACATTGAAAGGTTAAGCGATAGTAGCCAGCAATGTCTTCGGATAGGTGAAAATTTTAACACAGTGAGACTCGTCCATAGCTGCATGGGATGGCACGTTAAATCGTCGGTCCCGGTTGCCATACAAACACCTAGGCCTGGTCACTTAAGCCTGGTCCAACTACAGAAATTGGATATCGCCAGTGAGTTGTCGAGGTCAGATGGTAGTCACTTTACGGAAAATATCGAACTTCGTCCGCTTCGGAGTTAGACTGAAAGTTGACCCTAACTGAGTAGGAAAAGGGTTCGGAGGATGATGAGATCAAGAAGTGCCACGACGTGAACCCACTTTAAGCACGAGTCATTTAGACATATATAATAATATGTATTCTCAATAATAATATAAATATATTTTCTTCATAACACACCAAACAAAATATACAAATGAAGAATAACATAATGACAGGCGATCTTATCGCAGTCTGCGATTTCTTATAGCCAACCGTGATAATGGATTGTATTGTAAGACAGTGGATAGATTGTGGGGCACGTTGATTTATTACATGTGTTCCGAACAAGGAAAAAGAAGAGATAAAATAAGTAAGCAATACATTTGTATTTCAATACACTGTATGTTAAACTTCCCCATCCAAACTGTAAGGTTGAGATACGAGACGGAATGAAAACGCTCTGGCTGCTGAGTAATAACTGAACATTTATTGAATAATCAATAGTATATATATATATCTTGCGTGTACAATGACTTACTGACACAGCTTATACACTACAATACACTTAATATGATAATTATCATTCTCTTAGGGCGCGTGGAGACAGTCAATATACATTGCGATCCAATATAGTGATCCGGCGCAGGGACTTACTATATATGCTATGCAATACTTGTATATACTTTCTAATACACCGACAACATAACCGACATGTAAATATTGTGAGCTCTGGAAAACATTATACTGGAAAAATAATCTTTTTAATGACCTTGAATCTGAAAGAGTGTTTAAAGAATCAACAGAACGGTAGGATTTGAATTTTGTATGTGCATAAGGGGCCCCCACCTAGATCTTGGGGGCCTAAGCCAAGCTCACTTGCAAGCAACACCACTACTATCAAATCAGAAACCCAGAAACGTTACAAGTAAAAATTTGTGCATATTTAAAGTTTTCTAACAAAATTTCGACCACCGGTGGGTTGGGTCCTCTATATACATCGCTGCTAAATCAATTTGACGTCTGTTATGTGCTTTAGTCCCAACTATAAAAGCATTTCCTACATTCTATATTGTTACACTTTATCACTTTTGACGAGCTTTTAACCTTTCTATACTAAGTTACGAACTATTTGTATAGACATATATTTTATTGTTTCTGATCATATAATTTGTTCGAAACAAACTTTTCGGAAAACATCTTCGAAGTAAATATGTTGATGTATGAAAGATACGTTGTAGTTAACAGTATTACAGCCTGTGATTACTTTTGCGCAATAACGTCAACATCACGGCGTCCCGTCGGGGTAAACAAGTCGCTTTAATGATAAGAAGAGCCGCCGCCGGCCAGTCGCGCGCGCCCGCCCGCCCTACGCACGTGTCTAACCAGTTGAACATAGAGCGAGTTGCAATCACAATTCACAACATTCATCCCTATGGGTGAGTTCTTTTTGAAATAAGAATCTCGAATGTCTTTATATTAACGTATTATTGATTTGATTTTTTTTCTTATAAATTATACATATATTTAAAATACAGTTAATAAATAAGAAAAATATAAAATATCTATAAATATGTACATTCAAATCGAGTACAGGGACCAAGGTACCGGTGTTTAGGAATCCAGAGGTAGAGTTTTTTTTAATTATTATATTTTTGTACTTATTTTTTTTTTTTATTAGTAACGCAAAATTAATCATTTTTGTAGTTGTTTTAAGCAAATTTCTCTAAAACCTGATATATGAAAATGGGTATTCGTGCGTCAGTCGACTCATAAGTGACGCGTGTTATTAGTTCGGCATACCTAATGTACTTAATGGGATCATTTCAATTTTGCGTAACATGAGTTTGATTTCAGGAATTCCTTTCAAATTCAGTGATATCATAACGTTATGTTGGTATTACGTGTGACTTGCGTGTTATTGTTACACCATTCAACGCTCATAACACTCAAAACAGAATCTTTATATTTACGAACACAGTCTAATCCTTAACTAATCTTATTACTTATGATTTCAGTTTTAGTTTTCAAATTTTGTTTGTACTTACTTAGCAGTAAGTTAGAAAAGTACAAAGTAAATAGCTTGGGAACTTTAGTTACACTGAGATTAAACAAATGATAGGCATACGAGTATATCTTCTATTCTGATGTGTGCGTTAAACATCGACGGTAGATCAAACATTATGCTAATACCTAACTCATATAGTCCTTAATACATTCAACTTTAAACTATTTCATAACATACGTTGTTTTCCATTAAACATGTACTAGGTACATTACCCGAGCATGGATCGATGTTACTATTATACGTAACTAATTTCGTTATCAACAGATAAGCTATGGGCAGGTAGGCGCGGGCACGAGACGAGATGGGAGTACATGTTCAACAACATGGAGAAAAATATTGAAAGGGATTACACAACAAAAGTTATAGATACCGTCGTTCCTGAAGCGAGGATGGGAGGTAGTCCAGGGTTGTGGCAAGTGAATGGAAATGTATGGAGTGCTGCTTTAGGAGCTGTGATCGGTGCTTGTACTGTGCTTCTGATCGCTGCTGCGATTCTGATGTGGAGGAAGCCAAGAAGACGTGAGCTGCCGCTTCTAGCGCCGATGGATATTGGACATAATGTGAGTTTTTTTAATTAATATGTACTACATGTAAAACTGCGAAGTATTTTTTTTTAAATAAGCATTTAATAGGTTACTTAATGCGCTTCTAATTACTGAAGACTTTATGCGATAGCAAGCATTTTTACGACCAGTGACGGAATTAACCACGATGGTTCTTAATTCATTTCATTTCAAGCACCTCCAG
The DNA here is from genome assembly GCA_946251805.1 of Cybosia mesomella. Lineage (NCBI taxonomy): Eukaryota > Metazoa > Arthropoda > Insecta > Lepidoptera > Erebidae > Cybosia > Cybosia mesomella. The sequence continues at coordinate 10,951,595 of OX276392.1, forward strand.
ACACTTCAAGTTGACAAGCGCATAATTAAAAGCACCGTTCAAAGGGGTGAAGCTGCAAAATCTCCAAGAGGCTATGTTTGAGCGTTTGAAGTCGGTCTTCGATTAGGCTGATGCTAACTTGGTCAAATTCAATGCTACTAAAACCCAGGCGTGTCTTTTCTCTGCCAAGCGAAATGAATTTCAACCAAACCCTACTTTACGAAATGCACACATGCCGATTACCGACCGCCTCGAGCTTCTTGGCGTAACTCTGTCAACCACCCTCAACTTTGGGTCTTACATTGAGGCCAAACCTCAAGTGGCTGCTAAAAAGCTGGACATCCTATAGAAGTGCGACAGTACTTCACTCCGGAACAGTTCCTCAACTTGAACTAAGCGCAGGTTCGATCCTGTATGGAGTACTGATTGTATCTATGAGACGGCTCAGCTAAATACCACCTAGAAACGCTGGAGACGATAGAGAGACCAAGGGAACAAGAGGCTCATTAACAACTATGCACTGGTCGAGAACAGGCTTCAGAGCTCTCAACATCGAGGCAAAGGTGCAGGCCTATTGGTATTTTATCGGACGCATTTCGGAGAGTGATGTGCGCTGGAATTGCACAACTTGATACCTCCAATCCCTTTCAACCAACGAACGACCAGACGCACAGCGACTCGCCACCGCTACATGGTGGATATTCCACTCATAGGCACGAAACGTTTCAGCGACACATTTATAATGAGTACAGCCAAGAAGTGGAATTACCTGCCTGAGTCTGTGTTTCCGAAAAGCTTTAATCTCGGAATCTTTAAATCTCGAGTGAATAGGTTCTTTCTAGGTAAACATGATCCATTATAGACCACATCGTTATTTACGACCAGGTGGGATAGAGGCCAAACGTGAGACTATCAATCATAAAAAAAAACGACGGCTTGCACTCCGGGAGTACCGGCAGAAGTGAAAACTTGAATATTAACGTTGTGCATTTTTGATATTTTGGAATGGTTAGGGAACAATTTTGCACGAATTGCTTTAATTATCAGTATAAAAGTACTATCATTTATGTGGTAACATACAATATTCATTTATTGCGCTATCGTATACAAACATGACAATTTATATTACTTTAAAAATTTAACACTTCAGAACTATTACAAATATTTTACATTAAAAAGTTTATCTCTCAGAAAAATCAACTTCCATCAATCATTTCAACGACTTTTTCACCATCATTATTACCAGAACGCCTCATCATCGCCAATATATTTATAAAGTATTTATGAAGAACATCATCGCCAATATATTTATAGAGTACTCACTCATTTTCTTTCGCTATTTCTTCGTCACTGTTTTCATTAATAGATGCACTTTGTTTAATTTACATTTTATATCAATAGATTTATGGCACAAAATAGAATAAATATTACAAAAAGTTATATGATGACAAAAAGTGTTTCTTGGGCCTCGATCGGAATCGATCTCAGTCTTGACGAAGTCACCGACCACTCATTAGACGAACGCCCACCAAGGTTGTTAAGTACAGTGTGAAATTAGCGCTTCTATATTTGTTGTCTTACGATCAGGTCACGTGTTTACTGACGAGAGTTTAACCTTTTTTAAAGCAAAGGCAAAGGCAAAGGCAAAGGCAAAGGCGCATTTGGTAGACTTTTTCATTTGCCAACCGTTTCCTATCCTTAATTTACGGAAGTCAAAAACGATGCAATGCAACCAGGTTTTAAAGATTGCTATTTTATTCATATTGGCCGCAGTCAAAAAAATTCAAATTTCCATCCGGTTATCTGCTTTGATTGTGAAAAAAATGGTCTACAGAATATAGATACTAAAAATATCAACTGCAGGAACATCACAGTGCTTTTAATTATCGGCTCGATAAATTACAACTCTGAGGGTTGTAGGTTTGATCTCTACATCTAAGTATTGTGTTTAACAGATAATTTTGGGCAGTTTAGATATACTTTTTAACCATTAGTTTTGTGTTTGGAACATAGGAATAATTCCTTCTGCCCAAAGTTGTTTGTCATGATGACAAACAACTTAGAGGAATTAACGTGACATTTAAATCGCTGCCATGAGTGCGACTAGAACGCTTTTCAAAAATAAATAATAGTCTAAAAACTAAAAAACACGCTACTAGAAAACCGAACTAAAAAATTATAAAATAAGTTTTAATAAATTTAAATTAAGAATAGTGTTAAATTTTTTAATAAATATAAATTAATAATAGTGTAAATAAAAAATAATGTATTTTATTTAAAAAAAAGCGTGGGGTGCATGGGTCAGTAGATATAAATATTTTATTGACAGACATGAGTAGACTGATTATCATTTTGATAATATCTTAAAAAGCAACCCCACGCTTTTTTTAAATAAAATACATTTTTTTTTATTTACACTATTATTAATTTATATTTATTGAAATTTTTAACACTATTCTTAATTTAAATTTATTAAAACTTATTTTCTATTTCTTTAGTTCGGTTTTCTATAAAAAGCGTGTTTTTTAGTTTTTTTAAACTATTATTTATTTTCTACTTTTTAGTTTTGTTTATTCTTATATAAATTAACACGCTGCTGTTGCCACCTATTTCAGAGTTTATAATGTGACATTATTCGCTACTACGTGATACAAAGTTGACGGGATAGATGGCGCTGTTATCAAATATTTATAGTGCTGTCAGTAAATATTTCGCGAATTCATTAGTTTAAATTATTTCGCAAATTGAAAAATGGAATAATTTTATCAAATTAGTGTATTGTCATCGGTCCTCAATAAATCTACAAAGTTTGAACGAAATCTGGCCGTTTAAAGTGGGTCAAAATCGCGCCTAAAGGAGACCCTTTAGATTTTGGCTGATTTTGACGGTCTGGTCACAAACAAACATACAAACATACAAACACACAAACATACAAATATACAAACAAACATACAGGATAAGCTAATAAAAAGCGTATAATGACATATAATGACGTTATGTGTATCTTTTACTAAAAGTTGCGACTACCCTTAGGTATCTGTCTGAAGCTTATAAGAAAAGCTATTATATCAGAGGTACTTCACGTTTTATGGGTCCGTCGAGATCCTTATAATTTATTGACAGTGATTGGAGGGCGTTAGATTCTATCTGCACATAAGACATATAGTTATTTGATTCCAATATTCGATGTCATTCATCTGGGTATAATTTGTGTAAGTTTTTATAACACGCCAGAAATATCAAATTATTTAATTAAGTCTCCTGAACTGTGTAGGTACCCTTCCATTACCGGAAATGGCCCAGGGACCGGAGATGGTCCAGGCACCGGAGATGACCCAGGAACCGGAGATGGCCCAGGGTCAGTCGGGGTGCGAGGGAAATGCTCTATGGGTAACCTTACACCCTACACCGTCTGAAGACCCGAGACGGCGTGTGGTTCAAGCCCGACATAACCACCCCCGCTGGCCGGCGGGGGGTGGGGGGGGGGCATGCGCGGAAAAAAAAGGTACCCTTCTATTTTGTAATGGTATCAGTACTTTTCTATCTTTCTTTACAAAAAAAGGTCAATACGATAAGTTTCTATTATCGCGCGTAGAAAAAGAAATATATACCTTACAGTTATAACGACAAGTAAAAGTCTCTGAAGGAAACCGTAAGATGACGCAGTTTAATTCAATTTTAGTTGGTTCCATGCTACGTTATAAAGGACTTCAGGGAATAAATTATGAAGGCTAGCTTACATATGAAGCTTGTAAAACTTAAGTGCTCATAGGTCTAAAGGATGTTCTTACGTGCTGCATAAATAACTTCAGCGTTTTCTTAGCCATTTTGTAGCTATTGGCTATCTTACTAATCTTAAATATTTTAAATGATCACGCTTTTATTAACTTCTTTATGTATGTTTGTATGTAACGGGATCTTTGAACTCTATTTTAGAACACTTCAAAACATGTGATTGATTTTGAAATTTTGCAAACTTATCAAGGACCGGTGAAATCTCATACACAGACGTCAGATATACAGACTCAACAGACTGATGACACTTACTTACAATATGGAATTGAAGCCAATTATAAACCCAGTAGTCACTCGTCGCCATGGTAACGAGTAAGAAATATAGCAATTTTGACGTATTAGTTGTCGGTTGCTAGACAGTGTCGGATTCAGTGCTAATATTAATTTGTTACTTGAAATTGTTTATTGGAACTGTTTGAAATTAAATAAATGAATAACTAAACAATTCTACTCGTTTCTATTCTAATTCCAGTGATTGCCTAATATTTGGGATAATAAAATGCTTAATGATGACCTTTGTCAATCAATTTTCTGAACGTATGCAACTAAGCAGTTATTCGTAGATGTTGTCAGCCTTAGTTCGGCCCCGTCTGAGCTACATTGCGTATGTCGTAAATTTGGCGTCATAAGATATCGGACATGTTCCGTCTGTGTCTCTATCATATATCTGTGATCTAATACAATAATTAAAAAAATAGGTTTATTTAACTAGAAAATCCAAAATAAATGATAGTAGAATCCCTGTTAACCGTTTTGAGTTTAGTTAATCTACAAATTCCCGCAATGTGTTTTTTTTCCATCACGAATATTTTTCCAATGATATTTCTGACCTACCTTTTCTTCAATATATTACCAATTTGACCAGTGTTATGTTTTGCGAGGTAGGGTTGACCTGGGGCCGAGGGCCTGTTCATTTAAATGTGCCCGTGAAACGTCGGTAACTTAAAAATATGGTAATGGTATGGTAAAGGCTAACTCCTTAGCCTTAGGATCGAGAGGTCCTGGATTCGAATACTGACCATTAAACTACCGACGTATACCCAGGGTTAACGGAAATATTAGTAATCTCAGGTACTATTTAGTATTCTTTAAAAAACAATTAACGTTAACTTTTTCTTATATTTTGATTTGATTTTGATTTGAAAAATAGTTATGACAAGTTCTTTCTTTATTAACTTTACAAGTCATTACACAAAAGAGGTACATCGCTACACGATTTTTTAAGGTTATTAACATAGCGTGTACTTAATTTGTTTTCTAAGTTACGCTTTCGAAAGTTTTGATAACTTTTAACGCTTGCGTCGAAAGCAATATAAATCCATGTTATTTAGACGAAAAATGTGTATCAAGAAGTTGTAAGCTTTTCTTTTTTATTTAAATTGACGTGTAGGACATATTTTGAAACCGTCTTTTCATTTATCACTATGTGTTTATATGCATTGTTCTGGGTATTTATATGTATAATATGTATGCATTTACAACAAAACAAGTTTATTCGCAATCTACAACCCATAACACAAGCTAGTTAAACTATGCTTACTTTGAGTCTAGAAAGCGCTGTATAAATTATAATATATATAGTTAATAGTTAATAATAATATAATTAATAAACCTTCATAAATTACTCACGTAGTAACTACTCTATTTAATCTGAGAAATAAGTCTGATAGTTAAAAGTAATTACAGAAAGAATAGCCGTTACAAGCACAATAATAATTTGAAGCTGTTTTCACGTTATTGGAGACGTCAAAACATTACATTTTAATTAGGGATTCTCATGGAAGTAAATTAAATATTATTTATAATCCATCATATACGTATATTATCAATGGATTCTTCTCAAGATAAAAGTGCACAGCCCTTTTAGATACAAGTCTGTGGCCAAAAATCACGACTTAACCGGTTCATATATATCACTTTGACCCTCCAAAGAATAGAGCGAAATAACACACACTTATGATTAAGTACTCTCATTTATTGTATCGAACAGGTACCTAATTCAATCAATACGCATAATATCTTAGTTACGAGGAAAGATAAAAGTCGAGCGAAGTGCCTGTTTGCTATATACAGCAGATGAACGCTTTGAAAACAGAACATTGAAAATCAATACAGGGACGAGCAGCATCTCATATGAAGAGAGTGGTATGAAGCTTTCTAGCTGTTAAAATTTGCAATAAAAGATTCTAAATATGAACTTTATAATACATTGCTTCTTATCATTAGGTGTCATCATTATCAACATTAGTGTCAATGCCGGTTGCATCCAAAGTTTACATTTTGGAGCCTGGGATAGGTTGTAAGTTTATACAGGGTGCAAATGTTCAGTGTGTTCAGCCGATTATTTCGTCATTTTTGTAGATATTGCAAAACTTTAAACAGATATAAAATCTGCCACATTTAAAATTCATAAAATTACATAAAATAAGGCAGTGGCACTCTAAGAGTGCCGACAGAAGTGAAAACGTGAACATTATTTGTATTTTTTTTATCCTCATCATCCATCCCTCCCTCGCTCCCTTTATCTCTTCCTCCCGCCCTTCCTCACACACTCCCTCCCTCCCCGCATACGGCCCTCCCTCCCTACCTCCTTCCCTCCCTACGTCTCTCCCTCCCGCCGTCCAGCTACAACAAAGATGGCGTTAGTATAAAAAAAAAATGGAAAGCGTCTCTCGTGGCGTAGGCGTTTTGGTGACCATTTTGAGGTGACGTGATGATTAAACAAGAACGCCAGTTTCATGTTTTTGCTTCACCCAAAATCGCGCCTTAAAATGTATTCACTTCAAAAAATAAAAATAGTAAAAGAACTATCGGCACGTGTTCACAATTCGTATTTTTGCAGTTCCCATACACTTATTATGGCACGGTTTATGCGCTAGTTAACGTTAAAAATAAAATAATCATTAATAAAAGTAAAAACACAAATATTTTTTTCACAATTTGTACTTACTGTTGCGGCTCCTACATATTTACACGGTTTAACTGTATTAGCACATGATGTAGCATGAATTCTCATTGAATACAATGTGACAATTCAGTTTAGTAAAGAAAGTTTTCAAATATATAAACAAAGAAATGTGAAGAAAATAAAATATACAAAATCTTAGTATCAAACTAGTGAAAAAACCGTGCCATAGTAAATGTATGGGAGCCGCATAAGTACCTAGAAATGGTGAACTTATTTTTTTTTACTCTATAAAAACATTTTAAATAAATTGTGTTCACCATCATAAAGAAAAATTAAAATTAATTTAATTTCTTTTTTTATGTTTCTACTTATCAGGCTAGTAAATAAAACTGCCATAGTAAATATATGGAAACCGCAAAATTACAAACTGTGAACACATGGAATTTTTTGTTTTTAACATTTATTTTATGTCATTTCATATCTTAAGTGATGTATATTTTCTATTAGTTTATAGTTTTGCAATATCTTTAAAATGACGAAATAATCGGCTGGTGGAACACTTCCACCCTGTATATAAGTTTAAATTTAATAAAATCTACCTCTGCAAAAACACTGCATCGAGCACTTTTTTTTGAGCTAACTGTTACATGGGTGTCATAGGTACCATAGGTACCATAGGTACCTTCTAAAACTTACAAAGGTGCCGTTGGCATGCGTGTGCGAAACCAAAACTAAACTTTAAACTAAACTAAACCCTAAACTTTGGAAGCATTATTCAAGCGGGTACCTTATAATAATGGCAAACGATCTAATCGGTGAACGAAAAACCTATGTGTTAAAATTTTACGTGTTGATCAAATTATTCGATAATCTGCGTCTTTAATCGTTGTTATTGGACAATAAATGGTGCTTTTAAGGCCCCACCAAGTTCTTCGGGGTTCAGTCAACCTCATCTGCCAGTCGGTGCACCTACTAAACCAAGAACGAGAACTGGCGCAGGCTTTCCTCTCGGGCTTGGGAGGTCAGATACGCCCAGCACTACCGACCTCCATGATCGGGGCCTGAGGACGGCAGTCGGCCGGCTCGCCGTCCTTACAGAAGCAGGCCAACACGGAGGCGTGTTGTGTGTGTCCAAACACGTGTGCAAACTCACCGAAGCGGGATCAAACCGGACCCCATAGGCGAGACCGCAATGGCGACCAAAGTCCGCCGGTAACCCTGGTGTTACCCTTTCAAGGGCTTACCAGGGGTGCCTAGCAATGGACACTTGGGAAGGACACCGTGTAGTTTTAGTCGGTCCGATTTCGATACAACCATCTCATCGTTGACACCGATGGGGTGGAGCCCGTGGGGTTTCCACATGAAAAAATTGAAAGTACTATCTTGTGTGTTAATATTTCTAGCCCACATAGCCGCGGGTACTCAGGTCAAGTTAGGTATAGGTACGTTCTTAGTGGGGTGTGTGTTGGGTAACCTCCTCGAGTGTCGCTCCGATTCCGATCCCGCTGCAGTCCGGGGGGAACGGAATCGGAGCGGCCGGTACACCCTGGGCGGCGGTCAATGGCTTCCCCTTCATAGGGTTGGCATTGATCGTCGGCCAATACCCAACGTGGCGGGAACACATCGCTCTCCGTACTCCTCTGCTTTCAGAGGAGACAGGATGAGCGATGCTGTTAGTGGTGAGATGGCCCAGGGTCAGTCGGGGTGCGAGGGATATGCTCTATGGGTAACCTTACACCCCGGCGTCTGAAGACCCGAGACGGCGTGCGGTTTTAGTCGGTGCAAGCCCGACATAACCGCCCCCGCTGGCCGGCGGGGGGGTATCCGAAGGGATTTCCGCACGAAAAAAAAAAAAAAAAAGGTACGTTCTTAGTAAAACTTTCTAGCTCATACATTTAACAAATGACTAGTACGTGTTTGTTACTGTACCAATTGAGATAACTTTTACGGTATGTGAGCTCCTGGTACGAAGTTCGACGGACCTTAATTGGACGGCACTTTAGCAGCATCGGTTTTTACGAGTCAAAGGTATCTTTGTCGTTCGAGGTACAAAAGTTTTATTACTTCTTATTACTAATTAGCTGGCCCTCCCCGGCTTCCTCCGGGGCCTATTTCGTACCCGTAGCACCCTTTTAACCCATTTAAGTATGCCCGTAATTTATTACTTTTCACATAATGTAATCTACCGGATTTGTTCACATTTATGATTACTGCTCCACTCCCTTGGGGAGTAGCGTGATAATATATATCCTAGGACACTCACAAATAATATGGCTTCGTACTAGTAAAAGAATTTTCAAAATCGATTCAAAACATCTAGAGATTACCCCCTACAACCTCACAAATTCACAACATCAAAAACTCATAAATTTTACCTCTTTATAATTATAATTTAAATTAAATTAAATAATAAATTATATAATATGTATATTTGCATTGATCTGAGTGTTTCTATGTATAAAAGTATCTAAGTATGTTTATCCGCTTTCTAGAACCCATATGACAAGCTTTGCTTGCTTTGAGTCTAGATGGCGCTGTGTAATATGTCCTAGAATATTTATTTTATTATTTTATTTATAATATTTAGTACTAATGAAGTTAGTTACGTATTACCACTACCGGAAGAGAAGATCGCTGGGTAAATTCAATTAAAAAGAAAAAAAAAGCGGCCAAGTGCGAGTCAGACTCGCCCATTAAGGGTTCCGTAGCAGCAAGTAACATAATAATGTTTTTTTTTTAATTTTTAAATTGAGTTGATTGAATGAAAGGTAAATTGCGGTTTACGATTTATGTTGTATTAAAAAAAACTACTTACTAGATCTCGTTCAAACCAATTATCGTTGGAAGTTTACATGGTAATGTACATCACATATTTTTTTTAGTTTTATCATTCTCTTATTATAGAAGTTACAGGTTGGGGGGACACACATTTTTCCACTTTGGGAGTGTCTACCGCGCAAACTATTCAGTTTAGAAAAAAATGATATTAGAAACCTCAATAGGTATCATGAAGAGCTATCCATTGATGAATAAAAAAATTTTGAGTTTCAGTTCTAAGTATGGGGACCCCCAAAATTAATTGTTTTTTTTCTATTTCTGTGTGAAAATCTTAATGCGGTTCACAGAATATATCTACTTACCAAGTTTCAACAGCATAGTTCTTATAGTTTCGGAAAAAAGTGGCTGTGACATACAGACGGACAGACAGACAGACATGACAAATCTATAAGATTGAAATAAAACTATTTTTAACGGATTCTATCGCGGTTTATTTGATGTTATTTTATATTTTACATTGAACCCGACGTTTCGGTTGCTTTTCAGCAGCCATGGTCACGGGTAGACTAAAGATGGTTGTTGTCTTGAAGTTTGAAGTGAAAGTTATCTCAAAGTACCCGAACTATGTTGAAATGTTGGTGTTACTATTTACGCAGAATAAATAAATAAATAAATAAATAAATAAATATTCTAGGACATATTACACAACGCTATCTAGACCCAAACTAAGCAGAGCTTGTCATATGGGTTCTAGAATGCGGATAAACATACTTAAATACTTTTTTTTTGTAAATAAATACATATTATACATACAAACACCCAGACCAATGCAACTATACATATTTGCACTGAGCGGGAATCGAACCCGCGACCTTTGGCTTAGCAGTCGAATGCACTACCGCTACGCCACAGAGGTCGTCAAAATGAGCTCACAGTGTCATGAAGTCTTGTTGTATTTTGTTTTTTCTTGGAATTAATTAAGTGAATGACTGGGTCCCAAGCTGGTGGTACATTCCAACCATCTTCTCTATTAAAATTAGGATGTTTTTTAAAATTCCAAGAAAAAACAAAATACAACAAGACTTCATGACACTGTGAGCTCATTCTACGTAAATAGTAACACCAACAATTCAACATAGTTCGGGTACTTTGAGATAACTTTCACTTCAAACTTCAAGACAACAACCATCTTTAGTCTACCCGTGACTATGGCTGCTGAAAAGCAACCGAAACGTCGGGTTCAATGTAAAATATAAAATAACATCAAATAAACCGCGATAGAATCCGTTAAAAATAGTTTTATTTCAATGTGTAACATTCGCGTAAACTTCCGACAATATCATGTCGAATCTATAAGAGTTCCGTTTTTTGCCATTTGGCAACGAAACCCTAAAAATCAAAAACCGGCCAAGTGCGAGTCGGCCTCGCGCACGTTGGGTTCCATACCATTGTATTTGCCGGGTGTATTGTATAAGGTCCCACGAAGACCTATGGGGCCCTGTCAACTTCACCTGCTAGCCGTTGATTAACGAACGATGCTCTCACGGAGGTTTTCTTCTCGCAGTTAGGAGGGTAGTCGCTCGGTAGTTCCTTCCTTCTCCTAAAACTACTTTTTTGCGAAAATCATTATCATAACTAATAAACTAACTAAACTAAGAATGATTGTCAAAACACAACAAACACAACACACGCTTATTTTTTTGACTGCACCGCAATCGGGTGAAACAAGTAACATTTAATTGTTAAATTTTTTGTTGTAAAATTAATTGTTAAAATTAGGATGTTTTTTAATTTCAATTGTTGAAATTAAAAAACATCCTAATTTTAATAGAGAAGATGGTTGGAATGTACCACCAGCTTGGGACCCAGTCATTCACTTAATTAATTCCAAGAAAAAACAAAATACAACAAGACTTCATGACACTGTGAGCTCATTCTGCGTAAATAGTAACACCAACAATTCAACATAGTTCGGGTACTTTGAGATAACTTTCACTTCAAACTTCAAGACAACAACCATCTTTAGTCTACCCGTGACCATGGCTGCTGAAAAGCAACCGAAACGTCGGGTTCAATGTAAAATATAAAATAACATCAAATAAACCGCGATAGAATCCGTTAAAAATAGTTTTATTTCAATGTGTAACATTTGCGTAAACTTCCGACAATATCATGTAGAATCTATAAGAGTTCCGTTTTTTGCCATTTGGCAACGGAACCCTAAAAATCAAAAACCGGCCAAGTGCGAGTCGGCCTCGCGCACGTTGGGTTCCATACCATTGTATTTGCCGGGTGTATTGTATAAGGTCCCACGAAGACCTATGGGGCCCTGTCAACTTCACCTGCTAGCCGTTGATTAACGAACGATGCTCTCACGCAGGTTTTCTTCTCGCAGTTAGGAGGGTAGTCGCTCGGTAGTTCCTTCCTTCTCCTAAAACTACTTTTTTGCGAAAATCATTATCATAACTAATAAACTAACTAAACTAAGAATGATTGTCAAAACACAACACACGCTTATTTTTTTGACTGCACCGCAATCGGGTGAAACAAGTAACATTTAATTGTTAAATTTTTTAAAAGTATTGTGACTTCGTCCTCAGGTAGTTCGAGATGTCTTTTGTAAAGAAAAAATTAACCGACTTCAAAAAGGCATAAAAAGTGAAAAATAATTGAATTAGTGATTTAACTCAAAAGACTAAAATGTTTAGAAATCGGTGCCAAGCCTAGAAAACTTTGAAACCTAGAAGCCAATACGACGATAGATCGTTAAAAATGCTGCTTATTGCTTGGTTCTATAATAAAGTACCTGTAGGGTCAAGAACATTCCTTCAATAACTTAAGAGAGACATAAGTAATGGTAGTTCCATTGTGTACCTCAGACCAAGTCTGGTGATAATCCAGCAAGTCTGCAACCATAGTTAGGTACTTCTACCTCATGAGATCGGCATAATACTGTGATAATACCCTCAACTACTTGTACTAGACATTCATGCTGTACATCGCTAAGAAGTTATGTTTTCTGCCTTTGTAATCCAAGTCTAGACAATTCCACTACGTCCTTGACCTTAGTAATTAACACGTGACACAATACGGTCGTAAATTTAAAAACACCTCGATCATTTCCCATTTTCTGTTTGATTTTGAGGAGTTCCCTTGTTGATCTCTGGTGTCTCAGGTCCAATACCAATAAAATTAACATAGGACTATTTTTTTTTTTTTTTTTTTTTTTTATTGCTTTTGTATTTACGATTAGGATTGCATTTTTTTTATCGGTGCATAAACGACGGATATTTAACTGAATATACTGCATACGTCTGCGAGCTCATTTGGCGCGTATAGGCGTGATGTTATGTTATAAAATTGCATAAAAATGCCTAAATATGCTATAGTCATAAATGTATGTCTAACAAAACAAGAATTTGACAAATTCGTTCATACATGAAAGAGTTACACCAGAACATATATAAATTAAAAATAAACCGAATTGAGAACCGCCTACTTTTTCGATGTCGGTTAAAAAGAAAAATATATGTTGCTATTTCGTATCTAAACGTGACTCATATAAATATTCGTAGTAGGCACCCTAAAATGGGGAATGTGACAAACGTGTGGGATTGTGTTATCTTCGATTTAATTCAACATGTAGGCGTGACGCAAGTAGCTAAGAGTCCTTGGAAGTCTTAGCATGAATATCAAAATGTCACTTGCTTTTGTTGGTACAACTACGTATCTGAACTCAAGAATATTGATGAGGCTCTGGGGCAGGCTTTCTTCTATTGGCGGGGCGGTCAGACAGCAGTCGTTCTTGGAAAAGCCAACATACCAATCATTAATAATGAGCGGACCTCGAGCTCCAAAGTGCAAACTTTGGACGTAACTGAAAAATCCATAAGGATTTGTCATAAGACCATGATGATGATCTGTGATTACTGATGTTTTTATTGTAGGTATATGCTAGTGGACACTGGAATATCCAAATAACAGAAAAGCATAAGAAACTTGACAACACACCCGAGAAAAGTAAGGACTCCTACACAATGTCAGAATTCCAAATTCTATTACGTACAGTCGGCATCAGATGTTGCTGAACACTAACAAATTTACAAACGATCTTAATGTATACAGCAGTATAGTTATTTTTGTAGTCTTCAGAGGATAAATTGAACATTTAAAACCTTAATCTAAAACTTTACAAAAATATATTACTAAATAAATATATAACTAACCTAACTTGGAATGTGTTAAGCTAATACCGATGGCGGCTGTACGTAGAATGAATTTATTTTAAATAGTGCCTTTAAATCATGTTCGGAGATAAAAGGACTCTGTCCTATATTAGTTTTCGCTGACCAAGCTAAGTATCTCATGAAATAACTCTTTATTGATTGTGGTAGATCTAGGCTTGATCCAGCCGGGTTTACAATAGGTATCTAATTACCAGGTACCACAGTTTCTGAGTATTCAGTACAGGCAAAGTAAATAAGGAGAGTGAATTTTTATTACTTCATTACCGTATGTGCAAATTTGTACTTAATTTCGTGATACTGACAGTCGCTATTAATTTATTTTTACAAAGTTAGCCTTTCGTACACGGTACATTGTATTGAATATTTCATTCGAACTTCCACATTCAAAACCGTTTAGCGTAAATCTCTGCGATGAAATGATAAAAAAGGTTATTTCAATGCTAAATATTTTTAAATCGAATGACACTGCATTGACTGATTATTACCTGCCTCAGCTGTTTCAAGGTTTGAAGGTACTGCTCACTGAAATTTTGCGAAAAACTGATTTTTTTATTGAATTGAATTTAGGAACTGTATTCCTGAAAGTTGTGTTTGGGGAACAAACAAACAAATAAATACTTGTAGTATATTTTGTATGTGGCGGCTTAAATTTTTATTTGAGTGTGTTAGTTACCAGCTGCTGAGTAAACAGATGACAAATGACATTGGTACCGAAAGGGACATTGCTCGGGCGATTGCGCCTGTACCTACCATCTCACATTTAATTGAATACTAAAATATTGTGAACCTTGGTGATTCTGATGAGCGAATTCAGTGTTATAAGACGAATAGAGAACACCTTGGAGTACCTTTTGGACAATATCCTGTGGTGATTTTGGATATACTCTCATATCTAATTACCATCCTGACGAACGTGGAAATAGACCCCATTGAGAAGTTATTTTATATATGATCCTACATAATTAATCCGATTGCGAGGAAAATTCTGTAAATTGTGGTGCGCATCCCCAGTTGACTCCTTTGACTATGTGTGAATGCCTGACATGTTTTTATGTTAGGCATACCCTTGTTACTAATATTTTTTTATAGAAAAGTCACCTATCTCCTGAACTAGATGATTAACTTACGTCTCACGAGACAGTCCCTTCTCTAATTACATTTAGCTTTGTGAGATGATAAGGTTGTCAATTATGTTCGTAATTTCAACGTTACCACAGCATTTGATTTGAGGCGAGGACGCCACAGCCTTGTCTACGCCCAGGAGTACCGACCCCCATGATCGGGGCCTGAGGACGGCAGTCGGCTGACTCGCCGTCCTTACAGAAACAGGCCAAGACGGAGGCGTGTCGTGTGTGTTCTACACACGCTTGCCAACTCACTGCCGCAGGATCAGACCCGACGCTAAAGGCTAGGCCACGATGTCGGCTGCAGTCCGTCAGGAACCCTGGAGTTATCCTTTCGAGGGCGTACCCGGAGAGCCCGGCAATGGACGCTTGGAAAGGATACCGTGTGGTTTTCTTTGGTTCGATTCCGACATACCCAACTCACCGCTTTGCACCGGTGGGGTGGAGTCCATGCGAAAAAAAATATCCTTAAAGATAAGTAGAACTGCTCCACCGATTAAGGTACCTCTATCCGACATACAGTTAAAGTACATCGTAAGTTAGCTCCTATTGTAAGTTGCTAAAAACGAAATGAAAAAATCAACAAAGATAAAAGTACAAGTACAAGCCTAAAAGTAAATGTCAGTTAGAAGCCAATCGCATTACGAATAATTATGTTGAACATCTTCACAGCAATATGGCACACAATTTGTAGGCAACTGGTGGACACTGATGGTAAGAACTCTACATGAACCAGGGGCCTTATTCAGTAAAATTATGGTATTAAAAAGTATGATTTCAAAACTTATAAAAAATATAATACTTACTAAAATTTCTAAATGTAATTGTAAATTCATCATACTTTGAGTGATTCTGAATGTTTATGTAAATACCGAAGTTTAATTTTTTTAGTCGAATTGAAATCAAGACCAGCATTTTGAAGACGTGACGTCTTCAAAATGCTGGTCTTTTGGCAACACTGTCGGCCTCTTGGGAGCGGTTCCTTGTATTTTGAATAGATTTGCGAGAACAATCCAAATGCTAGCTCGCGTCTCGCTGTGCTGTGAACGTCCTTCTGAAATCATTGTAATGGCTCTAGTTGCAGTAATCGCATCCATGTCCCTTCGTATTAGTGGCATTATTAACGCGAGATGTTAATAATTAATCAATTAAAATTAAAAAAAATTAGGACCTTTCTTCCACTTTCATAATTGTTTTCATATATGCACGCCGGTTACCTACGGGTACTCCTGACCTGGCCTTTCTTCAAAATGTCCTCGATCTAATTGGCGAGAAGGAAAATACATTTAATCTATCAAAATTATTACAAAATGATGGCCTGCGCAAATTTTTATTCTATTTATTTCGCCCAAAGCGGCGATAGCCCAGTGGCGTACGTAATGAATTGCCGAGACGAGATCTCGAGTTCGAGCCCCAGTCGCCCCCGGCACACACCTCTGACTTTTTGTAGTTATGTGTGTATAAATAATGTTTATTATCGCTCACATAGTAATGTGCACGGTAGATGGCAATAGGCTAGCCCCCTATTACATTGGGACCTAAACATAATTGGCGAATTACCCCTTCATAATTCCTAAACATAATTGGGATACAGGCGTGAAGTTAAGTTATGTTATTTCGCACAAAATATACCTACACATATTTTCTAAGAACTTTGTATAGGAAGAGGCACTTCCGTTAGTCAAAAACCTACACAACTGATCACTGCAGAAGTAACACTGAAATAATAATATCAGTAAAAATGTTTTTTAACGTGCTTATACGCTTACGAAGATTCTAAGTTGAACAGATTTTCTCGTTTCGTAATTTCAGTGAAGTGAAATATTTTCAAGGATATTAATACTAATTTTATTATAATTTAGCAACGAACACTGCTCTTCGCACTGTATGTCATCAATGTGACAGCTTGTCATATTCCCCGTTGAAGGGCACATGTAGGATCTAAAAGAGACGGGGTCACCCGAAATATATGTCACTCATGGAACATATCCCACTTAATATTATAAATGTAAAAGTGAGAACAGATGGGTGTATGTTTGTTACTCTTCCAGGCAAAAACGGCTATACGGATCTGGATGAAATTTGACACAGAGATAAAATATTTAACTTTGGTTTTAACTAAGTAATCTAAGGAGATATGAAGCTGTAGACATGCGCTTTGCGATTGAGAGAACGCTTTATAAAATCGAAGCAAGCCAGACTCGCACTCCTTTTCCAGATGCGTTACGGCCATATCAACAGCCGGGTTCTGTAAATATAAATATTACAGTCGAAAATATTTCAAAATGTAACGCTGTCTCACATTAGCGCATGGTTTTCCGCAAGCCGATAGAAGTAACAATATATTGATAAACTAGCTCTTTGACCCGAGATTTCGTACGCGTTTAGTTCGGAATAGATCAAGGTATATTTATTTCTGCAGTCTCGATACTAACACGTAAATATTAAGTTAGTTTATTTAACGGGCCGGATCAGGTTATGTGGTGTATTCGTTTAAATTGACAATTCGTTAGAAATAGAGGTTTATATGTAACATCGAAATCAAATCTGGCTGATTCCTTAATATAATAGCGTGATGATATTCGTTATGAAAGGTTATGCGTCTCTAATCAACTATCTTTTATACGAGGATAACTCTGTAGAGTTTCGTGATTTAATATTTCACTGCTCATTACCTTTCAGGCATAGCATGATGAGTTATAGCCCGGATTTTGACCATATCTGAGTTCAGCTGAACTACAAAATTTCGTAAATATACCTTGTAATAATAAGTTGTCAGCAATAACAGTTTAGATAGATTTTCTCTACTGCTCCTATCATACCTATAATAGCGTAATGATATATAGCACAGTTTATGAGCAAGTCCTAGAAAAATGTTCATGCAAAATTTCAGCTAAATCTGTTCAGCCTGTTTTCAAGTCATGCTCGGACATCGATGGTAAAAACTGGCCAAGTGCGAGTCGCATTCGCCCATGAAGGATTTCGTAGCAGCAAGTAACATAATCATTTTTTTTTTACATTTTTATATTTGATTTGATTCAATGAAAGGTAAATTGCGGTTTACGATTTATGACGTATTTAAAAAAACTACTTACTAGAGACCCATAATAGCCTTAACCCTACGCATCAATGATTTTTTCGAAAAATATTCAATCTACAGTTTTCATCTGGTTACGATTTTATTATATGTATAGATATAGATACACTTACCTATATGGCCCGCGCGTTCTGGCGAGAATATCCTCTGGAGGCCACTTCTAACACACGGCTAACTTTATTAAGTTGCCTAGTTGGATAAAAAAGTTTTCCACCGGTTTCTATCCACAATAAACTTCACGAGAGCTTTTACTTTATTAAAATTGCCGAATAAGCCCCGTAAAATATATCTTGATACTTACCTATATCATTATGAAAGTATTTATATTTTATGTTCAGCTTATTGTTTTCTGATCCCAAGGTATTAAGAAAGTAACTTATACAAAGTTATATAAGATCCTTTCTTGTGGTCTGAAGATTAAGTCCAGTGTTAAGCCTTATGAATAATATGTTTCTTCTATACCTACTACCTACGAGTATGTCATTGACTTTTTTTTCCTTAGGTACCAGTACATGTCATAAGCTCTAGGTCTACTCCTATTTTGCATACCTTATTAGAAGAAGGAGACAAGCTAATTAGGAGAGGACAATAACATACATAGGGTGTATGGGCCGTCGAGGGCAAGACATGGGGACACCATGATTCCGACACCCGAAACTGGAGCCTGAGGGTCTTATGCCACCTTACAACCGAAGATCCGAGATGGCGTGCAGTTTTAGTTGGTTCCACGCGGAAAAAACAGTGTACGGGGCCCCACTAAGAGCCTTTTAGATCCCAAGCCAACCTCACCTACAAGCCGGTACACCTGCTGATTGACGGGCGAGGCTCTGGCGCAGTCTGCAGTCGCTCCCATAAAAGCCATAACCAAATCAAATTATGGTAAGGAGAAGTAGGAGAGCGGTCACGTGCCCCAAAGTGCAATTTTGAAAAAATAGTTACCACATGTGTCTGTATTACTTAAAATAAAGTTTAATTGATATTACAAGCGCGAGCCAAACCGTAGGCGAAGGCTTGCTAAGAATATAACTAGCCATTCCTAAATTGACATGCCTAAATAAATGAAACAAACAGTTTTTAGTTGCCAACTCCAGCAGCTTCCAGCATCTGTCTATTTACACTATGTAAACTACAAAGCAACACGTGACTTACCGTCCATGGCTTTATCAATTTACATTGTCCATCCAAATCAACCTTCATCTAATGTAGATATATATAAGTATACCACTGATACAGTCTTTTTAGACCGTAAGACTAGTATGATGCTCTATTTATATTTTAAATCTTTAGGCTTTCACGGCCGGCATTGCATGTAGAATATACTGCTTCCGGGCTGTTTGGCCGTGGTCCATAGGAGACTTATGTTCCAAACGTTTCATCGATCACTGCGGTCCACATCTTCAATGCCGGGCGCCGACATGTGTGTAGAACTCTCCTCTGCGGCGACTTCACTGCGACTGATGTAGAGGTCCGAGTCACTGGCCGGTACTACGGCACTGATTACATATTTATATTTTATCCCTTACTGAAATTTTAAGAAGGACCTGCTTTCTTTGGGGCTTCAAAATATTCTACTTCGATAATTTACCAGAACAGCAGAATAAGTTTCATTCTTGAGTACATCAATGAATCGACTTCAACTCAATTTCACCCGCTAGCTGGTACGCCTGACGTTCAACGGACGGGGCTCTAGTGCAGGATTTCCTCTCGGGGTTGTGGACCCCTGCAAAAGTAAAAAATTAGACAAAACAGTACAAGAGTGATAGAGCAGCTTCACCCGACTCTTGTGGTAAGTGGGCAAGGTCTACTGTGTCAGGGTAGGGCACGGCTAAAGAAGCAACAACCGAAGCGTGGAACCCAGAAACTCCACTTCGTTATACGCAGGGTTCTGAAGTGAAGGCTTCGGATGCTACGCTAAAATTAGGACAATGTAAAATATAAAATAAATATAAAATAAAATCAAATAAACCGCGATAGAATCCGTTAAAAATAGTTTTATTTCAATGTGTAACATTCGCGTAAACTTCCGACAATATCATGTAAACAGTACGGACTGCAAACAGCAAAATTCTAGGACATATTACACAGCGCTATCAGACCCAAAATAAGCTGAACTTGTTATATGGGTTCTAGAATGCGGATAAACATACTTAGATACTTTTTTAGGTAGATTTCGATGAAATCGATCTACCTATTGGTTTCTTGACTACTGTCGAATTTAAAAAAAAAATCTTCATAGGAGGTCTAGTTATGACCCCCTGAGTCCGAAATGACCACTGGTCAAAAAGTTTATATTTATATATATATGTATGTATGGTTCCACTTCCCAAAATTTGCGGCACTCTCACCGTCGCATTTTTGCCCCGATCGCTTTCAAACTGCGGTCAAAAATTGCTTGGGGTAAATTTAGTTTAAGTTCGTGAACGGGTGGAATCCGGCCTAATGGGACGGTAGGCCTCACTTTTTGTGAAATCAGTTTTTCCTCAAAATTTCACGTTCTATGAAAGATATTCCAACCGTTCTAATTTTATCCCATAGTATACATGAATACCAACAACTTTTAAGTATAAACCTATAAGATTAAAACTTTAACTAAAAGTGGAGGGGGAAAAAACCCAAATTTTTCGGGAAAAAAATCATAACTTCTAACCGGTGAACATTCTTGCCGTCGGAAACATTTTTAATCGATAGGCCATTTCTAAGTCTAAAATAAATGTTTGAAAAGTTTTTCGCTAAAAGTTACCGTTTTCGAGAAAGAAAAAAAATACTGTTTAAAGTCCGTAGTTCTCTATATAAAATAATATTAATTGCTTCACGAAATCTCCCTGTGCGTTCCCCCTGCGGGAACGGATTTTTTTGTATATAAATTCATATTACAAAGTCAAAGTCAAAGTCAAAGTCAAAAACCATTTATTCTGTATAGACCATTAATACGGCACTTACAATAGGAACATCCAGACCAATGCAAATACACATATTTGCAATGAGCGGGAATCGAACCCGCGACCTCTGATTAAGCAGATTGATGATGATAAAGTACATTCTTTTTTTTTAAAGAATATTAGTAACCGAAATTACTAATATTCCCCTTAACCCCTCCAGTTAAGCTAAATTGCTTGTGTTAGAAGTGGGTTCACGTCGGTAGTGTAATGGCTAGGATTCGAACCCGGGACCTCTCGATCGTAGGGTCGACTTCTAACCACTAAGCTACCGACGCTTCAGGTATTGATAAAGGAGTTCGGAGAATATTACAAGAAGGACGTCACCGTACTCTACTGTCGGCAGTTTTAGTATGACCCGGCATTCAAATTCCATGATATCAGCAAGTCAAAGGCCAAGGTACGTAATGCAATTTTACGACTCTGGAAAGTAATGTACAAAGAAAAATGTGGGTGTTTTGTGATTTATACGGAACTATGTAAATATGTTCACATGAATATTCATGAACTGTTCATACGTGAACTGCGTACTTAATCTTATTATGAGTATAACTTGTTGTAAATCATCAACATTTCTTCATTCAATCTTCTAGAATCCATATTTAGCCCCGACGACAAACGAGAGGTACTATAAGTTTGTTATACAAGGTTATTATCAATTCGAAGTCATCATCATCATCAACCTATTCGAGTCCACTTCGGGACATAGGTCTCCCCTAATGAGCGCCTAGCGCCCTGTCTTCAGCTTGCCGCATCCAGCATCTGCCCGCACTCTTTCGCATCGTCATCTATCGCCATCCCACCTGGCCGGAGAGCGTCCTACACTATGTTTGCCGAGTCGCGGTCTCCACTCAAGAATACATTTACCCTAGCAGTTGTTCTGTTCGGTTCTTCGCGAGATATGGCCGGCCCACTGCCACTTCAGCTTGCTAGTTCTCTGAGCTATGTCGACAACCTTGGTTCTCTGTCGGATGTATTCGAAACGAATCCTATCTTCCTAGCTCTTTCTCCGGAAGGAGCTCGGCACTACGGAGATAGGCCCACGATTGTGGTCACATGATTATAAATTTATCCAGGGGGTGGATGGGCAAGGATGATTTTATTGACATTATTGATAAAATTAAGTAATTGATTCTTGTAAGAATAGCCTTGGTTCTTATCACAGTACCTATAATCTACTGCTTAAATACTACTTAAATTCGCCTGCTGAATTTTCTATATTTTCACTTTCACGAAGGTTCTTCTTAATGCTGTGAAGTAATTCCTCATTTAAAACTATGCTAACCCGACCTTAGCAGGACCTCGCGATCGCAATAAAACATGAACACAGGGCATAATAATGAATTTAAATCTACATTTAAAACCTAATCCTATATAGATAACGACCATAATTCCATACAACGTCGGATAAACAAAAGCCCGTAATGACTTCAGGAAATAATATTATTATCGCGAATGAGTCCTGCTTTATGGCTCAAGGCGATTACACAAATTCACGTTTTGTAGGTAATTAACGTGCGTAAGTAGGTACATCAAGTGTCAGATGCCTGACGCCTGACTGAGTGTGGTACCCGACACATGACATTCGTTTCATCCCCTCACGAACTTTTTCGGTCTGTGCACATTGAATCTCTGGATTCTGGTACTCGTACAGTTAACACCTTTATTATTATTGTTTTTGTATTTAGACTTTCATAATGTGTCTTTAGTCTATTTTAATGTTACATTATATAACGCTTAGCGTGCAAAAGTCAGAGAAAGCAATTTTATTTTTTGGATGTCTAGAGGTGGTTGGTGCAAAGTTAAATCCAAGTTTGTGGAGTCGCAACCCTTGTCCCGCGGCCGCCATCTTGTACCGCCTCGCGCTAAACCCTAATTCAAACGCTTGTACTTTCGTAAGTATAAATGTCTAATACCATAGCTGTTAATATTATTGGTTTCGTGCTTATAATCGCTACTCTAAAAGGCTGGCGCTGGAAAATGTAAATGCTGTATTTCTGTAATGTTCAGTAGTAATAACATTTTGAAACAAAGCGTCTAATCAAATCAACCTTAAAAGTGTTAAAGGAAATGGCCAAATTGCTATTGACGTTGATGTGAATTAGGTAAGTATATTTTTTAGCAAAACCTTTGTTTATGTTATTTTTAGACTTAAATCGAACTTTATCTACAAAATTTTAGTAAAGTAAAAAGTATTGAAGTAATCGGGCTTATTTTTGAAGTGCAAATTTCTTTAGGCACGTTGAGCTATTTGTGGCAAGGAATATTTTTTAACTTAATTAATTCAGTTTTATATGACGTCTATGTATAACTATAAGACTTACTATAAGAAAAAGAAAATTAAGTTTTCTTTTTATGGCAACGCCCCGTTACTTTTTGATGCCGACATCTTCTGTGTACGCCCTAAAATTTCCCTCCCGTATTCTTCCTCCCCCCGGAATACAATTTTTGTATAAACAGGTTGTCTAAGAGTAGGTTAATACATAGAAACACAGATTAAATATTAGTTCTGTGATAATAAGACATTGGTTTTCATCGATCAGAAATAGGTTAATGCTCTAACAAAATTCACTTTCCCTATTACACGACTGAAGGAATGATTCTGTTAATATTTCCTTAGAGAGTACGTCCACAAGGGAAATTGCGGGTTTACTGTAATTGCATCATTGTGCTATTCCACAAGCGACCCTCCTCATCAGAGAGGGCTCTGTAAAATATGGCTTAGAGCAATCTATGGACTGATTTAGTAACATTTATTTCGTAAAATTTATGAACCTCAGTAATCTTATCAATATATATACATCCCCTTTGCAACATGTGAGTGATTCGGTAACTTTTTTAACCTTTGTAGCATAAAAATTACAAGAACTATCTTTTACCTTTTTTTTTTTTTTTTTTTTTTCGTGCGGAAATCCCTTCGGATACCCCCCCGCGTGCCAGCGGGGGCGGTTATGTCGGGCTTGAACCGACTAAAACCGCACGCCGTCTCGGGTCTACAGACGCCGGGGTGTAAGGTTGCCCATAGAGCATATCCCTCGCACCCCAACTGACCCTGGGCCATCTCCGGTTTCGAGATGGCCCCCTCGGGTTTGGGAACCACGGTGTCCCCGTCTTGCCCCGGTTTGGGGGAGGGGCGCTTGTCGCCCCACCGTCCCGGCCTGCTTCTGCTGGGGTGACAGGTGGCCTCACCCGCCACCCCCAGGCCTGCGCTCATGGAGGACGGAGGTCGTTAAGCGACCTCCGGCGCCTGAGTTGCCTGCGACGCGCGGCGAGCAAGTTGCGGGCTCGGCGGACCGGGAGAGTTCTAAGTCTCTCCCGGGCGCGCTCCGCCACCTCCTTCGCGAGCATTACATGCTCGCAGAAGGAGGCGGCGGCGGACTATCTTTTACCCTGAAAGCGGGTGGAGCCACTAATAAAGGTACGTAGGTATAGAAGCAAATTTGCTATTAATAGTTAATAGGAATGCTTTAAAAAAAATGTACATGTAAAAGTTGTAGATATCAAAATAATGCAGGTACTTGCGGATGCCAGCGGCTCCGCCGGCGTGGAATTCTATTCGGTTCTTGCAACCCATGTGAACCTATTCCCAATGATAAAAAGTAGCCTATTTGTTACTCCAGACTATAATCTATCCATGTATTAAAGTTCACCTAGACCTTTTCAGCCGCTTTTGCGTGAAAGAGTAATAAATATGCGTACATCCATACTTACATACTTTCGCGTTTATAAAATCATTGGAATATGCTCAATATTCTACGACATTCTACACAGCGCTTTCTAGACCCAAAGTAAGCATAGTTTAACTAGCTTGTGTTATGGGTTCCAGAATGCGGATAAACATACTTATATATTTTTTTTTTGTAAATACATACATATTATACATAGAAACACCCAGACCAATGCAAATAGACATATTCATGCATACAAATATTTGCACTGAGCGGGAATCGAACCCGCGCCCCTGTCGTAGAAGTCGAATGCACTACCGCTACGCCACAGAGGCCACATGCTCAAGTGCGTTAGTATTTCGTGACTGATCAAATCAACGTGAATTGATCAAATCCAAATAGTACATATAGTAAAAATGGCTCCTTGTATGTGTAGCTCAAAACGGTGAAACTAATTTGAATTATTTATTTTTAATTGTGGCCGGAATTTTATTATCAGGGCAAGGTTCATTGCACAGAAAATTAGAATTTTGGCCAATTCATGGGAAAATTAAGAACTCGGTTGGCGTACGAACAGGATCTTTTATAATTATGATTGACGCGTACAAAATATGGATGAATCAGGACTCATGCAATATTTAGTCGGCCTAAATTACGTAGCTCCATCTGTGAAAATTCCTTGCTTAAAAACAGCTTTGTAGACTAAAACGCTCCATCTTGCGGCAACAACTGTAACCTGAATATCAAAGTAACAGCGGACTTATAACTTGAGGGCTAACTTAGTTGATACTTTAATATTATAACAGGTGGTGCTAGTAGTACCTCTATGTATCATTACGCTTAGCTAATGGTTCTTTAGAGTAAATCATAGATAAGAATATGTACTGAGTAAATCGCATAACTTTTTCGGAACACTATTCACAAAATTATATATACATTATATTACAAATTATATAGATAGATTTACAACATATCTCTAATCTCTAATATCTTATAAATATCTATCAAAGTACCTTTATTTATAGACATTCTGGAACAAATAATTAAATATAATATAATTAAAATAATGAAAAAGAATATAATTGCATAAAATTCCAGCATGCTATGATACATAGCTCTATGTTACTCGTAGCTCATACCGCTAACGTCACACCATCAAACGTATTATGACATATTATGTTCACAGCTGATGTATATAACAAAATTAAAAAGAAATGCAATGAATTTTAAGTGACCGAAATCTCAAAAAAAGGTCGAATTTCGACCATCCCTGGGGTCACTAGGTAACATAAATATTAGGTCCTTACATATGAAATTGGCGTTTTGTCGTACTGGCCACTTTGATCTCAAATATCTCCTCTTTGGTTAGGAATTCCAATTATTCGCCAACGAAAAAACGGAGGAGG
This sequence comes from Cybosia mesomella, assembly GCA_946251805.1. Lineage (NCBI taxonomy): Eukaryota > Metazoa > Arthropoda > Insecta > Lepidoptera > Erebidae > Cybosia > Cybosia mesomella. Next base: position 10,977,533 of record OX276392.1, read on the forward strand.
TTCTCAAGTCGACGCGTATATTTTTTTAATGTATAGTCATACGCATAACTTTTACAGAGTAGTCCGATTTCGATGGACATTTTATTATCTATTTCATGAAATGTGGTAATTAGAGGATTATAGCCGCAAAAAAAATGAAATAAATACTTTTTAAGAACAAATTAAACCGCCGAAAAAAACTGAAAAGCAAGAAATAATAAACCTTTTTATTTAACCTTAATAACTAACTTCTTAAAGTAATGAAACTATGTCTAAGTATATATTTTTGTAAATAGTTGAGGTTTTAATTAACCTTAATAACCAAGTTCTTAAACTAACGTAAGTTGTACGCGAACGTAGCGAGTGCAGTAATAAAATAAATAAAAATAACAGCTCTGCTACCAGTCTCCTTTACCCGGAGACAAGGGTGAGGAGTAAGACCACGAGCAGGTAGTATTCAAGCCGTAGTCCCACCACTCACTTTCACGCAATCACTAACTCGTTCCGAAGCGTGATCGAAAACCGACAGTGGAAACGCAAACAAAACTAAATCTTAATATTTAACTAAAATAAAGTGTCTAATGATCCGGATGTACACAAAGGTGCAGTCAACAAACGGTACAAAATCATTAATCAAACAACAATAACAAAATACCGTACTTTTATTCAAACCGGTTAATCGAACGACTAAAACCACACGAAGCATCAAACACAGGAAGTCTGTACGAATATACAATGGTTCAACTGCAAAATACAGCAATTTTAGAATAACCGGTTAATGGAACCGACTAAAACCTCACGGTTACACAAATCAAATCGTACAGTATTTTCTATTTTATAGTAAGTAAACACAAACAAATATCTATTCAGACCTCCCGGAGGGTCCAATCAAACGTAATAAGCAACAATTCAAAGTTAAACAACTTTTTAGCACGTAATTGTTTCGTAATAAAATTAAGCCGCAATTGACACACGATCGAATTCGACTAGGAAATATTTTAATTACAAATCAGGTGATCAAAATGGACTCCCGCGACGTCCCCACGTTTACAATTATTACAACCGAAATCCTCGTGGTATTTCCATCGAGATAAAAGATCGATCGATTTCAAACAAAATACCACGATTACACAAGCAAACAAATAAATAAAATATCCAGAAAATGAAATATATATAAGTAGGTAGTTAACTAACCTTTTTCATGACGGCGGCCCCGTATTCGGAACAAATGGCCCAGTGATAATGTACCTAATCTAATCCTAGTCTAATGTATGTTGAGAATGTATTATACAATAGATTACAAAAATTATAAAGTATTTCACTTCCCTTTTTACGTGCGATCCACCGCTGCATTGGTTCCAAGTCAAACGAACGCGATGGGCGTATTCACTTAATTTTACAAAGAGATAACGATCTCGTTAATTAATGTTCACTAATTACTCCACATTCAACGAACCAAATCAAACAGTGTTCTCCAAAAAGCGCGAACACAGGGTCCACCAACGAGCCAACGAGCTCGGACCCTCACAAAAACGACGTCTCGATGTACTACGCGCTCAACAGGCCATGTACAGGCGTCATAGTTTACGTACAATAATGCGCGGGTATGTAAAGAAAAAATATGATTAATGTTGGTCCTATCCATACGCGGTACCAACATCAAACAAATTATAAAACAAAGATTAAAACTAAACATAAGTATAGCGTAGTAATTTTGAGTCGGCGCCAAACAATCAATGTACAAGGTTTAAAAAAGTAAAAAGTAAAAAATTTCCTTAAATTTAATGAAATAATCAAATCTAATTAACAATGCAACATGAAATCTCCAGCGATACATTAACATTCCAAAAAATACGCTCTCCGCACGACCACTCGTAACGACGTATGCACGTGTGTGCCCGTTCGGGTTGTTGTCTCGCTGACATTAACTTCGTGAAAGCTCGGCATTTTCCGGTGAAGGGGCGTGTTGCGCCGCGCCGCCGCTGAGCATTACGCTTTACATAATTAATCAATTACATAGCTTGTTTGGCGCCGACTGAAAATTACTTAGCAATACTTACATTAGTTTAAGAACTTATTTATTAAGGTTAATTAAAACCTTAACTATTTACAAAAATATATACTTAGATATAGTTTCATTACTTTAAGAAGTTAATTATTAAGGTTAAATAAAAGGTTTATTATTTTTTGCTTTTCAGTTTTTTCGGCGGTTTAATTTTTGTTAAAAAGCATAGATAGCAATGGTACATACTTTGATTAAATAAATACATTATATTTAAAAAAATCGACTTTATGTTCCTCCCTTCAAAACGCTAATTTCATATGTAAGGACCTAATATTTGAATACGTTTCTTCATTACACAGGCACGCAACCTGTAATTGAAGCTGTAAAGGTTGAATGAATGCTAAGCATGATTTATATTCAATCTTCCGTCGAGTCACATTTCTAAAGAAATTGAAACTCATTTATCTGTCAGCGACACATTGGAAACATTATTTATAAAAATATTGATAAAAGTAGGTAACATATACTTAACTAGATTGTTATGTTGTGAGTCCGTTAATACAAGCTGTATATTATGTAATTGAATCACAACACGTGAAAGAGAAGGTATGTTATATGTTAGGTAGGTTACTCTTAGGAGTTCGCATGCAGGTTGATGAGAAAGTTCAAGTTTCTCATCAACCTGCATGGTAACTACAATTGCTGTCAAGAGTATGCAGAAGAAGCCTATCTTTCTTTTTTCACCCTAGCTTCTCACCATCCAGCGAGGTGCAGTCAATTGACGGTACGAATATAAAAAAAAAACTCATCATCATCATCTAATCGTTGTTCCCGGTAGCATCTGAGGCCTTTGGCTTGGGGTCCCGGGTCCGCTTACTACGCCTCTTCCTTTAGGCTTGAAATATACGGCTTTTATGGGAGCGTCTGCCGTTTGACCTCCCAACAATAAGCGGCCAGCCTGCGCCGGAGCCTTCAATCAGCAGGTGAACCGGGTAAATTGTTTGTGCTAGGAGTGGATTCACGTCGGTAGTGATATGGCCAGGATTCGAACCCGGAACCCCTCGAACGTAAGGCCGACTCCTTAACCACTAAGCTACCGACGCTCAATGTTTAAGTTTGGCATTCGATATCGTTGCATAAGTATGCCTTCTCGTAAAAGTCACAAACAAAAAAACGGATGAGGGTAAATAGTAAAACATTTGGACGTTAAGGTAACACTGGTGGTAGAAATTTGATGACACAAATTTGTCAGAAAATTCGGCCGGGTGGGTACCACCGTGCACGATTGCGAAAAACTATCCATAGTAATCCAATTTCAATTTGATTGCGTTCAGGGGTCAGAAGTGCATAGCCGGGCAGGGGGATTGATTGTGGTCGCAGCACTAGTGGAACCGGTGGGTGTCACGCGGCCGTCAAGCTGACTGCCACCATTGTTAACATGGTACGTGTATGTAATGGTGACCCTCTTTCATGAGACTTTACCTTCAGCTTACCATCAGGCGAGGTGAAGTCAAATTGACGTGCCCTAAATATAAAAAAATATAAAAATTGTAAGACCTAAGGACATGGCAAGTTACATAGTCTAAAGAAATATTAAAAACAGAGCCTTTTTCAATTGGAATTTGATCCTTATGCTACGTCAGCACAAGGCACAACTGACCATAGCAACCGGTTCTCTGCCTTCCGCATCCTGACTACCTTTTTCAGGTCGTCAGTCCATCTGGCTGATCGGTATCCCCACTTACATCCTCCCTCGGGGTCAAGCCTACCTCACCTGCAAGCCGGTATACCTTTCGCAGACTTTCCTTTCGGGGTTGGGACGTCAGACAGCAGTCGCACCTGTAAAAGCTGAATAAGCCAAATCTAAGGTAGGAGAAGGAGTGAGCGAACCTCGGAATCCGAAGTGAAAACTGCGCTAAGATGATGATGATGATGAGATAGGCTTTTTCTGCATACTCATCTGCACGATTGCTTGACATCGTGGTTACCATGCTGTGAAACTTGCTCCACAACAGGTCTCCTTTGTAGCTGCTTTCCTTTTCCAATTCTTCCGCCTGAAACCTGCCAGTACACAAATACACATTTAAATATACTTTTAGGCGAAAATGAATTATCGCAATAATAGTATTACAATTCCATTTTCGTGAAAAGCACTCTCAATTAGGTCCCTTTTAATGGGGCATCCGCAACGAAACGGAGATAACTCACTACTGAAAATTGTTATTCGAAAATCAACCTAACGCACACGTAATAAGATTCTTTATGAGTGTTATTCTTGATTAGAATTACTTATTGGTATGTACGTTTATATCCCGCGCAGTACTTGACCTACAAAACGTAATCCAAGCGCTTTTTAATGAACTTAACAAATATGCAAGTGACGGGATGGTTCTGCATATTTTAGTATGCAACGATGCAGTTTTCAAAAGTTTGAGTGGCTAGTTTTGTGTTGTAATCGAGTTGTTTATTTTTATCATTCTGATAAATATACACACGTTGAACTAGTAATGTATTCACAGAGATAAATGTAGGCATATAAGTATGTATATCCGCATTCAAGAACCCATGTTAAAAGCCATGCTCAGATTGGCTCTCAGGGTATTTTTCTTTTTTCAGCGTAAATCCCATCGGATCCCCTCCCCCTCGCCGGCCAGCTGGGGTGGGTATGTCGGGCTTGAAGCGACTAAAACCACACGCCGTCTCGGGTCTTCAGACGCCGCGGTGTAAGGTTGCCCATAGAGCATATCCCTCGCACCCCGACTGACCCTGGGCCATCTCCGGTTTCGAGATGGCCCCCTCGGGTTTGGGAACCACGGTGTCCCCGTCTTGCCAGTTTGGGCGAGAGGCGCTAGTCGCCCCGCCGTCCTGGCCTGCTTCTGCTGGGGTGGCAGGCGTTCTCAACCGCCACCCCCAGGCCTGCGCTCATGGAGGACAGAGGTCGTTAAGCGACCTCCGGCGCCTGAGTCGCCTGCGACGTGCGGCGAGCATGTTGCGGGCTCGGCGGGCCGGGAGAGTTCTAAATGTCTCCCGATTGCGCTCCGCCATCTCCTTCGCGAGCATTACATGCTCGCAGAAGGAGGTGGCGGTGGCCCACGTGCTCTCGCTCCGCACCATTGCCGCAATCATGCTGCCGAACGAGAGGACTCCCACCACGATGGCTGCCACGAGGTCGCGCCTCGGCGCCTTCCACGCCAGACAGTCCGCTAGCGTGTGCAGCCCCGAGTCCTCGCTCGAAAGAAAAGTATCTAATTCATTTTATGAACTTTTAAAGCAATTATAATATTAACTTTTCCTATACAAATGTATATCTAAATAGATCTGAAAAAGTGAACACCCAGGACCGGGCTTGAATCCGCAACCAGTCCCTTATAGGGAGAAAACTCTGAGCAACTGAGCAACCTGAACATGTCCTAGATATTTGAAATTCTCCGTCACATCTAGTCTTGGGGCAACGCTGGAGCCATCTACCGTAATTATTTTCTTTAATTCGTAAATTTTCCATTCATTCAGATGTGAGAACCGATGAATCTCACTTAACGAGGTAGATCGCGTTTGTAACACCAAAACAATCTTTTCTTTTGGGAAAACCATATCAAGAGGTCATAATTTGAGAGTTTTGCGTGAGAAAGGGCCTTTGAAGCCGCGTAGCTACAGAGCGTTTGTTGTGTACCAAGTGTGAGCTTTAAAACGACCTTCGGCGTCATCTAGAACAGTTCCTCATTAAAAAAACAGTATACAAGTAGTTTAACACATTAAGGGTCCAAAAATGTATCTAAAGGATATATGATGAAGTAGTGATCTCTATTTTTAAGTAGATAATCAATATTTATAGTCATTAAAGAGTTGTTTACTGGCGTATTTTCCCTTTGATGGTCACGACATGATTTGATGGTCATTGCTTGAATCTAAACTTACAAGAATTGACGAGGCCATGCACAATACAGAAGTACAGTGCCCCACTTTTGATTTGGGACGTCAGTAAGAAGAGAGAGTCCAGTTAAGATCGGCTTACTTAGATTTTATAAAGAGTTCGCTCTATCGCACGTCGCGGATCTACAGCTGGATATCTTTTTATAGTGATTACTCTAAGCCGAAGCTATGTTCTTAATATTTTTTCAACACAAACGGGTTTAACTACTCTATAATGGTATCAAACTGTCAATCTGATGTACGATAGATAGGCAGTAAAGAAGGAAATAACAAACGGAAAATGAGAAAGTGAGTTTATTCATTTGTTTTCACGCCTTAACTACTCAACCGATCAACCTGTCATCTTACACACATGAAATAGAAAAGGACGTACCTGTCAATACCCATCTGACATCCATTAAAGTACCGGGCACGTTTCGGCCTGCAAAAATGAAAATTTCGATATAAAAAAAATATATATTGATAGATTTTAATTAGCGCTTTCGAACTACGTTAATTAATTTATGAGCCCGTCTTTCGTTTTCCCAGGAAAAATCATAATATCATTTTCCTTTTATCACCTTTTCAAATACCTGTATCTCTTTAAAATATGGTTATTTTTTATTCTTGCCCAAAAAAATTGCTCTTGAGCTGATTTAAATTGCCCGCGTGTCAATTATTATAAATATTTAATAATAATCCTATAAAAAATAAAAAAACCGTAATGGGATTTCGAAGACAATTATTTGCGCATTGCGCATGTGCGGTAGAAAAAAGGCAACACTGCTCTAGTCTAAAGGCGGAAACACATTTACGTGTCGTGGCGTGTCGTGATGCTTACTGTCGTGACGGTGAGTGTGCACACTAACGTGTCGTGTCGTGGCGCGCTCTGGCGTTATTTCTGAACAGTACGTAGCGAACCTTTGCAGCGTTCAAACATACATAATGTTTTCTTCTGATTCGGATAGTGATTTTGATGACGACCTTCAATTTCTCTTAGCAATGAAACTTCTTGAGGGCAAAAAAAAAAAAGAATATACTGGGTTCACCCTATAAACAAAGGGAGACAAGACAAAGGTGAATTTCATCGTCTTGTTAAAGAATTAGAGAGTGACGAAGAGAAATTTCATCAGTACTTTAGAATGAACAAAGCACAATATGAGGAAGTCCATTCGCTGATTGAAAGAGACATAAAAAAAGTACATACTAAATTTCGTGAACCCATAGGTACTAAAGAAAGACTTGCGTTATGTTTAAGGTAAGTTTTATTGCTTTAAAAAAATATAATTGACTATGCTGTTGTATGAATTAGGTTTAACAATCATTTATCATAAAACTAACATTAAATGAAATCAACGTTACGGGCAGCATTTACAACAAAATATCAAAATATTTTTTATATTTAGGACACGTCAATTTGACGACCTCGCCTGATGGTAAGGTGCTGAAGCGAGAAGAAGAAGAAGCTGAAGGTAAAGTTTCAGGAAAGAAGGTCACCATTACATACACGTACCATGTTAACAATGGTGGCACTCAGCTTGACGGCCTCATCAGAAGAGGATTGTCGTCGCAGCACCGCGTGACACCCACTGGTCCCACTAGTGCTGCGACCATAATCCCCCTGCCTGGCTATGCACTTGCTGACCCCTGAACGCAATCAAACCGAAATTGGATTACTATGGAGGGTTTTCTGCAATCGTGCACTGTGGTACCCACCCGCTCGAATTTTGTGACAAATTTGTGTCATCAAATTTCTACCACCAATAGAAAAGTTATAAAGTTATATAAAGTATATAAAGATATTTTTCGTCGTAAGTCATAATAAAAAATGAAGCTGATGATTAAAGTAATATTTCAATGTAAGTGGTTTTATTATTACTAGATTTTTATTATCATTAGGTATATTGTGGGGATAATGTTGAGTTACACGTGAGTTGACAATGAAAACTAAAAAATTGTTTTATTTTTATGTCGAATATAACCTCAATTTTAACTTATATCTCAGTATTATTATTATAAAGCGTCGGTAGCTTAGTGGTTAAGGAGTCGACCTTACGATCGAGAGGTCCCGGGTTCGAATACTGGCCATTACACTACCGACGTGAACCCACTCCTAACACAAGCAATTTAGCTTAGCTGGAGGGGTTAGGGGGAATATTAGTAATTTCGGTTACTAATATTCCTTAAAACAAAAAAAAATATATATATTTTGAATTATAAGTTCAATAATTTTCTTTTATTGAATTTGTTATACCTTTTTTTTTTTTTTTTTTTTTTTTTTTTTCGTGCGGAAATCCCTTCGGATACCCCCCCGCGTGCCAGCGGGGGCGGTTATGTCGGGCTTGAACCGACTAAAACCGCACGCCGTCTCGGGTCTACAGACGCCGGGGTGTAAGGTTGCCCATAGAGCATATCCCTCGCACCCCGACTGACCCTGGGCCATCTCCGGTTTCGAGATGGCCCCCTCGGGTTTGGGAACCACGGTGTCCCCGTCTTGCCCCGGTTTGGGGGAGGGGCGCTAGTCGCCCCACCGTCCCGGCCTGCTTCTGCTGGGGTGACAGGTGGCCTCACCCGCCACCCCCAGGCCTGCGCTCATGGAGGACGGAGGTCGTTAAGCGACCTCCGGCGCCTGAGTTGCCTGCGACGCGCGGCGAGCAAGTTGCGGGCTCGGCGGACCGGGAGAGTTCTAAGTCTCTCCCGGGCGCGCTCCGCCACCTCCTTCGCGAGCATTACATGCTCGCAGAAGGAGGCGGCGGCGGCCCACGCGCTCGCGCTCCGCACCATTGCCGCAATCATGCTGCCGAGCGAGAGGACTCCCACCCCGATGGCTGCCACGAGGTCAAGCCTCGACGCCTCCCACGCCGGGCAGTCCGCCAGCGTGTGCAGCCCTGAGTCCTCGCTCGCGTCGCAGTGATGACACTCAGGCGTTGGCTCCTTCCTGATCCGATGCAGGTGGTCCCCGAAGCACCCCTTCCCTGAGATCACCTGCGTCAGTCGGTAGGAGAGGCTTCCGTGTCACCTCTCCAGCCAATCCTCCATGATGGGCCTTACCGCCGCTATTGCGGCGTGCCCTGCGCTTGGTTGCCCAAGTCGTTCCTTCCACTCCACCACGATGGCCTGGCGGAGCTGGGACTGCACGGCCTCGATTTCTCGAGGCTCGGGGTTCCATCCCTGCTCCCGCGCCTCCTTTCGCCACTGGTACAGTTGCGAAAGGGCTCTCGCTTCCAGGTCCCATGGCGGAGTTCCGGCAAGGAGACTCGCCGCCTCGAAGGAGATCGTGCGGTACCCTCGGATGACCCTGATGGCCAGAACTCGCTGCGGAGCGCGCAGCATCTGCACAGTTCTGGTCCTCAGGGCCTCCGCCCATATTGGGCACCCATACAGGGCCATGGACCGCACGATCCCCGCGTAGAGTCTCCTGCAGGAGTCATCGGGCCCCCTCATGTTGGGCAACAGCCGAGCTAGAGCAAGAGCTGTGCCCTTCAATTTGGGGGCCAGACTTCGGATGTGCTCTCCGAAGTCCCATCGGCCGTCGAGCACGAGCCCCAAATATTTCATTTGGGGCTTGATGCCGATGCGATTTCCTCCCACGATGAGACTGGATCCCTCGGGTGGCTTGCTCCGAGGCCCATGGAAGAACAGGGCCTCGGTTTTGTGCAGGGCCACCTCGAGACCCAGCCGCCGGATCCGCCTAACGACTTGGGCAACCGCGGTCGTGGCCTTTCGGGTCGCTTCGCGGTACGTCGCCCCGCACGCCGTCACGAGCGTGTCGTCCGCGTAGCACGTGACGGCGGCACCGCCTACGAGCTCACCGCGAAGCACCCAGTCGTATCCGATGTTCCACAGGAGCGGCCCCAGGACCGATCCCTGTGGAACACCGCACGACATTTCACGCCGACCGAGACCGGTCACGGTTGGGTAGATGACGGCTCTCTCCGTCAAATACGCCCCGACTATGCGGCGGAGGTAGAGAGGCACTTCGTGATACACGAGCGCCTCCCTAATGCAACTCCAGGGCAAGGTGTTGAACGCGTTGGCAATGTCCAGGGACACCGCCAACATCACCTCACCCCGGGCTACTGCATCCTCTGCCAGAGCCCTCACGCGCATGATGGCATCCACGGTGGAGCGCCTCTGGCGGAAGCCATATTGGCCATCCGCCAGGTCCGGTCCCACTCTTGAGAGGTGCTCGACGAGGCGCTTCGCAATTACTCTTTCAAAGAGCTTGCACACCTCGTCGAGCAACACTATGGGCCGGTAGGCGGACGGCGAGTCCGCCGGGCGCCCCTCCTTTCGGATGAGGACCAGTTTCCCCGTCTTCCACAATTTCGGAAACTGGCCCCGCTCCAAACATGCGCTGAGAAGCCCTCTCAGTCGGGGCTCGAGAGCGTCGTCGACTAGAGCTAGGACCCACGCTCGGCCTGGAATGCCGTCGGGTCCCGGGGCGGTGTGTTTGGCTCTTAGCCTTCTCACCGCCAGCTCTAGTTCTACCCAAGTGACCTCGGGCACGTCGTCGTCTTCCACGTCGGGCGCCATGCGCAACCGAGGCGGAGTCATCCGCGGTGGAACATGTTCCACCGCCCGCGCTGGGAACAGGGAGCCAACAACTCCTCCGAGCAGATCCGGCTGGAGACACCGGGTTAACGGCGGGGCCTTGGGGCGCAGCTTGCCCCTCACCATCCGGTAGGGCCGCCCCCAAGGGTCCCGCTCCAGCGTCTCCAGCAGCTCGCGGAAGGCGTCCCGTTTGGAACGCCTTATCTCCGCTCGGAGGGCTCGTCTGGCCTCCCTGTATCCCTCGTACAACTCCGCCTCTCGGGCCTCCGCATCTGCGGGGCGGCGACGCCTCCTACGGAATCGGGCCCACCGGCGGTGCGTGATCACGCAGCCCCGTCTGAGCTGCGCAATCTCCGACGACCACCAGTAGACCTGACCCCTCGGATTATAGGGCGGAGCCCTAGGCATCGCCGCGTCACAGAAACGGGTCATGGCCTCCCGGAACCACTCCGCCTCATCGTCTATGCAGACAGGCCTGTCCGGCGCAGGGGCCCAGGCCTGTACGATGGCGGCTTCCAGGAGGAGCTCCCGATCAAGTCGCTTAAGCGCCCAACGTGGCTCGGGTGGAGCCGGTGCAGCCGGCGCGTCGCTCGCAGGGGGGGACACGTCAAACCGAATGTATCGGTGATCCGAACTTGTGTCCTCCCCCAAAACGACGCGCCAGCCCTGAACACGTCGCGACAACGAGGGGCTCGCGAACGATAGGTCAACGATGGAGCTACCCCTCGAGGTCACGAACGTGTCCACGGCTCCCCGATTTAGGAGGACTAGGCCGAGTCGTGCGGCCCAGTCCACCAGTGCCCTGCCTCTATGCCCCGTCGAGCCCCTTTCGTGTCGGGAACCCCAGGCATACGACCAGGCGTTGAAGTCCCCGAGCACAAGGACCGGACGGGGCTGGCAGGCATTGACGACGACGGCCAGCTGACGGAGCCATTGCTCATATGCAGCTTGGTCTCGGTTCGGCGTGATATAAGCGGCCACGACCGCTATATCCCCAACCGCCGCCGCCACGCAGCCGGGTCCCCTTGCAACGACGGCAAGAGGGGGGCTGCCGGCGGCAGGGTTGTGCACCAGTGCCGCCGACCCATCCAGCGCGGTTTCCCAGGCAGGCCCGAGGAACCGGTGGGTGTATGGGTCGGCGACAGCGGCGACATTTATGGCCCACTGTGCCATGCTCTGGCGCAGAAGATCCTGAGCATGGGCACCGTGGCCAACGTTCGCCTGCAGGATGCGGAGTTGAGGATCCATTATGGAACCCCCATCTCCGCATCCCGCTGGGAACTAGGGGCGGAAGGCCGGCCTCCCGGCTTCGGCTCCCCTCCGGCGCAGGCCTTGCTGCCAACCCTATGGTCAGCCGGCTTGCCCCCCGCTGCACATCTGAAGCAGTGCAACGGGGCGCTACACGTGCCGGCCTTATGACCGGGCTGGCCACAGCGGAAGCAGCGGTCACCCGCCGTTACCTCCGCCGTGCAGTGCACCCCCACATGGCCCACCGACAGGCACCTGAAGCACCTGGCCGGTCGGGCCTGCAGGAGCCGTGCCTGCGCCCTCAGGAAGCCTCCCACCAGGAGGCTCCGCCCGTCTGCGACCTTTTGGGCCGCCGCGATAGGGCAGCCGACAACTGCTGCCCCCTGTCCACCGCGGCCGAAGCGTATAGCTCCGGCCTTCACTGTATCCGGGGAGCAGTCCCCGGCCTCCGCCACGGCGAGCCTAAGCTCCTCAGCGGTGACGGAGTCGTCCAGGCCCGTGATGCGCACTTAATGGGCCTGGACACCCGGACGTCGGCTGCATCCAATGACTCCCTAAGCCGAGCCGCTAGGGCGTCGGCTTTGGGGCCACTGGCGGCGCCGGGGACCTCAAGAAGCCGGGCTCCCGTCCGTGTGCTCTTGCACCGGACGCCCGGGATCTCGAGGGCCTTGAGGTCCACGTTGGCCTTTACCTTGGCCAACACCTCGGCATACCCCATGCCTCTCGACGCTGCCTCCGCCGTCAAAGTGACGACGACGGCCGTTGTTCGAGGGGCACGGAGCTTCCCCGGTGCTGCCTTCGCGGCGGCCGCGGCCCTCCTGGCCTTTTTGGCGGCCTTCTTGGCGGCCTTCCGCCTCTTCTTACTGGCTCCAGCCACCTCCCAGCCCCCTTCCAATGGGGTGGAGGTAGCCGGAACCACGGCTGGGGCTGGGGCTGGGGCTGGGGCTGGGGCCAGGGCTGGGGACGTCTTCCCCTTGCCCTTGCCCTTCCCCTTACCCTTCCCCTGAGTGGGAGCGGGGCCCTGAGCGGGAGCGGGGCGACGAGCCGGCTCCGGCAGAGCCTCTACTGCAGCCGGGCGGGTATTACCCTTCCGGGCTGCAGTCGCGTAGCCGGCCACTGGTGGCGCCAGAGGCGGACGGCGGATGGAGTCCATTAGGGCCTCCATCCGACTCATCATACGCTCCTCTAGCGCCTCCACGTACGCGAACCAAGGCTCCGCCGGTGGTACTTTGTGAGGTGCTGGCCGAGCCGGCTGTGCCGGCTGCTGCACCGGTTGCACCGGCCGCTCCAGCTGCGCCGACAGCGCCTGCTGCGCCGACTGTCTCGCAGACGAGCGAGTCATGCGCGCTGGCTCTGCCGGTTGCGCTCGCTGCACTGGCTGCGCCGGTTGAGTCGGGCGCACCATCCCGCTCCTCAGCTCCTCGACGGCTGCAGCTAGTCGAGCCGTCTCCCGACGGGACTCGGCCAGCTGCGCCGCGAGGGCCTCATTTTCGGAGGCGATGCCGAGCACAATGTGCAGCATCGCCTCCTGATCGGGGTTCGGAGACCCCCGGAAAGACGCGGTCACTTGCTGGAGTTTCTCCATCAGAGACCTGGTTCTGACACCGCCGAGGTGGAAGGTCTCGGCGGTGACTTGCCCGCGGCCCTCTCAGGGGCCGAGGAGACTCGGGTGGATTGCCCAGCCCTCGTTCCACCTCGCGCCCCTCGGCGGCCTGCTGCCACCTTTGACGCAGGCTTTGACGCCTCGTCACTGCTGGAGGAAGTCGTCCCGGTGAGGGTGCAGTCCTCATCCGATACGTCCTCCCCCAGCCGGGCCTTTGCGCGCCGTCTGCGCTTACGGGTCCGCTGTACGCCCAGACCCGACGGGCTGCTCGCCCGGCTTCGCTCGTTGGCGGTGTCGAATTTCTCCGACACCGCCGAGGTGTTTGGCGTCCCCTCCACGCCTGAGTGCTGCGCGACTTCCGCGCTGACTCCGTCATTCTCGTTGTCCTTTATTTCGTTGCCATTGTCTTTGTTTTTTAATAATCGATCCGGTTTATTATGAATTGGTTGGTTAATGTCCATAGCATATCCCACGAGTATGGGGGAAAGGTGGTCCATCCAGGCGGTGCCCCCTGCACCTGGATAAGCCTATATACTATGGAGGTCGGCTGGTATCCATAGGTTTTTACGACTTGGCTGTCGGGTGTTATAGACTTTTCCTTGTCGTGGGCCGGCCAATAAAGGCAAGCCCTCCGGTCAGCAAGTTCACAGCGTACCCTTCTGGAGCCACCAGTCAGGTCGTTGCTGATCACCTGCCGATTACGGAACGCGAGAGGATGGCTAGTCCTCTCTCACCGGCGGCGGCACAAGTGCCCGTCGGCCCCTGCGTTAGCAGTGGGCCAACCCGCCCCTGGATCCCCTAGGATCCTATGGTGGCCTCAGCCACAAACACCATCGCTCATCCTGTCTCCTCTGAAAGCAGAGGAGTACGGAGAGCGATGTGTTCCCGCCACGTTGGGTATTCGCCGACGATCAATGCCAACCCCATGAAGGGGAAGCCATTGACCGCCGCCCAGGGTGTACCGGCCGCTCCGGTTCCGCTCCCCCCGGACTGCAGCGGGATCGGAGTCGGAGCGACACTCGAGGAGGTTACCCAACACACACCCCTGAATTTGTTATACCTACTAATATAAAATTAAATCCTATTTTCCACTTTTTTTATAATCTAAGGTGAAGTCTCCTTAACTGACCTAATAATTCCAATATTTCAAGAAACTGTACAATTATGTATAATGTTCAAAGAACTGTAAAATTTGTGGTCACAGGTTTTCAACGCCTTATATTTTCTATTGAAATGATTATCATCACTATTCATAATTAAAAGATATAGGTGCACCCAGTACTGTCTTTTACATTTTTTTCTCCAACTTCTCTCGGTCTTTTTAATAACAACAGTAGCAGAATACGTTTGTGCGGTCCATATCTACAACGAGACTGCTATTTATCTGGTATTTAGTGAAGTATTACAAGGCACCGTGCGGCGGTTGCGGCGTCGTGACGTACATTTTTACGGTACGGCAACGTAAATTTCCACGTCACGGCAACGTGCCGCGCCGCGACACCGCACCGTTCCACGGCGACGACGCACGGTTTTTTAGGAGAGCCATTTTTCGGACGTCACGTTTTTATTAAATAATCTGAATTAAATAAGCATTTAAATGATCGATTTCCAATCCCCGTTTAGACCGCATGTTTAGTTTTTGCAAAAAAAAAACCAAAGTTCTTAGTATTTTATACTCGAAATTTAGAAAAAAATAAATTCAAGCCAAAGTAAGTACAATTCGTAATAATGATGTTAGAAGCATTAATAGAGAATTTGATACTGCATATTTAAAAATTAATTTGAACAACGTAACATTATCAGTTCCGGATATATACAAGCTTTTAGGTTTTCAGTTTTTCTTATTTTTCTCGAAAATTCCATCGTTTTGGGTTCAGTTATCTGCATTGAAGTAATCCTCTTTGCTTCTTCTACACACCATATGAATTTCACATCCCAAAGCCATGGAATCTCGGAGCTGCAATTTTTTAAAGATTCATCCGGATTTTTCATCAATAGGGTTGTCACTCGTTCAGATAAAAATTTATATCCGGATCTGATTTCACTTTACTAAAAACAATACGTAACTGGTAGTTCTTTTAACGTACATATCCCAGAAACCAGTTGTTTTATTATTACAGACACGTAAAAAGCAAAAAATATCGAAGTTATATGCTGTTTTATGAATAGACCGATATTCTTAGCAATCCATGGATTCTCCGTGCGGGTGCCGGGTCCATTGAGTTGCTGAGTTGGGAACTCGGGACAGTGCCTGGGACTTGCGACCCAAGTGTAGGTTTAGATGAGGCCCCTTTTGTTGATGTACATCAACACTCACCTTCACTACCCAAGTTTCCCTCCCTGCCTAACCAAATTTGATACGAACCTACTAGTGCCGCTTTAGACATTCGTCCTAGTAATGAGCTTATTGTAGCTCTCGATAGGCCTAGATCTTTAAGTAGGTTATAGAGAGATTTTGCTGGTATACCTCTCGCTCCCACTTCCACTGCATACAAATTAACCACGTAACCGTTTTTGATTAATTCGTTTGTGAGATCATAGTATTTATTTTTCTTTATTGTGTGGTCCTTCGGTATATTTGTTGTACCGTAAATAAGTATGCTCTTAATAAATATATAATAATTAATAACTGCTCCCACAACGCAACCAACAGAGAGCGATGGCGGCGCATTGCACGAGCAGCCGTTCATCAGGACCCCCCATCATAGCCACGACCACTCTGTCAAGAGTGCACGACTAAGAAGAAGAAATAAGTATAATCTATGTATATTTTTAGTCCGTAAAAGTGCAATACTAATAACATAAGCTGGGAGTACCTGAATTGTGGGTATTTATTCACCTTTGCCTTTTCCACCTTTACCTCGGGGGTAAAGGCGTGATGGTATACTGTATGTATCTTATAGTTAGGGATTAATAATATATGTGCCTAAACTAATAATTAAATATCATTAGTATACCATCTAAATTTGTTTTGCAATATGTTTGGTATATACGAGTAAATGTCTTACAAAAATAGTAACAAGCAAATCAAGCGACCATAGAAACATAGTAACTACGCCACTCGATAGGAGCCTTCAACAGATAGCGTACATTATTCTGTTCGTTTTAATTACATAATCTTTAAAAATAATACAATAACATTACATCGGGTTAGAAAAGTGGCAACCCTAGCAAAAATAATTAATTTGACATATCTTCTAGATTCCATGGAATTGGGATATGAAATTTACGTGGTGAGCTGGCAATATAATTAGAATATTTTTAGTATAAATAACTTTTCCCAAAACGGTGGAGTTTTCGAGAAAAGTGAAAAAAACTAAAAGTCATAAAAAGCTTATAAATCTGTATCTAACAAAGCTACGACTTTTATTTTGGTGCCCAAAGGGGCCTTACCGGGTGTGCTTTCAATGAACTGAACATGGTTAATAAGTATCATGGTTAGTTTAGGAGTAATATTATTTTGTAATAATATCCGGATGAAAAAATGACCATTTTCAAGATTTTTTTTCTCGAAAACTAGACGTGCTAGCGAAATGGGGACACAATATCTTGCATTATAATTATCAAGTCTATAGGGCTTTGCAAGAAAAATGCGATGTCCGAAAAATGGCTCTCCTAAAACACCGTGCGACGTCGTGTCGTGGTGATGTGGACATGCCCTTAGACTAGAGCACTGTTGCCCTTTTTCTACAGCGCATGCGCAGTGCGCAAATAATTGTTTCGAAATCCCATTACGGTTTTTTAATTTTTTATAGGATTATTATTAAATATTTATAATAATTGACACGCGGGCAATTAAAATTAGCTCAAGGGCAATTTTTCTACACTTGGTAGAATAAAAAATAACCATATTTTAAAGAGATACGGGTATTTGAAAAGGTGAAAAAAGGAAAATAATATTTTGATTTTTCCTGGGAAAATGAAAGACGGGCTCATAAATTAAGTAACGTAGTTCGAAAGGGCTAATTAAGATCTATCAATATATATTATTTTTATATCGAAATTTTCATTTTTGCAGGCCGAAACATGCCCGGTCATTAAAGTACTGTTCCTTAGGGATAAAAAGGTAACCTGTCCGAAATTACTCCACGGTCCATTGACATGTATAAATTGTAACGTGTTGTCCCGGAAGAAAACTTAATATGAAAAATCGGTTCTCGAATCGAGAGTTTTCTTAGGGATATCTTGAATCGATCGACAACTGAACGCGAGTGAAACTACGGGCAAAAGCTAATTATAAAATCAGCCGTCTATTAAGCTGAGCGCTGATTAGAGACAAGACAATCTAAAGAAAGGCAAGTTAATGAGCGTTGATCAACGAACTATTTTCATTTTAACTTTTTTTGTACTATCAACGAGTTAACCGTTTTCACTTCACCGAAATACTGGTTTATTTTATCAACTGATTTACGACCCAATCGAAAAACGAACGAGTACCCGTTAATACCGTCAACGACATCAACGAATTAACAATAAACGAGTGAGTGTTCACTCGTCAATGCGTCAACGGTGTTAACGGCGTCAACGAATGAAATATTTCGTTCAAATTCGATTATTGTTTGCGTTGTGAAACACTTGATTAAATAAACTAACTAACTAACTAATAATCCCTACTTCACCCCTAAAACGAGATTGACATGAGCGTACTCAATTATTATTATTACTAATCTAGTTTTGTTTTTTTTTACGTGTGGAAGACCCCACGGGCTTCACTCCATCGGTGCCAACGATGGGATGGGCGTGTCGGAATCGGACCGACTAAAATCACACGGTGTCCTCCCCAAGTGTCCATTGAAGGGTACCCCGGGTAAGCTCTCGAAAGGATAACCTCAGGGATACCGGCGGACTTTGGCTTTGGCCATCGCGGCCTCGCCTATGACGTCGGGTTTGATCCCGCAACGGTGATTTGGCAGGCGTGTGTAGGACATACACGACACGCCTCCATCTTGGCCTGCTTCTGTAAGGACAGCGAGTCAGCCAACTGCCGTCCTCAGATCCCGACCATGGAGGTCAGTAGTCCCGGGCGTGCCGCAGACTGCGGAACTCAGGTAATGCATTTTATTCCTTCACACGTTAACTTTATTTCCTGTACGTTTCTTGAGCGAGAAAATAGTCGATAATTGATCGGTTTTTTGCCGTAACATTCGTAGTGAGATTATGGTTACACCGTGTGCTAAAAGCTGTGTGTATACATGCGGGTAGTTGCTCGCTTTTTCACCGTACTGACGTACCCGAATGCTCGCTTCCTAACAAATTACATTACGGTACGTGATACCAGTTAGTACCGTAAGAGAGTTGTTATTAATTTTTATGTTAAGACAATTGGATACTATTTTAATTTATATTTTATATAGATTCTCTAAACTCTTACATTGCAACATTCGCGACCCTTTTCGTTTATTCAAGAGTTTAATTTTTATGTTTAAAAAACGAAAATAGGGACTCAAAGTCCTTCGGTTTTACTAGGAGCTGTTTGAGGGCAAATTTCACCAATGAAATAATTGGAATCTAATCGAATCCTAGATCACGATTAACTCTATTAATTTTGTTGAGTACCTAAAATGAAATGCTAATGGAAACAAAACTATACACTATGAGTGTGCCAACATTTTAGTTAGATTTTTTATATTTTGTTTTCATTGGTTCAGACATTCTGAACATTCTGTAAAAAATTGAGCAGCTATTTTGTTAGGATCTTATATGAAAATAATTTGACTGCTCGTAATTTCCTTAGGCAGTATACGAAGCGTGTGATCAACGCTTCGCGTGACCAGAAAGCTGACTTTTTTAACACAGAGAATAAGCATTGCCATACAATGCGGAATGCTGTCAGTCTTTCAGATACGTTACCACAAGAGGTATGCGATCCGGAATCTCGCACAAATCCCATGATGCAATTTGGGTTTCTTTATTTTTAATTTTATTAATTATTATATATTTCTTTACAATTAATTCTACAAAATTATGTTAAATTGTACATAATTATTGCAATTGAAATTTGAAATTTAGATTGAATTACGTATACATAATTTATAAAATATTGATGGTGACGCCCAGACGACTAAAACTATTTCAATATATATACTTGATATCAAATACTTTTAACGTCAATACTGAACCAATAAATTGATATCAAGTATACTCGCGACACATTTAATCAACAAAATGTTATTTCCCAAAGGTACGGCATGTAGGGCGCGTTCTCACTTTCTCGTCACGACAGATAGCCGAGCAGTTTGATGACTATGTTTGTGGGTGGGTGACGGACTGGTTTCTTATCAGATTCTTTTCCTTGTCATTAAAATCCCTTGGAACTGTTCAGAACTGACGTAGTTTACCTTCCTCACCCATCCTTACAAGTAATTCATAGTTCGAATATAACTGAATAAAGAATAGTACTTATATGTGTGTTTTATTGATGTTATAATATTTTTCTAGTCACGGTCAAAACAAGTTGTTCAGATAAATAGTTACTATTGACTTTCAGGCAGTTGCGGGGTTGTCGTTGCTTGTATGTTCAAATGAGGTCAGTCACATATATATATAGCACAACACTATTAAACTAACTAACGTTAGTTAAACGTTCACGATTTCTTTCTTATATGGCTTGCACGGCAGTGGGCCGACGATAAATAAAACGTCACGATAAAAATGTGAAGACAAGTAATCGTAGCTCCGTCTACGTCAAGTACTGATCCCGTACCCGCAACCCACAGCAACCTATTCCCGAAAAAAAAAAAGTATAGTCTAGAATAGCACGCCAGATTTTCTGTGCCAAATTTCATCCAGACCCATTCAGCCATTTTTGTAACAAGTAACAAACATCCATTATCTATACATCTATCCTCACGAACTTTGACATTCATAATGTTAGTAATAAGTGGGATAGGGAGTATAATTGAAATAATCTTCAATTATACTCCCTATCCCACTTATTACATCATAATCCAGTGAAAAAAACGGTAGTTTATCGATAAAGAAATCGACAACAAAGTGGCATAAATAAATGGATATACCGAGACACGACAATCGTTAAACGAATAAAATAACGTGACGACAAAGTGGGTACACGCCCTAATCGATAAATAAGTCGTCGACTTGTCACGATACAATTTGTTTGACAAATAGCCGTTCATTTATCCATCGAGAACTGAAATGATAAATTACAGCCGAATTTGTCTGAAATTTATTTCTATAATTGATATCGGAATAATATTTTACAACGATAAGTCTAAAATTTACAAACTTGTAGACCTATCATGAAATGTACATCCACAGTTGCGAGCTCGACGAAATACGAACGAAATGAGGGTAATTTAGATACCATGAAGTTACTTCGGATTTCGTTCTTTCGGTTGGGACCATAAAGTATATTTGGGACTGATTAGACATATCAAGGAGGTTTTCGTTTACGATATATTTCTATTAAAAATGAACTATTATAAACCAACATTTAAAAAAATACCTACTTTTGTATTGGATAAACCAACATTTAAAAAAATACATTTCTTTGTATTGGATTATGATAACCTTTCATGGTTCAGATTGCCCGAAATTTCAGTCCGTAATTGCGGATATTCGTTTAATGGTAGGCCGCTGGTTTACCGATTGGAAAAAGTGTGCGAACTGAATTTTTTAATTAAATCCAGTCGACGGTCTACGCTGAAACTTAAAGCTAAAAAGCTAAACCTAAGTCAAAATTTAAATCGACTAGCTGTCCCCCGCGGCTCCAACCGTAACACACTTCCAGGCCCTGTGACACCTATTTAACCTACAAAGGCATTAGTTTTGCATAATATATAATATATGGAAAAATGCCCCGATTTGTTAACATATATGATTACTGCTCCGCTCCCCTGGGTAGTCGCGTGATGAAATGTAGCCTATAACCTTCCTCGATGAATAGGCTATCTAACGTAAAAAGATTTTTTAAATTCGAATCAGGAATTCCCGAGATTAGCGCGTTCAACCAAACAAACAGACTCTTCAGTCATAGTTTAATAAGAGAACAGTAGGTTATCTAAATTCCCGCGGCGAGTTCATTACCTAATCTTCGTTGGCGCTTAGGGTTGTCACGTTAATTTTTCGTTAAATATATATACGCAAATACGAGTACGTATTATGAGCAGCACCTGATTTTTTAAGCCCTGACGCCAAAATGACGGCGTGTTATAAGTTTGACGTGTCTGTCTGTGTGTGTCTGTCTATGGCATCGTAGCTCCTGAACGGATGAACCGATTTTGATTTGTTTTTTTGTACTTGAAAGGTGAATTAGTCGGATGGCGGTTTACATTTATTTTTTCACAACTCCCTCAGTGTGGGTATCAAATGAACGGGCTTGACTAGTAGAATACTATACACTAAAAGAAATTTCAAATCCAAGTTGGTCGCCACCACAAAATGTCGAATTACCTTCTTTTTGTTCACAACTCTCTCAATATGGGTATCAAATAAAAAGGCTTGACTAGTAGAATAGTGTACTATGATAAATTTCAAATCCAAGATGGCTGCCACTACAAAATAGCGAATTATCTTCATTTTTTTCACAACTTCCTTAATATGGGTATCAAAAGAAAGGGCTTGAACAGTAGAATAATGTACACTATAACAGATTTCAAATCCAAAATGGCTGCCGCCACAAAACGGCGGATTTCAAATTTTTTCACAACTCCCTCAATATGGATAATGAATGAAAGGTCTTGGTACGGCCCAAACTACGACCGGCGTATTTTACCTTATATTATGCTAACGTGTGCGTGGCACCACGTGCCTACACGGCGCCCGGCACGCGCTCACACATCTAAACCGGCAGCGGCCCATTTCTATGAAGATAACCTACTGCTCATACTGTGCTTCAGCTTTATAATATTATCTCAATATGGATAATGAATGAAAGGGCTTGACTAATAAAGTATAGAAATGAAATAAAAAACATAGAACAAAAAGGTATGAACGTGAAACCCTGTAAAAAGAAAAAAATTTTTTTGATATTATGAGCCTACGACGTAAGTATAACGTTTTAATAAATTTATGCAATTTCCTAATGTAAACATTAAAAGGCCTCATTATTTTTTCCTATAATTTATAGATAAGTAATAAAATAAATATTTCATTATCGTCTATATGTTATAAACCACTAAATAAGAATAAACTGCGCTAATCAAATTAAATCCAGTGGAAGACTGAATGTGATCGGCGAATGCGAGCAGCCGTGCAGTACCTTTTTTTTTCGTGCGGAAATCCCTTCGGATACCCCCCCGCCGGCCAGCGGGGGTGGTTATGTCGGGCTTGAACCGACTAAAACCGCACGCCGTCTCGGGTCTTCAGACGCCGGGGTGTAAGGTTACCCATAGAGCATATCCCTCGCACCCCGACTGACCCTGGGCCATCTCCGGTTTCGAGATGGCCCCCTCAGGTTTGGAAACCACGGTGTACCCGTCTTGCCCCGGTTTGGGGGAGGGGCGCTAGTCGCCCCACCGTACCGGCCTGCTTCTGCTGGGGTGACAGGCGGCCTCACCTGCCACCCCCAGGCCTGCGCTCATAGAGGACGGAAGGAGCCGCGCAGTACCTACCTACGCTACGAGAATGCGCGCGATCTTACTCACGGACTGGTACGGCCCAAACTGCGACCGCCGTATTTTACCTTATATTATGCTAATGTGTGCGCTTACACGGCGCCCGCCGCGCGCTCACGCATCTAGACCGGCAGCGGCCCATTTCTATGAAAATAACCTACTGCTCATACTGTGCTTCAACTTATATGATATAAATTTCGACTTTAAAATGGATTAGAGATATTTTTGTTAAATTTAAATAAATAAATAAATATTTATTCATTAAAAATGTTTACATAGCCTCTTAATATATTAACGGACACTTGGGGAGGACACCGTGCGGTTTTAGTCGAGACACGACATAACCACGCCCGCTGGCCAGCGGGGGGGTATCCGAAGGGATTTCCGCACGTAAAAATTAAAAAAAAACTATTGGTCGAGTGTCTGATTATATATCATCATATTTCTAAAAAGTCTTCTGTCATTTTGTAGTCTAACGTTTTGAGGAAAGATTTTGTAGCCGTTTGGCATTTAAAGTAGGACATACCGTAAATGGGGCGTATAGTATTAAGTTTGTTATACATTTTTGGTTTGAGGTAGATGGCAAATCTTTTAAGGAAAGATGTGGGCGAGGGAAGGATTTGGCAAATACGGTCTTTTCGCCGTTTACTAATTAGTTTAAACGGAGTCAGACGGTGTTGCAAAGATATTATATGATAAATGTACATTTGTCTCACGTTAAGTAAGTCGCACTTCTGGTAGAGCTCGGTAGTAGGAAACAGTATGGGCCGCAGAGTGGCGACCTTTAGTACTGCCCGGTGGGCAATTTCCAGCTGCCTCATTATCGTTTTACCTGCACCTCCCCAGCTGGATATGCCATAAATTATTACCGATTGACAGAGCGCGTAATATACATTACGTATGACAGTTGGGTTAGCTACGTGTCGTAGGGTCAACCTATGCGGACGCGACCTGAGAGGATGTCAATATGACGTTTAAATTTTAAGTTTGTCCAAAGTAATGCCAAGATATTTGATATGGTCAACTGGAGTAATAGTACATTTGCAAGTAAGTTGGGCTTGAGATTGACACGAGTGTGCCAGTAGCTTCATGGGGTCTCGCGGCTGAGATCGTGTACTAACTGAAAAGGAAATGAAGTTAGTTTTGGTAGAGTTGAGGGTCAGCGTGTGAGAGGTCAGCCACGATAGGACGGAATTGAAGCCCTTCTGTGCCGCCGTTTCTACCTCTTGCCATGAATGTGCAGAGAATGTTATGGCAGTATCGTCAGCAAATGAGACAATGTTTGCATTTGGGACACTTAGGTTACAGAGGTCGTTGATGAATATAAGGAAAAGCGTAGGGCTTGGAATTATATTTGGAAAAGTTACATGTATTTTTTTATATATTATTGCTAGCTGTTGCACATCGTTCCGCCTGCATGGGAGTAGAGGCATAAAAAAAAGCTAACGCATATTCTCAAACCTAAATATACACAAAAAAATCATAAGAATCGGTCAAGCCGTTTTGAAGGACTTCGATAACAAACATTTTACCAGATTTTCATATATTAGATTATGCAAATCGAGTGTGTTGTTTGGTATGAACTGGTATGAATAATAAAACAAAATGTGGATGCAATTGATTATTTATTTTTAGGGATTTTCTTTAGAGGGGTGTGTGTTGGGTAACCTCCTCGCGTGTCGTTCCGATTCCGATCCCGCTGCAGTCCGGCGGGAGCGGAATCGGAGCGGCCGGTACACCCTGGGCGGCGGTCAATGGCTTCCCCTTCATGGGGTTGGCATTGATCGTCGGCTAATATCCAACGTGGCGGGAACACATCGCTCTCCGTACTCCTCTGCTTTCAGAGGAGACAGGACGAGCGATGGTGTTAGTGGCTGAGGCCACCATAGGATCCTGTGGGATCCAGGGGCGGGTTGGCCCACTGCTAACGCAGGGGCCGACGGGCACTTGTGCCGCCGCCGGTGAGAGAGGACTAGCCATCCTCTCGCGTTCCGTAATCGGTAGGTGATCAGCAACGACCTAACTGGTGGCTCCAGAAGGGTACGCTGTGATCTTGCTGACCGGAGGGCTTGCCTTTATTGGCCGGCCCACGACAAGGAAAAGTCTATAACACCCGACAGCAAAGTCGTAAAAACCTATGGATACCAGCCGACCTCCATAGTATATAGGCTTATCCAGGTGCAGGGGGCACCGCCTGGATGGACCACCTTTCCCCCATACTCGTGGGATATGCTATGGATAATAACCAACATATTAAAAATAAACCGGACCGAATAATTAAAAATACAGACACTGGCAGGAATAAGGACAATGAAAATCACGAAGTCTGCGCGGAGATCGCGCAGCAACCAAGCGTGGAGGTAGCGCGAAACACCTCGGCGGTGTCGGAGAAATTCGACACTGCCAACGAGAGAAGCAGGGCGAACAGCCCGGCGGGTCTGGGCGTGAAGCGGACCCGTAAGTGCAGGAGGCGCGCGAAGGCTCGGGCGGGGGGGGACGTTTCGGACGAGGATTTTACCCTCACCGGGACGACCGCCTCCTCCAGTAGTGACGAGGCCTCGAAGCCGGCTACCAAGGTGGCTGCTGGCCGACGAGTGGCGCGGGGTGGCGTGAGGGCTGGGCAATCCACCCGAGCCCCCTCGGCTCTTGGGAGGGCCGCGGTAGGGTCACCGCCGAGGCCTTCCACCTCGGCGGTGTCAGAACCGAGCGGGAGGACGCGGTCACTCATGGAGAGACTCCAGAAGGTGACCGCGTCCTTCCGGGGGTCCCCAAACCCTGAGCAGGAGGCGATGTTGCGCATTGTGCTCGACATCGCCTCCGAGAATGAGGGCCTGGCGGCGCAGCTGGCCGAGTCTCGTCGGGAGACGGCTCGACTAGCTGCAGCCGTCGAAGGGCTCAAGAGGGCGATGGCGAGCCCGGCTCAACCGGCGCAGTGGGCGCAACCGGCGGAGACGGCGCGCGTGACTCGCTCGTCGGGGAGGCAGTCGGCGCAGCCAGAGCAGCCGGTGCAACCGGTGCAGCAGCCTGCACAGTCGGTGCGGCCGGCGCAGCCGAGGGCACCGTCGGCGGAGTCCTGGCTCCCCTATGTGGAGGCGCTAGAAGAGCGGATGATGTGTCGGATGGAGGCCCTAATGGACTCCATCCGCCGTCCGCCTCTGGCGCCACCAGCGGCCGGCTACGCGGCTGTAGCCCAAAGGGGCCCTACCCGCCCAGCCGCGGGTGCGGGTGCGACTCTGCCGGTCCCGGCTCCTCAGCCCCCTCCCGCTCAGGGTAAGGGGAAGGGCAAAGGCAAGGGCAAGGGGAAGACGTCCCCAGCCCTGGCCCCAGCCCCAGCCCCAGCCGTGGTTCCGGCTACCTCCACCCCATTGGAAGGGGGCTGGGAGGTGGCTGGAGCCAGTAAGAAGAGGCGGAAGGCCGCCAAGAAGGCCGCCAAGAAGGCCAGGAGGGCCGCGGCCGCCGCGAAGGCAGCGCCGGGGAAACTCCGCGCCCCTCGCACTACTGCCGTCGTCGTCACTCTGACGGCGGAGGCAGCGTCGAGGGGCATGGGGTATGCCGAGGTGATGGCCAAAGTAAAGGCCAACGTCGACCTGAAGGCCCTCGAGATCCCGGGTGTCCGGTGCAAGAGCACACGGACGGGAGCCCGGCTTCTCGAGGTCCCCGGCGCCGCCAGTGGCCCCAAGGCCGACGCCCTAGCGGCTCGGCTAAGGGAGTCACTGGATGCAGCCGACGTCCGGGTGTCCAGGCCCATTAAATGCGCAGAAATGCGCATTACGGGCCTGGACGACTCCGTCACGGCGGAAGAGCTCAGGCTCGCCGTTGCGGAGGCCGGGGGCTGCTCCCCGGACACAGTTAAGGCCGGAGCGATACGCTTCGGCCGTGGTGGACAGGGGGCAGCAGTTGTCGGCTGCCCTATCGCGGCGGCCCAAAAGGTCGCAGACGGGCGGAGCCTCCTGGTAGGAGGCTTCCTGAGGGCGCAGGCAAGGCTCCTGCAGGCCCGACCGGCCAGGTGCTTCAGGTGCCTGTCGGTGGGCCATGTGGGGGTGCACTGCACGGCGGAAGTGACGGCGGGTGGCCGATGCTTCCGCTGTGGCCAACCCGGTCACAAGGCACGTGCGACGCCCCGCTGCACTGTTTTAGGTGTGCAGCGGGAGGCAAGCCGGCCGACCACAGGGTTGGAGGCAAGGCCTGCGCCGGAGGGGAGCCGAAGCCGGGAGGCCGGCCTTCCGCCTCCAGTTCACAGCGGGATGCGGAGATGGGGGTTCCATAATGGATCCTCAACTCCCCATCCTGCAGGTGAACGTTGGCCACGGTGCCCATGCTCAGGATCTTCTGCGCCAGAGCATGGCACAGTGGGCCATAAATGTCGCCGCTGTCGCCGACCCATACACCCACCGGTTCCTCGGGCCTACCTGGGAAACCGCGCTGGATGGGTCGGCGGCACTGGTGCACAACCCTGCCGCCGGCAGCCCCCCTCTTGCCGTCGTTGCAAGGGGACCCGGCTGCGTGGCGGCGGTGGTTGGGGATATAGCGGTCGTGGCCGCTTATATCACGCCGAACCGAGACCAAGCTGCATATGAGCAGTGGCTCCGTCAGCTGGCCGTCGTCGTCAATGCCTGCCAGCCCCGTCCGGTCCTTGTGCTCGGGGACTTCAACGCCTGGTCGTATGCCTGGGGTTCCCGACACGAATGGGGCGCGACGGGGCATAGAGGCAGGGCACTGGTGGACTGGGCCGCACGACTCGGCCTAGTCCTCCTAAATCGGGGAGCCGTGGACACGTTCGTGACCTCGAGGGGTAGCTCCATCGTGGACCTATCGTTCGCGAGCCCCTCGTTGGCGCGACGTGTTCAGGGCTGGCGCGTCGTTTTGGGGGAGGACACAAGTTCGGATCACCGATACATTCGGTTTGACGTGTCCCCCCCTGCGAGCGACGCGCCGGCTGCACCGGCTCCACCCGAGCCACGTTGGGCGCTTAAGCGACTTGATCGGGAGCTCCTCCTGGAAGCCGCCATCGTACAGGCCTGGGCCCCTGCGCCGGACAGGCCTGTCAGCATAGACGATGAGGCGGAGTGGTTCCGGGAGGCCATGACCCGTGTCTGTGACGCGGCGATGCCTAGGGCTCCGCCCTATAATCCGAGGGGTCAGGTCTACTGGTGGTCGTCGGAGATCGCGCAGCTCAGACGGGGCTGCGTGATCACGCACCGCCGGTGGGCCCGATTCCGTAGGAGGCGTCGCCGCCCCGCAGATGCGGAGGCCCGAGAGGCGGAGTTGTACGAGGGATACAGGGAGGCCAGACGAGCCCTCCGAGCGGAGATAAGGCGTTCCAAACGGGACGCCTTCCGTGAGCTGCTGGAGACGCTGGAGCGGGTCCCTTGGGGGCGGCCCTACCGGATGGTGAGGGGCAAGCTGCGCCCCAAGGCCCCGCCGTTAACCCGGTGTCTCCAGCCGGATCTGCTCGGAGGAGTTGTTGGCTCCCTGTTCCCAGCGCGGGCGGTGGAACATGTTCCACCGCAGATGACTCCGCCTCGGTTGCGCATGGCGCCCGACGTGGAAGACGACGACGTGCCCGAAGTCACTTGGGTAGAACTAGAGCTGGCGGTGAGAAGGCTAAGAGCCAAACACACCGCCCCGGGACCCGACGGCATTCCAGGCCGAGCGTGGGTCCTAGCTCTAGTCGACGACGCTCTCGAGCCCCGACTGAGAGGGCTTCTCAGCGCATGTTTGGAGCGGGGCCAGTTTCCGAAATTGTGGAAGACGGGGAAACTGGTCCTCATCCGAAAGGAGGGGCGCCCGGCGGACTCGCCGTCCGCCTACCGGCCCATAGTGTTGCTCGACGAGGTGTGCAAGCTCTTTGAAAGAGTAATTGCGAAGCGCCTCGTCGAGCACCTCTCAAGAGTGGGGCCGGACCTGGCGGATGGCCAATATGGCTTCCGCCAGAGGCGCTCCACCGTGGATGCCATCATGCGCGTGAGGGCTCTGGCGGAGGATGCAGTAGCCCGGGGTGAGGTGATGTTGGCGGTGTCCCTTGACATCGCCAACGCGTTCAACACCTTGCCCTGGAGTTGCATTAGGGAGGCGCTCGTGTATCACGAAGTGCCTCTCTACCTCCGCCGCATAGTCGGGGCGTATTTGACGGAGAGAGCCGTCATCTACCCAACCGTGACCGGTCTCGGTCGGCGTGAAATGTCGTGCGGTGTTCCACAGGGATCGGTCCTGGGGCCGCTCCTGTGGAACATCGGATACGACTGGGTGCTTCGCGGTGAGCTCGTAGGCGGTGCCGCCGTCACGTGCTACGCGGACGACACGCTCGTGACGGCGTGCGGGGCGACGTACCGCGAAGCGACCCGAAAGGCCACGACCGCGGTTGCCCAAGTCGTTAGGCGGATCCGGCGGCTGGGTCTCGAGGTGGCCCTGCATAAAACCGAGGCCCTGTTCTTCCATGGGCCTCGGAGCAGGCCACCCGAGGGATCCAGTCTCATCGTGGGAGGAAATCGCATCGGCATCAAGCCCCAAATGAAATATTTGGGGCTCGTGCTCGACGGCCGATGGGACTTCGGAGAGCACATCCGAAGTCTGGCCCCCAAATTGAAGGGCACAGCTCTTGCTCTGGCTCGGCTGTTGCCCAACATGAGGGGGCCCGATGACTCCTGCAGGAGACTCTACGCGGGGATCGTGCGGTCCATGGCCCTGTATGGGTGCCCAATATGGGCGGAGGCCCTGAGGACCGGAACTGTGCGGATACTGCGCGCTCCGCAGCGAGTTCTGGCCATCAGGGTCATCCGAGGGTACCGCACGATCTCCTTCGAGGCGGCGAGTCTCCTTGCCGGAACTCCGCCATGGGACCTGGAAGCGAGAGCCCTTTCGCAACTGTACCAGTGGCGAAAGGAGGCGCGGGAGCAGGGATGGAACCCCGAGCCTCGAGAAATCGAGGCCGTGCAGTCCCAGCTCCGCCAGGCCATCGTGGTGGAGTGGAAGGAACGACTTGGGCAACCAAGCGCAGGGCACGCCGCAATAGCGGCGGTAAGGCCCATCATGGAGGATTGGCTGGAGAGGCGACACGGAAGCCTCTCCTACCGACTGACGCAGGTGATCTCAGGGAAGGGGTGCTTCGGGGACCACCTGCATCGGATCAGGAAGGAGCCAACGCCTGAGTGTCATCACTGCGACGCGAGCGAGGACTCAGGGCTGCACACGCTGGCGGACTGCCCGGCGTGGGAGGCGCCGAGGCGTGACCTCGTGGCAGCCATCGGGGTGGGAGTCCTCTCGCTCGGCAGCATGATTGCGGCAATGGTGCGGAGCGCGAGCGCGTGGGCCGCCGCCGCCTCCTTCTGCGAGCATGTAATGCTCGCGAAGGAGGTGGCGGAGCGCGCCCGGGAGAGACTTAGAACTCTCCCGGTCCGCCGAGCCCGCAACTTGCTCGCCGCGCGTCGCAGGCAACTCAGGCGCCGGAGGTCGCTTAACGACCTCCGTCCTCCATGAGCGCAGGCCTGGGGGTGGCGGGTGAGGCCACCTGTCACCCCAGCAGAAGCAGGCCGGGACGGTGGGGCGACTAGCGCCCCTCCCCCAAACCGGGGCAAGACGGGGACACCGTGGTTCCCAAACCCGAGGGGGCCATCTCGAAACCGGAGATGGCCCAGGGTCAGTCGGGGTGCGAGGGATATGCTCTATGGGCAACCTTACACCCCGGCGTCTGTAGACCCGAGACGGCGTGCGGTTTTAGTCGGTTCAAGCCCGACATAACCGCCCCCGCTGGCACGCGGGGGGGTATCCGAAGGGATTTCCGCACGAAAAAAAAAAAAAAAAAAAAAAAAGGGATTTTCTTTAGAAAAGCCCTATTGCTATCGAGTTG
Source organism: Cybosia mesomella (assembly GCA_946251805.1). Lineage (NCBI taxonomy): Eukaryota > Metazoa > Arthropoda > Insecta > Lepidoptera > Erebidae > Cybosia > Cybosia mesomella. The sequence continues at coordinate 11,008,252 of OX276392.1, forward strand.
TCGTTGACGTCGTCGACGTCGTCGGTGTCGTCGACGTCGTCGTTGCCAATTTTCTGTCACGGTTTTGGGTATGAAGGAGATGAGCTATCGAGTCGCTGTTTTCGGTAATAGATTCGTGCTTAGGTGAACCATTGCAAGATAAAAAAAACGCAAAATCGAAAATCCCTTGTATTCGGCTGAGCTCGTCTCAGGAATTCAACTTGTTTTAGTTTTATGTCATGCATTTGTTGCCAATACGTTATATACCATTCTAAGAGTGCGTTACCCCGAAGCACACACAAGAATAGACCAATCAAGTTGGTTCTGATCCACGTTGCATCTCCAATTACCCATGTGATTGGTCTATTCCTGTACGTCTTCCTTCCTCACCGCTTGTTTCCGTTTCCGCTCCGTTCCGTAAATAGTGAAACGCAGAATAAAAAAACATCTATGTCATAAATAATATAAGCCAATGAAATTGTGTTGCAATTAGTATGCTAATTTTTCCCATAGAAATCTATGGGAGAGAGAGCGGAAAAAGAGAACATCTAGGACGGGACTTGAACCAGCGACCAGTCCTTGCAGGGAGAAACTCTGACCAACTGAGCTACCTGGACACTCCGATATATCATACGTCTTGGGGCTACGCTGGAGCCATCTACCGTAATTCTTGTGAACTACGGCAACAATTAATGATGTAACAATCATTTTTAAACATAATATTTTCACCATCATCACCTGAGCGCCAATCCCAGTTGCATCCAAAGCTTGTACTTTTAACATGGGATCCGCTTCCTTACGCCTCGTCTAGCGGGGTGTATGGGGCCCCACCAACATCGATGGGGCCTAAGCCAACCTCCCTTGCCTCTATCCGATAATAAACTCGTTGAGGCTGAAGTCATCAATCATAAAGATGAATATTTTGTTACAAAAATCGGATATGACAAAATAAAGCGCCATAGCCCGACTGCAAACTTCTACCCTGCTAAACGATTACAGTTTCAATTAACAAATATACTCAAGCTAGTATGTCTCCCAAGAGATAGGCAGAGTTGTTTCAACAACTAAGTACATTTTACCAACAATGATTTTTGGGCCCTCCTAAGTGGTGAGTTTATTGCCATCAACCGGGCAGTTTTGCCTAACTCTATTTTCTCACTGAGGACACTTTGCCCGACCCAGGGGTCAAACTCGGCTCGTGGTCCAAGTTTAACGTGGTTCCTAGCTTCCTTATAACTGAAAACTGGAATAACTGGAAAAGGCTCATATGACGAAACACTGTGTGGCTTAAGTCGGTTCGATTCCGACATAGCCACTTAACTGGTAGCCCCAGTGAGGTACACATTGGAGATTCCCAGACGTACAAAAAAGAGTTGAAACCAACCTCATGCACAGCAGTTTCAAAAGTCAATAACCTAACAGCATAGATTAGATAATGTACCAGTGCCAGCAGTCGAACTCGCACCCACCATGCTATAGCATGTGATCATCTGTGACGCAACGGTAATTTCATCTGATTAATCTCTTTACACGTTCGCACACTGCTACGGTTAGTTGTCAGTAAGGCTAGTGCTGTCAAACTTTAAGCCAGATACTCTTCCATTTTTCGGTAAGTGTACCAGTTGGCAGGTAGGGTTGACTTGGGCCCCGAAAGCTGTATGTATCGTATTTCGTACGGGCCTAAAGTTTGGAATGTTTCATGGTTGCCTCCTTGATTGATCCCAATAAGATCTTATAAAGTTAAATGTGGTTTATTTTTATTATTCTTCTCAAAGGAAGTAACTTGACTGGAGATATCGGTGAGGGTCTTACAGTACTTAGTCTAAAAGAAGAACGACCGGAAGAATTGACCTATACAAAAGTTTCACTGTTTAAGTGGTTGCAATAACTGATAATCATAACACAAACATTGGAGGCTATAGTAAATCAGTTTCGGGTTTGGGCGGGGCGGAGGTGGTCGGGCGATACGGGTGCGGAGTGTGCGGTCGCGGGGCAGGGGGCTTACGTCACTCTGATCGATGCAGCACTTGTTGCCGCGTTCAACAGGCACCAAATATCTAAATACAATCGCAACAGGCGAACTCTTTGCTCTTGCTGTTATCCTGGTATCGCGGATTCTCTGAATATGTTTGCTGATTGGTTTACATCACTTGAATGATAAGTGATGAAGTAATTTGATGTTAATTGGAATTATTAATTATTACTGATATTATTATTAAGCTAGTACTTTAAATATTATTTGCACGCCTATAAATCCAGGAAAGGATAGGCAGAGCTGTTCATCATAATACATACATACATATACTGACGCCTTTTTCCATCCGGGGTAGGCAAAGCCAACAGCCTTCGATGTGCTACTGTCCTAATTTACTTCATGAGCTTCCACTACTGTCATTAAAAAGGAAGATAGAAAGAAGAGGTTTTTAATGAAACCAATGAAAGTTAATAGGCACCGCATTCTGCGTGTACTTCATCCTTGTTTACTACCTTAGTAATGTAAACAGAAGACACATACTATAACAAATACCTAAAATCATAAAAAATTTCCTGCAAGAGCATTTTATTTTAGAAATGACTATTTACAAGTAAAATATTGGTAGGTATAGCCCTCAGAAAACCCTTTATTAAACATTTATGAGATTAACTCACTAATTAGCAAGTAAGCTCATTGGCTTTCTATAATGATGCTCAAATATATTTACTCGTGAAAAGGTTGATTTTACTCGTTATTATGACGCAATTTTAAACCCGGCTGTTATCTGCTCATATTTAATGCAATTTACGTGAAATGGAATATTATTTTTAACTAGCTGATGCTCGCGGCTCAGCCCGCTTGGAGGTCGGCTATCGCTTTTGGTCATATCTCGGGGTCTACTTAACTGATTGCAATCGAACATACCGCAGAATTTAAGTCTAACCAAGACATTTCTATTAGAAAAATCCATCCATTCATCGCGAACAAACATACAAGAATTCCATACAAACTACTTTTGTGTTTAGAATCGTTCATTTAACATAACACAAGTATTTTTTTTAAATATCTTCAATTTACAGATACAACTAATTTACAAATTTATAATAGTACATAGATACTACACAGCCGTTCTGTTTTAATAAGTTTAATAAGAGGGCTTGAGCAGACTGAATAAAAAAAATCTTTCTTTTCTTTCTTCTTCTTGTCAAAACATCTATGCAGGAGGTTCGTTCGCCAATCAGCAAGTGTACCATCTTGCAGGTGAGGTTGACTTGGCCCGTAGGTCTTAGTGGAGCCCCACACACCCTGATTATTATAATATAATTATGCTTAATTCATATTATACAGAAATATGGATCCACTATGGATGCCTAAAAATCGTGCGAAGTGCAAAGAAAAAGCAGGAAAACGGACCTTGGCTTCGGGGTATAGCCTCGGATGCAATCGGGACACAACGCTAAGATGATGATGAATTTATCTCTCTTTATAACCAGTCAATACCAAGCTATCTGAAATAACCAGAGATTCTATAAAAAAAAATTAACAGTAAACGTCGTATATCGTGTACTCTAGTGTCTACGGCGTAGCACTTTTAGTCTAGGCATACAGTAAAACGTAGCAGTTTGTAGCACATGGTTCAGAAATATGTTCCATATAAGAAAGAGTAAGCGGACATGTCCTCCGAAGTGAAAGCCTCGAATGCCACTGAGTGCCTGTAACTGCAACTGTTGTAAATAGAAATAAAAAGGCAGTTTTCACTTCTATCGGCACTTCGGGAGTGCCGATAGAAGTGAAAACTTGAACAATTACGTTTTTTTTTTGATCATCATCCATCTATCCCTGTCCCTCCATCTATCCCTGTCCCTCCCTCTCTCCATAGCGCCCTCCCTCACTCCCTCACTTTCTCCCTATCTGCCTCCCTCACTCCCTCCCTAAATCACTCCCTCACTTCCGCCCTAACTGCCTCCTTCACTCTCTCACTTATATCATCTTTACCTCCCTCACCCCCTCCCTCTCTCCCTCCCTCCATCGGTCCACCTTCCCTTTGTCTATCTATCCATGCATCCAGCTACAATAAATATGGCGCTGTTATAAAAAAAACCGGCCAAGTGCGAGTCGGACTCGCACACCGAGGGTTCCGTACAAACCTGTAGGTATATAAAGTATATAAGTAAAATATGTGATGTAACTATCAATTTAAGGTTTTCGGAATTTTTCCTTTATATATGCTATTTAACATTGCTTCATTCTAGATCGACTGGAAGTACCCTTTAGGTTTTGATTCCCTCGCGAGCAGTTGCGAGTTTGAAAATATGCGGCTAAAATTGCTATTTCTTTTGATTGCGTTGACATAAAAGTTTGATTTTGTTACAGCTTAAAGGTGACCTGAGTATTTGATATGAATTTCAATTTAATACCTCTAAGTGTTCATGAGAAAAGAAGTAGTAACTTAAAAATTTTCAAAAATATTTTTTATTATATGATGTAACTAAAAATTTACGGTTTTCGCTATTTTTACTTTATCTGTACTATAAGACGTTACTTCGTACCAAATTTCAAGATTCTAAGTTCATGGGAAGTACCCTGTAGGTTTTGATTCCCGTGCGAGTTTCGAAAATTTGCGCAAACTTGCGGCATAAACGGCTGTATCTTTTGATTGCTTTGGCTTAGAAGTTTGATTTTTTCACAGCTCTAAGGGACAGTAGACCTGAGTATTAGATATAAATTTCAGTTTGATATCTCTACGCGTTCCTGAGATAAACGGTCTTGACAGACGGACGGACGGCCAACGAAGTGATCCTATAAGGGTTCCGTTTTTCCTTTTGAGGTACGGAACCCTGGGGTGCGACTGATTGGATCACCTCCAAGTTTGGTGCACCCTGGGCAACGTGGGCGATGACGCACCATTGATTGCTCCTCTGGAGTAGCTGGCGTCAACGTCAACGGTCAAGACTCTGACCAACCGGTTTATTATACATAGTTTTTACGCAGTACCTGTTACCGTTATTAACATCGAGTAAAAAACGGCAAAAAATCACGTTTGTTGTATGGGAGCCTCCCTTAAATGTTAATTAACCTGACGTAAGAATGTTATTCTCTTCAAAATAATGTCGTAGCGTTCTAGCAGGATTTTCCGCTTGTCGGATTTTTTAAATCTAAAGCCAATCGATTTTAAAACCTTTGATAGAGACGATTTGCCTCCAAAAAATAAGCCTGCGCCTTTTAACGAACTCAATAGCTTTTCCCGTGTAGGATATTCTTTTCTCGAGTAATATCCATAAATGTGGTTGCGAATTGCAGCAGCATCAAAATTATCAACGTCAACAATTTTCTTCTCCCTCTTTCGTTTTTTCGGTGTACGTAAAGTATTATCTTCTGAGCCTGATGGTCCGTATTTCTCTTTCAGAATTTGAGTTACTGTCTTCTTTCCTATTCCCAATGCTTCGGCAACGCGTTCTCTCGGTGGTTTCAATGGTAAAAGAGGCCCATCGTTAACTGATTCACGTCCAAAATAATTGTACAATTTCAGCACTAGTTCGCGAGATTGACTGTTTAGAGTTTTCCCCCGTTTCGACATAGTAAGACTGTAATGTTTTTCTTGTTTAATAATCGTTAAGCAATCGGAGTCCAATTTATAGCCAGGTAAACGTAGTCAGTAAGATCAGTTCAATGAAAAAGCCGGATCAGAAGAAAATAACAGAGAGCACACCAAAAACGCACAGTCACTTCGCACAACAACAAAAGACTGCGTCATCATCATGTTATGGCGACATGACATGCGTCATCGACAGGCACTGGTGTTGCCAGCAACATCCACCTAAATTGCACCCAACATCAATGACCTTCTATTTAGTTATTTTTTTGTATTTTTATAGTTAGTTAAAAGAATAATAAATATGTATAATTAGGTTTTATTATAATCACAACGTGGTTATAAATTTATGGTGATTTTTCTTCACAAGTAATTATTGCATTCGATTCAACTTACAGTCTTATCAGCTTTCGATTTTTAGAGTAACATCCCTAGTGTTTAAAAAGAAAAAGGGTTGACTGACGCAACATTGTAACGACGTTCAGTTCTTTAGATCAGAAATTGTTTATTATGTTTAGAATGGTTTATTAGTGAAAGCAAATCGTAAAATTACTCGTATCGGTCATTATTACAATAAATATGTAAACGTAATTGAAAAAAGTTAAGCAATTGTGCAGTTCTTATTTTATGCCCGCCGTTACAAGGTTACGTTGTTGAATTTTGATGAAATGTCAAAAGTGACCTATTATCTTGTCCCTACTTTAAATAGGTGAAGGCACTGGTCCCTGAAATACAGTTCACACTAGTTTCGGGACCAGGGAATTCATATTTACTGTCGACTGTATTTTTGTGTCAATAAAAACAATAATTATTATTATTACGTCGGGTCTTCTCGTCATCCATACCGCAGTGTTTGAAAACGAAAGTTTTCAATCAGTGCGTCCTACCCGTAATGACCTACGGAGCTGAGACGTGGACACTCACGGTAGGGCTGGTCCACCAGTTAAAAAGTCGCTCAGCGAGCTATGGAAAGAGCTATGCTCGGAGTTTCCCTGAAGGATAGGATTCGTAACGAATACATTCGACAGAGAACCAAGGTTAGCGACATAGCTCAAAGAATAAGCAAGCTGAAGTGGCAGTGGGCCGGCCATATCTCGCGAAGAACCGACAACCGCTGGGGTAAACGTGTTCTTGAGTGGAGACCGCGACTCGGCAAACGTAGTGTAGGATGCCCTCCGGCCAGGTGGGATGACGATCTGCGAAAGACTGCGGGCAGTCGCAGGGCGCTATGGCGCTCATTAGGGGAGACCTATGTCCAGCAGTGGACTAGAATAGGTTGATGATGATGATTATTATTATAATTATGAGTATTATTAAATATTCTGTGAATATTTCAAACGTTTACCTATTGCCGGTATTAATATTAAACAAAACACGGCAAAAAAATTACGTTAGTTGTAAATGATTGAAGCCCCTCTTAAATATTTATTTTATTATGTTTTATATACAGATGATGTATTTCTATTGCCGCTATAACAACAACTTGTTACAGCGGCAATAGAAATACATCATCTGGTGGTAGAAATTTGATGACACAAATTTGTCACAAAATTCGGCCGGGTAGGTACCACCGTGCACGATTGCGAAAAACCCTCCATAGTGATCCAATTTCGGTTTGATTGCGTTCAGGGGTCAGCAAGTGCATAGCCGGGCAGGGGGATTGTGGTCGCAGCACTAGTGGGACCGGTGGGTGTCACGCGGTGCTGCGACGACAATCCTCTTCTGATAAGGCCGTCAAGCTGAGTGCCACCATTGTTAACATGGTACGTGTATGTAATGGTGACCCTCTTTCCTGAGACTTTACCTTCAGCTTACCATCAGGTGAGGTGAAGTCAAATTGACGTGTCCTAAATATAAAAAAAAAAAACTGAAAATTTCAACCATCAACAACCGCAAAAAATTTCATCTAACAACAACCCTATACTTAAGATAATAATTAATTAGGGTAAGATATTTTTTTAGCATTATTTATATTTGTGCAAATTGTTGTTATAAATATCGAGCAAAAACGAGCAAAACAAAAATCACGTTTGTTGTATGAGAGCCCCCTAAAATATTTCTTTTATTTAATTTCTAGTATTTATTGTAATAGCAGCAACCAAAATACATCATCTGTAAAAAATTCAACTGTCTAGCTATCACGGTTCATGAGCTGGACGGATAGCGGAGCCTTAGTAATAGGGTCCCGTTTAACCCTTTGGGTACGGAACCCTAAAACGCGAGACTCATGTTTTTTTTTTCACCCAAAAATGCTCATATTGAAAGTGCTCAACGCGCCTAAAGAAGTTTTCACTTCAAAAATGCAAGGGAATTATATCGCATAAATATAAAAAACACAAGTAATCGAGGTCCCAATGATATAAAACGCCTATTACATTTACTCGAATTTTCACTTAACGGATTTTGTCAAGTTCGCACTGGTTTTCCTTGTCATGCGTGATGCGTAAGGATAAATCGTAGAATATATTCTCGTAAAATATATTTACTTACAGGTTTCACGAAAATAAATATGGGTATACATTTTGCTGACACATTTATAAGGCAAATACGGAGGTGTGTGTCTATACTTTTATTATACTCATGTCAAAACAATTTTATGTGCTCTTGAGCATCTAATCGAACTGTGAAAGGTTGATTCGTACCTTTTTTTTTTTTTTATCGTGCGGAAATCCCTTCGGATACCCTCCCCCGCCGGCCAGCGGGGGCGGTTATGTCGGGCTTGCACCGACTAAAACCGCACGCCGTCTCGGGTCTTCAGACGCCGGGGTGTAAGGTTACCCATAGAGCATATCCCTCGCACCCCGGCTGACCCTGGGCCATCTCACCACTAACAGCATCGCTCATCCTGTCTCGTCTGAAAGCAGAGGAGTACGGAGAGCGATGTGTTCCCGCCACGTTGGGTATTGGCCGACGATCAATGCCAACCCTATGAAGGGGTGAAGGGGAAGCCATTGACCGCCGCCCAGGGTGTACCGGCCGCTCCGATTCCGTTCCCCCCGGACTGCAGCGGGATCGGAATCGGAGCGACACTCGAGGAGGTTACCCAACACACACCCCAGGTTGATTCGTACCTTTTTTTTTTTTTTTTTTTTTCGTGCGGAAATCCCTTCGGATATCCCCCCCCCCCCCGGCCAGCGGAGGCGGTTATGTCGGGCTTGCACCGACTAAAACCGCACGCCGTATAAATTTGTAGCTAAAACACAAAGCAAATAAAAGAAACATATTAATAAATATATACTGTGTATGTATTTACAAAAGAAAACGTATATTATATAGTATGTTTATTCGTATTCCAGCTACCACCCATATTACAAGCTAGTTAAGCTACACTTACTTTGGGTCTAGATAGCGCTACTTAAAAAGTCCTTAAATATTAATGAAGTAACATTTAGTTTCAGTCAATGAAAATTGGCATAATGAATCGCAGTTACTATCGTTAAGCCTATCCAGCCTCAATGAAATCTCATAAACCTGAGATCTCAAAAATCGTGCTAACCCAATTTAGTTTCAATTAATTGCAGTACCCGCTCGTTCCATTTTTTTTAGTAACGATCCATGAATTTCACTACACCCTGATGGTAAACTTGTATGAAGTTCAAAGAACACTATTTCAGATGCGGTTACCTCTAAAATGGTGGTTCTTAATTTGAAAACCTTGACAGAGACTTGTGCACGACTAGCTTAAAAACCCGTTATTATAGGAAAAAGGAAACACGTTGAAACCTCTAACGTGGTTTCTTTGCTACCATAATGGAATAAAAAAGCGGCCAAGTGCGATTCGGACTCGCCCATTAAGGGTTCCGTAGCAGCAAGTAACATAATAATGGTTTTTTTTAATTTTTATATTTGAGTTGATTGAATGAAAGGTAAATGGCGGTTTACGATTTATGACGTATTAAAAAAAAACTACTTACTTGATCTCGTTCAAACCAATTATCGTTGGAAGTTTACATGGTATTGTACATCATATATTTTTTTTAGTTTTATTATTCTCTTATTTTAGAAATTACAGGGGGGGGCACACACATTTTACCACTTTGGGAGTGTCTCCCGCGCAAACTTAGATACTTTAGAAAAAAATGATATTAGAAACCTCAATATCATTTTTGAAGAGCTATCCATAGATACCTCACACATGTGACTTCGATGAAAAAAAAATTTTTGAGTTTCAGTTCTAAGTATGGGGACCCCCAAAATTTATTGTTTTTTTTTTCTATTTCTGTGTGAAAATCTTAATGCGGTTCATAGAATACATCTACTTACCAAGTTTCAACAGCATAGTTCTTATAGTTTCGGAAAAAAGTGTACGTAAAAAAATACGGACGGACAGACAGACAGACAGACATGACGAATCTATAAGGGTTACGTTTTCTGCCATTTGGCTACGGAACCCTAAAAACCACATATAGACCCTTAGCTTATCGTAAGCCGACCCCAACTTTGTTGAGCAAAGCCTCGGAGGATGATGGGACCTCTAGCTAACCATCAGGCGAGGTGAAGGAACATTAGCGTGCCCTACATTAAAAAAACTTTTGATATGAATTTCTTACATTTCAAACCGACAAATAGTACCGTAGCGTCATACTAATTTAAACTCCAGAGCTCGGAGCTTGAAGCCGTTCACAATGTATGATTGGCCCGGACGTTGTAGTGTTTCAATACATTTGCATCGCATAGTTCTGTCACGAGAATCCGGAAATCGATGAACTATTTCTGTTGTTCGTTGTCTCATCACAAATGGGCGTTTGAATTTGTGAATACCGGTTCCGTAACTATGCTAAGCGGTGTAAGCTGTGATATACAGATCCGATATTTCATACCATTTTAGTCGTATTGTGAACTATATACACATCTAATATATAGAAATCAGTGCTTATTTGTTAGTTTTCATGCGCTGCCTGTTCATCCGATTGCAATTGATTTTGTCAACTTATTATTTGCACTTCCATTTAATGAGGTCATTATTATTTCCACCGGAGACGTCGGAGGCCGTACGGACAATCAACGCATGACGTCTACGGGGATATTAATCCATTTCTCCATCTCTCCTTTGGAAAAGAGCATGGTCAATCCAGATTTCACGGCGCCTAACTTGTTTCCTTGCAAAATCTTGCGATCTGTTCCACCGTCAGTTAAAATCGTTTAAACCCAGTGTATTTGACACAAGAAGCTCTCAGCTGATCAGTGAGTATATAGGGTACTCGGCCAGTAGATGTAGACTGGTCTCTTTGCTATCCATGCTCTCCGGGTACATGGTTAAATACTCTAAATACTAGAAAAATTACCTTAACGTAAGTCTCGATGTAAATTGTTTGTACGTGACTTTCCATTGTAATGTTGTGCAGTCTAGTCTGTTATTGACACGCAGTAAATAATAAATACACAAACTTACTCCAATACCCCCAATTTACGTATATTCAATTGCGCAGTCTTGCTCTGATAACATATGACATCAATATACCAATTGAAGCCCCATTCACTGTCTATTAATTTGGTTTCTTTAGCAGTATGCTATTGTTACTGTGTCAATAGACATGCAGCTAGGGTTTACGGTTAAACAGTGTAAAAAAAACTAATTAATATTTCATGTCGTTAATCATTGTAGAGGTCCTTCATTTAGAGCTAATCCTGTATGTCGATTCCAGGGTTGCGGTTATGCAGCGTAAAACTATAACACAAAATTTTGTGTATCTGCTGTAGACTACTGAAGAATTCCTTTATCTGAAGCTTATCCTAGATATCGATCCAGATAATGCTTACCATCAAAATGCATTGTCCATCGGAACTAAACTATCATCATCTTCACAGACACAGAACTTGCATTTTGGAGCCTTTCTGTTTTCTTAGCAATGAGCGAGTGATACTCCTGGCATGACAATTTTTTAAATACACCGATCACCACCATACCATCTTGTAGTATTTTACTTTTTCTGACACGAAATAATAGCGTACTCCGTGGAGCACAAGGAGTCCAAACAATGAATACAACATCAGTAATGTGCTTGCATTGCGACCGCAGGGGAGGCTTTGTAAACAAAGGTTCGATACTCGTGCTAATACATACTTAATTTGGCATCGTACTTCCGAGTAAAGTTGAACCCGGAATACACTCAGTAACTTTGTCTCTGAAAATCCAAAATTTAGTTTATTTATTCTTTAAACTGTACCGACCCAATAATAGGACCTTCGACAGTCGCTTAGTGGTGAAGAGTAGGCCTTACGATCGATATACTCCGAGTTCAAATCCGGACCATTACACTACCCACTCCTAACACAAAAGTTTTTATGTAAAACTTTAAATAGGTAACATACCGTACATGATTTCTATCTCTTCGAAGTCACGCCAATTCAACAAATGAATGTTGACAACGATATTCAGAAAATCCGTCCAAAGTCAGAAGCTAGAAGCATCCAAAATCTGTGGAATCGATGGTAATGATGAAGATTCGTTTTTTTTTTTCAAGAATTATGTCGGACTTTTCAGGAATTGGTTGGAGTTTTCAAGAACTGTATTAAACTGTAGTGTAACCTATACAATTAATTTTGTCTAAATATTACGATTTTATCCCTCGGGGACGTCATCGATTTCAAATTTTATCATTGTTGGTCAAAATGATAAATCATTACATTCATTACCATAATTATTATTAGTCACTTTATTTATGTTCTTTCCTCATTTTGGCATTTTAAAATGTAAACTGGTAAATAAAATATAAACCTGTACTATTATTAACTTACTTAATTACTGTTATTTAAGGAGTACTTATAACAAAAATACAATTTGAAGCTAATTATAAATAAATGTAAAGAGAACTAAACCTAAAAGATAGTAAAATATTTACATACATGTGTCATAGAATTCCTCCGCATCATCACCGACTGGTAATGTTCCCAGAAGACTGGCAGCATTGCCACGTTGAATGGCAATGCTGATTCTTTGTGCAAGATGAAGTCCAGCCTTCTGGTCACGTGTAGCGTCGATCAGCCGCTTTGCCAAATTTTTGTAGACAAAACGGGCACTTGGACCCCATGACCCCAACGTCTCAACCCCAAACGGCTCAAAAACATAATCCCCTACTAGGTTGGAGTATTACTATTATTCGTATTTCATTGTAACCTATAAACGCCTAGCTATTTTTCAGGACTTTTACTTTCACTGTAGTTATTATATTTTAGCTGCTACAAAGGCTTTTATTAGCACGTAGCGGGTAAGGTTCCTCACTATTTGAACATGTGACGTAAATTTAAGCGCGGGCGCTGATCGTTTGAGTGGATTAGGACAAGAATCAAAGTTAGAGATATAAAGAAACGCATAAAGCAGTTACAGTGGAGATTGGTGGGGCACATCTGCAGATTGAAGAGTAATAAGTGGGCAAAAACGCAATTGAGGCAGGCCAAAAAGAAGTTGGAGCGACATCGAGATGTGGTCGAGGATGGATGAGAATGGTGAGGATAGTGGACGTATGGAGAGATTTAGGGGAGGCCTACAAATTGTATTCATATTGCAAAAATTTTATATGTATGTATGCAATAGAAATAAAGGCTTTATTATTTTATTTTAATTTGAGGAAGCTCGTGTATCATGATTATCATGACTGAAGCAAATGGCCGGCTGTTGTCCCTGCCTACCCTGGAAGGAACAGGCATGTTTAAGTAAGTGTATGTGGTTATAGGTATGTATTGCACCTATGTGTATCATCATTTATCAAAAAAAATTGTAACCAAAATATCCAAAGTGCTAACCCTATTAACTGTTGTAGGTACGAACGTGCAATAATAATTACAGTATTAGGATGTTTGATTAGTCCTACATAGTTTTATATAAGTACGACAATCAAGTATTCCCTTAGAAGCGAGTTGATTAAACATTCTCTTGCGATGCCGTACATTTGTACAAAAACAATGTTAGTTAGACATTTGTAGTAGACAAATAAAGAAATAGTTTATGCGAAGTGTCCACTACTTGCATTCACTGTGTGTCATTATTTCTACTCTCTAGCTTACTTAAATTTTTAACCCCCTACGCAAAAAGAGGGGTGTTATAAGTTTGACGTCGATTTCTGTGTATGTGTGTGTGTCTGTCTGTGGCATCATAGCTCTCAAACGGATGGACCGATTTCGATGCGGTTTTTTCATTTGAAAGCCAGATTCCTTGCGGTGGATCTTAGCTATGTTTAGTTAATATCGGTCCAGGAGTGTAAGAGTATCAACTCTTTTCCAAAATGATGTAAGGCATTTTTGGCGTAACATTACTCGATTAAGTGCTTAAGGCGTGCCAGTATAATCGTTAAATGAGATTTTTTAGTTTTTTTTTGGGTGGTTCCTTAAACTATAAGTATTTTTATGAATAGTTTAAAAAAAATTATAGGTAATTCTACTCTTAATGTATAAAGCCCCAAATAGATCTTTGAAGCCCAATCTAATCTCACCTGCAAACCAGTTGAGTTCTGATTGACGGACGAGGCTTTGGTGCAGACTTTCCTCTCAGGTTCATGAGGTCAGACAGCAGTCGATGTCGTAACAAATTTAAGATAAAACTAAATTGTGTAAACGAAGACTACGAGAGCGGACCCTGGGCTCCAAAGTACAAGCATTAGATGAGAGAAAGATAACTTTTTAAATTCTTTTAATAAATAAGTATACTAGACAAGATCTAAAAATAGTCACCAATAAAACACCGTCTAATAAGTCCCGAGGACAATTATTAAATGCATTGTGACTGTGGAAAACTTTTGTAAAACGAAGATGAGAGAGGCTACCTTTATTTGCCGTTGACGTCTGAAGCAATGCTATAATAAAATATTAATAAGTTGTAAGCTACTAGCGAGCGATGAACGAATATCAAAAGGAGGGAAATCGACAAAATTGATATGCATTTTTGACTTCATTTAAGCGAAGTCAAAAATGCATACCAATTTTGTCCATTTCCTTCCAAATATCTGTGCAATTTTCACTAATGTAACCAATTTATTTGCTGATATTATGGCTTATTAGTTACTGCCCACCACTCTACCTGTGAGGAAATCTTTTATTGCGCCAAAATGTTATTTTCCGAAATAACGATATCTCTAAGTTATTTTACAGCTTCATAAGCTTCCTCTATACTAAATTATAACAAAATCGGTTCTGCGGTCTAAGCGTGAAACGTAATAAACAGACAGAGTTACTTTTCGATTTACTATAATAATATCAATTTATCTAAACCAAACGTAACTTAGTAAATAAACTTACTAATAATAATAATAATCATTTATTATCAGATAAAAATCCATAATTTGTTAGTAGGTTCACTTATAAACTATGTTAGTAATTACGGTAATACAATTAATAAATTAAATTAAATTAAATATGAATCAATGACATAAAATAAATATAAATTAACATTTTATAAATTTAACACATTAAAATAAAATAAAATAAATTACACATTTTTTAGACATCATTATATTATAATTTTACACACATTATTATACACACGGACCAAACTCTCCTTTCTCGGCCAGTCAGTACACATCTAATCGACCAAGATACGCATCCATCTTTCCTGGATAGGGCAATCTAACCGTGTAGCAATCATCTTCAGAATACTGTTGTCTCTCTCTCTTACACGTCCACGTATAGAGGCGACTTTCTTTCGCATAATTTCATGAAAGCCGTCAACATGTGCCTCTGCAAACATGCGTGACGCGCTGCAGTCTGGTGGAAGTTGCAACAGCATTCTGAAAATGGTGTTATATAACACTCGCAGTGCATCGCATTCTCCGCAACACTACGTCAACAAGGCCATCTTTATCTTGCTCCGTATATAAATTTACTTTTTTCACGTTTTTTTAATAAATACACTACATCAATAAAAAGACCCAAATATACCATCCTTTTTAATCAAGAAAATAAAATGTTTAAGTCTAATATTACACAAAATACCATAAAATCAAGAATATGCGTTTCTGACAGCTAGTGTCAAACTAAAATAAAATATGGAAAAATACAAACAAACCAAACAAGCAAGATAAAATTATGTTGACCAGATCCAGGGCACGAGAAGCACAGATAACACCTCCGGACTCGTCGCCCAGCTCCGCCTCTCATCCCCGTGCAGCGGCATCTCCGTCAGGGGGTATTGCAGAGGCGTCGAGCTCTAGTTCAAGCGACGAGTTCTTCTCTCCACCGACGTCGCCAACACCGGAACGTCGGCCGAGGAGAGGCCGGCCACCGAATGGCTTAGGACCCCGACGCCCACCGGCTTCGAATAGGGCCCCCGCTACCGGTGGTGATGTGCACCGCATGCGATGGACTAACTCCATAAATGAAAATGTCATGCGGGCATATTTTGTGGCTACAGAGGGAGGAATTAACCTCACTGCGTACCGTGTCCGTATGTTGCCTCTGTTTCAGGAACTTGAACCATCTATCAACGTTTCGGCGCAACGCCTGTCGGATCAGGTGCGGGCCATACAACGCTGTCGCTTGTTGGATGACGCCGTACTTGAGAGACTTCGCTCAGACGTGCAGTGTAGCCTCGTCACCCCTTCTTCGTCACGACCTGTGGGTCATACTAATACTAGTGAAACACCACAGGCTACCCCTGATGATGAAGTAACGGATGACGGGACTATAACCGTAAGTACTCAGTACAATGATAAATTAAGGAGCGCTTTGGAGCTTGCGATTCACGAGTTTCGTTCCACTTGTAGCAGTAACAGACCGCGGCTACCGCGTTTGCCTACGCATAGAAAAAACATAGCGCTAGTGTGTGCCCTAGACTCGATGTTACCAAAATATTTCGAGTCCAGTGTCGACCTTACTGATACACACTCAATTCTGTATTGTGCGGCGGTCGCGGTATGTCGAGTAGCTGGCGCGAAATTCTCAGGAACTGAGACAGCTACTGGACCTAAATCCACCGTGCCTGGCTGGCAATGCAGAATTGAGCGTCGTATCGCCGAGACTAGGGCACTCATTGGCAAGCTGTGCTGCTTCAGGTCTGGCAATACACGCCCGAGAGTAATGCGCTTTGTGACTCGAGCATTTTCAGGGACTAATGTTAGTCCTCGTGAATATTTGCTACGAGTCACAGAGCGCATTGACTTCCTGAAGCAGAAAGTTTATGCGTGGGCAAACCGTATACGACGTTACAAGAAGAGAGTGGATAGATACACCTTGAATCGTTCGTTCCAAAAAGATGAGAGGTGGGTTTATAGAAGATGGGAGCAACCTAATTCAGATGTGGCTAATATGTGCCGACCCAATGCTAAAGACACCAGTTCATTCTGGCGTAGCATTTGGTCGGTGCCTGTTAGTCATACAGAGGGTGAATGGATACGGGATGTCGGGCAGTCATGTGAGTCAATACAAGCAATGGAGCCAATAGTCATTAGTGAAAATGATGTCGCCAGTGCAGTCCGTTCGTTATCAAACTGGAAATCAGCGGGACCGGACGGACTGCACAATTTCTGGCTAAAATGGTTCCACAGCTCACATGCCTGTTTGGCATCACAGTTCCAGTCATCACTCGAATTAGGATCGCTCCCAGCTTTTATGACTACAGGCATAACCCACCTACTCTACAAATCAGGTAGTACCACGGGCCCCAAAAATTATAGACCAATAACCTGTTTACCAACAATATATAAACTTCTTACATCCATTCTGACGGCTAAATTGTCAGCTCACATAGAGAGTAACTCTATAATGTCTATCTCTCAGAATGGATGTAGAAGTGGGGCACGTGGTACGAAGGAGCTCCTTATTTTTGACATGGCCATTAGCCAACAGGTCCGCCGTAACCGAAAGAATCTGACGACATGCTGGATTGACTACAAGAAAGCCTACGACTCCGTGCCACATACATGGCTGTTGAGGGTGCTGGAGTTGTATAAAATTGATACAACTCTATGCACCTTCTTAAAGGAATGTATGAGGCAATGGAGGACGGTTCTTCTTTCTCCAGGGTGTGGTCAGGTCCTGGGGGATGGTGTACCGATAAAGATCGAGAGGGGTATATTCCAGGGTGATAGCCTGAGTCCGTTATGGTTTTGCCTAGCACTGAATCCTCTCAGTACAATACTGGAGAATTCAGGGCTAGGCTATCAGTTGCGGAGAGGAGGTCAAGTTATATCCCATCTTCTTTACATGGATGACTTGAAATTATTTGCCCCCACTGACTCCCAGTTGGTAGAATTACTTAAGGTAACTGAAACCTTTAGTAATTCTATCAGAATGGAGTTTGGTGTTGACAAATGTGCAGTCATGCATGTTAAGAAGGGTGTGGTTGTGGAATCTGAAAGAATTGAACTTTCAGATTCTACACAACTGAAATCTCTCTCGGCAACTGAAACCTATAAATATCTTGGTATGTCACAAGCGCTTGGTATTACTGAGGCTGCCATGAAACAGACGTTGCGGGATCGTTTCTTTGGGCGCCTGAAAAAAGTACTTCAGAGTCTTTTATCGGGCGGTAACAAGGTGCGAGCCTACAACGGCTGGGTCATGCCAGTCTTAGTATACTCGTTTGGCATACTAAGATGGACTCAGACCGAATTAGATGCCCTGGATAGGAAAGTCCGTACGTTGCTAACTGCAAATCGTATGCACCCACCCACGCTCGTCAGTAATGAGGTTGTATATTTTTTTTTTTTTTTTTTTTTTTTTTTTAATAAAAAAAAATATCCCACGGAAGTGTGGGGGTCGTGGTTTTTTAAACACCAAGACTCTCCACAACCGTGAGATATGCAACCTTAGGGAATATTTCCTACACGTTGACGTGGGTGTGCACCGAGATGTAGTGGCAATAGACAACGGACTGACCCCTCTCGCTCTGGCAAAAGAGAACTGGCACAAACCGGTAATACTTAGCATCGCTGATCGCAAGGAAATATGGAAGAGCAAAGAGCTGCATGGACGTTTTTATCGGGCCTTAAATGGGCCCGACGTAGATATAAAAGCATCAGTGTTCTGGCTACGCTTCGGTGATCTCTTTGGAGAAACCGAAGGTTTTGTCTGTGCAATTACAGATGAAGTTGTCATGACGAATAATTATCGGAGGTATATCCTTAAGGACGGCACGATTGACATATGTCGGGCGTGTCACCGTCCCGGAGAATCCCTAAGACATATTATCTCTGGTTGTTCTCGTCTTGCCAACGGAGAATATTTGCATAGACACAACCAAGTGGCCAGAATCGTTCATCAACAACTTGCTCTAAAGTATGATCTTGTAGATTCGGAGGTACCGTATTACAGGTATGTGCCCGACCCAGTTCTTGAAAATGGTCGTGTCACGTTGTACTGGGATCGATCAATCATCACTGACAGGACTATTGTAGCCAATAAGCCTGATATAGTGGTGATTGAACGATCAGAGCGTCTCGCAATAATTATTGACATCACCATCCCCCATGATGACAATCTCGTGAAAGCCGAAAAAGACAAACAAATAAAATATTTGGACTTGGCTCACGAGATTGTCGACATGTGGGATGTGGATTCAGCAATTATTGTTCCGATAGTCGTATCGGTTCACGGACTGATTGCCAAGAGCCTCGATCAACATCTCCAGAGGCTCGCGTTAGGCAGTTGGGTCAAGGGCTTGATGCAGAAGGCAGTGCTCCTCGACACGGCACGTATTGTGAGGAGGTTCCTCTCACTGGAGCCCTAACTACCGGTAGCTTGGTCCCTGTACCCGATACCGGTGGGCCACTATTTTTTATATTTTTAAATATATTTGTTTTTTTTTTATATATAGAATGTATTTAAAAATATAATTTATATGTATTTTAAGTGTAATAAAGAGAATAATAATCATTTATTATCAGATAAAAATCCATAATTTGTTAGTAGGTTCACTTATAAACTATGTTAGTAATTACGGTAATACAATTAATAAATTAAATTAAATTAAATATGAATCAATGACATAAAATAAATATAAATTAACATTTTATAAATTTAACACATTAAAATAAAATAAAATAAATTACACATTTTTTAGACATCATTATATTATAATTTTACACACATTATTATACACACGGACCAAACTCTCCCTTCTCGGCCAGTCAGTACACATCTAATCGACCAAGATACGCATCCATCTTTCCTGGATAGGGCAATCTAACCGTGTAGCAATCATCTTCAGAATACTGTTGTCTCTCTCTCTTACACGTCCACGTATAGAGGCGACTTTCTTTCGCATAATTTCATGAAAGCCGTCAACATGTGCCTCTGCAAACATGCGTGACGCGCTGCAGTCTGGTGGAAGTTGCAACAGCATTCTGAAAATGGTGTTATATAACACTCGCAGTGCATCGCATTCTCCGTAACTACGTGCCCGAGATATTTAAAACTGGTCACTACCCTCAGAGTTTCACCGTTAATCTTAATAGGCAGAACATGAGCTGGTGCGCTTGTTTTACTTTTGAAAACATGTACCTCACTTTTTTTCGAATTGTATCTCAGCCCATGCTCCACCGCATAAGCCTCACAGATTGCCGTCAACTTAAGAATCGCGCCCACCGTCGGACCCAACAGCACCATATCGTCTGCGTAGCTGATGTTATTTACGCAAACGTTGTCTATAATGCAGCCAGTGTGTGTACTGCTGAGCTTCACAATAAGGTCGTTAATGTAGAGGTTGAACAACAGAGGAGAGGTGAGCCTCCCGTGCCGCACGCCACACTTCATACTGTAATCTCCCGAGAGCTTTCCAGCCATCCCACCTGGTTACGTTGGTTATCATACCAATATTTAAAAATACGTATTAATTCCCACGGTGCACCCGCGCCCTCCAGCTTGCACCACAACATGTCATCGATGACCGTGTCAAAAGCGTACACCGAGGTTTTCCTGTCTGTATAGTACCTGACAGCCTGCTTAAGACACACTATAGCCGTTTCAGTAGACAGCCCAGCTCTGAAGCCAAACTGTGCGTCATACAATTTAATATAGTTTTGAAGTATGTCATTCAGCAGGCCGTCAAGAACCTTTGCTGTAACAGTTGCAAGTGAGATGAGCCGATAGTTGCCCACATCAGACAAGTCTCCCCTTCTATTTTTCGCAATTGGTATCACTACCGTCCTGGTAAGGTCTGAAGGCAGATAGCCATGACACACACATAGATTATAAAATATAGCAAGCACGCGCGGCAGATGAACACCAGCATATTTACAATGTTCGATGCTCAGACCGTCATGCCCCGGAGATTTACCCCTGCGCATGCCCCCGATTACCTTACGTACCTGCTTGGCAGTAAAACGTATTGTTCTCTCCTGGGTGACGACCCCAGCATCGACGTGGCTTCCGGATGTTGCAACCGCGTCGCAAACTGCCTACCGAATAGGTCAGCTATTTTCTCATGGTCACTGATACCTCCCACACTCACCGGTAGACCATACCCTCCATTCAATTTCCCAGTATGTTTACAGAACTTCCGGAAATCATTACCGTAATGGTGAGAGGCAAGAATATCCATGGTTATTTGCTCTTGCCTGTCCTGGGCCACTTAAGTTGTCTTTTAAAGATTTTCCTGCTCGCACTACTGGGCTTACCTGCGTCTACCCACACCAAAAACTTTTGTCTTGCTTCCTTATGGAATTGCGTGATGTATTTATTCCACCCCGCTATATAGCCACCCCTCCTCCGTGCCCGCCCCCCTACACAAGTAGAAGCTGCGGCCTCCGACAAAATAGTGACCAACCTTAAATACATGTTACGTACTATAGATTTATACTCCATATTAGAGCATATACCAGCATTGAGATAACTCTAAGGGAAAATCAACCTCTCGGAGCCGCTCGTGACATATCTCATGATAACGCGTAATTTGGTCCGCATTACGTTCCCCCCAAAAGCTCTTATTCAAAACAGGCCTGATTGGTATCGTCACCGTACACAATATCTGTCCCAGGTTACATTCCACGAACAATGGAAAATGATCCGACCATTGCACGCTATATTACACCCATACCTGCATTATTGTGGGTAGTGCCGCGTTAGTAACAACGCAGTGGTCTAGCCAGCTCACAGAGCCCCATACCTCACTTACAAACGTATATGTGTCCGACTCACTGAGAAAGCCGAGATCTGCACGGGTCCACTGCTCGTCCCTACAAAAATTAACCAAATTTCTATAAAACACCTCACTGGGATCCGCATTATAAACGTCATCATTTTCCTCAATAATAGCACTCATTTTACCCAAACATTGCGTAAATTCGGGCAGGTTATCAACGTCATTCGTAGGCATATAAACATTAAAAACAATTACATTAATATTATTGAAATTTAATTTTACCGTTGCTAGTCTCACATCGTCACATTTATAATTAACCAAGTCTCCTGTAGAGTGATGATGTCTGCCTGCTTACACAGCCGCCTCACACCTTCCATCGACCTCTTCAAGGACTTACTATTGAATGTAACCATTTTTGTGCCACATTGTTTAGCCATCAATTAATGTTGTTGGTTGCCCCTTACTATCTGCCACACGTTGTGCCTTGGTTTTTTTATGGTTGTGGCTTTACTAAAACAAATTTATCCCGAAAGTATATCTCGTGAAGAAAAGAAGGTAGGTCGTAATTAATACGCCCTCACTTAGTGTAATCTGCAGACGTATTATGTAACAATGTTCTTGTTGGAATAGGATGCATGAGTAGCCACTTTTATGTGACGGAAATGAACGTAAGCAAGTAGATGTTATTACTTCCTCTCGTTCAGAGAATTTATACTGCTTCAGTGTATTTTATTCTCTGTATAGTACGGTAGTAGATAATGATTAAATGTTTTAGTAGAAAAATATCACTATCCATGCTTCTTACCATCCTGGCATACACCTTTTTATCCGTTCGAAAATCGCACCCCACCTGACCCAGGGCCATCTCCGGTTTCGAGATGGCCTCCTCGGGTTTGGGAACCACGGTGTCCCCGTCTTGCTTCCAGAAAAAAGGAAGTACTAAAGAACATTTTCTCTCACAATGCTAAAGTATATATGTATATATTTATATAGTATATTATATTTACTTATTGAATGTATAATTTATGTATAACGCCGGGATCTCGTTGCGGTAATGGGCGTGGACGTTCTCTCGCTGGAGACCATGGTGAGGGCCGTGGTCTCCGACGGGAGCAAGTGGCACGCCGCAGCCTCATTCTGCGAGCTGGTAATGCGCGCGAAAGAGACGGCGGAGAGGGAGCGGGAGAGAACCCTGCCCTTCGAGTTCCGCAGTCTGCGGAGAGGATGCCGCAGACTTGGCTACGCCGGGACTACCGACCTCCATGATCGGGGCCTGAGGACGGCAATTGGCCGACTCGCCGTCCTTACAGAAGCAGGCCGTGGCGGAGGCGTGTCGTGTGGTCAGTGTGTCCTACACACGTCTTCCAACTCACCGACGCGAGATAAAACCCGACCCCACCAGGCGAGGCCGCGGTTGCGGCCAAAGTCCGCCGGTAACCCCAGGTTTACCGGCGTACTGGTGAAGCCCGTGGGGGATTTCCACACGTATAAAAAAAATGTATAATTTATGTATGTCTATTGATTTATTTTTACCATCTTTCGTTTATGTTTACTTTGTATGTATACGTTGCTTCCCTATGTTATTTTTTCTTTCTGCCTCTACTGCTCAAAGGTTTGCTGGTAGAGAACTCTTTTAGAGTTAAGCTCGCCTTTGTACATAATTTATTTGACTTGTAATACATTTATATTATTTTTTTGTGTACAATAAACAATTAGGAGATTAAGGAACGCCCCGCTGCCCCGGTCCGCATCAGCTAGGGTGATACGCGGCTCCACCTGTAGCCCCCAGACCTGGAGCCATGGAGGACGGAGGTCGTTGACCGACCTCTGAAGTCTGACTCACCTCCGCACTATACGGGCTTGGCGGATCGGGAGCGACCTATGTCTCTCTGGGACCCCCTGCGCCGCCTCCTTCTCAAGGATTACTTGCTCGCAGAAGGAGGCAACGGCAGCCCACGCGCTCGCACTCCGCACCATCACCGTAAGCAAGACCCCGAGCGAGAGGACTCCCATCCCGGTGGCTGCCACGAGGGCCCTCCTCAGCAACTCCCACGCCGGGCATCCTCGCTTGCATCACTGCACAGTGATGCCACTCAGACGTTGGATCTCTCCTGATCTGATACAAGTGGTCCCCGAAGCACCCCTGCCTAGAGATCAGCTGCGTCAGCCGGAACGAGAGGCTCCCGTGTCGCCTCTCTAGCCAGTCCTCTATGATGGGACTTCGCTCCCGCCTTAACCTTTTAACCTAATATATCCAGATCGGAGTGTTCATCCTGATACTGGTGTCTACAGTCATTAATAAGATAGTAAACAAAAATAGCGACTATATCGGACCAAACCTTTTGATATTTACATGTTGCAAGCCGTTATGCAATTAAATAATATTATTTTTTATATGTTTATGCGACTTAAAATTAGGACAAAATGTATTAATTTAAATGATAGTTAACCTAAAGAAACAGTATACCATAATATCGTCAAGCCAAAGTATTGTTATGCCTTTAAATTTTATGCTAAAGCTATTATGCTAAAGTAAATTAGGACAAAAATGTTATGCGTTCGAAGGGGTTACCCTTGAATTTGTTTTCAGAGAAATTCGTGTAATAATGTGCGACGACTAAGAATTTACTATACCAAAAGCAGGTAATCACAGTAAATCTCTAAATAATAAGCCAGATTCGGGACGCATCGTCCCATAAACCGAATGTAACCCTTCGACTTTTACGACGCCCAAAGGATGGAGATGAGTAGACCATTAGCCCACACGACACATTAAAATATGAAATGAGACGCCGAAGCTCTAAAATGTTTTTTCATTAGTCATAGTTTGGCGTAAAATATAGCTATGTTTTAGATAAAGTAGTCTTATTTTCGGTATCATAAAATAGATTTGTGTTTTTACAAATTTAAAGGCCACCTTACACCCCGGCATCTGAAGATTTGAGATAGCAAGCGGTTTTAGTCAGTTCAAGTCCGACATAACGCTGGCCGGCGGGGGGTATCCAAAGGAACTTCCGAACGAAAAAAAAGGTATAGAGGCTATTATCAGCTTTGCTGCCTTTCATTCACCGGTACACGTAGCACTATTTTGTAATTCTACTAAGTAATATAATCTAATTATAAATGTAAAAGTTTGTTAGGGTGGATGGCTTTTGCGCAAAAACAGCTGAAAGGATCTAAATTGAATTTGGCACAAACATAGTCTAGAATAGCACGTAAGCACATATTCGTTGATTTATTTATTTAATTTATTTGCTTGTAAAGTCGCTAGTGTTCAGCAGCTGATGCAATTGATGAGTTCTGTTACCGTCTCCGCTGAAGAAGAAGAAGAACCCATATCACTAAGCAATATGATATAAAATCCACAGTACCATATTTGGACAAACAACTAAACGAAGCAGGCTATGCATTTCGACTCCAAAATAATTCTATCAATAGCAAGAGATACTTTTAGTAATCATTAATTTTGCCATACATTACGACAGGCGGCAGAACAATGGCTGAAAAGCTTAACAACTTGCAGATTACACTATGGAAGACTGCGTTATACTGGTGGGCGAAAAAGACTTCAGAAGGACAAACAATTATATGGACACTATTTTCAAAATACGAGGAACCTTACAGGACTTAATATTCAGAAATGTTATTATCTGTTTTCCTACTTAAAAATATACGATCAACTGTTAAATATTTAATTGGCGGATATAAACTTTTACAAGCTTATTGAATTTAGACCTTTTAAATCATGGACATGTTTATCTATTAATAGACATTCCGGTAAAATAAATAACCTGGGTATGTAAGTTATATTTCGACATATTAGGCCTTATCAATCAAGTACAGGTATAATGAATGAAATAATGTTCCACCGAAAATTGGTTTGAACGAGATCTAGTAAGTAGTTGTTTTAAATCGTAAACCGCAATTTACCTTTCATTCAATCAACTCACATATAAATTTTTTACTTGCTGCTACGGAACCCTTCACGGGCGAGTCCGACTCGCACTTGGCCGGTTTTTTCTTTATACTTGTCACTTCAATATGACTTTACCTCGCATGATGGTAAGTTATAGGTAAAGTCTCAGGAATAAGTGTCACCATTACAGACACCGATAATGTTACAATGGTGGCTCTTAGCCTGAAAGCCTCATGAGATGCTTTTTCACGCCCCGCTTAAAGGGACTGTAGGAAGAAGAAAACACAAGTGTAGGTGAAGAATTTGAAATCTTGATGGTGCGGCAAAGAAAAGAGGTGCCGAGCCGCTTGGTTCTTGATGGTATTGTTTGGATCGTGTGAGAGGTAGAGAGTGGAACTAATTGGAAGAGCTCATCGGAACACTCGCTATGGTAGAGGCGGTAAAATACTGCTAAGGAGGCAATATCTCTACGCAACTGCAAGGGCTCAAAGGCGTTGGTGACCTCAGGAATCCCAATAATGCGGACAGCACGTCGCTGCAACTTGTCGAGAGCATCTAGTAAGTACTGTGCAGAGGCATCCCAGAGATGAAAGCAGTATTCCACGCCAGAACGGATTTGTGTCTTGTATAGAAGACACCGCTGCTCAGGCGTGAAAAACCGTCTCACCTTTTTCAGGACTTCGAGTTAACGCGAAGCAGTTTTGATGATGCTCTCGATGCTAGCAAGACAGATTGTGATAATTAATAACAGCAAAAAAAATTATAGAATCAAATCCTTTGAGATTTGTGCTGTGAAAGATAAAGCCACTGGTATATGTAGGTATATGCTGTTTTTATCGGAATCCCATAGATAGCAACCTGATAACATTTACGTATATCTCCATAATTTATCTGAACATCTTTATAAGTATGACTAGCAGCTGTGGTGATTTCGAAATTGACCTGTTAACTGACAATGACAAAAAGTAACTTTATTAAGTTATTATAGCTCTTGTACATACTATTACTGTTATTAGATTGAGATGATTCGGAGTCATGCATAGACATTATACTTACTAATTTTCCTTATAACTATATCAAATCTTACGACGTATGTACATCATAATGGGTACTCTGATGGGCATGCAGATACACTGTGCTATTTAAGGATACCCAGCAATCAGAACAAGATACAAAAGAACTCTACAATGTATGTGACCAAAAGAGTATTGAATACGTATATTGGAAATATATTTAGACAGTTTTTGATACGACAAGACAGGAATATCACCTAGGAAACTGGGGACTTATACAGTTTTTATGGGAGTCACTGCCGTCTGACCTTCCAACCGCGAGAGGAAAACCTACAACAGAGCCACGTCCGTCAATTAGTAGGAGTACCAACTTGCAGGTAAGGTTGACTTTCTAGCTTAGTGAATGATGTAGACGGTGCCCTGCATTGTAGGGCTCTTATTTCTTCGTGCTTTGTCAAAAGTATCCTAACACGAACGGTATACACTTCTAACCTAATCTATCCGTGTCGAGATGCGCTATTTTGATTACTCCACTTAAATCTCCTCTTCACTCTACTCCACTTTCCACTCCACTCTCTACTCGACTCTCCTCTCCACTCCACTCAACATTCCACTCCACTCTCCATTCCGCAGTCTACTCCATTCTCCACTGCACTCAACTCTCCCTTCCACTCCACTTTGCACTCCAATCTCCACTCCTCTCTCCACTCCATTCTGCACTCAACTCTCCACTCCATTCCGGTCCGCTCCACTCCACTTCACTCCACTCCAGTCTCCACTCACCAGTCCCTCGCTGATGTATCTAATGTTCGAATTTGTAACGTTACATTACAGGCGAATGCTCGCGGCTAGGGAAACAAATCTTTAATTTGGTATTGAATTCACATAATTGCGTTAATTCTGTTGCTCATATCCCTAAACTAAACCACCTCAAAAACTATTTCATTTGAGTTTCTAAATTTTGTTTTATGTACCGTCGGATTAAATCTAGATTCCATTATATAGCTAGCTAACAAATGAGCCCAAAGTTGATACGTTTAACTTGTTTAGCTTGGGAGTTCGTTTAGCCACCTTCCTACTCCATCTTCAGACCCTGACTATCATGTAACACCAGAGAGTGTGAAGTCAAAACAAATGAACCCAAACTCTATAAGTTTATCTTGTTTAGTTTAGAAGTTCTTGTGGCCACCTGCCTACTCCATCATTAGACCAGCTCTATAGTACCATATTATTGCATTGTCATCCAAACTAAACGTGTATGCAAAATTCCAGCTCAATCGGATGTCAACAAATGGTTGAACAATGGTTTGCAAATTTTGACGGGCATTTTAATTACAAACAAACAGTGCAATTTAAATAAAAGCTTGTGAAAACGCATTTAACTGAAAATGTTCCAAATATGTATTCGTAATAATTTAAGTGAACAAAAAAAAATTATCTATCTACATAATGAATATGAAAACGGATCGTAGGCGTGATAGGCAGTGTCCATTCGGGAAGTATTTACGTAAAAAAATGCACAATTGTTCCCTTTTTTAGGTGCAACAACTATCTGTTTGAGTAGAACCATTAAAAAAGGGTACAGGATTGCAAACAAAACTATCGTTATCATCGTTAGCATCACTCCCGGTTGCAACGAAAGTTTGCACCTTCAAATCCGGGGTCCACTAACCTGCTCCGCCTCCTTTCCATCTTTGGTTTACTTATCTTGAATTTAATGAGAGTAACTACCATTGGGGTCCCTAGCCCTGAAAGCAAAACTCACCAGAGCCTCGTTCGTTAATCAGCAAGTGTACCGGCGTGAGGTTAGCTTGGGCCATATACACCCATTGCAAACAAAACCAAAAAAGGATCGTGCCAAACACATAAAACCACAGAATACAAAAAGATAAATTCTCCTACCAACATAACTGATACCTCAAATAATAATTACAGGAAAAACATGCTACCACACATTAATTAATCAGCAAATTTTATCTAGTTGTTAGGGAAGTTGTACGCAGAATCAATCTTAATCATTTTCAATTTATCAGCTAGAAGTATCGGGTGGAAGTTGGGCGTTTATCGGAAATACTCTCGGGTACAACTTAAGTTTAAACGCTTATGTTTGAATTATATTCTTCTATCGGTAAAGTGTATCCTATTCTATTCTACTAATTTTCTATTCGTTTTAGGGGAGTTCGGCCACAAACAGCATGACACGAGATTTTTATATGTTTGAGTACTTACAGTGGCGAGGGGTCCATATATGGTTTAAGATATATATAATAAATAATATATTATTTAAAACTCATTATATTTGCAGATTAAAAACTATAAGTTAAATTTTAATACACGCCTTCGCAAAAATTACAGCAATTCTCAAGTTACATAATCATTCAATATCTACCTATTTCTTGCGACAGGAGCTCGCTCGCAGTGGTCATGCCATAATTTGTAATATGGGTTTTAGTAATGTGGATAAACATCCGTAGATAAAATTACATTTATGTAAATATTCTGTAAATACATATTATATTATTATACATCAATCAATCAATCAATCAATTAGCCTATTGCAGTCCACTGCTGGACATAGGCCTCTCCCATTTTACGCCATAGCACCCGATCCTCCGCATATTATACCAATATTTGCACTGAGCGGACATCGAACCCGCCACTTCTAACATAATCAATCAATCAATTTAGCCTATTGCAGTCCACTGCTGAACATAGGCCTCTCCCATTTTACGCCATAGCACCCGATCCTCCGCATATTATACCAATATTTGCACTGAGCGGATATCGAACCCGCCACTTCTAACATAACAAGGCTCTACCGCCATGCCAGAGATATGGACAAATAAATATAGTGATAAAATAAATTAGGAACGTAAGAAAATCTTTATAAGAAGTCTTATAAGATATGGAACCTTTATCTTCTAAGAATTTTATCATAAACGCTGTAATTTTGCACTCAGTCCTCAATCAGTATCTATCGATTGATCCTCCATCCCCACGAAACCTTCAAAAATTATGGGCATAGTTAAAAAATACTCGTGTTCCTCTGTACCTGTTGCTCAAGTCTAGAGAAAGTGACGCGACCGAAATGCGCCACCGCCCTATGTTGCCAGTTGTGAAAGACTTCCTCAAATTAATCGTGTTGGAAATTGTTTGATCGATGTTAATTTTTAATTTTTGTTTATTTAGGACACATCAATTTGACTTCACCTCGCCCGATGGTAAGCTGAAGGTAAAGTCCCAGGAAAGAGGGTCACCATTACATATACGTACCATGTTAACAATGGTGACACTCAGCTTGACGGCCTCATCAGAAGAGGATTGTCGTCGCAGCACCGCGTGACACCCACCGGTCCCACTAGTGCTGCGACCACAATCCCCCTGCCCGGCTATGCACTTGCTGACCCCTGAACGCAATCAAACCGAAATTGGATTACTATGGAGGATTTTTCGCAATCGTGCACGGTGGTACCTACCCGGCCAAATTTTGTGACAAATTTGTGTCATCAAATTTCTACCACCAAGTAGAAAGAAAGCAAAGAAAAGGGGTATATACGTGTGTATGATAACAAGAGTGAATACATTAACACACACAAACAAAATTAAAAACATATTTAAATTAAGTAACACAAACATACAACCTTTACTTCGCCTAATGGCAAACTAAAGGCCCAGGAATGAGAGACGACACCACTACAGACACCAATAATGATACAATGGTGGCCGACAGCATGACGGCCTCATCAGATGTTTTTTTTACGCTCCGAATCGAATCGGAACTGTAGGAAGAAGGAAAAACGTGCACTGGTGAAGAAAGTCGCTGCAACTGAGAGAGAGAGAGAGATCTAATGAGTACTGTACAGAGGCATGCTGCCGTATGTGTGCAAGATATGTGAGAATAAATTTATTTATTTTTTATTTGTTTATTTATATCAAATCATACAATACTCTTACAGAGTCCAATGTTACAATGTGGTAAGTATTTATTATTTGTTTATTTATGTCAAATCAAACAATAATCTTACAGACTAAGTCCAATTTTACAATGTAGTAACTATTTATTATAATTACTTATGCTTCAATAACTTACTAGTTCAAGAGAATGTGGTGTCACCCGTTCGAACTCCGCCAAAGCCCAACTACGCTATTTAAAAGATTTAATGCTCGTACGTATATAGTTTAATAAATTTATTCGGGGTACTGGCACCTACAATGTATTGCTCCTTGGGCCCGCCTTAGACTAGTGTTTGGAACCAGCAATCTCAAGGATTCTAACATCTGAGGATTGTTTAATATACCTCGAAAAACTAAAAACACGTCTTAATTAAGCTAGAGTTAGGCATTTCAATTGACATTTCAAAAATGCGCTTTGGCATAACTGCTCACACGGCAGTGCTCCCGCCGCGCCGAGACAAGACAGCGGTGCGCACGGTACTACCTACCTTTTCTCGAAGCGTTTCACCGTATTTTGTACCCTAATAGATTCGGTCTGGACAGTTCTTGAGAGTGCAAACTTTCAGGATATGATGTCAATGGAGTACTTATTAAACATACCAAGTTTCATATACATAGCTATTGTACTTTAGACCTTATTCATGTCTAAAATACTAGGATTTCGTAACTCACTGACTTTAGATCAGTAAAACTGTTAGGTTACTTTCTTAAATCGTAGAAAGCTGAAATTTGGTACGCGAGCAAGGACTAGCACATATATAACAGAAAAAATAAGATATCGGTACATTTTTCTCCCCCATCTCTTAAATAAGGGCATAAAGGTTTGTATAAAACTTTGCAATTTTAAAGCATAAAGATTTGTTGAGAACTCAAGACTAGAATTCACACAGAACAGTATTCGCTATGATGAGATTTAGAGTGTTAGGTTAGAGTCAGAAGCTTCCCATAAGATCTGATTGATTGATTTTAGTTCAATCAAAATTAGGTGAATAGAACAGTAGTTGAGTTAACCAATATGCGTTATGGACAACGACATATGTTTTAACAGCAGTTATGTTGAAAATAGTTAAAAAGTTACGTAACCAATCATTACCATAAATGATCTATCATCAAAAAGTTTGAGGTGTGTCCATTATTTTCATGTTATTATTATATCATCTAATTCATCACTAACCTTGTCCCCTCTCTAAACATCGCTGATGTTCCTCTCCTATTTGGCAGAAATAGCAGTTTATTTTGCTACGAGTTTCTGTGAAGTGAAACTACTACCCAGTGTGGGCTCTCTGAAATTGAGCGATAAACCCTGATATCTCCCACTTTCTAACACTTCCCGTGTGTATGTGTGTGTGTGTGTGCGTATGTGTGTGTGTGTGTGTATGTGTAGTCAATGTATCTCAGTACTCGCACAAACAGGAAGCAAGAGTAAAACCAAAACCAAAGTAGGATGATCATGTAAGCACTGACTAAAATTTCAACAATTTTATTGTTACTTGCTTAATTACCAACCATTGATTTAAAACTTCAAGAACTAAGAACCGTCTATATCCCTTTTCGTAACATATTTTCCTACATCGTGAATAATTTCCTTCGTTTCCGTCTATAAAATGACTGACAATTAGACTAAATCTGCACATCTTCACTGACCCGAGAGTCCCGATTACACGGATGGGTAAATTTCATAGTTATACTACTCGTAACTAAACTCAATGGGGGTAAGTAAGAGTGAGGCCTGGCAACACAGCGCCCGGGCGGCGGCAGTGTGCGCGAACCCTTCGCCGCGCCGACCGCTTTCGTCAACCCTAGTGACAGTGAACAGACTATAGCACACCCCTTATTAGTTATACGTGATTTAAAAATTGTTTTTTCTTCTATTGGCTATATTACGTGATCAAACATAATCGTCGGGTAATTTTAAATTAGAGGCAGATTTTTTCTTACAGTGATTAAATAATGTACTTTATTGTCATTATTATCAATTAAAAATATCGTTGTATGTCTTGTTAGTGCTTGAATAAATAAATAGAATATTTCATTAATACATTAATTGTGAATGTCTTGGTCTTCGGTTTTGTCTCTTTGCTTATTTACATATTTATAGAAATTCACATGTTCACTCAAAATGTCAATGCAAGCTCTGTGAATAATTCAGCTTATTCAATAACATTCGCTAAATAAATAAACACCATTTCTACAAGAAAAGCCAACGCTCGAACATATATGTTATTTCTAGAAAACTAAAAGATCATCTTAATAGCTAGCGCAAACTGATTCTATTCAATTGTTTTGTAGTTTTAATATTACCACTTCGAATTCATATTGTTCTGTTATGTATGTTATTTATGTTATTGTAAACAGCCCTAAAATTTTAAATAAAAACAGCATCTTAATCCTTCTAACTAAAAGAAATTTATCATGCAACATCATCTAGCATATAAAATAAAGCATAAACCAAACAGTATTTGTTCATGTTATCATCATCAGCAATTATATCCCTCAGGACGCGTGCAACAGTTAGTCCATAATCTGCCTTAACCTCCATTACAATATTGAATTTTCTGTGTATAAACCCCATCAGACCAGATACCACAACACAGGGAATCCTAGTGATTTAGTGAGCCATAGATGTATGTTTTCATTTTGAGATACAAATATATTATTACTATAAGACCGCACTTATTCTAAAATTTTAAACCGGAACAGCACAAGTGAAAATATACCCTGGAAAGATATTATTCTTAACACGTACTACTCCTTCATTTACTTCTTTTAATTAAAATACTGCCAGAGTAGAATGTGCTTCTGAGAAAATAAAAATAAAATGCGAAGATTTTTTTTTATCTAATTATGGCGCCCAACATAGGACCTCCCAGCCAAGTGTTTTTAAATAGAGACCTAATGTATTGAGTTATATAAATATGAATTTAAAAAAAAATACAATAAATGCATCGAATTTGAGACTAACAATTAACGTTTATGATCGTAACAATTTTGCCTTTGCTGTCATAACTCACGTAACGAAATATCGATTGACAACTCAATTTACATCAACACGTTCACTCCATCAAAACTTTGCATTTGTTTTCAACTTTTAGTAGACTATTTGACAAGATTTATACTGTATGTAACAACGTATAATTTATGAAGTAAGCCATGAAATGTAGATTCTCCGTGATACGCTTATCGTAGTAAGAATATGGGTTAGAGGCAGTGTGAGTAAACAAACACCCACCCTTAATATCGCAGACTTACTACGACGCGTAGTACCTACGAGTATAATCGTGCGGCGCCCACGCAGGACAAAGTCTGTCTGTGAACTTTCCTTTATTAATGCCGACCTGTCTAACCTGTTACCTAACTATAAAGTAAGTTTAAAATATTTTTAAAACTTTTTAATTACTGGATATTATTATTATTTGACTTTTGAGAGAGTTGAGATAGTTTATTTTAAAGTTCACCGACCGTAGTTATGGATGGACTAACTTCATTTTTTACAAAGTCGGCGAAGAGCACGTGACAGCTCTGGTGCAAGCATTCAGAAACAATGTGCTTGTTTTCACCTTTAGTTGAATTAAAAATACCCGTTCTTGTGCATTTGTGCTTTGACGCACTAAGCTTAAGATGCGATGCAACCTTCCAATGAGTCTTTACTTAAGTCAAATAAATAACGTCAATGTTAAGATGTCTGACGGCAGTCATTACCGTAAAAGCCAAGCCAAATCAAATTATGGCAGGGTGGTGTAGGACAGCGAGCACCGGGCTCCAAAGTGCCAGTTTTAGATGCGACGATAATTCGGACACATGCTGTTGCCAATATCGTGAATATTTATATGTAGATATTAGATAGACGATGAAAATATCTAAAAACTGACGACGTAAACAAACACAAAACGAAGAATAATATGCACACACTGAGGAATACGTATATTTTGACTATTGATCTAACTACAAGAAATCAAATATTTAAATTGTGTTGATCGAAGCAAGTCGAAATACTTACCGTACTATAGGAATAAAGACTCGTATATTCAAACTTACATTTTTCACCACTCTAGGGCGAGAATAGCGTTCTGTTGCGTATAAACTCGCAGCAAAATAGCGTATTAATGCGAGCTTGAGTAAAGGTGATTTCGAACACCGCATTCGTGAATTACTAGACGCTGCAAAAAAGAATTAATTGGTTCATTCAGTTCGTTCGTTCAGACATTTTTTTTTAAATATTTTATAAGAACTATTTTAAATATGATTTCGAATATTTGAAATATTGTTCTCTCAATAACAAAAAAAAATCTGAAGGGGTTGTTAGATGAATGTCATGTTCAGCTTTAGGGCCTGTGCAAATCGTGTGGATTTTTAATACGATTTTGTGCCAATTATCTGCACAAAATTAGCTCAGTATTATTTGCACAAAACAGGCACCTGCATGTGTGCACGCGCACAACGCAGCGCAGGTCCTCAGTCATGTTCGATACTTTAGGCTCATAAACCCTAAATCAATCATTTTTAAAACCCGGTGTGTGATATTTTTTAATTTATAGTCTCAATATTATATTTACTCGTAATTACCTTGATTACCTTCAGTAACACCTTTGCATGTATTTCGTGTATGTTTTTAATTAAACCACTAGGCTTTATTGTGAATGGTTTTGTCCGGGTCGAGTTTAGCTGCAATTATTTTGTAAACGAACCCTCTTTAGCGCTCTTGACACATAATGATGTCGTCGAATTCATCACCTTGCAACATAAAGAGAGCTAGCTATATTTTGCAATAAGTGGGTGTTTGAGTATTACGTAAACAGCATTAGGATTAGGGTTAAATTTTTTCTTTATTCTGCTGATAAAGGGGGTGGAGAGAATATGTTGAATGTTACAAAAAATAAAGAAGGTTTTCATTAGAATTCGTTGAAGTACTTAAATTAATAATACGTTTAGTATTCTATTGTGGTAATCCAAACTTTAGGAATCTGGACACCGAGTCGGTGAATAATAAATTAATTTTTGATTGTATTAAAATACCAATAATTCTCTACTTGTATATCGAAAACTTTAATTATTAATTTTTATCAGGAAAAATAATGAAAGCTTAAAAAAAACTTACCTTAAAACTTGAACGCCCTTAATGATACCTAGGGCTTTTATTGTGTACCTACTACTGCTATATTGTCTATATTTTATAATATGTTAACTGTTAATATTATTTTTACAAGCTGTTAATAGTTTTATTAAATTTCCCTCTATCGTTTCCACGCAATGAGATTTTTATTAAATTTCCTTCAGCCGTTTCCTATAGGCTAAGAACAAATATGGCGACATGAAACTGTATTGATTGTTCGTTATTTTGTTTACAGTATTTAGTTCTTTTTCCTTCTAGTTTTTAGTAATATATCATATGAATCGCGCTTGGAAAAAATTATGACATGTGAGGTAGTAACTATTTTTTCTTTTTTAATGGTATAACAGGAAGCTATTTCGCTTCCCACATAATATAGGGCCTAGCTATTGCCCTCTAATTGTCACTTACTTCTGAACTCGAGTAAACTTATATAAATATTTGTTACGCGTACAGCTAAGGAGTGGAATTGCCTGCCAGATTCTGTGTTTCCGGAAAGCTATAACCTTGGAATCTTCAAGTTTCGAGTGAATAGGTTCCTTCTAGGCAAACGTGATCCATCGTAGACCACATCGTCACTTACGATCAGGTGAGATAGAGGTCAAACGTGAGCCTATCATCCATAAAAAAAAAACTTAATGAATTCTAACAGAAAGACCTCAAAACATTTTTGAAATACAGGTATCGGACCCGAGAAGTCATGAACAATAGTCAGGCTCGCTAATCCTTGCATTTTTTAAATTGTTCTAAATAGAACTGATGCGAATGTACAAACATACATTTTAACAGATATAAAGCGCTTGCTCGTGTTGGACAATTTCGGGATTGGACAGATTCGTGATGGTTTGGACAGATTCATGATTCGACAGATTCGTGTTTGGACAGATTCATGAACTCGACATATTCGCTACACGGCCGAAGTACGGTTATAAATATGTGAAACCAAATAAGGCCTAAACCTTCAACTTTATTATTTATATAAACCTCAATATGTATAATTTGGATAAATTTTCACATTAGCAGGCTATGCTATTATAAAATTGTAAATTAGTTGTGTCTGTACATTCCGAATATTAATAAAAAAAAAGTAGGTGATGTTAAATTAATGTTCTTAATATAAAATTTACTTTTCATAAAATTTGATTACACTCTTCTCGTTCTTTAATGCCGCTTATTTGTTATTTTTTATTTTATACTAACTATTATAGCACCTTACCCAGGGACTTTCCAAAATTTTTATTTGATACAAACTTTCTCCTAACAAAAACACTAAAAAAATAATCAGGACATTCCTACATTTCCGCGATTTCTTTTTATGTATTTCTGCCGTGTAGCAAATCCATTGAGTCCAAGAGTCTGCCCACTCCACGAATCTGACCAATCCGGAATCTGCCGAATCACGAATCTGTCTAGATTTGAATCTGCCCAATCATGAATATTTCCAAGCCCGAAATCTGTGCAACGCCAACCAAGCGATATAGAGTAGGTATATTCAAACCCAGACAAACATAAATCCTATAAATTACAGAAATCAACCATTATAACAATGCACCATCCGCAAAATAAGAACAAAATATAAGTTCATTCTAACGCCAGCTAATCAAAGTTAAGTAAGTATTTAATTAAAACATAACTTTGTGTAAACACAAGTTTAATCTCAACGCGTTCTTTCAGTTAAAACTTAGTTAAATAAAATTCGTTATAAAATCACTTTACGGCTCACGCAAAAAGTTTGTTACCGCCGCTAACGTTTCAAGCACTTTCAAGACTTGATAATGAAATTCTCAACCTCAATTTTTCATTATTATCTTCATTAATCCAAATTGGCTTCCAGCGAGACTAAGTGACACTTAACTCTATATAACCTACAACGAAACTGGTAATAATTGTATTATAAGCTAGAAGTCTGTGTTACGGCCTATTTTAAGAGATTAGTGATGGTACAATAGTCGCAATGAGTGGATTAGGCCCGCCGGGTGTTTGGGCCGCTCAGAAGAGGTTAGAGTCCTGGGCTAGAGCTGCAAGAGAAAGGACATCAAGCGCCAGTAGCGGTCAAAGTCATAACTCTACCGACAGTTTTGGAGATGACAAGTCTCATGGCAGTCTTAATGTAAGTATTTTATAACAAGATGATTGAGTATTGACTTTTTCACAGGTAACACCGTAGACGCTGAACTTCGATCCTAGGACAGAAGCCGTCAGAGCCTCAATTCTGATTTCTTTGCATAATAATTATTATAAATGTTCAAGTTCTTTATCCGTTTTTGAATGAAAACTAAAACGTTTTATTCACAAACGGAAAATAACCTGTGGCTTTGATGTCCAAAAACAGAATGTTTATATTGTAAAATATAAAAAAACAATTCCGCAGGGATACCGTTAGTTACCTGCACTGCTTATTATTTTTTCAAGTGAAGTATTTCGATAACGAGCTCCTTTTCTGTATTTGCGGGTTGTTAAAATGTATAAGTCGTCAGTAAAATAATAATAATAGTACGTCTATAGATACGAATATTCACAAATATAAAAGTATCACAAGTTTCTTCTTCTTCACCCATTATTCACCCAAGCTCCAATCCCAGTAGCATGCAAAACTTGCACTTTGGTGCCTGGAGTCCGAATGAATAAGTAAATACTACGTAAGTACTATATATGTATATTCTGTGCTATGGTTACCACTTACTGCCATATGACCCGTGTATTACTACGTCAGTACTATAATTTATTCTGTGGTAGTATATCTCTTTATTGTAGGTACACAAGAGTGGAAGCGAGAGCCCTTGCGTCATTATACCAATGGTGCAAGGAGGCGCTGGAGCGGGGCCATTGGCCGGAGCGCCGAGAAATTAGGGCTCAGCGGTCTCAGCTCCGCCGGGAACTCATGGAGACATGGAGGGTGCGACTTGAGCAACCAAGGTGGGGGGAATCCACCATTTCGGCGGTGAGGCCGATCATGAAGGAGTGGTTGGAGAGACACCACGGTGACCTCTCCTACCGGATGTGCCAGATATTTACCGGACACGGGTGCTTCGGTAAGTATCTATGGCGCATCCACCGGGAGACAACGCCGCAGTGCCAGCACTGCGAGGATCATGACGAAGACACGGCGCTCGACACGTTGGTGGACTGCCCTGCGTGGGCGAGTCAACGCTGGGATCTCGTTGCGGTCCTGGGCGTGGACGTTCTCTCGTTGGAGACCATGGTGAGGGCCGTGGTCTCCGACGGGAGCAAGTGGCACGCCGCCGCCTCTTTCTGCGAGCAGGTAATGCGCGAAAGAGACGGCGGAGAGGGAGCAGGAGAGAACCCTGCCCCCCGAGTTCCGCAGTCAGCGGCGAGGACGCCGCAGACTCGTCTACGCCCGGGACTACCGACCTCCATGATCAGGGCCTGAGGACGGCAGTTGGCCGACTCGCCGGCCTTACAGAAGCAGGCCGTGGCGGAGGCGTGTCGTGTGTGTCCTACACACGCCTGCCTACTCACCGACGCGGGATAAAACCCGACACCACCAGGCGAGGCCGCGCTGGCGGTCAAGATCCGCCGGTAGCTCTGGGGTTTATCCTTTCGAGGGCTTACCCGGGGCGCCCGGCAATGGACACTTGGGCAGGACACCGTGCGGTTTTAGTCGGTTCATGCACGACATAACTGCGGGGGGGTATCCGAAGGGAATTCGGCACGTAAAAAAAAAAGGTACACAAGAGTATCTAAAATAAGTATTTTTATTTAGAAACAGTGTGTGTGGGTAAATTAGTTCTATAACTAACTATAGCTAAGATAGCCATGCAGTTTCATCCGCTATTTTATTTTAAAGTAAATCGGATTATTTTCTTATTGCTCGCGTTTCCCAAAAGCTGCGCTATCAAATTCAAAAATATTCTGATAGTTTCTGAGATTAGTGCGTTCAAATAAACAAATTCTTAAGCTTTAGAGATTGTAAATAGACGAAGGTAAAAAGTAAACTGTAAAACGAACGTATAAATCTATTATACTCTTTACGTCCGTTAAATCTATAAGCCTATTTAAAGGAGATCCCAAAAATGGAGGCAAAAATGTATCCAAACATATTACGTCGGTAACAGTATTACGTTGATAACGTCACGAACATCACGTCCAATATATCAGTATTACGCTCGTTGTACGGTCAGCAACTAATGTCTATTACGACTGCCTTTTATTTCAATAAAAACTGTGTGTTAACATATAACAGTATCATCATCATCCCAGCGCAGCGGTCTTTCTGGTTGTATCCAGTGCTTGCACGTGGGAGCCCGGAGTCCGCTTTTCTACGCTTTCTCGTCCTGATATAGCTTATCTTGGCGTTTGCGGGAATGACTATCGCCTCACCCTCAAGATCCTAACATACAATACAATACAATAACCATCATGTAACACCAATTACAAGTCGTCTTAATTTGACATGACATTTAGTAACATTTTGCAAAACATCTGTGATCAAACTGGACATAGTAGTAGATAGCAACACTTTTATAGTGTCACATTTATGTAAAAACCGGTCAACTACGAGACAGGACTCGCCCACCGAGGGTATCGTACTAAACTGGATTGAGGGATGAACTTAATGGTTGCTATAGAAATATAGAACTGATGAAGGGAATAGTCCACAAACTGGGTTGACCACATCTGCTGATGGACCGATGATCCCAAGTGAGTCCTAAAGTGGAGATCTTGAATCGGTACCTATACAAAAGGTGGGGCAGGAGACACCTCAGTTAGATAAACTGACGAGCTGAAAGTAGCATGAATATAATGGATGCTCCATAGGTTTTGATTACCTTAATATGTGACATAAACCACCGTATCTATTAATTGTGTTCACGTAGAGGTTTAATTTTTTCACAGCTTCAAGACGTTACAGACCTGTGTATTTCATATTAATTTCAATTTGATGCCAGTGTTGATGCCACGCGTTCTTTAGGCCTTGGCAGACAGACGATTGTGATGTGGATAACTGCATATTTACTGTTTTCGAATATATAAGACCTTGCTTCGTGTCAAATTTCATGATTCTAGCTCAACGGGAAGTACCCTAAACCTTGCATTTGGTGAAATTTGTTACATAAATGGCTGTACCTTCTAATTGCATTGACTTAGAAGTTTGTTTTTTTCACAGCTTCAAAGCGTAGCGAATTTGAGTATTTGGTATCAAATTACAACTTGATACCACCACGCATTCCTTAGAAAAAGTTCGTGACAGACTGACAACGAAGTGATCCTATAAGGGTTCCGTACCCTAAAAAACCAGAGAAGCGCTAGTCGGACTCACGCACTGAAGGTTCAGCACTAAACTCCTGTTTAGTGCAGAATACCCCAAGGATTGAGGGATGAATTTTACATTGCTATAGACACTGATGAAGGGACTAGTCAACAAACTTGACTGGCCACATGAAACTTCAGTCCGTCGGCAGAACCGAGTTTGATTTTTTTACAGTGTCAAGGGGTTGCAGACCTGTGTCAACTTTGGTTCGTCAAATTAATTAGCTGAATATCTGATAATGTTAGTTTGACTGGATACCTCCAATATTTTTAGAAGGACTCAATTTCTTATAATAATTATTTTGTGAAAAAAAAAGTATAAACAAGAAATATTGTATGATCAAAATATTTATGGGGTAAATATTATGAAACGTGATAGGAATAAATTATTGATCGAACAAACAAATTTCCATTCTCTTCCGTTACTTAATTTATTTTGTAACATGCAACACTTCACGAGATACACGATAACGGTTGTGAGAGTGAGGATGTGTAGCATAAAATAGCAAGCAGTATAGCACATAATGTTGGTTATATTCAGCTAAACCGTATTGACGATGCCTCGTACAGAGGCGAAACTCGTTTCAAAGTTTCACTTCTTGCTAGTTGAAGATTGCATATTAAGGTTTTGGTACCTGCCAAATTTGCTAAGCAGAATAAGAGAAATGTTCACTTATTTTGAGGGATTTTGTTTACCTTTCTTCCGCATTCAGTGATGATTATCTTATACTTGGCATTATAAGGTGGACAGGAGAAGCCCAGGGTATACGCGATCAAAAAGTTTATTTCTAGTGTGAAAGCCAGAAGGAAAAATCGGTTTATTTTACATTCAACAGGCACAAAAGTAAAATAGGACTAAATATTGTCTGCGTTGCATCAAATAAGCAGTCAGTGCAGCATAATGCTGGGCACAAGTACTTGGCGTTGGTTTTCAACTGGCTCCTATGTAGAGAACATTCGATATAGTAATAATCACATTTAACATCGATATTAAATTTTTAATAATAGAAAAGAAAAAAGAAAAACAAACAAAAATGAAAACCAAAAATAAAAACAAAAATAGCCAGTAATATAAGCCTACTAATCAAGAAATAACGGACGTATTAATAATATTGGGCTTTGTTTATAAAATTGGAACTTTGGCCTCAGAAACGGCTGAGCTTTTTAGGGCTCCGTTGCCAAATGGCAAAAAACGGAAATCTTATAGATTCGTCATGTCTGTCTGTCTGTCCATCCGTATGTCACAGCCACTTTTTTCAGCATTTCATTAAAGTACAAAACAGTCGTTTTACTAATAATAACTTGTTTGAATGGAATTATATACATTGAGCGATAGTTACAATCAAAAACTGAGGTTAACCTTAAATAACTTGAAAAAAATTAATACCATAATCACACCCATGTGTTAGAAAAAGAGATATAATTACTTACTTTTTTAAGAAATTCACTGGAATTAGAATTAAAATAAACCCTTTGATTTTGCTGATCACTATCAGTCGAATAAATCAACTTTTTTTTTTAAAGATCGTGACGGTAATTTTTTTTCCAACGCCGATATAAAAGTTTAACTTAAAAAAAACATTATTATGTTACTTGCTGCTACGGAACCCTTAATGGGCGATTCCGACTCGCACTTGGCCGTTTTTTTATGTAGTTTTAATAAAAGCAGATATTTTGATTGTTAGAACTCTAGTTTGCAACTTGACCGACTGGTTTATAATATTGGCCTTGCATGGGGCCCTGTTTCATGCAACCCTGTTTAGAAAAGCTTAATGAAACTTATGTTTAATATATAGTCATTACATCTAGAATAATAATATTTTTTTAAATAATTTGTATTCATTTATCCAATAAATAAACTAATAAGCATTTTTTGGGTATTCGTTTCGCCGTTTCGCGATTTTTTTCTTTAGAGAATTCGAAAAAAGAACGCACACGTAATTTATTAAATTTTTAGGTGTGTAAAAGTAATCTATGTGTTAATCTAGAATACTAAATGTTTCTTTCGTTCTCAATCTTATTTAAAGCATGAAGACATTCTAGCATGAAGTTACAAATATACAAAATCACACAGTTACAAACTTTCGCTACAATAATATTATTGATATTAGTGGATGTTATGTATTATTTGTTGCTGACTGTACATACATTTAACGATTACGTAACAAAATTAATTAATTTATTGAATTTTTTTGTTAAATTTGTATTCTACGTGTAGTTGACATTTGATTTTAGAATGGAATTTTGAATATAGAGATTTTCGTTTAAATTTCCCTCCACCCTACAATATACAGAAGCCAATTAATATTACTCGTAAAAGAAGTATCTATAGAGAGAGAGAGAGATGAGGTCGTAATAGAGTCTAGGACTGTGACAATACAAGTTGTTGTAAAATTAAATACCGGGTACCGCTTACCATCAGATTGGCCAGATTAAATGTCGTTACGTTATAGGTTTTTAAGGGTTCCGTAGCCAAATGGCTAAAAACGGAACCCTTTTAGATTCGTCATGTCTGTCTGTCTGTCCGTCCGTATGCCACAGCCACTTTTTTCCGAAACTATAAGAACTATGCTGTTGAAACTTGGTAAGTAGATGTATTCTGTGAACCCCATTAAGATTTTCACACAAAAATAGAAAAAAAAACATATA
The DNA here is from genome assembly GCA_946251805.1 of Cybosia mesomella. NCBI lineage: Eukaryota > Metazoa > Arthropoda > Insecta > Lepidoptera > Erebidae > Cybosia > Cybosia mesomella. The sequence goes on from OX276392.1 coordinate 11,051,717, forward strand.
CAGTTTTTGGGGTCCCCATACTTAGAACTGAAACTCAATTTTTTTTTTTCATCAAACCCATACGTGTAGGGTATCTATGGATAGGTCTTCAAAAATGATATTGAGGTTTTTAAGGTCTATTAGGTAGGTCCGTAAATCGTAAACCGCAATTTACCTTTCATTCAATCAACTCACATTCATGGGTGAGTCCGACTCGCACTTCGCTGGTTTTTTTATATTCCCATGGTAAACAACCACTCGAGCAATCCAAACGAGTATTATAGTGTATATAGTATTAAAACCTAAAAATATATTGTTCAATAAACTAGACATAGCGAAGGCGAATCTTATTTTATACCCAAGAAACTTAACTTGTCATTGAAATATCGTTCGTAATATTTAACCCGTAATTCAACATTTGGAATGAGCCTAGTAATCTTTGTTTATGCCCCGTTAGACATTCGCAACCCTGGTCAACTCCTTTTTAGGGTTCCGTACCCAAAGGGTAAACGAGACCCAGTTGGCTGTTACAGAGACTCCGCTATCCGTCCGTACGTCTGTCACTACGCTGTATCCCATGAACCGTGATAGCCAGACAGTTGAAATTTTTAAAACAGTTGAATTTCTATTGTCGCTATAACAATGAATACTAAAAACAGCATTAAATAAATATTTAGGAGGGCTCCCATACAACGAACATGATTTTTATTGCCGTTTTTTACTCGACATTAACAACGGTAACAGGTAGACGATTGAAATATTCACAGAATATTTACTTGTATATTTACTTTAAAAATAAATAATCAAATGAAATAAAATAAATTAATAGATATTGTATAGATAATGGTATGGAACACTTCTTTCTTTCTTCTTCTTCTATCCAGTTCGATTTGAAAAATATAACGGAATACCTTTTGTATTCCGTTAGTAAGCGAATTGTTCACTTTCTTTGAGGGGTTTGGTTCACTTTTCTATCATCATAGGATGGACAAACCCAGGGTACGCGATCAAAGAGTTACCTGGGCACACTACAAATAAACATTTAAACCTGCACAGCTGATTACATGGAAAATTGAACTGAAGACAAAAGGGTGAGTTAGCTCATTCACCATTTCGGAATTATTCGGAATTGTTTGATATTTTGTAGGCCTCACCAAGATCACCGTGGCCGAAACCGCCCTCACCTCCCAGCCGGGTACAACTGCTGGCCGGTACACCTGCTAATTGACGGACAGGGATCTGGCGTAGACTATCATCTCAAGGTTGTGACAGTCACTAACGTAAAAGCAAAAACAATAGCGCTTTGGTTTTTTTTAAACTTAGTGTAAGAAACCTAAAATAATTCAGTGACTACATCCTACCAATATAATAAACACGAAAGTTTGTAAGTATGGATGGATGGATGGATGAATGTTTGTTACTCTTTCACGCAAAAACGGCTGAACGGATCTGACTGAAATTTGGGATAGATTATAGTCCGGAATAACACATAGGCTACTTTTTATGGTGGTGGAGAAGCGGGCAACAGCTAGTAAAATATATAGCTATAACTACCTATATAAAATAAAGTCGCAGAACCCAGATGGCTTTTGGTATATATCACTAAACACGCGGTGTGTGTACCTGTTATTTAAGTCATCAAGGCAAACGGTTAAAACTTACAAAAATACGAGCAAAACTCCAAAATGGTTGACTATAATCAATATTGGTTAGCCCATCAGTAAAATCCCAAATGGAGCTTCCATTGACAATGTACGCCGCCGGGGGTCACAGTTATAATTGAATACTGTTCGTGAAAGCCCAACACTCTGTCCTTTATATTGGTATTGGTGTTTAACGGAAAACTTGAAAGGGAAAGTATGGTAGGTACAGATACTCTGTATTTTTCTAACAATATCTATATATTATTAGAAAAATAAACAGTTGAATGAATATTAAAATTATTATTATATTAGAAACGTAACATATTTTACTATATTAAATTTCTGTATAAGTATGTTCGTAAGCCTGTCCTCCGAAAAGGCACCATAGCTATTGGCGGCGGTGTCGTTATAATTGATACGATCCAGATTTGTTTTTACCCAGGTCAATATTTTTGTCAAGAAATGACGTAAAACTCAACCTAATACTCATCACAAAAGAGTTAAATCCTTCAACAGATATTGCCATTGTTGATAGCTGTGAAAATAAGACTTAAGAATCCTAAGTACTCACTTCATTACCTAATTTTTAGTTCTGTATCATCCAAAATCCACATTTGTATGGGAATCGAATTTCTCCTTTAGCTTAGAAAAATAAACTAACCTATATTCAAATATTATCGAAACGAATCAGTAGCAATACCTGCTATTTTAAAAACCAGTCGATTATCACCGATATGCGAATACTGTTGGCCTATAAATGCATATTAAATTTCTCAAAGTTTATGCAAACAGAAACTTAAATACACACAAGGTGACTTAACGAAGATCTAAGGGAATAAGGGATTATATAAGGGACCGTAGTCCTTACCTCGCAGTTATAAATGATGTACCTAAGTAACTACATTTACAATAGATATTACAAAAATTACACTAGATAGCTTCTTTGAATCCAGTGAGGAACGCTGAAGTATTTTATTGATAAAAAGTATCAGATATAACGGTGTAGTATAGGCGTCTGTGACCACTTCTTAAAATGTTCCATTCTGGAAATGTGTAATTCTGTATATGACCACTTCTAGTAAAGCTCTCTTCTGTTTTTGACCATTTCGTGTTATGGTTACAAGTACAGCGTGGAGAAAGAGATCTATACATATATCCATTCTAATATTATAAAGAGGAAAGAATTGTTTGTTTGCATTAAATAGGCTCCGAAACTACTGTACCGATTTAAAAAAATATTTCACCATTAGAATGTTACATTATCCCAGAGTAATAGAGGCTACTTTTTATCCTGATATTCCCACGGGACGCTAGTATTGGCATTATTTAAACAATGAACTTATAGGAAAGTTACCCCAGGCTCCAAGTACCAGAATTTGTTCGGATGGCGAAGAGAGGAACAATAAAAATAAAAGGCTTTTGTAAATAAATAGAATTAGAAGCTTGTGTACATAGGAATGTACACAAGCTTATGACGTCAGAATGTTGAATACAACTGTTGATACAGTCCCCTGAACGTAAAGGTTCGTACAAGGTTATTTTTACTCCACAAAGGTACAAACTCAGAAGCGTTATTAAATCTACAACATAATTACAAATGTTTTTGCTACTAAGTAATTCCTATTTTGTAGAATATCAGTAAACAATATTTCAACGAAAACCCACAGCGTGTAGTCTAGACAAATTTGTGCGTCTACCACGGGCCGGTATAACATAAAATGAAGATTCATAACAAATAGTTAATCCCATCCTACAATCCTACTAATATTAGGCGAGTGTCCCTGAGCAAGGCTGTTTTTAGATTAGGATTTGTCGAAACTGAGAAGTTCCTATATTCTGAAAATCACATATGTTATTCTAGACTATACAAACTAGTATTTTCCGTTATCCGATACACGATGACTTTTACCACAGATTACTAAATAGTTACTCTTTTACTTTCCTGGATAAAATCTGCTCCCAAAGATTGATCTAACCAAAAACGAATTTCGGTTTTATTTGAGTAGTGTTCAAGTTATTGATAGGAGAATGAAAAACGGATATCAAAATATACATCATTTCTGTATGAAAATTCAATGAAAATTCAAAATACCTTTTTTTTTTTTTTTTTTTTTTTCGTGCGGAAATCCCTTCGGATACCCCCCCGCGTGCCAGCGGGGGCGGCTATGTCGGGCTTGAACCGACTAAAACCGCACGCCGTCTCGGGTCTACAGACGCCGGGGTGTAAGGTTGCCCATAGAGCATATCCCTCGCACCCCGACTGACCCTGGGCCATCTCCGGTTTCGAGATGGCCCCCTCGGGTTTGGGAACCACGGTGTCCCCGTCTTCCCCCGGTTTGGGGGAGGGGCGCTAGTCGCCCCACCGTCCCGGCCTGCTTCTGCTGGGGTGACAGGTGGCCTCACCCGCCACCCCCAGGCCTGCGCTCATGGAGGACGGAGGTCGTTAAGCGACCTCCGGCGCCTGAGTTGCCTGCGACGCGCGGCGAGCAAGTTGCGGGCTCGGCGGACCGGGAGAGTTCTAAGTCTCTCCCGGGCGCGCTCCGCCACCTCCTTCGCGAGCATTACATGCTCGCAGAAGGAGGCGGCGGCGGCCCACGCGCTCGCGCTCCGCACCATTGCCGCAATCATGCTGCCGAGCGAGAGGACTCCCACCCCGATGGCTGCCACGAGGTCACGCCTCGGCGCCTCCCACGCCGGGCAGTCCGCCAGCGTGTGCAGCCCTGAGTCCTCGCTCGCGTCGCAGTGATGACACTCAGGCGTTGGCTCCTTCCTGATCCGATGCAGGTGGTCCCCGAAGCATCCCTTCCCTGAGATCACCTGCGTCAGTCGGTAGGAGAGGCTTCCGTGTTGCCTCTCCAGCCAATCCTCCATGATGGGCCTTACCGCCGCTATTGCGGCGTGCCCTGCGCTTGGTTGCCCAAGTCGTTCCTTCCACTCCACCACGATGGCCTGGCGGAGCTGGGACTGCACGGCCTCGATTTCTCGAGGCTCGGGGTTCCATCCCTGCTCCCGCGCCTCCTTTCGCCACTGGTACAGTTGCGAAAGGGCTCTCGCTTCCAGGTCCCATGGCGGAGTTCCGGCAAGGAGACTCGCCGCCTCGAAGGAGATCGTGCGGTACCCTCGGATGACCCTGATGGCCAGAACCCGCTGCGGAGCGCGCAGCATCCGCACAGTTCTGGTCCTCAGGGCCTCCGCCCATATTGGGCACCCATACAGGGCCATGGACCGCACGATCCCCGCGTAGAGTCTCCTGCAGGAGTCATCGGGCCCCCTCATGTTGGGCAACAGCCGAGCCAGAGCAAGAGCTGTGCCCTTCAATTTGGGGGCCAGACTTCGGATGTGCTCTCCGAAGTCCCATCGGCCGTCGAGCACGAGCCCCAAATATTTCATTTGGGGCTTGATGCCGATGCGATTTCCTCCCACGATGAGACTGGATCCCTCGGGTGGCTTGCTCCGAGGCCCATGGAAGAACAGGGCCTCGGTTTTATGCAGGGCCACCTCGAGACCCAGCCGCCGGATCCGCCTAACGACTTGGGCAACCGCGGTCGTGGCCTTTCGGGTCGCTTCGCGGTACGTCGCCCCGCACGCCGTCACGAGCGTGTCGTCCGCGTAGCACGTGACGGTGGCACCGCCTACGAGCTCACCGCGAAGCACCCAGTCGTATCCGATGTTCCACAGGAGCGGCCCCAGGACCGATCCCTGTGGAACACCGCACGACATTTCACGCCGACCGAGACCGGTCACGGTTGGGTAGATGACGGCTCTCTCCGTCAAATACGCCCCGACTATGCGGCGGAGGTAGAGAGGCACTTCGTGATACACGAGCGCCTCCCTAATGCAACTCCAGGGCAAGGTGTTGAACGCGTTGGCGATGTCCAGGGACACCGCCAACATCACCTCACCCCGGGCTACTGCATCCTCCGCCAGAGCCCTCACGCGCATGATGGCATCTACGGTGGAGCGCCTCTGGCGGAAGCCATATTGGCCATCCGCCAGGTCCGGCCCCACTCTTGAGAGGTGCTCGACGAGGCGCTTCGCAATTACTCTTTCAAAGAGCTTGCACACCTCGTCGAGCAACACTATGGGCCGGTAGGCGGACGGCGAGTCCGCCGGGCGCCCCTCCTTTCGGATGAGGACCAGTTTCCCCGTCTTCCACAATTTCGGAAACTGGCCCCGCTCCAAGCATGCGCTGAGAAGCCCTCTCAGTCGGGGCTCGAGAGCGTCGTCGACTAGAGCTAGGACCCACGCTCGGCCTGGAATGCCGTCGGGTCCCGGGGCGGTGTGTTTGGCTCTTAGCCTTCTCACCGCCAGCTCTAGTTCTACCCAAGTGACCTCGGGCACGTCGTCGTCTTCCACGTCGGGCGCCATGCGCAACCGAGGCGGAGTCATCCGTGGTGGAACATGTTCCACCGCCCGCGCTGGGAACAGGGAGCCAACAACTCCTCCGAGCAGATCCGGCTGGAGACACCGGGTTAACGGCGGGGCCTTGGGGCGCAGCTTGCCCCTCACCATCCGGTAGGGCCGCCCCCAAGGGTCCCGCTCCAGCGTCTCCAGCAGCTCACGGAAGGCGTCCCGTTTGGAACGCCTTATCTCCGCTCGGAGGGCTCGTCTGGCCTCCCTGTATCCCTCGTACAACTCCGCCTCTCGGGCCTCCGCATCTGCGGGGCGGCGACGCCTCCTACGGAATCGGGCCCACCGGCGGTGCGTGATCACGCAGCCCCGTCTGAGCTGCGCGATCTCCGACGACCACCAGTAGACCTGACCCCTCGGATTATAGGGCGGAGCCCTAGGCATCGCCGCGTCACAGACACGGGTCATGGCCTCCCGGAACCACTCCGCCTCATCGTCTATGCAGACAGGCCTGTCCGGCGCAGGGGCCCAGGCCTGTACGATGGCGGCTTCCAGGAGGAGCTCCCGATCAAGTCGCTTAAGCGCCCAACGTGGCTCGGGTGGAGCCGGTGCAGCCGGCGCGTCGTTCGCAGGGGGGGACACGTCAAACCGAATGTATCGGTGATCCGAACTTGTGTCCTCCCCCAAAACGACGCGCCAGCCCTGAACACGCTGCGCCAACGAGGGGCTCGCGAACGATAGGTCCACGATGGAGCTACCCCTCGAGGTCACGAACGTGTCCACGGCTCCCCGATTTAGGAGGACTAGGCCGAGTCGTGCGGCCCAGTCCACCAGTGCCCTGCCTCTATGCCCCGTCGCGCCCCTTTCGTGTCGGGAACCCCAGGCATACGACCAGGCGTTGAAGTCCCCGAGCACAAGGACCGGACGGGGCTGGCAGGCATTGACGACGACGGCCAGCTGACGGAGCCATTGCTCATATGCAGCTTGGTCTCGGTTCGGCGTGATATAAGCGGCCACGACCGCTATGTCCCCAACCGCCGCCGCCACGCAGCCGGGTCCCCTTGCAACGACGGCAAGAGGAGGGCTGCCGGCGGCAGGGTTGTGCACCAGTGCCGCCGACCCATCCAGCGCGGTTTCCCAGGTAGGCCCGAGGAACCGGTGGGTGTATGGGTCGGCGACAGCGGCGACATTTATGGCCCACTGTGCCATGCTCTGGCGCAGAAGATCCTGAGCATGGGCACCGTGGCCAACGTTCACCTGCAGGATGCGGAGTTGAGGATCCATTATGGAACCCCCATCTCCGCATCCCGCTGTGAACTGGAGGCGGAAGGCCGGCCTCCCGGCTTCGGCTCCCCTCCGGCGCAGGCCTTGCTGCCAACCCTGTGGTCGGCCGGCTTGCCTCCCGCTGCACACCTAAAGCAGTGCAGCGGGGCATCGCAAGTGCCGGCTTTGTGACCGGGTTGGCCACAGCGGAAGCAACGGTCACCCGCCGTCACTTCCGCCGTGCAGTGCACCCCCACATGGCCCACCGACAGGCACCTGAAGCACCTGGCCGGTCGGGCCTGCAGGAGCCGTGCCTGCGCCCTCAGGAAGCCTCCCACCAGGAGGCTCCGCCCGTCTGCGACCTTTTGGGCCGCCGCGATAGGGCAGCCGACAACTGCTGCCCCCTGTCCACCGCGGCCGAAGCGTATAGCTCCGGCCTTTACTGTGTCCGGGGAGCAGTCCCCGGCCTCCGCCACGGCGAGCCTGAGCTCTTCTGCCGTGACGGAGTCGTCCAGGCCCGTAATGCGCACTTCTGCGCATTTAATGGGCCTGGACACCCGGACGTCGGCTGCGTCCAGCGACTCCCTCAGCCGAGCCGCTAGGGCGTCGGCCTTGGGGCCACTGGCGGCGCCAGGGACCTCAAGAAGCCGGGCTCCCGTCCGTGTGCTCTTGCACCGGACACCCGGGATCTCGAGGGCCTTGAGGTCTACGTTGGCCTTAACTTTGGCCAACACCTCGGCATACCCCATGCCCCTACCCGCTGCCTCCGCCGTCAGGGTGACGACGACGGCCGTGGTACGAGGGGCACGGAGCTTCCCCGGCGCTGTCTTCGCGGCGGCCGCGGCCTTCCTGGCCTTCTTGGCGGCCTTCTTGGCGGCCTTCCGCCTCTTCTTGTTGGCTCCAGCCACCTCCCAGCCCCCTTCCAATGGGGTGGAGGTGGCCGGAACCACGGCTGGGGCTGGGGCTGGGGCCAGGGCTGGGGACGTCTTCCCCTTGCCCTTCCCCTTGCCTTTGCCCTTCCCCTTACCCTGAGCGGGAGGGGGCTGAGGAGGAGTCGGCTCCGGTAATGTCACAACCGCACCCGCAGCCGGGCGGGTGGGGCCCCTCTTGGCTACAGCCGCGTAGACGGCCGCTGGTGGCGCCAGAGGCGGACGGCGGATGGAGTCCATTAGGGCCTCCATCCGACACATCATCCTCTCCTCCAGCGCCTCCATGTAGGGGAGCCAGGACTCCGCCGGCGGTGCCCTTGGCTGCGCCGGCCGCACCGACTGTGCCGGCTGCTGGGCCGGTTGCACCGGCCGCTCCGGCCGCGCCGACAGCACAGGCTGCGCTGACCGACTCGCGGACGAGCGAGTCGCGCGCGCCGGCTCCGCCGGTTGCACCCGCTGCGCCGTTTGAACCGAGCTCGCCATCCCCCTCTTGAGCTCCTCGACGGCTGCAGCTAGTCGAGCCGTCTCCCGACGGGACTCGGCCAGCTGCGCCGCCAGGCCCTCATTCTCGGAGGCGATGTCGAGCACAATGCTCAACATCGCCTCTTGCTCAGGGCTTGGGGACCCCCGGAACGACGCGGTCACCCTCTGGAGTTTCTCCAAGAGAGACCGCGTCCCACCGCTCGGCTCCGGCACCGCCGAGGTGGAAGGCCTCGACGGTGACTTTCCCGCAGCCCTTCCAAGAGCCGAGGGGGCTCGGGTGGATTGCCCACCCCTCACGCCACCACGCGCCCCTCGGCGGCCAGCAGCCACCTTGGACGCCGGCTTCGCCGCCTCGTCGCTGCTGGAGGAGGAGGTCGTCCCGGTGAGGGTAAAGTCCTCGTCCGAAACGTCCCCCCCCGCCCCAGCCTTAGCGCGTCTCCTGCGCTTACGGGTCCGCGGAACGCCCAGACCCGCCGGGCTGCTCGCCCTGCTTCGCTCGTTGGCGGTGTCGAATTTCTCCGACACCGCCGAGGTGTTTGGCGCTACCTCCACGCTTGATAGCTGCGCGATCTCCGCGCAGACTACGTCCTTTTCGTCGTCCTTTTTCTTGCCATTGTCGTTTTGAGTTGATCGGTCCTTGTCATTTTTTTGAATAGTTATGTAGTCCATAGCATATCCCACGAGTATGGGGGAAAGGTGGTCCATCCAGGCGGTGCCCCCTGCACCTGGATAAGCCTATATACTATGGAGGTCGGCTGGTATCCATAGGTTTTTACGACTTGGCTGTCGGGTGTTATAGACTTTTCCTTGTCGTGGGCCGGCCAATAAAGGCAAGCCCTCCGGTCAGCAAGATCACAGCGTACCCTTCTGGAGCCACCAGTTAGGTCGTTGCTGATCACCTACCGATTACGGAACGCGAGAGGATGGCTAGTCCTCTCTCACCGGCGGCGGCACAAGTGCCCGTCGGCCCCTGCGTTAGCAGTGGGCCGACCCGTCCCCTGATCCCCTCGGATCAACACGTCGCTCGCAGTGTCTCCTCTGATAACAGCAGAGGGGTACCTGGAGCGACCACCACCGCGGGCCTTGCAGGCCCGCCATACCCCGACCCCCTCGTGCAATGGGGTCAGCTGGCCCTGAGAAGGGCCGGTCGGTCGGACTCTTGGCCGTTGACGTTGACGCCAGCTACTCCAGAGGAGCAATCAATGATGCGTCATCGCCCACGTTGCCCAGGGTGCACCAAACGCGGAGGTGTTCCAACCAGTCGCACCCCAAAATTCAAAATACCTACGTTTGATACCTATATGAAGCGTTCAGAGAGTCAATCAGTCCCGAGCGAGACGTGTTCGAGGCAGGACTTGTGTCACTTCGTGCTAGGCGCACAGTCGAGTCATACGTTTTGTAAATGTAGTTAAGTAGCATGCCACATTTTACAATTCCGTTTATAAAAAGTTGAGATTCGATTTGTATTTGCAATTATGGTGCTAAAGTACATTATTATTTCCATATTGTGTTAATACATATTTGATGAACGTATATATAATTCTACAGTGTTTAAACGAGTTTCTAAGGGTATGTTTTATGTTCAGATTTGAAACCGGTAGGTGGTGCCGCAGTCGTGTTGTATGATGGCAAATAGTATTCGTTTAATTGTTGTAGCGTTTAGTATCTAAGCACACGGTAGTGCGCAGACCAAGTTCCAGCAACAGGCCGCGCCCTATTTACACGAACCGTTTCGACCCACTTTTGACCTGTAGCTCAGTGCCTATTGCAACTACAGAAATAAAATTGTAGCTACGTAATCATATACTAGTACTAAAGCAGTATGCCAAATTTCATAGATATAGCTTCAGTAGATCCTGAAATATGACCCTGTGAATATAGCTAGTTTTGGCACTGACTGACTCACTGACCGGTAATCAAAACCTACATACGTTATTCTAGGGGGGGAGGGGTATGAAATATGGCACAAAAAGAAAAAAATAGGTATGATTTCTTGAAAAAAGTATTGAAATCCCACCAAAAACATACCTTTTAAAAAGGGGGCCAAGTTCCTATCGGTTAATTGTTCGCATAAAAAAGGGTTGAAATCCAATCAAATGATTTTTCACCAATGAATAGTTGATAACAACGGAAATTAACTACCTAAAAACATTTATTTAATAAATATATTTATTTATCTTCTATGTATTTCTTTTATTCATCCAATTGCAATGAAACTTTGGTAAGTACCTTTTTTTCTAGGTGAAGGAAAAAATTAAAAAACGAATCATTACACAGCATGCTGGGGGTTTTTGATTCACTTAAGATTTGAGTCGCTGACACGCTGTACATAGCGTCTCTTGTCATTCGATAGTAAATATAATAAGTATAACGTGTTTGAGTGTAACGTGTTACAATACTACTAACTGTGGCGTGGCGGAAGTTCATTCTACTACTACGTAGGGTGCGCGATTTCGATTCCCGCTCAGTTCAAATATTTGTATGCATGAATATGTCTATTTATATTGGTCTGAGTGTTTCTATGTATTGGCTTAAGTAACATAACATAACATAACATAACTTCACGCCTGTATCCCCGAAAGGTTAGGCAGAGGTGTATTACACACCCACGATTCGCCAGTTATGTTAAGGTCCCAATGTAATAGGGGGCGAGCCTATTGCCATCTACCGGGCACATCATTAAGCGAGCGATAATTAACATTTATTAATGCACACATAACTACGAAAAGTCAGAGGTGTGTGCCCGGGGCGACTGGGGATCGAACTCGAGAGCTCGTCTCAACAGTCCGTTACGTACGCCACTGGGCTACCGCCGCTACGTCTTGGTTGGTCTGAGTGTTTCTGTGTATTGGCTTAAGTACATGTATATATTACCTGAAAAAGTATGTAAATATCAGAAATCTGGAGCATATTGCAAGCTATACTTAAATAGGGCCTAGAATGTGTTATGTAAAATGTCAAATAAATAAACTACATAACTACATCTATAAAATTATGAGTACCTATATTTATTTGGAAACCCTACATTGAGAATCTACCTCTTTTTGGAAATCGATTAAAAAATAATAGTGGTTATTATTTGGTACTAGTATGCAGTTTAATTAAATATACCTACATAACAATGCACGTGCGTGTGCGGACTCCTATTTAGGTGTGTTGTTGAAACACCGCGCGTGGAAAACCGCGGTAGCCTAGTGGTATGGGTAATGGACTGCTGAGACGAGGTCTCGGGTTCGATCCCAGGTTTTACCATGGCACACACCAATGACTTTTCGATGCTTTTCGAAGTTATGTGTGTATTTATCGCAGGTTCATAAGTGCCCGGTTAATGGCAATAGGCTCGCCACCTATTACATTGGGACCTAAACATAAACTGGCGAAATGTGGGTGTTAGCACCTCTGCCTACCCCTTCGGGGACATAGGCGTGAGTTTATGTTATGTTGAAACATAAAATGTTTCTTCATAATTTAGTCGGTTCAAGCCCGACATAACCGCCCCCGCTGGCCGGCAGGGGGTATCCGAAGGGATTTCCGCACGAAAAAAAAAAAAGAAAAAAAAAGGTACATTCTATTTTAAAACAATGAATGAACGCAGCTATATTTGAACGTAGACGGATATCAAAATAATAAAAGTAAATAACGGTATTACTAGGAGATGCAATCTCTATGTAATAAATGTTAGTTTAATTATTTTTATTGATACCACAATAACACAAAAGCTTAAGTAAACGTTCTTATTTTTCTACACTTTGGCGCGCGAAACTGACTGCGAACGACCAGCGCTTCGCTGCGGTGTAAAGTGACAACTTTTTCAATAAGTTTGTATGGTTGTGAATCAATCACGCTCTAACAGCTCAACAGATCTGGTTGAAATTTGGTTAGATTATAGCCTGGTTTAACACATAGGCTTTTCATCCCTGGAATAGGTTTCCATGGGTAGAATCAACGGGAACAGAATTCCACACGGGCGAAGCCGCGGGCGACAGCTACTGTAAAATAAGGTTGTTTGTTTAAATGGTGAAAAAATCTATAATTGTTAAAAAAATCTATAAACTTTTGCGATTTAAATTTGATATCTAAACTAATTTAAATTCAAACTGGACTTACTCACAATGATATTTATTATAACAGCACGTTTTGTGTACTGAATGTCACTGTTACTTCTGAATGATACTAGAAGCTGTTAAAATCTAGAAATTTTAATCGGATAGCGCTTGTCAACATGTTAACCTAAACCATCGACGTAAGACGATTTATTAACAGAGATAAGTAGTAATTCGCCGGTCGAGTCTCCCCATTTTTTCTGAAAATAAATATGAGGTACGCGCTTTGTTTTTGTAATGCCGGAAAATAGTAAGTTAGTCACCATTTTCCGGCATTACAAAAACGAAGCGCGTACCTCACAGGTAACGCACCCCGAGGGCATTCGGAAAAGCTACCGCGAATTTCCCATTATGACACTGTCTGTGTCTGGGTAGACGGGACACCAAATTTACCTCCTACGACCCGGGACTCTCCATTGGGGGTAAACCAGTTTCCATAGTCGCTGAATCGGTGCCATTTAAATTTCTTGGGAGAAAGATAGACTATAAAGGACGCACACCATCCTTAGATGAAGTTGTCGATACGTTTATTTATAAACGTATCGACAACCTAAATAAGATAGATCAGCTACCACTAAACAATATCAAAAAAGCTTGGATATATGACAACTACTTAACATCACGTCTGACTTGGCCTTTTCTGGTGTATGAATTCGGTAAAACCTTACTGGCGAAAATAGATGCAACTGTCATAAAATCGCTAAAATCGTGGCTTGGACTAGCGCACTCTGCTGATTCCTCTGCTCTATTTAGGGATGAAAATAATTTTGGGATGAAACTTAAGAAACCATCGGAGCTCTATAAACACCTTAGAGTTACCAAAGCCCACATCTTAGGTAAATCCCAAGATGTCACAATCAGGGCACTCCCGAAAGATAATAACGCGTCCGAGCTTGAATCTAGACTCCTATTCCATAAACGATTTATGATAGGGGCCCAGTCGAACAGAGTGGGATTGGGAGTACGAGAGCCAACAAGGGACCAGGATATACTTAAGTCCTTTCTAAAACAAGACGAAAATGATAAATATCGAGTGCACGCGATGAATTTGGAAATCCAAAATGAATGGTTGACAATGGGAGAGTTCTGCATACCGATGGCCTTAAAGTGGCGCACCTTGATCTATGACTGGTCGCCGGCCCTGTTAAAATTCTATCTTAACGCCTTTCAGATGACCCTCCCAGACCAGAGTAATCTGGTAAGGTGGGGGAAGGCCACAGAAAAACAATGTTATACTTGTGGTGAGGCAATAGGGACGGCTAGACACATATTAGTAGGATGTAGGGTGCTTCTCGATAGAGGCCATTACTCACGCCGCCGCGATAAGGTAATCATCATACGTGAAGCAATGAATTTTACAAACATCCACAAATAAATTTGAATTGAATTGAATTGAATGAGTCTGGCAGTAGCTAGAGCCCAAAAAGGATTGACTACTAACAGACGTCATATCAACTTTGTGTCTGAAGGTTCATCCATAACATCCAGGAACAAACCTTATTCAATCTTAGATACTGCCCCAGATTGGACTCTCAAAAGCACTATAAAATTCCGGAGGATGTTGGGGTTTCGTCATCTAGACCTGACATATTCCTATATTCTAAGAGGTTAAAACATGTGGTTCTTGTGGAACTTACTGTACCGTGGGAAACAAATATACCGAAGGACCACACAATAAAGAAAAATAAATACTATGATCTCACAAACGAATTAATCAAAAACGGTTACGTGGTTAATTTGTATGCAGTGGAAGTGGGAGCGAGAGGTATACCAGCAAAATCTCTCTATAACCTACTTAAAGATCTAGGCCTATCGAGAGCTACAATTAGGTCATTACTAGGACGAATATCTAAAGCGGCACTAGTAGGTTCGTATCAAATTTGGTTAGGCAGGGAGGGGAACTTGGGTAGTGAAGTTGAGTGTTGATGTACATCAACAAAAGGGGCCCCTTCTAAACCTACACTTGGGTCGCAAGTCCCAGGCACTGTCCCGAGTTCCCAACTCAGCAACGCGATGGACCCGGCACCCGCACGGAGAATCCATGGATTGCTAAGAATATCGGTCTCTTTAGAAGCGGTAAAAATACTTCAAACTTGTTTAAATTCTGATATTTTTAAAGTAAACATAAAACTCACTCATAGCTTTAAATTACATTTCATGTGACGCTTCCCGCTCCATACACAAATCGGAGCACCGAGGCTCTTAACAAGTATCTGTAAGCTATACGAATATATTTCCTGTGTTGAAAATCGAATTCGTAAACTCAATGACTCAGAAATCAGAGCAAAATGTAAATCTATTTTATGTATCTAATACCTTTAAACGAGCAATTCTTGTATTTATGAAATCTGAATCTCAAAAACGGCTCCAATAATTTTCATGATATTTAGATACAAAGGGTTTCGGGGGCGATAAATCGATAGCTAGGTTTCATTTTCAGAAAACGTCGAAAAAAAGGGAACTAAGCTCGGTCACCCAGATATTAGGTCGTTACATTTGCCGTTTTTCTTGAAGAAATTGGAGGAAACTCAATTTTCAGTACTAACATTTTTGCATTTTTTTTAGGAATGACAAATCCAAATTTTATGTTTTTTTTGTGTATGAATGAGACAACAAGAAGCTAACAAACAGCAACTTTTATAACATTTTTGAAAAGTGACTGCTGTTAGGTAATTCGAAATTTATCATCAAAATGGATAGCATTTAGGAAGTACTGTTTTTGAAAATCGAATTAATTTATCAAGCGGCCAATAAAAACAAAAATTAATACAGAGTTGTAAAATCTTGAAATCAACTTTCAAACCAAATATAAATAATGGAAATAGCTATTAAATTACAGGAATAACGGGGATACAGGCGTGAAGTTATGTTATGTTATGTGAATAACGAACTCATGAATTTGTAAGAAAATTTCGGCAATTTCATAGGTAAAGACCTATTATTTTTATAGTAGGTTATAAAAATACAACAACTTTTTTAGTCTGTGGCATTTTTTTTACGTGTGGAAATCCCTTCGGATACCCCTCCGCTAGCCAGCGGGGGTGGTTATGTCGTGTATCGACTAAAACCGCACGGTGTCCTCCCCAAGTGTCCGTTGCCGGGCACCCCGGGTACTTTTATTCCTCTATTTTGACAATAATAATCCTACTAATGTTATAAATATCATCACAATTACGCTCAAACGGCGGAACGGATCTGGCTGAAATTTGGTACTGGGATGGATTATAGTCTGGAATAACACTTTAGCTCCTTTTTATTCCTGGGATAGGTTCCCATGGGTTGCGAAAACGGGATCAGAATTCTACGTGGTTGCAGCCGCGCGCAACAGTAGCTAATAGTAGTGCCATCTAATCTCTTACCGCAGTTGTCATACAAGGTGACCTAGAATAGAGCTATTCTCGATGCGATAGTAAACAAACAGCTTATGAAAATGTCTGATTGATGGCATAAGATCGGCCCCTATCACTTAGGATCATAAAAAGAAGTGGATACACACCTTTGGATATCAAGGCTTTAGTAAATACTTAAATGTATAGACAGTATACCCATAGTCAGAACAATCTGGGGCAATAATAACCATGCACATGGGGCAATTAGTGTAATCTAATACGCAACAATCGTTACAGTGGCAGTTAGTGACGTAAATATTTTAACGTAAATTAAACCAATAGGGGATTTAGAGTTACAATATTCTGAACATCCCTGGTGATTTTTTAGAACTAGTGTTATTATAAAATACTCTAATGTCTGATCTCTCTTAGACTCTCATTCTGACAAACATATAAGTGAAGATCTCTGAGCTGCCATACCCATATAAAAATTTATCTAAAATATAATTGCAAATTCACTAGGTAACTCAAAGGTGATAACGGTTAAAAGCTAAGCTCATAACTTCTGAAATATAAAAATACTCGTTACCCGAGATATGAAGTGCGATATTGCGTACAAGAATATTATGTAGAAAACCTGAGGATTTCCCACGGTAGGTCGCGGATTTTAAAGATTTTACTTCATGATGCCAGGAGAATATTGTATTACTTAAGCTTATTATATTTTTCAAACGGAGACTTTTTATTCCGCCTTAAAGAAAATAGCATCAATATTTTCTTGGAAGGAAATATCCTAAGTGATAGTTTTCCGTTTCGAGCGATGCGATAAAGTGAAGACTTTATTTATGATGTTGGGATGTCGTGTGTAACAGTTTTTATGTCCCGATGACGGAGTTATGAAGGCAAAAAGAGGGTAATTTATTTGTGAAAGTATGTGTGTTGCTTCGTAGGGGTTTTTACGGATTTTAACAAATGCTCTACTTTTGTTGTAAGTGTTATTTTTTGTTTGTTGTAAGACTAAATGTCATCCTTTTTTGTCTTTAGTAACATGCTTGTCTTTATCATAATATTGAACTATTTTTTACAATACTCGTATTTATTGTCTTATATGGTTATGTACGGGCTGGCACCAAGATCTTCGGGGTCCAGAACAACCTCATCTGGAAGTCGGTACATCTACTGATTGACAAACGAGGGTCTGGTGCATGCTTTCCTCTCGTCGTCAAACGGCATAATAAACCATTCCTGAAGTGAAATTGGAATTTATCCATCTAGGCCGGTAGGCAGGCCGGTACCGGCAGGCCGGTAGGCGGTAGGCAGGTAGGTACTGATAGTTATCAGTAGCTACATCCTACAATCCTACACAAAATGATTAAAAAAAATATGAATTTACGGTCATTTTTTTTTCCGTGCGGAAATCACTTCGGATACCCCCCCGCCGTTTATGTCGGGCTTGAACCGACTAAAACCGCACGCCGTCTCGGGTCTACAGACGCCGGGGTGTAAGGTTGTCCATAGAGCATATCCCTCGCACCCCACCTGATCCTGGGCCATCTCCGGTTTCAAGATGGCCCCCTCGGGTTTGGAAATCACCTTGTCCCCGTCTTGCCCCGGTTTAGGGGAGGGGCGCTAGTCGCCCCACCGTCCCGGCCTGCTTCTGCAGGGGTGACAGGCGCCCTCACCTGCAACCCCCAGGCCTGCGCTCATGGAGGACGGAGGTCGTTAAGCGATCTCCGGCGCCTGACTCGCCTGCGACGCGCGGCGAGCATTTTGCGGGCTCGGCGGGCCGGGAGAGTTCTAAATCTCTGCCAGGCGCGCTCCGCACCATTGCCGCAATCATGCTGCCGAGCGAGAGGACTCCCACCCTGATGGCTGCCACGAGGTCACGCCTTGGCGCCTCCCACGCCGGGCAGTCCGCCAGCGTGTGCAGCGCCGAGTCCTCGCTCGCAGTGATGGCACTCAGGCGTTGGCTCCTTCCTGATCCGATGCAGGTGGTCCCCGAAGCTCCCCTTCCCGGAGATCACCTGCGTCAGTCGGTACGAGAGGCTTCCGTGTCGCCTCTCTAGCCAATCCTCCAAGATGGGCCTTACCGCCGCGAATTTACGGTACCTGTACGGTTTTTATTCCAATTATAAATTCTGTGGGGAAAAATAGCCGCAACGTACGTTACAGTTATTTTATTTATCCACAAACGATATACGATACGAGGTATTTCTATCACAAAAATAATAATGGATGTTTCATACGCGCCGATATGCCTCACAGAGCCTTATAAATGAATTATACTTTTATTAAAAGCTTTATGTCAAAAAGTCACTTCCCTCCATCGACATGCTTTTCAATTTAGCAAATGGATATTGCAGGCGATGATCTAGCAGTAGTTATTGAATGGAAGTAATTACCTGATAAAAGGAACAATTATAATAACTTATTGTTACATAATAACGACTTCTGTGGCGTGGCGGTAGAGGGTCCAATTGCTACGTTGGACGTCGCGGGTTCAATTTCCGCCCAGTGCAATTATTTGTATGCACAAAGACATATGCATACATATCTGAATATTTCTATGTATAATATATATGTATTTACAAAAGAAAATATGTCTATTTATCCTAATTAAATAAAGCAAACGGAAGTTAGGACATCCCCCAGCAAGATGGACGGCCGACATGAAAAAGGTAGCTGGGATAGACTGGATGCACAAGGCGGAGGATCATGTGCTATGAATTATATTGGTGCAGGCCTAGTTCCAGTAGTGGACTGCATTAGGTTAATTGATTGATCTCAATTCTTTATCTATATTATACAAGCTGATTAAGCTATGTATGCTTACTTTGACTCTAAATAGCGCTATGTAGTATGACATAGAATGTTATTATGATAAACCTTTTGGTTAAGTGTGCAATTCTATACGTGTAGCCAATATCTAGTGCTTATTTCGTCCCATATAATATTGCCGTTATCTTTTAGTCCCTAGATGGCCGGTCTCAGGACCCTTTGAACCTTGTACCGCTTACCTATACAAAATTATTTTCAAGTATCCACTCACATCAGGTCAACGATGCGGAAACCAAACCAATTTCATATAACCGATAGCGTTACTTATTAAATACTCAAAATCTTAATATTTATGTGTGGATGTTAGGTGTCATCTGATTACTAACCGACTTTTTTTGTAAAGAATGTTCGTACCGCATACCGCGCGGCGTACGTTTTAATATGTTCAGTATGTTAATAATAGTGACGAGTCAATTTATTTATGAAATACTGTACTTTACGGGACATTTTTGTATGTGCTAATCTGACAAAAGGAAAACGAAAGAAACAGGAACTTGATTCATACATAGAAACATCTGCCGTTGTAATATTTTTTGTATGAGTTGAACTAACAAACGGAACGAAAGAATATTTCCTTATTATATTATATATTTTGTTCTATAGAGTTTATAGGGTTATTCTTGTCGACAGGAGATGCTGATACCTAAAGAGCAATGCCGCGTTCAGCCGCTATCGACGGAAAGCAGAACAGCAAGCTCGCTTCCGCATGCTCGCCTCGCCAGGACGCCTTCCATATCTTCGCAAAGCAGTCTGGATAGCGGCACTTCTAGGGCCACAGTAAGTACAGTAAATACATTGATCATATTCATTAAAAATAAGGCTAATTTGCCTGCTTTGAACCAAGCACAAGTGCAACAGGACATGTACAAATCATTAAGTGCGAACAAGAACCAATTACAAATATTTCATATAACGCGGTAGACTTTTCATATTGCGATAGTATTGAGGTAGCATATTACCTCATTTGAATAGAAGATCATTTAGTAAATAGTAAATGTTGAAACATCTTTCTTCTTACAAACAAGATTTGCTTAAGCAACAAGTAAATTTGAATATCTACGGGTACGACTTTTATATTATTTATTGACGGGCTGTTTCGACGGTCACCAATATTTTGAATAGCTCCGAGGAATTATTGAGATCGTTAGCATGATTCCATACTTTCTAATTTACGGATTAGTTTCACTTTTTAATCACCCCATAGGCCACGCTGATCTTTAGGCCGAACCATGACACGCAAACAAAAATTTGAACGTTCGCAGTTTGTTTCAAACGTAGTAATCTGCACCTATTTTGTTTCCTTTTTTTGTATTTTCGTTGATTATGAACCGATTTTGAAAATAATTTATGCATTGGGTTCGGTGTAAGTCCAAGTCGGACCCGTATAATTTTTATTAGTATTGGACTTAAAACTCCGGAGCTGAAGCAGGAAACTCCTCAAAATCATACAAAAAATGTGAAATTATCGAGTGTTTTCCTCGGGAGTTGGAAGGTCAGACGGCAGTCATTCCCATAAAAGCCGATAAGCTAAATTAAAAGGATTAGAAGGAGTAAGCGATCCCCGAGGTGACAGCCTGGGATGCAACCGGGAATAAACTTAGGATGCTGAGTTACATTCTTTAAGAAGGGAGAAATAAACTATTTTAATTTAAAAAAAATCAACCGACTTCAATAACCAAAAAGGCACTGAAAGTGTAAAATAACAGAATTACAGATTTAATGCTAAAGATAAAAAAACACGTTGATATATATATTTTTTAAAGAATATTAGTAAGTAACCAAAATTACTAATATTCCCCTAACCCCTCCAGCTAAGCTAAATTGCTTGTGTTAGGAGTGATTTCACGTCGGTAGTGTAATGGCCAGGATTCGAACCCGGGACCTCTCGATCGTAGGGGCTACTCCTTAACCACTAAGCTACCGACGACGCTTCTAAATAGTTTATTAATATAGTAACCATTTGTCTGTATCAAATTATTCCCGAGTACGAAACCGCTAAAACTTTACTAATCAATTTCTATCCCAATAAATTTAGACTATAATTAATCAAATATGATGGCTTCCAACGTCATTATGCGATATAATGATGTTGGAAGCCGACGAGATAATCAGATCGAAAATTGTGTCTGCTAATCCGATCAGCTATGAGGTTGGGCCTCGCAAAGCCCTCGCTGTATTTATCAGTAGTTTAGTGTACCTATCACGTGAGATGGTGACGCTCAAATCATGTTTTAATCATTTGGCCCTTAAAATGGTGTGAAAACATTGAAATAAAACTATTTTTAACGGATTCTATCGCGGTTTATTTGGTCACAGGGAGACCGTGATCATGGCTGCTGAAAAGCAGCCGAAACGTCGGGTTCAATATAAAATATAAAATAACATCAAATAAACCGCGATAGAATCCGTTAATAATAGTTTTATTTCAATGTGTAACATTCGCGTAAACTTCCGACAATATCATGGTCCGCTCTACTACTCCTTCTTACTTCATGGGTTGGGTATCTTGGCTTTCACTGGAACGAACGTACCCCCCACCCTCCACCCCTACCCCGAGAGGAAAGCGTGCGCCAGAGCCTCGTCCGTCAATCAACTGGCATAGGTGTGAAGTTCCCTATACATCCCCGGCTTCTATCTACTCCATGTAAAAGGGTGTAACGCAAGTGACATAATATAATGTTGTATGACATCTCAATACTGCATCCACAACAGCTTTGACAGTTCCGTCCTTCCAGGGCCCTTCCGTTCGGCGAGTTGGCTACCACCATGCCGCATATTCACCGACGAAACCAAACCCCGCGCCTTGTCACACACTGCTGCGGCGTCTGTCACCTCTTTTTCACGCATTCCCTTTTTTCACACTATGGCAGCGCAAAGTAAAAGTATAATTTCTACAGCGGCATACCCCTCTTCCACCAAGTCAACACCATTTGAGGTAGAGTTCACGAACATTCGTGGACTCCATTCAAACCTTACAGCCGTCCACCATCACCTAGAGGCGATTCGGCCAGCTTTGCTTTTCCTGACGGAGACACAAATACGCCGCCCTGATGACACGTCTTACTTACTCTACCCCGGCTATGTGATAGAGGAAAACTTCCTGGGAAAAGCTGGGGTGTGTGCGTTTATCAGGGCGGATGTTTGTTGTCGTCGTTTGCGCTGCCTGGAGGACCCATCCTTTTCTATCCTCTCGCTATACGTGGACCATGGCCCGTCCAGCCAGGTCTACGTGTGCGTTTACCGCTCCCATAAAGGAGGAGACACGGAGACGACTCGACTCTTTGACCACCTGAGTCAGGCGGCAGACGTTGCGTAGGAGCGGACCGTCTTCTCTTCACTATTACAAATTTATCTTAATTTTTAGTTAAATTTAAATTAACGCGTCGCGGTGTGGGTGGAATAACCGCGACGCTCGTTTCAAGACTAAAATAAGGTTACTCTTCGTCCACACAATAGCTCATGTCGCCTTGCGGGCTACGTGGACAGATAACGTTATTCGCTTCAATAGGTCTCACTTCCTTCACTACATAAATAACTCTACCTGTTACCGCTGTCGTTCCCTAGGAATGCGCAGCGTGATGGGCATACACCTTAGGGAAGAGCATCAGTCAATGAGATCGATATTGTCGGACAGATCTTACGATATCACTTAACAGTTTCAGGCCTAATATTATTAAAATTCACCATTTAACCATTTTTGACTTTACTTTATGTATGTGTTAAATTTTAAATTAAATAGAGAATTAGTTAAATAAGTAGGCCTGAATAATTTTATTTGTAAAATTTTTAATTAAATAGAGAATTAGTTAAATGAGTAGGCCTGAATAATTTTATTTAATCATGACAGACAGACAGACAGACAACGAAGTGATCCAATAAGGGTTCCGTCTTTTCTTTTTGAGCTAATCCTTACACCCCGGCGTCTGTAGACCCGAGACGGCGTGCGGTTTTAGTCGGTTCAAGCCCGACATAACCACCCCCGCTGGCCGGCGGGGGTGTATCCGAGGGGATGTACGCACGGAAAAAAAGGCACGGAACCCTGAAAATGAAGTGCTTAAATAATAGTTTTGGCAAGTACATCAGCCTCTATTGTCTTTACGCTGGCCTGCGGATACTGTTAGCCCGATATCAAAGCATCGATGACAAAACGAAAACGCCCATCTCTACTGACGGCTGGTACTCCTCCCCCGTCTGATCGCGTACATACCCAAGGCGCGGTACAGCGGTCGGTCTATAGTCATGAGCTTTACACTTGACTTCGCTCCAAGTCTACTTTACTGCTGAGTAGTAGTAAATTAAAAAATGAAATTTTATCGATGGGTCATCGTATGCGTATTATGGTGAAAAGTAACCAGTGTTATAACTATTTTTAATTAATAACTGACACATACACTCAGTGTTAAAAGTTAATTATTGGAACAAAAACAACTAGCTAACTCATATGATATTGATATCATTCGGTAGTTATAACCAACTTGTATAATTTAGCTTCATTTAAAATAGATGAACTCCTGGGAACTGGCCAGCTATGTTTTACAGTGTTCAATTATACATACGAACTTTATTGGGCTGGTTTAAATTATTAAGTTGGTTGCTTACGATGTTTTTGAATCGATCTCAGTTATTTTGTAGTTTTAAATTACAATAAAAGGATGGTCTCAAGTCGGGGAAACTGGAAGTCAATTGGGATATTTTTTCAAGTTTAGTCTCAGTTTCCACCAGTGAGGGACAAAGTCGGTGGGAGATAGTGGGAATAGCCCAAATGGTATAAGCCCCCCCACAAAGATCTTCGGAGCCCAATCCAGCCCCACCCAAACAGGTACACTTGCTGATTGACGGACGTGGTGCAGACTTTCGTCTCGAGGTTGGCGGGTCACAGTAGGAGTTCGTTAAAGTCAAAATATGATATGGTTCATGAAAAGGAACTATTATTTGCAAATCATACACCCAAAGAAAATTAATGGGTCCCGCATGCTATCAAACTCGTTTCAGTCTTTTAGAGCATTGCTTATAATAAAGTATAGTCGGGCTTTTTAAATTTTTAAATTATTCATTCACCTACATATCTACTTGACAGGTTTGGCTAAAAAAGTTTATTAAAGAATTACAATTTAGCGTCAAAAATCTACCATTTTGATCTTTAACCTGTGGTAGTTTCTTTCTAGTAAGTATACTCTACCAAGTGAGCTACCTGGGCCCACCCTGGATGGTGGAAATGCTCGCCTTTGTCAATCGGAAACGACCTAGTTTCTCTCCAACACCGCAGCGTATATCGAAATACTACCTGTATTGAGAACTCTAGTACTTCTGATTTGCGGGAGGGTGTACAAGCATTAATTTACAAAAAGTAACTTTAAACCATTCCACTATTCAGATTTGCAAATGATCTGGATTCGACTATGGTTTCCAGTGTAGTATTCAAAATTTTCTAATTTAAATGCTACCTCTACTCAGATCTCTAGTATAGATAGTTTTCTATCTAATGAGATATGTCTATGGAGTATTTCTTCGTGCATTATCACAAGTAACCTAACATGAAGACCCCTGTGACCTATATCTATCTGTGTCCAGACGCGTGGTGTCCTCAAGCTCGCTATGCTCGCTCCCGCAGCGATTTCCTAGTAGTAGATATTATAATTATAGTTTTATTTTTATTTTCTAGTCTTCACTCGATTACATTGACGTTCTTGCACAGAAATAATAATATTATTTCTGTGTTATCGAGTATATCTGTTAAACTTAAAAGCAAAATTTAAGTCTGAGTTGCGGTAGGAATTCATTTCCGTAACGTTAATATTACGTTTGTTAAGCCTCCCGCACTACAGAACTAACAGCAGCGTAGCATTTAATCTATCAAACCGCGTTTTCAAGCAATTAAACCGAGAGGTTCAGAGCTACTGGAGTTCTGAATACTGGTAGGGTTTCTATAAACGCGACACCGCAACGTTCATCAAAGCTGTGGGCCTACCGCCCAAGTGTCGTCGATATCACAGCCGTCGAAATGTTGCGTAGGTCAAGGTCGACGGCCATTTTGTACCGCCCCATTGATAATCGATGCCGGCGCGGCGTAAGAATGAATGAAACGCTGTTTTTGACAGTTAAATAGCTGCCGCCTAAATAAATTCAAATCGACGGCGTCGCTTTGAAGTGTCATTTCATTACAGCACCTCATGAGCTGTCGTTTTGAATATTATTTTCTTTTCCGACGGTTGATTACGATGCCGATTGCACCTAACACTGGGCTACTATGGCTTTTATGGGTGCGACTGCCGACGAGTGGGTTCTGCCGTCCTATTGCACCTAACACTGGGCTACTATGGCTTTTATGAGGGCGACTGGGTTCTGCCCTCCTATTGCACCTAACACTGGGCTACTATGGCTTTTATGGGGTACCTGCGACTAATTAAAACACTCTTTAATCTTTACCTTACCTACTTAAACGTTTATGCTGCGTTGTTTGTTGTTTTCGTATGTTTCAGAAGGAAGGAATAAGCGAAGGAGTTGGAGGACGAAATTCCATCGTCGGCAGTCGCCCCCATAAAAGCCATAGTAGTCCAGTGTTAGGTGCAATAGGAGGGCAGAACCCAGTCGCCCCCATAAAAGCCATAGTAGCCCAGTGTTAGGTACAATAGGAGGGCAAAACCCAGTCGCCCCCATAGAAGCCATAGTAGCCCAGTGTTAGGTGCAATAGGAGGGCAGAACCCAGTCGCCCCCATAAAAGCCATAGTAGCCCAGTGTTAGGTACAATAGGAGGGCAGAACCCACTCGTCGGTAGTCGCCCCCATAAAAGCCATAGTAGCCCAGTGTTAGGTGCAATAGGACGGCAGAACCCACTCGTCGGCAGTCGCACCCATAAAAGCCATAGTAGCCCAGTGTTAGGTGCAATCGGCATCGTAATCAACCGTCGGAAAAGAAAATAATATTCAAAACGACAGCTCATGAGGTGCCGTAATGAAATGACACTTCAAAGCGACGCCGTCGATTTGAATTTTTTTCAGGCGGCAGCTATTTAACTGACAAAAACAGCGTTTCATTCATTCTTACGCCGCGCCGGCATCGATTATCAATGGGGCGGTACAAAATGGCCGTCGACCTTGACCAACGCAACATTTCGACGGCTGTGATATCGACGACACTTGTGCGGTAGGCCCACTGATTAAGTAATCACCGCACTCCGATTGCTATTCCTGATCTATTATTGATAATAAGTGATGTCTGTCTTACTGACATAGCTACCTAATCCCTGTTGTGTACTTTGCAATCTCCTTCCATAATCCTAACTGTTATGGACTGGGATTATATTAATCCTGGTTAGGTTAAAAAAAACAAATTTTAACTGCGTTGACTGGTTGATGATGCGCATAATAGTAACGGTTACAGCTGAATGAGTGATGATTTTGAAAAGGATGACATTTTTAAATTTGAAGGACGTGAAGGTCATGACGTTTAATAACACGTTCACGTGGATTGCTCCTTATGTTATGTTGTTAGGTGTGAACACTAACTGTAACATTATAAACATGAGTTCAAACTGAGTACAGCCATTTACGTTTTGGATTGCTTGTAAAAATGTGATCGTATTCCTATGATTATTACAACATACAACACCTCAAGTGGGAAAAGATCTCCACTTCACGTTATTTATAACTAACTGTAGCCCGCGGTTTCACCCGCGTGGAATTCTGATCCCTTTCCTACAACACATGGGAACCCGTTCCAGGAATAAATAACCTATGTGTTATTCCAGACTATAATGTATCTCTGCACCAAATTTCAGCTAGATCCTTTCAGCTGTTAGAGCGTGATTGAGTAACAAACATCCAAACTTACAAACATTTTCACAAATTTTCAAACTTATAATTTTTTAATGAATACCGCCTGCTATCAAACTTGTTTTGGTCTTTTCAGAAGCAATCGGGTCTTTGAATTTTTAATAATTTGTTTGATTGCTATATTTTCTTAAAAGGTGATTCAACCCTTAAATGGAGTTTGAAATTTTGCTATCAAATCTTTTGAAAATTATTTAGCAATTAAGAGTTAAATGGAAATTAAAATACATAGTAGTAATAGCACCGGCTGCAGGTAGCTTACTTAATATTAGAAATGTGAAAGTTTCAATAAATGGATGGATGTTTGTTACTGAATCACACCAAATCAGATAAACGGATTTGAATGACGAAACGGAATTGCGGAGTGTCCGTGAGTTTTTATTGCCAGGTTCTTTTCCCACAGGCTTTACCTTTTGGTAATGAAGGACTGTATACTGTTATAATAAATAATAATAAATTCTGATTATATCAAATATTGAAGGCAAGAAAATAGGAACATAGAAAAACCACGTTAGCTTACAATTTTTTATAATGAATGACAGACAAAAAAAAACAAACGAAAAATACATAAAGAGAGAAAAAATAAATATGAATATAACAAAAAGGATGTATACACCTATTGCCTTGCGAATCTGGCAGTAAATGTGAATGTAGAAGCAATAATCGTGACCTACATGAACAAGCAGCAATCTTCAATATTCAGTATTCAATATTCCTGATTGTTGAGTATAGCAAGTAAGAATGGGCGCTAGTTTGATTACCCATTCAAGCAGCATTATGAAATATATAAGTAATCAGAGCTTAAAATTCTGCCAGCCTAATTACTTATATATAAATATCCTGAGGAAATTACTAGGATGGCCTAGTTCATAACTTCCGACCTATTTCCCATTCAAAACACCGAAGAACTAACGCACCTGTGAAGTAGGAAATCCGGAGTAAGTGAAGGTTGCTCGTTCCACATTTCCTTCCGTTCTTTCAAATCTTGCATTATTCTACTGAAACATAATTCATTACGAACACGGAAAGTATGGGAACTTATTCCTTCATTTTATGTTTTGTTTTACAAAGTAGAAAGTGTTTGATTTCTTTGTAGCAATAACTAATTTACTATGTGTTTCACGTAAATTTGCAAGATTGTAATAAAAGATAAAGGCTTAAGTATAGTGGTTACAGTAGTTCTACTTCACTAAGTTTATACTCGTAGTTGGAAATATTATGTTGCGTTAGATAAAACTTCGTTGTTCAGGCACTCAAACGCTTTTTAGACTAAAGAAAATTATTATAATTTCCAGTCTTTATGTTACCTGCCACTCCAACCGTGTGGATATTGTTCTGTCAAAGAAATCTAGTTCACGGACGTGTGCCAAATTGTAGTCAAATCAGTTCACCTGTTTTTGCATAATTGATTGATAGACAATCAAACTTATCGATATTATTATCGTATGATTAAAACTTTGACAGTTAGGATGGTTGGCTGTTCGTTACTCAATCGCACCAAACCGGTGAAATTTGGCACTAAGATGGATTATAGTCTGGAAAACCACATAGGTTACTTTTTTGGTTCCGGTGAGTCGCAGGAACGAGACCAGTATTTCACGTGGGTGAAGAAAAATAGGAACATTATATTTAACTTTATATTGTCATGTTGTGTAGACGGAGACTTAGGTGAAATACTTCCAACGTTTTTAAATTAAAGTTCTTTATAAGACGTATAACAACATTTTCGATTTTGTTACATCTTTGTGAAAGTTTTAAACAATAAAATATTGTGCACCTATTGTGTAACCTTAGAGCATTTGTGTGAAATACTCTAAGTTTAGCCCTTGTGCTCCAATCATTGCCTAATTTTCAGTTTTGTATCATTGTTAAGTCCATGTTTGTATAGGAATCGAGTTTCTACTTTAGCCTATACAAGTAAATAATATACAATAAACAAAAAGTCTCAAATTTTCAACTGCCCAATAAATTCTAATAAAGTATTTATTTATTAAAATCGTCAAAAACTTGCTTTGTAAATAACGTTGTTTTCTGCCTGATCACCTAGTTTAGTTGCCGTGTTCTATGCCCGGTATTAGTATAATATAAAACAACAGTGCGTGTATATAGACGGCTAAGGTTCGCAATAATTTTTTTGACGGCCACTGTGGCGTAGCATTAGTGCATTCGAGTGCTACGACATGGGGCACTCGTTCGATTCCCGCTCAGTGCAAATATTTGTATGCATGAATAAGTATATTTGCATTGTTCTGGGGAATCTAAGTATAATATGTATGTGTTTACATAAAAAGTATATAAGTATGTTTAAATGCATTCCACAGCCCATAACACAAGCTAAACTATGCTTACTTTGGGTCTAGAACGCGCTGTGTAGAATGTCGTATAATATTTATTTATTTATATAAAAAAAAATATATCTATGAAATGTTAATCTACAGTATTGTTATTAAGTTCCACTTACACCTAATATATGTAAAGCTTCCATCATTTTCCTGATGTATAAATACAAGTTCCAAGATTGTTACAATGATTTATTGTATTGTATTTAAGGTACCTTTTATTTGTGTAGGTGAAGACCTTCAATGCCAATCCAACCTCACCAGCAAGCCTGCTGATTGACAGAATAGGCGCAGGCTTTCCTCTCGGCTTTTTTTTAATATATAGGACACGTCAATTTGACTTCATCTCGCCTGATTGTAAGCTGAAGGTAAAATCTCAGGAAAGGGGGTCACCATTACATACACGTAACAATGGTGGCACTCAGCTTGACGGCCGCGTGACACCCACCGGTCCCACTAGTGCTGCGACCACAATCCCCCTGCCCGGCTATGCACTTGCTGACCCCTGAACGCAATCAAACCGAAATTGGATTACTATGGAGAATTTTTCGCAATCGTGCACGGTGGCACCCTTTTTTTTTATTTATTGTGCGGAAATCCCTTCGGATACCCCCCCGCCGGCTAGCGGGGGCGGTTATGTCAGGCTTGAACCGACTAAAACCGCACGCTGTCTCGGGTCTACAGACGCCGGGGTGTAAGGTTACCCATAGAGCATATCCCTCGCACTCCGACTGACCCTGGGCCATTCGCAGTGTCCCCTCTGATAACAGCAGAGGGGTACCTGGAGCGACCACCCCCGCGGGCCTTGTAGGCCCGCCATACCACGACCCCCTCGTACAATGGGGTCAGCTGGCCCTGAAAAGGGCCGGTTGGTCAGACTCTTGGCCGTTGACGTTGAGCAATCAATGATGCGTCATCGCCCACGTTGCCCAGGGTGCACCAAACTTGGAGGTGATCCAACCAATCGCACCCCTGCACGGTGGTACCCACCCGGCCAAAATTATGCGACAAATTTGTGTCATCAAACATCTACCACTAGTTTGGAGGTCAGACGGCAGTCGCTCCCATAAAAGCCGTATAAGCCAAATCAAATGGAGTAAGTGGACCCCGGGCTCCGCAGTGAGAGCCTCAGATGCAACCGGGAACAAAGCCTTTTGTTTCATAAAGACTTTTTTTGTTACTCTTACCTAAACTTCCGTCAATGTGTCTCCTATACAACAGGATGTACAATCAACAGCAAAAGTTGCTTGAAACTAAAATGAAGGAACCTATTCACTCGAGACTTGAGGATTCTCAGGTTATAGCTTTCAGAAAATACAGACTCGCTAGTGAAACCGATATTAAATCCTTTAATATCTATATTGATTATATACATTAGAAATTGTGCAGGGGAAATTTTATATTTATCACTACTTTACTGAAACTTTGAATTACATCAAAACAAATTTCTGTCAGAATTGGGAATAAGTCAAGCATTTTGAAGCGTACCAAGACACCATCATGCTCGTAACAATTGTTCAACTAATGTTTCTTAATGTGTAGTACAGCAAAAGAAAAAGCAATCACAACTCGCACGCGATACACAAACTAAAATTCGATTGTACTTTAGTGAGGACAGCCGGGGCCTTGAAACAAGCGATTAAGTAAATGTCAACGGAGTAGCGAATGAGATAATAACATGTTGGATAATGTTGTCATTCACCGAATGGAAGGACGCTTATGTTTTATATCCCAAGTTATTTTTAGAACAATTTGAAGGGTGTCTGTTAACTCATATGGCGCTCTGTCTATACTATTCACTGAGGTAGGATTATTCCGCCCAATTCATCTTGTTAGAAAGGTTCGAAGTATGAATGTAGCGGGCGGGCGGGCGGTTTAGGAGAAGAACTAGGCCTAAGACATGATGGATGAATTGCGTAAAAGAGGACATGGATAGGAGTAAATAAGGAGATAATGTCTGACAGGAAAGTATGGGAGGGAATGACATATTACAGGCCGAAAAAAATGGTACAAAGGCAGGCAGATATTCATCATGAACATCATTATCTATCATCTGTACACCAATTGCGCTTGCATCCAACGCTTTAACTTCGGAGCCCAGGCCCGCTCTCCTACAGCTCCGTTCCATAATTTGGTTTGTTTTGGCTTTTACCAGATTAAACCCCGCTTCCTCGTGATCAGACGATTTCTAAAAATACTTTTTCTTTTTCTATTTCCTTTTCTGGTGGATTAAAGCAAATATATTTTGACTAAAAGATAAGTGGCTAAATCAACCTGCCCAATAAACAGACTATATCATGTGGTATAGTCCGTTTATAGGTTATATAATACCCCTCGACATTTCTTTCTAAAGAAGGCTTTATTTTGATGTTATATATCTAACCCGTCAAGCTCCATAAGGTAACACACCAACTTCGCAAAGCTATGAAAAAAATAAGCACTTGTTACTAATTGCGATGGGTAGCTATTAGCTAATTGTAGCACGTGGAGAGATAGTAACGATCGATGCACAATGTTATCACAAAACTAGAATTCCTATACCTTTTGAATGAATGACTAAAGCAACTACACTGTAACTTAACACACTAAATATGGTTTTTATCCCCACCTTGACTCGTGTTTCTCTCAAATTTTCAATAATGATTATAATTTCGACCAATGGACCAACACTAGCACTGTAAATAAATAGTACAAAAAAAAACATTATTACGTCAAAAAATTCTCATTTTACGGTTGTCTGTGACGGCGGCTGCCCCGAATCATGAACGGGTTTTGATTTCGGACAGCGAGGAAACTTCGGGAAAATTGTGGATACAAAAATAACAATATTTTATTTTTAAATTTTTCATCCGACAATTAACTGCACCCGCCTTATGGTAAGCTTTGTTGAAATCCAAAAACCACCATTTCAGATGCTATCAGTTCTAAAATTATGATTCAATGTTTGACGGTTTCAACAGCTGCTTTTTTTACGTTCTGCTTAAATATATTAATTACATTTTAAAAAACATATCATAAAACAATATATTTATATTAAAACATAGCAAACATTATGTATATCTGTGTTGACAGTGTTGACACTAATGATTTGTCAATCATTAATGTGGAACCATGTATTTTCTTCCATGTGAATTCTTTGACTTAAAAACCGTGTACCTTTTTTTTTCGTGCGGAAATCCCTTCGGATACGCCCCCGCTGGCTAGCGGGGGCGGTTATGTCGGGCTTGAACCGACTAAAACCGCACGCCGTCGCGGGTCTACAGACGCCGGGGTGTAAGGTTGCCCTACATAGCCCTCGCACCCCGACTGACCCTGGGCCATCTCCGGTTTCGAGATGGCCCCCTCGGGTTTGGGAACCACGGTAAACACCGTGTACCTTCATTTCTATAACTATTTTATCCATATTAATGGATACTCCTAGCTCATGTTGCAGCGTTATTATAAGAAGATAAATGGAGCTCATAATATTTATTTGGAGCTTATATTGTTATTACAGTGTCATTAAATAGAGACGGCAATCTTATTACTACCCTTAGAACAGCCGCAATTGTAATATACCATAAAGATTTATGGTTAATTAAAATATATAGAATCATTTGTATATACCGCATTAAGACTACTTATTCGTTCATTTTAGTCAAATCTAGGTATGATTTCATTATTCTGTGGGTCACCTGTAAATATAACCTTCTGTAAAGCTTATAGCTAGTTAAGGTTTTTCTTTTAGGTAGATTTCGATGAAATCGATCTACCTATTGGTTTCTTGACTACTGTCGAATTTTAAAAAAAATCTTCATAGGAGGTCTAGTTATGACCCCCTGAGTCCGAAATGACTGACGAAATAACAAAAATTGCTTGGGTGTAAACTTAGTTTAAGTTCGTGAACGGGTGGAATCCGGCCTAAGGAGACGGTAGGGCCTCACTTTTTGTGAAATCAGTTTTTCCTCAAAATTTCACGTTTTCGAACCGTTCTAATTTTATCCCATAGTATACATGAATACCAACAACTTTTAATTATAAACCTATAAGATTAAAACTTTAACTAAAAGTGGAGGGGGGAAAGACCAAAATTTTTGGGGAATAAAATCATAACTTCTAACCGGTTAACATTTTTGCGTCGGAAACATTTTTAATCGATAGGCCATTTTTAAGTCTAAAATAAATGTCTGAAAAGTTTTTCGCTAAAAGTTACCGTTTTCGAGAAAAAAAATTAAACTGTTTGAAGTCCGTAGTTCTCTATATAAAGTAATATTAATTGCTTCACGAAATCTACCTGTGCGTTCCCCCTGCGGGAACGGATTTTTTTTATTCTGTATTCATAGGCCCAAATTAGGAGTGATAATTAACCAAACGCGAGATTTCAATTCGATCAGAAAAAAAACCTTATATTATGTATGATCTGTCAAAACAAAACCTACCTACGTTTTCATGAGATTAATCAATGATTGAAATTATATTTTATATGATTTCGTAACTTTCGAAATGTGTGGGTGCTAGCACCTCTGCCTACCCCTTCGGGGATAAAGGCGTGAGTTTATGTTATGTTAATGTTATGTGAAATCACACGATTTAAAAATGTAATTTTAGTGCACCGGGCTCTTGGAACGATATTCACAGACTTGTATTCGCATTCATATTAACTGAAAACACCAAAGTCTATGCATTTCGCTCACGCAACATAAACATGTATAGAAATTTTTTAATTAGCAAAGCGTTGCTTTCCACTTCAGCACGTTTTCGCATTGCAGCTAACGGTAAATTCCTTTAACAAACAAAATACTATCTAACATATTGATATAGTTTTCTAAGTAATTTGCTCGCTCCGAGTTGTTTTGACGACACGTGTATTATTAGTTTACCGGCGATGTATGTCTATATGTAGGTAC
This sequence comes from Cybosia mesomella, assembly GCA_946251805.1. Lineage (NCBI taxonomy): Eukaryota > Metazoa > Arthropoda > Insecta > Lepidoptera > Erebidae > Cybosia > Cybosia mesomella. The sequence continues at coordinate 11,085,688 of OX276392.1, forward strand.
GGCACAGACGACAGACACGAAGGTATTCCATTTCTCATTTACGCATGCTATCAACACTACAGCGTTATAAAAGACATGTCTTCCGTTAAATGTTATCAAGCGAAAATGTTTTATATTAGTATTTTCATTAAGGGCATGTAATAATTTATTATCTTTAGAACAATTGATGATGATACCGGCTAATACCGAACGAAAGGCCGCGGGTTCGAACCTCGGCCATTGCAATACATAAACCCTTTCAAAGTATGCTTCTTGTTTGAGCGGTCGTGTAAAAATCAAACTGTGCTCCTGTAGGTAAACTTATATTCTAACTAGGTTCTTTCTTATTACTTGTAGATAGATATATTTTTTTATTGTGTAATTTGTTTGACCCTCGAAGTAAAAACGACGGGGTTTTATAAGCTTGACGTGTCTGTGTGTGTTTATCTCTGGCATCGTAGATCCCGAACGGATGAACCAATTTTGATGAGGATTTTTTGTTCGAAATTCAATATTATCGAGATGGTTCTTAACTATAAATAAATTTATGTAAGGAGCTTTTTAAATTAAGTAGATTGAGAGGCAGATTTCATATCATAAAAGTTTTACAATATCTTTAAATTTTACGTTATAATCGTCTTAACACACACTTAACGTTTTCATCCTGTATACTTTTTTTCTGTATAGGTATACTCTGTAGCATCTTAGTACTGCTAATAAATGTATCAACCTTCTCCAGTTTCCACCGGTCGAAAAAATATAAGTCATAGTCCTACTTACACCGACATAAGCTAAGTGCAAAAGTTTGTATCCACACGAAAACGCTTGAATAATATAAACGTTGTGCCGTTGCCAGATGTTGTTCATCAGCTTGATACGAATTTTCAAGATATATGGTGACACTTAAAAATGGAATGACTAACTGCCAGGCATTTTAAAAGTTTTTATAAAAGCTTTTTATCAAATTCAAGGTCGTTTATCAAATTATATGCTCTATGATAAAATTGGAGCGTTATTTTTACATTTTATTGACTTATTAAATTACTTAAATCAATATTTTTCTCATACAGTACAGTAGAACTTAGACTTTATTCTAAATATCCATAAAATGAAAATCAATTGAAGAAAAATCCAAATGAAGTCAGTTGGACTATTTTTTAAAGAGGAGAAAGTTCTCAATTCAGTTTATTTTTAATAGGTACAATATATGTAACCACAGAAATCCGTTATGTCAATTGTGTCCATCTTATACGAGTATTAAATCAATCTGTGAAATCAATTTAAAAGTTCTCTGGTTAGTTTTGAATTTTGAAGGAATCTTCAAATGTTTCCTTTTAATATTTTCTGCAACTTGCAAATGACCGCAGATTGCAACTGAGACTTCTCAATTAATATAATACAATAATTATTTAGGATTATTAAAGTCGGTTTTATCTTTTGTAAAAAGTATATAACATTTAACCAAGTTTACCAAGAACAATGAAACTGATATAACCACATTGAAATTGGAAGAAACGTTTTTAATTCCTCTCTTTCACAGTCATAATATTACTGCTGTTTGTGACGTTGGATCTGATGACAAAGAATTCGTTTTCACTAATTAAATATTCCAAACTGGTTTGAGATTCGTTATATAGAACGGCTCATTGTCTTATCGTCGTTAATGTCGTCATTCACTGACGGCCTCTGTGGCGTAGCGTTAGTGCATTCTACTGCTACGACAGGGGGCGTGGATTCGATTCCCGCTCAGTGCAAATATTTGTATGCATGAATATGTATATTTGCATTGGTCTGGGTGTTTCTATGTATAATATGTATGTATTTACAAAAAAAATATAAGTATGTCAAAATATAACACAAGCTAGTTAAACTATACTTACTTTGGGTCTAGAAAGCGCTGTGTAGAATGTCATAGAATATTTATTTATTATTATTCGTGTATATTATTGCTGTGTAATAACAGATACCACAAAACGGGAAATTACATGAATGTGTAATGTTAAACATCACGCGAAGGTCGTTAATTTGAATTAATAAATGGTTGGGATGAGAAAAGTTTCATGATGATTAGTACCCAGTATTGTAACAAGTGGAATAATGGTATGGTGTAAAGCTTTACATAAAAACATGATTATAAATACTAGGACTAGTTGTCATACCTGCCGATGGATTGATCCCGAGGAGCCTTTTAGCCCTTGTCACATTACTCACATCATTACAAAATTGACTTGTCCGTAGAATGCTTACATCTGTGGACACCAAAGTGTGTTTGCTATAATGATCTGTGTCACTGTGTGCTTTTCTGCTTGGCGAACAAAAGCCTCCTTTTGCCGCTGTGTAAGTAAACATTTAAAGACTTTTAGAAGCTTATGTTCTTTACCGTATCACTTGAAAAGCTGTGATTTATTATAGAGCTCGGTTAATAGAGGGTGAGCTTATTGTCGTCAACTAGAAGTTTTGGGAATAAAATGTTGAAAACCTCGGAGACACCAGGGGTAGTGTCCCCATATGGCGGAGCGCTCCCGGGAGAGATTTAGAACTCTCCCGGCCCGTCGAGCCCACAAAATGCTCGCCGCGGGTCGCAGGCGACTCAGGCACCGGAGATCGCTCAACGACCTCCGTCCTCCATGAGCGCAGGGGGTGGCAGGTGAGGCCGCCTGTCACCCCAGCAGAAGCAGGCCGGGACGGCGGGGCGACTAGCGCCCCTCCCCCAAACCGGGGCAAGACGGGGACACCGTGGTTCCCAAACCCGAGGGGGCCATCTCGAAACCGGAGATGGCCCAGGGTCAGTCGGGGTGCGAGGGATATGCTCTATGGGCAACCTTACACCCCGGTGTTTGAAGATCCGAGACGGCGTGCGGTTTTAGTCGGTTCAAGCCCGACATAACCGCCCCCGCTGGCTGGCGGGGGGTATCCGAAGGAATTTCGATACTAAAAAAAAAGGTGGCCTCCGCGTCCCCGTGTATATTCCGTATTTAATCTGATCTGGTTTAATCATTATCATCTTTGCTCCCGGCTACTACTAAGGCCTTCACCTCGGAGCCCGGGTCCTGTTTACTCCATCTTCTCTTTTTGGTTTGGTTTATATGGCTTTTATGTGTGCAACTGCCGTCTGACCTCCCAACTCCAAGAGGAAAGCCTGCACGGCACCAGAGCTTCGTCCGTCAATCAGAAGAAAACCTCACCCGCAAGCTGTATCAGGTTTTGGTGGGTCATTTATTGGTATTCGTGACCAGCAGTTATCAAGTAGTCTATAAACATTTAATATTTATTAATAAATAAATATTGCTGACGAAATGACTATCCAGATTCAATTGCTTCATTTACAGCCAGATGTAAGTAAAGCATAGGTTCCCTCACCTTTGAAATTTACGTATAATATATTGTATGTAAAATATTGTATATAATATGTATTTATTTACAAAAGAAAAAGTATTTAAGTATGTTTATCCGCATTCTAGAACCCATATGACAAGCTCTACAATTTTTAATTTTTATTTTTATATCTCCTTTTTGAAGAATACAATCCGTTTTCACATATGTATCAGCACAGGAACAGTTATCAGCCCATATTCTTAAAGGCATCTCAATAATATCCATTCTGCAACGATCTCTGCAGAAACACACCTGTTTCCTCTCAACTTATGTGTGACCTCACCCGGCAGGGAGGGACTAAACGTGAATGAAATTGTTATTGGCTGTGGAAATAGGTGTGACTATTATCATAGGAAATAACTACGTACGTATATAGAACACTAGCTGACGCCCGCGGCTTCGCCCGCGCGGAGGTCGGTTATCGTTTTTTGTTCATATCTCTACTACTTCTCATCTACTTAACCAATTGCAATTAACTATACGACAGATTTTAAGTCTGACCAAGACCTTTCTAATAGAATCCGCATTAAAATCCGTTCAGTAGTTTTTGCGTCCATCGCGAACAAACAGAAATGACAAGAATTCCATAAAAAAAATTGTGTGTTCACAATCGTTCATTTAACATAACCCAAGATTTTTTTTTTATTTCTCCAATGAACAGACAACCAATTTATAATTTTATAATGGTATAGATAGATAGACAGATTAACATAACAAAACATAACTTCACTCCTGTATACCCGAAGGGGTAGGCAGAGGTGTATTACACACCCACGATTCGCCAGTTATGTTAAGGTCTCAATGTAATAGGGGGCGAGCCTATTGCCATCTACCGGGCACATTATTAAGCGAGCGATAATTAACATTTATTAATGCACACATAACTACGAACAGTCAGATGTGTGTGCCCGGGGCGACTGGGGATCGAACTCGAGACCTCGTCTCAGCAGTTCGTTACGTACGCCACTGGGCTATCGCCACTACTACTACTAGACAGATTAAATGAGCGTGTATAGTAATTCTTAAGTAAGTTTATTGACAAATTTAGTTATTTCCTTATTTTGATAGACTTTTAGCCGAAATCTTCACAAAACAGCCCAGTAACACATTATCCAACCCGAGACTCAAATCTAACCTCACGCACAGCAGTCGCACTAGCTACAAATCGACCACCGATGCAGTCAATGTAATACTTATCTTTACTAAATATAGCCTTTACAAGTACTCGTTTATAGCGCGAATATACTATAGTACGCCATTGTTCATTACAGTGAATATGAGCCAAATCAAGGAGAGATGGAATCCGGACTTCAAAGTGCAAGCTTTGTATGTAACCAGACTAACGCTGTGATGTTGATTCTAGTTATTTCAATTCTAGCGCTGTTCAGTAACAGAACCACGAAGGGATCGGTGCTGCTCGAAGGGAGGCTGCAGAGATAACCCGGGAGAAACTTAGAACGACACCGCAACATGCTCGCGCGCTGCGCAGGCGACTCAGACGCCAGAGGTCACTCAACGACCTCCTTCCTCCATGAGCGCAGGCCTAGGAGTGACAGGTGAGCCTGCCTGTCACCCCAGCAGAAGCAGGCTGGGCGCGCGCCCCCCTTTCTGGGACACCGTGGTCCCCACACCCGAGGGAGCCATCTCAAAGCCGTAGATGGGGACTCTAATGCGAAGAGCACTTGGTGGGGCCATAAGTTCGAAGACGACAGAGGCAAGCTACTGAGTGGAGCCCTCGCTGAGATGGACCTCCATGTCCTGAATAGTGGAAATATTCCAACTTTCGATACTGTGAGAGGCGGAAAGAGATACCACAGCTACGTGGACGTCACGGCCTGCACGAGCAATATGCTCCCCTGGGTGGACGCCTGGAGGGTTGAAGAGGGTCTCACGGGGTCAGACCATAACGGCATATCGCTCAACCTTAGACTGGAAAAGGCCAAAGGAACCAGAATAGAGCGCACAACCCGTACTTACAACACCGGGAAGGCCAACTGGGATGCTTTCCGGGCCAGTGTCGCTCGATCGTTCTCGGATATCGATATAGGCGAAACGAGTCACAATAGTGAACTAGATACTCTAGTCGAATCATATACGGGAGCGATCGAGAGAGCGTGCCGGGAGAGCATCCCAGTTAAAAGACCGGCGGGGTTGGTCTCTATGCCGTGGTGGTCGAAAACACTCGATGAGCTAAGAAAGTCCGTCAACACCAAAAGGCGTCGCATCAGGAACGCAGCGCCGGACCGAAGAGAGATGGTGGTAGCGTTGTATCTAGAACAAAAGGAGATGTATGAATCTGAAGTAAGAAAGGCACAGGTCGAAAGTTGGAAGAACTTCTGCGGAAAGCAGGACAGGGAGGGCCTCTGGGAGGGTATTTACCGGATCATTGGTAGGGCCACAGCAAGGGAGGAGGATACTCCGCTTGCCGCCGATGGATCTTACCTGGACGCAAAAGGTTCGGTGGAATTACTCGCCCGAACATTCTACCCGACCGACAGGGAAGAGGAGGACAACGAGGGGCATCGAAGATTACGTGAAAAAGCAAAAGAGGTGGACAACGAAAGGGGTCATTGTGATGATGACCCACCCTTTAAGCTGAGCGAACTCTTCGATGCCCTTCAGAAGTTCAACCCCAAAAAAGCTCCGGGGGCGGATGGCTTTACGGCAGATATCTGCACCCACGCCATTGGGGCCGACCCCTTACTTTTCCTGAAGCTGCTGAATCGGTGCTTCCACCACGGCTACTTTCCTAAGATATGGAAGGAAGCCGTGGTGGTTGCACTGAGGAAGCCAGGAAAGGACTCGTACACCGTCCCCAAATCGTACAGACCTATTGGTCTACTGCCCGTTTTGGGGAAGGTGTACGAGAGAATGCTGGTTGCTCGTCTCAAGTTTTACCTTTTGCCGAGGATTAGTCCTCGCCAGTACGGCTTCATGCCCCAAAGGAGCACCGAAGACGCCCTCTATGACCTCATGGGGCACATAAGGGCTCGTCTCGATGAGAAGAGAATAGTCCTTATGGTGTCCTTGGACATAGAGGGCGCCTTCGATAGCGCCTGGTGGCCCGCTATAAAAGTACGGCTGGCGGAGGAGGGGTGTCCGGCAAACTTGAGACGAGTAATCAGTAGTTACCTTAGCGACAGGGAGGTAAGGGTAAGGTATGCGGGCGAGGAGTGCAGACGCTCTACGGAGAAGGGATGCGTCCAGGGTTCAATCGGCGGACCCTTGTTGTGGAACCTGCTACTGGATCCATTGTTACATAAATTGGCGAATGGGGCGGTTTACGTTCAGGCCTTTGCGGACGATGTGGTGTTGGTGTTCGATGGGGACAGTGCTCTAGAGATTGAGAGACAGGCCAATGCCTCTCTCGAGCATGTGCGGGAGTGGGGCATCGGAATGAAGCTGAAATTCGCACAGCACAAAACCTGTGCGATGGTAATCACGCGGAGGCTTAAGTACGATGTCCCACGCCTCAGCATGGGCGGGATAGACATTGGACTGTCCGACCACATCAAAATCCTAGGGCTCACCATCGACCACAAACTCACATTCAACACACATGTCACAAACGTATGCAGAAAGGCGATCGGCATCTACCACAAGCTCGCGAGGATGGCCCGGATCAGCTGGGGGTTACATCCTGAGGTGATCCGGACCATCTACAACGCGGCTGTGGAGCCGACGATTCTGTATGCAGCTAGCAGTTGGTGCGCGGCGGTGGACAAGCTTGGTGTCAGAAAGCAGCTGAACGTGGTGCAGCGCGGATTCGCCCAAAAGCTGACTAAGAGTTACCGGACAGTCTCCCTGCACTCAGGGCTGATCCTGGCTGGCATGCTCCCTCTGGACCTCAGAGTTCGTGAGGTGGCCTCGTTGTACGAGGCCAAGAGAGGAGTATTCCAGTCATGGTTGGGAGACAGGGAGATTGAACGGATGGCTCCAGCTAAAGAGGAGCCTCACCCCGCGGAGCATATGAACCTGGAGTTCTTAAGCCTGGTAGACGAGGATCAATACCAACGCACAAATACAATCGAGACGCGTATATTCACGGACGGGAGCAAGATTGAGGGTCGCGTCGGCGCCGCATTATCCATTTGGAATAACGGGGCCGAAATCAGGACCCTCAAACTTGCTCTCTCGCCGCACTGTACCGTCTACCAGGCCGAGCTCCTGGCCATATGCAAAGCGACCAGTGAGGTCCTCAGGCGAGGTGCGGCCACCTTCGGCATCCTCAGCGACAGCAGAGCAGCTCTCCTGACGGTCATAAACCGTCATGCCCTCCACCCCCTGGCCGTTGAAGCCAGGTGTAATATTAAACGGGGCTTGACCCAGGGCAAGGAAATTTCCTTATTCTGGGTCAAGGCCCATGCAGGGTTGGAGGGTAATGAACGAGCCGATCAGCTGGCTAAGGAGGCGGCTCTGCTGTCGAAGAGAGCTCCACACTACAGCCTGTGCCCAGTTTCATTCGTCAAGCGTGGCCTGCGGCAGATCACGCTTGACGAGTGGAACGAAAGGTACAGGGTGGGTGACACGGCTTCTGGCACCAGGCTCTTCTTCCCATGCGCGGTGGCGGCATACAGAACCGTCCGCAAGATGGAGGTCGCCGGCATTACAACCCAGCTGTTGACGGGGCATGGTGGGTTTTCCGGATACTTGACCCGGTTCAAGTGTAAGGAAGACCCATCATGCGCCTGCGAGCCTGGCGTCGAGGAGACAGTCGCACATTTGCTCGTGGACTGCCCAATTTTTGCGAGAGACAGATTTGAAATTGAGAATCGGATAGGCATACAAATAAAAGTTGATAACTTTCCTGACTTAATAAAAACATACAGGGAAGAATTTCTAAAATTTGCTGAAATCATAGTCAAGAAGGTCAATAATAGAAACAGCACTTAATAACCTCTGCAGATATAATGGTATACCTGACCAGAAGGTTAAACTGTAGTGTAAAATTTAAGAAATTAAAACCTGTACATCTGAAAATAGAGTGTTAGTATTAATAGATATTTGAAATGTATGTAGTTATAAGTAAAACTAAGATGTTATAGCAGAAAAGTTTGTAATAGTTAATAAGATAATGTAAACTATAAAGTAAGGATAATAAAAGTAATAAAAAGTAAACTAGCAGATAAGGAAAAGAAAAGAGAAATAAAGAAAGCAATAATAGTATATTATGCAACTAGTGAATAAAGGAAGGATTTAAAGCGAGGGCCGTAGATGAGTCACGAGCAAGTGAAGGATTCTAATGATTGAATCACGAGCGCAGCGAGTGATTCAACTGTTAGAATCCTGAACGACGCGAGTGATTCATGGCCCTCGATATAAATTCGTACTTTATTCAGGAGTTGCATACTATACTTTATACCATGACTACGAGAAAAGACATAATTTAAGCGAAAATAGAAATTTAATCAAGAAATAAGAATTGTAACATTAATTGAAATGGACATTAAAATTAGAGCAATGACTAAAATTAAGCGTAATTTTCTTATTATTATCATTAGAGTGGTCAACTTGTGAAACAATATTTATTAATCTAATGCCAAACTCCTTGTCGCAAATATCGACCAATCAAATCTCGAGAATTTATTTGCACCAAAGAGTTTTGAATTTCGAATCTTAGCGCAAGGAGTTTGTGTAAGCATTGAAATAGAGACCGGATATATTTTTGTGTTCCAAATTCAAACACCAAAATAGTGAATAAAAACAAAACAGTGAATAAAAGGCCTTTTTATTCACTGTTTTGCGTGAATAAAATAAGCTTTTTAGAGTAGGTATGGTATAAACAATGTAATCCCCTACCCTACCCCAATAGTATGAAAGGAATGGAATGAAAGTGCGAGAGGAATAAAAGCGAGAACTGGTATGGTACTAGAGGATAAGAATGGAAGCGTGATATACATAGAATTAAGAATAGATAAAAAGAAATTAACCCTGAGTGGGTTTTTCAAATAAAGTAGATAAGACTAGTTATTAAAAATATTTTTGAGCGTAGGCTTTGGCCAAGCCAGAGATGCTAGTAAAAAAAAAAAAAAAAAAAAAAAAAAAAAAAAAAAAAAAAAGCCGTAGATGGCCTAGGTTCAGCCCGGGTGCGAGGGAATTGCCTTATTCGGCCACCTTACATCCATGAGACCCGAAACGGCGTGCGGTTTTAGTCAGTTTGAGTCCGACATAACCATCCTCGCTGGCTGGCGGGGGAGGGTATCCCGGGGGATTTCTGCACGAAAAAAAAGGTACTGTATAAGAGCTAGCACTTTGAAGCCCAGGTTCCTGTATTTTACTCTTCCTCTTGATAATAGGTCTTTACCTATGAAATTGCCGAAATTTTCTTTCAAATTCATGAGTTCTTATTAAGTAAGTTATTCTTGTAATTTAATAGCTATTTCCCTTATTTATATTTCGTTTGAAAGTTGATTTCAAAATTTAACAACTCTGTCTTAAATTTTGTTATTATTGGCCGCTTGATAAATTAATTCGATCTTCAAAAACAGTACTTCCTAATTCCTAATCCATTTTGATGATAAATTTCGTATTACTTAACAGCTGTCACTTTTCAAAAATGTAATAAAAGTTGCTGTTTTTTTGCGTAATGTCTTATTTTTCAATTAAATTTTTAAGCATTTTGTATGCTTACTTTTTTCTAAACGTCGCCTTAAGGCGTATTAATGTATCGTAGAATTTCGAATATCTGGGACGTGTCTAGGTGGCTCAGTTGGTCAGAGCATTCCCCCTGTAAGGGACTGGTCGCGGGTTCAAGTCCCGTCCTAGATGTTCTCTTTTTCCGATCTAAATCTTTAGAAAAAAGTAATGTTGTCTCATTCATACACAAAAAAAATCATAAAATTTGGATTTGTCATTCTCAAAAAAAAAAATGCAAAAATGTTAGTACTGAAAATTGGGTTTCCTCCAATTTCTTCATGAAAAACGGCAATTTCATATGTAACGACCTAATATATATTGACTTTTACGGGATTAATCCTCTTGACCCTCCTATCCAACCCCAAGATGAAAGCCTAGGTCAGAACCCGTCCATTAATCAACAGGTGTACCGGCTTACAGATGAGGTTGGCTTAAAACCCGAAAACACCCCGCTACTTGGTACGCCATCTTCCTATCTTCCATTGTCTATCCATCCAATCGCCATGTTTAGAATAAGTATCAGCTCGCGTCCATAATATTAAGTAGTATGATTTTATCTTACCCGCTATATTATTTACAGAGTCACCGCGGATCCTCCCCAGCAATACGCACATTCGCACCAGATGGCCGCACCCTCGAAGCAGGCTCAAGTGGTATTCCTCGCTCCCCGTCTCCGCTGCGAGCCGCTTCGCTCGACGTTCGCGCAGCACCTCTTGCACACGGCTCGCTTGCTTCTCTAGCAGATACTCCAACGCCTTCAAGTCCTAGGCACGCTCCTCCACGATGCCTTTCTCCGCTGTTGATGCCTCCAAGGTAAGATTTTTCTTCATCCGAGCGCTAATCCCATTCGCATCCAAAATTCTCACTTTGGCCCCCTTTTGCACATCCCTGCTCCTTCTTTTTTTGGTTTGTTTGGCTTTCAAGGGAGATACTGCCCCAACTTCGCTAGGAATGCCATCAATTTGCAAGTGTACCGACTTGCAGGTGAAGATCCTTATTTATTTATTGTTTTATTGCAGAAACATTGTACATAGTACAAGTACATAGATGATTTTTCAATTAAATATTGCCTTAATCTATTCTTAAATTTTAGGTAAGGTAGCTCTCTTATATCTTTAGGGATGTTGTTATAGACTTGGCCTAGGATAAGTAGACTTGGCCCTGAAGACCTTGGTTAGGGATCCCAGTAATCTCATACTCACCTCATGCGTTTACAATTAGAGTGCTTATATTGAGGGTGTATGTAAAGGTAAGGTGTGGTAAACGTGTAGGTATAATTATTTCCTAGGCCGTGTGTACGTAATACACTATTCAGGTAATTCTATTTCGAGCCAACATCAGAATATCAAATTATACTTAGGCTGATAAATTGAAAATTTAGCCTCCATTTCTTATTTCAATTACAGGCTAGACAGGGCCTATTTTTATAGCTCATACTGGATCCCAGATAAGAATTATCTATTAAAACTTTAATACTTGAGTCTAAATTTACTAGTCTAAGTCGCTTCTAATTACAGTCTGAAAGTTAATATCATGTCATTTGAAAATACTGTTTTATGAACGTAAAAGTTTTCGAATAAAACTGTATTGTCAGAATATTATTGGAACAAGTAAAGCTTTTAATGGACATGGAGAATAACAAAGTGTACTTACTATAGGGTGAATGGCGTCCCACCAAAACCTTCGGGCGCAAGCCAACCTTACTAATTTTTTTTTTATACGTAAGTAGTAGCTTACGTATAAAAAACGTATACACCTACGTCTAAAACATTTACGAGTGTATATCAGAAAGGTTTTATAAAATATGAAATTTGAAATTAAAATTTGAACGATCTAAAACCTAATGAAATGTATCCTCTAAATTGTGTATGAAGTTGTATCAAAAGATTCCCAAGAACGAAGTACATGCCGACTAGAGATTAAATTATACTATATTCGCACTTACTTTATCAATTATGTAAAACGTATCACTGTTAGATGTTACGAAATAGGCTCTCACCGTTTGACCTTTACGAAATCCGACTAAAAGCTTTAGCACAACACTTCCCACTCGATCAAGAAACACGTGCGTAATACATAAATATCTGATAGTCGAAAATGATTGGCTTGAGTTTTGAGTAATTTATTAACCTTAGCTATTAGTGGCCAGTATTTCCAACTTTTGTATCATAGTAGAGTATGTAGGTATGTATGACTACCTATATGCGGAGTCGAGTAACGTTACTTACTTAGTGCTACGAATTGTATAGAGTATGTGTAGCGTATAGAGTTCGTGTAGTTCGTGTAGCGTAAGTCTGAAATTTAATCTTATTTAAGTAAAACCGTAACCAAATACAAAGTTTATTAAAATTACACTAATTACACTTCATCATAAGGGTAATGAATGATATTGGTATGGATCTTAATACTCAAGTTGTCAGGTTGTCTCCAAAACTTATATCTCTAAGAGCAAGAAAGGAACTTTCGTGTTCCGCGGTACCTCAAGGGAATTCCTCTAATATATGGAAAATGTCTTATCCCGTCCCTAATACAATTTGGTAATGTCGAGTTGAAAATTGGTATATAGGCGCCACTACACATGTGTGCTTCTGTCACACACTAACGGAAAACTTTAGATATACGAATTCTTTACTACTTGCTTGTAGAAAAATAAGGATTATTATATTTCAAATTTTTTTTTACACGTGCTTGTTACCATAATATACTTTAAGTGTATATACCTGTGTCTGTACCTTTTTTTTTTTGTGCGGAAATCCCTTTGGATACCCCCCCGCCGGCCAGCGGGGGCGGCTATGTCGGACATGAACCGACTAAAACCGCACGCCGTCTCGGGTCTACAGACGCCGGTGTAAGGTTACCCTCGCACTCCGACTGACCCTGGGCCATTCGCAGTGTCCCCTCTGATAACAGCAGAGGGTAACCTGGAGCGGCCCCCAACCCCGCGGGCCTTGCAGGCCCGCCATACCCCGACCCCCTCGTGCAATGGGGTCAGCTGGCCCTGAAAAGGGCCGGTTGGTCAGACTCTTGGCCGCTGACGTTGACGCCAGCTACTCCAGAGGAGCAATCAATGATGCGTCATCGCCCACGTTGCCCAGGGTGAACCAAACTTGGAGGTGATCCAACCAGTCGCACCCCACCTGTGTCGGTACCTCAGTTTGTCAAGACTTTCTCAAGAAATCGAGCACGTTTGCAGTTGAAATTAATATCAAATATTGCAACACTCAGCAACCTATTCAAACTGTGAAAAATAAAACCTCTAGGTTAATGCGATCACAAGTTATAGCCGCAATGCTCTACTATCAGGTACCTGGTCGTATATCGTAGAATATTTATTATTATTTATTGAAAGAAAATAGATTTTTGGCATTAATGTTCAGGTATCAGATATTAAAATATGAAAGTACAGGTGAACATCCGGGGGTATGTCGTTAATCACTTGGGTTGGACGTCACTGCCTGCCGACAGCTGTGCCTCTACTTTGTGAAATTGAAGTTGTAAGTGACGCGACTCCTTAACATGTACTTTTTGACTTTTTACTAGCTTTTATTTAATTTGCGCTGTTAGTTTGTTAGTTAGTATGGGTCAAATCTTAGAACCACGTCCTGCCGTTAGATTGGACTCAAATTTAGTACCTGTACTTGCGTATCTTCGGAGACAATACGATTATAAATGTACAATGAAGCTGGTCTGATGATGGAGTCGGAAGGTGTCCATAGGAACTCCTGAATTAAACAAGATGAACTAATGGAGTCAGGACTCATTTGTTTTGTCTTGGCAAATACTCTGATGCTACATGATATCCAGAGTCTGAAGATTAAGACGGTAGGTAACCATAGGCACTTAAGAACTATAGACCGACCGAGACCGCTGTACCGTGTTTTTAAACATAACATAACATAACATAAACTCACGCCTGTATCCCCGAAGGGGTAGGCAGAGGTGCTAGCACCCACATTTCGCCAGTTTATGTTTAGGTCCCAATGTAATAGGTGGCGAGCCTATTGCCATTAACCGGGCACTTATAAACCTGCGATAAATACACACATAACTTCGAAAAGCATCGAAAAGTCATTGGTGTGTGCCATGGTAATACCTGGAATCGAACCCGAGACCTCGTCTCAGCAGTCCTTTACCCATACCACTAGGCTACCGCTTTTTTAAATTCAAAGTTTATTTATTTTTGAGTGCAATATAATAAATTCTATGCAAAGTAAGATTATTAAATATTAATTCCAGTCAGTAAAATTACGTTTCCAGTGTTGCAGGTTTTTTGTCCCAAATAAATAATGATGCGGTAGAATCGAGTTTTTATAAATAAAAGTTAGTTGAGTTTCCTTTTTTTTTATTCAATATCAAATTGCCTTTATATAAATAAAAAATATGTAATTTACGGTAAATAAACAGAAGAAATACACGGTAAGTAATTAAATATTACATAAAATACGGTTAAATTATTTGTTTTTGGTTATTGGAAGCACTATGGACATCAGATCACTTGTCACGCTATGGACGCCATTTTGTTTTTCATTCTGCTCCCGAATTCCGACGGTGTCAGAAGTGCTTAGTGTCCCCTGCAATTTCTTGTTTATTTCTTACTTGTTAACTTGTTATTTTTTTGTTGAGTTTTGTTACGTTTGTTGTTTTCTAACGTTGATGTTTGAGATGGATTCTCAACCGTCCACCTGTAAAGAGGGATGTCTCCCTCCAAAAAGAAAGCGTCGATCATTTGTTGTGAGTGAGAAACAAATGGTTCTCAATGCATATAATTATGTACGGAATCAAAATGCAAAACCTTTTGATGTTCCAAAGAAAGATGCGTGTGTGAAGACAGTGTCTGAAATTTTGGGAATTTCGACTAGATCTGTGTATCGGATACTGAAGGAACAAAAGGAGAACGTTCAATTATCAAATCGGAAAAAATCCGGACCCAAACTGACATTCAAAGATAGAATTGATGATTTTGACTTTTCGGCGAAACTTTGTGACTTTGATTAATATTAGTAGTTAAATGAAACTATGTATGAAAATAACTCACATCCCATTTATTAAAATTAGAATTATAAACGGGATATTTACCATGTTTAGTATCTTTTTCGAGAATCCGATATTTCGGCACTGTTCATCATGGTACTTGTATTCTCGAAAAAGATACTAAACATGGTAAATATCCCGTTTATAATTCTAATTTTAATGTAAATGACCATGTCAATCTAAAATCACACATCCCTTTTGTTTATTATTTAAAATTTTGATATACCGACTAAGACGGCGGCAGTCATTTGATGGCTGAGATCCAATAAGTGTTTATAATTGTAATGTGAGAGGGTAGAACATAAATTAGGTACGTTTATCAGTTGCTTGTAGTTTGTTAGTCAAAAAAGTCAGTATCGTTTCGACTGCCCGTGAATTTAGTAGAAAATATTGTAAGTAATTTGTGATAATTAAATATTTACAATAAAAAACGCTTTGATACCTAATAAAATAAAGCATGACTAAATAAGTCTATTGATTGCCGAACATCACTATTGTAGCGGGTCACCCTTTTTTGTATCAGTGACAATTGCGCTTGTCATTTTACTGACTGGAATTAATAATCTTACTTTAGGTATATTATTAGACAGGGGTGTGTGTTGGGTAACCTCCTCGAGTGTCGCTCCGATTCCGATCCCGCTGCAGTCCGAGGGGAACGGAATCGGAGCGGCCGGTACACCCTGGGCGGCGGTCAATGGCTTCCCCTTCACCCCTTCATAGGGTTGGCATTGATCGTCGGCCAATACCCAACGTGGCGGGAACACATCGCTCTCCGTACTCCTCTGCTTTCAGAGGAGACAGGATGAGCGATGCTGTTAGTGGTGAGATGGCCCAGGGTCAGCCGGGGTGCGAGGGATATGCTCTATGGGTAACCTTACACCCCGGCGTCTGAAGACCCGAGACGGCGTGCGGTTTTAGTCGGTGCAAGCCCGACATAACCGCCCCCGCTGGCCAGCGGGGGGGTATCCAAAGGGATTTCCGCACGATAAAAAAAAAAAAAAAAAAAAAAAAAAGGTATATTATTAGACAAAGTTTAGAACAAAAATTATATTGCGGTTCCGGGGTGAGGCTGGAATGAATTTCGATCAGCCACAATGCTCAACTTCATGTAGCTGTCAATATAGGTGTCAAAATCCATTAACTCATTTATCTAATTTCTGCGTCTTGTTTCAAATTTGAAATTCAAAATTCATTCCCGTCTCACCCAGGAATCGTGACATATTTTTTATTTTAAAAAAGCTGGTCTAGTAGTAAATAGGTTCTGTGTAGGTACAGAACCTATTTATCTACTCTGGTTACAGAATAGATAATAGGTTCTATGTAAGTATACAAGACTATCGAAAATTCATTGATTGGTGTTTACTATTTACGCAGAATGAGCTCAGTCCACACTAAATCTTTGCAGTAGGTATATCACCAGCTGGGGTGCTTGGTTGGGGACCTCCACGCGGTGTTGGGGGCTGTTCGGAAGCTTTCCACGTGTCCCTCTGATTAGCAGAGGGCACAGTGGAGAGCAAGTAAGGGGGCCATCTCGAAACCGGAGATGGCCCAGGGTCAGTCGGGGTGCGAGGGATATGCTCTATGGGTAACCTTACACCCCGGCGTCTTAAGACCCGAGACGGCGTGCGGTTTTAGTCGGTGCAAGCCCGACATAACCGCCCCCGCTGGAGACCCCCCGCTCTCCAGCGGGGGCGGTATCCGAAGGGATTTCCGCACGAAAAAAAAAAAAAGGTATATCACCAGCTTCTGAACAAACATAAACTAGGTAAGCAATGAGCACCCTTCAACCATAATTTATGTAACCAAGGTTTTAACCGCTGTCAAACGGCTAACAAGGTCCTTGAAACCATATCATGATTCCACCTGCCAAGCGGATTAATTATAAAATACCCTTCAGACTCCATTATATTGGTTAAATAGGGGCTGCCGGGTTAAAATGAAAGATAAACTCATGGAAAGCGGTACCTTTAAATCGGCGATACTAAAATCAATTCTATTTCGGTATAAATTTATTTTTAACCTTTATTTAAATTTCTAAAAAGGATTTTTATTCTCTCTATTACGGTTCTCAATTTGAATTTCTATTATAAAGAAGTTTTTTATATTATATAATTTCAGGCTTAAGGTATGATACCTTAAGCCTGAAAAAAATACACATTAAGTAATCTGTGGTAAACACTTAAGGACTGATTTACTTTCATAGGATCAGGCCTGACAATGATGAACCGCGCCGTTTATACGTGTCCAGTAGTAATTTCTACTTTGTTGTGAAGGACTGGCGTTCATGTTATACGGATGCAGCACCAATGGGACGGGCTGCACGGCGTGCGGAAAGCGGTCACTGGATCGAAAAATAGGTGACCGGTCTAATCCGATCCAGAGCTGGATACTGGATTGGATTCAAACATGGTTACATTGATACAGTGCTATATCAATGTGAATCAGCCTTAAAAGAGGTCATTCTGGTAAGGCAGTTCTGTAAAATCATTGTGAAAGTTCTAGTACTTTTTTTTTTTTTTTTTTTACCTACATATTAAATAACCGACACTTTGCATTCCTTGACATTCATAGAAACTATACTCTATAAGACCTTTGATTCTGTTGTGTTCGTTTAATATTTAAACTAAAGAGCCTTTTTATTATACAATACAATGGAATCATCTCGAAATGGAAATGAATCTGTCGTTCTACCTGACACAAATTGTCATTAACTAAATTTGAATTTAAAACAACATTCACTTCACCCACTTGACATTTGCCGTCATTGGCCCAGTATAACGCCCTTTAACCGCTCCCGCTGGCCGGCGGGGGGGTATCCGAAGGGTTTCCGCACGAAAAAAAAAAAAAAAAAAAAGGTATGCCTTATCGATGGCTAGCCGACTTTAGGGACATTAATTTCAAGATACTATCGATTTTTTTGTTTTTGTTAATTTTAATATCATTTTACTGACAGTTCGGACATCATCAAAATATCAAAGCTATTTTGTACAGTTAGCATACTACAATATAGCTATAATATTTTGATGATATCCGAATTGACAGAGCTTAAGGCGAGCTAAAGGCGTGGCACGGAAGCCTGCGCTTCAAAACGTTTTCATAAGGTATATTTTTTGAAGGTCTTTTCTGAATAATTTACGCCTTAGCCGGATTCTAACTCTTCTTCCCGACGTGTCA
This sequence comes from Cybosia mesomella, assembly GCA_946251805.1. Taxonomy (NCBI): domain Eukaryota; kingdom Metazoa; phylum Arthropoda; class Insecta; order Lepidoptera; family Erebidae; genus Cybosia; species Cybosia mesomella. The sequence continues at coordinate 11,103,883 of OX276392.1, forward strand.
AATCAAAAACTGGAAACTGTACGTTAGTTGTCTTTACTTGGTACTAAGCCATGAATAAACAACTACATATGTGTGTAATAACTTGACCTAGTTTCCCACGGTTAAAGTTTAGCTAATACGCAATAGATATGCGTCTGGAATTAAATGACTGGAGCCCTGAAAGGCTGTACTTACTTAATAATACCTCTGTATGAACCTTACGTAGAATGAATAAACATAGTTTGCATACCTACCTGTTCCCCGACGATAGTACCTAGACAATCTTATGTGACATCTTAGGTATATTTTAACAATAACTGTTGCCCGTGACTGCGCCTGTGTGACATTCTGATTCCTTTGACACACACAAGAATCAGTTATCGAAATAAAAAGAGTAGCTTATGTGCTATATCAGACTTTAACAGCCGCGGTAGCCTAGTGGTATGGGTAATGGACTGCTGAGACGAGGTCTCGGCTTCGATCCCAGGTTTTACCATAGCACACACCAATGACTTTCGATGCTTTTCGAAGTTATGTGTGTATTTATCGCAGGCTTATAAGTGCCCGGTTAATGGCAATAGGCTCGCCACCTATTACATTGGGACCTAAACATAAACTGGCGAAATGTGGGTGCTAGCACCTCTGCCTACCCCTTCGGGGATATAGGCGTGAGTTTATGTTATGTTATGTTATGTAATCTATCATCATCATAGCTATTGCCCATGTGTGTAAAAAGTTGACACTGGATTGATATGTCGGCTTTATCGGGAGCGACTGCCGTCTGACCTCTGAAAACCCTGAAAGAAAGCCTGCGCCACAGGCTCATCCTTGGTTTAGCAGCTGCACCGACTATCAGGTTTTTTTTTTATATTTAGGTCACGTCAATTTGACTTCACCTCGCCTGATGGTAAGCTGAAGGTAAAGTCTCAGGAAAGAAGCTCACCATTACATACACGTACCATGTTAACAATGGTGGCACTCAGCTTGATGGCCTCATCAGAAGAGAATGTCGTCGCAGCACCGCGTGACACCCACCGGTCCCACCAGTGCTGCGACCACAATCACCCTGCCCGGCTATGCACTTGCTGACCCCTGAACGCAATCAAACCGAAATTGGATTACTATGGAGGGTTTTTCGCAATCGTGCACGGTGGTACCTACCCGGCCGAATTTTGTGACAAATTTGTGTCATCAAATTTCTACCACTAGGTTCTATACTACCACTATTACATTCTATATACCACTAGGTATTCTAGGTGAGGTTGGCTCGGGTCTCAAGGATGTTGGTAAAACCGTCTTCACCCATGTAAGTGTTAGTAGGCTATGCATATTTTTGTCCTATATTACAAGCTATATATACCTAGTTTGGGCGAATGAAGATAATATTCTGGGATGATAATGATCATAACTCTATCTCTAGCTAACACTGTGTATAATGTCCCAGTATGTTAGGTATCTTTTTTCAACTTCGCTGAAAGACCTCCGTCCTCCATGAGCCTGGGGGTGGCAGGTGAGCCCCCCCCCCCCTTTCCGGGGCAAGATGGGGACACCATGGTTCCCAAACCCGAGGGGGCCATCCCGAAACCGGAGATGGCCCTCAGTCGGTCGGGGTGCGAGGGAAATGCCTTAGGTGCCACCTTAAAAGGGAATCTTCGCACGAGAAAAATAAGAGGGTATCTTTTTTTCTTTTTTTTTTTTTCGTGCGGAAATCCCTTCGGATACCCCCCCGCCGGCCAGCGAGGGCGGTTATGTCGGGCTTGAACCGACTAAAACCGCACACCGTCTCGGGGTCTCGGGGTGTAAAAGGTACCTATATGAAAACATCATCCACATTTGTTTGAATGTCGCTATCCTTAATAAGTCCTTTTAGCATTTGGCGTATAAAAATATAATATAATATTAATGCTCTTAGTGAATGTAGCCGCGTACTGTGGAAGCTTTCAGCCATATTATACACATTTGATTTTATAGCTTTAGTGGTACCCCATGGTGCTCTTCTTTATAACCAAGGTACATTAACATTCATTGCATAATTTCAATTCATTTTATTACATGAGAGAAATAAAATGAGTGAGAGACGCGTAAAATTCACATCATTAGCGCTCCATTTGCTTTTTATGATGCACGTAAAAATAAACGTCCGTACGCAGTCAGTCTCTTGGAAAGTCTTGAAGGCAAGGTTAAATTTAGATGCATGGATAGTTTCAGTCGACGCAGCATGTTTTTCACAAGAACTTATTACCAGAATAAAAAGTATCTTTGTCCGGGGAATTCATTCAGGCATTTTTTGCATAATTAAGTATGAAACAAATAAACAGACTAATAAACATTCACATTTCTGATATTAATCGGAAATCAACGATACTCATCCTCATCGTAGTGCTAATTCCGGTGACAGCCAAAGCTTGTACTTTGGAGCCCGGGGTCTACTCTCCTACTATATATCTTGATTTGACTAATCTGGCTTTTATATACTTTGAACACAAAATCTCGAGATGAACTCCTGCGCCAGATTCTCCTTCATTATTCAGTAGGTTCTCAAGATCTCAAATAATCAGAATTAACTTGAAGAAACCTAATTATCTAAAGTCGGTAGCAATTAAGCCACCTCCAATTTGACTCACGGCTTTAGAGGCTTCATAGAAAGAAAAGAGAGTTTATAGCGGTATCCAGGACGGGTGCAAGTAACTAGGTTGGAAGATTTTTCCTCTCAAAAAGGGACTGCCCCGGGTTCAAGTCCTGGGTGTAAACGTTTATAGACGTAGGTCTCATATTTCTAATGTTTTATAAAAAAAAGAATCTGTCCTATTTCCAGACGGATAGACCGAAGCAATTCCCTAGTAGAAAGCAGCAGCGGCGTTGGTCCTTTAAGTCCCGGAGCTGGGGCCACCATAAGCGCTTTGGGAGCTCTCCAGCCAGACCTGTACACCAAGAGAGAAGCACCACTTGTGATAGAACTGGAAGGAGCGGGCCCTTCGCTTGGAAGAATCCATTTGCGTCTAAAGTATGACTTTGACAGGTCGGACTTGGAAGTGCATCTTATTGAAGGTAAGAAAATAGACACTTCTTTTTGCGTACCTTTTTTTTTTTTTTTAAACCGTCTCGGGTCTACAGACGCCGGGGTGTAAGGTTGCCCATAGAGCATATCCCTCGCACCCCGACTGACCCTGGGCCATCTCCGGTTTCGAGATGGCCCCCTCGGGTTTGGGAACCACGGTGTCCCCGTCCGGCCCCGGTTTGGGGGAGGGGCGCTAGTCGCCCCACCGTTCCGGCCTGCTTCTGCTGGGGTGACAGGCGGCCTCACCTGTCACCCCCAGGCCTGCGCCGGAGGTCGTTAAGCGACCTCCGGCGCCTGAGTCGCCTGCGACGCGCGGCGAGCAAGTTGCGGGCTCGGCGGGCCGGGAGAGTTCTAAATCTCTCTAGGTTCGAAATCACATAAAGGAGCAGTACAATATCCCAGCCCGCCGACTCCCGGATTTGGGAGGGAGGGGGTATCCGTGGGAATTTCGGCATGAAAAAAAAGTGTACCCATATATCGCAAGCTATGCATACTCAGTTATTTATTGATTTTGTTACTTGTTATATAGCCTAAAACTTCTGCAACAAACGGTCTACAAACCCAAGAAAATTTTTGCATTTGGATTTACTTCCCGAAGTTATCGCGTCCAATACAGACATTCATTTTCTCCTATCTCATTCCCAGCTCACGACCTAGCCGGTTATGAGGCGGGCGGCTTCAACGACCCTTACGTTCGGTTGACCCTGTTACCAGAAGTTGACACAAGGGTTCGTCAAACCCCGGTGCACCGGAATGAGGCCAATCCATTTTTCGACCAGCACTTCAAGTTTCCAGTATCGCACGATGAGCTAACGGACAAGACGCTGCTACTCCAGGTGTTTGATTACGACAGGTAATTTGTTTACATAGTATGACAGATTACATAATATTATTCTAATATAGTATTAATAAATATAAGACAATAATACTTTTAAGGAAAAAGTTTTTATCAGGCAATTGTTTTCGTTAAAACTGCGCAGATTTTCTGGCCAACCCATTATCAGCCAACCACCAGTCCCGGTTTCATCCAAAACTTGCACTTTGGAGAACGGAGTCCGCTCTCTTACTCCTCCTTAAGTTGGTTTGTTTTGACTTTTCCGGAAGCCACAGCGTCTGACCTCGCAGCCCCGAAAGAAATGCTTGCGCCAGAGTCTCGGGTGTAGGCTTGCAGGTGTGGTAGGCTTGGGCCTACACCTACTTAAAAAAAACAATACCTATTGAATAAAACAAGAACTGTTTGATGAATGAGTATCTATTTGTCAATACTTTCAGATTTTCCCGTAACGAAGTGATGGGTTCGGCGAAGGTTCCTCTCTCTCGCGTCGAAGTGGCCGGCGGTGCTGAAATCTGGGCCGAGCTGTCCAGAGAGCGACGTCCCCCTGAAGAGTTGCAAGAGCTGTTGCTATCTCTGTCTTACTTACCATCTGCGGAGCGACTCACAGTCGTCGTGCTTAAGGCCAGGAATCTACTCCCACCGCAAGAGGGAAAGGATGCTCTAGGTAACAACTGAAACCAATTACTGCATGATCCGCGTGAAAGTTTAAAAGTTCTCATTACCAATGTCAAATTAACTGTCATGTTCGCATAACCGTTTAATCGCGCGTGTGTATCTGTGATGTAATTCATTTCTTTATATTCAGTCCGTCAATTGACTGCACCTCGCCAGGTGTTAAGAAGCTAGGGTGAAGACCTTTAAATAGTGACGTTTACGTTCCCCCATACACCCGTTATTCATTATAGATAATATGCTTTTTCCAATTCCCCTTAAAAACCCTCTGATTCTCGGAAGAAAGAAGGTGCGATAAAAAAAAAATACGCCTTTATCGTTAAATAGAAACACACTTAACCATTAATTGTCTTCTTATCTGTATTCATCTAATATCTCTTTATTCTTTTTACAGATGTGTATGTTAAGGTATACCTCCTCGTGAACGGGAAACGTGTGAAAAAGAAGAAGTCTAACAGAAAAGAGATTAACAATCCTGTATGGAATGAGGCGCTATCCTTCAGCTTGCCCTCAGCTAATCTTCAGGAGGCTTCCATTGAGGTAAACATCTCACCTTTTTTTTCGTCTGGAAACCCCAGGGTAGCACCACCTCGCCGTCACTAAGGAACAGTTGGAGAGGTGCTTCCGTAGCCTCTCCTACCGGCTGACGCAAATACTCACCGGGCATGGCTGCTTTGGTGAATTCCTTCATCGTACAGTCCGGGAGCCAAAGCTCGTGAGCTCACCAGATCATCGCACGTGGAATATAGTTGAAATGTCCAGCTACAGGCAAAGCAGAGAGGTATTTTTCATACTGTATAATTTATCAGCGGTACTAATTAGGACAAAGTCAGGATCCATCTATCTTGTGCTAGCCTACAGATAACTGAATATCGATATTCCAAAAAATTGCTTCTATAATAACATTTCTTACAACATCTGATTGCACTATGCCAACTTTCTCTATTAAGGAACTTCGTTGAGGTATGCTTCTGTGAAGTGAAAACTCAGCTTATTTACCCGTAACTTGTCCTCATTTAACCCTCTGCCCATTAAGACTAAACAGTAAAACTTTTATTCCAAGGTAAACTTCACTTTCAAAGTCATAAAATCTTCAGATTCTCTGTAGACTCTTGTTCATCTGAGTGCCTATCCCAATCGCGTCTAAAGCTTGCACTTTCGAGCCCCAGGGTCCGATCTTCTGCTCCTCCTTTTATTAGTTTGTTTTGGCTTTTATGGGATAGACTGTCGTCTGACCTCCCAACCCCCAGAGGAAAGCTTGCACCGGAGCCTCGTCCATTAATTACCCCAAAATCTTGGTGGGACTTCATATATACCCATTCTTTGAAGATTGATAAGTGGTATGTGATTTAGGTGTGCGTAGTGAGCGGCGCTCTGGTCCTGGGCTGGTGCTGCGTGGGTGCAGCCGAAGCTGGCGCCGAGGGCCGGCACTGGGCACAGATGGCACACGAGACGCGCAAGGCGGTCGCCATGTGGCACACGCTCAGATAGACTGTATGCATGCATGTATGGTGTGGTGCAGGTATCCCCCTGGTAGCCCCCTGAGCTCCGCTGACCACACGGTCAGTGGAGCTCAGGGGGCTACCGTAAAACATTCGAAACTTCGGGCCCACGCGAACGAAAGACGTAGCATTTAGCGATGTAAGTATCATGAAATCACTTCGTATAGGGTTTAAGCCGAACGAAGTGTCACGTGCCCCCTTCGGGTGTGAATGCGAGATAAATGTTTTCCATGGAACCGATTGCCCAAAATTCTGGGCCGCAACTTCGGATGTTTCATGGTAGGCCTACTGGACTTGGGCTGGTGCTACGTGGGTGCGGCCGAAGCAGGATGTCAATGGACTGTCACTGGACACTGATGGCGCTTGAAGACCCACAAGGCTGTCGCCATGTGGCACACGCCCAGATAGACTGTCACACCTGACATCTGCGCGTTTTTCGCTCGTCTGCTTATCACGAAGCGTAGCCAAGAGTCATGATGACAGATTTTGAAAAACTGTCCTACAATGCTAGGAATCATGTATTATTAAAATCTTATTTCTGCAGAAATTAAAGGATTCCTATATTAGGAAAAACAATTACATTTTCGTTTTCAAATTTAAAATTTGTACTAATACGCTTGTTATTGTCATGACGTTGCCGTTGCTTGTGGTGTCTCTTCTGAGTAAGCTTTTTTTTAATATACTACGTATCAGAAGTTAGTAACCACAGAGTAAGTTGGTCAGCACTCAGAAGTGACGTCATTCGCTCTGATTGGTGGCGGATCACCGTATTTTGTGCTTTTATTTTATCCAAATAATTATCAATCACACTCTTTATAAAAACGTCTTTTGTACCTATTCCATGGCTCATGTTTCATCATATAAATTCATAATTTTAGTTACCGTCATCATGACTTTTTTATTTACGTGCGGAAATCCCTTCGGATACCCCATTATATTATTTGTAAAAATTCTAAGTCTGTAAAAATTCATCGAAGTATTTTTTTCTGAATAAGCTGCCTATTACATAACCTAAACCGCACGCCGTCTCGGGTCTACAGACGCCGGGGTGTAAGGTTGCCCATAGAGCATATCCCTCGCACCCCGACTGACCCTGGGCCATCTCCAGTTGCGAGATGGCCCCCTCGGAAGATCATAGTATACCTACCTATAATAATTCCAGAGGAGATGGTAATTTACCACTTAGGAGGGTTTAGTTATTATTTTTTGGTAAATTGTATTGGCACTTTAATTGTTCTATTTCGACAAATTTACTAAATATTAGTTCACTATCAAAAGGTAAGTTTTGTTATTGAAGTGAAATAGATCTGTCCCTATTTTCGCCCACGCCCTTGAAGATACTTCGTGGGAGATCAGTGGTTGTTGTTAACAGTTCCCTTTCTATAAGTTAAGCATGTGTTAAGCATGTGCAGTGGGAAATCATAACCTGTATCTGAGGCAGTTGTCCAGTTATTGCCATAACTAAAACACGAAATTGCAACCCGATTGTATTGTATATTTTTAACTAAGAGGCAATATCTGAACAAATAAAATATAATGTGTGTACCTAAGTCTATCACCTAAATCGAGGCAATGGTTAAAAAATCACAGATTATTGTATTAACACAAAAAGATTGATTTGCACCAAAACATAATATATTGTAATCTTACTTTTAAATTGAAAGAGTTTGATATTGTCGGAAGTTTACGCGAATGTTACATATAAAATGTTCAATGTAAAATATAAAATAACATCAAATAAACCGCGATAGAATCCGTTAAAAATAGTTTTATTTGAAAGAGTTTTTTTTAGAATGTTGTCTGCTCAAAAGACTCGCTATACACCCAGTGGCGTAGCAAAGGGGAGACGGCGGGGGCGGGCCGCACCGGGTGTCACCTTTTTTGGGGTGACACCCACCCGGTCTCTCAACTTTAAGAACAATGTACAAAAAAAAAATCGCTAGCACAAAGATTTCTTTTTCGAGGATTCCTCCACTAGTACTAGCTCAGCTCTATGTATAATTCGGGGATTCCCGCAAAAGAGCCTGACGCTGTCGTGGGGGATTCCCCGTCCCATACTCGCGATCTTTGACGCCTCAGTTGCAAAATTTCTCATTTGTTTCGTGAATTATGATGTGTTTGGTTGGCGTGAATTGTTAAACGTGTATTATTCTATAGTGATAGATAATAAAAAGTAGTGATAGATAATAGAAAATTTATTGCTTTTTACTTTCGTTGGGGTGACACCACCAACTTCCACACCGGGTGCCACCCAAGGTAGCTACGCCACTGTATATACCCAAGGGGATAATACCCGCATATTCTTGAACATTACTTAGTTTATTCGTACCTACTGAACACTATCCATTAATATTAGTTGTAATTGTTAAGTCATCCGGCCATAAACATCACAATGCATCACAATAATGAGAGCGAGCGAGACAGATAATAAAAGTATTTATGACAGACGGTACCTACGGCTGTACTATAGTATAAGTAGTAGGATTGATGATTCAATAAATTAGTATTAACTCACTTCGTGTTATCGATATTGATAACCTATTAGATTATCAAGAACAGCTCGTGCTCATACTTGAAGATATAAGTATGACATTGACACGACATTGTTTCTTGAAATTGCATCTTTCGTGATTAGCACTTGACCATTTTTTTTTTAAGTAGTTTTTTGTTAATCCATCTGTCCCACTCCTTATTTAATGTTATCTGTGGGCCTACTTAAGATTAAGATTACATAATAATGCCGTATTTGGTTGTTCATGTAAATGGTGCCGTATCTGGCTCCCGTACTACGCACGATATGAAGTTGATTGTTTTGGACTATACGCAAATTTCGTCCTGACTGCTATCTACGTACATAAAATAACGTTTATACTATATGGTTACATAGCTTATCATTATTATTACTGCCTACAATATGTATATTGATTACCAGGCAATGCGGTTTCAACAATTACATATTAAAGCAACAATGTACCTTTTTTTTTTTTTTTTTTTTTTTTTTATCGTGCGGAAATCCCTTCGGATACCCCCCCGCGTGCCAGCGGGGGCGGTTATGTCGGGCTTGAACCGACTAAAACCGCACGCCGTCTCGGGTCTACAGACGCCGGGGTGTAAGGTTGCCCATAGAGCATATCCCTCGCACCCCGACTGACCCTGGGCCATCTCCGGTTTCGAGATGGCCCCCTCGGGTTTGGGAACCACGGTGTCCCCGTCTTGCCCCGGTTTGGGGGAGGGGCGCTAGTCGCCCCACCGTCCCGGCCTGCTTCTGCTGGGGTGACAGGTGGCCTCACCCGCCACCCCCAGGCCTGCGCTCATGGAGGACGGAGGTCGTTAAGCGACCTCCGGCGCCTGAGTTGCCTGCGACGCGCGGCGAGCAAGTTGCGGGCTCGGCGGACCGGGAGAGTTCTAAGTCTCTCCCGGGCGCGCTCCGCCACCTCCTTCGCGAGCATTACATGCTCGCAGAAGGAGGCGGCGGCGGCCCACGCGCTCGCGCTCCGCACCATTACCGCAATCATGCTGCCGAGCGAGAGGACTCCCACCCCGATGGCTGCCACGAGGTCACGCCTCGGCGCCTCCCACGCCGGGCAGTCCGCCAGCGTGTGCAGCCCTGAGTCCTCGCTCGCGTCGCAGTGATGACACTCAGGCGTTGGCTCCTTCCTGATCCGATGCAGGTGGTCCCCGAAGCACCCCTTCCCTGAGATCACCTGCGTCAGTCGGTAGGAGAGGCTTCCGTGTCACCTCTCCAGCCAATCCTCCATGATGGGCCTTACCGCCGCTATTGCGGCGTGCCCTGCGCTTGGTTGCCCAAGTCGTTCCTTCCACTCCACCACGATGGCCTGGCGGAGCTGGGACTGCACGGCCTCGATTTCTCGAGGCTCGGGGTTCCATCCCTGCTCCCGCGCCTCCTTTCGCCACTGGTACAGTTGCGAAAGGGCTCTCGCTTCCAGGTCCCATGGCGGAGTTCCGGCAAGGAGACTCGCCGCCTCGAAGGAGATCGTGCGGTACCCTCGGATGACCCTGATGGCCAGAACTCGCTGCGGAGCGCGCAGCATCCGCACAGTTCTGGTCCTCAGGGCCTCCGCCCATATTGGACACCCATACAGGGCCATGGACCGCACGATCCCCGCGTAGAGTCTCCTGCAGGAGTCATCGGGCCCCCTCATGTTGGGCAACAGCCGAGCCAGAGCAAGAGCTGTGCCCTTCAATTTGGGGGCCAGACTTCGGATGTGCTCTCCGAAGTCCCATCGGCCGTCGAGCACGAGCCCCAAATATTTCATTTGGGGCTTGATGCCGATGCGATTTCCTCCCACGATGAGACTGGATCCCTCGGGTGGCTTGCTCCGAGGCCCATGGAAGAACAGGGCCTCGGTTTTATGCAGGGCCACCTCGAGACCCAGCCGCCGGATCCGCCTAACGACTTGGGCAACCGCGGTCGTGGCCTTTCGGGTCGCTTCGCGGTACGTCGCCCCGCACGCCGTCACGAGCGTGTCGTCCGCGTAGCACGTGACGGCGGCACCGCCTACGAGCTCACCGCGAAGCACCCAGTCGTATCCGATGTTCCACAGGAGCGGCCCCAGGACCGATCCCTGTGGAACACCGCACGACATTTCACGCCGACCGAGACCGGTCACGGTTGGGTAGATGACGGCTCTCTCCGTCAAATACGCCCCGACTATGCGGCGGAGGTAGAGAGGCACTTCGTGATACACGAGCGCCTCCCTAATGCAACTCCAGGGCAAGGTGTTGAACGCGTTGGCGATGTCAAGGGACACCGCCAACATCACCTCACCCCGGGCTACTGCATCCTCCGCCAGAGCCCTCACGCGCATGATGGCATCCACGGTGGAGCGCCTCTGGCGGAAGCCATATTGGCCATCCGCCAGGTCCGGCCCCACTCTTGAGAGGTGCTCGACGAGGCGCTTCGCAATTACTCTTTCAAAGAGCTTGCACACCTCGTCGAGCAACACTATGGGCCGGTAGGCGGACGGCGAGTCCGCCGGGCGCCCCTCCTTTCGGATGAGGACCAGTTTCCCCGTCTTCCACAATTTCGGAAACTGGCCCCGCTCCAAACATGCGCTGAGAAGCCCTCTCAGTCGGGGCTCGAGAGCGTCGTCGACTAGAGCTAGGACCCACGCTCGGCCTGGAATGCCGTCGGGTCCCGGGGCGGTGTGTTTGGCTCTTAGCCTTCTCACCGCCAGCTCTAGTTCTACCCAAGTGACCTCGGGCACGTCGTCGTCTTCCACGTCGGGCGCCATGCGCAACCGAGGCGGAGTCATCTGCGGTGGAACATGTTCCACCGCCCGCGCTGGGAACAGGGAGCCAACAACTCCTCCGAGCAGATCCGGCTGGAGACACCGGGTTAACGGCGGGGCCTTGGGGCGCAGCTTGCCCCTCACCATCCGGTAGGGCCGCCCCCAAGGGTCCCGCTCCAGCGTCTCCAGCAGCTCACGGAAGGCGTCCCGTTTGGAACGCCTTATCTCCGCAGCAACAATGTACCTATTCCTTACGAATAGGTGTCAGCCTACTAAATAGTAATAAATGCACCTTTAAACATGCGATGCTGGGTTAATTACCATCGACCTACCATAGATATCTCCATTTATTGCCCGTGTTACTACCAATCTTACTACCTACTAGTAGTAACACAGGTAATTTAATTACCGTTCTTAATACTAAAAACGTCGACTCGTATCTACGTCCATAGACCTACAATATATCGTCATGTTCACAAAATACAAAACCACAAGGAAGTGCCGCACCAATGCTGTGAAGATATTCAACACGCAATGGGGATTTTGACTATTTTCTTTTATAGTCGAAATATTACTAATTTATAATAATATAGTGAACTGCTAAAGTGAAATATTCTTATGACAAGTAGTTTTAAAGATATTTGATTTTGAAAGTTCAATTTCTCAGGCCGGCCAAAACGTTACATACAAAATCGTGTCACAGAGTATCTAAGCATAGTGCAAATGTATGAAGTGCCAGAGAATATTGAACACGTGTAAAATGCATAAAATCAATTTTAAATTTAATGAGCAATTCAAAAGTTATAAATTTTGGCTTTATTTGATTGTTGATATTTTGACCTATTTTGGGATTAAAAATAATGAACAGTCACAGTTTCAGTTTAGTTAGGCAATATAAAACTAAGACATTAAGCAGTATGTAGGCACTTAGTAAGTACCTACCTTTTGGTTAGAATCTAGTGACCCTTTCAACATCCCTTACTTTTAGGTTTATCTACTATTCAAAATTGTAACCAACCATTTCATTGTTTTTTGTTACGTAATTGGTCATATGAGTTTTTTAAGAATATTAGTAACCGAAATTAATAGTAGATATTCCCCTTAATCCCTGAAGTTAATCTAAATTGCTTGTAAAGGAGTGGGTTCACGTCGGTACTTGGGACCTCTCGATCGCCCCATAACCAGGGTCGGCAGCTGGCCGACGCCTTTACCGAAGCTTGGCGACACTGGTTTTCTCGACTCTCGATTATATATTCCGTGGTGATACATATAATCGTTAATAAATAAGCATTGTAAATTAATTTCGATATACCTACTAAGCATTAATTATTGTATCAAATGCGTCTTATCGCACTCTGATAAGCAGACGAGGCGTGTCGTATCGAATGTGTAGGAGATATAGGTAAATGTAATAAATATCCTTTTATAAAGACTTAAAATAACTTATATTAAACTCCCTGCCTTCCTATGTACTATCCAGTATCAACTGTGGGCCGTTCTTTCTATACCTAGTCACTGGCAAACATCCTGACTATTTATGTAACTCTGCAGAAACCGTTCTTAAGTCTCTTTGGTGGTAGTGTGGGGCGCGACGGCCGAAGCGCGGCAATCAAGCAATCATAGATTATATTAAACCAATCAGGAGCTCAAAGGGCTCGCGTCATTGCTTGATCAGTCGACTTTTGCGTTTGTTCCTACTTGTTCTACTGAACAATTCTACGGTAGAAGAAAAGGGACAATTTTTTCTCACTAGTTCTACGTTATTAGATGGAACAAAAGAGTATAACTAGTGGGAATCTCTATTCCCACTTGTTCTACCACTTCCATCGGGTAGAACTCATGGGAGATTTTGTTCTCACTAGTACTACGATATTAGGGCTTGTTCTCACTAGTTCGATTCATTAGTTCGATCGTCGAACTACTTAGACGTTTTTTTCTCATTTGCTCGCGGGGCTCCTATTTCTACGTGCATTATCACAAGTGACAAAACTAACTAATGATCGAACTAATGAGAAAAAAAACTCACTAGTTCGACGATCGAACTAATGAATCGAACTAGTGAGAACTAGCCCTAATATCGTAGTACTAGTGAGAACAAAATCTCCCATGAGTTCTACCCGATGGAACTGGTAGAACAAGTGGGAATAGAGACTCCCACTAGTTCTACTTTTTTGGTCCATCTAATATCGTAGAACTAGTGAGAAAAATAGTCCTTTTGTACTACCGTAGAACTGTTAAGTAGAACAAGTGGGAACAACCCGACTTTTGCACCTTGCACTCCCAATAGTAGGATCTTATTTCTTTTTTTTTGTGCAGCAATCCCCACGGATACCCTTCCCCGCTAGCGAGTGGTGGTTGTTAAGTCGGACTCGAACCGACCAAAATGGCACGCCGTGTCAGGTCCAAGGTCCAGGTGTAACGTGACCCAATAAGACAATTCCCTCGTAACCCGGTTGACACTGGGGCATGTACGGCTTTGAGATACCCCCCTTAAACTGTGGGAACCACGGCATCCCTATCTTACCCCAGAGAGGGGGACCGCCACGGCACTCCCAATAGTACCTATTTGCTTATTTTTGCACATGCGCCACCACGCCGACTTTTGTTCAAGATGTTTGCCCGTATTTATACCTGATGTAGTAACATTAATAATACTTAGTAGTGAAAATATTCTTGTTAGTATATTATGATGCTCAGTTTACGAGGTGGAGAATTTGAACTTTTGGAATGCCATACAAAATCTTATGAATTTATCAAATTTTATAGTATGTATGTTAATTTTGGAAATTTTAATCGCCGCTCAGCAGTGGCTCCCGAGTCAAGTTCTCCCGGGGGTACCAGGGGTAATATATCAGTGTGAAATAGGTGATGTACTTCTAATAGCTCCTGTACTTGCTCTATGCCCACAGTTATTCTGTCATATGTATAAAATACTTATTAGTAGTCATTCAGTAGAATGACCCGTCTGTTCAAAGATTTTATGAATTGTATCGAATTTTAATCCAAAAATATACGTACATATTTTTGTCTAAGTGTATGTATCTATGTGGAGAGGTATATTACTTTTTATTTTCTTTACAATGTCTGAATAATATGTCTATTTGTAAGATTAAAGTGTGTTTTATTTCTACTATCATCATCCCAGCGTTAATCCCTGTTCCATACAAAGCCTTCTCCGGATGTAGCTTGTGTTGGCTTTTACTGCTGTCTTACCCGCCAACCTTAAGAGGAAACCTTACGCCAGAGCCTCGACCGTTAATCAACAGGTATACTGGCTCGCAGTTGAGGTTGTATTAGGCCTCGAAAATCTTTAATCTCATACAACCCTGTGAAACACAGGGGTGTATGGGATTAAACATCTTCGACCTTCGACCTTCTACCGACAAATAAAAATCAATTTACAATAATTACTCATTTATTTATAACTTTTTACATTATTTTAAAGATCAATAAAAATAATAGATTTTTTTAATTTATAACGCAAGACAAAACATATTACCCACATTCACAGCGTTGCAGTCTCCTAGTTCCATGAGAGTCCTGAGCACAACTAATGCACTATTATAAAGTGACGCGTAACTTACCACAGCGGCGGAGAAGGAGTCGCCGGCCCGCGGCCCCTCGCCAACTAAAATAGCATTACATCACGTTATATGGCGGCAAACCAAAACGAACATATTCTAAGAACGTCGTCACCTCAATTCACACTGCAGGGAGACAGACATGCGAAGAGATAAGTTTAAATGAAAAATGGGTAAAATAATTTTGAAAAGAGAATTGTAAAAAATTAACGGGCTAAGAACAATGAATTAGTTCCATGTCCTTAATTAATGATAGAATGTCCTACCGGAAGAGCACACCGTTTTTCATAATATGAGAGTTTAGTTAGGCCTTTCATCCGGATGCAACTTTGATAAGCATGGAGCACCTGTCTCTCGTATACCGACTCCGACTGGAAATGTCAGCAAAGTCTAACGACTGCTAAATCTCCAAAAGGTTTAGTACTGCCAGAAGGACAGACTCACGTTATCATACCAATTCTAACATAAAATTAGTAAATGATGGACTGGCAGAAGATAATTTCGTCGGCGTGTCCTTCTAGAAGCTTCTTCCGTACGGTTAGAGCGTTCTATCATTAACATAGAATAAAAATATATTAGTTAATTATTTATTCCAAGTTACTACATATATAGATAGACATCAGCACATAATCGAATGCTTCAAGTAGCAAATTCTTGCTTGTATGCACATCCAAGGTACTCCATTGCAGCCTTATTGCAAGCTACGGCATGTTTTTTACAATCCGTTCTAAATATGGTCATATATGGCAGGTACACGAGGTATAGTCAGCGACAAAAGTTCCAATCTGGAGATCACCTTAGCTCGTAATAAATAAAATAATAATAAACATAACATGAAATATATTAACCTTTTTTTTTAAATAGGTATATTATTTTGTTATCCTCGGCGGACCGAGGATAACAAAATTCTACATCAAAAATTATTTTTATGTCAATGTTTAAATTGTATTAATTGTAATAAGCCACTTTTATCACTGACTGTACCGCATAAGTTAACCGCAGCGGTTCCAAAAAAACTCATGATTTATGATAAGGTATTTGAAAATGGAATATTAAAGCATGTACTAAATATAGCTAATTAGACATAACTCATAATCAATAGGTAAAATTAAACATTGTATAAGACTTTGGACATTTGCTAACATACATACCGGGTGGAAACGTTAAGTGTGTCCAGACCACCAGACCATTATTTTATTATTTTTAAAGATATTACAAATCATGAAATAAAACTATTTTTAACGGATTCTATCGCGACTTATTTGATGTTATTTTATATTTTACATAATTACTCCCCGTCTCCCCGTGACCATGGCTGCTGAAAAGCAACCGAAACGTCGGGATCAATGTAAAATATAAAATAACATCAAATAAATCGCGGTAGAATCCGTTAAAAATAGTTTTATTTCAATGTGTGACATTCGCGTAAACTTCCGACAATATCATATTGCAACTCTTCAAACCAATGTGAAAGTTATATAATTAATAAAAATGAAAAAAGTTTAAAAAAAATCATGTTTTCATGAATGTGTACTTTTGCGATTCCCATACTACTTATTATACGACTTATTCACTAATCTGATAAGTATAAACGTAAATAAAAAATTAAAGCTATAAAGTTAAAATTAAATTTCTTGTGTTTACAATTTGTACTTTTTCTGTTTCCATACATTTACTATGGTAAAAGTACACATTGCAAAAATATTATTATGACAAAATTTATGTAAACTTTTTTATTTTCATAATTTCATTTTGTAGATTTAGCGATGTAGATTTCATATCAGTTTAAAGTCTAAGTAAGTCTAAGGAAATAATCGTCTGGACACACTTAACGTTTCCATCCTGTATAACGTTTGAACTATGCAAAATAATCTTTGTCTACTGGCCTACGGAGGTAAAACATTACACATATTCCCATTTTACACTTTACATGCATATTCGTCTGACGTCAACTGGTTTATCGCCAACGTTTCCGAATAACTTGCACAACTGAACCAATCCCCGTGGTACGGCATATAGTGACTCGTCTCTCGAGTCTCGTTGACCAATGAAATGAGTCGTTTTGGTCACATGATAGATTTTTCTGCTATTTCATTGGTTGAAGAAATTCAAGACACGAGGCTAGCTGCTGGTATACAAGCTCGCATCACCATTATATAAATAGTACTTACACAAATAAATATAATGGGGAAAATCAAGATAATACTGTAGAATAAAATATGTGAACAAAGCTCTGAAATAATGTAGGGTTTGAATAGAGATGTATACTTTACACATCGCTGTAGAATCCTTTGCCGTCGAGAGGAAGAAAGGGTTGGGATGGGATTTGTTCTGTGTATATGTTTGTGGTTACGCGCGTGTTTTCTAATGTGTGGGTAATGTCATTTAGATTGGGATTTTGTGTGTAGGTATTTGCAATCGGTGTCCTTGCAGTCACCGCATACTTCGAACGGGCAGAGAATCGCATTTGGGTCTTCTTGCCAGCTGAAAAATATAAGTTTTAACATCATTCGCTATTGCGTTGGTTTGATTTTCAGGTACATTCAATGGTGGCACTGTTGGTATTTGACAGTATCTTTTAAATATTAATCGTTATTTAATAAATACTGTTGACTGAAAAGTAACTTGTACATGGTGTATTGTGAAAACACGCGAATATATTTCCTACTTCATACTAGCTAGAGGCACGTGACAGCTGGTTTATTCCGGTTTTAGTCACTGTGTGTATGACACTACTACAAACGCAAAAACATCTCACAGACGATTTATATGTAAAGTAAGATTATTAATTCCAGTCAGTAGACAAGCGCAACTGTCACTGATGTTAGGTGTTTACTAACATCAGTGACAGTTGCGCTTGTCATTTTACTGACTGGAAATAATAATCTTACTTTAGGTACTTCACGTGGGGGGTGTGTGTTGGATAACCTCCTCGAGTGTCGCTCCGATTCCGATCCCGCTGCAGTCCGGGGGGAACGGAATCGGAGCGGCCGGTACACCCTGGGCGGCGGTCAATGGCTTCCCCTTCACCCCTTCATAGGGTTGGCATTAATCGTCGGCCAATACCCAACGTGGCGGGAACACATCGCTCTCCGTACTCCTCTGCTTTCAGAGGAGACAGGATGAGCGATGCTGTTAGTGGTGAGATGGCCCAGGGTCAGCCGGGGTGCGAGGGATATGCTCTATGGGTAACCTTACACCCCGGCGTCTGAAGACCCGAGACGGCGTGCGGTTTTAGTCGGTGCAAGCCCGACATAACCGCCCCCGCTGGCCGGCGGGGGGGTATCCGAAGGGATTTCCGCACGATAAAAAAAAAAAAAAAAGGTACTTCACGTGGCATATCGGTATAAAATCAGTTCTAAACATATTTCAAATGACGTAGGATTTGGCGTGTTCAGTGTTCCTCAAACACACCATGTATTGTTATTTTATAGTTGAGACTTAACAGTATTTATTCAATAACGATTCAAATGATTAAAAATGTGTATAATAGCATTAAATATGATAATATAAACTAATAAGTACATACAACTCGTTACAAATGTTGTAGTGTAAGTTTAAAACAAATCCATAGCAATATAATGACACTAAAATAATAATAATTGCTTTATGAAAACAATTTAGGCATGCACTGAAGTAAATTGTGTGTGTATAACTAGTAGTACATATAAAACCTTATCAAAAAACCTTGAACAGCACATATTGTAAAGATAAACAACATATCCAATATTAATTTAACTTTTAGCATGCCTCTATAACACAGCGACTTACGTGGTATTGCCAAAGGCATCAAGAGGCGATCTATAATCATCACTATCCCTCCTGTTCTGAGCACTAGACACGATACTATCTTTTGTCCCTCCACCTTTCTCCACGACAGGATTACTTGAAAGTCTCTTAGTTTCAAGTAAATCTTCAGTGCTTTTCTTTCCATTTTTATCTGCATCTCCATCTTTACTTGGCATTGTCACCACTTTTTTATTACTTGTGACATCAATCTCTATTGATAGTCTCGGGTGCTGTAACACTAGAGGCTTGGGTTTATTCTCTGGTTTCTCTGGTTTCTGTTGTTTCAAATCATTTGTAATCCCAACTTTAATAGCTTTAAGCATTACAGGGTTTTTATAATTTAACTTGGGAACCTCTTTGAGAGCCATAGGATGCTGATCTTTGGGATTGTTCTCTTTTTGTAACTTTGGAGTTACATGATTTGAAAGTATTATGGTATTAGGTTTGGAATGTGTTGAAGTTGGTGAGCTGAAAAATAAGATGTGCAAGGAAAGCGCCAATGGGGGCACCAATCGGTGCAAGTGTAGAATATAATGAATAGATATCTATTCAAAATGTTTATATAAACAGGGCTTTTTTTGTGGGGGCACGTGGGGGCACGCAGTGCCCCCAAAGGATATTTCGAAACTATTGAAAAATTGCCATAAAAACTGAAAAATTAAAGAATGTTAAGAAAATATATTAAAAGAAAATCGATTGAGGTAACCTTCACAATTATTATTTGTCTAAATACAAGCAATGCAGAGGCGTAATCTTCGTCCTATATTTCTCCACGACAATCTTTAGGGCAAAGACCGGATCCATGGCTCCGTGTCCAGGGCGAAAGCCCTTACACTCATATTCGATCCGGGAAGCAATTCTCATCTCGAAGATCTTCATGGTGTGGGCTATTACCTTTATACCACAGTAGCCCCCGCACTCCTGCACCGACCCTTAGCTTTGAAGACTGGAGTAATGATACTCAGCCTCCATTGGCTTGGTATCTTACTGGTGAGAAATACATGGTTACAAAAGTTTGTAAGAAAGCCCACACCACTGGGACCCATCGCCTTCCAGACCTCGATGGCGACTTCATCGGGTCCGAAAGCTTTCCGATTCTTCATGCGGCAAAGAGCAGTTTGGACTTCTAAAGGCGTTATCAGTGACACTTATTTGGAGGTAGATTCGGTGGCTGCACCTCTTTATGCTGCTTGCTCAGCAGCTCGTGGAAGTATGAGCGCCATGCCTCCTTCACCGCGACTTCCTCGTATAACAGATTACCTCCATGGTTTTTATCGCAGCGGCACTTAGAAATATCCTGTACCGCTTTGACCCTGGAACGCGCCAACTTGTAGATTAGCTGCCGCCCCTCAGACGATTCCATATTATCATAGAGAGGTTGTGAGCCTCGTCTGGCTCTGGCTACAGCTCTCTTAGTGGCGCACTTTGCAGCTCTGTACGCGACGTGATCTTCAGCAGATTTGGTCGCTTCTCACTTTTTAAAGAGGGCTTCCTCACCCTCGTGTCTCTTTGGACTGTGTCGTTCCACCACCAAGTTTCCTTGTCACACTCGCGTCCACCCTTGGAGATGCCAAGCACCGCCTTCGCCGCTCCGAGAATAGCTGCCTGAATCTTGTCCCAGCAGTCCTGAAAAGGTTCGGTTTCAACATCGGCACACTTGTCACCGTTAGCCGAAGCGAATTTCTGGGACGTGCTGATTTGTAGGAACGACTGCCGTCTGGTCTACCAACTCCGAAATGAAAGCCCGCGCCAGAGCACCCCTTCCTTTAATCAGCAAGTGCACCGGCTTGCTATCGATCTAAAATTAGAGAATTAGCGTGCCCCAAAAAAGAAATGACAAAAAAAGGCCTGAATATACATGTATATACATAGATTATAACAACGGGTACGATAAATCTACACCTAATAACTAAGTTGACTGTTTCATAATCTATACTTATTTACATTTACTCTGTTAACAAGTTTACTTCCACAGATTGTATATTCATCATTCGCTATTTAAAAACTTCAACAAGAATAAAAAAGCATTATTTATCAATTTATTATAGTTGAATTATAATCATGATCAAGATAGGGATTGGATCATGCAAATTCAATTATTCCAGAGACTCGACTCAAGCCCCACCGAAAGTTGGCATGATACTGTGTTACTCAATAGGTTTCATAAAAGCGCGTGAAATTTCATCTTAAAATCTTCGCACGAATGCTTAAAATCGAAATGCTTCTACTGGAGGAAGTGTAAATTTTTAGGTGCACCTTGCAAAGGAGATTCTTGAAAAAGAAATAAACAAAGGTAAATAAATTTATTTCATTTCTTTATACTCAAGGTACCAGACTAGATACTAGATACCAGATACCAGACTGGATAACCGATTTTTCTGTTTAAAGAAAAGTCCCATGTAAAATTTTAGGAGCACCTTGCAAAAGAGACTCATGATAAGACATAAACAAAGGTAAATAAATTTATTTGATGTCTTTATACTCAAGGTTCCAGAATAGATACTAGATACCAGCCTGGATACCAGATTTTTCTGTTTAAAGGAAAGTCCCATGTAAATTTTTAGGAGCACCTTGCAAAAGAGATTCATGATAAGCAACAAACAAAGGCAAATAAATTTATTTAATTTCTTCAGACTTATGGTTTTACCAGATTTTTCTGTTTAAAGGAAAGTCCCAAGCATGCAGTGTATCAAAAATAATTTAAAAGAATACCTTTTAAGTAACATTTGATGGTGTAGCCTTATTTTAGTTAAATAACTTTGAACCGATCTCTGCTGCTTTTTATTAAGAGCTAAAGCAGTTTTTATATTACGGAGTTCTGTTGCTACAATTTTAAACTTTTGGGACAATTTAGTTCCCTCGTCTTTCAACTTGAGCATTTTCGCAGATTCCTCTGCAATATTTTTTCTGAAAATAGTTTTAAGACTGTTAAATAAAACAAAATGAATGATTTTAAAGTAAACAGAAAAGAGAAAGGATACCTTGAATTTTTAATCTTTTCTTCTAAATTATTGATAGTGGATAAATTGGAAGTATCAAATGTGACATTTCGCGGCTTTAATGTATCTTTCACAGGTACTGTAACTTTATTAGTTAGATTTATAGTTGACTGTCTTGCTTGCTTAATCTTTTCCAACTCTGCCATCCTCTTCACAAGATTTTTATATTCAATCTGCTCCGACTTTGGTAAATTTTTAACGGCCTAGAAGAGACATCAGTTGTAAAAAATTGCAAATTTTGAAATATTTTATTGATATGAGAATTGAGTGTGCAGACCTTGGCAACAAATTTCTCATTTTTCTTTGGATTGACTTGCTGCTGAACGACATCAGGTAGCTTGGTTTTCTCCACCTCCATTCTTGTAGATTTCAGGAACATATCTAGTTTTTGTTGAAAATCTATCTGTTCGGATAATTTCATATGCATTTTCGTTAAATTTTTGGTGGCTTCATGTTCCCCTTCAGAGTCTGAATCAACATTGATGATAAATCTTTTTTCTTCTGGCACTACAACATTTGCCAGTGGCTGTTTTGACACAATACTCACTGTAGTTTTTACAGTCTCCAAAGATTTAATAATATTAGGAGTTACTAGGTTTGGTAAATTTTTACTTAAAGAAGTTAACAATCTTGCCCGCAATAAGTCTTCATCTTCATCAAGTTCATCTTCCTTTGATACCATTAATACAGGAATGTTTTTTTCTAACTGTTCACCAACTGTATCTTTCACACAATCCCCATTCTCTTTGAGTTTTTCATCTGCATCTGAACCAATATCCATATCCACAGATTCTATGTCTGTGTTATTATCTAAATTTATTTCATCACCCATCATAACATCATCAAAGGTATCATCTTCCAAGTTAGAAGATTGGGATATTTTTTTTTGTAATTTCTGTTTACGTTTCATTTCAATGGCTTTCTTTAATAATGCAGATTTCAAACAAATTAATCTTAACTCTGTAGTGTCACTATCTTCCTCTTCTGACAATGCTTTATTGTCGTCTACTTTTCCTGTTTTTACCGATTTTGTTTTAAGAGCATGTTGTCTAAGCAACTCCAAGTCATCATCAGAATCTTTTTCAGACTCTTTTTCTCTATCAACAATGTTCTGAATATCAGACTCTTTAGCCCTATCTACAATGTTCTGAATATCTTTCTCTCGCTCATTTTCTTTAACAACTGAATTTACTGCATCCACTGACATTTTTGTATCACCAGGTTTACTCTCTTCATCTGTGCATATATCTATTATTTCACAAAATGTTTTAATTTCTTTTGTAGCATCTTGAATATCTGAACAAAGTATATGATCATCAGTGGTCTGCGAGGAGATGGGAGAACAATTTGGTGGAATTTCTGTTTTATTGTCAGGACTTGCATCTTTTATTGTACTTATTTCAGTGAGACCCAATTTCATTGGTTCTGGATTAACTCCACAAAGCATTTTCTGAAGTCTTTCACTTAAAGATGTTTTATCATTTTTAATTTTATTTACAACCACTGCATCAGCCAATCTTCTTCTTCTATTTCTATATTCATCATCAGACTCTTCACTACTTTCACTTAAAACCTTTATTGCCTCTGGTTTTCGCTTAGGGCGACTAGTTTTCTTTTTGTGATCTTTATTTTTAACCACATCAGTTACATTTACCTCAACTCTTTTTCTTTTCTGTCTGTGATGTATTTTTGGTTGTTTTTGTACTTTAATGTTTCTTTGTGGTGAACAATAATCTTCTAAATCAGTTGCAGAAATCTCCGACAGATCATGTGACAGTGCATCCTCCTTTTTATGTTTTTTACCTAAAATGTTAGCAAATGCACATTGTGTGCCTACAGAAAAATAAACAATTAACGCATGGGTAGTTGCAATTCAATTAATGCTTCCATTAGTAGTTAAAAACAGAAAATAATTAGATAAGTAAGCTGGGATGAATAAAAATATTTTCTTTCTTTCTTTCTTTCTTTCTTTCTTTCTAAGTATGTCTTTATAGTGTTTGTAATATTCATAGGTTAATTATTATGTATACAGGGAAACTTTTCAAGACTACTGAAATATTTTTATTTACTTAACTAGCTGACCCGGCAGACTTCGTACTGCCTCAATCGATGACAAACCTTTTAAACCTTCTCTGGACCTCCACAAATAATTCAAGACCAAAATTAGCCAAATCGGTCCAGCCGTTCCCGAGTTTTAGCGAGACTAACGAACAGCAATTCATTTTTATATATAAGAAGAAGAAGAAGAAGAAGATTACACTCATTTGAAAGTATTTGAAAAGTACGTAATTTATGTGTACACCGTTTTCATACTACGCGCGGTCATTCCTAAGGTTGTTTACACAACAAAGCCGCCGGCTTGACCCGCCGGGCAAGGCCTACACCTATTATATTATACACACCAAAGCCGCCAGCTCAGAGGCGAAAGCCGCCGGCTCTGAGGCGAAATCCGCCGGCTCTGAGGCGAAATCCGCTGGCTCGGAGGCGGAACCCACCAGCTTGTGGCCGCTGGGCTTGTATTGTGTCTTGCCCCAGTATGATTAAACACAAAACAAGCCCAGGGACACAAGCCGCAATGCTGCCGGCTTAGGTGTGTAGACAGCCTAGCAAACTATCTCTGGCTGCAGCCATCATAATAAACAAATTGGCGCAGAGTGGGCCCCGCGCGCGGGTATAGGGCCCCTCCCTATACCCGCGCGCGGGGCCAAATATTAGGAAATTATAACAAAATTTGCAATTATGAGTGACACCTGCATTGTCCACAAGTTCTGAGTTATAGGGTACCAAATATTTAAAAAAAATCACTGATCATTTTTTTATTAATTATACTAACAAGTCTAAACCTCCTGTGCAAATATGGGCACTCTTTGTAAAAAAAAAACCCTGTATAACTTAGTAACCAGCTTATATTTTTAAACATGAAAAGATTTTAAAATGGAATTGATTTTTACAATTGATAATTTTTATTTCTGCCATACAGCAGTTCAATCCATAAGTCAACAAAATCTGTGTAAACTAGAATGCAATCCAAGATTACTAAACTTGAGAAAGAACAAAACTAAAGGTGATTAGTTTGCAGTTCAAATGAAATTGCAGTTTCAAAAATTGTAAGGGTTAAAATGAAATTATTGGATTCTACTAGTAGTTCATTAGGACCCATGTACTGACTAAGGGAGCAGCCTCGGAAGGCAGCCATTTGCAAAGGTATGCTCAGGTGAGGCAGAGTGTATGTTTCCCACAGGCAAGGCACATCCTGACCAGCCTCATAAAACTGCTTGCTCAGTCTGTACTAACACTATTGAGGATACTGTACTGCTACTGCTTTGATCACATACCTTGTTTTAAAACAGGTGAAATAATATTAACAATACAACTAGTAGTAAGTACAGGTTGTACAACAGAAAGCAAGGACTGTATTATGTGTCAAAACTAATATCGCTAAGGCATCTAAATCTAGTTATGAAATAATTATTTTAATTGCAAATCCTAGAGACAAAAACCACTACAAGAATTAAATAAGTAATTCTAGTAAACACAAGCTACAATATGCAATTTTGTTTTAAGGTTGTGTAAAATCATATTCTGTCAGTTTGCATATTAAATAATCTGCTTCTGCATATAATAATAGCAGCAACATACAAATTAGGTCAAAGGTTAAACAAGTCAAGGATTGTAAAATTGTAATAAGTGACACTACAGAACAATGAATGGTTTATGTCAAAAACATGTGATTAACTGATATCGAGGTAATAAACGTGATATGGTAAAAAGCTACACTACCTGGTCCAACAGAAGAACGTTTAGCTTTCTTACGTTCAAGGACATTATTGTAATTTTCTAACACTTCTAGTCGCTGACGCAACAGGAACTCCTCTTCTGATGATATATCAGAGAGGTCATCTACTATTTCTCCTTCCTCCATCTCTGATTCGACGTTTATAGGTGTTATATTCTCTACACAAGCCATTTTTCTCCGACTCGACCGACAGAACTAAAAAATAGATTTCAATTCCACTGTAGAAATATTAAGCAAAGCATACCTAGTTCACAAACAAAACTAACATACCGTTTCTAGTTTTTCATAACGATGATAGTGAGGAAAATAGTTTTTCCTAAACTTATAAATTCGTTCTCTGTACAGGCTAGCTGCACTATATACTGTAACTGCCAGATATTAATATGGATGGAAGGAATATGGCGAAAAAAAATTCAATACAGCGCAGCGATCAGCCCAATCAGTCAGTTTGATTGTAGAAAATTGGTAGAAAAGCTAAATAGATAGTGATTTATAGTTTTTTTTTTTATTTATTTAACGGCCTTGGATACTGTTCCTTAAAGCCTTATTCAATGATTTGATTTGATAGTGAATAGTGAGTATGGTTTTTTTCACGAAGTTTTTGGGCTTTGTTACAAGTGAATATGGTGACCCGTGACAGTGTTACCAACTCCTAACGTCAGTCCGCACATCCATCGCTTCATATTCATCTCCGAGACACGCAACTCCTGCTTATATCGCTCCAGCAACGACCACGCTTCACAGCCGTGTAAGAGGACAGGCCTTTTTTTTTTTTGACGTGCGGAAGTCCTTTCGGATACCCCCCCGCCAGCCAGCGGGGGTGGTTATGTCGTGTATCGAATAAAACCGCACGGTGTCCTCAAGTGTCCGTTGCCGGGCACCCCGGGTAAGCCCTCGAAAGGATAACCCCAGGGTTACCGGCGGACTTTGACCACCACCGCGGCCTCGCCTGGTGGGGTCGGGTTTTATCCCGCTTCGGTGAGTTGGCAGGCGTGTGTAGGGCACACACGACACGCCTCTGCCATGGCCTGCTTCTGTAAGGACGGCGAGTCGGCCAACTGCCATCCTCAGGCCCCGATCATGGAGGTCGGTAGTCCCCGGCGTAGATGAGTCTGCGGCGAGGACGCGAGGGGCAGGGTTCTCTCCCGCTCCCTCTCCGCCGTCTCTTTCGCGCACATTACCTGCTCGCATAAAAAGGCGGCGGCGTGCCACTTGCTCCCGTCAGAGACCACGGCCTTCACCATGGTCTCCAACGAGAGAACGTCCACGCCTAGGACCGCAACGAGATCCCGGCGTTTACTCGCCCACGCAGGGCACTCCACCAACGTGTGGAGCGCCGTGTCTTCGCCAGGATCCTCGCAGTGCTGGCACTGTGGCGTTGTCTCCCGGTGGATGCGCCATAGAAAACACCCGTGTCCGGTAAATATCTGGCACATCCGGTAGGAGAAGTCCCCATGGTCCCTCTCCAACCACTCCTTCATGATCGGTCTCACCGCCGCACAGGTACAGCAGCGCAAGGGCTCTCGCTTCCAGGTCCCATGGAGGGGTCCCGTCTAGGAGACATGCCGCCTCGACGGAGATCGTGCGATACCCCCTGATGACTCTGACGGCCATCGCCTTTAACGGGCTATTTAGAGCAGCCACGTTGCGGGCCGCCAGAGTCTCCGCCCATACGGGGGCCCCTTATAGGGCCATGCTTCGCACGATCCCCAGGTACAGTCTCCTAGTGGGGGCGTTGGGTCCCTTAATATTGGGCATCAGCCGCGATAGCGCGGCGGCAACCCCCCTCAGTTTCGGGACCAGACTTCGGAGATGTGGTCCGAAGTCCCATCGGCTATCGAGTACGAGTCCAAGGTCGCGATGCCGATGCTTACGCCCCCAACGGTTATGCTGGTTCCCGCAGGAGGCCCCCTCCGAGGCCTGTGGAAACACATAGCCTCGGATTTGTGGAGAGCCACCTCGAGTCCCAGCCGCCGTATTCCACCCACGACTTGAGCAACCCCTGCCGTGGCCTTTAGTGCCGCGCTTCGGTACGCTGCTCCCCGCGCCATAACGAGGATTTCGTCAGCATAACACACTATGCTGACACCCTCGAGCAACGTACCGCGCAGCGCCCAGTCGTATCCGATGTTCCACAGGAGTGGCCCTAGGACCGACCCCTGTGGAACACCGCACGACACTTCTCGCCGCCCTGGCCCTAGCCAGCTCGGGTAAACTATGGCCCTCTCGGATAGGTATGCCTCGACAATGCGGCGGAGGTAAGGAGGCACTCCGTGATACGCGTGCGCCTCCCTAACGCAGCTCCAAGGTAGGGTGTTGAAGGCGTTGGCGATGTCGAGAGACACCGCCACCACCACCCCACCCCGCGAGACTACTTCCTCCGCCAGGCGCCTAACGCGCATGATCGCTTCCACGGTGGAGCACCCCCAGCGGAAACCGAATTGGTTGTCCGCCAGATCTGGCCCCACGTTTGTGAGATGCTCGACGAGGCGCTCTGCAATAATCCGCTCAAAGACCTTGCACACCTCGTCGAGCAACACGATCGGTCGGTAACCGGATGGCTGATCCGCCGGCCGCCCCGCCTTCCGGATATGGACCAGTTTCCCCGTCTTCCACGCCTTTGGAAACTGGCCCTTTCGAGGCATGCGCTAAAGAGCGCCACCAGTCGAGCCCCTAGTTCCTCAAGGGCCAGGTCCCATGCTCGGCCTGGAATGCTGTCGGGTCCGGGGGCAGTGCATTTCCGGGCTTTAAGCCGGAGCACTGCTGCCCCCAGTTCACTCTTCCTGTCTTCGGGCACATCGCTCTCGCTATTATCAGCGTCAGGCGCCTGAGGCGGAGCCATACGCGGAGGAACATGCTCCTCCGCTCTCGCTGGGAACAAGGAGCCCAGTATCCCCTCCAGCCGCTCTGGCTGGAGGCTGTAGGTCAGTAGGGGCGCCCTTGGGCGGATTTTGCCCCTGACCGCAAGGTAAGGGCGCCCCCATGGGTTCTGCTCTAGAGACTCCAGCAGCTCTTCGCGGGCCCGCCGTTTGGCCTGCTTAATGGCTACCTGGAGGGTCCTCTTGGCCCCTTGTACGCCTCATATAGCTCCGCCTCTCGGGCTGCCGCATTGTCTGGCCGGCGACGCCTCCGGCGAAACCTGGTGTACTGGAGGCGACTGATCACGCAGGCTGCTCGCAGCTGTGCGATCTCGGTTGACCACCAGTACACCTGTTTCTTTGCCGGGCCGGGCTTAGCCGTAGGCATCGCCGCATCGCAGATACGCGACATGGCTCTCCTGAACCATTCGGCCTCTGCGTCGACATCGGCAGGCCTGGCCGGTGACGGAATCCAGGCCTGCACAATGGATGCCTCCAGGAGAGCCTCCCAATCCAGGCGTCTGAGCGCCCAACGTGGATCCGGGGGGTTCGCTATAGTCGGCGGTAGGTTAGGTGGAGGGGAGACGTTGAACCGAATGTACCTGTGGTCCGACGACGTCTTCACCACGCGCCAACCCTAGACGCGGCGGGCGAGAGCAGGGGTCGCGAATGCAACATCCAAGGCCGAACTGAGCCCCCGCCGCTCCCAGGTGGCGACACTCCCCCGGTTGAGGACCTCTAGGCCACGGGTGTTGGCCCAGTCCTCCAGAACTCGCCACTTGGCATTGGTTTCCCAGGAGCCCCAAGCCAGAGACCAGGCGTTGAAGTCTCCCAGGACCAAGACAGGGCGAGGACGGCACGCAGCGAGAACAATGTCCAGTCCTGCGAGCCATAGCTCATGCTCATACTGGTCAAGGCTTGGCGAGAAGTAGACGGCCACGACAGCCAAACCCTCATAGTCCGCCGCGACACAGCCTCGGCCCCTTGCAATGACTGCAAGGCGCGAGGTGTCCGCGGTGGAACCCCCGATGACGGTCGCTACGCCGTCCAGGTCCACCGGGCTTCCGGGGTGGACCCAGTACGGCTCAGCGACCACGACCACATTGATAGACCACTCCACGATGCTCTGGTACAGAAGATCCTGAGCACCGGTGCAGTGGTTTATGTTCACCTGCAGGATGCGGATTGGTGTGTCTTAGATAAGTAAATAATTACACATATTTGTGGACCAAATATAAAGTCGATCTTTATTCAGCACAAGGGAAAACCAGACAATCAGTATATAAAAGTCACATACCAATTCAAACTTAAAACTAGTTTGTCAACCGGCCAGGATTACAGTATGAAGGTTTTTACTTATATCTATACTAAATAATAAAACCTCAAACACGCCCTCTTAATCTTGGACGAGTTCCAGCATGTCCAGAACAAATGACATACTTACAATACAGCAATGCCTTCGTGAGCACGTCAGCTGTCATTTGCTCGGTAGGCATATAAGTCAGCTCAATGACATTATTATTCACAGCTTCACGAATATAATGAAACCTAATGTCCACATGTTTAGACCGTTTGTGAAACACTGGATTAGTGGCAAGCTTTGCCGCAGACTGGTTATCACTATATAGAGTTACAGTGTTACTACGACCTGTTAACTCAGCAAGAATCGCACGGACGTACACTGCCTCTTTCGCTGCTTCAGATAAAGCTATATACTCCGCCTCGGTGGACGAAAGTGCGATACAAGATTGTTTGTAACAACCCCATGAAATTACGTTTCTATCTAACTTAAAAACGTACCCCGTGTATGATTTACGGTCTGCACCATTAGCCCAATCAGCATCAGTAAAACCATTCACACGAAATTTTTCATACTCATTACTCTTCCTGTACACTAGACCTAAATTTATTGTACCTTTTAAGTAACGCAATACACGCTTGGCCGCAGCAAAATGTTCCGCCGTGTAACGTGTATTATACTGACTTAGAAAAGTTACAGCAAATGAAATGTCAGGTCTAGTGGTCACAGCGAAGTACATAAGAGAACCTACCAGTTCTTGATACGGTAACCTGTCATGAGTAGCGCTATCAGAAAACTTCAGACTTACGTCTAAGGGCATTTTAGCAACTTTACAGTCATTCATACCGAAACTTTCGAGCAACTTTTCGATATAATTTTTCTGACTTAGTTTCAATTCACTACGAGTACGATCTACTTTAACTCCTAGCATGTGTCTAACTTCGCCTAAGTCTTTAATAGTAAAGTGAGACTTTAGTGACGTTTTCAGCTTATCAGCAAGCTTGTCACAATTATAGAAAACGAAAAAATCGTCAACGTAAAGTGCGATGATAATGGTTTGCTTACCCACTCGATGATTAAAGATGCAGTTCTCATGCTTACTCTGTATGAACTTCTCTGCGAGTAAAACTTCTTTTACCTTTTCGTACCAAGCACGAGACGCCTGCTTTAATCCATACACGGCTTTCTTGAGTCTGTAGACTTTATGTTCATTACCTTCTTTTATAAATCCATCTGGCTGTGACATATAAATCTCCTCACTCAAATTGCCATTCAGAAATGCAGTTTTTACGTCAAGGTGATCAATCTTCAGATCTAACTCGACCGCAAGAGACAGAAGCATTCTTAAAGAACTATGTCTCACAACTGGAGAATACGTATCCATATAGTCAATTCCAAACTTTTGGGTAAATCCTTTAGCAACCAATCGCGCTCTATAACACGCTACTTTTCCAATAGCGTCGCGTTTGATTTTAAATATCCACCGATTCTTGACAATATTTTTATTCACTGGCCTATCAACAAGTTTCCAAGCCTCATGCTTATTAAATGAATCAATCTCATCTAGCATGGCTTGCCGCCACAGTTTGCTATCGCTCGATTGTAAAGCCTCCTTGATGGTTGTCGGCTCAGTCAACTCAGTTTCGAGTGCAGACATTGTCTTCGGTAATCTCGGTCGTAAATTATAGGCTGGCGCATCACCATGTAGCTGCTGCGGTACATCACCTTCATCAGTAGAAGAGCTCGGCATCTGCTCATCTGTTTCGAACCAAATTTCAGGAGCTACCGGCCTCTCCGCCTCAACCTGAATCTCTGAAGTTGATGGCATTGGCACCTCCGCCTCAAGCTCAACCTCAGGCTGATCTCCTGCATGATGCTCATCCGTTATTTCTTCATCATCAGAAGTAGGAAAGAATATTTCCACATCCCGTTTGCTGGTGACACCTGGGAAAATTGTTTCATTAAAAACAACATCTCGACTACGAAAAACTACTTTTTTCGTCAAATCATAAAGCCTATATCCATTACTTTCATATCCAAGAAAGATACAACGCTTGCTTTTTGGTTCAAGCTTATTCCGCTTCACTTTATCAATGTGAGCATAAGCTTCGCAGCCAAACACACGTAAGTGTTTCAGGCTAACCTTCTTACCTGTCCAAGCCTCTTCGGGTATTTTCCCCGAAAGCCTTTTTGAAGGTGACACGTTCATTAAGTATACTGCTGTACTAGCAGCCTCTGCCCAAAATGTGTGTTTTAGGTTTGACATGTACAACAGGCATCTAACTTTTTCCAGGAGAGTCCTATTAAGTCTTTCAGAAGCGCCATTCAGCTGTGGACTGTAAGGCACGGTTACTTGATGAACAATCCCCTTACCTTTTAAAAAGTTTTCAAGCTCTCTGTTGAAATATTCCGTTCCGTTGTCAGACCTCAGGGCTTTAACTTTATCACCAGTTTGTGTTTCAACTAAATTAACAAAGGTTTTCGTGTATTGACTCACCTCGCTTTTACGCTTCAGGAAATATACAAACACCTTCCTCGTATGATCATCCAAGAACGTCAGGATGTACCTTTTGCCTCCAAGTGAATTCATCGGCAATGGCCCGCACAAATCGGTGTGAATCAAGTCCAACCGATTCGTAGCCACAGACTTCTCAGGATTACTGACAAAAGGAAAACGCGCCTGCTTCCCTTTCAAACAAACTTCACAAGTGACGTCTTTACAAGGGTCGTCCTGAAAACTAATATCATTAGCAAGTCTCTGCCTCAAAAGCTTCATATTGTTGCCATTTAAATGGCCAAGCCGCTGATGCCAAGTTACAGTGCTAACAGTTACATTTGCCCTTAGACTGCAAGTCTGAAGTTTATACATACCTCCTATATCATTTGCCTTAATAAATACATCACTCAACATAGAAATTGTACAACCATTAGTATCAAAAATTACAGAACTGCCGTTCTTGACCAACTTAGAAACAGATATGAGATTTACAGACAACTTAGGTACATACAGTACATCAGTTAATATCGTGTTACCCGACAACTTAACTTTCCCTATACCTGTACACTGCAATTTATCTCCACTAGCAATAGTAACGTAACCACCATGCGATTTAAAATCTACCATCAAATCGCGCCTGCTAGTCATGTGGTTTGTTGCTCCCGAGTCTATATACCACGAATATTCCGAGTCCGCTTCAGTACTATACGCCGACAAAACACAATTTCCTGAATTTCAGATGTCCTTTTTGCCTGCATTTCCAGCACCACGGTTCTCTCTTTCGACCAGAATAATCCTTAAATTTTGACTCAACCTTGTGCTGTTGCCCGTTTCTCGTCCCAGAGTCACTCGAAGTAGAGCCTTTCCTTATCGAAGATAAGCACTCACTCGAATCTCCACGAGTAGTCCAACGTTGATCTTGCAATAGTTTGGATTTCACAATATCGGCTGTTATGGTAGCTTCCGAATGCTCTAGGGCCATTATCATCGGCTTATACATGGTCGGCAAACCTTTTAGCATTATTGCTCCCAGAAACTCATCATCTACAGGCTTATTCATACCGGCCAACTTCTGCGCTGTAAACAGAGTTATTGGTTAATTGCTACAGAAATCGCAGTTTATTTGTATTCTGTCCAATTTACTGCTTTGACATAGTTTGATTATCTAGCCCATGTGTATTTTAATTCATAAACTAGGTTATAGATAAGCTTAGAATGATAAGACTTCATTTATATAGGTTTCCATACTGTTGAAGTTTTCAAGTTTGAGAGAGCATAAATTCTGGAGTATTCTCACTCTTGAACCAAGACCTTTGTCATCATAAGCCTTTTCCAGTGCATCCCAGGCTTCTTTTGCCGTTTCCGCCGATATTAAATGAGAAAAACACGACCTCTCAACACTCAAACAAATCTTAGACTTTGCTTTTTATTCACATCGTTTTCTCACTTCAGCCTTTGTTTGGTCATCCTTACCGTAACCGCTTATGCAGATCCATAAATCGTCATGAATCAAAGCGTTTTTCATCACAAAT
This sequence comes from Cybosia mesomella, assembly GCA_946251805.1. Classification (NCBI taxonomy): domain Eukaryota; kingdom Metazoa; phylum Arthropoda; class Insecta; order Lepidoptera; family Erebidae; genus Cybosia; species Cybosia mesomella. The sequence continues at coordinate 11,137,533 of OX276392.1, forward strand.
TTCCACTCGACGTAATTTTCACGTCCGCGTAGTTTTTCGTGAGAAAAATTTTAGTAATTACTTTGCGACATGTTTAACTGTTCGTCCTGAGCACATAACCTCTTAGATACGTAAATAATTACACATATTTGTGGACCAAATATAAAGTCGATCTTTATTCAGCACAAGGGAAAACCAGACAATCAGTTTATAAAAGTCACATACCAATTCAAACTTAAAACTAGTTTGTCAACCGGCCAGGATTACAGTATGAAGGTTTTTACTTATATCTATACTAAATAATAAAACCTCAAACAGTGTGTCCATTAATGGACGTCCATCTCCGCATCCCGCCGCGAATGTGGCCGCTCCTGAGCGGCACCCCCGCTACTCGGTGCGGACGAACGGGGCTTTGGCCTCGAGGCGGTGCAGGTTCTGCTGTCCGCCCGGTGCTCCGCCGCTTTTCCCTCCGCTACGCATTTGTAGCACCGAGGCGGAGCATGGCAAGTACTTGCCTTGTGCCCGGGCTGACTACAGCGGAAGCACCGATCTCCCACGGTGTCTCCCGCTGTGCACTGCACTCCCACATGCCCCACGGCCAGGCACCTAAAGCACCTGGTCTCGCGGGGCTGCAGGAGTTGCACCCGCGCCTTAAGGAAGTCCCCAACGAGAAGGCTCCGTCCGTCCGATAGCGGTGACATTGCGCGGGCTTCCGCTTCCCGCGCCAGGCTTCTATCTTGATCCCGGGCATGCCGAGAAGCTCCCTTACTTCGTAAATGTCTGGGATGACATTACGGGTCTTCTTGAGCATCACCAGGAAGATGCATTTAGGTCGTCCGCCGCACTCGCTTGGCACGTGAGCCCACGCGCGCGGGGCTGGCGACTCGCTGGCGTCTTGGCGCGGGAAACCGCGGTCTGGTGGTACTTCGCCACCGGCGTACGGATCGCCTTCGACGTCGACGCCGTCACGGACGGCGGAGTCGCGGCGGGCGAAACGTGCGGCGGCGGTTGTGGAGCGGAGCTCGGGCTCGCGCGCGGCGCGGGCGCCTTGGCTGGCGCAGCGCGAGACGCGCTCGACCCACCCGGCGGCGCGCGGAAGACCTCGATGCGCCTGCGGTCGGCGCACTGGCAAGCGCGCGCGGTGGCGTCGACGTCTCCTTGGGACTGGTTACATGTCCCACAGAGGCGGTGGAGCCCTTAGAAGGGCTTTTTGGGGGGGGGGTCGGGGGTCCCGAGGGGGACTCCGAACCCGAGGAGGCAGCTTGGTTGAAGATTTCTTCATCTTAGCAGGAGCGCAACCGCGACCCGACAACGAAGCGTTGGGCGGGGCGTGAGCGCGTGCGACACGTCCGGCGATTACGGCTGCGTCGAATACAGACGCGAGCGCATGCGCCGGCATTCAGCGCGCGAGTGCAGGTCCGAGCGGCGAGTCCGAGGTAGTAGGCTTGCGGTGATCTTCCTCGGTGGCTCCGTGCGACGATCCTGATGTAGAGGCCTGAGTCACTGGCGTATTTATAGGCGCAGTTGGAGGGGGGAATCGACGTGATCGCTCGTAGTTGAGAGCTGCGCAACTGATGCGCTCGATCCTAATTGGTCGAGGCTAAGCAAGGGGGTGTGGCCACCCGATACTGGGGATGGTGGCGGCTTCGTCATGTTTGAATTGTGATGACGCACGGCTCTCAGAGCTGGATACCAATCTTTTTGGAGATGAAAACCTTCGTTTTTTCTATTAAAATTGTTGGGATGCTTGAATATTTTGATGGCTTCTCGACATGGCCGTGGGAAGAAATGTGAAATGGTGGCTAGAACCTTCGTGTTCTGAAAATTGATGGTATGATTACCATCCTCCTGGGTGTGTTCTGCAACAGCTGACTTGTCGAAGTGGCTGTGGCGGCCATTTCGTTCATGTTCCGAAAGGCGGGTCTTGACGCTTCTTTGAGTAGTGCCCACGTATACCGAGCCACACGAGTAGGGGATTCGGTAAACTCCAGCTGAAGATAGCTCACGAGGGTCCTTGACTGAACGGTGAAGATTACGTAACTGCGTCGTGGGCTTGAAAATAGGCTTAATGTTGTAAGCTTCTAGCAGTCTCCCGATACGATCCGTTGTACCATAAATGTATGGCAAAAAGGCCTTCCCTAGAGGGGCAGGTTTCTCCTCATCCTGGTTCGTTAGAGAAGATTTCCTCGGATGATGAGCTCTCTGGGATGGTGGTTGGAGTCCTTGTGTAAGTAACGGTCTATGTGTGTAGGCTTTCGATAGACCCGGTGACCAAGGCTGTCCTCTTTTTCGGATACCAGGACATCGAGGAATGGCAGGTCTCCGTTCTTCTCTACTTCCATGGTGAACTGGATGTTAGAATGGATGCTGTTCAAGTGATTCAGGAACTTAGTTAGCTCCGTGTCTCCATGACTCCAAACCACAAAGGTATCGTCTACATAGCGGAACCAGACCTTAGGTGTCATGGGCGCTCGTTCAAGAGTGGCTTCTTCGAAGAATTCCATGTAGAAGTTCGCAACTACAGGACTGATGGGGTTTCCCATGGCTAAACCCTCCACTTGTTCACAGAACGTGTTGTTTCACTGGAAGTATGAAGTCGTCAACACGAACTCGAACAATTTTGCGATGTCCTTAGAGAACAGCGGTCGGATACGTGACATAGCTTCCCTGACTGGAACTTTCATGAACAGAGAGACGACATCGAAGCTGACCAGACGATCATCCGGGTGTAGCTTGAGATTCTCAAGTTTCTCCACGAAGTGGCGCGAGTCCTTGATGTTTGACGAGGAGGATCCGACATGTTGTTGAAGCAGTTCGGTGAGATACTTCGAGACTGGATGAGTGGACGAGCCAAGTCCTCAGTGTCATGTGCAACATCATGAACAAAGGTTTGAAAGAAGCACTAGGATGGTGCAGGAGCAGGAGCTTTAATCTCAACCCTGACAAAACCAAACTAGTTGTTTTCACCAACAAAAGGAAAATCGGTAGTCCTGAACCGGTACGACTAGATAACCAGGACTTGGAAGTAATGAAGGAAGTCAAATATCTGGGATAAGGACCAGTTTCCCCGTCTTCCTCGCCTTTGGAAACTGGCCCCTTTCGAGGCATGCGCTAAAGAGCGCCACCAGTCGAGGCCCTAGTTCCTCAAGGGCCAAGACCCATGCTCGGACTGAAATGCCGTTGGGCTGCCGCATCGTCTGGGCGGCGACTCCTCCGGCGAAACCTGGTGTACCGGCGGCGAGCGGTCACGCACGCTGCTCGCAGCTGTGCGATATCCGCTGAGCACCAGTACACCTGTTTCTTTGCCGGGCCGGGCTTAACCCTAGGCATCGCCGCATCGCAGATATGCGACATGGCTCTCCTGAACCATTCCGCCTCTGCGTTGACATCGGCAGGCCTGGCCGGTGACGGAATCCAGGCCTGCACTATAGATGCCTCCAGTTAACGACAGACTTAGCAAATACAGCAGATAACAGAAAGATAACAAAAGAACGATGAGTGGGCGGTACTCGTCCATGTACTACGATAATTTTGGAGGTATTATCACATCAAATCCTTTTGACGTCCATTAAAAAGTCGAAAAAATCATAATTGTGTACAATTGTAAATTATAAAAATGAATATTAAGAAATTATTACGTAATGTTCGGAAATAATAGAAAAAAAACTCAATGCAAATGTACATGGTACGTGCTGCAAAAGTTACGTCGTCAAGCTGTTATCGACTAAGAAGGGACACATCGAATATCGATAATTTGTTGGAAAAATAAAACAAATGCTTTGAGTTTGTATTTTATTTATATCAATCTGAATCTGATACAGGGTCAATCGGATCTTCAAAATCTGAGTCTGAACTGCAGCTATCCGTGACATTTATTATTAACGTTTGGTCAATGATATTGTCGTATTGTACATCTCGATCCCAGTCTTGTAAGCAAATTTTCTTCGTTCTTTCGACCACTTTTCGCCAATCGTCAGCTGTCACTTGAGCGCAAGCTTCTTCCAATAAAACCATCATTTTATTTGCCTTGCATCATTTTATTTATTTGGCGGAGTTGTGTTATGCCTAGCTGCATGACCTGAAAATATTTGTACATTTAGTAATTATTTTTAGAAATATATGCATATACATAATATTATATAAATAAAAAATATAGATACCTTTGATCTGCGCCCATATCAACTCGATTGCATTATATTGACAGTCATAATTACCGTGTGTCCATTTGATTTGGCCAATTCATCCAAAAATTATGATGGGTGCGTCTGTTGTTTGTGAAAGTTCAACAGTCTAACCAACTCTTTTTTTAACATCTGACTGTCAGTTTCCACACCATTGCGTTGTAACCACTCTATAATTTCAGCTTTTTTGTTATTGCTGCTGCGGGGTTTGTTAATTTGAACTGAGTGATATGAAGCATTGTCCATTAAAATATAGTGAGGCTCATTCAAATTTTCTAATAGTTTTATAAACCATGTCTTAAAGTTTTCGAAATTCATTTCCTCGTGGTACTCCGTTGTTTTCACTGACTTAAAAGCCCACAGGCAATTCGGCACAAAACCTGTAGCTGTGCCAGCGTGGCAAATGATTAAGCGCTGGCCCTTTCCTTCAGGAGTTTTTGTGCTGGATTTGGCTGTGTCATCCGTCCATGCCTTACCTACAGTATGATTGGCGTTCAGCCATATCTCATCAAGGTAGACTACCTTCTCCCAGTTATCAATTTGTTTGATTTTGCGAAGAAAATCGCATCGTAGTAAAGCTATGTCAGTACGCTCCATTAATATTTTTCTCTTGTCACATTTTTATAGCGGAATCCACATTTGTTCAAAACAATTCTAAGAGAAGTAGCACCGCCTTTGAAGAGTTCTGTAGCTTTTAATGAAGATAATAACTTCTGGCAGGTCGGTAGTTCACCTCGTAGGTAGTAACCATAAATATGATTGCGTAAAGCATCTAAATCAAAATCATCAGGTTCTGTTATATGACATAACCTTTTCTTTTTCTTCTTTGGTGTTAATAGTTTATTGTCCTCCATGGACGACTCCCCAAATTTTTCCTTTGTTATTCGAGAAACAGTAGCCTTTCCGATTCCTAGAGCATCGGCTACACGTTCGCGAACATTGTCAAGCGGTAACAAGGGTCCGCCATTTTGTTGTTCACGAGCAAAATAGTCTCGCAAACGAACTACAAACTCGCGAACTTCACTGTTGAGAACAGTTTTCCGCTGTCTTTTCGGCATTTTGCAAAACCGAAAATCAACAAACAGGTAACAGAAAATCAACAAATAACACAAAACAGCGAAAACAGAAACAAAACTCAGCTAACAAAGAAAGACGTGGCGCATACAAGGCGTTAGAGCACTCGTATGACGCGATGTGATGCGGTGTGACAAGAAGACAAAACAGACTGACAAGACATGACATGACTGAATTAAAAAAATACGGTAGGTCTATGGCCTCCTTTTAAATACTTTTCCATGTAATCCATAATTGCCAGCTAATTATGAATTCTTTAAAATTCAATTCAAAAAGAATTTTAAATTCTTTAAATTATGCAATTTGAATAAAAATTAAAGTATAGTAAAATAAAATATAATAAGGCTGTTACTTTTTTATCTAGTCTTTAATGTCCATCAATGCGCGTAGTCTTTTTTTCAAAATAAATAAATATTGCTTATTAAGTTGAATGACCTGGCTGAATGACATGACATTTGCCTGAAAAAACAGTATTTTACAGAATACAGTTTTAATTAATGGCTTCTGCAGTAGAATCACCGCAATTTCGCCAATGTCAAGTGAAATATAATAAATGTTTATAAAATTATTAATGGCGAAGACGCCAATGTCAAGTTTTTTGGTATCACCACCAGTATCTTGCGCCAGAGCCTCGTCCGTTGTTTAGCAGGTGCACCGACTTGCAGGTGAGGTTGGCTTGGGCCTCGAGGATGTTGATGGGCCCTATACACCCAAAACAGTATTTTATCGAAATTGTTTCGCATAACTAATACAACTGTCAGTTGAAACGTCAGGGATCATCATTCGGCGTGCGGAGTATAAATAAATTTTCTTATATACTATATATGTGTGTAAAAAATACGTTACTTCATAAACGTGAGCTGTCATAATTATCATTCTAAATTAGACAAAGTTTTAGAGGCTTCTGTGGAGTTTTGGAAATGAACTATCTTGACGTTATTGACACATGACACATTTGATAACTTGACTTTGGTCAAATTGTTTACTTTCGGGAGTTTCTAGTGTAGTATTGCTAAAATAAAAATAATACATCATACTTCTACCGGAAAACGGGGATCTACATTATTTTTAATCTACGAATAGTGAAAAGTAGAAATTAGTTTTATAATTATAGATCAGAAATAAATTATAACAACATACTAGTTCCGATATTGCTGTGCATCAAAGCAGTTATGTTTCACGAAAATGAAGACGATTACAAGTTCGGCGCCTGCACTTATTTCGCAAAAAAACATCCAGGAGAGACTTGTGGAAGTAACGGGCTTCCTTTGACTCCGAGCTCTATCACAATATTGGGTAAAGCGCAAAGGCTTTTAACCATAGAACATCCAAATTTGTGCACATATCTGGATGTTATCCGAGGTAAACATGGTAAGTGTCTTTGGATTAGATTCCCGTACGTTTTACCAAAACACATCCTATCAATTAACAGTTGACCAAAAAACATTTGACTAACGGAACATTTGCTTTTCCTACAGTTACCCAATGAATGTTAGCCCATATTATCAGTGCAATTATGTACAATTGCTTACTCCACTTTTGATCATGAATGGTAAAAGATTTAAAAAATATATTCTTATAACAATGATTAGTACAATTAGCATCCTAATATTGTACAATAACATGTATACAAGATTTTATGTTTGTAATAGAATCTTGTTTTCTTTACTTTCAGAAAGAATAATAGTAGTAGCAGAAGTCATTGGCAAATCACTTAAAGAACAAAGCTTGAAGTTTTCCTATGATGAAATAAATAACATAGCGAAACAACTCGCAAATGGTCTCAAATACCTCCATGACCAAGACATTATCCACAGAACGTTATCTGATGATAATATTCTTATTGATGGTAATGGAAGAGTGAAGATGTTCAATTATGGATTATATTATATGACTGGAGGTGGCAGTGAGGTGTCTTTTCCTTTAGGGTAGGTTCGCCATGTCCATCAATGTTCAATCACAGTTTTCCTGGAATATAACTCTCTCAATATACACCAAAGCACCCTATCCTCCAACTTTTATCGAGCTGAGAGTTAGACGAAGTCGAGTGCAAAGCTCTCTATACTCCACATGGTGTATTTCGGTTGTGACGCAACTCCTCCTAAACTAATTGACCAATTTTGACCAAAATTGACATGTAAATACAACTTGATACCCAAAAGGTACCAAAAAATAAAATTGAAAATTGAACACACCATGGAGGAATAATCACCCTTCAAAATTCAAAATTGCGCGTTAAAGTAGAATTTTCGGTAATCGGGGTAGTTGTTGGGCAGGTTTTGTAGGTAATCATGTAGTGCACTCTCAGTACAACATTGCAACAGCAGAATGCATTGCGCTCCTAGTTTTCAGATAGCCTGTTTTTCACCAGCCACAACCTCTGTGACATAGTTGTAGAGTGTAGGAACTGATGACTTAACATGCTATTCAAATATTAACATGCTCTCGGAGGCACGGATGGGTCTCAATGTGTTAAGGATGGTCAACCTTTCTAGGACTGACCTGGGTAGAAATGCCTATCTTTGCAATGTATTAACCTACTCGATAACTTTTTAGCCATGGCTGTTTGTAATTCTTTCATTTATTCCAAGCAATTTCCCTCGCAATCCTTTGCAATTTCAGTTTAACAAGATACCTAAGTCCAGAAACAATACTAAATGGAGGTGGTCCAGCAGCAGATGTCTGGAGCTTTGGTATCATCCTTCTTGAATTGTGTATTGGCAAATTGTGGAACAACCTCAAACCAGGTCCAATCTTGAGAAGAATACTGACTCTGGTTCATGCTAATAATCCAGCAGAACGAATTGCCAGGGAACATGACTGCTTTGAACAATATAAAGTAGGTGAAAATTATTAAGTTCTAGGTCTAGTCATGTCTGTATGTGTAATATTGGTGGTTAGGCACTGGCAGTGGCGGGCATTAATGCTATAAAAAGGCTGCACTTTGTTCGCGCTATATCATGCCGCATGGCGCAAGCAAAATACAATCTAAAGGAGCGATAATACTCCTCTGCCGCTGTGCTAGTCGTTGGCCTTATTAGGCAAAATGTCAGGCTTGACAATGACTTTTGAAATGAAAACGGACCATGGCTAGAAATGAAAACAGACCATGGATAGTCACTTTTACTGTCCCCAATCAGATGGCTTCAAATATGAACCGAATTTTGTTGTAGTGACCTCTCTCTCTTTTCTTAAAAAACTAATATTATTTTCAGCAAATGCCTAAGAACTTAAAGATTGTCATAGAAAAATGCCTCAGAATTTATCCTAATGATAGAGCTACATTTGATGAAATAATTGAAGAGCTGTCAAAGGTTGATACAAAACAGTTAGTTGAAATCAAAAGACCTCGTGGTTTGATGGGGTGTAAACTACAATATCTGTATTATTGGTGGCAACTTGCTGGAGGTGATATACAGGGGGAGTTAAAAAAGAACTATCTAATAAAAAATAGTCCGCCTATTTTGTCTATGCCTATGTAAGTATGAGTTATTTCAGTTTTCAATATAATTTAATGGACAAAAGATGAAAGTCATGTGACGACCTCTGTATAGCGGTAAAGCGTTCGACTGCTACGTCGGAGATTTGGTTCCCGCTCAATGTAAATATTTGTACACATGAATATCCATTTGCACTGGACTGGATGTTTTTACGTATGATATGTATATATTTACAAGAGAAAATTTATTTATAAAGGTTTATCCGCATTCTAGAACCCATATCACAAGCTAGTTAAGCTATGGTTACTTTGGGCCTAGATAGCGCTGTGTCGTATTAGCTAGTTGGTCGTAGAATATTATTGCAGTAAGTAATGACTGAACTGACAGACGTTGTCCTGCCTTAACTATCAATATTGAATTTGGTATAATTATTCAAAAGAAAAGTATTCAAAACATAGTATTTATTATTCTAATGCTTTAAGATATACAAAAATCTGTTAATATGTCAGTCAATATGTCAATCGCGCTTAAAAGTTAATATAGTTGTTAAGTTTTTCGAATTTGCTAGTTTTCCGGGCAATAAACTACAACAAAGGAGAGTTTCGGAGAGTGTGCGCTGGAATTACACAACTTGATACCTCCAAGCCCTTTCCACCAACGAACGACCAGACGCACAGCGACACGCCACCGCTACATGGTGGATATTCCACTCATACGCACGTTTCGGTGACACATTTATTATGCGTACAGCTAAGGAGTGGAGTTGCCTGCCTGAGTCTGTGTTTCCGGAAAGCTATAACTTCGGAATCTTCAAGTCTCAAGTGAATAGGTTCCTTTTTAGGGTTCCGTTGCCAAATGGCAAAAACGGAACCCAAGATTCGTCATGTCTGTCTGTCTGTCCGTCCGTATGTCACAGCCACTTTTTTCCGAAACTATAAGAGCTATGCTGTTGAAACTTGGTTAGTAGATGTATTCTGTGAACCGCATTAAGATTTTCACACAAAAATAGAAAAAAACAATACATTTTGGGGGCTCCTCCCCATACTTAGAACTGAAACTCATAATATTTTTTTTCATCAAACCCATACTTGTAGGGTATCTATGGATAGGTCTTCAAAAATGATATTGAGGTTTCTAATACCATTTTTCTCTAAACTGAATAGTTTGCGCGAGAGACACTTCCAAAGTGGTAAAATGTGTCCCCCCCCCCTGTAACTTCTAAACTAAGAGAATGATAAATCTAAAAAAAATATATGATGTACATTACCATGTAAACTTCCACCGAAAATTGGTTTGAACGAGATCTAGTAAGTAGTTTTTTTTAATACGTCATAAATCGTAAACCGCTATTTAACTTTCATTCAATCAACTCAAATATAAAATTTAAAGAAAAGCATTATTATGTTACTCGCTGCTACGGAACCCTTCATGGGCGAGTCCAACTCGCACTTACCCGCTTTTTTTTTTGTTTTTTTTTTATATTTAGGATTTATTTATAGAATTTGACTTCACCTCGCCTGATGGTAAACTGAAGGTAAAGTCTCGGGAAAGAGGGTCACCATTACATACACGTACCATGTTAACAATGGTGGCACTCGGCTTGACGGCCTCATCAGAAGAGGATTGTCGTCGCAGCACCGTGTGACACCCACCGGTCCCACCAGTGCTGCGACCACAATCCCCCTGCCCGGCTATGCACTTGCTGACCCCTGAACGCAATCAAACCGAAATTGGATTACTATGGAGGGATTTTCGCAATCGTGCACGGTGGTACCTACCCGGCCGAATTTTGTGACAAATTTGTGTCATCAAATTTCTACCACCAGTAAAAACCTACTAGGCAAACGTGATCCATCGTAGACCACATCGTCACTTACGACCAGGTGAGATAGAGGTCAAACGTGAGCCTATCGTTCCTTAAAAAATAAGAATAGGTAAGCGAAATCGGTTCAGCAACTCACGGGTAATGCCGTAACCAAGGAAATGGGATTCATTTTTATATAAAGGGTGGAAACGTTAACTGTGTCCAGCCAATTATTTCATTTTTAAAGAAATTGCAAAACTTTAAACTGATATGAAATCTGCATCACTTAATCTATAAAATAACATCCAGAAATTAAAAAACGTTAAAAATAATATTGGCGTAGTTAAAAAATAAAAATAAGGTACTGAACCTAACAACCTTTTGCAGAGCAATTCTTCTAGACGGTTGTACAATCGGTGGTAAGTGCGGTGCGCTTTTCGACCGACGTATTGCCAAGTACAGCTTAGGCCTCCTCATGTCCCGCCTTAGTCATATACCTCCGCAAGACTATTACCCACTGATGCATGCGCGGAAGAAAGAGTATGATGCTGTATCGTTACCAAAGATTATCAGGGAAAGGGATACTGAGTATCAGTTCTACAGATTGCTGTGGTTTCAAAGACTTTTACATGTAAGTATAGCTTACATTGGTTTAAAAATAAAATATGCTGCATGGGTTTTTTATCGGACTGCTGCAAAGTGTTGTACATTTAATCTGTATTTATGGATGTTTATATGTATGTATCATATGTCCGCCCTTATGTTGTCTCCTTAACTACTTCTGAACCAATTATAGTGAAGTGAAACGACTTCGTCTATATGAACTTTACAATAATTTAATCCAGCGAGACACAAAAATAATTTACGGGTATAAACTCCTATGTATGAATCCTGGGTATAAACTATTTTTTTAACATGCTAAATCACGCTTAGTCTGCCGGCATGGGGCTAAAGCACGCAAAAAAGTCTATTTAATAATTGGTGTCTCCCTTTTTTTTTTTTTTTATCGTGCGGAAATCCCTTCGGATACCCCCCCGCCGGCCAGCGGGGGCGGTTATGTCGGGCTTGCACCGACTAAAACCGCACGCCGTCTCGGGTCTTCAGACGCCGGGGTGTAAGGTTACCCATAGAGCATATCCCTCGCACCCCGGCTGACCCTGGGCCATCTCACCACTAACAGCATCGCTCATCCTGTCTCCTCTGAAAGCAGAGGAGTACGGAGAGCGATGTGTTCCCGCCACGTTGGGTATTGGCCGACGATCAATGCCAACCCTATGAAGGGGTGAAGGGGAAGCCATTGACCGCCGCCCAGGGTGTACCGGCCGCTCCGATTCCGTTCCCCCCGGACTGCAGCGGGATCGGAATCGGAGCGACACTCGAGGAGGTTACCCAACACACACCCCAATTGGTGTCTCCCTGGAATAAATTATTACGAATGCCACGCCTGCTAGAAGTATCTATACATATAAAATGCTTTGTCCTGAATGACTGATGGATCAACGCACAACCTAAACCGCTGATCGCAGAGACCTGAAACTTGGAGGGTGTGTTCTTTGTATGACGATGGCATCCGATAAGAAAGGATTTGGCGAAATTCTACTCCTAAGAGGGTGAAAAAGGAGGGCAAACTTTGTATTCACACTGTGATTCCATAACGTGACAGATTAAGTGTAAGTCTGTGTAAAAGTGTATAATTCGTTCAGTTTTGAATACCATTAGTGATGGATCATAGTATCCTACTAATCCTGCTAATACATATTATAAATGCGAAAGATTGTGAGTATGGTTGCATGAATCTTTGTTACTCTTTCACATAAACGGATCTGGCTAAGATTTGGCATAGGGATAGATTAATAGACTATGGGTTCTCGTGGGTTGGGGATCGGGATTAGAATTCCACGCGGGCGGAGCCGCGGGCAACAGTAAGTAAGTATACAATCACCTAGAATACTATTCAACTTTTATATATATCGTTTTTTTCTTGCAGGGTTATCCCTACACAGCACCGTACATCCGTGCTGAAGCAGAGATCGACATACCACCTCTAGTCAGAGGTGATGTGTGGGCTGCATTGTTGGGCGTCGTTGGCGATATTGAGGAACAATATGAGAGGATCGACAAGGAAACCCCTACGCCGACTGACCGACAGGTATTATATCACGTTTATCGATGTGATTTTTTTATATAGGTAATCTGTAGGTAGGTTCCAAAGAAATTTATTTTTACATATTAGAATAAAAGGTGTTAAGTACACACCGGATTTCAGAATTGAACCCCTTATGATTGACCCTATCGATTGATACCATCATAAAAGTACAGGTGTTATTTTTTAGGACTTTAGCAGGTTCGATTACCGAGTGTGGCCAGCAAGTTTCCGAAAATATTTTAATGCAGTTTTGTTTCTTTTTAAAAATAAAGAAATGTTTCCTTTGAGCAAAACTTGATAGCTCCAGTATTTAGAGTACTTTCCGGGTAGCGTTATAAAATTTCAGCCTGTATAATATGTATTTATTTCCAAAAAAAAACTTAGTTGGCAGGTTAATCCGCATTCTAAAACTCATATGACGAGTTATGCTAAGTTGGATTGGCTGGATCTAGATAGCGGTGTAAAATATCTTTTAGAATATTTAGTTTACATGTATTTTCAGAACTACTTAAATAGTGGTAAGCCGTCAACCAGATACTTCCTCCAGATTTCGTGCTGCAACTGAAAATTTCTTACCAGAGAACTACACACTATACTTTCTACATAGTGTAGTAAACATAGATTGTAGTGTACTGGTCGGTTTTTTATACACTTCGCCTGACTTGGGAACTGAACCGGCTATGGTAACGAGAAGAGAATCCTGCAAATAGTATTCCTTATTTGTAAACGTAAGTTAAGATACAATGTTGCATGGGGCCCCACCAAGTGTTCGAGGCCCAAGTCAACCGCACCTGCAAGCTGGGGTTGGGGGTCAGACAGCAGTTGTTCCCATATAGCGCATAAATAAATAATAAATTAATAAATATTCTACAAAAGTTTACACAGCGCTTTCTGGACCCAAAGTTAGCATACTTTAGCTAGCTTGAGTTATGTGTTCCAGAATGCGGTTAAACATACTTATATACTTTTTTTTTGTAAATGCATACATATTATACATAGAAACACCCAGCACAATACAAATAGACATATTCATGCATACAAATATTTGCACTGAGCGGGAATCGAACCCTCGCCCCCTGTCGTAGCAGTCGAATGCACTTCCACTACGCCATAGGGGCCGTCGTATAAGTTAAACCAACTGGCGTAGAAGGAGTTAGCAGACTCCAGGCTCTGTATTATGTATGTATTTACAAAAAAAATGTATTTGAGAGATATCCGCATTTTAGGACCCATATCACAAACTAGTTACGCTTGGCTTACTTTGGGTCTTGTCGTCGTAAAAGTGTATTATGTTGTTTCTGTACCTCAAACCAAATCAGATTATATGCACCTATATCTAAAGCTCATATTCCAACAGATAGATGTCGATATACCTCGCTGCCACCAGTACTGCTGGCTGCTCTGCGGGTCGGCTGGTCACCGCACGCTGAAGCGCTTGCTCAAAGCGTGGCTGCTGACGAACCCTCAGTACGTGTATTGGCAAGGACTGGATTCGCTTACTGCACCCTTTTTATACTTAAACTTTTGTAATGAAGGTTAGTTTCACAAAAATCAAGTTACCTTACTAACTGAACTATAGTTACACAGATTCCACTATGTTCACCCAGTTGAACACAGTGGAACATACACAGAGAGTAGGCTGCATACTGCTTGTGCATTAAATGGTATAAGAATCGAGTGTGTAATTTTTTCACCACCACCGAGGACGTCACGATAGCCATAGTGGTAACTTTTTGGTCTTTTTATATAAAGAATATTAGTAACCGAAATTACTAATAGTCCCGCTTCCCTTCCAGCTAAGCTAAATTGCTTGTGTGAGGAGTGGGTTCACATGGGTAGTGTAGTGACCAGAATTCGAACCCCTCTCTATCTTAAGGCCGATGCCTTAAGGCTCATGCTCACCGTAAACAGAACCGTAATGCGTCAGTTGGTACAAATCGGTATTTTTTAAGTTGATTATCGACCGGTAAAGTTAAAAGTGCGGGAAGCTTGTGCACTGCACCAGCTTGGTGACTCGCTGTCATGATGCCATGCTGATGATGATGATGACGCATGCCAGCGTCATCATCATCATCCGAGATCTAGGCGTCGGTTTCGGCTTGCACAGAGCTCGCTGAGATTGGCTAGAGGCCCTGATTCTTGGTTGGGCTCTCCATACACCACTTAATCTGTGAAAGTATACCTGTTTTCTCCAAATAAACTTGGAGTTTCAATTCATAACTATATTTTGCTGGCAAATATCATCCGCACTTACACTTTTTTGAAGTCCCTTAATAATGCTTCTTGTTGCACTATAAATTAATAAATAAAAATGTTCATATCTCCAACAGCACGAGCCTTCGCCTGCCTATCAGCATTTGTCCCAAAATTCCTTCACAAGTTCTTCCTGAAGGACAACAGCGCGGTCATCAAGGAGTACTTGGCCAAGTTCTGGCAGATGACCGCCTTCCACGAACCAGAACTGGCGACGCACCTACATGACATCAACTTCGTGCCTGAACTCTTTGCTATACCCTGGTTTCTGACTATGTTTTCACGTAAGTCTAAAAATATGTATAGGCATAAAAGGTTTAAATTTCGATTAACCCGAATGGGGACGTGCCTCCATACGGTTGCATCCGAGGATGTCAGCTTGAGCTTGGGTTATTTTTCTATTTTATGTTTGGCTTATTACGGGAACGAATGCTGGCTGTCCCCCCAACCCCGACAGGAAAGCCTACGACAGAGCCTCGGCCGTTGATCGATAGGTGTACCAGTTAGCAGATGAAGTTGGCTGGTATTTACACATTAGAGACAACCACCATTATAGGCTCCCTGTGATTATGGCTGCTATAAAGCATCCGAAACGTCGGGATCATTTCAAATCTATACATCTATACCATCTATACATATAAAAAAAAATTGATTGATTTGTAATATTGTAATAACCGTTTTTTACTACATGTATATGAATATATATACGGTACGGTAGAAACACAAAAATAACATTTTTTACAGTTTTTGTCTGTCTGTCTGTCTGTCTGTCTGTTTGTTCCGGCTAATCTCTGGAATGGCTGGACCGATTTTGACGGGACTTTATCTGGCAGATAGGTAATGTTACAAGGCGTAACATAAGGAACTTAAATTTTAGAAAAAAAATTAGGGTTCCGCGCAAAAGAACCAAGACCATAAAAATCGAAATCCACGCGGACGAAGTAGCGGGCACAGCAGGTTTAAATAATAAAATAAAACCAACTAAATCACGATATAATCCGTTAAAAACAGTCAGTTTTACCCGTACTACCACCAGTGGTACAAATCAGGGGTATAACGGAGCTAAACCTGTTTTATAGCAACAAATAACTTATCTTACAGATGTATTCCCTTTACACAAAATCGTGCACCTATGGGACGCCCTGCTAGTAGAAGGCCCTGCGTTACCGCTGTTCATGGGCGTCGGTATCTTAAGGCAACTGAGAGATACATTGCTAGCGTCGGGATTCAACGAATGCATTCTACTGTTCTCTGATCTACCTGAAATTGATATTGGGGAGTGTGTGAAGGTCAGTATTTTTAATTCCTGACGCAAGGGTTTATAATTTACGTGTATATCTGACAACATATTACGATTGACGTTAGCCAATCCTAGTGTGTCAAGGTTAATAGGGCAATTTTCAGAGACGCCACTTAGGTATCATTATTTTTCGTTTACTTGATGGCGAATTGAGCAATCTTTTGATACTATTGTGTACGCGAATATTACACATTTCAATGAAACTTAACGTGACCAGGGCTGCAGAAAAGCTAACAAAACAACGAACGTAAAATAAAAATGTGTCTTCATTATTTTTCTACAGGTATCCATAGAAATGTGTCGCAGTTCACCAAGGAGTATAAGTTATAGACGGTTCACTAACGAGACACAAATCAAAGACCCTATGGTAAGTCTAAATATGGTTTTTACATCTTACTCATATAACGTATGCTACTAGTGAGTTATATAAGTTATTTATATAAGACGATAACCCAATGCGGAGAACCCGCAACCTTCGCCTCGCAACGTGTAACATTGGCACGCTGACTACAAGACTTTAAATTATATCTAATATATTTTTTAAATGTCACTCGTTTTTATTTTTAGGATATTGTAGAAATACCGATGGAAGTGTTATTTACGGAGCTCAGTCCCAGAATTAGCCTGTCAGACTTCTTTTCTCTGATATGCGAAGATAAATGCTGCGTAATCGATATAAGGTCCAATTTATTGTAAGTATGCATAAGGCTCTTTTTTATTTATGTTAATGAGATGGTTTTTAACCATTGTTTAATTTAGGATTTTTTTTTCATCGTAATCATCTGCTTGCTATTGCCCCGATCATCATTTCAATTTAAGAATAATAATATCGTTAATATTTCAAAATATATACACAACAAATGTGTATACTTATATCTTGAAAATATATTGCTATAAGTATGATTTACAGTTGATTTACTATTCTAACGTCAATAATACGAAATGTATCACGTCTCATTTGACTTTACTATAGCTAACACATTTTAGGGTTCCGTAGCCAAATGGCTAAAAACGGAACCCTTATAGATTCGTCATGTCTGTCTGTCTGTCTGTCCGTCCGTCTAAACTGAATTGTTTGCGCGAGAGACACTTCCAAAGTGGTAAAATGTGTGTCCCCTCCATGTAACTTCTAAAATAAGGGAATGATAAAACTAAAAAAAATATATAATGTCAATTACCATGTAAACTTCCACCGAAAATTAGTTTGAACGAGATCTAGTTAGTAGTTTTTTTTTAATATGTCATAAATCGTAAACCGCAATTTAAAAAAAAAACCTTTATGGGCGAGTTCGACTTGCACTTGGCCGGTTTTTTTTTCATTATAGTCATTAATCATCATCTGCTTGCCCCGATCATAACTTCAATTTCAGAATAATAAAATCGTTTAAATTTCAAAATATATACACAACAAATGTGTATACTATATTGAAAATATATTGCTATAAGTATGATTTACAGTTGATTTGACTATACTAACGTCAATAATACCAAATTTATCACGTCTCATTTGGCCTTACTATAGGTAACACATTTTTGCTTTTACGATAGTTCCGGATATGTACATTTATCCTATTCTCTCACACGCAAATATCGACACCTGCAAGGAATAACATCGTAACTCACTTTTTGGCAGTTTTGAGTTACAATCATATTCTAGCTATACAAAAAATGCAGATTTTTTTGCACTCACTCCCGTGTCTGTATTCCTTTGCGTACAGATTTTAATAAGTGTAAAAACATTGTAAGTCACGAGTCAACTGCATTAAGATACAATCTTGTTTTCGGAAATAAGTATCATTTAATAAATACGCATTCATTGTAACCTTAAATACAATTATTTCATTCTTGCATACTGAATAAAAATTCAGGCCAAAGATTGTAACATAAGTTACAATTACTTTCTCCTCAATAATTTGCTAGTCTACAGTTATTATCCTTAGGCACATCGACTTACGATAATAAACACCGGTCACCGGGTCCCGCGCGCTGTGTTGTGAGCAAGTTACGACATGTTCAATTAAGCCATTGTTGTTTGATTTGGACTATTTTAGAGTGAAAACAGTGTTTTAATGTATGTGTGTGCATAACGTGTGTTTAAAATGAGTCGCCGCAGTAAGATTATCGAATTAGCCTTAGCTAAAAGTGAAATAACGGACACTAATGCAGGTAAGAAAAATGATCGTACCTACTTCTTTATTTTGTTTAGTAGAATCAGTAGGCATTCGTTTTTGACGAGAATAAATACTATATGTTTTTTACATTAGAACTATATAAAGCCCGCACCATTTTATGATGATCACAGCTATTAATAAGAACGAATTTCCCTTGTTTACTGCATATTTTTGTAGATGATAGTGTGACCTACTACTTACCTACGTTTACCTAACCTTTTTGTTGTATTAGTAGATTAATTAATAAATTAAATGACTGAGTAATAATATAATAAAATACATACCTATATAGAGATATTACATACTAGCCAGGTAAATTATTTATTAATTTTCATAATTTTATTTTTAGGAGAAGTTAACCGTAATGTTGACATCGTTATGCCAATCGAAGGTTTGCCAGTTTTTATAGCTACGGGTAAGTAAATATAAAAAGATATACTATTATATTATTCTCACAATACAGGGCACAGACATCCATCCATACTTCCATTCTAATATTATAAATGCGAAAGTAACTATCTGTCTGTCTGTCTATATGTTACGTTTTCACGCCTAAACCACTGGACCAATTTTGATGAAATTTCGTATATGTGTAGATGTGTAGATTAGACCTTGAGAAAGGACATAGGCTATGTTTGGTCACGATAACAGACATTCACGCGGGCGGAGGCGCGGGTAAAAGCTAGTTTTTTCATAATTTGATAGAAGACAGTCTTCCTTCCTGTCCTATAAGCTGTTCATCGCTCAAAACGCATTGGCCATTTCAGAAATATTTTTGCTTTAGCTTTAAGTCCTCACGATGTTTTCCGTTACAATGTCAGTGATAGCATAGTTAAAAGTTATACTAGCGTAATTTTAAGAATTATTATGTACTAGCTTTTACCCGGGGCTTCGATCGCGTGGGTTTCGATTATCCCACAGAAACGTACTCCCTGGATAAAAAGCTAAATCCTTTGTTTTAATCCAGGACATGATCTATCTGTGTGCCAAGTTTCATCCAAATACGTTCAGCCGTGGAGGCGTGCGTGATTATATAACAAACATCCAAACAAAGTCACAAACATTAACATTTATAATATTAAGTCCTCTGTGGCGTAGCGGTAGTGCATTCGACTGCTACGACAAGGGGCGCGGGTTCGATTCCCGCTCAGTGCAAATATTTGTATGCATGAATATGTCTATTTGCATTGGTCTGGGTGTTTCTATGTATAATATGTATGTATTTACAAAAAAAAAGTATATAAGTATGTTTATCTGCATCTGGAACCCATAACACAAGCTAGTTAAACTATGCTTACTTTGGGTCTAGAAAACGCTGTGTAGAATATCGTAGGATATTTATTATTATTATTTATTATTAAGTAAAATTAATATTGTGGTTTGATTTCTAGGAAATGATTTAGCAGATTTCAAATATAATCTCCGACAGCGCACTCCAGTAAAAATACAGAATGAACAACTTTCAGTTTCAAAGGAAACCGAAGAAATTTACTCACCAGTAGTTTCAGAGTATTTGCCTCCCGAACACAACGGTACGTATAATATGTCATATTCTCTTACGTACTTACTAAATCAAGCTTTTTACTCAACTCGTAACGCTCGTTTGTGTGTAACTAATTACCTGGTACCTACTATTTGATTACGAAGTAATTAATATCTTTTCAGTTCGTTCTGTTCTAACACCCGACGCCGATACAGAATCAGTTACAGAGGATGTCATAGACAATTACAATAATCAAGAAGTACATGATGTCATGCATGAAATTGGTACCTACATTTGTATATTTGCGGTTTCTCAATCTGTTCGACGTATCGAGTAAACGATGTTGTTAAAAGTACAATTAACATAGCTAATATTTCTATTTAGATACACTCTATTACTAAAACTAATTTATAATTATTACATACCTGCCTTTGTTGTATATTTCAGTGCAAAATCAAGAACTAAGTGACGCAATAGAAGCTGGAAGGGAATTCAACGAAGAACAGGCTACCATTCAAGAAAAAGAGATAGTAGTAGCGACTGGAAGTCAAACTAACGAAGAAGACTCCACAACTTCATCCAATTTGAATTCGACTAAGCTAAAGAAATATCCGAAGAAAATTAATCCAGGGAGAAAAAGATGATTGAATAAAGAAAACTGGAAAAATGCAATATGTAAAAGAAAGAAAAATTCGTGTGAGGAATTTATAAATAAGAAAGGGCAATTGGTTCAGAAAAAATACATGAAACCAGCTTGTGGTTATAATTGTTCACGTAAATGTCGGGAAGCTGTTACAGAACACCAAAGAAATGAAATATTTAAACAATTTTGGGAGTTAGGGATCATAATAAACAAATGGAGTACATTAGCAGATTTGTTAAAAGAGTCAATAAAAAACAAGCGATTGTAGGCTCGGAAAGTCGTCGTCGGTGGACTATTGAGTATTATTTGTTTATAGGAAGTCAAGAAATACGAACATGTAAGACTATGTTTTTAAACACTCACTCTATAAGCGATATGTGGTTGCAGACTCTATTCAGAAAAATAGATAACTCTGCCACAGGTACTATTTCTATTGATGAAAGAGGTCGTCACAATACGCGCAAAAATGCTGTTCCAGATGAAGTTAAACAATCCGTTCGAGACCATATTTTACAAATGCCATTAGTAGACTCACACTATGTCAGCAACAGGTCATCTAAACAATATTTAGACGAACAACTTAACTTTCCATTACTTTACAAGCTTTATTTAGAATGGATGAATGAAACATTTTCTGATCAGGTAGTAGCAACATCGAGACAGTACAAGGAGATATTTCATAAAGAATTCAATATAGATTTTAATAAACCTAAAAAAGATCAATGCCCGCGGTGTGACTTATATAAAAATGCCACTGCGACTGACAAAACTAAGCTAGAGTATGAACACGCATTACATGTTGCCAATAAAAATGTGGTTAGGGCTTTAAAAGATAGTAATAAACGCCGAGCCGAGTCCTCTGACTCTGTTGTAGCAGTTTGTTACGATTTACAGAAAATTTTAAACACTCCACAGTCAGAAGTGTCCGTTTTTTATTACAAAAGAAAACTTGCTTGCTATAACTTCACGATGTATGATATGGGTAAACATAAAGGGTATTGTTACTTGTGGGATGAGACGATAGGACGCAAAGGATCAAATGAAATAAGTAGTTTTGTATTCGACTTTATTAAAACCAAAGTGCAGGAGGGATATAAGGACTTTGATTTTTATTCTGATAGCTGCGGCGGTCAGAATAAAAATAAAACAGTATTTGCAATGTATGCATATGCTAGCACTATATTTAATATAAGCATAAATCACCACTTCTTCGAAGTGGGACATTCACAGTCAGAGGGCGATGCAATGTATGCGCTTATTGAGCGGAGAAAAAAGAATAAAATTATCTACGTCCCTCAGCAATGGATTGCTTTAATTAGATGTGCGAAATCTACTGGTGAACCTTATGTAGTCAAAGAAGTAAATCAAGGCACGATATTGGATTTTAAACAGCTTATGCCATGTTACAATAACTGGGAATATGATGTTAATAATGTAAAAGTTTCGTGGAGCAAAATTATGCATATCCGTTTTATCAGTGGCTTACCAAATATTATTAAATTTCAATATGATTCTCTGACTGATAATGAATTAACTATAGATATAGCTCAACATAGGGCAGTTCGGTCTGTTACTCGTCGCGCCGCCAGGGAACCTCAAAACAATGAAAAAGAGTTACCTAGCAACATTTCGAAGGCTTATAATAGCCTTTTGCCTTTAAATATAGCCAAGTATAAAGATTTAATGAGCTTGTGCAAAAGCAATGCTATTCCAGCAATCTACCATGATTATTACATCAATTTACCACATCATGTTCATGCAACTCAGCAAAATAATAATGAGTCTGATTCCAATTAAAAACTACAGATTAATATTTACAAAGACTGACTGAAAATTGTGATTTTTTAAAGAGGAATAATCTTTATTGTTTAGAAGTTATGTTTGTTTTATTTTTCTTAAGATGTTTTTTAGCTTGGGCGAGTTTAACTAATTTGTTTATGCAGGCAATGCTATAACAATAAATAATAAAGACTGATTAAATTTATTCAACTCCTTTTTATTTGTATGTTAATTCCAAAATGCTGAAAAAATACATTTTATCAATTGTATCTCAGACATACGATTTTTTCAGTTTATGAAATCGCTACTACCATACTTTTTGCGATTGTAAGTCTGAGTTACAATGTAATTTTATACTTTATATGTTGCGGTAAATCGTTGTAACTCACAAAAAGTCCATTAATATACATATATATTAGAATATAATCATATGAAAGTATGGGTATTCCCTCCTTGCTGCAAATTTTCAAGCTTGGTTGGCATTAAGACTTAACCGAAACCTAAGAGATTTTTTTAAAACTTTGACGCGCTCTACTGAAAAGCTACTAAAAATGAGTTACAATGTTATTCCTTGCAGGTGTCGATATGTAAGACTGTCTCAGTTAAGTTTGTTTAAATTCTTTATCTCAACTCTATGGCCTTACTATAGTAAAATTTATTCTATTCTCTGGTTAGATACGAAAAAAAGTGCATAGATGGCAGTTTAAACGTCCCGTACAGCGGCGTCCATCTCGGTCAACACGAGCTCAGAGCGTTAGGTCTACATCCGCAAAGAGTACTACAGGAAGCCATCAAAGTAAAGAAGACGGTTGTAGTGGCTTCCGCCGGAGACGAGACTGCGCAATTGGTAAGCTCTGATTTCCGAGATATTACTTGCAGGTAGGAATTCATAAATGGCAGCACTGGATCTTAACATTAGTATTTCACAAAAAAATATATGAAACTCCATTGTAGAAGCGTTTATTCTTAGTCCGTAAAATCCGAAATTATAGTTTTTTCCTGCATTTTTTTACTAACTTGCATCTATACTATTATAAATTAGTTGTGTCTGTAATTGAAAATATTAATAAAAAAGCACTTGGGTTATGTTAAATACAATATTTTTTTAAGAATTCTTGTTGTTTGTTCGCGATGGACGCAAAAACTGCTTAACGTATTTCGTTGCTGTTTTTTTCATTAGAAAGGTCTTGGTCAGCCTTAAAATTTACCGTATGTTTGATTGCAATTAGTTTAGAAGAACCGGAGATATGAACATAAGACGAAAAATAGACTCCGCGCGGGCGGAGTCGCGGGCATCAGCTAGTATTAAATAGAAATACACTAAACGAACCCTTTGTGTCATTCGTCTGAATTTTCGCTGCATCTGATGGTTTTTTTATATAACTAAAAGCCAATCTTACCTATCAACGATGAAAATCCTGCAATAGCGCCTCGTCGAGCTCAATCACCTATTATTGAATATACTCAATTCATTGGCTGTTCTCCAAGCCTTTTTTGCTTCCTGTCAGTTCCCTGTAATATAACATATCACCGTGGCAAATTAATCCATGCGTGATCGATTTAAACCTTTCCTTTTTGCTCTGCGTATTACTAATAATTAATTTTGTTTCAGTTCAGCGATTACCTAGTGAAGTGCGGCGTTCCCAGAGTGTGTATACTCCACGGAGGTATATCGGCGTTGCTGACGCATATCCCCTCACTGTTTACAGTGCCGCCTAAGAGGAATGGCCACAAGTAGTGTTCAAGTTAGCGTCATAAGTTCAGAACAATTACTTGTGTTAAAATATAAGCAAACACACAAGGCCAAGGAGATAAGTATGCACCTTTATATACAACTTTACATGTATTCTTATCTCCTTGGCCGTGTGTACATAGAAAGCTAAAAAAATATGTGTTGTATAATCACACTACAAACTAATACATTAAAATGTACATTGTACATATACATACCCAGAAATATGATGTTTTTAAATATAAAAAACCTATTTCCATTTTGTATTTCAAAACATTCTGTTAAATATTTTGCTCATTCTGCTGCGGAGTGTTTGATAGATTGTAATCACGGATTATTAAATCAAGAAGTGTCTTCAAATTTCGTTTGTAGTCAGATTCCATATAAGTTTTACAATATCTTTAAAATTGGCGAAATAATCGTCTGGACACATACGTTTCTACTCTGTATACAGTACCCGACTTTTTCAATCGTACATTGGACTCACAGTTTGATACCTTTATAGAGTAGTTAAAACTGTTTATGTTTCTAAAAAACTAATGGACGTCCGCGGCTCCACTCGCGCGGAGGTTGGTTATAATTTTTTGGTCAAATCTCCGGTTCCACTTAACCGATTACAATCAAACATACAGTAGAAGTCTGACGTAGACCTTTCTAATAGAAAAAACTGCATTAAAATCCGTTCAGTAGTTTTTAGGTCCATCGCGAACAAGCACACAAGAACTAAAAAAAAAGGTTTTCAGAATCGTTAATTTAATATTTTTTTATTTTTTTTTTCCCAACAATTTTTTTTTAAATACACAACTAATTTTCAATTTTATAATAGTATAGATATATTAAAACTATAAGTAGCTTCGGTTTAACTTATCTAAAAAGATATAAAGCTATAGACATGCACCGTGCGATGGCGAGAACACCTTACAAAATGGCAACAAGCCGATCTTAACCGGACTCTCAATTCTTCCCGACGACGCGACGCGTGCCAAACGTGCCAAATTGAAACGCGGGTACCGTAGTATGTTTCGTATTACAATGCAGATTTATTAAATGTATGTTTCATCACGATACGCGCAGTGGAACGCAGGTGAGAGCCGTTAGAGTGAGAAGGGGAAAATGTATGGGATTGTAGATATGTGGTTGAATTTCGACCATTATTATGCGAGTCTGATTGTAGTACAGTCAACAAGAAAAGTTGGTTAACACTAAAATATTCATTTACGAATCTTTTATACATTGTATAGTAATTATTGTAATTAAAATAATAATAATTATGGAAAATAATTTATGTATAAGTAGTTCTAATAATACCCAGTTCACAGAGCTAATATATTTTTTGTTTTGTTTCTTATTTTATAAAAGGCTATAATTAGAATATGATGGCTAATTTTGTCGATTACTGTACATTTATAATTGTAATCATGATTAAAATCAATTTAGTTAGGATCTGAAAATAATTTTTAGGTAGATGTTTTTATATAATTTCGTTGTTATTCAACACATCATTGTACATCAACACATACTTTTGTTACTTTCGTTATGTAACATGTAATTATTGTAATTATGTGGCTTGGGGCTGGATCCTTAATAGTGCAAACATCTACGATTGACGACCCTGAGCCTTTTTATTCTATTTTTTTTTTGTGCGGAAATCTCTTCGGATACTCCCCCGCCTGCCAGCGGGGGCGGTTATGTCGGGCTTGAACCGACTAAAACCGCACGCCGTCTCGGGTCTACAGACGCCGGGGTGTAAAGGTGCCCATAGAGCATATCCCTCGCACCCCGAAGAGTGTGCGTTTTTTCGTGTGGTAGAGCCGTGTTGCATGTTGCTCCGAGGGTCTTGGAGTGGCCCCATATATCCAATTCCTCTTTATTTTATTATTTTGTGCAACTTTGTATTGTATATTATGCTTGGTGAAATTTATTACACTTACTCCCAGAACTGAGACTGTATTCTCCTTGTAGTTATACTCATAATTTTATACATTTATTTTTAAGTTTATCAGAAAATCGAATTGCGAGTTTTTAAAACAAATATTACAATAACATTATAATGAATACACGTGCACTGTATTGGTACGAATTTATTTAATAAACATTATGGACGTTGATTGTTTGTTATTGCACCGATGCTACGTTGAGAATTCCCACGACTTCATCTTTAGACCGAATCGTACTTCATTGAGTGATAAGTACCCACATAATTACCGGCGTATTGTCGCGTGGGCCGCCCCCTAACGGCTTGTGACGTTTTTACCCCCTAACATAGTTATGAATGAGAGGTTCGTATCAGAGAGGCGGCGGGCGCGAAGAGGGGGCGGGGGAGATATACGCCGCTCTTTGCATTCGCCGGTTGAACCTCGCCGCGAGTGTTTGTCTGCGCTCAGCGCATAAACATTCTTCGCGTACAGTGAAACTTCATAAAAAAATATTTTATTGCAAAGTCAAATGGGCGTCGATAGTGAAACCTAAACTTGTGATGATGCACAGTGTTCTGTGATATTTACTTCGTCTGACACTTTGTGCTGTTTACATTCTTCTAAGTTCCGCCCGCTCGGGACATAACTGTTTGTAGGAGAGTGACAGTTTGCTGTGTTTTGTGAGTTTTTCCTCGGGAAAGTTTACTGTGTTTATAGTCGGAGGCCGTAGCTTACACCGGCCCCGACATGGAGGGTTACTTCGACATCTCTAACGATCTGAAGGACGTCTGGGAGGCGGACATTGACCCGGTAAGTTGACCTTGTAGATATCTCTTATCGCCTGAAGATGATTTGATTTAATTACCCATCTTCTACAATGACGTTAGGTGGAGATCAGTTTCCGTTTTCGTATAAAAATTGATGTGTTACGATCCATTCACAATGAAACAATTGTCGGACGTTTAGACACAATGACCGTGGTAAAACTGCTACATGCGGCAATAATGAATTTACGTTCTTCATACCGTGATAATGCTAAACTCGAATGAAAGTTTCAACTGATAACATTGATAACAAACTCATATACCTATTTATTATCGACATTTGCTACGGTATTTACTCACACACTAATAAATTGCTACTTTATGAATCTTGATAATTGTTTTCGCATACTTTCTAAGTCACTGTTAACTTTTCGATGTCCTCTAAATGACTGATTAAAGTCTACAAAAGCTATTAAACATTTCGAGAGCGGGAGTTAAAAAAGAAAAAATAACATTCCAATTTCAAGTTCAAATCTGATTATTTGTGAGATGAGAACATTGGGAGTTGGTATAAGTTGTCTAATACTTTCTAACTGCGACTTCTCTGCTATAAGTTGTAGAAATAAGTGCCGGTACACACTGAGTGAAACATACGGTAGGTATAGTCAACGACAAAAGTAGCTTAACAAATTCTAATTTATTAATCGCCTTGGCTATTAAACCTTTCATAAAATAATAAACAAAACATGAAATATATTAAATTTGTTCTCTGACGATTATAAAATTACTTATGCAGATATTATTGGTACATGTATTCCGATATAAAAAAAGGTTTGTAAATATTTTACTGTTACTTAACTTTTGTCGTTGACTGTACCTACCTACCTAACTTTCGTTTACTGTTGATACACTGTTGAATCACGTTGCAATTGTTTCACATTCGTACGATCACAATTAAAGCAACATTTACCCAAAGTCAAAACTTGTTCGCATATTTCTACCATAAACTTGATATTTCCAATACATTTATTATTGATTGCGTATAGAGCTTTGTGGGATATCTAGATTTATTTTCTACGTGATTATACTGTACTTAATATGGATTTAATTAAGAACGGCTTAAGTTAGGCAGTCTTCATTTAGCCTTATATGCATAGGCAATTAAGAACTTGTGGGTTGTGGGTCCAAATCCAGTTATTAATTAACATTTTCGATGTAGTTGCGAGATATCTGTTGCTAGTTTGGGACAAGTGTGCTTATCTCAGATTCTGGTGTATTGTTTATTTATGCATTTATGACGTAATTGCACTGGGGTAAAGATAAAAAATGTTTATCTATCTACCGTTGTCGTGCTCTGAAACGAATGACTGATGCAGCTGGTATTGACAATAAAGGAAAACAATCAACTGAAATGCATTATACGCTTGTCGGTTAGGTAAGTTTCCAGTGGGATTCCAAACATGCTATGGTTCTCTAGATATGATATTTAATGGTTAAGAAAACAGTTTTATCCTCAAATAGATAATTTTAGCTTTCGAGGCCAAGGTTTCACCTCGGAGTGCGAGGTCCGCTAACTTCTCTTTTAGACTTGGCATATGCGGCTTGTATGAGAGGAAAGCTTGTGCCAGAGCCTCGTCAACCATCATGCCGCAGGTGTACCTTTTTTTTTCGTGCGGAAATCCCTTCGGATACGCATCCCACCCCACCCCCCGCCGGCCAGCGGGGGCGGTTATGTCGGGCTTGAACCGACTAAAACCGCACGCCGTCTCGGGTCTACAGACGCCGGGGTGTAAGGTTGTCCATAGAGCATATCCCTCGCACGCCGCAGGTGTACCTTTTTTTTTTTTTATCGTGCGGAAATCCCTTCGGATACCCCCCCGCGTGCCAGCGGGGGCATTGCACTAGCGTCGTGAATATGTAGGTTAAAAAACCTAATCGCTTGTTATCATTCTCGAAGAAACTGTGTGTATTTACACTTCTAAGGCGGCAAACAAGCACACAGTTTGATAGTAAGCGGTTTTCGTTGACGCTTGCAACACAAGAAATGTTCCTTGAGTGTCACAGAAGAAAGTGGAGCTAAAATAGTGGAAACCTATCGAAATGCAACAAACTAACTTAGAGTCAATTTAAAGTGAGAGGGTGATGCCTATTTCTCCTCAAAACCAGTCAAAAGCAAGGCGTAGAGCCCCTATACCTAGAAACTAGTCTAGCCTTACTATACCATCAATGCGAAAGTTTGGATGTATATTTTTCACTCGACTACCCTAGAATGTCTGAACGGATTTCGATGACATTTTGTACAGAGATAAATCTATCTCTGTACCAAATGTGTACTAATCAGGTATCGTCTGGAAAGGCACACAGGCTACTGTTTATCCTGTAAATAGATTCCTGTGGGACGCGGAAACGGGATCAGTATTTTATGTGGCGACAGCTAGTGGTGCTATAGGTAATTATCATCTAGCCCCCTATAGTGTTAGTTATTTATTCCGTGGTATAGGTTGATGATGCATGACCTTATTTAGCTCTCGAGTAATAAAGGAAGACCTGTTCACACAGTTACCATCGTCATCGTTGAAAATAAGTGTTATTAGTAGTGCACCAGCGCATAACTAAGGCGACTTGGCAGCGTGAAGAAAAGTACCTACCTACCAATCTTGCGTTATAATATAATTATTATTTTGAACACCGGTGAGTTTGGCATAGACCTCAAAAACCTTTACTTAGGTACATAGAAGTTGCGAGGGATTTGCTTGCGAAGGATATGCTCTATGGGCAACCTTACACCCCGGCGTTTTAAGACCCGAGACGGCGTGCGGTTTTAGTCGGTTCAAGCCCGACATAACCGCCCCCGCTGGCCGGCGGCGGCGGGGGGGGGGGGTACCCGAAGGGATTTCCGCACGAAAAAAAAAGATACATGGAAGTAGTACAGGTTGTTTAATAAATAGAGGTATTTATTATCAACATCATATGGAATGAAATTTTGAAGCAATTAGTTGAAAATGATGACTTTTTCCAATCATCATTACCTACTTGCCCTTATACCATATTTATTTGGGGCTCGGCGCAACATGTGTGCTTTTCCATTTATCGCAGCTTGCAATCATTTCGACACATTCTCGGTCTTATCATCTTTCACGCACTCTTATCATCTTTCACATCTACTCTTAGGTCTTCCTCTCCTTGTATGTAACTGTCCATTTCCATTCCATGCTTAATGCCTTATTTACGACATTGAACTAAAACAACTATCGTACCCGTACCTGCAGTGGGGCAATCGAGGTAGCAGTAAGTCAAAAAATGCCGCTTCAAATTTTATTTAAATGTTTTTCTTTTTTGTAAAAAAACCTATACACTCGAGTTTATGTTGCAAAAGTAAACCGTAGACGTTCATATAAACAACGTTTTAAGCGCCATTTTTTCCAAAACAGCTTTTGATAACTAACTGCTATCTCGATTCTTACGGTAGTATTAGATATAGAAAAGACAACAGTTCCTACATAAATAAACAGGTAATAAGTAGTCCACAAAAATACTTGAATTGAGAGACAAGGAATCGTTTTATAGCTTAAAAGACATAGTCAATAAACTTGAAACACCCACGAGAAACATGGAAATATGTTATCAGTGCATTTGAGGCACTCATCGGCTTTATCTCTGACATATTTTGTTAGGCAGAAAGTAATTATTCATTTAGATTCTAATTCTGTTTTTTTTTTTACAATTTATTTGGTGCCAGTGCATATCATGTCCTTAGCTTTTTTCCACGGTGGCCGTTGGACTGAGATTAATAATAAATAATAATCTTTTTTTTGTGTGATACCTACTTGAGCTCACCTACGAAGAGAAATCAAAAATAAAACTGATAGAAATTCTTCATTGGAGATAGGTACGATAATCACTTTCATGAATGATTATTCGGTTGAGAGGTGAATGGGTTCAAGCGACATCGACTTCTTATAGATAATAAAAGGTTTCGAACAACATCATAATGACTATGTTAGCACAATGACTTTTCTGTCGTCTGCTGTTGTGACTTGCACGGAAGCGGACCCTAGACTAAGTGAAAACCTCAAAAACCTCCTGAAAAATGATGTCGTTGCAACTTGCACGAGTGTACCATGTTGCCTTACCACTTACCACAGTTACATCACAACTACAACAAAGGTATATTCATTATACAGGTACCTACCTACTTATTCAAATCGTGTGGCTTATAATTGGCAGTTTTAAAGCGTCTTCTGCTTTTAGATAAAGTTCAGATGGATAGAATAGGAATTCAAACTGAAAAATTTACAGTATATATATATATGTTTATGTATAGGTATATATATATTGTAATTGCTATTTAACTCGAAATATAACAACTGTTCAATTGTAAGTTCAGTGTACTGTAGTGCTAAAATCCTAAAAAAAGGGGCTTGGCGGAGTCCAATAATAATGTCGGAAATGATACGGATAAGTACACGGTTCATTATATATATATGGTTGTGTTGTTATTGTCAGGAGATATGATGAAAGAAAAAGTTAGGAAAGTTGTAGAAAATTTGAAAACCTCGATCACCTCTTTTATATTGTAACCTTATTGCGTTTTACCTACCTGTCAGTCATTTATAATTGACGCGATTGACATATTTAAAATCCATGTATTTCACATGGCCAGTTGTATGTGAACCGACTAAAACCGCACGCCGTCTCAGGTCTGCAGACGCCGGGGTGTAAGGTTGCCCATAGAGCATATCCCTCGCACCCCGACTGACCCTGGGCCATCTCCGGTTTCGAGATGGCCCCCTCGGGTTTGGGAACCACGGTGTCCCCGTCTTGCCCCAGTTTGGGGGAGGGGCGCTAGTCGCCCCACCGTCCCGGCCTGCTTCTGCTGGGGTGACAGGTGGCCTCACCCGCCACCCCCAGGCCTGCGCTCATGGAGGACGGAGGTCGTTAAGCGACCTCCGGCGCAAAGCAAGTTGCGGGCTCGGCGTACCGAACGTTTTACCTACCTGTCAGTCATTTTTAATTGACGCGATTGACATATTTAAAATCCATGTATTTCACATGGCCAGTTGTATGGTGCCTCTTCCCGTGTCGGAATACTGATAAAACTATTATATATTTGTGTTCCAAAAAAGATTAAGAATTTTGTATATCATGAAGCATTAGAAAAATTAAGTTTTGTTTTTTTTTATAAATATCCTAAATTCAATATCCATAGTGGCTAGTAGTCAAAATTAAGGACTATGTATGATAGTTTTATTGATTAGTCGGTTATTTTAATTCAATGTGTCTGTATGGCAACCGAAGTCGGGATGTAGTCTAGCTATGTGTCGACAATTCTGCCCATGTCAGACGTGCGATGGAGTTTGTGGCCAACTCATGTTACTTTAGTAATAAAGACATCAATGGGCCAACTTGTAAATAAACTTTTGATCTTTGACAGTTGTCACAGTCAGACACACACACAGACACGTCAAACTTATAACACCCCGCAAGTGCATTTTGATAGCATTTCTCATATTCTCCTTACAGTTTATAGGTGTAGTATAATTTATATAGGTATATATACCTACGCTATACAAAACAGTTCGGTAACACGACTGCACTGTTATTTAATCTACATAGTACCTTATTTAAATTCAAAAGGCTTCAACCAAGTCCTGTCTCTTACGAACGAAGAATTATTATCAACCACTTGCCTGCCCTGATTATCTAAGCACATTAATCGTCTCATCAATGAAAGGTTTAATTTATAAACAACAATATGAAAGCGAGTATTGACCTCAAGTTAAGTTAAGTTAAGACCGTATCAAATCATTTTTTGCGTCTTTTTACGTATGGAGTGATGTTATTATAATCTCGCCTATGGCGACACGAAACCCTTCCCCCATCACAGTCGGGGTACACCAGGGATCTGTTCTTAGTCCGTTTCTGTTCAGCGTGATATAAGACCTGTTGTCGGACAGCATCAGAAACTCACATGAGCAACCTCCATGGCTGCTCTGCTTATGTATGCTAATGATATCGCGCTGGCGGACGCGGGTAGAGAAAGATTAGTGTGACGTGTGAAGACGTGGGAGGAGGCGCTTGAGAACGGCGGTCTGAAGCTTAATGTGGCGAAGACCGAGTACATGGCGTTGAACTCTACAGATCCCACACCCGTCCGCATAAGCGATGACATAGTCGAGCGCACGGACCAGGTTAAGTACCTGGGATCTGAACTTCACGCGACTGGTGACATCGATTGTGACGTCAAGGCCAAGGCACGCTTTGCACCCACGTGGGCCAGGTGGCGTGAGATGACTCGTGTCATTTGTGACCCCAAAATGCCGGTTAAGTTGAAAGGGCAGGTTTATGTAACCATTATTAGGCCTGTCCTTTTATACGGGTGTGAAGCGTGGCCATTGCTGGAGTAACAGAAGCAGGAGTTTCATGTTACGAAGATGCGTGGAGTCACGTGAAAAGATCTTTATTGATTTTAGTGGCGGCAGCACGGGCAACGGGCATTCGCAGAAAGTTCTTCGAGAAAAAAATACATTTGTAAGGAACAGGAAGATTACACATTACTCGGAAATGCTTTCTAACATAACTACAGTAAATACATAAAAAATCTAACATAACTACAATAAATAAAACATACTGCAGCGCTGACACTGGTAGCCTACAAGTCAGCCATTCCATAGCCAATAATAAATGATATTAGAAAACAATAAAATCACGACGTATCCAACAATTTTGTAATTGTTAAAAGTTTAGACACTATTAATTCAAAATCCGTGTTTCTGGAAAGGTCATTATGACCTCGACTAGAATAGGCACCTGTAACTTGTTTTCTCTGCTATGCGATGACGTCACGCTTGGCTGTTTGGTCGAGAACCCGGCCGCTTTGCGGAGATGATTTGCATGTTGTGATTTGTTCCGTGTGTACACACATCCATGTTTGGTCTGGTTGGCCGAGCGTACATTTCTTATGGCGCGCAGCGTACGGTATAGTGGTGCGTCGACCTGGTGCGTTGAACTAAGGGGCCAGTCCGGCACAGGTGCTTTTTTTTATTAATATTAACTTAGTTCATTATGATGGACAGCACAGCTAGTTAAGAATATTTAATGGTTGTTACTATATCTTCTAAGTGGAGAGTTATTTCAAACAATAATACTGTTACTTTTTTATAATAGGTAAAACAGTGGAGCAAATTTTATAGTCGTTCACCGACTATTTGATATAGGTACTAAATCATTCAATTACCGTCTAAATTGTATTTAAGTACACATAGAAACCGTAAGTTCATTGCACTTTGAAACAGGTAAGGAAATAATGTAGGTATCTTCCTACCCACGCAATTATTTCGAATTAGTCAACATCAGCCAGTAGAAGTTAGTCTATGATAGCACTATTGAGGTAACTACATTTATTTATTTATTTTACGATAGATAGCTCAGTAAGTACAGTCAACGACAAATGGTGATTAACATAAATTTTCAAGTAGGTAGGTACAAACCGTTTAAATCGATGTAGGTATAAGTCGTTTTGTAATCCGCAGGGGATAAATTTAATTATTTCATGTTTTCTTTATTATTTTATGTAAGATTTCGGAACTACCTACTAATGAATGAATAAATGAATAATACCTACAATTACATACTTTTATATAAAATTGTATACAACTTTGAACTTACTGAAAATCCATTCATTTATTAACGAATTATAATTAATTCCTGAATAGTGGATTATGAGTTAAATTGGTAGAGCGGATCAAGCCAAACTAAACTAGGTTATCACGTTTCACTCGATTAATTGAGCAATACCTGAAACTCCAGTTTCGTTTTATTTAACCGCAATTATTTTAACTTGTGAACTCTGACGTAACTATATACCTACCTTATATGCTAATTAAATAATGCTATGCTAAATATTATCTACGGTACTCTGAAAAATTTCGAAGGAAAATAAAATATTAAATATTTGACATACTCACTTACATTTTAAAGTAAATAAACAAGCTTCTTATCATCAATTCTAGTAATTCTAGTTGATTATTATTATCAATAAGTAGGTATTTGATAACCAACGCTTTTCAAGCTTATTGTTGTAAAAATTATCTCGTGACTCGGATACCCTCTGCTGTTTCTTTATATTTTTCATGTTACTTATATCTCCTAAATACTTAATTAAGCCTAAAACTATAATAATATGACCTCCGCAGCTCGAGTATAGAGCAAGAAATTGATGCCATTTCTCTTTATCATCCCAATACATATTATTTAACAATGATATAACAAATATAACATTTTTAACAATTACGTTTTTTTAAAGTCCAGTAACATCAGTTTTATTTATTGATTTATTTCAATTGTAATGATCTTTTGCAAATTAGTGTTCAGCAACTTTTGAGGGCGACTGTACCTGGATGCTTACCAAGATATATAATATATAGCTATATTCATACATTACGAAATTATACTACATATCATTTTACTGTTAGTGATGAACCCACACTTAAAGTGGAATGGTAAGTAACTAGCTACGTTCAACGTCCGGTTTTGTGTCATTTTATAATCTGTATTGAAGTTCACTAGGGCTGTGTTACTTGTTTGCATCCTATTATAACTAATTGCCCGCAACTCCGCCCGTGTGACATACTGATTCCGTAGAAATTAGATGCATGAGTTAATGAAATTTGAAACTTATCTGTATAGTCATAGTGCGCCTTTTTGTAATGCCATCTGTATGACAGCTACAAAAAGTGGCTCATTGTTGCTTGTCAAGTATTGGTCTTTCGCGATAATAATATTGGTCCTTCGCGATTTTAATATTTTTGTTCTGTACAGCCGGTATAGTGGTATACATAGAAGTCATTGGGCTAATAAAACTTTCTCACGGTGAGTCAGTAGAGCGTCAGAATGTATGTAATAGTTGATTTAATACATTTCTAACAAGAACAGGAAAGCAACAAAACTATCAATTTCGCAACCGTATTAGCGAATTAACCTTTAACCTCTATGATATTAGATATATTTTATTGGCAGCACTTAGCGTTCTCAGATAATTATTAATAATGACTTTTAATTACTTTAGATGTCCGTTCCTGGCGTTTCTAAAATAGTGTACAACGTGCCAGATCAAAAGCCGTGTACTGTACCTATATATAGATGGACTATATCGACTAGTACTAGAGCGACGCGCAGTACCTACTCTTTGCAATTTAGTCGACCTTGTAGCTGTTATCATTGATAGGGGTGTACACTACACAATAGCAACGCCGATTGTTGCAGCGGAAAAACCAAGTCTTGTTTGTTTTATCGGGTTTTTCTAAAATGTACTTAGTAAGTTATGTGTGAAGAAGTAAAGGTACTAATTAGTTTCACAAGTTAAATCTGATTACTTTAATTGGTAGTCGCTATTCGTATTGAATACCTAAGTACGTGTGATTTCGTTTGTGAGACCTGATGGTCCTAGATCCCGATCCTAGATCTAGACTAGACATTAAACTACAGCTATATGGAATACTCGTGTGATTAGTGTTCTCCATCCATCCGGCTTATCGCAAAGAGAAGAGGTCAAAAGTCTAACTTTTTGACCTCTTGTCCGGAATAAAAAAACACAACATACTAGAATTTGACCGGATAGTCTTAAGAATGCCCGGTTAAAATTCGACTGCGGCCTTTCCTGCTTTTATTGGGTTTTTTATTACCTGTCTTACTCGAGCCAGTGATACGATGGCGGCGCAATTCAAACGAGAATCGAAGTACGTAAGTTCACACACAAGGCCAAGACAACTGATTTCTTTTACGGTCTCAGGGGGACTCAAAAATCCGACGTTAACATGCTTGGTTTTCTGATTTTTAGATATGGCAACACTAGGTGCGATAGGCGATCTCATTGTTATAACTAACATTCTTGAAATGTATTTAACTTCTCTTGCACGAAGCAACCGTCATTTGTACTCCGTAAGCCAATAGATAAGATGTTTGTTGAGGAAACCACAATTTCTACTTTTACACCTCCACTTAACATGCTTTTCGGCATCCTTAGCAGAGAGTCCATTAGACTTTATATAAGGGTTGATCTGGCTATGTAAGGCCTGGCATCCATTAGTGGGATGACACGGACATTGCCGAGATTCAAGCGAGGAATAGTAGGTTGATATAATTATGATCATTGTGAAACTTCAAAGAAAGGCCAGGTAAAGTGAAAGAGCATCCGCAACCGGCGAGCATATATGAAAACAATTATGAAAGTCGAGTTCCTTGATCGTAGCAAGTGCAAACATATGGTCTCTGCCTACCCAATGGGAAAGAGGAGTGACCGTATGTATATATGTGAAAATCGAAAGAAGGAAAATTGTGCTGTTCATACTATGGCGTATTCAGGGTTGGGCAGTATTGAATTGAATTAATTACTTGTAATTAAAATACGTATTTGGTATTTGTATTTCAATTACTTGCTTAAAAATGTAATTTTGAATTAGTATTTCACATATTTGACGCCGAGGTATTTTGTAATTAGTATTTCAATAGGTATTAGGCTTTAAAAAAAAAATTTAATATAAGTACTTATAACC
Organism: Cybosia mesomella; assembly: GCA_946251805.1. Taxonomy (NCBI): domain Eukaryota; kingdom Metazoa; phylum Arthropoda; class Insecta; order Lepidoptera; family Erebidae; genus Cybosia; species Cybosia mesomella. The sequence continues at coordinate 11,174,751 of OX276392.1, forward strand.
TTCATTTAGCGATGTTATTAATGGGAATTTTATTAATGCTACAGCCTTAGTTATAAAATGCGTTAGTTGCCAGAAAGCATAATAACAGATGAGAGGCAAATAATTCAAAATCTTGCCATTCAGAGATACAAATAACATGAAATAATAGCTGGGAGCAGCAGGTGTAGCATCACTGCTAAAGAAGATGATTTTATTGTTTTATGAATAGGGATAGGTATCAACCACAGACATGAAAAATGTAGTTATAGTTGGTCAGCTTCCTAAATGATAAAAGCAAAGAGCTGTCCATTCTTGAACGCTATCCACTTATAAATAAGTATTCATATAATTTAACACAAGTTATCATCAGGACCCGTGGAAAGATTGTTGTCTTTACACAGGTTTTATTATTTCTCCAACAAAAGGTTGTTTGTCTGACAGAACATTTAAAAATATAGTGTTCATCTAAGGAAACTCTGATGGTTTTACTGATTAACCTTCTTTTACACTGCTTTGTAGCCCATTCTAAGCTGGGTTACTTTTTATTCCTAATAGTATTTTGTAATTTGTATATCAATTAAAGCAAATCATGTATATGGCCCAACCCTGGGTGTATTTGGTACGTGTAAGCCATCTATTTTCGGTCTTTTATTTTCTCACCAAATGTTTACCGACGTAGTTCTATTATTTATTGTGTCTTTGGGAACGAATTGGTAAATTATATGCGATGATGAATTTTAGTGTGCGTGATAAGATCTGTAATAGGCAGGCTTAGGCTGCTACGACGCGGTACTATAATAAATTTATTTTGTCACTAGCTGATGCCCACGGCTCCGCCAGCCCGTTTCTACTTAACCAATTGCAATCAGCAAATTTACGTCTGACCAAGACCTTTCTAAAAACCGCATCAAAATACTGGTGGTAGAAATTGGATGACACAAAATTCGGCCGGGTGGGTACCACCGTGTACGTATATGCGGAAAAACCTCCATAGTTATCGAATTTCGGTTAGATTGCGTTTAGGGGTCAGCAAGTGCATAGCCGGGCAGGGGGATTGTGGTCGCGGCACTAGTGGGACCGGTGGGTGTCACGCGGTGCTGCGACGACAATCCTCTTCTGATGAGGCTGTTAAGCTGAGTGCCACCATTGTTAACATGGTACGTGTATGTAATAGTGACCCTCTTTCCTGAGACTTTACCCTCAGCTTACCATCAGGCGAGGTGAAGTCAAATTGACGTGTCATAAATATAAATAAAAAAAATCCTTCAAGAAGTTTTTGCGTCCATCGCGAACAAACAAACATACAGATAAACACAGACAAACAGACAAGATTTCAAAAAAACATATTTTTGTGTTCAGAATCGTTCATTTAACATAACCTAACAATTTTTATTTTTATATCTCCAATGTACAGATACAACTAATTTACAATTTTATAATTATAGATAAGACAATTGTGGCGGTTGGTACGTTCTAGTTCTAAAATTCAATTCGCGGTTGTTCTGTGAGATTCTATACTTATTCAAATTGTAATTTGATGTTTTTGACTTTCAATGAGTGGTATGTATTTAGCTGCAATGTCTATTGTCGAATTTGAAATGGTGCAATTTTAATGGGGGATAAATAAGACTGTAAGTATATAATGAACGTGTTTGTGGCTAAAACAATGGCCACATTGCGTAAATACGTGGCACATCGATTGCGTCACTCACGATCCTTCTGTATCCAATGGTCTTTTGAACAAGATATTGACACAAGTGTATACAACTGACATTGTTTCAGTATACTTCGTGCCTTACTTATGTATAGTTCAAGTCCAATAACATGGATTCTTGTTATCTAGGTACCTATACGTACTTGTCGCATAATGTATTAGTTGTTTCATAATGTAAAGTATTCGTTGTTTATCAGAGCCGCACTCGGTAATTAAAAACATCTGTGAGATCAAATTTATTATTAATGTTTGAAAAAAAATTGTACCTCAGCTTTCATACGTATTTAAATAGGATTTGCGTTTCATTTATGGGCTAAGCTTTTTGTAAAGTGAAAGGTCGCTGAGCTGAACCTGTGCTTTATTATTCGACAACCTGGGGAGACTGAAGCAGTCAAGTAAGATTAAGATACGAGATGGCTCGGAGTGCGAGGGAAATGCCTTATGGGCCCAACTTCGCGTCACCATGCGTCTGAAGACCCGAGACGGCGTGCGGTTTTAGTCGGGTTTAGAAAAAGGTAGTCACTCCTAGTGATAAATCTACCCAAAAGGTTGTCTGGTCGCTCTTTGCGATAGTTTGTAAAATAAAGAGGTGTGTACAATAAAGATTGGTGTACAATAAAGAGTATTATTCTATGAGAAATGGAAAAATTTAAAATTGATTGAGTCCTATACTTTTCCAAGCTCGAATAGGCTCGTCTACTCTTTCCCCTTTCTCTGCAGGAGACAACGTTGGAAATACCACTTAACGAGATCTTTGCTTCATACACGTTAATTTAAGTGTCTCTGGTTGCGAAATTAATGTTAAATGACATGTCAAAGGGTTTAAGATGTCTTCTGATAGAATTTTAATTTAATTTTCTTGGAATTTCAATATAATAGATACCACCGAGGTTTCTAAGCCAATAAATGTGTCTGTCTGCTCATATCTATATGGTAAACTTGTTAACTAATGACCACTTCAATACTTTACTTTATTTGAAACAATAATAATAAAATTGTTAAACTTATGTAGGTGCCAGAGATCATAAAATACTTCAAAATAAATATAGATATACTGTATAAAGATATGTCACAGTTCAGCACTACTTACAATCTCTGTGGGAAGTGGTACTTGTTAGTCCTTTGTAAAAATGAAAGGGCATTGAAACAGTACATATTCATTTTAATTAAAAAATTATTACAATTAATTACCTACTTCACCTCAAATTTTTTTTATCAATAGAAAGCCATATTATTTATGAGTGTCATAGGCTATTATATATCATCCATCACGCTACTGCCCAAAGAAGCGGAGCCGTAATTATAAATATCAACAAATACGGCAAATGCCCATACATTCTAATATGAAAACTAATAAATTACGGGCATATAATATATTATGATTATGAGTTAAAGGGCCAGCTAGTCGTTTATATTTATGTATTTTTATATTGTTATATTTATATATTATATTATATATATATATTTTATATTTATATATATTATATTGTTATTTATGTATTGTTTCAAAGTTGCATTTCAAACAAATGATACTCCTCCGAGACCGTTCGACCTATCTCGACCAAATTTGCCACGGTGATCAAGTAGACATTACTGAGTGTCGTAAGGGGTCGAATGTCCAGATCGGTCTTACCATCGAGGAATAATCAGCGAAAAACCAAATCAATGGAAAAAGTCGACCGGTCACGTTGACCTATTGTTGGATAGGCAAATCTCGCTACGCTTAAGTTTGGGTTGATTGCGAAGCTGGTAACCGTCCTAGGTAGTTATTAATCCATTGAACCTAATAGTACCTTTTTTTTTCTTTTTCGTGCGGAAATCCCTTCGGATACCCCCCCGCCAGCCAGCGGGGGCGGTTATGTCGGGCTTGAACCGACTAAAACCGCACGCCGTCTCGGGTCTACAGACGCCGGGGTGTAAGGTAACCCATAGAGCATATCCCTCGCACATCGACTGAAATGATAAACTGTAGCTCTTCAAAAAAGAAATTTTAATCAATAAAATTTATGAAATGACTCAAAATATAACATTTGACATACTTACCTTTTTAATATTTTGACATTTTTTTCATTTGACTTGGTTATTCTGACATTAATTATTTTTACTTTAAGTTCTGACCTAATTAACTTATGTATTTGGATTCTGCATGGACATGTTTATCTATTTTGTATGAATTATGATTTACCTTACTCAATATTTCGTATGCCTTTGGCGGAATTCAAATTCAAATTTATTTATTTCATGAAGAATAGGTTACACAAAGATGTTATAATCATAATAATAGTTCAAGCTATGTTCCGCCAAAGGCATACGAAATATTGAGTAAGGTAAATCATAATTCATACAAAATAGATAAACATGTCCATGCAGAATCCAAATACATAAGTTAATTAGGTCAGAACGTAAAGTAAAAATAATTAAAGTCAGAATAATCAAGTCAAATGAAAAAAATGTCAAAATATTAAGAAGGTATGTCAAATGTTATATTTTGAGTCATTTTATAAATTTCATTGATTAAAATTTCTTTTTTGAAGAGCTACAGTTTATCATTTCAGTCGATGTGCGAGGGATATGCTCTATGGGCAACCTTACACCCCGGCGTCTGTAGACCCGAGACGGCGTGCGGTTTTAGTCGGTTCAAGCCCGACATAACCGCCCCCGCTGGCCGGCGGGGGGGATCCGAAGAGATTTCCGCACGAAAAAAAAAACCCGGCGTCTGTAGACCCGAGACGGCGTGCGGTTTTAGTCGGTTCAAGCCCGACATAACCGCCCCCGCTGGCCGGCGGGGGGGTATCCGAAGGGATTTCGAAAAAAAAAGGTAGGTACTCATTTACAGAGTAATAAGCTTTGGTGCATAATTATTTGACAAGTTTAGTCCTGAATTCAGGAACATTCTTACAAATCTTCATGTCATCTGGTAACTAGTTATATAACTTAGGTGCCATCACATAGACGCTTTTATGAAAAAAAGTCGTTTTTGATGACACCAAATGCAAATTCTCTGAGCGACGCGACGTTGACTTTCTACGCGCTTGAATAAGTGCAAGTCTTTACAAAAATGTTTACTTCAAGGATATAGAGAGATAGCAGGGTCAGAATATTGAGGCTTTGAAAATGCGGTTTGCAGGTATCGGTTCGATGCAACTTACGTTTAATTGAAATAAACTGATTTGAATTGACAGTCAAGTACAGTGCCCGGCTGTAATAAGGCACGTCGGGAAGTAGAGTGAGTCCGGCTAAGATCGGCTTGCTTTAGTTTTGTATATCGAAGAAAGCCGATCTTGGCCCGACTCTCGCTCTTCTTTCCGACGTGCCAAATCAAAACTGGGTACTTTACGCTATTTAGTTGTTTTCAATGACTCCTATGTATACTAGACTGGCTGTATGGAACAGAAAACTGATATCGCGCCAACTACTTGATCAGTAATAAATGTGACAGATAGGTATCAAACTTCATAACTCATTTATCTGGTTTCTACGCCCCGTTCCAAATTCGAAATTCAAAATTCCTTCCCGCTTCACCCAGGAACCGGGACACAATTTTGTTCTGAACTGCTCGTCTAGTATGCTTAGAAGTCATTGGTTATGTTAAAAATGTAATATGAATTATGAGGAGCAGTATAAAGCACTATAAATATATTTATTCATGCCTTCTAATACAAAAACGGATTTCTACAATGCATACAAGTAAAAGAAACAAGAGTAGGATCGTGCAAGAAACGTCCTTTGATGTTTTAAGATATGAGCCGTGCACTCGACATCTGCAAGTCATCCAATCTTACCAGTGCAGTCATAAAGGCGCGTCTCCTGCGCTTGTTTTAATCTACACACCACATAAAAAGTACTACACAAGTCTTATTTTGTTTATATACACATATTACACATTCGATCTCCTGCAGAAAAACATGTTTCGAAATATTTTGCTGTCAAAAAGCCAAATTACTTTGACATTTGCTGTCAAAAAGCCAAATTACTTTGACATTTGCTGTCAAAAAGCCAAATTACTTTGACATTTGCTGTCAAAAAGCCAAATTACTTTGACATTTGCTGTCAAAAAGCCAAATTCTGTTTTAAATATTTCAAGTATAGATTGAGACAAAAATCTTGACAATGTCAAGATGCGCAGTTATGAGTTTGTAGGTCTCTTTGGTGGAAAGCGCGAGAGGCGACGACGGTGGTGCGCTAGTCAACCAATCATAATTATATAAAACCAATCACGGGCTCAAAAAGCTGGCGTCATTGGTTGATCAGTACTTTCATTGGCTTTTAGTCCTAATCTCGGATCCCATGCTGTCAGTAGCAGTCAAATCAAATGATATGACATTACTCCGCCCCCCTTCAGCCCGCGCGGGGGGAAATGTGCAGATGTTTTCTCACATCGACCGCGGAAAGCACAATACTAGACTAAAGAGCGGAACCATGTTTTTGTATAGACCTTTTTGTGTAGTGTGTAGAGTGTTTTTGTGTAGAGTAAAACGAGCATAACGGCCTTAAGGCCCGCAAGGTTTATTTTTACTTTCAAGACTTCAGAATTCATCTATTAAATATTAAATAATGTTTTAACACTATCACGCCTGATATACTCGAATTGGTAGGCAGAGTTGTTCAAGGTGATAACGCAGTTTGTTGTACTTCATCGCGGTGAAATTGATGAAATCTGGTTGAATTATTTTAAGTAAACTCCCTTTTAAGGCCGGGGCCGACCTCGCAGAATATACACCGATCCAATTAATGATGTATTGAAAACAGGTCTGGCGAAAAGCACTCGAAACCGGTAGGCTTACATAAAAGGTTTAATGACAGTAGAGGGAGCTCGTGAAATGTGTAAGGACAGAAGCAGTAGGCGGGCTGTTGTCTCTACCTACGCCGGAGGGTAAACGGTGTGAGTGTATATATGTAACCACTTTTCTATACCCATAAAACAGTTTGTAGAGGTCATGCAATGGTTAAAAATTGTGTTTTATTTTAACAATGAGATTTCTTTCATTCATTCACTTGCAAAGTTGTAAACCATATTATGCCCAAGTATAAGTCTTTATTGGGAGTTATCTCGGTCGTCGCTCCTCAGTGCACACCACTCAAAATACATTGTTCGCGTGTGAGAGGCAGTGCGGGTACCTACATCGCTTGCATTCCTCTCACCGGTAACTGCGTAACAGTGTTGCCATACTGTTTGAACAATTACCCCGAATTCATTTTGTGTGGAAACTATGAGTGCTAGAAATATGTTATGTTATTATTTGAGTAGGTAGTAAATACTCTTTCATTTTTATCTTCGTTACTATACTATGCACATAAAATATAAATTATTTATTATAATGAATTCTGTTGCATTCTCTGTCAACTCTAATGGAAAAGAGGAGTAACAGTATGTAGGTAATAGGGTTAGGTCTGGGTATACTAATATGTATGTATTTACTAGAAAAAACACATTTATCCGTGTTCTAGAACCCATATTAGAAACTATGCTTACTATAGGCCTAGATAGCGCTGTGTAGCATAAAATATTATTGCTTTATCTACACAAGTACTGGCAAGACTACACTACAATGTGTATCGGTTACCGTATCTTAAATTTAGAGAGTCGCAATGAAACTATAGTTATTCTTCATTAGCACGTTCAGCGGCACGATTTATACAGTCGACTAGGTAATTGACACTTACAAACGATAAACAATGATATATTACTTGGTTTGTACCCGGTGTTGCAGAAAACAAGGATAACATCATCTTTTTCAGTAGATGTGATGGCAACTAACGTAGCCAATGTGACGGATGTAGCCAGGTTTTAGTTTTGGGGTTGCATGAAATAACATTATTATTCTTACTTTTTTTTTATATTTAGGACACGTCAATTTGACTTCACCTCGCCTGATGGTAAGCTGAAGGTAAAGTCTCAGGAAAGAGGGTCACCATTACATACACGTACCATGTTAACAATGGTGGCACTCAGCTTGACGGCCTCATCAAAAGAGGATTGTCGTCGCAGCACCGCGTGACACCCACCGGTGCTACTAGTGCTGCGACCACAATCCCCCTGCCCGGCTATGCACTTGCTGACCCCTGAACGCAATCAAACCGAAATTGGATTACTATGGAGGGTTTTTCGCAATCGTGCACGGTGGTACCCACCCGGCCGATTTTTGTGACAAATTTGTGTCATCAAATTTCTACCACCAGTAGACTGAATCAAAACAACAAATTTGTTCAAATAAAACACTCCGGGAGTGCCGACCGAAGTGAAAACTTGAACAATTACGTGTGTATTTTTTAAACCGTAAGGAAATATTTACAGTGGTGTCGGTAACGGTTAAAGTATCGCGAGTTCAATTGCATTTAATAGGTACTGAGCGAACATCAATCTTCCTGGAAGTAGCTTAATTCAGGCAGTCATTAGTGTGGGTTCGTAGTGATGGGACTACCATTAGCTGGCGTCAAACTCAGGCCCGAGGTGTAAATGATAACTGTGGGTAGCCGCAAAATTTCACCAATTACCTACCGCCGGCGAATTGAAAACTACCCGTGTAAATTGATATAGTAATTCTAGAGGTGTTAACTTAGAGTTGCTGATTGAAAGCTAGGCTGCCTGTATCACTGATTACCAAAATTCGATTACGGGTTTGAATTGCTGAAAGAAAGATGAGAAATGGGTACACTGCTAAACACCAATTTTTCATACGTCATAATACTATGTTATTTACATGAACAGAGTTACTTATCGACGTCCACTGGTGCCGACATTTCTCAAATTTTGTGTCTATGACAATTCTGTGGGCTTTCCTTTCGGGGTAACTCCGAAAATAAAGCGCTCCCGGAAAAATACCAATCAGAAACAATAAGTGGGCCCCCGTCTCCAAAGTGCAAACTGGAAAATCACAATGAAGATGATGATTTGTAAGGAATTATAAACGTCTTTGTTTCATTTCACAGCCTACTTTTTAAATATAGATAAAAAATGAACACCATTACTACATAAGTCACATACGAAGTAAAACTCATGAAATAACAGTCCCATAGCACAAGAAAACAACCACGTGCATTGTAAACATAACGTGTATCGGCATTAGGTTAAATTATTGTTAATCTTGCTGTCCAGTACCGCTATTATATAACCGTATTGTGTCAATCAGACTGCGACCTTTGATAACATGTCCCTGAAAACGGTTACCTTAGCGACCTACCGCCTTAACCTTGTCGCATTTAATTGACTTCTCTATATTCCATGCTGCTTTTGCTTCGATAAGATTAGGTTTGAATTTCGAAAAGAAATGCTTTCTTTATCAATTTAATAGTTGGGACGTATTAAGGTTAAATGTAAACATGAATAGTTATGACTCAGATTATTAATATTGTACCGGAAAATGGGATTTACCTGTTTATACTTTGAAAAATGCACAAGTGATGGTTGTTAAATGCTTAGTTATTATTTAGGTGAAGACAAGTATTATCTAAGTAGACGTATCATTTAAATAATGATTAAGTAATAAACTTATGTAATTTTTTAATTATTAATCGAAAACTATAATTTAAAAATATTGTATTGTATAACTTTTGGGGTCACTTAATAGGTTACACGTTTCTAATGATAAAAATAAAAAGATTGAGTGTGTTTAATTGACTATATCAAGAATAAATGACTCATTCATTTATTAGGCGCATTGTTACGCTTTACGCTAATAACAGTAGAAGGGAAAACAACTTCGCAAAACATTTGCAGTTTTTATACGTGTTTCTATATCTGTTTTTATATGTTTAAAAAACAAATATTTAATTAGGTGATTTTAGTCCTTCATATTATTTAATTAAGCTACTGCAGTTAGTCTACAATAGTAAAACACAGTTTTGAATTAATTCGTATGTAAATGCTGAAAGACACGCCAAATTAATAGTAGGTACCTCGCGGGGGGGTATCCGAAGGGATTTCCGCACGATAAAAAAAAAAAAAAGGTACCTATTCTAGTTAGGTCTTGCTCGTATCATGAGGTTTTTTATCACGGGTCTGATGCCGCTGAAGCGACAGCTAGTGTGTGTTTATTTTTTGGTGTGAACTTTGACAAAACCAAGGTTATGTTCAACGAACATGTCACTCGAAGCTGTTCAACAGTATGTCTACCTTGGGCAGATTATCCAGCTCGGTAGAAACTACTTCAAGAAAGAAATCACCAAAAGATCCAATTAGGTTGGACAGCATTTGGGAAACTACGTCGGGTTTTCTCCGCCCCTTTAACGCAACGCCTAAAAATAAAGGTGGTTCGACCAACTCGTCCTACCTGTCATGACTTACGGTGCCGAAACGTGGACATTGACAGTGGGCTATAGAGCGAGCTATGCTTGGGGTTTCTTTGAAGGATAAAATTCAACTTGAGGCCGTCCGACAAAGAACTAAAGTCACCGACATAGCTCGCAGAATAAGCAAGCTGAAGTGGCAATGGACTGGCCACATCTGTCGAAGGACCGATACCCGATGGATGGAGCAAGATTGACGGACGACCTGAAAAAGGTAGCTGGGATAGACTGGATGCGCAAGGTGGAGGACCGGGTGCTATGGCGTACAATGGGAGAGGCCTATGTCCGGCAGTGGACTGCAATAGGCTAATTGATGATGTAACACATCATACTCCATTCGCTTGTACATACTAGTTTTATCTAGGGCCTCTTTAATAATGCATAGGTAACCTCTAAACTAAATTTTGGTCTTTTTTATTAGAAGCTTTTTATGTCTTTTTATTTTATTTCAACTTTCACGATTTTCTAATTGTTGTGCGATTTACTAATAGATATTAAAACGAAAAAGAAAATAAAACACAATGTGTTAACAATTTAGGGAGGGGATACATTACATTTTGCTTTATTCTTAGATTATCTGTTGCGTAGGTACGTAATTTTAAAACTAAACAATTAGAATGGAACCGTTTTATTTTTGTTAGAGGTTTGAAAAAATAAAAAAATTCACTGCGTACTTACCTATAAATTAGAACGTTCATATTCTCTTATTTTTAATTGACACGTGCTATTGAGTTAGTATTTTAAAATAAATATACAGTTAATGAAGAAGCTACTTAAATAGATAATATATATTCAACTCTTTATCCTAAAATACATTTTAGGTTTGGTATTACTTAACATGGGACCAAAACAACAGCTCAAATATATATTTCTGGATAGGTCTAACTAAACATATTGTTAAAATATTTCATTTGAAACTCTCTGATAAAAATGTCCTACAGTTTCAATATTGTCGCCGATTCTCTTGCACATCACTAAACTGTTTCTATATTGTTCATAGGTAATATATATAGGAATATTATTATAATTTATAATAGGAACTTCGTTCTATTTGGCATCGGATCAAATTTAAATTTTAAATGATACCATCAAATATGAATATACACAGTCACCATCGGTATTAGCTTAACAAATTCCAAGGTACTGACCACCTTAGCTCTTAAACTTTAAGATATTGTCGGAAGTTTACGCGAATATCACGGAGCAACTGAAATATCAGGCTCAGTGTAAATAATAAAATAGTATCTAATAAATCGCGATAGAATCCCTTAAAAATAGTTTTATTTCAATGTCTAATGTCCACTGCTGGACATAGGCCTCTCCCAAATTGCGTCATAGCATCCAGTCTATCCCAACCACTTTTTTCAGTTCATCCGTCCATCTTCCGGGTGGCCGATATTTATTGATTTATTATAAATGTAAGGAACACTTGTAAATTCGTTAGTGTTTAAAAACTGAGTCTGAGCGACTAACGACGAAGTAAACAAAATTTTAGCGACTTTTAGTCGAGTTAAGTAAGCTCGTTAGCAGTAGAATATGACTGATCGGCACCATTGTTTTACACATCAATATGATTGTAACTCTTGAACTATTGACATTTTTTTTACCTAACTAATATTACGTAAGTATGAGCGAAGTACAGAATGTTGGACATGTTGTTACACAATATGCTATAGTGTAAAGAATAATGATCTATTTATTTATAACTTGACCAGGATAATGTCATCATTCAATGTCTGAAGGAATTTATGTGAACTAATGCGCCTGAATCAATAACTTCTATGCATACTACACTACTAGACAAGTAGTTTAGAAGAAAAATTCAGTCGCAGTACTCGCGGCAGGGCTGACACTGGAAAGGGGTTACGGAGTACGCATTGTAAACATAAACTGGCGAAATGTGGGTGCTAGCACCTCTGCCTACCCCTTCGGGGATATAGGCGTGAGTTTATGTTATGTTATGTTATGTTTATGTTTTATATGAAAAACTCTTAGTTATGTGTAGGTATACAAAAACTTACAGAATACAACAAACAAGTATATCATAAAATGGCCAATTACTTATAAGATACGTAAAGATAATAGATACAAGACGACCTTACCGTAACCAATCTATATGAATAGAGATTTAATTTTTGTCAGAAATAATATATTCATCTTTGTTATTTCTGACACAGTCGTAGTGAATGTAACAGAGTGGTAATGAATCAGCAAACATTAATTCCACTTTCTTTCTAGAAACAATTATGTACACACAGAAAAGGTGAAAATTACAACAGACATGCTTCATTATTTGTCGCTCTTCTTCTACTAAAAGATGTATATGTATACATATACTCAAACCTACTCACGCCTTCCTCCCTGCAAGGTAGGCAGATACAGCAGCCCGCCAACTGCTTCTGTCCTTACACACTTCGCGAGCTTTCTCTATGTCGTTAAACTTTTCATGCAAGCCCGCTGGTTTAGATCCGTAATTTTACTTCGAGAGTTATATGTTCGATGAATGGAAAGTCGACAGAACGTTTGATCGAATATTGCTATTTCGAATGAACCGTTTATCGCCAAACGCAACTTCGACTGAACGTTTTATCGAATATTTATCAATCGATGGACTGATGTCCGAAAATTAGTAAAGTGGGTTAGGTTAGGTTAGAACTGTGACCCCAACAGAGCGCAAGCCGAGCGAGCGGAGCGAGCGTGCCGCGGTAGCGGCCGGCGAAGCGCTGGAATCAGTAGTCCGGAAAGTTTATGGCAAGAAGTCATGTCTAAATCTCATTCGAAACAGCAATCCATCGATTAATAAATATTCGATAAAACGTTCAGTCGAAGTTGCGTTTGGCGATAAACGGTTCATTCGAAATAGCAATATTCGATCAAACGTTCTGTCGACTTTCCATTCATCGAACATATAACTCTCGAAGTTTAGTTACGGACCCTGCTGGTTTCGAGTGCTTCTGACCTGCCAGAAGATGTACATAGTTTAATGTACATTTTATAGCTTCCCGAATAGCTAGTTTATATGTTATTGACATAAAGTTATTCGTTATAGATTTATCAGGAATAAACAAATAATGCCGTTTTAATAACTTTCTAAGAAATAACTTGAGTCACACAGCGGAACACTCGCGGTAAAGAGTCGAATGCCTTCTTGCGGGAACATAGCTAAAATAGTATTTATTTTCGAAGCGTAAAAAAACGACATGCACTTTGATAAATAAATTGCCCACTCGACCTGAGTGTAGCCTATAGAGACGGGAGTGCTACATTGAGTCGTCAAGAGCTGACAAGAGTGGGAACAGCCCAAATGTAGAAAGTTGCATCGTCATAAGCCGAATTGCCCGAATGTGAGACAGGAGCATTAAGTAGTGTCGTAGAGAGTCGAGGTTGCCCTTAGCATAGAGACGGCAGAGTTTAGCTAGGTCATCAAAAGTAGAAGCGCCCGAGTGACGGTTTGTATTCCCAAACTCGACCTTCGACTAAACTATTAGATGTTTTGCGTCAAAAAATTTCAATAGGTAACACTGTTTATCCTTGACGTATCGTTTCATTAATTTACCAATTTTATCAAAACTTTGAATTTTCTCCTATTTAGCAATAGAAGTGAAAATAGCGCATTCTATCTAGTAGTACAATACTTGTTACCGGGTGTAACGATTTAACCATGTGAAATAAGCATAAATCACTAATTGCTCGTTCAACAAACGTAGAGTTCCAGTTCATATGAGAAAATCAATAAAAAAAACCGGCCAGGTGCGAGTCGGACTCGCGCACGAAGGAATCTGTACCATTATCTATACCCCCGTAATTCATTTTATTTTAATTTAATTATTTATTTTTGAAGTGAACATACAACTAAATTTTCTGTGAATATTTCAAGCGTCTTCCTGTGCTGTTATCATATTAAAACATCAAGCAAAAATGGCAAAAATTCACGTTTCTTGTATGGGAGCTCCCCTTAAATATTTATTTTATTCTGTTTTTATTATTTGTTGTTAAAGCGTCACCAGAAATACATCATCTGTTCATCATTTCAACTGTCTAGCTTGATAGCTAGAACCGTGATCGGTTCATGACATACAGATATACTGGTGACAGACAGACGGAAAGCGGAGTCTCAGTAATAGGGTCTCGTTTTACCCTTTGGGTACGGAACCCTAAGAAGCATGCAAGTAGAACATTCATCTGGCGTGTTACAGAACGAATTATTCATGACTTTTAGCATAATGGATACGACAGCACGTAAAAGTGTAGTTTCATTGACATACTTCTTCTGAAACGATTTTTTTAAGAGCGTAAACATGCAAATTGATGTCCGAATAAGTACTTACGCGATGCACCGTCCGAGATAACAAAATTAATGTTATTATAACTTATTTTAGTACTCATACATCAATGTCTGGAATAAAAAAAAACCAAGACCATATGCTGGTTAGTAACTACTATTACTGATATCTAATTACATTGTATTGCTTATTCGCTTATCAGAATACTTCAAACGGATAAGAGCGCAAGAAAATTCTTTAAAAATAATTATGTTCCCATGGCTTTCAAGTAAGGCATACCTTTTTTTTTTTTTTTTTATTTTTTTTTTTCGTGCGGAAATCCCCTCGGATACCCCCCCGCCGGCCAGCGGGGGCGGTTATGTCGGGCTCGAACCGACTAAAACCGCACGCCGTCTTGGGTCTGCAGACGCCAGTAAGGCATACCTAGTACATTATCACCTTTGAAGTATTTTTTTTTATTTTAGTTACCTATTATTCCAATAATTCAAAACAATGTAAGAATCGACTATCGGTGGTGCGGGCCATGTAATAATATTTCGTTATCACCACGGTATAAGTCGATTATTCGACCGTGAGCGAATAAAATTTATCGCTTGATAACACTTAACTAAGCGAACGGTTTTTGTATTGGATAGTGTTATTACATAACGTGCTTTCGCCACTGGGTGAAACTGACTGGATCGAATCCGGTTGCAGATTTGAAACTCAACTGTTTCTGTCACACGGCACTAGCTTAAATGTTGAGGTCGGTGGGCTGTCCTTAAAAACCCGCTTAGTCTCTCCCAAGAATCGTGACTTTAAAATTGCTACCATCATAACCGATGTGAGCCCAGTAAACAACCAGCGAAGCGGCCTGCACAATTTGTACTTCTAAACACGAGGTCGGTTGCAAAATGACGTCATTCAAATGCAGAATTAAATTAGTTATTTTCATAAAAGCGGCGGTAGCCCAGTGGTGTACGTAACGGACTGCCGAGACGAGGTCTCGAGTTCGATCCCCAGTCGCCCCGGGCAATACACCTCTGACTTTTCATAGTTATGTGTGTATTAAAATTTTTGATTATCGCTCGCTTAGTAATGTGCCCGGTAGATGGGAATAGGCTCGCCCCCTATTATATTGGGACCTGAACATAACTGGCGAATCGTGGGTGTGTAATACACCTCTGCCTACCCCTTCGGGCATATACAGGCGTGCAGTTATGTATGTATGTATTTTCATAAACAATTGTTTGACAGTTACAAATTTTTACACTTTTATTTATTACAATTACGAGTTTACAACCGAATCGGCAAGGCATGCAGGAAAACATGTTACATAACTCAAATTAGTTTCACCACAAAATAATAACTTAATAATTACTACACCCCGGCGTCTGCAGACCCGAGACGGCGTGCGGTTTTAGTCGGTTCAAGCCCGACATAACCGCCCCCGCTGGCACGCGGGGGGGTATCTGAAGGGATTTCCGCACGATAAAAAAAAAAAAAAAAAAAAAAAAAAGGTACTTGTAATTCTGAAAAGTAGTAATGGTGGGTAGAAAAGGCTCAGTGAGACGGGATTAATGTCCAAAAAGTGAAGGAAAAGACAGGTTGACCTAGAACCAATCCAGAATACTTATTATTAATTAGGTTGTAAAGCATGTCCCATCATGGAGGATTGGCTGGAGAGGCGACACGGAAGCCTCTCCTACCGACTGACGCAGGTGATCTCAGGGAAGGGGTGCTTCGGGGACCACCTGCATCGGATCAGGAAGGAGCCAACGCCTGAGTGTCATCACTGCGACGCGAGCGAGGACTCAGGGCTGCACACGCTGGCGGACTGCCCGGCGTGGGAGGTGCCGAGGCGTGACCTCGTGGCAGCCATCGGGGTGGGAGTCCTCTCGCTCGGCAGCATGATTGCGGCAATGGTGCGGAGCGCGAGCGCGTGGGCCGCCGCCGCCTCCTTCTGCGAGCATGTAATGCTCGCGAAGGAGGTGGCGGAGCGCGCCCGGGAGAGACTTAGAACTCTCCCGGTCCGCCGAGCCCGCAACTTGCTCGCCGCGCGTCGCAGGCAACTCAGGCGTCGGAGGTCGCTTAACGACCTCCGTCCTCCATGAGCGCAGGCCTGGGGGTGGCGGGTGAGGCCACCTGTCACCCCAGCAGAAGCAGGCCGGGACGGTGGGGCGACTAGCGCCCCTCCCCCAAACCGGGGCAAGACGGGGACACCGTGGTTCCCAAACCCGAGGGGGCCATCTCGAAACCGGAGATGGCCCAGGGTCAGTCGGGGTGCGAGGGATATGCTCTATGGGCAACCTTACACCCCGGCGTCTGTAGACCCGAGACGGCGTGCGGTTTTAGTCGGTTCAAGCCCGACATAACCGCCCCCGCTGGCACGCGGGGGGGTATCCGAAGGGATTTCCGCACGATAAAAAAAAAAAAAAAAAAATAAAAGGTTGTAAAGCATGTGGGGTGTGTGTTGGGTAACCACCTCGAGTGTCGCTCCGATTCCGATCCCGCTGCAGTCCGGGGGGAACGGAATCGGAGCGGCCGGTACACCCTGGGCGGCGGTCAATGGCTTCCCCTTCACCCCTTCATAGGGTTGGCATTGATCGTCGGCCAATACCCAACGTGGCGGGAACACATCGCTCTCCGTACTCCTCTGCTTTCAGAGGAGACAGGATGAGCGATGATGTTAGTGGTGAGATGGCCCAGGGTCAGGGTCAGCCGGGGTGCGAGGGATATGCTCTATGGGTAACCTTACACCCCGGCGTCTGAAGACCCGAGACGGCGTGCGGTTTTAGTCGGTGCAAGCCCGACATAACCGCCCCCGCTGGCCGGCGGGGGGGGGTATCCAAAGGGATTTCCGCACGATTAAAAAAAAAAAAAAAAAAAAAAAAAAAAAAAAAAAAAAAAAAGGTTGTTAAGCATGTCGCACGTGTATGTGTGCCTGTAAATATTAATAATTAATGAGTGTGGTGTGTCTGTCTGTTATACTAAAGTACGGTACAATCAATTCATCAATGTGCTTATACGATATGCATGCAGTCATAGTTATGAGGAAAATATGAAGTTTATGCATCGGCTTAGTAATTCCACTCGTATGCGGTTATAATTATTCGTATTTAATTTGCCAGGGCCATCAAATGTAATACAGGTAAGGTACCTATATGAGATTGATAAACTTCAATAACTTATCACCGCCTGTCTAGGTTCGGACATGTAATGCGTAGGGATGAAAGTGATGTGGTAAAGAAGGCGTTAAGTATGGAAGTGGGCGGTTACCAGGAGAGAGGAAATACTAAGAGGAGACGGATTGACTGTGTGAAAGATGATATGGCAGGGAAGGGAGTGAATGTTGAGATGACTGCTAGCCGAGATAAATGGAAAAAAACACACATTTTGTGCCGACCCCAAAAAAATATGCGACACTTAAGGGTGTACAGGGCCGTACCAGCACCAGACACGTTTTGGGCCCAAGCGAACCTCACCTTCTAGTCGGTGCACCTACTAAACAATAGACGAGGCTCTGGCGCAGGTTTTCCTCTCGAGGTTGGGTGGTCAGACGGCTGCCGCTCCCGGGGAAACAATAAGCGGACCTCGAGCTCCAAAGTGTAAACTTTGTACGCAACTAGGAAATCGTTATGAGAATTATGAGACTTATGGGTAGGATGATGATGATAGTTGCACCTCTTGTATGTATTCAGAGAGCTTTTTATCTCGAAACATGTCACAGGTTAATAGCCAAAACATCATAAGCGACATCGAATTTTCAAATTGATAAGATCACAAACGACAGCATAAAACTTAACACCAGAGTGATTTTGCTGTCCTGTGTCTACGCTTACACCTTTTCGCGTTTCAGTTGTTGATGTATAGTTTCAAATCAAAAGACCGGTTTTTTAGTCGTGATAAAGCGTCATCTATAAAAATAATATTTGAATATTATTACTCATAATTTTTTCATAATGCATTTCATTACTTACTCGGTTTATGCATCATGGAACTGATGGAACGCAGTTTATTGCTAACAAGTGAAGGTGACTCGGTCTACCTCTGTATGCCCGCGAAGCGAACTGTGCAATTTTATTTGAACATACAGATGTGAGAGTAATTTTGTAATTATACGGTTTGCTTCACAAAACTTCTTGTCCTAGCTCTTCTGAACAGTTTCGCTTTCGGCACCGGTTCAATCGTCACTAGCCCAGGCTAACTTCTATGACATGACTTCATCAAGCAGCCACCCTTACTTGATTTAGCGATTACCCTCGCTAAATCAAGTGCGGGTGGCGGTTCGACGAGTTTGACTTTGGGCTTCACACAGAGGTCCATGACAAGAAGACGCACCACACAGACTCCTGCGACAACGGTATGCTCTGGGCACTTCTCTGACTTGTTCCAAGAACTACTTCTTTTCAGCTGCGCTATGACCAGCCTGTAGGGCTTAGGCATTATCAGATGGGTAACAATCCCATCGATAAGCACTCTGACAACCTTACATTGGTCGCTACAGCGTTTCACCTCCAAGATGTCGATCTGCAGCTGCTCGGAAAGAACTATGGCTAGTCTGTTCTCCCCACTAAGTGCACCTGTGTAAATCGGCTTGTAGCCATTACCAATGAGCTGGGATTTACAGCCTTTCTACCGTGTCTCCTGCAGGAATACCACGGGCATCCTCCGCCTGCGGAGTACACCTACTAACTCCCTCGCGTGGCTGATCAACGTGCCAATGTTCCATGCTGTGAAGCAGAATATTCGGGGTTTGCGCTTTGGGCCTCTTTAACAGTCCCCACCCTGACACGGTAGCCTTTGTCCATTTGGACAAGAGTCGTGTGAAGCTCCTGAGCGTCGTTTTGGTGCGGTAACCATCTATTATTCGAATCATAACTTATAAGTTGGGGTATTCGGTGGCTTTTCCAGGGGCCAAACCGACACCCCAACTTTGAAAAGTAAGCCTGCGCCATGTCCTTGTTCGTCAATCAGCAGCAATATCGGCTTGTAAGTGCGGTTGACCCCGTCAACTCCCAATATTTGATAACTATAACATCTATAAACGTTCAATGTATTTTCAGTATTAACTAGAATAAAATGGCAAGTGATATTGTTAGTTTGATATTGATAGTGAGTAATGCAATACTATAAAAAGTAACGTGAATACAATGCTAAGTTGTTTTAATTTACTAAAAAACAGTAAATTAAACAGCAAAATTCTGACAGCTTTATAAATTCTGAAAATATTTAGCTCAGATACATAAACCAAAGTATAACATCTTCTTAAATTTTTTAAAGGCTAAAAATTTCGACATTTTTTTATATCTCTACGGTTATTAGTTAGGAAGTTACAGTCTAAATACGCTTTTTTATTTCTACCGAAAAATCTAGATTTAGCAATTACCATTTTACTATAAATTATACTATGGTGCACCTCCGGGGGCGGCGATTCATAATTAAAGTTTTGTTGAACAATCGGATGAAAAGTGACACAAATGAAACCTTAGGTAGTTTTTATAGTCATCTCAAAAATTATATATGATTATTTACTATTTCTAACTGATAATATTAAGATGTAATGTAAGCTTACATTACATCTTAATATTATTCAGTTAGATCATTAGTATATAGTAGATCATTCTCATTGAATAGAAATAAGGCATATTCCAACAATATTAAGGGAGTTATTTCACAAACCCCCTTTTTACTCTCGGTTTGAAATTAACCCGAATACGTGTGCTTCAGATTAAGACGGTGAACCATTGAACACTGTATTTATTAGTGATGGATCAACTCAAGTAATTAAACCCAGTTAACTCGAATTGGATTCTTCCTAACTCGAGTTGGGTTGTACGTGATTTACATGAACGTACCAAGAGAGAGCTCATATTGTTAGTGTTGTTCAGTCGTCGTGTACGTGCCCTTTGTGTTGTATTCCTCTATATTTATAAACTGTTTTGCTTATAAATTGTTATTATCTCAAAGAAACTATAAACCAAAATACATTGTCCATACATTAAGAATACAGACTGCTTCGTTTTAGACAGATTTAGGTAGGTTGATGTGACTTTGACTGTAATTTAATTACGTTATTTCATTAGCTGCACTCATAATAACTAATTTATATATATTATGATATAATATATATTTTATAAGTAAGTGGTCCATTCTATATGTTATTAACTAGGTTAATAATATCAAAATGATGAGTAAAATACATTAAATAAATGTCCCTATTGGAAAGAAAAAAAATGAAGAAAGTGTAAGCTACCACCAAAATAATATGTCTTTTTTTTCAATCTATTTATTCATGTACACGTAAAATAAAACATTTAAGAATGAAAATTAATGGAATGAAATAAAATTAGTGGAAAAAGTAATGCAGAGGCTCTGCTTATTTCTTTAAGAAATCTCTTCCAGATGGTAAGCTGAAGCTCGAGTTGGCCTCTAACTCGAGTTGCGTAACTTGAGTTCAGCTCGAGTTATGTAAATTTCAAATTGAGTTAACTCGAGTTACGAGTTTTCCGAGTTGGCAAATCACTAGTATTTATAATCATAATAATAATCATTTTATAATCAGTATATTTATATATTGAAAGTGTAATTCGGTGAATATCGCGATATTGGATTGCGATATATATATTGACTGTCTCCACGTGCGCATAGATATCTCGTAGACCTCTGTTGCGTAGCAGTAGAGCGTTCAACTGCTACGTCGGAGTTCGTGGATTCGATTTCTACTCACAGCAAATATTTGTATGCATGCTATACGTAAATATGTCTATTTATATTGGTCTGAATGTTTCTGTCTAATAGTAGTCGATACTAAAGTGGTGTTACTTAGTTTGACGGATCCGAAGGATGCTTAAAGAACCCGGTATGTAGAAAGAAGGGAACACATGTGGATAAAGCATTCCAGTGTCATGCGACAAAGATAGGAAGTACTGAATTGTCACGAAATCTAGCGGTTTATACTTCTTTAGTTTAGTTATTTGCTAAATCGCGATGTTGTCGCAAAATCACCGGTCGCTGTTGCTAAGAGTAGCACGTGTGCTTTGACTTCAGGGCACAGTTAGTAATATTATACAGAGAAACACTTAAACCCATGTAAATAAACACTATACAAATATTTGTATAGGATCCCGAACCGCCACACCGAATATGTCAATGATATTCTTTGTACAGAGGCCTTACCACGACGCTCTTATAATTATTCAAAACAGCTGACTGAGACAGATGGACCTGTACACTGTGAATAGCTCCATCTCGCTTCATCAGCCGTTTTGAATTATAGCAATTATAGCTGAGCGTCGTGGTGAGGCCCCCGGTGTTATCGCAAGGTATCGCTTCTAAGTCAATTAACGAATACAAGTAATGTGTATTAAGTACTACATAAACAAGTAATAATCACTTACAGTCGGAACATTAAATTGATTAGATGCAGCAGTTGATAAAATTAGATAACAGGTAGTCGAGGTATTTTATAAAAAATACTACTAATCTTTACTATTCCCGGAATACTCTATTCGTGGAAAGTATTAGGTACATTGATAGGGGGGTGTGTGTTGGGTAACCTCCTCGAGTGTCGCTCCGATTCCGATCCCGCTGCAGTCCGGGGGGAACGGAATCGGAGCGGCCGGTACACCCTGGGCGGCGGTCAATGACTTCCCCTTCACCCCTTCATAGGGTTGGCATTGATCGTCGGCCAATACCCAACGTGGCGGGAACACATCGCTCTCCGTACTCCTCTGCTTTCAGAGGAGACAGGATGAGCGATGCTGTTAGTGGTGAGATGGCCCAGGGTCAGCCGGGGTGCGAGGGATATGCTCTATGGGCAACCTTACACTCCGGCGTCTGAAGACCCGAGACGGCGTGCGGTTTTAGTCGGTGCAAGCCCGACATAACCTCGAATATCTTAGTGACATGGATATTGAGTGCCGTATTTGGGGGGGTATCCGAAGGGATTTCCGCACGATAAAAAAAAAAAAAAAAAGTACATTGATAGGATAATATTTATTACTGAGCAAATACGGCACTCAATATCCATGTCACTAAGATATTCGAGGCCAAGTTAATCTCACCTGCAAGCCGGGAGGCCTTAGGATTGGGGGACAAGGCTCTGGCGCAGGGCTTCCTCGGGACAGGGCGGTCAAGCAGCAGTCGCTTAGATGTTGATGATGTTTAGTAAGTTTTTGTACTTTTTGCCCGTAAATGTAATGGGTGACTTCTGTACCTAGTAATATTATTAATGATACAGTTTCAACTTGTACTTTTATAAGTTTAAGTACTGTATAAAACAGCCATTGGACCTGCTGTTTTGCATGTTTCAGAATGTTGGGCTACCAACATATACACAAATTGCACACTACAGAAATGCGCATGTTACCCTGGTCAGCGGTGTCACACTGCTGCAGGACAAAATCCGAAATGAGTATATATAAGAGGTAGTTTCAAGGTTGCCCCTATAGCCGACAAAATTAAAAAAAGACGTTTACAGTGGTGCGCTCTTATTCAAAGACGCCCAGATGACCATATGGTGAAGCTTACCCTAGATTTACCTAGATGGCAGACGACGGTCCTAAAGGACTTGAAGGACGATCATCTGACCACAGACGAAGCACAAGATCGTGCTAAATGAAGTATGAGAACAAGGAAGGCTGATCCCAAATAATGGGACAAGGTCTATTTAGAGGAAGAAGAAGGATTATGCTGCGTACACACCAACAGAACAAATGTAAAGAGTTACAGCCGATGATCATTACTGTGCGCTGTCAAGCTTGCTATAACGAACGTAATGGTAACAAGCTCTATACCCGCTTGCTTTCGGCGTGATGTCCATTCTGGTGCATTCGCTCTGCTTCGTTAACCTCCGTTCGCCTCCGTTCGCTTGGTGAGTACCCGGCATTAGACTAACGAGGTGCATGTCTCAAGCGGAAACAATAGAAATTGTATCTGCCATCAGCGTCTAATTTATCTATTAGGAGGACCACCATTATAATTGGTAGTACTCTATTATATATATTTAGGTTGACAACCTGTCTTTGGGTTGGGACTCGTTTTAAAGTGCGTAGGAAACTCACGAAAACGTAAGAATAGTAAACGGAGTATATCTTGGCACGTCGGGTAGCAGAGTGTCCGGTTAAAATCGGTGTACTTCGGTTTTGTAGAGCGTTCTCTCTGTCGCACATTAGGTTAGTTATATAGAATAGATAAATGGACACGACACTAAATTAAAAAACTGAAACATAATGTTTGACTAGCATAGAAAGCACAAGTTCAAGTAGGTGACGCCCGTTTTGATGGGTCCTTTTAAATTATTCTCATAATCAGGGATATACGTTACATTATTAATTTCATAGAATAGGGGATGAGTTTTTAGTGTAGTTAAGGACCCAAACTGTAACCGTTATAAAGTGTTTAAACACTGTTTTAGAAAAAACTCATTTATAAATGTAACAGATACGAAAGTGTACCATATTCAAAGTGGTACGTTTTATATGTGTTAATAAGTGTAACAGAAATAACGTCCTAAAGTACTTGGGGGTGTACAAAATAACTTTATTTAAAAATTTAGATTATAAATATAATAGGATAGTAAATATGGCATCGTAGCATTTCGGTTAACACTTATTAACACTGTTAACAGATTAATATCTATTGCATATATATAACGGTTACACAATTGAAAGGGGTAACAATTAACAGATTCAATACAACATTTACAAGTGTAACGCTTTCATTCTGTAAACTGTTCATAGCATAACCTATTAATTATGTAACCGTTATGAATGTGTTTTTAAGTCCCTGATGAGTGTAGTATAATGTATGTGTGTAACCCAGTATATAAGTAAAAACTGTGTTCATATGTTTCCTTCAAACTGTCGGCTCCCGACCTCAGCATGGTGACCCCGACAGGATTTGTTTGTAATTGTTTGTATTGCAGTCACTTGTTTGTATTGTCACCACTTTATAGTGGCCTGTATATTTACTTCACTGCCGTATGTGGAGAATAGCCTTATTTCTTCGTCAGTTCTTGTATAATATGATATTTACGAGAAGAGATAGACTGGGAAATACGCGGCAATCGATTGTGGTAAGTGATTTGCCGACTTGTTGAACAAATAACTACAAAAGTATTATTAGCTTTTTGGTTATGAAACTCGTAGTTAGATTAGGACCCAAAGCATAGCCGGTGTTATGTACACATAATATATGTGTTAGATTATATTAATAATGTCAAAAAGTACAGCCGTGTCGAGAAAGGTATGCGTTTAGTAAATTTTCTTACAATTTTTACGTAACTGCGTAGCTATCGGATACCACGTGTGAGGTTTATCGAAGCCATGTGAGCGTTTCGATACGTCGCCATAAAAATTCCATATAAAACCCGTTGCGAATTTACGGAATCATGTATTTACCTACTCGCTAGCTGGATACTTAGTTCAATAGAATGATTAAGTTAAAATAAAACTGTGACTGGTGCAATGTGTCACGCCATATATTATATCCCTGAAGGGATCTGGTTTGTATGTACCTATGTTTCCAAGTTCTAGAACTATGGGTTCTAAAATGTGGAAAGATACATACAAGCTAGTTAGGCAATGCTTACTTTGAGCCTATAAAACGTTAGATTATTATTATGTTATTAATGCCCGCCTAGGAATTGAATGCTGCAGGTATATACAGACAAAAGTATGAAACCGAAAATAAAAAAATATACTGCCTCATATCATAAAGTTTCTAGGTCTTAAAACGACTAATGGACGTAGATCCACATCTACAGTCTCTACAGAGTGTGCTAGGAAAGTTTGCAGTTGTAGGAAAGTAATAATCGCCTCTGGTGATCGGCATTTAATATCTATTGGCAACGGAGAAATTAGGGTGAAAAGTGACAATGAAAGCCTTTTTTTTTTTTTTACTAAAAATTTGAGTGCGTTTGACTGCATCTCACCTGATGGTAAGTGACGATGCAGTCGAGGATGGTACACGCAAACTCAAATAATGCCTATTCACTCTCGCCTTGAAGGTCCCCAAATTATAAGAATCGGGGAACACAGACGCAGGCAAAGAGTTCCACTCCCTCGCTGTCCGCATAATAAATGAGGAAGCGTTGCGCTTGTTGCGGATTGGTGGAATATCAACAACGAAGGGATGAAAACGTTGCCCGCGCCTAGTTGTCCGATGGTGAAATGGAGCTGGGGGAATGAGGTCATGCAGTTCTTGAGCACATTCTCCGAAATGAATCCGATAGAACACCGATATGCAGGCAACTTTGCGGCGATGTTCAAGGCTTTGGAGCTTGTTGCTAACTAGCTCGTCGTCGCCAATGAGTCTCCTGGCGCGTCGATCGATGGTGTCCAAAGTATCCAGCTGATAGCGGGCTGATCCATCCCATAGGTGTGAACAGTACTCCATACAAGATCGGACCTGTGCTTGATATAAAATAAGAAGCTGTCCAGGTGTGAAGTACCGTCTCACCTTAGAGAGGATGCCCAGCTTCATTGCAGCAACTTTAGCCTTGGATTCTATATGTCGACCGAAATTAAGAGCAGATGTTAGGTGAACGTCGAGGAGCTCAAGATGATCGGATATTGGTATGGATTCATTTCGGAGAGTCGGAGTCAGGGCGAAAGGACTCCTTTTCGCGGAAAAAAGACACGCCTGAGTTTTAGAGGCATTGAACCTAACGAGGTTGGAGTTACCCCAGTCAGACACTGACTGAAGTGTCAGGTTCATGCGCTCTATCATGGCCTCTCTCAGAGATAGCGTCTCAGCGCTGATATAGCTCGTGAACTGGATAGGTATCTTTCCACAACTGTGCTGTCGTCCGCATACCCAATGATACCGGGTTTCAGCAGATCATTAATATGCAGCAGAAATAGAGTTGCGGAAAGAACAGACCCCTGAGGTACCCCGGCATCAATAGCCAATAGGTCCGAGGAGCAGCCATCAACGACCACTCGAATAGACCGCTCCCTCAGGAAATCAGCTACCCAGTTACACAAACTCATAGGTAGCCCGTAGGATGGAAGCTTGCTAATAAGGCTAGCGTGCCAGACCCTATCGAAAGCCTTCGAGATGTCGAGAGACACAGCGAGAGCTTCGCCGTGTTTCTCGATGGCTTCGCCCCATACATGCGTGGCATACACTAGGAGATCCCCAGTGGATCGTCCTCGGCGGAACCCGTATTGGCGATCACTGAGGAGGTCATTGTCTTCTAGGTATGCCAGGATGCGGGTGTTAATTACACGTTCCATAGTCTTACAGATTATAGAGGTGATTGCTATGGGGCGGTAATTGGCGGGATCAGCACGACTACCTTTCTTGGGCACAGGCTGCACGTTAGCAAGCTTCCATGACTCAGGGACTAAACCTGTTCTAAGAGAGAGGCGGAACGGGCGTGTCAGAACAGGAGACAACTCAGGAGCGCAGTTCTTTAGCACTATAGCAGGTATACCGTCAGGTCCACTGGCTTTGTTCACGTCTAGATTACGAAGCGTTTTAAGTACCTCCTTTTGGCGGATACGAATAGCGGGCATTGTAGTACCGCAAGGAGGTAACTGGGGTGGTACATTGTTCGCTGTATCCAGACGCGAATTTTTGGCAAACATACAGGCAAGCAGGTTTGCCTTATCAGTTGCCGTGCGAGCCTGCGTTCCGTCGGGTTTGTGCAGTGGAGGCAGAGACGAGCGACAAAAGTTCGCCTCGACCGATTTTGCCAGGGACCAAAACGCCTTACTCCCAGAAGGGTAAGAGGCTAGTTTTGATCCAATTCGGCGTATATGATCAAGACGAGCCATGCGCAGCGTCTTTTTGAAGGACTTGGCGGCTTTGTTGAAGGCTTTCTTCTTATCCCGCGTGTCCGGAGCTTTACGATTCCGAGCTTCAGCCCAAGCCCGGTAAGCTGAATACTTAAGCGCCTCTGCGACTGAGCATTCAGCACCAAACCATGGGCGAGCTTTACTCTTGGATCAGATCATAAGTCAGAAAAAGGAATAAAGTACTCCATCGCCTGACACACCACCCTTGAGATTTCTGTCGCGCAGCTCGACGGATCGCTCGAAGAAAAGCACGTTTGCCGCCAAGGATAAGATGCGAAAAAGTGGCGCATCTCATCCTAATCTGCTGACTTGTACCGCCAAACCCGTCTTGTGCCTTTAGGGCTGAGATCGGGAGGTGAACAAGACAGTACAGACTTCACCAAACTATGGTCAGACGTACCCAGTGGTGGGGATACGGACACATTATATCGGTCTGGTTCTGTTGTCAGCAGAAGGTCCAAACAATTCGGCGTATCGCCCTCACGGTCAGGTACACGCGTCGCCTGATCTACCAGCTGGGAAAGGTTAAGCGTCAAAGCAAGTCTAAGTGTTTCTCTCCCAGCATGGTCTGTCTTCTCGTACGGGAACAGCCACTCCTTATGGTGGGCGTTAAAGTCCCCGAGAAGGACCAGTTGTGCTGACGGGTACCTCAGTTGGGCCTCATCGGCGGCCTCACACAGATGTTCACATAACCTGGTTGTCTCCTGATTGCCGCTGTGTGAACGGTACACACAGGCGTAGACAATTTTGTCTACACCGGTGTCGACCAGCACCCAGAGTGTGGAGAAAGAGGAGTCTTCAAGGTTACGGAGACGCTTACAGCAGATGCCATCGCTGATATAGACACAGACGCCGGCTTGTGCCTTGAAGTTGTGCTCCAGGGTATACCCCGGGTACTGCAGATAGGACACATCAGCCGGACGTCCGATTTTCGTCTCCGTAAGAAAGAGCAGCAGCGGCTTATCGGTCTCAAGGTGGTGGTGGACCGCATCGAGATTGGAGTGCAATCCTCTGATGTTCCCGAGGTGCACTTTAAGTGGGAGGAAGTGCCGCCGCTGTAAAACTCGATTTCTTTTTATGACTTTCATGTTTTTTGTGGGGAGTGAATAGACAGGAAGGCGGAAGTTGTACGAGGCGCTGACCAGGATCCAGTGGTGAACACAGAATCGCTGCACTGAAGGTAAGACTAGCCTGGAGACCGCGGGGACGCCCGAACCCCCCCGGAGATGGCCATCGGGTCCTCCCGTCCAATCGTCAATTGGCACGATGGAGCATTCCGGGATTTTTCGTAAGATGTGTGGGGCAGCCTTTCATAGGTGGCTAACCTACTAGTTGGGCCCCCTACTATCTACGGTCGGCCAGCGGTGCACCGTGCTTCGGATCCCGCTGCCCTCCAAGACTAGCCGCCAAGTGCAGCGACACTCTGACACCGAAATGGCATACTGACTCAGCGCTACTGTACAGACCCGCCTTCCACATGGCTTCCCAAGGCTCCATGCCGGAACACGTCCAAGGACGCTTGGCGGCAAGACTTAGCCTTGAGGGTGGTGACTAGCCACGGCCGAAGCCTACCACCAGACAAAGTGCTGCTCATTTAGCACTACCCAGGGGCCACGTGTAGGGTAACTAGAGTAATGAGGCCCAAAGGGCCTCGCCTACGGACGCGAGCAACATTAGCCCCCTAAATTGGAGAAATAGCTTTTTAGTTATAAAATAATACCATTTATTTTATATAAAAAAATTCATATGTTGTTAGTTACTTACAATATATACATATGCAGTATCTACAACCATATGTGTACATGTAGTAACAATATAGGTATAATAAGTACTTAGGAAGTCACTTGAATAATCCTAAGCTATAGTTCGACCCAGTTGGCGGGTAGCACAGTTGTCAAGATACACGTGTCTAATAGTGCACTATATTTAAAAACGTGGTATATAATTATCCTTTCGAGGGCTTACCCGGGGTGCCCGGCAACGGACACTTGGGGAGGACACCGTGCGGTTTTAGTCGAGACACGACATAACCACCCCGCTGGCCGGCGCGGGGGTATCCGAAGGGATTTTCGCACGTTAAAAAAAAAAAAAAAAAAAAAGGGTATTCAATATATCTTTTGAAGCAGAAAATAATATCCTACAATAAAAACCTGTCTAGCGGTTGATGACCTAACGATATTTAGTGTTTTAGCCTGTTTATAGCATTGAAAACCATAAAATTAATTTTATTGGCGGTTTTCGAACTTGTGCTCAAACTCTAAATTTAGTTTATTATTAGGTATACTAGTCTAGGAACACTTATTATAGGGGATTGTATTAATGACTTCTAATTGTATACTACTAGACTGGCTGTACGGAAAATAAATAAATATGACGAAAGACCACAAATCGATCATCAATAATGCGCTTATGCCTTTTTGTCATGAAGAAGTCATGTCATAATTATAAATGACATCATAAAAAGGTGCGTACCTACTCCAAATTCATTCCCGCCTCACCCAGGAGCTGTAACACAATTTTTTCTTCTGAACAGCTTGTCTAGTAGGTATACATAGAAGTCTAATATATATATAATGGATAACTATTTGCAAGTTCTTTTCACTTTTAGCTTTAAACTACTAGTATACCCTCAAAACTTTTTATATTTAGGTCTATTCAGCAAAACGAAAGTGTTCACTACATCTAAAACGTTCAGCAATTAAAGTCGGTTCAACATTTTTGTCAGGAGCCACCGGCCGCACATTGTAAAGACATTCATAACGTATCCCCTAGTGTCGTCCATTGTCCGTTATTGCTTATGTCCGGTCTCAGAGATCTACAAATATACTGGATAACACAAGAGCGTTAAATTGGAGTCACAATGAGCGTGGATTTGTTAAAAAAATTAGCTACAGTGGTTTACTAGACGGAATTGAATCATAAATTGGAAATTTGCATCGGAGCAGGGAAATTGTATTATTGTGTGAATTCGACATAGACAAACAGTAGGTAACTAAGCTGCCACTTTTATCGTGCGATTGAGTCCTGGTAGCCACGGATGAAGCTAGGTTTTAGTTCTTGGAGAGTGTTTAAGATAACAAAATAACTGAAATGTGACATTAATATTCCTGTGAAAAATAACAGAAGGTTGATTGAATCATGGTATGACGTCCGTCATCGCCTCTGGCGCAGGTTTTCCTCTCGCGTCAGACGGCAGTCGCTCCCGTAAAATCAATACTAATATTATATAGCTGAAGAGTTTGCATGTTTGTTTGGTTGAACGCGCTAATCTCTGGAGCTACTGGTCCGAACTGTATTTTGTTTGTGTTGAATAGTGCATTTATCGGGGAAAGCTATAGGCTATATAACACCACGCTATGACCAATAGGAGCAGAGCATCTATTAAAAATGGGGCTGAAATGGAACAAAAAAATACTTTTGAGAGCTTCCATTGCGTGCGCTGCTTAAACGGTTAAAGTTACGCAAAAATCGTGATATAACAGAATTGTTCCCCTTTAAAATAAAGTCCGCGATAGCATATCTATCTTTTAAAAGGTCAACTCACTATAAACTTATTTATGGTAATCCAATTTTTTCTAAAGTATTTCATTATTTGCGATATTGTAATATTAATCCTTATCCAAAAATACGTTATGCATCATAAGTAATTAATTTTGAACAAAATTGACCTTTACATTATTTAATTTCAACGAATATCTTAGGAGATATCATAGTTTTAATCAAGTACCACGCGCACATTCATAATGTGAACGCGGGGGAATGCGTAGTGCGCACCGCCAGTATTAAAGATAGACCACGCGGACGAAGTCGCCTGCACAGCTTATCTAAGATAAACCAAATATGAAAAGTCAGAGTAGGAGAGCGTACCCCTGGCTCCATAATCAAGGTTTGGATGCAACCGGTATTGATATTAAGGTGACAATGATGACAAAAAGGAATCTTTTACGAGCACGATATAAAAAACCAAAATCGACAAAGTAATAGATCCGCGTAATCCACATTAATGTCATGAGTTTTATACATTGCAGTTTGATTATCATGTTATTACGTAATCGATTTTGACAAGATAGGTGTTCGGCGTCGGATTATAAGCATAAAAATTTTATTAGCCTTTTATGTAACATGATATAAATATTAAAAGTAGGTTTATTGTCGTTGAGAACTATAAATTTGTTTTTGAAATGGGCTTGAACGGCTTACTATCTGGATTCACAATATAGAGACAACAACTCTACCATCACATGTTATTATATAAGAGTTCGTGTTCCAAGCGAGAAATAGGGATAGTGCTCGTAGAGTGCATAGCTCCATCCCTCTTTCTCGCCCGGAAAACGAACGCTTATAGCACGTTAAGGTAGATCAACTGTTACAAACGTAAAGAGACACGGGGAATTACGTCACCGTCAATGTAATTATGCATTCTTGTTAATTACTACTTATTTAAGTTATACAGATTTGAGATTATTGTTTTATTTATTAATTTCTCAGTAGATAATAACATTACGTCAGTTAATTATTAAGTATATTTATTTTGCTTCAAGTTTTTGCCTCGTTAAGAAAACCGAATAACGGTATATCGAATTGTATGTTTTATGAGTTGGTATAATTGCACGCGGTTCTAAAATAAAACACGATGTAACGATCATGAGCTATCATTTCACTATGAGACGCCGAATAAACAACAGGTGTATTGACGCTTCGTATTATTTCAAATCAACACCTCCGCTCAGACTCAGTCAAATCGTCTTCGCTACACAACAGGCAATCTAGGTATTACGAATCCTATTCTGCGGTTCAAAGTTCAAAAAAATTCATAATATATCATTAGAGATTGATTACGTAGTTAGACCGCTGTTGACCTCACGAAATCCTTACCTATCTCCATTGGCGTTCATTATGGGTCAATCCTAAGTTCGTTTCTGTTTGGCATATTTAGTCGTATTATCGGACAGTACATTGGAGCGCCAATCCCGGTTAGGCTGTCTACACCAAAGCCGGGCCGGGACCGTCGGGCAAGGCCTACAGCAACTACACACCAAAGCCGCTGGCCTGGAGGCGGAACCCTGTGGCTTGTGCTGCCGGGCTTCTATTACGTTTGGTCCGGTACGATTAAACGTAAAACAAGCCCGGTGGCATAAGCCGCAATGCCGCCAGCTTTTGTTGTGTAGATAGCCTTACATCCAACGCTTGCAATTTAGAGCCCGGGGCCTGCACTCCTATAAATCCATTTTTGGTTGACCTCCCAACCCCGACAGGAAAGCCTGTGTTAGAGCTTCGTCCAGCAACAACGGGTTTCAGGTGAGGTTGGCTTGGGCCCTGTAGAACTTTGTGAGACCTTATGCATCCTATCAGAGATTTTACCGTGACTCCAATAAATGCAAACTATTATGAAATACTACGTAATAGTTCAAGGGAAAGGGCTATAGAAATGCTAGAACAATTGGTCATGAAATTCTATGGAAAACTTCTGAATAATAATTTAGTAATAGCAGTTTTAGAGCTTTTAAAAGTTCTTAACTTTAAGTAAGGAAGTAGGTTACCTAAGTATTTGTTACCGAATCCTTAGACAATGACGATGACAGAACGATGAAGACACTATACCTACTTGTAAAGATACAATTTGAATGACTTCTTAAATCTAAGGTCACTTTCAGAAATCATTTAGATCGATGATCGATCGACCGATGCAAAAAGCTGTGACACTTGGTAAACACAAAAATAACTTGAACTTACCACTTTGCAATTAAATTGAGTGGGTAATTATGGCTCAAAACATTTACAACATGATTATGTAATGCGCGCGAAAGAGGCGGCGGAGAGGGAGCGGGAGAGAATCCTGCCCCCCGAGTTTCGCAGTCTGCGGCGAGGACGCCGCAGACTCATCTACGCCCGGGACTACCGACCTCCATGATCGGGGCCTGAGGACGGCAGTTGGCCGACTCGCCGTCCTTACAGAAGCAGGCCGTGGCGGAGGCGTGTCGTGTGTGCCCTACACACGCCTGCCAACTCACCGAAGCGGGATAAAACCCGACCCCACCAGGCGAGGCCGCGGTGGCGGCCGAAGTCCGCCGGCAACCCTGGGGTTATCCTTTCGAGGGCTTACCCGGGGTACCCGGCAACGGACACTTGGGGAGGACACCGTGCGGTTTTAGTCGAGACACGACATAACCACCCCCGCTGGCCAGCGGGGGGGTATCCGAAGGGATTTCCGCACGTAAAAAAAAAAAAAAAAACCTACAAGATAGAAAAATATTTACATACATGCGTCATACAATTCCTCCGCATCATCACTGACTGGTAATGTTCCCAGAAGACTAGCATTGCCTTGTTGAATGGCAATGCTAATTCTCTGTGCAAGATAAAGTCCAGCCTATCTGGGTCACGTGTAGCGTCGATCAGCCGATTTGCCAAATTTTTGTACACAAAACGGGCACTTGGACCCCATGACCCCAACGTCTCAACCCCAAACGGCTCAAAAACGACGCATTTTCTAGGTAAAAGGTTTTAGTATTAAAGCTGTCTTTGGAATGTGTTAAGTTTTTTTTTGTAGGCCGTACTAAACCCAAAAGACATACGAGTGCATTATAATAAGGAAAATGGGACGCGCCATGAAGCGTGTGTAATGTGTCCCGACGTGACGTCGCGCCGCGTCGCGTACGTCTGCTGTCACTTGTTGATCACTTGTGGAATTGGGTCAAAGGGAACGTTAAGGCGGCTAGCGGTGGTACGTTATTCTGGAGATATTAAGCACGGACCACGCACCGTGCATTACTTCATCAATTATTTTTGTGCATTTCCATCTGCTTCGAAGACGCCAATCCGATGCACCGCTACAGACCTGTCTACGCTTCAACAGACGATGGTGCGTCGCCCTTCCGTGCGTCGTCTGCAGAATCAAAGTCCGTAGTATGCCGTGTTTATAGCGTAGCTATACTATGAGGCGAAACTGGTAAGGTTTAGTAAATAACGTGGGTGGTGTATTGCCCAGGATTTGAACCCGGGCCTTCGAACGTAAGGCCGACTCCTTAAGCACTAAGCTACCGACATCCACATAATATTTTTTTAAAGAATATTAGTAACCGAAATTATTAATATTTCCCATAAACCGTCCAGCTAAGCTAAATTGCTTGTGTTAGGAGTGGGTTCACGTCGCTAGTGTAATGACCAGGATTCGAACCCGGGACCTCTCGATCGTAGGGTCGACCCCTTAACCACTAAGCTACCTACACTACCTAGACTACGCTACCTACACAACTACCTACACTAATGTTAGTATTAAGTCATCCAATCTGGGAAATACCTCGTTATTCACTGTAGTTTCACTGTCAAAGTATATAAATCGGATACTATGGTTGTGGTCAGCATCGTCTATATCCATTACAGGATATTACGAGCGTATATCACCGTGCAGTAAAAAAAAAAAAATAGAAAAAAAAAAAAAAAGGTATGTCATACTTTTATTAGCGACTTCCAATTACTCTTGTATTAAAACATAAAAAATAAAACATCCACTAACATATTTCACACAATATTAACTATGTTGTAATTATTCGTTATATTATGATCGTACATACGTTCAGTATGTGGATTTCGTAATGTGATGGCGTGCAAAAACGCAAGGCATAGAAAGTGAATCGATAAGACATCTTAATCTAGATAGATAAAACCTTGCTTGCCCACCACGTTAGTATGGTTTTATCAACTCACTTTCTCGCAAAGACTTGCAAGGATATTCTATTCTATTCTTTTTTTATATATAGCGAGCGTTGCCGGTATCATATGCCGACAATTCAGCCAAAGGAATAAAACAAAATAAAGGAATTATATTATAGCGCGCCTTTTTATAATGTCATCTGTGTGACAAAAAGGTGCATTTTTTGTCACAGATAGGTCAAATAGGAATCTTAAATGGATACCAATTTTTAGGGTTCCGTAGCCAAATGGCAAAAAACGAAACCCTTATAGATTCGACATGTCTGTCTGTCCGTCCGTATGTCACAGCCACTTTTTTCCGAAACTATAAGAATTATGCTGTTAAAACTTGGTAAGTAGATGTATTCTGTGAACCGCATTGAGATTTTCACACAAAAGTAGAAAAAAAAACAATCCATTTTGGGGGTTTCCCCATACTTAGAACTGAACCTCCAATTTTTTTTTCATCAAACCCTTACGTGTGTGGTATCTATGGATAGGTCTTCAAAAATGATATTAAAGTTTCTAAAATCATTTTTTTATAAACTGAATAGTTTGTGCGAGAGACACTTCCAAAGTGGTATAAAAAAAGAATAATAAATAAAAAAAATATATATATGATATACATTAGCATGTAAACTTCCACCGAAAATTGGTTTGAACTAGATCTAGTAAGTAGTTTTTAAACCGCAATTTACCTTTCATTCAATCAACTCAAATGTAAAAAAATTACTTTCTGCTACGGAACCCTTCATGGGCGAGTCCGCCTCGCACTTATCCGGTTTTTTTTTGTTTCGTTCAGCCAGTATAGTAATATACATAGAAGTACAGAATAGATAATAGTACCGACGTACAGAATATATACTCACCCCCACACTAAGAGATCGTTTACCTCTCCGCGCCTCGACGATCAGTGTGAGTTTATATGATTGTTACTTAAACAATCTTGCCATCTCGCTGGGAAGATGTGTTAAATTTTAAATAATGCCAATCATGACATTTCTAATTTTCTCACACATCAACATCACTGTAAATGTACACAACCTGTATGTATGTTATAAAATCACAAGGCGAATGTTTCACACATTTTTCCGAGAGTTTTCGGGGTGTGATAGAAGTCATTGGTAGTGTACCGTGAATTCTTTGGTATAACTTATCAACTTTTTGTCAACTCAGCGCGCGATAAAAAGAGACAATAATATATGATAAATCATAATGCAGTCCCGGTAACGTTAATAGGTTTAAATTCAATGTTATAGCAAGAATAGCTTTTTGGGTCAATTCGCGTCAAATAATAAGTATATAAGACTTGAACTGATTTACTTAATACTTGTTTTTATTACGCTCTTGTTGTTTCTAATCTTGCGCGCCATGATTAATATTGACGTAAATATTAGACATTCTTTTCATCGTTCATTGTCAAAATTTCACCAATAAAATTGTGCGTAAAATGAATATTGCAGTTGCAAATACTTGTATCGAGTTTCTAAACGTGTTAATCGATAACCACAACGAGCATGACGGCGTGTATTTATGCGTCAAATACTTACGTACTAAGTAGACTAATTAACGAGTTTTAGTTTGAAACATAAACAGAGAAACTTCTTGTTTCCTCAGAGAGCAAAATATTATCTTAGTTCACCAGTAATTGTATTGCCAGTAAATTACTGTCCTGTTGGGCACGAGTTTCGTAGAACGCGACAGGTGAAGCAAGAGCCATCTTTTCACTCAAGCTACTATCTGTGTCTCCTACAATCAACTTGTATGTGGAATGTACTTCTACTAACACATGAATACATAAGGTAACACAATTATTCTGGCCTTTTTTGGGGTTATCATTAGGTTGATAAACATACATACATAAACTCACGCCTATATCCCCGAAGGGTTGATAAAATGGTGACTTTTGTCTCACCTATTAATAATCCGGGGTCAAAGACTAGGGGGATAAAGTATGCTTTAATTAGTGAATGCCTAGTGTTCTGCGAATGCGCTTGATGCATGGCATGGGCCAAGTGGCGTGAGATGACTGGTATCATCTGTGACTCCAAAATGACCGTTGCTAGAGCGATTTAAGCAGTAGCTGCATGTTACGGAGTACGGAATATGCTATGATGTGGGAGTCACGCGTAAAGACCGCTTGAGAAACTCCATGTCCGTACCATCGCTGTTAACATGAAGGAGTGTCACCATCGCTGGTTTGGGCACGCCATGAGCTGTCTGATTACGTGAGTAACAATTGTCTGGCCATAGCACTTCCGTAGGAGGGAGAGACCCCGAGAAGTGCTGGCTTGACGTCGTAAGGGATGACATGCGTGCGAATGGTCTCACTACCAGGTGTATAGGCCTCAGATGCAATTATGACACAACGCTGGGATGGTGATGATGGTACCTGTAATGGCGAATCGGGAATGTTGAAAAAGAGTGGACGAGTGATGTCTACTCCACTGACTAGACGACGGAGAGCGTACCACTGAGTCAGTCAGCAAGTGACCACGGCCAGTGCCTCTAATTCGTAAGTACTTATATGTATGGATACTTTGTGTCAATCATCACATACATAAAACCGACAGCAGGTTATTTCCCGTGAACACAATTATAAGCAAATGTAATGAAATGTTTAAAAGTTAGTAATAAAAATTATGTTAAAATTCTATTTTCGAAAAGTCTTTTAAAGGAACATCGTAAAATGCGAATTTATAAACACTTGAGCCGTAAAACCGGTGGAGATGCATTGAATAATTGCGGAATTTATGCTTGATTTAATTCACGCATCGCACACTTGGAACGCACTTGATAAAACTGTTTCGTATTCATTCGTGTGTTTATTGTCCTTACCTAAGTATTTATTATTTAGACATTATAGCAAAATCGACACAACAAGGTTGAGTGAATGGTTGGACTCTTAAAAGATTTTAGTATTCAAATATCGATAATATTAACATATATGGCATTATTCAAATTTAAAAAATGTGAACGGTTATAGATGGCTAGTTACTTCGAAATAAATTGACCTAAAGGAGAAGGGGCATGCCTCCATACATTTATGGTGTTAATAATAACATTATTTTTCTTCCAAGATACTTTAAAATTTGACAGGTAGGTAGGTAGATACATCTTATCATATTTTACTTTTTTGTGTAATTTAAATTACATTCGTTCTAAGGTCAAACGATCTGAGAACATTGCATTGTTACCATTAGATTCCACATTTAAATGTTCAAATGTCCTTCTGACGTCAAAGACAGTAGAGTAGACAAGTCCGAAGTAGCGGTGTTGCCACGTGACATAAACCTAGCCGAACGGAATGGAATGCGATGTATGAAATTGTGCTATAGACTAGGAACTTACAATGTTTTTGCAGATTGAGCCATAACGATGTCTCGTAAGAAAATAGATATATATCCAAGTTTAATTCTGTAAACACAATTGCAAACTACCCTATTTTTGAAGTTCAATTTAATGAGTCCAAATTTTAAACTTTGCAGTCCGCGGTCCGCTAATTATTTTGGATTAATTTGTTAGCTTTTACGAGAGCGACTGACGTCTGACCTCCCAACGCCGAGAGGAAAGCCTGCGCCAGAGCCTCGTCGGTTGGACTTGTGAGGTTGACTTGGGCCCTGAAGGTGTTGATAGAGCCCTGTACTGTATACCCAAGCAGTCCTAGTAGTAATTTTCTGCAAACAGTTGCTCCCGTAGAGTTTATGGAAACCCTTTCATTATTCAGAACTCCAGGAGTTCTGAACTGCGGGACGGTTTAAGCGCTTGAACACGCAGTTCACAGGAATCACTTCCCGTGATAAGATAAAAAACAGCCTTTCAGGAGTTTAGTCTATCCCTGTGCCAAATATCATCCAGATCCGTTCAGCCGTTCTGCCGCGATTAGGTAACAAACATTAGGTAATAAACTCGCGTTTCACTCACAGAGGAACCTGAAAAATGTCACAGAAAAGGCCTTCATTAACATACGAAGAAAACAAACGCCGGAAAATTTTGACACTAAATAAATCGAACTTCAAGTTTGACAATAACTGACGAATAATCGATTACGTTGCGGTGCTTCCATCAATGTCGACTTTTCCGTTTTAACTTCCAATCAATGCCAGTGTTGCCAGCAGCAGCGGACTAGACCCGACCGGATGTTGGGTAATGGCGATTATCCGGTATTTTTAAATCGGAAATTTGTAAGCAATCGTGTTACAAACTGCTATGTGTTATCATGTAATATTTTATAAACAAAAAAAAATAGGACGTTCTAGGTGCAAAGAAAATGCAAACCTTTTTTTGTATTAATAATGAAATTCTTTGTCGATATTACAACTTCTTATTATAAAAATGTTAAAGTGTAGATATAACTGTACATTTGCTATTTTGTAATACATTTTGAAAGAGGATATTTTTTAAGGTGGGGTACTGACCGGTGCTGTTACGGGGCGTAGTAATAACAATTATAATATACGCGCGGGCATGTCGTTACTCAAAATGCTTCTTCATCGTGTATATGGCTATTTTTTTTTGCATTCGATGTGCCCAGCCCGAAACTCTGCAATATTGACCGCCACCCTTGGCTTGTCGCTCGCTTGTTACCCCGTCTTTTTACCCTTTTTCCCAACTCAGTTGGGGTCGGCTTTTCTGTCTAACTACGTATGAAGTACCACTGTCACCTGACGTCCACAACTGACTGGCGATATCGAATCCAGTTGTCGGTACTACCCGTAACGACTGCCATAGATGTTCGCATGGCAAACGGGATCGACATTGAGGCACAGAGGGGTCAGTAATAAAACTGAAAATAGCATGCAACATTACAATTTTATCTGATAAGACAGTATCGTGTTGTTGTATATTATTTAAAGTTATAGTCTTCTAAATGGAATAGTTGATATTTAATTACTAATCAAAAAATGCTTGAGCTTTTTTCCGCCTGATCTGAATTGACCCTTACATGAATGTTTTTGTGAACTCCGTGAGCCATACTTAACACGTGCGATATGCTTGACATAATACGAAAATTACACCTGGTTTTATCTGTGTGTACCTAGTATTTATGACGGCACCAAATTGTTGAAAACAGTTTTTTACACAGGAAACTGTTTTGAGAGAAAATGAGTCTGTTATTTGTTATGTTTAATGTTTTGTAGTTGATAAGAATGGAATGTTTAAGCCATGTTTTCGTGTAAAATACTGTAGTATGTGTATACGATATCGTAATATCATATAAATTGGAAATTTTCAAGAAATTGAGAAAATCTGATTTGATTGCAGTCATATAGAGGCAAGGGATAACGGGATATCTGGTTGAATTCGAAGTCGGCGCCTGGGGAAGTAAGAAGCTATTATTGGCATGTTAGTAAAAATGCTAGACTACTCAGATTTTGGCAGAAAACGAATTATATATAACCAACAAATTACACTATTACATATTACACATTTTTCAATCTGCTCGCTGAATTGAGAGTAATTGTTTCTCTCAGTGTTAAAAGAGGCTGGCATAATAAACGATGGTGTAGCGGTATTATTACTTAAAAAACATTCGCTGATAGTTCCGATATGGGGAGTTCATTGACTTTAACACTCTATTAAATAAAATGGTGTTTTGTTAGATGAGCACGTTTTACTCTTATTGTTACCTAGCATTTCTAATCTAGATAATAAATTTAGCTCGTAAAATTAAGTAGTTAGGGTCGAATTTTCTTCGGTAAGAAACTGTCTGGCCTGGATTCGGTTGATTTCTTCAAGGAAAAGCGAGTCATCGTTGAATGCAGACGAAAAATTTCGCACGAATGGTTCCACGAAGCAGTTAGGTAACAACGATTGAGAGCTGTTGTGATTTAGTGCTTCATGGATTTCTTTCTTTTACGTGCGGAAACCATCTCTCTTTCTTCTTCTCGCCAACAGTGAGGTGGGTATGACGGGCTCGAATCTACTAAAACCGCACGATATTTTATTCACATATGATTACCGATTTAAAACGCGTGATTTCAATTCGACTCGAACAAAAAACGTAGAAAAACTGATATTCAGTATGATCTGTCAAAATGAAATCTTACTTACCTATGTTTGAGTAAGGTTATTAAACCTTCAGTATCACTCATATTAAAGATTGCGTTATCAATTACTTAGATTTTAAAATTTTCATTTTATAAGTCTTCGTAAATTTGAAAATCACTCGTTTTAAAAATATAGTTTTGCTGAATATTGCCGGGAAATCAGCTGCACATTTGGAAGGAAATCCCTAATCCGGCCTTAGCCTTAACCGTTGGCGACCCCAACGCGATGTTTGTAGATCACTACGCCCCTGGGCCTAAGTTCTATATACGTTGAATTCATTCGTAAATGTTTTGAATCGAAGTTTATTATATGAGTGTAACGTACAATCAACGATAAAAGTGTATTAACACTTAAATATTTCCGTTTTTTACAGTGGAACACATGATCCTTATAATGAATATACATGTAGTTTTATAATACCCCCCGGACCAAGTTAATATATTTCATGTTTTGTTTATTATTTTATTAAAGGCTTAAGAGCTAATAGTAAATTAGAATTTGTCAATCCACTTGTGTCGTTGACTGTACCAAATAGTATTTAGAATATTTATGAGAGACAGGCAACCGCCCAAATAATTTTTTTTGTTTGTTAGTCAATCACGCATATGAAAAAATCAATTCTACTATGATCTTGCTGTAATAACTTTACTATAGTTATGTATAATTACAAGCAAATACAAGCAAATACTGCTTTTTATCTATTTGTGGAAGACAGTGTTGTTTTATCTATTTGTGACAGACTTATTTTAATGTTATATAGAAAGGTTATGACACAGTTTGTATGTTATGTATAATAATAATTATCTTTAATATAAATAAATTTGTGAGAAATTATTACTTTTTTATATAGGTACACTGTTTGGTAATGGCTGGTACTATGTCCATAGTAGTCGTCACCGTTTACGTACCTTTTTTTCCACACTATCTTTTTGTGATCTATTTATGTAATAATTGTAATTGTAGAATTGGTACTAGCTGTCTCCCTACCAAACGGCTTGAGTCCCACTTAGATATTCGGGCCCCAGGCCAACCTTTTTTTTCTTGCGGAAATCCCCTCGGATACCCCCCCCCCCCGCCAGCCAGCGGGGGCGGCTATGTCGGGCCTGAACCGACCAAAACCGCACGGCGTCTCGGGTCTTCAGACGCCGGGGTATAAGGTTGCCCATAAGGCATTTCCCTTGCACCCCGACTGACCTTGGGCCATCTCCAGTTTCGAGATGGCCCCCTCGGGTTTCGGAACCACGGTGTCCCCGTCTTGCCCCGGTTTGGGGCAGGGGGCGCTAGTTGCTCCGCTGTCCCGGCCTGCTTCTGCTGGGGTGACAGGCGGCCTCAACTGCCGCCTCCAGGTTTGCGCTCATGGAGGACGGAGGTCTTTAAGCGACCTCCGGCTCCAAGCCAATCTCACCTGCAAGCAGGTTTATTTGCTGGGTAGGGGCACCCGTAATAGTCAACTACTCAATTCAGCCACACCAGGGCCCCTGTGGCATAGCAGTAGTGCGTCGATTCCTGCACAGAGCAAATATTTGTATACGTGAATATGTATACTTGCATTGTTCTGGGTGTTCCTATGTATGTGTGTGTTATATGTATGTATTTACAAAAAAATATATATCTAAGCATGTTTAGCCGCATTCTAGAACCTATAACACTATCATCCTCATAGCGCTGTGTAGAATGTCGTAGAATATTTATTTTATTTACATCATGCGGAGGAGTATCATCATCAAAGAGGAGTAGGAAAGCTGATCCCGGGCCCCAAGTGTAAGCTTTGGATGCACCCGAAATTGGCGCATGGAAATGGCCCATCGCCACTGCTCCTCCACCCATTGGTAATATTCACAATGACCCTATCTCAAAAATATATCGAATAGTAAACACAACCACAACTGCAATATACCCAGTTACCAAAAGCAGTTGTTCGTCAATTTTGTCCAATTGTTACCAAAGTTCATTGTCGTGTACGCTCACTTGGGCACTCAGTGCGCCATCATTCATTCTAACATGGAAGCCAGTTGCCAACGAGTTGCAGCTTTGTCTTCGCTGCTCCGTTATATAATGGCCCTAATTATCTCTTGAAT
This sequence comes from Cybosia mesomella, assembly GCA_946251805.1. Classification (NCBI taxonomy): domain Eukaryota; kingdom Metazoa; phylum Arthropoda; class Insecta; order Lepidoptera; family Erebidae; genus Cybosia; species Cybosia mesomella. The sequence continues at coordinate 11,217,619 of OX276392.1, forward strand.
AGAACGCCTACGGTACAAGAACAGGTGGAACCGATTTCTTCAAAAATGTTCATAGCTAGGTTCACGTTTAGCAGGTTTATACAATTTTGCAAATGTTGAGTGTCTAATATTTATAAATTAGGGTCAAGACAACTGTTGTTAGATTATTCACCGAGGTTTCTGTTTTTTTTTGTCAATTGCAGTGAGTTCATATACCTTGGAGTTTTTTTATAAACAACTAGCGGCCCGGTACGTGCTTCGCTACGTCAAAATGATCCGCCATGTATTGAATTCAAGGGCTTACCCGGGGTGCCCGGCAACGGACACTTGGGGAGGATCAATCCCTTCGGATACCCCCCACCGGCCAGCGGGGGTGGTTTTGTCGTGTATCGACTAAAACCGTACGGTGTGCGCACGAAAAAAAAATCTGAGATTTTTTTCCGTAAGAACCTTGTACAGAGTATTAGAAAACTACAAAAAAAAAACAGCCAAATCGGTCAAGCCGTTTTCATGCTATGTCGTGACAACGGAAAACGGGTTTCATTTTTATATATATAGATATACAACAACTAGCGACCGAAAACAACTAGAGAAAATAGAAGCAAGCCAATCTTCACCGGAATCTCCCTCTTCTTCTCGAGGCACGACGTGCGGAACAGAAAGCCGGGTACTATATGTTCGACCTTTTTTTAGTGCTGAAATCCCTTCGGATCCCCTCCCACCGGCCAGCGGGGGCGGTTATGTCGGGCTTGAACCGACTAACACCGCACGCCGTCTCGGGTCTATCTCGGGTATGTTCGTACCTACCTATTCCCTATACAAATAAATACAATCGACGTGTCTTTCTGTAATGGTAAAGGAACTTATAACAAAAATCCAATTTTTTAATTTGTAATTTCCGAAACGTCTGGGCTGATTTTGTCGGAATTTTCACTGGCATAAAGCTATATATAAATATATATATATATACATATAAATATACACATATATTTATATACATATATTTATATACATAGATATTATATGCCTGAACTTAAGCTACTTTGATTTAAGAAAACGTAAAAGGTTCCGCGTAAAAAATTTAAACATAAAAATTCACGCAGTTGTTTACTTGTATTATTAGTGCGGTCTATGGATTGATGATTGTTGTATTGAAATCAATAATTCTGTGTCTTTAATCAACTCTTTCAAATAACCACATATCGCCAATTCCAATCAGTTATAATGTAGATTATGTTCTTAAATTTGTGAGAAGTATTTGAGTTATTTGTTTGTCATGCCTCGTTGAGACTTTTTCAGCATAACAGGATAGTGCTGTAATACGGTATTTATGAAAATACTCAAGGCAAACGGTTGTGGTGAAATTGTAGTGTATTTTTAAGTGGTGAAGCGCCTCGGCTTCGCACGGCTTTTTACATCATCCTTATCTTCCTCGCCGGGAACCCTGGGGTTATCCTTTCCAGGGCTTACCCGGGGCTTACACTTTGGGAGGACACCGTTTGGTTTTAGTCGGTCTGATTTCGACACACCCATCTAATCCTTGGCACCGATGGAGTGGCGCCATGTGGAGTATTTACACGAAAAAAAAAGTCGCTATCATCCTCATAGCGATGTCCTAGCTGCGTCCAACCTCTGCACTTTGGAGCCCGAGGTCCGGTAATTGTTTTGACCTACCAATCCTAAGAGGAACAGGCTTTCTTGCCAGAGCCCGCACGACTTTTTTATTTTCTGTAAATGTATGTATTATACTTTTATATTACCTCCAAAGCATAAAGGAGAGATTATCTGATTGATAGTGAAAACTGTACTGTTACAATCCTGTTTTGAAATTTAGAAGATCTAAACGCACATAAGGACAGTGAGCGGAAGCCCCATCCCCATATCCTACTAATATTGAATATATAATAATAATAATATATGAAGCATCGGTAGCTTAGTGGTTAAGGAGTCGACCTGGCCATTACACTACCGACGTGAACCCACTCCTAACACAAGCAATTTAGCTTAGCTGGAGGGGTATAAACTAGCTGTTGCCCGCGGCTCCGGCTGCGTGGCTTTCCGGTCCCGTTTCCGTAACCCATGGCAACCTATTCCAGGGATAAAAAATAGGCAGTAACTTTCACATTTATAATACCTATTAGTAGGATAGAAACACATAGTCCAAACTAAATACATATAAAAAAAACTAAAACTAAACAATTATATAACTTTTATTTATGTTAATTTGCTACACATAATTGCCTTGAAATTGATTTCTTAAATTAAATTAAATCGATTAAGAAAATTAAAACACACTTGTAATGTTGTACAATAAACGTGTTTTGCAAACATTGTGTCATTTAATGTGAATAGAAAACTACTAATTTCGATGGATGACAGTACGCAGAAACCTTTTCGGCGTAATTTTCCGAAATCGGTTCCCAGGCACCCTGTATGTATACCTATTATATCTTAAGGCGAGGGTATTCGATGACTTTAGGTATTTCTGGCATAGTAAAGTTGCGGATATCCTTGGGGGAGGACTATGCCCAGCAGTGGGCGTCGTTTGGCTGACATGATGATGATGATGTTGAAAGTTGCCGCTTTAAGCCACAGCGAGGCGCTGTAGGTCCGCGTCCAGTGTTTCGCGTCAATATACAGAAAAACAAGGGTAACATAAGGGTTTGTTGTAGTATCAACACAAATAATGACGCAACTGTTACACAGAAGATCTTCTAGTAGCACTTTAGACAAAGGAAATAAAACTTATAATAATTATAATTCATTTTTATTTATTTGTATAGATATACCAAGTGATAAAAATACAACTTTGTAGAATACATCAGCAATTTAAACTACTACTAGCAACATCTATCGTTATACTTTACTATTCTATTTACATAATAATAATAATACATAATTAATTACAATTAATTAGTATAAAAACAATATCTGTATACCTATATACAAAGCTGCAGGTTTAGGCGTCAAAAAATTCCTCCCCATCGACGTCAACTGGGAGGGTGGCCAGAAGGCTGGCGGCATTGCCACGTTGAATGGCAATGCCAATCCTTTGTGCGAGGAATGAACCAGCCCTCTGGTCACGGGTAGCGTCTATAAGCCGTTTTGAAATTTCTTTAAATAAAAGACGGGCACTTGGACCCCAAGATCCCAGCGTCTCAACCCCAAACGGCTCAAATATGTAATTACCTGTTAAATTACTATATTTGCGCCGTTTAAGGGTCTCTGTCGAAGCAGCGGCAGCGGACTGCGCCTAGTCCGCAGTCCCTGGAAGATGTGAAGGCGCAAGGGTGTCAGCACATGTCGCATCCCACACCAAATGCCTTCCCATCTTCCAAGGCACCAACGACATCCCATACGGCCTCTTGCCATCGTCGCGCGCCAAACCAGTAGGTTCTAGTACGGCTGGAACGCCGGCGGTGACAAGAGCCCGACGGATAATGTCATTGATGTACGCGTGCCGCGAAAGCCGTCCTGCGCTCCTGCTACATGAGAGGCCATGGTGTCCAAGGCTACCCACTTCTTCTCCACAGCGACAACGATGCGGAGAAACGCAAGGGGCACCCAAACGAAGGCAAGCAGCGATACGGAAGGTGTTATCGTCCAACATGGTACCAATGTTGGGCGATGGTAGGGCTTGAAGCCAGACACCGGATTCCCATTCCCCCACAGCCAAAAAGCGAGCACGCTCCGCAACATCGGTAGAAATAGAAATGAGATGTTTTCTTACCATGTTGCAGAGCGGCACGTCCCATTGCCTCTGGGAAGATGGGTTACCTGGCAAATCAGCGTTTGGGCAAAACATTTTCCAAGCATTTAAAGCTTCGGCCTTGCCTGGCACTTCCGAATTAGTTAGGCTAGGGGTTAGGATTCTTCTAACTAATTCATCCGTGCCATGCACCGAAGATAGAAATGCTGGTAGACTTACGTCGGTAATTTTGCGAACGCCGAGCCCGCCTAGACGCACAGGCATGGATGCCTGAAGCCAGACACGGTCGTTCATATCCACATTTAGAATTTTGCATAGTGTGTTTTGAATCACGCTATCCATTTTACCTAAAAGAGCCAAATATTTAAAAAGTTGAGTTGATCGGAGAACATGTGTAAATTTAGGAACGAAAAGACAATACCGAATTATAGTGAAAGCAGAATGGATGTTAATTTGTTGCAAACGGTCCGAAACTTCACAGAAATTTTGAATCTTTTCTTCTACGAAAGAGTCATATGCTTCCTCTAAGATTGGGGACCCAAGGAGGCGGAGTGAATCTTTTTGAACAATTTTTAAATTTGGGGCCAAAACGTTGAATTTTGATAATGTGGAAATGATGTCAATGTTATCACTCAGAAGAATTTCACATTTAGTGGGATTTAATTGCAAACCAATGGATCTGAATTCATCTTTTAAAAAAGCCAAATCTTTTAAAACTGTATTAACATCTCCTCCTAGGGTCCCATCATCTAGGTACCATATGTTAAATTTAGAATTTAGCTGCCGAATTACAGGATGTATAGCAAGGCTGAAAATGAGTGGCCCAAGAGGGTCACCTTGTTGACACCCGACTGATGATTCTAAAACGTTGTCCTTGTATAATAATTTTGAAGGGTACCTGTAACATTGCCAGAGAAATTTAAAAAATTTGGGGGTTTTCAATTTTGCTTGTGTCAACAATGTGTCCCTATTCACTGAGTTGAAGGCATTCTTCAAGTCAACTTTAAGAATGACTTCTCCTCCATTGCAGCCAAGGTACGTTGACAGGGCATGTAAGGCAGCCTCGCAGCCCCCTTTGGAGCCAAAGCCAAGTTGCAGGGGCTGCAATTGGTTGGTCAAATCTTCGCTGTAAGCTTTACAACATAGTTTGGCTGCCATACGCCTGTACGTACACCCTACGGCAATGGGACGAATACCACCGTCTTTCTTACGTAAGGCGCATAAATTGGCGCCATAAAGTAAGTCGACGATGGCATCGCACACATTACCTGATAGCATGAGGTTTATTAAGGCCGTTAGCTCCTTCAAAAGTGCATCACCAGCTTCCCCGGGACCCAGTAGGTCTTTTAGGTGTTGCGGGGTCAAACCATCTAGGCCGCCAGCGGATCCGCTCTTGAAAGAACTAACGGCAGCTAAAACCTCCTTAGCTGAAACAGAGAGAGATTCGTCATCCCTATTTGGAGGTTCTGGAAATGAAAGGTCAGCAGCAGGTGCTGGATGCTTGCTCCTCAGTTCTGCAAGAGTATCTGAGGAGTAAGCAGCCACCACATCGCTGCTAAAAAGGAGTCTTGATGCGCCCCTTATGTCAACTTCCCTTAATTTGGATTCTACATAATGGTAAACGGAATTTTTTCGGAAGCTCGTGAATTTAGGGTCAAAAATATGGGTAGCAAGACAATTTTTTTTAATTTGTAGAGACAGAGTTTTTTTAGGGGTCGAGACATGTGATATGTGTAAAATCCTGTAAGGGAAAGTGAGGAGCTGTTCCCAAGCTCTTTGAGAGTTCTCCCGGACTACTTGGGCAATGCATGAAGCGAGATTTTGTGCCACAGATGGTCTGGCACCCCGGGGAACTCTCTTTAAAATCGGAACCGAATTTTTAAATTTACTAAGCGTTTGCCAAAATGGAATTTGGGATGTGGTGTCGGATTGTGATGAAGTTTGGTTTGAAAGTACATTTTGAGATTTGTGTACTTTTCCAAAATGTACTTTCAAACCCCGCTTACCTTTGAAAAAGCGAGCTTGGGTACAGTGGGGGCACCGAACGAGTGAGGTGGGTTGACTTGAAGTTAAGTCCGTATCACTGCGAGTACGACTGCAGTTTTGCATTTAAAAAAAAAAATCACTTACACTACTTATTTACAGCACTTAACTATATTTACAAATATTAATATGAAAATAAACAACTAAAAATGTCAAAACCACTGAAAGAAATACACTCCGCACCATGGCAACGGCGGCGACGCACCTTGCGTTGCGCAGAGCCCCGCGTGTTCATTATCTAAGTTCACTGGTTCTACAATCAGAATCAAATCATGCAGGCCATGTAGTTTTAAAGTTGTGTCTACGTTAGACAAGCCGAGCACGAATTCATGTAGTTTGGACCGACGAGCCTCAAACGAGCACGCTTCGAGCGTTTGGCTTGTGCTCCACTATGTTCTGCCAATTGTCGGTTTTCTGACGAAATCAGAAGGAAACACACTCCGGAATACTACGTTCACTTTTGACTTTTGACTCTCGACTGATTATAATTATAAAAATGTATAATTAATTTATATATTTGACATGAAAATATTTATATTGTTTTGAAGTAGGTGTTTTTTTTTTGTTATCCTTTCTATAGGTATATCAAACTCAATACAGCTGAAAAGTGAAATCAGATTTCAAAAAGTCATTATAATATTGTCATTATAATTATAATATTGTAATATAGCTAACAGAAAGTCGTTCCCGTTAAAGCTTATATGAATTAAAGTATGAAAAAGAGCAATAGAAGGGTGCACCCCGGGCGCCAAGCTGCAAGATCTTGATGGGGCCCAATATATCCATCGGGCCCCCTTAACCCATGGGGGACCATACACTAATAGGCCCCCCACACGTATGGGGACCGTACACCCATGGAGCCCCATACATATATGTAACCCGTGGGACCTCATACATATTCACTTGGTGTTTACCCGGTATTTGATAAAAATGAAAGCGTTTTCAGTCTTGAAACTGATGTTATGTAAAGTGCCTAAAAACCTATTCTTCACTACCTATTATTAACGTGCTGAATATAAAGAGTATTTTGTATGGCATCTTACGTACTTCGTATTCATTAAAATGTGATGCAGCTTGGAGAAACAATAATTAAAATTAGTTTCAGTTCCTTTATTGGACGTATGTATACAAGTTCGCTATCAATATCATTCTAATGTCAGGTGAGGAAAGTTGGGCCAACGAACGCCAATGTGCGCCACAGTCTACTTAAATTATTATCAGAACATTTAACTACCGTTATTTGTATAAATTTGTCATTGTAATGAGTTGAATTGTAATGAATGTATATGGTCAATGTGTGGACAATATTGGTGTATGGTGGAACAATGTTTAGCTTGCTCACTATAAAATAAGTTCTCCCACTAATTGTAAAGGCTTAAATTATAAACGACACGTAATTTATTTACCAACGCAGGGCTTACACTTCAAGAGTCTACAACTTGAAATTTTGACAGTCTGTCTTTTTTTTGTAAGCCAAGGAAGGACTTTTGGAAATTTTACCCCATACGGAGTAAAATTTCCCTGTGAAGCCGGGCCGGGTCGTATATATTTTTACAGAATCGAGTAATTCTACGAACGTATATAATCACCATTTATACGATGTATTGCTTATCTTTTTGTTTTGTTGTTTGGTTGATTCAACATTCACATACTGAACAGATACCGACAACACTGACTAACGAAATTGCTCATTATTAACAAAACCACTAGTCAGAAACAAACGTAAAAGAAACAAGGGTTTGCACAAATAATCTAATACTTATATAAAATTCTCGTGTCGCGGTGTTTGTAGTTAAACTCCTCCGAAACGGCTTTACCGATTCTCATGAAATTTTGTGTGCATGGTAGGTCTGTGAATCGGACAACATCTATTTTTCATCCCCCTAAATGACCCCTATTTTTTTTTTTTTTAAATATTTTTCTCTTTTTTTATGATGCAGCATTAAAAATACATATAACCCTGAATTTTCAACCCTCTACGATCAACCCCTCTTTTTCCATCGCGATTTTTTTTTTTTAATTTTTAATAATTTCCTTCAATTATGATTTTTTTCTCAATTTAATTTGATCTTCGCCTTCGCCGGTCGATAACTGATCAACTATCAATCGATCAGTTATCCCCGCTAGATGTCTCCCATTGTCACCTCTCATCCAGCAAACATCACGGAGTAGGAATGAGATCGAAACCGGTCCCCTGTCTTACTCAGTTTTCGGCATGCTTTCATTGTCTACAACGCTTTCGATTATAAGTAAATCCCCGCACACTTATAGTAGATAGTTATTCTTATTGAACTAAAAAAGTGTTTCCTAGAAATAATATACATGGCAAAACAACGTTTGCCGCGTCAACTAGTAACCTATGAAATCGTAATGGGTAACGGGTATTAGCAAAAAAAACAGCTTCATTCTTTCTATGCAACTATACATCATAGTATACATTCACATAGTTATATGGAGACTCTACAGTTTACATCGAGGTAGTCATCGATGTACCTAGGCAGTCTATTAGAAGTCCCTAACGAATATCTAGTTAAAGCACGGTCAGACCTATAAATCAACAAACCGTTTCATTTTTACAAGCTTTTATTTAACTTGCACTGTTTGTTGACGTGCGACTGAGCTGAAATTTGGCACACACGTTAAGTTTGGATGACAATGCAAAAACATGGTACCATGTAGCTTGTCTGATGATGGAGAAGGAAGGCTACAGGAACTTCAAAACGAGACAAGATAAACCTATCGAGTTTGGACTCATTTGTTTTGCCTTAGCGAACTCTTTGTTGTTACATCGTATTCAGGGTCAGGTAAAAAGTTGAGATGAAATGAAAATACTTAATAATTTAATGCAATAGCTTGATATTAATTATGAATAGATTTGAAAAGCTGGTAGCGAAAATAGAAAACGGAGAAGTAACTTAAGCGTCATAAGCTTTTGAAATCAGCAGAGCTATTGCATAAAATTATTATTTTCGTTTTAGTGCGACTACATTTATGAATATAAGCTTGTTTTTAAAAAGTTTCTATTTAATAATGATTTTATTCAAACACGATCCTTACACAACTATATGCATATCTTTTTAAGGTCAATAATGCCAGTGTACCGACAAGAGGCTAATCTTGAATTTAGTGCGGCACAATTCAACACAGTGGTTTAGTTTTAATTGAAATAAATCGCAAAGCACTTTCCAAAAATTATTTAAGTGTTTTAAAATAATTATTGAAGTTTTAGTAATAAGTGATTATTTTTCAAGAATTAAGTTCGTGGGTATAGAACTGTGTTAAAATATAGTGTTGTCAAATAAATAATTTAAATTATATATTTCGCATAAATAAACTAACGAAAACCGACAAAAATGCTAATCGGTTAGGAACGATAAGCATTTTATTATTATTCTAATTTTAAATTGACCATTGAATAATTTATATTATTAAGATAAGTCTAAACGATATAAGTTATGCAATTTCAATTTAAAATGAAGTACGAGACCGCACGTTGATTATTATCATTTGGATGAATACGAAGATAAATAAATATGAAATAGAAATACATAGCTAATATTTGGTATATCGATATAAACTATTTCTAAAAATTTAAGTATAATATACCTTTTTTTTTTCGTGCGGAAATCCCTTCAGATACCCCCCCCCCGCTGGCCAGCGGGGGCGGTTATGTCGGACTTGAACCGACTAAAACCGCACGTCGTCTCGGGTCTTCAGACGCCGGGGACCCATAGAGCATATCCCTCGCACCCCGACTGACCCTGGGCCATCTCCGGTTTCGAGATGGCCCCCTCGGGTTTGGAAACCACGGTGTCCCCGTCTTGCCCCGGTTTGGGGGAGGGGCGCTAGTCGCCCCACCGTCCCGGCCTGCTTCTGCTGGGGTGACAGGCGGCCACACCTGCCACCCCCAGGCCTGCGCACATGGAGGACGGAGGTCGTTAAGCGACCTCCGGCGGCTGAGTCGCCTGCGACGCGATGAGCTCTTTTATGCCTCGCTAACAAGTATGTGATATCCTCATTTTTTCGCCTACTAAGTATTATACTAAGTCATTGTATAACTGAATTTAAAGCGAGTATTTAATATGGCGATCGGCATGTCTGCGTAATAAGTAGGTTTCGACGTTGCAGTTATAATTCATAACTAGTTTTTACTCGTAACACGTAACTACACCAGCACGGTGCATTGTTTTATACTAGATACCTATATCTAGTCCCCTGGTAGGGACCAGAGGAGGTGAACAGGGAAAAAGTTGTCAGAAGTTCGTTTTTTATTAAATCGAAGTAGTAAAAAAACATACAGCCTCTCTAAATTCATCGTAGCCTACGGACTCTAACAACACCAGGAATATCACAAGAATAATTTTTGTATAAGTAATGATAAGCTATTTTACATAACATAACATAACTTCACGCCTGTATCCCCGAAGGGGTAGGCAGAGGTGTATTACGCACCCACGATTCGTCAGTTATGTTAAGGTACCAATGTAATAGGGGGCGAGCCTATTGCCATCTACCGGGCACATTAAGCGAGCGATAATTAACATTTATTCATGCACACATAACTACGAAATGTCAAAGGTGTGTGCCCGGGGCGACTGGGGATCGAACTCGAGACTTCCGTCTCAGCAGTCCGTTATGTACGCCACTGGGCTATCGCCGCTTAAGCTATTTTGACTGTCATAATAATTTGTTTTCAGCTATTTTGTCAAAGCCTCTAATTCCTCTAAACCTCTAATTCAGGTTTGCTTCTAATTCTTTTATTTTACGTATTCCGAAAAATACTAGTAAACTCACGTATGCCATTACGGGTTTATGTATTTTTGCACTGCAAGCTTGCACTCTTGCACTCTATTTCTATATTATTTTCTACACTATATGGTCCCAACGCAACCGAAAACCCGAACCTTACCATAGAGCGCGCATTCACAGATAATAATTGGCTTCAAGCACGTATATCGATAGATCCACCTGGTTGTCTGCATTCCTTTGCACCGTTACCCGGCGGCCCCGTCTCACCAACGCGTTTTTGTTTATTTTGTGTGGTTTACGCTTCGACTGTCGTGTCCGATGCGCGGGAAAAAATTGTTTTGAAAATAGAATGGAACCTCACTGAGATAGTATTGTGTGGGTCTAGAAAGTTCTGAATGGATTTGCTGAATTTAGTTTTGTAGTTCGATTTTAACATTTCCTTTATATATAGTATTGTAGTGTAGGGGGTTATCAGGTTGGTGTTTAAAATCAAAATTTGCAGAGTTACTTAATAATGATTCATTTTGTTGATAATCTGGATAGGTGTAATGAAGGCGCTTGATAATATCAATTACCATGCAAGAGTATCATTAAATGTTCATATAAGTAGAGTGTGTATGGTAATTCTACTACAAACAAAAACCTATGCCGGACATTATGATCGTTGTAGATTAAAAAATAACAGTTTTCTCGACGAAACTCGACAACAGTTTCTTAAACGCGAGGTCTTATGTAGTATCTATTTATTGTCAAAATGGAGCAATTTATATCAATGCACTGTATGTTACCTACATGACTTATGGCTGACCACCTGAAAAAGGAGCTGGGTTAGACTGGATGCGGAATGTGGAGAATCGGGTGCTACGACGCACATCGGGAGAGACCTATGTCCAGCAGTGGACTGCAATAGGCATACCAATTTTATAACGATTTCCCGTACGGCTGTAACATTTATATCAACGGAATCGGATACAATTCTCGCTACTTCTAAATACTAGCCTCATAAAACTTTTTGTATTTAACTCACTAAACCAAAACCACAAACAAGATGATAAAAGTATCTACTTATTTAATACCAGTGGCCAAGCTGTCTAACATCGCCCAAAATGACTGCGTATTCACACAGTGTAGGGTTGACACACATGCAAAATATTAGAAAAATAATAAACATGTATTTGCGCGTGCAAGTAGTAAGCTAATAAGTATGTGTTCAAAATGTAACTAGGCTAAAATTCTAGGCTATTTCTAATCTAATTCCGCAATGAATTCTGACATAAAAACTCAATCTATTCCTCAATATGACCACTTAAAAATGTATCGGAAGTGCGCGGCTTGCAACCCTATCATTTATACTGCAACTGAATCAGTATAAGCCGGTTTTGACGCACGCGAAGCGTAGGCGAACTCGTCGGCGAGAGGTTACGCACACATCTCCGTGTCATGTATGAGTTTTCCTGCAAACTATCACATGTACGAAGCTTTTTTATGTATGAAATAATTTAGTGACATAAAACATAGGTAGGTAAGTCATCAGCATCTTAGCATTGTTCCCGGTTATATCCGAGGCTTTCACCTCGGAGCTTGGAATCTGCTTAGGTACTCCTTCTCCTTATGCGGGGATCGTGCGGTCCATGGCCCTGTATGGGTACCCAATATGGGCGGAGGTCCTGAAGGCCAGAAGTATTGGGATGCTACGAGCTCTCAGCGGGTGATGGCCAACGGGGTCATCCGCGGGTACCATACGACCCCAGCAGAAGCAGGCCGGGATGGCAGGGCGACTCGCGCCCCTCCCCCAAACTGGGGCAAGACGGGGATACCGTGGTTCCCAAACCCGACGGGGCCATCTCGAAACCGGAGATGGCCCAGGGTCAGTGGGGGTGCGAGGGATATGCTTTATAGGCAACCTTACACCCCGTCGTCTGAAGACCCGAGACGACGTGTTGTTTTAGTCGGTTCAAGTCCGACATAACCACCCTCGCTGGCCGGTGGGGGGGTATACGAGGGGATTTCCGCACAAAACAAAAAGTTACTCCTACTCTTGTTTCTCGTGTTGGCTCATGCGATTTTCATAGGAACGACTGCCGTCTGACTTGAATAACCGACCTCTTAACCCCTCACGGCGTTGGGAGCTCAGTTATTTGAATTATATCGGTATTCTTTAATCTAATTAATAAAAAAGTCAATGTTTGTTTGCTAATATTTTATGCACTGTCGTACCGTTCACCCGATTGTGATAAAACTTTGGCCTGTGAAGATTATAGGTATTGGACAAATATTACACAAGGTAGGCACTGCAATCGGCTTACTTATGGATTACTTATTTTCAAGAAATTTTCTCAAGCAGAGCCGAAACCAGTTAGATAGTAGTAAATAAAATGCATGCCGATGGGCTTCCCCCGCGATGCTCCCGCGACGGCAGCGTCTGATTAGCAGTATGACTAATCACTCATCTGCTGACCAAGTAAACAGTTTATAAATACCTTCTTACGTCTTCCTCTCCGCCGTAATAAAACTTATTCCGGGAAATTTTACCAAACAGCAGTTTCGTTATTTTGAACAAGAATGAAACTCTTGACGTAGAGGAATTAGTGTAGTCTGACTAGGTCCTCCAAAACGTAAAGTACTCCAAAACTTGCCATTTGGTGTGTATTCCTTGCGGCTATGACTCCATCTCCAGAAGAGTAACAAAAGGCCAAAAGAAGGTTTAGTAGAGAACATCGTTTTCCTTTTGTACTTAAAATCCTGTGTTCGCGAAACCCTCACTCACAATCTCCTTGTGATACTATCTCTCTTATGTTGTATGACAACTACAAAAAGTTTGTGGTCGGGTTGTGGTCTTCCGGGTTACCAATTTTTTTGTTCTGTAAAGTCAGTCCAGTAGTATACATATAAGTGTAAATTTTAAATCATATGAATTCGTAATCTACTATTACGAATTCATATGATTTGGTTATATATTTTCAGTCGTATTAGAATTTTTAATAGTACCTAATGTACCTATACTATGTCTTAATTATTAAGTATTGCATAGTGAAAATGTGCATACTTACGATAAATTAAATGCGACGCTGTTAAATGAGCGTAGCTAAGTAAATTACCAAATAATTATTTTGCATTACAAGCGATTACGGAAATGCTTACTGTAATAACAGTCAGCTCGACCAGACAACAAGAGCCGTCATTCTAAACAAATTTGTTTACTATTATTTGATTATAAGAGGTATTAGTAGGCTGGTTTGATTAGTTCGCAGGAGGTTCTTCAATTATGTTTTGTGGCAAAAACAGTGGCTACGGTGCAACGTTAAAACGTGGTTACGACACTTGGGTTCGACGACTGCGTAGTGTGCACCGGCGCAAGTGCACCTACCGGAATCATAACAATCTGTTAATTTTTTACTGTTTAAAATCACTATTATGTGAGTAGGATTATATAGGGAAGCACTACTTTAATTTCAAGGATATAAAGTAGTAGTGGTGTAATGGCTGGATTTCACTGGTTATACTTAATTTTTAATTTTAATTTAAACTGCGTTGCGTACCACATTTTGTTCGATGGATTGAATTAAGTAAAACGTGAGAACCCAGTTTAGTTGGTGGAATTTTCATGGTGAAAGTCAGTCTAACGCGTTAATGAATTTGCTATTAAGAGGTTACCGGCGCAAATCCCATTAAGCATATCAGCGACATGAACCCAGTTCTTACAGAAGTATTTTAGAATACTAGGAACGTGCGTGGCACGGTACTTCAATTTTTAGAAAGTAATAAAAAACTACTTTGCTATGTGTTAAATATTGTAGGGCATAACGGAATTGCCCGTCCGAATTTGGAACCAAGGGAAAAGGAAAGTGCTTTCACTCAACAGAAAACTTCTTGCTATTGAATTCATTCGCCAGGTCTCTTTCGGAAGGAAAGCAGGGTCGGTAAAGTAGACCCATCGCCGATTTGAAGGTTTATTGACTCATTTTCAATTCCTAATGATAATAGCTATGACTAAATCCCTTTATATATAGCTTTTGCTGTTATTTATGTATTGCCATACGATCTGACATTTGATACGAAAATATTAGCATCTGTATACAATTTAACAACCAGTAATTGATATTTTATCCCAATTATTATCAGTTCTCAACTGACACCGCGCCGCGGGTCAATTCGTCCCAAGAGGATATGGGTAACATATGGTGTGCATCGTATCCTATGAAAAAGATGTCACAGTAGAGATAATAACAGTGTGACAACGAGCCTGATTGTCCACATGCGTATCCTGCTGATGCTAATTAGTGGGATCAAGTTACATTGCTTTGGCATTTGTGACGTGACACTAGATATTACAATAATTACACATTCAATTTGTGTACTAAATACTTACGAAGTGACGATTTTTTTTGACTAATTAAAGAAATACAGTTATTTTACACATAATATGTAGACCAGTACATAATTTGAGGTAAAATTTAAATAGTTTCTGATTACTGGAGACAGGTAATTTTACTCAAATGTCCATCAGAATAAATCTTTTTTTTTTCCTTTCGAATCGATATTTACTTTGACTTGACGCTTTGTCAAGTCAAAGTCAAAGTCAAAAAACATTTATTCTGTATAGAACAATAATACGGAACTTACAAAACGTCAAAATGAGTAATTAATGTTTGGCAAATGGACCACCGGTTCGAAACGCGGCCCTGTCCTGAGAAGACTCCGGCAAGAAACTCAGCTGGCTGATTTTTTTTGGTCTATTTACAAACATGTTTGCTTAATCTAATTACAATATTTTTTTTATGCCACTCAGGTGGCAGACAAGCTCACGGCCCACCTGATGGGAAGCGGTCACCGTGGCCTATTGATGGATTTAGTTTGAGCAGCATAGTGAGAGAGCGAACAGTTCATATCCAAGCTTGTTTGTCGTCTAAATAGTCTCGAATTTTATAATAGCCTAATACAAGGCATTTCCCTGGCACCCCGGCTGACCCAGGGCTATATACAGTTTCGAGATGGCCTCTTCGGGTTACCCACTACTTATCCTTATACTCAACAGAAACTTATGCTGCATATTTCACCAGTGTAAAACTGAATTTAATTTTTACGTTTTACTAATGAAATTAATTGAGTAAAAGGTAACGCGGTTTATATTGAATTATACACGGTAAAATCTGGTTTCGAAATTGTAACTGATGTACGTTAAAAACAAACATTCATGTTAGTAATTATCAGTAAAAAGTACCTAAATAAATGTTCCGTAAAGCCTGTAAAGGAAATAAATTAAATATATTTTGCAATAATATCTCTTTACCATTAACCAAATATCAAAAAGGGAGAACGGATCAATTACAATGCGAGTACATGTCAATGTTTTCGTTTGTCAACTCAACAAGTTTACCGGAGTGTGGCGAAAACATTCGATATCGCCGCGATAACACTTTTTATGCAAATTTCCTTTACTTTTTATTTCCCTGACAACTGTTCTACTGTTTCTACTTCGTTTCTTGTTGCTCACAATTTTTCTTTTTATTTTCAGGTAAGTTGTTTGCGTGCCGTTGTTACGTCACCTCTAGAGATAATGCCGCTGCGCTACAATTAACGGTAATGGCATTCATATAGTAATATCATTACATGCATGTGTTAGCGACAAGGTATGACAATTAATAGATGCGTGACCAAACATTAATTAGTCTCACGGATACTACACATATTATGATTAAATATGCTACCTAATAATATTCCTTTTTTATAAGAAAACTCAATGAAATGAGAATCATATTTAAGTATTTTAGATATATCGGCTGATGTATTGTTGTTGAGGAGCTATAATTCGTTTTTGGCAATATTTACAAAACTGGACGCTTCATTATGATCGTCCTGAGTCTTCTATCATCTTACGGAATCTTTCAACATAAGCCGTTTGCGAAAGTCACTAATCAGTAATGATGTGGCAGATTTTTATAAAGAATATAAAATATACAGTTCTGTATTTAGTTCAGCTTAGTTTTAGGTTTAGATTTTCTTAATAATACAAATTTACACTCTAAAACAGGATTACGTAAAGCAGCTTGTCCTACTATTTTAATAATTTATTCATTCCTTTATCGGGAATTAATAACGTACCCACTACTACAACAGAAAATGTGTACGAATTGCCACCACATTTTTCTGGAGGTGTCGATTTACACACCAATAAATTCAGTGTGTGCGAATCAAATTTTTTTTTTTTAAAAGCGTTATTTCTCAACACTTTTGTGAAGTAATTGGTGCGAATCGACCACTAAGCCAACTCTGTAATTGTAGAACTCGCTAATGAAAGCATTTGCCAATGATTCTTTTTACACGTACTCGATATTGCAAGAAAGAAACTGTGACCAAAAACGATTACCCAAGTTAATGAAACACAAGAAAGTAGTTTCCACGCCCTGTATTAAATACGAAGGCGAGTGACTGACATACTTTATAACCTCTCATTCAACATCATTTAAATGGAAGTGCAATTAATCATTGCTGCTTTGAGTGAAGACCATTTTAAGTGTAAAAAAAAAATATGTTGAAATTTCCGAGGTTGATTATCATATTTAATTAATATATATATAGAATAACCTTACGCTTAACTATATTGAGCCAGAATATGTATTTATTTTTGCTTTTAGCGACATATTTATATGTCTGCATTTGTATCTACTACTTGCAGTCTCTTTATTGACTGCATGGTATATGGGGCCTTCCACAAACCAACCTCACCTGCAAGCTGGTATACCTACCATACCTTTGGATTGCCTGACATTTCGACCAGGTTACACTGGCCATGGTCACAGGCTGACTGGCGCAGTGGTGCACGTCATCCGTCGTCGAGTCCGTGAGGTACAAAGTTCTTGGGGTGTGTGTTGGGTAACCTCCTCGAGTGTCGCTCCGATTCCGATCCCGCTGCAGTCCGGGGGGAACGGAATCGGAGCGGCCGGTACACCCTGGGCGGCGGTCAATGGCTTCCCCTTCACCCCTTCATAGGGTTGGCATTGATCGTCGGCCAATACCCAACGTGGCGGGAACACATCGCTCTCCGTACTCCTCTGCTTTCAGAGGAGACAGGATGAGCGATGCTGTTAGTGGTGAGATGGCCCAGGGTCAGCCGGGGTGCGAGGGATATGCTCTATGGGTAACCTTACACCCCGGCGTCTGAAGACCCGAGACGGCGTGCGGTTTTAGTCGGTGCAAGCCCGACATAACCGCCCCCGCTGGCCAGCGGGGGGGTATCCGAAGGGATTTCCGCACGATAAAAAAAAAAAAAAAAAAAAAAAAAGGTACAAAGTTCTTCATCCGCACATTCTCAATATTTTTCTCGCCATGTACCGTCACACATTACACTTACAGTGTCCCTATTCTCTAAGCACACATACCGATATCTATCCGACTGCGCAGAAAAACGAGGTAGCAAGTTTTTATCACTGGATTCCATGTTGCAGATAATTTAATAAACCCATCTTCCCAATTGAAATTTTTATGTTTCTTAATTTCTTCATGTACATTAATTTCAATAGCTTCACGTACAATTCTTGAATAGAAGTGACGTTCGGAGGAGAGTTCGAAACATAAAAAAAAACTTTTTTATTTTTGGTTTCGTCAGGGTAAATGTCCCGTGACATACCGCGCGACGCGGAGAGGCCGCTCCATTATATGTGGCTATACACTAACCCCAGCGGTGTGCCATAAACCTGGTGCAGTCTTTCCTCTCGGGGTCGAAGGGTAAGATGGCAGTCGCCTCCGAAAAGCCAAGATACACCAATCCAAGATTTTCCGGGAGCAATCGCCGTTTGACCTCTCAACTTTCCTTTCCTTTCTTTTAGTACCTTTACAGTAGTTGCCTACAATTAAAATTCTGTACCTACATGATATTGTCGGAAGTTTACGCGAATGTTAAACATTGAAATAAAACTATGTTTAACGGATTCTATCGCGGTTTATTTGATGTTATTTTATATTTTACATTGAACCCGACGTTCGGTTGCTTTTCAGCAGCCATGGTCACGGGGAGACTAAATATGGTTGTTGTCTTGAAGTTTGAAGTGAAAGTTATCTCAAAGTACCCGAACTATGTTGAATTGTTGGTGTTACTATTTACGCAGAATGAGCTCACAGTGTCATGAAGTCTTGTTGTATTTTGTTTTTTCTTGGAATTAATTAAGTGAATGACTGGGTCCCAAGCTGGTGGTACATTCCAACCATCTTCTTTATTAAAATTAGGATGTTTTTTAATTTCAATAGCTTCGCGGAGCATCCTAGGTAGGAATCGATTTTCTTTGGCGAGTATCTGTGGTTTATCAAATCTTAAGTAATGTTTGGTCCCCTGTTGCACGTGTTCAAATACAGCAGACTTTTTTGAGCGTTTGTTGTTGTGAGCGGTGTTTTATGTCAGCTATGTGTTCTTTGACGCGAGTGCCAATGCTTCGCTTGGTTTGACCAATATAAGAGAGCCCACAGTCACAATCTATTTTATAGACCCCTGCATCTTGTAGAGGCAATTGGCACTTGACAGATGGTAAAAATTGACATATCTTCGTTGGCGGCTTGTAGTATGTGTTAATTGAAGCTCGCTTCAAGATGTAGCCAATCTTGTCAGTGACCCCTTGTATGTATGGTAGGACTGCAGGCTGGCGCTCGACAGTGGCTGGCTTTTCTCGGGATTTGTGACTGATGCGCGGTTGTTTGAGCTTGTTGTCATACAGAACTTGTTTGACATGTTGTAGCTCAGCGTCCAGGTGTTTCTTGTCACAGATCCCTCGGGCTCTCTGAAACAAAGACATTCCCACGATAGCTAACTGTTTAGGGTGGTGGTGAGATTCACCGTTTAAGTACCTATCAGTATGGGTCTTTTTCCTATACACAGTGTGGCTCAAAGTATTATTAGAGTTTCTGATTACAAGAACATCTAGGAAAGCTAATGAATTATTTGCCTCTAATTCCATAGTGAATTGTATTAATGGAATTAAGGTGTGTTAAAAATGTATTTATACTATCTGTTGGTAGTATTGTAAAGGTGTCATCTACATACCGTTTATAAAATCTAGGTGTAATGGCCGCCGTCTGCATAGCTCGCGCCTCGAAGGCCTCTATATATATGTCAGCAACAACAGGCGATACGGGGAGCCCATTGCCACGCCATCGATTTGTATGTAGAACTTGTTATCCCACAACAGGTAGCCAGTTGTTAAGCAGTGATTTAGTATTTCTGCATATTCCTCAGGCATGGTGTTCTCTATTAACTTTCTCCTAACTATGTCTATACAGTCATGTACAGGTATGCGCGTAAATAATGACTGTACATCAAAACTGACCATTGTTTCATTATTAGTGAGATGTAGGTGTTTAATTTCACTAACAAAATGGTAAGAATCTAACATATGCTGTTGAATTACCTCGAAGTTGTGAGAGTACCTTCGCTACGTGCTGAGCCAGTCTGTAAGTTGGTGTGTCGATCTGACTTACAATAGGACGTAGGGGAGCATTTTCCTTGTGTATTTTCGGTAACCCATATAGTTTTGGAGGTTTTATGCATGAAGGTATTAATGTATTTACGTCGATTTGTAACTTTTCGGAGTATTTATTTATGATATCACGAGTTTGTTTCAATATCTTATTAGTAGGGTCTGTCTTGACCTGTTTATACGTGGTTTCATCCGATAAAAGATTTTCAATTTTTTGTTTATAGTCCGACGTATCCATTACTACCGTAGCGTTTCCCTTATCCGCACGGAGAACTGTGATTTCTGGCCTAGCTCGCCAGTTCTTCAATGCGATGAATTCGTCTCTGGGAAGGTTCGATTTGGGTACTTTACTTCGACGCAATAACGATGAAACATCCTGGCGTATAGCCTCCAAATCTTCCTTTTTCATATTATTCTTAACTAGGCAGTCCTCAACATTGCAAATAATGGTCTCATACGGTATCCTAGACGGTGTTATCGCATAATTTAAACCTCTTGATAGAACTTTTTCGGTAGCATTGTACTTTTGTTTTGACAGATTAACAACTGACAGTTTGGTAGACGGCGGCGTGCCATTGGTCCGTCTTGTGACGTTTCGTTCCGTTGAGTTATCATTTGATTTTGTTAATAGTTTTTCATATTTTTGTATTTTGTTAATTTTACACGCATAATATTTAGATTTTTCTCTGTTATTTACTGCATCAATGCATCTTTTAAAATCAAATCCCCGTAACCATGTCTGCTGAAAAGCAACCGAAACGTTGGGTTCAATGTAAAATATAAAATAACATCAAATAAACCGCGATAGAATCCGTTAAAAATAGTTTTATTTCAATCCTGTACCTACTTATTCAATCATTATTCGCCAAAATTTGTAAGTACACGTATTGTTCTGTATAACAACCAAGTAAAGAAGTATTTAGATAAACAATTATGCTAAGCTGTAAATTAGCCATAAACATACGCAAATTCTTAATGTCAACTTCATTACAATAAATTGCCAGTTATATCGGCAGTCACGAGGTGAGTTCAACGCCCTTTGAATATTCACACATATACGCAATCACACATCTAACACTTATATTATATTCACGCAAACATATATATGAACGAAATGGTTCAAAGGCTTTTATATTACCGTTTCTAATCTAAGTTTGTAAGACAAGATATATTGTTGCAAGTATGACATTTGCATTGGTATGCCAAAAGATATTTTCGCATGCATAAGCAATAGAGATAGTACTAGCTATTGCTATAGTTTGACTATTACCTAACAGTGGTATTGTATTTATATCGTATTCTATATTGATGAGTAATATTCTTTATGTATTCTGTTAGAGGTTACCTAAGCCACAGTGTAGGTAAAGTAATAAGGAAATTAAAATGAGAATGATTTAATCACGTATTTTTTCTATTTTATAATATGTTACTACTGCCCGTGGTTATAAACCCTTAATATTTCAGAAATACAAGTAGGTATTTCATGTTCTTCTTTAGGTTATAAGCTATCTCTATATCACTAACGGTTCAGCGGTCTAGGCGTGAAAACTAATAGACAGAAAGAAAGACATAGTTACTTTCTCATTTATAACATTAGTATGGATTTGAGTGCTTCTTTTGCAATAAAACAGCTGAGAGAAATTAGCCAGGGATTAGAAATTAATTAATTAATGAACACGTCATATTTTAGGAATATTTTAAAATATAATTAAATTATAATTAAATTATTGATGAGTATATTTTAGATCTGTATCGTACCACGTTTGAACGACTTGCCTCGTAGAGTTAATAAGTAAACCAAATATTTGGGACGAAAGAAGGCAAAGGCATAAAAAATATTTTCAAATTTAAAAACTCATATTTATAACATTTCGGTTCAGTCACCAGCGTCTGCGTCTACCGCTACGCCCCACAAGTCGTCATTAACATCAGTAAGAATAATGAGATTATCATATGCAAATATAGCTATCGTGCCCGAGTGATATAATCATTACTGGCTTACGGCGGCCGCGGCTATCAAAATTTCCTTTGTTTTTTTAATAAGTTTGACTTCATACCTTAGTATGAAGTCAAACTTATTAAAAAAACAAGCACTTATGCTGCTTTTCGTTCACTACCGTTGTTGTCCAGTGAATGAAACAGTTTAATCCTCCGTTGAGCGTGCCGTAATAATGACAGATTCAACGTATTGCTTTCGACGTGACGTCCACACTTGTATAACCAGAACAACACATGTCATTAAGGTGTCACCCGCAAGCTATAGCGTTCCGAATTAAACTGTTCAGTACTTCAATGCTTTACCCCACACACGTTTCCTTTATTCTATAATCCCGGTTCTTTAAGCGGGGTGTGATGAAGCATCGGTCGACGTCGCCAGACTAGGGACCAACATTTTAAAAACTATAGCATTGGAATGGTGGCCTTAACTTTTGAACCGATTTCAAAAGGAGGTTCACTGTTTGTTTGACATGTATGTTTGTTCGCTATTATCTCGCGCTTGTTTAAATCGGTTTTGATATGCCGTTTTCACAAAAGTATTTTTGGACTTCGGGTTAGCTTACTATTAGGTGGGGTGGTATATAAAAGAAACCATTGGTCGCTTTCGTTCGCTTAGTGTGTACTCGGCATTAGAATGTGTCAGTGATAGTTTGCCAACTGTTCAATTAAACGTAGTCTCTTCCATCGCTTCAGACCATTAGCGACTTTATTAAGGGTAATCTGCGTACCTGAGAGTACTCGTAACATTCTAAATTGTTTTTTTTTAATGTAGTCATGCTTGTACAGTGTACACCACCTCCAAAGAGGCAGAGAGAGAAATAAAACTACAGGTTAATCACGGTTTTCAGATATTTTTTGAATCCTACGTAACATACTACAAACTGTTTGAACTTAAAATCCGGTTGAAGAAGAACATGAAACCTCATTTACAGCAGCTGATGCACCCACCAAGAAAGTCATATTTGTGTAGACAATGGCCGACTTTTCATACCAAGGACTATGCCCAATAGTGAAATAACTTGGAATAATAGGGTCGACATACGTATAAAGTAATGCATGTTACTTTGAAATGTATAATTTATATTCAGTACTGCCAAGGAGCGCGGACGTTCTAGGAAGTAATTAATTAAGAACACGCTGGAAGGTGAACTGTTCATCCGGTTAACTAGTTGATAATATAGTTATTTATGTACTGCTACGTACATAGAAGTGTTTGCTTGACAGTGAGCTACTTCTCATCTACAAACTCAGTTGACCACTGCCAGAAATGTAAGTGGAAAACACAGACTTAAAAGACACAGACACGGCTCAGAAGACGGGACCGAACTAAGGCTTATACCCACTACGAATAACTGCGTAACTGCATACGTTTATAAAATTGTTTGAGAAAGGCTAGAATTAAACATTTACTATCCAAAATATTAGGCAGGTCACTGGAATTGGAATAGAAATGAGTAGAATTGTTTGGTTGTTTATTTGTTTATTTAAAACAATATTATTCTTTTAAAGTATCAAATTAATATTAGCACTGAATCCGACCCTGTCTAACCTCTGACAAGTAATAAGTCAAAATTATTATATTTCTTACTCGTTACCATGGCTACGAGTGACGACTGGATCGAAAATTTGCTTTAACTTCATATCATATACGCTTATGTGAGTGTGTGTATGTACTGGGCTAAGAAAAGGATAGTGCATATTACCAAGTGACTAGAAAGAAAGAGATCGTGCGTCATAGACCAAATTTAAATTTAGTATTCGGTCTGGTGTCGTATACTCATCATAAGTCTGTGGTGAAAAAGCTATTCGCCATTTACCTAACTAGCGCATATTCCGGTTGCATCCAAGCCTCGGGTGATTTATAATTTTACACCAAATTTTATCAATAAATTTTACATGACAATATTTTAAATCATTGTATATTTACATCAATATCTATTCCCGAATGGGTACATAAGAATAATAACACAATCTTTTGCCAACTATGTATCGGTCTCATGTAACAGCTCCATCGTCGCCCCGTACTACACCCACTTGTAGTGGGTTCACCATTGTATTTTATGCCGCCAGGGACTGCATGGTAAAAAATAAACCAATTCAAACAATGCGCAAAATATCACATTATCTAAACAGTAAAAGAATAATTGAAGGAGAATATGTCTTAAGCGACATCGTCATTTGATATCGCGATTCACAAATAAACGATCTGAAGTGACATCGGCATTTTAATAGAAAAACGATGTTGTCATATAAACTTTGTAATGTAAGATATTTCTATCAACTGATGACATCACCTAACATGTTTTGGCTTGCATCTAGGTACCTTTTTTATGTGCGGAAACCCCTCGCCCTAGCGGTGAGGTGGGTGTGCCCGGCTTAAAATTTAGATAATCTGATATTTGTCAACTGGTTTCGCCCAGTTACATATTTACAAAAAATTCACGTCGAAACTGTTATCATACGTAACTATACTATCATAATTATTTATATTTTCGATAACATGTATCAAATGGTATCAAAGGTATCAAATGAAATTTATTAGTGGCATTATTGGAAGATATTGTATATTTAGTCATGTAATTATTTTGTAAACCTAATAATAGTGAGAGTAAACTAGATTCGATTATGAAAAGTCTTATAGCGAATATATAGTGAAAGGTAACTGTTAGGACTTAGGTAGAGATTCTCTGCTAATATAGAAACAGAGAATTTCTTTGAAATAATTTAAAATAACAGTAATATTTATCATGACGCATAAATCTAAGTGTCGGTAAACTAAACTGTCGTTGATCTAAAAGGCAAGTCGGGATGTACTTTACAATAATTTCTATTGGCGCTAATATTGAATCTATGTTTACTATTAATCATTAGAAATTAGAACCTAACTCGTTAATTAGAAAAACAAAACACCCTTCAAACTTTCTTCATTTTCACCCTTCAATTCTTTCTTTCTGTCTTTTTTTCTTGACTTTTCTAGATTGAATTTAAACAAAATGTTAGCATTTTAATACATTTTTCTTGCTATGTGGCAACCCTATACATTCACACATAATCAAGCAAGTCTTTCCCACTTCTGATTATGTCACCAAATGGCTTAAGTGGCATTAAGATTTATAAAGAGTGACATTCAGTCTCCATAGATTGGAAAAGTAAAATAATGGAAAGTGAATGCTTCGTATCTGATTAATTCCAATGGTTTCCTGTCAAAACGTCTGTTAAAGAAATTATCTTGTTATCTTTGTAATTATAATTTCCTGTGTTTACCAGTTCATCGGTGAGAAACGAGATTGTTCAAGGTGCGGTAACGAGACCAGACGGAATTTATCCGTCTTACGTCATTCTTTTTATTGTTTCTTCCGATAACTGACCCTGTGAGGGCCTGTCAAACAGCCAATGTAACGTCAGTTACAGAAGCAGTTTGGTTATTTTGTTACTAACTTTTAGTAACGTGTTTTAATGGAGACCATTAACAATAAGAAACACCTATCACTACCATATCATAAATAATATGCTCAATTGTGCTGGACACCGTTGTTTGCATAAAACTCTACTAGCTCTAGCATTTCACGTGGAGTGGAAACCTCTTATCGCGAAAATATCTATTTGATTAAAATATTTATTTTCTGAAATAAAATACCTTATGTCCGTTTTCAGATTAAAATATTTATTTCAATCGGTTCAATGTATTGCTTTTACGTGTATATGTGAATGACGTTATCATAATAATTATTAGGTATGTATATCGCAAGGGATATGCTCTATGGGCAACCTTACACCCCGGCGTCTGTAGACCCGAGACGGCGTGCGGTTTTAGTCGGTTCAAGCCCGACCGCCCCCGCTGGCACGCGGGGGGGTATCCGAAGGGATTTCCGCACGATAAAAAAAAAAAAAAAAAAGGTATGTATATCGCAAGGGAAGGGATATGCTCTATGGGCAACCTTACACCCCGGCGTCTGTAGACCCGAGACGGCGTGCGGTTTTAGTCGGTTCAAGCCCGACCGCCCCCGTGGCACGCGGGGGGGTATCCGAAGGGATTTCCGCACGATAAAAAAAAAAGAAAAAAAAAGGTATGTATATCGCACTTATCGTTATCGTTAACATTATCATTTTCAATATAGATATATAAGGTAACAATTTATGTACTAATTGAAAAGTTAAAATGACAAATATCGATACTGATCTGTCTTTATCAGTAGTAAGTTATGTAGTTTGAAGGTATTATACTAATAACACACGCATCCATAATATGGCAGAATCCAACTTCAAAAAAGTACGTGAGTAATTTGTCTTATCCTACCATATTAGTGATCGTGTTACTACTCTTATACTTACCCTTTTTAGGGTTCCGTTGCCAAATGGCAAAAAACGGAACGCTTGTAGATTCGTCATGTCTGTCTGTCTGTCCGTCCGAATGTCACAGCCACTTTTTTTCTGAAACTATAAGAACTATGCTGTTGAAACTTGGTAAGTAGATGTATTCTGTGAACCGCATTAAGATTTTCACACAACAATAGAAAAAAAGCAATAAATTTTGAGGGTTCCCCATACTTAGCACTGAAACTTAAATATTTTTTTTTATCAAACCCATACGTGTGTGGTGTCTATGGATAGGTCTTCAAAAATGCTATTGATGTTCCTAATATCATTTTTTAAACTGAATAGTTTGCGCGAGAGACACTTCCAAAGAGGTAAAATGTGTCCCCCCCCCTGTAACTTTTAAAATAAGTGAATGATAAAACTAAAAAAAAATATATGATGTACATTGCCATGTAAACTTCCACCGAAAATTGGTTTGAACGAGAAATAGTAGTTTTTTTTTAATACGTCATAATTCGTAAACCGCAATTTACCTTTCATTCAATCAACTCAAATACAAAAAGAAACATTATGCCACTTGCTGCTACGGAACCCATAATGGGCGAGTCCGACTCGCACTTGGCAGCTTTTTTAATATTAAATTTAATAAAATAGTAGTTACAAAATCCTTCTCCTATCCTTATGATGCCACATAAACTCATTCGAATTTTTCTGAGCATGATTTTCATCTACATTCAGTAGTAGGTACTCGCCTATACTAAGTCTGATGCGTTTGATGCAGTCATATGACACCTATTATCGGACTAAATATGGCTAAACGGTGCAATTATTACCGATGCACTGACTTATGTTGTCCTAAACTCCATATTTACCAGCACTGACGATACTCACGTCTGTTTTTCTCGCGGAAGCTTGCTTAAAGTGGGAATGGCATGTGATAATTTGTTATGAAAAATATATTGGCATCTCGTTTTCACTTCAATTTTATTCGCGACATTGTTGGTGTAACAGACAATATAACGGTTTTTGTTGGTTGTACTGTATTTATAAAACAAGACAAATTTTGAAAACAGGAAAAAGAGAACACCTAGGACGGATCTTGAACCCGCGACCAGTCCCTTACAGGGGGAATATTCTGACCAACTGAGCTACTTAGACACGCCCCAGATATTCTAAATTCTCCGATATATTCTATACGCGTGAGACACGTATTATAGACACGTGCAGTTTATAATAAATAATATATTAATGTTTATGTCTGATAATGTGTTTACATAACGGCAACATTGTCAGTAATTTACGTTGAATTTTGAACTAGAACAATTAGTTCACTTTTCTGTGGACTTAGTTAAAACATGTGCGTATGATTGCCTTTATGACGGTAGTAAGGTGACGACCAGTGCTCCTTGGGAAGGGGTTTGGTACTCTTTATAGGTAACATATCTTCTAACCTTTCCATTTGGCGTAGTGAAAGTAATAACGTACATACATATATACATATATGCTTAATAGGTTACAGGTAATACAGGTCACATTTAAGTGTTTATAGTACGTGGATGTTGTGTCAAGAGTCAACAAAAGAGTTGGGATTTGAATCTGAATGAGTTGACGACGGATAAGATACGGTGTTAGTTATAAATTCAATATCAATTATTGCTATAAATTTTATTTGAAATTGATTTAAAACCGTTGTAACTTGGCACCTATTCAGATGTCAACTGTTATACTAGCGACATCGACACGATATTATCCATGAATGACGTCTTTTGTATTATCGAATTTGGGGTTTTGTTCATATTTATAGATTAGTTAGAACTAGTGATACCTGGTTTCGCTCGGGTTTGATTTGATTTGATACTTCGAAGTGACTAAATGACCACAATCCAAACCATATCAAAAGCGGTTATTGAAGATATCAAGCTGTGGATATGCGCTGTGCGATAGATAGGACGCTCATTCGTTTTAACAAAATGCCAAATTAAAAGCCGGGTACCCGGTACTTATAGGTACTAAGAATATTGGGGTGCGACTGGTCGGATCACCTCCAAGCTTGGTGCACCCTGGGCAACGTGGGCGATGACGCATCATTGATTGCTCCTCTGGAGTAGCTGGCGTCAACGTCAACGGCCAAGAGTCTGACCAACCGGCCCTTTTCAAGGCCAGCTGACGCCATTGCACGAGGGGGTCGGGGTATGGCGGGCCTGCAAGGCCCGCGGGCGTGGTCGCTCCAGGTACCCCTCTGCTGTTATCAGAGGGGACACTGCGAATGGCCCAGGGTCAGTCGGAGTGCGAGGGATATGCTCTATGGGTAACCTTACACCCCGGCGTCTGTAGACCCGAGACGGCGTGCGGTTTTAGTCGGTTCAAGCCCGACATAACCGTAACCGTATCCGAAGGGATCTCCGCACCAAAAAAAAAGGTACTAAGAATATTCATATTGCGTCTGTCTTCTCTTCAATTTCGATGGAGACCAAACAATCCAAGTTTTCCTGTAGAGATAACAAAACTAACATCCACGGTTATTTTGCGTTCAATAAAAACGTTACAAAAAATTGTATTTTCCATTGATATTTTGCTATACGGTCATGTCGGAGTGATTAAAGGGTTAAACTCACCTTTAATCGAATCGAATTAATAGCTGTGTTTTATGGCACTATGGCATGTTAATATTATGTGTGTGTTTTATTGAAGATATAATTTGCAGTAAATTGTAATTCCTATAGAATGACAACAAGGAAAACTGTGTGTTAAAATACAGCAGAGGTGATAATGTATACAAGCTATTTATAATGTAAGTTCACTAACTGGTAATTAAATACTTTAGATCATCCTCATCGCAGGTTTAGGGTACGTTTTAAATTCAGAACAATCAAGTAAGATTGATTAATGACTAATAATGTTGCTACCAAGTATTGAACATGCATACAGACCAAGTTACGTTTTATATTTTTTAAAACGAGACCATTAAATACTATACCGATAAATGAAAGGCGAAATAGTATAAGCGACAAAAAAGTTGACAGGAAAATCACATTGCTGTCAAGTGTTTAGGATGTCGTTTAGGACTTTGTTTCTTTAATACGACTTGCACCCTTTTGCTTTTCAACAGTCAGTATGATAATACCCGTTGAAGCTTATAATTAAGTAGGTACTATAACACTTCACGATCTATGCTCACGCGCAGATCTAAGTTCCTAGAAATTATTGTTTACCTATATGGCTGCCAGCTATAGATTTTATTTTGATGAAATAATTTCTGTATCGCAGATGTTTTATAATGACTAAGTAGAGGATGCAACCATATTTTGCAGTATTTTTGGAGCTTATTCTCTCAGTGTAGTTATTGTAGCAAAATGTTTTTTTTTCACGACCTAGTTTTTGTCCGCGTTCACTAGGTGTTGCTCGCGGCTCCAGTCGCGTGGAATTCTTATCCCGTTCCCGCAAGTTCCCATACTTACTCCAAGGATAAAAGCTAGCCGCAAGTGCGTTGTGGGCCTTATGGTCGGTTTCTTAATCAAGTAAACGAACTTAAGTCTCGTCAACGCCTATTTTACGTAGAGTTTCGTACTGCGCACTGTGCGTAAGTAAGCGTTGATGAGACTCAACTTGTATTTCTCAATAAGATCAATGTGTTCGAAGTACCTAGTTGATATTCATTTACAGCAGCACTTTCTTTGCTGATTGTACTGGTGCCATGTGCGTGATGGCAGTTGGCAGAACTCGCGGCGCTCAAGCATGCAGTGATGCAGCGTTCTCCACAATGACTCGGTCACCGTGACAGCGAATAGTAATCAATTTCTAATACGATCTAGTGCCCTAATTGTTGGAAAGGAAAGGTTACATTTCATTAATTCCATTACACGTATTTTTAGGTTGACAAAATTATGTATTAGTAGCTGTTGCCCGCGTCTCCGCCCTCGTAGAATTCTGATCCCGTTCTCGTAACCCATGGGAACCTATTCCCGGGATAAAAGTAGCCTATATGTTATTCCGGACTATAATTAATCGCTTTGCCAAATTTCAGCCAGATCCGTTTAGCCGTTTTTGCGTGAAAGAGCAACAAAGATACATACATACGAGTACTCGCAAACTTTCGCGTTTATAATATTAGTAGGATAAGTAAACATAGTATAAAGTATTCGAGGGGGTTGGAGCTATACACCCTATAAAGCTCCATCCTTTTTTCACGCCCGGAACACGAACGCTTTCTTTAACAGTGTCATGGTATGCCCTCTGTACTCGAATTTTGATTTGGCACGTGCGTCGTCGCGTCGGGTAGAAGAACGAGAGTCTGGTTAAGATCCACTTGCTTTAATTCTGTAGAGCGTTCTCTCTATCGCAAATCCTTTATAGAATAATTAATGCATAATTTATTCTCTGTGCTATACAGAGAACGCTTTACAGAACCGAAACAATCCGATCTTAAGAGGCTTCCACACGATACAATTTTATGAACAATCCTGACTAGATTGCCAATCAAATTCTGTCGTGTGGATGCTCCAAAATTAGCCGGACTCGTCCCAATCGTTTACGTTATACCCGAACGTGACGCGACGAGCCAAATCAAAAGTGTACACAATGCCCGCTGTGCCTAGAACCTACTCTACATGAACACTTAGAACATTAAATGTGTAATTGGCTGAAGACGAGAAGTTAAGTTATTAACTTAATAAACTTGTTCAAAATTTTATCAAACTAATAAAATTTTAATACAGATTATTGCAATATTACAATTAAACAACAGTTACAAAGAAAAATAAATTAAATGAAAGGTTTTCTTGGCAAGTTGCTCAGAATGCAGGCAGCATTCTCGCTTCTCGCGCAGAATTGCTACGGAGAGGCCTATTATATAAGTATTTTCAATCAACTTTTTTTTAAACTCCATAAATATTACAATTTACGTACTATAATACGTATCTACGTACTATTATATCGAATAAATAATAATTGGTGCGTGAATTGTAACCGTTGCGTGTAGAAACATTCATAATGAAATTGTTACAATCGAATCGATAGATTAGTAATTTCCATTTTGAAATAATACATTCATTTAAAATCAGAACGTCGTTTCCAGAATGTAAAAGAGATGAGATGATGAATAATCAATTATGGCAGTTTCATCAATGAAAAGCGGCTTAAGAAAACCGAGCTTTCACGTTTTACTTAATTCATTGAGCAAAATGTAGATAGTATCGTAGTTTACCCTGCCATAATCGCAATTAGCGTTGAGGACGTCAAGCTGAAGGTCAACATTGTAGCATTGCTATGCATATGCATACGCCGACTTATTGTCAAGATTTTTAACTCGACCTATATCTGTAATGGTTACCCTTATTCCTGAGGCTACCTGGCTTATACGGCTTTTATGGTAACAACTACCTCCCAACCTCGAGAGGAAAACCTGCGTCAGAGTCTTGTCCGTCAATAAGCAGGGGGCTTAGCCCCCAAAGTCTTGAGGGGGGCCTATACACCCAGAATCTTGCTAATAAACCTTATTTTTTATAATAACAATGGCCGTGGATAATCATTGTATTACAAAACGTTGACAGAATGGCCTGATTTGATAGCGATTAGCGAAACTAATGATGGAGTAATGAGCGAATGCGCTCATTTACATTATGCGGGCGACTTTAGATGCGGGCCCTTACACACAGTGTTCAATTTGTTCAAACGAATTCTAATTTAAACGTTTTTGTCGTTTTTTCCTCTGAGAATAATTGGTCATTTATATATCTGACTCCTCCAATTTAGTTTTTCCTACATTCATACACTGATCCATTCAAACTTTCGTAATTGTAATAGTAGGTACTAAGATAACATATCTACTACAAAATACTCAAGAAACATTTCGTGTTGGTACGGATCTAGATTAAATGAATCATCTCATAAAATACACGTTTGATTTTACAGATTTCACTCGAGTATCTTCATAACATCATTGATTTCACTGCATTCATACCTATTTCACTTTGTCAAAGCATTTTGTACTATATTGATTCTGTTCAAATTAATGCCATTTTCTCTCAAATTCTTTACCAGTTTTCTTTAATAGCTATTATTACTATGCTATTAATGATATTATTTGAAGTTTGTAATATTACTACGTGGTTTACACAAGAAGTTTCCGGAATGATTAAAAAAGAAACTTCTAAAGTTTATCTAAGCGCACGGTAGTGCGCAGACCAAGTTCCAGCATCAGGCCGCGCGCATGCCGTGCACTATTTACACGAATCGTTTCGACCCACTTTTGACCCCTCTGTAGCTCAGTGCCTATTGCAAGTACAGATATAAAATTGTACCTACATAATTATATACTAGTACTAAAGCAGTATGCCAAATTTCATAGATATAGCTTCAGTAGATCCTGAAATATGACCCTGTGAATATAGCTAATTTTGGCACTGACTGACTCACTGACTGGTAATCAAAACCTTTAGGCCACTTCCAATTGGGGTTGGCAGGTGAGGCCGCTTGTCACCCCAGCAGAAGCAGGCCGGGACGGTGGGGCGACTAGCGACCCTCCCCCAAACAGGGGCAAGACACCGTGGTTCCCAAACCCGAGGGGGCTATCTCGAAACCGGAGATGGCCCAGGGTCAGTCGGGGTGCGAGGGATATGCTCTATGAGCAACCTTACGGCCCGGCGTTTTAAGACCCGAGACGGCGTACGGTTTTAGTCGGTTCAAGCCCGACATAACCGCTCCCGCTGGCCGGCGGGGGGTATCCGAAACGAACTCCGCACGAAAAAAAAAGGCCACTTCCAATTGTCCTAGCGTTATGTAATTTGGCACACAGATCGTGTGTTATATGTAGATTAACATAAAATTAAGAAATTTAAGAAATCGGTAAAGCGTGAGTTGGCTCAATCTAATATTGAATTTTTAATAAAAATATTTATGAGCCAGTGATACAGACTATGAGAATACGATAAGGAGAGGGGAGAGGAGAGGGGAAGGGGTATAAAATATGGCACAAAAAGAAAAAAAAGCGGCCAAGTGCGAGTCGGACTCGCCCATTTAGGGTTCCGTAGCAGCAAGTATATATATATATATATTTTTTTGTATGTTTGAGTTCATTGAATGAAAGGTAAATTGCGGTTTACGATTTATGACGTATTAAAAAAAACTACTTACTAGATCTCGTTCAAACCAATTTTCATTGGAAGTTTACATGGTAATCATTTTTTTTTTCGTTTTATCATTCTCTTATTTTAGAAATTACAGGGGACACATTTTACCACTTTGGAGCACCAATTATGATTTCTTGAAAAAAAGTATTGCAATCCTACCAAAAACATACCTGTTAAAAAGGGACCAAGTTCCTATCGGTTAATTGTTCGCCTAAAAAAGGGTTGAAATCCAATCCAATGTCAAGTTTAGATGCACTTTAAAATCGATCATAATCATCTTCATCAACAGCCTGATCCCCTGGTACACATTTGCCATTCCCAAGACTCGCCACCATACCCAGTCTTCCGCCTTCCGCATCCAGCCACTACCCGATACCGTATTCACGTCAACGGTCCATGTGGCCGAAATTCCCTTTAAAATTGTAATACTTCTAAAATAAGTGTTACGTATTAGTGTGAGGATATATAGTCTCTGATACTCATAATTAATGTGACTAAATATTGGTGAAATAATTTTTAAAAACCTTTGACGTGGTAAAATTGTAATTAATTATTTTTGTGCTACAGCAATATGTTTCGTAATTCATTAAGCATATTTTAATATTTATCAAAAAAAAAACTAACATTTGTGATAATAGTTGCCACGGCTGAACGGATCTTTTATCCCTTTGATAGATTCCCATGGGTTACGGAAACGGATCTGATTCCACACGGGGAGCATACCTATAAGTAGTAGTGGTAGGCATATATTTTATCACTACGACACTCTGCATGGCATATGCGTATGAAATAGTATCCATAAGCTACAAGTAGGCAAATATGTAGGTATATTAGCAGTTTTAGTATAATAAAATGACGGTTTTGCACAAGTTTCGTGACGTGCTACCGCACTAAAATTTTCAAGTTTTTGTGACGCCCTTGCCTCTTATTATTGACTTCAACTAAAGTCTTGTCTGTATTTGCTATGTAAATATTCTATTTGACATTAGCACCGAACAAGCAATTGACATTTAGTAAGTTCAACTGCAAGTATTTTACGATCCGTTTGACTACAAAGTGGAGATGAGACTAAACGAAATAAACATTTATTGTTGAATAGAACATGTTACATAATTGTATTTATTAGGTAATGTATTATACAGTTTACACTTCAGTTAATATTTTATTGAGCTGAGTGAGACGAGGTCGAGCGAAAGCTCCTCATACCAGACTTCAGGATTTTCTTTGTCACAGGTCTCCTTCTAAACTACTAATCCAATCAGAACCAAATTTGGCATGATTAAAGAGGTCAATCAGAGGAAGGTTTATGGATATATTTTGAAAAAATTAATGCTACCACAGAGGAATGATCACCGTTAAAAAAATTCCAGATAGAATTACATAATAACCGCTCGAGACACTGTGACCAAACTTTAAACGCTCAGAATGCATGTCCAGAGTTGTGACTTTCAAAAAGAATTTTCAAAATCGGACTTGCCACGGAGGAATGATCACTGTTAAAAATTTTCAAAATCCGATTCAAGATGTCTCACTCAGCTCAACATTGCAAGCAGCGATTCGCCTTGCAGACCTAGTTATAATACTAGCTGTTGCCCGCAGCTCCTCTCGCATGGAATTCAGATCCCGTGCTTACTTCCAATGGGAACCTATTCCTGTCCCTGTACCAAATTTCAGCCAGACTAGTTCAGTCGTTTTTGCGTGAAAGAGTATCAAAAATCCATACATACTTACAAACTTTCGCGTTTATAATATAGTTTATATAAGTAGAAGGGATAGAATAAAATATTAGTAGGATTAATTTATAATTTTGTATATTAAGTGCATCGGGGTCCCTTCCTAGTCTAATCATGTTTTGCATTAACATCAGTTATTATAAGACACAAGCAGCTCGAAGGAAAAATTATATTCTATAGTCAATGTGTAGATAGTCCTCTGCCCTATTTTTTCTAATACTTTGTAGAAGATTCTCACAGAAAGACAAATATAGAAATTGGGCAGGTCATTAGGAAATTTCAGAAAACGAAAACAACTTAATTTTCCACGCGGGCTACGGCCAGTTATTTTGAAAATTTCTACAATGTACCCACAGTGATGTAGACTAATGAAACAGATGTATGAGGCGAGTGTGGATGGTACCGTCGGAAGGGGAAGACCTAGGCGCACATACCTGGACCAAATCGGGGAAGTTTTAGAAAAGGAGCAGGTCAGGAGTACCCTAAACCGACGAGCATGCATGAAGAATGTAATGAGAGTAAATGAAGCGAGAGTAGTATGTCAGGATCGTAGCAAATGGAGATCCGTGATCTCTGCCTACCCCTATGGGAAACAGGCGTGATTTTATGTATGTATGTATGTACCCACAATGGCCCTTGAACTCTTGAAGCTTTATGACTAACAATAGTTACATTGACGTCATAAGTTCGCAATTATTCAAAGATTCAGGTTTAAAATTTTGTACCGGACCTGCGCATGAGTCATTCTGGTAAGAGGTCTGCGTACCGCCTTCCCAAGGATTCGACCTCTGGTGGGGAAACAAATTACCATCCGTCTGTATTATCTTTGGTTTTGTTCCATTTCGTAATGCGTGTCAGTCTTTGTTGTCACATAAATGATGAGATGATTATGGCGGGAATTGGATCACTGGCACAAGGCATTTGTTTACAAAGTAGGTACTGATTGTAGTATTTTAAATGAGTATATTTGCTGTTCAAGTATAATATTATAGTGCGTAGAACAGTACTTCGCATTTGATTTGGCATTGCGACGGGAAGAAGAGTGATAGTCTGGTTAAGATCTTGCTTCAGTTTTACAAAGCGTTTTTCTACCGCACAGCGCATGTCTACAGCTTGATATTGTTTAGAGTAGTTAAAACTGAAGCTATTGTTTTAATGTTATATAAACACAAATTGGTTTCAACTACTCCATAAAGGTATCTTAGACGGGGCTCGCTCTTCTTTGCTACTCAGTTCTTGTCCGTGTTCTGGGGAAAAAGAGGGATGGAGCTATATCCATCCAACCAATAATAACAAATTATTTGTCAACTAGCTGTTGTTCGCGGATTCGCCCGCGTGTAATTCTCATCCCGTTCCTGTGACCAATGGGATAAAAGCCTATGTATTATTCCAGACCATAATCTATCGCTGTACCAAATTTCAGCCAGATCCGTTCAGCCGTTAGAGCGTGATTGAGTAACAAACATGCAAACACAAACATCTTCAGAAACTTTCACATTTATAATATTACTAGCTGTTCTGCCTGCAGCTCCACCCGCGTGAAATTTTGATCCCGTTCCCGCGACCCACATGAACATACTCCCGCGATGAAAAGGCCTTTGTGTTATTTCTCTATGCCAAATTTCATCCAGATCCGTTCAGCTGAAAAAGTAACACACACCCATACGTTCATACCTCCGTACTCACAAATTTTCCGTTTATAATATTAGTAGGATATATAGATGGAAGTAGGATAGGATTACTAACTATGACGTCATAATTCGCTATCTCATACAAGTT
Organism: Cybosia mesomella; assembly: GCA_946251805.1. Taxonomy (NCBI): domain Eukaryota; kingdom Metazoa; phylum Arthropoda; class Insecta; order Lepidoptera; family Erebidae; genus Cybosia; species Cybosia mesomella. The sequence continues at coordinate 11,254,517 of OX276392.1, forward strand.
TCCACAGTACTAATCGTATTCACGGTTAATAGAAAGAAAATAATTTGACTTGACAGTCGCCTACTCTTTAAATAAAACCGTCAACACCAACCTAACGAGGCTAATAGAGGAATAACTAAAAAGGTTAGCACACACTCTTCTGTTGGTAGCCTTGAACGAGGCTTTTCCTCCGTAGTTCAATAGACGCTGAGGTGAACAACCCTTTTCGTCAAAACAACCAGTTTTGAGATTGTCGCTGATCAATATACTAATACTAGATACTTGATTATTTACATGTATAATCTGAGATGGAAAATCTTTGGTTCGTTTTGGGCTTGTACCGGTTTTAAATTAGATAAATTATTATCTGTATATTAATTGCCTACGTGAAGAAAATAATCAGATCCCTTTTTACCCGAACTGCCATGGAAGGGTTGTGTTTTTCGCGCGTATCTTGTGTATATTTGTAAATTTCTTAAATACAGGGTATCTTCCAAATGGTTTGATATATTGTAAGCTGTCTTCTTTGCAGCCGGCTTCTCTCATTTTTAATTTATTCATTTTTAAGGGATAAAATACTTTTTAGGATTCCGATTCCGATTCCGAAAACGGGACCCTATTACTAAAGTTCCGCTGTCCGTCCATCCCTTTGTCACCAGGCTGTATCTCATGAATCGTGGATAGCTGGACAATAAATTTTCACTGGAGATGTATTTCTATTGCCGCTATAACAACAAATACTAAAACAGAATAAAATAAACTTTTATTGTTCGATGTTAATAACAGCAACGGGTAGACTCTTGAAATATTCACAGGATATTTAGTTATGTATTCACTTCAAATATAAACAATTAAATTAAAATTAAATTAAGACGGGCTCCCATTGTACTCGCACTTGGCCGGTTTTTTATATTATTACTTATGACAATTAAAATTGTTGTGTATACTGTCCACAGAATTTATATATTACAACTATAATTTTACGGAAAAGGGAGCAGTTCAATGTAGGGCATACTAAAGAGCATATTGGCGTACGTTGGCCCAGTGTGTGGAGCCGGCATTAGATATGCTAGTTGTATCATGCATAAGGTAAAAGTAGTTATTATCTGTTCAAGAGTAGCAATTTTGACCTAATTGCTAGAAATGTACTTGAAAGATAAGCAATGACATAGTAATCCTTCAATAAAAAGTAATAGACGATAATAATCCTTATTGCCATGAATATGAAATATTTTTAGTTGGTTTAACCTTACCGAGACCTTCGTGGCTAAGCCAGCGTCGTCGCCTGGAAGCCGGTACACCTGCTAAGAGACGGTAACAGACGGTACTTTAAGCAAAATTAAAAAGAGCGCAAAAAATTTGAATGCTCGTCTACATAATGTAAATGATTCTTTATTAATGCATAAGCAATGTCTTCTATGTATACTAGACAAGCTGTTCAAACAAAAAGTGTGTCACATTTCGGGTGTGAGGCAGGAAAGGGGGAGAGTACGAGCCTCCTCCCCATAGATTATTTATTTATTTATTATATTTTAAGGAAACTTATAGCTAATGGTAAGTTTACAAATAGATAGACACTAGAAGAGGGCCAAGATTATGGTCTCTGTGTGTAGGTATTTATTTATATAAAGCTAGCTACTTACCTAAATCAACCTACAACACACTTTTATCACCCGGTTTAAAAAAAATGTCTATTTGAATTTTGGCGCCATTTCACTACTTGACAGTTGACAACTGATGATCTCATAAAAAAAAATTATATACTCTGGTTATTACAGCGACAAAAAGTGGCGCAATGTTGTGACTCCAGTAGTGCTTATCACAATTTTTTTGTTTTTCTTTTTAAGAAAATTTTACTTAGCATTAGAAAACTTAAAAAAAACGAATGAAATCGGTAAATCGCTTTCAAGATATAGCGTGAGGCGTGACCAACGGAAACAAGAATTTATTTTTTTATACATATCTATAGACGACGCAATGTAACCAACAGTAATAGAATATTCACACGATTATATCCACACAAAGCTTTCTTCATAAGCTAACAAGCTCTTCAATTCACCGTCACTCTTCAGTTAGCTGGGTCCAATTTAAGTCCCATTTATGCCGCCCCACCAGTTATAAGGTAGAGGTGCTATTAACAGAGATGATGAGCGTGGCGAAGTTTTAATAATTTATCATTTTGATTTAAAGCCCTAGAAGAACAAAAGTAAAAATTTTAGAGCGGTTATTTTATAAAGCCCCGCTTTGTAACATTACCAACCCTACAAAATTATTCACATTAAGATATATTTGTTACCTGGTAAAGATCTAGGTGGAACCCCATATACACCCTATATATGAGGCTCCAAGATCTTTGTGTCCAAGCTAACTTCACCTGCTAGCCGATACACCTATTGATTGACGGATGAAGTTCTGCTGTAGCTTTCCTCTCGGGGTTGCGAGGTCAGATGGTAATCGCTCCGATAAAAGCAAAAACAAAGCGGACGCCGGGCTCAAGAGCGAGCTTTGGAAGCGACAGGGATTGGCGCTCGGATGAAGAAGTAGATATTTGTTACGTACGACTTAGCTCAGCTCGTCTTCGCTGCAGTCGAACCTTGCCTTAGGTACCTATCTATTGCCCAATGTTTCTATCAGTAAAGTAATGGACATTGCGTCAGTGAAAGTCTTTAATAACACTACTCGATAATTTAACTGTAAAAGTTGACATTTGACTGAATGACAGAAAAAAATACTATAGGTAATCGCAGTTATTTCAATTAATTGGGGAAAGATAAGACTTGTTAGCTTGGGACTTAAAACGTAATTGTTTATGTCGTTTCGAAAAGAAACTTCGGAGTAATTAAGAATATGAATAATTAAATATAGTTTTAGTCGGTTCAAGCCCGACATAACCGCCCCCGCTGGCCGGCGGGGAGGGGGGGGGGGTTCGATAGGGATTTCCGCACGAAAAAAAAAATGTACTAACACAATCGAGAGTTCGCTTTTCTTTGTATCGTTAATAGCTTAAACAAAAATTATTTTGGCAGCCTCTTTTGTGCTACTGCTGGACAAAGGCCTCACTCAAATCTTACCTCTTCTTTCTCTCTCTCTCTCAATCGTTCATACAATTCATTCATTTACCTAAATGTACGCGTCTTGCGTACGTTTGTTTATAATATATAGTTGACAGAGAATGCATATAAATTGACATTATATTTTTTAATGAAGCTATAAAAACGAACGAATGAGTAATTTCGTTACGCGTTGAAGAACAAAACTCCGTAATTTGGCATAGCTATTAGAAATCATAAAACAAAACGAGAAAATTTTTTACAAAGTTATTTTTATTGTTTGAGTTAAGGAAATATCAAGAGCAAGGAAATAATCCTGATTTATTACCTATTTGCAAACATGTGTGACCTATCACGAAACTGGGGATAACTGTTAATAATTATATTAATAGTGGCCAGGATTGTAAATCAGCAACAACAATCTTGTGACTTCGGAGATGCCATACGGTACTACAGGTGCCCGACCCAGTGCTCGAAAATGGCGAGTCATATTAAACTGGGATCGATGTATTATCACTAACGAGACTATTGACTATTGTTGCTAATAAGAATGATATAGTGATAATATATCGATTAGGGCGTCGTCCAATAATAGTTGATATCACTGTCCCCACTGTCCCTCTTGACGAAAACCTCATGAAGACAGAAAAAGAAAAACAAAAGAAGTATTTGGACTTGACCAATGATATTGTCGACATTTCAACTCAGCTATTATTGTACCGAATGGTCCATTTAATGCACTGACCCATCACCAAGTGCCTCGATCAACATCTTAGAGGCTCTCGTTAGGCAGCTGGCTCAAGAGCTTGATGTAGAAGGTATTTCTGTTGGGCACGGCCCTAACCATCGGTAGCTTGGTCACTGTACTCGATGCCAGTGGGGTACTATTCTTTATTTTTTAAGTAGTGTTTTTTTCAATATTTATTTTAAAATGTATTAAACATGTAAAGAATAAATAAAGAAAATAATAATGTATTATTTACCATAAGTCCACACAGAAAAAAATTAAATCGATATGTTTAACAAGCCTCATAATGTTAAATGTACCTTTTTTTTTTTTTTTTTTTTTTTTTCGTGCGGAAATCCCTTCGGATACCCCCCCGCGTGCCAGCGGGGGCGGTTATGTCGGGCTTGAACCGACTAAAACCGCACGCCGTCTCGGGTCTACAGACGCCGGGGTGTAAGGTTGCCCATAGAGCATATCCCTCGCACCCCGACTGACCTTGGGCCATCTCCGGTTTCGAGATGGCCCCCTCGGGTTTGGGAACCACGGTGTCCCCGTCTTGCCCCGGTTTGGGGGAGGGGCGCTAGTCACCCCACCGTCCCGGCCTGCTTCTGCTGGGGTGACAGGTGGCCTCACCCGCCACCCCCAGGCCTGCGCTCATGGAGGACGGAGGTCGTTAAGCGACCTCCGGCGCCTGAGTTGCCTGCGACGCGCGGCGAGCAAGTTGCGGGCTCGGCGGACCGGGAGAGTTCTAAGTCTCTCCCGGGCGCGCTCCGCCACCTCCTTCGCGAGCATTACATGCTCGCAGAAGGAGGCGGCGGCGGCCCACGCGCTCGCGCTCCGCACCATTGCCGCAATCATGCTGCCGAGCGAGAGGACTCCCACCCCGATGGCTGCCACGAGGTCACGCCTCGGCGCCTCCCACGCCGGGCAGTCCGCCAGCGTGTGCAGCCCTGAGTCCTCGCTCGCGTCGCAGTGATGACACTCAGGCGTTGGCTCCTTCCTGATCCGATGCAGGTGGTCCCCGAAGCACCCCTTCCCTGAGATCACCTGCGTCAGTCGGTAGGAGAGGCTTCCGTGTCGCCTCTCCAGCCAATCCTCCATGATGGGCCTTACCGCCGCTATTGCGGTGTGCCCAATGTTAAATGTACCTAATGATTGTAGTTTATCGATTCTATTGATTTCCTTTGCAAAATGATACTGTCTACTGTCTAGAGCATTCTTTCACCGGCCCATATATCCAACTAGTGTGCTTATTCGGTACCAACATTAAATTATGTACATTTCAGAACATACAAAGATTAACTTTGATGGTAACAATTACGTACGTCTGCTCTTAAAAGTTATGGAGCGAAAATATGAGCTCAGTACGTTCACCCCACTCGCATAATGTGGCCTTATAATATATATTTCACAGTTTCACTTTACCATTTATCTTTTTTTTCGATATATAGATATGGTAGATATTAGATATTCTATACACGGTAAATGTATATAATATTTGATATCTACCATAATGGCAGGAAGCCAAATACAACTGATACAGTGACTTGTTCGAAGTTTTCAAATCGGAGCCCGGGGTCCGCTGCCCAGCTTTTGCTCCCCCACTTCTTGTGTCTACCCCTCCTACCGGACCCCGGCGGTTAGACATTTGTTATCCACGTAGCCTGGCGGTCGCCGCAGAATGTGGCTGCACCAGCGAAGGCGACTCTTCGCATTTATCCATGATTTCACGGACATGAATGCTGTTGCGGTTGCGAGGGTTCCTCATGCGATCGTTACGCTTGACTCCACACATCCACCGCAGCATATTCATCTCCGTAACACGCAGTTTCTTCATATGCCGCGCTAGCAACAGCCACGCTTCACAGCCGTGTAAAAGGACAGGCCTAATGATAGTTTTATAGACCTGGCCCTTCAACCTAACTGGCATTTTGGGATCACAAATGACTCCAGTCACCTAACGCCAACGCAAAATATATATAATTTCAGGCCGCCGTTTTCAGGCGCCTCCTACCACGTGTGGCACCAATCTGCCCCTATCCGCATCCACTAGTGCGATATCATCAGCATACATGAGCAGCCTTGTCCCGGATGACCCCTTTGGATCAGGTACGTTGTCGTGTGTTTTGTTGATCGTTCGTGAAGTTAGCGTCCTCACAATGTGTTTTGCATCGCAAAATATAGTTCACTGAATATTTGATAGTAGAATTTAATATTCATAATTCTAGTGATACCTACTGAAATGTAACCGTTTCGTTACTGATATTTTATGTAACTGAGAAACTGCTTATTTGACTTTGTAAACTAGTTAGTTACTGGACCAAAAATAACATCTTTTTTATGGAAACGTTTACTGCGATTCAAAAGGTTCAACGTTACATAGTATAAATACTTTTACGCGTCTTTTGTTTCTCCTTCTAAAACACACAACGGATTTTGATATCGTTTTCCTTGTGATATAAGGTAGGTTTGTATGTTTAAATCAATCGAAATAAGGTTTTGAAGAAAGGGGAAACAAATAGCATCCGTGTGAAGCTTGGGGTGCGAGTCGGACTCGCCCAGGGTTCCGTAGCAGCAAGTATTATATAAATAATAAATAAATATTCTACGACATTTTACACAGCGCATTCTAGACCCAAAGTAAGCATAGTTTAACTAGCTTGTGTTATGGGTTCCAGACTGCGGATAAACATACTTAAATACTTTTTTTTTGTAAATACATACATATTATACATAGACCTATGCAAATAGACATATTCATGCATACAAATATTTGCACTGAATGAAAGGTAAATTGCGGTTTACGATTTATAACGTATTAAAAATAGAGATTTCGACTTACTAGATCTCGTTCAAACCAATTTTCGGTGGAAGTTTACATGGTAATGTACATTATATCTTTTTTAAGTTTTATCATTCTCTTATTTTAGAAGTTAAGGGGGGGGGGGGGCACATTTTACCACTTTGGAAGTGTCTCTCGCGCAAGCTATTCAGTTTAGAAAAAAATTATATTAGAAACCTCAATATCATTTTTTAAGACCTATCCATAGATCCACACACGTACGGGTTTGATGAAAAAAAAATTTTGAATTTCAGTTCTGAGTATGGGGAACCCCCAAAATTTATTGTTTGTTTTTCTATTTTTGTGTGAAAATCTTAATGCGGCTCACAGAATACATATACTTACCAAGTTTCAACAGCATAGTTCTTATAGTTTCGGAAAAAAGCGGCTGTGACATACGGACGGAAAGACAGACAATGACGAATATATAAGGGGTCCTTTTTTTGCCATTTGGCAACGGAACCCTAAAAACGTAACAAAAGAAAATCTTTCTTCAATAGAAGTGGAATTTTGGCGCAATTTTCTGTCGAGTACCTAAGTCATCATTATTTTCTCAGATATAATTTATAAACATTGTCTCCAATCGTGTTCACGTGCATAAACGCAACGCAAAGGGTTGTCAAATGCAAATTTAAACAAAAGAGTTCGACAAACATTTTAGGTAGGTAACTTTAAATTTAATGTATGCAAATCGTATCTAATTATGAATACGAAAGTTTGGACGGATGTATGAATACGCCAGATCGAATAAACAGATCTGGATGAAATTTGGCACAGAGATACATTATAGTTGGAAAGATTGTATCCCGGGAACCGCCACCTGGGCTGTGGGTCGCGGAAACGGGATCAGTATTTCACGTGGGTGGAGCTTTAGGCAACAGCTATTCCTGTATAAATTAAATATGTCCATGTTCATTCGCAATCACTGCACAATTTGTTATCAAGGTTGTTTTAGTGTCTATAGTAATTATCGGTAAGTACTCTGATAACTACTTAACTCCTGGTATAATACCCTCGAGATAGTAACTTTGAAAGGAATAGGTATAGTATTACATGACATAATAATATAGCATTTGCTTCCAATTCCCGAGTGCAGCTGCTTAACAAGTCTTATAACTTTAAACGAGCAATTCTTGTATTTACTCTATATAGCTCCATCTCTCTTTTTTGCCCGCAACACGAACGCTTTAGCACGTCATGGTAAGCTCTCAGCACAGCCCTATACGTCGTGAGCGTAGGAAAGCGTATCGAACCCAGAATTTCCCTGAAGCGCCACGGTCTATTGAGTTATACTGCGCTAAATCGTAATGTGTACCACTATCGTGATACCGTGTAGCTTGATTAAGTGTGACAACGAGAAATGCCTCAAAATTAATTGAAATATTTCTTAGATGTTGATGTTCCGAAAATATCATTTCTTAGATGTGTTATTTATTAGAGTGAAACACGATGTTTAATTTATTAGACAGATATACCATATATATTTATCTCACGATTCTTAGATTATCGTTAAAATAGTTAAAGTTAAAATAAAAACAACAATATAGAATCCGTCAAAATTAGTCATTGAGGAATATTGTCGAGATAATTGATAAAAGACATTTGACAAAGAAGACTTTGCGAATGCCGTATTGCTACTGAGAATGTCCTAACAGCCAAAACCCAATGGAATTTTAATTGATCCGGGAATCGAGCCTTGCAACAGTCGCACTAGCTACCATTGCGCTACCAGGGCAAATTTATATAATGAACATACAACTCATTAACATTAATATAGCTGATTTATTAGATCATAGAGAACGACCGTAAACTCGTAACTGTTACAACTGATACATTTATCTCGAACTTATCTCTATAAGGCCGCGGAGGTAACTGACTCACAATAAATAAGTGCAGAAACCCCGCTTCACATAACACACTGTGACACACATCTACTTATGAAAATCTGAACTAACTTCAATCGCCTCGCCTCTTCAGAGTTCCCCGCGCTTTGACAGTAAACGCAACTGAGTGCCTGCGCGTGAGCAGGGATGTAAAGTTATTTTAATATCGATGAAAACATCGATATTAAAATCAACCTATCAGATATTGACAATATCGAATAGTTTATAGATCTTATCGATATGTGAACGTAATTTAACTGTTTTAATGTTGAAACTTGATAACATCGTTTGAAATGTGTGGATATTGTTATAATATTGATAACATAGGTCAACACAAATTTTGTCTTTGATAAGAGAAATGACATTTTGATAGATGTATCGATAAATTAGACAAAAAAAATGGCCTGAAAAGTTTGATTTTGTATCCAGGAGAACGGTTCGTCATCAAGTTTCGTTGTATGGCCTATTAAAGGTGTTCGAAATCCATGAAATTTAAAAGCATTTTTAGGGTTCCGTTGCCGAATGGCAAAAAACGGAACCCTTATATATTCGTCATTGTCTGTCTGTCCGTCCGTATGTCACAGCCGCTTTTTTACGAAACTATAAGAACTATGCTGTTGAAACTTGATAAGTATATGTATTCTGTGAACCGCATTAAGATTTTCACACAAAATTGGGGGTACCCATACTTAGAACTGAAACTCAAAAAATTTTTTTTCATCAAACCCATACGTGTGTGGTATCTATGGATAGGTCTTCAAAAATGATACTGAGGTTTCTAATATATATTTTTTTCTAAACTGAATAGATTGCGCGAGAGACACTTCCAAAGTGGTAAAATGTCCCCCCCCCCCTGTAACTTCTTAAATACGATAATGATAAAACTAAAAAATATATATGATGTACATTACCATGTAAACTTCCAACGAAAATAGGTTTGAACGAGATCTAGTCAGTAGTTTTTTTTAATACGTCATAAATTGTAAACCGCAATTTACCTTTCATTCAATCAACTCAAATATAAAAATTAAAAAAAAAACATTATTATGTTACTTGCTGCTACGGAACCCTTAATGACACTTGGCCGCTTTTTTTAAGAATAATATGAGCATTTTTTCTTCGTTTTTCCTTCCTCAAAGGATAATGAATAGAAAAATCATAAAATAAACTTTAGCACAAGGACAATTTTTTATGTCAAGATCTGTTTTCTCGTTGTACGAAGATAGTCTTCTGTGGGTATTTATTTTGTGTAACTGTTGTAAATACGGTAAATATACTCTAAAGTCTGTTCATAGTACCTTCTACCTCACAAACAAGCAAATGATTGATAGTATTATGAGTACCTGATACAGTATCAGTGACGTATCTGTCTATATTAGATACAAGTTTAACTATTAAAAAATGGTTATTTTTTTGATGTGATGCCAGTAAGACATCTAAAGCCACCATTTTATGTATTTTTTAAAGAAAATGTAATGTTTTAAGTACTTTAATTTATTTTCTATTCTGCTAATTAATTATACCATAATTATGATCCTTTAATAATACTTAATTCTTCTCAAACATATTTTCTATACAAAATAGTTTCAATAGTTCACATCTGCCAGGTATCCAGCGATATTACACTATTCAGGTAGTTTAACACTCTAAACAGTATTCTAATTCTAATAAATTTGTATTTTTAAGATACAGTGAATAACAGGTTAGTAATAATTTAATGTAAGAATTTGTATTAAAGAGCTTGACATATTTATTTCCTACCTGCTGACCGGGCAAACTTTGTTCCGCCTTTGAATCAAGTTATGTTAGTTACCTTATCAGCTGAATTTATTTAGTCAATGTCTCCTTGCACTCCGGCATTAAAGACCTCAGACAGCGTGACGTTTTGGTCGGTTCGAATCCAACATAACCACCCCTGCTGACCGGCGGGAGATAACCATGCCTCGTAGATCTCTTGACTTTCGGCTTGCCTATGTTTGCATTTGTATTTACACTGTGCATGAGATATTGTGTACTGGATTCGATTCTTGGGTGTTATTAGTTTTGCCTACTAATTTAAGCAAGTAGTCCTGCATATGCTGATACAGACGATGCAGTATCGATACAGACATCGGCCACCAAAACGCGATACAATATCACTGGTGGCCAAAACTCGATCCAACATCGAAATAGTCACTGGTTGCCAAAATGCGATGCAATATCATTACACTCACTACTGGTCGTCGGATGTATGCGATTTCAATACACTCACCAGTCGCTAAAACCCGATGCAGTATCGATGCAATTGCTGGTCGCTGATGGTCTATTGGCCGTCGATTTCATATTTTTGTTGACATTCTGAGTATAAAAACTAGGGAAATCAGGAAATCCTTTGACATATCAGGGCATGGAAAATGTTCAGTATATATCGAGGTTCTTTAGTATTATGTTATCTGATTTGCTATGCTTAAAAAAAAATACCTTATCATGACCACACATTTTGAAAGATAAATGGATAAATATGACATGATAATTACGTCCACTAGCATTACTAAACCAACCAGGGTGACGGTTGGGGTTTGCCGTCGCCCAACAGCAGCAGATCTTGGGTGGCGGCGCGTCATATAAAGGTGCCTTGCCGAGATCGACCGCAGTGCTGCCTGTGGTAGCGACATTTCGCATTCCGAGCACAGCGGCATTGCCGCTGCAGTCGCCTCTCTTGTGGCAAAATAACTCAGTAAATCTCGTACCTTTACGTGAGACGGAATGTCGGATGTGTTTAATGCTAATAATAGTTTATAAAAAATAATTCAAAAAATTACTTAAATCAAGATTATATCTTTAAACTACATTATTCCAATAAGTGAGATAGAATAAGTCGTAAATGACTGGTGATGTATCCAGCAACAATGTTAATTAACTTTTCTTCGTCTTCTTCTGAAAAGCTTATTTTTGGTTTCGTCAATGCAATGTGATGACGTGTTGATGCTTTGCGTTCAGCATCAGCGATACTACTGGTGCTGCGGTATGGCGGTCGCAGCGCATCGTACAGCAAGCGGCAGTGTCGCCGCTCTTGGAATAGGTTCAATACAATTACGTAGAAACCAGTCGTCTCGTTGCGGTTGACTGCAGTGGCCGACGGCAATGCTCTGTAGTTGCAGTCTGCCGTCGTTCTCCGGATGGTGCGCCTTGCTATAGGAGAGAAGGTATTTGATCCCCAACAACATGTCGACACCAACGTTGGCGGTCAAGACCGGTCAGGGTCGTAAGGACATCCTTTCTAAGGCATACCTGGTTTTCCGGAAACGCAGGTAGTTGTGACGAAACACCGAGGGATTTTAGTCGATTCGAGTCTTACATACCCACTATAATGCTACTAATATTACGAAGGATTTCTATTAGTTCTGTGACCATACTCACCTCATCATTAGCTCTGGTGAGGTGAAGCCCCGTCCGAAATGTTGACTCATCTTTGCTATTTAAATTTACAAGAAAATATTAGCAAGTATAGCAAATGTTCTTAATGTAATAATGTATAATAAATAACTTACTTCAAACGTGGTTATGTCGTGTATCGACTAAAACCGCACGGTGTCCTTCCCAAGTGTCCGTTGCCGGGCACCCCGGGTAAGCCCTCGAAAGGATAACCCCATGACATAAGTTAGCAGTTATGTTTGGGTGCGATCGTAAAGCCCAAGAGCAGTAAAAATTTTGCTGGCAAACATTACATTACATTAGTGTAAGACATTGCTATACTAACATATTTAAGGATGTACAATCCGAAATAAATGATTTTGATTTGATTTGAAATATATAGGTAACTTTTCTGAAAGAAGCGAAATTGAGATTGTTTTAGTTTTGTGTTGTCTTGTTCTTCTTTATATCGTCTTGGTTATCTTCTTATATAAAGTAAATATTTTGTCATTATTATTTCCTTAATTAAATCCGTGTTAGCAACTGAATCGCTTAAAGTATAAAATCGACTTAATGTAATTATATACTTAATATGCGCAATAAATATGTCTAAATAATCCGTTTTTAATATAACCTATTAGATATATATCGTCCAATAATTAGGGCAAGTGTAGGCACATGATGTTTGTGATTATTTATGCCATCATTTTACGTGAGATCGCTGTGACTTTGCCTATTTTAAATCCGTTAGCCTACTTATTGTTCTTTGGCCTCCTGCTTTTCTAAGTGAGGAAGTGAATTCATTATACATACCTCAAACAAGTTGATTTTACTTCTAATTACATTTAAATGTCACTGAGTACCTTTGGTTGGTCTACACCACAGCGCTTCCGTTCCTCTAGTTTGTGTCATGTTTCTAATACTAAATTATAATATGTCTTCAACACCATAATTTTTGGTAGTTGTCAGTGAACACAGGTATTGGAAAACCTGAGCACTAATAGGACACACACACACACATACACGTTTCTCCAAGGCTTTTTAGAAATTACAATTTTACAGAATAAAAATCATAATTTAATGCCATTCCTCCTTATCCTGCAGCTGTGTTGTTTATCTGTGTCCGATATTATCGTTTTTCTGCTAATATAAAATGTCCATTATAAGTACTGATAAAAAAATAACAGACATGCCGAACCGAAGTAATACTGATAATGATAACTGCGTGAAGAAAATGGCTTCGGTATTACGCGGCAATATTTTATTGTTGTTACCTGGTTGTAAAATTATAGTATCTCATATTCGCTATGATTATTTTACTGTACAATGGTTAGGTATTCGTAGGTACCTTCATGTGATGCGTAGGGATGAAATTGATGTCATAAAGAAGGCATTAAATATGGAAGTGGACGGTCATAAAGGGAGAGGAAGACCTCAGAGTAGATGAATCGTATGTGTGAAAGATAATAGATATAATTGGCAAGGAAGGAAGAAAATGCTGTGATGACTGCAAGAAGCGATCATTGGACAAAGCACAAACACTTGCTGCGCAGACCGTGAGTAAATATGGGATTTGGGCAGGAAGATGACGATGAAAATAATATTGACTGAAAAAAAAATTCAAGAAATGTTGCTTGTTTATCACCTATTCATGATTAATTAATTTAATTAAAATAGTCATTACGTAGTCATCAATAACATAGTCTAATTACGTGAAGTGAAAGTACGAATAAACTTGTCACATAAATCAACGTTAAAGTGATTGGTTTGATTTATTTTTAGATATTTAAAAGCAAACCCTTTTTAAATAGAATTACCCGTTTAAAATCAAAAGATAAAACTCTTAAATTCCTTTCAATAAGAAATTAGGGTCAGGTAAAGACATTCCGATTTAAATATACAGGGCGTCCCACACTTATAGGCCATGAAGGGGAAGTACCTTAAATATCGTAGATAGTGTATTTTGCCGAAAGAAGACTTTATGTTATTTTGAATAGTCAGTAATTCTGCATTCATAGATTTTATAAAAATTACTTGCTTCGTCTGGGAATCGAACCGAATTAAATGTCAAAAAAAAATTACCCTGCTTTTATGTTGCCAATCGAAAGAATAGCTAAAAAATAATAACTCTGCTTAAGTAACATTGTATTTTAATTTGTAAAGAAAGGAACAACGTAAAATTAATCATTTTAATCAAATTGAAAACATGCATGAAACTGCGGTAGTCAATTAAGTGGGTATTTTTTTATAAATTAATTAATTAAATGTTCAAAATGTGATCCCTCTTGTCTTACGCAAATTGTTAATCCTTTAATGAGTCCTCTGTCTGTTGATTTTCTTATCATTTTATGGTGAACACTCGATGTGATATGGCACAATTCTGTTTGCAACTCGCCCACGTTCTCGTATCGCTTTTTGTATAGCATATCTTTCACATTTGGGGATACCAGAAGAAGAAATCTAATGGTGTAAGGTCCGGGAATCTGGCCGGCCATCTAATCGGTCCATTTGTACCAATCCATGTAGGAAAACATTCATTTAGAAAATCTGCTGCTCTCTGACTATTATGAGAAGGAGCTCCATCTTGTTGGAGTTGAAATTAAGTTTTCTTGCTCCGCCGCGGAAAGATTTCTAATCTCATTCCTTAAAATTTGAAGTATTCCTAAATAATTTTCTGTGTTCAAGGTTCCTTGGTAAAAATGGATTAAGAAAACCCGGTTTTTTAAAAGTCCGCACCAACAGTTGAGTGAGTTGAGTTGACGAATATTTTTATGAAGGACTACTATGGAGATGAAAGTTATGTTGTTAAAAGGGTTCCAAGCATGAATGTAAGACTTTAGGTGCAATGGTAGGCCCAGGAAAAGATGAATGGAATACGTGAAAGAGGATATGGCAAGGAAGGGAGGGCTGAGGAGATGATATCTGACAGGAACATACGGAGGTAAATGGCATGGGCGTTGATGATGACGGACATTTTTAAAGTAAGTATAAAACTATGAATGGTAGTGATTACAAAATGAGTCATCAGTTTATCAGTCGAGGTGGAACATCTAATTGCATGTTATTAAAAAGCAAAAAAAAAATTAGTTGCTATGACTTGATATCATGTAAAAGTGGGTTTTCCCATAATATAGTATGTGATATCTTCGGATAGTATATTTAATCCTTGTATCAATAATATGTAACGGTGCATCGGTTGTTACCTAGGACCGAAAGAAACTGCGTAGAATTATCTTGACTATATAGTGGAGTAGGTAATCTCCCGTAAGATTATTCTTTCTTACTTCTCTTCAATACAACGGCTCAAGCAGAACGGATCGGGATGAATTTGGCACAGAGATAGATTATAGTCGGGAATAGCAGATAGGCTGTTCATTGCATCGCATTTATTCAGGAAATAAGTTTCTATGGATTGCAGGAACGGGATTAGTAATTGACGTGGACGGAGCCATCGGAAAAGCTGGTTGAATATACTCGTAAGACTAGTTTAGAACAAATACATAAGGTGTACGTTTGGTGTACTGGTGGTCAGCGGAGATCGCACAGCTGCGAGCAGCGTGCGTGACCGCTTGCCGCCAGTACACCAGGTTTCGCCGGAGGCGTCGCCGACCAGACGATGCGGCAGCCCGAGAGGCGGAGCTGTTTGGGGCGTACAAGGGGGCCAAGAGGACCCTCCAGGAAGCCATAAAGCAGGCCAAACGGCGGGCCCGCGAAGAGCTGCTGGAGTCTCTGGAGCAGAACCCATGGGGGCGTCCTTACCTTGCGGTCAGGGGCAAAATCCGCCCATGGGCGCCCCTACTGACCCAGAGCCTCCAGCCGGAGCGGCTGGAGGGGATACTGGGCTCCTTGTTCCCAGCGAGAGCGGAGGAGCATGTCCCTCCGCGTATGGCTCCGCCTCAGGCGCCTGACGCTGATAATAGCGAGAGCGATGTGCCCGAAGTCAGAGAGAGTGAACTGGGGGTAGCAGTACTTTGGCTTAAAGCCCGGAAATGAACTGCCCCCGGACCCGACGGCATTCCAGGCCGAGCATGGGTCCTGGCCCTGGAGGAACTAGGGCCTCGACTGGTGGCGCTCTTTAGCGCATGCCTCGAAAGGGGCCAGTTTCCAAAGGCTTGGAAGACGGGGAAACTGGTCCTTATCCGGAAGGCGGGGCGGCCGGCGGACCAGCCATCCGGTTACCGGCCGATCGTGTTGCTCGACGAGGTGTGCAAGCTCTTTGAGCGGATTATTGCGGAGCGCCTCGTCGAGCATCTCACGAACGTGGGGCCAGATCTGGCGGACAACCAGTTCGGTTTCCGCCGGGGGCGCTCCACTGTGGAAGCGATCATGCGCGTTAGGCGCCTGGCGGAGGAAGTAGTCTCGCGGGGTGGGGTGGTGGTGGCGGTGTCTCTCGACATCGCCAACGCCTTCAACACCCTACCCTGGAGCTGCGTTAGGGAGCCTCCTTACCTCCGCCGCATTGTCGAGGCATACCTATCCGAGAGGGCCATAGTTTACCCGAGCTGGCTAGGGCCAGGGCGGCGAGAAGTGTCGTGCGGTGTTCCGCAGGGGTCGGTCCTAGGGCCACTCCTGTGGAACATCGGATACGACTGGGTGCTGCGCGGTACGTTGCTCGAGGGTGTCAGCATAGTGTGCTATGCTGACGACACCCTCGTTATGGCGCGAGGAGCAACGCACCGAAGCGCGGCACTAAAGGCCACGGCAGGGGTTGCTCAAGTCGTGGGTCGAATACGGCGGCTGGGACTCGAGGTGGCTCTCCACAAATCCGAGGCTATGTGTTTCCACGGGCCTCGGAGAGGGCCACCTGCGGGAACCAGCATAACCGTAGGGGGCGTAAGCATCGGCATCGAGGCCACGATGAAGTACCTTGGGCTCGTACTCGATAGCCGATGGGACTTCGGACCTCATCTCCGAAGTCTGGTCCCGAAACTGAGGGGGGCTGCGGCCGCGCTATCGCGGCTGATGCCTAACGTTAAGGGACCCAACTCCCCCACTAGGAGACTGTACCTGGGGATCGTGCGAAGCATGGCCCTGTACGGGGCCCCAGTATGGGCGGAGACTCTGGCGGCCCGCAACGTGGCTGTATTAAACAGCCCGTTAAAAGCGATGGCCGTCAGAGTCATCAGGGGGTATCGCACGATCTCCGTCGAGGCGGCATGTCTCCTAGCCGGGACCCCTCCATGGGACCTGGAAGCGAGAGCCCTTGCGCTGCTGTACCAGTGGCGCAAGGAGGCGCTGGAGCGGGGCCATAGGCCGGAGCCCCGAGAAATCAGGGCTCAGCGGTCCCTGCTCCGCCAGGAACTCATGGAGACATGGAGGGTGCGACTTGAGCACCCAAGGTGGGGGGAATCCACCATTGCGGCGGTGAGACCGATCATGAAGGAGTGGTTGGAGAGGGACCATGGGGACCTCTCCTACCGGATGAGCCAGATATTTACCGGACACAGGTGTTTCGGTAAGTATCTATGGCGCATCCACCGGGAGACAACGCCGCAGTGCCAGCACTGCGAGGATCCTGACGAAGACACGGTGCTCCACACGTTGGTGGAGTGCCCTGCGTGGGCGAGTCAACGCCGGGATCTCGTTGCGGTCCTGGGCGTGGACGTTCTCTCGTTGGAGACCATGGTGAGGGCCGAGGTCTCCGACGGGAGCAAGTGGCACGCCGCCGCCTCTTTCTGCGAGCAGGTAATGCGCGCGAAAGAGACGGCGGAGAGGGAGCGGGAGAGAACCCTGCCCCCCGAGTTTCGCAGTTTGCGGCGAGGACGCCGCAGACTCATCTACGCCCGGGACTACCGACCTCCATGATCGGGGCCTGAGGACGGCAGTTGGCCGACTCGCCGTCCTAACAGAAGCAGGCCGTGGCGGAGGCGTGTTGTGTGTGCCCTACACACGCCTGCCAACTCACTGAAGCGGGATAAAACCCGACCCCACCAGGCGAGGCCGCGGTGGCGGCCAAAGTCCGCCGGCAACCCTGGGGTTATCCTTTCGAGGGCTTACCCGGGGTGCTCGGCAACGGACACTTGGGGAGGACACCGTGCGGTTTTAGTCGAGACACGACATAACCACCCCCGCTGGCCGGCGGGGGGGTATCCGAAGGGATTTCCGCACGTAAAAAAAAAAAAAAAAGGTGTACGTTTGGTTAAAACGTAACACACCACCAGTTTCCTTTTAGAATCAACTTAGAAAAGTTTCTCAACAAACAATGCAATGATTATATACTTGAGCAGGTCTCTGGTTGTAATCGAATTAGCACTTTTTAGCATAAGCAGAACAATCGGTAAGAACTACGATTAAACTGTCAATGATTGTGATTAGCTTTTATCTTTTGTCATTAAAGATTAGAAAGCTTATTGTCGTTGAGTAGTTTGTTTCTATATTCTACCTTCTTATCGTGTTAATGGCTATTAGGAATATTGCTTTAGAAATAGTTACGAACTTGACTCATCTAAAAATCGTGGTACATTGTTTTTAACTATACAGACAAAAGAATAAACTTACCATTTGTAGTTATATTTACCCTAGGTACCTACTTATACCCTTGCGAATCTTTTTTTTTTTAACCAGAAACCGAAAATTACTAGCATTAGCTCCGACTAATCGTCATTCGGCTCGCTTCGGATTTTGTTATTCTCGATAGAGAAACAGTTCAAATCCGGGTAATAACGTCTATATCAATAACAAGGAAATTGCTATGGCTTTCGGCTTTGTTAGCACTGTAAACTGTAGAACTTCGACAGGGGGTTGTGAAGGTCGATGAAGGGCAGTCGCATTACGGAAAAAAAAGGAAGACTGTTTTGTAGTTAGACTGGAAGCCGACAACAACTGAGTTGGAAAAAAAGCTCAGATCATGATCTAATCTCACAGAATTCGAAAAACAAAAGCGATATACCCACTTCTTGAATGAGAAGTTAAACAGTTCCCATTCACAAGCCAGAGGTACGCCATTCACGTAACGCTTCCCAACGAGATACCGTATATACATTCGATACCTGCGTCACTCTCACAATTAATATATTTTCCCACCGCAGCTATCTTATCAGCTCGATCTGATATCACGTGCTCACTCGACCGTACAACAACATCCGCACATCGCATGCATTCATTCAATTTTCATACTGTTTTCGTTTATAATGGCATTGCAATTTTCTACATCAATTGGTAAATTCAGTTTTCGCGTTACAGTTATTATTTGTTTGTTGTGAAACAATGTTATTTCTATTATGTTATACATGTAGGTATTATGTTTATATGTTATGTTATGCAAGAATTAATTTACAGTTAATTAACATGATGGTAATTCAATATCTTAGTTATGGGATTGTGTTATGCATGTCTACATTGTTTGATACTGTTACATACCGCGAGGACAATTATGTGATGTGTGCCAAGTGCTACAAACCTGCATTTGCTTGGGGTTGGCAGGTGAGGCCTGTCACCCCAGCAGAAGCACTAGCGACTAGCGCCCCTCCCTCAAACCGGGGCAAGACGGGGACACCGTTGTTCCCAAACCCGAGGGGGCCATCTCGACCCGGAGATGGCAGGTTACCCTTGTTTGGGTGGTTTCATATTCTGTCCTAGATCTTGACTTTTTTAAACTCATACCAATCGATTTCGCACGGGTAGCGCTAATATAGCTATAAAGCACAAATATTACGAAAATAAAATAATCGGCCAAGTGTGAGTCGTACGAAGATTTAATTTATTTCTAAATATTTTGTAAATATTTCAAGCATCTACCGGTTACCGTTATTAATATCGAGTAAAAAACGGAAAAAATCACGTTTGTGCATGGGAGCCCACCTTAAATCTTTACTTTATTATAATTAAATTGTTTATTTTGAAAGTGAATATATAACTAAACTTTCTGTGAATATTTTAAGCTTTCACCTGTTGCCGTTATTAATATCGAGCAAAACACCCCCTGGTTATTAGCGGCAACAGAAATACATCATCTGTGAAATTTTTTACTGTCAACAACCCTAAAAATTTTGATTTTGTATGGCAGACCTTAAATAGTATTTGTTGTTATAGCGCCTGGTTATTATCGAACAAAACATGGCAAAAATCACTTTATTTTATTTCTAGTATTTGTTATAGCTGCAACAGAAATACATCATCTGTGAAAATTGTAACTGTCTAGCTATCACGGTTCATGAGATACAGCCTGGACAGCGGAGCCTTAGTAATGGGGTCCCGTTTTAGTCTTTGGGTACAGTACCCTAAAACACATATTTGGTGATCCAGTCGCTACCAAAGTTCACAGAATTACCTGCGGGGTTCGTCTGAAGATTGCCTGAAAATGTTATTAAAATTGATCCATTCATTTTGAAGTCCATAGCGAACCTACGAGTATGAGATGTGTGTATCGTCGATTTTTATAGTACCTTCACACATTCCACCTTACACATCACGATTCAAGGAGATGATGTTCAAAGCGACATCATAAGTAGCTACTTTACAAGGTAGAGATTTTCCTTTCAACTGTCCTTGTCTCTTAGACCATTTTGCCTTTCATCTGTCGATATAATGTTGATCTTCAGAAAATCCCTACAAAGTCAATTGCTATGTTGTTGGTTATTTTTAAAACTACTTGTTGTTGTAACCTTTCGAGCTAGAAGACTGATACAGCATGAAAATGCGTTCGTGTAATTCTCAGATACTTACACGTAAACATTGTATTTCGCGAATTGGCTTGTGATTTCCAGCGACACCGCAATACATGTGTGGCAATGTCAAGATTATGTAAAAAGCTACTTGCAATTTGATGATGAATTGAACCAAAATCAATCTTAGGCGTGAATTATACAAAAAAGGTAAGATGCTAAATCGACGATGTTGCTTTAATTTATACTCTACGCCTTTATTTTCACCTATTATTCTCTCCTTGAAGCAGTCATACTTTAATTTAACAATCCGTGTCATACAGTTTGTTTTTGTTTTTTAAGTTTTTTTAAGTTTAAGTTTTTTCAATAATACGGAAGAACGTTATTTAGTTGTTAAATATTCAATTTAAATTAAATATTTGACAACACTTCATTTAAATACAGTCCTAAAGTCTTAACCCTCAATAATTCTTAAAAAAACAATACTTATCATTGAAAATACAGATAACTCGGACGCCCAAGTTTTATTTTTGTAAGGTAGTTTATGATATGTAGGTACTTTGTGATTTTTTTACTTTTTTGCTAAACAATTATGTTTAATTCTGCGGCACTATATTTTAGATTAGCTCTTTGTCTATTCAATGGTATCATGAAGTTAGATGAATGCATATAGTTATGTCACTATCGTAATCGAAAATGGACGAAACGTACCCGAGGGGGCCATCTCGAAACCGGAGATGGCCCAGGGTCAGTCGGGGTGCGAGGGATATGCTCTATGGGCAACCTTACACCCCGGCGTCTGTAGACCCGAGACGGCGTGCGGTTTTAGTCGGTTCAAGCCCGACATAACCGCCCCCGCTGGCACGCGGGGGGGTATCCGAAGGGATCTCCGCACGATAAAAAAAAAAAAAAAAAAAAAAAAAA
Source organism: Cybosia mesomella (assembly GCA_946251805.1). Classification (NCBI taxonomy): domain Eukaryota; kingdom Metazoa; phylum Arthropoda; class Insecta; order Lepidoptera; family Erebidae; genus Cybosia; species Cybosia mesomella. The sequence goes on from OX276392.1 coordinate 11,275,918, forward strand.
AAGGTACTGGATGAAGTGTTGCATGGTGACAAATAGTCCAAAAAATTACTTACGTTTTTGTTATTCACGAGTTGGTTTAGTTTACGAAATTCACCTGATTTGTCCAGACCGAGAGACAAAAGTATGCACCTCCCTTTGATTATTCAACATTTGGTTTTAAACTCAAATAGTTCTCTAGTAGCAGAAGTCATAGTCATGTTATATGACTTCTGCTTAAGTTTTTGGCGTTTTATATGCGTTTCTGTTACTTTTCAGCAGCTATCTGAAATCTTCTCTGCCTGCTGAAAAGCAACCGAAACGCCGCGTCGGGTTTATCGGAAACCGTGGAAACAATATAATAACATTAAATATAATAAATCGCGCTAGGATACGTTAATATTGGTTTCATTTGAATGTCTAGATATAATATTCGTGGAAACTTTCGATAATAGAATTATTTAAATGTTTACTTGACTGTTTGATTGAACCCCTTCAGATAAGTAGACTGTTTGCCACTTGTCATTTGTTTTTTCCTCAACACTATCGTGTACATCCTGTTCTCTGTCTTTTTAAAGTTTATATGGAGAAACATTATTATTGGGCACGTATTTACTTGCCTTGACGGTTAAGTTATAGATAGTTAAAACTAGTGGACGCCAGCGGCTTCGCCCGCGTGATATTATGCATGTATTATATATATAAACATTCCCCTTGAATCACTATATCTATTTTAAACAAGTTGAATTCCTGAGACGAGCTCAGCCGAATACAAGGGTTTTATTTTTCTTTATCTTGCAATGGTTCACCCCAGCACGAATCTATTACCGAAAATAGCAACTCGATAGCTCATCTCCTTCATACCCAAAACCGTGACAGAAAATTGGCAACGACGTCGTCGGCAAACCTCGATAGCAATAGGGCTTTTCTAAAGAAAATCCCTAAAAATCGCATCAAAATCCGTTACCTTTTTAAAGATCTAAGCATACATAGTGACAGACAGACGGCAAAAAAACGAATTTGTTTTATACTATGTAGTGATCACTATACGTACTAGCTGTTCGTGCCCGTAGTAAACCGAATGCCGATTTTCCCTGTGGTTTATTTTTTAACATTAAAAATACTTCGATGACCTCGAATTTATAGAGATTAGTTTATTGTCAGTTTCAATACTGTACGTCTTATAAGTTTATTACATATATTGATTGTCCTTATCAACCTACCAATAATTTCCTTATTATTCCAAAGCGGCATAAATTAATATTAATTGAATCACAAATAATTTTGTCGGCTAGGCGGCAAACCACTGGGCGCTCTGAAAACATGTCATTGTCTAATTGTGAACAATTTTAATCGGCCAGTCATTGTGTGCGGATGAAAACAATGTATTGTATGGGCGAAAGTAAGTGGAAAGAAACGGCTTGTACTCGTGGGGTACAAAGGTAGGAGGTTTATTTTGGGAAAATATTCAGGACAATTCGGTTTCCTGTTCGTTTTGTCAAATTGATTTCATCGTAATGACTAAAGATAGAAGCTGCAAATAAGGTGAATTAAACTGTGTGGCTTACCATATTGTACTGAATTGTTTTCATTGTGTAAAACGTGAGAACTCAGTTTAGTTAAACAGATTTGCACTTGTGAAATCCAGCTTAAGTGGACACGAATCCAAGAAAATACAGCCTCTAATACTATACTTGTTAACTGATATAATATATTCCCATAATACATAATTAATATAATTGTGAATTCAACTTAAATTTTATTATATTATTTGCCTAACCGCAAGGAGGCAGTCACATTAATTACGATGGTATGAATTCATTTACTTTAAGATTCTCAGAGCACTCAGATTTTCTACATTTAATCATAAAATAATATTAATGGCAGTGGAACGCACAAGGGTAAATAATGCAGTTTCGCACTACACAGTTTACAAGGTTCCACGGTAATGCTTGAATCGGCCTTCGTAGACGCTTTCTAGTGATGCAACCAAGTCGAACCCATTTATTATTTCTTCTAATTACGAATTTATCGACCTATATCTCAATGCACGCCAATCGATCAGTACGAAGCTGAATCGATTGTTTTGTTCGGATTATTAACTGTTGCAATAACGAGATGACTCGTGATAACTACTTGCAGTCTGGTCATGATCTCTATTGTTTGGAAATAAATGAATAATACACTTTGATTTGATAGTAAGTACCTAGCTTAATTGCGAAAGGTATCGTATAATAAAAAAAGTAATTCGAAAATAATGATGCTTTTTATTTCATATGTAAAAAAATATCTCTGAATTAGCTAAGCTGTTGGTCAATTGCATTTATTATATAGATTCTGAAGTGTTTGTATTCAACAGTTTTGTGGGTATTTGCATCTTGTATAGGTAGCTAATACCGGATTTGATGCTAATTATCTTAAGTCTAGTCTTGAGGAACTAGTATAAGCGTACGGTTTTTTAGAACTTAGAACCATTGAATAAAACTCTTATTGAATGTATAAGAAAACAAAGTCAAAGTCAAAGTCTTTATTTTTCAAAATAGTGCAACGTAATTACATCTTTTTGACGTCAATAATTGCTTAATACTAAGTTTACCACCGCTTCCTAGGCGCTAGTGGAGAAGAAACGGCGCAACAAACAGTCAGATTACTACGATTAGATATAAAATTCAGGTGGGAAAAGTAAGTTGGATGGGCGACCTGAAGAATGAAGCTAGGATAGACTCGATGCGCAAGGTGGAGATCAGGTGCTATGGCGTACATTGGAAGAGGCAAATGACTGCAATAGGCTAATTGATTGAGCGATAGATATCAAATTCAACACCTTTAAGCATCTTTAAAATTAGAATCATATTTAAGCATCTTGTTCGCAAATTACAGAATAACTTTTTTATGACAACTAACGCACCATAACACGAGAACAAAATTTTCCCGTATAAATAAACCAAAAAGAACTCATCAGTAAATTGGCAGCCATCTTGATCTTGTCCCCGTAAGGTATGTAGCTGTCACGCACCGTGCTCAAAGCAAGGTGTATCTTTACGTGTGCCATGGTTTCTTACAGCATACATTATATGAACAAGTTTGAATATAATGTCGCCACTCAACCGTCCTTGAGTGCGGTGAGTTTGTCGACACTTGTTGGTGAATTCCAAAATTAGTATCGTCTTCATATTATGTTTACAGGGTTGTCATTATCAGCACTAAGGTGTTTAAACAATATGCAACGGTGTTAGATATTATTATTGAATATTATTTCGTAATTTTAGATTGTTGGTACTATTTTGCGGATCAAAAACAGGTAAATTTGTTTTCGTAAGTGTTTTGTTTTGTAATTGTGTGTGTATTGAATCCATCTGAATTTCTAAGAACATCTTCAATCATATGAAGCTGCGAGTGGTTGTTGGCTTTTTGCGATATGATTTTTTTTGTCGCATACAGCCAGTCTAGTAGTAGGTCCTTCCTACCTAAACATAGAAGTCATTATAACCAATCAAAATTGCATAAAAAGTCGGGCTCGCGGATAAGTGGAAACCATATGTTAGGTAAAAAATCAAGCAATTTTAGCCAGGTCAGCATTAGGATGGGTGAACGTTCTTAACACTTTGAACATCCTCCGTGCCTCGGGGAGAACGTTAATCTGTCGATCTCGGATGCCATACGAATATCTAAAGCAGTCGTTTCGGGTAGTTGAATCCTATAATACACCTAATATATACACCTTGTATAGCTCTGTCTTTCTCTGTCAGCTGAGCGGCCCGAAACTGAATTGTTTTAACGCATCCTGGTAAGTACCCTGGTAGACAACTTTTTTTATAGTATTCATTTATTAACTACAGAACTTTTATATCGCAAGTAGTGGGTTGTGGCGGTCAGAATGATGGCAGTCACTTCACGAAAAAAACTTCTATAGGCACGTTGACCATCTTTTTGGGTTAACAAAAATCATGGAACTCGTTCGGTAACGATGACGTTTCCATATTCAATTTTTTTTATAACAACGCCTCCTTGGTTGTAGCTGATGAACTCGTTTGAAACCTTAAATTATTTTGTTCTGACCTTAATGAAGTTTCGAACTGATTCATAATGAACAACGTAGACGGCTCTGTGAATATTTTGTGAGGCTTAAAAAAATACACACGTAATTTTTCAAGTTTTCACTTCTGACTTCTGTCGGCACTCCTGGAGTGCCACTGATTTTTATATATGTTATTTTTTATTAGTTAAGTAGGAAATATAAATTAATAAGAAATGAATGCTGATTTTATTGTAACCTACAGTAATTACACCTTGACAATTTAAAATAAGAACAGGTTGCATGTTTTAAATAAGCACTGGATGCCGTAAAAAACAAACACCCTATTTCTGTAGGTATGTACTGATGTTCCTTCACAACTTGCTTGACAACCCTAAGGGATAGGTGAGGGATACACAGAACTTGTTTTACCTCAGTATTATTTTGAAATATGTAAAGTTTTGCTTTTTAGAAAAGTATATTTGAAGGTTGGTTTTAACAGTTGGTGAAGTCTTGGGTTCAATTCTCTCTCTAGGTATAGGTGGCAGAATATTGGTGTATATTGAATCTTGCTTGTATGGTAACTATAATCGCCAAACTCACACATTGTAACCAAACACGTCACACAAAGCAGTGACGTGAATGGTTAAAATGAATATATACTAGCTGTTGCCCGCGGCTTCACCCGCGTGGAATTCTGATCCCGTTCCCGCTACCCATGGGACCACTAAAACCTATATAAGATTACAATTCCACCATACATGATTTTGTAACATCTCAAAGGGATAAGGCGGCGTTTTCGTTGAAAGCTCCCAGGCAGCTTATTTTCAATACAACTTCAAACACATATCATTATATTATAGTCAATGTATACAAAAACTTGATAAGTTATATACTAAAACATATCTCGACAACCATTCAATCCATTGGTGTAAACAGTATGAAAATCGGTGCAGTAGTTTTCAAGCTTATCGCGAACAGATAGACAGACGCGGCGGAAGACTATGTTTTATAATATATTGTGATATTCTCTGGTTACAAGCGCCATGATCACGGAAGAAAACTCGTAAACAGGAACTTAAGTACCGATTAGAGTAGGTAATTCTAATTATAATTATACTCTAAGACCATTAAACGAATAATTCGTGTGGTTTCTTATACATAAGTTGGTCAATCAATCAGTCTCTGAATTTTTTTTATTTTTTATTATCATACTCCTGCGAAAGTTGTGGATGAATGGATGTTTGGTACTCAACCACACTAACGTCTTAATAGACCTGGATGAAATTTGCCACGACGATAGATTATAGTCTTTTCATAGCACAGGCTACTTTAAATCCCAGGAACAGATTTCTGAAAGCTGCAGGAGCGGGATCAGTAATTCACGCGGGTGGAACCGTGGGGAAAAGCTAGTAAAAAAATATTGCATCCAAACAAACAAAATTGCTTATATTCAGTTCTTCGTACTAATTCTATTACAGCGATCTCTACTTAGCCGTGTGTTGTCAAAACGATGATATGCACTTAATAATTAATAAATTAGCAAAACAAAGTGGGTTAGAATAACATCGACGAAATTATTGAATAAACACACTTGCGTAATCCACACAATATCCACGCACTGAGCTATAAAGAATGTTTATTATAACGTGCAATTTTAACGGAAATATTGCACATTCCTTACGTACGTGTTTCCGCGTGCCCGTCTCTATAGGGGAGGGGCGACTTTGATCTTCGATAACACATCGGAGTCGCCATGTTGGGGACCCACCAAACTCCTCGGCCACACAGGCCGACGACGTGACGAAATACTGTGCAGTTTTAGTCGGTTCGAGTCCGACATATCGGCCACCTCATCGTCAACTCCGGTGAGGTGATACATCCAAATAAATTCAAAAAAAAAAGGGGAAATGGATACACTCACATACAGTAACATCAATTTAATATTTTGCAGTGTGATTGGGACAATTTTTTTTGCATCCAGTAAACACTGTGACACGATACGACGTTTTGTTCTCATTCAATAGCATTAATATTTAGCAGTGGTTACTGGTTGAGAAAAAAAGTAACCAGTCATTTAGTAACAGTGTGAAATTATTGATTTTGTGCCAAACCAATAAGTCTATTACTCGTTTTGGTGCTACTGGATGGCAAAACCGTATAATGCACCCGGAAAATATGACATCCTTTTTTGGACAGTCGTGTAACAAGACACTCCAATCAGCTTACAGCTGACTCCATTCTACACACAGATGGGGGAAGGTCGCCCGCTGCCTCATGCGTGTACACGCGTCCTGGCACTCGCCCTGCGTACTGTTTCGTGCAAATCTTATGTAATTTTGCGCAACATTTTGAACCATCAATAAAAATGATACCAATTTTATTATGGCGGTATAATAATAGATTCCTCTCCCGGCCCGCCGAGCCCGCAACATGCTCGCCGCGCGTCGCAGGCGACTCAGGCGCCGGAGGTCGCTTAACGACCTCCGTCCTCCATGAGCGCAGGCCTGGGGGTGGCAGGTGAGGCCGCCTGTCATCCCAGCAGAAGCAGGCCGGGACGGTGGGGCGACTAGCGCCCCTCCCCCAAACCGGGGCAAGACGGGGACACCGTGGTTTCCAAACCCGAGGGGGCCATCTCGAAACCGGAGATGGCCCAGGGTCAGTCGGGGTCCGAGGGACATGCTCTATGGACAACCTTACACCCCGGCGTCTGAAGACCCGAGACGGCGAGCGGTTTTAGTGGGTTCAAGCCCGACATAACCGCCCCCGCTGGCCGGCGGGGTGGGGGTGGGGGGTATCCGAAGGGATTTCCGAACGAAAATAAAAAAAAAAGGTACGGAGCCCTCGACGCACGAGTTCGACTCGTACTTGACCGGTTTATTTGGTCATATCGCCGGTTCTATTTAACCAATTGCAAAGTCCGACCAAAACCATTCTAAAAGAAAAACCGCATCATTTAACATAACCCAAATGTTTTTTTTAAATATCTCCAATGTACCTACTGCACACCTAATTTATATATAGATCCGTTATTATAATTACGTGTTTTCTTATAGTCCATTCAGTTGAAGGTCATTCCCATAGAGTGGTGTGGAATGTCGAATGACGTTGGGGTGGCGCATCAAGGTGACCGAGTTCCACTGTCATACCTGACACTCGATATCATTGAAAATATTTTAATGCACTTGCAATTTTGCTATACTTTGTAGTCATACTAGCTGAACTTTAAAACTTGAGCAATGTCCTCAATAAATTGGGACTGGGGATATTTTATTGTAGGTTATTTTAACACAAACACGTGTAAACTACTTGTCACTGCCTCGTTGGTTGGAAAGGGCGGCTGTTGAGCAGAGGTTCTGAGTTCAAATCAAATTGAATCCATGTAAGTTATCTTAATCCATGTAAGTTACAGATTCGCCTTCAGAGGTAAAGCCTGTGAGAAAAGAATCTGATAAATTCAATTTCAGTTTGAGTTCCATCCTCGGGTCGTATTCAGTGTTTTTGTATTTTCCCACCCGGAAATTATCATAAGTAAGTCTTAAAACGTGTCCTGTAGATGGGAATAGGCTCACTTTCTCTTATGTTGAACCAAAAGAAAATATAGAGGAACTAGAAGATATTTGGTTAGATGCTTCCAGGATTCAAGTTTGAGTTTTTAATAATTGCGTCATCATCATCATCAGTGTTGCTCCCGGGTACATCGATAGCTAAAGCTTCCGAGTCCGTCCAGGATCCTCTCTCCTACTCTTTCTATTGATTTGGCTTATTTTCGCTTTTACGGGAACGAGCCATCCGCTCTCCAGCCCCGAGAAGAAAGCTTGCACCAGAGCCTCGTGCGTTATTCCGCTGGTGTACCAGCTAGCAAGTGGCTTGAGCTTTCGGAGATCTTAGTACCTCCCTATGCACTTAATAAACTAATCAATGTTTTGAACAAATGACGTCGTGAATTATTTGAAATTGTTATCGGTCTGTTTAAACCTGATTGTGGTGTACGTAGCGGACTGCTGAAACGAGGTCTCGAGTTCGATCCCCACACACCTCTGACTTTTCATAGTTATATGTGTATTCAAAATGTGCCCGGTTGACCGCAATAGGCTCGCCTGGGTGTGTAATACACTTCTACCTACCCCTTCGGGGATACAGGCGTGAAGACATGTATGAATCTGATTGTGTTATATCAGCAGTCGTTAACGCATAATTTATGCATGCGTAAATTTCGAAAAGCGAATAAGCAAATTTGTAAAATGAAACGTATGGAATTTTATCACACCAATTATACAACAATGTCAAGGAAATGCAGAATAAGATATATGTATTGCGAATTGCAATTTCATTTTCACGCTCAATAGTTAGTAAGTACATTCTTATATAACTACATGGTTACTGGAATTTTAACATAGAAAGAAAAATATAACGTGTGTTCAAAAAATAATAACAAAAAAAAATTAAATAAATTAAATGATGTTCCCGCCGTGCACATTGTTGGCAGCGTATCACTGTTTAGCGCTTGACAGCGCTGGCTTTCAGAGAATGCCGTTTTCTCAAAAACGCTCGCTTTGGAAAAAATCTACCTTAATCCTAGAACCCAGAATTCTTAAGCCCGTGGCGGCACCTTTTGAGTCTTTTTGTGATTTGCCTATTTTTTTTGCTATTTTTCTCTCGCTTTACTATCTCTATAGCAAAGACGGCGAGATAGCAAAAGAATCATCAAAGTAACAGATCACTATATTATTAACTATTTGGGGTAGATTCTCGGTTTTCGGTTCCCGGATTCCTGGGTCGAAGTAAAACTTAAATTGGATTTTTCTTTAAAAAAAAAATTACTTTGCCAAAACATGACTCCACATTACTACTGAAAATCATAGCAGCATGTCTAGCTATGTCTAGATGGTCATACACCTTAATTACGTGTATGCGTATCCTTACGGGTACAAACAGACGTATATGACTAAAAAAATCATTCACACTGACATTTCAGGCTCTTACACACGATAACTGATCAATGATCATAAACCAATGCTATGTAACATTCATCGATCATTCATTATAGATGAATGGGTTCCCGCGAGGGCGCAGGCGTGTGAAAGCGGAAAACTGCCATTGTCCTGCTACAATAGGTTAACACAACTGTATCATAGTGAAAGTTGTCTCGCAAAGGTCTCTTATATGCACTATATGGGTGCTAGTGCTCTTAATACTATTGTACATAACTCAAAACACACATTGTTCACTTGCAAACTTTTATGTACAGTCGTCATCAGACGTTGCTGAACACTGATTAATTTACAAACGATCTGTACATTGAAATAAATCTATTTTTGATGTATCATAATACTTTTCCATTTGTTTTCTATATTTTATGTAATATATTAGAACTAAGGTGGTCGGTAACTTGGAATATGGTAATCTAATACCATACTGTACCTAACTAAAACTAGCGGCGCGTGGGACCCAGTTTCTCAGTAGTATAAATTAGTAGAAAAATTTTGTATAACCCGATTGTAGCGCTACCTACCGGGTTTAATTGTGAATTTAAACTATAAAAAGGTTTAAAATTGAATTTCATGCTTATTTGAAAAGTGAATAAATTTCCTTAGGATACATTTTCTACCCCTAATCCACCCTCGTAAGGGTGAAATTTTCGAAAACGCCGATATACTTGTAATTTACATTATTTTTTTTATAACAATTACTGACTTTAATAATATCGTTCATCCTTTCCCCCTTAGGAGAGAAATTTCCAAAATTCCTTCTTTCCCAAAAAAGTATCATCGGTATATTCAAGTTTGTAGCCCCAGCTACTTAGGCTCTGCATTGATGAACCAGTCAGACTTTCAGTCAGTCGGAATAAGTTAGTTTCGCGGGAACAGGATCAGTACTTCACACAGGCGGAACCTCGGGGAATACCTTCTTATATTTTCAACTGTACCTACATCAAAAGAAAATATTTCATTGAGCCATCTCTCATACTGGTATTGCATTAAAGGTAAATAACACACGCGGCCATAGATAAGATAGACGTGTCGTCAACAAGGTACGCTACATAACTTACAGTGCCCTATTTATTTTTTCATAAGCTGTCCATACCAACTGCGTGATAAGCGGACGACCCACATTTGCAATAATGACGAATGAAGCAATTAGTTTATTTTTATACTAAGTTTAATTATAAGTTTATTTGAGGTGGAAAATAAGCTTATTTAAATATACAATATAACTATCTAGTCTAGTCTAGTACTAATCGTACTAATTAATGAAGTATTTATTGTATTAATTTCAATATTTTATGTAACTTAATATAAACACTAATTGGCCTCTTAACCTACAAAACAATTCCTATTCAATTTAAATTTAGAACACGTCTTCATTGAATGAAGTAATTATCTGATTTCTGTTAATGGCTGAACGATTTGAGCCATTGAGCATTCAATTGACAAGATACTTGAGTGATTATGCGTTACAAATACTTTTTTCCTTTTGCAGGTAAGTTGTGAGTCAACGGACCAAGCAGCATACTACGGCGAATACAGTAAAAATTTCGTACAGTCACGCACGTAAGTCATCAAACGTTTTTGAACTTGTCATACAATTTTTTTTGTTAATTAGCTTAGTACCTTTTTTTTTTTTTTTTTTCGTGCGTAAATCCCCTCGGATACCCCCCCGCCGGCCAGCGGGGGCGGTTATGTCGGGCTTGAAGCGACTAAAATAGCTTAGTACCTGTAGTAGTGTGTAAGACGATTCTAAAATTGAAACCAGTGAAACTAACTGGCTTTTTTACGGATAATGCTAAAGTTCGTCCAAAGCTTTTACAGCCTAAACAGCCTAAACAGAAATAATAAAAAAACTTAAAAAAAACAAGCTTTTATTAAAAAATAAGTTGTATTAAAATGAATATAAGTAATAATTTTATGCAAGGGTTGTGCTGATTTTAATAGCTTGTAGCGCAATTAGAACACAGAGGAAAACTTACGTTTTAACCGACTCCAAAAAAGGAGGTTTCTCAATTTACTTTAATATGTGTTCGCGGATAACTTCGTCGTTTATAAACCGATTTTGATGATTTTTTTTTTTTGGAAATATCTTTGTTTGTTTGTTTGTATCCCAAGGCTGGTACCCTAATAAGGAAACCAGGATCTGCTGATGGCATCCCAGAGAAATCAAGTTTAACCTTCGAAAATCTCAATAGCGACTAGTGCGTTTCTTACTTTTTTCATTAAGTATTTTAAAGCTGTATTTAATGAAGGTCTGGAGTCGATCTGATGATAGAGCCAAAAGACTGTGGAGGCAATTCCTCAACAATTTACAGCAAGTACCTGGTGTTTGGGCTTGATTAATTTGTATTGATGAGAATTTTACACCTAGATGGGTTGTGACTGTCATTAAGGTTCTGATGGTGAAGACGAAAGATAGGCAAGGGAACTCCTTAACGTGTTACAGTAAGCTACCTGGTAAAAAATCTTTTAACATCGGGCTTGGTTTAGCTCCTTGCGTGTCCTTCCCGTGCGTGTGGTCCCATATGAATTAAGTTACGTTGACTAAAAAGTAAGAAATAAGTAATATTTTAATAAAAAAATTAAACCGAAAAACCCAAAAAACCACTGAGACAGGCACTGAAAAAAGTAAAAATGACTTAATTACATGTTATTGTCGGAAGTTTACGCGAATATCACACATTGAAATAAAACTATTTTTAATGGATTCTATCGCGATTTATTTGATTTTATTTTATTATTTACATTGACCCCGACGTTTCGGTTGCTTTTCCTCCCTTCATGTCTCCCCGTGAATATGGCTGTTGAAAAGCAACCGAAACGTCGGGTTTAATGTAAATAATAAATTAACATCAAATGAATCGCGATAAAATCCGTTAAAATACTTTTATTTCAACTTAATTACAGATAAAATTCAAAATGCAAAAATACGCGTTGGACTTTTCTGTTGAAGTCGGTGTCAAGCCCAAAACACAACATAAAAATTCAATGTCATTCTAGCACCGATTTCAGCAGAAAAGTCTAACGCGTATTTTTGTCTTGTGAATTCAATCTGTTATTCAGTTATTTTACTTTTTTTAGTGCCTGTTCTTGGTGGTTTTCGAAACCTTTTACATTTTTTTATATTTTTTTTTTTTTTAAGTTTTTTTTATTAATTATTTTGTTTTAAAGTTTCTAGTTTTTTTTAGCGAAAGGAGCTTAACACAACGACTCTATCTAGTTTGGTTCCAGACTACCTACATCATGTTTACCAAGAGCGTTTACCAAGACAAAACAAATGAGCCTAAACTCTATAGGTTTATCTTGTTTAGTTTAGAAGTTCCTATGCCCTAAGTATACCTTCCTACTCCTACACCAGACCCTGAATACCATGTATCACCAGAGAGTTTATCAAGATAAAACAAATAAGCTCAAACTCGATACGTATATCTCGTTTAGCCTAGGAGTTCCTATGACCACCTTCCTACTTCATCATCAGACTCTGAATACCATGTCACATCAGAGAGTTTAGAAAGACCAAACAAATGAGCCCTAACTCGATAGGTTTATCTTGTTTAATTTAAGAGTTCCTATGGCCACCTTCCTACTCCATCATCAGACCCTGAATTCCATGTTAACCAGAGAGTTTTTCAAGAAAAAACAGATGAGTCCTAACTCAATACGTATATATTGTTTCTTTAGGAGTTCCTGTGATCACCTTCCTACTCTATCATCAGACCCTAATTACCATGTCACATTAGAGAGATTGTCAAGACAAAATAAATGAGCCCAAACTCGATAGGTTTATCTTGTTTAATTTAGGAGTTCCTATGGCCACCTTCCTACTCCATCATCAGACCAGTTCCATGGTACCATATTAATGCATTGTCATCTAAAATAAACGTGCGTGCAAAATTTCATGTCAATCGGTTGAGGACAACTGCCTCAAAATTCAGTTGAAGATTAGACCTGAACTAATTAGATACATACCGTACAGACTACAGAGCAATTTAAATAAAAGCTTGTAAAAAAAAATACGAAAATTGATTGACAGACAGAAGAGAAAAAGTGCCCGTAATTTTTGGTTACTGCAGTTTTAATTCCTAGCCCGAATCTTAAATGAGGTAGGTATTTGTTGAAAATCTATTATAAAATCATTTTTTTTACCTATTCGAAGCGTTTGTCGTCAAAATATGAATAAATCCCGCGCAATAACAAATAATATGTCAGTTTAAATGACTATAATCTTGACTTACAACTTGCGGAGGCGGTTTCTATAGTTGAATGTACTTTTTATAATATTCACAACTTGTTTTCGTTGCGAATTCTTCACTTACAATGACTAACCTCGAATTCCCAACGTGATGCTGATGTGTACGAGTAAACATACATAAGATAATCCACGGACTAAATGTTTTAGGTTATCTTCTTGTGATTATTTTTATGTAATAAAGATGAAATTTTATTGTTAATACTGTTATAAATGTATCTATTTATGTTTATCCGCATTTAGAACTCATAACAAAAGCTAGTTGAACTATGCTTTCTTTGGGTCACTGGTAAGTACATAGCATGATGATTAAGTAATTTTATTTTGACAAAATGCTAAAAGATAGCATTTTAGTTAGGGCAACCAAATTTATGTATGACTATATTCCTGAACTGGGTCGATCAATAAACTATTATGTGTTACCGGCTCGAATGACCAATGATTGGTCATTCGAGCCGGTAAGACGTTGAGATGAGAGATAACGGTCAAAGATGAAATGAAATATACCGATAATGATTAAGAGAAGTGAGATGTAAGCGGTGCGTGTATTTAAGTCAAGTATAAAAATACAGGTATAAATCATTTAATGCTTGTACACACAAATCGGAAGAAAGCCAACGAACACAAACGAGCGTGTTAGCATGACGCTGTATAAACTCGCTGTTTACAGCCATTGTTTGCCTTCGTGTGCTTGGTATAAATACCATAACTGGGCATTATGAGATCGGATATTGTGTAATATATGATAATCAGATTTGTTAAAATACCTAAAAAAAAACTTTTACCTATGAAGAATTTGTAAATTGACTTATAATTACATTTCGTTTCGATGAAAAACTCAGTAAGGTTTCACGTATCACTCTTGAATAACATGTTCTTACCTCCATTCCTTCCTATACTAAGTGCTGTATCTTTCATTTGAGTTCACTCTACTTCATAAACCATATAGAAATACAGGTCTTGATAATTTTATTATTTTAAAACATAATTCTCACACTCTAAACCATTTGAAATGACAGACATTTAAAGCATCCGTTTCGCATGAATGATTTACAAAATTAATATGCTAAAACCACAAACTATTGTATTCAAAAAACGTTCCGTATGCGTATCTTAAATAGTAAAGTCGGTGTTAAAACTGACAATCGATCGCCAGTTATTCGATACCTTTACCTATTTCAAATTGATAGTAAGTACTGTCAACGTTATCACGACACTATTGAGGCAGTTTCAGTAAGTATCTATTAATGTAGTAACATCTTGCTGGCCGCACAGCCAACACAGTTGTTAATTTAAAAAGGAAATGTAAGTAATTTTATAGAAAAATTGTATTTGGAATTCAAACTAGTCTACAAATTTCGAGAATTTTACAAATACAAATAAATTAAAAACTAAAATAAATAAACTAAGAAGGTTTTAAAAAATTAGGTCCCTTTAGCAGAGTGCCTCGTCTTACTAAGATGCAGGCAGCACTCCTGCGATGAAATCCCGCGCACGTGCATCGCCAAATTCTTCCGTCTAGTAATTTTAAAGAATATGGGTATTTCGAAAATGTCAAACTCAGGACGTGATTGGAATCTGCGACAGTTTTAACACCGTCGTAATGCTAGACAGTCGAGAATTCATGCATAGTTTACCAAGCACCCAACATCATAATCATATATATATCAGGCATTTGTAGATTTATAGCTTATTGAAATCCCTCTGAATTATTTAATATCAGTGCCCTATGCTCGTAGTTACTAGTGTGGAAATCCACTGCACCATTAGCCTCGGTGAGGTAGTCCGAATCGCCAGAGTCGCGTATCAAAAAGAACACAGTCTATGGGTTACTTATGTAGAGAATCTTAGGAATTGTTATTAGTGCGACTACCGCAAGTTTAATTTCGCAGAACGAAGTCTAATTTGTTACAAATTTAACATAATCGTGCATATACAATGTCCAGCAAAGCAGTTCAATGGATTTGTTTATAGCATTTGAATCATGACTGATAATTTAACAGAGTAACGGCAAATCAATTGAACACGTCCGAGTTCGCTTCCGAGTCCGATTGTTATATAACTAATCGATTAAGCCGTTGATAGTAGTCGACACGATGTTAGTTCTCTTCTGTATCATCAAAGCTTGGGCTTTGAAAGCCGGGGCTGTAGATTTGAGTCTGTAAGTTACTAATATCGCGATGAAGGGGTTTGGACAAAAACCAATACCAAAGGGAGAAGTAGGAGAGCGGACTTCGGGCTACGCAGTGCAATATTTGTGTGCAACTGGGAATGACGCTCAGATGAAGGACAGTTACTAGGTACTTTTTACGAGACTAGCTGTTACCCGCAGTTACACCCGCGCGGAATTCTGATCCCGTTTCCGCGACCCATGGGATCCTATTCCACCACAACAACCTATATAAGATATACAATTCCAACATACATCATTTTATTATACCTCAAATGGTTTAGGCAGCGTTTTCGTTGAAAGCTCCCAGACGGCTTATTTTTTTCCGACACTTCAAAAAAACAACAGTAACAAATTTATACAAAAACTTGACAAATTATATACTTAACCCTTTCTCAAGAACCACTCTATCCATTGATGAAAACAGGATGGAAATCGATGCAGCAGTTTTTGAGTTTATCACGAACAGCCAGACAGATGCGGTGGAGAACTTTGTTTTATAATATGTAGTGATAGTGATATGTAGTGATTAATTACATGCTCCTACTAAAAGTGCCAGGTGAACAGTATCTGTGGCAGTAACTGGTGAAAGTAGGTACTGACCATAAGACTGTATTTTCAAAGTGGAGTTCGTGAGCGAACAGAAAGATAAAAATTTACGAGATCAACCTTTCACAGAGTAACAATAAAAATAATTAATATTCGCAGCTGCATATGCACTAAACTGTTTGAATAATGTATGGAGATGCGATAGGTAGGTATAAACTCTTTCAAGACGGCCGCATTAAGACTCAGAAAAATGAGGAGATGACGGACGTTTTACTCGTAAATTGAGTTACGAGAATAAAAAAACCGTACTAATTTTATAAATGCGAATGTAACTGTGTGTCTGTTTCCTTCTTACTGAACCTGAATTGACTGCTGAGCTTTTGGCATAGAAATGGCTCGTAAGCTCTCTGAGAAGAAGACCGGTAACTTTTTAATAAGTAATATTGTTGATGGCCTCAGTATGGCTTCAGACTTGGTTATTAATACACAGTGTACATATTTTTTTACTGAAATTGGCGTACATGTTGTCATTGAACAAATGTGAAAACTGGTCAGAAAAAATAAAAATTCAAAAATTCCGCCTTGTTACCACGGATCTTGGTAACATCGACAATATGCGCCATTGTTTCCTACACTGCAAACTTGCCAGTTTCCTGCACAGACTAAAAGGAAAGCGCGATTCGTGCGGTATCATGTACCAAGTCGTCAGAGGCAAGGCGGTCGGTCGGCACTTGAATCGAACTCAAGAGTCCCGTTGTACTATCACCGCAGAGAGATGAATACTCCATTCATCTTGCTACGACTTGAAAATACTGTAATTGCAGAAAACGGTCGGTAGTAAAGCTAGTTATATGAATTTATTGTTTCTTTTGTCATCGGATCTGTGGTTTTCCACAGGATCGAATTGCTTTGCAGTTCTTTTGTACGCTTTTGAATTTTAAAACATCAACTTTTTTTTTAAGAATGTCTTTCAAATTGGAGTAACACAGTAATCCAACGGCAACGGTTCAAGTCACGAAATGCTTTTTTAGAACGATGTTTGAAATTTAATAGTTACGTGTATTCTGTTAAATCGAAAACTCTATGTAAATACAAATAAGCGCTTTGGTGCAAACTGTAAGCTTATATTGCTAATAATAATGAATAAATGAAATAAATGTACCTTTAACACTATTTATTTAAAAATATGATTACCTACACATATCCAGATAGAACTTCTAAGTTCTTAAGCCGACTGTACACGTTGGAGCTAACGTGCGCCACAATATACTTACCTACTTAAACTTACTATCAGAACATGGAACTACTGTCATTTGCGTAAACTTATCATTGTTATCAATGATTATTTATTACAATGTAGTAGATATTTTATCTCAATACTATCACAATGTCAGAAGTCGACCGTGTGTTTGACAGAAGTCATACTTTGTACTTGTTGACACAAAATGGTGCGTATGTCCTTTTGCACTCCTGTTTCCGTTGAAGCTGGAATTAACCTCGTTTCGAGTGATCGTTTTAAGAACAGTATAAGCAGTAGGTTATCTTCATAGAAATGGGCCGCTGCCGGTTTAGATGTGCGAGCGCGCGCCGGGCGCCCGTGTAGGCACGCGCTGCCACGCACACATTAGCATAATATAAGGTAAAATACAGTTTGGGCCGTACCGTGAATGAGATAACGCGCGTTCTCGTAGCAGAAGTAGGTACTGCAAGGCTGTCCGCATTCGCCTTCTCCCACGGGATTTAATTTGATTAGCGCAGTTTATTTGTATTTAGCGATTTATAACATAGAGACGATAATGAAATATTTATTTTATTATCTATAAATTATATGAATAAAATAATGAGGTAATATTTAAAGGCCTTTTAAATATTTAGTATTTACATTAGGAAATTGCATAAATTTATTAAAACGTTATACCACGGAGTACCTAGGGTCATAATTTCCAATTTTTGTTTTGTTTTTGTGTATAGTATTCTACTAGTCACGCCCTTTCATTTGATACCCACATTGAGGGAGTTGTGAAAAAATAAATGTAATCTGCCATCCGAGTAATTCACCTTTTAAAAAAAAATACAAAATCAAAATCGGTTCATCCGTTCAGGGGCTACGATGCCATAGACAGACACGTCAAACTTATAACACCCCGTCGTTTTGACGTCGGGGCTTAAAAATCTAGTGCTGCTCAAAATACGTATTTGCGTATATATGTATATATTTCATGAAAAATAAACGTGACAAACCTAAGCAGATTAGGTAATTAACTCGCTGAGGGGCTTTAAATAACCTACTGTTCTTTTATTATACTATGTTTAAGCGTCAGTGCCTGATACACCTCTTTTTACATAATTGGCGCATCTTGGACCGATGTACATCTACAGCCGGCTACTTTTACATAAGAATTCCAGTGCTACAATTTGTCATGCTGTCGGCATTTGTCTAATTATAATTATCTTCTTTTACAAACACATACAACAACATAAACTCACGCCTATGTCCCCGAAGGGGTAGGCAGGGCAGAGGTGCTAGCACCCACATTTCGCCAGTTTATGTTTAGGTCCCAATGTAATAGGTTGCGAGCCTATTGCCATTAACCGGGCACTTATAAACCTGCGATAAATACACACATAACTTCGAAAAGCATCCAAAAGTCATTGGTCTGTGCCATGGTAAAACCTGGGATCGAACCCGAGACCTCGTCTCAGCAGTCCATTACCCATACCACTAGGCTACCGCGGTAATTTTAAAATGTAAGAATATTAGAATATTATGGTCAGGTTTAATGATCTTGTTCAAAGAAGGTTTTCCGCATACATGACTTATTAACAATAATCACAACTACGACACAGTTAAGAACCCTCTACAGTGTAGAAAAAAACTAAATGTAGACAGTGTAGAGTCTACACTGTCTACATTTAGTTTTTTTTAATTATGTAGGTACAGTAAGTGTATAGTACTAATTATCCTTGTACCATTATTTATTCATTATTTATATTTTATTTCAAAACAGCAGTCTGAAAATATTTCCAGATTAAAATCATGCGGTAATTTAAATTTTACGAGTTAACATTTTTATAAATACCTATTTTTTTTCTTGTTTCTTGTTCATGCTTTTATGTATACACCGTTTAATTTTAATCTCTTGGAAATAATAAAGGTACCTAATAATAAAGGCTATCATATTCAAAAAGGTTACATTAAAAATATTGGTAACCTCGTGATTAAAAAACTTGATAAAATGAAAGTTGGTCGAATTCAGCAGAATGTGAGTATTAAATGAGCGAATACAAATGTTTACCGAATCGACTGATTACGAAATATAATTTCTTATATTAAACAGATTTAAAATGTCTAGTATATTATAATTTTTAAGTAAAAAACATAGATTGCCAAAATGTTTCTGTATTAACTTTAGTAGAGCGATAATAGTGGAGTTTGTTGCGCCGTTTCTTCTCCACTAGGGCTTAGGAAGCGGTGGTAAACTTAGTTTTAAGCAGATTTTGACGTCAAAAAGATGTAATTACGTTGCACTATTTTGAAAAATACAGACTTTGACTTTGACTTTGAATATTAAAGTTCTGAAGGAGTGACTCTAACTGAAAGCTGATTTTACATATTATTATTATTATAGGATCCACCATCAGTTCCAAGTTATGTCATGTGTTGAATTGCATTGAATAAAACGTGAGAAATTAGTTGAGTTTAACTTGATTATTTTCACTGGTGAAATCCGACCTTTTAGATATCATCTCTATCGTGGTCAAATACAATAATTCAAACTAATGTACATCAACCACTCACCAGCGCACAACTTGCACATTCCGTGTAGAAAGTATTTGGCACATTCGAGTTCCCACGAGCTTAGTCTAAGTTCGTGCACAGTTGACAACCGATTTTGTAGTTTTTGTACCATCAAGTCGAAAATGTGAAGGTTTTAAAGTCTATCTCTTTATTGTAGACTTTTAACAGCCTTCACACGATATTGTTATCGCGAATGTCTAAACCATCCACGGAAGAAATCATAGTTCCATTTTTATCGTTCGTTCATTCGTAATAAAAATAAAGTTTGCTGTCGTAAAACACCAAAAGTATTTTGACAGGTAGTTGCATTTCATGTTTTAGACACAATAGTGTTTATACTCATATAATAAAATTTATATCCCGAATTTCCTAAGGAAATGGAAATATAATATCGCGGTGAAGCGTGCAAGTCAGTTTGGACACTTTAAAACTTGCTGTGTGCGCCTTAAACTTTGATGCTTAAATCCTTCATTTTCTCAATTTCTCTCTCTAGCATATTTTTACTTTCATTTACATTATTTATATCCTGGAAAACATTTTCATAGCTAATGTTGTAGGTAAAAACTAGAAAAATTAAAAGAAATGAAGTAATAGAGTATACCGGTGTATGGGACCTGCAAACCTCACCTGCAAACCCGTACAGCTGCTGATGGACGGACGAATCTCTGGCTTTTATCTCGAAGATGTGGAGTTCTGATGGCTATGGCTTTCATGAAATTTGGCAACGCAACGGTAACTATTATTATAATCTATGATAAGGGACAAAGTTAACCCATCGATTATACAGCTTCTACTTAAGATTATTGATTAGCAGTGTTAGCGCCAAGTAAAATACGAGAACTCGATTTATGTCATCAAATGATAGTTACTCAACCCCAATTATTAATTTTGTAACGAACAAATAGACTCACAACATCTATCTCTGCTATGTAATGACTAATGACAGTACGTAAGAATAGGGGCAGTCGAAGACCACATTCATCGTGAAGTATATGTATGTAATACGACCAAGGCCTATTTTACACTAACGTTTACCATTGCTATTGCCGAAAAAATTGCGAAGCTTTGTATGTCCACGAATAGATCCTTTCTACAGAATTAGACGTACACATAATGCGATTGAGTTATTGTTCGCATCGTGACCTCATTGTTCGTAATGAGGACCAATTAAATACGCTGTGACTGGAATAACAATCAGATTATGTGTGTAATTAAACAACCGTTGAACCCTTTAGTGTTTGTTCTATTATCATTTATATTATCATAATCGTTTAATGACTTTTCTTGGGGATTTGAATTTGCATTTTGGATACTGACATATATTGCAACAGACATATATTTGACAGTGTTGCCTAAAATTTACCTTCAGGCATGTTTTCTGTAAAAAAACGTTGACCAATGGCAACGGCACTGTTTTCTGTGACGACGATACCAAGCTAGATAAAGCCAATCTATTTCAAATAAGAACACAGTTCTAACAGTGTTTCATCTGTGAATTTCCCTACATTAACAAGGAAGCGTGCATATTTCACGTATTTGGTAAAAGACACGTTGGCACGCGGCTTTCTCACGGCCCTTCAGCACTGGAGCGATCACGTACTGACATTGCTTTGCTGTGAATGTGAAATTATTCCGATACTCGGACACGCATCGTAATACAACCATGCACTCACAAGTCATCACCACTACTCACAACCATATCAGATGTTCAATCTTCGTCTTTATTACAGGGGATTAGAGTCGTGAAGTGTGCTGGTAGATAGAAGGAACACGTTGTTTTCTGTGACACGAATACTCATTACCACAAGCGGATTACGGCCTTGCGTCATATCCCTGTAAAAATATTTAGTTCTATGTACCATTGGAACTGGTATGTGGACTAATTTCTGGTGCATTGAATTTCACATTGTTCAGTAATTACTGTATGATGATATCGTCATTGTAAATTGTGATGTAATGCCCTTCTAAAAGGTTGGATGTGAATTAAATTATGCAAATTTAATTGATATAGGTACTTACATACTTAGCTTATAATTATTTAATCTTAGTATGTTTTTATTTAAGTATATGTGTTACCGGAAATGTATGAAATCTAGGAATTGTATACAAATCCTAGGAAATTTATATAATTCCGAAGCTATTTAGGAAATGTATAAAATATTGTTTCAAACACTATTTAATACATAAATGTCCTAGGAAATGTGCACAATTCCTAGGAATAAAAAAAAAGAAAAAAAGAATAGAAAGAAAAGAATTGTATATAATTCCAATATCCTATTAGGAAATGTATAAAAATAATGCTTTCTGTAATAAAACACGTTGTTAAAATGATTATCACAAGTGACCTAACACCTAACCTAACACGTCGGGGCGCGCAGTGTCCACGAGCTCGCTTCGCTCGCTCCCACGGCTTCATCTTAGCGTTTGTTAACGTTCTTAATGACGCTAAAGTACCATAAAATCGCTCTTTCATAAGCGCGATGTGTGATTCGGTAGCCATTTTGAACAACAACCCATTGATATATCAAATATTTACATTTCCGATTGCTATTTAGGCAATGTATAGATTTCCTAGGAAATCTGTCTAATATAATTTATTTTTTACATTTCCGTGCGATTTTAGGAATTACATACATTTCCTAGACATTGTATACAATGACGGATTACATACATTTCCGGTAACATATGCACACTGAAAAATTTAAGGGAATTTACGTTTCTGGTTTGTTTTTTTTTTCAATTGGTTCAACTGGTTGAATTTAGTAGAATAGCTCTTACGAAAAACTTATTACAGCACAAAAATAAATTCATTCAATTTTATCACTCCATTTTTTATGGAATATATTAACGGAAAGTTTATAAATATAATTCATTCTAAATAAACTAGAGAATTCAAATCATATCTGCCCGAAGCCATTGCTGATCGAAAAGAAACAGATTATCACCCAACATTTATACCACCAAATAATCACGCAAAGATAATAGCTATACAGCCTAAAAATAATCTCAATTTATTCCCAAGGGAAATGCATTTACGTACAAGCCTCACAATGAATAGTACCACCAGTATTTGGCACAATGTCAGAGGAATCTGGGTCACTTTGAACGACTGCTAAGCGTGTACCCTAACGTCTAGTACCTACTATGTTATCGGCTGGAGATACGGTTTGCTCGTTAATTGACCAATTATAAAATAGCTTTAGAGTGTCATTCTGTTGCAAATAGTTTATCGTAAGCGTGCTATTCTTAACACGCTTTTATTAGCAGTAGCTTAAAATTACGAATCGTCGTTAAGCAAATTCTAAACGTTGCGTCGTCGTAACGATTTCAAATTTTGTATGTGATATTCAGATGACAATATATTAATTAGACACTATTGAATTAATTTGATGATGGAGTCAGAATGTTGATAGTATAATTCTTTAACGGCTATTAGCAAACCGCTCTAATTGGGGCTTATTTGATTCAAACTAGAACATTATATTTGTTTAGTAATGGTATTTTGCTAATAATTTTGAATTTCGATTGCTTGCTATGTTTGCCAGTTAGGTACTATAATATGTTGGATGTTATTGTATTGTTTCTAAATGTTACGATTGAAGGTAATGTGTTTAACAATAAAATTCCTGAACGAATATGATGTATGGAAATCTGAACGAACGTAGAGTTTAATCTACTATTTCATTTATTTTTTATATGTGGAAGGTTTAGAATGCCGTGTACCTACGAATGTTTGAAAAATCAAGTTCAGATTCACATTATAAAGAATCACGTCAGAATGGCTAAACGGATAAGCATAAGTTTTGACAAAGACATAAATATATAGTCTGGAATAGTAGGGTGGTCATAAAGATTTTTTACTAGTTATAGGTTATTGTAGGTCACGGGAACGGGATCAGTATTACATGCGGGTGAAGCCATACATACACAGTACATATATAATTTCGGCCAATGAAATATTGGAGGAAGTCTCGGCAAAACAAAAATTCTGTACGTGGTTTGTGCAGGAAATAAGTTTAGTTATTTCCAACGAAGCAAGGGATCGTAAAGCCGCTTAGGGAGTTACAGATGTGACGCGAATATAATAATAATAATATAAAGAAACAATTTGTTTTCCTTCTTATATATAATCATTCCAGTTTAAGTATTCCCAAGCTACCACCTGTTATTTGTTTTCAGTTTTGGCTATATAAAATGACGCAAAATACTCTACAACCTACTATAGTATACTAGCATTAAGATAATCTGTCAAAATCTCTGATTAACTGTCCAAGTACCTAGGTACTAGTAGCATAAAAAACTATCAAATTCTCTGATTAATTACTTGACTACCTAGTAGCATAAAAAAGCTGACAAAATCTCTGATTAAGTACCTAAGTACCTTTTTTTCGTGCAGAACCCCTCCTGAATCCCCACCTGGTAAGGAAAAACTGTCAAAAACTCTGATTACCTACCATCAATTCCGCATAGAACGTCAATTGACGCGTGATTCGATGCGCATCCAATTATTATCGTATATGGCGTACGTTGCGGGACGTTGCCGAAGAATGTCGGTTGCGTAATGACTTCACCGTTACTAACAATGTCGATGTCATACCGCACTTCGCACCTGCAAGTGTACAGTTTTATAGGAAGGTAAATAAAGTAGACCAATAATTTGTACTACAGAGTAGTCGTACAGTTCACTTGGACGTCGAACGACGGTATTTTGTTCTTTTTAACTGACTTCAAAAGTAAGGTAGGTTTTCAATTCGTTGAACTTTACTTTCACTCTATATTAAATTAACTTTTTCGCACGATAAATAAAAGCGAATGCTCTACCCACACACGTGTTTCCCTCTTACAATCCCGGGCTCTTTAAGCGAAGAGTGAAAAAGCATCTGTCGAAGCCGTCAAGGCAGACCACCATTTGAGGATCGGCAGCATTTGTAATAGTGGCCATCCAGCGGGGTACAGTAAATTGTCGGACTGCAATATAAAAAATAGCAATCACGAAAAAGATTTCTTAACTTTTCGTCCAAGGAATAGGTTTCTGTGGGTCATGGGAACTGGATCAGTATTCCGATAGGGTGCAGCTGTGGTCTACACTCGGGTGTAGATGGTACACCAGTAATATTATACAATTCTAAGGTCAATGATGCTGATTTAGTTATTAAATTGGTTGACAATTTCCGTTGATAATTCAGCTTCCTTCCTCTTTTATCTTCGTTTGTCTACATCGTTCTAATTTTATTGTAATGTGTTATAGTTATTATGTGAAATGTGGTTTATAATTTGTAATGGCTAAGTAAACTGATTTATAAGCTATAGTTTTAAAATATACCTACTATTATAAAATTGTAAATTAGTTGTGTTTGTACATAACAAATATTTAAAAAAAATATTTTAAGAAATACTTGGGTTATGTTAAATGAAAGACTCTGAACACAAACATTTTTTTTTTGGAATTCTTGTCTGTTTATTTGCGATGGATGCAAAAACTACTGAACGGATTTTGATGCGCTATTTTTACTAGAAAGGTTTTTTCTAAAAATTTAGATCGGAAAAAGAACATCTAGGACGGGACTTGAACCCGCGACCAGTCCCTTACAGGGGGAATGCTCTGACCAACTGAGCCACCTAGACACGTCCCAGATATTCGAAATTCTCCGATACATTAATACGTCTTTAGAAAAAAGTAAGCATACAAAATGCTTAAAAATTTAATTGAAATAGAAAGGTTTTGATCAGATTTAAAATCTGCCGTAAATGTTTGATTGCAATTGGTTAAGTAGAACCATGACTAAAAATATATCCTACCTCCACGCGGGCGGAGCATTACCTAGTAATTTACATACACAAGCTGTTGTAACTACGACAGGTATCAAACTGTCGGTATGATGTACGAAAGAGAGAACGCTCTACAAAACTGAAGCAAGTCGATATTAGATCGACACGTGCTATTGTTCCCGACGTACCAAATCAAAAACTAGGTACGGTTTTAGTCGGGGTGCTTGGTTGGGGACCTCCACGCGGTGCACCCTGGGCAACGGAGACGGCAGCGCCTCTCTCCTAGGGCGAGGGAGACGCTGCCGCCTACGGCCAACTCCGACCGAGGCGAGGACGGCCCTGTTGAGGGCTGTTCGGAAGCTTTCCACGTGTCCCTCTGATTAGCAGATGGCACAGTGGAGAGCAAGTAAGGGGGCCATCTCGAAACCGGAGATGGCCCAGGGTCAGTCGGGGTGCGAGGGATATGCTCTATGGGTAACCTTACACCCCGGCGTCTTAAGACCCTAGACGGCGTGCGGTTTTAGTCGGTTCAAGCCCGACATAACCGCCCCCGCTGGAGACCCCCCGCTCTCCAGCGGGGGCGGTATCCGAAGGGATTTCCGCACGAAAAAAAAAAAAAAGGTACGGTTTTAGTCGGTTCAAGCCCGACATAACCGCCCCCGCTGGCTAGCGGGGGGGTATCCGAAGGGATTTCCGCACGAAAAAAAAAAAAAAAAAGGTACCGTAGTAACGTAAGATGTTAATTATTACGGTTAAATTTAGAGATGGGTGACCGTTTATACTATACTTATCCACAGTCCGGAAGCTTACTTCAAAGGTCATGAACCATAGTTAGTGGTGGGAGTAAATAATATTGTTTTAACCATAGAATGCCCATTGCGTAGGTAGAATGGCGTTCTCACGGATCGCTATTCCGAGAGACCAGATTCCGTAATTCCAAATATATATTGGACAATTTGGACATCATACCCATCCGAAGTGAGGACAGGAAACGAAGTTCTAATTTTTACAGATAAGGATAAGGTCGAATTGGTAGTTTATGAATGCTTAGAATAGCAAAGACGTCATGAGTTGCATGCCGTACACAAATTAACACTAGTTGAAAAAATACTGTGGCACCATAGTTACCGTGTCGATATACCACGAGGCAAAAATCTTGACCAAACGTCAAAAAGTTCGCGCATGTGCACTAACTGGCCAATCAAAAAGCCAATAAAAGGATTTATCAACCAATGAACCAACTCGTGATTAGTTCTATATATATCTATCATTGTTTGATTGGCGCGCCAAAGAGACCTATAAACTTGTAACTGCGCATCTAGAGTACACTGCCAAGATTTTTGCCTCTATATAAATACGGAGACCTACCAAAACCTACGGGGTCCAAATCAACCTCACCTGCTAAGCGGAAGAGGCTCTGGCGCAGGCTTTCTCCTCGTGGTTGGAAGGACCAAGTCGTGGATAGAAGGAGTACGAAACGAGACCGGGTGCCACTATTCTCGAATTCACACAGTAAGGTAAAAAAGCTGTTCCCTAATCACAAAATTAAATAGGTCACTTTATCAAAGTGTGTCCTCTAATTAACTAGGTACTATAGGCATATTTAATTATTTTTGGGCACGAAACAAAAATATCAGTACTATCAATCTAATTAGTAGCTATTGCTCTAGTTTAGAGATGTGCGAGTTCAAAAATGTCGATGTTTTGAAAATTAAATATATACCTACCTAGGTACTGGGTACTAGGTTCCGGCTTTTCAGCAGATGGTTACCGTTTTGTTAACCAACTTACAAGTTAAAACAAAAAAAAATATTAATTACGTATTGAATAAAACCATCGATACCTTCTATATGTCGTAAAGTTTATCACTAATAAACATAGTTAAAAACGTACATCTGCAGGGTTGATATTCATCATAATTTTTTTACTTACTGCTGTAACTAACCCCAAATTTTCAAACTAGAACACCACAACATCCACAACACACCATCTTCGAAAATTACATGGATGTTTTATATAATGAATACAAATAGAAACATTATATCGATGTATTAAAAGTATGGAACACTCCTGCTCTAGTCCTGAACACATTTTTTATTGGTATCGCCGCATGGCAACAATTTAGTCAAGTAATTCGTATCGATCTACCATTAAGCTTCTTGTTGTACATAACCAAATATTTAAAGGCTGCTAGTAGTAACGTAGGTCACACACACACAAACACCCTCGAATAAACACACAAACATATACATATTGTAATAATATTCTTTAGCATCGGAGTAGTTAATTGCAGAGGAGAAGGGAGAGCAAAAGGAAGGACGTAATACTCCTACGTTCTTACGTTGAGATGATCGGCATGTGTCGTTCCGTCATACTTTCTAATCGATTCACCTCAAAATCGAATTAAAATGAATTGATTTCAAATGATGTCAGATCGTAAACTTTTAAATCGATCTTCATAAAAATCGTATCGTAATATTTGTAATGTGTATCCTTAGAGTGAACGTTGAGTTTCAATTTTCAATTATTATTATTGTGCAGTGGATTGGCAACTAGTTACACTTATTCAATTAGCAAGCCTATTATGAATAACTAGGTAACTTGGCCCAGTTTCGCCTCGGGCACGTAGTTTAATTATTATAGAACTGATTTCATCTTCACTACAACTTTTTGATTTTTATAGATCAATCTACGAATACAAAATTTTCAATTAACTAAACTGCCTAAATCTGAGTAAATCACTTTTAGGAGTTTTATCGTAAAAGTAGATTCTGCATTCGAAATTGATTAGATTGCTAAAAGCAATCTTCTTTAGACGGATCTTTTCTAAGGATGTCTGAACAGTTTATCATTTAAAGAATTCGGATAGAGTAGGTACCGTAGTGAACCAACAAAACAACTGAGGGAGCTTCTACTGAAGAGTATTATAACGGCAATTGGAAGATGCAATAGGATCCTGGCAAGTCCTTTGTCAGATACAGTTAAAGACTGTTATTCATTATATTGTGAATACCTAAGGTCTGTTTTAGTATTATGATGGGAGCGACATAGGCTAAGCTACTTAAATAAAGATTTAAAAAAAAGTACCGTAGTGAATCGATGTTCCACCAAGATCTTCAGAGCCGAAGCCAACTTCACCTGCAAGCCGGCACACCGGATGAATAGGAGAGCGGATCCCGGACGAGAAACTCCTGCAAGCTTTGGATACAACCGGTATTGACGCTCGGATGGTGACGATGATGACCGCAGTGAACCAAAGCTAGTATCGGCTAATTATCACTGGTGTGTTTATAGAAGTACAGCACTTGCGAATTCTCCTTGTTTGTCATTTTATATCTATAAAAAAACCATCAATAATGTCAGGAAGATTGAAAAGAGCCTAACATAACCGAAGTCGCCTAAATCTGATGGAAATTGACGTAACGTCATAATTTATCGGATTGTGACGTCGTTCAAGAAATTTAAAAAACGTAAAGACTCGTTACTTAAGCGATATTGACGTCATCGATGATATTTTTATTTTTTATGATAAAACTAGGAAGTAGAAAAATCAATAACATTGATATTGAAGGATACCTGTTTTTATGGGCAATGACATAGTTTTAATCACCATAAATAGTTTTACCGCGGTATTGTCAATAAAATAAGGTGGCAACATTATAAATAGTTTATTAACGATTAACAAACTACCTATATAATCATGTACAAGGTATACAATCTATTTATCGATAAGTCTTTATGCTAAGTAAAAAAACCGAACATAAGTACTTATGTCTTCAGTAGAAGAAACTAAAAATAATATCAAATATTTTTCAACTGTATTTTTTTTTTTGCTTTTACGAGTGGCTGCCATCTGACCCCCAGAGGACAGCCTGCGCAAGAGTATATTTCGTCAATCAGCAGTTGTACACGCTTACAGGTGAGGCTAGCTCGGGCTATAATCCAGACTATTTTCACATTACCTATAACGATTCCTATGTTATTTCTAAGTTTCGAAGTAAAAAGCGTGAGTTAACCAGATCCCATTATATTATTACCGATGGAATCCTATTAGCATATGTCAACATTTGGGTGAGCCGTGACATTTACGTAACTTGGCACTTGAATGTCACACTTTCGTCTTTCATAATTTACTTAATAAAATATGGAGTAAGGTCGTTCGTTTTGGTTTAATTACTAAAAACAATGACTTGTACGTAACTACTAGACTGGGAAGGAGGTGTTGGAAAGCGAACCTCGGGTGCAGTCTTTGAAGCCCGGATGAAGAACAAGGATGGATTTACCTGGAGAAGAATGCTCAGATGTATTTCATACCTACATCACCGCCAATATTTTAGGTCTCACGTTATAGGGGCTAAACCTATCAGAATTGTCCCGGCAAAGACGCCAGTTTCCAGACTCCATAGAACGGTACTAACAATGTAACCCTTCCATGGCAGTCGGGTACTAACTCAATAACACTTTGCCCGGTCGAGATATCAAACCCAGAACCTGACGATAACCCGCAAATTTACGGCGCTAAACCAATTAGGCAATTCTAACACAACTCGACATAAATAAAAATTGACTTCTTCCTATAGTTTATTTTATGATTTATCTATGAAATTAGCTTTAAAATAAAGAAAAAATGCCTATAAATTATATTCCTTAAAAATTTGCTTGATTTCGAACACCGTTATCAGGATATACACCGCCCATACGAAACATGATGGGGATCGTTTTCCGGGATAGAAAAGTAAACTTTTTCAGGACATATTTTTCAAACTCAAAATCCGTTTTGACCTATGCAATCAGTGTACAATTAATATGATGGGAGCATGGTGATTTACCCACCGTATATGCATTACGGTGGGTAACTCACCATTCACCATACTCGTAATAATGAAAGTGACTGAAGTCATACAAGGAAATTGAAAGTTCCTCATCTTTCGCGATGCATTCAAATTTATATAACGCTAAAATGTTTATACGTAATAGCTAAAATTAACAGGTCCATTATAACACTGACTGCACCAACATTATATAAATCGAATAATATTCATACTAAATTGTTATGACACAGTAGTAAAAACTTAATACCATCACAGACCGAAAAGTGATTGAATCGAGATTGAATTACAAATTGACTAAAAATAGTATTGTACTTATAAAAATACGAAAAAAAAAGTGTAGCCGAATACCGATGTGCACTTTTTAGGGTTCCGTACCCAAAGTCACCAGGCTGTATCTCATGAACGTGATAGTTAGACAGTTGAAATTTTCACAGATGGTGTATTTCTATTGCCGCTATTGAAACATATAACGTTAAAACAGAATAATAATAATAATAATAATTTCCTTTATTTCTCACCACAATATACATAATATTAGTAATATCTAGCATGAGACATAATCTTCTTAAAAATCTAGGTATACATATATATTGCAGGAGACTGATGCCTAAGCTAGGCTCAAGGCCTGTGTTTCAGGTCATCAGGTCCCCACCTCTATATCTTATTTTATTATGCACAATTTCCTTTAAGCTAAATAATAATAAATAAATATGTAAGGGAGCTCCAATACAACAAACGTGATTTTTTTTCTCTTAAAAAATCGCGTTTGTTGTAACTTAAATTAAAATAAAACAAATATTTCCTTTACATGTTTTAATAGATAAATGGTATGGAACCCTTTGTGCGCGAATCCGACCCGCATTTGGTTGGTTTATTAAAAATGCCCCTGTTAAAAAATTGGCATGTCCATGACGTTGTACTAAACATAGCACATAATTTATTATAATAAATAAAAATACACCAAAGCGTTGTAAGTGCCAAATGACCATAAATAGGACAAAATTCAATTTGTGTTACGCACGCATTATCTACGTGGGCGCAGGCGGCGGTTGAGACGCGGAAAATTGAGAGAAATGGAACGACGCCGCGTGGGAGTAACGGGTGAGGAAAGGGGTTGCTGTGAGGTAGGGGAGTGGTAGTAGTGACGACAAGGCGCCCCAGACGTCATCGCCGCGCCTCTAATGAACCGAACATGTTATTATTTAATTGTTTCGTCTATACAAATAAATATAATTCACGTTTGTAATATCAAAAGGTTTTAATAATATACGCTACATATAAAAAAAATTAAGAACGTCTGTCTTTGTCTGAGGTTAACTCTGAAACGGCTGTGCCGATTGTGAAGGGACTATCGCTGGAAGATTGGTAATTTATAAGGTGTAACATCGGCTACTTATATTTTAAATTTCTCTCTCTCTCTCTCTCTCTTATATTTGTAATGTAACCATATTTGGCGATTTTTTTATTATGGATGTCTGAGGACCAACATCTTGAAACCCCCAACGGACCGTATCTTTTCGGGGCTAGCGGTGAAGTAGCTAAAACAAAAAAAAAACTGTCTGAAAAAACCAATACTGGAAGCCAAAGCCGGTCGAGTGTCTGGGAAACTCCCTTCTTAGGGCGTTTCCTAACACAGCCAAATACCGTATGGTTTTAATCGCTTTGAGTTCGATATAACCAACCACCTCACCGTTAGCTACGGTGTTGTGAAGCCCGAGATGGTTTCCGCACGTAAAAAAAGGGTATCAGTCGTCCGTTATTCCGTCAATATCGAGTAACTGTGGCCACACAGCTGGAAAATTGAATCTAATAAAAAATGAGTTATTTTGCAATGGAACGTGGAATTGAAAGCGAAAGAGGCTTTTTAGATGCGTTATCTGTTTGATTTAAACCTTTCCTTTTGTAGAAAACTAAACGTGAAAGGGATAAATGGGGTTCGAACTTGAACTACTAGGCGTGGACTATAAATAGTTAGATTACTCAGTAGGATAACTCCCATCTGATATTCCAGAAGGTATTTACTATGTGAAGAAAGCTTATTGGAAATTTGTGGAATCGATCATCCTAATAACAAAATCTGCTAATTCTGCCCGACCCGCTAATCGAACTTGTATTTTCATGCATAGCAGTTGATTCACTGCATCATTGTAGCAGTTTGATAACTAACGTAATGAGTTTACAATTAAATTAAATTAAAAAATTTAAAAGCCTCCGACGGCCCCGACATAGCTCAACGATACCGACTAATGTCACCTTTTAAACAAAAAAAAAAGACAAAACGGTTCATCCGTTCGGGAGCTATGGTGCCACAGACAGACACAGACATGTCAAACTTATAACCCCATCGTTTTTGCGTCAGGGGTTAAGAGGAGAATCTATTGGTAATATAATATTTGTGTGAAATTCAAATGCAATAAAAAAATCTGTTATTTGAAGAGTATTCCTTTTAGAAAAGAACTATCGCAGATTTAAGTCCCGTCATGAATGTTGCCCTTTTCTAATTTACATTTTCGAACTACCAATTTGTGAACTACCTTTCAGTAGCCGGCTAAAATTGTTCAACCTTACGTATCGTACGTCATACTGAAACGCGTTATCATGATAAATTCAACAGCCTTAACAGACAAATGTTGACACTACGTCATTCATAGGATGTCTAGACAATTTTATGCGGTGTCCATGACGTCATTATCATTATACCAGAAAGTTGAACAGTAATTTTATTCCCTAACCATAAACAGTGAGAGAAATTAGATTTACCTCTGGTTGCTTAAAATACATTAAATAAATGAAAGGGCATACGGGGCTAAGACTTTCGGGGGCCAATCAGTAGGTGCTTGTAGACGGACGAGGCTGTGGCGTTCGGGTTAGGAGGTCAGACAGCAGTCGCTCTCATAAAAGTCGAGCTTCGAGATGAAAGTTTCGGAATGCTACTGGGGACAACGCTAACATAACATCGAGAAGCTGTACTAACACGATGGAGCGTGAATATTGCAAGTAAAAAATAAAAATTTGGTTCAGGTTAATTTTTTTACCTAAGCCAAAGAAGAAATCGCTCAAATATTGTTTTATCTTCAGTATTATATCGCATGTCTTTGTTTTCAGGAGCGTTCGCCTAACACCCGGTATTAACCAACTAGCACATACACGACCTAAGCAGTTACTGCTGTTACATGTAAGAAATACTTTATAAAAGTATCTGCAAATGGAAGCTAACTAACTCAATTACGACAGCGATGGTACAAACCACTACCCACTAATATGATTTGAGAGTAAGCTAGGTAAGAGCCATTACAGTCCGATATGCACATAATTACTCCTACTAACTGTTCGTTAATGGACTTAATTGGTTTAATACAGTAGCTATTTTAATAATTTAGACATTATGCACGCTTGTAATAGCAAAAGTGAGATTTGTCTTGACTTAGATTGAAGTTATCTTCTATTATTCGGGACTTTTATCCAAATGCATATGCCAGTCCCATCGTATCTTTTATGCATTGGCAGGTGTGGCCGCCTGTCACCCCAGCAGAAGCAGGCCGGGACGGCGGGGCGACTAGCGCCCCTCCCCAAACCGGGGCAAGACGGGGGACACCGTGGTTCCCAAACCCGAGGGGGCCATGCCGAAACCGGTGATGGCCCAGGGTCAGTCGGGGTGCGAGGGATATGCTCTATGGGCAACCGTACACCCCGGCGTCTTTAGACCCGAGACGGCGTACGGTTTTAGTCGGTTCAAGCCCGACATAACCGCCCCATCCAAAGGGATTTCCGCACGAAAAAAAAAAGGTACTTGTCTGTCTTACAAACCGTAACATATCAAATTTAAATAAACTATAAGCAGCTTCAGAGTCAGGTGTACACAATATTTGTTGTTTAGTTCCTTAAATAGCTTCTAGTAAATTCCGCTAATAAGTGTAGGACATCTTCCAGAAGTTATGTATGAAATATTGTATTTTAATATACTTTCCCGACTTCTGTACCTTTTAATAAG
This sequence comes from Cybosia mesomella, assembly GCA_946251805.1. Taxonomy (NCBI): domain Eukaryota; kingdom Metazoa; phylum Arthropoda; class Insecta; order Lepidoptera; family Erebidae; genus Cybosia; species Cybosia mesomella. Next base: position 11,310,259 of record OX276392.1, read on the forward strand.
ATTGCTAGTTATGTATGACATTAAACATTTTTTTTTCTTCGTCCGTTTCACGCCAAGCAGATCAACACCTCTTTCCTTTAGTGCACCATAAAGATTTGGGATTCTTTATCAAGTTGTGTATTTCCCTATAATCCCGGGTTCTTTGAACGATATGTGAAAAGGCATCGCTCGATGGTATCGAACTATACAGAACTACCATTTTCGGCTTGTTAGCATTTGGAATGTTGACCTTAATCTATGCACTTCACTTATTAGATTCAATTTGGTGAAGTGAAGTTAATTGGCTGAGCTAAAACTACGAAAAATAAAGAAAATTACTCGGGTAGTGCAACATTTGAATTCACATCAAGTTATCCATACCCTTAATACAACACTTACCTTGAAAGAGCAAAGCCACAGAACTAATAATATTAATTCTGTGGGCAAAGCACACGGGTGGATAGTTCGTAGATTACATTTCACTTTATGCTCTTAGGGAGGGTAAAAGGTATTTGCGAAACGTTAAGGTAAATCGAACATTATTAAACCCTAGCTTAAATATGCGAGTATACGAATTATTTTGACACCTATCTGTAATGCGCCTTTCTGAAATGTCATCTGTATGACAGCTACAAAAAGTTGCGCATGGTTGCTGGTAAACTTGTCCTATACCAAATTCTGTATTTCGTGCGGTCAGCTTATTAAAATATACATTGAGTTCATTGGCATCTACCCTTATCTAAGTCTATTATAGACAAATTCGAATCCAGTTGAAGAATATCCCGAAATCCAGAAATCTGATTATTAATACACTAAAAATCACTCATTCATAATCCCTTTTTTACTTCATATTCAGTCAATAAACAAACTGAGCAAAACAATTTTCTCAAAATTAAAATGCATGAGGCACCGCTAAATTCGTTCAAACGTGTTATTTAGGCATGTTCTTCAACATGGAGCGAGTGGCGTGCTGGCGTCACTATTTTTGAATACCGAACAGTATTGAGTAGGTATGGGATTTTTTCTGTTCAACGTTAACCATTGCTCGTCTAGTTGATGGGATATCCGTATACGTTTTGATAAAGGAAGCGATATAGAACGCTCGATATATTTAATTGCGCTACTGATAGGAAAGGCGACACGAATGGAGTTATGAGGTGGGTAAGCAATTATCTTTCATCTATTGTCTAGACAGGATCATGATGTATTACTTCGGGCCACCAACCAGGTGGATACCGAAGTCTTAAAATCACGCAAATTAAAATCAAAATCTTACACCCACTTTTTATCACTTTTCTCGACGTTTCACATGATTCTAAGTATAATTAAGCAAAAAAAATTTTTGTGTCGGTCTGTCTGTTGGTCTGGATGTCTGGATGTCTGGATGTCTGTTTACGCAATAACTCAAGAACCACTTATCCGATTTAAAAAATTCTTTCGCCAATCATCTTGTTTGGTTAATGGGAAGAACTGATTAGATTTTGGGGTTTGTACGTTCAAGGTTTCGGGTACCTACCATACAAATTGTCCCTAAAAAACTTTTACAAGTGGGTTTCTTTCGAGTTATCAGAGTAACGCGTATTTGACTTTGACATTTGAGTGACAATGACAATACGTATATTGTATATTTACATAAAACAACCAGACTCTGGAAGAAACTGAAATATAAAATAATTTTTTTGTGTTTTTGACGTCGAAGACGTTTGATTTCATTTCATTTTCTTCATATTTATTGCTCAATATATAAAGACGCGTCGAATTAATATGCATAAAGCCTAAGGTCTGTAATTTTGAATAAAAATACTGCAACAAAAATATCTAAGTTTGGCCCGAAGTTTGACAATCACTGTGCGATTTCCGCCCCACTAGATTTAGTTGTTACTATGTTTATGGGTTTTTAAGGGTTTTTACGTGTGACCTTTTCTCATAACTAAACACAATATGCACCTTTTTTTTCGTGCGGAAATCCCTTCGGATACCCCCCGCCGGCCAGCGGGGGTGGTTATGTCGGGCTTGAACCGACTAAAACCGCACGCTCCCCGGCTGACACACAACAATTAAAAAAAACCCATAAAAAACAACAATTAAGACGGGAATGAAAGTGTATGATATCAACAGGACGGCCTCCAAACACTAAATACTATCTATTTCTAGATAAATTATCTTCTAGATAAATGTGGTAAGTACACGTGACGGCTGCTAAATGGCCTAATTATATTTTGAAAAAGACTTGTGTATATATATAGATAGGGCTTGAGCTGAAGAGTTGACGTTTACAAAATTAAAACTTTTAAAGGCTTCAAAGTAAAAGGACGGGTTCGCAAAACGTGATTAGCAATGTAACGAATCAGGGCTTGACTGTACCCGAGATCTGATACTTCTTTAATAGTGAAAGCGTTATGGGCTTGTATGTCACGTCAACCTTCTTTACATACATAACGTCACTCCTCTTTCCCATTGTGGTAGGCAGAGACAACAAATTTCCACCTATTACGATCATGGCATACACCTTTCGTTTCTTCTACTTTTATAATAGTGTCAGTATCGTAGCAAGTAGAAACATGTAATCTCTGCTTACCTCAGTGGGAAAGGACGTGACTGTATCTATGTATGTTCATAATACTTAAGATTTTCTTCTCCCGGGTTAGGCAGAAAAAGCAACTCATACATACATGCATGAATGTGAATTCTTATAATATATGATAATATAACATAACATAACTTCACGCCTGTATCCCCGAAGGGGTAGGCAGAGGTGTATTACACACCCACGATTCGCCAGTTATGTTTAAGTCCCAATGTAATAGGGGGCGAGCCTATTGCCATTTACCGGGCACATTACTAAGCAAGCGATAATCAACATTTTTAATACACACATAACTACGAAAAAGTCAGAGGTGTGTGCCCGGGGCGACTGGGGGTCGAACTCGAGATCTCGTCTCGGCAGTCCGTTACGTACACCACTAGGCTATCGCCGCTTTACGACGCTATGATAATATCAAGTGACCTATTTCGCTACGCGCTCAATGTCCAACGCATTACAACAACAGATGTATAAATTAGTTTAAACTATATATGCAAGAGGGCCACGAGAATAATAACGAACTATGCACATATTGATGGATTCTGTACTACCGCGGTAGCCTAGTGGTATGGGTAATGGACTGCTGAGACGAGGTCTCGGGTTCGATCCCAGGTTTTACCATGGCACACACCAATGACTTTTCGATGCTTTTTGAAGTTATGTGTGTATTTACCGCAGGTTTTATAAGTGTCCGGTTAATGGCAATAGGCTCGCCACCTATCACATTGGGACCTAAACATAAACTGGCGAAATGTGGGTGCTGGCACCTCTGCCTACCCCTTCGGGGATATAGGCGTGAGTTTATGTTATGTTATGTCTGTACTACAATATTGAAGAACAAGTTAAGTACGCTTAGGTTTCTTTATTTAAATTTGTAAAATCTATCTTCTCCCTTCCTATCCAGAACAACACGTGCAGGACTCAGATGTCACCCTCATACGATCGACGAGTGCTATCGATACCATCGCGAACCAAGCGATTCGATAATTCCTTCCTACGTTGTACGATGAAGAACTGGATTTCTTTACCCACACACGTGTTTCATTCTTTCTGCAATCCCAGGTTCTTAAAGCGGGGCGTGAAAAAGTATCGAGTCCAGGCTGTCATTCTCAGGACCACTGGAATGATAGCCTTTGGCTACCATCAGGTGCAGTCAAATTGACAGACTAAACATGAGAAAATGACTGTATGTATTTACAAAAGAAAATGTATTTATCTAAGTATGTTTATCCGTATTCTAGAACCCGCATTATAAATTACAAGACTTATATATATTAACTGGTAACGAAATGCTAATATGGGGCTAGATAGAGCAGTGTTGTAGTATATCGTAGACTATTATAAGATGAAAGTAAGTGTTTAGAACTTTTTATATTTAAATTAAATATCAAAACACGATTGTTTTTATGGCGACTAAGTATTGCGCAGTAGAATATTTTGAACTTTGGTCTTGTTATTTGGTTATTTACGGCTTGTGTTCATTATCAATTTCAAATGTGTACATAAATAATTAAAACCTGCTTAAAAACTGTCCATTAGTGGCATAAATTAAAAATGAAATAGGCATCAGGACATCAATAATCACAATCAAATATCTCTTATTCCTATTATTTATTTAGGTCACAAAGTAACGCTTATGAACAAAAAAAAACAATGCTTTTACAGCCAGATTCGCAAGGCTGTGAGAAAAGAATCTGACAAAAGCCAAAGGACAACTGGTGCTATCGAATTCTGTAGTTAGACCACGTTGTTGGACTGTAATCTATGTATACTCTTTGATATGGGTACGTTATGTCATAATAGAACAATAACTAAACGCCAATCAGTAAAAAAGTAACTCATTTTTAATCCCCGACGCAAAAAGAGCAGTGTAATAAGTTTGACGTCGATGCCTGTGTGTGTATGTGTGTTTCTGTGGCATCGTAGCTCTCAAACGGATGAACCGTATTTGCTGCGGTTTTTTCATTTGAAAGCCAGTTTCCTTGCGATGGTTCTTAGCTATGCTATGTTTGGTTAATATCGGTCCAGCAGTGTAAGAGTATCAGCTCTTTTCCAAAATGATGTACTTAAGGAATTTTTGGCATATGATTACTCGATTACGTGTTTTTTAAGGGTTGTTCCTTAAACTATAAGTATTTTTTGGCGTAAGGGGTTTTAATTTTTTTTAATTTATGTGTTATTCTTGTTGATCCCCCTTAAAATACTTAAAATCAAATAAGATTGAGAGCCCTCTGCGCTGACCTCACTTTTCGCGTAAGTTTAACAGCCGCTCACCAACATACAAAAACACACGTAGGGGAGGGACACAGAAATCGGTTAAATGTAGGTGTGTTTGTTTACCTCTGCCTAACCTTTCAGGGATCGCAGACGTTACTATATGTATGCGAATGTATATTAAAAACGTCAACAAAATCTTGAGTTCAATTAAAATGCCGGTACAGATATGTTTAACAAGAGCAATTTAAAATGCACCGGCTATATCGCGATAATGGCCGATCCGATAACGGTACAGAACGAACCGGATGCGAATCCACTATCGGCCGGTGAAAGTAGATGTTACAAAAAATGCTCCCATTCCTTGCGCTGGTTGATATTTCATGAGACATTCACTTGATACGAAATGTACCTACATGTACCGGCCTGTTTTGGCACCGCGTGCTCAATCAGGTTTTTGGTTCAATGTAGGAGTTACAATATCAAGCTGAGTTAGTAATGTATAAAGGAACCATTGCGTTTATTTCTTAAATTATAATCGAGAAGTTAAAAGAAGATTTTTTTTCTAAAGATTTAGATCGGAAAAAGAGAACATCTAGAACGGGACTTGGACCCGCGCCCAGTCCCTTACAGGGGGAATGCTCTGACCAGCTGAGCTATCTAGACACGTCCCAGATATTCGAAATTCTCCGATATATTATGTACGTTTTAAGGCGACGCTGGAACCATCTACCGTATTTCTTGCGAACTACGGGAACAATGAATAACTTTACAGTCATTTTTAAACATTGTTTTTTGATGACTCCGCCTATTTTTGTTTGTGTTTTTTCTGTTCTGAAGCGAAAAAGTGCCCAGTTAACAGCAGTACTTGTACTCTATCATGGCTACTCATACTTGCAATTACTTGTTCCGAAAAAAATTGCCAATTATGGAATTTTCACCCGGTAAACGATACGATACGACGACGACAGATACGAAATTGTGTCGTGCGATACGGGGATGGGCGCTTTTTATATATACAAATAATAAAGATCGACATACTTATCTGTTTGCAATATTAAAATAACTTTTTAGTATATAATGTATACAGCAGTAGGTACTGAGACAAAAAATAGTTTGTTTCTTCCGACTAATCTCCCGAATGGCTGGACCCATTTTGATGTGATTTTCACTGGCAGGTTGATATTATAAGGTGTAACTTAAGCTACTTTTAGTATAAAAAAGAATTACGGTTGCTCGTTAAACAAAATAAAACGCGTTTACAACTAGGTAATAATGAGCCTTGGAGCGGGGCCAGTTTCCGAAATTGTGGAAGACGGGGAAACTGGTCCTCATCCGAAAGGAGGGGCGCCCGGCGGACTCGCCGTCCGCCTACCGGCCCATAGTGTTGCTCGACGAGGTGTGCAAGCTCTTTGAAAGAGTAATTGCGAAGCGCCTCGTCGAGCACCTCTCAAGAGTGGGGCCGGACCTGGCGGATGGCCAATATGGCTTCCGCCAGAGGCGCTCCACCGTGGATGCCATCATGCGCGTGAGGGCTCTGGCGGAGGATGCAGTAGCCCGGGGTGAGGTGATGTTGGCGGTGTCCCTGGACATCGCCAACGCGTTCAACACCTTGCCCTGGAGTTGCATTAGGGAGGCGCTCGTGTATCACGAAGTGCCTCTCTACCTCCGCCGCATAGTCGGGGCGTATTTGACGGAGAGAGCCGTCATCTACCCAACTGTGACCGGTCTCGGTCGGCGTGAAATGTCGTGCGGTGTTCCACAGGGATCGGTCCTGGGGCCGCTCCTGTGGAACATCGGATACGACTGGGTGCTTCGCGGTGAGCTCGTAGGCGGTGCCGCCGTCACGTGCTACGCGGACGACACGCTTGTGACGGCGTGCGGGGCGACGTACCGCGAAGCGACCCGAAAGGCCACGACCGCGGTTGCCCAAGTCGTTAGGCGGATCCGGCGGCTGGGTCTCGAGGTGGCCCTGCATAAAACCGAGGCCCTGTTCTTCCATGGGCCTCGGAGCAAGCCACCCGAGGGATCCAGTCTCATCGTGGGAGGAAATCGCATCGGCATCAAGCCCCGAATGAAATATTTGGGGCTCGTGCTCGACGGCCGATGGGACTTCGGAGAGCACATCCGAAGTCTGGCCCCCAAATTGAAGGGCACAGCTCTTGCTCTGGCTCGGCTGTTGCCCAACATGAGGGGGCCCGATGACTCCTGCAGGAGACTCTACGCGGGGATCGTGCGGTCCATGGCCCTGTATGGGTGCCCAATATGGGCGGAGGCCCTGAGGACCAGAACTGTGCAGATGCTGCGCGCTCCGCAGCGAGTTCTGGCCATCAGGGTCATCCGAGGGTACCGCACGATCTCCTTCGAGGCGGCGAGTCTCCTTGCCGGAACTCCGCCATGGGACCTGGAAGCGAGAGCCCTTTCGCAACTGTACCAGTGGCGAAAGGAGGCGCGGGAGCAGGGATGGAACCCCGAGCCTCGAGAAATCGAGGCCGTGCAGTCCCAGCTCCGCCAGGCCATCGTGGTGGAGTGGAAGGAACGACTTGGGCAACCAAGCGCAGGGCACGCCGCAATAGCGGCGGTAAGGCCCATCATGGAGGATTGGCTGGAGAGGCGACACGGAAGCCTCTCCTACCGACTGACGCAGGTGATCTCAGGGAAGGGGTGCTTCGGGGACCACCTGCATCGGATCAGGAGGGAGCCAACGCCTGAGTGTCATCACTGCGACGCGAGCGAGGACTCAGGGCTGCACACGCTGGCGGACTGCCCGGCGTGGGAGGCGCCGAGGCGTGACCTCGTGGCAGCCATCGGGGTGGGAGTCCTCTCGCTCGGCAGCATGATTGCGGCAATGGTGCGGAGCGCGAGCGCGTGGGCCGCCGCCGCCTCCTTCTGCGAGCATGTAATGCTCGCGAAGGAGGGGGCGGAGCGCGCCCGGGAGAGACTTAGAACTCTCCCGGTCCGCCGAGCCCGCAACTTGCTCGCCGCGCGTCGCAGGCAACTCAGGCGCCGGAGGTCGCTTAACGACCTCCGTCCTCCATGAGCGCAGGCCTGGGGGTGGCGGGTGAGGCCACCTGTCACCCCAGCAGAAGCAGGCCGGGACGGTGGGGCGACTAGCGCCCCTCCCCCAAACCGGGGCAAGACGGGGACACCGTGGTTCCCAAACCCGAGGGGGCCATCTCGAAACCGGAGATGGCCCAGGGTCAGTCGGGGTGCGAGGGATATGCTCTATGGGCAACCTTACACCCCGGCGTCTGTAGACCCGAGACGGCGTGCGGTTTTAGTCGGTTCAAGCCCGACATAACCGCCCCCGCTGGCACGCGGGGGGGTATCCGAAGGGATTTCCGCACGAAAAAAAAAAAAAAAAAAAAAAAAGATAATAATGAGCCTCTCCCCTGAAGGCGCACACTGCGCATAGCAGCTGCGATTTAGTATTTAAAAAATAAATAAATGATACCATTTTTTTTTTCATACGATAACCTTTGGATACCCCCCGCCGGCCAGCGGGGGCGGTTATGTCGGGCTTGAACCGACTAAACCGCACGCCGTCTCGGGTCTAAAGACGCCAGGGTGTAAGGTGCCCATAGAGCATATCCCTCGCACCCCGACTGACCCTGGGCCATCTCCGGTTTCGAGATAGCCCCCTCGGACCAAAATAGTATCTAGTAGTTAACTGACACTCATTTTTGTAGAGTACCTTTGAAAGCAAGATTGTATTTTACTAATAAGAACGGTGACATCAGCATGCATACGGCCCCGTTTACGAGCGCCTGCAATGTATGCTCCAAATTCTAGAGCATTTTGTCTTACATATATAATTGCTCACATCCTGTTGTACTGAGACTTAAGTAGTGACTAAAATTAAACTACCGTTTAGGAAACTTAAGATCTGCATTCAGTTTTGGTAAACTGGGAATATACTTTAAAAGAGACAATTATGTTAGCGCGAATAGACCACTAAGCCATACAGGACATATATACATATATAGGACCCACAGGACAACACGTGCTAGGCTGAGCTATCACCCTTACACGGTTCATAAAATTTCATCAAGAACCAAGTGGTTCAGCACCTCTTTTCTCTGCCGCACCATCAAGATTCGAAATTCTTTAAGCACACGTGTTTCAAACCCGACCCCACCAGGCGAGGCCGCGGTGGCGGCCAAAGTCCGCCGGCAACCCTGGGGTTATCCTTTCGAGGGCTTACCCGGGGTGCCCGGCAACGGACACTTGGTGAGGACACCGTGCGGTTTTAGTCGAGACACGACATAACCACCCCCGCTGGCCAGCGGGGGTGGTATCCGAAGGGATTTCCGCACGTAAAAACAAAAAAAAAAGCACACGTGTTTCCTTCTTCCTACAGTCCCGGGTACTTAAAGCGGGGCGTGAAAAAGCATCTAATGAGGCCGTCAAGCTGAGGGCCACCAATGTAACATTTGCGGTGTATGTAATGGTGATCTCATTCCTGAGACTTTACCTTTAGCTTACCATCGGGCGAGGCAAAAATCATATTGACGTGTCCATTAGAAAAAAATAACAGTTAAACTTTTCAAGTAATCGTACTCTACTTGTAGGCCTCTAGCTCTGTTAAAATATGTTACCGTGCTTAACACATTTTATTCATGGATCTTTCGATTCTTTGATCTACAATTAAATTTCCTTATGATACGGCCATCACAGTCATATCCTCTAGTAGTGAACAATTTCTCATACATATCACCGAAAAAAATCAAATTTAATTACCCGTACAAGAACAATGCAATAAAGAATAAAAGAAATGTGGTTGGTACGGCGCTAATTGAGTAATATGTTTAATTTGAAGCTAGCATTTTATTATAAACGATCGTTTCTTTCTCACATATTAATTATACGTAGCCGAAGAGTGAGATAGGTGCAGCGTTTGTCGATTGTTTTAGGCGAAGCTCTCACACGGCCGTTCACAATTAATGGGACGATAAATTGTATTGATAAAGTTACGGCTTTCGTAACAGTAGGGTACATTATGTATTTTAGATGTCAATAGGACCCCATACCCCAAAGCTTTCTAGTTTATTCACCTTCACTATACATTTGTTGTAGTCACAGAATAAAATATAATATCATTTTACGCAAGTTAATTTCTTGGAGAAATCGAATCACGCCAAATTAATTGCTAAATTCATTCGTCTAGTAATAATTTATCGGGCACTTTAATTTAGATTTCTATAATATATCCTCTGATTATCATAATCTATTAGTTTATTACTCACTATTTATGAATGTAATATCAATTAATAGCGAAATGTAGATCAACTTAAAGGTTAGCGTGTATTGTGCCGTGTCGTGTGCAGAGCGCGTTGTGCGATATTTCCATTAAATTATGTTACGCAAGTCGTCTTTAAGAATTGGTCCGCAAACCAGTTCCGTGGTCCAGTTGCATCATTGCATATTTATTAATATACACACATGAGGCGTTCGTGTATGTATGTGAAGGTGTGGACTATTAATAGTTACGATTAGGTGGCGAAATATGATAGCGAATAATCAATCACGAGCTTTTACACATACATAATTAGGGTCTGCTTTTTTCGCTCCTTTGAGACAGTTCAATGTCTGTCAATTCCTTAACTGCTATTATTCCTAGATGCTAGCTGTCATCTAGCAATTAGGATATAAAAGTATTTCAAGAATAGGTAGGTACCTACTCACTTATGTATTAAACAGCACTGTTACAGATATTCAAACAGTTGGTAGATACTGAAAAATTGTAACCCTAGAAATGAAAATATCATATTACTATTGGCGTATTATATTATATTATTAAGTAATAGGAATTCCCCGTAAGTGATTTTCCCATGCCATAATTCACAGAAAACAATTTTTTTTCACAGGTAACGACTTATCTATGGGTCTTTCCCGAAACCAGGAGAGCAGAGACTTCAAGATATAGAAATTTAGGGCGTATGTTAGGGGTCAATGATCACATTGATGACTGCTGTGGAGACCTAAGTTTGACTCGATACGTCTTTAATATTCATGACGCAAGTGTCTCTGTTGTCAAATTGTGTCTTTGTTTCAAAGTCTCCGGGTGTACCTTGTGTGCGTATAAATTTGTTATTGCAGTCTCCGTAACAAGAAGAAGCTTTTTTATTCGTTTCTTTTTAGGGTTCCGTACCCAAAGAATAAGCTTCGGTTCAGGTTGGGGGTTCAAATACAGTACAAAATATTATCTTTATGCCTATACGCCATGCCATACCTATGTATGTGTGCCTGTGCCTATAGATACAAAAACATTTATAAACATTGTACATGTAAATAGGCTGACTTGAATATTAACAATACAGGGCTTATAATCATCTACTTATAAATCGGTGCTACCGGTAAAATTCAAGTGCAATAAGTGTTGCGGTATCATCGGATCTTTGATATTTTTTGGTAATAATATTCAGGAATTAAGTGTTCTGAAATGTGAATTAAAGTTTTCCGTTGATTAAACATTTCATTTTTTACTATCTAAGTCTACAGGTCAAGCAAAGTAAAAAATTAAATGGTTATTCTTATTCCTACTGAGAAGGTTGAAAGACTGATGCTTGGCATTGTTACATTATGGTCTTCATTAAAATTAGATAGCTATGATCATAAAATTTAAAACAGAAGGGAGTTTTTAGAAGTCTCATTTTCTAATTTTCTAAGCTCTATAAACTTGTACGGGCGTCTTATGTACACACATTGAAACTATCTGATGTTTAGACCAGGTTCATGCCGACAAGAATGGTTTTATGGGTCCGTTGGTGTATGGTGAATCCAGTATCAGCTCACAAATAAAATAGCAACACCCAACTCTCTACATTCCTGCAGTAATATAAGGCAGACATTGATGGCGATTGTGTTGTACTTACTAGTATAATAGTATTCTTGGGCATACATTACTACACAGCGCAGAGTTTTGTGGTTTTTGTAACACTACTACTGTACTGAGGTGAATATTTCTTTTTTTCTGTTAAATAAATAAAAAGATAATCTAGTAAAGTGCAGCTTAACAAACTTTTTGTAATGTGGGTCTTAGAATGCGGATGAATATACCTTCTTAGATTGGTACCTTTTTTTAAATACAGATAATACAAAGAAACATTGCAGGTCAGTGCAAATATTCAACTCATATATATAATATAGCTATATACAAATATTGACACTGAACGGAAATCTAACCTGCAACCTCTGGTTGCAGACAACGCACTCAGTCGTCATACTCGTAATAACCATTAACTACTTATATCTAAAATATTAATTTTTGAATTCAGAAACCTTATTCTATTTGGTCTAGACAAAGTTATATTCTAGGCTATAACGCCAGTGGAAAAGTATGAAATTTATGAGAGTCACATTATTTGTCAACATGTCACGTGTAACAAATAATGTGAATTCCATACATTTCGGACCTTTGCGAACTCGCTATGAAGCGATTCCACTAATAGAATGTCACTTTATCTACAAGCTCAGATTATATAAATTACTTATCCTTTGCGGTTTACGTCGTTTTGACATGACATGACTAAAAATATTTTATCGGGTTTTAATCTAGTCTAGAGAGTTATAACAGCAGAATCTGCACCACTAACACCCACAATCATGTCAGTTTCGGATTGTTGTTGATACGTTAGATGCGATATCTAGACGAGACATTTATCTGTGTAGTCACAGATAAAATAGTACATTCTATGTGTAGTGTCTATTGTCTGTAAATTGCTGTTCTTTCAACTTATCTAACTTTGGCCGGACTTGATAAAAAATATGTTGAAAAGCATAGTCATATTTGCACCATGGAATGATTTTTTACATTAATTTGGTTTATCTTGGCACTGCAACATGAAATCATGATTCATCACAATCATCACAAACATAATCTTAAATCGTACTATACATATATTCTTAGATATTGAGGAGATATTGGGTAATTATGATCTAGGAAATGGCATTTAAAATTCTAGTAATACATGTATTTTAATTAATGTAGTATTTTTTATTTCGTATAGTATTTAGGATACTTTATGTACTTACCCCTTATTGATCCGACGCTAGTTTTATTACAGACTGTATAAATGCGAAAGTTTGAATGGATGTTTATTACTCAAACAAAAAAAACTGACCGAGTTAGTTACGTAGATATATCATTAAAAAAAATAAGACGTTTTGTGTGTAATGTGGCCGCACTTTACAATAAATTTACCTATGGGGCAAGACTCGTGATCGTGACTGAGTCATTCGAATGGTTGGTAATACTCAGTTGCATGTTGTTATAAAATTGCTTGATTAGAAATTTTAGTATTTTAGTACAATAAAATCGATCGACAAAACGACGAAGCAAATCTGCGTTACGTGAGGTGTATGGGGCCTCACGAAGGGCTTCGGGGCCCAAGCCGACGTCACCTGCAAGCCGGGACATCTGCTGACTGACGAACGAGGTTCTGGCACAGTCTTTTCTTTCGTGGTTGGGGGTTCAGACGGCAGTTTCTCCCTAAAAACCAACTTAAAAAAATCATAGGAAGAGTAGGAGAGTGGAGGAGCGGAGCGGAGAGGAGAGCTCCAACTCCACAGTGCAAGCTCTGAATGCAACCGCGGAATTCACGCTCGAAGGAAGAAGATACATTCAAAGCTTCTTTTTCGGAGCCGGGGGTCCGCTCTTCTACTCCTTTCCATAATTTGGTTCGCTTTTACGGGAGCAACTGCCGTCTGATCCTCCAAGCCCAAGAGGAAGCCTGCACTAGAACCCTATCTATCAATCAGCAGGTGTCCCCGTACATCTTGCAGGTGATGTTGATTTCAACTCGTTGGTGACATTGGATGGTTGACATTACTACTACTATCTGTAATGTATTGTTTTTTTTTTCGTGCGGAAATCCTTTTGGATAATAAATATATAAATAATAATAATAAATATTCTACGACATTCAACACAGCGCTTTCTAGACCCAAAGTAAGCATAGTTTAACTAGCTTGTGTTATGGGTTCCAGAATGCGGATAAACATACTTATATACTTTTTTTTTGTAAATACATACATATTATACATAGAAACACCGGGCTTGAACTGACTAAAGCCGCACGCCGTCTCGGGTGTAAGGTTGCCCATAGAGCATATTCCTCGCACCCCGGCTGACCCTGGGCCATCTCCGGTTTCGAGGTAAAAGTGTGGTGGACTTACATAAAATAAACTAATTCGTGTAATGTCTCAAGCAATCCAGTATTGTGTAGAACAACTAGAAATAAGCGAAAACGTTACATATTCACATAATAAAAAAATTACTGACGGTAATATATCTATTAACATAAAATAACAGTTATGACTACTTACGAGTGCATTATATTAATCCACCATTTATGAATAACTAGCATCGCCACGCAGTTTCACCCGCGTAAGTCCTGATCCCGTGGGAATATCGGGCTAAAAAGTCTATGTTGTATGTAGCAGCATTCTAATGGTGAAAGAATTTTTGAAATCGCTTCAGTACTTTTTGCAAACATACATACTTACATACAAATCTTTCCTCTTTATAATATTAGTAAAGATTTGTATGTAGACGAGAATGGAATGCCAAGAAAACAGCAAAGGTAATACCTATTTCTAATCTTCAGAATACTACTCACATACCACTTATTTATTTCTACTGTTAAGAAGAAACATTGTGTCACGGTAAAACAAGAAAGAATTTTCAATTTGGAATTCGAAACGTAATGGAGACTAGATAAATGACGTAATGATTTTAGACATACGCATATCACTGCAGGATATTGTCAATATGCTTACCCAGGTGATCTACGGAGGTGGACGGTGGTAAAGATCCATTCGGTATGGATGTTCGCTACAAAACAAAGTGAACAAGAAAAAACTACATCGTTAGCGTCATAACAATTTTTTTTTTAAATTTAGCTAAAGTTGATATGGTGTCATTTATAAAACGCGAACTTCTCGACGTATTTGACCAAATCTTCCCATAATTTGCAAATTTATGTGAAGTGAGTGATTAAACTCTGCTTTAGAGTGTCGTCTTTGATACTAACAATGAAAGTCCCCATCGGAGTTTTGGCGCCAACGCGGGAAAAGTCACATCGAGGCAGTGTTTCATTTTTTTAAATTTGTTTAATTTCGAGTATTTATGTGTAAAAATGGTGGATTTTTAGATATAAAGTCTTCGACAACGTGCACTTAAGTGGCATAGTTGCCGTGAATTGTGATTGTCCGTGTTGTTTCCAAAACTCCACAGAAGCCTCTAGTAAAGTCTCCACTACTTTACTAGGGCAGGACTTTGACTTGACTTATAACTATGAAGGACTTTACTTGACTTGATTGTGACTAAATTACGAAAACGCTGCATAATATTCAATTCATAATATATGCAAATTACTTGTTTGTGGCCAAATGCGATGCAAGAAGCCAGAAAAAAAAAAACTTTTTTTCCTCCTTTTGATTTCGCTTACTGTGACTGCTGTCTGAACCCCTGAAAGAAAAACTTACACGAGAGCCTCGTCCGTTCATTAGTAGTCGTCCGGCCAGCTGGTGAGGTTGACTTAAGCCCTGAATATATTCTTGGGGTACAGCTTAGTAATTTAAAAATAAAATAATTATTATCTATGACTGTTGGTTTATCAAGAGTTTTGATTATTAAAGTAGTTGCATCCACGTCTGAACTAAGCAAACCTGTTATTCAGCTCGTAAAAATGAAGGTTGCATAAAAATAGTTCTTTGATTACATATTTTACCGTGACACAAATATAAGCAGGTAGTAGGTAGCTATGTAACGAACAACAGATAAGGAAATATAATAATTATAACTATGAAGGAATGAATTTTAGTAGATATTAATTTAAGCATCCGTGTTCTAGAACCCATAGTACAAATTTAGATCCAGATAGCACACTATACGATAGTAAACTGGTAAATAAATATTCTGAGATATTAGGTAACCACTAATATCTCAGAATATTTATTTACCAGTATACCTTGGTCTGCCACTATACGATGCTCCCGTACAAACGAATTCCTGTTTAGACGTCACTTTATATCGTCGATTTGGATAAATTAGTTCAGTTCACATCTTTAGGCTTTCACGGCCGGCGTTGTACAATATACTGCTTCCGGAGTGTTTGGCCGTGGTCCATACACACAAGTTTCACGTGGACCACGGCCCCACAGCCCGAAAGCAGTATATTCTACATAGTTCAGTTTATTTATTCAAGTCTGTTTATTAAATAAACAGACTTGAATAGAATCTGGCCGATAGACAGACGAGGTCCTCCCATAAAAGTCAAGATAAACCAAAGCAAAGTAGAGTAGGAATCCGCACTCAGGGATTGCAAGCTATGGATGCGACTAAGATGATGAAGAATTTTGAATTGCGATTCACCGAAAGTTCAGTTGCTGAGTGTAATGAGTGGGACGGACCCTGAACCTGACTCCCGTGATGGAGGTCGAATTTTACTAGTGAAAAGAATTGCAGGAATTGTTGATTGTATGAGTTTGATTAGTCTAAAAATAACTCCCCCGAATTGAAATCAAATCTACACAAACAAACACTTTTACATAACAAGTGGAAACTTTTAAGTGGAAGATTATTTATCTATAGATAAAATTAATAAAGTCAAACCTAATACAACACATTTATTACAAGTTTTAAACATATAATCTTATTATAATCATCATTTTAATCATTCCGGTTTCCCGATCGACTCGCACAAATTTGATCGCAAACTTTATACGAAATGTGAGCTCTTTTAAAAATAAAATTTTGTCGTGGTTGATTCGCCAAACTGAATTTATTGTTTTGGAATCGATGTGTCCGTCAGGCTGGCCCGGCCCCTTAGAATTTGGTAACTAGATTTGTCTTAATCTACTGTCTACGTACTACTTGACACAAGCATACGTACTTTTCGTTTTCAATGTACTTTGAGGCACTTCTTAGGGGCCGGGCCAGCTTGTAGTTTTCAGTCCGGCTTCTTTGTATCGCGAGAACTACAAAAGTTACTGACATATTTTTGCTATAGATGGAATGTACTTCTTAAATAACGCATTATGGATAATTTAATTTATTAGTAAATCCTAATATCATAGGAGGTATTAAGGCGAGGGTATTCGACGACTTTAGGTATTTTTGGCATAGTAAAGTTGTTAATTTACGCCACAGCGATGCGCTTGCGGTCCGCATCCAGTGTTTTGCGTCAATATACAGCAAAACAACGAAGGGTAACTTAAGGTGGTTCTGTAGTATCAACACTGTTCTTTACTTACTTTGGACAAAGGAAATAAAGCTTTTAATAATTATAATATTGTAATATAGCTATCAGAAAATGGCTCCCGTAAAACCTTATATGAACCAAATAATGAAAACAAGCAATAGAAGGGTGGACCCCGAACGCCAAGCTGCAAGATCTTGATGTGGCCTCATACATGCATGGGACCCGTACACCCATGACGCCCCATGCATATATGTAACCCATGGGGCCCATACGCCCGTGGGGTCCCATTCACCTATGGGGACCATACACCCATGGGGTGACATAGAACGATAACACCCCATACTTCTATGGGGCCCCATACATATTCGTTACCCATGGGGCCCATATACCCATGGGTCCCATATACCCATGGGTCCCATACACCAATGGGGTCCAATGCACCCATGGGTTCCATATACTCATGGGCACCATTAAGATCCGTAGAGTATCTGGGCCCAATCAGGATTTGAGACGGCAGACGCTCCCGTAAATGTCACAATGACATGAGTCCAGGTTATGGAAAAGAGAAGTAGAAGAGTATACCCTGGGCTCCAAACTGTAAGCTTTGGATGCAACCGGGATTGCAAAAGTTTCATCAGCAATGAAAATATTATATCGATATTTAGAGGCGAGTAGTAGTTATATTTGGTAGTGTTGAAGGTTCATGTCAGTTTCAATTATGTCGCTGGTAGGTACTGTTCCCACCGGAGATGGCCCAGGGTCAGTCGAGGTGCGAGGGATATGCTCTATGGGCAACCTTACACCCCGGCGTCTGTAGACCCGAGACGGCGAGCGGTTTTAGTCGGTTCAAGCCCGACATAACCGCCCCCGCTGGCCAGCGGGAGGGTATCCGAAGGGATTTCCGCACGAAAAAAAAACAAAAAAAAAAGGTACTGTTCCCAATGTTTAGTACCACTATTCGATATACATCTATTAGTACCAATGTCAATCATTACAAATTCTTCTATGGAATCGACTAATGCCAAAAGACATTTAATGCTATTATAATGCCGATACATTACTTAGTTTTAATATTTGTGCAATGAGTAACTACTTACTTATTTACATAACTTATACTTAAACAAAATAGTCTACTAATACTAGCATTGTATTCGCAAAAGTTCGAGTCTCAACTTTTTATCATTGGATTTGTACATCTGGCACATTCTCTACGATGTGGCATTTACGGTAAGTACATTATAAATTCATACGATTTTGTTGTGCATCTGCCGCAAACCGACACACGTCCTGCCTCTAACACGTTCCGCTCGGGACTGATTGACTCTCCGAACGCGTCAGATAGGTAGAAAACGTAGGTATTTTGAATTTTCAGGGTATAATTCAGAATGCATGTAAATTATTGATAATATTTGATAACCGTTTTTCATTCTCCTAGTAATGACCTTCATTTTGGTATCATTTTTATTTTTCTAACCTGAACACAAATCAAATAACACTGGAATGCGTTTTTGGTTAGACCAATCTTTGAGAGCATATTCTATCGAGGAAAGTAAAAGTCATCGTGTATCGGATAACCGAAAATACTAGTTTAAATAGCCTAGAATAACATATATGATTTTCAGAATACAGGAACTTCTCATTTTCGAAAAATCTTAATCTAAAAAACACACCCTTCCTTCTTAGGGCTCGGTTCTTAGGGGCCGGGTTCAATACCTCTAAAAAATATTTCTTTTTTGGGTTTACGTAGTGTTTTTACATAAACTCCCTGATTAAAAGATATTAACACTGTTCAGTTATTTCCGCCCGGCCGCCACCCTTAAAGTGTTAGTGTCTTTTTTAATATTACGTTATTTCACGCGGAAAGACTCAACTGAAAAAACAAGAATCGACATCTCTAAAAAAATGTGGTGGCGATTCGCACATTTCGTATTGTAAAGAGAAAAAAATTAAAACCACATATCCAGCTGTGAACATAGGAGACTGGCGATATGCAACTCGTTTGGCAACCGGGACCGACCCTTAATGGGCCATAACAATAATTGTCGAACACGTGTTAACATAAACAAACATTCCAAAATTCCATAAAAGCTTCATTATCCACGTACTTACTTACCTACGTATCCATTTTGTAGTTTGCGAAACATTTTTGTACAAGTCAATCACTTCCAGGTGTTAAAGAGAACCCACGTGCAGTTCCGTACAACATTATTATGGTTATCACGAATTCTATTCGGGGTTTTCCACCAGAGAATCAATAGTTTATTAAGTTCATTACCCTCTAGATTTTCGTGGTATTGCCTCCATAAAAATATTTGCTAAACATAGCACGTGCTAAAATAACTAAAGCGACTAATAGTGATTGATTTGTATGATTAAAAATATGTTGAAAATGATAAATTCATTGCTGTATTTACAGATTTTCCAAGCAGTATTTATCATATTTTTATAAAGGACACTTCAATATGACTTCGACTGATGGTAAGACGCTGTAGGTGAGTCAACCAATGACGCGAGCCCTTTGAGTTTAATATATTTATGATTGGTTGATTGTTCAAGATTAAATTGTCAAGTTGTTTGGCTTTGACTATACCAATACTGAGCATTTTAAATATTTTAATGCAAAAATGGTCGACTTCAGTTTGACGGTGACGATAGGTGCCATTCACGTCCTGCTGAAAGGATCCAAGATTGTCCAAGCTGAAATAAAAGTTTAAAGAAATGCACCAAATTACAAAATAAAACTAAACTTACCTGAAAAACAAAAACTTAAGTAGTTAGATAGGTGGCGGGGGGGTATCCGAAGGGATTTCCGCACGAAAAAAAAAAAAAAAACAAAAAAAAAAAAAAAAAGGTACCAACTACTAATTAAATTATAAATAAGTAAAAGTACTAAAAAGGCCTTACTATAACGATCTCCTTATGCAGAAACATAACTTATATTATATATATACTTATAATATTTGTGCGATGACATCTGTCAAAATCTTTCGAATACACCCACAAATATGTAGGCATTAAAATTATAACCCTTTTTTGCTGGCATAACTGGTAATAAGGCAGTGTTCGGCCATAGCGTCGGAAGCTCATCAGGCAGGCGGAAGGCGTTCGGCAGAGGTCGGCGACCGAGTTCGGCTCCACGGCCGTTCGTTCGCCTCCACTATTCGTAAGTCTTTATTTACACTCACTGCCAAGGTGAGGGACACCATCTAAAGCCAAACATTCATTCAATCTTATCGTAACCCAAAATCTAGTGCTAAATACTAATTAATGGAACTTTTATAAAATACATATTACCAGTAAATATTAAAACGCAAGTAAGTATGAACGTTTAATTTAAAAATCGGTTGTAGGTTACACAATTGTCACGTTAGTCACGTAAACTGTCTCTTTTCGTGACAGTAGCGAAAGTTTTAAGAAAATTTACTCAAGAACTATAAAGTGGAAAAGAATGTAAATGCAGTAAATTCCAAAATTAAACATGTCTGATGACTATACTACATTAGAATTTAATAATCTAAATTCGAATGCTCTATTCTTGTGCGGGAACACCTTTATAATTTATATTAACCGCACCCACCACATAGTAACACATGAAGTATGTTTCATGCGAATAAAGATTTATATTATGTGCAATTTAATAGCTATTGAACCGATGAGCAAGTTTCAACGATAATTTTCTTATAAGTGCTGATGATTCAATCGCTCTTGTTATCACATTTTGGTTTTCTATTTATATCAATGTTTTTTATTGTATCAACATAACATGAACCCTAAATAGTTAAGAAATCGTTGTTAATTACAGGTAAGCACAGTAACTAATGAACCAATGCTGTAACATTTCTGTAAGATTATTAATGTTATGGACCAGATACCATAATTTTTATGCCTAACCTAGCTTTATTGGGTTAATATAGCTATTTGCTATTCCAGAGTATAATCTAATCTCTGTGCCAAATTTCATCCAGAACCGTTCAGCCCCTATGGTGTGATTGAGTAACGCACATCCATCCATCCAAATTTTCACATTTATAATATTACCTGTAGTAGGAAAAAAAAGATAAAATATATAACAAAACATTACATTTATACGGTTTCTGATATGCGCCAAATTCAACTCAAATCACATAATAAGAGTATATTGCGTAACTGACGTAGAAAAAATACAAATGATAATGGACTCTAAAGATTTGCGAACACCGTTCTTAGCAATGCTTTTTTTTGTCCAAGCTGGCATAACGGCGACCAAGTCCATTGACCGCGGCTCGTTCAGTGCCTACATAATGTTGCAATAACGTGTAGGTAAACAATATCACTGTCGAACAAAAATTTCGGCAATAACTTCGTAAAATTTAGAACAATTGCATGCTTAGTGCGTTGAGAAAGCGGTCACGTTTCAAACCACCGACAACTGGAATTAAATGCGATACAAACGAATTGCTGCTCCGGATTTAAATGTAGTGGCTATTGGAAGCGCTTACGCTCAAACACGGAGGAAAATTAATGTATAATAAACTAGCTGATGTCTGCGGCTACACCGGCGCGTAGGTCGGTTATTGTTTTTGGTAAAATCTCCAGTTCTACCTAACCAATTGCAATCAAACGTGCAGCAGATTTTAAGTCTGACCAAGACCTTTCTAATAAAAAAACTTCATCAAAATCCGTTCAGTAGTCCTTGCGTCCATCGCGAAAAAACAGACAAACACATAATAATTCAAAAATCACTATTTTTGTGTTTAGTATCGTTCATTTAACATAACCCAAGTTTTTTTTTATATCTTCCATATACAGACATATAATTTACAACTAATTTACAAAGAACACTACTTACGCAGAATAGTTCAAATACTATGTGATGCGATTGTGTGTGGTTCTTACCAAGCTCTTCGGAGTCAGCCCCACCTGCAAGCCGGTAAATCTACTGAATGAAGGACTAGGCTCTGGCGAGGGCGTTCCTTTCGGGGTTGGAACGTCAGACGACAGTCTCTCCCATTTAAGCCGCATAAGCCAAACCCAAAGGAAGATAAGGAGAAAGCGAACCACGGGCTCAAAGGTGAAAACCTCGGATGCAACCAAGAAAAATGCTATGAGAATGATGATGAATGTGATTGCTAAGTATGGTGTATTACTATGTAAGATAGGTGATGAGACTGAAGATATAGGTAGGCGATAGACTGAAGATATAGGTAGGTGTTGAGACTGAAGATATAGGTAGGTGATGAGACTGAAGATATAGGTAGGTGATGAGACTGAAGATATAGGTAGGTGATGAGACTGAAGATATAAGTAGGTGATGAGACTGAAGATATAGGTAGGTGATGAGACTGAGGATATAGGTAGGCGATAGACTGAAGATATAGGTAGGTGTTGAGACTGAAGATATAGGTAGGTGATGAGACTGAAGATATAGGTCGGTGATGAGACTGAAGATATAGGTAGGTGATGAGACTGAAGATATAAGTAGGTGATGAGACTGAAGATATAGGTAGGTGATGAGACTGAAGATATAGGTAGGCGATGAGACTGAGGATATAGGTAGGCGTTAGACTGAAGATATAGGTAGGTGTTGAGACTGAAGATATAGGTAGGTGATGAGACTGAAGATATAGGTCGGTGATGAGACTGAAGATATAGGTAGGTGATGAGACTGAAGATATAAGTAGGCGATGAGACTGAAGGTATAGGTAGGTGATGAGACTGAAGATATAAGTAGATGATGAGACTGAAGATATAGGTAGGCGATGAGACTGAAGATATAGGTAGGTGATGAGACTGAAGATATAGGTAGGTGATGAGACTGAAGATATAGGTATGGTTATGTTCATCAATCATCTTCATCAAAGGTATGGTTATGTTTAGTATTCAATCTTCGTTTTAGTTGATGGTTATGTGTGCATTTCGATTGAAAAAAGTTAACGATACAGCAAAATATATGGCCAGGCAGTTGATTCACATTATTTATTAACAAAATGACTTCATAACCAGATGTTTATCTCCGGTCAATGATTACTATTATCGTTCTAAGATTACAATGACAACTTCATGACGTTATGGTAATATTCTGACTATTTATAGAGTATTAAAATGTTTATAGGTTTACTTTTGTAACATCGCAATTTAGTCGTTCGAATCAAGAGTTGCCTTCACTGATGCGACCACGTTTTACGCAGACGGTTAGGCTACGAGGATAATAAATGTCTGGCCATCAATCTCTGCCAGGCTTTGATAGGAAGGACAAACCCAAGAAGTGCTGGCTTGGCGCCGTAGAACATGACATGCGTGCCACTGGTCTCATACCATGGATGCCCATCACCGTACGTAGTGTAGGAGCAAAACTCGAAAGGCGGACCCTGGACTACAAGGTGATAGCTTCGGATGCGACCGGGACCAGAGCTATGATGGTGATGATAATATATAAATTAAGGAATAGATTTCAGAGGAATATGTCTTAAACTACTTTAGTATGAAAACTGGTATCGCATATAAACCAAGGCAAGATAAATAAGGCAAGGTTATGTTCTACTTCGAACATACCCTTGCCTCGATCTCCTAATCCCGGTCTTACTCTACCTGTATGTACAATTTCAGCCAAATCCCTCCAGCAGTTCCAAACAAATTTACTTTTAGGCACGTGTTCTAAAACTATAAGTCGCGACTTTAAACTAGTTTTAAGTACATATTGTATTCTAAAACGTTACTTAAGTAGAGCTTGTATAAACGTCAATCACTTGAGCGTTTATAAAATATCCACTCAAGCAATCTGTACTTAGAACTAGTCTCAAGCAGAGCTTCATACTGAGTATCGTTCTAGAATATGGGCCTTAGAATTTATAATATTAGTCCATGAGGTAACCAAGCAAACAAAACAACCAAAAAAATAAGTACACACACCTGTTAAATAAGTCTTTGTTACATAGCAACAGCGTACGAATAAATATTTTACAATTCTGTGAAACGCAAGATGGCCACTATTTAATTACCTATTTTATCTTTAAGCAATGACACCTGCTTTCTATTCAAGTTATTCATCAATTTACTCGCAGAGCGCAGAGTTTTTAATTTAGCATTCAACGCGTATTTTACCGAGAACCGGAGTAAATTATGATGTACTCTAGCTGTTTAGAAATTATCTAGTAGTATTCTTCATGTATCTGAACATTTAGATCAAATTAATGAACCTGATATTCGAGATCTTGATTTCTTATACCAGAATTAATATAATATATATATTAATTTTGATACCAGGAATCACTAAAATCATTAGTAAAATTCTTCTAAATGTAGTGACCTTGCTGCCACACCAGTTGGAACATTAAGTTCAACAGCAAATTTTTTTCATCTGCATTTAATCACTATCTACTGGAAAGTGATGATGTGGTCGACAAAAGGACACCTATTCACTAATTGCTTGAACATTTCCAGGTTATATTTTCCCGGAAACACAGACTCAGGCAAGGAGTTCCCACTTCTTTATATCTCACCTTCTTGGGGTTGAGTTGACGATCAATGATTTTTACACAATAAAGAGAAGTTAATCGTTCTGGCGAATCGTGGATGTGTAATAGGTGTAAAGTTATGTTATATTAATTGTT
Source organism: Cybosia mesomella (assembly GCA_946251805.1). Taxonomy (NCBI): domain Eukaryota; kingdom Metazoa; phylum Arthropoda; class Insecta; order Lepidoptera; family Erebidae; genus Cybosia; species Cybosia mesomella. The sequence continues at coordinate 11,334,831 of OX276392.1, forward strand.
CTTCATCATCTTATTTTATTTCAAACTAGCTGTGGCCCGCGACTTCACTCGCGTGGAATTCTGATCTCGTTCCCGCTACCCATGGGACCCTACTCCACCACCACAACCTATTTAAGATACAAAATTTCACCATACATCATTTGGTTATATCTCAAAGGGTTTTAAGGCAACGTTTTCGTAGAAAGCTCTCAGACAGCTTAATTTATTCCGACGTCTTCAACAAATAGCATTATATTTAAGCCAATGTATACAAAAACTTTAAAAAATATATACAAAAACCTTTCTCGAGGACCAACCAATGTATACAAAAACTTTAAAAAATATATACAAAAACCTTTCTCGAGGACCACCCTATCCATTGGTAAAAACAGCATTAAAATCGGTGCAGGCGTTTTTAAGTTTATCGCGAATAGACAGATAGACAGACAGACGCGGCAGAGGACTTTGTCTTAAAATATGTACTTAAAGTGATTGAGATAATTACTAAATTCTGTCTCTCTTCAACCTAGCTCCCACTTTGGGGCCTGAAATCCACTGTCCCACTGGAAAGAGTACAACGAGTTTGAAGACTACTTTTTAACCATTTTTATTTTGCGTAACGACTGTCGTGTGACCCCCCCAACCCCGAAAGAAAACCCTGCACAAGAGCTTCGTCCGGTGGCAAGTAACGTTGGCTTGGGTCCCGAAGTTCTTGGTAGGCCTCTGTCCACCCAATTTGTTACTGAACTCTTTCTTTTTATTTAACAAGTTATTATTGCTAGCAGATATCGATGTTTTGTTACTTTTAATGAGAACAATTATTTTTGAAAATTTCTGTCGACTGATCTTTCTCAAGATGAAGCGATAAACTGACTAGTTGTGATGTGGTGCTCATTAACATACGATACGCATTTTATTACCACCAATTGATATGCAAAATGTATGTTTTTGAAAAGACAAAAAATAAATTCTTTTTCTTCACTATTTTATAAGTCGATACTCGAATATTAGTTTACTATTAGTTACTATCTTGCGTGTTGGGTACCTGCAGGGCACAGGTTGCAACTTATTATTACATGATTTGTGAAAACTACACATTGTAATTTGATAATTTGATCAGAATGGTCGTGAGCTTTAATTGACTGGCTCTTTTCTCGCGGGATCCCTCAGTATAACATTGTGAACCAGGTATGAAAATTCTCACCATCGGTGTCACATTATGACTCATATTAACAAATATAAACTACTACGCCGTCTCGAGTCTTCAGACGCCGGGTGTAAGGTTGCCCATAAAGCATTTCCCTCGCACCCAGACTGACCCTGGGCCATCTCCGGTTTCGAGATGGCCCCCTCGGCTTCGGGAACCACGGTGTCCCCGTCTTGCCCTGGTTTGGTAGGGGAACTCCCTTTGGATACCCCCCCCCCCCTCGCAGGCCAGTGAGGAAGGTTATGTCGAACTTGAACCGACCAAAACCGCACGCCGTCTCGGATCTTCAGGGTGTAAGGTGGCCTCATTAGGCATTTCCCTCGCACCCCGGTATAAATCTTGTGACTAATAATAAACTTCATCAATGTAGTAATTGCACTTTTGCCTAGTCACATTACAACTTTATTCGGGTCACCAGCTCACTATCACAGCTCCCAGTCTGACAGATGGTCTTTCTATGTCTGCCCTCTAGTGACAGAACACCGAGACAAAGAGTATATGAGTAGGTACATACACTACTGTCAATATTATAGTACTTTTCAACAGTATAAGTAGAAAGGCACAGGACTTAAACACAGCATAGACTATTATTACTAATTATACCAAAAATTAATGCTCAATTATCTTTGTTCCAGGAGATGCACGGCGACGTTCTTGACGAGGATTCAGAAATGACAGACTGGTTGATTGAGCGCGATTCTAAGTCCGGAGTGGTATTGCACGACAGACTGATGACGGATGCCGCGTTAGGCGCAGCACCCATAAAGACAGAACACTCGTACAGCCTACATTCAGATGTCGAGTCTGCACCTCCTTCGCCACATCATACCAAAGTAGACGGTTAGTATGTTCAATTTGTTTCTGCTGTTACCAGAGATATACGCCTGGTCGCTTATCGAAGACTTCATAGATTTTGATTTCTAACAAATAGAAAATGTTCCATAATGGGTGCAGGCGCAGGCTTTCGTCTCGAGGTTGGGGACCTAACTGTAGTCATTCCCGTAATAGCCAATATAAGCCAAATCGATAGGAAGAGTAGGGGAACGGACCCTGGTACCTAAGTGCAAGCTTTGGATGCTACCGGGACGATCGCTGTGATGATAATAATGATGGCAAAACGTTACTGAATGGGGACAATAAGCAACGTTTACTTCTCAGAGATTTGCTGATAGAGAACTTGTTTATTTTGGAGAACGACATGGGGTTTACCGCCTTCAAATCTGTTTATATGGATCCTTTTAAAATAAAGGTGTTGGTACATAATATGTATGTTCGTTTGTGATTTCATCCAAAACTTCAATGTAAATGGGATTTTAACTATTCGACTGCATATTTTAACGACACACCAAATTGTTTATGCTGGTATCAGGAGTGGGATGACATCATAGGCTAGGATTTGAACCCGGGATCTCTCAATTGTAAGGCCGACTCCTTAACCACTAATGGGCACTGATGGCAACAGTTCTAGTGCTGGCTTTTGAAGACGGTGAAGTGGTGTGAATGATATAACGTGATTTTGGCACATTTTTCTAGGCGTCATTGTGAATCCAATCAGATATCACACATATTTTTAAGAGCAGTATCTCTATTTTAGACCATTTTCTACTTGTCGACTAGACTGTAAACCATAAAGTATAAGGTCATTAAAATTTAAATTTAACGCTATGTCTGCAAATAGAAGGAATAAAAATATTTAGAGATGGTTTAGTTTATATTCTAGATGCGCAACAGAATAAGCACTAATGTCAGAAGCCAACTTTATCAATACTATACAAATAGTTAATTGTATAAATCTTTAGGTTTTCACGGCCGGCGTTGCATGTAGAATATTTGGTCCATATGACACTTGTGTTCGAAACGTTTCCGCAGTGATCGACGAAACGTTTGGAAGACAAGTTTCATATGGACCACGGCCAAACAGCCCGGGAGCAGTATATACTACTAATAGTTCATTGGTTTGCAATTTAATTTAATACAATATTACAAAATAAATAACAGAATGATGATCTAAACCTCTAAACTTCATAGGTATCTTATTTTAATAAATCATATATCCATTAAAATGTAACTTCTTACTAACATTGAAGTTTCCTCATACTATATACCCATATTACCCAACTAGTCTTATTGTATATCATATTGACACTGCAGTAAAGTCAAATTTAAACAGTGATCTTAGATCAAACAGCGGTAGAGACGGCACTAGCGTTTAAAAACGGTCACTCAAAACAAGGTTAGTAAAGACAAGCATAAATGCAGCAGGACATGCACTAATCATCACTGATTAGTGTATGTCCTGCTACATTTGAGAACGTATGAACGAGTACAGAGTATTACTTCTTTCATACAACGCAATTCAGTTTTGAGATCGCGACAGTATTGAGATAAAATAATCTGCCTCATTCAAATATAAGATCATTGACTTAAAACAGTAAATTTAGAAATCAAATTTATTGAAATGTCAAAATACAATATAGTTAGGAAGGTGTTTTTATTTTGTTTATATATGATATATCTGATTTCCATATGCAACACCCCATTCTACTGGCTCATTAGTTTTTTAATGTTGTTTATGACGAACACCCACATCATAAAAAGTATAGTCCAACTATTTGTCACAATCACTAATACAAAATTCCGTTTTCTAGATAAAACTAATAATTTTGGGTATTACTGGGGTTCTATGGTACTGAGTACTGGGGTTATATGTACCTACAGCACCAGAACCAAAAGCCAGAATAAAAGTTTGATAATAACCTGTTTAAAATAACCAGTTTTACGTTGATATATTTGGTGATTTGCATTACAATGCACCTTTTGCTATCTGTGTAACACGGTGTAAGAGACATGGTACCTACATGAATTTAAAATGTAGACACCTACCGAAGTGTAACGTTACTTAATCCCAACAATATAATTAAACCTTATTGTATTACCTTCATAACAGGACCCTCATTCGAATTGAACATTCGGTACTTGAACGGGAGCGAATGTCTGATCTCTAAGAGAAAGCCTACGCCGGAGCCTCGTCCGTCTATCAGTAGCTGTGCCAGCGTGCAGGTAGGTGGGTTTGGGCTCTTAAGATCTTGGTTGGACCCTATACAACCATGCATTTATACTGTCGGGTCTAGGGGCGAAGGATAAGGGCTACTCATTGTCCTAGCAGCCTAGCAGAAGCAGGCCCGAAACAGTGGCGCGTCATGTTCGACGTGTGCCTTTTCAAACGAAGGGGCCAAGGCCCCCTGCACTCCACGGTGAGCCCGCCTTTTTTCCATCCTTAGGGTATACTTGGGTTCCGTAATAGGTACGACCCCATGACCCCAACACCATGTGGTTTAATTCGGTTCGTTTCCGACATAGCTACTTAACCGCTAGTCCGGTGAGGTGGTACTGCAGGTACACATATGTATTCAAGAACAAAAATATTACGAAACATCTTTTTAGTGAGCAAATAGTACCTATCTTTATTATTATGTAGTAACCGTCCTATTTGCGCTCGCACAATAAATAATGAAATAACCTAATTTTTATGAGTCATAAAGTGTAGAATCTTGTATGCCACTTTTCATTATTACAATAATCTACAGGTACCTTAATATACCTGATGTCACTGTGTTTGTACACGCTATCTGCAACTGCTCGGCTCATTTCGAATTACTTATGACATATATTCCAGTTTCCAGATTGAATTATTGGGTAGTTTTGGACCTACACGTGGTGCTGTTATCCGGATCAGTCGGACGGGGCAACATTTGCCCAGATCCACGTATGGATCTCCGCGTCCTTATCATTTATTCGATTGCAAATCCACATAGTAAGATATTGTTCATTTCCCCGAGATGATTTCCGAGTTAGTAAAAAGAAATAATTGAGTTGCAACGCATGCCAGCCAATTAGCTAGAACCTAGTGGATCTACCCAATAAAGAAATCGCTATGAATAGAAATGAATCGATTAATTTGTTCTTCTAGGTTCAAACCTTAAGAACGGCGCCACCTATTTGGATGATTTATTTTTTGTCGTGTTTGAAATTGTCAGGACGAGGTTTATATGTAAGAAAAAAAAAAGAAGAAAAACAGTATTGAATAATTCTAAGATATCTACGTAAGGTACTTTTATATTTATGATTCGTTCATAGATTTAGTTCACTTAGAATTTCCAATTGTCTCATATGAATGGAGTATTCGTTTTTTTTTATTGTCCACTAGTGGTAAACAAGCTAGTGGCCCACAATGGATGGTGGATCATCGCTTCTCGATACAGCCAAGCCTTTGTTTGCTGACGTCATTTCGGAAAATCCCCGTCTGTGGAAGAATTTATCACTGTAGAAACCTAGACAGCACTGCCATAATCTTAATAGCTATTACTATGATGATAGGGTTATAATATTCGAATTGCTAATTTTTGTGTCACGATTAAATCTGCTACTTTGACCCCTATGGTGTGACGGTAGTGCATTCGAATACCATGGTTTTGGTTTGGGCGTACAGACGGTGGTAGTCGCTCCCATAAAACCCAAAATACCCAATTCATGCCAAGAAGGCGTAGCAGAACTGGAATTAGCGGTTGAATGAAGAAGGTTAAGGCCTTTAGGAATCAAACAAATTCATTTAGTATATTACTAATATTATAATTGTGAAAGTTTTTGAGATGTGTGTGTTGATGTTGTTAGTTTTGTTACTCTTTCCCGGAACAAAGGCTGATCGGTTCACGATGAAATTTTACACAGAGGTAGATTATAGTATGGAATAGGACATACGCTTTCACTTTGTATCCTGCGCATTTTTTTTTTTATAAAGAATATTAGCAACAGAAATTACTAATATTCCCCCTAACCCCTCCAGCTAAGCTTAATTGCTTGTGTTTATTAGTGGGTTCACGTCGGTAGTGTAATGGCCAGGATTCGAACCCGGGACCTCTCGATCATAGGGCATTGTTTCTTGTAAGCGGGAATGGGATCAATACTTCACGCGGGCGGAGTCGCGGGCGGCAGCTAATATAATATATAACCTAACGCATCTATACCATATTGTGGGAACCACCAAATTATAATAAATGTTACTAAATGAAACAATAGTGGAAATTGATGACCTCGTCCATTGTCAACAAATCGCGACCTTGGCTCCAATGAAAGCCTACATTACAGACTGCTATTGTTAAATCATAAAATGTTTTATGTATATTCAATCGTTTTGTGTTAAGTACTGCATGTATGGTTCGTCCGTGAGAACTTGCTTGTATGTAAATTACTTTATTGATTTATTGATCTCGAGACGACCTGCGTGGTGCAGTGGTCGAGCGTACAACTGTTAAGTCAGATGTCACGGATTTGACTCCCGCTCAGTTCTAATATTTTTTAATTATTTTCTCATAAACTTGACCTACATTGGCCTTGCAAACATTAATCTTGACGTTTATAAGTGTTAATAAAGATATTTGATTCAATTCACATTAATCTTACCTACTACTATTTATTTATAAATGCGAAATTAAAGATGAATAGACGGATGGATCGATGCTATCTTCTTACTCAATCACGATTGAACGGTAGAAGTCATCTAGAAGGCGTTGGTAGCTTAGTGGACAAAGAGTTGGCCTTAGCATCGAAAGGTCTCAGGTTCGAATCCTGGCCATTAAACTCCCGACGTGAACCCACTCCAAACACTAGCAATTTAGCTTAGCTGAAGTGGTTAGCGGGAATACTAGGATATCGGTTACTACTACTCTTGAAAAAATAAATTGACACAGAGACAGACTATAGTCTGAAATAGCACATAGGCTGAGTTGTACGGGACACCACCGGGATTTTAGGCGCCCCGGCCGGCACACCTACTGACTGATGGACAAGGCTCTTGCGCAGGCTATCCTCTCGTGATTTAGGACCGCTGTCGCTCCCGTAAGAGACATAGAGACACTTATTTATTCCGGGAATATTGGGTTGCGGAAAAGGGATCAGTATTTCACGCTGACGGAGCCGTAGACAATAGCTAGTATGTTAAATAACTAATAGATTTATTGTACTTCTGAATAATCAAATTCGAACTCAGTCTTTACTGATACGATTATTTCACAGATATACACTTGTAAAACTTACTCGGTATGTTACTATGTCGATAGTTTTAACAGCTGCACGTGTGCCGGCCGGTAGAGAATAAACACGTATGGCGTCATTGCAATATTCATAACCATACTTTAAATATCATGTGAATGTTGTCACCCCAGCAGAAGCAGGCCGGGACGGTGGGGCGACTAGCGCCCCTCCCCCAAACCGGGGCAAGACGGGGACACCGTGGTTCCCAAACCCGAGGGGGCCATCTCGAAACCGGAGATGGCCCAGGGTCAGTCGGGGTGCGAGGGATATGCTCTATGGGCAACCTTACACCCCGGCGTCTGTAGACCCGAGACGGCGTGCGGTTTTAGTCGGTTCAAGCCCGACATAACCGCCCCCGCTGGCACGCGGGGGGGTATCCGAAGGGATTTCCGCACGATAAAAAAAAAAAAAAAAAAAAAAAAAAAAAAGGTAGATTTCGATGAAATCGATCTACCTATTGCTTTCTTGACTACTGTCGAATTTAAAAAAAAATTCTTCATAGGAGGTCTAGTTATGACCCCCCTGAGTCTGAAATGACCACTGGTCAAAAAGTTTAAATATATATAAATGTATGTATGGTTCCACTTTTCAAAATTTGCGGCACTCTCACGGTCGCATTTTTGCCCCGATCGCTTTCAAACTGCGGTCAAAAATTGCTAGGGTGTAAACTTAGTTTAAGTTCGTGAACGGGTGGAATCCGGCCTAAGGGGACGGTAGGGCCTCACTTTTTGTGAAATCAGTTTTTCCTCAAAATTTCACGTTCCATGAAAGATATTCGAACCGTTCCAATTTCATCCCATAGTATACATGAATACCAACAACTTTTAATTACAAACCTATAAGATTAAAACTTTAACTAAAAGTGGAGGGGGGAAAAACCAAAATTTTTCGGAAAAAAAAATCATAACTTCTAACCGGTGAACATTATTGCCGTCGGAAACATTTTTAATCGATAGGCCATTTTTAAGTCTAAAATAAATGTCTGAAAAGTTATTCGCTAAAAGTTACCGTTTTCGAGAAAAAAAAATTAAACATGTTAAAAATATTACTGTGTTTACTTGTGTGTGTAAGTCCTTAGTTCTCTATATAAAATAATATTAATTGCTTCACGAAATCTACCTGTGCGTTCCCCCTGCGGGAACGGATTTTTTCAGTAGTTTTTGTTGCAGTGTTAAAACAATAAAATAATAAAAGTCCATATTTATGGTTATGTTTTTATTATCTATCCGGTAGTGGTCCAATGAGGTGCAGTAAAGCGGGACGTGAAAAAGTATCTGATGAAGAATGAGCTCGGGGCCACCATTGTAACTTTAGCGGTATCTGTAATGGTGACCCTCATGCCTGAGACATTACCTTACCAGAAGGCGAGGTCAAGTCGTATTGATGTGACCAGTAGAAAAAAAAATGAGTGTCGGAAAAACTTACTGGTTAAGGATTAGACCTTACGACCGACAGGTCTCGGGTTGAAACCCGGCTATTACTGATGTGAATCCACTCCTAACACAAGCAATTTAAGTTATTAGCTGAGAGGATTAACAGGACTACTAGTAATTTCGGTTACTAATAGTATTCGGTACAGACGTAGATAAATACAAACATAATAGTCACACCTGTTGACCTAGAACGGTTAGGTAAAGGAGAATAAACACCCACATTACACCAATCTCATGTTCCATGTAATAAGGAATTAGTAATAATAGTAAGTAGTAATGAGTAAGTAATAAGGCATATTGCCGTTCCTGCTGGAAGGTTCCAACTTAAAACTTACATGCTTACATTGGTTTATTATTATGATAAACTACTACGAAATTTCATGTGGGGAAGTGTAACTTAGTGAAGGGCTGGAATAGTTTCCGGGTTAAGGCGTGAAGACAGTTCGTAGCACTCCAAATGGACGTGCACGTTGCCATTAGCATTGAGTTCAAAGACTGCAACACTAAACAACTAGAGTTTAGTGCTGTTTCTTACTCATAATCATAAAACAAGCTCTATTTCCTCCTAGAATTTACGGTACTTCTCGACTTTAGTGTGTACTTTCTGTTTTTACTTTTAGTTTTTGCAATAGCCAATCCCGTTTTCGCGACTTACAGAAACGTATTCCATTTTTGCGTAATTGAAAATTCAAACAAACTCACTTTTGCATTTAAAAAGTCATATATTTCACTTTACGTTTTATATTGGAAGATGGTAAATAGGTACACAGTACGGAAAAATACGATTTCCTTACTCCGTGCACACAACTAAGGTTTTGGTCATCTCGGGAAAACAAACAGACAGAGTTTAAAGCCTAGTTTGAAGTTGTATACCTATTACTTGGCGCGAGCTTACCCAATCATGAACAACCGGCCGCTACCTCCTGAGGCCGATGCCGTTCGTGATTGAATAAAAACGCGCTGATAGTCTAACATTGATCTCCCCAAACCTACCGTAATTCTAGTGATTAAACTGTCACATGTGTTGTGACAAGTCTACTCGCATACGCCAAAATTTCACAACATTACCTATTCCAAATCAGATTTTAGCTTTCGCATTTGTCAGAATAGCAGAAGTGACACTTGATTGATTGAAAGTCTTAAAATAGAGATGTGTTAACAATAAAACTCGTGATTAGTAAAGGTTAACAAATGTTATAATCACGTATAATTTCGATAATGACTGTAGTTAGACAGGCGTAACCATTAGTGATCTCGTCTATAGGACAGAAGTGACCGCATTTCATACTCATGTGCTAATGTATTGTGTGTGTGTCCATCGGCGAATGTGTACGTGTTCATTCGTGCGTAAGTGTATTAGAGGCCTTAAATATTCTGTTAGGTAGTTAAAAAGTTTATGTAAGAAACGTTTCAGTACACTACTCTACTATGAGTACTTACTAGTACGCACAAGTACTCATGTTACTACATGATAATGCACCCAGCTTTAAGCGGGATAGTCCTGGTTTAAGCTGTGTAGGTCTACCACTTTGTAGAATCTACATCCCACATATTACTTTTACTTTTTTTTTCTTATGTCAGCATCACAACAATCTTAGAAGTTAAATCAGTTTAAGTGGTATAAGCGCTATCATCATCCCGCCAAATCAGATTGCATCCAAGGCCAATCTCGTTTGAATCCAAAGCTTGCATTTTGTAGTCCGCAGTTCATTCTCTCAATTTGTACAAGCGTATCGTAAAGAAATATATTAGTAGGTACGCAGCGAGTTTTGTCACTGACTGTATCTACAACAGCAACAGTGAAAAGGTCAACCTTTATCTGTTCCTCCATCTGAAACCAATTGCACTGCAAAGATAATTCTCATTTCATCTCAGTGGCCACCAAACCACAATAATCTTTATTTATTTTTCGAGTTTTTTAACCATCGGCAAACCGTTATACACGGGTCAATCATTAAATTTAATCATGGCCATTCGTAGTATTCGATTTGCAACTGATTTTGGTGAAAGGAGTTCGGGTGAACGTCCCGCGATGAACAACTTAATCGGAGATCTTAAAATGTCAAGTCTTAAAACTATGAAGTCATGGTCAGCGGCATGGACACGTTTAAAAAATATGGTAATTCCCTTTTTAAAATGTTGTTACTGTGAACGGTACTTGCAGTATATTAGCCATGTAATAAGTTTTATTATGTTTACTCATAATTTATCACAATGATTTCATCAATTTTCAGAATGTAAATAGTAATTTTGTCTGATATCTCAGCTCTAGTGTTGTTTTAATATCCGGATAGCTAATAACCGTATAACAACCTATTCTTTTGTTGAATTGGGCTTCTACATCGTGAAAAAATGCAAAATCATGCTCATGCAAGCTCATACTGAGATATAACAGTATCTTACAGCAGAACTTGATCTAATATCTTGAGCTGTTTTTTATATTTTTTTAATTAAATATATAAATAATAAAAATACGTAGCTCTTGGGCGATGAGCACGATTTTTTTTTTTTTTTTACGTGCGGAAATCCCTTCGGATACCCCCCCGCTGGCCAGCGGGGGTGGTTATGTCGTGTCTCGACTAAAACCGCACGGTGTCCTCCCCAAGTGTCCGTTGCCGGGCACCCCGGGTAAGCGATGAGCACGATCAGTTTTTATCCCTGGACACAAAAACTACAGGGTGTTATAAGTTTGCCGTGCTTGTGTGTGTGTCTGTCTGTGGTATCGTAGCTCCTGAACGGATGAACCCAATTGTATTTCGTTTTTTTTATTTGAAAGGTGAATTAGTCTGAAGTGTTCATAGCTATGTCGGGGGGTCTTTTGAATTTAGAATTTAATTTGTGCTGCAATGCTGTGAAGATGTTCAACATAATTCGCATCGAGATAGGCTACTTGTTACTGTTACTTGTTGAAAATTATAACTAATCACGTTACTGTTTCGCGTGAGGTAGTCATTATCATTTATCATCATGTTAACGTTGTTTCCGGTTGCATCCGAGGCGTTCAGCTCAGTGCCCCGGGTCCGCTTACTCCTACTCCTTCCTCTGTGTTGGCTTATAATACGTGGCTTCTCCGGGAGCGACTACCGTCTGATCTCACAACCCCAAGAGGAAAGCCTGCGCCAGAGCCGAAGATCTTGGTCCCCTTGCACTTTACAAATTAAACATTAATCGTCATCATCATCATCATCATCATATTAGAGTGGTTCCCACCTCCCGGTTGCATCCGAGGCTTTAAGCCAAGGGTCTACTTACTTCTTCACCTCCTTTTGGGTTGACTTTCGGTCTTTGTGGGGACCTAGAAACACCCCCTATCTGCCGGATAGCAATAACGTATACCGGATAAGTAACAGGTTACCCGTAGCATCTCTAATTTACGACTTACTGTTATGGTATTATTCATTGGTATGGCTTTATTATGGACATATACATAATTTATTCATGAAATAGCGTATGAATTTCGTTTAAAAAGCAAAATAACTAAGCGAACCATTAAGTGCATTAGCTGCCGGCTTTTGTAATAAAATGTTTTCGGAGAAAAAACAAATTCTGACTTGAGAATTTGGAATTACTTAATAACCTCATTTTGAGATGTTATTGACACTAATATATTTGATGAAACTTTTATATTGCAGATTTCTTGTAAATGTTTAACATAATATGACATGAATGACATCTGATAACATTATAAAACCACATACACACTGTAAGGTTACTTTCACACTTCAGTTTTTAGTACTAAGGTAGCTAAAATAAAACCAGCCGGTGGACCTTCATGTAAGTAACTCCCCGTTGGGCGCATGTTAGATACAACGGAAACGGACGTGGGACTCAGACAGGAGCTGGACCTGCTTAGGTAAGTCGCAGACGGGAGAATCATATCTCGCTGGCTCGCCCGTCCTTTCTGTAATTGCGTCGTAACGTAACTCTGTTTACATTTTCTAGAAAAGATCAAGGAACAACGGACGTTATGTTCGACTAGCGCCTAAAACTCCCATGTTAACCTTCACATAAAAACTAAACAACCCTGCTAAATATGTACTTATGGTCGGAATCCGTCTCCTCCTCCTCCACCACGCGCCAACCCTGGACGCGGCGGGCGAGAGCTGGGGTCGCGAACATCCACGACCGAACTGAGCCCCCGCTGCTCCCAGGTGGCGACACTCCCCCGGTTGAGGACCTCTAGACTACGGGTGTTGGCCCAGTCCTCCAGTACTCGCCTACTAATCAGCTGACAACAAAAACAACACTATATAATAGTATTATTTTATTGCGATTTTCTTTAAGATGAATGTACTCGTACCTCCTCATACTTCGAATTAAACGGGTAAGTACATGAACCACATGAGATGGCTATATAACAGACAAACATGTTTATACAGTCCTATTATACTATTACCCACGGTTTTATTGTCTTCTATACTCGTTATGTACCAGCTAGGACAGCATTTTTATAAATGAACACGCAGTAACCCTCATTACCTATGCTGAGGTGTATTATACATAAACTATCTGTTTCTTTAGCTGTAATCTCATTCCCGCCAACCATGGGAACTTATTTCAGGAATAAAAAGTAGCCTATGTGTTATACCAGACTATAATCTATCCCTTTACCAAATTTCAGCCTGATCAGTGGAGCCGTTTGACCGTGATGTTTGTAACAAACATCCAAACATCTTCACAAACTGATATTTATAATATTGATAGGATACTACTAGCTACATTTTGGGTTACACATAATATAAATTCGCTACCAGAAATCGAGCAAAGACTTGGTACAAACAAAACAATAACACTTTAGTTTGCTCTCGTACATATGAGCGCAGGTACAGTTATGTTAATGCCACAGATAAACATAATTAAAATTACGAAACGAATAATTATGGCGCTCCCTTCTCTGTCTTTAATCCGAGAACCGTTAACTTATGAATGAGTTTTTCATCGATTCGATCTTCACTATCTAGTTCCAATGATAGGTGTGTGGTGTACTTACTGTTGATTCTTTTAAACGTCTACCATAAACGGAGAACATAATTATTGCATTACTCAAGTGTTGCGTGGCCAGAGTGTATAATAATAATAATAAGTTGTTGTTCCGATAGTTGTATCAATTCACGGACTGATTTCCAAGAGCCTCGATCAACATCTCAAGAGGCTCGCGTTAGGCAGTTGGGTTCAGGCCTTGATGCAGAAGGCAGTACTCGAACCACCGGTAGCTTGGTCCCTGTACCCGATGCCGATGGGCCTCTATTTTTTATATTTTTAAATAAATTTGTTTTTTATATCGAATGTATTTAAAAATATAATTTATATGTATTTAATTAATTTAATAAAGGAAATAATAATAATAATAAATATTGCAGGACAAAGTACACAACGCCATCTACACCCAAACTAAGCAGAGCTTGTCATATGGGTTCTAGAATGCGGATAAACATACTTAAATAATATTATTTTTTGTAAAGACCCAGACCAATGCAAATATTATTTGCATTGGTCTGGGCCTTTATATGTATATATATATATATATATATATATATATATATATATATATACATATTTGCACTGAGCGGGAATAGAACCCGCGACCTCTGACTTAGCAGTCGAACGCACTACCGCTACGCCACAGAGGTTGGGGTCCTACCACAAATCAAAAGTAGGATAAGGGGTAAGTGAACCCCGGGCTCCTAGTAGAAGATGATGATGAAGTGTTGCATGTTCAATGTCGTCAGTATCTTAAGGTGCTTCCCAGACCAAACGTTCTTGAGCGAGTGTGGAACCTAAGATAGAAACACGCTTGTACGATACGACTATATACAGAAAGCACAGCTAATAGAAATCTCTATTCCTAGACAGCACTTTTTACCCAAAATTTTGTTGATAGAAAACATTGTGTGTAGACATCTCGGTACATAGGAAGCACTATACACAGAGATCTCTCTTCATAGATAGCACTTCTTGCCGTAAAATTTCCGGACTATCCGGACTAGTGGTTCCGGCGCTTCGCCGGCCGCTGCTTATATTCTAATGAATTTAATAAATAAAGATTCTGTGGAAAAAGATTGAAAATATAAGGTTAATTGTTTCTTTGATTTTTCTTACAATAATGAGTAGATAGCTACTAAAAATGTCTTAAGCTAGATTGCAACGAATAATATAAACGCTTTCAATTCAATTCAAACTGCGTTAGCACATTTTCTTCAATGAAACGACTTTATACGGTGTAAGAATATTTGTGCAGTCAGTAGAAGAAACAAGCAAGTAACGAGCTATCCTTAAATATACTAATATCCATTATGCTGTGTAACACCGGTCAGTAAGCGCCATTGTAGTGTGGCCCGTCTTAATTTGAAAATGATTGAAATATGTAAAACAATGTATAAATCTTATGATTGATTTATTGATTAATTTCAACAGTGATAATAATTGTAATAAAAAGGTTAATTGGTTTAGAAAAATGTAGAGCTCGATTCGTTTCATTAAATTAAAAATTAAATTAATTAAATTTGGCTCTCTATAATCCAACCATACGTCCGGGTCGAACACCTGACCCACGTGGAGAGCGGACACGCGATCTAGCAATCACTGGCGCGGCCAACATGGCTCTGGAAACTGGTGGAACAATTATGGTCCGGGTTGGTACCACCATGCAGCTGTGGAAAACCCTCCAAATATTGGTTGGGTTGTGTTCAGGGTTCAGCAGCGGCACAGCCGGGGATGAGGACCCAGCCGACACAGTATTTGTGGGACCAGTGGGGTATTGGCGGAGTCTAGTGTGGATGGCGTGGGCCGACCCGCCTGACAGGGAGACCCGTATAAACGGTGGTGCCGCTGGCCGCCCGCGGCATAGTACAGGGGCCCAACCGGGACTAACCAACCCGGGAGGCTGCCCCACCAGGTCGCGCATAATCCCGATGTGATTCGTCGTACCGGTTGGTGACCGGATGGTGGGTCCGGCGATCACACTCGAGAGGGTACGGGGGCCCTTCCGTTCGGCGGGTCGGCTACCGCCATGCCATGCATCCATAGGCGATACCAAACCCTGCGCTTTGTCAAACTCTGCTGTGGCGTCTGTCTCCTCTTTTTTTCACGCCTTCACTTCCTATTAAGACAAATATGGCAGCGCAAATGAGATATGAAGTACATAAGACAGCGGCATACTCTTCTCCCACCAACACATCACTTTTTGAGGTGGAGTGCACGAATATTCGTGGACTCCATACAAACCTCCAAGCCGTCCACCATCACCTTGAGACGGTACGGCCGGCACTGTTTTTTCTCACCGAGACGCAAATACGCCGCCCTGAAGATATGTCTTACTTACTCTACCCCGGCTATGTGGTAGAGGAAAATTTCCTTGCAAAAGCCGGGGTGTGCGTGTATATCAGGGCGGATGTTTGTTGTCGCCGCTTGCGCTGCCTAGAGGACCCATCCTTTTCTGTCCTCTGGCTACACGTGGACCATGGCTCTTCTAGCCGGGTTTACGTGTGCCTATACCGCTCCCATCACGGGGATACCGAGACAACTCGACTCTTCGACCACCTGAGTCAGGCGGCAGATGTTGCGCAGGAGCGGTTTCCGACCGCCGAAATGGTATTTTTGGGAGACTTCAACGCCCACCACGAGACCTGGCTGGGCTCTCTCAAAACTGACCATGCGGGACGGGCCGCCCACGCATTCGCACTGACGCATGACTTGACTCAACTGGTACAACAGACCACCCGGATACCAGACATATCAAGTCATGAGCCCTCTCTGCTTGACCT
Organism: Cybosia mesomella; assembly: GCA_946251805.1. NCBI lineage: Eukaryota > Metazoa > Arthropoda > Insecta > Lepidoptera > Erebidae > Cybosia > Cybosia mesomella. The sequence continues at coordinate 11,351,303 of OX276392.1, forward strand.
TCTACTGACGACCCACCCAGCCCAGTACAGAGTGTCGGTACGAGCTCCACTGGGTTCCTCCGACCACTGTCTGGTCTGCGCCAACGTGCCAGTTACTGCACCTCCACAACCTATGGTGATAAAGCGACGGCTATGGCATTACTCGTCAGCGGATTGGGACGGCATGCGAGACTATTTCGCATCCGTCCCGTGGTCTAAGCGCTGCTTTGATGGAAAGGACCCATCGGATTGTGCTTCTGCCGTCGCTGGTGAAATCAGCTTGGGTATGGAATATTATATTCCACACACTGAGGTCACCAGCGCCCGCAGAACTCGGCCTTGGTTTGGGCGCGAGTGCGCTGATGCTGTTCAGCGGAAACGGTCGGCGTACCGCGCGTGGACTAGGGCACGAGTCGAGTGCGATCCGAATGCAGGGCACCTCAAGGCGGCGTATAACAGGGCCACTAAGGACTGCAAGAGAGCATACGTCAGAGCGGATGCCCAGCGCATAGCACGGCTTGGTCAGCAACTCATGTCACATCCCGCGGGTAGCCGTGGGTACTGGCGACTGGCCAAAGCCGTGCAATCCAACTTCTGCCAGCCTTCGCTGCCCCCGTTGCGTTACCCTGACGGTTCACTGGCTCACGAGCCGCAAGAGCAAGCAGATATGCTGGTTAACCTCTTTGCGGCTAACTCCCGAATCGACGACTTTGGCTTGCAGCCGCCAACACCTGTCACTTGTGACCACTCAATGCCTGATATTCGTATCAGGCAATGCGACGTCCGCGCTGCACTACAGTCACTCGACGTCCGGAAAGCCAGTGGCCCTGATGGTATACCAGCGGTAGTTCTTAAAAAATGCGCAGCGGAGTTAGCTCCAACGCTGACGCGACTGTATCGCCTGTCTTATTCCTCGGGATTGGTCCCGGGGTCTTGGAAAGAGGCAAACGTACAACCGGTCCCCAAAAAAGGAGATCGGTCCGATCCGGGCAACTATCGACCCATAGCTGTCACCTCAGTTCTCAGCAAGGTGTTTGAACACATTATTAACGCACAGCTCATGCGTTACCTAGAAGATCACTCCATAATTAACGGCCGGCAATATGGTTTTAGGCCAAAACGGTCAACGGGTGATCTTCTGGCGTACGTCACACATCTCTGGGGTGAGGCTATGGACAAGCATGGCGAGTCACTGGCTATCAGCCTTGACATCGCCAAAGCTTTCGATAGGGTCTGGCACAGTTCGCTTCTTGCCAAGCTCCCGACCTACGGTCTGCCATCTCGACTGTGCAGCTGGGTTGCCAGTTTTCTGCATGAGCGCAGCATCCGAGTCCTTTGTGACGGCCGGGCTTCTGAGTTCATGCAGGTTAATGCTGGTGTGCCTCAGGGGTCCGTCTTATCGCCCACTCTCTTTCTTCTGCATATCAATGATATGCTGTCCGTGGGCAGCATACATTGCTATGCAGATGACAGTACTTTGCATGGGCGTTATCTCGGACATTCAGCGGCCAAGCAGACTGACATCGAGGAGAGAAGACGGCAACTTGTCATTGAGCTCGATCAGGACCTAGACCACATTTCCCAATGGGGATCTGAGAACCTGGTCGAGTTCAATGCCAAGAAAACACAGGCATGCGCGTTTACAGCAAAGGTATCTCCTTTCCTTCCCCTCCCAACTCTTCGGAACACACCACTACCACTGCAGGACAGTATCAACATGCTCGGTATGGATGTTCGCTGCAAACTTAATAATAAAAATTACATTGAGAGCGTTATTAAAACAGCTTCTCGTAAACTCGGAGTGCTGAACAGGGTGAGGCGGTTTTTCACGCCGGGGCAGCGGTGTCTTTTATATAAGACTCAAATCCGTCCCTGCGTGGAATACTGTTCTCACCTGTGGGATGGCTCCGCTCAGTACTTACTAGACGCTCTCGATAGATTGCAGCGACGGGCAGTCCGGATCATTGATAGTCCTGAGATCACCAGCTCTCTAGAATCTCTGCAGCTGCGTAGAGATATAGCCTCCTTGGCAGTATTCTATCGTATTTACCATGGTGAATGTTCCGATGAGTTATTCCAATTGATTCCCCCTTCTCCCTTCTTGTCCCGAACAACACGTGCAGGACTTAGGTGTCATCCTCATACAGTGCAATCGATACCATCGCGAACCAAGCGGTTTGGTGACTCCTTTTTTTGTCGGACCATAAAGCACTGGAACGCTTTACCCACTCACGTGTTCCCTTCTACCTACAATCCTGGGCTCTTTAAGCGGGGCGTGAAAAAACATCTGTTGAGGCCGTCTAGGTAGGGGCCACCATTCTAGGGGCAATCTCTAGAAATGGTGGCCACTACTTTTTGGACTTTACCTCAGCTTACCATCAGGCGGGGTACAGTCAATTGGACGGACTAAATATAAAAAAAAAAAAAAAAAAAAAAAAAAAAAAAAGTAAAAATTGAACAAGAATGTGTGCTACGTTATGTGTTGGAAATGTTATACGCTAATTGGTGAAGCGGTTGTATCAGATTTGCCGTTTCCTTTTCTGAAATTTTATTCTTTCAGAGAAATCTGGAAGGTATTTTTATTACATGAGCTAATCTGCTTCACTGCCACTTAAACTACGCTTACATAGACCGTATGCCTAGGTTTAGGTATGAGAGAGGCGCAATAGCGGCGGTAAGGCCCATCATGGAGGATTGGCTGGAGAGGCGACACGGAAGCCTCTCCTACCGACTGACGCAGGTGATCTCAGGGAAGGGGTGCTTCGGGGACCACCTGCATCGGATCAGGAAGGAGCCAACGCCTGAGTGTCATCACTGCGACGCGAGCGAGGACTCAGGGCTGCACACGCTGGCGGACTGCCCGGCGTGGGAGGCGCCGAGGCGTGACCTCGTGGCAGCCATCGGGGTGGGAGTCCTCTCGCTCGGCAGCATGATTGCGGCAATGGTGCGGAGCGCGAGCGCGTGGGCCGCCGCCGTCTCCTTCTGCGAGCATGTAATGCTCGCGAAAGAGGTGGCGGAGCGCGCCCGGGAGAGACTTAGAACTCTCCCGGTTCGCCGAGCCCGCAACTTGCTCGCCGCGCGTCGCAGGCAACTCAGGCGCCGGAGGTCGCTTAACGACCTCCGTCCTCCATGAGCGCAGGCCTGGGGGTGGCGGGTGAGGCCACCTGTCACCCCAGCAGAAGCAGGCCGGGACGGTGGGGCGACTAGCGCCCCTCCCCCAAACCGGGGCAAGACGGGGACACCGTGGTTCCCAAACCCGAGGGGGCCATCTCGAAACCGGAGATGGCCCAGGGTCAGTCGGGGTGCGAGGGATATGCTCTATGGGCAACCTTACACTCCGGCGTCTGTAGACCCGAGACGGCGTGCGGTTTTAGTCGGTTCAAGCCCGACATAAGCGCCCCCGCTGGCACGCGGGGGGGTATCCGAAGGGATTTCCGCACGATAAAAAAAAAAAAAAAGGTATGAGAGAGGCAGTAGTTACATACTATTTTTAAGTCATAGCTCAATTAAAACTGGTTTCTGTGTACACGACACGGGCGGGTGTTGAGTCGCTGCCCTATGGTGCGGTGGCATAGCAGTGCGGTGCTGGCGAGAGCGGTGCCGTATACGCCTGGCCAAAGAAATAGCTGTGCTGATTTACAGGTTTAGTTGTTATTGGCCCTGTCCAGGAAACTATTGGAAAGCATATAAAATGGCAAGTGTTAAAGAATTTTCAAGCGCCACAAATCGTGGCGCGGCGGTGCAATGTTGTCGTGACGCGCTCTTAATATACTCCGAAGAAACGTAAATGACTGAACCACAACTTTATACATGTTTACCCCCCAAGTAATATTCATACAAAACACCTTTAATTTAAATCATCATTATCCATTAACAGTGCAAGATGACCGCGCTGTAGGCATTAGTGTCCTATCAAAATAGATGCAAGTGTGATAGATGACATCGTCTATAATAAAATGATGTCACTCTGATGTATGCAGACAGGACAATTGGCTGATTTATTATCGAAGAAATATCTTACACAATAGTCAATGTTTAGAGTTGTGCTTCTTCAGCATATAGAGATGTGTTTTCCTGGCGATGATTTAAAAGATTCAATAACTTAATATTAAATAGCGAATTTGAAAGGATAAAAAAGTAGACTGTCTGTGTTTAACATCTTACTACTAAAGATTTAGATCGGAAAAAGAGAACATCTAGAACGGGACTTGAACCCGCGACCAGTCTCTTACAGAGGGAATGCGCTGACCAGCTGAGCTATCTAGATATATCTAGATAGAAATCTTTAGAAAAAGTAAGCACACTAAATGCTTAAAAATTCATTCATTGATCTGCCAGTGAAAGTCACGTCAAAATCGGGCCACTCGTTCCAGGAATTACCTAATTCAAACAGACAGAAAGACAGACAGACAGACAAACAACAACAATCGTATTTTTTCATAAGTTTCAGAATCTGTTATGTAATATTACCAACAGACACTTCAATTATTTTATTCGTATAGATAAAAATAGATGACTATATTCCGTCCAAGAAATAACTGGAACTATTTTAACTGTTGAATGATCGGTGCATGTTCTATATTCAATTTGTAATCATAAAGAAATTTGATAAAAAGAGATTGAATATAGTGCGCAAACGCATTGATTATGTTATTATGAGTTAGTTACTTTGTAATGACTGGACTAGGACACTACACGCGCAGTTTCTGCGTGCACGTCAAAACAACGTGAGAAAATTGTCATGTTACACACATTCTGTGTGTCTTTGTTTGTATACACAGGTATATACTCACGTCTGTTAATTCTTGAAGAGGTAGGTAAAGATGTCCTAACACCTATATGTAGTATATAGCGGTAGCTTGGTTTTTAAATCAATTACAAAACTTTGCTGCGAGATAGCTGATATTACAGGCCGTAATTTATTAGGAGACTTTTATTTCACAAAAATAATTAACAGTGCGAATTTACCTAGGCAAAAGTATTATTTTAGGGTAAACCTAGACTGGATTGGTACCAATAGTAGTATTACTATTGACACCACTCCAGCCCAAGGAAGCCTTAAGGACCACTTGGACTGGACGATGGTTTACGGCCACCATTGAGGGCTTAGGGTGGTTGAAGTAGATTTTCTTAAATGACTGACTACAAAAAGGTCCAAAGAGTTTCTCAAATGCATGTTCACCGGGTAAGTACTAGGCAATAAACCCATAACACAAAACCAATATAATCATTACGCGAGATCTATGAATTCGGAAATGTTAACCAAGTTGTGAATAGAGAAGAATATCGTATTCGTTACATTGCAAGTCATCTTTAGTATTCAATTCTAAATATAGGAAGAAAGCGAGCATTAATGACTGTAACATGGCAATACTTTCATTTCCCGGTGCTAGAGAATAAATTTGTAATAACGTGTTTGTCATCAAATTCCAAGTAATTGTACATCTTATTCTTCTTAAAATAAACTGATACAATATATTATATTGCCTCGTATTTTGCATTAAGGCTACAGTTTTAGTTGGGACTTAACCTATCTAGTATTTGAAATTTCACCTCTTCCTGTTAACCGATTGATCGGAGGGCCAATTTTCGGGCCAATTTTCGTAATAAAAATATGTTCAAAATACGGTCTTTATCTATTCTCGATCCCCCACATGTCAAAGATTTTATCGTATCAAAATTTCGTGGAAAATATTGAGAATTATGAGAACACCTTTTGATCTCTCAAATCTCAAACATTTGGGAGATCGAGACTAGTTTGAGACTGAATCTTTATTACGAGGAATGGCCCTGTGAAGTTTGGTGCTGGGGTGTACTGTAACTTAAGTAAATGTTGAAATGAAACTATTTTTAACGGATTCAATAGCGATTTATTATTTACAGTGATCCCGGTGTTTCGGTTGCTTTTCAGCTGTATGTCATGGTAAAATTTAAGCGATTTAAAAAATAATAATATTCATTTAATATTATAATTTTCCTAACGAAAACACTCAACATAATAAAATTGGAGTAATTCGACTCAATGGTATACAAAAACCAATTATGTGTTACATAAAAATTTTGTTTCATGAAATGTTTTGCACAGTATTGCATTTCGTTTGCATTTTAAATAAATGTGAACTTTTATTTACTTTTCCTCGCAAGTATGTTGGAAAACGTCGTATGAAACACGTGAGTATTGGTCATTACACTTCTCGTCTCCATTAAGCCTTCGCCTTTGGCTCAGGCTTAAAAACCGACTCGAGTGTAATGACCAACTTAGCACACTTGTATCATAATGTACTATTCCGTGCGTGGAGTTAACCGCTAGGGTCGGCAAACTCCTTATAATTCCCGTAATTTCCATAGGCCTATAACTATCCATGGTCATAATACGAATTTAATTACTGCCCAATATGATGCTACTCATTCCCCAAACAATCAATTACACCGCAGCAAGCGGCTTGTTGTAATCAACAACAATACGGCAATGCGTACTTGCCATGCTTAATAGACGTAGAATCGCTATAATCATGTAACATGAATATTTAAAGGTGTTAAAAACACGCAAGGAAGGTCGTGGGTCCTCAAAATATTTCCAGTTTTGCCATAATAATAATCTTCTTAGCATTATTCCCGGTGGCATCCGGGGTCCGCTTACCCAGGATGCCACCTTCCATCAAAAGGAAGGGAACTTCCTTTTGATTTGGTTTATAAGGATTTTACGAGAGCGTCTACCGTCTGACGTCCCAATGCCGGTAGGAAAGCCTGCACCAGATTCTCTTCCGTTTATCAGAAGGTGTACAGATGAGCAGGTGGCAGGCAGGCCCTGAAAATGTTGGTCTGGCCCCATAGTTACTCAGCTATACCAGTAAGAAACCTTTTAATTTCCATTCCTTCTGCTGGTGCTCTTTTACATCTCTGTACATCTCTAGTTCGAGAAACTTTATTCATGTAGTTTCTTCTTGATTTTTCACTTCTTCATTTTGCTTCTTTTTCCTTCTTTTACCTTCTTTACAATTTTTATAATTATGAGAAATCCATCGTGTCTTTTTTATTTTAATCCTGAATTTTTCTTTTATCGTTCATCGGTGACTTTTTCTTGTAGAATACGGGCCCTCTGCTATTACTAGTAAATGTTCATTGTGGTGGTCTTTGAAATATGCGCATGTTCAACAGTGTACCAGTTTCCTGGGATGATAATGATGAGGCCAAAGATGATATTGATATTGTTTTTTTTTTCTGTGCCTAAAAGTTTTATTTTCATTTAACGTCAATATCGCTGTTCAAAAACTTCTATAATGTAAGGAAAGTTGTCTTTTGCCTTTAGAAACCCACGGTTTATACGATATATTCTATTATTGCGACATACAGCGGTTATGGATTGGAATATCGTGAACTGTTCACGAATAATAAATAGCCCTGCATTCGACTTTTTGACAACACACAACTGAAATATTTGTGCTAGACAGCTGTTTGTAATGTCTACTTAAATCATCATGACTTTATTGGAATTGGTTATTAGTTTTATCCTATCTGAGGTAACATTTTGCCCAATAACAATTAATATAACGTATAATATTACGTATAATATTACGTATAATATTACGTATAATATTTTTGCTGAATTTTTTAGTAAGAAAGACTGGATTAGTCTCAACAGATCCTTTGAACGAACTACTGAGAATTTTAGTTCCCTTACTCATTCGCCATTCAAGTATAAAAAAATAAGAAAATCGCTTTAAATAATAGTTAAGTAGGTATGAATAATAGTCTACAATTAACCCGAGGAAACTCAACTCGGGAATGGTATTCCGTACGTGATAGCAGGATTCCTGCTAGTCCTTATATCCTAGCCCAATACATGGTGATTGAATTGATTCACGAGCCTGGTACGACGTGAGTAGCGATTATGATAGAGTTGAAACTACTGACCTATTCCTGAGAACGATTTAGAGAAGGTACGCGTGTCTCGTGCGCCTTTTTCGTAAGGAGAAGAGGACTTGCTCTCCTCCAAAAAGGTTGGGTTTCCAGCAGTCAAGGGTGCCAAGACCTGTTGGGGATTGCTAGGCATTAGTCGGTTCAATTAAAACATAGCCGCATCATCCTAGTCGTTCCCACGGCGCGGTAGAAAACCGGCGGCTGACAGAGGTGTGATGCCTGTGGAACGAAGGACATCAGCCTATCGCTGGGGCACAGTGAATTAGTCTATCATTACAGTCAATCAGATAAACAGATGGAAAAATTCTTTGTTGTTTATCAAAATTAATAATACAGACATTATAAATTCATTTTTTATAGATACAATGTCAATTATTGCCAAAAACAATTATTGCGAAACACAATTTGAAATATCAGTACCTATACAAATTTCGTTATCGTAATTTCATAATCATTTGTATACTGTAAAATTACCTAATGCTTCTGTTTCAAATAGAATATAAATTTGAGACAGACTCAGAACAATCATGTACGTATCATGTAATAAATGAGTAAAATGGAAATAAAGGTTCATTGCACTCACACAAGGAAATAATGTAGGTACGTAAGGAATTTAACAGGCACGACATATCCAAACTTAACCCATAGAGGGTCCGATTGCAATATTCGACGCTGAGACAGTTAGCGATGAGTCCTTCCTAACAAACAACATTGTATTTTGTTTCTTTTTTTGGATTTCGCTGTAGAACCAAACGATTTGATTGTGGAAACGTGTATCAACATCTTTAGTTTTACATTATCCTTGTTCATAGTCTGAATTTCCTAATAGAAAAATACAATGATATTTTTCCAACCCAGGGAACTGTACAGCTGTTACTTGTCACCGTTGCGTCTGCTGGATAGTCAGTACCTTGTTATCAAGTATATTTCTAGCTTCAGACGCCCTTAAATACTTTCAATAATATTTCATATCATGCTAAAAACCTTTAATTTACTTTCAGACATGGAAGACGAGTGCTACCCGGCGATGCCAGCAAGTGCGTGGAGCAGTCGACGGCGGTCCAGTGATTCGCCCCCTCGGGAGGTGAAGGCCGAGCCCAAATCTGAACCGGAGTCACCTGCCTCGTCCTGCCCGCCTTCACCTACACCCGGCACCCCTGTCACACACCTTGACTATGTTATTGATCACACGGTGAGAAAGTTCTATGACGTTTTCTAGTCTAGGCTATCAAACTATTACGACTGCCCTAAGGCGAACTTCAAATTGGTATAAACAACGCACCCAAAGTGCAATACTAAGGTGTCGCCCTCATACGGTGCAACCAATGCCATCCAGGACCAAGTACTTCGGCACCTCTTTTCTTTTGCCGCGTGTTAACTTCTTCAATCCAGGGTCCTTTAAGCGGGGCGTGAAAAAGCATCTGATGAGTCCATCAAACTGAGGGTCATTGAAGCATTATTTGTATCTGCAATGGTGACCCACAGGTCAGGTCCTTTAACTAAACGTCGCAACGTGAAGTCATATTGACGTGCCCTACATAGAAAAAATTGAGAAGTTATGCCAAATCTGTCCCAGCAGATCTGATTTGAGTTGGCAAACTTCACATGTCTTCGATTTCAAGAACTCGGCCGTATGCAGTCTTCCTCCATTAAGTTTTCTCTCAAACTCGAACCGGCAGTTTGTAGCGGTTGAGTAATTCAACTATCACCATTTATCATTTTTTTAAACGATTCTCTTTCATCATTATTAAAACGCATAATAACATAGGAAATTTCACTCAAATTTAAAACGTTATAATTTAGCACAAAATATCGGGCATTTATAAAAACCCGAATGAACAGTTATTGCAATTTGAAAGCAAATTGCAATATCGAAGCCATTTAATTCACGCTGTCATGGACTATTCAAGACACTTTCTAAACTTCATTTTCTATTGCAGACCCCACAGTTTATTATAGCACCAAGACACAAATTGACAAATATTGTAATTTAAAATACCATCTTAAACTATTTTAATCATCAAATATATGGCTCGAAAATAAAAAAAATACCTTAGAGTCCAAAACATACTGAGATTGCGGACTCAAGACTCACCTAGTAAGGAGGTGAATCAACTTCTTACAAGCACACAAGCATTTAGCTCACCTCAAAGGGTTACCTAGTATAACAGCAGTGTATGACGCAAGTAACTACAAAAAGAAACAGGCATTAGAGACAGAACCAGTAAAAGCAAGTCAAAAAAAATCACGAGACGTCGATGACGAAACGACTAGTTATCAATCAATACAGTCCCACTCAGCAGGACACTTATCCGTGTCATCAACTCAGTTTATAGATGTTAATTTCTATACTATTCCTATAATTTTCTATAATAATCATTTAGAATCTGGTTTCCTTGTGATATTTCAATCACGATTAAATTCACTGCTTATAGGCATCGTCTTCGCGATCGGTCAGGTCACGCGCCCATCATGGCACCATCATGTCTATAGGCGGCTTGATAACTCGACAAGAAGAAAGGTCGCTTGAGTTCAAATATTTCGTGTATCTCGCTTTGCAGCTTTCACCTGTATGAGCCTCTTCAAGTTGTTTGTGTTTTAGGATACCGTAGTTGAAATTGGTTTTTGTTACCTAATTGATAACTAACACTGTTTCATCAGCACAAGTGGATGAAACAGCATTTCAGCAATAAGTTGTAATATGAAAAAGCAAATATGAATGCTAACAAACTAGATTTTACTATTATTAAATATCTAGACGAGGCTCTGGCCCTCCTCTCGGGCGTCAGACGATAGTTGCAACCGTAAAAGCCAAGATAAACCAACCAGGAGGAATAGGCGAGCGGACTTCGGTATCCAAAGTGGCTTTGGATGCAATGGGCATAAGCGCTCGGTTGATGGTCATTAAAAAACGAGACTGTTGTAGGTACTAGAAATGTATTTTGTAAATATGTAAACAGTACGGAATACGGAATATATTTATAAAAGACACCCTGGCACTTCACCACAATGAAGCAACATTTAGGCGTGCGTGAGATCTTCGGTAATTATTCAGATAATTACTGTTCTTAATCGTGCGTCTGTGAATATAGTCAGGTCAAATTTACGAACGATTAATATACGAACGGTAAGCAGAAAGGTTATTGTGTCGGAATTTTTTAAGTAAACGGATTTTATCACTTCAGAAGTGTTTAAAAATTATGCTCATTTGGCAACACGCAGCTCATAGTCCTAATATTGCCAGCGTCCATGAGATACTTTTGCTGCTGTCACAGTATAAAAAAGTAACTAACTGTTTTGTTATGTTACCTCTTACGACATATCTTATCGTTCGGTGTTTAAGAGAGTTGATATCAAGCGTTTATCAAAATTCGAATGAGTGGAGTTACCAAGTTATAAATTAAACTATCTAACTTCATCAACAACACTCACACTTGGGAATTATGTCCATCGCAAGGTCATCTGTAACTTACAAATAACAGGTCAAAGTCTATCGCGGTATAGGATTCACCGCTAATTGTTTTCGAGTCTGGACTGAAATCGGAATAACTGACAAAATTTTACCTAGACATCTTCTATGAATCCGAATACAAGATATTGAAAATAATACCCTATGCTTTTTCAGACTGGAACAATCCACATGCCACAAGCAGTACTACAGAAAGTCGGTGCAGCGGGCATGCCACAATTACTGCTGAGTGCCGCGCCGCGGCTCGCCACCTCCCTCAACTCTAACAAGTTATCCATAAAGGTCACCTCCAGCTCAGGCGCTTCGGGTAAGTGCTTCTTCTTGGGAATGAACCGTAACTGGACTCCCAGCAATGTATGTTACCTGTCGCTAACTAGTACTTTCAAGTCGATCTGTGTCTCATCTGATGCATTTTGGACAATGCGCTATGTAACTGCGCACCTTAATTTTTTCCATTTCCATATCCCCATTGTCATATCGGGCAACTAGGCGTACTAGATAATATATTACTCATATAGTATGTTTTAGTGGCAATTCAACAGGCGTCTTCTGCACAAGAATGATCCATCATGAATCGCATTTTGGTGATATAGTGATCAAACACAAGCCAAAGAGTATATAGGCAGCATTACCTAGCTAAAAACCTGTCATCCTATTCACCAGGTCATTCGCTTGTAGCTTGTAGCATTATGCTCTTTCCCAGCCTTCATTATACAAATCCAAAAATATATTTTGAAAATGTAAGAAATAGCGGCTAGTTGCAACCACAAGACTGGCTTTTTTATTTTTCTGACGTACAATAAAAATAATTATAAATTGTTATCAATTGGATTGTCACTATCATGCAGAGGCTATCGTCCAATTCAACTTCCTCAGAATTTGTCGTCTGATTTGAAGATTAAGTTATATATCTATCATGTTTCGTTCCAGGCTTCAACCTACCACCCACACCGCCATCATCTCTCTCATCATCAGACAGCGAGGGAGCGCTCTCCCCAGCACACGAGGCGTCAGCCGCTCCTCTAGCTCCTCCTGCGGCTCCCACGCGCCGCTCTCACCTCTACGTGTCACACCACACGAGACAGCCAATCAACACACCACTCATTAGCAGTCAACCAGTAAGTGATCTGACATCCTTTTATCACACAAATCTCAACACTTAAAGCCAAGCTCGTACTGCCATTTTTTCTTCGGCTGGAGGTTTATAATCCGGTTTATATTCCTCGTGATTTTTGTTAGCTTTTATAGTCAGAAGTATGGCATCGCGGGGTGGTATGTCAAAGTAAAAAATCATTTATTCTTTATAGACCATTAAAACGCCACTTACAAAAAGTCAAGTGATTCATACGCGGCCCCATCCTGAGAAGACTTCGTCAAGAAACTCAATGGGTTTTTTTTTCGGCCCATTTACAAATACGTTCACTTAATCTACTTAATTAGTTACAATGTTTTGTTTGATTAGCAAAGTAGAGTAAACAGTTAATTTCCCAAGCTTGTTTTGCGTCTAAATATGTGATTAAGTGACAGAATTGTTCTCGTGCAATTTTCTTTTCCGCAAGTGCGTGCAACTTCATACTATTTCCATATGGCGCAAAAACCTGCAGGTATAATCATGAGCGGGCTTGGCCTAAAGCGCTCTGCGGCCCCTCTCGTAAAAGTCTTGAGTTACATATATTCTTGTGGTGGATTATCTTGTAGTGCAGGTATTTTATAGCATTATAAATTAGTCAACATCGTAAGATTCGTAAGCAAAGAAAACGGCATTACTACTAAACATTTGTGTTGCGCACTAGAAAGTGATTTTCATTCCAAGTGTGAATGCAACACATGATTATGTACCTGGTCTCATTAAATGGGACATAAAATTGCTAGTTTGATTGGATACAACAATAAAAAAATATTATGTTGTGAACCTGGATGCCATAATAAAAATATAATGTTATAGTTCCAGTAATAATCGCAAAGGTACTCTTGTAAAAAAGCATTAATGATATTTAGCAGTTAACTTCAGATTAATTCAGGACTGTGGGTTCTATTTTAGATTTGAAGACTACGGAATGAGTTTACTTTCACTTAATTATTTTTACCTAACTTAGCGTCTGCAAAAAAGTACGTATAGAATTAGATTTTTATAGCTTTAGGTAACCAATTCGTTGATGATTGACAACTAAACTTGTATTACTTTATAAATAAACATAAAAATTTACGGACGCTAAGCAGATATATCCAGGCCCTGAAAAATATAGGTATTCTGTGAATTACATAAATATAATCCCATACATAGATCTAGTTACAACACACGGCACAGTAAGTGGCAGTCGACGGGGTAGAAAACAGACATTCGCGGGCAAGGAAAAATAAATTCGAAAACAAACCTTTCAAAATGTTGCAAACAGAATAAATTCACTTGCATACTTTTTCGATTTTTTCAAATATATACTGTGTGTCTTGAAATGATTGAGGCATAAATTAAGCCATTAATAGTCTTCTGATCGTACGAAAGCAATAAAAGTGTTCAAATATTTATGACTCTTGAATACAAAGTGCATTCACTGTTTTTGGAACTGACTGCATCATGAAATATTCATTAATTAGTTAATGGACGGCTTTTTTAATTCTATTTATGGTTGTCTCCTTGTCTCCCCTTAGGTATGTACGTACAATGAAAAATGGTGATATTAAGGCTTATTGTTCTACCATGAGCCATGAAAATATAATTAGTTGGCCCATTTAAATGAGTCCATGTAAAAAAATTGACAATGTGCCACTTATTAGGTGCAAAACTATCCTACCTTTCAAATTGGAACCAATCACATACATTCACAAAATCACATTGAAATCGGCTGTGTGGTTTCCTAAATTAACATTGACCTTTGATTTTTATTATTAAAAGATAAATGAAATTGTATTTGATAAATAATATAAATTTTGTTGTTTTGCATTTACAGAAAGGCTCAACAGGCACCTTGGTACTGACAGAAGAAGAGAAACGCACATTACTCGCTGAAGGATACCCCGTCCCCACCCGTCTACCCCTTACCAAGGCCGAAGAGAAATCACTCAAAAAAATCAGAAGGAAAATCAAGAACAAGGTAAATGGGATATTATATACTTTTTATTTTATACATCATCATTCCTCCAAGCCGTTTCCTAACAACATTTGGGGTCGGCTACACTCTAACTACGAAGCGGCCGTACTTCCTTACTCATATTTGCCGTGAAGCGAGTGCCAACTGACCTCCACAACCAACTGGCGGTATCAGAAGTCAGTCCAGGTTGTCGGACTGTCGGACTCGGTTGTCCTGTTCGTATGGAAACCGGGACCAATCTCTCCGAGGCACGAAGCTCTAGAGGGTGACAGGTGAGGCCGCCTGTCACCCCAGCAGAAGCAGGCCGGGACGGAGGGCGACTAGCGCCCCTCCCCCAAACCGGGGCAAGACGGGGACACCGTGGTTCCCAAACCCGAGGGGGCCATCTCGAAACTGGAGATGGCCCAGGGTTAGTCGGGGTGCGAGGGATATGCTCTATGGGCAACCTTACACCCCGGTGTCTGTAGACCCGAGACGGCGTGCGGTTTTAGTCGGTTCAAGCCCGACATAACCGCCCCCGCTGGCACGCGGGGGGGTATCCGAAGGGATTTCCGCACGATAAAAAAAAAAAGGCACGGAGCTCTAGCTAGAATCTTTTGGCGTGCATGGTACAAATACGGTATGGTTGATATGAAGATTGTCTACGATCCCAAGCTTACAAGTGATAATTAAATTTTTAGCCTTAGGAAATACTTCTGTTATGAACAACTTTTTGAGGTATAGCCCATCGCATTTTCGCTACAGCTGATATTTTCCTTTGAAGATAGAAGTAACTTTATATTTTCTTTTCAGATATCAGCCCAAGAAAGCAGACGCAAAAAGAAAGAATATATGGATCAGCTCGAAAGGAAAGTCGAGGTTCTTATTTCTGAGAACACAGACTACAGAAAGAGGGTCGAAACCCTCGAGCAGAAGAACGCGAGCCTGCTGAGCCAGGTGGCGTCCCTGCAGGCCATAGTGGCGCGCGGCGCCCGGAAGTGACGTCATTAGCGATGCAGCTCGCGTGACGTCACATTTCGCTGTACCGTGCCAGTCGCACGTAACCCACTCGACGTCACAAGATATCAAGATTCAGTTTCGCCGTCCAGTTAGAATACAAATTGTAGCAACTCCTGTAGTTTGTGTTCGAATTGGCCGCGTGCCAGATCAGGCTATGAGACCAGCTCTCAAGCTCGGATATCGTTTGTCGAAATTGTAACGCTGTCCCTAAACGGAATTTGTATATTTTGGATGTATTTACATTTAAGTACGCGTCCGAGGGAGGTACTGTCAGCGTTTGAATGGTTGCTCACTGTATTTGTTAGTAAATAGATATGCTGTGGTGCTGGATCCGATACCTGTTGGTATGCAAACTGTCAAGTGCCACACTAGATATTTATTTTATAAAACTCTAAAAACAGTTTTCGTTCAACGAGCGTGCAAGGAGCGATGACTAAACAGGGAATTTTAGTACTGGGGTTTAGATAAGTATCGATAACTATTTACTTAGGTACCTACGCGTGTTGTTTGAAATCTCGTAATATAAACGCTATAATGGCGACAAATAGTTTTTAAGTTTTATTCTATGCGTGTTTTCATTGAAAATATGAGCAATTAGGTTAAGGATTTTATTGTTACCCAAAGCATACGTTGTACTTGTATGGCCGCGTAATGCGGCTAGCTCTCCATCGTGGAATGCTTAAAACATCGCCTGATGTGAACAGGCCGTCTGTCTGAATGTGGCTTAATACTTTTAATGGTATTTGACATTAGATTAAACAATAGAGACTACTGAACTACTTAATATAGTTTCCGAATGTACGACGTCACTCGTTTCGTTGTGATCGGAATTTTAGTAGCATAATAATGTAAGGATCGCAATGTACCAAAATGCGTTCTTACTGTTTAATATTGAATTCCATGAATTTGCATTTATAGCGAAATGTGTATTGTCCTAGAGATTTTACCTTGTATTTAAGATAAAGTTAGATTTTATGTATCTAATAAAGGACCTTTTTAAAGCCGATTTGTATGACAAGTGTTTTCGGTTATGTCTAGTCTCTGGAGCCTTAGCCCTCGTTATGGAGGTCTATATATACATTAGCTATACACACCTCAGTTCATACTGCGCTCTATAGATCGACAAGTACAAATAATGGCATGCCTTCAACGGAAATATTGCAACTAACTGTGAAGCTGACTCGCATTTTTACATGCAGTATTTTGACCCTAAGGGATGTCTGCCTTCAAATACGGAAAAAATAGGAACAAATAGCAGCATTGGCGTAGAAGCAGATAAAAAGCTAAAGCTTACACACACTATGTTTAAATATAAGCGTAAAAATAACTGAGACTTAACACATAACAAGTTAAAACTATTATTTTTATTTTATTGTGGGCCCTCAAGATATCTCAGATTTAAATCTTGTGTAATTCTCAATCAAGCAGCAACTTGAAGCTATCGTCTGAAAATATTAGGAATCGAGTAAAAATAATTTCTTCGCAGAAACATTTAAAAACATTGTTTAACATAACATAACTTCACGCCTGTATCCCCGAAGGGTTAGGCAGAGGTGTATTACACACCCACGATTCGCCAGTTATGTTAAGGTCCCAATGTAATAGGGGGCGAGCCTATTGCCATCTACCGGGCACATTATTAAGCGAGCGATAATTAACATTTTATTAATGCAGACATAACTACGAAAAGTCAGAGGTGTGTGCCCGGTGCGACTGGGGATCGAACTCGAGACCTCGTCTCAGCAGTCCGTTACGTACGCCACTGGGCTATCGACGCTTTAACATTGTTTAAGCAAACGTGATTAAATGTTGGTAGTTAAGTAATTTCTAAGCTAATCTTATCTTTTATGTACTATTAACTTTTCTCGAACGGTGACCACATTAACTACTCAAATAGGTCACGTAGAGTTTCTTTGGTAAATTCTCAAACTCGTTAATCGCAGTAGTATGGCATTTTATCTCAATCATTTTTTTAACTCTTGGTGTGTCTATTGCCTCCTATTTTAAAGACTTCCTTTCACTTCACTTTTAAAGAGATTCGTTAGGTAATTCGTTCAGTTACAAGAGTCAGTGTAAAACTACGCTTCCCTAGGATTACATCCGATGATCCCAAGCGCCTAAGTGGCTAACACGTGTCAACTCGTCTCATTGGATTATCGTTATCCATGTGTTAAACTTTAAAGGTAAGGTCAGCTGTTCCTATCTGTTCATTGATTCAGTTTTAGCACTTGTAGCCAGATATCTTAAGTTTATTTTTAATCTATTAGCAAAATAAGTTGAAGTAAATGTCAAATGCAGTGAATATATTCGTTATGGTCTTGTCAATCTGCCGATTTTTCTAGATGCAGCGGATAGTTGTGTATTTAAAAGTTCTTTATATGCATCATGCACTAACGCACAAATTAAAGAAAATCTATATATTTATAGCTGTGGGCTGCGGGACACACCTTACACACCTGTGTGATGCCAGTATGCAACACGCACATTTCTGCAATTAAAAAGTCCTGTACCGCTCGTGTGTACACAGCCTATGTTTTAAATTATCAAAAAAAAACCGCGTGTTACTTTCCTTAATTTTAACGGATTTACTAATATTCAGTTTAGAAGTACGTATACCAATGCCACTTTTATGATTTATGAACAATTAAAAAAGTTCACTGCGAGTTAACAATTAAAAAAGTTCACTGCGAGTTGGACTGTTTTATGCAATTTGATGTATTAATGTGTGGTGTATTTATATGCCAAATTCTGTAAGTGATCTATCTAACATTCTTTACATACTAAACATTCCATTTCTTAGTAATATGAGTGACTTAAAGTGAGCTCAAGTACTTACACTAATCGTAGACTATATTTAAAACTTAACTCATACCTACCTGACAAAATCATATTTGAGAAATAGATAAAATGTGAGTTTTTATAAATTTTCACTAGAATAATTTATAAGACTAGCCAATATTACTGTATTATACTGTCATTAGGACGTCAAATAAGAAAGAAAGAGTTGGAATATTTTATAACTATCGAATTTTTATATACCTAATCGAACCATAGATATTTAAAAAATATATAAATTTTGACATATCCCAATATAAATCCCGCGTGTCCACATGGCATAAAACTACAAGACACTATTAAGGTAAACTTTCTAAATAAGAAAGACAACGATAGCAATTAGACGATTTGCTTCGGTAGTATTATAACTGTGTGGCGCGAAGCCTAAACTTTTATTTTGCGTAAATATCTTCCAAATATTAAGAAATTTGTTTTATCTCAATGCCTCTTATTGAGGTATTTGTCATTGTTTCGTATTAATAATACCTATGTACTGTTTGTGCAATTAATTTGTTCTTTATACACTCGTAAAGGTTCTTCCTATTTAGTAATGTAAGAAAATGTTCTATTTATATAGCCCTGAATTAATATATCGACATTATTATTATCCTGAACCATCAGGAAATGTTTTAAAGAATTGAAATATATTTTAAGAGATTTTTTCTAAGAAAGTATATGTATTATATAAATATATATTATATATAAACACTGTTTTACATGTCTTTATCACTATACAAGTTAGGTCTCTAGTTAATATATTGTTAGTATATACATAAAAGTTTATTATTGAAACTGCATTGTGTGCCTGCCTGTCAGCTCTTTATTGAAAGGGATAAGTACCGTAAGTAAGGGTAGGAAACGATTCCAAAAGATATCCTTTATAGAAAATACAGTTATTAAATATATGCAATATTCAATTCCTAATATGGCATTTACCGTCTGCAAAAGTGATTTTATAGGAATTATGATGAATTAACTGATGTTAGATTATATTTAACTTATAATGAAATTTAATATATATGAGAGAGGTGCGTGTGCACCGGGCTTATTATGACATAATAACTTGTAATGTAGGTAAACGAAATGCCAAACATACTTACTTTTATACGTTAGTATGCACCATAATATATTTGGGTGACGACAATGTTAAGATTCGATCGAGCAATGGGGTACCATCGAGTAGAAGTTCACAAACTTATTTATCTTGATGATGTTCTAATCTCAAACGGATCGTAATCTGTACGTATATGGAAGGTCTCTTACGCGTGATCGACCGTAACTTGTTATTCATTAAAGTGTAATTTTATTGAATAGTTTTATTTGTTAAAACTATGTGTTACCTTGAGTCATGATTTGTTGAATCGTTTGTTTTATTATTATTTTTCAATGACATTGCAGATTTACTGTCACCCTTCTAATAAAACGTCAAATATTGTAATATCAATTGTTTTTTTGCTTGCCCTTATATCCTTTATATCTGCATACTTAATATGTTTACTTAATTACCTGTAATCATGGAGATAACTCTATTACAGATAATTAATTAAAGAATTAGAATAAAATTCGTGCAACTACGCGACGACGCGGCCGATCATCCGCGCAGTAACATATATTGGCGTTCCGACGCTCAAAATCCACGACGAAAGATCCGTCTAGTGTGGAGTAAGCCTTAGAGTTAATACTAAAGGTCGCTGCAGCACTGAAAGAAGTTAGTCGTCTGACCTAAATATTCAAACATGCAGCATTAGATTTGCATCTAGATAGTAGTTTTATCACATCCTACGCAATTCTATACATTCATGCATACAAATATTTGCACTGAGTGAGCATAGAACCGCCGATCTCCAATGTAGCAGTCACGGCACTCTTGAAGTATCTCAATCGTGAATAAAACGCATAATAAATAATTTTCAATTTTTAATTACCTAAATTATCAAGCTTACACAATAGTTATAAACTAATATAATCATTATATTGTACACTTACATACAAATCTGTAGACAACCTTATAAACTAATATAATCATTATATTGTACACTTACATACAAATCTGTAGACAACCTCAAAATACAAATTTAAGACTAGATTTTTATATAATTACCACAAAATTGTATGAAATTCAAAAGGTTTGAAAGTATTGGAGCACCTGTGGTTTTAATAACGTTCAGTCTTCGTTTTACATTTAAGGCAGACATGATATGATATAAACAGTTTGCGGCTTTAGGAATTTCACATTTATTAATGATTTGATCGAGGAGTCGGATATTTACAAATGACAGATAGTAATGCCCTGGGGTGGAATGGTATCTATTGGTGGAATTAGGTGTATGTAGCCCCACACCATATTTTTAATGATTTTATTTGGGTTAATTTAAGTATGGCTACTTATGAAGATAAGAATTCAGTGAATTTGAATATTATCTTATGATTGGCACAAGTATTAGATACTGTGGTGGGTACTATCGATGGCAGGAGTCCGGTGCGTTTATCGTGTTAATCAAAAAGTATACATCCGTGACGAAATTTGGCCTACCTGTATGGGGGAATACTCTGACCAACTAAGCTACCTGGACCCGACCTGGACATCTGAAATTCTCGTCTACATACGTCTTAGTTTCTTGAGATTTTGCGATATAAATTTATAGTAAAAGTTAGTAAGTATATCCACTAATTGCTTCAGAATTCCGTGCGTTTAAAGTCTGCCGAGTTATACTTTTAGTTGAATGGTCATCTCTCTTTAAGGAAAGTATTGATTATATTTTCACAAACATTTGTTTAATATAGAATGATTTCATACGTTTCAAATTGGGGCGCAACGCATACCTGCATGCACCCATTGGTTTTCTGTGACCATTTTTAGTCATTAGCTATCAACTAGAATATCTTTTTATTTTTTTAAACAAAATAATATTTTTAGGTAGAAAATTTAACACAAACTTGCACGTAATAGGAAATATGCATATGATTTGAAAAGAGGAGTATAATCTTTATTGAACAGTAGAAATTGGGGCGCAACGCATACCTGCATGCACCCATTGGTTTTCTGTGACCATTTTTAGTCATTAGCTATCAACTAGAATATCTTTTTATTTTTTTAAACAAAATAATATTTTTAGGTAGAAAATTTAACACAAACTTGCACGTAATAGGAAATATGCATATGATTTGAAAAGAGGAGTATATTCTTTATTGAACAGTAGGTATCATCATTATTCTTCTCACCTAATTTAGGTTATGAATACTGGGATATTTTAATTTTTACTTTTCTTTAACAATGTCAGCAATTGATTGAAAATAAAATAGATACGTGCATATTCCCTATTATGACGTGACTCAATAATAAATTTAAAATAATTAAATTAATATAATTTAACTGGGAGCCTATGTAAATACTTACCATGGTGAATAAAGATCCACTGGTGCTAAAGGTGCATGGGTCGCGACCCAAATTCAACACGAGGTTAGTTAAAATAAAGTAGGTAAATACAAAATACTGTAGCTTTTCAGTAAACATGTTATAAATTCTTAATTAATAATATTTTCACATCTTGCTGTCGTAATCGAAATAGCAGTAATTGAAATAAAATCGATTTCGGATAAAATGGCACTTAAAATTTTGTTTTAATTTTTTTTCCTATACACGGTATATGAGCCCTCATCAAAACGACACTCAGGGATAGGTGTCCCGAGGGGGCCATCTCGAAACCGGAGATGGCCCAGGGTCAGTCGGGGTGCGAGGGATATGCTCTGTGGGCAACCTTACACCCCGGCGTCTGTAGACCCGAGACGGCGTGCGGTTTTAGTCGGTTCAAGCCCGACATAACCACCCCCGCTGTAACGCGGGGGGGTATCCGAAGGGATTTCCGCACGAAAAAAAAAAAAAAAAAAGGGACAGGCTTACGTTTTGGGATTTTGGGTCAGACGGCAGTCGCTTTCGTAATAGTTAAACAAACAAAATTACGTAAAGGATAGCGGGCTCAAAAGTGCATGCTTTTGATGCTACTGGGATTGAAGCTCGGATGAAAAGTGTTATTTTTTCCGAAACAAAACATTATTACAAAATTTCAAGCGCCATTTTTTCCTAAACAACCTCTATTGACATACTGCTATTTCAATTATCACAGCTGACAACTGATACATGTAATAAATTTCCTCAAAATATTTACACACCTCTTTTATAACAAGTCCCTCAGAGAGTTATAAAGACCTTTTTCTTTGCCATGATATGTGCGATTATGACCCATAGGGCAGTACCCCATACGGCTTCTACTAAACGGAGACTGTGAGTCCTCATAAAGGGTACCCTCCAGTGGAATGGGAAGAGTTCTGCGCAAACGGAGTGTCCGACGTAGAGTGCAATGGCGTTAAGTCCCGGGGCGCGGAAGGGACCTCCCCCCCATAGTTGCCAAGCGTCGGTCAGGGTGTAGCAGAAACACAGCAGGATTAGGCAGCACGCTGACGTCACCAGTACGAATGACATAGACCTGGAAGTAAATTATTAATTTTGCACTGGAGTGATGTTTATACGAGAATACTAGTAACTTGTGACACATGTTACTAGTAATAAATCTATAATATAAAAATGAATCGCTGAATGTGTTGCTAAGCGCAAATCTCGAGAGCAGCTGAACCGATTTCGCTAATGCTCTTTTTAAAATATTCCTTGAAGTGCGAGGATGGTTCTTACGGACAGAAAAAAATAAAAAATTGCAAAAAAATTCTTAATCATACTTAAAACTCAATTTGAACTTTAATACCATACCATAAAGTTTAAGTGTTAGGCGGTACGAAGTTTGTGGAGTCAGCTGGTCTTTGAATAATAAATAAATACATTGGAGTCCAGGAATGTTGTATTTTGAGTAACTATCAAAAATCACAGAATGAGAAGTGAAATCACAAGTACTATAGTGTGGAGTGGACCTCCGGATCTAAAGCGTAAACTTTGGATGTGACCAGCATTGTTGCTCGAAGTAAGAAATTGTGGTACTTTTCCAATCGAAAACATACCATAGATTTTTATTAATGGGGACTACGCCGTGCTCCCTAGAGAAACCAGCCAGTAACGCTCCGGCCAGAGCGAAGACTAGCCCCCACGCCAGCCAACGCGAAATGCGAGCCTTGTGAGAACGCTGCAATAGAACCGTCGCGCCGGCCTGCACGCCCAACAGGGCTTGGACTGCAGATGTTAAGCACCCTGAGAACAGAAAACAAATATTACTAGGGTATACAGGTCCCTACAAATACCTTCGGAGGCCAAGTGCACCTGATAAACATCGGACGAGTCTTTGGTGCAGACTTTCCTCTCAGATTTGGGAGTTCAGACGACAGTCAAAATCTATCGACCTAGTAATACAATCTTGTTTGCTAACTTACCGAGTAATCCTTCCGGGTCTGTAGGAGGTCCTCCATAAACTCTTCGGGCGTCGCTATGTTGGTAAAGATGCGATACTCCGAGCAGCAGGCGATCGATATACCCGGCTGCTCCTCCACTGCATTCTGGCGCTATCCAGTCATCGTGTTTACCACCAGGTCCTAGGTACCCTCTGAAAACAATAATATCATCATCATCATCATCGGCGAAAGAAGATTGACATGACAGATTTATGATGCGATAATGCATGGGCAACCAGGCCAGGTTGACCTAGGCGTACGTAAATTGATCGTCGTTTAATACACTGTGGTAAAACCCATCTTCTTCTTCATCTAAATGCCAATCCTGGTCGCATCTAAAGCTTGCAATTTGCAGTTTCACTCTCCTATTAATCCTTTCCGTAATTTGGTTTGGTTGGCTGGTATGGGAGTGACTGCGCTCTGACCCCTCCAACTGTGACAGTAAAACCTGCGCCAGAGCCTCGTTCATCAGTCAGTAGTTGTTCTGGCTTGCATATAAGATTGACTTGCGCCCCGAAGGTTTTGGTGGGGATCCATACACTTCATCGCAGAACGATCTCCGTCCTCCATGAGCGCGAGCCTGATGGGGGTGATGATTGTGGATAGCCGTCATCCTAGCAGAAGCAGACCTAGTGTGGCGACGCGTTGTGTTTCCGCGCGCTTCTCTCTGGCGGAGGGGGGGATTTAGATCTCAAAAACACGTCGGGGTCGCCAGTGCTGGTGGCCGGGGTCATTCGGAGTCTCTGGGATATACTTTCTAGGACACACTAAATTCCCCGGCCACGCTGGCCGATGTGACGCAACACCGTGCGGTTTCATTCGGTTCGAAACCGACATGCCCACCTCACCGTCCGCTCCGGTGAGGAACGAAACAACCGGACCGTGTAGAAATCATCTCATGGAACTGCGGCTTAAGAGTTTCAAACCAACTCACGAAGGACAATCCGGGTGATGGACCGTGAAGGTGATGGCGGTGTGAGCAGCCACCAGCACGCCGGCCAGCACCCAGCACCACACGCACGACAGCACGTCCTTGAGAGCCTGCCCACACGCGCCCTGCGAACACACACCCGCCTTCACTGGTAATGGTAGAATTTTACTAATTTAACTAATTTTATATACTCACGCCTGCACTTTCCCGACCAGATAGGCAGAGGTAAAAATATGGATGTTCTACAAAACCTAGGTTAACCGATTTTAGCCAGACTCTCACTCTTCTCTTACCGACTTCCTAACATATACGTTGATTTACTACTTAAGTAATGTTACTTAGCAGTTTTCTTATAACTAGAAGCTAAACGGTTTCATGCTCGTACATAGTTTAGTAGGTTTTACATTAAACATAACAATATTTATACCTATCCATGAACGTCATATATTACAAACCAGTGATTATTGTTTAGTGTACTTATAAAAAAAAATACTAGGTATATAAATAGACTAGGGCACGCCGCAATAGCGGCGGTAAGGCCCATCATGGAGGATTGGCTGGAGAGGCGACACGGAAGCCTCTCCTACCGACTGACGCAGGTGATCTCAGGGAAGGGGTGCTTCGGGGACCACCTGCATCGGATCAGGAAGGAGCCAACGCCTGAGTGTCATCACTGCGACGCGAGCGAGGACTCAGGGCTGCACACGCTGGCGGACTGCCCGGCGTGGGAGGCGCCGAGGCGTGACCTCGTGGCAGCCATCGGGGTGGGAGTCCTCTCACTCGGCAGCATGATTGCGGCAATGGTGCGGAGCGCGAGCGCGTGGGCCGCCGCCGCCTCCTTCTGCGAGCATGTAATGCTCGCGAAGGAGGTGGCGGAGCACGCCCGGGAGAGACTTAGAACTCTCCCGGTCCGCCGAGCCCGCAACTTGCTCGCCGCGCGTCGCAGGCAACTCAGGCGCCGGAGGTCGCTTAACGACCTCCGTCCTCCATGAGCGCAGGCCTGGGGGTGGCGGGTGAGGCCACCTGTCACCCCAGCAGAAGCAGGCCGGGACGGTGGGGCGACTAGCGCCCCTCCCCCAAACCGGGGCAAGACGGGGACACCGTGGTTCCCAAACCCGAGGGGGCCATCTCGAAACCGGAGATGGCCCAGGGTCAGTCGGGGTGCGAGGGATATGCTCTATGGGCAACCTTACACCCCGGCGTCTGTAGACCCGAGACGGCGTGCGGTTTTAGTCGGTTCAAGCCCGACATAACCGCCCCCGCTGGCACGCGGGGGGGTATCCGAAGGGATTTCCGCACGATAAAAAAAAAAAAAAAAAAAAAGGTATATAAATAGACTAGGAAAAGCAAAACGAAGGAAGCGGGATTTCCTTATTATTTAGTTATCTTCTTTTAAAAACCTCATGTACGTATGTATTTTACTGAACTCCTCCAAAACGGATGAGCCGAGTTTGATGAAATTTCGTACATGTGTTAGGCAATTTAAATATATTTGACTTGGTAAGACTATACCTAGTATTACATTAACGGAAAAATTCAATATTCTGCAAAATTATAATCAATAGTTACCCGTGGCGGGAGAGGGACCATGGAGACCTCTCCTACCGGATGTGCCAGATATTTACCGGACACGGGTGTTTCGGTAAGTATCTATGGCGCATCCACCAGGAGACAACGCCGCAGTGCCAGCACTGCGAGGATCCTGGCGAAGACACGGCGCTCCACACGTTGGTGGATTGCCCTGCGTGGGCGAGTCAACGCCAGGATCTCGTTGCGGTCCTGGGCGTGGACGTTCTCTCGTTGGAGACCATGGAGAGGGAGCGGGAGAGAACCCTGCCCCCCGAGTTTCGCAGTCTGCGGCGAGGACGCCGCAGACTCATCTACGCCCGGGACTACCGACCTCCATGATCGGGGCCTGAGGACGGCAGTTGGCCGACTCGCCGTCCTTACAGAAGCAGGCCGTGGCGGAGGCGTGTCGTGTGCCCTACACACGCCTGCCAACTCACCGAAGCGGGATAAAACCCGACCCCACCAGGCGAGGACGCGGTGGCGGCCAAAGTCCGCCGGCAACCCTGTTATACTTTCGAGGGCTTACCCGGGGTGCCCGGCAACGGACACTTGGGGAGGACACCGTGCGGATTTAGTCGACACACGACATAACCACCCCCGCTGGCCAGCGGGGGGGTATACGAAGGGATTTCCGCGCGTAAAAAAAAAAACAATACTTACCCGTGGCGGTGTATAGTACTTCGGCGCAGTTAGTGCATAGAAACCAGCTGCTACAAGATATGCAACTGCTAATCGCTGCAGAACGCCGAATATACGAAGCTCCAACAGCATGTTAGACCCAAACCTCGTATTCAAAGCCATGCCCAGGAGAAACATAATGCAGGAACGCTGGAAATCAAACAGATATTTTTTTATTTATGCATTTTTTGTACTACTGAGGTTACAGCACAAGTACTAGGCTTGTAAGTAAGTTAGTAATATCAAAGGTGTCTTCTGTTACTACAATGTTGACACCTGTCTCTCTAGTTTCTTCAACAGACAATTAAATGTGTCATTATCACGCGAGCCTTCAGCCACGTGCTACGATTTTTCGTTTCGCTTGCGCATGGATACCCTATGAGGGCTTGGTTTGTCATACTTAAGTTTCATGTAGCAAATAATTGCTACATCTGTATAGTAGATACAGTTTGAGCTTTCTAAACGTGTGAGCATTGGAAATATTTAAAAACGAACGCACTATTCTGAACACAATTTTTTTTTTTGCAATTCTTGTCTGTTTGTTCGTAATGGACGCAAAAGCTACTGAACGGATTTTGATGTGGTTTTTTCTATTATTAAGGTCTTGGTCAGACTGAAAACTATTACTTATAGAATGATGCCTGCTATTTGATTGCAATTGGTTAAGCAGAAATGGAGATATGTCCAAAAAACGATAACCGACCTCCGCGCGGGCGGAGTCGCGGGCATCAGCTAAGACAAAGTCTGGGTATATGGTTTTGGGGGTGGTAGAAATTTGATGACACAAATTTGTCACAAAATTCGGCCGGGTAGGTACCACCGCGCACGATTGCGAAAAACCTTCCATAGTGATCCAATTTCGGTTTGATTGCGTTCAGGGGTCAGCAAGTGCATAGCCGGGCAGGGGGATTGTGGTCGCAGCACTAGTGGGACCGGTGAGTGTCACGCGGTGCTGCGACGTCAATCCTTTTCTTATGAGGCCGTCAAGCTGAGTGCCACCATTGTTAACATGATACGTGTATGTAATGGTGAATCCTTTCCTGAGACTTTACCTTCAGCTTACCATCAGGCGAGGTGAAGTCAAATTGACGTGTCCTAAATATAAAAAAAGGGACATTATTACTAGGATGACTGGCTGCAATGTTTTACTATTGCAACAGGTAGGTACAGGTCACAACACAGAATTGACGTATGATGGTACTTAACACGAAACCACAATGGCTCTCGTGTTCATTACCCACTTCAAACGTTATGTACGACCCATACTATCTTCATTTATCTCTAGTATCTTCGCAGAAAGACAAAAACATCAAACTCAACAGTTTTATTATCTTGTGAAAGAATTGCGTAAACTTCTTGAGATGTTCAATCTACACCTATTGTCAAACGAAATACTTGTACAGACAATCAATAATCACATTCTATTCTAATGACACCGTGTGATTAGTGTTGTCGCGATGAGGATTAGGGTGGGACTAGCCATAGTCGAGGTGGAGTTTCAAACCAAATCATCATTTAAGTGTTGTCTCTGGTTGCATCCGAGGATTTAACCTCGGAGCCCGGAGTCCACTTACTCCTTCTCCTTCCTTTAGATTGGCTAATAGGTACGGCTTTTATGGGAGCGCCTGATGTCTAACCTCCCAACCCCGACAGAGAAACCTGCACCAGAGCCTCGTCTGTCAATCAGCAAGTGTAAGCAGCTCGTAGGGGAGATTGACTTGGCTCCTTGGATCATGGTGGATACATGGGGGGCACTAAGACCCACGGGGCAGGCTCTAATCACAATGTGTAATTAAAGGGTTTTAATTACACTGTGTGATTAGAGCTTTGTCAAGATTAGAATCAGGGTTGGAATTACTTTCAGAGCTCATCAGAGCTGGAGTTGTTAAATATCCTAACCAATGGTATAGGTCTACATAGAATTTTTATAAAAACTTCAATAAAACCTCACCCGTCTGGTGAGGTTTTATTCCTTTTACTGGCCTTTTTCTGGATGGATACGAGGCTTTACTGGAGGAGTAGGGGAACTGTGTCCAGGCTCCAAAATTCAAGATTTTTTGTCAATTACACAGTCAACTAACTCTCAGGCTGTAACTTGAACTTAAACATAGGGTCCATGGCTGCTGAAAAGTAACCGAAACGTCGGGATCAATGTAAAATATAAAATAACATCAAATAAATCGCGATAGAATCCGTTAAAAATTGTTTTATTTCAATGTTAAACCTAGGTATTTTGTCATGCCTATAGCGTAACACAAGCAAAACAATACTTTTTTTAACGTTAGGGAAAGTTAATTTAGTTTCTAAATCATGGAAGCACAGGAACACAAGACGACTAGCGAATTGGCAAGTATAAATAAATATGTAGTGCCTAGGAATTTGCATTGTACGTATCACATGAGTTGAGTGTTAATAGTTTGCGTCCGTCCGTACGTTAAAAGTAGTTATCTACATACTTATATGCAGCTTTATATAGTTACAGTTGCCTATAAATCCATGAAAGAATATAATACCCACAATTCACCAGCTAAACCAAGAAAAAAGTATCTTTATTTCTTTTTTTTAACTTTCGTAATGTTAGTGTTCAATAGCAACCCGCGTCTATTTACGGTTTTTCAAAAATGTATTCTACCCGTAAATTAATAATAATAATTTCGAGAGAAACGAGTGAAAGTGACTTTATTTTATACCATGTAATGATTACCTCTATGCCGCGTGTCTTTCCTGACATATCGACATATATCGCGAACGAACGGCTAAGATTAAAAATTACATGGAAGTTAAATGTTGTGCGCATAGGAGGTTGTTTGATGTCCAAGAACTAAGAAAATTCCACCAACTTTAACAATGAGATAACCGGGATGTTATTCTCAAAACATGTTCATTCAAAGGTTTCAGTGTAAAAAAAGAAACGCGACAAATAATAAATGTATCTTTGATCAGACTTTGAACTTTCACATTCCTTGATACGTAGGTAGGTAGGTATTTGCAACAATGAAAATTACAACGTACATATTAATATACTTATACATATGTCCAATGTAACATGATATCAGGCCAGGCGCTCTACAAAACCGAAGCAAGCCGAACTCAACCAGACTTACACTACTTACACTACTGAAAAGCCGGGTACAGCCGATACTGTCGGGGTGCGAAGGATATGCTTTATGGGCAACCTTACACCCCGGCGTCTGAAGACCCGAGACGGCCTGCGGTGTTAGTCGGTTGAAGCCCGACATAACCGCCCCCGCTGGCCGAGGGGATTTCCACACGAAAAAAAAAGGGTACAGCCGATACCCAAACCCGAGGGGGCCATCTCGAAACCAGAGATGGCCCAGGGTCAGTCGGGGTCCGAGGGATATGCTCTATGGGCAACCTTACACCCCGGCGTCTTTAGACCCGAGACGGCGTGCGGTTTTAGTCGATTCAAGCCCGATATAGCCGCCCCCGCTGGCCGGCGGGGGCGGTCTATAGTTTACACCGTTGGGAGCCCGAGGTCCGCTTATTGTTTTTGATTGCAAAAATGTGTGGAATTATCACAAATTCACAACTGAATAAAACGCTGGTTCTGTGCAGTTGAAGGTTTATTGAAGTAATGTCAAAAACAATTGAATTTGTCTTATAAAAATATAAAAAACCATAAACAAGCTAAAAAAGTATGTGCTTCAGCACATTTCTGATATCGACTTTTCCGGGAGGGACTGCCGTTTGACCTCCCAAACCCGAGAGGAAAGCCTGCCACATCCCTTATTTAGCAGATGCACCGTACATCATCATTCGTCAAATAAAGAGTTATTATAAAAGCAATTGTTGATGTTAAACTCCTAAGGAAAACGATATAATAATAAGTCTTTACCTATGAAATTGCCGAAATTTTCTTACAAATTTATGAGTTTGTTATTCCTGTAATTTAATAGCTATTCCCATTATTTATGTTTTATTTTTGTATTAATTTTTTTTTTATTGGCCGCTTTATAAATTAATTCGATCTTCAAAAACAGTACTTCCTAAATGCTATCCATTTTGATGATAAATTTCTTGTTACTTAACAGCTGTCACTTTTCAAAAATGTAATAAAAGTTGCTGTTTGTTAGCTTAATGTTGTCTCATTCATACACAAAAAAAAACATAAAATTTGGATTGGTCATTCCTAAAAAAATGCAAAAATGTTAGTACTGAAAATTGGGTTTCCTCCAATTTCTTCAAGAAAAACGGCAATTTCATATGTAACGACCTAATAGGTACATATCGACGGGTGCAAAGTAAAAAGAGGCATCTGCATAATAGCAACTTTACAGGAGAGCGAAAAGATCGAAAAAGTGTATTATTTTCTTAATGAGTGGGTCAATATTTCTGAAAATTTTATCATAATTTATTTATACTCTTATTTATTTTTATATTAAGTTAATTAAGCTAATTTATTAATAATTTACGAGATTTTGCAGATAGCCGTTTTTACAACGAAATTCATAAAACGCTAACTGAGCCAACTACCAGTTGGTCGTATATGCTCGGGACTTTAAATATCGTGTATAAATAGTTTTTTCTTTGTTTTACTGATCTCAATAATTGTTCTCAGGCCACTTATAAATAAAATTGTATGAGTACCATGCTCATATATATTTATAAAATATCCACTACAGAACGTAATTTTGCAGATAACTTTTTATGCTTCGTATTTTCATAACAATTATTTTTGGTTAATGAGGTCAAATGAAATACTTTAAAATTGTTTTTTTTTTATTAATGACAAACAATCAAATTATTACGTTAATAAACTACCATCTATAACATTAACAAAAACGTAAAAAAATATCTTCTATTTCAATTGCACATACTTTGGCTTACTTGATCAGTCTTATTTTAATCACAGAATCAAAATATATTTTTACCCTCTTCTTAATCTATTTATGATTTGGTACGCATTCAGAATTAACATTTTAAACCTAGAACATAATACAATTGACAAATGACAATTAGATACTCTTGTAAAATCGAAAATATCTTAAACAAGTTGTTTAAGATATTTTCGATTTTACACAC
Organism: Cybosia mesomella; assembly: GCA_946251805.1. Lineage (NCBI taxonomy): Eukaryota > Metazoa > Arthropoda > Insecta > Lepidoptera > Erebidae > Cybosia > Cybosia mesomella. Next base: position 11,383,206 of record OX276392.1, read on the forward strand.
ATGATTGATTTCCCTATCGTTAATCAATAATCAGTCTAATAGTAATCACAGAAACAGAATATTGGACTCCTTTAATAATCAAAAATGATGATTTACCAAATATTTTTAACAACATAAACTTATTTACTAGTACATAGTACTAAAATCTACATAACGATCAATCAAAAATCAGTCACATTCCCTTCAGTATTAGCAGTATGTTTTAAATTTTTATAAAAATCGTGATACCTAGGAGGTATTAAATTTTGCTGACACAGATTTATTAAGTCATTGTATTTGGATTGTGTTATCATTAAAGTTCCATTATAACAAATTTTAAGCTCTACAAAATCATCTCTTCGGGACCGTGTATTTCGTTTTTGTAGTAAGTCGATTCTTTTAGATTCTTTTTCGTGTAAATCATATTTATAAAATATTGTGTAAGGATATTCCGCTTTTACTACTATCTCACGTACTAAACTCCATTTCACTTTTTCATTGTCAACGTTTTTAGTCCACTTCATTTGATCCATCGAATCTTTAAAATCAAAAACCATGTCTTGTGTTACTTCTTTTACTTCATACGCATCTCCTGATATTTTGCACCATCTAACTAGGGTATACCATTCTTCTGGACTGTAAATAAATTTCCTCTTCGATGACTTTTCTATTAGTGCATGTACACTGTCACCTTCTTGTTGTGTATGCCCTTTTTCTAGAAATCTATGACAAATATCTATTTTAAATTTTGACGAGCAGTAAACGTACATGAAAAACACTGTTCGGTTTCGGTTTTGGCCCCCGCAGTTGTCCGACCAAAGGCGCACGTCTTTGATGCCTTTTCTAGCCGAATCCTCAATGAAATTAAGAAGACAACTAGCCACCTCGTTTGATCCCCGTTTAGCTATATTTTCAGGCCACATGTAACATATACCCTTCTTTTTTCCCTTTTCAAACACTGTAAAATTAAAAATAGAAAGTTTACGTTTGTAATAAAATGAACTTGTTTCTCCATGGGGAGTAGATAAAATTTTTTGAAAATCGAATGTTGCTGATGTTATTGTATCAGGATTTGCAGTAGCTTGGATCTTATCCTGTGTTTTCAAAGACCTGGCAATATTCTTATTTCTCATATGCTTATTAAACTCATCAATGTTTTGAGCATCGGGGCAACTTTTAAATGCGGTGCACACATCACACTGATCCTTTCTCGGAAGATGAAAGCCTATATTCATTTCCTTATTGACTATATCTCTATATTGGCGAACTGAACTTTTTCTGAAACGTTATTTTCTTCAGCCCATTCCTGATATAATTTAAACATCATCGAAAAGTTTAAGTCACCAGATAAGTAAAGTTTGTTTGAGTCTTTCCTTATATAATGTGACTCTACAGGCCGGAATGATTTTACGTGATTACATACACCTTGTATTACAGTTTCAGTATTAATCTTATTTTTAATAGTTTTGCAATAACCCCTTAAATCTTTTGAACAATTCCCAGTATTAGTATCGTACTTATCCAAAGCGCTCATTATAAATTGATTACTGATACATAATGTATTTTTAAACATTGTTTTGCAAACTTTAATATTTTTAGGGCTAGCATTGTTCAGATTAACTGGAAGTGTGTAAGTTACGCTGTAATTACACTTTGAATCATTCTGGGTAGTTATTCTTTTTTTTGAATACCGCTTGACATTTTTGCCAATAAACGACCATTGTTTTTCATGATTAGCCAGGCCCCAAAATAAATCAAAGATATTTTTTCTCTCTAGAGGAGATATCTTTGAACTACATTGAAATTTACAAGCATCACATGGTGGCTTAACATATTTAGCGGGTTGCTCTTTACCGTTTCTTGACAAGTGTTGTTTGCCAGAATTTAACACCAATTTTCGTCTTGTATCGATCCATTTATCTTTATTTCTCATCCTCTTCTTTTTAGACCTATCGATATAAAACTGACGTCTTTTTCTCCCAAGCATAGTATTATTCGACGGCGTTGAACATTCACTTGATGCTTCAGCTGCGGAAGACGCATCAGTAGTAGTTAATATAGGAGACTGACAAAGTGACAGGCAAGGAGACTGATTATTATCAACTGAAGTAGCTGCGCCTCTGCTGGAAGTTATAGGTTGAATTGTGTGATTTGATGTAAATGAACTAGGACTTACAGGCCTGGAATCAAATGAATTGTATTCTGACGGTGTAGGTGTGATAGACATTCTTTCGAAGTTGTCATCGTATGTACTATCAGTAAGGATAACTTCAGTTTCCGAACATGAACGCGTCAAGATAGGTGTAGAAGAAGACAGTGTCGGCAAATCTTGATGGGCTTTAGACTCGTTTTTATTTAAAACAGCTACACCAAGATCGTCTATCAGTTCTTCGATCACCTTATCTTCTAGTGGACAATGTTTATTGAAGAACCCAGTACTTATATTCGGTAAACTGTAGTTATTTTCTTGAAAATCTGAAGCTGAATTTTCTGTAAAGAAAAACACAAAATATATTGAAATTAAACAACTTTAACGGTTTTATCGCGAACTTTATTTTATTCCCGACGTTTCGGAGCCTTTATAGCCTCCATGGTCGCGGGCAAGACTAAGGTGTCAAACGACTTGATGTCAGTACAATAGTTATCACGGCGTATGAGGGTAGGTATAAATAAACTTAGCAATAAAACCGTTAAAGTTGTTTAATTTCAATGAGTAACATTCGCGTAAATATAAACAGCGAAAATCGAACAAATTTTGTAAATTGGCTTATTAGCCCAAAATCATCATGCGAATATAATTGCAGTTATAATACTCTCAGCCTGTTTTTTATAAAGTCTTTTATTAAACAGAAAATCCTACTACGTGATAAATATTTTGTATAAAGTTAACCGACGTAAATCATAACATCTACAGTGACCACGAAGTAGAAAGAGTCAACTGGCAGATGGTCGTTAATGCGTCGGTACTTTACGAAAATAACCTACAACACTTTACAAACAATACAACTAAAAGATATTGATTATACAACTTTAAAAAATAAAATTATAGTAATACATACCAGCCTCAGTGTCACAGCTATTATATTTTGTTAATTTTATAAGATCTTCCGATTCCTTGATGTCTAGTTGTTTTCTTGTTTTTCCTAAATGCACCAACAATTTGCGTCGTTCTTTATTCATTTTAAGGAATTTTAAAGAGTAATGCAAATATAAATTAAAAGCACACCTTGAAATTGTTGCCGATATAGATAAAAACTTTTAAAAACTTATAACGTATGCGCGCCGGTGACATGTAAGTCAACTGCCTGATGACATTTTGTGTACGCTCGGAGTCCGCCCCGCGCCCCGCGCAAAAACGACCAACGTTAATTGGTCGCATTACCTTCGTACTATTTGCAAGATTGAGTGTAGATGGCTTTTTATACTTTTAAAAATTCATTGAAATATAATGAAATCTCCAAAACCAAATATGCCAGGTTGTGGAGTCTTATTTGATTAGTACGAAAATGCAATAAAAAGAAAATCGTGAATTTGTAGTTGACTTTATTTACTTTGCACCCGTCGATATGGATATTAAGCGAGGATAGTTAGCATAAAACTATTTTGACTTATCTGCACCTAGTTAACATAAAGTAGGCATCGTATCTCCTATCAGTGCTATTTGATCAAAACGTCGCCGTAGGCACAGTACACTAAAAACAGTAAGTCATCTTCATAGAAATGTGCCGCTAACGTTTCGAATATGTGCGTGCGCGCCGGGCGCCGTGCCACGCACACATTAGCACAATATATGGCAGATTAAGGCGGCCGGCCGCAGTGTGGGTCGTACCGTGACGTCCGTGACTAAGATCGCGCGCTGCATGCCCGCTCAAATTGGCCTGCTCCCACCGGCCACTTTATTTAATTATTTAGGGAAGTTTTATCAAGTTTATATTAATTTATTAATCAGAACTTCTAACATAGTTAAAAGATATTGTAGTGTCTTTGGGTGTCTCATTAACGACTCCTCAAGCCCGGACTTATCATTCTTATGAATGAATGAATACAGATCGAAACTTACTCATGGTTCCAAGCCATGACTTTGTCGTTAATATAGAAAGGATGGAGCAGGTGCTTCGCAAAGCATTCGAAACGAATCACATCACCATTAAAATTGGCACGTCAACTTACGAACATTTGAAAGACAAATATAGAATTTACGATGCTCTGCCCATACTTCCCTAAAAGATTTTGACTAAAATTATGAGTAAAGATGAGAATTTACTTTACTTCTACCGTTAAGAATAAAGCGTTCCGAACATGCAGAAACTGGAGGAAATTTTTTCCTGTATCAAATTTATAACTTTTTAATAAAATCCATTTTTTAAAGTAAATATTGAAAAGGCCTTTTATTTATACCTTTTTTTTTTTTTTTTTTTTTTTTTTTTATCGTGCGGAAATCATTTAAGATTTGGCAAAATATTTCATTGTCATCTAATTAGGTACATAAATAACAATCTAGTGCTGCTCATAATACGTAATAATATTTAACGAAAAATAAGGCAAATAATCGCTGAGCGGCTTTAGATAAACTACTGTTCTTAGTGTACTGTACCGTAGGGCAAAAGAAAAGTATCGTGTCAATTGATTATGACCCAGTTTCTATATAAAAACTAGCTGTATAATCGATATGTTTTTTTTTAATTTTCCATATTTGTACAATTTCCTTATTTTTTTCATTTCTTAAGGAACTTCTTGCAACTTCGTCTGAATGAATTTCAGAATTGAGCCCAAAGAGAAATGAAAAATGTGATCTACCAGGATAAAAGTTATCCTGGGTTTTATGACGTTCATTAGTGTTTGTGATACCATATATTTTATTTCATTTAAACTGTAAAACGCTTCAGCTCGTTTTTTGCGTAATTGCGTAACAAACACTTGATTATCTATTAGTAGGGTTAAGTTTGACATGTGTTACAAATTACTTGTCTCCCTTCAATCAATCAATAAGCCTATTGCAGCTCAATGTGCCATGACACCCGGTCGACAGCGGTCCTCCGCCCAAAGACAAATAAAAGCGTAACAAACAAAATCACGTTCGCATTTACAATATGGTTTGGATTTATAATCATATTTATTACGTAAGACAAATAATTACTAAATCACTATTAAAATAATTATTTTACTTAATGAACTAGTTTGTATCTTTATTACTGCTATTAAAAAGAAATAAACAATGGTTCCAAAATTCCATATATTTGCCAGTGTTAATATCAGATGGAATAAACCATGGTAAACTTCAATCAATAATCGTAGGTGAATTATAAAAAGCCGGTTTAAAACACCGTTTAAAAAATATTTTGAAAAGTGTAAAAGTAAGTAATCTTGTGTTTCCTTTAAAAATTGTGAAGTGTTCTGATGTAGTTAAAAGTTTGTTTTTTCGTTTTGTTTTATTATCGAACACATATATACACAAAAAGTTAACCTAATTTACCACTAAAGCTACTGGAGCTTGTGTGTGGGACAATGTGATTCTACTTTAGTACATAAATAGCTATCAAACAATTTGAAACATTATTATCTTATTAAGTAAATCTGATAAAAATACGACCTTAACAGGAACAGGTCACAGAAGGTTAAGTACCTGCTTAACCTTCTGTGACAGAAATCGTGTAATTTATTTATTTAAACAGTTTCTGAGAAAAAACTGTTTAAATAAATGTTCCTTCTCCCTCCCGGGCCTCCCTTTCTTTTTTATTTATTTTCCGCATCTTTCACCTCTTTACCCGTTTCACTTTACGTGAAATGGAAAGTGAAGGATTTTGTAGCCGTTTTTCTTTCCCAGTTTACACTCACATTGGTCAACTTGTTCAAAAAAGGCATTTGTCGCTAACAAAGTGTAAAAGTGGCTACTGAATACCTACTGATACTGAATACTGAAACCTAGGTCAGGACATTTCTCTTCTGCAGTAGAACACGAATTCTAGTCAAAGTCACCCTGTTTTTTTAAAGGTTTAAGGAGATCTACTTAAAGATTAATTTTGGAAAAAGAATAAGTAGGTTCAATAGACAGGAGTATTTTTGATGAAAGATCATTCAGTCTTTTTCATCCACTAACATATATACACACAAGCCACCAACTTTTTTGAATGACTTAAAAAACCAACAGTTCAAGAATAGAAATTCTCGGTAGCATTGCGGCGTCTGGAAGCGTCTGATTTCCAGACTTCGTGATTCTTCAGAGAATTAACTATCGAAAAAGCCAAAATCTTTATATCGTATTTGGGCATTCGTGATTTGAATTTGATTAAAAATCTTTCCTAAAAGTTTATTTGTCTATACTTCTTTCTTTTTTAGCGTGTGAAAACCCCCACGGGCTTCACCCCTTCGGTGCCGACGATGGGGTGGGTGTGTCGGAATCGGACCGACTAAAACCACACGCTGTCCTTCCCAAGTGTCCATTGCCGGGCACCCCGTGTAAGCCCTCGAAAGGATAATCCCAGGGTTACCGGCGGACATTTGCCGCCACTGTCTATACCAGGTAAGCTTTGTATAAATCTGACTTAATCAAACGCTTTCAAATTACGAATTCCACTGGTTAATGTTGAGATCCGAAGATTGGTCGTTTTATCCGTCTACATCGTTCTATCATTGTCTAATAGTGATACCGGCAAAGTGTGTGTCACTATGGACAATTTTGGCCTAGTGACATATTCTAAGAGCAATTACCAAAGAATAGATGTGTTATGTTCTATCATTCACCGAATAACGGCTCAATAAATACATTCATTTCGTGACACTTCAATTGTTCTACGTATCTGCCACACGATCTAAACCAGGGCATTTCCGTTACTGGGTTACTACAGCAAACAACTCCAATATACCTACTTGTAACATAGATAGAATGGACATCTACATGCATATGCTATACATTGACGACGATGTTTGCGTTATTGCGGAAGTAATTGTAGATAATAAAGACTTGGATATAAAGTATAACGATGTTGAAGCAGAACACTGCGGTGAGAGCTATACGAATGCTATCACGCAAACAGAATTTCCAATGAAAAATGTTGTTGAAAAAACTGCGGCGGTGGCGTCCTGTTGTGAACACACATTGACGGAGTATTCTCATTTGAGATTAGTTATAAGCAATGACCAAGAATACGGAAGTATTATAGGTGATTGTGATGTAAGGAAAGTGAACGGATTGCGTGTAGTGCATACAAAATATAACTTTATTGAGGAGCATATTAATGACTTATTGCGATCTGCGTGAGATAATTTTTAATTTCTCATTATACAATCGTTATTGTTAAAAGTTATGATTGCAAAATTGCAAAATATTGCAGTACTAATACTAACGTATGATGTTTCGTCTATTACAATATTATAACAAGATGTTACGAATTTTGTAAGTTTGTATGTATGCGGAAGATAATCTAGAACAACCGGAAGCAGGGCACCTATTTGAAAAAATCTCACACCATTTAAAAAGTACATTCTTCCAGATGGACATAGACGACCTGTATGCCATGTATATTATATATAAGGGAAACAGGAAAACCTGAAGCGAAGCAACCGGATCGTTAATTGCATATATTTTACGTTATGTTAAACTTAAACTCAGGATTAATTTCCATATCCTAAGTGATCTTAAATCTAAGTTTATTATTTAATTGCGAGGGAGACATTACATACCTTCTACTCCTAAAGCTCTTTATTTCATACTTTGAACGTTTCTAACAACATTCAATGCCACCTATATCTTAATACTCTTTTCAATGCACCCCAGTGTTTACAAGACCTTGGTCTATTTAGTCGATAAATGTTCCATATCAACATCATATTTTTTTAACTTTTTCATCCATACCTTCTACGTGACCAAACAACTGATTATATATTGAAGATACGTCACCTACGGCAAGAAATTTGATGGTCCTTGTCATCATCTTCCTAGCAATAATCCCAGTTGCATCCGAGGCTTTCCCCTCGGAGTTCAGGGTCTGCTCCGTGTCCTCCTTTCCTTAACTGATTCGACATCAAGCTAGTACTTACTAGCTACTTTTAAATTGTTCTCGAATTACATAATTCCTAACTCTCATTCTGTTTCACTCCAAAAATCTTTCTGAAGGAGCGTATCTAAACTGAACTAACTCTAATTTCATGCATTTTCTGCTATACCTAACATTTACTACCTTTATTTAGTGTCATAACTTAAGCTGTGTTATGGAGAGCCATTTGTTATTTTTTTGTCATGATATGACTGTTCTCCAAGTCATATTAGAGGTCTACAAACAAAAAGTTAATCAAAACAATAAAAAAAGAAAACTTTGAAACGCTTGAACCAACAAAACCTCACGCAGTCTCGGTTCTTTAGTGCCGGCGTGCAAGGAGACATTCACAAACTAATTTCAGCAGATAAGGTAACCAACATAACTTGATTCTGAGGAAGAACGATGTTTGCTGGGTTAGCTAGTAATAAATAAGTTACACAGCGCTATCTAGACCCAATAGCTTGTAATATAGGTTGTAGTTTGGGGATAAAAACTCTTTCTTGTTGCAACTACATACTAAATTCTTTAACACCTAGACTAAGCGTTGAGTGCCGGTCCATACGAGGCTTTCACATCAGAGTCCGGGGTTTTGCTTTTCAGCTTTTTCTCCTGCACTTCACACGGTGAATTCCAAAAGGCAATCGGGAATCGAAATCGTGATTTCAAACTCTGCAGTCGTACGATCTACGGTCACGACACACTTATCGTCATTTTGACTTATTGAATTACGAGACATTCTATCTCTAAACAGGTCAATACAGTTCAAAACGTAATCATTGTTTCAATCAATTCTATGAAGAAATAACAGATTATGCAGTGTGGTTTGTAGTTAAGAGAATACAGACACAGGTTTGCTTAGCAGTGAGAAGTGCAGATATATAACGTTTACATAACAACAGGTTCCGAAGCTTGACCTTTACACCCCTTTCACAGTTAGCCATACCTCTGATGCTGCTTACGTAAACGCAGTTTAGCGAGCTATACTTATTATTACAACATATACTGTGAATATTATGTAGGCAGTAATTTATTTATTTATTCTTAATTTATTTGTTATACTTAATGCCCGAAAAAAAAGAAAAACAATTAAGATATATGGAGTCACATATTTCTTTTTTGGTTTTTGGTTTTTTTCAAGCATTAAGAGCCTGCGTTGCGCCGCAAGTCATGCAAATCTTATGGACCTTTGGTCGAAATTAGCTCAGTATTCTTTGCACGAAATAAGCGCTGTGTGTACACGCACGACGCATTTCAGGCCCAAGTATGAGAATGGATAGTTAAAAGGGGAAAGAAAAACCTAAGAGAAGGTGGATGGATGGGCTGTGTGAAAGATGATAAAGGCTATCTGACCAATGAATGTTGCGATGGCCGTAAATAAATATGGGAAATGGGTAGCAAGATGATATTTTCATTAATTTGTAAATACCATGACCTGATTTTTTATTATTATCCTACAATGATCAAGGAACAATAGGGTCTTGCATCCCTGCCAGTCACTGTCAGTTGATCTAAAGGACTATAAACGGGTGACAAACTGCCGAATTACGTAGTAGTAATACCTGCAATGGGTTTCCGCATTCTAAGTGAAGCATCATAAAAATAATCAGAGCGTGGTGATAGTTACATTATTCAGCTATTATGGTAGGAGAGATCTGTATGTTGTGCCGGAAGTATAGCATCTTTGACATACGACACACATCTACCATGATTTCATTTTTTTTAGGGAGTTCTTTTAGTAGCCTTCCAAATTACTGATTAGCTCCAAAACTTTACATAAAATAATAAATAAAAATTGAAATATGTAAAATTTATAAAAAAAAATGTGTTCAGCAACTTTTGAGGGCGAAGATACATCACCTACGGCAAGAAATTTGATATTCCTTGTCATCATCTTCTTAGCAATAATCCCAGTTGAATCCGAGGCTTTACCCTCGGAGTTCAGGGTCTGCTTACTCTGTGTGCTCCTTTCCATAACTGATTTGACATCAAGTGGACCGGTTGCCATCTAAGGCACCACCCCGTGAGGAAAGCCTACGCCAGAACCTAGTCTGTCTGACAGCAAGTGTATCAGCATGTAGGTTGGCTTGAGCCCCGAAGATCTTGGTGGACTAACAACATCTTGGTGGGGATACAGCCAATGAGATTAATAATTAATATTAATAGATTAATAAATCTACTACATTCTACACAGCGCTTTCTAGACCCAAAGTAAGCCTAGTTTACCTAGCTTGTGTTATGGGTTACAGAATGCGGATAAACATACTTATATACTTTGTTTTTGTAAATGCTTACATATTATACATAGAAATACCCAAACCAATGCAAATAGATATATTCATGCATACAAATATATGCAATATTGGCATCGAACCCGCGCCACCTGTCGTAGCAGTTGAATGCACTACCGCTACGCCACAGAGGCCGTGGTCCTTGTATTCTACGTTATACCTATGGTTCTACCATCATCTTAAACTCTTATTATTATTACATACCCTAACAATATGCATCACAATCTTCCACCTCGGCACGCCTTTCGCGAAGGAACTCTTCACTGACAACGGAATACAGACGCCCATGATCCATAGGAATGCGGGAAACACTAGGTCACCAGCCACAAGTCCGTTCCACGTGGCATGCTCCAGGAACCAGTAGCCGCCTGCTCCATCATTCACGAAGATCATGAATACGATAGCCATACTGGAACAAATAGCATCATTAAAATAAAACCATTTGTAACAGATTCTATGATAATAATATTCTAGGAGTACATATCTACTATACAGTTATATCGACACTCAAAGTATAGCTTAGCTAGCTTGTAATATGGTTTCTGGAATGTGGCAAAATATACTTACCTAGAAATATTTTGTGGGTCACATTTTTAAGACCGTATACTTATTAACAGCTTTGAACCCATTAAAACTGTAGAAGTGCTTTTGCCTAAATTTTAATTTTTCTATTAGAACATTCTCAGTGATAGCACGGCGTCAGGAGTACCTACTGGTTGACGCCAATAGGCTCGCCTTATTATATACGTGGATCGTAAACATGTGGATGTTAATCTTTTAGGACGCGAGCGAGGACTCAGGGCTGCACACGCTGGCGGACTGCCCGGCGTGGGAGGCGCCGAGGCGTGACCTCGTGGCAGCCATCGGGGTGGGAGTCCTCTCGCTCGGCAGCATGATTGCGGCAATGGTGCGGAGCGCGAGCGCGTGGGCCGCCTTCTTCTGCCAGAGACCAGAGGCCGTGGCCTCCTTCTGCGAGCATGTAATGCTCGCGAAGGAGGTGGCGGAGCGCGCCCGGGAGAGACTTAGAACTCTCCCGGTCCGCCGAGCCCGCAACTTGCTCGCCGCGCGTCGCAGGCAACTCAGGCGCCGGAGGTCGCTTAACGACCTCCGTCCTCCATGAGCGCAGGCCTGGGGGTGGCGGGCGAGGCCACCTGTCACCCCAGCAGAAGCAGGCCGGGACGGTGGGGCGACTAGCGCCCCTCCCCCAAACCGGGGCAAGACGGGGACACCGTGGTTCCCAAACCCGAGGGGGCCATCTCGAAACCGGAGATGGCCCAGGGTCAGTCGGGGTGCGAGGGATATGCTCTATGGGCAACCTTACACCCCGGCGTCTGTAGACCCGAGACGGCGTGCGGTTTTAGTCGGTTCAAGCCCGACATAACCGCCCCCGCTGGCACGCGGGGGGGTATCCGAAGGGATTTCCGCACGATAAAAAAAAAAAAAAAAAAAAAAAAAAGGTATATACAAGCATAACGCATGAGTATTTAAAGAAAATGGTAGCTGGTATACGGATGGTTCTACTTACCCCCTAAATGTATCCAGCGCACGTAATCTCTGTTGTATCGCCAGCTCCTTGTCTCCATACCGTAGTTTGCCGGTCCGCCTGACGCGAGACATGATCAGCTTCCCAATTCCGTACAGTACCCATATTGCGATCAAGAAACCCAAGAGCAGTAGAAGAGCTGCCAGGAAAGAAAATATTCAATTTAACTTTATGGTTAGGTCAGGATGTTAAGTCGGCACACGCCGATCTGGCCACCAGAAAAGGGGCGACATCTGTATGAGCCTGGACGTCGGTTAGTTGAGAGTTTCAAAGGTAGGCAGGCCGCACAACACTGCGGACACCCGCTAAGAGGGTCGCCATAGAAGTATTCTCGAACAGTATTAGACTGAAAAAGAGAGTATGACGCAACGAGGGGGCTTTAGTGTGTGTGAACCCACACATAACGCCGGGGCTGGTTTTTAACTTTTCCTTTAATTTCAAATCGGACAATGTCATCATTGTCCGTTTTTAACCCACAGCGATCAGTATTCCGATTTAAAAGAATTGAAATCATTAATCATTGGTAACGTAGAATGCTATATACAGTTAAAAAGTGCTGTTATATGGTAGGTATCATTATACCATTACATAATAGTAAATAGTTGCAAAACTAATGATTTATTTACATGATGACATGATTTGTAATTTACTTATACAATTTACATAAGGATTTGGCCGCAGATTCGCCTTTAGCAAAGAAATATCTGTGGCGAGGAAATCTTCATAATTTATAAAAAACGGCAGTGACATTGAGCTATATTTTACGAAAAAAGTACCGGAACATAAGCAGGTGAAGTGATTACTTGTAATTTACTGAATAATAATTATTATTATGATTACCTAGAAATACTAAGGATTACTCGATGACTAACGACCTTAAATCAAATGACACATACCTATTGGGTATTGGGAGAGACCTTTTTGAGACTGCAATAGACTAATTGATTGACCTACAAATATCTTTCTCCATTTTGAATAAATTACTAATGACTTTAATAATAAATTATGAGTATTCATTCACTCATCGGCGTGTTAGTGATGACCGGGATAAACTCGAGAACGTGTGGACCGATTTTCATTATCTTTGTTTTGTAGGTTTTGGGCTTGTTATTTCGGACTCGAACCGACTAAAACCTCACGCCGTCTAGGGTCTTTATTGTCGGAGTGCAAGAAGACATGCCCAAAAGAAATTCAGCTGATAAGGTAACCAACATAACGTGATTCTAAAGCGGAACGAAGTTTGCCGGGTCAGCTAGTTTGATTATAAATTATTATGAGAGTCTACATTCGTAATTAAAGATATGAAAAAAATTGTCTATTGTATACTTACATTAAAACCAGTTTGATATGATTGAGTATAAGTCGAAACAGACTTACTTAACCTGTATATATAATCTACCTATATGTAGGTAAGTACTACAAATGTTTATAATTGAGTTGCTAAATAATATCCAAAGATGTATCAAACATTATTTGGGAAATTCACGTTTCACCCAAATGTAGGTCATTTATTATACATTGAAATAAAACTATTTTTAACGGATTCTATCGCGATTCATTTGATGTTATTTTATATTTTACATTCATCCCGACGTTTGATGATTGTTGTCTTGTAGTTTGAAGTGTAAGTTATCTCAAAGTACCCGAACTATGTTGAATTGTTGGTGTCATGAAGTCTTGTTGTATTTTGATTTTTCTTGGAATTAATTAAGTGAATGACTGGGTCCCAAGCTGGTGGTACATTCCAACCATCTTCTCTATTAAAGTTAGGATGTTTTTTAATTTCAATACCTTCGCGGAGCATCCTAGGTAGGAATCGAGTGACCATGGCTGCTGAAAAGCAACCGAAACGTCGGGATCAATGTAAAATATAAAATAAAATCAGATAAATTGCGATATAGAATCCGATAAAAAAAAAAAATTTCAATGTGTGACAATCGCGTAAACTTCCGACAATGTCATGTAAAATATAATATATAAATAAATGAACAAATCAAAAAGTAAAACTGCAGTGTCGAAAGACTGCTTGATATTTATTTACACAACGACACTACTATGGTCACAACAAGTTTTTGTATAACAATATGTAACCAGTGTGAGACAATAAGCCCCTTCCTGGCTCAAAAACCTGATAAACAGGCACCTAGTATAAGCAGATTTTATCTCTCCCTGCGATGTGAGAGATAGAAATCGTTTTTATAACGTGATCTGTATCTAAACGCTTATATTGTTAAATTCTAGTAGTTATGTGTCTTATAGTCAAGTAATGGGAAAATCATGCAACACTTATCTTACAAGCTTATGTTTAGAGATGTTCCATTTAAGGTGCAATTGTATTACAATTTAACATTTTAGGGTTTAAAATTGCATAACTTTTGTTGTTAAGATACGGAAGACGGAAGATAATTTTTGTTGGTTTTCGTTAGTTTATGGGAAATATAGAATTTAAGTTAATTATTTTGATAACATAACATTTTAATACAGTTCTATAACTACATTTTTAGATAGGACGCGGCGTCGAAAACTTAGTGGTTAGGGATTCGGGAGACTCGAGAGATCCCGATTAACCCGGGATCCTGTATCGGGATCCTCCCGGGATAGTGTAGTGATCAGGATTCAAACCCGGCCCGGGCTGATCATTACACTATCGACATGAACCCACTCCTAACACAAGCAATTTAGCTTGGCTGGAGGGATTAGCCAGAATACTTTCAAAAAAAAACATACTCAGAACTCGGACGTTACAGTTTTATTTTTGTAAAGCAATTTGCGACTTTATTAAATAAAACTGTGTTGAATTCTACTGCACACTATTTTAGATCAACTTTTTTCTATACACTGGTACTGCTAACTTTGGATTGCAAATAGTTGTGTCACGATTGTGTTTGCAAATTGATTGAGTTGATTTTTGAGGTCTGACTTCGCCTTTATTTCATGGTACTAACCAGTTTTCCTATAACCAGTTAATGCAACCTAAGAACACGGTAGCTATATCCCTATTAGTGTTGCCCAAAATCGGACTGCAAGAACAAGAGTCTTGCAGTCTTGGTCTTGGTCTTGCAGTTTTGCAAGACCAAGACCAAGACCAAGACCACCTATTTTTTGCAAGACCAAGACCAAGACTGACCCTTGCAAGACTTGCGCAAGACAAGACTACGTCTGCAAGACTCTTGCAGTCTTGCAGTGAAGTCAAACTGAGATTTGAGCATTTTTAATACCTGAGTATGTAGGTACTAGGTATTTAGTTTCTATACCACAGAATAAATAATAGTACCTAGGTACCTACTACGTCTATACCTACTGATAGAATGATAGACGGAGGCTGTGGTAGGTACCTTACCTATTCCGTGGCGTAGTGGTAGTGAACGCGACCGGTACGCAGGAGGCGCGGGTTTGATCCCCGCTCAGTGCAAATATTTGTGTGCATGAAAATGGGTATTTGCATTGGTCTGGTCGTGCCTCGGAGAGCACGTTAAGCCGTCGGTCCCGGTTGCCATACGAACATCTGTGACAGTCGTTACGGGTAGTTGGAGCCCTCAAAAGTCCGACTAGTCTAACTACAGAACTTCGATATCGCCAATTAATTGGTTGTGGAGGTCCGACGTCAGTCGCTTCACGGAAAATATCGTAGTTAGCCGCAACTTAGACTAGAAAGCCGACCCTAACTGAGTTGGGAAAAGGCTCAGAGAATGATGATGAGATAAGGTACTTACCACCATACTTACCTGTTGCTTTTTTGTAGTATGTTTTTATACCTACCTATGTTTAGCGTAGGTAAATAGAAAGGAAACTTCACTGACCTTGAACCTAAAGCCCTAGTTAATGAAGAGCACAGGCGGTAATTAGTACCTATTCCATTTTCCCTTAGAGACAAATTGCCACATGTTGTTATACCTATGTATCATACCACTGGCAGCCGTACGACCCGATGTCTGACGTGCGTGCCAATATAGACGTGGCACAAGCCGCGCTAGCCAACGACTGAAGTTCTTTTCATCGTAGGCAGGTTTTCCGCACGAAAAAAAAAAAAAAAAGGTACATTAGGTACTTAATCGCGCTCATTGTCGGTAGTTACTAGTTACCGACAATCAGCGCGAGCGGCGACTTGCGCAGTGTCAATGTGAAAGTTTGTGAAGATGTTTGTATGTTTGTTTGTTACTCAATCACGCTCTAACGGCTAACGGCTCTGGATTTGGTACAGAGTTACATTAGAGCCTCGATCCTAGAATAACACATAGGTTACCTACTTTTTATCCCGAGAATAAGTAGATACACACACACACACGATTTTTTAATTCATAATCTGTAATAGGCGCGTGTCCCTCAATTGTTTTATATTACTGTGTAATATGAATGGTTTGTGTTTTAATATTTTTAGAAGTAGGTAGGCCACTAGCCACTATCATTCGGCAGAGGAACGAACGTTTTTTAAAGACTCGGTTCTGTTCTGGCGACGCCGCCGCCGACGACGTGACGCTTATTATGAGAATATGCAGTTTCAATGTAAAGTAGGTACCTACCTACTTACTTATGTGACACAAGACTCGAAGTCCTTTATATTTATTTAAGCTTCATGTAGATACAAAGAGGACTTGCACTTATTTGCACTTATCGATCTATGCATTTGTTGTAGGTACCTATTATTTCATTGACAGCCCCTATTAAAGGTCTCAAGATTCATCAACTATCACTGACTGTAGGTACGTATACCATTATACCGCCGATTTTTGCCTATTTGGCACATGGAAATGTATGTACTTGCCACGCTAAAGCTTTATGCCTACTCTCCACGTGTAACATTTGTCAAAGAGATACCGCTTTAAAATAAAGATTTTAATATAGAGATAAAACGACATTATGGCTGCCGTCAAAGGACACCGGCGAAAGGGGACGGATTGGGCGCTTTTTTACTGATTAATCAGAATCGAATAAGACGATTATAAATATATTTATCTTTTCATTAATTGCTATTTGTGTAAATAGTGTTGAAATACAAGGTAGGTTACTAGGTAGGTACCTACTAATTCATTATCAAATTGAATATTGTTACTATTTACTGCACTGAACGTGTACGTTGGTTATTGCAAAAAATCTAGCCTATGTAGGTGGGTAGGTAGGTAGGTACCTAATATTACTGTAAAGTTTCATCAAAATCAGTTTACGTCTGTTTTTTTTTATGTTTCTACGGCGGTAAACATGCCTACGGCCCACCTGATGGAAAGTGGTCACCGTAGCCTATAGACGTTTGCAACACCAAGGCTGCTACTAACGCGTTACCGCCTGAAGGAGACGGTGGAAAGAGAAAGGCAGGATAAAGGAGGCGGAAGGGGAGAGAGGAAGAGGAGGGATGGGAGTTTGGGCCTCCGGAACTGACACTCACCGAACGAAACACAACAGTAGATCTGTTATTTTACGTCGATATTCTGTGCCAGGGTGGTAACTACCCGGTCGAGCCGGCCCATTCATGCTGACACCTAACGGTTCCAGCGGGGCTCTACCACCAGTAATATAAGTATATTACTGTATACGTAATACACATTCCTACATACATATGCTCACGCCCGTAATTCCCAAAGGGGTAGGCAGAGGAGTATTTAACACCAACATTTTGTCGATTGGGCACTTTGTCTTGGGCTGTGTGTTTATTGTCGGATGTAGAACAGCCCCTATCCCATAGTCGCCTTCTACGACACCCATGAAAAGAGATGGGGTGGTCCTATTCTACTCCACCGGGAACCAAACCAGCACGGCAAATACTTACGTTACGTAAAATTAAACAGCCCAATTGTAGAGGTGACCAATGAATGTGATGATGAGTTTACTTCTCAGAAATTATTTATCACTAAAATAAAATCGATACATAAATGCTTTAAAAATAAATAGAGTTTTGTGTGAGAATCTAAGTTATACTTTATGTGATCCAATTATTCTATTTCCATGAATTTAATGGATTTAAATCGGAAAAAGTGAATATCCAGATTCTATTTCCGCCTGAATTCACCCCTGTACAGCTAATACATCTAATACAATAAATCTACGATATTTTTGATATTTACCGACAAAGACGTGGCGGTATATTAAAAGAGTTTGCGACAAGTGAATTTCTTTTTTTGATTTTGCCGCTCTGAAGTCAAAGGTATCCGACATTTCAAAGACTAATTAAATTAAGTTTCTGGGTGCTCAAAAGTGTCATAACTCATAACGAACGGACACGATAACCTGCAAGTTGTCATGCAACCTGCAAATCCTGCAATAGTCCTTGCAATGAATATTGTAGCCACACCATAAAGATAGATAGATGTTATAGTATTATACCTACTTGATCACAGGGATAGTACCTAACCTACCTAATAGGGTTAGTGCTTAGTGCAATAGTCTTAAAAAAACTTAAAAAAAGGTGGGTTGAAGTCAATTAATAATAATTTCGTTCCTCTTTTGATAGAATTCACTTAGTTACCTCCGTCACTTTATTGTTTTGCTCGGATTGCAGAGATTGGATTTGAGGAATTTGATACTACGTTAAGATTACGTTTCTGTTTTTATAGTCTTTGGAAGGATATTATTTTTGTCAATAGATGCCGAACGTAGGTTATGTAGGTATCTTTTGGCCTTTCGGCATGTGCTGTATATAAGGGCGTTCATCATGATAAAAATGCATTTTGGTTTTGATTAAGCTGCGCTTAGAGTCAACCGGGTTTTAAAATGAGTGACATAGATTCAAATAGTTCTAGTCAGAGTAGTGAGAGTTGGACTAGGTCTAAAAGACTAAAAAGTAAATTTGATGAGTTTTTCGATATAATTCATGCCACTGAAACTGCTACATGTAAGTTATGCCACCATAAGAAAGTTGAAATCAAAATGAAGAACAGAAATACTTCAGGATTAAGGAAGCATCTACTGTCTTTTCACGAGAAGGAATCGCGACTATTACTTCCTGCAAGTCAACTAATCAAGCAAAAGCCAACAAAGGGGCCCATATCAAAGTTTTTAATGAGAGATGGAGAAAATAGACAGGTAAGAAAAAATACCTACCTAAGTGTTAATATACGTAATTATAGTTAGGTACCTACCTAATTACCAACAACAAAACATATAAAAGTATGGCAATTCTGGTAACAAGTAGGTAGATACCTATTTAACATTTTTTTCCGCCCCATGTCATTGGTTGTGCGTGGGAGATTGTCGTGCACATTTCTCTCCCCGGCTGACCCAGAGCCGTATATCTCGCCATGCATTACAAATTGCGTTGGTGCGCCAACAAAACAATTTGTAATGCATAAATATCGATGTAGATAAAAAAGTGGTCTATGCAGATAAATGAATCATAATTATGACCGATTAATTACTAATATTCCCGGTAACCCCTGCAACTAAGCTAAATTGCTTGTGCTAGGAGTGGGTTCACATTCGGTAGTGTAATGGCTAGAATTCGAGCCCGGGACCTCTCAATAGTAAGGGACTCCTTAACCACTAAGCTATCGACGCTTCTCACAATAATAACGAAAATAACTGAATTTGTTTACAGAGACTTCGACCGGGTTCGATTCCCGGTTACCTATGTATGAAAGTTAGTAGAAAAGTTTGAATGTCATTATTATTAACTGAATTTGTTTACAGAGACTTCGACCGGGTTCGATTCCCGGTTATGTATGAAAGTTAGTAGAAAAGTTTGAATGTCATTATTATTAACTGAATTTGTTTACAGAGACTTCGACCGGGTTCGATTCCCGGTTATGTATGAAAGTTAGTAGAAAAGTTTGAATGTTATTATTATTAACTGAATTTGTTTACAGAGACTTCGACCGGGTTCGATTCCCGGTTATGTATGAAAGTTAGAAGAAAAGTTTGACTGTCATTATTATTATATCCAAAATCGAAGCCATGGTTGCTAATAACAAATCTCGCTATATCTCATAGTTTCTAACTTCTCCCCACTGACCCATTTGGGTTGATCACTCTGTATACTATCATAATACATTTAGTGAAAAGCTGTTAATTAATAATAATTAAACGACGAACAAACAAAATATTCATAGTATTGATGTTGTATTGTATCATATAATTATCATAATATGTTTTATTATTTTATTTCAGCCAGCACTTTCTAGAAACCGCAGTGAAAACTTTGTGGCAGCTACAGTTGATTGGATTGTGAAAAAATATCTTCCTTTCTCATTTTTTGATGATGAAGATACACAAGAATATTTTCGATCCATTTGCCCGAACCCGATGATGGTATTTCCTAAAAGGTCAACTCTCAGACGGAAGATTAAAGAGCGATTTGAAGAACTACAATCTCATGTTAAGAACCGACTACAACATTACTCGTGCAAAATGTCATTTACCATAGATGGATGGACCTCTATTGCTGGTAGGAGTTACTATGGCGTCACTGTGCACTATATAGACAACGAGTGGAAATATCGATCTATAGTCCTTGATTTTATGCCTTCACACGGTCGACATACTGGGGAAGATATTGCAACTATTTTCCACGAATGTTTAGTTGAATATGATTTGGTTGATAAAATACAGGGTATTACGGTCGACAACGCTAGTGCAAATACGCAATTTATGTTTGAACTTGGCAAACAAATGCCACATTTTGACTCAGACAATCAACATTTCCGGTGCTTTGCTCACATTTTGAACCTTGGTGTACAAGATTTATTAAAAACTTTAGCATTACATAGTGACACTGAAAATGCAGAAAGAGAACAGCAGTATGAAGAGGAAAGTGAAGAAGATGAAGAACATATTCCAAATATTGCTGACTCACGTACAGCGATTACAAAATTACGCAGTATTTGTTGTAAAATAAAAAGAAGTGAGATCTTAAAAAGAAAGTTCCACTCTGCTTGTGAAGCATCTGGTGTGCCAGCTGATCTTAATCCCATACTTGACTGTCCAACAAGATGGAATTCTACACATGATATGATTGGATTTGGTATAAAAGTCCGAATGGGTATTAACATATTGTGTACTTCTGTCAGCGAATTAAACGATTTTCAAATCACGGAAATTGAATGGCGAATACTCGACAAAATATATAAGTTTCTAATAAACTTTAAAGTTTTATCAACTAAACTTGGTGGAGAAAAATATGTTACAATACCGCTAGTCGTTGTGTCATTCAATCTTTTACTGGATAAAATTGAATCCATGGCAAAACAATTAGACGAGAAACCAAATCGAACCGAAGTGGACGAAAAGCTCGTTCTGGGTTTTCAAGCAGCCCGAGATAAAATGCTTAAGCATTATAAGAAGAGCAACTGGATTTACTGTACAAGTTTAATTTTAGACCCTAGGCACAAAGTTGACTTTCGAAATGACTACGTGGGGACAGCAAATAAAAACAGAAAGCCTGCGCAAATTCAATGAAATTTATACGCAATATAAAAGTACAATAAACCTTATGTCTAAGTCTCCACAGAACAATGAAAATATTGAAAATATTCTTCACGATCATGATGAAGATATTGAAGATGAAGACATAATAGATTTCGAGAAGCTATACACAGGTCCCTCTACGTCTTCAGGATCTGGCTGTGGCTTAATGAAAACTGACGAGTTGGAGGAGTATTTAAGTAAGCCGAGAGCCACCAGCTCGGAAGACATTTTAGAGTGGTGGAGGACGCATGAAACGGAATATCCGATTTTATCCAAGATGGCTCGTGATTTTCTTTCAATACCTGCAACTTCAGTACCCGCTGAAAGATTATTTTCTAAAGCATCACTAGTAATAAGTAAACACAGAAATAGGTTAAGTGATGAGTCAGCCAGGTGGTTACTTTACATTAATTCTTGGTCAAAAGAATTATTATAATAATTCTCTTATTATTAATATTATTAAAAATCTACCTGATATTTACCATGTTTATTGTTTCTTGAGCTTAAAATTGATAATTTCAATAAATAGTATTTTGCATACTTTGTCTTTATTATGTTTCCTTCCATATATGGTGATTACGATTACTATCACTATTTATCTTGACAATATTTAAAAAATGATGTCAAGTCATTGACATAGGAATCTATGTCAATATAATCTCAAGTTTCCATACTTCATTACGATGTTTCATATCTTACTAAATCACACTAAGCAATTGATAAGTGCGAGACTTGCAAGACTCGCAAGACTCTTGCTGCAAGACCAAGACCAAGACCGAGACTGAGCGTGCAAGACCAAGACCAAGACCAAGACCAGGGGTATCGGTGCAAGACCAAGACCAAGACTGGCTCAAGTCTCGTCTTGGTCTTGCAATGGGCAACACTAATCCCTATAGGCTCCATTTAGCAGGCAACCGTTGTATTACTAGTCTCGTATTAGTTGGCTAACAGTACCTTTATTTTTTCGTGCGGAAATCCCCTCGTATGCCGGCCAGCGAGGTTATGTAGGGCTTGAACCGACTAAAACCGTACGCCGTCTCGGGTCTTCAGACGCCGGGTGGCTAACAGTACCATTTTTTTTTTTCGTGTGGAAATCCCTTCGGATACCCCCCCGCCGGTCAGCGGGGGTGGTTATGTAGGGCTTGAACCGACTAAAACCGCAAGATTTGGCTATACGTCTGGCACATAGAAGCAATACGTGACAAACATGCTGGCCTCTATTTTAAACGTTGATCCCGGATTTGAATCCTGGTCATTACACTACCGACGTGAACCCACTCCTTACACAAGCAATTTAGCTTCGCTGGAAGGATACCCCCCCGCCGGCCAGCGGGGGTGGTTATGTCGTGTATCGACTAAAACCGCACGGTGTCCTCCCCAAGTGTACGTTGCCGGGCACCCCGGGTAAGCCCTCGAAAGGATAACCCCAGGGTTGCCGGCGGACTTTGGCCGTCACCGCGGCCTCGCCTGGTGGGGTATTATTGGGCTTAGGGTAAAATTCGTTTAATAAATGTTAAAATGTACAACTGTCATTATGAAAAAATATTCAAACGTTCTGTTATAAAGATCAAGTGACAAAATGTTCAAGTGGCATAAAGCGAAAATGATTAAGTATATATCTACAAGTTAAATTGTCCAACGGTCGTTATGTAAGGAAAGTCAAACGTTATGTAACAAAATTGAAGTGACAAAATGTCCATGCATTGTAAAAGTTTGAAAAGAGGTGAAACGATGCCTCGCCCGGTTCGCTCGCCCGCTCGCTAGCTGAGCTGGTGATGTGCCCTCTTCTTGAGTATTGGTGCGGGTAAATGAAATAAAAGCGTTTTATTTTACAATAAGGCAACCTTAGAAAATTAAAACATATTTTCATCTCGGAAAATAACAGAATACTGTGTTACATGTTAAATGAAACACTTATAGGTTAAATGATAACTTACATGTTAAATGATAGCTTACATGTTAAATGATAACTTACATGTTAAATGAAAAATTCCTAACAATAGCATAATGACATAAATGAACAAATTTAACTATGCAACATTCAAAATGATTTTGTGACATTTGGAAATTTAACACGAAAAGACAACATTATTTTTGAAAAATTTCATTTCAAAAAAAATAAAACTTTAATTTAATTTCAACCAAATGGAAATAATACAATCAGTAGTATGTTCATTATTTTGACTTATCTATTTACCAATGAGACCCACAACCTCCTCGACCTTTAAATTTAACAAACCTATTTTACATGAGGCTCGCATGTTATATCTGCGTAATAGGTTAGGCCATATTGTTATGCATATACTGCTTACATTTTAATCATTGTTGAATAGTTGAATGAATGAGGTAACAGTTAAAATTCAGAGCAAAGACCTTGATCATCCACGCCCTTATCATTGAACCACGTTTATTCCGGCGGATGTTGAAATGAGGCGAATGGCGAATTAATTGTAAGTAACGGTTTCAATGACTTTGGTACTGTTTAGGTTGAATGTCTTTTTAAATTTAAACAAAAAATTGTCAATGACTCTAAAAATGTTAACCTATACTAAAATTATTTTCAGGAGACTAAATTGTATTACTTAATTATTTCCTACCCTTTTAACACAGATTACTTAACTTTTAATATGAATCTCACTAACCGCCAATTACCGACAAAGGGCAAAATACCGCCAGATTGAAGTGAGTTACTGTTGGCCATATCTTAGGAATGTCATTTGATAAAAGGGCTCACTTTGTAGCATCCTAGAAGTTCAACCTCGAGCTTCAGGGAAACGGAGACTTGGTTGGCCGTTTAAACATTGGGGGGATGGCGTCGGCTCCTTTGACCTTGACTGGTGGGATAAAGCATAGAGAGAGGAGTGGAAGGACTTAAGAGGCCTTTGCCCAGCAGTGGGACAAAATATACACTAGGTAAAAATATAGGGCAGGTACAGGTGAAGTGTCGGGGTGCTAGGGATATGCTCTATGGGCAACCTTACACCCCGGCGTCTGTAGACCCAAGACGGCGTGCGGTTTTAGTCGGTTCAAGCCGACATAACCGCCCCCGCTGCCCGGCGGGGGGGGGGGTATCCTTAGGGATTTCCGTACGAAAAACAAAGGTACAGGTGAAGTACCTTTTAACCACATTTTTATGATGTCATCTATATCTTTGCCACTCTTTTTTGTCCAGCAATATTTTGCTGGTTTATGAGCTTGAGTAATTTGCATTGTCATTACCCTATATTTTTCAATCTTTGCAAAAGTACATTTTAATAAAACCGAATCAATATTTCCCTATAAGGCTATATCATATCTTGATTATGACTATACATAGAATTTGGCATATAAGACTGGTCTGGATTTGTGTCACGGACAAGAAGCTGACAGAAAAGTTTATCTTCATTTTAAAATAACAATAAAATCCAAGATTTATTATTGAGGTCATTTTAGAAACTATTTCGAATGCAAATACACATACCTACATTTTTATATAACGCAATATCGAAGGGAAGTACACTGATATGATATCTGATACCAAAATATCATATTTAATATTTACATATCATGAATTATTATTTATTTATTATTATTTATATATATACCTATTGCCACGATATATTTTGGTAATGGATAGTGCATTTCATTGGCAAATACACATACATACACAATACATAGTCATAAACATCGTCAACCCAGCGTTACTCTCAGTTGCATCCAAAGCCTCAGGGCCCGGGGTCTTTTCCTGATGTGGCATATCTTGACTTTTATGGAAGCGACTGCCGTTTGACCCCCCATCTTCGTAAGAAAATCCTGCTCCAGGGTCTCATCCATCAATCAGTAGATGTATCGGCTGGCAGGTGAGGTTGATTTCATGCCCAAAAAATGTATGATGGGCCCCATACACCACGTCTGTCACATTCATTTTTGTATATTTTAGTTAAACACAATTGTACAAAATATATCATGATATCAATGCAGACATGCCGCTTAGTTGCAACACCAAGATATCTCTGATGGTAACCCATCTTCAGTTATCGAGACGTAAATGCTTTATCCGGTCACATAAACGAAGATAATGTTATTGAAAATGTCTAGATAAAATAACTATATATTGACAAGCTCAATTTCAGATTATCTTCAGTGTACTGTTAAGTTTTGGAGAAATTCGACCTGTTGGCAGAAGGCCTAGTTAGAAGATGAAAAGGACTTTGTTTGTAGTGGTGCTTCTAATAGCAAATGTGGTGTGCCAAGTGAGGGTTGACCCACTCGTACTTATCAGTGGTCAAGGGTTGGTGAGAGGTCATAGGGCTTCTGATGGACAGTACTCTAAATTTTTGGGCATACCATATGCAAAGGTTGACCTTGAGGATCCTTTTGGAGTAAGTAGTATTTTTACTCGTCATTATCATCATCAACCCATTCTAGTCCACTGCTGTACATAGGTCTCCCCTAATGAGCGCCATAGCGCCCAGTCTTCAGCTTGCCGCATCCAGCATCTGCACGCAGTCTTACTCGTACTGGCATCAAATTATATTTTAAACTAGCTGACCCGGCAGACTTCGTACTGCCTCAATCGATAACAACTTCCATATTTATTCACCTTTTAAACCTTCTCTGGACCTCCACAAATAATTCAAGACCAAAATAAGCCAAATCGGTCCAGCCGTTCCCGAGTTTTAGCGAGACTAACGAACAGCAATTCATTTTTATATATAAAGAAGATTAGCTGACTCGGCAAACTTCATTCCGCCTTAGAATCAAGTTATATTGGCAACCTTATCAGCTGATATTCGTCATATCTCATATTGTTTGCTAGTATAGGCACAGTATCCTGAGAGGGCCATCTTAAAGCCTTAGATTGTTCAGCCAGGGTGCGACAGAATTATCTTATTTGGCCACCTCACACCCCGGCATTAGAGAACCAAGACGGTGTGCGGTTTTGATCGGTTCGAGTCCGACATAACTACTCCCAATCTGGCCAGCGGTATGGTATCCGTGGGGATTACAATAACTATGTGCCATTCCAGAGTTTAGCCAACATAAACAGACAGACAGACAGACAGACAAACAAACAAAAATGTAAGAAATCGTGTTTTTATATACATTCATATTATACAGTATCAATTAAAAGGTAGCTGGGATAGACTGGATGCGCAAGGCGGAGGATCGGGTGCTATGGCGTCCAATGGGAGAGGCCTATGTCCAGCAGTGGACTGCAATAGGCTAGTTGATTGATTGATTGAATCTCTCTTATTTGAACACCACATACAGACACTTCAATTTTATTTATTTGTATAGATGTTATTACTTAGGTTTACTTAGCACTAGCTGTTGCCCGCGACTTCGTATGCGTTAACTTCGGAATAGTTCAAGGTATATTTATTTCTGCAGTCTCGATACTAACACATAAAGTATTAAGTTATTTTATTTAACGGGCCGGATGAGGTGATCTATTACATACACTATTCCTATTACATTCTCTATTACACTCGTATTACATTGAAAATTCGTTCGAAATAAATATAATAGCGATTCCTGAATATAATAGCGTGATGAAATTCATTATGAAATGTTTAAGCGTGTCTAATCAACTATCTTTTATACGTTTGTAACTATGTGCAGTTCCGAGATTTTACGTTTTACTGCCTTTAAGGTATAGCGTGATGAGTTATAGTGCGGCTTTTGACCATTTCTGAGTTCTCCTCAACTACAAAATTTCGTAAAGATCTACTTTGTAATAATAAAGTTGTCATCAATAATAGTTTAGACCGATTTTGCTCTACTACTCCTATCATACCTATAATAGCGTGATGATATATAGCGCAGTTTAAGACCATTCCCTTGAATAATGTTCTTGCAAAATTTCAGTCAAATCTGTTCAGCGGTTTTCAAGTGATGCTCGAACATCGATAATTATACAGATCATCGATAGACACAAATTCCAAAAATGTCATTTTTTTTGGAAAAATATTCATGATACAGTTTTCACCTCGTTACGATTTTGTTTTATGTATAGATTTCTTAACTTAGTTGTTAACCGCGTTTGTCACTTAACATTACAGATAAAGTAACAGCAAAAAATGACGAAACTATCTAAAGAATCTATAGAGATAGAGGAAATAGTAGGCTATCTCGTACAAATAGTGAACCGTCCTACTGGGGAAGTATAAAAAAAAACTATAGTGTAACAAGTAACAACACTACCTGCCTCATATACCTCACATACTTCACGTAGGTTCATCAGAGCTCGTTGGAAAGGATTGAAAATGCCTAAGGTCAGATTTCACCAGTGAAAATATGTAATTGCGATCATATCAAACTACACAAGGTTTTCATGTGTTAACAACTTAATGAAATTCATTGGCCTAGCTTCAGGATTCGCATACTTTTAAAAGATATCGCATACCGACACGAGGACTTGCTAGTCAAGATAAACATATAAAAATTAAAAATATCAGTTGAACCTCCTTTTTTAATCAAAAATCGCACTTCGGAACCCGGGGTCCGCTCACCTACTGCTATTTTTCAACATTTGGTTTCTTTGTAATTTTATAAGTCAGTGGAATAATATTCTAATTACTTAGAAACAACTTAAAAACACATGCTTTGCTCTGACGCAGCTCCGTTCGATCTTCACTCGTCACTGTTGTTTTTATGTTGTCTTACTATTTATAGTTAATGCAATGAAACGTCGATAATGATGAGGTTATCGAACTCGTTAAACTGTGATGAACGAAGAAAGTGTTTATTTTTTTGTTAAAAATAAATTAATAATAATAATGTTTTCTGTATCTGGGATCGATTGACTGTGAGCATGTCGCGGCTTCTTATATCTATTAGCTATTTTTTCCAGTTATCACGTATTCATCCATCGAAGTGAAACTACAAATATGCAAATACAAATAACCAAATGAAGTGCCACCGTTACATAGGTATCATACACGTATCAATACAATTTTGTCAGCATCTGTAATTTTTCCTAGTTAAATAATAACCACGTTTTTGTAACTATTTCATATCATCTAGATACCATTTTTTACAATTTGTATTTACCTACTTATCTATTGAAGCAAAACTACAAAAATGCAAATACAAATGAATAAACAAATGAAGAGCCACCATTACATAACAACACTTTGTGTTAACTTGACTCACACATATCAAAACGCTTGTATCACTATGGTTCCTATATCATCTATCATTTTTTTGTGTATTATAACCTACATATCTCTTGAAGCAAAACTACAAATATATAAATACAAAAAAAAACTTTATTAGGAATCAGCACTCAATATTTATATCTTAACTCATAGATGTGTATCAGCACGCTTTTGTCATAATTCTTATATCATCTGTCGTTTTTTGCGAGTTGAAGGTAATCTACTTATCTCTTGAAGTGGAACTAAGTCAGTCAAACCAGTCATTAACCCAACTACTTAAGCTATGTTTGTAGTGGGTTCACATTGGTAGTGCGCTGGATGGAATACGAATTTTCCATAACTAGTTAACCGTTACGCTATCGACGTCTTATGACATTAATGCGGTATACTGTATAATCCCACCAAAAACATACCTGTTAAAAAGGGGGCCAAGTTCCTATCGGTTAATTGGTCGCCTAAAAAAGGGTTGAAATCCAATCCAATGAAAAGTTTAGATGCACTTTAAAATCGATCATAATCATCTTCATCAACAGCCTGATCCCCTGGTAAAAATTTGCCATTCCCAAGACTCGCCACCACATCCAGTCCTCCGCCTTCCGCATCCAGCCACTACCCGCCACCGTATTCACAACAACGGTCCATCTGGCCGAAATTCACTTTACCATACACCCAACTTAAAATATGGTATAGTTGTGAAAATACGTAGGTACTTGGTTAAAGCGGTGCTTGTTTGGGGACCTCCACGCGGTGCACCCTGGGCAACGGAGACGGCAGCGCCTCTCTCCTAGGGCGGGGGAGACGCTGCCGCCTACGGCCAACTCCGACCGAGTCGAGGACGGCCCTGTTGAGGGCTGTTCGGAAGCTTTCCACGTGTCCCTCTGATTAGCAGATGGCACAGTGGAGAGCAAGTAAGGGGGCTATCTCGAAACCGGAGATGGCCCAGGGTCAGTCGGGGTGCGAGGGATATGCTCTATGGGTAACCTTACACCCCGGCGTCTTAAGACCCGAGACGGCGTGCGGTTTTAGTCGGTTCAAGCCCGACATAACCGCCCCCGCTGGAGACCCCCCGCTCTCCAGCGGGGGCGGTATCCGAAGGGATTTCCGCACGAAAAAAAAAAAAAAGTACTTGGTTAAAATATCTAAAATTATAATACTTCTAAATTTGAACTTAACAGGTTTTCGTACCGTACGTAACACTTGATTTATTGTATAATTAAATTTATTATTTATATAATTAAATTAACCTGCCTTCGATTTTAAAGTGCTTCTAAACTTGGCATTGGATTGGATTTCAACCCTTTTTTAAGCGAACAATTAACCGATAGGAACTTGGCACCCTTTTTAACAGGTATGTTTTTAGTGGGATTTCAATACTTTTTTCAAGAAATCGTACCTATTTTTTTCTTTTTGTGCCATATTTTATACCCCTCCCCCCTCCTCATCGTATTCTCATTGTATGACTGGTTCATACATATTTTTATTAAAAATTCGATATTAGATTGAGCCAACTCACGCTTGACCAATTTCTTAAATTTCTTATGACATATTTTATACCCCCTCCCCCTCCCTCCTCTTCGTATTCTCATTGTATCACTGGTTCATAAATATTTTTATTAAAAATTCTATATTAGATTGAGCCAACTCACGCTTGACCGATTTCTTAAATTTCTTAATTTTTTGTTAATCTGCATATAACACACGATCTGTGTGCCCAATTTCATAACGCTAGGACAATTGGAAGTGGCCTAAAGGTTTTGATTACCGGTCAATAAGTCAGTCAGTGCCAAAACTAGCTATATTCACAGGGTCATATTTCAGGATCTACTGAAGCTATATCTATGAAATCTGGCATACTGCTTTAGTACTAGTATATGATTACGTAGGTACAATTTTATTTCTGTTCTTGCTATAGGCACTGAGCTACAGGAGGGTCAAAAGTGGGTCGAAACGGTTCGTGTAAATAGTGCACGGCGTGCCGTTGCTGGAACTTGGCTTGCGCACTACCGTGCGCTTAGAAATAGGTTGCTCATACTAGGATATCTAAAGCTAAAGAGAACTCGCTCCTATTCCTAAAATGATTTATTACTCAATCTTAGTTGGGTAATGACTGTGAGAAGAACATTCAATTCTCCAATGGCCTGTTGCTTGTTGGACCCAAGTCCTCAAATAACCCGATAGCTTCCTAAAATTAAAAGGAGTCATAGTTATCATAACTATATTTACAGAAATAAAACAACTTCAAAAAATTTAATTACAATTTGCACTTTGTTTCAGCATGCTCAAGAGCCATCTGCTTTCGAAGAAATCATCTACGATGCGAACGATGGGTCTGTCAAGTGCCCACAAATGACTAACGAGCACGTATCTAGCAACCATGAGCAAATTGACTGTCTTAGTCTTAACCTATACGTACCCTTCGAAGCCAGTTTCATGAACCCTCTCCCTGTTCTAATATGGTTTCATGGAGGAGACTTCACCCGAGGTAGCGGTGGAGAATACGGAGTAACAAATTTAGTCAGACACGATGTTATAGTAGTTACTATCAATTATCGTCTAGGGCCTTATGGTTTTATGTGTCTCGAAATTCCGGAAGTACCTGGCAATCAGGGACTGAAAGACCAATATGCAGCATTAAAATGGATCAGGAACCATATTGGTTCATTTGGAGGTAACCCGTATAATATGACAGTAGCTGGACATAATGCGGGAGCTACGTCAGTCTTATTGCACATGTATTCTGATAAAGATAGATATTTCAGAAAGGCAATTGTAGAGAGTGGTACACCTCAGAGTGAAGGCATGTTTGTAAGTCCTGATGAAGACGCTGCTATTAAAATAGCTGGTTATCTAGGCCTAAACACAACTGATACATACACAGCACTTAAATTTCTTTCGGGTACTTCCCATGAATTAGTGACGTCTGCTGCGTACGAATTAAACTTACAATTGAAACCTTGTAGAGAAAAATCGTTTAGTGGTGTCGAAAACTTTGTAGAATACGATGCTTACTCGCTTACTAATTCGAGGAAAGTTCAAACGTCTGTTCTGATTGGTTATACCAGCACAGAACGTGATTTCCTGAGCAGTGATTACTTTAATACAGATCCGTTTTATGAGAAATTGCAAAACAATTTTAACCTACCTAGCCAAGATTTAATAAATATTGCAAAGATTGTCAGGCAGTTTTATATTGGTGATAAAGCGGTGACTGAAGACGTTGCAACAGAATTAAAGATATTCGAATCAGATTTTGGACACTATCATCCAACGGAAAGACAAGTAAAAAAATTATTAGAAGAAAATGTTAACGTAATTTATGAATACTTGTTCAGCTATGTTGACAACTCTGGTGCTAAGGACGCTGGTCATTCTTCTGAACTGAACTATTTATTTAATATGGAAGGTGATAGTGTAAATGATAAAGATCAACTGATGGTTGACCGCATGACGACGCTATGGACAAATTTCATTAAATATGGGTAAGTTTAAAACATAGCTAAACCTGATAATGTTAATTCTACGTTTGATGGCTTCGTTTAACAAATCTTTGAACGTTTGAGACAAATTTATAATTGCAAAACGCATTCTAATATTTCCGGTAAATCTTTTTTTTATTGATTCGCTTGAAGTATCTTTAGTCAAGATTTAGGCATTTAGCATCTGTATATCCATCCGAAAGGCCATGCACAAAAAATAGAAGTTTTTGGCCCTGGAAGTTTGGCAGTTAGGATTCTTTAAGGGAAGATAGATGATAATTAATTCTAAATTGAAACTAATTATAATAACTCATTTTCAGAAATCCAACACCAACTCCAACAGATCTGATCCCTGTCATTTGGACTCCAGTCACAAGTGACAATAGACCAAGCATGATTATCGATTCGGATC
Organism: Cybosia mesomella; assembly: GCA_946251805.1. NCBI lineage: Eukaryota > Metazoa > Arthropoda > Insecta > Lepidoptera > Erebidae > Cybosia > Cybosia mesomella. The sequence goes on from OX276392.1 coordinate 11,415,472, forward strand.
TCCAAATGGAGGGGAGGGTGTACCAAGACAGAATAGCTTTTTGGGACCTCTTTTACTCTGTGTACGGCAACTTGACCAAGCTGTTACGGAAGTGCTCCGATAATCCCTACATGTGTTGTTAAGATTTTAAATGTTTTACCTAGCTTAAATTATTTATTTTAGCTTAAAATGTGTATTGCTTACGAAGCATCTTGAAGCTAGGAAGCACGATAAACCTATTATGTTTAAATGTAACTGTGTTATAATAATATTAATATAGGATGTTTTTTAATCTCATAATCACTTTTAATCAAATGCGTTACCTAGTAATACGAATAATATTACGTATGTTATATAGAGAATAGAGAGATGAAATGAAATTTTCTTTGACATAGTTTAAGTACCGCACCCATATCGTAAGTAAAATGTAGTATTCGAAAACTTGAAGACAGCTTCAATATTAGAATTAATTAAAGGTGACACCTTAAATCCGTCCCGGGCTATAAAATAACCTTTATCATTCTTTTTTGATCATGAAACCAAGCAATATAAGAAAATGACTTAAGTACCTTTTTTTTCTTTTATCGTGCGGAAATCCCTTCGGATACCCCCCCGCGTGCCAACGGGGGCGGTTATGTCGGGCTTGAACCGACTAAAACCGCACGCCGTCTCCGGTCTACAGACGCCGGGGTGTAAGGTTGCCCATAGAGCATATCCCTCGCACCCCGACTGACCCTGGGCCATCTCCGGTTTCGAGATGGCCCCCTCGGGTTTTGGAACCACGATGTCCCCGTCCTGCCCCGGTTTGGGGGAGGGGCGCTAGTCGCCCCACCGTCCCGGCCTGCTTCTGCTAGGGTGACAGGCGGCCTCACCTGTCACCCCCAGGCCTGCGCTCATGGAGGACGGAGGTCGTTAAGCGACCTCCGGCGCCGTAGTACCTTTTTTTTTTTTTTTTTTTTTTCGTGCGGAAATCCCCTCGGATACCCCCAACTGTGGTATGACGCCATGACTTGTTATTTCATACCATCTCACAAACTCAAAAACTTGCCACTGTTTTGGCTTGGCAGGCAAGTACCACCTCTAACGTACCCACTTTAGTACGTCTTTCATACTAAATTAACAGATAACTAGTCTATCTATATAAATAAATATGAATCGCCGAAATGTATGCACATTGGATAATTCTTGTTTTTTTGTTCGTTATTGTATTATATGAATTGCACTGGGGCGTAGCCAGGGTGCGCAGCTAGTTAATTATAAAGATATACTTAATACCATTCTATTACACAATTAACTATTACTTTAAAAAAAGTCTGAGTACAGAGAATTAGAGCATCCTGACACTCCTGACACACCAAGTGCAGGCGTGGTAAACCTTACTCTTTGATGAAAGGCACCCGTTCTGTCCAAAATGATATATGTGTTTATGAAGTAGGATTTTTAAGAAGTGTACGCAGTACGATCGTTAGTGTATATAATTTATTTAAAATGAAGGGTTCTTTATATGTTTGACCTGTACACATTCATATATCATTCATCCAATTGCAATGAAACTTTGGCACGAATTAAGTTTGAAGGTTTCTTACGTTAAAAAGTAAAGAAAGAAGCATTGCAACGCAAGGTAGTTAGTCTGTAATAATCTATATACACAGTGTGTTAGGTAAGGTGACTTATTATTTTTATAAAAACTTTTCATTTATTCATCAATATTTATAATGTTTCCTTTAAAGGATTCGCTTTCAGATATAATACACTTGTGTCGACACTTTTTCTGATCTTCAAAGTACTTCTGATAAGCAATTTTTGGTATAGCCATGAATTCTTCCAGCCATGCAGCTTTTATCTCCTCAATCGTAATAAATTTATATCCATTCATGGGTTTCTTCGTTTTTGGAATAGGCTAAAGTCGCAGTGCGGTATTGTTTTTGGTTCAAAAATCAAGAACAAGTGATACTCATGCAACGGTTATTCTGGTCAAAATTAAGTAGTTTCGGAACAAACTTCGTTAACACACCTATTTTGCCCAAAATGTCCGAAAACGCCTGCATGCCAAGTAATATGCTTACGTCATCAACAACTTCTCTAATGATGATTTGACGATTCATCAATACAATTTTTTTTATTTCTTCCACACATTTTATCTGTTGTTAAGATGCTTAGTCGTCCAGAGTGAGTTTCGTTAGTGGCATCTTCTCGGCCTTCTTAGAAGAGCTTGTGCCACGTATAAACATTATTTTTACAAAAAGAGACTCACTGTCTACCACTGTCAATATTTTGAGTCTTTGAGAGCACTTAATTCCATTCTTACTTAAAATGTAATGCAAATTCTTTGATACATTTTTTTTTTCACACCCACACTTGTAACTTTAGTACATCTCACAAAATAAACAAAGCCTCATCGCCTTACTTTTTGAACGCACCTCGTAATAAAATGCTTTGTCCTGAATGAATGATGGATCAAGACACAGCCTAAATCGCTGATTGTAGAAACCTGAAACTTGGAGGGTGTGTTCTCTGTATGATATAGGCATCCGATTAAAAAGTATTTTTCCAAAATTCTACCCTTACCCCGGAGTAAGAGAGGGAACAAAGTTTGTATGGAACATCGTAATTCCTTGGTCCAATCTACTTAAAATTTTGCAAAAATATTCTTGAATAGAATTCATGGAAGAGGTATTTCGTATTTTATTGAAATCCATCCCCTTTCATCTCCTAACGAGTAGAAAGTTATTTTGGGGGTGATTTGCGTCAGAGAGTTTTTGCTTCGTTTGAAATGTTCGTTTCTTCGTTTTTGAATGAATTGTTTTTTTTTGTGAATGGCTACAAGTTAAGTGTAAGTCTGTGTGTTTCTATTTGTGTTTCTATGTTTGTTACTCAATCACGCTCTAACGGCTCAACGGATCTGGCTGAAATTTGGTACAGAGATGTATTAAAGTCTGTAATAATATTATTTTTAATCCCTGGAATAGGTTTCCATGGGTTGCGGGAACGGGATCAGAATTCCAAGAGGAGGAATAATTCCGGCGGAGCCGCGGCCAACTGCTATCTATATATTGTTTGGAATCGATAAACTCTTAAACTACACAACCAATTTTAGTAATTCTTTCACCATTAGAATACTACTTACATTATCCCTGACTAAAGACCGGCTACATTTTTTTTCGATATTCCCACGGGATCAGAACTCCACGCGGGCGAAGCCGCGGATAACAGCTAGTTATGATTATTACTCAAGAAAATTATTATTCTTCATAACTGTTTCATTTAAGATACCGATCTGTTGAACTTTTGTTGTTACAACAGTAAGTCAGTGGCTCTTTTCTGGGTCGTTCTCGTCTCCGGATGGTGCTCATTTAGACAATCGAGACGGCACAAAGGATTTGGGCGAACAACCGCCTCTCGCCCACGTCCAACCACTTAGGCTGCCTGATTTGTCGAGATTGAAGTTATCTTTTCTCTACTTACCTATCATGTGCAGAAATAAAGGATGTCATCGTGTACCTACTTAGTTTGGAATATCCTCTGCAAATATTACTATGAAGTAAGTGCTTATTTACTTATTTTAAGATGGGTAGAGTCACATCAGAGTATTTTTCATTTCATTTCGAATATCCTATTATGTGAGATCAAACTGCAATAGGCACCTCCAATTACGTGGGACCAAAATACAGAATTGGCGAATTGTGGGTCTTACCCATCGAAGATATAGTTATAGGCGTAAAGACATTTAATAAAGGCGTCATTTATACTACAAGCGCTAACAGTATCAAAGTGGTATTGGCTTGTTGCTGTCAGCAGAAGGTTGGTGAAAAAAGGTGAAGAGGAACAATGAAACGAAGGGTTAATAATAGAATAATAGTCGCCATTTATATATTTATTTATTTTATTGTAACAGCTTGTTGCAATAAAATAAATATAACCTTATAGTTATGGCATCATGAGGTAATACAAAGAAATTCAATTAATGTTTAACTTTATTCACTTCTTGAGAAAATGACTATAATATTTACCAGTAATTTACTAGTAATATTTTACCTTCAGATATATTTAATAAGTAATTAAGAATTTTAACAATGGCTATGTATGCAAGTACGATAACTGAAGTCAAAAGATAAAGTGGTAAAAATTGTATAATAAAAGTGACAACTTGGCCCGTAATTGCATAGAAGAAAAGTTTTCAATTTCATAAAACTACCAATAGTGAAAGTTTCACAGTAATTGCAGATGATAATAATTTTATATGTAATCAAATTATCCAATAAAAGTGACAACTTTGCCAATATTATATGATTTGTAGATGATGTGGTTACTTTCTTGTACGGCGATGATAAAGTAATCAAAGCTGGTGCGGTACTTCTATAGACTTTCTCTAAGCCCATCGGTAAAGCAATGATATTAGTTACGCCAGATTTTCACAGTTTTCCCTATCTCTTGGTGCGTGACTGAACTGTTATCAATCTGTTATTTAATCAATTTACAGTAATACTGGTGTTACTTTGAAACTTTTACTTTCATTTATTGTAATATCGTTTACGAAAATATTAACACAAATGTGTCCTACATTTGTGGGTATATTTTCGTAGAAGTTTTACTGAGGTTGTTGACGACTGCAGTAGATCCGCAGTCGGGCTACATATTTTTATGTTTTCCGGGTATGATTCCTGGGTTGTGCAAAGAGCATCATCATCATCTTAGCAATGTTTCCGATTGCGTCCGAGGCTTTCATTTCTGAGTCCGGGGACCGCGTATTCCTTTTCCTCCTCTTGGTTTGGTGGAGCGACTACTATCTGACCTTCCAACCCTGAGAGGAAAACCTGTGTCAGAGCCTTGCACGTAAGGTTGACTTGGCCCCGAAGGCCGATTGTATGGCCCCATACACCTTTTTTTTCGTGCGGAAAACCCTCGGATACCCACCGGAGGCCAGCGGGGGTGGTTATGTTGGATTTGAACCGACTAAAACCGCACGTCGCCGCCGTCTCGGGTCTTCAGAGGCCGGGGTGTAAGGTGGCCCCATAAGGCATTTCCCTCGCACCTCGGCTGACCCATGGCCATCTCCGGTTTCGACATAGCTCCCTCAGGTTTGGGAACTACGGTGTCCCCGTCTCGCCCCGGAAAGAGAGATACTAAACCTAAACACTATTTTTTTTGCGTGCGGTTACACGCAAAAGAATGTAAATTCTGTGAGCGGTTACGACTGATCACCACTATACCTCCTCACTGACATACAATGTATACCGGTGCAAAATGCTTCAAAAATTTTATTATATATAATTTATTATATATAATTATATATGGGATAATATAAATATATTATCCCATATATAATTATATATTAATATAATATTTAATAAGGTATGATGAAGATCAACCAAAAATGTCATTGATGTGAGTAATATTTACAGATAAGTCACGTCCTCTTATATTTGATATCAGTTGCCGATTGTAAAGGATATCGACTATATGTATGTCAAGGGATTCTTGATATGAGTGACAATGCCTTTTTCGATTGCAAATCCCTAAATTGTTAGGTATGTAATAAATAATGTAATTGGAGCAATCAGGCATCACTGAAGGGAGTTGGAGCAGGCCTTGGCCCGAAGGCTCTTTATAAATATTTGTAACTTGATATTCAAAAATAAAGGCTTGTTATATTCGCCGCATAATATGGGAGCTCTACCGTCGGAGTTGTGTAATTTATGATCCCATGGTGTCTCGTTTGGGCAGACAGACGTGCGGAAAAGTTTTGACGCTTTACAAGATCATTGTCCGGAATGCGGAGAACAAATTGTTTGCTAAGTGGAAGTCTCGTCGAGGTCGCCAGTTATCGGTTACTAAAAACTGTTGGTAAAACGAACTGCGGGGCTGAAGGTCAATTGTATAGTTTTTAATCAGCTCACTTCAAAAACACCCATATATGTACATAAGTATAGAAAACTGACTTATGCAAAGGCCGAAAATGCAATCTCACTAACACACTCACATGCAGGCGTATCTATAGCATCAAAGTGCGTGAACTCGCGACTGGCGAGGCGTTTGAAATGAATTGCGAGCCACGTATTACTTTAGTTAGTATTTTAATATTACACTTATCCTACTAATATTATAAACGTGAAAGTTAGTATGGATGTAAGGATGTATGGATGTTTGTCACTCTTTCGACTGAATGGATCTGGATGAAATTTGGCAGAGAGATAGATTATGTTCTGGAATAAGACATAGGCTACTTTTAATTCCGGGATATAAATTGAACCTATTGAACCCATTGAACCAGAACCAGAATTTCAGTAGTGTGTTAATATATTATTGACGGCCATTTTCGTTCGTTGTACAAAGCTGGCCTTCTGTAAGTCTATTTAATGCTATCGAGCTCGTAACAACGATTGTTACTTGCCTTATAAAAAATTGAATTGTAATTTTTGAGGAATTTTACTTTCATATTTACTGGACAATAACAATAAAATACCCGATAACAAACATTACCAATACGGCTAACTTTAACCTATTAAACCGTATTTGTATGTGTTCATTATTTCCCAGCGGGCTCCACTCCATATGCTCACCGTCTGGAGGACATTACTGGTATAATGTGTCGCCATAATTATGAGTCATCACTCATCATTAACTGATACAACATAAAGAATTTTTTCTTTTTTTACTATTGCATCCGTAGAAAGTATTTAAGGTATCAAAGTGAGACGTTAGTTATTGTTCTTTTTACCCAACTGCAAGGAAGGTTTGTGTGTGACTTGTATGCATGTAAGCATCCGTCCCGATGTTTCCTTGTAACTACTAAATGGCTGATCCGATTTTCATGCATGATATGTCGTTAGACTCTGCTTTATTACGCAAGTGGCACTGTTTGACGAATTTAAAGCACACAATGTATTTATAAAAAGTACCACAGTAGGTTGTACTTTACTTACTACATCACTATTAATCACTATAAACATAATACAAAATAAAACGTAAAATACCTACTCATTACACTGAATGGTTGGAGGTATTTTTTTATACCACTTAAGTGGCAGACTAGCACACGGCCCACCTTATGGCAAGCGGTTGCTGTGGCCTATAGTATAAGGGCACTTCCAGTTGATATCATATTTCGTGATCAAACCACTAAATTATACAGTGCGAAGAATATCTTTTCATTCCTCTGATGATTTACTGAACAAGTTGGCAATTTAAAGTACTTACGCATGTAAATATCAACTGGTTCCTTAGTCGTTCGTACGTCGCATCCACCCGTTGTCACATTTAACTTGTATACACCGAATTCGCCCATCTCAGGCCGGAGCTGACATAGCAGACCCCTGTAGAAATAATATAAACATCACTGAGCTTTCCATATTATTATTTCAAGATTACCTACGGAGGGTTCCTAGCCTTCGCCTTCTTTGCGGAGGTGGCGGCGAGTCGTATTTCTGCGCACGTCTCTCAATAGGGGAAGAGTGATTTAAATTGATTTTTGGGCACGAGTCAAAGGGATCCATAGTTAATAGATCAAAGACTACTAACAGCGTCACGAGAGTCTGAACGTAAATTGATTGGGTCGCACGTTGGCGCGAGATACGAGACGAGCGTAAATGAGCTAAGTAATACAGTATCCCGCCAAATTATATCTGCATATTAAAATATTTTTATTACCTAAGTATAATATTTTATTTTTATGTAATAAGTAAGTGTCAACAAATTTTCTTGTCAACCAATTTGTCTGGCTCACTGTTAGCCAACAGTAATGGCTAATAACACATGTATATACGTAATTGTTTCTTTCCCGTCATTAACTCCTACGATCCACGCGAATAATTGAACAATAATTGTACAATGTGTAGGATTTTCTTTTATGACTCGGTCAAGGCGTCGGTAGCTTAGTGGTTGAGGAGTCGACCTTATGATTGAGAGGTCCCGGGTTCGAAGCAATTTAGCTTAGCTGGAGGGGTTAGGGGGAATATTAGTAATTTCGGTTACTAATATTCTTTAAAAAAAAAAATGTAATGGACATACGAGTACACGAGTGCCAATTGTATTACGGCATTTTGAAATAAATATTTTTGTCTATTAATTCTTAAAATTTTTCGTAATCGCTACTATCGTATTATTTAATCAGTCCCACTATGATATTGGGGTCTCAAGGGAGTCTCACCTGCTAGCAGAACTGCTGATTAATAGACGAGGCAAAAGGCACAGGCTTTCCACTCGTGCTTGAGAGGTCAGAGGATCAGTCACTTCCATAAAAGCTTAAAAATCAAATCGAAAGGAGGAAAAAGAGTTAGTGGACCCCAGACTCCGTCACTCCGAGGAGCAACCGGGAGTAACGTTAAGATAATGACGAAGTGACCAATCAATTATTATAAGCCAGTTTTCGTTATGTAATTCTAATGCATTCAATGCGATATCTAACTATAAATACATAGTTTTGAAATTCGAATATCTAGAATACATTTTAGAACCTTTTAAATCAAGGATTAATTTTAACAAATAAATAAACCTCGTTGATGACATGCTTGAAAAAATTCCAAGCCCGACAGAACCGCCCCCGCTGGCCGGCGGGGGGGTATCCGAAGGGATTTTCGAAAAAAAAAGGCACTCACAGATGTATTTTCTTTGGTCATGATAATGTAGAATTTTGGTTTACACCACGCGTGTTTTTTTTATCCTAAGTAGGTACACACGCCTGCCAACTCACCGAAGCGGGATAAAACCCGATCCCACCAGGCGAGGCCGCGGTGGCGGCCAAAGTCCGCCGGCAACCCTGAGGTTATCCTTTCGAGGGCTTACCCGGGGTGCCCGGCAACGGACACTTGGGAAGGACACCGTGCGGTTTTAGTCGATACACGACATAACCACCCCCGCTGGCCGGCGGGGCGGGTATCCGAAGGGATTTCCACACGTAAAAAAAAAGCCTAGTGGTATGGGTAAAGGACTGCTGAGACGAGGTCTCGGGTTCGATCCCAGGTATTACCATAGCACACACCAATGACTTTTCGATGCTTTTCGAAGTTATGTGTGTATTTATCGCAGGTTTATAAGTGCCCGGTTAATGGCAATAGGCTCGCCACCTATTACATTGGGACCTAAACATAAACTGGCGAAATGTAGGTGCCTAGCACCTCTGTCTACTCCTTCGGGGATATAGGCGTGAGTTTATGTTTAAAAAAAAAGGAGGTACTTGCTTTCAGAGGAGACAGGATGAGCGATGCTGTTAGTGGTGAGATGGCCCAGGGTCAGCCGGGGTTGCGAGGGATATGCTCTATGGGTAACCTCGCACCCCGACTGACCCTGGGCCATCTCCGGTTTCGAGATGGCCCCCTCGGGAATGGGAACCACGGTGTCCCCGTCTTGCCCCGGTTTGGCGGAGGGGCGCTAGTCGCCCCACCGTCCCGGCCTGCTTCTGCTGGGGTGACAGGCGGCCTTACCTGCCACCCCCAGGCCTGCGCTCATGAAGGACGGAGGTCGTTAAGCGACCTCCGGCGCCAGAGTCGCCTGCGACGCGCGGCGAGCAAGTTGCGGGCTCGGCGGGCCGGGAGAATTCTAAATCTCTCCCGGGCGCGCTCCGCCATCTCCTTCGCGAGCATTACATGCTCGCTGAAGGAGGTGGCGGCGGCCCACGCACTCGCGCTCCACACCATTGCCGCAATCATGCTACCGAGCGAGAGTACTCCCACCCCGATGGCTGCCACGAGGTCATGCCTCGGCGCCTCCCACGCCGGGCAGTCCGCCAGCGTGTGCAGCCCTGAGTCCTCGCTCGCATCGCAGTGATGACACTCAGGCGTTGACTCCTTCCTGATCCGATGCAGGTGGTCCCTGAAGCATCCCTTCCCGGAGATCACCTGCGTCAGTCGGTACGAGAGGCTTCCGTGTCGCCTCTCTAGCCAATCCTCCATGATGGGCCTTACCACCGCTATTGCGGCGTGCCCTGCGCTTGGTCGCCCAAGTCGTTCCTTCCACTCCACCACGATGGCATGGCGGAGCTGGGACTGCACGGCCTCGATTTCTCGAGGCTCGGGGTTCCGTCCCTGCTCCCGCGCACTGGTACAGTTGCGAAAGGGCTCTCGCCTCCAGGTCCCATGGCGGAGTTCCGGCAAGGAGACTCGCCGCCTCGAAGGAGATCGTGCGGTACCCGCGGATGACCCTGATGGCCATCACTCGCTGCGGAGCGCGCAGCATCCGCACAGTTCTGGTCTTCAGGACCTCCCATACATATTGGGCACCCATACAGGGCCATGGACCGCACGATCCCCGCGTAGAGTCTCCTGCAGGAGTCATCGGCCGGCCTCATGTTGGGCAACAGCCGAGCCAGAGCGAAAGCTGTGCCCTTCAATTTGGGGGCCAGACTTCGGATGTGCTCTCCGAAGTCGTGGCGATGGCGTTGTCCAGGGACACCGCCAACATCACCTCACCCGGGCTACTGCATCCTCCGCCAGAGCCCTCACGCGCATGATGGCATCCACGGTGGAGCGCCTCTGGCGGAAGCCATATTGGCCATCCGCCAGGTCCAGCCCCACTCTTGAGAGGTGCTCGACGAGGCGCTTCGCATTTACTCTTTCAAAAAGCTTGCACACCTCGTCGAGCAACACTATGGGCCGGTAGGCGGACGGCGAGTCCGCCGGGCGCCCCTCCTTTCGGATGAGGACCAGTTTCCCCGTCTTCCACAATTTCGGAAACTGGCCCCGCTCTAAACATGCGCTGAGAAGCCCTATCAGTCGGGGCTCGAGAGCGTCGTCGACTAGAGCTAGGACCCACGCTCGGCCTGGAATGCCGTCGGGTCAAACGAGACTAAACTTTGCGTTTATTAAAAAATCGGCATGAATTTATAGTATACCTTAAAGTATATTCAGTGTATATAATATTTCTGAGTTAGGGCTGTTCAGCGGCTTCGTCAGTGCCTCTCCTTCCACCTGCGTTTAAATTCAACCATAGACAAGGCCTAATAAAACGTAAATCGCGCGGCATCTTTCTGAAAAATGTTAATGCTAATATTTTTTGATGTATTTTATGAAATTTACGCATAATTTGTACAAGTGAGTGTTAGTAAAGGTGTGTCTGAAAATATATTACGTTAAGTTCATTTCACCGTCTCATCTACAAACACATCGCTAATCACGGCTCTCCCGCGCGCCTGTATCCCTTAACCCTGTCCGAAACGTGACACATTTTTATTTTAACTTGCCAGTCTAATAGATGTTAACAATAGCCTCAAAGAACAAATAAAAGAAAATAAATAGTTTCTGAGAGGTTAACGGCAGCAGGTGTTTAGAAGACGTCACGGGTCGATTACCACCACATTATGATGAACATAAAAATAGGTATGTGTGAGATTTGACTATACCGTGCTAACAAAAGAACAAACAAAAAAACAAGTAAGTAAGTAAGTTATCAGGGGCCCGCTTTTTATGCTTCAATTGTGTGAATATGAGTTTTGTATGTAGCTACGAATTACGGTATTATTTATTTTCAGTCTGAAGGAAATAAAATCGTGGAACTGATCCCTCGATATCTCAATGTAAATAAAAAAGTACAACTGTGAGCACCTACGTTTAGGTACATTAAATGCGTAAATCTTAAAATTTTGTAATAAAAGGGGTCATAATTTAAGAATTATTGCTATTATTTGTATCACTTACTGGTCCTTACTGGATATTCAAAAGATTATCATGTTTTGAGCATTTTACAAACTCAGTTAGGGTCGGCTTCTAGTGTAACTACGAAACAGCCAAACTTTGATATTTTCGCAACACACTGGCAATATCGAAGTGTTGTCGTTAGACCAGGTTGTTGAACTTTTTCGGGCTTCAACTACCCATAACGAATGCCACAGATGTTCGTATGGCATCCAGGACCAATAACTTAATGTATTCTTCGAGGCACAGCGAGGTCTCAATGTGTTAGTAATGTTCACCCATCATAAGACTAACCTGGGTATCCAGGAGATATTATGTATTAGCATAAATTTAAAGCCGCAGTGTTTGCTACACACTGCCGTTAATGATGAGTAGAAAAGTCAGGATGCCCTATTTAACACACACCTTTTTCCGCACATGATGTTTTTTTTACTTTTTTTAAAGTTTATTTGTGTATTATGTTTTTAAATCAGACTAGTGAATAAACTGTGCCATAATTAATGTACGGGAACTGCAAAAATACTAATTATGAACACATGCCGATTTTTTTTTACTTTTTTTTTATGTCATTTTATAGATTAAGTGACGCAGATTCCATATCAGTTATAGCTATAGCAATATATAGTATAACTAGTCTAGTAGGATCCCTAATAAGTGAAATCGTGATGCCTTTTAACTATTATGTTTTTAGTCTTTTATGGCGATTCCGATGTTTCCGCCAAAAACTCAGCACGGGTTATAAAGTTTCGTCCTGAGGCTATGTAACTAAGGATCAAAGCTTCGTGAGTGTACAAGAGAAGAGTACAGCTTTTTTAATTTATTTATTTATTGTAGTAGGAAAATGGAAGAAAGTCAGTCGGACTCGTCTTCTAACAATTGAATGGTTGATGTCCAAAAAAAGTCATTATCAGTAGCACGCGAAACTAGCGAGCTTGCATTAAGGTTAAATGACAATAGACGCTATTGGAAAGCAAGAGTTTAAGTATATGTATCTCTATCTACAGCTCTTCAAAAGTTGTAAGTGGACCTTGTCATATTTACTTCTGATAAAGTTCGTTACGGCTTCAAATACTTACCTAATTTTGCTTTCCCTAGATTTATGACATTTTTGTGTTTAATGGGTATAATAGGTTGTGTATAATTGTGTGAAATTGCCAAAATTTTCTTACAAATTCATGAGTTCGTTATTCCTGTAATTTAATAGATATTTCCATTATTTATATTTTGTTTGAAAGTTGATTTCAAGATTTTACAACTCTGTATTAAATTTTGTTTCTATTGGCCGCTTGATAAATTAATACGATCTTCAAAAACAGTACTTCCTAAATTCTATCCATTTTGATGATAAATTTCGTATTACTTAACAGCTGTCACTTTTCAAAAATATACTAAAAGTTGCTGTTTGTTAGCTTAATGTTGTCTCATTCATACATTTGGATTTGTTTGCAAGATAAAGAAAAAATCGCAAAAAAAAAACGCTAAATCGAAAATCCCTTGTATTCAGCTGAGCTCGTCTGTACTAATGCAGTCGATTTCGCACGGTTTGGGGGCTAACAACAACACTACTCGAGTTTTGTAGCTTTGAACCTATCTCTCTCGCGGTTAACATTGGTTGACGTCTTGCGGTTAGTTGTATGTATCGGTCTTGCCGAGTAGTTGTACTCCTTCCACGGCCCGGGTGCTGCTCAGCGGGATTTCCTGTCGTAGTGTAACGCTGCCACAGACGGCAGATAATGCTCCTGTTCACATCAAAATGGCGAGATACCTCAGATTGGTTTCATCCCGGTTGTATCATTCCCACAGCTCTTTGCATTTCATCAGCGGTCAAATGACGTCGCTCCATAACGTAAAGATTATCTCACAATTCAATTTTATCAAAAACTCTATTAAAACTTGGTTAAAACTATAAAATTCAAACGATACCAAATATCTTGATTATCAAAAGAAAACACATTTAAATTGGAACTAATCTTTTTAATTTAATATTAATTTTATGGAAAAAAAACATAACACAATCGAGTTTTTTTTTCTAACCAGCCAGTAGGTAATCTGGAAAAAGGTTACATACCTGCCCACCTATGGTAAAAAAGTAGAATAATTGTCCAATATAATTTGCATTACATTAAGCATGTTGCTTAGCCTTTTTTGATGTGTGTACATTTGGAAAATGGTTTGTCTTTGGTCAAACAAACGACAATATATATTCTTTTACACCTACCTCGAGTAAATATATATAAATATGTAATTGTGTCATTAATCAGTTGGATAAGTGACGTGTGTTTATAGAAAACAATTGTAAACTTACGAACTATTTCCTGCGCTAACGAACTCCTCTGTGGTATCGGCATATACCCGCAGTGTCGAACGTCTAGCAGTTTGTACCTTCCACGATGTTTCTTCCCCGGCCAATAACGTCTTCTGCAGTTCGAAAGGACACTGCAAGAGAAGATTATATTTAAATAACTATTTTATATGTATTAATACGTGAACACTTTATACTTTCAAAGCTGCATACAGACCAATGTTACGGGGCGTAATGTAAACATTTGCACCGACCATGTCGTTATGCTGTGTACCAAAAATCCAGGTAGTGAGCAATGAGCCGCCCTTATTGCTCTCTTGTTTCCCCGTACTGCGCTGACCGCAAGAATGCTCGTTTTGAAACATGTTACGTTACGCCGTGTACCGTTGGTCTGTACCCAGCTATTTATTTGGCACAGCGGTAGTGCAGTCGACAGCTATGACGGGGGCGCGGCTTCGATTCCCGCTCAGGGCAAATATTTGTATGCATCAATATGTCTATTTGCATTGGTCTGGGTGTTTCTATGTATAATAGGTATTTATTTTAAAAAAAGTATATAAATATGTTTATTCGCATTCTGGAACCCATAACACAAGCTAGTTAAACTATGCTTACTTTGGGTCTAGAAAGCGCTCTGTAGAATGTCGAAGAATAATTATGTATTATTATTATTAATAGCCAGATAAGATCGGCTTGCTTCGGTTTGTGGAGCGTTCTGTCTATCGAACATCGGATTGACAGTTTATAAAGTTAGACATTTTTATAAAGTAGTTAAAACTGTTTGTTATTATAAAGCATTAAAACTATAGTTTCGGTTCTTACAACTGAAAAAGATATCAAATTATAGAACTGCGTTGTCACATTTCCTACACCTAAGCTATATAAAATTTATTGTCTTAGTTTGTGGGTTTTATATCGGTGGCGTGCTACCTGAACCCTCAATTTTTGTCTGCGGATTTTAAAAAGTGGCAGACTCAAATCTCTTTCTGAATGTTGACTAACTTTTTCTTAACAATATAAACGGAAACTTATTTAAATTTTGAAGAGAAAACTTTAGTAGGTAATTAAGTATAGCAACTGCTTCACAAATCAACCGTGTACTTGGTTTGCCATCTTTCGACTTCTCCATGAACTTGCAACCAAAGAATTTCTACAGTTTCAACATTAAATAGCTGCGCAATTCAGTTGTCATCATATACTTAGTTCAAAGGTCATTATAATTATACATTAGTTACGTACTTACGCATCGTTTTCTTATAAACTTACTTAATCAGGAAATGAACAAAACCCCTTAACTTCTTAATAACCCCATAACCATGTATTATCTAATTTATGTGCGAACATTTAAATTATTAACAATGTATGTAACAAAGCGAAATAACTATGAAACGTCGTCACTTGATATTTCCTTAGTTAGTAATTATAAAATACAATACGATTTGTAAGGTAGATGGGAAGAAATCTACTTAGACGCCATAAAATGCAAATAGTTTTATCTCCCACAGTTTTATGGCTACTAAGCGTTGTTGCGACGTCATGCATCATGAGTCTAGGGTTCGATTCTCGCTCAAATTAAAATGAGGCAGCCAGCGCAAGAATGACTTCAGCAACATAGCATCTTAATTGCTGAAAAATTATATTTAAATAAATAAAAAACTTAACCATTAAACCATACAACCACCATAAAAACTTCTTATCCATTATAATGTACTTAATAAGGGTCTAGTCTAGAAACACAAAGATGGAATTTAATCTAAACCTACACCAGATGTAGTTTAAATAATTATAAATATAATATCATCGTAAACGTTTCTCATTAATGGTAGTAAAATATCATGCAACATTAATTAATCTAAAAAAATTGTTCTTTTTTTCAGGTATCATCTAATAGTCACTGACTACTTTATTTGTAAGTTGCCTGTACTTTTATCGGTTATTGCGAACAAATTTTATTTTCAGCTACACTAATATTAAATGTCCAATCCCCTCCGCTCCACTCAAGCAATGAATAAACAAAAAAAAATACACATAGATGCAGACGAACGTAGAACCTCCTTCTTTTTTAGTCGTTTAAAAAGGAGTATCGTGTTCCCGTTATAAGCTAAACAAAGCAGCTATCTTTCAAATACTCGAGCACTAATAAGCATCTAAAATCGATATGCACTGGTCATACTTACGTAGTATAAAGGAAAATAACTAGGTATATAATATACCTTACCTATTAGTTGTTTACATATTGTGTTTGGGTATCAAATAAATAACTACATATCTATGTCCAGATTTGGCTTTTTTAGCTTTGCTTGCAACGATAAACCAGGCTCCATTAGTGTAGATGAATAGGTACCTAAACCGACTAAAACCGCACGCCGTCTCGGGTCTTAAGTCGCCGGGGTGTAAGGTTACCCATAGAGCATATCCCTCGCACCCCGACTGACCCTGGGCCATCTCCGGTTTCGAGATGGCCCCCTTACTTGCTCTCCACTGTGCCATCTGCTAATCAGAGGGACACGTGGAAAGCTTCCGAACAGCCCTCAACAGGGCCGTCCTCGCCTCGGTCGGAGTTGGCCGTAGGCGGCAGCGTCTCTCCCGCCCTAGGAGAGAGGCGCTGCCGTCTCCGTTGCCCAGGGTGCACCGCGCGGAGGTCCCCAACCAAGCACCCCAGATGAATAGGTACCTAAAGGAATTATAAGTACCACTTATAATTCCTTTAGATGTATAGGTACCTAAAGGAATTATAAGTGGTACTTGTAAAGTTATTCACATTACTCTTAAGGTCACTAATTTATAGGCCCACAAGGATTTGTTAACAATAATACTAAAGCTATACAACAATCGGGTGTAGTACTTGAGCAATTTCGTTCCAAGCCATTGTTCCATCTCAATATAATATGTTGTCAGTGACACATTTCACGTGCTTGGAATATGAGTAATAATGTTTTCATGTGTATGCATGCGTATTGAACTCACAAATGAGACCAATATAACCTCGTTGTTTATTAAAAAACAATAGTTTTCACGCTCGATATACCTCGCAGTGAATTAACCAAGCGGTTCTCACCGGTAGCTCAAATAAAGTCTGGCGTACTATTAGTGCAAGTCGCGAACAACTTGTATCTGAAATCGAGACTACTCTCACAAGCGTACGATAAGTAAGATTCAACCCCACCAAGACACAAATATTTGCATTCACCACAAATCAAACTACATTTATTGTATTGTATATTATTGTTCATCAAGTTGGCATCCAAAAAATCGGAGTGCTCAACAGAGCGAAGCAGTACTTCACTACGAGGCAAAGACTTCTTCTTAATAAATCGCACGTCCGGTTTCACATGGAGTACTGCTGTCACTTTTTTGCCGGGCACCTGCATACCAGCTTGACCTATTTGACTCGATGCAAATACGTGCACTCAGGATCTTCGACAATCCCGTACTTTCAGGTAGTGTGGAACCTCTCAGCGATAGGAGAGATTTTGCCTCTCTGTGCGTGTTCTACCGCCTATATAATGGTATGTGATCAGAAGCATTCGATATGATGCCTACGGCCACATTCTACACCGCTCGCCAAAGACAGGGAATTGATCCTCACGCGTTGCATCCGGCAACGGTGCGCACAGTGAGGTATGAAAAGAACGTTATTAGCGCTCAAACTGTGGAAAGAACTCCCTGCTGTAGTTTTCCCAAGGGACTACAATAGGAGTTCTTCAAAAAGAGCACAAGAAGGTTTTTACAGGGTCGGTAGCGCGAGTGTGACGCCTGTGGTGCTGCACACGTCCATAGGTTAAGGTAACCGCTTCCCATCAGGTTTCGAAAATCTTCTTGATATTCTCGAAGTCTGGTGAAGTCGACCAAGTCGCATAAGACCTGTATATGACCTTATAAGAAGTGACGAGACCTCCACCGGGCTCCGTAGTATGATAGTTGATATAGCTAAACTGGGCTACAATTATTAGAATAACATTATGTAATCTGTGGCTATAATGCTCATGTTCATATTATACATACTAACCTTTTTTTTTCTCGTGCGGAAATCCCTTCGGATACCCCCTCCCTGGCCAGCGGGGGCTGTTATGTCGGGTTTGAACCGACTAAAACCGCATGCCGTCTCGGGTCTTCAGACGCCGGGGTGTAAGGTTGCCCATAGAGCATATTCCTTGCACCCCGACTGACCCTGGGCCATCTCCGGTTTCGAGATGACCCCGTCGGGTTTGGGAACCACGGGGTCATTGACGGACGGTGTCCCCTTCTTGCCCCGGTTTGGGGGAGGGGCGCTAGTCGCCCCACCGTCCCAGCCTGCTTCTGCTGGGGTGACAGGCGGCCTCACCTGCCACCCCCGGGCCTGTGCGCATGGAGGACGGAGGTCGTTAAACGACCTCCGGCGCCTGAGTCGCCTGCGACGCGCGGCGAGCATGTTGCGGGCTCGGCGGGCCGGGAGAGTTCTAAATCTCTCCCGGGCGCGCTCGCGCTCCGCACCATTGCCGCAATCATGCTGCCGAGCGAGAGGACTCCCACCCCCCGATGGCTGCCACGAGGTCACGCCTCGGCGCTTCCCACGCCGGTCAGTCCGCAAGCGTGTGCAGCCCTGAGTCCTCGCTCGCGTCGCAGTGATGACCTCAGGCGTTGGCTCCTTCCTGATCCGATGCAGGTGGTCACTGAAGCTCCCCTCACCGGAGATCACCTGCGTCACTCGGTACGAGAGGCTTCCGTTTCGCCTCTCTAGCCAATCCTCCATGATGGGCCTTACCACCGCTATTGCGGCGTGACCGGTACCGCTGTAACTTGGATTTATTATTCTGCAATTGTTCATTATTTAACTTCATTCGGACATATTTTTATACATTGACATTACTTAAATTGGAATTTCTTCTCATTGTGCTACATAGTTGACTTTTATTTTAAATTTTATTAAATTGAAAATTTGCATGCCTTGTGGGTGGAATACGGAATGATCGAACTTTTTAAAGCTATGTAATACCTAATTGTACTTGTATTCGCAAATAAATGATGATTGTGATTATGATAATGTGCCGTATTCATTCCACTAAAGTTAATTCCATTCTTAACTCATCCCAAAAGCATATTCCTTACTCATCCCATTCTTAGCTCATCCCAAAATCCATTCTTAAGTCATCCCAAAAAGTACAAAAAGGTATGGATCTGCTCCCTAGAAACGCGCGGCGTACGACATATTGTGTTCATCATTTAATTATTATTTATTCTTAGTAGCTGATGTTCGAACTTTAAACCTTCAAAATAAGCCTGCAGCACTAATAAAAAATCTTAAACCTTCGGACAGTTTTATAATGCCCACTATTTTCTACTGAACTGTCCGCAGTTGTGATGCCGACGTTATTTTCTTTTTATTTCACCCACATGACTAAACAGATGTATGTTTGTGCCGCGATAGACTGCATCCAGTGCCGTGTAAAGTAACCCGGAAGTAGGGGTTATATTGACATAGCATTAAAACGCACTAAAAGTCTAGAGAAATAGCTTAAAAGGGTTACTTTGACAAGCTTTCTACAAAAATAAAATACAATTTACATCAAATTCGGTGAAAAAATTATGAAACTCGATCGAAAAATGATAAAATAAAAGCTTTGTTTATAAAAGTGTTACGTCGGGTTCCATGGGAAATCGAAGTATCGCACGGATTGTTCTTCGAGAACTGGTGCATCTCCAATTGTTTCAGATGTTCCGCTGGGTCCTGGACCTGGTATCGGGTTTTCTATTTGTGCTCCTGGTGTCTGTAGGATTTTTGTATTTCGATTCATATGTCTGATCCTTTGTTCATCAGCCCGTGGGTATGATGAACAAAGGGGAGGAAAACTTGTAACCAGATTCCGGACTCACATGTGGATAGCGGTCTTTCAGAAGCTTTGAAAGAAGCACTTCGGGTTGGAGTGGATAAATATTGGTGCAAAGCGACGCAGCGAATCCATAGCTTTAATCCGCCGTCATTGCCCGCACTCTGACTCATTAATATAATAACACTCGTACAACAGACCTGTTTTAACCCACTGTCATTACAGCCCCAAAATATGTCAATCTTATCCTGAAAGTCAAACTAACCCTGTTTTACGGTACAGAAAAAGTTTCAATCGTGAGTAAAATGATTATGTGAGTTATATTTAATCTGCAGCAGTCAAGGATAAATGAAAAATTACGTTAAAGGCGACAAGCAGACGTCCTATTCTAACTATCCCGGCAAAATTTGGTTTTGATGATTTTACCTCAAATTGTCATCGTAGCTCACAGCGATAGTGCCTAGTATGAACGCGTAGGCCGCCGCCGCCTCCTTCAGTGAACACATAATACTCGAGAAAAAACGGCGGGGCTGGTCCGGGAGAGACTCAGATCTCCCTCGAGCCACAGAGCCCGCTATGCGCGGCGGTGACTCAGACTCCAGAGGTCGCTTAAGGCCCTGTCTGGACGTAACCTTTTTTTTTTTTTCCGCCAAACAAATCAAACAGATAAATAAATCATTTAAAAAATATGACGAATTTGAGGATGTTAATTTGTAGATATTCCACTAGCTGAAAATTTATTTCAAAGAGCGTTTCTTTGCAATTTTTTTAACAAGAAACTGCTCTATTTATCCAAAATGTTTTTGAATGTGCGTGAACAGTAGATAATTAGCTGTATATATAGAAAAAAAACAACTATCTGTAGTGTAGCTGTACATGGCATTTAATGTGGGTAGGCCTGTACAATATATTATGTACCTACCGACCTTATATATTAAAGTTAGTCGTTGTTAAGCCTGTGTCTCAATTGCATCACCACCTTCGAATTCCCGTATATTCCAATGGCGACGAGGATAAACTACAAGTAAATGTGTGTTCCCTGGTAGTAAAGTGATAAGAACTAAGTAAATATTCAAGAAACCCGTGACAATGAGTTTAGGCAAAATTAAAGAATTTGACGTGAGTACCGGCAACTGGACTTTGTACTGCGAGCGTGTCGGCATGTATTTCTGTGCCAATGCTATAAAGGATGAGTTGAAACTTCCTACGCTTATGTCGTTGGTGGGTGATGAAGTTTACGAGCTGATGGTGAATCTCGCCAGTCCGACAAAACCCAGCGAATTAGGTTACGATAAGGTCATCGCTTTGGTTCGTAACCACCTACAACCAAAACCGTCCGCGATGGCGGAACGATACAAGTTTCGGCAGAGGCGTCAGGAAAACGGCGAGAGTATTATGCAATATTTAGCGGCATTGAAGAAGTTGGCTAGGGACTGCGAGTTTGGAGGTGCGCTCGATGGAAATTTGCGTGACCAGTTTGTATGCGGGGTAGGCAGTGACCTTATTCGTCAGCGGTTATTTTCCGAGATAGGGCTCACATACGCCAAGGCAATGACGTTAGCGACGGCTCTGGAAGCGGCGGAAAGGGACGCAGCTGCCGTGGATGCTTCGGTGGCGTCGGGTAGCAGAGCAACGGTGCACACGAGCGCGGTACATGCGCTTCACGTTGCATCACCAGGCAGGTCACAAAACCGTGCACGCCGCGGTGGCGGCGTCACGCCGCCGGCGTCAAGCCGCCGTGGCGGCGGCGGGACGCCGCCGTCCTCAAGCAATCCCATGTGGTGTAAAGCATGCGGTGCGCAGCATCGGACAGAAGGCTGTAGGTACACCAATTTCGTCTGCAACTCTTGCCGAAATAAGGGACATCTAAAGAAAGTTTGTCCGTACCGAGATGGTGTGAGGCAGCCGAGACCGAATTCCGGGTATGGAGGTGATTCGAGCACACACAAGGCGCACTTCGTGCAACCGGCCGGGACGGTTGAAGCGACGCACGGAGGGGACAGCACCGCATCGGATGAAGAAGTGGAACCGTTGTTCCAGATGGTTCTAGGTGACTATACACCGGTGAGTGTTTGTGTAAATATTAATGGGTGCAAGTTGAAGATGGAAATAGATACGGGGACCCCGTGTTCTTGTATCAGTATTTCAAGGACAGTAAGTTAGAAAAATCTAAATATGTATTTGTTTTTTATGATGGTAAGTCTAAAGTGAAGCCATTAGGCAGTATAAGGGTCAAAGTACAATATTGTGACAACTTATAAAAGAGCTAAGTCTTTTTGTTATCGATAAAGGTGTGACGTCATTGATAGGCCGGCAATGGCTATCGGAACTGCAAATACAGATTCCGGTGTTGAGGTACCCTCGCAGCAAAATAAATAATAATTTTAAAATAGAACCTGTTAATGAGCTTCGTGTTATTCTCGACGGACATAAAGAGGTCTGGAG
The DNA here is from genome assembly GCA_946251805.1 of Cybosia mesomella. Lineage (NCBI taxonomy): Eukaryota > Metazoa > Arthropoda > Insecta > Lepidoptera > Erebidae > Cybosia > Cybosia mesomella. The sequence continues at coordinate 11,437,629 of OX276392.1, forward strand.
TGGCGGCCTGGGACGGTACACGGGAGGGAGCGCGCGCCTGCGGGTGCGCTCGGGCGCGGCACCCGTGTTCCACCGCGCGCGCACCGTACCGTTCGCGATGCGCGAGCGCGTGGACGCCGAGCTCGACGCCATGCTGCGCGCCGGCGTCATCGAGCCCGTGGCCTGCTCGGACTGGGCCACGCCGCTCGTGCTGGTGCCGAAGGGAGACGGCGCACTGCGCATATGCGCCGATTTCAAGGTGACGCTTAATCCCGTATTGATGGTCGATAGTTATCCGCTGCCGAGGGTAGATGAGCTGCTGGCTAACCTAGCGGGGGGTGAGGAATTTACAAAAATTGATTTATCTCAGGCTTACAATCAGATTTGTCTCTCAGAGGACTCTAAGAAGTACACGGTTATTAACACTCATCGCGGGATGTTCAAATATAACCGCTTAGTTTATGGACTAGCTTCCAGTAGCGGAATATTTCAACGAATTATCAGCAGCGTCGTTGAGGGCGTACCTGGGGTTCAATGTTTCGCTGATGATATAATATTGACTGCCAAAAATAGGAGTACGCATTTGCGTTCGCTCGAGGCTCTGTTGCATAGGCTGGAGGCGGCTGGCTTGAAAATTAAGCTGAGCAAATGCTGGTTTCTAGTAAAAGAGGTAAAGTACTTAGGTTTTATTGTCAGTAAGAACGGTATCCGGCCCGACCCCGAAAAACTTTCTGCTATTGAAAACATGTCGAGTCCGGGTAGCGTGTCAGAATTGAAATCTTTCCTAGGAACGGTAAACTTTTACGCCCGGTTCGTTAGAAATCTCAGTGATATACTTCATCCCTTGCATGAGCTGTTGCGGAGCGGTATCCGATGGGAGTGGAAGGCTCGGCACGCGCACGCGTTCGAGCGAGTGAAACAGTTGTTGGTGAGCAGCCGCGTGCTGGCGCACTACGACCCACGGCGCGACGCGAGCTAGTGCTCACATGCGACGCGAGCGCGGTCGGGGTCGGAGGCGTGTTGTCGCAGCGTGATGGCGCGGGGGAGGAGCGCGCGATCGCGTACATCTCTCGGAAGCTTACCAAGGCCGAGCAGGGGTATGCACAGATACATCGGGAAGCACTAGCTATAGTACATTGTGTGAGAAAGTTTCATCAATATTTGTTCGGCCGGAGATTCCGTTTAAAATGTGATTGCAAGCCTCTTATTAGTATATTTGGACCGCAGAAAGGTATACCAACCATGACCGCGAGTAGGATGCAAAGGTGGGCTCTGATTCTCTCTGCGTACGATTTTGAGATCGAATACATAAATACGAGTGATAACGGTGCCGATATCCTGTCACGGCTACCGGTCACTGAGAGTGCTACGCACGAGCCGCCCGAGCAGACGTACCTACACTTCGCCGCGGACGCGATGATGCTAGATAACGATAAAATAAAGAAGGAGACGGCGCGTGATCCTTTACTGAGCAGGGTTTATAGGTATATAGAAAGTGGCTGGCCTAGAAGCGTAGACGTGAAACAGCTTGAACCGTACCTAACGAAGCAGGCTGAGTTGTATATAGAAGTGGGATGCATTATGTGGGGACATCGGGTTGTCGTGCCGGAGACGTGTAGGCCTTGGGTCCTGCGAGAGCTGCACGGGGTGCATATGGGCATAGTAAAAACCAAGGCGTATGCCCGCTCATACGTATGGTGGCCTGGTATCGATGAGGCGGTCGAAGCGCAGTGCCGGGCGTGCAGTACGTGCGCCGCGGTGGCGCCCGCTCCGCCTGCTGCACCCTCCGCACCGTGGCGCTGGCCTAACACACCATACGAGAGACTGCATATGGATTTTCTCGGCCCAATTGACGGGCAGACCTATTTGGTCACCATAGATGCTAGGTCTAAATGGGTCGAGGTGTTTAAAATGCTACGAACCACGGCTGATGCCACAATTTCTAAATTGCGGGAATCGTGGGCACGGTGGGGTATTCCACGCCAGGTGGTTTCCGATAACGGCCCGCCCTTCTCAAGTAAGCAATTCAAAGATTTTTTAAAAGGTAATGGTATTTATCAGGCCTTCTCCGCCCCATATCACCCAGCGTCAAACGGAGCAGCCGAGAATGCTGTCAAAATTATAAAAAATGTAATTAAGAAGGCTCGCCGAGACGGTATTGACACCGAGCTAGCAATTCAAAGATTCTTATTAGTATATCATAACACACCGCACTGTACAACGGGGGAGAGCCCGGCTCAGATGTTACAAGGTAGGAGGCTAAGGACTCGCTTAGATGTCGTTAAGCCGGAGCCCGGCAGTAAATTAAGAAACAGGGAGCTAGGAGCGAATGAAAATGCGTGTCAGTCGAGGCAACTCAGACCGGGAGATCCCGTCTGGTATAAAACTTTTGGAACGAATACGAAGTGGTCAGAGGGGCGAGTTTTTGATCGTTTAGGTAGGGTCAATTACACCATCAAGGCAGGTGACGGCTCGGCAGCGCATAGGCATATCGACCAGGTAAAACGGAGGAGCACCTGCGTCTTCCCGGATGAGAGCACCGACTCCAGCGGGGTGACTGGATCTGGGCAGTCATTGCTGGCGAGCGAGGACTCGTGCCCAGGGACGTCGCCAGTCAAGGTGGGAGTGATTGATGAGGGTTCAGGTCCTTCAACGCTAACACAAACATCTCCCGTTACCGTCCCAGACATACATAAGCGTCTCAGAAAACCGGTGAGCCGATATATATTTGAGTAGGGTTTGTAATGTATTTTTACGGAATACACGTATCTTATATTTTCTTTCAAGGTAGATTCACTTTGTTAACTGTAATAATGTAATTTATGTATTAAGTATTAATTATGTATTAAGTGTATGCCATAAATAGATAATGTATAAGTAATAATATATTTTAGGTATGTATGCTGTTTATTAAGTGCGGGGGATTGTAGTGTAGCTGTACATGGCATTTAATGTGGGTAGGCCTGTACAATATATTATGTACCTTCCGACCTTATATATTAAAGTTAGTCGTTGTTAAGCCTGTGTCTCAATTGCACCACCAGAGAAATAATCTTAGAAACAAAAAATAAGCATAATTATGTTAGCTTACGTCCACACAGGGCCTTAACGTTCTCCGTGCGCCATTAGCGCAGGTCTGTTTTTTCGCTAGGGTGAACGGTGGCTCCACCTATCACCCTAGCAAAAGCAGGCCGGGGTGGCGACCCCCCCTTTTTCCGATGACAGAGACGGTGACACCGTGGTTCCTAAACCAGAGGGGGCCCTCTCGAAACCTGCAGATAGCACTGGGTCAGTTGGGGTGCGAGGGAAATGCCTTGTGGGCCAGTTTATACCCTGGCATCTGAAGAACCGAGATGTCGTGCGGTTTTAGTTGGTTCAAGCCTGACATAACCGCCCCCGCTGGCCGGTGGCGGGGTATCCGGTGGTATATTTCCGCACGGAAAAAAGGGGGCTTCGGGGGCGACAAATCGATCTAGCTATGTTTAACTTTTAAAAAACGTCGCAGAATAATACTGTAAATAAAAGAAGTCAAAAATGTACTGTAAGGTCTGTCTGGTCTGGCGTCATCTCACATTAAATTACTCAAACCGGTATTCTCTTCTGTAGCGAGGCGCGCGACGCGCCAACTGACTTGTACACCGACACCTAATTGATACAACTTGCGTTCTCACATGCTACATTGTGCCAGGCGATTATAAATAAAAAACAATTTAAGGAAAAGCGGTATCATATTCCAGATTGTTAAATAACGGTGGTTATTAGTAAGTTGCGACCAGCCCTCTCCTATGCCTGGGGCTCCGAAATAATGTGCCTTTTAAATGATGCAAAGTATTTTCAAATAGGTAAGAGATCAGCTACGGCATACTTTAGCTATAATTAATGTTCACAAGAGAAGCTAAGTCACTCGTGTGTGGGACTCCACCTAAATCTTTAGGACCCAGGCAAACCTTACCTATATGTAAGTCGGTACACCTGCTGATGGACGAGGACTGGTTGGGAAAACCAAAATAAATAAAGGAGTAGCAGGGGAGCAGATCCCCGGCTCCAAAAAATAAGCTCTGAATGCAACCGGGTTTGGCGCTCGAAAAAGAAGAAGAGAGGTCACTCGCACGTTATAGTAGAATTCAAAAATCTTGACAATTGTGAATTCCATATTTTCAGTCCATATATGTCTCTCTGGTGGTCAGCGTGGGACGTGACGGGTGAAGATGCGGCACCTATCAATCAATTATAGTCAAAATCGTTCAAAGTTCGCGTCATTGATTGATCAATCCTTTTATTAGTTTTTTGATTGGCCAGTTAGTGTACGTGAGCGAGTTTGTTCAAGGTTTTTGGAACTTATCTATTCTTATCTAACTATTACTATATCTATCTATACTATGCAAAAGAGAGGGGAGGAAGAGGGGAACATGAAAAAGAAAATATTGGTTTATAAATTAAGTATATAATATGTAATAATCAAATCTTTAGTCTATTTCGATATATATGCAGAATTGACATACAGTGGGGCGTGAGCAAAAAAGAATGAAAGTGCCACGGCCCACGAGATCACACATATTCAACCTAGTTGTAGTAAGCAATTTGCTACAAAAGAAATCACTTCAATTACTGTAAATTCCAAAGTGGTGCGGGATGGAAGAAGATTGGTCGGCTTCCTGTCTCCTCGCAGAAGCCGTGACCGATTTGCACAAATTAGATGGAATGGTTTCAGTCTGTATATCGCAAACTTTATCTGAATTAATAAACCAAAACTCGTATTTTTCATAGTAGTTAGTATCATTAAATGCTGAAAATATGAACGGAAACACACTCTATTAAAGTTTTCAAAAATTATAAGTTTCCAAAAAGATATTCTTATATTTTACACGCTTGGTAGTTCGACCACAGATTAATAAACAACGTACAGTCAATGACTTAAATAATTTACAAACGTTCTTTACATTGGAATATTAATACCCTGTAATGAATATACACGTAGTTTTATGATCCCCAGATGACAAATTTAATATATTTCATGTTTTATTTATTATTTTATTAAAGGTTTAAGAGCTAGAGTGATTAATAAATTAGAATTTGTTAAACAAGTTTTGTCGTTGACTGTACCTAAGTATTGAAATAAAACTATGTATAACAGATTCTATCGCGGTTTACTTAGTTTTATTTCAATGAGTGATATTCGCGTAACCTTCCGACAATATCATGTACCTAAATATATTAGAAATAATTGTGTATGAATGCTAGCTGTTTCACCAAATGAAATGAAATTGATTCCTTTATTGTTCACATGTGAGTCAGAATATGGCACCTAAGTTCGTAAGAATTTACATTTGTTTTTCCGATCTAAATATATAGAAAAGTTAGCCTACTAATTGCTTAAAATTTAATTTAATTGAGTTACATTTAAGTACTTACATTAAATAGGTACCTGATTCGTAACGCAAAATCGTATGTTCGTACAAATAAACTGTGGCTTCAATGCAACCCCCGACATCGGGTTTATTTCCCTCGGAAATCCCGGTGACATGGAGGCGCCGGAGCCTTGATCGATATTAATAAGCTAAATGCCTTTGGCCTGTCTTATATGATATATGTATAATAATATTTGAATAAATAAGTATTCTAGGACAATACACAGCACTTTCTACACTCAAAATAAACATAGTTTGTAATATGGGTTTCAGAATGCGAATTAACATACATAGATACATTTTTGTAAATATGTACAAATTATACATAGAAACACCTGTGCAATTTACCAATGCAAATAGACATATTCATGCATACAAATATTTGCACTGAACGGGAATCAAACTCAGAACCTCCGATAGCAATAGAACGATCTCCCGCCACGCCATAGGAGTGTCATTTGCAATGAGCGGGCGGACCATCGACCTCCGACCTACTCATACTGGGTCTTACCTAATAATAAAAATATGTGAGTTCTTTGTTTGCTACTCACTTAAACTACACAAAAACGCCTACATAGATTTGGCCTAAACCTACTTCAATTATTACATTTTTAGATATAACTTAGGCTATACGCCCCTAAGAATGATGCAAGGAACTTGTACTATTATTTATTCTGTGGCAAGGATTAAAAATGGTATAAAACATAACATACACAAATAAGATCGTTAGAATTACCAAAGATCGAAACAGGGTTTAGTAACTTGTGTTAGCACTTTATGCTGGGCATAATGTTGCCTAGCTTAAGAATGATAAGCTTAATAACTTGTAGCTCAAAATAAAATTGTGTATATAAAATAAAATATAATATAGGTAAAATAAAAGAAAATGTAATAGCCTGAAGAGAAAATATATGTAGGTACTAGAAACATCCGAGGGGGTCATGTCGAAACCGGAGATGGCCCAGGGTCAGTCGGGGTGCGAGGGATATATTATGCTCTATGGGCAACCTTACACCCCGGCGTCAGCAGACCCGAGACGGCGTGCGGTTTTAGTCGGTTAAAGCCCGACATAACCGCCCCCGCTGGCCGGCGGGGGGGAATCCGAAGGGATTTCCGCACGATTTAAGAATATAATGTAAAGTTTTTATTTTTTAATTTTGTAATAATGTTTTAATAAATAAAAAAGAAAAGAAAAATAGAATAGTGTAATTTAGGTACACAAATTCCCAGATCCAGACCCATATCCCTGCAGAGGATGAAAGGTTGAATTAAAGTGCGAGAAGAATATATGCGAGAACTAGTATGCCTAAGAGACTCGGAATGAAAGAGGAAAGCATAGGATTAGATTAGGAAGCGTATAATTATAAACTGTAAAAATAGGCCCCGTTAAATAGAGGGGGTAGGTACAAAAAAAACCATAACATAACTTCACGCCTGTATCCCTGAAGGGGTAGGCGGAGATGTATTACACACCAACGATTCACCCGTTAAATGTTTAGGTCCCAATGTAATATGGGGCGAGCCCATTGCCATCTACCGGGAACATTACTAAGCGAGCAATGATCAACATTTTTAATACACACATAACTACGAAAAGTCAGAGATGTGTGCCCGGGGGGACTGGGGATCGAACTCGAGACCTCATCTCGGCAGTCCGTTACGTACACCACTGGGCTATTGCCGCTTTTTTTTTATTGGTAGTATACCATTCTTCTAACTCAGTTTAAGTATTTAGTATATAGTAATAAAAATAAATTCACATACGTGAACCCTGAAAATATTACACTTAAATTTAGCAGTTGAGTAACTTTTGTTGCACCGCCTTGTATACCGGACGAGTTTAGCAATTCATTGGAATGAATGTGCAGCCATCATTGTTGATCAAGTTGTTCGATTACAATGATTATTGGTATAGGTAGGTATATGATATAGGGTGTATGAGGCCCCACCAAGATCTTCGGATCCCAAGCCAACCTCACCTGGAAGCCAGCACACCTGCTGATTGACGGATTTGTGGGTCAGAGGGCAGTCGTTCTCGTAAAACGGAAAATAAACCAGATCATGGAAAGGAGGGGTAGGAAAGCGGACCCTGGGCCTCAAAGTGCAAGCTTATAGATGCAGCAGGGATTGGCGCTCGAATAAAGAAGGTAATGTGCAGAATTTACCAAGATCTGATGATAAATTGAAATCCCTGTTGTCATACTACAAAAATGTGATCTTACAGAGTATTTAACAACTATTATGCAGACATCATACGACACTGGAATCTTGCCATACTTGTGGAAAACTGCAACTGTGACGCCTATATTCAAAAAGGGAAGTAAATTGGAGCCCTCTAACTATAGACCTATTAGCTTGACCAGTGTAGTTTGCAAGGCCATGGAAAAAATTATAGTTAAACATATAAGGGACTTCTTTACTAACCATCCCGTAATCCCCTGACCAGCAACATGGTTTCTGCCCACATCGCTCCACTATATCCAACTTATTATCATGTTTGTCGTCGTGGACGAAGGATTTCAACATTAGAGAGCCAATAGATGTTGTTTACTTGGATTACGAAAAAGCCTTTGATAATGTGCCGATTGGGAGACTTTTATATAAACTGGAACTTGTGGGAATTCGTGGAAAGTTGCTAACCTGGATCGGAGCATTCCTTCAAGAAAGATCCTTTCGTGTAAGGGTGGGTGGAAGTTTGTCGGATCAGCGAACGATAACCAGTGGCGTACCACGGGGCTCTGTCTTAGGACCAGTACTCTACATTATTTACACTTTTGACCTACCCTGCTGCCTTAAATGTAATGTGAGTATCTTTGCTGATGATACCAAACTCTTTGCCAATCCACTGACCAATTATGAAGATTTAGATAGAATAGCAAACTGGTCAAAAGAATGGCTCCTTAATCTGAATGCCTCGAAATGCAGTGTATTGCACATAGGAAACCGCAATCCTCACTTAACATACACATTAGGTAACACACAACTAATGGAAGTCAAAGTTCAGACAGATCTAGGAGTGAAAATTACCGAAGACCTGAAGTGGGAGGCCCATATAACATCAATTACTAAGAAAGCAAACAGCCTCATCTACCTCACCAGAAAACCATTTGCAACCTTAACTCCAGAAATGATGTTGAAAATCCACAAAACTTACATAAGACCTATACTAGAAATACTAGAATACGCATTCCAAGTCTACAGTCCCTACTTTGTTAAAGATATAGATCTCCTTGAGAGAGTGCAAGGAAGATTTACCAAAGTCCCTAGGAAGCTCAAACAACGGACATACGAAGAGCGTTTGTCGATGCTAAAACTCCCAACTCTGAAGGATCGCAGGAACCGTGGAGATCTTATTGAAACATTTAAGACCTTGAATGGTCACTATGACATAAAGAGCTTTGACACCATGTTTGTGCGTAATGAAAATGTCCATCTTAGAGGACACCATCTAAAGTTCTGCACTAGGTTCTCCAACAACAATCCTCACAAGCATTTCATTGCGAACAGAGTGGTTAGAGTGTGGTACAAGCTCCCAGAGTATGTCGTATCAGCTGACAGTACTACACAATTTAAAAACAGACTGGATGAATATTGCATCAAATCAACTCCAAAATAAAAAGAAGGAAGTTGGATACAGGCATCATCAGTTGCAGTCGACTGCCTGCCTGTTAAATTATTATAATAATAATAATTTGGATGTACATGCTGGCCCTACCAACATTATCTGCTAAACAACGGATGAGGCTCTCGCGTTAGGGGGTTAGACAGCAGTCGTTTCCGGAAAAGCCGAAATACAAATGAAACCGAATAAGCGGATCTCGAGCTCCGAAATGCGATTTTTGCACGCAACTGGGAAATCGCTAGGAGGATAATGATGAAGCTCTGTTGACGCCATCTATTCGAAAACCCAAAATAAAAATTACTTGGATAATTATTCAGTTTGTTTATTTTTTTTTCTTTTGTAGAAAATATTATCCAACACAATGTAATATCTGTGTTTGAAAACTGACAACTTAACTGATTGAAAAGTATATGTGTATTTTTATGCAATATGTGAAAGAACAATTAATTGCTAATCACCTGGGAAACTTTGCAACAGAGTGAGCAATAAGTGGCAATAAAAAGTCGCAGTTACGCACGTTATTACATCAAGTATACACACACAAATACTTTACTTTCTTTAACGATTGCACCGATCACTAAATAAACCAACGTAAGTGTAAAAGTCAATTTATAATTATAATATAAGTAATTATGATACTGATCTGTACAACTATTAATTATTACCAGAAGATTATCGTTAAATGCTTTTGTTTGGTAAAACAAATTAGCAAATTATATGATCGATTCCCATATTTAGAAAATATTTTTTTCTAGTTCTACCTATTCCTCGCGCAGACATTAAGTTATCTTGAGAGTTCTCATTTCATAACAGAGAATATGAGGCTATAATTTAGCTCGATTTTTACAATCGTTTTTCTCAATAAATCATGCAAGTTGTTACTAAAAACTTCAACTTGCGCGCCTATCTATTGTAGAAAAGTGATAAAATGAATAGTCATATGAAAAAAAGTGTCTATGTTTAGAATAATGATGTTGAGTAAAATGTACGGGAGAGCCGGTTGGAGCATTCACCTTAAGACTAGCCTGACAGATGAATTGGTAATTAGGTTAGTAGGAATTTCGCAACTCTATTACCTGTATGCATTCCTATCCTATGTCGAGATTATTTACTATTTATCTGTTCTGACAATTTTCCCTACCCTCTACTGAAGGTTGTAATAACGGAACCGATGGTATCTGTGTAAAAAACAAATGTGTCGAATACTCGAATACTAACCGCGTTCATATTAGATAATTTTAACCGTAATAAATTAAAAGTCTTATGTAATGTCCGCAACGTGAAGCTATGTATATTTACGCGTTCTGCGTTTTGAAAGAAAGGAGGCCTTCGGTAGCGCGTGTGTATTGTTTTGTAAAATCCTTGGCACATATTGTTATCGGCATTGATAATCTATGTGCAGAATGCGAAAACTTTAAATTGAAGAGATAGCAACAGATTTATTGTTATATTGTAATTAAATATCGACTGGCATCCTCATCATTCCACCACTAGCAAGGTCTACGTCACGTCACTAACGACGACGATCGTACCTAATGATATCGTTCAGGTTGGTCTATACAAAAAAAAAACAACATATATCGATGGCAAAAGCTTACTGCCTAAAGCCGAATAATGATGTGCCTAAATATATCGAAAATAGGCATCATCACAAGACCACTCTTCCATTCATTTTAACCTGGGTTATGGGTATAGATCTGAGACTATTTTTATGAGACTACTACTTACTTACTAGGTAGGTATTAAAAGCAAATTCCTGTTTAATATTAGTTCTAAAAATTCAAGTACAACTGTTCAATATTTGATATAACGATTCACACTTTGGAAAAGCGTGGTTAGCGTTTACTTTACACATTAAGTGAATTTTTAATATTTTATTATATTCATATTCACTGCTGCGTCTACAGCTGTAGAAATGATAATATTATAGAGTTTCTGGCACAATTTTTGTTTATGGCACACAGTCTCTAACGTGAAGATGATGTAGATGACCATGTTATCGAGAATAAGTAGAGTCTTTTATCGGGTGCACTTAAGCCGATTGATTTGAAATTTATTTTTATCTACTAAGGTGGCAATGGCCCGCACTTGATGATATATGATTAGGCGGCAGATATGATAATCATATGTTACCGTAAAGTCCGTATTTAATAATAAATCAGGTTAGCTTGATTTGGCTACCGCACATTAGAGACAAGACAATCAGCAGACAGTTGTGTGTAGTGACTTCTAAGTAATTAGACAGCTTTTTTTCGTTCTAAGTTTGCGCTTTTTCATGTTTCTGTAGAGCAATGGTCTGTCTTTTAAGACTGTCTTACCTATAATGAGCGCTCAGCCTTAATGTATTCCATGCAATGATCTTATGTTAAACTAGCCGTCAAAATCAACCCAGCGACAAACAGAGAGACAGCCAGACAGACTGAAAAACATGTTAAAATATCTATTTTTATAAGTATCGTATATAGGTAATATTACTCATGTGATTCTAAGTAAAATCAAAACACGGCAAGACTTCGTCACACTGTAAGCTTATTTTAAGTAAATGGTAACACCAACAATTCAGCATAGTTCGGGTACTATATACGGATACTTTAAGACAACTACCATCTTCAATATCCCCGTGACCATGGGTGTTGCAAAGCAACCGAAACGTAGGGTTCAGTGGAAATAATAAAAATAAACCGGGATAGAAATTAAAAATAGTTTTATTTCAATGTATGATATTCGCGTAAAAAAAATTCAAATTCATGTGAATTTATTAAAAACCTACTTATAACATTACAAACACACTTCAATTATATTTATTTGTAGAAAAGATAAGGTAAGTATATATATTATCTGAATTTCAAAAGTGTTCATATTATGTGCCATATTTTGTTCTCGGTGATACTAAGTGATTGAAGTTAATTAATTAGCATAATTTTGAGTAACCATTTTAAGCACCAGTATATAAGATTATTATTAATGGCATTGCATGAAATCTCGATGCCACACACTTTCAAATGCTCAATTCGATATGACAAAAAAAATGAAAATCCGATATATTCAAATTCGTGGTTATTTCGTTACAGGACAAGCTACGAGTATAAAAAACAGTTAAAACTCAAAATAAATACCGATTTTCTACAGATTTCTTTAATTTAAAGTAAGTACCTATCTTCCTACTAATTATCTGACATAAGTCACATAAGTACCGAATATGATCTCCATAAACAGTTCTTCTACGTAATTGTATTCATATACCTATTTACAACTTTCACGTTATATAATAACAACATAATATTTTCCATGGTCGCGTAATTTTAAATACTTATAGTTAATTTTACTTATAATTTGGCAGTACTTTGTAAAAAGTACGTATACTAATTGCGTGTCACGTAATTTTACGTTAGCCGTCATAAGTGTGGAGGTGGATTACACCACAACCGAATCTTCATATCTGCGAGTATATCTTATACTCGTATACTGATAGAGTTGGTTTTTATAACCGCGTTAATCTTGCTCTTACCGTTAAACTACCACCCTTATCTTTAAAAAAGGAAAATAGCAGTAAAACGCGGTGGGTCTTCCTCCAAAAATATTGTCTATGTCGAAGTACCTACCTACTATTGTAAACTGTTTGTAAATAAACCGATTTCTTTTAAATTAAACGGGGGGTAAAACTGCGGATTACAGCTAGTATTTATAGACAATATAGGTATTCGTTGGCGCCGTTTGAGTATCAGGCCGAATATTTATTTTATGGCTCAGTAACTTTTGAATCGTTAACCCTAGATTAATGTGAAATTTACACCATACTTAGGATTTGTGTTTAGTTGAAAGGCCCATAGCAAGGACACTGTAACCTTAAGGCTGTTCATCAATTCTGGGTCGATTTGTAATAATTTACAAAAAATTGTATTGAATTATGGGATTGACTTATTGTTTTGTTATTCCTAAATATATAAACCATAGCTTATTGTATGCTCAAAATTCATGAAATGTCTAATTTGATTTATAATTTAAGCGTGACATGTAGTTGAACTACAAATTCACGCATTTAAATGTTCATTCAAATTATATATCGCAAATGTTATACGAAATATTCATATTTTTTCTTTTCACTTGTGAATGTAAATATAATATATTGTATACTAAATAGTGTCAATATCCTGTGTTCTCTCTGCATCACCCAAGGTTGACCGACAAAGTATTTATACTGACTTCACAACTTTAAAAAACTTGATTAAAGAATTCATGATTGCAGCTTACCCGAAAACAATCATCAGATACGCTGTAGACACCGACGTTTAGATCCGAGATCCCCACCATATAAGCCTGATCCCCTTTCAGAGCTGTTATATTCAAACCATCGTGTTCCACCACCGCTGGAACCTCCAGCCACGATCTGATCACTTCCTTGTACCACTGCCAACTGTCATTCGATACACCCACCGAATCATTCATGATTGAGGGTCAAAATGTTTGGAACTACTTCCAGGGAACGAAGTAAAATAAAAATTAACTTCACAAATTTCACTCTCACAGTTCGTAAATCATTGTATTTGTTTTTATACCAGTATTTTTTTAGACGCGTCTGCCCGTACCACGGAGTAGAATGGGACTGATTCAGATTCACCGGTCGTCAAGTATTCCGTCCGTCGCAAAATCGCACCGCTCTGCCGCGCTGCAGCGTGTCGTCTCCACGCCAACCTGTATGCGTATAAAGAATGAGCTTTCTGTTCCGATATCTGGAGATCTTCGGAACAGTTAAATGAAAGCGCATCATAATTTTATAGATCTCTTGCTCATAAGTAATGAGACTCCCATGATAATGTAGGTATGCATTCAGATTCATCTGTGCAAACAATGCATAGATAAATCTAAACGCCTTTGTTTTTAATAATATAATAAATGTTATAAATAACGGTTTTAAAATGGTTGATGTGATGTTTGTAAAGAAATAGCATCATATACATCAATGAGAAATCATTATCACATGTTAGAACGGTGAGTTACTTTACCAATAATATTCTGAAATGTACTTTACTCGTACTTTACAGCGCTATCTAGACCCAAAAAAAGCATCAGTTTTTTAAATATATTTTTTTAACCGAAAAACCCAATACCTACTGTACCCCTCCTGGAAATCTAACCCGTGACCTCTTGCACACCGAAAGCATTCATTATCGCCACAGATGAAGCAGATTATTTATCGAAACAAAAAAAAATATAAAGTATTCTTATTCATTCTTGTATTAGAATTTAGAATAATATTATGCAATCTGTGGTAATTTTTAGCCTTGTAAGGAAAATATTATATACAAAACAGGTTATTTGTAGAGTGGCTCTAACAACAGATAAGTGGAATGACTGGTTTCGCCGCCGATTCGCCTAATCATAGTTACTTGTGTAGTTAATACACTATTTAATATTATGACTGATGATGGTAAGAACGCTTCACGAAATTTTCCAAACAATTGTGTTTAATTTTAGGAGTAGGTATATATTTCTTCGGGGTCTCTATGGGCAACCTTACACCCCGGCGTTTTAAGACCCCAGACGGCGTGCGGTTTTAGTCAGTTCATGCCCGACATAACCGCCCCAGCTGGCCGGTGGGGGGGTAGCCGAAGGGATATCCGCACGAAAAAAAAAACGGTACACTTGCTAATTGACATACGAGGCTCTGGTAGAAGTTTTCCTCTCGGCAATGGGAGGTCAGACGGCAGTTGCTCCCATAAAAGCCAAAACAAACCAATAAAAGGAGGAAGTGCAAACTTTGAATGCCAGTCGCATTCAAAGTATTTAGTAATATTCGAATTGGCGCTCGTATGAAGTGTTTAGCTCATATATAACAAATTCCTCTAACTGCATTCTCGATTCCACGACCTCGAAAGCAGTAAACATGCTGGTAACTTGCTAAATGGAAATAATTTTCGTAGTAACTATGTACATAATAGCTTAAACCTGCATTTGATAATTGCATCGTGGTTTTGAACAGCTGATTGTAATCGAATGCTGAATAGATACTTTTTTGTCGGCTTAGTAGCCGACAAAAAAATATCTATTCTGCATTCAACAGAAGACACAGGCAAGGATTTAGCCATATCTATATCATCTCTATATGAATAATATATAGAATCTATATAAACTGTTAACGATAATACTAAGGCTGTCTACACCCTATCCGCATGAGGGCAGCGCTACCGATCGGCGTGAAGTGATCGAAACGGAACACACGTTTTCAGGAGGGCGTGGGAGTGAACGGAGTGACTTGTTCCTTTACAATAATCATAGTTTAATTTTAAGTTTAATAAAAAATTAGTTAAAGACAAAATAATTCAGTACTTTGAATAGTAGTTTAATAGCTACTAGCTGTTGCCCAAGGCTTCGCCCGCGTGGAATTCTTTTCCCATCCCCACTATATACCCATGGAAACCTATTTCAGGAATAAAAATAATCTATGTGTTATTCCAGACTACCTATCATCTATCCCTGTAGCGAATCGAATGTAGTGAATCGAACAGAACAAAGTAGAAATTACTACTGGACGCATATAAACTGTGCGGTTCACTGTCAGTGCTGATCCATTACAGCGCAGCGCCGGAAGGCAGTGATGCTGGCACCAGCTACTGTGTCAATGTAAATAATTCTTATGGTTGATATGATAATAAAAAAAGTTGCACTCCGACGAAAAGGGCAGACAGTGAAGTAACAAAAAAAAAATTATAGCGCCATCTATGTTATTCATTATGAATCAGTTCGAAACTTCATCAAGGTCAAAACAAAATAATTTTGTTAAGGGTCCAAACGAGTTCATTAGCTACAACAAAGATGGCGTTGTTATAAATATATGGAAAGTGTTCGGTGACGAAGACGCGAGTTCTATGATTTTGTTCGCCCAAAAAGCGCAAAGAGCCTATAGAAGAAAAGTGCTCAACGCACCATTTTTTTTTATTTTCCGTGCGGAAATCCCTTCGGATACCCCCCCGCCGGCCAGCGGGGGCGGTTATGTCGGGCTTGCACCGACTAAAACCGCACGCCGTCTCGGGTCTTAAGACGCCGGGGTGTAAGGTTACCCATAGAGCATATCCCTCGCACCCCGACTGACCCTGGGCCATCTCCGGTTTCGAGATGGCCCCCTTACTTGCTCTCCACTCCACAAGAGTATAATTGTCGTGAGAGCACGTTAGCCGTCGGGCACTGTTATGTAGATGGAGCCCTAAAAACTCCGAGAAGCTGGTCTAACTACAGAACTACGATATCGCCAGTGGGCTGTCGAGGTCAGATGGCAGTCACTTCACGGAAAAT
Organism: Cybosia mesomella; assembly: GCA_946251805.1. NCBI lineage: Eukaryota > Metazoa > Arthropoda > Insecta > Lepidoptera > Erebidae > Cybosia > Cybosia mesomella. The sequence continues at coordinate 11,453,928 of OX276392.1, forward strand.
ATCGAAGTTCAGCTGTTTCGCAGTTAGACTGAAAACCAACTAAGTTGGGAAAAGGCTCGAAGGAAGATGAGGATGGTGTAGAATACGATGATTATTATGACATATGATTCCGTTGGGTCGCGGTAACGCGATCAGCATTCCAATCGAGCGGAGTCATGGATCTAGGCTAGTTTAACATATCTCAATTTAACATAATCTCAAGCCTATCAAATTGCAGCAACAGCTAGTAAATAATATGACACAGACGAGGTCACTAGTTGCTGGCCTGCTGTAAAGTTGGAAAATGCAAGGGTCCACACAAAACAAGTTTTTAAAACCTAATGAAACAGTGTTACTGAGAGATTTGAATACTAGCACTCAGGGACACTGACATTGGGCCCAGGATGCCTTATGTAAAGTAATTATTTTTAAAGTACCTGATTAGGAATTAAATAACCTTGTTCGATACAATTATATGCACGAGCATAGAACACCGGACAAGAATGATCTGCTTTAATGTAGTACCAATCAACCAATAGTGTAGGTACAAAATAGAAAACTCAATGCTGAGTTCAAGTTAGTTTACTGATCAATTGCAAACAGCTTGTACATGTACACTGCACGTAGTTCGAATATTATAATAGGTATTGTGTGTTTTATCAACATGAAAATGAAAGTGTGTATTTTTTTTCTTATGTTGATGTGTGGGCTGAGTTTTCAAGCACTGGACACCGGGTATCCTGCGGGACTTATGGCCGATTGCAAGTATTTTTCTAAATTATTTTTTTTAATGTTGCTAGAGTGTACAAAATAGCACAATTGGATTATGGAAAAAGGGGACTCTATAAGACTTTTTTTTAAATCTTTTGATAAATGATCGGAAAACTCTACATCTGAATGCCAAGCATTTTTTTCCGAGTTCAAAAAGGAGGATGGTCTCAATTCGGATGTTTATATTTTTTCTCCACGTGTCATCATAGGTAGGGAGTAAAGGTATACGATTGTACTCACGTGTTTATTTTAAGGTGACTTTTCAAATTTCGAAAGCTACGTAGATATATTCGATTCTCGATTATTTTATTTTGTTGTGTTAGTACACTCGTCACAAATATATATTCACAGTTTCAATTATTTAGAATTCTTTGTTTATTTGTGAGAAGATACAACAATTACAAGTGTTTGAAGTGCTCGGCGATTTTCTTCTAACAAAAAAAATAAGTCAAAGAATTTGCATCAAATGTTGTGGATAAATGAAATTAAGTGCTCTCAAAGACTCGAAATGGTAACAGTGGCATACGGTGAGTCTACTCTATGTAAAACAGAATGTTTATAAGAGGCACAAGCTCTTCTAAGAAGGCCGAGAAGATGTCAATGACGAACCTCACTCGCGATCAATTCATAATTCAGTCACAATTCAATCACATTTCGGTCTGTGATAGGTATAATTACGAGAATTGGCCCTCTGGACACCCAAGCATGTTAATAACAGATGAAAAGTGTGGAAGAAATATTGAAAATAGTATTGAAGAATCGTAAGATCACCATTAAAGAAGTTGCTGATGATGTATTTATATCACTTGGCTCATGCCATGCAATCTTTTTTGGATATTTTATGCACGAGATGTGTGTATACGCAGTTCCGAAACTGCTTAATTTGACAAGAAGAACCGTCACATGAGCATCGCTTGTACGTAATTTTTGGATCAAAAACAACACCGTAATCATGCCTCAGCTACCATAGGTATTCACTAGATTTAGTTCCCTGCTACTTTATCCTCTTCCAAAAACAGAAGAAACCCATTAAAGGACAGACAAGAAACATTGAGAAGATAAAAACTACATCGCTGGAAAAACTCATCTCGGCTATATCAAAAATAAAATTTATCGGAAGTGCTTTGAAGATAGGAAAAAGCGTGGACTCAAGTGTATTATGTGAATGGGATTACTTTAAAGGGAACAATATAAATATTCATGATATTAATTTAAAAAAAAATTATGGTGATAGAAATTTGATGACACAAATTTGTCACACAATTCGGCCGGGTGGGTACCACCGAGCACGATTGCGAAAAACCCTCCATAGTAATCCAATTTCGGTTTGATTGCGTTCAGGGGTCAGCAAGTGCATAGCCGGGCAAGGGTTTTTTTTTTGTTTTTTTTTATTTAATGGCGATCCCAGATATTCACCCAGACTTCCGCCAATGTCCGTGGTTAGAGAAATAAACGAAGGAGTTTGATCGGTAATGTGTAATATGAGGGCAAGGGGTTGTGGTCGCAGCACTAGTGGGACCGGTGGGTGTCACGCGGTGCTGCGACGACAATCCTCTTTTGATGAGTGCCACCATTGTTAACATGGTACGTGTATGTAATTGTGACCCTCTTTCCTGAGACTTCACCTTCAGCTTACCATCAGGCGAGGTGAAGTTAAATTAACGTGTCCTAAATATAAAAATAAAAAATAAAAAAATAAAAATCAAGTCTCCTTACTTTTTGAACACACTGTGTAACCCCTTTCAATGCTTATATGTCCTTGATTTTCTTTTCGCTCCTCCTTCCTCTCTGAAACTGACACATCTGATTTTGTAAGCGTACGTAGGTTACCACTTTCCATAACGTGGGCCATGTGTTTGTTGTTCCTAAGAAGTATAAATTAAAAAACACAACTGCCCTGACAAGTGCCCGGCTGTTGATTGGACATGTTAGGCAGAAGAAAGAAAGTCCGGGTAATATCGGCTACACCGCATACGGTCTCCGGATATCCCCCATATCTGGAAGCATCATGCCTTATAGCATTCCTCAGGTAAAAAAATAAAACCTACTGCGTACTGTACAGTACATCGGCATCGTTCGTCATTTTGGGTTTTATTCCTTGTTTTTGAAACTACAATTGTTTTTCTACATCAGGTCCAGGAATGAACCATTCGACCACACTGTCAGAAGAAACTAAACGTTCCGTCTCTGTGGTAGTAGTGTTCCCAACTCACGAGTTCCTGTTGCCACACCAGGAGGTGAAGTGTAAGCTCGATGACCCCGCATGCGTGGTCAAGCATATTAACCTCCGGGATAAGGTCACACAGGTGATGTAATTTTTATATTAATCAGGTACACACGTCATTTGATGATACCATTTTCCAAGTTGGACTTTTCGTGTTTAAACCATTTCATCCATAAAATAAAATTAAGATGGTAAGTTTGTGTGCTATTTACGCTTGCAACACATTTTTTATTTTTTTTTAATATAAATAAATATATAAATATTCTACGACATTCTACACAGCGCTTTCTAGACCCAAAGTAAGCATAGTTTAACTAGCTTGTGTTATGGGTTCCATAATGCGGATAAACATACTTATATACTTTTTTTTGTAAATACATACATATTATACATAGAAACACCCAGACCAATGCAAATAGACATATTCATGCATACAAATATTTGCACTGAGCGGGAATCGAACCCGCGCCCCCTGTCGTAGCAGTTGAATGCACTACCGCTACGCCACAGAGGCCGTCAAATTAACGCGTGCTCAACACGTTCACACCTGAAAGTCTCTATAAGATTAAGGAAAATAGTATTTTTATTTCTCGTGTCCTATATACTCGTATTTATTGCTGACTACTCACGACACAAATGACATGTCAGCGTTGTCATTACAAGGACAAAATTAATGGTCTGTAAGGTGGACTGATTCTGTCACTATGGATAGTGACAGAATCACACCGATAATAATTTTTCCTGAATTTGTAAAAGGTTCAGGGAAAATTCCTTAGTAAGGGAATTTGCCAAAGTCTGAGGTGGACTGATTCTGTCACTATGGATAGTGACAGAATCACACCGATAATATTTTTCCTGAATTTGTAAAAGGTTCAGGGAGTTCTTTCCTAGTAAGGGAATTTGCCAAAGTCTGCAAGTTGGTACACCTGCAGGCTTTCCTCTCGAGTTTGGATGGTCATATGGTAGTCGCTTCCTTAACCCTACAAGGCTCAATTTTTTTTAGTGGCTCATTAAAATATATGTGATGTGGTTAGTGTTCAGAAGTTGGGGAAATGAAAATGATGAAAATCAAATATTGTAGTAAAAAATCGAAATTTTATTTCGGTTCCACATGTGGTACACTGAGCCTTAACTCTATTTTTTTGGTAATCAATTAGAACATTTTAGGAATAGTGTAGCTTATGAATTAGCGCGTATGTGTGCCTGTGTGTGTGCAAATATGAGAGCAGATAACCGTCTAGAATTACGTGATCGTCTTGTGGTACCTTTTTTTTTCGTGTGGAAATCCCCTCGGGTACCCCCCCGCCGGCCAGCGGGGGTGGTTATGTCGGGCTTGAACCGACTAAAACCGCACGCCGTCTCGGGTCTACAGACGCCGGGGTGTAAGGTTGCCCATAGAGCATATCCCTCGCACCCCGACTGACCCTGGGCCATCTCAGTTTTCGAGATGGCTCCCTCGGGTTTGGGAACTACGGTGTCCGTCTTGCCCCGGTTTGGGGGAGGGGCGCAAATCGCCCCACCGTCCCGGCCTGCTTCTGCTGGGGTGACGGGCGGCCTCACCTGCCACCCCCAGGCCTGCGCTCATGGAGGACGGCACCTGAGTCACCTGCGACGCGCGGCGAGCATGTTGCGGGCACGGCGGGCCGGGAGAGTTCTAAACCTATCCCGGGCGCGCTCCGAAATCTCCTTCGCGATCCTTACCATTCGCTCCGCACCATTGCCGCAATCATGCTGCCGAGTGAGAGGACTCCCACCCCGATGGCTGCCACGAGGTCACGCCTCTGCGCCTACCACGCCGGGCAGTCCGCCAGCGTGTGCAGCCCTGAGTCCTCGCTCGCGTCGCAGTGATGGCACTTAGGCGTTGGGTCTTTCCTGATCCGATGCAGGTGGTCTACCGAAGCTCCCCTTCCCAGAGATCACCTGCGTCAGTCGGTACGAGAGGCTTCCGTGTCGCCTATCTAGCCAATCCTCCATGATGGGCCTTTCCGCCGCTATTGCGGCGTGCCCTGCGCTTGGTCGCCCAAGTCTTTCCTTCCACTCCACCACGATGGCCTGGCGGAACTGCACGACCTCGTGTCTTAAGGTCTACCGTCAATCACTTAGCGGATCTACTTTAGGTGTCTTGTGGTACCTAAAGTAGATCCGCTAAGTGATTGACGGTAGACTGAATTTTGGCAATGTCATCATCACTCTCAGTTTCCGAATGGTCTTCTTCATTCTCACTACCCGAGGGTATACCAAGATAATCTTGGATTTGATGGTCATGTAACAATCTATGTGATATTGTCCGAACAACAACGAAGAATTCGTAAGCACATTTGTAGTACATATACATACATGAAAATTATAGCTTAAGCTCACGGTACCATAATTATGTGGTAAATCCATAAAAATACAATTTTACGATACAAATACTAAAAATATGAAAAAATATTGCTTAGCTCGGTTCAATAAAGACTTTTCACGTATCGCAATATTTTTTTCCGGTTGAAAATCGTTTATTATTTATTTTTAAAGAATTTTTGAAATTACGCAAACAGCGAATGTGAGACTTTACCTCAAAGTTTGCACTTCTGCTGACCGCTCGGCAAAAGTAACGACATCCGTACGAAAAGTCTTATATCGTCACTACTCTTGTAGTGTATCTATAAATAATCAACAGATGTCACTACGAGTATTGATTAAGTCTGTAGGAAGGATTAAAGTGGTTGTACCGTATATGGCACTGGGTGCTATGTAGGGTTAAAAGTGAAAATCAACCAATCCAGAAGAAAGGAAGGAATAGGAGTAGCTCCAAAGTTCAATGCTTTGGATATAACCGAGATTGCCGCATGAATGATGATGACAATGTTAAATAATAAAATATACTAATGTAATTAGAAAATGTAGGTGCTGATAGGCGGCTACCTGGACGTGTCGATCTCTCCGTTGGTCCGCTCCTTCGTTGCCAAGTACCTGGCTATGAAGAGGAATGTCCTCGTGTTGGAGATCTTCCCTATTCTGATCCGATCTTATCCGCTGTAAGTAATGTATTTAGATATTGTATGATGAACTGGGAAGGAGGCAAAGTTATCAAATTCTTTATGCACCATGTATATAGATACAAACTGGAACGAAAAGTGGAAGCCTGGCTAAGATTGGCTTGCCACGGTTTCGTAGTATGTTCTCTCGGTTGCACAGCGCATGTCGGCTTTTTTTTTTTTTTTTACGTGCGGAAATCCCTTCGGATACCCCCCCGCTGGCCAGCGGGGGTGGTTATGTCGTGTCTCGACTAAAACCGCACGGTACCCCGGGTAAGCCCTCGAAAGGATAACCCCAGGGTTGCCGGCGGACTTTGGCCGCCACCGCAGCCTCGCCTGGTGGGTTCGGGTTTTATCCCGCTTCGGTGAGTTGGCAGGCGTGTGTAGGGCACACACGACACGTCTCCGCCACGGCCTGCTTCTGTAAGGACGGCGAGTCGGCCAACTGCCGTCCTCAGGCCCCGATCATGGAGGTCGGTAGTCCTGGGCGTAGATGAGTCTGCGGCGTCCTCGCCGCAGACTGCGAAACTCGGGGGGCAGGGTTCTCTCCCGCTCCCTCTCCGCCGTCTCTTTCGCGCGCATTACCTGCTCGCAGAAAGAGGCGGCGGCGTGGTCTCCAACGAGAGAACGTCCACGCCCAGGACCGCAACGAGATCCCGGCGTTGACTCGCCCACGCAGGGCACTCCACCAATGTGTGGAGCGCCGTGTCTTCGCCAGGATCCTCGCAGGGCTGGCACTGCGGCGTTGTCTCCCGGTGGATGCGCCACAGATACTTACCGAAACACCCGTGTCCGGTAACCATCTGGCACATCCGGTAGGAGAGGTCCCCATGGTCCCTCTCCAACCACTCCTTCATGATCGGTCTCACCACCGCAATGGTGGATTCCCCCCACTTTGGGTGCTCAAGTCGCACCCTCCATGTCTCCATGAGTTCCTGGCGGAGCAGGGACCGCTGAGCCCTGATTTCTCGGGGCTCCGGCCTATGGCCCCGCTCCAGCGTCTCCTTGCGCCACTGGTACAGCAGCGCAAGGGCTCTCGCTTCCAGGTCCCATGGAGGGGTCCCGGCTAGGAGACATGCCGCCTCGACGGAGATCGTGCGATACCCCCTGATGATTCTGACGGCCATCGCTTTTAACGGGCTGTTTAATACAGCCACGTTGCGGGCCGCCAGAGTCTCCGCCCATATTGGGGCCCCGTACAGGGCCATGTTTCGCACGATCCCCAGGTACAGTCTCCTAGTGGGGGCGTTGGGTCCCTTAACGTTGGGCATCAGCCGCGATAGCGCGGCCGCAGCCCCCCTCAGTTTCGGGACCAGACTTCGGAGATGAGGTCCGAAGTCCCATCGGCTATCGAGTACGAGCCCAAGGTACTTCATCGTGGGCTCGATGCCGATGCTTACGCGGACTTACGCCCCCTACGGTTATGCTGGTTCCCGCAGGTGGCCCCCTCCGTGGCCCGTGGAAACACATAGCCTCGGATTTGTAGAGAGCCACCTCGAGTCCCAGCCGCCGTATTCGACCCACGACTTGAGCAACCCCTGCCGTGGCCTTTAGTGCCGCGCTTCGGTGCGTTGCTCCCCGCGCCATAACGAGGGTGTCGTCAGCATAACACGTTATGCTGACACCCTCGAGCAACGGGCCGCGCAGCACCCAGTCGTATCCGATGTTCCACAGGAGTGGCCCTAGGACCGACCCCTGCGGAACACCGCACGACACTTCTCGCCGCCCTGGCCCTAGCCAGCTCGGGTAAACTATGGCCCTCTCGGATAGGTATGCCTCGACAATGCGGCGGAGGTAAGGAGGCACTCCGTGATACGCGAGCGCCTACCTAACGCAGCTCCAGGGTAGGATGTTGAACTGGTTGTCCGCCAGATCTGGCCCCACATTCGTGAGATGCTCGACGAGGCGCTCTGCAATAATCCGCTCAAAGAGCTTGCACACCTCGTCGAGCAACACGATCGGCCGGTAACCGGATGGCTGGTCCGCCGGCCGCCCCGCCTTCCGGATAAGGACCAGTTTCCCCGTCTTCCAAGCCTTTGGAAACTGGCCCCTTTCGAGGCATGCGCTAAAGAGCGCCACCAGTCGAGGCCCTAGTGCCTCCAGAGCCAGGACCCATGCTCAGCCTGGAATGCCGTCGGGTCCGGGGGCAGTGCATTTCCGGGCTTTAAGCCGGAGCACTGCTACCCCCAGTTCACTCTCCCTGACTTCGGGCACATCGTTCTCGCTATTATCAGCGTCAGGCGCCTGAGGCGGAGCCATACGCGGAGGGACATGCTCCTCCGCTCTCGTTGGGAACAAGGAGCCCAGTATCCCCTCCAGCCGCTCCGGCTCCTCCTCCACCACGCGCCAACCCTGGACGCGGCGGGCAAGAGCAGGGGTCGCGGATGCGACATCCACGACCGAACTGAGCCCCCGCCGCTCCCAGGTGGCGACACTCCCCCGGTTGAGGACCTCTAGACCACGGGTGTTGGCCCAGTCCTCCAGTACTCGCCCCTTGTCATTGGTTTCCCGGGAGCCCCAGGCCTGAGACCAGGAGTTGAAGTCTCCCAGGACCAAGACAGGACGAGGACGGCACGCAGCGAGAACAATGTCCAGTTCAGCGAGCCTTAGCTCAAGCTCGTACTGGTCAAGGCTTGGCGAGAAGTAGACGGCCACGACAGCTAAGCCCTCATAGTCCGCCGCGACACAGCCTCTGCACCTTGCAATGAGTGCAAGGCGCGAGGTGTCCGCGGCGGACCCCCCGAAGACGGTCGCTACGCTGTCCAGGTCCACCGGGCTTCCGGGGTGGACCCAGTACGGCTCAGCGACCACGACCACATTGATAGACCATTCCACGATGCTCTGGTACAGAAGATCCTGAGCACCGGTGCAGTGGTTTATGTTCGCCTGCAGGATGCGGATTGGTGTGTCCATTAATGGACGTCCATCTCCGCATCCCGCCGCGAATGTGGCCGCTCTTGAGCGGCACCCCCGCTACCCGTTGCGGATGAACGGGGCTTTGGCCTCGAGGCGGCGCAGGTTCTGCTGTCCGCCCGGTGCTCCGCCGCTTTGCTCTCCGCTACGCATTTGTAACTTGTGCCCGGAGCGCATGTCGGCTTGATATTTATTTAGACTAGTCTAAATCGAAGTTATTTCACTTAAATTTATAATTTGGGCCCAAGAGTCTCTGTCCGAGAAAAGTTTAAAGAAATAAATATTCTAACTGTAGTGTCCCAGTATATTTTCGACAATCTTTTGTATGTTCGATAGTATATATATATTCGAAAATCTTTCGAAAAAATATTTATTAACAATTTTTTTAAGACTATGTGTACGTAACATAAATACCAGATATAAAAACAATCTTGTGGTTTATAATATAGTCGACTCCACAAGATCAATGGGTAACTGTATACGCTTCTACAACAAGATCCCTAGTGAAATGACAGATTTACCTATTCATAAATTTAAAAGTCTAATTAAAACGAAACTTTGCCAAAAAGGCTATTATAAAATTTAAGAATATTTAGACGTCCAACAATCTTGAATGTTACTTAAACAAATACCTATTGTAATTAGATTAAGTAAGCATGTTTGTAAATAGATAAAAAAACAGCCTGCTGATTTTCTTGCCGGAGTCTTCTCAGGAAAGTGCCGCGTTTCGAACCGGTGGTCCACTTGCTAAACATTAGTCCTTTTTGTTGACGTTTTGTAAGTAGCGTTATAATGGTCTAACAAAATAAATGATTTTTGACTTTGACTCCATATTATATATTTATCAAAATGTCAGTCCAATGCACGATAAAGAGTTCCAAGGGCTGAAATTACATTCATCTATAAAACTAACAGAGGGCCGATTTGTAATATTATGAATTTCAAAGGGAGTTTAAAACCTCAAAATACTGAAGGAATGTTTTTGGGGCCTGTCTCTGCCCATCGAGAGAACACTTCACAAAACCATAGCAAGCCGATCTTCGCGGAATTCTCACTGTATTTCCCGACGACGTATCAAATTAAATGTCGGGTACTTAACCTTTTTCTAGTTCTAAGATTACATATATTATGTTCATAATATTTTATAAGCACATTTTACGACGTTGACAACTTTCCACATGCGTCTGACACATGCAAAAGGAAATGAGCTTGTCATGAGCGAGTTGTAATGTATGGTACGTAAAGTGCTATTTAGTGTCTTGGCGTCTGCCAATCACATTAAATTTTCCGCCTTAAAATCAAGTTATGTTGTATATGAGTCGTTTGCTCACATGACATATTCATTGAGCAAAGAGATTCGAGAGACATAAGCCTAAAGTGCCATAATAAGAGTACTATGAGAAATAGTCGTTTAACAAACGAAGTCCTTTAGATATAGAACATAAATACCGACATAGCTTGCAAAAAAGCAAGCTGAAGTGGCAATGGGCTGACCACATCTGCCAAAGAACCGATGGCCTTAGAAGCAAACGAGTCACAGTGTGGAGACCGCGAATGAGTAGATTAAAGGTGGGGCCCTTCAGCCAGCTGGACGGAAAACCTGAAAAAGAGTAGCTGAAATAGACTTGATGTGGAAAACGGAGTACCAGGTGCTGTTGTACGCATCGGAGGAGACTGTAAAGAGCTAATTGAGACAAAGAACGAAATGTAGAGCAGAGTTTATCTATTTCCCTATGTGATCTAACATCATCAATCCTTGTTGCAGGGCTGCTCGCGTGACTAAACCGTTAGGCAAGCTACTGGGACAATTTCTTGCGTCACTTATTCCCGAGGGTCTAACGCCTAGCCGATTGGAGCTGGTGGGCGGTAGCTTAGGCGCCCACATCGCGTCATACGCAGCTGTCGAGTTGTATCGACTAACCGGAAAACGACCCGCTAGACTTACCGGTCAGTATCTGTACGAAGTGAGATGACTTCTACGTTTATGGAAAAAATATTGAGTACTAGGTACTCAATATTTTATCTAAAGCAAGCCATAAAATAGTATATACATACATTGACTTCTATAAATACTTGACAAACTGTTTAGAAGCAAGGCGGGGTATCCGAAGGGATTTCCGCACGATAAAAAAAAAAAAAGGCATGACTCTTCGCATTTGGCAGGTTACAAGACCAAGAAGTATTGATTACCATTGTTCAAAAAGGCCTGATAATAAGACTATTATGTAATCTGTGTTATACCTTTAAATGAGCAATTATTGTATACCTATATAATAATCTGAATGTCGGAAACGGCTCCAACATTTTTTATAAACCTTAGTATCAGGGGATTTTGATGTGAACAGTAGATAAAAATATGAAATTCATAAATAACGATAAAATGTTTCTTGAGTCCCTTACGTAGGTTTTCAAATTGCTAACCAATATCTTATGCCGTCAGTGTCCTTAATAAAGGAACATTGATTACATAGAAGCTCTACAATTTACCTACTATGTGTTACGGCCTTATATTTTAATCTCCAAGAAAAAAACATGCATCCTGCGGATCTTGCTAATGAGACTTCCATTTGCAGGCACTTGTAAATAGCATTACAGTACCTAAACCAGTTGGCAGTTACAGCATTACTATCTTAGGGCCAAAGACCTTTCGTTCCAGGTTTAGACCCAGCCGGACCGTGTTTCCGCAACTTGCCTACAAAGGCGAAGTTACATGCTGATGTCGCCGAGAAGGTGGATGTTCTACACACTAACATTGATGGTTTTGGCATAGCTGAGCCATTGGGACACGTCGACTTTTATGCTAATGGAGGTGAGATTTTTAATTGAATCTGCAACCAGGTAAAAAATACTAAGCAGTGTGAATCAGAATCGCGTCCTTAAGAATTAAATTAGTAAGATCTTAGTGTAACCGTCTACAAAAAAAAAAGTAGGGACAAGATAATAGGTCACTTTTGACAGATGTCAGTTTTATATTCATAGTGAGGTGACCTGCTTAAAAACATCGATTAAATGAATGAATCGAATGAATCGATACAGACTTGAAACATATGTGAATTTTAAAAATGATCATGCGAATCCCTGTCCCATTATTATTTTTTCTTTCATAAATTAAAGGAGCAAAATAAGACAAGTACCTACGTAATTTAACAAAAAAATTGCTTTTATTCACTTGAACTATCGGAACTGCTATCTTCATCACTGCTGTCAGCACTCAGAGATATTATTAATTCATTTTCAATAATATTGTCTATTCTCACATCTCGTTCAAAATCTTGTAAAATTATTTTCTTTGTCTTCTCCACGACTTTTCGCCAGTCTTCTGTAGTGACTTCTGCACATGCAGTTTGTAGCAGAGTCATCATTTTAGCAGTACTGAAGGGTGGTTCAGTATTGTTCCGCGCTGCATGACCCTTTATTTGTGCCCAAATAAGCTCGATGGCGTTATACTGGCAATGGTAGGGAGGCAATCGAATAACTTCGTGTCCATGCTCTAGGGCTAGTTCATCGATTACATAGCGGAGCTTGGACGGCTTAGTTGCTTTTACCAGATTTAACAACTCAACTTTTAATAAAGTTGGACTTGCCTCCACACCATTTCTTACCAGCCACGAGACAATTTCTTGCTTTTTATTTGCTTGAGTTGGTGGTTTATCAACTTGTACAGAATGATACGGAGCATTGTCCATTATAATTTTCGATGGGTTTTCTAAGCTGACTAGCAGCTTCTCAAACCACTTTTTAAAAACATCAAAGTTCATTTCCTCATGGTAATCTGTTGTAGTTTTAGAGGCGAATGCGAGGAGGCAGTCTGGAATAAAACCTTGAGAAGCTGATCCCGCGTGACATATAATAAGTCGGGCTCCTTTTCCCGATGGAACTTTTGAGGTGGAGGCCGCTGTATCATCGGTCCATGTCCGCGCAACCGTATGGTTCGCATTCAACCATGTTTCGTCAATAAACACGACATTGTCCCAATCCGTAATTTTATTTACCTGACGTAAGAATGTTATTCTCTTCAAAATAATGTCGTAGCGTTCTAGCAGGATTTTCCGCTTGTCGGATTTTTTAAATCTAAAGCCAATCGATTTTAAAACCTTTGATAGAGACGATTTGCCTCCAAAAAATAAGCCTGCGCCTTTTAACAAACTCAATAGCTTTTCCCGTGTAGGATATTCTTTTCTCGAGTAATATCCATAAATGTGGTTGCGAATTGCAGCAGCATCAAAATTATCAACGTCAACAATTTTCTTCTCCCTCTTTCGTTTTTTCGGTGTACGTAAAGTATTATCTTCTGAGCCTGATGGTCCGTATTTCTCTTTCAGAATTTGAGTTACTGTCTTCTTCCCTATTCCCAATGCTTCGGCAACGCGTTCTCTCGGTGGTTTCAATGGTAAAAGAGGCCCATCGTTAACTGATTCACGTCCAAAATAATTGTACAATTTCAGCACTAGTTCGCGAGATTGACTGTTTAGAGTTTTCCCCCGTTTCGACATAGTAAGACTGTAATGTTTTTCTTGTTTAATAATCGCTAAGCAATCGGAGTCCAATTTATAGCCAGGTAAACGTAGTCAGTAAGATCAGTTCAATGAAAAAGCCGGATCAGAAGAAAATAACAGAGAGCACACCAAAAACGCACAGTCACTTCGCACAACAACAAAAGACTGCGTCATCATCATGTTATGGCGACATGACATGCGTCATCGACAGGCACTGGTGTTGCCAGCAACATCCACCTAAATTGCACCCAACATCAATGACCTTTCTATTTAGTTATTTTTTTGTATTTTTATAGTTAGTTAAAAGAATAATAAATATGTATAATTAGGTTTTATTATAATCACAACGTGGTTATAAATTTATGGTGATTTTTCTTCACAAGTAATCATTGCATTCGATTCAACTTACAGTCCTATCAGCTTTCGATTTTTAGAGTAACATCCCTAGTGTTTAAAAAGAAAAAGGGTTGACTGACGCAAAATTTTAACGACGTTCAGTTCTTTAGATCAGAAATTGTTTATTATGTTTAGAATGGTTTATTAGTGAAAGCAAATCGTAAAATTACTCGTATCGGTCATTATTACAATAAATATGTAAACGTAATTGAAAAAAGTTAAGCAATTGTGCAGTTCTTATTTTATGCCCGCCGTTACAAGGTTACGTTGTTGAATTTTGATGAAATGTCAAAAGTGACCTATTATCTTGTCCCTACAGTATATATTCAGTTCATATTACAAGAGGACCAAAGAGCTTACAATAAAATGAGGTATGTAGGGTTTAGAGATACCTACTTATTATATTATCTGAATACTACGTAATTAAAATCGCATGAGTGAAGTCAAACATCGTTTTCGTGCGTGTGGTGTTCATGTTCTGTCGCACTCGTGCTTGCGTTGCGTTCAGCGAGGGCCGAATGTAGATACGTATTTTTTTAATAAGTATAAGATCATTGACTAGGACTATGAATTGTCACCTCAGATTTATTTTTGTCTGTGGACAGTTGTTTAACTGACTAGTAGGTGACACACAAAACGCCATCAATAAACGATCTCTACATACCTGCTTACATAGGTAGGTAGGTAGGGATTAGGGATATTGCTTACCGAATCCAAAGATATTATCTTTTTCAAATATACTTAAATTAATTCAAACTAAGTTTCTAATTATGTAGAAGGTATCTTATCTTAGTCATAACCATCAGTAGAGGAAGCTCGGGAAGTGTGTACGAACAGAAGCAGATGACTAGCTGTTGTGTCCCAGAGGGAGGAAGATGTGAGTGTAGAAAGAGTATGGACGCATTGCATGCAGGCATTGTCCTATATTATTAGTTCTGCATTTTTTTTATATTAACAATATTTGGCCCACATGTGGGGACGCTAAGTGGGGTAAAGCGGAAGCACCCATTGCGAAAATATCTCGTATACCTACTTACCTATGTTTTCTCGTTGTGTATTTTTCAGGCGAATTTCAATCAAGTATAAAAGGAACCTTTGTCCTTCCATGCTTCCCACTGTGCAGCCATATTCGTGCAGGACTCTACTACCTCTTAGCGTGTACCAACCAGGACAAATTTATCGCAGTTGGGTGCGATTCGGTCGCAGACGCGCGCCACGGCAACTGTTATGGAGCTAAAAAAAGAAGAACCAATGTGCTTGGACCAAGGACAAATTTTAATAATACCGGAATATTTTACTTACCTACAGATGCCGTTGCACCCTTTTATTTAGGATTAAATGGATTGAAGAAACTAAAATATGGAGTGAACAATTATCTGTTAAAACCTTCACCTGATAGAGATATTACTATTTAAGGAAATCAGTGAAAATCCGTTCAGCTAAACTTAGTTCTCACATTTTATTCAAACAATTAAATATGTAATCCTGCACAGCGATTTCTTTGGCCGTGCGTACATATAATTCTTTGAAAATTGTAAGGCCGACTTCAACAGGGTCGGCAGCGCGAGTGTGATGTCCCTGGTGTTGCACACGATGATAGGCTACGATAGCCGCTTCCCATCAGGTGGGCCATGTGCTTATCTGATACCTAAGTGGAATAAAAAAGTAGCACTCCAGGAGTGCCGACAGAAGTGAAAACACAAAGAAATACAGAGCCATTTATGTTTTTCATTATGAATCGGCTCGAAACTAGGTCAGGAACAAAATAAGTTTGTTATGGTTCCAAACGAGTTCATCAGCTGCAACAAAGATGGCGTTGTTATAAAAATTTGGAAAGCGTTGGGTTCCATGGTTCTTAACGCGAGTTCCATGATGTTTATTTTTCACCCACTTTTTGGGTGAAAAATAAACATAACAATAAACACAAGCCTTCAAAAAATAAAAAATGCGTATAGTTAAAACCCAGTTAAAACTGTCAAATTTATATGTAAATAAAACAAATTAGTAATACAAGAGAATTTTTATTGTAAATTTCATCACAATAGGTATTAACAACAACTAGTTATTATGTTTCAGTTAGGCCGCGACTGCTTCGGTACAAAACCTATCTACGAACGTATTATGTACAATAAGACATTAGAGTTATGTTCAGTCAGTATAAGCTCACTGTGAACTTCTGTCGCCGTTGAGCAACGCTTGGAAGCCATATAAGTTAACTAACTTTATGTTATAAAAACTACACCGAAATTAGGACATTACCTATGATATTTCTCATACATTGATTTAATTATAATAGCTTAAAGCGAACAAATTTGAATAAATAAAGGTCGTACCACACTTAGCTGCATATGAAAATACAGTCAGCTCCTTATATAAAGTGACTAATAAAATATTTAGATATATAGGAACTACTAAAGTGATCAATGATATTAATACAACCAAATTCATCTAAATATGTATATCACCCATCTTGCACAAATATATCGGAACATGGACATCATCAAATGTATGAGTTCATTCAGTGTCATAATTATTTAAATCAGATCCAGTATTTATGCAAACTAATACTACTCTGACATCTAATCTTTATTCTTGACAAATGAGAATCACTTCGTGTATTTTGCCTAGTACGACTGTTCATCTGAACCTCAAATTTCGAAATTACAGACATGAACAATAATCAAAACACATGCCAATGACGCTACGCTCAAAAGAAAAGTAACAACTAATGCTTATCTCCTTCATTTTGTTTTAGATAGATAGTAATTTTTACAATCGAAATTATCATCTATGGCGATATCACAGGGTACTACCCAATAGATGTAGCGATAGAGTTCCCTTTCATAAGTACTTAATATTTATGGATACTTTGAATGCTTAGAAACCCTTAGCGCTGTGTATTTTACTATGATTGAACTTTGAATGAACTCACATATTTGACGATGTCCATGTTCCGATATATTTGTGCAAGATCGGTGATATACATAATTAGAAGACTTTGTTTGTATTAATATTATTGATCACTTATGGAGTGCCTATATATCTGGATATGTTATTTTTCACTTTATATAAGAAGCTGACACAATTACCTATAAATTATTGCACCACGCCAGAATGATTAATTTACTACAGAGATTATGAAATGGTTGTTCTAATAAATGTCGATAATACGAATGTATGGCCCCACCAAGACCTGTAAATGAATTGACGGACGAAAATGCGTAGTTAAGTGAGGTTTGACCCTAAGATTAATCGTTTATAATATCAAACTGATAAAAAGTGATACAGTTCAGAATTTTATGTCCAGGGACGCGCTACGGTAGTTTTTTTTAATTAAACATTTTAATGTATACCTTCTGTTACCAGATAAATAATATATCTAATAATTAGTAACCATAGACTTAAATTAACAAATTCTACTAACTTGTCGCTTACAATATCGATAAGCAAATCTATTTTCTTTTTCTAAATATTAATGCATTCATTCCTCCTTTAATCATTTCCATTAGTTTCTCATTTGAATTTCCTTTATGAACTTTAATTTGGAACAGATCATTCGCTCTTCCAATGAACTGGGAGCCTAGACAAAGTCACATTCTATTGGTTACAACGCCAGTAGGAAAGTCCGAAATGTATAGGAGGACATTATTTGTCGACATGTCACGTGTAACAAATTATGAAAAGAGGTTTGAGTGTACCAATAAAATGTGACTATTTCTAGGCCCCCCGTATTTTGATGGAAATAATCGTCTTATTTTTTTCAATACATTTATTGCGGTATGATGACTTTGAATCGTAATTTAAAATCTCGAAATGTAATTTATAATTGATAATATGGCCCTAAGTTGGTTCATAATATATCATATCCCACCCTCTGCGAACCTAGAGAAATTTATTCAATGTGCTCCTTTTTGATGTTCACTTTTTTTGGTATAACGATGAAATAGTGAATGCTTTTGGTTATTTGGTGTGAGAATAAGTTTTTGATACTCTTAGTGGGAGTAAATGTGTACTACCCTCACTAAGGCTCAAGCCTCGCCGACGCAAGTGAGTGCGAAGCGTCAAGTTTTCCATTGGTTGCACGAAGGCCACTTGAATTCGCGTGTAAATCGCAGCACATACTTGTGCGTTACAGCAATAGACATAGAAGTCAATATAGTATATAACAATTTGGTTTGTTCACTGCGACTCTGTTTCAGTAGGGATCGAGCCTAGTGTGATCATAACGAATCAGCTCTCAGTTAACGTAGTACACATTGCTTACAATGCGGACATCGACGACGGATCGTTACATATACATTTCATACTTTTATTCCTTTTAAGCCGCGTTTCCATTAGGCAACATTTGGCGCGCGACACGGGACGCTCAACATGTACGGCAACGCTGCACAACAGCGCGCGACGTTGTCAGCTGGCGCGCAACATGACGCGCGGCTTGTTTGTTTAAAGAGTATCGTTAGTTGCGCATCAGATGTTGTCGAGGGAAGATGTGACGCGCAACAATGTCCGTAGTATGGTGTAACGAACGAGTGGTCAAATTAATCGAACGGTACCAAAACTATGAATGTTTATAGGATACTGCTTACAGAGACTATAAAAATAAATTCGACGAAGTCTGTTTTGGTCTTTCGGGTAAAATTCATAAAAGATCCATCAACCATACGGAGATCACTGAATACATTCCTTATTTTGTAGGTATTTTCTAACCCAGCAACGTGGTTTTTTTCTTTTTGATGCATTTTTCTATAAAATTATAACCACTGCCGCTGAAATCAACACAAGTTCCTCTGGCGACATGTTGTCGACGACTGACGTAAAGTAGTAGATGCGTAGACAGACAACGTTGTTCAACAAAAGTTCCGCGCTGACTTTCAACATGTTGGGCAACTTGTTGTGCAACATGTTGCGCATCAATTGTTGCCTAATGGAAACGCGGCTTTATAGTATATACGTTTGTATAATAATGGATCATAATATCAATACCGTTATAGTAAAAACGTTATCTTAAATACATGGTCGTTACATTTTCCAATAAATAGTTAATCTAATAATAACCTATTAAGAATAACAATCAAATAACACAGATATAGTATAAAGTAAAGCATATTTCATAGAAACCAAGCAGTAGTATGCAACAATCTTAACCATTCATTCAGATCTCTAAATAATAATATAAAAAATATTAAAAAACATTTTTCTGTAATATTAAAGTACCGTTGTAGGCTTTAAGGCTCATTTAGACGATGATAATTTATGTTTTATATTTCGGTGAGAAAAACAAGTCATGAAAATTATTGTCGTGTAGACGAGCAAGCACCACACGCAACACAATTCATTTTTAAGCTAAATAAAGTAATCTAAAAATAGAATATAGATTGGAATGTGACTAATTTTATAGATGCCAATTAAACAGGTATCATTTACGTTACTATGCTAGTTTTTTTACACGACTTTTAAACAAAGCCTGGCGACTAATTTGAATTTTATAGGGACTGGTACCGCGACGCCATTTCGCCGAGATTGCATTATAATATTAAGGGTAGGTTTGAGAACGTGATTAGGACCATACTGGGTGAGTATGGCCGAGGCCAATGCCATGCCATATTGGGCAATAACGAGAAATGCGAGCTCTACTCAAATACCCTAAATATACACGTAATACGCTCAATCAAACTGGAACTGTCTATTGTCATGTCTTTATCTCGTAGCGAAAGATATGGTTGAAATAGTCCTTGTCCAGCTTCGAAGTTCACTCTTCACTGTTTGTCACTGTATCTTGTCGTTATACTAAGAAACAGCTAAATCCAAAAAGCTGTATGAAAATAAATTTATATAATGATAATTTTACTTTCAATAAATTGTGTATGTTATAAATATTTAGAGTTTTGGTTTGTTGATGATTAATGATCATGATTATCTAGAGATTTTAGTTTGTTTGTAACCATGTTTATCTAGAGAAATTTTGTTTGTTGTAAGCAAGTTTAAATAAAGCCAATAAACCAAAATTCCTTAATGTTGGTTTATTTAGGGCACAATAATCGGCATTACATGTTTCAGAGCATTTATTTTAATACTGCATCAACTTAATCATTTTTATCATTATGAATTATTGTCAATGAAAGATCTAACAATACTTATACACTATTTACAGTAATAAATCATAGTAAAAAAGTTATCTAATGAATTTTAATATATATGATATGTTACAAATTTTATAATGCCCAAAATCAGACTCAACAACGATGTGTATTGCGTGATATTGTTCCAATAGTACTTCGTACACTTAATTTATTAATAATTTGATTGTGTATCAGCGTGGCCAATTGGCCTTGACTACTTAGTATGTTACCTCAAAAGACGCTTTCGCCCGATTGAATGTTTACGGTTGGCTTCATCGATCGATGGACAGATTAAACCGATTGAGCCCAACCGTACAGGTCTAGAGACACCCTAATTAGTGTATTACAACATTGTAAAAAATATCTAAAGTAACTGCATCATTGTTACGTACTTTTGGATCTTCATGAAAGGACCCGACGGCTGCTGCCGTTATAGATCCTAAAGTAGTTTTTCATCGAAATACTCTCGGCGAGAGCTATTTACCCGTACCAATTGGTGACACTTTTGATGTTGTTCGGACAAGACTGTTTGTGTCTTCTTGAAATGATATTAATACAATTTTAAAGTAATTATATTAACAATATTAAATTTACTCTCTGGTTTTTGAGATCGAGTAGCCTTTCTCTTTAACTTTTCCTTATACTTAAGCGCAAACAGTCTCCCTAAGAAATTTTCAAATTTTAATAGGTTTGGTTGATCTTTTACATAGCAATTGCAATGTAGGCTACAATAATAAGACTTGCATTTTATTCTACAGCAATTATTGCTAATGTTTTCATTTTTTATTATAATAAGAAATAATTAATTGTATTGTCAATAATTTCAGTCAATTGTAGAAATACGTATATAATATAACGTGTTTTTATTTCCACTACCTATTGAAATTATGAAGTTAACTTTGAGTGATTAGTTGCACTTAAAGCATTATTTCACAATTGATGATCAACGATTACAGTATTAAAAAACCGGCCAAGTGCGAGTCGGACTCGCCCATGAAGGGTTCAGTAGCAGCAAGTAAAAATTTTATATTTAAGTTGATTGAATGAAAGGTAAATTGCGGTTTACGATTTATGACGTATTAAAAAAAACTACTTAACCCCAAAAATTAATTGTTTTTTTTTTTCATTTTTGTGTGAAAATCTTAATGCGGTTCACAGAATACATCTACTTACCAAGTTTCAACAGCATAGTTCTTTTAGTTTCGGAAAAAAGGGGCTGTGACATATGGACGGACAGACAGACAGACAGACATGACGAATCTATAAGGGTTCTTTTGTTGCCATTTGGCAACGGAACCCTAAAAAGCTCTTTAGGCTCAAAATGTCTTTTTAAAAATTTAACATAATACGGTTTGAAGAGTAGCGAGCATAAGGTTACGCATGAACGAAAAATCCGTATATGTACATTGCACAGTACTCCCCTATTGACTTGATACGTCGGAGAGAAGAATGAGAGTCCGGTTAAGATCGACTTGCTTCGATTATATAAGTATTCTTGACATCTTTTTATAGTTAAAAGTCAAGGTATAGTTTTAATATTTTAAAATACGAACAGTGTTAACTTCTCTATAAAGGTATGGAACTGTCAATACGATGTGCTATAGAGCAAACCGACCTTAGCGATACCCTCGACGTGCGATATATAAAACTAATCACGGATTCTAAGGGCCACGCGTCATCGCTTGATCAGTCCTGTTATTGGCTTTTTGATTGGTCTGTTAGTGCACATGCGTGAACTTTTTGACGTTTGGTCGAGAATTTCGCGTCGATACTGACTATACGTATCCTCCATATATGTTAAACGTGTAATGCCGGTCAGTACGCACAATTAAAATTGAGAAACAAAAAAAAAACATTTTTAAAATACCTTACAAAATTTTCAAAGATAAGAAAACTTTTATACATTCCACTACTGATGACTTAGGCGCTAGTTTCACGGGAGCATTTTACGTTTTAAAGTTACCGATACGGTTTGTTAATACCAATACCTGTAGTTATACAAATTAATGTTTTTTGTTTGTTAGTCCTTTATACGTTCCTATCCATTCATGAGATTCTAATGAAACTGGTAAGGTTATTATGCCCAAAAAATAGTGCAAAAGAGGCAAGCAGATATTTAATTTAAAATAAAGTAATGTAAATATTCTGTTAAGATTTGGATCTACGTGGCTGTGGCATTGTCGAGTCCTGCAAAAGTAAAATAACATTCGCAGCAGATTATGTGACCTATTTAGGATATACATATACCCAAAATCGCGTTATAAGGTTACAGCTGTACCCTGCAATTTCACCTACCCTCACGGTTCTATTCAGAAAGCCCACCCGCATCTTTCAAACTATTTTTCTTAAATGCAAAAAGATATAGTCAAAACTCACTGGTAGTTCTAGAGATTAGCGCGTTAAAACATAAAAACTTCAGGGTTAGCTAGAAAAATCAGTTTTACTATAAGTATATGTAGGTAGATAAGTAAGCAAACCGAATCGTAAACCTTAACGTAACTAAAGCTCCCGTAACAAAGCAATGTTTTTTAAATTGACCTATCATATAAAATACCCCGGGCTCCATATAGCAGAGCCGCCGAGTAGCAGCTACCGCGGGATATACTCCAGAGGGTACCACGCTACGGTCTCCTCCCTCAGAGGTAAAGAGCTCAGAGGTATGACCACTCCGCCTAGAAACTGGTTTTCTTGTAAAGAATCATAATTCCAAACGGTGGCTTGCAAGCTTCGGTTCTTGATGACTTCTATGGGGAGACGGTATTCGAGCATCTCCATAAATGATGGGTGAGAGTTTCGTTTCAAAACGCGGGTCTTGCGCTTCGTCTCTTTCGTTGGATCAGGCACTAGGTATACCTGTAAAAGAAAAAAACACTAACACCTATAAAATCCTATGGTTGGTAGAGGTGAATTAACACCATTTCAACAATTGTTCTAGGGTCCACATAGTAAAGAGCAGACGGACGGACGAGACTCTGGCTTTCATTTCAGGATTGGGAGTTTAAGCAGCAGCCGCTCCCATAAAAGCCGTATAAGTAAGCTGTGTAAGCGGACGCCAGGCTCCGAGACGAAGGCCTCGGATTTCACTGAGAACAACGCTAAGATGATGAGGACGATGATTGATGATGATGATAGTTGGGGGCGGGCCGGTTCCGGGCACTTTTACAGCACACATGTTACTACTGAGAATTTATCTTCTTCCCAAGTTACGCAATAACACTTTGCCTGACGCCGGGCATCGAACCCGGGACCTTACCGATCTCTCACGAATCAAACAGGCAGTCTAGAATATTATATGAGTGAGTTCGTTATTCCTGTAATTTAAAAGCTATTTCCATTATTTATATTTTGTTTGAAAGTTGATTTCAAGATTTTACAACTCTGTATTAAATTTTGTTTTTATTCGTCGCTTGATAAATTAATTCGATCTAAATAAAGAGTTATTATAAAAGCACTTGTTGATGTTAAACTCCTAAGGAAAACGATATAATAATAAGTCTTTACCTATGAATTGCCGAAATTTTCTTACAAATTCATGAGTTCGTTATTCCTGTAATTTAATAGCTATTTCCATTATTTATGTTTTATTTTTGTATTAATTTTTTTTTTATTGGCCGCTTGATAAATTAATTAGATCTTCAAAAACAGTACTTCCTAAATGCTCTCCATTTTGATGATAAATTTCGTATTACTTATTATTATTCAAAATTAAATAACTAACGTTTGCACGAACGGACACCCACGTGTGTAATACTGATCCCATTATCGCGACAGTGATATACTTTACCTGGGTGCAAAATGTCATCCAAATCTTGGCATCTATGTGTTTAAACTAAAAAACTTTTTTTCGCATTTTTAATATTCGTTAGAAGTTTAAGATAAGTTGTTGCTATATGAGCATGAGCGATTCACCACGGGAATCAAGTGTAATAAAATGTGTGTATCCTAACCTTAACGTAAGGGTTGGGTGGCAATCCCTGAGGGGTGAGCGCCAGCGACTGCGCGTGTAGAATCAACACGGAGAGCACACCGCTTGCGTACTGGACTGACAGCTTGAGGGACCCGGAACCACTCGTTTCAGGCTCTGCTGTTTCACCTGGGAATAAAAAATCAGATTTTTTAAATATTCAGTTCATCAATTCACTGCATTCTGCTGGATGGTAAGAAGCTAGGGTGATGTGCAGATACGGGCCTCCATTCCAGATGCCGACGAACCTAAAATGGTGGTCCGTACCTTGACGGCCTCAACACATGCTTTTTCACCCGTCCAATGAACTAAGTAACAAAGTATTCGGTTTAAACGAGGAGACTACGTAAACAACCTTTGCATAGTACAAACTATCAAGAAAAGATTGGCCACATATTTACCTTGTTATCTACTATTTTATACTTTTTACGTTAACTTTCAGTTATCTTTCCTTTGGATCTCCACACTAGAACCATACTCCTTAACTGGAGCAAGTGTACAATGGTAACTATTAACGTGCGTTATAATAAAGTGTCACCATAAAACTGGGAAATTAAATTACCTTTCGTCCTTTGATCTACATCCTGTTGATCTCGTAGAAGTGGGTGGAAGAATGTGTACACGAGGTCCGAGTGTGCGATCTCGTCAGCCAAACTGAACAGTGACGTCAAAAAAGCCTGCACATCATTGAAACGCCGGTCTGCTACCTGCCGAGTATTGGATCTGCCGACGTGGAGGCCTGATGGCAGACTGAAGAGACGAATAGCAGATTAATAAAAACATATTATTATGGATGCATGGGTCAAATCAAAATCTTCGAGGCTCTTACCCAACCTCACCTGCCCGCAGGTACACCTGCTGATTGACGGAAGAGGCTCTGATGCTAGTTTTCTTTCGGGAGTAGGGGGTCAGACGGCAGTAGCTCCCGTATAAATCAACCAAACTAAAAAGTTGCTGAGGTCTAAGTAATTTTTAAGAAGACCATACGTTGCTTACATTTTACCTTTTTGTTTAAAAAATTGATACTCGGTATATTGATTGTAGCCTCTTTAGTAAAAGATAATATCTTTTTAATGCCCCATTAAGCTAACATATGTGATCACACGACTCGTACGAATTTATATACATTCTATTGATTGTCAAAATTTATTAATATAGACATCAAAGATCGTCAAACGGTAACAAATCACATTTATTTGAATGCAGTGGGTAGCCCTACAAAACCATCACAAAGAATAACATCGAATGCAATAAATAGTAAGTAGTAAGTAGATCAGAGGGTAAGAGTGAAATAACGGAGCCTATTCCAGATAAGGCATATTATTTCAAATCATTCTCATCGTGTTATAATTTGAGTTTATGTGAACAGTAATAGTTCAAAACTAAGGTCTTTATTTAAATAAGTTAGTAAATTTCTTGTGATTTTTTATTTCATTTAATATAATTTATCAGGCATTTGGATAATAAGAGGTACAATCAAACTGAAACGGCGTTTACTGTATAATTTTCAGTAGATACACTCCATGTGGGTACATGTGTGACTTCGTGTCGTTTCCTGCCGCATAAGAAGTTTTCTGCTACCAGTGTGTATTTGAGCTTCTCATAGATTGGCAAGGCAGTTGTATTTTTTATTTATTAAATTTATTTTGATGCTATTGTCGGAAGTATACGCGAATATCGTACATTGAAATAAACAAATAAATCGCAATAGAATCTGTTATAATAGTTGATTTTTTAAGATTTATTTTGAGTTTATTAAGCTCAGTAAATAATTTGATTTATTAACTAAACAATACTTAATATTTGTATCAAAAAATCTAAAAACCGGCCAAGTGCGAGTCGGATTCGCCCATTAAGAGTTCCGTAGCAGCAAGTAAAAATTTTCTATTTGAGTTTATTGAACTTTGAAATTGTTTGAATTTATTCATATTTAATGAAAGGTAAATTGCGGTTTACGATTTATGAAAACATAACATAACAGAACATAACTTCACGCCTTTATCCCCGAAGGGGTAGGCAGAGGTGTTTTTCGCCAGTTATGTTAAGGTCCCAATATAATAGGGCGCGAGCCTATTGTCATCTACCGGGCACATTATTAAGCGAGCGATAATTAACATTTATTAATGCACACATAACTACGAAAAGTCAGAGGTGTGTGCCCGGGGCGACTGGGGATCGAACTCAAACCTCGTCTCAGCAGTGCGTTACGTACGCCACTGGGCTACCGCCATACCATTTATGACGTATTAAATAAAAATACTTCCTAGATCTCGTTCATACCAATTTTCGGTGGAAGTTTACATAGTGATGTACATCATATATTTTTTTAATTTTATCATTCTCTTATTTTAGAAGTTACAGTTTAGAAAAAAATGATATTAGAAACCTCAATCTCATTTTGAAGATCTATCCATAAATACCGCACACGTATGGGTATGACAATTTTTTTTATTTGAGTCTCAGTTCAAGTATGGGGAACCGCCAAAATTGATTGTTTTTTTTTTCAGTTTTTGTGTGAAAATCTTAATGCGGTTCACAGAATACTAATCTAATCTACTTACCAAGTTTCAACAGCATGTGACATACGGAAGGACAGACAGACAAACATGACGAATATATAAGGGTTCTGTTTTTTGCCATTTGGCAACGGTGCGTTAGGCACCGTCTATTACTATTCTAACATTGTAAGTTAGTTGTGTCTGTACATTGGAGATATTGAGCAAGATAATACTTGAGTTATGTTAAATGAGTGATTCTGCACACGTTTTTGATGCGTTTTTTTTACTATTCGAAAGGTCTTGGTCTTATTGCAATTGGTTAAGTAGAACCGGAGATATGACCAAAAATGATAACTATCCTCCGCGCGGGCGGAACTGCTGGTATCTGCTAGTAGATCAAAATTCGTCAACTCCGATTAATACCTGTTATAAAGTTCAAGCCAGAGATTATAACAATCTTACACTTGAGTCCAATATACCTTTTAGTTGAAATGCTAGTTGATATACTTTTATCTTTATTATCCTTAAATATAGGACGTTACATTTGACTCGGCAAGCTGTCTCACTCAGTATTTTTACTAGTCTACGAGACTCGCAGTAGATAATGGAAGTGATTATTGGATCAGTCACGATATAATTGAATTAAAAGTAGTATAATGTAGTAACTAGCTACATAGTGCATCGGCAATAGTATAATATTAATGATGGTAGTCCGGATTTTACCAGCAATATAGGCTGGTTCGACTATCTTACTTCACATCTCTATCGTACTCGTATCTGTCAAGAACCACAATAATTTGGTAATGAAAGACAATTAGTAAACTTCGCATATTTGTGCACACACAGAATAATCATATTATTGTGACAGATATAAATTGCAATAATTTAATGACCTTTTTAACAGGCTACAAAAAAGGAGGTTCTCAGTTTGAACGTTGACAGTTTTATGATTGTCCGCGATTATCATAGGTGACCCGATTTTGATGTGGTTTTCATTTCATATTGTTTCTACTTCAGCATATTAAGAAATTAGCATAATAAGGTATTATGCTATCTGCAAACGAGCCGATACTCGTTCGTGCAGACAGATAACATTGAAGTCATTGCTTGGAGCAGATATCGTTACCGATGCTTACATATTTAAGTTCATGACTGTACCTAAATATCTGACAAAGTGATTACAATAATTTCAGAGTGATAAGATTACAACCATTATTCGCACCGTGTCGGAAGACACTTACGAGTATATCTTATCGCACACTAGGGCGTATTGATTTAAACAGTAATGGGCGAACAACTTTTGTCATCGCCTACATATTTTATTTGCATTTAAAATTCATTATTTGTATAATTAAATTTAATCGGTATTCGAAAACCCGTGAGTAAAAACTTTTTAAGAATATAATAAATACACAAGTTGCTTGTCAGTACAGTTACAGTAAAATACGTTTCATTCTTATTTTTTTATATAGATGACTAATTTCAATGTTATTCGATATGATAAAAGAAAATTTGTTTTTATGTTTGCAGATGTGAATTTTTGATGTGATATATTTACAAATGTGAAAATAAATTCATGTGTTAATTACGTGGCAATAATAGCATTCCTTTTGGTGCGTGTACCGTGTCCGCCTGATGTTTCTGTTCGGGAAATTCAAGACTTCGTTTAATGTCATCAATGGTACGAAAAAGAGAGGAAAGCAGGAGGAAGTGAGCCATGGGATGTCTGTAACGGGAGCTTACAGAGTAAACAGAAATGAGTTCTCCGGTAAGTTTTTATATCTATTGATGGTTGATGATGATTATGAAGATGCAAGCCTCCACTGGCACACTGGTTGTCCACTACTTCTCCAGCAATAGAATGTTCCATAATTGAAACTTACTGCCAGAGGACGTTGTTTTCTCCACTTCTATAAACTCCTTTAAAAAACAGACTCGATAACTGGCTACGACTGGCCAATTCAGCGCCCAAAAAAGTGACGGAAACTACTACACACTACTACACTAGCTTACATATCAGCTTGCAAATAACTAAATAAATTTACAAACAAATTATTATATTGCCACAGATGGGCATGGTTTTCTATCATCATCATCACAGCTGTTATGCCGGTTGCATCCAAAACGTGACTCTGGGCACCCAGAGCCTCGTCCGCTAATTAACAGGTGTACCGGCTCATCTGCAAGTCAATTGGTTCGAAGATCTTGGTGTGGCCCTATAGACCCATATATGGTCTGTTATATGCATGCTATATTTCAAATGTCATACAATGCACACTCGAATCTCAGTTATTGGAGTAGCAACAGAAGCTCTGTATTCGATTTTGAAATGATATCAAGACACCACTTAATTATTGGTGTAGCTAGCTCTGCAACCACAGTTAGGACCGGCGGGAGATATCAGTGTCTATATATTAGGGGGTATAAAGGCCTTATTTCCACGAGACAGTTTCTGGCCAAGGCTTGGCTTGGTCTACCGTATCCGGTCTTGTATGGCGCAATATGGAGCCATTGCCTCGACTATGGCGGTAACAGGGGTTCACTGCGGTATACCAGGAAACCGGATCGTGTATAAATAGTCTCGTGCAAATGCGAACTTACATATTCATCAAGGCTAGTTGAGCACTTATAAATTATTTATTACCAGCTGTGGCCCGCCGCTTCGCCCGCATGGAATTCTATTGTATAGTTCCCGGCACCCAAAGAAACCTATTCCAGGGATAAAAAGTAGGCTGTGTGTTATTCCAGGCTATAATCTATTCCTGTATCAAATTACAGCCGAATCCGTTCAGCCGCTTGAGCGTGATTGAGTAACAAACATCCAAACAACTTCACAAACTTTCAAGTAGGATAGGAACTAGGATAGGATAGGACTTAGGAATTGGATAGATAGTACTTAGTAGCTTCTCAAAGTTACAATCAAAGTGTAATAGACAATTTAAAAAAAACTGCGGACTTCAGAAGTCACATGCTAATGAGCATTAGCCTAGTCCATTTACTCGAATAATTTATTTAATAATTTTTCATAACGTACACTTCCAATGTTATATCTAAACGACACTCCTTAATAAGTGTCTACTGATTAAATTTGATTTGTAACGTTTTATCGTGAATTATCGCTAGTCAAACAATTTAATGAGAATCCCCATTGCTCATACTTAGTTTGAATTATCATCGTTACTAGCCATTATTTAATGATGATTGAAATTGTATATTTTTACTGTTTCAGTAGACGGTAATTTCTCAGAGTTGCAAGGGAAGGTAATACGTACCGCCCCTGTGCCTGCTGCGGTTCCATCGTACCAACCAAAGGCACCTTTGCGACGGAAAAGAGCTTCAAATCCTCCTCCGATCCCACCTCAACAATGGTCGGATTCTCCCCGACTAACAAAAAGCACCAGTGACTTAATAAAGGACAAAAACCTACCACCACCTATACGCCAAGCGCAATCAGGAGTATCTCTTGACCCTCGAGGAGCAAGTGAAGCTAGAAGAAATAGCAAAGGCGCAATCATAGAGCCAACGAATAACAAAAGGCAATTAGATGCACATAAGAGAGTAGAAAAAAAGAGACTAGAAGAACAAAAAAAGTTAGAAAAGCAAAGGTTAGAAGAGGAAAAAAAGTTAGAGAAGCAGAGGTTAGAGGAACAGAAGAAACGAGAGAAGTTAGCTTTACAGGAGCAAGCGAGGCAGGATAGATTGAGAAAAGAAAGAGAAAAGAAGGAGAAAAAGCCCAAAAGGGCAGCACCGCCGAGACCTTTAGCAAATCCTTTGGCACAATCTGCATCCCAGGCTAACAATCAAGCAAATCAGTCAACGAATACATTAAATAGTTCTATCAGCCAATCAAGCGGACCACCGCCGTACACAGAAGTTCCTAACCAAGAGAGAAAGGAGAATGAGAACAAAAGTAATGTGCAGTTCCGTAAGCCTGAAGATACAGGCAGTTGGGATTTGGTTTCGCAGCATAGACACAACGTAATTGTCAACAGGCCTGTGAATACAACGCAACCAGTAAAAGGGCAAACAACGATAGATTTGAACTATACTTTAGGTGAAAGTAAAAGCGATGCCTAAGTTTGGACCTGCCTCTATATAAGATGGACATGATAGGAATAGAAACCACAGTAACTTAACAGTGATGACACTGATGACTGACAGACTGATTTCTATAGGCTCATGTATTTATTTCATGAAGGTTCTAATAGCAATAAACTTATTTTAACCGTTTTTTAGAAGGATCATTTTTTGTTAAATGATAGTCGAATGTTCAGCCGCATGTTAATGTTTCGCCTAGCATTAGACTTTAAAGGGTTAGGAAACAATTACGGTTCTGGAAGAAAATCTCACGCTGGGTCTGTTTATATAAGCGAGGATTACAGACTTTAGAAACGAGTCTTTCTTGTATACAAATGTAATTAAAGAATTTTATATTTATGTAGGTATAGCACAATATGTTTACAACATGTAATGTTTATAATATTATATTTATACTGTTGATTGATGGCACTTGGTGGAACTTGCTACACATATTGAAACAATGTATCACTTGTACTTTTCCACAATTTTATTTAATAACTACACCTGACCGTGGTTTTTTTTAAGTTCTTACATCTGAGGATCACTATACGTGGTGACTGTAACATATTAATAAATATTATATAAAAAAACCTTTGAGGATGCCGTGAGGCGAAACCGGTCAGGTGTAGTTATTAAATAAAATTGTGGAAAAGTACAAGTGATACATTGTTTCAATTATAATATTATGTTCTAAATTCTTCTTTTCGTTGCACTTTCTCCTCTATACTTCATAGATTTCCTGGGCGAAAACTCAATACTGAGTTAAGACCTTTGTGCATCAAAATTTACTTATTTTTAATGTACTAGCATTCGCTTCACTTCAGTACATATGAGTAGTTTTTCAACTCAAGTCATTCTAATTTACACATAATGCCTATGTTCATCGGGAATATTGTACCTTTCAAATAGTGAAATGATTTTTCCAATAAGTGCAGTGGATCTGAAGATTACCCTAAATATATATATTTACCTCTCTCATTATAATATTGGTATAGATTATTAAATGTGTACAATAAAGAACTAAGAAGACTACCAATCGATACTAATTTCTTATTGTAAAAGTAAGTCTATTATCAAAATCGAGTGAAATTAGTAACAAAGTCTCAAGTATTTAGTCATTATCTTGTCAAAATATTAATAATTTATCAATTAGATGTTTAGATTTAATTATTATATGTTTTTATCTTCTTAAATGACTTTTGCATTTGTTCCCGAAACTGTGTTTATCGTAATCATTATACCTATATATTTGTTTAGAATGATGTCACCGTTTTCTATTATCATGTCGATATCTAATCCGTTCTTTAAATAAATTGATTAAAGATATTTGCCAGGAATGATGATGATTGATGCTGTTTTTATACTTTTCACTAGGACTTTGAAAGAAACAAGTTGATGCGCTCACTGCATTCACTCTCTTCTTAGAAATCTAGACAATAGTTATTTGTTTTACAAGTGAGCAAAATTATTTTTGCTGTGATTTAAAGCCGGCAAGGCTTTAAATCACGAACTAGCGAAGTAATCAATAATGTTCTCTTGGATAGTACGTTACGTAAGAAAATTAGGGCGGTACAGGCGACGGGTCGAGAATATTAATTCATAAAATGACCTTAATTTATATATATTAAAATTAATCCTTATTTAACTTGGTCATGGCATCACGCGTCTGCTGGAGCGATCTGGAACCTCTGGAGAAGATTCTTATAAAAGAAAAAGTTAAGAATTATGCGCCGAAAATTGGGAAATTAGAAAAATTAAACGACCCCCCCCCCCCCCCCACGGGGGATGTTCTATAATGTAATTTAATGGCGTTTGGCATACCTGTCAGTCGTTAGTAATTGGCGCGATTGACATATTGACCGACACATTTACAGCTCGGGTCGGATCAGCTAGTATTCAATTTAATTACCTTCTGTTTTGCAAAATCTCACTTCCTATCTAGTGAATAACCCGTGCCATGGTAAATGTATGAGAGCCACAAAAGTACATATTGTGAACATGGCGGTTTATTTTTTAATGTTTTTATGTAATGTTGTGCGCTAAGCGATGTAAATTTCAACTATGATTGAAGTTTTTCATTATCTTCAAATTTTTCAAAATAATCGCCTGGAAACACATAACGTTTTCACCCTGAATATAAATATATATAAATAGCCGCGGTAGCCTAGTGGTATGGGTAATGGACTGCTGAGACGAGGTCTCGGGTTCGATCCCAGGTTTTACCATGGCACACACCAATGACTTTTCGAAGTTATGTGTGTATTTATCGCAGGTTTATAAGTGCCCGGTTAATGGCAATAGGCTCGCCACCTATTACATTGGGACCTAAACATAAACTGGCGAAATGTGGGTGCTAGCACCTCTGCCTACCCCTTCGGGGATATAGGCGTGAGTTTATGTTATGTTATGTTATAAATTAAATAGATATCTTACCTGTGAACTTTGGCCAATGGGAAGTGCAGACAGATTTTCTGATACAGCTCAGTGAACTGTTTGTACGAACGGTACAATACGAAAGGTGTAGTCTGCCCCTGTCTGTAGATTCGTAGCGCGTATACGTAGTGCTTTTCTGGGTCGTAGCGCTTTTCGTAGCCGAGACATTCCACGCTGATTAGACGACCTTCTTGCGCGATTCTGAGACCAATGAAACAGTTTTGTTTAAAATAATAAGTTATGTTTGTATTTGGTATAATAACAAAAAAATGTGAATTATGGTAATTTACTAATTCTTAGTATACTACTACGAATTTGGTCTAGCAACATTTTATATACTAACGCCTGTGACTCCTGAAGAGATAGACAAAAGTGTCGTTTACACCCCCATATCACTATATTTTTGGTTCTACGTACTGGGGCCGTACTTATTGCCGTCTACTAACCTCGTTTCCACCTACGTTTCTTTACACCTACTTATAATTTCCTAACAGAACAAATCCAAAAACACTTGTTGACCCACTTATAAGCCCCAAGTTATGCGCTGGCTACTTATGCGCAATCCGAGCACATAAGTTGGGGCTTTTACAGCAGCAGCAGCGTTGGGGTTATTACTTAATTTGACAAAAAAAAAATTACTCTAGCCATAAATCCGTTAAAAAATAAACAATACTTACGTGTATGTTCGCGGCATAAACGAAAGTAGTTCTGAAGAATTACTGCTCTGGTCCCCACTCGCACGGAGTTGTGCCAGATTGTGGATGAAAAAGTTTATCGGTGTAAACCTATTGGAACAAACAAATGGAACAGATTTATCGAAAATAATCACTTACTATATACATTGCACAAGTAATTCTTGATTCTAAATTATCACTGCTGAGTTATTGAAGTATGTGTTATCAACTTTGATCAATTGTCATTGTTGTCATTTAAGTGTTATTCCGTCCTAGTTTTCAGCTCGTTCGTTCGAGGCGTTACCTCGGAGCCCGGGTTACACTCACTCCTTCTCCTTCATTTAGTTTAGCTTATACAACGTTCATTGGAGCGGCTGCCGTTGACCACTGACGCATTCCGATTAACACGATTCAGTATACAGTGAGTCATCATCCTCCTTTTATCCAACTCAGTTGGGGTCGGCTTTGAGTCTGCCATCCGACCTCCACAACCCACTGTTGATATCCAAGTTCTATACTTAAACCAGGCTGTCGAACTTTTTAGGGCTCCCACTACCCGTAACGACATTGACGGGCTCGCGTGACGCCATAAGTTGTGGTGGCAAATTGGCACGCTCGGTTTTCCAATACATTAGTGAAGACAGTGGTTGCTAACCAAGTAGATAATTTGTACGTACTTGCTCTTGAGCGAGGAGTGTATGAGTCGTGCGAAGGCGGCGGCGGCCTCAGCGTTGGTGGCGGCGGGTAGAAGCGCCTTCCGCACGTAGCTCACGGCCGCACTGCTAACGCCACATACGCCCGACATCGCCATCTGCACAAGCGTATATTATACTAACTCGCAAACAGCTCATGAAGAGAGGATTCGGATATTAAAGCTAATCTAGCCACAAAGTATGAAGTCAAGCGCAAGTGCTCCCTTGTTATCGCTTGTGTGTCACAATGCTGTAACGATTTTCAACATTTTTCAAAACACTATTGGCTACCAACTTTTTTTTAAGAATATTAGTAACAGAAATTACTAGATTTCCCCCTAGCCCCTCCAGGTAAGTTAAATTGCTTATGTTAGTGAGTTCATGTCGGTAGGGTAATGACCAGAATTCGAACCCGGGACCTCTCGATCGTAAGGCCGACGACTTAATCACTGAGCTACCGACGCTTGTACTAACATTTGCTACGCTTGATATGAATGTCCTGAAATTCAAATAAAATGGAATGTTTATTCGTTCATTCGCAAAGGAGTACACAGAAGTGTATTTAAGCCCACACTTCGCTAATTGGGGTTATTGTCATTAACTGAACACTGTCGGACCAAGAAAACTCGTATCCCATATACACCCTGTACAAAACTCGTGTAATTTTGGATTTATGCAGTGACTTTATTTACTAACTGAATATTAAGTTGTTTAATATTCAGTTAGTAAATAAAGTCACATATAAAGGGAGACATACAGACATATGGTCGCCGACCTCCGGGATGGAGATGGCACCTGAAGAAGAAGAAATAAAGTCACTGCATAAATCCAAAATTACACGAGTTTTGTACAGGGTAAAGCTAAGCTAAAATGTACTAACCAGCGCGAATAGATCAAGTATATGGTCGTGGTGAGCTCGTACGATGTTGAACGCCATGCAACACAATTCAACGAAGTGCTGGAACCTTTGCGTGGGACGTTCTCCTCCGTTAATGACATACACCATGTCGTGAGTCAACACGAATGGTGTTCGATCCCTGTTTATGTAATAATATTAACAAATTAGTAAAAATTCATGAAATTGTTTGCTATATATTCTGGTTGTGGGCCAAGTCTCGTCCCGGATGTTGACTTTTTCTTATTAAAATGAGTGAAAAGTTATTCTACAACCTTGTATAATTTAATTTAGTTTCCATTATTTATTTATTCATTATTATCTCTCTTACATATAAATTAATAAACGTTAATTTAATTTGACTTTTTAGTTTTGACATTTATAGCATTACTATTGTATAAAAATGAAAGTTTGGATCACCAATCACGCTAGAACGGCTGAACAGATCTGAATGATTAAAGAGATAAATACAGCCAGGAATAGCATAAAGGTTATTTTGTATTCCGGGAATAGTTTCCCGTGGGTCAGGGGATCGGTATTAACCTTTTGAAATTGCCAAACATCTGTGCATCTCCAAGGAACTTTCCGAAGTCGATATGGAACAGGTGTCCGGATGTCTTCAGCATGATATTATCGTTGTGACGATCACAGATACCCAAAAGATATGTAGCCACGCTGTACCCGGCACATGAAGCTGTAAAAGAAACGAATCATATAGTTGACACCTCTCAAGATATGGAATAGTAACTAGATCATCATCGTCATCATCATCACCAGAGTTAGTTCCGGTTGTATCCAAAGCTTGCACTTTGGAGCCCGGGGTCCGGCCGGCATTAAAGGGAATGAGGCACGTTTTAAAGTGATGAGTACGCCCTCATTATCATACGTGGTATAACAGATCAGATACATAATGCACAACTGGTTGTGACGTCAGGAACAATGTTCGATTGACATTCCCAACCGCACAACTAGTTATCTATGCTGGTTGGTCGGAAGGGAAGAAGTCATTTTTTAAATGTAGATTTATAATTATAATGAGACACGTTTTTAACGTTTAGTAGTTAAATGTTCATATAATCGTACGTGGTATGGGGTAAAAACATGCTGGGAAAGTCCACCAGAGCTGTATTGTATATGTTTTAGTTGTGTTATGACACAAATAAAAAAAGAATTACGAGTACTGTTGTGGGACATTATTTAAAGAAGTGAATTAAAATTACTGACCAGTAAAATTATCCCTCGCCCGCTGATATTCGAGTTCAGAAGGATTGTGTTTTGCTAGCCACTCAGCTATAGGCTTGTCTTTGAAAGATCCTGTTAGACCCCATTCCGTCTGTATTGCCCGAAGAGTTTCCGCTTCAGACACTATTTCAATCATGCCTGTGTACGAAAAAAAAACAAATTTATAAAACCATTTACATAGCGTAATGGTATTAATAAATATTGTATTAAGAGATTCTTTAAACGATGTAGGACCACGACATAAAACACCAATGTGAAGTACCATTAAACCTCGTTAGTACGGAAACTAGTGTCGCCAAATTATTATGCCTAATTGTAATACGAACCGTTATAATTTATGTCTGAGAATGAGCCTAATATTTAATGTCAGTTAGAAGGTAATTGCGTTGGGAATTATTTTGAACACCTTCACAGCATTGTGGCAAACCCGCAATTGGTGCGGGGCATATCCTCTTGATATTGTATTCCATATAAGGGACAATCAAATATTTCATAAGATTTGTCGAAATGGTATTACATATTCGATTAGAAATTATCAATTAATTTATCCAAAATCTAAACAAAAGGAAAAGACTTTGAGGGTACCTAAATATCGAAAAAAATATCTTAATTTCGAGGTAAGGTGTAGTTTTTCCAAGCCATAATTAGCGTAGCGTATATCAACTGCGGTTTACCTGTAACTTACCTCTCTTATCGCTTGTGGGCAACGCTTGGAAGGTAACTATCCGCAGATCGAGCCCCGCCTTCAACCATAGACTGTCCATCACTTTGATTACTTGCAATACCAACGAGTCTTGCCGTAAATCGTCACCGACCTATGAATTGATATGAACAAATTGAAAATAAGTATGTAAAATTTTAGCAATATATATATTTTTTTAATCATACAAGTAGAGCACAGTTTGCAAGGTTGGTTGATATAAAGAAGAGTACAAGAACAGTGTCGCTTCAAAAAGAATGTAGTTACCAAAGTTGAAAGAAGTATATTGCGGTGGTTTGCGAATGTAGCGCGAATGAGTACTGAGCGAAAAATAACTCAAATTTTGTTAGGATACGTTAGTCGGTGTTGACCTGACAAACCTTCGAGCCAAACTTTTCAAACATGCCTGCTTGAAATGTTCGGCTTTTAACCCTGGTCCCACCATTGTGACCCACTGGTGGGACTACGAGGATATTTTTCCCCTTAGTCCTATCACCACTGTACAATGACAGAAGCAATGCAGGCTGTCGTCTGTGGCCACAGAGCAAATACAGAGAAGTCGGCCTAAGTAACTTTGTACTGCGACTCTCAGACCTAGCCTGACGTCATCAGAGTAGGCGTGGCCTTAGTCAGTTTATTCTCGGTGTTCGCCCTGTGCACAGCATTCTTAGCCTGTGTCTCCAAATATAAGTAACTCTATTTGATGCTAGTTGCCTATACTTTGTATCTGACTACGTCCCTGTTACATTTAGTGAGATCTAGTGTGAGATAGTTATACTACATAGTAACATCGACATTATAATGAAGTGAGTAGTTTTGCTAGTGACCGGTAGATGAAAAATAACGAAGTGGGCAGGATCTAATCCCTCCTTACCACACCATTACCCCCGCAAACAGTCACGCGTTTTTTCGTAGGGAAACCTAATATCAACATCTCTGTATTTGCTCTATCTGTGGCCGTTGGGCATAAATGTATGTAAGTTTAAATAATGTTTTATACCACGAATTACCTTGAACATAGCGGGAATCACTGCATTATCACTGCCTATGAAGTTGATCTTCAGTGGGAGGGTATTCGAAGCGAAGTACATACAAGACCTGTAATTTTTTATTTCAGAATATATACATTTGATTTGAAAAACGAAAATAAAACCAACAAAAATTAGGCTGAAGTAATTTATTGAGCTAGTCATTATTACGGAATTATTCTTCACACTGGTTATTTTCGGGAAGCACGATTGGCTACCGGCATGCTATTTACAACAACAGTACGCATATAACGTTAAAAGCGCGCTCCTCGACTATACTCGTATCTCACTGATGGACACGAGTGAGGGAAAATGTCCATGAGGAAGTTCATACTTTTGATTAAGAAGAATAACGAGCGTTTGGTTAAGATCAGCCTATCACACACCGGACTGACAGTTTGATACCTTTATAGAGTAGTTAAAACCGTTTAAAACATAACATAACATAACTTCACGCCTGTATCCTCGAAGGGGTAGGCAGAGGTGTATTACACCCACGTTTCGCCACCCATGTTTAAAACCGTTTATGTTTATAAATTATTAAAATAAAAACTATAGCATCCGTTTTAAACAATCTAAAAAGATATCTATCGATAGAGAGAACGCTCAACCAAACTGAAGCAAGCCGATCTTAGTCTCTTTTTCCCGATGCGTGATTTTCCAAATCCAAACCGGGTACGTACATACGAGAACACTTTGAGATTCTCTTGCTAATCGTTTAGTTAATCTACAAGATCTCTTGTAGATTAACTAAACGATTAGCAAGAGAATCTTCTGAGAGCGCCATCTGGCGCTACAATAAAGTTAGCGGGGAGAATGTAGGAGTTGGTTACTTGATGTCGACGTCGTGCACGTATTTGTGCAGCGCAAGTGGCAGCGCGGCGGGTTCGGTGCGAAGCAGCGCTGCAAGCCGTGTGCTGCCTGCATTCAGCGCGCGCCCCCGCCCTGCTTCCTTCGCCTCCTTCACCGCCTGCGCTATTTCTGATAACTCCTGTGGAAAACATATAAGAAAATATATATTATTTTGTGCATACGTATGCACACTTTTTTTTAAAGAATATTAGTAATCGAAATTACTAATATTCCCCCTAACCCCTAGCTAAGCTAAATTGCTTGTGTTAAGAGTGGGTTCACGTCAGGTAGTGTAATGGCCAGGATTCGAAACCAATCGATCGTAAGGTCGACTCCTTAACCTACCGACGCTAGAAGACTATTTACAAGTAATTAGTGAATCGTATTCAAAACGGTGATCGATATTGAAAACTGATAACAAAATGTTAAAATATTAATGTAAGTCATACTAAAGATATATAAGTGTCGGCAAACATCTTGACCGAAAGTCGTAGAGTTCACCCATGTGCGCTATATGGACTAACCAAAAAACATATAAAAGAACTGATCAACCAATGACGCGGTCCCTTTAAGCCCGTGATAATTTTAATATCTTATTCCTTTAAACAGTTGAGGGGTTAAACGAGCAACGATTTTCATGAAATTTAGTATACGGGGCTTACGAGTGCGATAAATCGATTTAGTTAGGTTCCATTTTGAGAAAACGTCGAATTCATCTATGATTGGTTGATTGGTGCATCACCACCGCCGCACGCTGCGCTTCCACCAAAGAGACCTAAAAACGCGTTCTGCGTAGCTAGAGTACGAGTACCTTGTCACGAAGTTTTCCGGTCAATATACTAATAGTGGAGTGAGGTCAAGACCACTCACCCTGACGAGTCGGTGTTGCCGCTGCAGGGTGTGCTGTAGCGGCTCGCCTACAACAGCGAGCAACGCCCGCAGAAGTAGGCGGTAACGCCACTCGCACGTCATGCTGCTGTCTGCAGACGCCGGCTCACTGCCGCTCTCCTCCAGGGTTATGCCGAGGAACTCCTGGTTAGGTGCCTATGAATACATTACTTTGTTAAATTAGGTTAGGCATTCATCCTCCTAGCCATTTCCCCGGTTTTAAGTTTACACTTTGGAACCCAGGGACTGCTTTTTATTTTTGCTGACTTTTACAAGAGCGACTGCCATCCCAACATCATCCTTCCCAACTCCGAGAGAAAGCCTGCGCCAGAGCCTCACCCGTTGTTTAGCAGGTGTACCGACTAGCAAGTGAGGTCGACTTGGAGCCCCGTAGGTGTTGGTAGGGTCCTGTGAACCCATTATTTTGTAGGTAGTAGTATATCTTGGGGTGCTTGGTTGGGGACCTCCACGCGGTGCACCCTGGGCAACGGAGGCGGCAGCGCCTCTCTGTTCTGAAGCTGTTCTGTTCGGAAGCTTTCCACGTGTCCCTCTGATTAGCAGAGGGCACAGTGGAGAGCAAGTAAGGGGACCATCTCGAAACCGGAGATGGCCCAGGGTCAGTCAGGGTGCGAGGGATATGCTCTATGAGTAACCTTACACCCCGGCGTCTTAAGACCCGAGACGGCGTGCGGTTTTAGTCGGTGCAAGCCCGACATAACCGCCCCCGCTGGAGACCCCCTGCTCTCCAGCGGGGGCGGTATCCGAAGGGATTTCCGCACGAAAAAAAAAAAAAAAAAAAAAGGTAGTAGTATATCTTCGGGGTGCGAGGGATATGCTCTATGGGCAACCTAGACACGAGACGGCGTGCGGTTTTAGTCGGTTCAAGCCCGACATAACCGCCCCCGCTTGCCGGCGGGGGAGTATCCGAAGGGATTTCCGCACGTAAAAAAAAGTAGTATATATCTCTTTATTGTAACCCAATAATAAAATAAGTTCAATAAAAAAAAAGAAGCAAAAAGGTATATGTATACAATTGGCCTTATCACTCTGTGGCAATTTCTTATAGGCAAATCATTATATAGTGTAAATATGCACTAAGTCTGATTTTATTTTTAAACTATTCAAATAAATAGAATTGAAGTGTCTGTTTGTAATATCAAAATAACAGGTTTTAAATAAATGCATATGTATACTAATAACAAAAACCGATTTAAATATTTAAAAAATATGTCTGTTTCAATGAGCCAATCTCTGGAACGGCTGGGCCGCTTTAGAGTTATTATTGTAAGGCGCAACATAGGCCACATTTATTTAAGAAACAGAATTATGGTTCGGACTTAAAAATCTAAATCCACGCGGACGAAGTTGCGGGCACAGCTAGTATTTAAATAAAACCGAAATAAAACAGAAAGAAATTCTAATATAATATTAACACAAACGGTTTTAATGTCTCTATAAAATTGTTAAACTGTCAGCCTGATGTGAAGTACCGAGAATGCTCTACAAAATCGAAGCAAGCCGCTCTTAGCCGAACTCTCACTCATCTTCCCAACGAACTTGCCAAATCAAAAGCCAGATACTGTTGGACGAGCATTATGAATTTTAATTATTTACCCTATTATATACCTTAAATCTGAAGCTTTTTAGATAGCAAGCAATAAACCAAAAGTAAATGGACCGACGGATCACCCACCTGAGGTACATTTGGTAGTGAATGTACTAAAAGCCAAAATAGTTTATGAGCAACCGCAGGTGAAGCGAGGGCACGGTATAGTAGTAGTTCTGTAACAAAACCATTATTTCTTTCTTACTTTTATAGCGCTTTATGATTAAGTACCAAAAATTATATAGTTTTTGAATAAGTATTTCAATGAATTACAACACGTAGGCTTTTTTAACCCCCGACGCAAAAATAACGGGGTGTTATAAGTTTGACGTGTCAGTGTATGTGTCTGTCTGTGGCATCGTTGCTCTCGAACGAGTGAACCGATTTCGATGCGGCTTTTTTTGTTCGAAATTCGGTATAATCGAGATTGTTCTCAGTCATAATAAATAAGTATTAGAGTTAACGTATAATAAATAAATTTGAGTCTGGGGTTTTTTTAATGAAAACCTCGGATGCAACCGGGAATCATGCTAATATGATAATGATGAGTAAGAAAAATATAACCGAAAGAAAAAGCTAAGCTAAATTGCTTGTGTAAGGAGTGGGTTCACTTCGATCGTGTAATGGCCAGGATTCAATCCTAGGACCACCCGGTTGTAATGCCCGCTCCTTAACCACTAAGCTACCGACACTTCCATGATGATGATGAGTTGTTCATCGTGAATAAATAATTCTCTACAGTTTCGGCTACTAACCGGCAACTGGGCTAGCTTCGTAGGTCTCGTAGCGCAGCGCCTGCGTCAGCTGCGGCATGATGCGGCACAGCTCGTCGTCCGACATGTCGTTGATGAGTGTCGTGGCCGTGCGCCGCACCACGATATCCGGAAAACTATACATTTGAAAGATTAATATGGTTTCTCTGCGTGTACAGGACCTACTAACCTACAATTTTGGAGCTCAAGCCAACCTCACCTGCAAGTCGGTGCACCTGCTAAATAACGGACGAGGCTCTGGCGCACGCGCACCTCTCGGGGTTGGGAGGTCAGACGGCAGTCGCTCGCGTAAAAGTCAACAAACCATACAAAAATAATAAGCGTAAACCGGGCTTCAAAATATAAACTTTGGGCGCATCCGGGAAATCGTAAGATGGTAGTTTTTTCTGTGGAGAGACTAACGAGATTAACCATTTACAAGAATGGAATGGCGTATTTAGGGGTCTACGTGTTCTACCAATTTATCAATTCAAATGTTGCTCTATTGGTTGAAATTCTTCCATTAGCATTGATAATTTAAGGAAAACATGTGTCTAAGTGAGAAAAATAAAAGTTAAAAAAATTCGTGAATACCTACCCAACAAAAAAATGAGGAGCAACAGATACTGAACTGTATTGCTATATTGATGAACCAAAACCGCAATTTGCTTAATTACAAAAAGAAATTAGTTTGTTTCTTATAATTTCTTGAAGTACTCTTCGTTTTGAAGAAGAATTGCCTTAGCTACCAGGAAGGCTACAAAAAAACGATCTCTTACCAAGGTAACAGTAGATGCATGGCATTCAATGGTGAAGGCTTTTCCCATAGTCGTAGTAACGCAAGCATCTGATCTCGGTGTTCCCCGTACCAGTTGGTGGCGGCCATTAGTATCAGCGGCAACGCGCCAGGCAACTCCACTAGGTATTGGCGTTTTTCCCACATTATCTGTGAACAAGTGAAAAGATCACCTTCAAAACTATGAAGCTGCGAATTTCAACT
The DNA here is from genome assembly GCA_946251805.1 of Cybosia mesomella. Lineage (NCBI taxonomy): Eukaryota > Metazoa > Arthropoda > Insecta > Lepidoptera > Erebidae > Cybosia > Cybosia mesomella. Next base: position 11,497,150 of record OX276392.1, read on the forward strand.
ATCCAGAGGCCCAATTCAGTAACGCTAAGTTCTCAAAACCCGTTATTTCAATTCGATTAGATGACCAAACGTAAAACCAAACTTACCCAAATTTTTATGAGTTCATAGGCTCGTCCCCTATTACATTGGGACCTTAACATAACTGGCGAATCGTGGGTGTGTAATACACCTCTGCCTACTACCCCTTCGGGTCATGTTTAAACCTTAGGAATCAATCATAGTTTAATTCGTTTTCAATTAGGTTTTGGGATATTAATTTTACAAGATTTTTAGTTACTGTTGTAATTACGTTTTGAATACGAGGTGTTACTGTATTGGGCCCCTTTATATTTTATAATAAAACCGTTTGTGTTTATAGAATATTAAAACTATAACTTCGGTTTCACCTACTCTGAAAAGATATCAAGCTGTAGCCATGCGCTGTGCGATAGAGAGACCACTGATAGCAAGCGATTACCAGTTCTATTAACACTCGCAACACGAGCATTGAATAGAGTATTTCCCCTGTAACGGATTGGTCGCGAGTTCAAGTCCGATCCTAAATGTTCTCTTTTTTCGTATATATTCTACTAGTTGACCCGGCAAACTTCGTTCCGTCTTAGTATCCTATTATGTTGGTGACCTTAACAGCTGAACTTATTTCGTGAATAACTCATATTTTTAATTATCCGAATTAAAAATATCTTTAATCTCAAATCCGTAGATAGCCCAGGGTCCACCGGGCATTTACATATATTACACGATTAAATCTCGGGTCTGTAATGCTGGGGTGTAAATTGCGTACGGTTTCGGTGGGTTCGAGTCCGATATAACTACCCGCACTGGCCGGCGGTGGGGTAGCCGTGGGGATTTCCAATATAGCACAGTATAAGGCGGAGATAACTCTAAAGATTCAAAGGTCTTTTAAATCGGTCCACCCGTTCTCGAGTTGTAAACGGTATCACTAATCTGCCTTTGTTTTATATATATATATATTTATACATGTAGGAACGAAAGAATAAGGGTACATTACCTCCCTACATTCACTTGGCATTCTTTGATAAGCTCCTTGTTCAATAAGATGCAACAGCTGTGACTGTGTATTTCTGTCCAAACTATCGAACTTTGGTAGGTCGTTTTGTGTTAGTGTCCGTTGCTTGCTGTCTTCGCTGTTCGTCCATTTCACACCGGTGTGCGCGTATAGAGGAATTTCTGTAAAAATAAATAAATGGTGACCAAATTTTGATGACAGCATTTTTGAATAATGACTGAATTACCATGAGCACTTCATAACTTTTCATTTAGATCAAAGGGTGTTTACATTGGATTCATTGTTTTGAATATACTGTGATTTCACCAGCTATGTATTGTAGTCGATTACGTAAGTCTATTACGAGAGAATGTAAATAAAATATGGAAGGACGGGTGACGACAATAATACCGTGCTGGTGTGGTTTGTAAAAGATACCGAGCACTGTTTTTGTTTAGAATAGAATTAGTATGTAGATATTGGTTAGCTGGTTCCATTTTTAGGGCTGCGTACCCAGAGGGTTAAACGGGATCCTATTACTAAGACTCCACTGTCCGTCCGTCCGTCCGTCTGCCACCAGGCTGTATGTCATGAACCGTGATAGCTAGACAGTTGACATTTTCACAGATAATGTATTTTTGTTTTATTTGTATTTTTGTTAACGCTATAACAACAAATACTAAAAACAGAATAAAATAAATATTTTATATATTTGTATATTCACTTCAAAAATAAATGGTAATAAAATAAATTATGAGGGCCCCATTGTATAGATAATGGTACGGAACCTTTCGTGCGCGAGTCCGACTCGCACTTAGCCGGTTTTTATTTACAATTACTCTGTACCGAGCTCGTTTTTTTACTCCGTCCTGCTAATAAGGATTTCCTCACAGAAACATTCAACAACGCTTTACCAAACCCGGGAATCGAATCCAACACCTCTTGATCGCGTGGAAACCAAGTTAATGTCACGGCAATTAAACGGCATTAGCAACGTGTTTACTATCCATAAGAATGTCCCCAATACTCTTTGTTGAAATGTTCAGCATTGCTTACCAATATTAACTACAGGGTGTGGGGTAGTTGGCGAGTGCGTAGGATGAGGCGCAGGCCCAATGCGACGGTCACAAAACGTCGGCCAGAGCGGTAAAACGTAGTTACCAGATGCTAGCATACTGGAAATAAAGTCAAACGACATTTTAAGAGCACTAATCGTAGCACTGATTTAAAAATAAAAATATAAATAGAATCTAAACTTTTTAAGAGTTCTATCTTGTTTCCTATTTTCCACCTCATCGAGTTTTTGTTCCCCCTAGAAAGTTAGATCTAAACGGATTATTAACTTTAACATTGAAACTAGTACTTTGAGGTATTTCAGGTATTTTTTATCTATATCCGTATAAAAATATTACGATTCGGGCCTACACCTTTCGCTTCATCTACTTTTATAGTTGTTTTCATATATGCTCGCACATTGTAGGTATTCTTGACCTCGTAGCAAATAGAAACATGTGTTATCTGCTTACTTCAAAGGTGAGGTAAGCAGATAACACACGACCAAAAGAGGTGTGTCTGTATGTATGCAGGCTTTGTAAAATATTGGAAAACCCCAAAATCTAATTCAAACCTAAAAGTAATTACGTACCCATCATAATCAAATAACTGTATCGCCGCCCACCCCAACTCAACAAGTTCAAATTGGACATCATTATTCTCCTCGTCTTCTGGTCCACTCTGTTGGCTGTTGTCGTTCTGGTTCGGATGCTGACTGTCGACGGTACGTTGCGACCGTCCATACAAAGTGAGAACTAATCGAGATTCTCGAGGTAATGTGTTCACTGGTAGATCTTCGAGGTTAAGCCTGTAACAAACAAAAATTTTTGGTTTATATTGTGTTGTATACATTTTGTAATATCCTAGGACTACTACACAGCACTCTCACATTATTTCTATAACAAATTGGACTAACAGTGTGATACGTTTATAGAGTAGATAAAACCGTTTGTATTCATGTTCAGATATTAAATCCATAGTTTCGGTTTTAACTGCACTAAATAGGAAACAAGCTATAGACATGAGCTGTGCGAGAGAAAGAACGCTCTACAAAACCGAAGCAATCCGAACATAGGCAGACGCTCACTCTTCGTCCCCACGTGCCAAATAAAAAGCCGGTACTGCAATTTAATCTTGCACACAAAATGTAACAGTAGTTAACAAATAATGTTTAGTTACTATTTGTTATGACGGCTAAACATGTTCGGGCAACGTAATATTTCAACTATTATCAAAATATTGAGCTAACTTCATTTGCGTAAACTAATCACTGTAACATAGACATTCAGTGGACAATATTGCTGCATGTTGGTGCAATGTGTAAAGCAAGCTTTAAGTATTTTAATCCAACTCACCAAGTATCAAATATAATCCTAGGATAAAACGCTGCACTTTCAATATTAGATGGATGTGTAACATGCAGAGAGTTGAGTGCTCTCGTTCCGTAGTACACTTGTGTGTGAAACAGATAGTCGTCGTGGTTCCAGCAATGAGGTAGGCAGTGAACCGCTTCTATGCAGAATAGTGTGGTTTCGGATATCGTGTGAGCTGATACCGCATCTATAAAATTAAAGCTATTTAGAAATCATGCTAAGATACCGATAAATCTTTATGGGATGTTTTTGGGTGCAAGGTGATTTTGGCACACATTAGGATTCTGTCCGGTAGAGCCGCCTGTCCCCCTTACAGAAGTAGGCCGGGGCGGCGCGTTGCGCCCCTTTTTCCGGGGGCAAGACGGGGACAGCGTGGTTAACAAACCCGAAGGGGCTAGCTCGAAACGGGTGCGGGGGAAATGCCTTATGGGCCTTCTGAAGACCCGAGACGGCGTGAGGTTTTAGTCAGTTCAAATCCGACATAACCGACCCAGCTGGCCGTTAGGGGGATGCGAGGGGATTTCCGCACGAAAAAAAAGTGCTCTAATACCTATGAGCACTGTGTGTAAACCAGGGTAACAATATTCTTGGAAGTTATTTTTTGGAGAAAACTGCTATCGATTAATCGGTTGATAGACCTTTAACTATGCACATGCAATACGCAAAATAGAGAGGGAACTGAACTGTAACTAAACGATTAGAGTTAGGAAACAGTTATAGGTTTGGATGAAACGTATGATTACTGAAGTATTTTTATTAGATCGGTACGCAATACTTGACTCGAATACTATCGAATATTGCAGGCAGACTAAATTCGACCTGTATATCAATATTACAAATACTTTATTAAATATCCCAATGGCTCTTGATTATTTTCAATCATACATTTTTTTAATTATTATGTTAAAACACTTGATACAACTAGCATCGTTCCTTAAGAATACTGTCAATAATAATCCTAGATTTATTACAAGCACTTACTGGCAATATTGTTAGGTGCAAGGTAATGCGTATCGGTGAGCTGGAAGTCGAGCAGCCGCATCCGGCAGTAGAGCGCGAGCAGGGCGCGTATGGAGTCCCGCACTCGCGCGCACTGCGCCGTCACGGCCTCCCGCCTTGTGGCGCCGCGGAGGGACACGCCGCAGTACGGGCCCGCGTCCGCCCCTATCTCGGGGGTCACCATGTTGTTGCCCTGGGGCAAAAGAACATTTCAAATGTTAGTGTGACAGTTAAGAATACAAGTTAAATGCGTACTGATTTATTGCATATGTTACGTATTATGTATAGTGATTGATGGAACTATCTACAAACTTTTTTTTGACATAACTGTCACCGTTGTCACGTCAATATGACTTCATCTCGCTTGATGATAAGCTAAACGTAAAGCAAGAATGAGGGTCGCCATACAGATACCGCAGGTCTAAAACCTTACATGAAATATACAGATTGTATTTTTCAACTATAGGCCTTAAAATATAGCTTGATCTCTGTGAGAGATGGCTACGAAACCGATAAAGTAATTTTGAACAAACGTCATGTTTAAAATTTTATTTTGTATCACCTATATTTTCATTCTTTACGTGCCAGTTTCACCGCAATTGAAGTGCAGTACAATATCAATATCTAAATTCGTGATAGTGATGACCGTTAATAACTAGAGAACGGGTGGACCGATTTTAATGAACTTTGATTTTTTTTATTTATCTGCGCCTATACTTTACTAATATGTATTTTTTGTTTGTAAATCCCCACGGTTACCCCACCGCCGGCTAGTCGGGGTAGTTATGTTGGACTCGAACCGACCACAGCCGGACGCCGTCTCGGCGTTTCTAATGCTGGGTTGTAAGGAGGCCAAATAAAGCAATTTAAAATAAACATGTTTATTTAACAGTCAATTACAATCTAAAATCACTATTCTTAAAAAAATAAACTTTATCGATAAAAATGCAAACTACGTCGTAAGCGTCACAGCACTACAGAGATCAAGCTATATTTTAAACTATGGACAATAGCCAAAAGTGCTTAAGAGCATCGGGCCCTTTTAAATGGATTTTTTTAATCTGAAAATCAATTTATAACACCATTTGATACTGTCGCTCATAAGGAACAAAGTCTGGCAAGAAATAACATACGGCAAACTTAAGAAAGAACAAATGTTTAACAAAATTCATTTTTATTTGCTTTATAGGTAAATTAAGGTAGGCCTTAATTGAATAAATATGTACTTACATGTGTAGTACACGCCTGAGCAAACGCATTAAGCGTGTGTGTGACGTGTAGGGTTTCCACCCCTCCCGCGAGAGCACATATTGCCTTCACCGCTTGGAATACAGCTTTCGGTGAACACGTACCCTCGGCTCCCGTCACTCCTATCGCACGGGACAGCTCCCCTTCTAGCGTTTCTGAAATGAGATTTTGAATATAATAAAAACCAGAACATAACTAGTTTGAATCCAGAAGTTAGGAATGTTCTAAGCTTCCATTATACAGCCTGATGACATTAACGGGTTCATTATATATACGCGGGATAGCCGCTTACAAACTCGGATACTCCTTTGCAACCACATCTGATTTCAACCAAATTTGGCATGGTCATAACGACAATCCAGGGGCATGAGATTGAGACCATAAAATTAAAAATCGGACATACCATTGAGAAATTATCACCGAAAAAACAATTTACCATTGAAACTAATGGAAAAAGGTCGCGAGCGCAAAAATTGATTTTTTCAGATTTTGAAATAAAAAACTCGCTCAGCTCAATTTTCTTGCGATCGGCTAACTGCATCGCATCCCTAGTTATAAGATTATAGTGAATTTATGGGGCCTCACCCGGCCTTCGCCTTCACCTGAAAGCCGCCGATTGATGGACTCTGGGGTAGGGGGCGGGGGGTGTCAGGCGGCAGTCGCTTCCATAAAAGTCAAAATAAACTAAACTATATTAAGAGAAATACGAGAGCGAACCCCGAGCTATAAAGTCCTAGCTTTGCTATATGATGATGGAGCTATATTTGTCGTAGTAAAGGAGAAGCAAAAGTTACTTAGTACTTACCAAGTAATATGGACAAATTATCAAAAGATAATAAAGGTGTAGCGCCTTGACACGGTATCAGTTCATCGAGAGTCAAATAACTGTCTCTAGCATCGTCCCTCTCTGTCCTTCCTAGCACGTTGTCTTTACCGTCGGTGAGACAGAGCGTGACATCTTTCTCTAGTCTAACACATTCCCGTATATAATCATATTCACTCAACGAGCTTCCGGGCGTTAGGTATTCTTTCGCTCCCCATACCTGAAAATATCATATTCATATTAAATATATGACTATCGAAAAACGGACAGTTTTACTAGTACAGGAATAGAGAAATTGAGCAAACAACGCAATGAGAAGCGAACAGTGTAACTCGAATTATTATCGTGTGAATGTAATGTAAGAACTTTACTGTCTGAATATAAAATAAATATTCTAGGACACATTACACCGCGCCATCTAGACTCAAACATAAGCATAGCTTAAAACATGTGTTCTAGAATAGCAGTCCTGAGAGTACTAGTGAATAGTTACGTAAGCCGCCTCCTCTTTGCATTTGCTCTGAGTACTCCACGATAAGATACAAGGCGGTCCTTGCATCCTTATTCGCCGGGAAAATTCTATACATGATACATACATACATCCAGTTACGTCTCTTTTCCATTGGGGTGGGCAGAGACAACAACTTTCCACTTGCTACGATCCTAGATACACCCATCGCTTCTTCTACTTTACATGATAAACATGTCATAACTTACCCTAAGCATATATTCAGACATATCTTCTCTAATGTCCTCGTCAAGAGAACATACTACAGTTAATATCACATGTTCCACCGTCGATTCCACTGAAAATCAAACATAGTTATTATGATAATAAACTTTAAACTCATTGTCATAAAGGCGCATTTATAATGGCACATAAGATCACGGTTATGTATGGGAATCAGTGTAGCCAATATTATTTATTAATCAATCGCGAATTATGATAAACTTGCAATGAATTAACGAATGTTTTCAAATATTACATACGTGCATGCAAGCACGCCCCTTTCCGAATGGGGTAGGCGGAGAAAGGAATATAGATACCTATATCTACTTTCATAATCCATAAAATAAAATCATCTAAACTATTATAAAATTGTGAATTAGCTGTGTCTGTACATTGGAGATAATTAAAAATATGGGTTATGTTAAATACGATTCGGAACACAAAAATATTTTTTTAGCATTCTTGTCTGTTGGTTCGCAATGGACGCAAAAACTACTGAACAGATGTTGATGCGGTTTTTTTATTAGAATGGTCAGACTTAAACTCTGCCGTATATATGATTGCCATTGGTTAAATAGAACCGAAGATATGACCAAAAACGATAACCGACCTCCACGTAGACGGAGCCGCGGGCATCGGCTAGTAATTCATACAAAAAAATATGCTTACACTGTCACATTTTATGTGAACCCTCTCTAGAGAGCCTCACTTTAAACGGCTTTGCGTCTTTTTATAAGTAACCACGTTCTGACTGATCACAGGATTATGAAGAGACCAAAAGAAAAATACCCACGTTTAACCAGACTATAAATCTTGACAAACACTCACTGACTTCATAGGGAGGATCATAAAAATGCATAACTCACCGTCAGACGTGAAAGTGAACGGTTCATCGGAGTGCGCGTGATGGACTAGAATCTTGATACTTGTATTAGGCGGGTATTTGCCGCCCGATCGGGAAGATATCACGTGACCGGGATTCGTTTTATCATCAGTGTACACAAATCTTTCTGTAATCATACAATTCTAAATTACAAATATTTTACTTTTACGAATAGATTTAACTCAAAACTTGAAGGAAATAAGGTAAGTTAGTGAGAAGAGGTCTCTATACCTCTTCTCACTTCCTTTACTCTTTTACATTTCCTTCCTACTATTTCATATTAAAAGGTATTAAAAAAAGTATGTAAATAGTTTAATACTAATGCTTACTTCTGACATCTAAAACCATTTTGAGGAACGCTTTGTGCTCACTATCATGATTTCTTGTCCGAGTTTTCACTATACAATCATACAGTTTATTCTGGAATAAAACAAAAAATTTAATACATACGTATCAAAAACTAAAAAGGCGTCGGTAGAATAGTGGTGGGGGTCGGCCTCACGATCGAGAGGTCCCTGGTTCATATCCTGGATATTACACTACCGACGTGAACCTACTCCTAACACAAGCAATTTACTTTAGCTGGATGGTGGTTAACGAGAATCACAGAGCTTATACAAAGAAAGGTTGTAATTAGATTTCTCTACGAAAGGAAGTGTGACATTATGCAGGGGTGAGGTTTGGTGAAGAGGGGTTAGATCCCGTCCACTTCTTTATTTTCCATCTACTGGTCAATAGCAAAAGTGATCACCTCATTCTACATGGACGTTATTACATAGTTATAACTATCACACGGTAGATGACAATGAATGTAAAAGGAACGTAAGTACCACCATCTAGCATCGAGTAGAATTATATTTAGACACTGAGGAGCTGTGCACAGGACGAACGTTGACAGTACACTGACTATTATGACTAAGGGCAGTGTCAGCCACCACAGTGAACAGTCACTTAGGCCGCCTTCTCTTTGTATTTGCTGTGATGGGAATACTAATTTTGGATCCAAGTGCTCGTTAAAAAAAAAAGATTGATAAAGAAAAAAACAAGCTTACAGTGGTGGATCTTAGCGCCACAGCCGGTACGCTTGGTATAGACTTAGGTGGTGGGGATGGCAGGGTTTCTTTTTTATTGACGGCGGCGTACACAGCTTCACGCATTTCCGTCTCGCCGTACAGGAAGTCCAAAGGGTCGTACTCTTCATACACGCTGCTACCACAATCACTAGACGCGGTGGCATTTTCTGCAAATATCATTGGTTATCCTACCGTGGTTGAGTAAAGAAAAGTATTGTAATGTATACATTCTTCGCGGAATGTATATATCATTTCGCGATCTTATGAAAAGAACTAGTTTGTTAAAAAAACAGCACTCAAAAAAAACACTCACACCTTTCTCTCTCCGAGGTAGACAGAAACAACCGTTCACCATTGGCTTTTGACCTTCAACTACCATGTTAGCCCATCCGCTGCCTCATGCGTGTCACGCAAGCTGTCGCCCGCACGTCGTGCAAATCATATGTAAATTTGCACGAAATTCGTACCATATTATTTGTACGAAACAGGCGCGCACATGCGTGCACACGCATTGGAAGGCCTTAAACCTTTTATACAATCGCTAATTTCATGCTTCTGATCTGCCCTGTTGAACTGATGACCAGGTGAACACATCATCAGTGTATCTTCTTTGAACTCGACTCTAATCGATCTACTCTCTTACATTTGTGTATGGGTAGTGGTTATGACATAAACGTTTAAAAAAAAAAATATGATTTTAGATTGACATGGTCATTTACATTAAAATTAGAATTATAAACGGGATATTTACCATGTTTAGTATCTTTTTCGAGAATCCGATATTTCGGCACTGTTACAAGTACCATGATCACGGATGTACTGATTTTGGATAGTAAATATCCCGTTTATAATTCTAATTTTAGTTTAAAAAAAAATTAGAAACCTTAAGTCTACCTTCGTTTAAATGAAATGAATGTGAAAAATCAATTTAGTAACATTTGCATTATGAAACAGGGTATGTGCAACAAAAAATGGGTTTGAAAGTTTAAATGATCTTAGCACATTCTCCCACACAAGCAATATTAAAAATAGAATATTACGAAATCATGGAAGAAACTCAAAAATGGAATATAGACCCATGTTTGGAAGTAGATCATTATATTTTTCTATAATACTACATCAAAAATGAATAATGATGTACGACTTTAAAATGAGAACCTTGTATCACATTGGCTTGAGCAAACTGCGCCTCATGTATTATTTGAACTTGTATGCACAGGATTATACTGGAGGACTTGGATGGCACCACATTATAACATTTACTAGGAAAAAATATGTATTTCTTTGAATTCAGAACCGCAGTATTTAAAAAAAACGTGGAAAATAGATCAATCAATATTTTAGTACTACTCAGGTAAAAGAAATAACCGTTCCAATTTCCCACGGTTGCGTAAAATGTGCATGTATAGCCTTTTGCTATTCAAATTAAGGATTTAGGTAGGATCTTGCCCCTAAGGTGTATTATAAAATGTATTTTGGCCCACAATCAGTCGGAGTTTGCGTCTGCCGTTAGCTTGTGATAAATAAAATAACGTTTTAGCAAAACAGGATAAAATGTACATTTAAACGGTACAATAAGTTGGTTACAATATAGTTGTCTTAAAAAAATATTTTAGGCAGCATATCTCACATTTCAATTTTAAAATATATATTTGATCTTTCGAGTACAATGAACTGAGAAGGCAAACATTATTAAACCAATAGGTTTCCTCAAGCGGTTTTTTAGTTTGGCATCCAATTGTTTATTTACCAAAGTACTAACATACTAACTTCACTATTTCATTTCGTACCTGGGATCCGTTCGTTGTTTCGCTTCTAATAAAACTAACTATGAAGTAGGTCGATTATACGTAAGAATTTGTCGAGTCTAGTACTTTTCAAAATATTTGCGAATATTCAACTACATACAAGAACACTGAAATGTTCTTGCTCGTCGTTTTACCTACTACTTAACAATAGATGGCGCTACGTTGCATGTCCGGTTTCATGTATGGTACTTGCCAGTTCTAGCTTTCATGAATAGATAGCGCTATCCGGTATAATTACTGTAACTGTTGTAATTAAAATTGTTTTGTTAGACGATTAACTACAGTAAATTGCGTTCATAATCAATGCATGACTCATATTTTTTTTGGTATTTATCATCATAAACAATAGATAACAGCGATAAAGCTCTGTTATTACTTTAATAACCTTAAGTATGTACAATGTTTTTTCACTTTTATAAAAACCTATATTTGATTGAACGTGAGATATGCGGTAAACTTCTCATTTCTAAGTCGATAATGAAACTCAAGCCACTCACCAAGATTATTTGTCTGAGTTAGTAGTGGATCAAACGCCTCTAGCACACTGACTCTTACGCTACCTTGCGCTTTGGGGTTGCGACCAAAGTCGATCAGATTCATCGACTTGGGCAGGCTACCTATTGTGTCGTTGGACTCGTTCGACTGAAAGAAATATACAATATTTTGGCTGTAGTTTACATAGATAATACTAAAGAATAATAAAATTAAAGCATAAAGTCTGCAGGCACATTATAATTAACATATTATAAAAGTCGAGCTTTCATTTCAATTTCCTAATAGTCACCTTTTCGTAACTTTTTGAGCTTCTTTTGTTGAGCGATTTTTGGTAAGATGTTCGTGTCACTGGCATTACCAGTAAATCTGTAAATATGTATGCCGTGTTACGCTTGGCCAACAGTGAAAGCCTATATATTTGTATTCTCTTCTGCAGGCAATCACCATTAACATCTATCATTTTATACATACCACACAGCCCAGTTGATTGCGCACGACGCAATGCCACTGGAGCCCAAGCTATAGCACGTGTACCTTGCGATAGTCAAGTAGGCGTGGTCACTTGCGTTCACTTTTAAATAAGTATGAGGTTTCATACATTTGAAATTGGCGTTTTGTCGTAGGTACTGGCCACTTTGGGGTGTGTGTTGGGTAACCTCCTCGAGTGTCGCTCCGATTCCGATCCCGCTGCAGTCCGGGGGGAACGGAATCGGAGCGGCCGGTACACCCTGGGCGGCGGTCAATGGCTTCCCCTTCACCCCTTCATAGGGTTGGCATTGATCGTCGGCCAATACCCAACGTGGCGGGAACACATCGCTCTCCGTACTCCTCTGCTTTCGGAGGAGACAGGATGAGCGATGCTGTTAGTGGTGAGATGGCCCAGGGTCAGCCGGAGTGCGAGGGATATGCTCTATGGGTAACCTTACACCCCGGCGTCTGAAGACCCGAGACGGCGTGCGGTTTTAGTCGGTGCAAGCCCGACATAACCGCCCCCGCTGGCCGGCGGGGGGGTATTCGAAGGGATTTCCGCACGATAAAAAAAAAAAAAAAAAGTACTGGCCACTTTGATCTCAAATATCTCCTGTCAGCAGTCAGCCTGTGACCACGGCCAGTGTAACCTGGTCGAAACGTCAGGCAATCCAAAGGTATGTATACCTTTTTTTTTTTTTTTTTCGTGCGGAAATCTTTTCGGATACCGCCCCCGCTGGAGAGCGGGGGGTCTCCAGCGGGGGCGGTTATGTCGGGCTTGAACCGACTAAATCCGCACGCCGTATCGGGTCTTAAGACGCCGGGGTGTAAGGTTACCCATAGAGCATATCCCTCGCACCCCGACTGACCCTGGGCCATCTCCGTCATCTCATCCAAAGGTATGATACATGATCGCGTTAATCCCCGTTAAATTATTGTATATCATGGAACGCGAAAGTTTAAAAATTAGTATCTCCTCTTTGGTTAGGAAAACCAATTTCAAATTTATACAGCTCATGCTTTTGTGTTTTGAAAACCGTAAATCATTTGTTTTTTCCTCTTTTGATTTGTTCTTTGCCGCACTCAGTTTACATAATGGGAAAACTTGAAATATCGCGTTATTTACGAGTACGAGTTCCATCGTGGCATCAGTGCTGCAGAAACGGCTCGAAGGATTAATGATGTGTATGGCGGCGGTGTTGCCGAAAAAACCACAGTGCGTTTTTGGTTCCAACGTTTTCGTTCTGTCAATTTCGACCTGCAGAACAAGCCCTGTGGACGGCCGGTGACCAAAGTAGTTAATGAAGAATTGAAGGCTATTGTGGATAAGCGGATCCATCGCAAAACACGTCCGAGTTAGCTGCAGGCTGCGGTGTTAGTGATAAAACTGTTTTAATGCACTTAAAGCAAATTGGGAAGGTGAAAAAGCTTGAAAGGTGGGTACCTCATGAATTGAGTGCAGCAAACAGACAAAGCGCGTCGACTGCTGGGTTACATTACTGAACCGGCACAATAGTGAGGTGTGATGTGTGTGATAAAAAGTGGATCCTGTACGATAATGGGAAACGCTCATCGCAATGGCTGAACCCTGGCGAACCAGCCAAATCCAGCCACAAGCGAAAATTGATTCAAAAAAAATTACTTGTGAGCGTTTGGTGGACTAGTGCCGGTGTCGTTCACTACAGCTTTCTTAAATCTGGCCAGACGATTACGGCTAATGTATATTGTCAGCAACTGCAAACCATGATGGAAAAGCAAGCTGGTAAACAACCGAGGCTGGTCAATCGCTCTAGGCCACTGCTGCTTCAGGACAACGCTAGACCACACACTGCACAACAGACGGCTACCAAATTACAGGAGCTTCAGTTGGAATGTCTAAGACATTCACCGTATTCCCGGACCTTGCTCCAATAGATTACCATTTTTTTCCAAATTTGGATAACTTCTTGCAAATGAAAAAATTCAAAGCGCCTTCAAAGATTTTATTGATTCCCGTCAGAATGGTTTTTTTCGTAAAAAAATACGTTATAAGGCGAGGGTCCCAGAGGACGGGTGTTTTTAGATTAAGATTTTTGAAAGTGAGAAGTCCTTGTTTTCTGAAAATCACATATATGCTATTCAAACTAGGCTATTCAAACTAGTGTTTCCGAAAGATTTAGTTCGGAAAAAAAGAACATCTAGAACGGGACTTGAACCCGCGACCAGTCCCCTACAATAAATAACTAAGAATAACTAAGCCATGTATCGGCATTATAATAGCATTCAATGACTTATGACATTAGTCGATTCAATACACGAATTTGTAATGATTGACATTGGTATTAATAGACGCATATTGAATGGTGGCACTAAATATTAGGAACAGTACCTACCACATGCGACGTAATTTAAACTGACATGAACCCTCAATACTACCAAATACTACTACTACCTATCTGTAAATAGGTATCTATATAATATTTTCAATGCTGATGAAGCTTTGGGGCCTAACCTCATGAATCCGAGCTTCAATTCTGGTTGCATCCAAAGCTTACAGTTTGGAGCCCAGGGTACGCTCTTCTACTTCTACTTTCCATAACCTGGTTCATTGTGACATTTACGGGAGCGACTGCCGTCTCACATCTTACTTGGGCCCAGATTCTCTACGGATCTTAATGGTGTATATGAGGCCCCATCAAGATCTTGCAGCTTGGTACTATGGGTCCACTCTTCTATTGCTCTGTTTCATAGATTGGTTCATATAAACTTTAAAGGGAGCTACTTTCTGATAGCTATATTACAATATTATAATTGTAATAAGCTTTATTATCTATATCTAAAGTGCAACTAGAAGATCTTCTATGTAAATAACAGCGTTGACACTACAACACCAGCACAAGTTAACCTTCGTTGTTTTTCTGTATAATGACGCAAAACACTGGAGGCGAACCGCAAACATCGGCAGCATGATTACGGCAATGGCGCGAAGCGCGTGGGCCGCCGCCACCTCCTTCTGCGAGCATGTAATGCTCGCGAAGGAGATGGCGGAGCGCGCCCGGGAGAGATTTAGAACCCTCCCGGCCCGCCGAGCCCGCAACGTGCTCGCCACGCGTTACGGCGTCTCAGGCACGAGGTCGCTTAACGACCTCCGTCATCCATGAGGACCGGTGGCCTCACCTGAGTTAAGGCCGCTCGTCACAAGCAAAAGCAGAAGCAGGCCGGGACGGTGGGGCGACTAGCGCCCCTCCCCCGAACCGGGGCAAGGCGGAGACACCGTGGTTCCCAAACCCGAGGGGGCCATCTCGAAACCGGAGATGATCCAGGGTCAGTCGGGGTGCAAGGGATATGCTCTATGGGCAACCTTACACCCCGGCGTGTTAAGATCCGAGACGGGGTGCGGTTTTAGTCGGTTCAAGCCCGACATAACCGTCCCCGCTGGCCGGCAGGGGGGTAACCGAAGGGATTTCCGCATGAAAAAAAAAGAGGTACTGGGCGAGTTTACTAACTACGAAATTCGAATAGGGGTTACCTATTGAATCCAGATTTGATCCGTTTTTTGGCATTAAACCCACTTATATTGTACCTTTTTTTTTTTTTTTTATCGTGCGGAAATCCCTTCGGATACCCCCCCGCGTGCCAGCGGAGGCGGTTATGTCGGGCTTGAACCGACTAAAACCGCACGCCGTCTCGGGTCTACAGACGCCGGGGTGTAAGGTTGCCCATAGAGCATATCCCTCGCACCCCGACTGACCCTGGGCCATCTCCGGTTTCGAGATGGCCCCCTCGGGTTTGGGAACCACGGTGTCCCCGTCACTTATATTGTACCTTTTTTTTTTTTTTTTATCGTGCGGAAATCCCTTCGGATACCCCCCCGCTGGCCAGCGGGGGCGGTTATGTCGGGCTTGCACCGACTAAAACCGCACGCCGCCTCGGGTCTTCAGACGCCGGGGTGTAAGGTTACCCATAGAGCATATCCCTCGCACTCCGGCTGACCCTGGGCCATCTCACCACTAACAGCATCGCTCATCCTGTCTCCTCCGAAAGCAGAGGAGTACGGAGAGCGATGTGTTCCCGCCACGTTGGGTATTGGCCGACGATCAATGCCAACCCTATGAAGGGGTGAAGGGGAAGCCATTGACCGCCGCCCAGGGTGTACCGGCCGCTCCGATTCCGTTCCCCCTGGACTGCAGCGGGATCGGAATCGGAGCGACACTCGAGGAGGTTACCCAACACACACCCCACTTATATTGTACCTAAGTATTTTGGACTTATAATAAATTGACTATAGAGAACCTATCGCATAGAGTAATGACATATTACTTCAACAAAAATAGATAGATTAACACAAAGATAAGTCAGTAGTTAAGTCAACTTATTTATATCGATTTTTTTTTGACGAACACGACATCCAAAGAATATCTTATTTATTTATTAAAAATAATCGAGTAGGTATTGACTTACCGCATTACTGGCTTCCGATAACTTTCTAGAACTGCTTTCGACGGGATCTTTCGACGTCTCAGGCTTAGCGACGGGTGGTTTAACACCGTTATTTGCGGAGATCGGCGGCCCCGGTGGATATGGATGCACTTGAGTGAGTTGAGGGTATAAAGCAGGTACCGGAGGCCTCGATATCATATTGGTCGTATTATAATTGTATGCGGGAGGTGCATTGTACGGCGGATACGGAGATGGGGACGCCATTCGCGTTTGACTGTACTGTATAGGAGGCCCGTACATGGGTGGATTCACATGGACGTATGTTTGAGGTACATCTGATGGATTCCTAGGTGGTTGGTAATACCCATAGTTGGGCATTGGTGCGGGCATGGCGTAAGTTGGTGTTGGGTACGGGGGCATAGGGGTGTAAGGTTGTTGGTAATTATACGGGTATTGTTGCGGGTACCCTGGACGCGGGTACCCTGGACGTTGATTGTAGTTTTGGTTGTTCATAGTGACAGTCGACTGGTCGATTTGTGCGTCGTTTAATGGTGGCCCTTCAATCTTCTGACTCAACCTGGAATGTATCAAATTATAGATATTGTTACAAAATTATTAGATGTATTAAAACTGGAATGTTGTACTTGCCTGTAGTTAAAATAATTTGTTAATTTTACTGGGCTTATTCATTATCTACCTGCACAGCACATGTCCCAAAAATTGGGGGCGCAACATCTCATTCTCCTTCATACATTCCTGTCAAATGTCATCTCCTTAGTCACTCCCTTCTGCACTATATCCTTTTTCATGCGTTCCTAACTCTGCTTCTAGGACCCTCTATATTCATACTTTGAACTTTTTTCACAACATTTTCATCTCTTCTCAAAGACCTTATGAGAAGATGTTCGCTTCTCTATTTTTCATTCAGTGGTGCAACTCATTCAAACTTCCTCCGTACTTGACAAATCAAGCAATTGTTTTGTGATATGTATAATATGCGAGAGATTGGCGACACTAGTTTCCATACTAACGAGGTTTGAAGAACTTCCTCTTGATTGTATAATACGTATTCAAAGTTAATAATAATGTTATTGAACGTGATTTATACAAAGACCTGTTATCTATCAGTTTCAAAGGTACGTTAGTCAGTTAGTCTCTGATTTTTCTCTAGGTAGAGAACAGACATTTATCAGAGGCGTGCCATTCGCATAAATTTCAATAATCACGTACAGTTGAATGAGAAAGAAATAGGGTCTTAAAAAGGTTTTTAGTTACAAATTAACACAACAAGTAGTGTTGCATCCTATACTGGTATAAAAAAGTACTTATAAATGTGAATCACGCTTCGTTCGTTCAATCACGCTTAAACGGCTAACTGATCTGAATAAAATTTGTTACGGGGATAAAACGTATCCAACTTGACAGTCAAAAAAGGAAAGTATAGTCTTATGATATACATTATATGAAATAAACTCAATATAGAATTTATAGGAAAAAACAGGGAAATTACTGCATAATTAATAGGGAATTCCAAATACGAACAAATATGGATTCAATATAATATAAATACTAATTAATTTATATTAGTATATGTACACAATTGATGTTTCTATTTATTTATTTATTTTTTTGTTGTTTGGTGCGAGGAGAATGGATAAAATAAGGAACATTTTGAATTTTGAAAGTTAGGCCAGTAAATGAAATTTTGGGGAGCAAGCGACTGTCATGGTATGGACTTTGAAAATATGAGAAGAGATTAGAGCAACTTTGTTGCAAAAGGTTCAAAGTATATAAATGTAGAGAGCGTTAGCAGAAGAAGTCAAGTCAATTCAATATTTTAACTAATCACGTCACATAAAACAGTGACATTATTATGCATAATTTTGAACAGAGAATAAACCTAAAAGTTAGTTAGTTAGTTAGTAGTAAGTTAGTAGCCAATAACGTTGCGAATAATGTTGAACGTCTGTAGGTACAGCATTGTGGCACATAAGCGATAAGTCCTTCCCCTTGATTCGACGGGCAAGCTTTTCTTTCGGGGTTGCGACCTCAGGGCAGTCGTCCCGTAACGCGCTGCTCAAACGACGGTCCGTTGCGGGCAAAATAATAAATATTCTAGGACATTCTACACAGCGCTTTCTAGACCCAAAGTAAGCATAGTTTAACTAGAGCTTGCGTTATGGGTTCTAGAACACGCATAAACATACTTATATACTTTTTTTTTGTAAATACATACATATTATACATAGAAACACCCAGACCAATGCAAATAGACATATTCATGCATACAAATATTTGCACTGAGCGGGAATCGAACCCGCGCCCCCTGTCGTAGCAGTCGAATGCACTACCGCTACGCCACAGAGGCCGTCAATGTAATTGACAGTAGTAATAAGAGCGCGCCGCGCACATTTAACCGCCCCATGCCGTCGTCAGCGCAAGCACCTAATAAAAAAATATGCCTATAATAAAAAAAAGGAGTAAGAGGGCGGATTCAGGGCTCCAAACCGCAAACTTTGGATGCAACCGAGTTTGGCGCTTGGTTGATGATGAGGTACACTGATAGGTTATTAATGTAACGTACTTGTTTATCCGATCGACGCACTCCTTGAGTTTGAGATACGGTTCATTGGGAGCATGCTTGGAGGTGGGGCTCGTGAATGATATCAAATCGCTGCTCACATCTCGTGTAGGACTAGTTCCAGGTGATCTGTACAATGTAAATATGCATATTAGTAAGTGAGTGTTCGGAACCCTACCAAGATCCTAGGGCAACATTAATTTTAAAATAATAACGGACAAAAATAATAAAACTCTTATAATGCGATCGGTGCGGTGTGCAGGTAGAGCGTTCAACTTCAACTGCTACGCTAGAGGTCACGGGTTCAATTCCCACTCAGTGCAAATATTAGTATGCATGAATATACTGAAAGTTATAGGAATGAATATGTTTATTGGCATTGGTCTTAGGTCTACCTAAGTGTAACTTTTTATCTAAGTATGTTTATCCGCATTCTAGAGCCAATACTGTACAAAACTTTATAATTAGTTTGACCTAGATTATTTACTTATTACATTATTTACCTCACGTCGTAAAGTAAAGTATTTGTATTGAAATTATGTAGAGCCGAATATTACACGTGTATGTCAAGGCTACGGCAAATTATAGCAAAGATAACACCCTATTTTGGGGCCATTCACAAAATACATCGGCAAACAGAGGGGGGCAATGCTTAGCGTGACGACGTTTATTTATTAAAAACATTATTATGTTGAAGTAGAAAGTATGATAGTGTCGGAAGTTTACGCTATTATCACACATTAAAATAAAACTATTTCAACGGATTCTTTTGCGACTTATTTGATGTTATTTTATTATTTACACTGTCCCGACGTTTCGATTATTTTTCAGCAGCAGCAGTCTCCCCGTGACCATCCTAATAAAATGTCATTTCGCTTCGCATCGCCCACTCGCGTATTTTCTAACTTTTTTTGCTCGGCTCCTATAGGATAAGGTTGTATATCGTATTTATAATCAACAATCCGAAGGGTGGTTACAGAGATTAGCACGTTATATCTGGCTTTATTATTAGTATAGGTAGGGTCATGGTATTCGCACACAATTATTTTCTCATAATGATCGCGGTTTGGATAAAATTGTGAATCTCAAATACTTGTTTACTTATAAATTGAAATGTACATTTATTGCCACATTCGCTGGTTAATAAGGTTAAACATAAATCGTTTAGAAAACGTCTAACTGTACAAGTAAAGGGGAGGCTACAAAAATATGTGTGACTACGGGGCAAGAGGAGGGGGAATCCAATAAGGCGAAATTCTTGCGTAACGGATTTCACTGATGGCCCCTTATTTCAAATTATTATTGTCATGATAACTGTGAGAATATGTTACCGGAATACACTGTCCTTATTTTTTTATATCGCTTCAAGTGATAATGTTCTGGGTGCCCCACTTGTGTTTAAGTGTCAGACAAGACGATTTAAGGCGAGGGTATTTGACAACTTTAGGTATTTTTGATATAGCAAAGATTTGATATTGCCACTTTACGCCACAGCGAGGTGCTGGCTGTCCGCGTCCGGTATCTCGTGTACAGAAAAACAAAGAAGGTTAAGTTAAAGTGGTGTTGTAGTATCAACGCAAATAATTACGCAACTGTTATTTACATAGAAGATCTTCTAGTAGCAGTTTCGATAAATGGAATAAAGCTTATAATATTGTAATAAAGCTATAAGAAAGTCGCTCCCGTAAAAGCTAATATGAACCAAACTACGAAAAAGAGAAACAGAACAGTCAACCCTGGCTCCAAACTGCAAGATCTTGATGGGGGGCCCATATACCCAAAGGGGTTCTTAAACCCATGGGGTTTCATACATATATGTCACCCATGGGGCCCATAAGCCATACATTTGATCTCACATAAAATTTATCTACATATGGGATCTCACGGGCTTACACATGCATCACTCACAGGACCCATACACCCATGGGATGACATAGACCACGGCACCCCATACTCACATAGGGCCCCATACACATACGTTACCAATGGGACCCATACACCCATGGGGCCTATATACCTATGAGGCCCTATACACCCATAGGTTCCATATACCTATGGGCCCCATCAAGATCCGTAGAGTATCTTGGGCCCAAGCAAGAGGTCAGACGGCAGTTGCTGCCGTAAAAGATAAAATGTATATTAAACAAATATTCTACGACAAATTACACAACGCTATCTAGACCCAAATTAAGCAGAGTTTGTGATATGGGTTTTAGAATTCGAATAAATACACTTAGTTACTTTTTTGGTAAATAACTACATATACATACATACCCAGGCCATTGCAAATATACCTACATATTCGCAATGAGCGGGAATCGAACCCGCGACCTCTGACTTAGCAGTCGAACGCACCGCTACCTACGCCACAGACCAGGTTATGGAAAGTAAAAGTAGAATAATAACAATAATAATGCAAATTTGTATATGCGGCTTCATGAGGCCTAACCTCATGAAGCCGCAAAACAAAAGCTTCACCAGCAATGAAAACATTATATCGATATTCAGGGCAGGCAATAGTAGTATTTGGTAGTGTTGAAGGTTCATATCAGTTATACTACTTACGGGGGTGGTTATATCGGATTGGAACTGACTAAAACCGCACGACGTCTCGGGTCTTCAGATCGGGTGTAAGGTGGCCCGTAAGGCATTTCCCTCGCACCCCGGCTGACCCAGGGCCATCTGCGGCCAATTTTTCACACCCAGGCCTGCGCTCATGGAGGACGGAGGTCGTTCAGCGACCTCTGGCGCCTGAGTCGCCCGAGACCCGTTCCGCCGCCTCCATCTCGAGCATTACTTGCTCGCAGAAGGAGGCGGCGGCAGCTTACGCGCTCTCGCTCCGCACCCTCTCTGTGAGCAAGACGCCTCGGCACCTCCCACGCCGGGCACTCGGTCAGCATGTGCAGCCCTGAGACCTCGCTTGCATCACAGTGATGGCACTCAGACGTTGGCGGCGCCTTCCTGATCAGACACAGGTGGTCCCCGAAGCACCCCTTCCCAGAGGTCACCTGCGTCAGCCGGTACGAGAGGCTCCCGTGAAGCCAATCTACAGCCAATCCTCCATGATGGGTCTTACCGCCGCTACTACGGCGTGCTTGTGAATCGATGTGGAATACTTTCGCACTAACGTTCGCGTTTCCGTACTTTAAGGCTACAGTTCATCGCTATTTTTAACTTCTAAATTCAATATGGCAGTCTAAAAGCACATCTGTTTTTTTTTCATGCGGAAATCCCCTCGGATACCACCCGCCGGCGAGCGGGGGCGGGTATGTCGGGCTTGAACCGACTAAAACCGCACGCCGTCTCGGGTCTACAGACGCCGGGGTATTGAAGTACATATTCTAAATTATGTCTGCAGCTCATTTAAAGCTGCTTTATTCTGACCATGTCAGCAAAAAATGACCCTTTTTGAAGATTTAGATCGGAAAAAGAGAACATCTAGGACGGGACTTGAACCCGCGACCAGTCCCTTACAGGGGGAATGCTCTGACCAACTGAGCCACCTAGACACGTCCCAGATATTCGAAATTCTCCGATATCTTTAGAAAAAAGTAAGCATACAAAATGCTTAAATACTGCTTAAATGCTTAAATAATGACTTTTGTAGTCATGTGTAGTCATGTGTAGTCAATATTATAGATATGATACCTAATGTAGGCTTATAAAAGGTATGTTGTTTTATGGGCTTTTTACCTTTTGGAAAAACTATGTTTTGTTACTTTCAATGAATTAATTAATCATTTTTTATTTTAGTACAAAGGTTAGAAGAAAAGATTAATTCTGAGATGTTGTTTAGGCATTAACAAGGCCTTTTGCATTTCGTTTTATATGTATATTTGCTTAGTAATAACCGATTTACAATCAATAAAAACTATAGGAAATTTATATAACAGATATAAAATACAAGCTAATTGCACCTGAAACAGGTAGGTACAATTTACACCCCGGCGTCTTAAGGCCCGAGACGGCGTGCGGACATAACCACCCCCGCTGGCCGGCGGGGGGGTATCCGAAGGGATTTCCGCACGAAAAAAAAAGGTACAATTTGCTTCGGGTTACTTGATTGATTAGTATCTATCAAAGGGATCTTTCTAATCTTTACCGATCAACCGTAGTAATGTATCTACCATAGATTACACTAGAGTTCAGTCTTTATACATTTATGTATTTTAATCTAATGTAATAGCTATACTAATAACCTATATAAACTAATATTATATGACGAGAATATTACCACACCACGCAATGCGCCTTTACAAATTTCTATTAGTTATTTCAATATCTAAACGGAAAACAATTGTACCTATTACGCAACTAAAAATTACTACCTACTATTTACTTACTATAAATCTTCTGCCTACAAATAGTTTGTCAATTTCCTTGGACTTAACTCGCACAACATAAATAACCAAACAAATTATCACTTTCACAGATAACAGATGTTCTTCTCAAAAGTATCTAACTTAAATGTTTTATTTAAAACATCTATATTATTATAAAACTAGAAATGTGTTCCTCCTTCTTGTTTTTTGTTTGATCGAACATCACCAAAAAACTCCTATACCGGTTATGATTAACTTATACCAGTTTTATTCAAAAAAATATTTTACGATCATGGAAGTAGAAAAATAACCGTTTAATATTTCATAGACTGGCGCTAAAATTTAAAATGATATGGTGTTACACATCTACGATTCGCCAGTTATGTTTAGGTCCCAATGTAATAGGGGATGAGCCTATTGGCATCTACCGGGCATAATTAACATTTTTAATACACACATAACTACGAAAAGTCAGAGGTGTGCGCCTGGGGCGACTGGGGAACGAACTCAAGACCTCGTCTCGGCAGTCCGTTAGGTACGCCACTGGGCTAGGGCACGCCGCAATAGCGGCGGTAAGGCCCATCATGGAGGATTGGCTAGAGAGGCGACACGGAAGCCTCTCGTACCGACTGACGCAGGTGGTCTCAGGGTAGGGGTGCTTTGGGGACCACCTGCGTCGGATCAGGAAGGAGCCGACGCCTCAGTGTCATCACTGCGACGCTAGCGAGGACTCAGGGCTGCACACGCTGGCGGACTGCCCGGCGTGGGAGGCGTGACCTCGTGGCAGCCATCGGGGTGGGAGTCCTCTCGCTCGGCAGCATGTCTGCGGCAATGGTGCGGAGCGCGAGCGCGTGGGCCGCCGCCACCTCCTTCCGCGAGCATGTAATGCTCGCGAAGGAGATGGCGGAGCGCGCCCGGGAGAGTTTCAGAACGAATGAGCGCAGGGCTGGGGGTGGCAGGTGAGGCCGCCTGTCACCCCAGCAGAAGCAGGCCGTGACGGTGGAGCGACTAGCGCCCCTCCCCCAAACCGGGGCAAGACGGGGACACCGTGGTTTCCAAACCCGAGGGGGCCATCTCGAAACCGGAGATGGCCCAGGGTCAGTCGGGGTGCGAGGGATATGCTCTATGGGCAACCTTACACCCCGGCGTCTGAAGACCCGAGACGGCGTGCGGTTTTAGTCGGTTCAAGCCCGACATAACCGCCCCCGCTAGCCGGCGGGGGGGTATCCGAAGGGATTTCCGCACGAAAGAAAAAAAAAGGTACGCCACTGAGCTATCGCAGCTTTTTTGAATAAAGTATAATAAAAGAGCAGTAAAAATCACGTCCGTTCTTATTTCATCGTCCTTATTCATTTTAATCATTCACCCAATTACTAATAGTAAATTATAATTTGACAATAACGATTATGTTTTAGTGTCATGGAAATTTCTACAAAGCAAGCGGGGCAGAGAATCCAAAAGGTATTACGTATATATTAAGTTGATAAATATATTAAGTATCACGGGTGTTAACTTTTTAAAATTAGAATAAGATGCATTTTAAATTGTCCTCTCCCGTAAAAACGGGTTCCTTAAGGGCGCTATAGAAGTCGCAGAGCCCGCATCTTAGTTCGTGGCAACTCATCGTGCCAATACGGCGATATGGGGTCTCGTTTACGAAGACGCGGGGAAATATTCGCGGTCATATGCTGCTGGCATCCGTCCCTGCGACTACGCAAACAGTGCTGCATTTAAGCATCCTAGCGAAGAAACAACTCTCACAAATCCCAAACAAGATTGAATTAGTTAATCAGGTCGCGTCCTAGTAAACAAGACAAGAGTCATGTATGCATTTGCGCGTCAGTTTAACGCTAGGGGCACCCTACAGTAAATATCGCCATGCTTCACGCATCGCGTTTCCTTGCACACAGTTTAATTAGTTCCCGAGATGAGGAATTTAAACTAAAACAATTCAGTGAGACACGCTGTTAAAGGCGAACAGACACGTGTGGGATCCTATAAATCACATTAAATTAATAAAAATATTTGGAATAATTGATACATAGGTTTTTTATCCCAGAAATAAGTGTGGGTCGAGGAACGGGATCAGTATTTAACGCGGGCGGAGGTGCAGGCAACAGAGGCTAGAATGGGTCAAAATTAACTAAAACGGCTTGTAGCGATACTTTCAACATCTACCGGATCTCCTTAGGCATAACGAAATACATAATTTGTATATTTTTTCATTTGTTATTAAATGAACACTTAGGTAGGTACTAAACGTAAAAGCAGTTTCTTACTTTCATTATGTGTGCTCTGCATCCTAGACGTATAAATTAATTTGATTTCTTCTTTGAATTTGTAATACACTCATACATATGGATGATGTTTTATTTAGTAAATAAAGTGAAGTTTTTAATTATATCTAACATGTAATATTAGTTTATCAGTGCCAGATAAGATAATATTACCTTTCATTTCAACGCAATTGCACAAGCCATGGTCACTAATGACGAGTAAATGTACAAACGATACAACACTGATTCCAACTGTGTTAACCGACTGCAATATAAAAAGGTATGTTTCGTTTTATGGTTCACTGACATCCACTTCATGAGTAATTGAAAATTACTTCATATCGAGTACGAAACTGAGCGGCCATTAGCCGCACAGTTTCGAAGACTCAACTTCAATTTCTCAACTCAGAAACTGACCATAAGAATCTCTTCACAATAGAGAGATTAGAAAATTTTACGGGTTTACATGGAGATACGACGTCGCATTTCAAAACCGACATCACACGGCTTGTAGTAGTACTGTGAACACCCTAACACCGTAAAATAAGTAAAAGTGATGTTCTGTAGAGGTTTTCTGGATAGTATATTGCATTAATCCCGTATGGTTTGGTTTCTTATTGTCTGAGTGTACCTCATATAATAATAGTACTGATAGTGACTTATTTACCTAGGGCCTTCGGAGATGGATGATCTTCCTCGTGGGTTTCTGGGGGGCGGAGGTAGCGCTGGTGGCGGGCCGTCGTTCTCGTCGCGCCTGCGTGCACTGACGTTGCCAACTTCGCGCACATTATCTAAACAAATCCACCATGATAAGACAAGGATTGACCAATAATCATTTATCATCACCATCGCCAATCTACACAACTTTTTTATAGATATTGATATAAAATAGATAAAAAAATTATCTTGTAAACAAGAAGTTAAGGTATGTAAACAACATTTTTGTTTATAGATGAACTTTAAAACATTGATGGAGAGTGTATGGGGCCAACCCGTTCAACAAATATGTGGAAACAGTAAGGAAATTCTTACTAAGCTGCTATTGATCCACTTTTGCAGAAAAAATACTCAGTTTTCTTTCATCACATTCATACCACTTTAATATTCATAACACCCTACTATAGATTTAGATAAAAAGAATTTGGAAACAAGATGAGTATAATGTCACGATTCACAATCTGTGCTCCATTTCCTTCAGTGTCATTGACCATTCACTTCCCGTTTGATTGATGTACAGACAGACATTTTGCTGAACTGACAACGCTCATTAATGTTTCTTGTTTACACAGCTCCAATTGATCTTGTTGTGCCAATAAAGGTATCATTATGTTTGTCACTTCAATCATATATGGATATATGATTATTATTGAATTTCGTTTTTTTTTACAGATAATCTGAATTTCTATACATAGGCATCCATAAATGTTGGTAAATATTGCAATGAGTGCACTGGAGCTTAATATTGTTATATGTTAAGCATTATAGAGAGAAATGAAAAAATATATAGTTTCATCAAACCACCATCATAATTTTTTACTTTTTACTACTTTTTCAAAACCAGATATATATTCATATAGTCAGATATTCATATATAACTATATATATTAAAAGTGTTAAATTAAAGATTCTCCTGTTATTTACCTGATGATATGGCAATAAAAAGGTTCTCAAAAGTTAAACAATGCTTGCCTCATTTGATCCTTGGATACCATCCACAGATTAGGATAGTTGTTAAGAAAAGTCTCACAACAGCTGGTCTAACTAAGAAACATACTTGTTTCATACTGGGTTATGTATCTGATGGCAGTCCCTTTACGTAAAATACTGATATTTAAGTCGACCCCAATGTATCTGGGGAAAGGTTGGGAAGATGACGTTGCGAATGAAAACGAAAACTAAAAAAAATCCGTTCCCGCAGGGGGAACGCACAGGTAGATTTCGTGAAGCAATTAATATTATTTTATATAGAGAACTACGGACTTACACACACAAGTAAACACAGTAACATTTTTAACATGTTTACTTTTTTTTTCTCGAAAACGGTAACTTTTAGCGAAAAACTTTTCAGACATTTATTTTAGACTTAAAATGGCCTATCGATTAAATATGTTTCGGACGGCAAGAATGTTCACCGGTTAGAAGTTGATTTTTTTCCCGAAAAATTTTGGTTTTTCCCCCCTCCACTTTTAGTTAAAGTTTTAATCTTATAGGTTTATAATTAAAAGTTGTTGGTATTCATGTATACTATGGGATAAAATTAGAACGGTTCGAATATCTTTCATGGAACGTGAAATTTTGAGGAAAAACTGATTTCACAAAAAGTGAGGCCCTACCGTGCCCTTAGGCCGGATTCCACCCGTTCACGAACTTAATAAAGTTTACACCCAAGCAATTTTTGACCGCAGGTTGAAAGCGAACGGGGCAAAAATGCGACCGTGAGAGTGCCGCAAATTTTGGGAAGTGGAACCATACATACATATATATATATATATATATATAAACTTTTTGACCAGTGGTCATTTCGGACTCAGGGGGTCATAACTAGACCTCCTATGAATAATTTTTTTTTAAATTCGACAGTAGTCAAGAAACCAATATCGAAATCTACCTAAAATAGCCATCCAAATATCAAAACTTTTTCTATTTAAACTCAACAAAACTCAATGAAAGGGCTCTCCGTATTGCAACCTGGAACATCAATGGGCTGCCTGGCAAGAAAAAAGAAATTGAAGTCTTCCTTAAAATGCAAAGCATTGATGTCCTGTTAGTCAATGAAGCACATCTCACAGACAAATCATCAATACGTATACAAGGCTACAACATCTATGCCACCTTCCACCCTAGCAATACAGCACATGCCGCTATAATTATAAACACCAGGTCTTACCAGAATTTCGGAACCCTAAAATACAAGCTATATCCATAGAAATCTATGACAAGCAGAGCTCCTAAACACTATCCTCACTATATTGCCCGCCTAAAAAGAAAAGGAAACCCGAAACTACAGAAAACGATTTTGATCAATATTTTGAAACACTCGGCAACAGGTTCTTAGTTGGAGGAGACTGGAATGCCAAACATGTTCTATGAGGATCACGTCTGACCGCAACTAGAGGACGGCACCTGCGTAAGAATGTAGAAAAACACCAATTACGTGTCCTTTCAACTGGTCAAGCAACCCATTGGCCTACTGATCCGAGGAAAATGCCTGACTTGCTGAACTTCTTCATCTACAAAGGAATACAGTCCCATTTCCTACACATAGAAGGCTGTCTCGACTCATCGTCAGATCATATTCCTGTTATTGTGACTGACGATCGTGAGTTCAACTATAATAAAAAAGCCAATAACACCATACCTATATAACAAAAACACAGATTGGCAGGGCATTCAACAATACATAAATGAAAAACTAGATCTTAAAATATGTCTAAAATCAGGAGAGGATATTGACTTTGCCAGTGAACATATTACTAAGATTATGCAAAAAGCGGCGTGGATCAACACTCCACCATTGCTGCGAAAATCTAACTACCACACAAGCAAATTTACCATTGTTAGTGAAAGAAAAGGTCTTAGAAAAACGTCGCCTTAGAAGAATATGGCATTCCACTCGGCATCCTCTAGACAAAGGAGATTTTAATAGAGCAGCAACAAATCTCAAGAAACTGTTAATAGACCTAGAGAATGATACAGTACAGGCACATCTGCAAACCTTAACACCTGTAACATGCACTAAGAATGAGAACTCACTATGGAAAGTTGTTAAGTCTCGAAATAAGCCCAATATTATTCAATACCCTCTTAAAAATTCTGATGGCACATGGGCAAAGACTAACAAAGAGAGAGCGGATGCTTATGGATCCTTCTTAGCTAATGTATTCACACCAAACCAAGTTCCTGGCAAAAACGATATGGATGATGAAGTATCTTCCTTCCTGAAAAGTGACCTTCAACTTAGTCCTCCCATTAGATATTGTACACCAACTGAAGTCAGGCGTACAATAATGGAACTGCAACTAAAATAAGGTCCAGGGTTCGACGTTATAACAACTGAAGTGCTGCAAAAAATACCTTGGAAAGGCATAGTCTTCATGACCTCACTGTTCAACGCCATACTAAGAACTGCGTATTATCCAGGCACTTGGAAAGTGTCGCAAATAACGATGGTCCCCAAGCCCGGCAAGCCACCACATTTGACCTCTTCCTACAGACCTATAAGCCTCTTGCCATTGTTATCAAAGGTACTAGAGAAAATAATTTCCACAAGCATCACTGAAAATGAGGTTATCCCAGAACACCAATTTGGATTTCGGAAACACCACTAACTATAGAGCAAGTGCACAGAGTATGCGATCATGTGAGAGACGCCCTGGAAAACAAGAAATACTGCTCTGGGGCATTCCTGGATGTGCAGCAGGCTTTTGATAAGGTCTGGCATAATGGTCTGCTCTATAAGTTGAAGAAGCTCTTGCCACATGCCATGTATCTTCTTCTAAATTCATATCTAGATGATCGTATCTTCTACGTAAAAATCAACGATGCCACCTCTGAGTTCTACAACATAAAAGCAGGCGTTCCTCAGGGATCGGTATTGGGACCTTTGCTCTATCTGCTATACACGGCTGATGTACCAGAATCATAACGTGATTACGGCCACATTTGCAGATGACACCGCGGTACTTTCAGCTGATAAAGATTCAGAAATTGCGTCTAGAAACCTACAGGAGTCATGGAAAATCGTGGCTAGTGCAACTAAATCCAACCATATCACATTTAGCCTAAGGAAAGAAGACTGTCCCCCTGTAAAATTAGGCCAAGAAGAGCTACCTCATAGTACAACTATAAAGTACCTTGGATTTCACCTTGACAGGAAGCAGACCTGGAAGACACATATCCAAAAAAAACGGGATGAACTCAATTATAGGTTTAGGTCATTGGAATGGCTCCTAGGCAGAGGATCGCGGCTATCTGTAGAAAATAAACTACTAATCTACAAAGCCATATTAAAACCAATCTGGTTGTATGGCATCCAACTTTGGGGTACGGCAAAAACATCAAATATTGATAATTACATACACATGTCCCGAGTTCCCAACTCAGCAACGCGATGGACCCGGCACCCGCACGGAGAATCCATGGATTGCTAAGAATATCGGTCTCGGTCTGCAAAGATTTCAAAATTCAGTGCTCAAATCCATTGCAAATGCTCCATGGTTCATAAGAATGGACGAATTGCACAAATACCTGGATGTTCCCACAATAAAGGAGGAAATAGTCAAAACTACCCAGTCATAAAAAGACTGGATCACTCACCATCAGAATAGACTAGCACAAAGTCTCGGAAATCAGCTGTGTACAAGACGGTTAAAAAGACTGCACACAGAGAGAGCTGCACGCTCAGAGAGAGAATAAAAAAATGGCAGCCTAACAGTGGGATGGCATGCTTAACACGTCAAGTATCTCTGAAAACAACTGCTTATGGTTTTAAATAAAACCGATCGCATGTTAGGACGGAAATAACAAATAACAAAAATAAAGAAAGCTCAACAAAGAACCATAATAAAGTAGTTTTGTGCCGTTGATTGGGCAAAAATGCAAATGTTGTCAGATAAAGCAGATACAATTCGATTTAATTTAAGCTAAGGTCTAAACTGAGGTTCCACAAAACTGTTTCAGACATTCGCACTCAACAGAATATTATTATACCGTATTTATTCGTGTAACAATAGATATTTAGAAACGATAGAGATTGCCGCTCCGATGCTCCCTGAACAAAATTGTACAACAAAATGTATTTAAGGCCTAAGTTCAAAAGTATTTAATATCCACGTAAACAATTCCAACTTAGCTTTAATTTTACTATTTAAAACATTTGAATCTGACACAATTGTACTACAGAACCCTAAAAATTGTAATGTGATTCTTCAAATCATTAATTTGTAACTATACTCAAAGTCCAGCCTCGTAATAAAAAGATGTTCAAAATCAGTCTCAATCTACCAGATGTCAAAAAAGGTGTTCTTATAACAAAATTTTGTTGAAAATACTGTAATTTTTTTGAAAACACCTTTTTGACAATTGGTAGATCGAGATTAGATTACTGAATTTTGAACATCTTTTTATCACGAGAATTGGCCCTCTGGTCATGTTTTCATAATCTCGGATTTTAGTTGTCATATTTATGATTCCAGGTTTTAGAGGAGGTATTATCAACTCTATGTCACTTACTTCTTCGAACTGTAGGTAAAAATAGTCTACTTATTCCGATCTCCGTTAATAAGATTATACACATGAGAAAAATCTAGATTTATATTTAATATTCATCATAAATATATTGATCATTCTACACAATAATTAGAATGGTAATAGAAAGATTGCATATATAACTTGTGAAAAAGGTAAATTATTTTTATTATGTTAATTATAAGTTTTTAGCTAACTTGATGCAATAGGCTAATGCTATCAGCAACTTCTTGCTAGTACACTTTACTAACATTTAAAATTTAAAATATAGGTATTGGGATGGGATTTCCGCACGAAAAAGAAAAAAAAAGAAAAAAAAGGTATGCACTGAAACATCTAGATCAGAATAATTAATATTAATTATTATTTATGTTCAGATTAATTAATATAAAGGATAATTATTGTTTCACACCCAATTATATGGCCTATTAGTGTCTAAATCAGTCTCTTCATCAAAATAAAGCACTGCACTGAAAACTAAAACTGATAAACTCAAGTAGTCTGTCATTTTTAAATTTGTTAATATTATAAAAGTGATAAAATGATACTTCATAAAAGCTATATTGACTTCATACATGAATAAACATCAAATAAATTAGGCATCATATTGTTTATGTTCATGTAGATATGTTTCACTTTCTTTGCAATAATGAAGATTAGGTAAAAATAGTATAGCAAGAATGCTAAATTACATTACACCTACAATACTAAAAGAATGTGCCAAATCTTAATAGGAGGCCTTGGGTCATCACTAATCTGATGGAGTAAACAAAGTTACGTCAGTTACCTGAAGTCGACAGTAGCTTCTGCCTACGAAACTGTTCTAGAGCAAGACTTTCTAAACTCAAAGCCTGCGCCTTTTCCAAATCCTCTTGGTACTGAAGTTCGTAGTCAGACATAATCGGTCTTCCTTCAACATGTATCTACAACATTCACCAAACGAGCGTGGGAATTAAAACAATAATACCACTGCTTAACGATGAGCACATAACATTATCACAAAAATTTTGAATTCAAACACAATTACACAAGAGGCACTTCAATGTATTTTGCTTTGCCATACCAAAGAACAGTTCCCGATAACTCACTGTGTATTTAATTTTCACTCCATATTATAATTTTGGATGAATCTCGGTTTGATTTTATTTTATTTTACTGGGTCAATTCAATTTGTATGCATCATTCGAAAGATAAAAATACTAAATTGCGAAGATATACATTCAACACTTTGACAGCTAAACTTCACGAAAAATCAACACAATAGAAAGAAAGGCAGATCTAAAACTGACAAATATGCGTACTTTTAAACATGGTCGCATAAAAATGGTGACGTTACTGCAAATGTAAATATAATTATCGATTAACTGTCTTGTATCTTCAAAATCGACTAAAGCTACGATAAAACCGAAAGGCTAAAATTATATTAAAAATCGGTATTAATCTTGGTCTTATAATGTCTGTGATTTGAATGGACGCAAACAAGAAGCTTACATTTTAATTTTGTCTTCTTAACCTTCTAAGAAGCAAATGGAACCTTTGGGTAAATTTCACCAATGAAAATAACTGGTGAAATGTATGCGTTACGCCAGCAAAACATTTTTTATTATATAAGCTATATCATCACTTCTCTAATTTCAAATACATTAAGGCACAGGATTAGCACAACAGACTTAACTCCACTATACTAAAAAAAACATAGCTTGATCTCTGGGACAGCTGTCAGTAAAATCACGCCTATGAAGTTCTGAATTTGACATGAATTTAACAGTACGGACAATTCCTATATCTATGGGACAAACGTACCAGTCAATGTCATACTTTATGGGCATGCTGAGCTAATTAGTGATGAACGATGAATCATCGTCACCACAGACTATAAACTATCGATATTTTGTATAAAACTTAATTCAAAATTAATTTATAATATAATTGAAAAAAATAACATAATTGAATATTTAAAAAAAAAACATTATTTACAATAGTGAGTAAATAAAATCTAAATTCTAACCTACTCGTAACATTCCTTCCAACAACTTTGGGGTTCGAGAGAAGTTTGGCCGCGGTGTGTCTTCTTCCGCAAGATGGCGCCAACGCGCCGCCATCTTGTGTGACATGACCCATTCTCCTCAGTACGAGTGCTAACGCCTTGTATACGCCACGTGTTTTCCGTTTTCATCACTTTGTTTTTGTTTCTATTGCTGTTAATTTGTTAAGTTTAGTTATTATTGTTAGTTTCTTTGTTGTTATTGTTTGTTTTTATTACTTGTTTTCATTGTTTGTTGGTATAATGCCAAAGAGAACGAAGAAAACTGTTTTGAACAGTCAAAGTCGTGAGCTTGTGATTCGCTTGCGTGAATATTTTGAGCGAGAAAACCAAAATGGTGGACCGCTATTAGCCATGGCAAAAGTTTGTGACAGAGTTGCAGATGCTCTTGGCATTGGACGTGTGACAGTAATTCGCATCAGTAAAGAAGAATATGGCAAATCTTCAACCGCAGTATTGACTGAAGACGAGGAAAAAAGCTTTCAACGCCAAATAAAAAAGAAGAAAGGCTGCTCCTGTCTCAATAATTGACGACTTTGACGCCGCTGCGATTCGCAACCATGTATGTGGTTATTATACACGGGGCGAATTACCTACATTAAAAAAACTGGCGGCGTCCCTAAAAGACGCAGATTTGTTTAAAGGAAGCTTGCCGTCACTATCGAAGATTTTGAAAAATATTGGATTTTCCTACAAAAAAAGTGACAAAAGAAAAATTGTAATGGAACGAACCGAAAATTCACTCGAGCAAGAGCAATGTTGCTCTTGCTCGAGTGAATTTTCTCCGGAAAGTCAAAAAAATTACAAATTGGGACAAAGTTGTCTTTCTAGACGAGACA
The DNA here is from genome assembly GCA_946251805.1 of Cybosia mesomella. Taxonomy (NCBI): domain Eukaryota; kingdom Metazoa; phylum Arthropoda; class Insecta; order Lepidoptera; family Erebidae; genus Cybosia; species Cybosia mesomella. The sequence goes on from OX276392.1 coordinate 11,531,839, forward strand.
TGGCTAAACGCCAATCATACCGTATCCAAAGCTTGGACCGATGATACGGCACAATCGACCACCAAAGTACCCGAAGGCAATGGTCAAAGATTAATAATAACTCATGCTGGGACGTCATCTGGTTTTGTGCCTAATTGCCTATTGGCATTCAAATCTATAAAGACCAATGAATACCATGAAGAAATGAATTTTGAAAAATTTAAAGAGTGGTTTTAAAATTATTAGATAATTTGAAGGAGCCACATTATATAATTATGGATAACGCCCCATATCACTCGGTCCAAAAGCACAAACCACCAACTTCGGCAAACAGGAAGTTAGAAATAATTGCATGGCTTCAAGAAAAAGGAATAGAGCCCAATGAAACAATGCTTAAAAACGAATTATTGAGACTCGTTGGTCTGCACAAACCCAGCACACCAACGTATGTCTTACATGACATAGCCCAAGAAAAGGGTCATAACGTCATAAGACTGCCTCCATATCACTGCCAGTATAATCCGATCGAGCTTATTTGGGCCCAAGTAAAAGGTTTGTTTGCTCGAATTTCAGTTAGACAGGTTCTTTATGTATTAACTCCTGTATAATTTATGAAATATGATGATATATGATATGATATATGATTAAAATATGTTTTTCTTTCAAGGTTACGCTGCTAGATATAACACAACATCGGCTTTCACGGCAAATAAAATGTTGCAGTTACTAAACACTGCGGTTGAAAATGTATCTGCAGAAGATTGGAAAAAGGTAGTTACCAAATGCAGAAAATTAATGGAAGAAGATTGGGAGCGGGACGTTCTTTTTGATAATCTTTGCGAACAAGAGTTCATTATAAATTTACACGATTGCTCTAGCGATTCTGAAAGTGATTAGGATATTGATTTGGGGTGCACTCCTTTGCAATAAATAAATGTATGTATTAAAATATTCGTTTCATTTTATTACCCATTATAATTATGGCATCGTTAAGTAAGAAACGCCGAAAATTACTATCGATATTTTTTTCTGTATCATAACAACCCTAGGAATGTCAGTTTAACAAATGTCGCAGAGATCAAGTTATGATTTTTCCATTTTTTCAAGTATAGTCAATAGTTTCCACAATCTATGGTTTCCACCAGTTTCCACCTGTGGTTTCCACTTGGTTTCCACGTTGAGGTTTTGCAGTTGAGCTTTTGCTGGCGTAACGTTTGTCTGATGGCTAGATCTCGGAAACTACTTGATGCATAAACAAAACATTTCGTGTATAAATAAACATCATTGTGCATCCTAATATGCCCTATTTTCTACTCATAATTTTGCATAGTTTTAGAGCTATGAGGCATTTTCCAAAAAACGATATTAGCTCCAGGTTCCGTAACTAAAATACCTTTTTTTTTTTTTATCGTGCGGAAATCCCTTCGGATACCCCCCCGCCGGCCAGCGGGGGCGGTTATGTCGGGCTTGCACCGACTAAAACCGCACGCCGTCTCGGGTCTTCAGACGCCGGGGTGTAAGGTTACCCATAGAGCATATCCCTCGCCCCCCGGCTGACCCTGGGCCATCTCACCACTAACAGCATCGCTCATTCTGTCTCCTCTGAAAGCAGAGGAGTACGGAGAGCGATGTGTTCCCGCCACGTTGGGTATTGGCCGACGATCAATGCCAACCCTATGAAGGGGTGAAGGGGAAGCCATTGACCGCCGCCCAGGGTGTACCGGCCGCTCCGATTCCGTTCCCCCCGGACTGCAGCGGGATCGGAATCGGAGCGACACTCGAGGAGGTTACCCAACACACACCCCCGTAACTAAAATACCTATGCACCAAATGACAGTTCTGGATTGTTACTTGTATTTTTATCTGAGGTCCCACAAAGTTTCATGAGCCCACGTCAGCGCGTAAAGGCAGCTGCACGAATATTCTATCTGGGCAACATAACCTTAAAAAAATTCAGAACCACAAATTTACTAATTAACAATGAGTTACATACTGAGGACCTCTCGATCGTAAGGCCGACTCCCATACCATTAAGCTACCGAAGCACTGGAAATACCAACAATGTAATTGTAGATAAGCCAAATTTCAAATTAATCGGACCAGTGGAAATTAATAAGATACCTTCGTCAACTACAACAGAGCTAATAATCCTCAAATGCCTGAAAAGATCTTCATAATTTATAGCTAAGAATATCTCGTCAGCTTTCAAACAAAAACGACTGCATTTAAATAGGTCCATCCGTTTGGGATCTATGATGCCACAGACAGATACACAAACATACAAGTAAACACGTCTAACTCATTATTATACCCATCGTTTTTTGTTGGGGGTTAAAAGTAATCAAAAACTCGACTGCGAAAAGGTCAAGGTACTTATTGAACTTATAGATTTAGATTGATAAAAGAGAACATCTAGGACAGGACTTGAACCCGCGACCAGTCCCTTACAGGGGGAATAATCTAACGAGCAATCTAGACACGTGCTAGCTATTCGTAATTTTTCAATACGACTGGTCGCGTGTTCAAGTTCCGTCCTAGATATTCTCTTTTCCGATCTAAATCTACAGGGAAAAGTTAGCATACTAATTGCTTAAAATTTTTACTGAAATTATTGAACTTATTAAACAATGGCCTACAAAGACCGAAACAAGTCGGTTTATGATTTGCAAATGGGTACCGCCTGCTAACAAACTTCTTACAATCCTTTTAGGACATTGCTGAATAAGTTGACGATCTTGCATTGGGGGTTTTTTATTATTCTAATTATCAAATTTTTCACAGCTGCAACTAGTTTGAACTTAATACTTGGTCCACCAGTTAATTTCATCTATAGTACTCCACATAGGGACAAACTAAACACATACCCTCCGTGCGTCGTAATATACCTATATATTTACTTATCTTATAATTTAAATCTATGAAATACTTCGATAAGTTTTGTGTGTACCCAACTGTACCACTAAAAATCCATTCAATTTAGAGAGGTAGGATTCATTTACCAAGCATCATACTCTTTTGTAACCATCTTAATTTTGGGAAAAGGTTTTACTGGCATAACGCATACATTTCACCTGTAATTTTCATTGGTGAAATTTACCCTAAGATTCCATTTGCATCCTATAAGGTTAAAAAGACAAAATAATGTAAGCTTTTTGTTTTACTTATGTCTGCGAAATCGTTTTTAATTCTATAGCAATGCAATTCAATAGCCCAATGCGATGTAACCTTGGCCAATGTTCAATGTGCGTAGTTAATTGAGGGAGTCAAGGTACAACATAGGAACCATTTCTTCAAATCGCTTTTATAAACACACTTAAAGTTAAGGTCAGTTTAAAACATCAATGAAATCTGTTACGTGTACTGAGATTAGATTGAGAATAAAAGATTCATATTAAACTTAAATTAAAAGATCTGTAATGATAGTGTATGTTGTGTGTAAATAAATATATAAATAAATATTAATGTACCTATATCACGTAAGAATTCCCTTTTTTATCTGCGGTGCCGGCGAATTTCAAGTAACTTCACTTAGAGTTGACAAAAGATGCTTCGACTGCCATAGATATTATTTTAAAATTTTAAAGCACGGGAGTTTTTTTTTAAATAATGTTGGTTCTAGGTACCTACAACACTGTTCAACGTACCTAACAGGTTCCACTGACCAAGTCCATGCGCTGGACCCAGTCATAGCCTATGCGGACGGGTGTGGGATCTGTAGAGTTCAACGCCATGTACTCAATATTAGTGTATTAGTATAAGTATGTTAATATTAGTAGGTATAGATAAGAAATGTAAAATATAGTGAATTTTAATTATAACGCCCTCCAGCGTCGAAGAAGTAGACGCTGACGCTGGAGGGCGTTATAATTAAAACCTGTTAGGTACGTTGAACAGTGTTGTAGGTACCTAGAACCAACATTATTTAAAAAAAAACTCCCGTGCTTTTCTAGCTGAACTTGATGGTGGTTGTTCGATTTTGATTATGACATGAAAAACTAACATGATTATGTGATATTAATTACTTCTGTGAAATATTTTTGTAACTTTAACGTACTTTAACTTATGAAACTTCGATTTAATAATTAAATAAATATTGAACTGTATAATAGAGGGGAGGGCGCTTGTAAAATTTACCATCTAATGGCATGGCCACTGCACGTTTTATATCGCCGTGGTTACAGATGTTACGATGTGCTTCGAATTAATATTTAGCCATACTACTACTAAGTCTCTGAAGGTTACAAAAAATCTAAAAAATACTCTAAAGTGGCTTTATTGACAAAGTTGCTAAAAGGCTAATACTATTTCTATGATAAGTATATCATATAAGCGTCCCTGGGCAACCCATTGTAATTGTAATGTGCCCGCGGCCATGTGTGACTTTATAATTATAGAGGTGCTTATTTCAAGTAAGAGTCCTGCTCGCTCAGCTCAATTTATTTCAGTCGCACCCTGCACTGAATTAGCTATATATTTAGGCCAGGCTTACGTTTTTTTGGCTCTTATTATTTTTAAATATGTTTGCAAATAATAAGAGCCAAAAAAACGTAAGCTTGGCACTTTTTGAAAAACCATAAATATTTAATGTATTTCAAAACATTATTAATTAGTTTTTTGCCATTTTAACTCTTTAATAACTAGTCCATATTATGTATAATAAAGAACTTCAAAGTTCAGAATACTGGTATTTGCACAGTTTTTTAGCTCTCCTGTAAAGTTGTCAAAATGGCGATACGCTCGTTTTGCTCTTATGGGACGATATAAGTATCTACTTAATTATTGGGCTGAGCGAAGCGAAGCTCTTTTACATGGCTAAGCCGTTTGGTCGAGACTGTACTCCTCCGGAACCACAATACCGATCTTAACTAAATTTGCCATGGTGATAGTGTAGACACCGCTGAGTGTTTAGAGGGGTCAACTGTTCAAATGCAATGTACCATCGAGGAATAATCATCGAAAAACAGTTTCACGAGCGCGCGGCCTTAGCTATTCGCGCGACCGCAGTAAGATGCCTTATTTTTTAGAAAAATAAATGTATCGGAAAAGGAGAGTCGCCTTCTCTGGTGCGGCAATGTTTTGCGATAACCGCCAGGTTACGTGAGTAGTAAATGTCTGGCCTTGCCACTTCCGCCGGGCCGCGGTAGGTAGGAGGGGGAGATCCAAGAAGTGCTGGTTTGACATCGTATTGGATGACATGCGTGCCAATGATCACACACCCATGGATGCCCAAGATCGTACAGAGTGGAGAAGAAAAAGCAGGAAAGCGGACCCTGGAGCAATCGGGACACATAACTCTAAGGTGATGATGATGATGAGTTATAACTTATAATAATAATACTCGTAACAGAATGTTTATTGATAATATTATAGAAAAATTATAGGGAGGTAATCTTTGGATCTACTGGGGCGATTTTGAAAGTTCAAGCCAGATTACTTGTGGCCAGCTAGTGTGTACAGCCATATCATCACGCTACTACCCAAGGGACCGGAGCAGTCATCATAAATGTACACAAATCCGGCAGATTCCCATACATTAGATCCGAAGGGATTTCCGCACAATAAAAAAAAAGGTACCTATAGATATTATGTCGACTATAGCTAAAGACTCGACGGTCGGAGGAGTCGAAGCCTTGACCATCATATCTACATTAGTAGGGACACAAACTTACCGCAAATAAATCAAACGCTCTCGTGTTGGCTGGACAAAATAAAACACTGATTACTTAATTATGTATATTGTCATGAGAAGAGATACAACAGGGTCAAGGGAAGATACATCGTTCTAGGACTTCATGAAGCGGACACCCCCTAGGGGCTAACCACGACGCGCTTAAAACAATTCAAATTTTGGGCTGCGCAACCGAGGGAGAGAGATGGAGCTATACATGGTGTACACTTTCTCTCTCCCTCAGTGGTACTGACCTGAACTGTTTTAAGTGCGTCGTGGTTAGTTCCCTGGTCGTAGAATACGCAGTACTTAAAAAATACTTTACTCGAGTTTCACAGCTTTTGCAGAAATTATAAATTGTTACTTAAACATTTATCTTGATACAAGTGAAAGTGAAATGCCTGACTTGGACTAGATTTCAAACCGAGTAGCAAGGAAATAACAACATACCCTTCATAGTTGAAGGCTAAATACACCTATAAGGTAATTGTGCAGGAGATCCATTGTCAGTATTAACATCAAGTACTTATATTAAGGGCATTGGTTAAGTTAGTAATTACTTAGTTCATATCAAGGACTTCTGTGACTGACTATAAATTCAGTTTTCATCATTCTCATCATCCTGTGCAGTTTTCTAACTTATCCCATTCATCCGGTTCATCTATAGTGTCTGATGACTCTTTTGGTTTCTTCCTTTTGCTGCGTTTCTTCTTAATAACTTTACGGCGAGGTATTCGCGTCATATTCTGAAGTGTTCCCGTTTTGCCCTGAATGTCTCGAGTTTTAGGTATTGTTGGTTTGACTTTCACGTTATAATTTGTGACTAAAGCCTTTCTAATAATCGATGTTTTGGTATACTTAAAAGGTGTAGTATTTTTGACAGTAGGTAAAGCAGTCGTCGTACCCAAGTCATCTTTTCTATCTGACATTGTTGGCTTTATTGAAGATGTAATTTCAGGTTTTCGGTTTATGTTGCGGCTGGTCGGTATATGTAAGCTTTTAGTTTTAGTTATTTTCTTTTTCTTATGATGTGTTTTTAGTTTCTTCGGTTTCACATTCAAGTTATGGTGCTTTGGATCTTGTACTCCAGTCATCTAAAAACAGTTGGTGTTAGCATTATCCATTTTAAAAAAATGTAAGTAGTAGTTAAGAAGTTGTAATATCCTCTGTTGCTTTTTATTTCATAATCATCAATTTCAGATCCTCCATTACATAAGTGTTATTCTAGATTCCACATCAACGGTGGTTATAAGTGACCCTCTTCTGACTCCTATAACATTTTTAGCGCGGCTTCGGTTTAGGTTTTTTTTTTTAAAGAATATTATAACCGAAATTACTAATATTCTCCCTAAGTCCTCCAGCTAAGCTTAATTGCTTGTGTTAGGAGTGGGTTCACGTCGGTAGTGTAATGGCCAGGATTCGAACCCGGCACCTCTCGATCGTAGGGTCGACTCCTTAACCACTAAGCCACCGACGAATAGGATAGGCCCATTTTTTTTTGGGTACCTTTTATTAATTGACTGCACCCCGCTGGATGGTGAGAAGCTAGGGTGAAGTTCAGAAGATATGGGCCACCATCCCGTATGCTGAAGATCAAAAAATGGTGGTCACTACCTTGATGGCCTCAACAAGTGCTTTTTCAACCCCCGCCTGAAGAGCCCGAAATTGTAAGAAAAAAGGAAAAACGTGCGCGGGTAGAGCATTCCAGCACTTTATCGTGTGACAAAGAAAGGAAGCACCGAACCACTGAGTTCGGGACCTTACTGTTTTCACCGTTTGCGGATGGCATCGCAGTCCAGCACGTGTTCTTCCTCACTTGCAGGTGAGGTTGACTTGGGCCTCAAGGATGTCGGTAGGGCCCTGTACACCCAAACTATTATTATTGAACATTTTATTATTGAACTAGCCGTTATCCGCCGTTTATCCCGCGTGGAATTTGATTCCGTTCCCGCTACCCATGGGACCCTATTCGACCACCACAACCTATGTAAGATACACAATTCTACCACACATCATTTTGTTATATGTCAAAGGGTTTTAGGCAGCATTTTCGTTGAAAGCTCTCAGATGGCTTATTTTTCCGACACCAACAAATATCATTATTTTTTAGCCAATAAATACAAAAACTTGACAAATTATATACTAAAACTTTCCTCAAGAACCACTCTATCCATTGATGAAAAAAGCATGGAAATTAGTGCAGTAGTTTCTGAGTTTATCGCGAACACACAGACAAACAGACAGACGTGGTGGAGGACTTTGTTCAATAATACGTAGTGATTAACTAATCGGACTGACGATTAATTAAATGAGACCGTTTATGCTGACCATACAAGTGAGTTTACTTGTTAAGGGGATGAAACTTTAGAAACCGTGACACTTCGGTGCTAAGTTTTTCGTGGAGGCGTGCATTCGGTGCTACGTTTTTCGTGGTGGCGTGCATTCGTTGTTAAGTGATTCGTATTAGCAAACTTACGGGGTCGTGGTATTCGGTGTTACACTTTTCGAAGTCAGGTATTACACCCCCGGTAAAATTACAGAGAAGGAATAAATTACTCAACAGAAATTCTTAGAATTTCTGTTGAGTAATTTCATTTATATTTTACTACAAGTAAAAAGCGCGCGCTAAACAACTTAAGCACTATATATCCTGGTTGTATCTAAAACAAGCACTTCGGAGCCTGGGATCGGCTTTGACGGGATCTTGGTTAGACCCCATTTACCCGATAAACAAAGCCAAATTTCAGCTACAGTATTATTAGTTTTTTTTTTTTTTAATATTTAAAAGAATATTAGTAACCGAAATTACTAATATTCCCCCTAACCCTATATTAGTTATTAGATTAGCAAATCTGTCTCATATTCTGAATTTTTGACCTAACCTGTTCATAAAAGACTTCGTCTGCATCTTGGCGATCGCAATAATCTAATATTTTATTGCACACCGTTCTCAAGTTCTTAATCCGTTCTTTCTTCTTTTTGCCTACTACATATTTGTCGTCATCATCCAATCTTAGAGTTCTGAAAACAAGATTATGAATCATAAATTATGAACGACATGCAGAGAAACGGAGGCTAATCGTCGGCTTAGGCTGAAATGCAAGCACAAGCACTAAGGATAGAACCAAGTTTTGTAATATTGACAAACTTAACCACGGAGATACCCGACTTCTATTCTAGCATAACGAGACACTACTTTGGTGGAAATTTGGGAACAGTTACTCTTATTTTTCTAAAGAAAGGCAGACGCATGCTACAGGCACAGTATTCTCGTCAATCCCTCTAGGCAAGCTAAATTGTATGTGATAGGTCTATTTCGCAATCCCAAGTCAAGTTCTTTGCCTTAGCCATTACATTATTATTTTATGTTTCCTATCGTGATTTATAGATTTGTATTATGTACACATACTTGATGACTTTAGGTTTGTTTGCGTTATCAGGATCTTTATCCTCCATCACCATGGCCGTGTCCCAGATGTCCTTGAAGAGTTGACGCCGGTCGGCGTAGCTGTCATCGGTTGATATCAACTCCATGGTAGCTTAGTCCTGTGGCTTTACTACTATTTGTAAGTGCAAGATTCAAGTTATGAATCCTACTTTATTCTATTTTTTTTTATTTTTTCATTTTGTTTTATTTTTTCACATTTTTTTTGGAGTAGTTGGATTTTGCTTTTTCTCAGCCCATGTCAAAGACATGTGTAAAATTCTTATCCATGGCTTAAAATCTTTTTCTAAATTAAGTTTCAATTTTATTTTGTTCAGAATAAGTTCGTATAGGAAGATCTACGAAGGAGTCTAATTGACCACTATTATGCACTACTATGCAATATGCAGTTATATGTTGAAAAGGGGATATGGCCTTTGAATTTGGGAATGTAAATAGTCCCGAAAGGCATGGTCGCACCGCAGAATTTATTTTTAAACGATGCACTATTGACTAACTATACCCCAATAGCTTACACTGACCGCATTTTGGGTTCACCTGTAGGAATAGGATAAGAACAGACCTACTCTCAACCACTGCTTCTCAGAAATGTACCCCCTAAATAGACATTCATGCATTCGAACATTGGCACTGGACGGGAATCGAACCCGACCTCCAGTGTAGCAGTCGTACGCTCTACCGCTACGGGCCAGAGGTATTTTTCAAAGAGAACAGCAAACTGTATCCTTTAACTTACGCCAACTGTGAAATACAATGTACCTACAGAATCATCACACTCGTAAATCGTGTCAAGTTTCTATCGGCTATTTATCTAACTTCAGTCCAGAACATTTAGTGTCCATATAATATAAGCCACATCGAGCTACTCTACAAGTTGTTACGACTTTGTTGCGCGCCTTCAGCCGTTCAGTGGGCGGGAAGCTCTTGGCGGAGGCTTTCCCCTGACACATTATAACCGCACAGCCGCGCTTAAATATGACGAGACTTTGGACTTTTACCACCAAGCACAAAGTTTTCTTTTTATTAATACAAAATATTTTAATGCCAATACTTAAACAAGCTTAGTGTTGTCTTGTAACAAAATAATCTAATAATGAGCGATAAAGTAATAAATAACTTTTAATTTAAAAATAATAACAAAATTTCGAGCGTTATTTTTGGTACTTTTAAACCATTGTTTAGTTTCCTAATAAATACCCAATTTTTTTTAAAGTGCTTATTTTAATATCGGTCATAAGTGTTTAATATTATGTATATTAAAAATTCAAATTAATCGGCTAAGTGAGTTAAAAGAATATAATAAATAGCAAGGGTTTAGGGTGAAATATAGTAAGCTTATCAACTTCGCATTTAATGACTTATAGGACAAAAAGGTACCTATTAGTCATACTTATACGAATCGAGAATAAATTAAATTGATTGTCGTATGCCTTCAACTACTTACAATAAAATGCGATTGAATTATATGACCTATTTAACGTTACTAAAGTTTATTTTTAAAGATCACGCCAAATAAAGCTGTGTGATCAAAATTAACCACAAAAAAGTTATAAACCTGTCTTATTAGACTTAACGCGTATTAGGTACAGTTAGTGGATTTGTATTTGTAAGACCTTTGTCAAGTTATAAGAAAGTGTAAAACGATGTAGGTTAGACAGATAGATATTAATAAAAAAACATTCAGATTTTTACAAGAGATAGTTTCCCAAAATAAGTGATTAAAAGTTAATTCTTAATTCGAAATTTGCTTAATAACGTAATGTCGGAAATATGGCGACCAAGTACGATCCGAACGCTTTATGGGTGGCTCTTAAAGAAATCGCCGAAGGCAACATCTTCCAAGTGTACCCGAAGTTGCTGGCTGAGCTGTTTATGCAAGAGGAGGCTGCACGACAAGAAAACGACTTCACTGAGGCGGAGAAGCTGGTCTTACCTAGCGATAAGGAGTACAGACTGACACAGTACTTCAGACTTGTAGCTCTGCAAAAGACCTTAGAAACGTAAGTGGAGGTCGCGCCAAACTTGATGACCACTCTGAACTTGGCGGATTGATATTTTGCTAAATAATTTCCCATTATCATATGTAAAGTTGTTTCAAAAATAAAAGTTATAATATGATTTATATACACTCACAAAAATAATTTATCATAATGAAGTTGCCTGGTACATAAAAATATGATTCTATGTAAATAAAACTGAATCGCAAAATGTGTTGGTAAGCGCATAACTCAACAACGCCTTGACCAATTTGACCAATTCTTTTTTTTAAATGTTCGTTGAAATCCAAGGATTGTTTTTACGGAGAGAAAAGTTTAAAAAATTGCATAAAAAAAATTACAGGCATGTTTGGGATAAATAGGTGCCACGGGGCGAAGTATGCCATGGGCGAATCCGCGGGGGACAGCTAGTTGTCAATAATTTGGTATACTAGATAAGCTGTTTCAACAATAAAAATTGAGTCACGGTTCCTGGGTGAGGCGTGAATGAATTTTGAATTTCGAATTTGTAACGGAGCGCAGAAACTAGATAAATGAGTTAATAAATTTGGATACCAAAACATAGCGCGCCTTTTTGACAAGCGGTTATTTAATTGCTCTATGTATGCAAGTTCGGGTCAAATCTTGTAACTGAATTTTGAAGTATTTTGAAACCGATTCTAAAGAAATTTTGCATACCATGGATTGTGCTGATTTTAAAAGCTTGTAGCGCTATTAGAATCCAGAGAAAAACATGCGCAAACAAGCTGTTGAAATCAGCACCTCCCTTTTATATTTTTTATGTGTGGAGACCCCCACGGGCCCCAGGGATGAGATGGGTATGTCGGAATATAACCGACTAAAACCACACGGTGTCCTTCCCAAGCGGACATTGCCGGGTACCCCGGGTACGCCCTCGAAAGAATAACCCCAGCGTGCCCAGCGGACTTCGGCCGCCATCGCGGCCTCGCCTTTTGGGTCGGCTTTGAACCCGCGTCGGTGAGTTGGCAGGCGTGTGTCATAAGCACATCCCTTGCATAAAATTATTATAAGTTTTAATAGCATATTTATTTAATAAAAGCTTCTGGTAATATTTGTAATGTTAAATTATGTATAACAGCTTCAGCTTCAAAAAGTTGCGCATTGTTGCTGGTAAAGTAGTGGTTTTTCGCGATACCATATTTTTCGATTGAAGTCTTGTAGTAGGTATATTATTGTGGTACTCGTCTATATCATGCGCAAATTCCAACTAGCCGAGTATTCAGAGAGGTCATAAACTTTGACGAGACGAGTATAAATACAATATTATAATTATCTTAAGCTTTATTCTCTTTATCTAAAGTGCAACTAAATCTTCTATGTGCTATATTATCTGTGTTGATATTACAATACCACCATAAGTTAACGTTTGTTGTTTTTCTGTCTAATGACGTGAAACACTGGACGCGTACCGCCGGCACATCGCTGTTGCGTAAAGTGGCAACTTTACTATGCCAAAAATACCTATGGTCGTCGAATACCCTCGCCTTAATTAGAACCGGAGATATGATCAAAAAACGATCACCGACCTCAGGGTGGGCGGAGCTGCGGGCATCAGCTAGTTATTTTATACAGCTGATTTACCACGATGTTTATGAATCTGATAGGTGGCGCTGCAGTTGTTCTAATGAAATAAAAATATTGGAATGATTCATAATCTTAATACGTGTTGCTTTTTGCCTTTATCTCACTCATAGAGCAATGCCGTGAAACCACGGAACTTAGATTATTTTTGAGGTGAAATAGATTAGAATAAAAATCAAAAATGTTTAACGTTGAGAAATAAGTTAAGTACATCTATAAATAATAATATAAATAGGAACAACAAACAACAACAATAATAATAATAACGATTCCCGTCTCTAGCTAGAGCCCTGAATGCCGGTAGCGTATACTCATGTATTAAAGTATTTATATTATGTAGATATATTAATCTGAAATAGATCTAAGTGAAATGTATAGTTCGGGGTCCGCCTGACCGCCGGCAATATATTACACGCAACCTCGACTGCTACGACTAAGGGCGCGGGTTTGATTCCCACTCAGTGAAAATAATTGTATGCATGAATATGTCTATTTGCTTGGTCTGGGTGTTTTTAAGTATAATATGTATGTATTTTACAAACATAAGTATATAAGTATGTTTATCCGCATTCTTGAACTCATAACACAAGCTAGTTAAACTATGCTTATTTTGGGTCTTATTTATTTAGTACATTAATATACCTAAAGAGTAATAGTGTGAATATATCACATCTAAATAGGTACAAGTATATTAGCAATATTATCAATTACCTATTTGGTACAAGTTGTATGTGTATGGTTAGCACCTCACTAATGTATGCATAGGTACTTTGTAATAACACGTGCCATGCAGCGCCATCCACTATGCCAGGAACAATTTCCTTAACAATAGAGACTTTTTTTATGGTTGACGAAATAAATGCATTACATTATTAAATACGGAATAGATTAATTAATTAATATAATGAGTGTCATCTACCTAAATTATGAAATGATGAGCCATTTAAACACCTTGATTTAATGTTTCCTGGTTGCGTAATTCTTTAACAATAATAATAATTTGACGACCTCTGTGGCGTAGCTTACGACCTCTGTGGCGTAGCGGTAAAGCATTCGCCTGCTAAGTCAGAGGTCGCGGGTTCGATTCCCGCTCATTGCAAATATGTATATTTGCATTGGTCTAGGTGTTTCTATGTATAATATGTATTTATTTACTAAAAAGAAGTATCTAAGTATGTTTATCCGCATTCTAGAACCCATATGACAAGCTCTGCTTAGTTTGGGTCTAGAAGGTACTGTGTAATATGTCCTAGAATAATTATTTATATTTTTTTATTTTAATAATCAACTCTGGAACAGCAGACTTAGGAACACAAAAAAGGTAGTGTATCGAAATCAGCCCACCAGTATTTGTGTGATGCAAAGGACAGATAATAACAGTCTGCAAGTAAGCCACTTTTGTGTCCGAAGTCTAGCTAGTTAACAACAATATCATGAAAATGGTGTAAGACTACTAAAGTTGCTACACAAACTCATTAACAGTTTAAATTGGCAGTTAACTTACAACCAACAGCAATAACGTTTATTGCATCGTCCGCTACGAACATATTGCGACCCTGACCTAACCTACACATAAGACTTCATGGCTTGCTTCACCACAACCATACGTTTAGCACAAAATGTCAAACGGGTAATTGGATTCCATATAATTGCCTATATGTCGGTAAAACGGGGAGAATAGAAATAAAATGGTCTAATAAACTTTAAGTTATTTCCTTTTAAGTGAATCTATGCACTACTAAAATGTTATAATGTGCCGGATTGTAAAATATTGTGATAGGTTAGGTTCCAGAAATTATTTAAAAATATGGATGTGTGGATTTTTGTTTTACTCAATCACGCCTGATTAGCTGAACGGGTCCGTATGAAATTTGACACACAGATAGATTATTGTCTGGAATAGCACGTGGGCTCTTTATTCTGTTAATATGTTCCTTTGGGTCGCGGGAATGGGTTCCGTATTCGGTGCGGGCGGAGCCGCGGGTTAAATATGTGGTAGGTGGTTCATTATCATCTGCACGTTCAAGGACAGGCTATTTTAGAAATTCAAGTAGAATCATTGGTTTCACCAATGATTTCTCTGAATCATATTATTGATTTGGCTTTGAATATAAACCACGGTTATGTTCGATTCGGGTTCATTTTAAACAACAACAAAATCAATTGTTAGGTAAATTATTTGATTAGCATAAAGACTACAATAAAGTTATTTTTAAATCAGGTGGGTCGTGTGCTTGTCTGCTACCTTAGAATCTAGCTGTTATTAAATAAATTAAATACTTAATAAATAATACTTTCAAGACAAGCTTTTAGTCAAAGTTTAATATAGTCACGATACTATGTATATGAGGCTACAGGCTACATATCTCGTAGCATCGTAACTACATTTGACGGTACGTAGCGCTCCACTAAGAACACAGATAAATGCTTACAATATGATTTTGCAAATGCTTAAGAATGTGACTAGCAAGCCCAATCAAAAAACGTCCTTACAGTTGAACAAGCGTACTTACGATACTATACGTAAGGAGTCTCGAAATATAGCAAGTAGAATAAAAGCTCGTAAACATTCTCCACATTATGCAAACGCGAAGTGTGCCTCATGTATGTAAGTTAAGTTGGTAACCTACTCCAAAGTTACGCAACTTGCTAGTAGGTACAAATCTGTGAGAAATACAACTTGCATGTAACATTTCAATGCAATTACCTTCATGACCGCCTGAATTCTATTGTAAATTGCACCATTTGCCGATAACACGAAACACGGGTTTGGATGGCTATTGCTCACGCTTGAGAATTGAACAAAGTTTACAGTATAGATAGGTAGAGGTATATGTTACTTTTTAGCTTTTAACAAACCTATGCCTGCGGCTCCACCCCTGTGGAATACTGATCCCGTTCTCGTGACTCACAGGCACATATTCCCGATGTAAAAGGTCCTTTTTCTTTGTCTCAACCTTTGTTTTGGCTTACACGACTTTTATGAAAGTAACTGCTGTCTGACCCCCCAACCCCGAGAGAGAGAGAAAGTCTACGCCAGAGTCTCAATCAGTCGGTGTACCGGTACACCGGCTACAACCGGGGACAACCGGTACCGGCTTGGGCCCCGAAGATAATCCAAATTATCAAGAGGCGGAATAGCAGAGCGGTCCCCGTCTCCAAAGTGCAAGCTTTGAATGTAACCGGCATTGGCATTCATATATTTAAACTAGCTGATGCAGGCGACTACGCCCGCGCGGAGGTAGGTTATCGTATTTTGGTCGTATCTGCGGTTCTACTTAAACAATTTCAATCAAACATACGAAGGATTTGAATTCTGATAATACCTTTCTAATGTAAAAAACCGTAACCGTAACGGATTTTGCCGTTCAGTAGTTTTTGCGTCCATCGCGAAATAACAGATAAGAACTCCAAAAAAAAATTTGTGTTCAGAATCGTTCATTTAACATAATTCAAGTGTTTATTTTAATATCTTCAACTAATTTATAATTTTATAGTAGCATAGAGTATTGATTATATTTGCAGGTATTATTATCAAAATACTGGTTAAAAACGAAATTGAAAAACTATTTAGTATGCCTTTACGTCAAACATTTTTTGACAAAATAGTTGCATTACGTCAGCCACCAAGCCCAAGTCAACGAAACACATCAGAAACAAAAAAAGTATTGAAGAAACCAATAAAATTATTTTGTGTTTTTTATCTAGTTATAATTTAACATATCGCTTTAAAAAAAAACTGTTCGGTGTAATGGATGCTGTAAACTATATTAAATTGTGTTGTGCAGATTTATCTTTATAATGGCGTGCACAGCCTGGAGACAATGCTAGAAAAAGACATCTCAGAAGGATTAGCGTAAGTCTTGTGCAGGGAGGCAGAACTACAGGCTAGGCAGGAAAATAAGCGCCAGCCTTTGACTGGTCTTCTTTACTTCAGCCTACAAGGTGGACACCAAAGCTGTAGACGTCGGTATCCTGTCAGATGCTGAATCAGATACATTGTTTCGTAATTTTGGTGCTCCTTAAACTTTGACTTCACATTATTGGGATTTTAACATATATTACCGCTAATTTTTAGGTTATTTTGAATGAACGATACTGAAAACAAAAATATTTTTTTGGAATTCTTGTCTGTATGTTCACGATGGACGCAAAAACTACTGAACGGATTTTGATGCGGTTTTTTCTATCATTAAGGTGTTGGCCAGACTTAAATCTGCCGTATGTTTGATTGGTTAATTAGAACCGGAGATATGACCAGAAAGCTATAACCGACCTCCGCGGAGCCGCGGGCATCAGCTATACTTAGAATAATATATAATTTATTTTATTTTTCTTGCGGAACTCATTGCCTGTCAGTTTAGTCTAGAAGTTTAACTTCAAGAGTGCTCCTAAAAGCTTTTAAATAAAAAGCTCTAGAATACTTTGCTTGCTCAGGGGTCAACTTACCATATACTTAATTACGGAGTATGAACTGCAGCATAGCAATATATATTGCATTCCATCCCATTCTAAAATATTCTAATCTAAACCAGGTGACTTATTATTTTACCTTCAAAATTTACTAAATCTTAAACCAAAATAGTCAGTATGAACCTATATTAAGGAACTAGTGGCACTCAACCCCATCTCTCAATAGAGCAAATTCCTCCCAGAGTTTCCTTCTCTGAGCTAGGTGTACCTACTACTAGCAACGAAACACTAATCAGCAATTTTCACCTGAACCCAATATCACCTCCAACATCTATTATTCGCTAAACTTCCCTTAGGGAGGATGAAATTGAAAAACTGCCAAATGTGGCCGAAGAACCGCCGGAAGAATGGGCACCCTGGACCTTAGTGCTGCCGTTTAAGAACCCCCACGCCCCGCCGCCTGTCGCCGTGAACACTACTCCTGGCCCTGCTTGGGACATTGAACAGGTGAAGTTATATTTATGACCAACATGATATCTTTTATTTCTTTGGCTTTTCGCATTGCGTATTTGACGTTTAAGTTACTGCTCGCTCCTATGCGTAGCGTGACATTATACAGCTTATAACTTACCTCAATAAATGACCTGTATTATGCAAAATATTCTCTCAAATCTAACTTGCAACGTACAAACTCTTCAGCTTTATAATATTAGTGGTTACGCAGTTAAATAAATACAGTGGTACTCTCACCGACGCTCATTGTGCGCAATCACGCGCTACTTTGACTAATCAGTCCCATTTGTTTCGCGCCCAAATTCAGACTGCTTCGTAATTTCAAGCTTTTGATCGATGTAAGAACTATCAAAACTGTTTTGGGAATAGTACATCTCAATTTTAATAACAGATTGTAGATTGACTTTATAGGTGTTATTATAACGATAAAATCACTACATCACAGTGACTATTAAATCTTAAATTATTATCTGGAGAATGACGTTGGCTGGTCTATAAACCATGCTCGTGATTGGGTGCTAATTATAGTGATCGATGGACCTTTAGTCTCCTTTTGGTAGTCTACATTGATAACATAGCTGTATCCCCGAAGGGGTAGGCAGAGGTGTATTACACAGCCACTGGTCTACGTTGAGTATCTTGGTATCTCAAAAATCTAGCTGGATGCGAAGAAAAACTAGTTTTAGATCGTTACTGACTAATCCTCTGTTGTTGGGGACAGATGTTGCTACTTCATGTATTACTATAGTCCACGCTTTTGTTTCTTTATTTTTCATATCTTCTTATCAAAAAGAAAGATCGAGATACGATGAGATTCGACATAGGTACAATATTGTGGCCTCACAATATTTGTACATGTTACATAACAAGCTGCATATTATGTACTTTCTATGTTTACTCCAAAACATCCACAGTATTATAGATTCTCATTTTATATTATGTCTACAGGTCTTGAAAGCCGCTCGCTTACTCTGCAAACCACCGAGGCCAGTTGACTTCGTTGACGAACAAGACATGCGTTGTGTATACTCACTAATATACGACGTGTTCCGATGTGAGTCTATTGATATCTAATAATATTATAATATACCTATCTTATATCTTATAATATATACATCGATTAACTAAGCCTACGAGGTACGAGTACATGGGTTCACGCGGAGCGCGAGCGCGTGGGCCGCCGCCACCTCCTTCTGCGGGCATGTAATGCACGCGAAGGAGATGGCGAAGCGCGCCCGGGAGAGATTTAGAACTCTCCCGGCTCGCCGAGCCCGCAACATGCTCGCCGCGCGTCGCAGGCGACTCAGGCGCAGGAGGTCGTTTAACGACCTCCGTCCTCCATGAGCGCAGGCCTGGGGTGGCAGGTGAGGCCGCCTGTCACCCCAGCAGAACCCTTCCCCAAACCGGGGCAAGACGGGGACACTGTGGTTCGCAAACCCGAGGGGGCCATCTCGAAATGATGGTCCAGGGTCAGTCGGGGTGCGAGGGATATGCTCTATGGGCAACCTTACACCCCGGCGTGTTAAGACCCGAGACAGCGTGCGGTTTTAGTCGGTTCAAGCCCGACATAACCGCCCCCGCTGCCCGGCGGGGGGGTATATGAAGGGATTTCCGCACGAAAAAAAAAAATACATGACTTCAGATATCTGTTAATTTGTATAGATTTGTAATCATCTCTACAAAAAGCCCAAAATAGTGGATTTTTACAATCCGGTATCTTCGTGAAAACCTTTTTTTTTTTTTTTAATCTTTATTTAAGGAGATTAGCCACAATATGACTATGTCGCTCCATCATAGCCAGTATATCATAAAACTAAACATATCTTAGGTATTCACAGTATAATGAATAACAGTCCTGTGCTGTATCTGACATAGGACTTGCCAGGATACTATTGCATCTTCCAATTGCCATTATATTGTTTCTCAGTAGAACCTCTCGCAGTTGTTGGTTCCGCACACATTCCATCAGAATATGTTGTACATCTTCTACCACTCCACATATTTCGCAGTTTGGCGAAGTTGATATGCCCATGAGGAAGGTGAACTTTCTAGATGGAATGTGTCCGGAACGCAACCTCATTGCCAAAACTAGCTTGTGTCTACTGAAAGAACAATTATCTATCCAAGGTATAGTCAACGGTTCGGGTTGTATAGTTTTGTACCAGATCCCCTTTTCAGCTGACCGCTTATCAAAATATTCCCTCCACAATTTGGAGCAATACTCTTTTACCAGATACAAGCGGTCCGAGAAGTAAGGAAGTATGGAGATAGGTATACCTTCGTAACAAGCCTATTTGGCTAATGCGTCTACTCTTTCGTTGCCTGCTATACCGATGTGCGACGGAATCCACTGGAGTTGTACAGTTTTACCGCTTTGTTCTAACTCCAAAATTTGTTTAACAATAGTGTATGCTATCGGTGTTCCTCGAATTGTCGAGGTACAACGAGCTACATGGAGGATGGCACTTTTAGAATCAGTAAAGATAACGAATTTGTCGTGATTTAAGGAATGTATGTACGATAACGCTTCACTAATAGCCAGTAGTTCAACGTACATAATCGATATGTCTACCTCCACACTAAAGCGAGTAAATGTATTTAGCTGGGGATCAAAAGAAGCCGCTCCAGCTCCACCTCTTTCCTTAGAACCATCGCTAAATATTTGGTAGTAATTTGAAAAATATGTATCTAAGTATCGAGAACATAAGTCTCTCAAAACGGACACCCCATATTGTTGTTTGGGTTTATTTATACTGTCAATATTATAAATTAAGTTTCTTGAGAGGTCTACATAACTCATCCACACCCGATTTTCAAACATTTCTAAATTTGTACTACAGTATACATTCACTAGTGTCAACTGTTCGTACATTATAATTAAAACGGGTTTATTCTTCCTACGCCATGAATTTATACAGTTTACTAAATTATCTAATAAGTTAATCATTTTACTATTACTTAATAACGATTTACATTTCAATATAAATTTTCCGGCCAAGTAGCACCTACGCGCATGTAATGGTTGTATTGCTAGTTCACTGCCCATTACATGAATAGGTGTCGTTTTGATAAAACTACCAATAACTCGCATAGCCTGATTTTGAGTTTTATCTAGTTTGTATAAATGTGTGTCGCAGCTATCACCGTATAAAAAGCTAGCGTAGTCTAAACGGCTTCTTAAGAGAGATATATACATTTTTCTCAAATGTTTTGGGTGAATACCCCAACTTGAACCCGCAACAAACTTAAGGATACTTAGAAATTTTGATACTCTTTCGTTAATTTCATTAATATGTTTAGCCCACCTCAGAGAGCGATCAAGCCATAAGCCTAAATATTTAACGTTTTGCACAACTTGCAGGCTGGTATTATTTGATCTTATATTAATATTTTGTCTATTTATAGTATACCCTTTTTAAAAACACATATTTTACTTTTAGACGGTGAAATTTCTAAACCTAACTCAGATAAATTATCTAAAATAAGTACTAAGGACGTTTGTAACTGTTCAGCGGCTGTATATATATTCTTATGTGTACAATAAATTACGAAATCATCAACGTATTGTGAGACGTGGATAGAATCAGTGTTCGTGAAAAACTTAATACTAGCAATATACTTACTTAATTTTCCAAGACATTTATAAAACTTAAAATAAAACGGAAACAAAGCTTTCCTTGCGTGAATTTATTATAAGGGGCTTAGAAATACCATAAAATGGTCGTAAAAAGTCCGTTTCAAGTCTTCATAATAATAGTCTACGAATTCTACGACTCGAGTGCCACGAACTCTTAGTGTCGAAGGTAGGTTAGAGTTGATAGTCTCAGTATTGCCAAAAACACAAATTTGTCTAAATTCATTTGCTTCTTATACACTGTGATGAACAATACCGCAGAAGGAAGAAGAAGATCTAAGTCGGACTCTCAAGTCCGACTTAGATCGACTTGCCTCGGTTTTGTAGAGCGTTCTATCGGACATCGGACTCATAGTTTGATGTGCCTTTATAGAGTAGTCATGTACAATGAAGTTATTCTGGATACCTTTCAGTAGTGTTTAGGCTGAAGGAAGAGTCACGGTCCGTCTTCGGGCCCGATTGCGTTTTAAATGTTTCATGTTACCAAACTTCTGTCCAGAACTACTACGGATGTAAGTTTCATGGTAGAACCGCAATTAAGACGACTGCGTAACTCGGTTTACTTGAACGGATTTAAAGTTCAACGCTCATCTCAATTGAAAACATTAAATACTTAATCTTAATTCTTTTATTTAATTGTCCTTATTTTGATCCTGTTATCTCTCAAAAATACGTCTACTCAAAAAATGTCCCTCCTTAACTTTTTTTATCAAATATTTAACACGTACTGCGCTTTGTGCTAGTTTATTACAGTTATAAAATCTTATTTAAGTTTATCAACTGGAGGGCTAAGCTACGCGATAAAACTGATAAATAGCTAAAACTTTTGAACTAGTTCCACGTTACAAGTCAATTAACATGTTGGATGTTTCCATTTTCATGTTTAGCTTTTACAATAGTTTAGTTTCTTTGTATGAAATAAAATGAATTTAAACAAATTGGTCTGATGGTCAAAAGACTTGGATCTACTAAACCGGCTAGGCGGCTGTATGGAACTAAAAAAGAAGGCTGGCAGGGTAGACTCCAGGCTCAAATTCCAAGCTTGGTGAACAACCGGCATTAGCGGATTAAGAAGATTTATAAAAAATGGTAAAAAATGTTTTTAACTCAAGGCCTGTACAACACAAATTACAATTTTGTTGGCGGAATGGCTTCGAAACAATTCCGGTACAATTCGATTATTATCTGTTACTTGTCCCGACTGATTCATCAACGAAGAGCCTAAACAGCTGGACTTACAAACTTGAAATTTCGGCAGTAGGTACGTGCTTTTTATGCAGTAGGCATTCACTAAGAAAGGATTTTTGAAAATTTCACTTCTATGGTGGCAAAATAAGGGTTGAACGTTTGTATGGAAGTCTGTCGTTTTTAAAGTTCGAAGCACGAAATTTCATACACCTGCTTCTGGTTACAAATTTTAAACAAAGTATATCAGAATTTTTCAAAATTTTACCTCAAAGTGGGTGAAATAAGGGTTGAAAGTTTATAAGGAAAGTTCGTCATATTCAAACTTAGAAGCACGAAATTTCATATAGCTTCTGGTTAGAAATAACCGTATACAAGTATCGGCGTTTTTCAAAATTTTACTCCTAAGGTGGCAAATAAGGGATGAACAGTAATATGGAAGGTGATATGAAATGTGCTTAACTTTTGAAGTAAAAAGCATGAAATTCAATATTAAAGCATAATTTTGTTTAATTTTACAATTGGACCCGGACCCGGGCCGACCCGGACCCGGGTGGCAATGCAATCGGATTATAGGATTTTTATGACTTTAAGAAGAATAAAGATTATAATACAATAAATCACTTGAATTTCATTTGTATTTGTGGAGTCATATTAATAATTCTATTCATCTCATACATGACTAGATGTTCCCACTGGCATTATCGCTAAAATAATGTCACTTTGTCTAGAGGCCCTGAAGAGAAAAAGTAAAGTGGCAGACCACAGAAAACTTTACTCAGGGACAATACTAATGGATTCTAACGAGACATTCGAATCATTATAAAGTTATAGTAGAATTAACAAACTCACATAAATATACATGAATCCTGAAAACGAATGAGTACTGAGCGAATGACACATCAAGGATGTAAGGCAGAACATACACTGTTCAAATTAATGAGGTATTGAAGAAAGGGCAGGTTAAAAGCACTCAAAATCGGTGGATTTGCATGAAAGGTTTAATGACATTAGAGGAAGCTCCTGAAGTATGTGAGGACAGAAGCAGATGGTGATCTGTTGTCTTGTCTACCCTGGAGGGAAAAAGGTGTGAGTATATATAATTATGTATGTATGTATGAATCCTAAAAACATAACGCTGTTTTGGTCAATCATTTAAAAAATGTTTCATTACATGTCCGTAATAAAATACACAGACTTCGTGATGATTGCAAAGAAATAGTTTCTGGAACCGTGGTGACTTACATAACGTACGATCTGTCTGTGTCGAAATAAAAACTCCCTGACTTCCAAACTATTTGGCCTTTTTATTATTCATCACTTTGAACGTCTACTCACATATAAGTTTTCTGTCACGCGACATATTTATTTTATAGTTTTATTTGAATCGTATTCAGTCGCTCTCATAAAAGCCGTATAAGCCAAATCTAATGGAATAGAATGATTAAGTGGACCCCGTGCTCGTATGCAACTGGAAACAACTCCAAGATGATGATGATTAAAAATCGTGACCAACGATTTCTTATGCCTTCAATTAATTTTTTGAAGCATTTTGTATGCTTACTTTTTCTTATAGATTTAGATCGGAAAAAGAGAACATCTAGGACGGGACTTGAACCCGCGACCAGTCCCTTACAGGGGGAACGTTCTGACCAGCTGAGCTACCTAGACACGTCCACGATATTCGAAATTCTCCGATATATTATACACGTCTTAAGACTTCTAAATCTCTAAGATTTCTTATGCCGTCAAATGTTTTCAGATAAATGTATCTTGGATCAGGTGCTTCAGGATACAGAGTTTTTCATCGACCACCCAGAGGTAAGTGAAATAATCCATAATTATATAATCTGGACTAGAGCGTATAGGGCCCTACGCAGGCTCTTAGAGGTCGAAGCCAACTGCACCTACTAGTCGGTACTGCAGATTAACAGATGAGGCTTTAGCCAGGCTTTCTTGGGGATGGGGGTGAGATGGAAGTCGCAGCCGTAAAAATCAAGATAAACCCAATCGAGGTAAAGAATGGAGAGTGTACCAAAGTCCAAGCTTTGAATGCAATCAGTATTAACTCTGTAATGATGATGAAATAATTAAGACTACTCTGAGTATGCTGTACATAAGGACTGACGTAACGGTACTTCTACAGTGGTTTGGCTTCAAATTCGAACAAGTAATCTTGATATATACAGCCTCCTAATGGCTTCCTTCCTTCCAATTGTCGTAAGGACTTCAAGCCATAAAAAGTTAACTACGTTAAATAAAATATTAATTTATCTTAATCTATACCTCAAACCAAAACTCAGTGGTATTAATCGTACAGAAATTTGAAATGCTTATATTGAAGCTAGTATACAAGCAAATAAATGGCTATCGGTGCATATTAACAGAAAAATCTGCCACGTGACCAAAACGACTCATTTCCAAGAGACCTTACAGAAAACTACTCCCGTAGCTCATACAGCAGCATGTTCTTCTGTAGCGGTTTTAACTTTAAAAAGAAAATCTAGTAATAGCCCAGCCTACTCTCTCTACCCTACTTTCTTTAACCGTCTAAATATTCGGTGCCTATTTGTAACATTGAAAAGTTATTATGTAGCTTCATACAAACAAACATTCTAAATTCATTTCATCATTTTTCTTTTTTATTCCGCTCATGAACTTGTAAAAATATTGATGAAGGTCTTATTACCCCTGCGGATATCAAGGTTGTATAATTTAGTCCTCGTTACCGAACAGTAACAACCTCCAGTTAAGGTAGGTTTGACAAGATGTTACAATAAAAGTAAGCCCCATCTAACTCACATTAAACGACTTTCTCGTGACCGAAACGATTTCTTTCAGAACGCTCACGAAAATAGGGGCTTATATTTATGACAATCGTTTGTGTATCAACGAAAAGAATCGGTATTTCAAGATTTTTTGCGATTGATAAATAGTTTCTATTAATATAAACACGAAACTTTGGCGTGAGGCAGTTCAGTTAGACGCCTTCTAATTATTAGATACTGCGACAGTTTAATGTTCGGTAATAGATATGATTAATTAATACCGGTTATTTTTGCAAAAAGCGACACTTTGCAAGAACTATTGAAGTACCTTCCAAAAATGTTATGCCTCACGTAAAATCAAAATAAATTATAAAAACCTTTTGTGTTACTGACTCAGTTGACTTCACTAGGCCTCCTAAATATGGATAATACTTGGTACACAGTACACAGCCCTGATTGTTCCTTCTAACTTGATTTGGTTAACCAATTACTATGCCGTTTGGAATTGCTCGGCCGTGTTCTGGAGAAGATTCATTGATGTGGCAGAAAGCTGCCATTCATAAAAATAAGCCACACAAAAAAAAAAAAACGGGCCCCGGGCTACGAGTCTCGTGTGCAACCGGGATCATTACTGCAGTATGCACGCCACCTTAATGCTTAATTCACAAGCCTGTCTATCACCTTTCACCGATTTGATTTCAACCTTTCAGTATACCCAACACCGTCATACAGTATGGCTGTTCCTAATGGAGTTAGCGAGGCGGCGATGGGGAGCCAGACCAAGAAAGGAATTGGAAAGAGCAGAACGGCTTCTGGCAGAAGCCGGCGAACTATTCAAAGAAGTCGAAAATGTTGTCTGGCTTGAGAGAGTACACTTTGCAGCTGCCATTGCCAGAATACGTATCAAGAATAAAGCATTCACGTATGTTACATTTTTCACAATGACTATTCTCACACATTCCAAATGTTGATAATCGCCAATGAAAGGAACTGCAATCTAATCAAACTTTCATTTAGTAAGCGTGATATGATAACCTACTTAGTTTAGTTTTGTTCCATAGATGATTGACAGCCCTTCGCGTTCCTAATAATGTTGAACATCTGTACAGTATTGTAACTGCGCTGCACATTATCATGATTTAATATTCCGTCATTACGTCGTACGAGTTGCTATCATGTGATGTTAATTCAATTATGAACGTAGATTCTAGGTTTGTTCTAAGATAACAATGAAACGTTATACTTATAAACTTAATATAAGTGAGCTTGCTATTCACAATTGTTTTATGTAATCAAAGAGATTGCATGCAATGTCCTACTCGATGTAGACTTTCCAAACGTTGAAGTTTCCTTTGAATTTTGTTAAACTATTTTTACGAAACCCGACCTATCAAAACGCAATTACCTATTCCGAAGGTAAAATATTAAAGGAACATCGATTGACATATATTTAAGAAGTGAAGAGAATATAATATAAGTAGGTACAATAATTAAATGTTTTTGAAAAATTCAACACCCAAGACTAGACTAAACCCTCCAGGATTAGTTCAGGTAGCTGAAATTCTTATTGAGCTGAGTGAGACGAAGTCGAGCGAGCAGTGATAATAGTTGCACACGGCTGAACGGATCTTTTATCCCTTTGATAGATTCTCATGGGTTGCGGAAACGGATCTGATTCCACACGGGGAGCATACCTATAAGTAGTAGTGGTAGGCATATATTTTATCACTACGACACTCTGCATGTCATATGCGCATGAAATAGTATCCATAAGCTACAAGTAGGCAAATATGTAGGTATTTTAGCAGGTTTAGTATAATAAAATGACGGTTTTGCACAAGTTTCGTGACGTGCTACCGCACTAAAATTTTCCAGTTTTTGTGACGCCCTTGCCTCTTATTATTGACTTCAACTAAAGTCTTGTCTGTATTTGCTATTTAAATATTCTATTTGACATTAGCACCGAACAAGCAATTGACATTTAGTAAGTTCACCTGCAAGTATTTTACGATCCGTTTGACTACAAAGTGGAGATGAGACTAAACGAAATAAACATTTATTGTTGAATAGAACATGTTACATAATTGTATTTATTAGGTAATATATTATACAGTTTACACTTCAGTTAACATTTTATTGAGCTGAGTGAGACGAAGTCGAGCGAAAGCTCCTCATACCAGACTTCAGGATTTTCTTTGTCACAGGTCTCTTCCTAAACTACTAATCCAATCAGAACCAAATTTGGCATGATTAAAGAGGTCAATCAGAGGCAGGTTTATGGATATATTTTGAAAAAATTAATGCTACCTCAGAGGAATGATCACCGTTAAAAAAATTCCAGATGGAATTACATAATAACCGCTCGAGACACTGTGACCAAACTTTACACGCTCAGAAAGCATGTCCAGAGTTGTAACTTTCAAAAAGAATTTTCAAAATCGGACTTGCCACGGAGGAATGATCACTGTTAAAAATTTTCAAAATCTGATTCACGATGTCTCACTCAGCTCAACATTGCAAGCAGCAATTCGCCTTGCAGACCTAGTTTACATGCGACTGACAAGAATTTTAACCATGTAGAATAGGTCCAGGTAGCTCAGTTGGCAAAGCAATCCCCTTAGAAAAGCACTGTCATGGCTTCTAATCCCGTCCTGGATGTTAGTTTTTTCCGATTTATATTTAGGAGAAAAGGTTGCATACTAATTGCTACAAAATTTTATTAATCTAATTATATGATGTCTGAAGCTCGTATGTGTTACTGCAGATTATCGGAACTGTTGCCAGCACATCTGCGTGAGGAACGCTCTGCGTGCGCTAACAAAGAGACAGTGACGGGATGGGTCAACATTTTTAAAGCTAAGTATGTTTTGACGACAATATTATCCACTTACTAACTTTTTTTTTTTTTATATTTAGGACACGTCAATTTGACTTCATCTCGCCTGATGGTAGGTAAGCTGAAGGTAACGTCTCAGGAAAGAGGGTCACCATTATATACACGTACCATGTTAACAATGGTGGCACTCAGCTTGACGGCCTCACCAAAAGAGGATTGTCGTCGCAGCACCGCGTGATACCCACCGGTGCCACTAGTGCTGCGACCTCAATCCCCCTGCCCGGCAATGCACTTGCTGACCCCTGAACGCAATCAAACCGAAATTGGATTACTATGGAGGGTTTTTCGCAATCGTGCACGGTGGTACCCACCCGGTCGAATTTTGTGACAAATTTGTGTCATCAAATTTCTACCACCAGTAGGTAGGTCTTCTCATAGTGAATCTAAAATTTAGGTTAGGAATGGTGACCTTCATTCTTGAACTTTAGCTTACCATCAGGCGAGAATTTCAATTTTACTTATGTAAGAAACGTCAATACGACTAATTGACGTTTCTTACATAATTAAATTGAAATTCTTGTTATACTTATCATCATCATCATCATCATCAACCTATTCTAGTCCACTGCTGGACATAGGTCTCCCCTAATGAGCGCCATAGCGCCCTGTCTTCAGCTTGCCATATTCAGCATCTGCCCACTTATAACGGTAATTATTTTAAAGAGGGGCTCGTGGCTCAGTGGTAACCGAGTAGGTTAACGTTGTAAGGTTAAGCAATACTAGCCTAGTCAGTCTTAGGATGGGTGACCATTCTTAACACATTGTACCTCGGAAAGCACATTAAGCTGTCGGTCCCGGTTGCCATACGAACATCTGAGGCATTGGTTACGGGTATTTAGAGCCATAAGTCCGACAACTGGTCTAACCACAGAACTTCGATGTCGCCAGTGGGATGTGGAGGCAGAGATTAATAAATAGTTACTTAGGTCAGATGGTAGTCAAAATATCCAAGTTTGGCCGTTTCGTAGGTACTTTTCGTAGTGCGATGAAAGTGAATCCCAACCGAATTGGGAAAAAGTTCGGAGGATACCTTATCGATATTTCTTCATATTTATAAGCGGGTCTCTCAATCTGATGAACATTTTACATTTTATAGAAAAGTTGCGTTACTTGTGAAGAAGCTACACGAGCTTGGCTACTCTTACAGCAATTCGAAACAACTTTGTGCAGGAGAGTACAGATTTGATCGTGTCTGTCCAAGGTTAGTAGGTACCTAGCTAATATAAAGTTAAAACATCATGTTTTTCGGTCTTAATAGAGGCGAGGCGAGAACTGTCAACCAGTTGGTGGCTACTGCTTGTATCTGAGGTCAACTGACCTAATAAAACTAATGTGAGAGGGTTCTAAATTAATTTCAACCTACAAATTTGAACTAGGTACTTATTTCGATTTTTTATGACCTTAATAAAAAATTAAAGTATCTGTAGTAGAGGCAAACAGCTCTATCACATATCAAAATAGAGGAATTGATTAACTATGAATAAAAAAAATTGACACTATTTGTGTGTTCTCAGTCGAAACATGGTTATATAATAAGTATCTTACATGTACACTTATTTCGATACCAGAGGGCCAATTCTCGTAATAAAAAGATCTTCAAAATTCTGTCCCAATCTAGTCTCGATCTTATGTCGATCTCCCATATGTATAAGGATGTTCTCATAACAAAATTTTGTTTCATAAAAAACATAGCAAAAAAAGTTTTATTTTCCCATTTAGATTCATCACGCTGCGACCACCGTCAAATGTGAGCATCGGACAAATAGATCTGGTGAAGGAAGGAATCATAGTTCTGCAGGTGAGCGTTATACCCTCAAACCCACAGAACAAATAATAGTTAATTATTAGTTCTGTTGTCAAACCGCAACATGTGGACGCTTTCAATAGTGTTTTGACTATTTATACTGTTGACTGTTAACTGATGGCACTTGGTGAAACTTGCTACTGAATATTGAATTAAGTTAAATTACGTCCCAAGTAAATGAAAATGCCGTGAGGCAAAATCGGTCAGATTTAATAAATAAATATTATTGATCAATACAAGTGACTTAATTCCATATGTTAATAAGTTTTTTCACCCAGCAGGGTCATCAAAAGACATAGAAAGATTGACATCGTGAAGGAGAGACAGCTTTCTAAGTCTGTTCTAAACCGGTTCTGCTGTAGTAACTGCGCCCTCCCTAAGTTTGCCTCACCCATTTTTTTTCAGGAGCGTGAATTCTGCGAGGGTGCTTCAACTCTCTGTAGAGCTCTTCGCGCAAACTGTCTCCAAGGCGTAGTTGCGCAAACGCACGCATCATCCCCACGTTGTTCTGCATATCTAGCTGCACAACTCAGAGATTTAGCCGCAGTGTTGAAAGCACAGACACCGGCAGCACCCGCTACACCCACTCTTGGAAAACTCGTTGTGTTCGGAGCTGGGGACAAGTATGTACTTGTACTCAAATGATAGTCTTTGCTGTTTTCTTACAGGGCAACTAATCACATCATCAATCAAATAACACATCACAAGCTTATGTCTTAAGGCTGGTCATTTCATCAATGAATATCATCATTGTCATCTTCATAGCGATTCGCTAGTTGTTTCTAAGGTTTGCACTTTGATGCACGGGGTCGGCTTATTGTTTTTGATTGATATAACGGGGTTTTTCGGGAGCGACTGGCGTCTGACCTCCCAACCTCGAGAGGAAAGCCTGCGCCTCGTTCGTTGTTTAGATGGTGTAAAAGGTCCCAAAGGTATCGGTAGGGCCCTGTACATCCGCGAATAACACCACATTGAAGCCAAGGTTTCGTTTTTACCAGTTTTTAATTAAACATGACATATAATTTATGTGGTGAAATCTAGCCTAAGCTAAATTTATGTCATAGCGTATTCCTATGTACATTATTCGACATTACGATGTATCGTAATGTCGTAGACTCGTACGGAAAGTGAATTTTGAGGCGTGATGTAGCGTCCACTTCTATCACCGTTTCCCACGATGTGATTACAACACAAAATCACAGATTCGTAGGCTCGTAGTAGTTGCGTAGACTCGTAGTACCAACGCATCGTAGCTAGCGTATATTGTCATACAAGAGTGGTTTTAAGATCGTAACACTAACGAATTTTAGATTTACTAACTCGGTTTTGGCCTCTGTTTATTCTAGGAGTGAAATTGACTGAAAAACGATTTGAACTGATAGGACTGGTCTCTTCAAAAACCATTTGAATTATTGTTGGAAATGGATTCATTGTATGATATGTATCTTGACTCTCTTCAACCAATTCAATCGCAGAAAATTTTAAAACGACTCATTTAATTTGTCGACGTGCTACATGGGCATGAGTTTTAAAAACTTTTAACCAAATTCTGTATCGTGATGTAAATTTGTGACATTAGAGTATACAAACATAGTTGACTACAAAATGATAGCACAGGATTCTAAATGATCTCTATGGCCTTTCTAAAACGTCATTATAAAATTAAAGATATTTTGAAAGTGAAAGTTAGTTTCGAAGTTATCAGTCGATACAGGTATAATCTTATGTTATTCTTAATTCTAGAGTTGAGAGTTATATTGGCGCACTCCGGGAACTGGGCATCGAAGCATCCGAAGCTCCTCAATCAGGTGCCCCAGTGCTGATACTAAGCGAACCAGTTTACTGCGAGACTCCGACTGTAGTCAGTGCATTGGATGGAGTAGTGGCTGTTCTGGCTACTCCACCGAACTCATATTCAGCTGTTACGGACCCTATAGATTTAGTATGTGGAAGAGGAGGCGATCTTGCTATGTTAGAGGTAAGATTTTTAACATTGATGATGCTAGGTATTTAAACTATCATGGTCACCAACGTACACACACCATACAAAAGTACACCAAAGTTATTATTATATGGAGTTAACAGAATACTCAAATCTATATCTGTATATTTTAAGGTAGGTATATTTTATTATCACTCATAAAATACTATGTACGAGATTACCCACTCTTTTTTGGAGCCGTCCGACTGGGAAAGTACCCGAAACTATTCTCCTTGACGGGAAGGTGTTAGGAAAATTCTTTGAATTGCAAGCGTTTAACGGCACTGGTCATTGATTTACAATCACGTAGGGGCAGCTGGATAGAGTGCTCCTTGGCTGACGTAGTAACATTGTACGAAGAATCTGTACACCGAGTTTAGTAAATGATCTTGCCACTAAATAATATTGCTATCGGTTAGGGTGTGGTAATAAAAGTATTAAAAAAATTCTTTCACAGGTCCTTACGGAATCAGAAATGGATGGTAAAGGCAAGAATCGCGTACAACTGATATTGGAAGAACAGAAGAAAACCTTGAAGACGCTCATGTCTAAGCCTCAGGTAAGGAAGCCTCACGCTTTTAATATGTTACTCATTCAGTAGGAGAGTGACATAATGCAGTCGTCAATATTTTAATTTGCTTTTCTTATAAATAACATCAAAAGTAAATGATTAAATAATCAAATCGACATAATGCCTTTGGTAACATTTTTGCCTGCCAGTGTTGATTGATGAAGGAACCAAAAGTGCCGAATACATGATATTCGTAGCACTAAATTTCATTTTTTTTGTAAAAATAGCGATATATAATTAACATTAGGAGAGGCTTCGTGTCTAGTTATCTTAAATTTTTGTAGAGTTCACGTTTTGAGGGTCTTTAAAAACTTATTCATACCTTTTTTTTTTTTTTTTTTTTTTTTTATCGTGCGGAAATCCCTTCGGATACCCCCCCGCCGGCTAGCGGGGGCGGTTATGTCGGGCTTGCACCGACTAAAACCGCACGCCGTCTCGGGTCTTCAGACGCCGGGGTGTAAGGTTACCCATAGAGCATATCCCTCGCACCCCGGCTGACCCTGGGCCATCTCCCTGGTATTCCAGATTCAACTGATATTATACGAAACCCATTCGGCTTTGGAGGCGGAGAACCAAGCACAAGTTACGCGAGCGGTCGCCGAGGCGAACAGATTGGCGCGGGAAAGACACATGTGGCTAAAGAAAAAATTTAGAGTACAGGTATGATTCTTCCCCTTTTCATCCATCCCCGTTGCATCCAATGCTTGTACTTTAATAAAGATCAGGGTCCGCTCTCCTACTCTTACTGCTCCTGCCGTCAGGCGCCCCCCCCCCCCTATCTCTATAGTAAAGCCTTTGCCAGAGCTGCGTTGGTCAATCAGCAGGTATACCGGCTTTCACATATATGCTGCAGATTAACATCAAATCGAATCGATTGACTGAAATAATATGAGTTGAAATAATAAAGTACCTACCTAGACCTATGTTATGACAATGGCCCATGTTCACAAAACTGAATAGAATTACCGAAATAACTCACCAATAAAACTAATTATTTCAGAGTCCTAAAAAACATGCAGCCATTGCAGAAATTGAAACAATAACAAGTGCGTCCACAACATCTTTTGATACCATTTCTCCCTCGGAGTTCGACAAAGAAGACCCGCTCGAAGATGTTTCGTTAAGTGGGTCCCAATCGACGATAAGAACGATGATGACCTCCCGGCCTAGCTCAGCTGCTAAATCAAGAAGTTCCAGGCCTAGTTCACGCACTACCACAGCAAGAACGAAATATTCTAGTCCTGACAGACTCAGTAGGAAGCGACACGACAGTCTTGATAGGCAGTCTGGACCGGGAACTACAAAGGCTAGACCGATTCCAGATATGCCTACTAGTGTTATGCCTCATGATCCTGATCAAGATAACCCTAACATTTTTGTAAGTATGGTTTACGTATGCTATCAAAATTTGAAACTGCCGCTGCGGTGACATACAAACCACCTCTCTCCCTCCGGGATAGGCAGAGACGACCACCGTCTGCTTCTTGGCTATGCAATTTTAAAACCTTTATATTAAGCGATTCCTGCAAGGAAATCAAGTCTATGTACTTTGCAGGTAATGAAACCTTAAAGCATGAATTAGAAAAGAGACTGTCATATAGGTATTTGAAAAATCTAGCAAGTATCAGCCGCGAAGCCGTGAATAATGATGCCGCTAGCTAGCTTCTTGGTTAAGGAGGACTTACAATCGAGAAGTCCTTGGTTCGAATCCTGGCCATTAGACTACCGACGTGAACCCACTCGTAACACAGGCAATTTAGCTTAGCTGAATGGATCAAGTTATTTACTTTAGTTATTTCGGTTACTAATATTCATTTTTTTTTATGTAAGTGTATAGGTATGTATGTAAAAAAAACAATAAAAATACTTGATGGTTTATGTTACAGGTACCAAACTGTGATCTGTTCGAAGTTACAACGTTGCCAAACCTGGGCAATGGATTAGATATTAATTACATACTTGATAGGGATGGTTGCTATCTTGGCCTCATTCAAAGAAAGGTTAGTATACTTAAATCATTATCATTTTAGCGATAATGCCGATTGCATCCGAATCATTCACCACGGAGCCCGGGGTTCACTATCCAATTTGTTTGGCTTTGACTGCTGTTGACCTCCCAGCCCCGAGAACAAAGACTGCATCGGAGCTTGGTCCGTAAATTAGTAGGACAGTGTTTAGTGTAATACAAAACTTGTTCCATATTTAAATTACACCACAATTCTTAATGGACACCACTCCCTATATGTAGTGATTTTAATTCCATCTAAGCTCCACTACACAATCTTAATGCCTGTTGAATGTAAGAATGAGCTATCTTGTATAAAAACTGTGATATAATTTGTTGACATTATATTTTCTCTCCGAGAAAGGCAGAGATAGAAACCCGCCATATCCTTCTGTCCTTACACACTCCACGAGCTTCCTCCACTTGTCCAGTGATTTCGAGTGCTTTAGACCTGCCCTTTTGCATTGCATCATAAATTTAATAATATAAAGTAGTGTAAACTATGATATTATCGCAACCATAGAGCTGATTGCACAACGATAGGTTGACTACAGGAGATCACCCGACTGGATGCTAAATATATGATCCGAGTTGCGGAGGAACGCGGGCTGTTCGGACATGCGGCGTCTGCGCCACCGCCGCACCGCCGCAAGAAGGAGGCGGTGACTTTATCTCCCAAACGACGGCGACGAAAACCGAGTTTTGAGGTAAGTCTCCGCCAGTGAATTAAGCTTTATGGTTCAACGTAATGGGGCAAACCTATTTCTATCCTGTGTTTCTTACTAGGAAGATTTTAACATTAACTTGTTTTGTTGTTTTTCTAATAACAATAAGGCTTCACCTGGGGATCGGATCTGATAATAGACCTCAGCTCATTCAGTACCGCTGCGCCACTATGGCAGTCACGTTTTATTTAAAAAACAAATATAGCGACAACACAGACATGATTATCATCATCTTAGCGTTGTTCCCGGTCGATCCTAGGCACCTTGGAGCCTGGGGTTCACTTTCCAATTTATTTGGCTTACTTTGACTGCTGTTGACCTCCCAGCCCCCACAGAAAAACCTGCACTGGAGCCTAGATCGTAAATTAGTAGGACAGTGTTAATAGAACTGTGGCGATACCACATATACTCAGCATCATCTAGCGACAATAAGTTGAACTACTACGTCACTACCAATCCTGAATCGCGTAAGTGAAGTTCGCGCGCTGATATAAGATATACACAACAGCCCAACGACAACCGTTGGGCCGCGGCCCGCCAGGCGTGATCACCTTGCCTGGTCGGAGGATGCTCCCTTTGTGTTGAAGGAACATCACACCCTGTTCCTACACAAGACCCTTGTATACAATTTGTTTTATACTTAAATAACACCACAATTCTAAATGGACACGACTCCTAATATATGTTGTGATTCTAATTCCATCTAAGCTCACAGCATTGCACATTAATATAGCGACAACAAATACAATATCATCATGATCATCTTTGGCACCTTGGGGCGTATGGCCCGCTTACTCCTTCTCGTCCTTTTGATTTAGCTTATACTGCTTTTATGGACTACTG
Source organism: Cybosia mesomella (assembly GCA_946251805.1). NCBI lineage: Eukaryota > Metazoa > Arthropoda > Insecta > Lepidoptera > Erebidae > Cybosia > Cybosia mesomella. The sequence goes on from OX276392.1 coordinate 11,567,868, forward strand.
CCGTCTGACCTCCTAACTCTGAAAGGAAAGTCTGCGCAAGAGCCTCGTCTATGTAGGTGGTCTTTCAGGTGAGGTTGGCTTGGGCCCCGAAGATGTTGGGGAGCCCTATATCCACGTTTTAATTTTATCATATCCATGTTTTAAATCTATTAAATTCTACATTTAGTAGGAACAGCCTCCTCTAGCCTAGTGGCTAGGTACAATATCTACTTACAAACTTGAGGGAAATCATAAGTTGTTATAGGTGCCGGCAAACATCTTAAACAAAAATCGGAAAGGTCGCGCATGTGCACTATACGGACTAACCATAATTAACAACATAATAAATTAAAGGACTGATCAACCAATGACGAGTCCTTTGAGCCCGTGATGGATTTAATATTGGTTAATTGGCGTGCCTCGGCCGTCGCACCCCACACTACCAGCTCTCCCTTCAGCTTCCCTCTAATTAGGAACTGGTCGCAGGTTCAAGACCCGTCCTGGATGTTCACTTTTTCCGAACTAAATCTATTGGAAAAGTTAGCATACTATAAAATTTCATTGTTTCACCTGTTTGGTGAATACTAAAGCTAGCTAGTAACTGTCAGGTGGAGCGCGTGGGCGCGCCCACGTACGCCTCGATGTCGCGCTCCATGCGGCGCGGCTCGGCGCCGGGCTGGCTGGAGCCGGCGCGCGCCGAGCCGGCCCGCGGCGCGTCTCTGGACACGCGCCTCGTGTGCGAGCGCCATGCGCGCCGCCAAGCCGCCGCGCAGGCGCTCACCCTCGCCTCCTGCACCTGCGACGCACGGCACAAGTAAGTCTGCGTATTTATCCACTTTTTTCTTCCCTCACCCCTTAACCGATTCATTGCCACCCTCATTTTTACTACTAACTACCAATAGCCACAAGGATCATTAAAATGATGCTTATATGCAACATTGATCTGACGAAGGATTATTTTTTGACGCATTGGACACGCGTCGGTTAAGTAGTAGGTGTACCCTCCACGCGTGAGTAGGTATCTCTGGTGCTGCAAGTGTTCATAGGTCACGGTAACCAATTAACATCGGGTCGGTCATGTGCTTGTATGTTAGTAGATAGTTTGCGTATCAGATCTATCCAAGTATCTACTTATGTATTGGAGAGCTCTATAAAATGTCTGTTGCTCCGCCATAATGAAAAGCGCAAATAGGTATAAACCAGGAAAAAGCCTTTTACAATAAGGATTTAGACAAATACTTTTAAAAGCTCGTAGGTATATGTTTTTGGAACGTATATTTAAAAAAATCCATGACAGACATCTAGAAATAACTTGATGAGTTTGACATCTAGAAATAATTTGATGAGTTTGACATCTAGAAATTAACATGTACCTACATAATACACGAACACAGGTATGTATAAGTTTAACTCATGCGGAGCATGCAGATGCTACATTTTCACCATATAGGTATAATTTATAAAAACTATTAAACTGAAGTGAGTTTAATAGGTTTTTATAAATTATACCTATATGTGTATTTGTATAAATAAATGCATATCCTGTATTCCTGTCAACTCGAGAGCTTAGAACAAGTATAAATAGATAAGTTTTACCTATATCAAAGTGTTCCTGTCCTGTTGCTTCCAGATATCGGCGCACATCCGTAACTGTCACCTCGCCCCGGCTCTCCCAACCGTGTCGCCGTCCTTTCCCGCTAGTTGTCCAAGATCTACGCCTCAACAAATCAATAAGCAACCATCACAAAGTGAGCGCCTCACAAGCTTGAAATCAACGATACGAAGATGGTATTAAAACATGACGTCTAACAAAAAACGTAGAAGGCGATTGCTTTGTTTTTAAGTTTGTTGATGTTTAAACTACTAGCGCTCTTGTAGTGTAACAACTGGTGCACACATTATTATTATTAATATATTTCAATATTGTGATAACGATAACACCAATACCTATAACTTTATCAGAAATGCGGTCTGCTGAGATGAAATATAATACCTAAGATATCGAAGCTCTCTCAGGGATAAACTATGTTTTGGTGTTATTGCATTATGTTTAGAACTATGGTCGATCGGAATGATTAAAATTTTTACTTTTAGATAATAGTTTATTTCGGAATAAAGCAAAGGAAACGTAATATTGGTTTCATTTATATTGCATTCTTGTTAGGCTAGATAACCTATCCACCGATTGACGCGACGTTTAATCAGAGACATCGTGTGCTTTCCATAAAATCGACCCTGCATTATTGCTTCTCTATCTTCACACCAAAGCCACCGGCAACCCGGCACCTACAGAAAGTTGTGCCGCAAGCAAACTTGTTCTAAAATAAAGGTGTTTCCTCGTGGCCAAACTAGATTGCCAAACTGATTTGGCCACGAGGAATAATATTTCCTTGTAGCCAAACTACTTGTCTTTAAACTTTTGAGTCAACCTGTATACAGTAAGTTTGTACTACCGTGGACTAAGTATGTACAGTCGTGAACAAATAAAAAAGTGTAGTGGCTTTTTAGAAACGATCACTTAATACCTATTTGAGTAGGTATAAGTTAGGTCTAGAAAGAAATAAATAATAACGCTTTATAGGAATCTTCTGATTTATCAGTCATGAGAGCATAAACCATGGGCTTAACATTTGTCGAGGACGTAGACTCTGAAAGGTCTCCATGGATGGTATATAATTGTTCAAATGGACTTTGACAGCTATAAAACGTTCCATGTCCGAAAAATTCTTTAGATTGAGTCAAGAGCCTACTTTTACTATAATAAGTAGGTTGGTATATACTTCCCTACTCTTAGATAAAGGATGTGCTAATTTTATTTTATCCTCCTGTGACGCACCAGTTTGGCTACAAGGAAATATTATTCCTCGTGGCCAAATCAGTTTGGCAATCTAGTTTGGCCACGAGGAAACACCTGCAAATACATAGAGTAAACGATGCGTTAGACTGGTCGCTCGTCACAGAATTCGCATCCTCCTATGTTGGCGGGGAACCAGGTACACCCTAGGTAGAATATCCGCGAGACCCAACCGGTCTTGACCACAATCGTCAGTAATCCCGATATGTCGTTGGAAATCAAGCCCTCCCAAAGCGCCACCTCCCTGGGCCTGCGTCTGCTCGGACGACGGTTAACTTATATAATTTACTCTTTCAATAAAAATACCAATTTGTATAAATAAAACAAACTTTATTTATTAATGTTACAAAGACCGCCTGGCTCATTTACAACAATCGTTTGTTCAACATCAATATACTATGTTAAAGCATTCCGAATCCTTTAGAGTAACTTATTGCTTTCATCAGTCTGTCTTGTAGTTTGTCCTTGGTTTCGTACTCTGGTAGGAGGAGAACATTGAAGCAGGTGTGAGCGGTAGGTAACCTATCGCAGTCGGGCCCATTTCTAGCGATCACGAGTTTGAGATGACTGAGCCCCCCAACAGGGACTCGGTCAGAACCGGTGGTGAATTGTAAGAGTTTTCTCTTGTCGTCCAACGCCAGACTGTGAACGATGCTCCAGAAGTCTTTGATAGTTTGTGAATCCGATGTGTACCCGCCATCGTATTCTGTTGATTTTTCTAGCTCGTTGAAGTCGAAGTTCTGGAAGAATTATTTATGTTAAGTATATTGTAAATCATTTATTTTGTGAACAGAAGAATTTTAGCAATGTTATTAAAACAATAATAAGGAATTCATTTGGATCTTAGTTCTGTATAATATAGATTTTGCTAAATTTAAGCTACTTTAATGTAATTCCAAATGGTTGAAGCTAGATCTAGAGCTACTTAATGTAATTTCAAATCGGGATACCTAGATTTAATTACTCCCCAATGTGACTTCAAACAGAGATAAATAGAGCTTATGCACTTTAATGTAATATACAAGCTTACCTTACTACCACATACAAGCATTTCAACCTCCTCTGGCCTAAACAATGCTGCAAGTGGACTCTCGTCCGTGACCATCAAGAAGCCGCGCCTGAATGCTCTAAACTGCGTATCCACCGACTCGTTTAGTAAGAAATTTGAATACAGTTCCACAAATTCCTGAAATAATTATACTTCTTTTAAATTCATCCAACAATTATATATATTATCGAGATTTTACAAGAATGTTACTACTTGATATTGGTTTTTACTTTTACCAATTGCTTGGTTTACCGAGAACTTAAATCAAGATTTTTTTTTCTACCCATTTGAAGTTGTAAGTGACTAGTAGGTATCGAGGACATCAGTAGATATTCTTACTACCTATCAAAGAGATTTAAAGAAATACCAACCCTTTTATTTTCCTGCGTGACGAATATACTGTCACCGTCCTCTTTCAAGTCATGAAAGATGGCGTTTCCGAACACATCTTGGTAACATATCCTGAAGGTTTGGTAATATGCTTCTTCTAAATCACTGCCTTCATATTCTAACATATCTTTTAAACCATTGTACAATATCTGTAATCAATAATATAACATATTTAATACACTGTATAGATAATAGCTGGGCATCTGAGTATCTGGGGCATTATGAAATTCCATCAGCCTTAACATGTGTGGTTGATGGATCCCTCTTGGATAACATAGGGGAAAGAACTGGCTAAAACTTAATCGCGATGGAAACAAGGCATCGCTGAATGTATGTGAGGTAGCAAATAAGCAAACAGCTCACCCGTTTAGGGCCATTCAATTATTTTTTATATTTTTTTATATTTAGGACACGTCAATTTGACTTCACCTCGCCTGATGGTAAGCTGAAGGTAAAGTCTCAGGAAAGAGGGTCACCATTACATACTTAAGTATTACGTAACCTCGGAAAAGAAAAAAATAAGCAAAGAGCCCTCCGTCTTTCCTTCGCTTATGTTTGATGATATGAGGGGTGGGAGGTATTTGTATATAGTGGAATAGGGTTGTACGTATAATAATAAAAATGCCTACTTACGGGGTTCCAGTCAGCTAGGTCTTCGAACGATCCTTTCTTGCCCATGAGCTTCCTATATACCACCATGGGGAAATTGACGGCGAGAATAACGTTATTGTATATCGCTAGACCTAAAACTATACCGATCAGGGTGAACTGTGCTTCCGTCTCGAACGATGTCATGTTGAACCTGGAAGAAAGGTTTTTTTAAACTATTATAAGAAACTCGTGATAGCCAGGTTTAGAAAAAAATAAATACTAAGCTAATTTATTGCAGATAATTTGCACAAAATCTTGCAAAACATCTATACGATATGAACTATGGGCACACCCGCATGCGTGCCATGCAGCGCAGGCCTATAGGAAGCAGTTAGCAGACTCTATAAACGGTTGTAATATTGTTTATAAACTCTCGTCCAAAGAGCTCTGATCTATGAAACCTCAACATGAAACACAACACAGTACAAGTAATATTATTTGGTTACAGTTTTCTGAGAAGTGATGGTAGGTACTACCCAGTGGGGGGTAACTTCAACTTAAAAGCTTATGTTGCCCTTCTTATAGCTCTGGTTTATATAATTGACAAAGATGGCAAACACGGCTATAATTCTTAAGTACTGTACCTAACGAATGCTATTCACGAGATGTACCTTTTGCACATTGGTAATTTTTTGCGAAAACGTAAAAAAAATCCTCTCTAAAGGTTTCCTCTGCGCACTACTATTGCCTACTTTTGATATCTGGCAACCCCCTCGCCGTAGAAATGCAACGTAATTATTATGGCTTTAACGTTGTGTATGCTGATTCTTTATCAATTGCCTAATTTGAATGGGATTCAGACTGTTACGATTCCTATCACACAAAAAATAAAATAAAATAGGGTTATAAACGGATGCGATTACGATTACTGATTAAAAAAGCACATACCATACAGTAAGGTAATCAGTCTGTTGCGTGAACATTCCATAGTCTGGGTTAAAGATTTCTTCAACAATCAACTGAAAGAACTCTTTACTGACTCCCCCTTCATCCACGCCTTGTTCACCCTCGAATTCTACGACCAGTTGCTTCTTTAGATCCAATGCTCTCTCCATAGCCACCATTTCCAACTGAAATCAATAAAATGTTATACATAACATAACATAAACTCACGCCTATGTCCCCGAAGGGGTAGGCAGAGGTGCTAGCACCCACATTTCGCCAGTTTATGTTTAGGTCCCAATGTAATAGGTGGCGAGCCTATTGCCATTAACCGGGCACTTATAAACCTGCGATAAATACACATAAATGTTATACATTTTGCCGATTAAAACTTTGTAGACTTTGATCAAAGTTGACTGACAACTAGATGTTTACACGGGATCGTTGGACGACTTTGACTGTCCACCGAAGTCCTCCTGTCGATTTCGTGTGTAAGTAAGTCTTAAGGTAATAGCGGCGAAAGCTGCTGTTTAAGCTACTGACTGATAGATGGTAAATATAGAAGTGGGCAGGATGTAACCTTTCTTCAAAATACCCTCACCCCCGCAAAGTATCAAGCGTTCTCTTATAAGGAAATCTAATTACAACAACTCCTCTTTGTATTTACTATGAGGGTGGGGACTACACCCGCCCACATAGCAAATACAGAGAGATGTTGGAATGAGTGGGAGCACTCACCCCCACGAGCGCGTCGTCGATGATGTGGTCGCGGCGAACCTTGAGGCGCAGGAAGGGCATGGGCGGCGCCGCACCCACCACGGCGTGGAGCAGCGACACGCGCCGCTCCGAGTACATACGGATACGGTTCTCGTAGTATAGGCCCAGCGACTTGGTGGCCACCGTCAGGATGAATGGGTACTTTAAGAATGCGAACTTTTTACCTGCAATACCAAATGTTAAAGATATCTAATGAGTCGAAATTCTTCCAAAAACGATACTACTTTATCGATAATGAGGATCTGCGTGAGTAACCGACTAATCCATGACACACGTGTCACCATACGTATTTCTACATACATACAAAGAGCCCGTATTTCTACTCGAAAAGAAATGCTAAGATTACGTGAAGGATGTTCCAAAGAAAAGATTTGACATCAGAGTTTAGAATAGCTCTTCAAGTATCTCATTCTTTACTGTGAGTAGCTATTCATGCTAGGATATAGATTTATAGGCATGGTCTATTATTACATTGGCTGGTCTTGGCAAGTGCCACGTGATATATTGGACCCGCTATCCTACCTCCTACTTATATTGTTAATGCGAAAGTTGGTGAAGATATTTGGATGTGTGTTACTCATTCACGCTAAAACGGCTAAACGTATTCGGCTGATATTTTGTACAGGGATAGATTATACTCTGAAATAAAACAAGGAGATGGAGTATGCGAACTCTAGTCTCCGGGGTGAAAGTCTCGGATGCCACCGGGAACAACGCAAAGGCAATGTTTACGAATATAGACTTACCTTTACTTATTTCCGTCTTAAAATTACCAAAATCTATATCCATTTCAATAGTATCACTAAGAGGTTCGTTGTAGAATTCCTCAAATGGCAGGTATGGCTTTCTAGCATCTAATGTATGTATATCTAATTCAATGGCTGAAACAAAAAACACACATTAGAATGTTTATAAATCAGTTGTCCTTATTGAAGTGGAAGTTTCGGATACAACCAGGTAACTGCTGTGATGATGATGATGATGACTGACTTAGCTGTACCGAAACATCTTCTTCTCTACACAAAAGTGTCAGATTTCACCACTATAATCTTTAGTCATGTACTTAGCTATTTTAGTAAACTATGAACATGATTAAGGGCTATTACTGTCCTCAATATTCTAACGCCTTAGTGGAAAAGTGGGATAGTCAACGCAAATTGACCCTAAACCTAAACATATTAATAATTTATTATATAAATTTTAAAAAAGTTTACCTAAGGGATCATCAGGCTGTGAATGCTTAGAGCCCTTCATAGAGGTGGGTGGGTAGAGATGTCCTAACACATTTTCTAGCGGGTCTTGTTGGTTGTTGATCACAATTGGTTCCTCCCGCAAAGAGTTCGACTCCATAGAACCCGCCAACATGTTCGCGTAGTACACTATCTGTGAAAGAGAATATTAAAATTTAATATAATATCTAGTGATGTTTTTAATATATTTTGAACATTTAAGAGCTTGGTTCTTTTAAGAGCTTCTTGTATAGTTAATGACAAATAAAAGAAACTACATACTTTGGTAAAACTATCTGTAATTATAAAAAGTGACATTTCGAAATTAAGAAATGCGACACTTATGGTTATTTTGTACTTATAAGATTTGTATTTAGATTGTATTTAGGTTGTATTTCTCCAGTTGAAATCGGTTTAACTTATTTGATTTATCACGTTATACACAATGAAATACATTGAGTAAAATGTGCTAACACATTTTTAATTGAATTAGAAGAATTTTATTCCTCGGTGACTAGGGGACCGTATACAGATATATTATTATTATTATTATTAATTAATAGGCGAGCAGCTTAAAGCTGATGTGCCTATGTCACAGTGTTGGTTAAGTTTAATTTGTTTGTTCGTAGCCAGTGGTCTAATCCATTTTTGAATTTATTTACTGAGGTAGCAGTCACAACTTCATTAGCTAGTAGATTCCAGTTACGGACCACCCGGTTACTGAGGAAATGGTGTGCCGTATTCATATTTGGATATGGATCATCTTCAGAATCAGCCCGAGGACATACCTCGGGCTGATTTAGCAGGTACTTTTGGAGTGTAAATCGTGTGCATATCAGGTAAATTATACTTGGGCTAGACCCCGTAATGACAGTCTATATACGAAATAAGTAGTTCAGAATGCACATACCTTCATGAACTTAGTGGCACAAGTAACAACGTCGTCATCTTGCACTTGGAACTGTCGCGTATAGTTGGTGGAGATAACTCTAAGTGTGATGAGCTGCTGTAGGGTCTCTAAGATGTGACGTAAACTGTCTTTACAGTGCTGGGCCCAGATACGCGCCAGTTTCGCTTGACCTGTTAAGATAGATAATTTTATTGTTTATTATGGTACTTTACTGTCTATTTTGATCATGCTTTATAAAACGAAATTAAACATGAAACACAAACACTGAAATTAAAAAGGTGTATCTTCGGGGTCTCACCTGCAAGATGGTACACCTGCTGATTGACTGACGAGGTTCTGTGCAGGCTTTCCTCTCGGGGTTAAGAGATGAGACGGCAGTTGCTCGCGTACAAGCGAAGAAAACTGAATGATAGAGAAGTAGGCTTAGAATGCAACCGGTGCTCGAGTCTAACCTAAAATGCAAAGGAAAGGAGGTGAAGCCTTCGGCATTTTTGGGCAAGGCATAGCTCCAAAACCTACAAACATATAACGAATTCATGTTATTTTCGTACCTTTAACTGACAAATGTTCAGCCGCATGACACAACGCCGGCAAGGCTATCTCCAGGTAATCGCTACAACCAAGGTCGGGCACCTCGAACGCTATCACGAAGCAATTCACCGCGTCGTCCATGAGCAGCTTTTTAGTTATCCGTAGATCTATCAACATGTTGTCTGCTAACGTTTTTAACGCCGTCACTAATGCTGAACTGTAGTTTTCTGATGGCACCTATATAACAAATATTGTATATTATTTCTTCGTCGGTAAGTAATACACCTAAATAATACAAACGCTCGTGACACCCGACATGTCACTCACGTATTAATTCTATGGAACTCTGGCGAGTCTCAGAGTTCATACGTGAGCTGGGGAGTGAAAAATTTCAGTAATTCTACTAAATCCTACTAGTATTAGCGAAAATTTGCAAGTAAATGAATGTTTATATTTGTCCACGCTGCCCATCACCATCAAAGGCCTTAAGAAAAGATGAAAGGATTGCATGAAAGATGTCATTGCAAATAAAGGAGTAACTGAGATGACGTCATATGAACGGACGAGAATGCCATGTTGCACCGATCCCCAAACAATTGAGACAATGGCAGTCAAATGATGATATCTTCACGCTGAAATGACTCAACAGACTTGAGGTGATATTCGGAATGACGATACTTTTATTTTGAATTAACACGGCAACATAAATCTTCATAAAAGACTACTAACATACTAGTCGTAGGCATAATACTAACGAAGAAATATTTCTAGTTCTACTTACTTTGGCAAGGTACTGAAAGGCTCTGCGACATGAAGCCACGTCTAACTCAGGTCCTGTCACACTATCTACATCTTTGTCTGGATCACTTGACAAACACATTGCTTTCGATTCCTTATCTGAAAAATTAAAAAATATCTTTACCTAGAAACACTGCTATGGCTATGGCCTTATTGTTCACAAATTAACTGGAATAAGGAACCTTACGAGGTTACGCCTGTGCCATCAATCAGCAGGTGTACTACCGTGCAGGAGAGGTTGGTTAGAGCCCCGAAGATTTTGGTGGGGCATTTGAATAATTCAGCGATATTCATGTAATACTAAAGGTTGAGAGAACTAAATCCTTATTACGTTGCGGTCAACCGAGCTTCAGGAATAGCACTTTGTTCAAATACTTAACACTGTGAAGAATTACGGCTAGATAGTTTTAGCGTAGTTTATTATCGTATAGGTCAGTGAGGCATAAATCTACGATAAGAATTATGAATCTCATGTATGTATGCTATGAGAACTGATAACCAAGGTCTCTCTCCCAGTCAGTCCAGGCGTACGATTACTGCATTGAATTGCTATTCTAATACATTGTAACGTATAATACTAATGGCGCGCCAACTGTATAAAAATATTCTAAAAATATACATTATTCATTCTGTGGGTTTTATTTTGTATTCAGTATCGTTAGTTTCCTTCCAGAAGGTGTTTTTTGAATAAATGCATTAATAACGTAGGAGTTATTGAACAGTTACGTTCCAAGAAACAGCTTCAATGACCAAACGGTTTTAAAGCTATTTAAAATTATTTTACAGAACAGTATGAACATTGTGCAGAATATTTTTTACAGCGCTATTTATACCCAAAGTAAGCATAGCTTAACTAGCTCGTAATATGGGTTCTAGAATGCGGATAAACATATTGAACACATTTTCTTTAGCTATTAATATCTAGAAACATCCCATGCAAATATTTGCACTGAGCGGGAATGGAACCCGCGACCAGCGACATAGCACTCGAACGTCTACCTACCGCTTCAAGCGTCACAACTAACGCAAAGGTGTATAGCGCTTTACAACAAAGTTACAAGTGTTGTGAATAATGAAAACATAACGAAGTAACTTTAGCACTACTTCCTATAATGGAGGTGAAATTAAAAGCAAACTTACCACTACTCTTCCCAGGCGTAGCTTCATTATTTTCTATAACCTTACTAGCGAAACTTCTGGCCAATGTAGTTGGAGTTGTGAACGCTTCCCCCAGTGCTCTGATAAGCGGCTGTCTAACTTTAGTCTGAAGGCAATCTTCACACAATTGATACATCCTCTCTTCAGACAACGGGGCACCATCTAATAACGAAATGAGTAACTCTTCAAGTTCAGATAGCACGGACACGAATAGTGGATTCATTTTAGGTTCTCTACTTTGAAGGTGAGACTAATATTTTTACGGGTGACACCCGTGATATTTATATGAAAGTTGACAAGGTACTTGAAGTACATGTAGCTATTAAGCTATCTACAAATTATTACTAATTGCCTTAATTACTTACTACTTAATGCGATCGCTATTCCAAAGAGAAACTAATATGAAATACTAAGAAGTAATTACTAAGGACCAGCTAAGGATCATTGCTGTTTGTAACTATTAAAATGTGAGACATTTAATGTATCATAATGACCCAGTTGCGGCAGCTGCATGACTACGTCGGTCATAAATGTCTGACTATACCACTTTCGCCGAGCCCCGGTAGGAGGGGGAGACCCAAGAAGTGCCGGTTTGACGTCGTAAGGTATGACATGCGTGCCAATAGCCTCTCTAGCAAGGATGTCCAAGCACGAAGTGGAGAAGGAAAAGCAGGAAAGCGGACCCCGGGCTCCGAAGTAAGGGCCTCGGATGCAATCGGATGATGATGATGATGATGATGATGATGAAATATTTATACAACAATTGAGGAAGGTAATAGACTACGGTAAGGTTATAACATCACGTTACGACCCGTAGGAGCTGAGCAATATACACGACGGATACAACTGCGAGACATATGTAAAGAAAATAACTCTTTCTCTGCTTCTATAGATTCACCGTGCGGATGCCGGGTTCATTGCGTATTTAATAGAGGAAACACATACAGGTATGACTGTGAATGGGACTTGCAACCCAAACGGAAGTTTATGGTTTTCTTCATCAAGTCAATGGCTGAAAATTTTCTAAATTGTATCCGCTCAAAACTTGGCCACAGCGTTGTTCGTTGCCCTACACAGGTCCTCGGGTAGTATAGATGGAGGCACACAGTAGACAAGAGAGTAAATGGGACATGAACTGGGATAGGGACCCGCACTCTTCATTCACAGGGCACTTACGACCGGTCACTATAGCCCAATTTCGCCATACTTTCCTTGCAGCGGTGTCACCTTGGGTCTACAGGCGATTTAATGACTTCCAAGTATGCCACTGGAGATTGGGGGCAGGTTGTCTTTTGGGGTGGTGAAACCTGCCGGAATTGGATGTTTGTCTGCCTAGGTTTGCTCTATTGCCTGCTATGGCGGCTTTATTTAGCAAGAATGGTGGCATTCAGTATACTATAAACGTGTACCCACTTAGTAGTCGGAGGGTTTCACAAGAAATAATATTAACCTATGAACAAAAATAATTGCCAGTAATATAATCTATGAAAAAGCAATGCTTAGTTAGCCGCTACGCTTACGAATTTATTATCAACTTTAAACAAAATTCAACGATTTTCTATGTTTTAGTCCTGATAAATCAGCAACTACTTATTCGTTAACATTTTTACTATTCCATAGCGTTAGTTCCAAGTTTGATTTAAGCATATACATAAAACTATATATTTACAATCTACTTACTCTACCACAATATTTTAGATACCAAAAGAAAGTTTACACAACCCTGGACTCGTGCAACGCCCGCACCCACAGAATTGACAGTTTTACAGGATAATAATACAATATCAGTGGAATAATATGGAAGAGCAAACGAGGTCTCTACTAATCTTGTGGTACGTTAGTAGATTCTAAAGCTGTCTACACACCACAGCCGATAGCCGCGTCGGCTCAACCCGGTGGGTAAAACCGACTACAGAAAGTTGCGCCGCTGGCAAACTTGTTCCAAAATACCTGGCTGATGGCCGGCCTTGCCTTGGCTTTGATGTGTAGACGGCCTAACATCTAAATAATACGGAAGTTTTACTTACAATTGTTATTTATTAAGCGCAAGAGCATCTGATTCTTACTGTTATACGTGCTACGAGCTTTGGGCTCCTCTTGTTGAGTTACATTATGACTAGTTTGTGGTTTCTCCTCCTTAGACGTGCTCTCTTTAGATGAAGTCGGACTGGACTCTGAAACTTCTTTTTGTTTGTTGTCTTCTTTCTCTTTTACACTTGATGTATTACATGTTGTGCTGGAAGGGTATTATTGTTTTGACAAAAGATATGCATAGTTGGGGTAAGATTGAAACGCCAAAAAAATATTGCATGTTGTCCCAGTGATCATGCTGAAAGTGTCCAAAATGCAGGTATAAGTGGAGACAATATATTTATTAGACGCTTATTATACACTAACTGTGTCACTTCATCCGTATGGACTTTGATCTGTTTTAATAACTCTACTTGTTCTAAAATAAAAGTAGCGTAAAAAGAGTTACGCCTTATGATATCAGCTATCTGCAATAAAAATCCGGTCAAAACCAGACACTTCAACCATTACCCAGAACAAATAGATCGAGAAATTCCAAAAAAAAACTGTTATTGTTATAAGTACTGAGTAAACATTCATCTTCTTCTTTCTTCTTCTTCTTCTTCTTATATATAAAAATGAATTGCTGTTCGTAAGTCTCGCTAAAACTCGAGAACAGCTGGACCGATTAGGCTAATTTTGGTCTTGAATTATTTGTGGAGGTCCAGAGAAGGTTTAAAAGGTGCTATCGATTGAGGCAGTACGAAGTCTGCCGGGTCAGCTAGTATGAAATAATTGTTATTTTAATATTAGAAACACACACTACACTTTTATTTATTTGTATAGATTACTTCCTTAATATTGATTCAGGTGACATCGATTTAGACGTCTAGGCACGCATTGCTGCCGCATTAGTCAAGTGTTGTAAGGTCGCCGGTGTCATTTGTGACTTAAGGCGCCGGACAAACAGAACGGACGCGCGTCCTAGACGTGTCTTTGTAACACCCCGCGCACCCCGTATCCTCTCCGCTCACACACTGCGCGGGGTGAGCAGACCGCGCGTCCCTTGTTTGTCCGGCGCTTAACACTTCCCCTTTAGCTTCAGTTAAGGACACGTCAATATGACGTCCCCTACATAAAAATAAAATACTGGTGGCCGTGGTCCATATGAAACTTGTGTTCCGAACGATTCGTCGATCACTGCGGTCGACAACTTCAGTGTCACAGGTACGGGCGGCGATCGGTCGAGAGCTCCCCAGCTCTCCTCAGATGAGGATCGAGCGCGTTGGCTCCCCAGCCAACGCGCTCGATCCTCATTGGTCGAGGCTAACCAGGGGAGCGTGGCCTCCCGATACCGACGATGGTGTTGGCTCCGTCATGTTTGAACTGCGATGACGAGCGGCTCTCAGTGCTGGTTACCAATCTCTTTGAAGATGAAATTGGATTTCGTCTCTAAAGAGATTGGTACCCAGCACTGAGGAACTGATGAACGACTAAAATACGCTAGTGACTCGAGGCTCTACATCAGTCAAAGAGAAGTCGCCGCCGACGAGAGTTCTACGCACCTGTCACCGCCCGAACCCGTACCACTGAACATGTCGTTCAAGCTGAACGAAATGACCTTCCTAGAGCGCTATACGTAACATGGTACCTATTGCCCGAAACTTCGGTCTGCAACTAATAGGTCAATGCTATTGTTTGGCGTATACAATACTATAGTGTGAAATGCAACGGAAATACACTTCTCATCAGAAAAATCGAAACACTTTAGTTTTTATGATATCTGTCCTAATTTAACACAAAGAGTTTTAATTCCGTGAAAAAATCACATGATTATTATAGCTGGCAGTTTGGCCATTACAGTTATAAGCCAAAATTCTAAAATCAAAATTAGTGTTTCATTTCATTTGTTTATCCTAAAAAGAAAAAAACATTGTTTTGAGACAAATGCGTTTTTAAAGTTGGAGTACATCTCACCTTCGAAACTAAAAATTACCGTTTATCTTGAAACTTTTTCTTCTTTATTTGTTTACTGTGACTTTGGGACGTATGAAAAAAAATTTTTTTTCTAAAACATATGGATACTTCGCCCGCAGAAGCCGCCCAAGTGGTGGCATTGCTGGATACTGGACTCAGTCAGCGCGTTGTGGCTGAAAGATTGCACTAAGTCTATCCTCTGTTCATAGAGTCTACAAACGCTATCGGGAGACAGGTTTATTCACCCGCCGTTCAAGATCTGGAAGAAATCGGGTCACTTCTGAGCGAGATGATAGATTTATTGTAACAACTTCCCACGAAATCGACGCCTTTCATAACGCTTTTCAACTGCAGCAGCAGCTTCATGTTGTACGTAAAGTAGCTGTAAGTGACTCAACCATTAGAAAAAGGTTGAAGGAACGTGGACTGGTACCGCACAAGCCAGCAAATGGACCGAAATTAACTGCAGACCATCGAAGAGCGCGTCTTAACTTTGCACGTGAGCACCTAAATTGGTCATACCTTCAGAGGAGCAAAGTTCTCTTTTCTGATGAGTGTAAAATCATGCTGTATGGTAACGACAAGGTATACAGAAGAGATGGAGAACGCTTTGCACTATGCTGCATTGAAGAAAAGGTCGGCTATGGTGGCGGTTCGTGGACGGTTTGGGGAGGAATCAGCGCTGACGGTAAGACAAAGTTTGTCTTCGTGTCTGGGCCACGTCTACCTGCACTTAACTCTCATCGGTACATCGAACTCTACCTTGAGCCTCACGTGGAGCCCTATGCACATTTTATTGGCAACGGCTTCATATTCATGCACGACAATGCTAGCGCAGGGAGACTATCTTACCGAAGTCGGTATCTCCATTATGGAATGGCCAGCAAGAAGCCCAGACATGAATCCCATTGAACATCTATTGGATGCGTTAAAGAGACGAATTCGTGCCAGAGATCCTTCCCCAGGAACACTAAGCCAGCTGCAAAATGCAATCCAAGAGGAATGGAATGGAATGCCATAACATGTGATCGTAACTCTCATCCGATCGATGAAAACCCGTATGGAAGCAGTAATAAGAGCTCGGGGAGGGAATACAAGTAATTAAATAAACGCTTTGTAGGGTTCCGTTGCCAAATGGCAAAAAACGGAACCCTTATAGATTCGTCATGTATGTCCGTATGTCACAGCCACTTTTTTGCGAAACTATAAGAACTATGCTGTTGGTAACTTGGTACGTAGATGTATTCTGTGAACCGCATTAAGATTTTCACACAAAAATAGAAAGAAAACAATAAATTTTGGGGGCTACCCATACTTAGAACTGAAACTCGACATTTTTTTTTCATCAAACCCATACGTATGGGATATTTTTTTTATACCACTAAGGTGGCAGACAAGCACACGGCCCAAGGGCCGCGGTAATCGGTTCCCATCAGGTGATGGGAACCGATTACCGCGGCCTATGGACGTGTGCAACACCAGTGGCCTCACACTCGCGCTGCCGGCCCTGTATAGGAAAGGAGTTTGGGAGGGGATGGGATGGGATATCCATGGATAGGTCTTCAAAAATGATATTGAGGTTTCTAATATCATTTTTCTCTAAACTGAATAGTTTGAGCGAGAGACACTTCCAAAGTCGTAAAATGTGCCCCCCCCCCCCCTGTAATTTCTAAAATAAGAGAATGATAAAACTAAAAAAAATATATGATGTACATTACCATGTAAACTTCCACCGAAAATTGGTTTGACGATCTAGTATTCGTGATGACGATCTAGTAAGTAGTTTTTTTTTAATACGTCATAAATCGTAAACCGCAATTTACCTTTCATTCAATCAACTCAAATATAAAATTTAAAAAAGCGTTATTATGTTACTTGCTGCTACGGAACCCTTCATGGGCGAGTCCGACTCGCACTTGGCCACTTTTTTCGTTTACTACTTAGTTTAAGAGATATATCGTAAAAACCATTTCAACCCCTATTTTCAAATTGGCGGCCGTGGGACAAGGGTGGCGACCCCACAAACTTGGTTTTAGCTTTACACTGACTCCCCCCTACACATCAAAAGAATAAAATTGCGTCCTCTAAAAAACGCAAAGTTAGGCCTAAAAAATGTAACATTTCAATGGACAAGAAAATTTAATCTGAATTTAGAACAACAACATTAGAATTTGAAAACCTCATATTTTTCAGTATTAAACGACATTTGACATATATTCCTAATAGTTAGTAAAGTAATATACACATTTTTCTGATTATCAGAAAACATAAACTTGCAAGGTGTTTCGATATTTCTGATGAGAGACGATTCGGCAGACGTCGTCCTGCCCGGAAAATCAACACCACATTATGATGTATGTACACATATGTGACATATCGACAGCAGCGCCACCTACCGGATCCAATTGTGTTTTCAATACATTCAGGAACCCATTGAAATATATACACAATTGGTTCAGCGGTTTAGGAGCAGTTAGGTGAAAATCACAAATTGTTGTGGGATGACACTTTATCAGTGTGCATTATCTGAGTCGTGTGTCCTGTGTTGAGGCCTTATAATCTAAACAAATAAATAAAATTGAAGCGTCTGTTTGTAGTGTTGAAATTAATGCTTTTTATAGGTAGGTAATAGTTATAAAAGAAAAACAATTATTTAAAATCAGTCTGTTTGCTTCTCCCCGAATCTGCTTCTCTCTAAATTTCGAAGTGGCTGGGCCGATTTTAACGGGATTTGCACTGGCAGATAGCTGATGTAAAAAGGCGAAACTTAGGCTACTTTTAGTTTAGAAAAAGTATAAGCGTACCACGCAAGATAAACCAGATCCAAGTCTCAGTCTCTTGCTTAGTGCACTAATACATGCGAAAGATCTGTGAATCAATCAGTACTGTATTTGTTCAACTATAATATAAGACTAGATTAAAAAATGAAATATTTTCTCTACTTATTTTAAATGTACAAAAGACCGAGGCGACATAAACAAGATTTTTTTAAATTTTCTTCTTGTACCCACCTCATTATCATTCTCATCGCACTGCACCCTGAGGGCACTTTTGATTTTGCGACTTCCGTCTGACCTCCCATACCTGTTACGAAAGCCTGCACCAGACCCTTGCCGGTTGTTTAGCAGATACACCAATTACCAGGTAAGGTTGACTTCAGTATCAAAGATGTTAGTCACTGCACACCTAATTTGTCCAACTTCATAAGTGTACTTTACAGAGACTCACATTCATAAACTAATATATAATATAGTAATAAACACTTACCTAGCACTAGAATCACAGGCATTGGACTCAGTGCGAGGCACTTTATTAGGTAGTGTGTCACAAAGGCGAGCCTCTTTATAGAACAGTTTTATAGCTTCGGCGGCTGCTTCATTTGGGGACAAGTTTCTTGCCTAAAACAATCAAATTACATAACTAAATTTTTGAGTTACAATTCTTTTTAAATCTTTTATTCTTCATTTTGCCATCAGTCCTTCAGCTATTTTCAGATTAGATGAGTGTTCCTTTTGGCATTTTGAGTTTTTTTTTCATTCTGTGAAGTGTCATCTCATCTCATGTTTATTTTTGCTATATTCATTTTCAAATTGTTGTTTTAAGAATCTAACAATTTTAGAGTGAGCTGTAGTGTGAGTTTATAGTAGTCAGAGCGCATTTGGATGTTTTCCTTTACAGTTGGAACTTAGAGGTACTCATGTATTTCTACATTGATGTGCCTCTGGAAAGCATACAGTATCGATTGAAGAAGCTGTCTATACTTGGCCATAAATGCGGTCTCTATGGTTACGTTTCACTTGACGTTTGATAGATGTCAGCACTGTCAAACCAGCAAGGCGGGAATCGCTGTCGCTTAGATTTTCATAGCGTTGTATACTTTCGCCGCGTGCGGTCGTAATCTCTAAATACTTCCTTGATCCCTAATATATTGAAAAGTATTGTGTTCCAAAGTGTGACATAATTTGATATTGCGTTTATTTCCTTATATATTTTCAATCGCGAAGTCGAAAATATTAGTGATATTTCTTAATATAGCGAATAGCTCCGACGTCAACAGGGCACCCAAGGCCTTGCGATCGATTTTATCGGAATCACCGACGTAAATCGTTAGACTTATTGTTCTTATTAAACTTCTTTTATCGTGGAAAAAATTCTCAGCCTTTTCAAACTGCAACAGGTTAACACTGCCACGTGGCAGTATATATATATTATAAGAGAGAATTGACAGCCATGAATGGCATTTCCGTGCTTTTGCAATTTGAAAATTAACGATGAAACAAATGCTTTAAAAGAAGGTATATATTTATTTTTTGGGCGTCAATAGAAGACACTATGGCGCAAAGGGCAAGCCCATTTACTAAGCCATTATGGACTAGATTCATAATAATCCATCAGAGTTAAAATCTACCCTCCTTAACAATATTTCTGTAATGTATTGAAACTTCAACGAAATTTCAGACAAAAAATAGTGATATGCCTTCAAGGAGGATATATGTACTTATTTTTATTTGATAAAACAAAACTAGCGCCGTTTATTCCACCTCATGGTGGGTCTTATTTTTTATTAAGCTTTATACAAGAAAACTATCAATGCCAACAAAATGTCATCCTGTTCTTTCACAAACAGTACAACCAGTCCTAATTAAGATTCGTTTAATAAGTTTCGTTTCGTGGTCGTTATTTATTACTTTAGAAGTAAAGTGATGGAACTAGGCACTCAATCTTTGAGAACTGAACTAATTTGTAAAAGTAAAACATATTCGTCTGAATACTCATTCTTTTATACCAGATTTTCTCCAACAGGGAGACAATATAATCAAAATGTATAACAAGTTGATTCAGTTATGCCTTCAGGCTGCGGAAGCCGTGAGGCACTTTGAATCCCTATTTATGCCTACAACAAGCTGTTTCATGGCACTCCTATATGGATCCTACGCAAAGGGATATAGGGCTTGCCTATTGGTCATACAAGACCACGCCAAGTTATGCCTTCAGGCTGCGGAAGCCGTGAGGCACTTGGAATCCCTATTTATGCCTGCAAGTTGATTATGCCTACAACAAGCTGTTTCATGGCACCTCTATATGGACCCTACGCAAAGGGATATAGGGCTTGCCTATTGGTCATACAAGACCAAGCCAAGTTACGCCCTCAGGCTGCGGAAGCCGTGGGCACTTGGAATCCCTATTTATGTCTACAAGTTGTTTATGCCTACAACAAGCTGTTTCATGGCACCCCTATATGAACCATACGCAAAGGGATATAGGGCTTGCCTATTGGTCATACAAGACCAAGCCAAGTTATGCCTTCAGGCTGCGGAAGCCGGGAGGCACTTTGAATCCCTATTTATTCGATTAAAATTTTTAAGCAATTTGTATGCTTACTTCTCCTGGTCGCGGGTTCAGGTCCCGTCCTAGATGTTCTCTTTACCGATCCCGATTTATGGCTACCAATCGGTCTGGCTCCAGAGACCTTGGGTCGCGGAGACTCAGCGTGCAGAGGGATGTTAGGCTCTAATGTGTTTTTTTTTTTTTAAATGGGAGTCAAACCAGAATCAATCAAGGCATCAATTAATCAAGGCTCCCCCGGTTTACCCCAGCCTTAAGGTGGCCGGGTCCTTATTACGGTTATATTGTTTACATTATTGTTGATTTTTAAAGTACAGATCAATGTTCGTTTATATTAGATACCAGAATTTTGAGCCATATTGGTTATTACAAGGGTTACTATTAATTAATTTGAAATTTAAATGTTATTCTATTTATTATTAGTTCTAAATTTTACAATTCAGTTTTATCACTTATTTATTTAATGATGATTTTAATTTATTTAAGTTGGGGGGATATTAGAAATTCTATTTGATTAGGGGGATTAAATCATTTTGTGTGTTTTTGTGTGTTTGTTTTTCAGCGGTTTATTGTGCGGCTTATTATATAATAAGTCACAGAATGCCCTGCATTTTAACAAGTGTTACATGTGTTTATTGTTGTGACCAAGTGATATTGATAATGTTTGTGAGTTGTGTGGTGTGGCTGACGTGTTACATGTTGCTTGTATGTGTCGTGTGTGTGCGTTGTTGATATCTTGTACGTGTTCCCCGTGTTGAAGGGAGCGCAGTCGGAAGTATATTATTATTATTTAAGTTTTTGTTTTTGTGTTCTGCTTAGCCTGGTTATGTGCCTGGTTATGTTACAATAATATATTTTTAAAATATAATTGTGAACATTGCCGGTTAATTTGGTGTTATATATGGAGTCGCCTCAGCAGTACGCTACGGCGGCTCGAGCCATCGCGTCCCACTTCCTCCTTATGGGGCATTCGCTACTGAAGGCGTGGTGGTTTGCAGGCAAAGTCTCGGCTCGGGCACAGTTTATGCACTTAGCGGGCTCCGAGTCCTTGTAGGCCTGGCAGCGATCCTTTGTATGCGCCCCTCCGCAGTGGCTGCACAGGTCCTCCGCCTCCTTACAAATTTTTTTGCTGTGCCCGTAGCCAAGACAGCGCGTGCACTGGACGAGCGGCGATTGGTCCTCCACTGTGACCCGCTGTAGGTCTATGTGGAGTTTCCTGGCCTCAATCGCCCTCGCCCAGACTTTGGGGGAGACGCCAAGGACGATGTGGGAGCTATTGGGGTTTCGGGCTTTTTTCTTGTATTTAATTTGGAGTATAAGCTCCCCATCGTCTCCCTCCCTTATTCTGGTTCCTGAGGGCCGTAAGAACATCATCATCGCTGTTGATGTTCAAAACGTCCCTCAGGATCAGAAGTGGGTCCTTGTTTTTGACCTCCTCGACGATGAGGTGGTCTCCCACTCCCTCCAATCTGGCCTTTATCTTGTTTCGATCCTCCTCGGATCGGCAGCCCATAATAATCTTTCGATCATTGGCTCTTCGCACTCGCTCCACCTGCACCCACCCCTCTTTTGCGTTTATCGCACGCCTTACTCTCTCCAGCACTTGTTCCCCGGTATCATTTTCGTCCCTCGAGGAGAAAACTACGGAGTGTAGTACCGACGGCTCCAAGGATTTTTCCTTGATGTGGCCCGCGGCTGCTACACTGGCGTACGTTGCCCTCTCGAGAGTTTCATGTGTCCTTTCCAGGGCCGCTCCAATTTTGTCCACACTCTGCTCTCTCTTCTCCATAGCCTCCTTTAGCTCCTCGAGCCTTTTGGGCTGAGTCGTACCAGTTCCCACAGTTGTCACAAGTCACGGGCACCTTGCGTAAATTTCGAAAATTTGCAATCAAAGATGAAATTAGCCAAATTAATAAAAATCAAAATGCCCCGAAAACTGCCAATTTGTTGGTCCTGTATACGCGTGTGCGGTATCAAAGGACGCGGGGCGTTCTTGTGAAAACTGCTGTGGTGTTAATTGTTTCTGCTAAACGTCAATAAAAAATAGAAAACAATGAAAATTTTTAGATTTTCTTAGGAAAATCGTCGGAACAATAGTCGATTCGTGTAGGGCTCAGCCGTACGAGTAAAATGATGTATGACAATCGATATATGCAACTGATTTTATAAAAAAAAAATATCAGTCCATAATTGCCTATTGGTCAGCCAAGACCAACCCAAGTTATGCCTTCAGGCTGCGGAAACCGTGCGGCACTTGGACCGTATAAATGCTTGCCATTCGGTCTGACTTCAGCATTACACCTTCTTTCCTCTGAAGCATGTTGGGTCGCGCAGTTCGCAGCAGTCAGTTATGTCCAGCAGGGGGAGAGATGAAATCTCCTGCCTTACTGATACTAACCCCAACTATTACAGTTCATAGGCAAGTTCCATCACATTATGTGCCAAGCAGATACAACATAATAGCCGACAGGCTGTAATGAGGATGATCGCTGATGGAATGGCATCTCCTGACTCAAGCGACTGCGGCAGTCTTTGGGGAAGTTAGCTTTAACCGAACCAAGATAAAATTACGTTTCAGCAGTGAACACATCTGTCTATATAAACTGCTGATCGAAGGCTGCCTTTCATAAACAATGGGACTATCTAGTAACAAGGGTCCCACCCCGCCACTCTCCCTATTGCCCAGAATTTCAGCATACCTGAACAGTGCTTTTAGGTAGCTTCTTCTTCGCTAGAGGTAGCTACAGAGTGCGTCCGGGCTTTCGAGTCTCAAGACTCGAAAACCAGAACACGCGAAGCTCTGGAACTCAAGCTAAAAAGCTCAAGCTAGCTTTAAATCTCCTACGGGGGGGGGGGAACAATTGATGATACTCTACTTAATTGCTTATTCACTAGCTGGAAAGCCCTTACTTTCCTTAACCTGCGGACATAGTATCATTCTTAATGTATCTATTTTTACAAGAAAACCATTCTTACAGGACAATTCTTCTATAGTCACCCTCGGAAGTTGCTGAGCACTGAGGAATTTACAAACGAGCATATTACATTGAAATAAATTAGTAACGTATGAATGTTTTTGTAATCTTCAGAGAACCGATTTCACATTTCTCAAATTTTGTTTATTGATTCGACTCGAGCTTAGGTGCTCGGATAACTGGAATGTGGGCAATTTCTAACTGTATCACGTAAAACAGCAAAATTAAATTATAACATTAAAGTAATAGGAGTCGCTAAGCCAGAAGTAGTACAATCATCATTAACATGGAATCCCCGATTTACATGGAATAGTTCCCCCGAATTGGAGGGGTTACATCTAGCTCTCTTAAAGACGCTCTTTGTCATAGCGTGCTGAAAGGCAATATAGATATAATAATAGTACATTATTAGCATCAGAATTTATTATTCACGGCCTTACATTGCTTTGGATTCAAAGTGATAACTTCTATGATAACTGATAAAATACAATGTTTCTACAAATACAACTACCCGCAGTCGAACCAAAACTGATTATCTAGACACCATGATTATGACATATGCTGGTTACTTTAGTTTGACTTTTAATCGAGAAATATAGTTCTAAGAGAACTGCAGTTAGGGGTTTGAATAGTCCTTTCATCGCAGTTGACAATAAAATATAACCTACCTCACGTACTTCAATTAAAAACTGGTTTCAAATTGTCCTTCGTGATGGTGGAATTTCGGTATCTCCTGCTAGTGGCAGGTGACTCATTACGATGACGAGATATTATCTCAAGGTTACTTGAGTCTTCTAATATATTCTCTAATCAATATTGTCGTGGAATAGAGCTTGCAAAGGAAAATCATAATTCCTTTCTTAATTCTTTAAAAAAACTTGAACTGTCATAGACAGTTAGGTACTCAAAATGATAGTCAATATTTCTGATTCTTAACTTATTAATTAAAATATGCACAAGGAAATAGATAGTAACTAACTAATAGATAGAATGATTATGTATAATAAATAACGATCCCGAAGTACTGAAAGTTTTATAGATAGTCAGTAATAGTTGCAGTAATGATAACTATAAATACTAATTTCCTTTTCCGATTACGGTTCAATCCATAATAATCATCATAGCGTTGTGTTTTCTATTTGTCACCAGCAGTTAACAAACACGTCTTCAATCGATACTGTATGCTTTCCAGAGGCACATCAATATAACAGTTTTACATAAAAATAAAACCGATATTATGTGCCGAGAAGGAAAGCATACAGTATCGCAGGAAGATCTTCCTGGTGAAACCTATGACAATCTAAGCGACAGCGATTCCCGCCTTGCTGGTTTGACAGTGCTGACATCTATCAAACGTCAAGTGAAACGTAAACAGAGACCGCATTTATGGCTAAGTATAGACAGCTTCTTCAATCGATACTGTATGCTTTCCTTCTCGGCACATAATATCGGTTTTATTTTTATGTAAAACCGTTATATTCTTCATGAACCAAGGCACATCTTGTTCTGAAATTTTTGCAAGATCTATACATTTGAGTTGCTAGCTGAGTCCCAGTGCTCTATGCCGTGTACACGGGCTGTAAATTACTTTTGTAGATCAGGAGATTATTTTCATGGCTAAACAAGTACTGCCTCCCTATCAGCCAGTACAGGACTCAAAGTTTTATGTTTGCCTGCTTTCTTTTCATTTTTATATGTCCATGCCAGGTTAACCTTTTATCTAGATGCATACACAGAAATTTTAAGCTACATTATTTTAAGTTGTTCATTAGTAAATCTGTTTTAGCACGGCCCCCTAAGGCTGTACATTGCCTCATGCGTGTGCATGCATACGGGACGCCTGTTTCATGCAAATAATAGTGCTAATTTTGTGCAAATAGTATAGTGCAAAACATATATATACGATTTGCACATAGTGCTGGTGCCCACATGCGTAACGCGCGGCACATCGTGATCAACCATAGCATGGAAGTGCTTTAAACATCCACGTTCATATTAGCTGACACATTTATGGTGGTTATTTTGTGTCAATTCTTTCTTATACCATCATTCCAAAATGAATAATGCCCCTGTTCTGTGCATTTGGAGGTACTTAATTAATGTAAACTTTGTATTTGGACTCCTGTCAAAAGGCTTGTCGTGTCAATCCCGCGCTCGTAATTTTTACCTAGTTTTTCATGTAAAAGAAACAAAAAAAACTCGACATAAATACAACTTTAAAGTGCAAATCAAATACTTTGGTGGATGTGCTAGTGTTATTTACACCCAAAACATAAAATAACTGCAGAAATAGGTGCAATTATTATTAAATCACGAATTGACATTACACAAGTTAAATATTTCCACATACCCTCGATAAATTTACTTTTGGGGGACAGTTGTCTTTGTTTCTTTTTTGACTTAACAAAAAAGTGATGCTATCTAATAAAACCAAACTCCACAAAATGAGTCCGAAAAATAAACAGATAAAATGCGGAAAATGTAACAAAGTCCCAGGTGAAAAAAAGTCGGATGTAAATTGTGATGCCTGTAACATCATTCTGTGTGGTGACTGTCACGGGTTGTCGCCGACCGAGGTTCGAGTGCTGGAGCTTAAGGGTGGTCGCAATATGTCGTTTCTTTGCACTACCTGTAAGTTGCTGTAACATAATTACCTATGTTAATGAAGCAACTGAAGGATCTCACTGCAGAGGTTCAGCAACTGCGATTACGCCAAAGCATGCTCGCAACTGAATCCGCTATTCAGGAGATGACAGAGAGGGCTAACAGAGCCAACAATCTCATTATCTACGACATACCTGAATCGACTTCTGTGGAACCAGACCAAAGAAAAGAACATGACAAGGAAGTGTGTGTGGCTGTCATTAAATCTGTCACCAAAGCTGTAAACTGTGATGAATTGCGGCTGTTTCGCCTGGGTGCTCCCAAAATGGGGGCAACCGCCAAACGACGCCCACTAAAGGTTGTATTGAGGAGCAAGAGGGATGCGTTGGAAGTGCTAAAGAACAAACATAAGCTGGAAAAACCATCATCCATTACTGGTGATCAGACACCACTGCAGCGAGAGTATGTGGCGTATCTGCGTGGAGAGCTGCAGACGCGTTTACACATCGGAGTAACAGACATTACTATACGATATGTCCAGGGCCACCCTAAGATTGTGAAATCTAAACCCACAAAAAACTAAGTCAAAATACGAATAACCCAACAACTCAACCAACGACAACCCTATCAACTCTAACTACAATAACAATACTTTACACAAATATACAGTCCGTGACCTTAAAACTGGATCTATTTCTCGCTCGAGTCAACTCATTGAATCCTACTGTGATCATAATCACTAAAATATGGCTAAAACCTAGCATACCTGACTCCATGATAAAAATAGCTGGATATGACGTATTCAGAGATGACCGGATTGGGAAACGCAGTGGAGGAGTGGCAATATACACCTCAAGTAAAGCTAAGTTTTTGACAACTGCACTGAACAAGGACTACAATATAAAACTTGATAACTCTGAATGGTTGTGGTTGGATATCAAAATAGGAGAAACAAAATTTTTGATTTGTGGACTTTACCATGGACATGATTCTACTTTGGAACAAGACAATGTGCTACTTAATCTAATTAACAATGCATCTGAAACAAATACAATGATTGTCTCTTGAAGATTGTGGATATGTAACCCCAAAAGAGGACAACTTTATACAATGGTATAAGTGCAGTAATCTCAACCAGTTAGTGGACAGAGCTACTAGCCGGCAAGGGCACCAACCATCCTTTTTAGACCTGATCCTTACAAATGAAGACTCACTAATAGCTTCTGTAGACCACCACGCATCAATTGGCAAGAGTGACCATGATTGTCTACTGACAACGATAGAACTCCAAGTCCTCGAAAAAGAAAGCAACGGGACAGCTACCAGGCTCAACTACAAAAAAGCAGACTATCTCAAAATTAATGCAAAGCTACAAACATCACTGACTGGAAACTTAACCAACCTAGACAGTGTATAAAGTCAGTTTGAACTTCTACTTAACACACTTGAACAGGCAACAACCTTGTATGTACCACGGACAGTGGTCCATCATAACAAAAATAAAACTTGGATTTCAAGAGAGACTAAAGCTCTTATCAAACAGAAATGAGTACACTGGAGAAAATACACTCTTACCGGACTAGACGAAACTTACAATGCATATAGAAAACTAAACAATAAACTGACAAACCAATGTGGGAAAGCACGACTTAATTATGAAGAAGGCTTGCTACATGCAGGGCCAAAGGAATTTTACTCCTACATCAGGCAACAAATAACATCTTAAGTTAGCATACCAAGTGTCTTGCTAAACGAGCAATGGCAAATAGTGACAGGCTCACATAATATTGCGGAGACATTTGCAGACCAGTTTACTAGTGTCTATCAAAAGGAGCCACAGTCTGAGCTACCCTTGTTTGATGTGTCACTGAGAGTTGAAGAGACTATTGATGATCTTACATTTACCAAAGAGAAAGTGCAACAAGCCGTTGCTAGATTGCAATCAGATTCTTCACCTGGCCCAGATAACTTACCGGTAGCTATACTACAAAAATGTGACATCAATAACCACCTTGCAACAATGATGCAAAAGCCATATGAAACTGGTATTTTACAAGCACAGTGGAAAACTGCAAACGTGAACCCAATATTCAAGAAGGGAAGCAAATTACAACCATCTAACTATAGGCCAATAAGCTTGACTAGCGTGGTTTGTAAGGTGATGGAGAAGATAATAGTCGCACATATTCGGAACTTTTTCATGAGCCATCAAGTGATTCCGGAACAACAGCATGGATTCTGCCTGCACCGCTCCACGGTCTCCTATTTGTTATCATGTTTATCGTCTTGGACCGACAGCTATAATAATAACCTGGACTATGAAAAGGTCTAAGGTATGATAAAGTCCCAACGATACGACTTCTAAAAAAGCTTGAATTCGTCGGAATTAGAGGGAAACTACTAAAATGGATTGAGGCATTCCTGCAAAACAGAACGTTTCGGGTGAGAGTGGGGGAGACACTCTCAGATGAACGGGAGATACACAGTGGTGTACCTCAGGGCTCTGTACTGGGCCCTGTGCTATACATAATTTACACGTTTGACCTCCCACATTGCCTGAAAAGCCAAGTCAGTATATTCGCTGACGACACCAAAATCTTTGCTAACCCTCTGACTGACTACAACCAACTCCAAAGTGATCTAAATATGATTGCAAACTGGTCAAAGGATTGGCTTAAAAACCTTTACACTGCAAAGTGTACTGTTTTGCACATAGGTGGTCGTAACCCACACCTTAACTACAAATTAAATGGTGTGAACCTGACAGAGGTCAAAGCACAAGCAGACCTGAGAGTGAAAATTGCAGATGATCTCAAATGGGAAGAGCACATGAGCTTGATAGCTAAAAAAGCAAAAAGCTTGGTCTACTTAGTAAGGAAGGCCTTTGGAAACCTGACACCTGACATGATGCTAAAGATTTATAAGACATACATAAGACCCATCTTAGAATTCGCATTCCAAGTCTGGAGCCGATACTTTGTCAAAGACATACAACTACTGGAGAAGGTGAAACGCAGTTTCACATAGATTCCCAGACAACTTAAGGGACGACCTTATGAGGAAAGACTAGAACAGCTTAAGTTGACATCTGAATCCTGGCCATAACACTACCAATGTGAACCCTCTCCTAAATAACCTAACACAAGCAATTAAGCTTAGCTGGAGAGGTTAACGAGAATATTAGTAATTTTGGTTACTAATATTCTGCTTTAAAAAAGAAAAGAAAAATGGCCTGCCCTATCAGTAATTTTGTCTTGTCCTAATACACGTATTTATTTCTGTTAAAACATTGTTTAATTATACACTTTATTATTTACTGAATACTACTAGCTCTTGCCCAGTTTCACCCGTACGGAATTCTGTTATTGTTCCCGCTTCCAATGGGAACCTATTCCAGTGATAAAAGTAGCCGATGTGTTATTTCAGACTATAATCTACTCCTGTACAAAAATTTCTGCCAGATCCATTGAGCCATTTTTGAGTGAAAAAGTAACAAACATCTATCCAAACTTCATTCCAAACACATTATTGGGATGTTTGCAAAGATCGAAACTGAACTGTAACTATTTATTGTTATTAATTCCAACAAGAATACTGACAGCCGGACGGATGATTCACCCGTGATGCTTGCGGGCCACTGCATCCATTCCCCAGTTCTCCCCATGGGGAGGGAACTGTAATTATTTAAAATGTCATGATGTTGTTATGCTGACTTGATAAAAAAAGAAACTTGTTAAATTGTTTAACATCCTTCAAATTATTGTCATGGTTATCTATGCACAAGACTAGAACTATCTTATTGATTCATAATATATTAAAAAAAACATTGTGCTAAGCTGAAATTGATGTATTACATTAATATATATTTCACATTTTTTGTATTCATACTATAAGACAAATTGCCTGTTTACTTAAAGTTAACAAACAAAAAGTGCAGATTACCTCTCCACTAGATGCACAGTATTGATTGTCACAGTTAGGTTTGCCACATCCATCCAATAGCTGGTAGAAATACCTTTCGATCAGCTGTTTAGCCGCAGCGCGCTTCATAATGTCTTGAGTATGGTCGGTCACTGTATCTGAGCATAAACCTGATGTAGATTCCTCTTCAGTATTATTCGGGGCTGGAGTTTTTGACGATGATGCTTCGTTCCCCCTAAAATGCCAAAGAACTAAATTTCAAGCGAATCCTTTACCTCTTACGACGCAATTTTGAAAGAAAACAAAGAACAAAAATAGCAAGTAATGCTTAACCTAACCTTTGTTATTATTACGCATTGGAAAAATCTACCCAAATAAAGTAAAATATTAACATAACGATATTGTAAGCAAGCCATAACACACTTGATTTACATTTTAGGACAAAAAATAAGACGAATAAAATTACCTTGAAGCTTCGTCAGTTTCGCTTTTTGAGTTCATAGAAATTAATAGTCTCTGAAACAAAACAGCCCCTAATCGCGTTACATAAATGCAGTGAGCTAAATCTGTACATTCGCAAGTTATCTATCTTTATTGTTTTTTTAAATACACTTCAGGTACATAAAAATACCAACAACTATTCTATTCTCTTCCATTCTATTCTATATTCTGTCAATTTTGTCAACCATTTTGAATTTTTGTTCTACGTTAAACGCAAAATTATTCTGATGTTTTATTCATAAAATTGTCTAGACTTGATAAAAACCATATTTTTCATTTATTGATGTTTACGCGTAAGTAATTAACGTTCAGTAATTTTTTTTACTAACAAACAAACGTTTCATTATATCCAAGAATTATTCTAAATTTTACTGTAAAATAAACGTACCGGCTGGTATTGTACGATTGCACATTGCAAGCGTGAAAAGAAACATTAAAATATAATTTTCACTATGATTTGAAAAAAATATTTAAATCGATTAATCTGTTGCAACTTCATAATATTTCAAATGAATTTAGGATCGCACTTGTTATAACTTCAGATCACAGACATATGATAAAGAAACAGACATGACATGACCTAAGTCTTGTGCTTGTGACGCCAAATTTACCTAACGAATTAGAGCTTAACTGCTTAAGCTGTTATTCGTTCATAAAATTGATTGCGAAAGGTCAGAATTTAACATTTTATAATCTAAAATATTAGGCATGTCACTGGAATTAGAATATGGATGAGTAGAGTCTGGCTATCGGTTCTCTGCACTGGACTGTTTTTTAAAATCTATACATGGCAATATTTTTGAACTGTCATGAGTGTCATGTCACTGTCAAACGGATTGTCCCGTTTTTGTGTTTATAGTGTTTTTCAATCAATATTCTTTTGAAATTATTGAAAAATGCCGAAAGCTATCAAAGGCGTAGTTAGAAAGTTGATATTTACCATGATCGGCAAGTATCAAGACATAAAACTTGATAATGAACGAATCCAGAACGAAAAATACATCGCTTAGACGAAATCCTTACAGCTGCTGCTAAGTATTCTTGATAGTTGGCTTGATATTTATGTCCGGGTATCATGTGTGAATACTATTTACTATTTATTTTTCTTGTATGTGTTTTAGAAGGTGACCTGGCGAGAGTCAAGACGTTAGTGAAAGAGTTAAAATGTTTTGAGGAAACGGAAGCGTTGAACTCTGAAACGAAATATTTGGATACAATTGCTACTATGACAGGTAGGTAAATTTATGGTTTTGTAAAATGTCTTAAAATCTTTGTACGTTTATTTTCAATGTTTGCATACAAGTTTACCTTTGTTCATAGTATAGTGGAACAGTTAAATTATTGTTAGACTTTTATACTTTTTACATTCAATTACATTTTTATATTTTTCCTTTGCAGAAATATCTGTTAGAACTATTAAAACAATCAAGAAGGAGGGTTCTATAAACCAAGGAGAATGGAATACACCCGGCAAGAAACGCCCTCGTCAGGGCACGGTGTCAAATCTGGATGATTTTGATTTAACGGCTATTAGGAATAAGATTAATGAATTTTACTGTGTAAAAAAACAGGTTCCTACTCTACGGAATTTACTTGTTGAACTCAGAGAGTCAATTGGCTTCACCGGCTGTCGTGAAACATTACGGCAGATATTGAAAAAAAATGGTTTCGAGTTTAAGAAAAACCAGAATGAAAGGTCTTTGCTCATAGAGAACTTTGAAATAGCTGCTTGGAGACACAGATATCTTCGAACAATTGCTGAGAAACGACAACAAGGGAAACCAATAATTTATCTTGATGAAACCTATGTTCACCAAAATTATAAGGTAAAAAAATCATGGCAAGGTCCTTCCACTAGTGGAGTGATAGACAAAATGTCGTCTGGCAAGAGACATATTATAGTACATGCTGGATCAGAAAAGGGTTTTGTGCCCAATGCACTGTTAGTATTTAGTACCAAATCAAAAACAGCTGACTATCATGATGACATGAACGCAGAAAATTTTATGAAGTGGTTAGGTGAGAAATTGATTCCAAATTTGACAGAGCCTAGTGTGATTGTGATGGACAATGCTAGTTACCATGTTACACAAATAAATAAACCACCAACAATGCAGAACTTAAAAAGTGACATACAGAAATGGCTTAGAGAAAACGACATTCCATTTGAAGAAATTTATACTAAAGATGAATTAATGTGCCTCGTTAACGAGAATAAGCCTGAACCCTTGTATAAAGCAGAAGAACTTCTAAAACAACATGGCCACGAAGTGCTTAAACTACCTCCATACCACTGTGATTTAAATGCTATTGAGCTCATATGGAGTTTAGCTAAACGAAAAGTGGCTAGCAAAAATATAGGAGTACCAGGGGCAGAAATGGAAAACTTAATTAAAGAGTCATTACTTAGTGTAACGGCTGATGATTGGAAGAAATGCACAGATCACGTTATTCACGTCGAAAATGAATACAAATTAAGAGATGGAATCACAGAAACAGCACTGGAACGATTTATAATAAATGTATGTGATGATGATGACGATAGTGACAGTTCATTTTCAGGTGTTGAATTTATAGAATCAGACTTTGATTATGAATCATAATAAAATTATAAATATTAATGACTTGTAATTTTTTTTCTTGTATCCTGGACATGATCATTATTTGCATGATGAGCAAGCAAGCAACTTTATGTGTAAGTTGGCAATTTATTTTTTAATATAAAAATGAATTGCTGTTCGTTAGTCTCGCTAAAACTCGGGAACGGCTGGACCGATTTGGCTTATTTTGGTCTTGAATTATTTGTGGAGGTCCAGAGAAGGTTTAAAAGGTGCTATCGATTGAGGCAGTACGAAGTCTGTCGGGTCAGCTAGTTTTTTAATAAAAGCATACTAGCAACAGAAATTACTAGTATAAAACTGCTTGTGTGGGTTTATACCGGTAATGCAATGACAGGGGATCGAAACTGTAACCTCAACATTGTACGTCCAATGCCATAACCATTAGGCTACAGTCACCGTTAATTCATAAATACCGGAATGCAAGTTTGGGCCGCAAACGGGACTAAACGCTATAATGATGATATCTAAGCTAATTTTAAAGTTTGTGCAGCTTATCCGACTCAGTTTGTTATATGATATGTACAGGTATACACACAATAAATAAAAATGTATAAAATAACTTTAATTGAATATAAAAAATAATAGTATCAAACGCATTTCTTCAGTCTATAGTCGGTGTTGTCACCCCTTGTTTTTTTGAATTTACCGCTCTTTTCTTGTGCAAAGAACCGATGGCCAGACTCTAGAAATATTTGGTTATTTATTTATTTAATTTCAAATAATATGATTGTTTTCAAATAACAAATTAATGAACTCAATCTGGACTGTCATCGGACGTTTTATTGCACGTTACACTGTCTCAATAATACACACTACATTTTGAGTTTATATTTTCACAGTGATTTCGATGAAATTCACGTACATTCTATTTATCAGACTAGTGAAGAAATTGTGCCATGATACATGTACGGGAACTGCAAAAGTATAAATTGTGAACACATGCCGATATATTTGTAACTTTTTTTAATGCCATTTTATAGATTAAGCGATGCAGATTTCATATCAGTTTAAAGTATTGCAATATCTTTAAAAAATACGAATTAATTGGTAACACACTTGACGTTTCCACCCTGTATAATACAAATAATGTATAATATTATAAATGTGAAAGCTTATGAAGATGTTTCTCATGATGATGAACTCATTTGCGCTCTAACGGCTGAACTATCTGGCTGAAATTTGGTACAGGAATAGATTATAGTCTTGTTTTTATCCCTGGAATAGGTTCCCATGGGTTGCGGGAACGAGAGAGGAATTCCAAGCAGGTGAAACCGCGTGAAATAGCTAGTTGTCTGTAAATGTACGATATCCATATTGACTTCACATATTGAAAATTCTAGTCTGCCATATTTTATCGGGACGTGATTAGTATGTGGAGGAACGAGGTGTGATGCTCCTCCAACACAAAGGGAGGATGCTCCAACCAGGCAAGGTGATCGCGCCTGGCGGGCTGAGGCCCTAACTGTTGAAGTTAGGATTCTGTATATATGCTACTCAGCGCGTGAACAACTTTTTCGCGATGTATGATTGTGACGTAGGAATCACGTGGAAGTTGTGACATAGTAGACGATTGTGGTTCAGCTTGTTGGTCGCTAGATGGCGCTGATTTAATGTGGTATCGAAGTAGTTGAGCTTACTGTTGCTAGATGTCGCCTGGGTATATGTGGTATCACCACAAGTATATTCGTAATCCCCAACCCCGAAAACTTCGAAAATTATACCCATATTAATTTCATAGAAAAAAACGAGTCCGCCATCTTTTATCGCGGAATTGATAGTATATTCGTAATTACCAACCCTGAAGAACTCAAAAACGATACCCATATTAATTTCATTGAAAATTTTTGATGCGCCATCTTCGAGCTCGAACAAATCGCAAGAAAGATGTGCTTCAAAAAATCGTCTCAGTTTTTATCCCTGACCGAAATATACATTTTTTTATTGTTTCATTACCACTCACCTTTCTTCCGTGTACGAATCTTGATGACATTTCAAATTCTTATTTAAACGAGATGATGTTCTATTTACAATCTCTCACAGCACATTTTAGTATGAACAATTTTACAAACAAAACAAGTCGAAAATATTTTGAACAAGCATCAGAACTGAAACAAGTCAGAAGCTGAAAAAAAAGCATCAGAAGGGATCGTCAAATCAAAAGACTGTAAACCCTAGAATATCATATACAAAGAACCGGCAGTGTCAAAAAAGCTTTAAAGGAACTACGGGATTCAGGAAAAGAATGGATATCAAAACTTAAAAAAAGGTCAAAGATCACTACACAGAGGAAGAGCATCAAAGAACTGGCAACAGACTTCTACCGTCGTCTATACGCAAAACAAACACCAAACATAATAAAGGAAAACTATACCGAATCAACACTCGATGCCATTCTGGAACCCGTCCCTTCAATCTTACCCGAAGAAGTAGAAAAAGCAATCAGCAGTCAAAAAGCGGGAAAATGTCCAGGATCAGACAAGGTCACGAATGTACTGCGACAGGGCTCCATGGAAAAACTGGTACCCGTTCTAACTTAAGTGCTCCACGGGATTCTGAGTAGCGGAAATATCCCTGAAGATTGGGCAAAGTCTCACATCATCTTAATACACAAAAAAGGCAAATAAGCCTGATGTCTAATGTGTATAAGATATTTGCCAAGATCATATTGGTTAGAATAAGCCCAATGTTGGACGAACAACAGCCGGTGGAACAGGCAGGCTTCAGAAAAGGGTTTTCGACAATTGACCGTATCTACACAGTCAAACAGGTAATGGAAAAATTTAAGGAATAACATAAAACTATATACATTGCCTACATTGACTATGCAAAGGCTTTCGACAGCTTAAGCCACGAATACATATGCGAAACTCTAAAGCAACACGGAATACCAGCAGCATACATCTACATTATTCTATCATTATTTAACAACAACAACATTATTTTATCCAAACCATTTACTACAACAGTGCGGCTAGAATTCAATTGGAATATCTGGGAAACGAATTCCATGTAGAAAGAGGGGTGAGACAAGGCGACCCACTATGGGGTGTGTGTTGGGTAACCTCCTCGAGTGTCATTCCGATTCCAATCCCGCTGCAGTCCGGGGGGAACGGAATCGGAGCGGCCGGTACACCCTGGGCGGCGGTCAATGGCTTCCCCTTCATGGGGTTGGCATTGATCGTCGGCCAATACCCAACGTGGCGGGAACACATCGCTCTCCGTACTCCTCTGCTTTCAGAGGAGACAGGATGAGCGATGGTGTTTAGTGGTGGAGGCCACCGTGGGGTCCTGGGGGATCCAGGGGCGGGTTGGCCCACTGCTAACGCAGGGGCCGACGGGCACTTCTGCCGCCGCCGATGAGAGAGGTCTAGCCATCCTCTCGCGTTCCGTAATCGGCAGGGGATCAGCAACGACCTGACTGGTGGCTCCAGAAGGGTACGCTGTGAACTTGCTGACCGGAGGGCTTGCCTTTATTGGCCGGCCCACGACAAGGAAAAGTCTATAACACCCGACAGCGAAGTCGTAAAAACCTATGGATACCAGCCGACCTCTATAGTATTTAGGCTTGTCCAGGTGCAGGGGGCTCCGCCTGGATCGACCATCCTTTCCCCCATACTCGTGGGATATGTTATGAACAATATCACTAAAAACACAAAACCGGACGGAAATACAAACAACGAACAAGGCTCGATCAATGGACAGGAAATTGATAATGACGGAGTGATAGAAGTGGGGGGAGATGAGGTGAGGCCGCGGTCTCGCACGCGGTCGACCAAGGCCGTCTTTGCCAGACCCGCTACTCCATTACCAATGGGAGAGGGTACGGCTGGGACTGACAGCGAGTCAGCTACCAGCCGAATGGAGACCGAAAGTCTCCGTCGTAAGAGGTCTCGCTCGCGTGGACCCGCTCAGGACCGGAGCAGAAGCTCCTCCGGACAGAGGGCGGTCTCCTCGAGCGAGGACGACCGGCCAGCGAAGGTGCTGGCCACCTCGGCGGGTAGAGTGCCAGTGCATGTCATGTGTGGTACAACCCTCATGTGTGGGTAGGGACCAAGGCGTCCCCGCTGGGAGGGAGCTCCTTGCAGCGCTTGCCCGGATCAGGGACACCATTAAGGGTGCCAAAAACGTGGCCGGGAAGAAGAAGACAGTGGCGGAAAACGTCGCTGTCGCGAAGACAGCGCTGGAGGCGCTCCTAGCTAGGAGTGTCTCCGAGGAGGAGGCGAAGCTCAGGGCCCGGGTGACAAGCCTGGAAACTGAGCTCGCCAACTCCTTGGAGCAGCAGCGGGTCCTCCGGGAGGAGGTTAAGCAGCTGACCCAGCTGGTCAGGGGATTCCCGGAGGCCCGGAGGGCCCCAGGAGCCCAGGAGATGGCGGTCCAGCCGAGGGCTCTTGGGCCGCCGCGGGAGGCGCCTAGACGGGGACCGCCGTACCTCCGAACCCAACGCCTCCTAAGGCTAATGGGAAGGTAAAGGGGAAAAAGTGTGGTACCCCCGCCCCCGCTGCAGCCGTCGCTCTCGTTGCACCCGAATGTCCTTCTAGAGGGGAGGGATGGGTGGTAGCGGGAGCCGCCAAAAAGGCAAAAAAAGCCGCCAAGAAGGCGGCTAAGAAGGCGGCCAAGACCGCAGCGGCGAAGGCGCCGAAGAGGCTCCGCGCCCCACGCTCCACAGCCATTTCGGGTCTGGATGATGCGGCCACGACGGAGGAGGTTATCTCCGCCGTCGTGGAGGCGGGCGGCTGCCCCCGGGATCAGGTGAGAGCTGTAGAAATCCGATTCAGCTCCACCGGTCACGGCACGGCAGTCGTCAACTGCCCCGTCGCAGCAGCGCAGAAGATTGCGGACGAAAGGAGCCTCCTCGTTGGGGGCTTCCTTAAGGCGCGGGTACAACTCCTGCAGCCCCGCGAGACCAGGTGCTTCAGGTGCCTGGCAGTGGGGCATGTGGGAGTGCAGTGCACAGCGGGAGACACCGTGGGGGACCGGTGCTTCCGCTGTAGTCAGCCCGGGCATAAGGCCAGCACCTGCGATGCTCCGCCGCGCTGCTACAAGTGCGTAGCGGAGGGCAAAGCGGCGGAGCACCGGCGGACAGCCGATCCTGCGCCGCCTCGAGGCCAAAGCCCCGTTCGTCCGCAACGGGTAGTGGGGGTGCCGCTCAGGAGCGGCCACATTCCCGGCGGGATGCGGAGATGGACGTCCATTAATGGACACACCAATCCGCATCCTGCAGGTGAACATAAACCACTGCACCGGTGCTCAGGATCTTCTGTACCAGAGCATCGTGGAGTGGTCTATCAATGTGGTCGTGGTCGCTGAGCCGTACTGGGTCCACCCCGGAAGCCCGGTGGACCTGGACGGCGTAGCGACCGTTTTCGGGGGTTCCGCCGCGGACACCTCGCGCCTTGCACTCATTGCAAGGGGCAGAGGCTGTGTCGCGGCGGACTATGAGGGCTTGGCTGTCGTGGCCGTCTACTTCTCGCCAAGCCTTGACCAGTATGAGCTTGAGCTGTGGCTCGCTGAACTGGACATCGTTCTCGCTGCGTGCCGTCCTCGCCCTGTCTTGGTCCTGCGAGACTTCAACGCCTGGTCTCTGGCTTGGGGCTCCCGGGAAACCAATGCCAAGGGGCGAGTTCTGGAGGCCTGGGCCAACACCCGTGGCCTAGAGGTCCTCAACCGGGGGAGTGTCGCCACCTGGGAGCGGCGGGGGCTCGGTTCGGTCGTGGATGTTGCATTCGCGACCCCTGCTCTCGCCCGCCGCGTCCAGGGTTGGCGCGTGGTGGAGGAGGAGGAGACGTCGTCCGACCATAAGTACATTCGGTTCAACGTCTCCCCTCCACCTAACCTGCCGCCGACTATAGCGAACCCCCCGGATCCACGTTGGGCGCTCAGACGCCTGGATCGGGAGGCTCTCCTGGAGGCATCCATAGTGCAGGCCTGGATTCCGTCACTGGCCAGGCCTGCCGATGTCAACGCTGAGGCGAGCCATGTCGCATATCTGCGATGCGGCGATGCCTAGGGTTAAGCCCGGCCCGGCAAAGAAACAGGTGTACTGGTGGTCGGCGGAGATCGCACAGCTGCGAGCAGCGTGAGTGACCGCTCGCCGCCGGTACACCAGGTTTCGCCGGAGGCGTCGTCGCCCAGACGATGCGGCAGCTCGAGAGGCGGAGCTATACGAGGCGTAAAAGGGGGCCAAGAGGACCCTCCAGGTAGCTATAAAGCAGGCCAAACGGCGGGCCCGCGAAGAGCTGCTGGAGTCTCTGGAGCAGAACCCATGGGGGCGCCCTTACCTTGCGGTCAGGGGCAAAATCCGCCCAAGGGCGACCCTACTGACCCAGAGCCTCCAGCCAGAGCGGCTGGAGGGGATCCTGGGCTCCCTGTTCCGAGTGAGAGTGGAGGAGCATGTACCTCCACGTATGGCTCCGCCTCAGGCGTCTGACGCTGATAATAGCGAGAGCGATGTGCCCGAAGTCAGGGAAAGTGAACTGGGGGTAGCAGTGCTCCGGCTTAAAGCCCGGAAATGCACTGCCCCCGGACCCGACGGCATTCCAGGCCGAGCATGGGTCCTGGCCCTTGAGGAACTAGGGCCTCGACTGGTGGCGCTCTTTAGCGCATGGCCAGTTTCCAAAGGCTTGGAAGACGGGGAAACTGGTCCTTATCCGGAAGGCGGGGCGGCCGGCGGATCAGCCATCCGGTTACCGGCCGATCGTGTTGCTCGACGAGGTGTGCAAGCTCTTTGAGCGGATTATTGCAGAGCGCCTCGTCGAGCATCTCACGAACGTGGGGCCAGATCTGGCGGATAACCAGTTCGGTTTCCGCCGGGGGCGCTCCACCGTGGAAGTGATTATGCGCGTTAGGCGCTTGGCGGAGGAAGTAGTCTCGCGGGGTGGGGTGGTGGTGGCGGTGTCTCTTGACATCGCCAACGCCTTCAACACCCTACCTTGGAGCTGCGTTAGGGAGGGTCTCGCGTATCACGGAGTGCCTCCTTACCTCCGCCGCATTGTCGAGGCATACCTATCTGAGAGGGCCATAGTTTACCCGAGCTGGCTAGGGCCAGGGCGGCGAGAAGTGTCGTGCGGTGTTCCGCAGGGGTCGGTCCTAGGGCCACTCCTGTGGAACATCGGATACGACTGGGTGCTGCGCGGTGCGTTGCTCGAGGGTGTCAGCATAGTTTGTTATGCTGACGACACCCTCGTGATGGCGCGGGGAGCAACGTACCGAAGTGCGGCACTAAAGGCCACGGCAGGGGTTGCTCAAGTCGTGGGTCGAATACGGCGGCTGGGACTCGAGGTGGCTCTACACAAATCCGAGGCTATGTGTTTTCACGGGCCTCGGAGGGGGCCACCTGCGGGAACCAGTATAACCGTAGGGGGCGTAAGCATCGGCATCGAGCCCACGATGAAGTACCTTGGGCTCGTACTCGATAGCCGATGGGACTTCGGACCTCATCTCCGAAGTCTGGTCCCGAAACTGAGGGGGGCTGCGGCCGCACTATCGCGGCTGATGCCCAACTTTAAGGGACCCAACGCCCCCACTAGGAGACTGTACCTGGGGATCGTGCAGAGCATGGCCCTATACGGGGCCCCCGTATGGGCGGAGACTCTGGCGGCCCGCAACGTGGCTGTTCTAAACAGCCCGTTAAAGGCGATGGCCTTCAGAGTCATCAGGGGGTATCGCACGATCTCCGTCGAGGCGGCGTGTCTCCTAGCCGGGACCCCTCCATGGGACCTGGAAGCGAGAGCCCTTGCGCTGCTGTACCAGTGGCGCAAGGAGGCGTTGGAGAGGGGCCATAGGCCGGAGTCCCGAGAAATCAGGGCTCAGCGGTCCCTGCTCCGCCAGGAACTCATGGAGACATGGAAGGTGCGACTTGAGCACCCAAGGTGGGGGGAATCCACCATTGCGGCGGTGAGACCGATCATGAAGGAGTGGTTGGAGAGGGACCATGGGGACCTCTCCTACCGGATGTGCCAGATGGTTACCGGACACGGGTGTTTCGGTAAGTATCTGTGGCGCATCCACTGGGAGACAACGCCGCAGTGCCAGCACTGCGAGGATCCTGGCGAAGACACGGCGCTCCACACGTTGGTGGAGTGCCCTGCGTGGGCGAGTCAACGCCGGGATCTCGTTGCGGTCCTGGGCGTGGACGTTCTCTCGTTGGAGACCATGGTGAGGGCCGTGGTCTCCGACGGGAGCAAGTGGCACGCCGCCGCCTCTTTCTGCGAGCAGGTAATGCGCGCGAAAGAGACGGCGGAGAGGGAGCGGGAGAGAACCCTTCCCCCGAGTTTCGCAGTCTGCGGCGAGGACGCCGCAGACTCATCTACGCCCGGGACTACCGACCTCCATGATCGGGGCCTGAGGACGGCAGTTGGCCGACTCGCCGTCCTTACAGAAGCAGGCCGTAGCGGAGGCGTGTCGTGTGTGCCTTACACACGCCTGCCAACTCACCGAAGCGGGTTAGAACCCGACCCCACCAGGCGAGGAAGTCCGCCGGCAACCCTGGGGTTATCCTTTCGAGTGCCCGGCAACGTACACTTGGGGAGGACACCGTGCGGTTTTAGTCGATACACGACATAACCACCCCCGCTGCCGGCGGGGGGGGGGGGTATCCGAAGGGATTTCCGCACGTAAAAAAAAAAAAAAAGGCGACCCACTATCTCCAAAATTGTTCTCTGCCGTGTTAGAAAACATCTTTCGCAACTTGAACTGGGAAAAGTTTGGTTTGAACATAAATGGGTTGAAAATTAACCACCTCAGATTTGCCGACGACTTAGTGTTATTCGAAGAAATCCCAGATAACTTGCAAGTCATCGGGGAAGGTAGCCTACCCGCTGGGAGGAAGAAATAAAGCTGACAGCTGGTCCAAACTGGAGAAGGGTACCTCACGACAGACGACAATGGAAATTGTTAGAGGAGGCTTATGCCACGAGGCACACCGAAATTCGAGACATTTTGTGATTTTGTTTTAACCATTAAATGTAACTGTCTGGTTTCGGAATAAAGGCTTTATTATTAATATTTTAAAATAAGAACGGTTGTTTTAAATAAGACAGCCCTGGAATCGTCTTATTTAAAACAACCGTTTAAGACGATTCCAGGGCTGTCTTATTTAAAACAACCGTTTTTATTTCAAAATGCCCGGCAATGAACACTTGGGGAGGATACCGTGTGCTTTTAATCGGTCCGATTCCGAAACGCCCACCCCATCGTTGACACCGATGGGGTGAAGCCCATGGCGGTTTCCACACGTTAAAAAAAAGAAAAGCCCTGCAATCGTTAGTACTGTGACGTCTGGGGGTTTGACTTCACAGCCTTTCTTGATAATTAAATAATAACGCAAGTAATTATATATTTTATAGCATTTATTTTTTCACACAAATCCTATCAACGAGTTTAAGGGGATGTTACGCGAAATTATTAAGTTTTACAATATGAACTGAAGAGGAACACGGATTCTGCTCAGTGATTGAGTCTACGACCACTTTTCTTGATACTCTCTTCGTACGACGGGTCGAGGCCGGAGCCCCCGGTCACCCGCTGTCTCGAACTGTCCGCTAACCAATTGTTTTACTATTCTATCTATTTGATTGAACCAATTTATTTCAATATCGCTGACTCATGATGGCCAGGCAACTAACTATAGTGTTTGAAGGAGTCCGAACACTACAGTTCCAAGTAAATTGTATGGCCACTCGGTACGCCACCTCGCATCCCCTCATCCCGCTTACCCGCCCGATTGTTCTGTCTAGACGGCTCCGTCGAACGCAAGTCGAACGACTGTAAGAAATGGTAAGAAAAGAGTTCGTTGTACTGTTATATTACCATACCAAGTGACTAGAAAGAAAGAAATCGTACTTCATAGATACTAGTATTCCGTCTGGTATCATATAATCATCATATGTCTGTGGTTAAATGGGTGCCACGAGGGATCGAAGTATGTATGACACTGGTAAAGTAGCGGGGCACAGCGAGGATAATACATATTATTAGCAACTTTATTATTAGATATAAAAATAAATATAATTTATTAAAATAAATATATTTAAAAAAAAATTACATACAACTATAAATTATATACAAAACTAAATTAAGATAAATAAAAATAAAATAAACTAAAGAAGAGACTGTGAGCTTAAGCATTGAAAAATGAAGCCAAACACCAGATTTCCATCCTCCCACAGCCAGAAAGCGTGCACGCTCGGTAGCACTGGCAGCTGACCGAAATCAAATCAGTAAATTTGATTTTATCTGGCTATTATAACAGCAATTGGGCAAGTCATTTTCCAAGCATTTAAGGCTTGGGCCTGGCGTGGCACATCCGAATTAATCAGTGTCGATGACAGAATTTTCCTTACTAATTCTTCAGTGCCGAAGACAAAAACGCTGGTAAAAAGCTATTTGAAATAATTAAAGAATGTTTCTTAAATTCCATTTCGGTATTTATTATTATTATGTATGTAATACACTTGATTACACAAATACAACATTGATTGCTCGTGTCGTGTCTTATAGGTATTGATCACAGAGTAATTGATATCGATTTACTACACTTTCTCAAATAAAGGATGATAATTTTGACAGCTCTATGTAGGGTACCCCATAGCGTATTATCGTTTATAAATCTATTCGATTATCTATCCTGTAGAATTTGGAATCAAGAGTTACAAAAACATGTATATGTTATTATTTGATTAACAGTAATACTCTCTCACGACTACGATTTCCCATCGTACGCATTTTCATTCGGTAATCAACCCATTTAGTAGAATAGACGCAAGTCCAAATCATTGCTGAGGGAAGGCCCTTACAGGTGAAATCAAACGAAAAAAATGTCATTACTATTTTTATTCATTTAGAGGTGCACAACCTAAATCATCATCCTCTTCATCAATATTTGTACTATCGCCAAGGTGAATAATAAATTCTTGTTGTTCACACATGTTGTCGAAGTGAACATCGCGCTCCCAGTCCACTTCTATATTTTTTTGGTTTATTGCACGTCTTTCTTCCAGTTCTCTGCAGTAACATTATCACACGCATTTTCTAATAGTGTGAGCATTTTCTTAGCCGTGAATGGTGGAGAAGTGTTGTGTTTGGCTGCATGACCTGTAAAACATAAAAACTATATATATAATAACATAAATTATCTGTTTTTACAAATATAGGTGCTAGGTATAATGACAAAAAAAGAACCTTTGATATTAGCCTAAATCAGTGGGCCTACCGCGCAAGTGTCGTCGATATCACAGCCGTCGAAATGTTGCGTTGGTCAAGGTCGACGGCCATTTTGTACCACCCCATTGATAATCGATGCCGGCGCGGCGTAAGAATGAATGAAACGCTGTTTTTGACAGTTAATAGCTGCCGCCTAAAAAAAATCAAATCGACGGCGTCTCTTTTTAGTGTCATTTCATTACGGCACCTCATGAGCTGTCGTTTTGAATATTATTTTCTTTTCCGACGGTTGATTACGATGCCGATTGCACCTGACACTGGGCTACTATGGCTTTTATGGGTGCGACTGCCGACGAGTGGGTTCTGCCGTCCTATTGCACCTAACACTGGGCTACTATGGCTTTTATGGGGGCGACTGCAAAAATCAAAAGTCAAAAGTCAAAAACCATTATTCTGCATAGACCATTAATACGGAACTTACAAAACGTCATAAAAAATAAATAATCTAATGTTTGACAAATGGACCACCGGTTCGAAACGCAGCCCTGTCTTGAGAAGACTCCGGCAAGAATCTCAGCGGGCTGTTTTTTTCTTGGTCTATTTACAAACATATTTACTTAACCTAAGTACAATAT
Organism: Cybosia mesomella; assembly: GCA_946251805.1. NCBI lineage: Eukaryota > Metazoa > Arthropoda > Insecta > Lepidoptera > Erebidae > Cybosia > Cybosia mesomella. The sequence continues at coordinate 11,612,825 of OX276392.1, forward strand.
TTCATTTGAGTAGCATAGAGAGAGAGCAAACAGTTCATATCCAAGCTTGTTTGTCGTCTAAATAGTCTGGAATTTTATAGTAGCCTTTTTGGCAGAGTTTACTTTTAATTTGGCTTTTAAATTTATGAAGAGGTAGATTCTTCATTCATTACTAGGAAGCTTGTTGTAGAAGCGTATACAGTTACCCTGAAAGGAATTACTAATCTTGTGGAGTCGACTATTACAAACCACAAGATTGTTTTTATGTCTAGTATTTACGTTATGTATATCACAAAGTCTTAAAAAATTGGAAATGTTTCTTCTAACATACAAAAGATTTTCAAAAATATATTGGGAAACTACAGTTAGAATGTTTATTTCTTTGAACTTTTCTCGGAGGGAGACTCTTGGGCCTCAACCCAACTTATAAATTGCCCGCACCGCCCGCTTTTGCAGTACAAAGATTGTATTTAAATCTGCGGCATTACCCCAAAGGAGAATGCCGTAGCTCATAATACCTATGTCTGTTAAAGTCCTAATCTTTTTCACAGCGTAGGAAGCAGAACTTAACCTACTAGCTATTTTTTCAATATGTGATCCCCACTGTAATTTAGCATCGATACTCAAACTTAAGAACACGGTTGATTCCACAAGGCTCAACAACTGTCCATTAAGTTGTACATTGGTTTCCACCTGGGTAACATTAGGTAAGGTGAATTTAATACATTTTGTATTTTTTTTCATTAAGGCAAAGATTATTTATATTAAACCAATGAACCACTCGTGAGATTGCGTTGTTCACTTCGTCATAATTATCTAATTGTCTTTTAATTTTAAATATTAAGGAAGTATCATCAGCAAACAAAACAATTCTATTTTTATCCCTTACGTAGTAAGGGAGGTCATTTATATAAATTAAAAATAAAAATGGTCCAAGTATCGAACCCTGTGGAACACCCATCGAAACCAAAGATCCCACCGAACGTGTACCGTTCACATCGACCCTTTGAATTCTATTGTTTAAATAAGAAGTCAAAAGATCGAGAGCCTTGTTCCTTATTCCGTAATAATCTAATTTCCTGACCAATGTATCATGGTGGACGCAATCGAAGGCTCTGGATAGATCGCAGAAAACACCTAATGCATCCTGCTTATCCTCCCAGGCCTCGTAAATACATTTCAATAACTCTATACCAGCATCCGTCGTTGATCGTCCTTTAGTAAACCCAAACTGTTTATCATGAAATAATTTATATTTATTAAAATGGGTTAGCATTTGGTCTAGAATTAATTTCTCAGATACTTTACTCAAGGTTGGCAACACAGAGATGGGTCTGAAATTCGAGGGATCTGAGGCGTTGCCTGCCTTGAACAAAGGTATGACTTTACTATGTTTCATTAAATCAGGAAATATACCGCTACTGACGCAGTCATTAAACACAGTTGCTAGATGGGGAGCAATGACATCAATGATGCTTGAAACAGTTTTGACTGATAATCCCCATAGGTCCGCGGTCTTTTTAATATCAATGGATTTAAACGCGTTTGTGATGTCCTTGCTATCAACAACTGAGAATCTGAAAGCGTCCTCACATTTTGTAATTGATTCCATAAGCAATGACTCAGCGGAAGTGGAAGACGACTGAAGAGTTAGGGTAGTGGCTACAGGTATATTTGAAAAAAAGTGTTCAAACTCTGTCGCAACTTCCAGATCCTCCGTGACATGGCGACCGTCTATTTTTAAATGGTAATCTCTTACAACTGCTGGAGATTTACCACATTCGGAATTTATAATGTTCCAGGTAGTCTTAATTTTATTAACAGAATTTGATATTTTGTTTTTTATAAAGTTTGATTTAGCAAAGGAACAGGCTCGCTTAAATATTTTAGAATAGTTTTTGACATAATTCTGAAAATCAGGGTTGTAATTGTATGATTTTTCCGAATATAATTCAATACAATCTCCTCCTGCTATTATAAATCCCTGGTGTTGCCTAGTTACTGAAAACAGGACGGCTGCCAATCGACAATGTTTTTGGGGTAAAAATTCTCCCAAACTCAGTATTGATCAGGTTAATTAAGTCTGCATAAGACTTATCTACACTAGTGTACAAGGGCAAATCAGGTAGTTTATTCACTATATTTTCCTTGAAAGCATCTAAACGATATTGGTTTATCGGTACAAATTTAATTTCTTTTCTTCTTACTTCATAATAATTTCTGTAGCATTTTATGAATTGGCCACGATGATCCGAGTGTACAGCATCCACAATACATTTGTTAATAGGTTTAATGTCCGTGAAAATATTATCAATACATGTTGCACTTGTGGCAGTTATTCGAGTAGGTTTCAAAAATACATTACCAAGATTAAAGGACTTGAACAGATTCAACATTTTGTTTTTCTCTACTGGAACTAAAGTGTTATCTAATATATTAACATTAAAGTCTCCACAAACTATTATTGACTTTTTAGAGCAACGGCATTTAAAAACGCTTCTTCCATCGTTTCTTCAAATCTTGCATAAGGCGCGTCCGGGGGACTGTACACGCTTAATACAATGAAGTGCTCAAACTCAATACCAGCTATCTCAATAACTCGCTCAATAGAGAGGCTTACTAGGTCTTTACGCTCTTTAAATTTAATGTTCTTATTAATAATAATTAAGGTACCTCCACGTTTGCAATTTTTTCTACTGAACGAGCTAGCCACGTGATTTTTGAAGTTGAAGATGACCTGATGGTCTGTCAACCAATGTTCAGTTACACAAAAAATATAAATATCATTCAAGGTCATGTGCAACTCCAATTCCAATTCTTTACCATTTGTCAGACCTTCGACATTTTGGTGCACCAGGTTAAATACTTTATTTTTACAATTTGAATTAGATTTGGACATTAACGGGCCGCTTTTTTTATCAATATTACTAAAAGATGGCTCAATAGCCTCAAAAGCCTCGTGCCCATATCCGTTAATTTCGGATATACAGTAAAAAATGTCGCTAGATTTGTTATCTGTTGTCAAGTAATTTAGTTTTTTTTTTGGATACCGCTATCCATTATGTCAGAATTTATAATAATATTTATTTGCTTAATAGCCATAGTAGCTCAGTGTTAGGCGCAATAAGAGGGCAGAACCCAGTTGCCCCCATAAAAGCCATAGCAGCCCAGTGTTAGGTGCAATAGGAGGGCAGAACCCAGTCGCCCCCATAAAAGCCATAGTAGCCCAGTGTTAGGTACAATAGGAGGGCAGAATCCACTCGTCGGCAGTTGCCCCCATAAAAGCCATAGTAGCCCAGTGTTAGGTACAATAGGAGGGCAGAACCCAGTCGCCCCCATAAAAGCCATAGTAGCCCAGTGTTAGGTGCAATAAGACGGCAGAACCCACTCGTCGGCAGTCGCACCCATAAAAGCCATAGTAGCCCAGTGTTATGTGCAATCGGCATCGTAATCAACCGTCGGAAAAGAAAATAATATTCAAAACGACAGCTCATGAGGTGCCGTAATGAAATGACTCTTCAAAGCGACGCCGTCGATTTGAATTTTTTTAGGCGGCAGCTATTTATCTGTCAAAAACAGCGTTTCATTCATTCTTACGCCGCGCCGGCATCGATTATCAATGGGGCGGTACAAAATGGCCGTCGACCTTGACCAACGCAACATTTCGACGGCTGTGATATCGACGACACTTGCGCGGTAGGCCCCCAGTTCGATGGCATTGTAGTGGCAGTGGTACGGTGCGTTATCCATTATTATGGTATGTGGTTCATGCAAATTATCCAATAACAACAAAAGCCACTCTTTGAATTTCTCAAAGTTCATTTCTTCGTGATACTCATTTGTTTTTATTGATTTGAAGGCGAATAAACAATAAGACACAAACCCATTTGCCAACCCTGTATGCGTAATTATAAGACGCTGTCCTTTGCCATCTGGTACTTTTTTAATGGACTATGGCGTGTCCTCGGTCTATGCTTTCGGCACGCTGTGATTAGCATTAAGCCATGTTTCATCAAGAAAAATCATTTTTTTTTTTGTCTTCATCTGTAACTTGAGTTGAAGATAACTCACCATACTTTTCTTGTGTTATTACACCGTAGCTCGTCCAAGGCCAAGAACGTCCGCAACTCTGTTGCCAACTTGAGATAGAGGCAGCAGTGGTCCAACATTTTGACACTCTCGTTCAAAATAGTTCCGCAAACGAACCACAAATTCACGACATTCACTATCTAAAACAGTTTTTTTGGTTCTTTTCTGCCGAAAAGGAAAATTTGGTATAGTCGAAAATAACAAAAACTTAACGAAATGCTTAACAAATACAGCAGATAAGAGAAAGGTAACAAAAGAAAAGCGTACTTTTTTTTTTCTTTTTTCGTGCGGAAATCCCTTCGGATACCCCCCCGCCGGCCAGCGGGGGCGATTATGTCGGGCTTGAACCGACTAAAACCGCACGCCGTCTCGGGTCTTCAGACGCCGGGGTGTAAGGTTGCCCATAGAGCATATCCCTCGCACCCCGACTGACCCTGGGCCATCTCCGGTTTCGAGATGGCCCCCTCGGGTTTGGGAAGCACGGTGTGCCCGTCTTGCCCCGGTTTTGGGGAGGGGCGCTAGTCGCCCCACCTTCCCGGCCTGCTTCTGCTGTGGTGACAGGCGGCCTTACCTGCCACCCCCAGGCCTGCGCTCATGGAGGACGGAGGTCGTTAAGCGACCTCCGGCGCCTGAGTCGCCTGCGACACGCGGCAAGCAAGTTGTGGGCTCGGCGGGCCGGGAGAGTTCTAAATCTCTCCCGGGCGCGCTTCGCCACCTCCGTCGCGAGTATTATATGCTCGCAGAAGGAGGTGGCGGCGGTCCACGCGCTCGCGCTCCGCTCCACTGCCGCAATCATGCACCTCCCACGCCGGGCAGTCCGCCAGCGTGTGCAGCCGTGAAACCTCGCTCGCGTTGCAGTGATGACACTCAGGCGGTGGCTCTTTCCTGTTCCGATGCAGGTGGTCCCCGAAGCACCCCTTCCCGGAGATCACCTGCGTCAGTCGGTACGAGAGGCTTCCGTGTCACCTCTCTAGCCAATCCTCCATGATGGGCCTTACCGCCGCCATTGCGGCGTGCCCTGCGCTTGGTCGCCCAAGAAAAGTGTACCTACAAGGCACTAACAGCGCAGCGTCATAACTACCTCTTATATACTCTTTGGTCAGAACTCGTAGGTACTAAATGAATAGGGGTGTGTGTTGGGTAACCTCCTCGAGTGTCGCTCCGATTCCGATCCCGCTGCAATCCGGGGGGAACAGAATCGGAGCGGCCGGTACACCCTGGGCGGCGGTCAATGGCTTCCCCTTCACCCCTTCATAGGGTTGGCATTGATCGTCGGCCAATACCCAACGTGGCGGGAACACATCGCTCTCCGTACTCCTCTGCTTTCAGAGGAGACAGGATGAGCGATGCTGTTAGTGGTGAGATGGCCCAGGGTCAGCGAGGGATATGCTCTATGGGTAACCTTACGCCCCGGCGTCTGAAGACCCGAGACGGCGTGCGGTTTTAGTCGGTGCAAGCCCGACATAACCGCCCCCGCTGGCCAGCGGGGGGGTATCCGAAGGGATTTCCGCACGATAAAAAAAAAAAAAAAAAAAAGGTACTAAATGAATAAAAAAATGGCTGACTGAAACGCTGTAGTGCTGTCACAATCAGAAGAGTTAGTTTTATTTTTGTGCCTATAATCTTTATTATGGTATATATGGTATAGTATTAATGTTTTGTATTATACTTAGCTAATTTTATTATAACAAGATTGTAGTAGATAATTACTTAATAATTTTAATAAATTAATAAAAGTTTGATTTATTCGATTCATTTGCCTATAGCCAATTGTACTGTATCCTTGCAAGTCGCTTCACTACGAGAAGTGGGCGGTACTCGTCTATGTAATACGATAATTTTAGAGGAATTAATATCATAGATTTTGTTTAAAAAATACGTTACTTCATAGATCTGAGCTGTCATAATTATAATCCTAAATTGATCCTAAATTAGAGTGTAATGTTTTTTTCGAAAAAAGGCGGGAAACTGAAAGGGCGCTATTTTTGTGTTAAATTTTTATTTATTTATTTCCTGTACAATATTTGTATTTATTTGTAGTTAAATTTTATATTTTTAGTGTAAATACGTCAACATTTATTAGTTGGTAAGTTTTTGTACATTATTTTGTCCCCCCAATGGATTCGTCCATTGAGGGGGATCTTGATCCAAATGAACATTTCATGACGCCACCGACGTTAAGGGGTATAGATTCACTCGTAGCGGCAGCCAATCAAGTCAATGATGTTGCTCTAGAAAGCTACTTAAAACTTAAAAAAAAAAATAAGCCTAAAACTATAAAAACTGGCAAAATTAGCAAATTAGCAGGTGGACCTAAATTGGCTAATAAAGTCAATGTCACCAAAGATATAAAAATGGACACGTCTCTCCCTGTGGTTCAGTCCAGTTCCACTGATGAATCTGCCACTATCACTACTGTTTTTCGGACTCTATACAATGACAGGGATCCAGGCCCATATATTGTGTATGCTCAATTTATTGAATTGGATCCAAAACAAGGATCTAGTTTACACCCACTCACTTTTTCTGCATTTTTACATAAAAATGGGCTACGCGCGATTGTACAGAATGGCATAAGGAGAATAGGGCGTAATCGTCTCTCAATAACTTTCAAAACAGCCAAGGAAGCGAACAATTTCCTTGAAAATGACTTAATGGCAAGTAATAAAAAATATAAAGTTAGCATTCCAGTGTTTAACATTTCTAAAATGGGTATTGTAAAAGGGGTTCCCGTAGATTGGTCACATCAAGACATTTTGGACAATGTTCAAGTTCCTGATGGCTGCGGCGCGATTCTGCGGTCACGTAGAATTTCAAGAAAATCAGTCACATCTAATGGTGTTGAGTGGATTCCCACTCAATCTGTTGTTTTAACATTTGATGGCCAGAACCTCCCCTCAAGGGTTTATGCATTTTATTCTTCATTGCCTGTGTCACAATATTTATATCCAACTATTCAGTGCTATCAGTGCTGTCGTTTTGGCCACACCAGAACTTCGTGTAGAAGTAATCCAAGATGCTTTAAATGTGGCTTAGACCATGATGGCAGTAAGTGTGATCTAGGTGAGGGCTTCATTTGTTTAAATTGCTCTGGTGCTCATAAAGCTACAGACAATTGTTGTCCAGAGTATGTTAGACAATCTAATATAAAAGCACATATGTCCAAAAACTCCATCTCGTACCAGGAAGCATCAGAATTGTTCCCAGTTGCTAAGTTATCATTTGCAGAGGTTGCTACTTCTCTGCCCAAGGCTCCACCAAAACAGGTTCCTGTAAATATTAATACAAAAATTTGGGAAAAGAAAACAGTCATCAAATCCAAAAATCAGAAACCACTGTCACAAGGGTATGATAAAGTTGCACACAGCAACATAATCAACTCTTTCACTGCCCCCCAAGCTGAAAACGGTTGTGCTTTACAATCTAAAGAGAAGGGTGATGTAAATCCTATCACATCTTCTGAAGATCTGAATCTTCTGCTATCTAATTTGGTCAGTATCATTTTAAATTCAACAATACCGTACAACGTTGCTCTGAAACTTATACAAACAATTTCCATCTCTATTATTAACCTTCGTTATGGACCAGATAGTCCAGTGGAATACAAAGAGTCTTAGATCCAAACAATCTGAAATTATTTACCTGATTAATAAATATAAACCATTTGTGCTTGCCATCTCTGAGACTTGGCTAAAGCCTGGTATTAATTATCGTATGCCTGGTTTTACTGTTCTCAGATGCGATAGAACAGATGGTTGGGGAGGGGCAGCCCTCCTCATAAAGAATAATTGTTATTTCAATCAGTTACAGTTACCTCATTTTAACAGCAATCATTTAGATGCTGTGGCAGCAAGGGTAGGTAACATTACTTTTCTTTCCATTTATATTTCTAGAAAGGATGGGTCTTTGTTACCATTATTAAAAGATATCATTGAATCATTGCCTTCGCCTGTACTTATTTTAGGTGACTTTAATGCACACCATTCATTATGGGGAGCTCCTAAGGATGATCATTTTGGCATTGGAATTGCTAAGCTTATTGACGATTTGAATCTTTGTGTATTAAATACAGGTCTACCTACTCGCTGCCCCGTTCCAGATCAAAATCGTAGTTATGTAGATCTTTCTCTGTGTTCTCCTTCCCTCGTGGGTCTGTTTTCATGGATATGTTTACCATTATCACATGGTAGCGATCATTTTCCTATTGTTTTATCTAAACCCTCTTCCAGGGATGCTTTTGTTGAACATCTTCCTCCTCTTCTCAAATATAATATTTCAAATGTTGACTGGAAGGCATATAGTTCCCTTTTGGACCAAAAGGTTTCTATGCTTCCAAAAATAACCTCAAATAACGTACTGGATTCGTATGAGACATTTATTGCTATAATGTTGTCAACAGCTGATGAGCTATTTCCATGTAAAAAAGTTACCAGGGGAAAAATACCTTCACCACCTTGGTGGGATAGTAAATGTACGGAAGCAGTCAAGAAAAGAAATGTGAGTCAACTGTTATGCCGTAATTATGTGGATTTAAATATTTTCTTACAATTCCGAAACACAGAGGCTGCTACTAAGCGTCTGCTTCGTAAAAAGAAGCGCGATGGCTGGCACCGCTTTTGTGCCTCGCTCTCACCTGATACCCCTATGTCACTAGTATGGAAAAATGTTCGTCGCTATAGATCCTCTTTTACTGACACTTCATGTTCTTCCTTTTCTCATGAATGGGTTGAACCATTCTTTTATAACCTTGCCCCAGATATGGTGCCCAATATAAATCAAATGCCATATTCATATTTGTATCCATCTGGAAGCGACACTATGAATTCTCCATTTACGCTCCCCGAGCTGAATTTCGTTTTGAATCGTGTATCGGATTCCACGAGGAAAAGACGGTATCCCTTACTCTTTTCTTGTTAACTGCTTACCATCGACCCTCTCTTACTTCTTGGAGATAATAAATTTAGTTATTGAAACTGGCTCTATTCCATTATCCTGGAAGAATCAAATCATTATTCCAATCTTGAAACCGCACAAAGACCCTCTCATGTTTTCTTCGTACAGACCAGTAGCGTTATCTTCTGTGCTTTGTAAAATAACAGAGCATTTAATTAAAAATAGGATGGAATGGTTTTTGGAACATAACAATTCGTTATCTAGCTCTCAATATGGTTTTAGGAAAGGTAAAAGTGTAGCAGATAATCATAGTATTTTGTTTACTGATATACTCCTGTCATTTTCTGGTGAGGAATCTACTGTTTGTGCTTTTCTGGACGTTAGTGCCGCTTATGATAATGTTAACCTAGCAATGCTAAAACAAAACTTGTTCAACTTAAAAATACCTCCAAAGTTGATTAATTTCGTGTTTAACTTATTTACAGGGAGAACTATTAGTTTACGTGTTTCCGGTCAAAGCCTTCCAAATAGAACACTTTGGAAAGGCATTCCTCAGGGCTCAGTGTTAAGCCCTTTATTGTATGATGTATATACAAGGGATATTGATTTAAACTTTCATCCTTCTTGTTCTGTTTTGCAGTACGCTGATGATTTGCTCATTTATTCTTCTCATTCCTCTATAGAACAAGCTACATTAAATTTGCAAAACTCGTTAGATAATCTCGTAACTTGGCTATTAAATCACGACTTATCTCTCTCAGCTTCTAAAAGTATTGCTGTAGTATTTTCTCGTAAAAGAACTATCCCACTGGTAAGTGTTTCTCTTGGGCAGTCGGTAATCCCAACTGCTAAAGAGGCACGTTTCTTGGGGAAAATTTTCGATAGTAAAATGAATGGGGTCGCACATATCAATTATATAAGTAAAAAATGTGAAAAAAAACATTAATGTGTTGAGAGCTTTAGCTGGTGTTTGGTGGGGCGCTCATCCCTCTTGTCTTAGATTGGTTTATAATGCTTTAATAAGAAGTTTGTTGGATTTTGGGTCCTTCACATTGGAACCTGCAAATAAGAATGCACTTCATAAATTAGATTTAATTCAATCTCAAAGCTTACGCCTTGTGATTGGAGCGATGAGGAGCACCCCAATAAATGCCCTCCAAATTGAATGTGCTGATCCTCCTCTAGGTCTTAGGAGGCAATTTTTGTCTGATAGGTATTTGTTTAAGTTAACTCAGTATAAACCACATCCGTTAATATCAAAACTTCAACAATTAAACTCTTTAATTGTAAGTGGCAATCGATTTTGGAATAATAAAACTGTACCTAATCTCTTAGCTAGTCTTAGAAAATTCATTGATCTTAAGGTGCATATAGTAGATTTTCCGTGTCATCCACTATTCTTTTATGACTACAAAGTTTTAACTTTTTTGCCAAAAGTCCTCCTGACAATAGGTATCAACAAACATTCAGTCATCCTAAACCCTAATCGTGTATTGGATGCGTTCGTGCATCAGTATTGTCAAAATGCTGTCGCATTTTTTACGGATGCATCGAAAACATTTCCTTCTGTTCCTTTAGTTCCGGGTCTAAATGACAACAATAATGTGGTAGGTTCAGCCTTTTTAGACTTCCATTCGGGTCATTTTAAACTATTTAAATACCCTGGCATACTCTCTATTTATTCTGGCGAAGGTATGGCTATTCTTGAGTGCGTACGACACATTCTTTTTAAAAATATACCTAAATCAATTATATTTTCGGATTCTCTTAGTTGCTTACAATCGCTGCTTTCGAACCCATTCAATAAAAATTGCTTTTCTCCCTTATCTTTAGAAATTAAAGCTAAACTATTGGAATGTAATGACCGTGATTTACAAGTGATAATATCAACAATAACACAATGTAAATTATTATTATTTATTCAGCTAAAATATATTTTTAGCATATCATGACACACATACATGACACAATCTATGTTCAAAACAAAAAAAAAACAATTCATAATACCACATTTTAAGGAGGTTTTAACACTGCCCCTTACTCGAGTCATGTGAGCACGAGCACCATCAATATATAACATAAACACAAGGCGAGAGTACAACCAAAAAAAATACTAAATAAAAAATAAAAACTTAATTATGTACTAAGAGCATTATATTAACCCTAAGCATTTAATAAAATTATTATGTTTAATCTTAGGTAAAGCCTTTGTGAATAGATCTGCCTCCAATTCTGATGAAGGCTTATAATCTAAACGAATCAATTTCCTATTAACACATTCTTGGATGAAATGATGATGAACATCTATGTGTTTAGTCCTACGAAAACACTCATTCTCAACCATTTTCAGTGTACTGCGATTGTCATTATATATGATGACGGGTTTAGATTCAAACCATTCTCTATAATTGAGTTCCTGTACAAAATTACGTATGAATTTTGCCTCTTTTACAGCATTGCCAAGCGCATAATATTCTGCTTCTGTACTAGAGCAAGCTACATTTTGTTGTTTATGGCTATGCCAATTTATTACGAAATTTCCTACTCTAGTTACAAACCCAGAATATGATTTCCTATCGCTTGTATCCCCCGCCCAATCTGCGTCGGATGAAATAACTATGTCCTTACTGCCTCTTTTAAAATTGAGTCCGAAGCTAGTTGTACCTGAAAGATACCGTAATACGCGCTTAGCAGCAGTCCAATGTGACTCATCATAACATGTATTATATTGGCTGAGCTTACTGCACGCGAACGCTATGTCAGGGCGCGTACAAACAGCGAGGTACATTAAACTACCTATTAGTTCCTGATACGGAAACCTTGGATCAATCTTATCAGCTTTTGGAAGATTAAAGTTAACTTCCATTGGAGTTGCTATGCTATAACATTCATTCATTCCAAACTTGATTAGGAGGTTTTTCACGTATTCAGACTGACTTAACTTCAAGATACCTTGCTCTCGGTTCCTTTCAACTTTCATACCTAAGGCTTGTGTCACAGGTCCAAGCAGTTTAATTTTGAAGTTAGAACTGAGCAATTTGTATAGCAATTTCTTTTCATGTTCATTAGAACTGAATATGAAGAAGTCATCTACATACAAGGCTATTATTACCTTATTTTTGAAATAAACACATTTCTCAGTTTTTAATTGTGTGTAACCATTGGTAACTAAGACTTTGTGGACTTTTTCATTCCAAGCTCTACTAGCCTGTTTAAGTACATTCAAACTCTTTTTAAGTAAACAGACTTTATTCTGCCCCTCAATCTCGAAACCAGTGGGTTGTTCCATATAAATGCGTTCCCTGAGATCACCATTCAGAAAAGCTGTATTAACATCAACATGTTCTATGTCCATGTCATTTTGAACACCAATTGCAAATAGTAAACGTAAAGTACAATGCCTAACGACAGGTGCAAAGGTTTCTTCAAAGTCGATACCATATTGTTGTGTAAATCCTTTAGCAACTAAACGTGCTTTGAATTTTTCAAAGTTACCACTTGGATCAACTTTTTCTTTAAAGACCCATTTGCATTTTATAACGTTACAATCTTTAGGTCGATCTACAAGTTCCCAGACGTTATGCAAAATGAGAGAAGTATATTCCTCCTGCATAGCATCTAACCATTGTTTGCTTTTCTCAGACTTCATAGCTTCATTGTACGTTCGAGGTTCACTCCGCCCCATAAAGCCTATTTCAGTGAAACAGCTCATATCATAATCTTCAAATCGAATGGGAAGACGGTGTGTACGTACAGGTCTAGAGTGTTCTGCGACCTCTGAATCTATTGAATTTAAGTTCATAGGCGCAGGCTCTGTATTTTCAGAAGCTTGAGTATTAATATGATTGACATTTTCAACATCATCAGTATCCTGAATAGATACATTTGGTGTAGCATATTCATCAACATTAGAGTCAATTTCAATTGTCTCTGTCTGAGAAGTGTTTTGATTATTAATCAAAACTTCAACAGTATTAATTGAATTGATAGAATAGTTATTTGACTTATTAGTCATGTGTTCAATACCTCTAACAGTTTCAATAAACTCAACCGAACGAGCTTTAATCATTTTGTTACCATCAGCTGGATCACCTAACCTATAACCTTTCGTGTGATCACAATATCCTAGCATAATGTAGGGTTTCGATTTAGGATCAAGTTTTGTACGTTGACATTGTGGAGTCAGGGCATATGCTGTACAACCAAAGACTCTAAGGTGACTGAGGTTAACTTTTGAACCAGTCCATAGCTCTTCAGGAGTAGCCTTATTAAGAGCAGCTGTTGGACTACGATTCTTTAAATAGCAAGCAGTATTGACTGCTTCAGCCCAATATTTTTTAATTAAGCCAGCGTCTTGCAACATTGCTCTTGCTTTTTCCATTAAGGTCCTATTAAGACGCTCTGCAACACCATTTTGTTGCGGTGTATATGGAACAGTAGTTTCGTGAACAATACCGCATTGCTTCAAATAATTCTCGAAACTTTTGTTGCAATATTCTGTGCCGTTGTCACTTCTGACACGCTTAATCTTACAATCGGTTTGGTTTTCAACAACATTTTTGAATTCAATAAAAGTATTCAAAACCGTAGTTTGATCCTTACGATCCAGAAAATAAATAAAAGACTTTCGCGTAAAATCATCAGTGAAGCTGATAAAATAACGACTACCACTCCAACTATTAACGGACATCGGTCCACATATATCAGTATGGATTAAATCCAACTTTGTCACGCTTCTATGTGCCTGACCACGGGGAAAAGATTTACTTTTTTGTTTACCTTCAATACAAGGAGGACATGTATTCAGATTTCCATTTGGAAAGTTAATACCACGAGCCAGAGAATCACGGAGGGTTAACATACCTTTAAAACTTAAGTGTCCTAAGCGGCGATGCCATAGCTCCAACAAGTCAGTACTAGACACAAAAGCTTTACCTTCGGTGAACATTTTAGGCTCTTGTTTGTTTAATAAAGTTGAGTAACATTCCTGTCCTTGATCAATTTTGTATAAACCACCCACATTAGTAGCTTGTAGCTCACAGGAACCAGTAACGGACACATTATCCCTCCTGTAAACATTGCATTTATCAACATCAAATATCAAAACATAACCTTTTGCTGCTACTTTGCTAACTGACAAAAGATTTGCTGCTACCTTTGGTACATATAAAGCATCTTTAATAACTTTGATATTATTGTCGCTTAATGTAACATTGACATTCCCTACGCCTTCGCTATACATTGTGTCATTATTAGCTGTAGTGATTTGAGATTTAACATCAGAAGAATAATTAAATAACCAATCTTTTCGATTAGTCATATGACTAGAGCAACCTGAATCTAAAAACCAGCTATCACCATCACAAACATTACTAACTAAAGCAGTCTCAGTCAAAAATAAAGAACTATTATTTCCCTTTTTGGATGGTGATGAATCATTTTGAGATGAGTTCTTCTTTAAATTCTTCTTTAACTTTGGGCATTTAGGCTTGATATGCCCTTTGACATGACAATTGTGACAGGTAGGAACGAATTTGTTCTTTGTTAATAAAATCTTTTCGGATTGTTCTAAATTTGAATTTGCAGACTGTTTCTTGAATTCACTTTGGATTAATTGGCATTTCACAAAATCGGAAGTTAACTTTGTATTAGAAGCTTCCATTGCCATAATTAGTGGATCAAATTCACTTGGCAAGCCAATTAACATAAGTTCTGCTAATTCTTCATCGTCAATACTGCAGCCAATATCTGCTAGCTCTTGTATTACGGATACAATGTTTCCTATATAATGATCCATACAATTGTAGTCATCATATTTTATTTGAGCTAATTTTCTCTTTAAAGCAAGTCTTCTACTTATTCCACAATTCTCATAGGCAGACTTTAGGTTATTCCACGCTTCTGAAGCCGTTTTAGCATTTTTAACATGTGGGTAACAAATAGTTTGTATATTCAAGCAAATTTTTGCGTATGCTTTTTGGTCCTTGGCCGGATTCTTTATGACATCACCAGAACCATCCACAAACTCCCACAAACCATGGTCAATCAACAGCAATTTCATTTGAAATTTCCAAGTGCCATAGTTATTCACACCTTCCAATTTACCAATGGAATTATTGGAACTGGTACTTACGATTAGACCATCTAATGATATTTTCTCTGTTCCTGTCATTGTACATACATGTAAAATTATATTTTACGATGACAAATGTATACCTACGTACTTACGAGAAAAATAATCACTTTTTTATTTATTTAATCATAAATATTATATTAACTGAATAGTGGTTACTGTAATGCCCATAACCAATGATAATATCAACAATAACACAATGTAAATTATTATTATTTATTCAGCTAAAATATATTTTTAGCATATCATGACACACATACATGACACAATCTATGTTCAAAACAAAAAAAAAAACAATTCATAATACCACATTTTAAGGAGGTTTTAACAACAAGTCACCCTTGCATGGATTCCTGGTCACTCGGGTATCAATGGAAATGAGATGGTAGATGAATTGGCGAAATTGGCTGCTCTACAGGGCAATACGAGTAATCAACTAGTCTATAGTAATGATTTATCTATACTTCCTCGTATTTATCTTGAGGAGAGTTGGAATAACATTTGGTCGTCTTCCAATAAGGGAAACTTTTATCGTTGCTTTCAACCTTGTATAACCATGCACCCATGGTTCTCTAAATTACACATCGAAAAGAAATTTTCTTCCACTATTTCTCGGCTGAGATTTGGCCATTGTACTACACCAGCACACCTTGCAAAGCTAAGGGTGCGCGATTCATCTCTATGTGAGTGTGGTTTGGATGAAGGTAACATCATGCATATCCTATTTATGTGTCCTAATTATTCTCCATCTTTACTTGATATTATGATTCATTATCAAGCTCCTCTACCCTACGATCTATCATCTATATTATCGTTATCTAACAAAGTATATATAAAATCACTTATTAAATTCTTACGTCTTCATAATATATCTTTGTAATTATCATTATATCTGTGTATATATTGCCCACCTAAGTCAACTTTTGTCTAAAATCAACTCAAACGCTGAAGAAAACTTTATAATTGGGAAATTTCCAACTTGACACTGGCAAGAATGTCCCCTAAATTGGGTTGACTATATTGCCATACAAGAAAAGAAGAAGAAGAAGAAGAGAGTGTAATAACAAAAGACAAAAGAAACCAACACGTGTGACGTTGCTATTGCTCTATTGCTTTGCTATTGCTAGCTATTATGTCCAAGCATATGTCAAATGTCAATTTAATTTTTTGTTGAGACGTTTTATTTAATTGCTGTGCTGAAATATATGACAAATTATTGGTTATCATTAAAAAAGACAGTGTTCTTTAAAAACTCACACTATGGCAGAAGTACAGTCGCAGTCTGAAGATACTATGAATAATGAGCGGATTGATGATATCCTGAGAGGATTTCAAGTGTATCCTTTTTATCAATTTCATTGTTTAGAACGTACCAACAATGTTATGCCGTATTCTTTGTGAGCCAATAAGTTATTTGATTTTGTGACTATCTAATATTATGCCTTTGCCCAATAATTATGTGAACTTTTCCTAATATTTATTGTCAAATTCTTAACCTATAAGTCTGAGGCTCGGCTGTCGATTAGCAGGTGTGCCAGTAAATAAAGCCTTTATTCTTTTTTAGTACAGTGGCTCCATCCGCTGCAATGCCTCCGTATTTTTTTATTAGGACTCCCTCAGTATTGTGCACAACAACTTGCCAATGTTCTATTGTAATTTTATTGGTTGAATAATATAGGATCGCATAGCAGGCAAGCAAAGGAGAGATCTTAATTTTTATGATTTAGGATTGTGTGTCTATAAATGTTTTTGGAATAATAAGTTTTATTTACTATAAGCAGCTCATCATCATCATCTTTGCATTAGTCCTGGTAGTAAAGCCATCCAAGGCCTTCACCTCAGAGTCCAGGGTCCACTTTCTGGTTTTTGCTTCTCTACTTCGCATGATCTTGTCTTGAGCATTATTATTATAATATGCAATTAAGCTGTATTTTCCTTAACCATATTTTAAATCAGTAACTGGATGAGTTTACGTGATGCTGACACTGGTGAGTACATCTACCAGTTATTATTTGAACTAAGTAGTGCTGAGAATCTCTCCCATGTACTAAAAATCACAAATTGGCCTCTCCCAATGTGTGCCATAGCACCCAATCTTCTGGTGTTCGTTTTTTACATTTACCAATTCCAAAGCTATTGCAGGTGTATAGGTGTTTAAAAACTCCTCAAGAATGCAATCAGAGCTAATGATTTATTAACAATTATGTAATGTTAGCTCTCTCTGTATCTGTTAATGGGTTTAGAAAGACAAGAACATTCTTTGGTTATCTTTACCTATCTCAAAGACCCATTGATTTGCAATTCAATCGCTAAGATTGTATAGTATACTTACGAATCCATTGACAGTTTTAACTGATTAATGGATCTTTTTCTTCCCAGGCAAGGTCATTTGGCAAAACAATGAAGATATGTCAAGTCCGCATGTGGAGCATGAAGCACGAGTACCAAAGCGTATCCTGAAGTGTCGTTGCGTTTCACGAGAGATGAACTTTAGCTCCACTGAGGCAATGGAGAAATTCCGTTTAGAACAGGTAAGAAATATAGATAGAAACAAGATATAAGAGTCAAATTCATACTAGGGCTAGAATCAAAGTGGGGGTGGCGGGTGAGGCCACCTGTCACCCCAGCAGAAGCAGGCCGGGACGGTGGGGCGACTAGCGCCCCTCCCCCAAACCGGGGCAAGACGGGGACACCGTGGTTCCCAAACCCGAGGGGGCCATCTCGAAACCGGAGATGGCCCAGAGTCAGTCGGGGTGCGAGGGATATGCTCTATGGGCAACCTTACACCCCGGCGTCTGTAGACCCGAGACGGCGTGCGGTTTTAGTCGGTTCAAGCCCGACATAACCGCCCCCGCTGGCACGCGGGGGGTATCCGAAGGGATTTCCGCACGATAAAAAAAAAAAAAAAAAAAAAAAGGGCTAGAATCAAAGTAAAATTCTTGACAGTTACAGCCAACCCGCCAATTGGTGTTTGCCACAGAACAGATATGAGTATTGCATTGTTGAGATAAGGGTGAATTTGCTAGTTTAATTTTTGGTTTTGATGCTCTTTGACTCTGCACTAGCAAGAATTGACCCTAAAGGATCATTTGATGTGTTAGTGGCTGTTGACCTGTGTTCGAAATTTTAGTAGATTCCTGACAACTTGAGGTCTTTCTTGATTTGAAATCTTATATGCATGATTTTTTTATCTACTACTAATTTTAAGACAGAAAAATATTCTCCCAATTTATTTGTTATTGATCTGTGACCTATTTTTTAGGGATTTTCTTTAGAAAAGCCCTATTGCTATCGAGTTGTCGTCGTCGACGTCGTCGTTGCCAATTTTCTGTCACGGTTTTGGGTATGAAGGAGATGAGCTATCGAGTTGCTGTTTTCGGTAATAGATTCGTGCTGGGGTGAACCATTGCAAGATAAAGAAAAAGTCGCAAAAATCGCAAAAAAAAATCGCTAAATCGAAAATACCTTGTATTCGGCTGAGCTCGTCTCAGGAATTCAATTTGTTTTTCAGAAATACAGCAATATTTAACAATAAATTTAGTCACTAACTTTCCTAAATTTTAATTATAGATCCTTAAATATGAAATTGGCATTTTGTCGTACTGGCCACTTTGATCTCAAATATCTCCACTTTGATTAGGAATGCCAATTTTAAATTTACACAGCTATTTACTCATGCCTTTCTGTTTTGAAAACCGTAATTCATTTGTTTCTTACTCTTTTAGTTTTTTCTTTGCGTCAGTCAGTTTACAAAATGGAAAACTTGAAATATCGCATTATTTACGATTACGAGTTCCATCGTGGCACCAGTGCTGCAGAAACGGCTCGAAGGATTAATGATGTGTATGGCAAACGTAGTGTAGGACGCCCTCCGGCCAGGTGGGATCACGATCTGCGAAAGACTGCGGGCAGATGCTGGATGCGGCAAGCTGAAGACAGGACGCTATGGCGCTCATTAGGGAAGACCTATGTCCAGCAGTGGACTAGAATAGGTTGATGATAATGGCGGCGGTGTCGCAAAAGAAAACGCAGTGTGTTTTTGGTTCCAACGTTTTCTTTCTGGAAGTTTCGACTTGCAGAACAAGCCCCGTGGATGGCCGGAGACCAGAGTTATTAATGTAGAATTGAAGGCTATTGTGGAAGCGGATCCATCGCAAAACACGTCTGAGCTAGCTGCAGGCTGCGGTGTTAGTGATAAAACTGTTTTAATCCACTTGAAGCAAATTGGGAAGGTGAAAAAGCTTGAAAGGTGGGTACCTCATGAAATGAGTGCAGCAAACCGACAACCGGCATAATAATGAAGGGATTTTAAATCGAATCATTGCCTGTGATAAAAAGTGGATCCTGTACGATAATCGGAAATGCTCATTGCAATGGCTGAATCTTGGCGAACCAGCCAATTCCTGCGCCAAGCGAAAATTGACTAAAAAAAATTACTTTTGAGCGTTTGGTGGACTAGTGCCGGTGTCGTTCACTACTGCTTTCTTAAATCTGGCCAGACGATTACGGCGAATGTCTATTGTCAGCAACTGCAAACCATGATGGAAAAGCTTTTCTCCTTAACACAGGCTACTTATAACCTATCTAGGAGAGCAGTAACTCACCCTATATAGTATTGTAGAACAACCGGTATGTTTTTAAGTATGCAACATTTGCTTGTAAAGCTACAATTTGATTTATGAATAAATGAATTATTATAAAAAAAAAAAAAAAAAAAAGCTAGCTGGTAAACTACCGAGGCTGGTCAATCGCTCTAGTCCACTGCTGCTTCAGGACAACGCTAGACCACACACTGCACAACAGACGGCTACCAAATTACGGGAGCTTCAATTGGAATGTATAACTAAAGCATCCACCGTACTCCCCGGACCTTGCTCCAACAGATTACCATTTTTTTCAAGATTTGCATAACTTCTCGCAAGGGAAAAAATTCAACTTCTATGGGGCAGTCCAAAGCGCCTTCAAAGATTTTATTGATTTCCGTCCGAATGGTTTTTTTAGTAAATGCTTCAGGAAAATGCTAGACCACACATTGCACAACAGACGGCTACTAAATTACAGGAGCTTCAGTTGGAATGTCTAAGGCATCCACCGTACTCCCCAGACCTTGCTCCAACAGATTACCATTTTTTTACGAAATTTGCATAACTTCTTGCAAGGGAAAAAATTAAACTTCGATGGGGCTGTCCAAAGCGCCTTTAAAGATTTTATTGATTTCCGTCCGAATGGTTTTTTTAGTAAAGGGATCAATGAACTACCTATGAGATGGCAAAAGTGCATAGCAATGGTACATACTTTGATAAAATAAATATATTATATTCAAAAAAAATTGACTATAAGTTCCTCCCTTACAAAACGCCAATTTCATATGTAAGGGCCTAATATTAAAGTATGTCCTACAACAATTATGATGTGTTTAGGTACTAGAAGGTAAAATAATTTATCAGTTATTGTTGGGAAAAATAGGTAAAATTGTGGAAGAGATTTTGAATCAGACTCAGTGTCAGAACTATGATATATGAGGTATTGATTTTGTCCAGGATTCTACACAGGACGAGAAAAAGCCACACACAAGATCATGCTGGGACTCAACCTGTGGAAATAAAAAAAAAACAAAACAAATAGATTAATATTATCTTTTATTTATTTACAGAAAGTGCTGTTTAAGGGACGATGTTTGGAGGAATGGTTCTTTGAATTTGGTTATGTGATTCCCCACTCAACCAACACATGGCAGTCTGTTATCGAGTCTGCACCTGAATCTCAGATGATGCCTGCTAACGTCCTCAAGTGAGTTGAGTAATATTTGTAGTGTATGGGTAACTTCAGGCAATTAACTGGTGGTAGAAATTTGATGACACAAATTTGTCACAAAATTCGGCCGGGTATACGATTGCGAAAAACCCTCCATAGTAATCCAATTTCGGTTTGATTGCGTTCAGGGGTCAGCAAGTGCATAGCCGGGCAGGGAGGCTGTGGTCGCAGCACTAGTGGGACCGGTGGGTGTCACGCGGTGCTGCGACGACAATCCTCTTCTGATGAGGCCGTCAAGCTGAGTGCCACCATTGTTAACATGGTACGTGTATGTAATGGTGACCCTCTTTCCTGAGACTTTACCTTCAGCTTACCATCAGGCGAGGTGAAGTCAAATTGACGTGTCCTAAATATAAAAAAAATAAAAAAAAAATAAAAGGGACCTACTGATTGATGGACAAGGTTCAGGCACAGATGGCAGTCGTACCTGTAAAAACCAACTAAACTAACTGTAGATAGGAGGAGTAAGAACGGACCCACGTTCAAAAGTGCATGCTTTGGATACAACCGAAATTTGCGCTCGGTTGAGGTTCGCTTGTTTTAGATAATTTTCTATGTCTTTATCATGTAAGTAATCGTAATTTGTTATGCTATCTCTTTCAGCGGGAACGTTGTTATTGAAACCAAGTTCTTCGACGCAGACACGCTGATCACCACATCCCGCGTCAGACTGTTTTATGTATAAAGTATACATGCAATAAATCAGAAGCATTTTACTAGTCAAAACTTACTACCTAATGCATTTCCTCTGAATGTACTTATTAGTTATGTTACGTCTAATAGATGTTCACGCAATCATGCCCCATTTATTCAAAATCACAAGTGACCTTACGATTTGGTAAACCACCCTTGCTGTATCTGTTACTAACGAAAGCTCCAGTCCCTAAAATTAGTCAATTCCATCAAAATTCCGAATTACCTAGTAGTAATATACCTATAGCTTTTATAATTATTTTTGTATGAAGCATTTTCTAAAGTTCTATACTTACTAAGTAGATTTACAGTTTAGAATCAATATTAAATGTTATTTTTATTTATCTAATTTGTTACAGTCTCCATTAAGCTTGCGTTTAGTAATAACATGGAAGCAACAGTTGCTGTTTACTAAGATAAACGATGTAGGCGCTTCCACAATTATAATTTAAGGATGTCTGATAGGGGCTTGCAACCGTACTGAGTGACTGATAATGGACGACGTGATTTATAATATTATTACTAGTAAAATATATAACAACTGAGTTTTATACTTTAACAAAATTGAGGTGCAATTTTATGCACCTTCTCTACCTGTTACCTGGCAACCCAACTGTTATTCAAACTTCATAGTCAAGGATCGTTATTACCTGTATTGGGGACATCCACTGAGAAACTTTCAGCTTTTATGAAATAACGAAGGTCTTATCGTCGCGGGCTTTTGGCCCATAAGACATCCGACATTGAATGCCCTTAAAACATATAATTGTTCTAGCGTTAAAAGCAAGTTAGACCTCGGATCTGTGGCTTATTGAAGAGTGACTGCAGGCTATATTCATAAAAACATAATTTTAGTATGTTTGCTGTTAATTTAGATAATGGGTACGTTAGTACATACCCGGCTTTTCTTTTGGCACGTCTGAAAGAAGAGTGAGGCTAGCGCTACACTCGGCGGAAATTGCATCACGGATCTTCCGCGTCGGATTTATAATACATGTTGCATATAAATAACGATGCTACGGAGCGACGATATCCGCTTAGTGTGCCCGTTATTGGTCATACATATGCAACTAGCTGTAGCCCGCGGCTTCGCCCGCGTGGATTTCTTTTTCCGTTCCTGCTTACCATGGTAACCTATTCCAGCGATAAAAAGAAGCCTATGTGTTATTCCTGACTATAATTTATTCCTGTATCAAATTTCAGCCAGATCCTTTCAGCCGTTAGAGCGTGATGTCTTACGAACCATTCAAACATCTTCACAAACTTTCACATTTGTAATATTATATTAGGAATAGTAGAATATAAAGTAGATGCTGAAGATCCGCGACAAAAATTCCGTCGAGTATAGCGCTGAGAGTTCGGTTAAGATCGGCTTGCTTCGGTTTAGTAAAGTTTTGTCTCTATCGCACAGCGCATGTATATGGCTTGATATCTTTTTAACTATTCTAACTATTAACACAGGTATCAAACTTTCAGTTCATTGTACGATGTACGACGCTTTACAAAACGGGAGCCGGCCGACTTTAGCCAGACTCACTGTTTACCGATGTGTAAAATCCAATGTCGGGTACTGAAATGGATTTCTGTGTGATTTAGAGTCATAAAAATGTTATGTTACTGTGGTTTACACAAAACTAGCACATAAATAATCATATGCAATTATACAGGTAATTTATGATTATAACTTAATGGTCGCCATACACCATCCTGCCTACTGTCCAATCGACTTGATCAAACCAAAATAATTCCGTAATGTCCAATTTACGCCCACATTACGGTCAGTTTTACTTGATCCAATAGACAGCTCGTGCCAATTCGACGATAGGCAGGATGATGTATGCCCATCATAACGTAATAGTAATATATATTATTATAAAAGTATTATTAGTTTTTTAAGTTCTTATTCCAATAAAATGTAATAGATAAGTATATCTGTATTGCTTTTTGAATACGTATAATACCTCTGCTCATTATCATTATTTTTAGCATTATTCCATGTCATCAGAGGCTTTCACCTCGGCGCTCGGGGTCCACTTCTCCCTCCTCCCTTGGATTGGGCTTATGCGACTTTTATGGGCGAGACTGCCATCTGACCCCCTAACCCTGCGACGAAAGCCTGCGCCAGAGCCTCGCACGTCTAACACTAGGTGTAACGGTTTGCAAGTGTGCTTTGCTTGGGAAACAAAATAGGTACATAGACTGGATAAACACATTCCGTGTGATGAGCAGGCAGGTAAAAGGCCATTCACATAAAAGATAAAGATCTTTAGTAATGCCATCTATATACTGTACTTGGGAACATGCACAGTATCGAAGTTGTTTCCTATGACTGATCACAGATATCGCTGCTCTCGCACAAATATTGCATAAATCTGTTCGATATCGTCTCACTAGATGGCAGGGTATTACTTTTCACTTGTATGTTCATCCTTTTGCGAACTACCCACATGATCGGTAAGCACCTAAATGGTTAGAGATTTTATAAATTATCACGATAAGCTTATCGCTTAACCACTGTTTACTTGTATAAGAATTTCAATTTGAGTTAGCCAAGTTACGATATTAGAATGTTGGTTAGAGATGCTACCGATTTGTTATTTTATACTGTTGTGATTTTATTTTGTAAGCAGGTACATACTTATTGTAGAATTCTGGTTTGATTCGACGAGATATATGTAGGTACTTCTTAGAGTGGCTTCCACCAATGGTAGCTACCGAGATCCAGTCGATGTACCTTCCTACCTATAAGTACTCGGTGGCGTTATCACATTTAACTCAAAGAATTTCATTGCATTTAAAACTTGAGACCCTAGTTCAGTTGAACGGATTTTCACAGATAAAATTCAGCCTTAGTCTAATCAGAATCTTGTCAAAAATAGTTTCATAATAGGTTTGAGAGGATTCATCGCGATCTTTTATGTGATCTCATAGTTAGTCATTCTTATAATAATTAGGTACAATTACTTAGGCACACAACAATAGTAGGTAGGTGTACCTTTTTTTTTTGTGCGGAAATCCCTTCGGATACCCCCCGCCGGCCAGCGGAGGCGGTTATGTCGGGCTTGAACCGACTAAAACCGCACGCCGTCTCGGGTATACAGACGCCGGGGTGCAAGGTTACCCATAGAGCATATCCCTCGCACTCCGAGTGACCCTGGGCCATTCGCAGTGTCCCCTCTGATAAGAGCAGAGGGGTACCTGGAGCGACCCCCCCCCGCGGGCCTTACAGGCACGCCATACCCCGACCCCCCTCGTGCAATGGGGTGAGCTAGCCCTGAAAAGGGCCGGTTGGTCAGACTTGGCCGTTGACGCCGGCTACTCCAGAGAAGCAATCAATGATTCGTCATCGCCCACGTTGCCCAGGGTGCACCAAACTTGGAGGTGATCCAACCAGCCGCACCCCTGGGTAGGCGTACCTCCTGCACGTGAATATGCGACCATACTAGATTCTCACATTCTCTAATAAATGAATAATGCCATTCATACAAGGTACATTAATGAAGGTGTGTTGTAGGTATCTATTTGAAAATCGTGACTCGATCTCGTATCTTATTAGTACGCTGACACGTTTAATAACATTATCATATCATAGAGGAAATCAAAAGCTCTTTACGTGGCTCACACTCGCAGGAAAAGCTTAGCTCATGACAGGAACTTTTAGTAAATGAAATCATTGCTGGCGATGCGTACATCCTCTTTAGCTAGAAGCGGCTGACGGATTTCTTCGTAAAGTACCGTCGCGGAGGAAGCAGTATCGTTTGAATGCCCGTCACACACGACACTTCGCATATAAATAATAGAAATTATCTAATTATGTGCCGGCGAGTACTAGACTCGTACTTGTAAGGAATTGTAATATTAGCTGTGGCCACCGAACAATAATAATTACGATGACATTATGATAGATATTGAACGTTTTTTTTTCGATAGGAAGGTCGATGTTATCGGTTACAGCTATTACACATTGTAATGTAATGATAAGCTACCTAAGTATGTACACAATGTTTAGGTAGGTACACACGCAACGTATTTATGTAGAAGAATTCTTAGAAATTACAGAGCCGAGAGGACACGGAACTAGATACGTTTCTACGTAATACCAGTCTCAATAAAGTAAAGGAGATTTTAGAAACTAGTGTATGAGGTGGGTATCACCAAGATCTTCGGGGCCCAATCCAACCTCCCCGGGTACACCCGCTGCTTTGGAGGTAAGACAGCAGTCACTCCTGTAAAAGCCAAGATAAGCCACATCAAGAAGAGAAACCGTAGGAGGCAGGAGGCTAGCGGACCCCGGGCTTCAAAGTAAAAGCTTTGGACACAACTGGGATTAATAACTCTGGGTTGATGATGGTTTTGCTTAGAAACTGAAGTTCTAGTCACTTATGCAAGCAAGTACAAAACTATGAGAATACCAAAAGATATTTTTGTGAGTTCGCCTATAAAAATAATAGTTGAAAAAAACTAAAAAACACGCTTTTTGTAGAAAACCGAACTAAAAAAAATAGAAAATAAGTTATAATAAATTTAAATTAAGAATAGTGTTAAAAATTTCAGTATCTAAATATAATTTTTTTTTTTTTAAACGATCACTTTTTATTATAAGTACAGATTATTTTGAATTACAATTACAAGTACTTATTTCAAAATATTATTTAAATACATTATTTAAATACTAGCTAACTAAACTAAACTAACTAAAACTAAAATAAAATAAATAATTAAAAATAAACTTAAACCTAAAATGCATCGTGGAATTCCTCCGCATCGCATGCCTCCTGTGGTAACGTGCCCAGAAGACTGGCAGCATTGCCACGTTGAATGGCAATACTTATTCTCTGTGCTAAAAAGAAGCCAGCCTTCTGGTCGATCATACGTGTTGCAATCTCCCTGAAGAGACTGCGAGCACTCGGACCCCAAGGCCCTAACGTTTCGACTCCAACAAATTCATAATCTCCAATTAAATTTGAGTATTTGCGCCGTTTGAGAGTGTAAATATAAAAAATGTATTTCATTAAAAAAAAGGCGTGGGTGCTTTTTTACATATTATCAAAATGATAATCACTCTACTCATGTCTATCAATAAAATATTTTTTAAATGAAACACACTTTAAATGCGCTTTTTTTAAATGAAATACATTTTTTTTATTTACACTATTATTAATTTATATTTATTGAAATTTTTAACAGAATTCTTAATTTATATTTATTAAAACTTATTTTCTATTTTTTTAGTTCGTATTTCTATAAAAAGCGTGTTTATTAGTTTTTTTAAACTATTATTTGTTACCTACTTTTTAGTTTTGTTCATTCGTAAAAACTTATTTTTTTGAGTTTTTTTAAAATATTATATGTTTTTTTGAATTAAAAATTCTCTTTGGTGTTCGAAAATTTGTTAATATTAGATAAATCGGCTAAAGATAATGGTTGGAAATTAAAATTTCTGCCTTATCGACTATAGATGAAACTTATATAAATTAACAAAAATTTTATTTCGCAAATTGAAAATTGGAATAATTTTATAAAATTAGTATATTGTCACCGGTCCTCGATAAATCTACAAAGTTTGAACGAAATCTGGCCGTTTAAAGTGGGTCAAAATCGCGCCCAAAGGATTCGGTTACAAACAAACATACAGGTGAAGCTAATAAAAAGCGTATAAAAATCGACTGCCACCGAGGCATGAACCACATGAAATACCGGATCTTTTAGTTTAATTACGGTATTAGCAGAATTTTTTATTACTTCACTCGACGGTGACGAGGATCGTCATAAGGAAACATACCTTATTTAGGTAATAGGCATAACTTTCTTTGAATATTTAACCCACCCAGCCTTAACCCAACTAAAACCACACGGTTTTTCCCTCATTAGACCCATTGCCGGAAGTGACGGTTTGCTCGCAATGAAGCATGCCCATCAGCCTCCAACAAATCTTGGCAAACATTTTGGGAAGTAGAAGTATTTTACAATTAAAATTAGTTTTTGTAATAAAACTTATTAACGTAATTTTCATGCTTGTTATTGTAACTATGAAGTCTTCAGTCTTAGTCTTCAGTCTGAGGTATACCTATTATTCCAGCCCGCCGTGCGTCGCAGGTGACTCAGGCGCCGGAGGTCGCTTAACGACCTCTGTCCTCCATGAGCGTAGGCCTGGGGGCGGCAGGTAAGGCCGCCTGTCACCCCAGCAGAAGCAGGCCAGGACGGCGTGGCGACTAGCGCCCCCGCCCCCAAACCGGGGCAAGACGGGGACACCGTTGTTCCCGACCCCAAGGGGGCCATCTCGTAACCGGATATGGCCCAGGGTCAGTCGGGGTGCGAGGGATATGCTTTATGGGCAACCTTACATCCCGGCGTCTGAAGACCCGAGACGGCGTGCGGTCTAGTTGGTACAAGCCCGACATATAATAACCACCGCTGGCCGGCGGGGGAACATCCGAGGGGATTTCCGCATGAAAAAAAAGGTATACCTATTATTATTATTATTAAATTCCTTTCTCGGCATTTAACATGACAGGCGCTTAAGGTCTGTGGGGGTTCTTGGGCATTCCCTTTCTAGGTTAAACCCGGATTGCTGGTTATCTACAGTATCTACTCCTTGACGCAACATCGTGTGCTTTTATTCTGTTCTCATCTTTATAACCACCTCATGCACCCGCTAGCCCTGGGCCGGTGAAACCCGTCAAGGTTTTAAGACGTACAATAAGAAAATGAATTGGGTACATCTGACTTGATACATAAGAACTTAGACTATAATATGTTTCATAGCAAATTCATGTATTATTTGAGTAAAAGGAGCCATTGCTTTGAGACTTTGAGAGACAAATAACAGTAAAAATTGTACCAGTGTTTATTAATAGCTCAGTTTCTTGTGTAATTTAAATGCCAGGTAAATATGAAAATTAGTCTCACAGTGCTCTAAAGTCGTAGCAAAGAGCGACGCCTGCGCGGCGCGTTCGCCGGATGAACACCAAATGTGTGATATTTTTAGGAATGTTGATTGCTCTCTTCCTGTTTCCGGCATGAACGAACCGCTCTGATCTGCCGACCGGCTCCCATACAAAACTGCTAATTAGTGATGAATAATTAATAGTGCTTGCCTGATGACATGTAAATCGCTTTATAGTATTTGATTTGAGCCGTTCACCTTCGTTGTGTGTCGATAATGATTAAAACTGTAGCGACTAACATAACATGTGGTTTCATGGCTTATATAGAAACCTTCAATGATCTGACTTTCAATGTCCCTATGTGGTTTGGTTTTCTTCTCAGCCAAGGTTGATAGAAGTGCACCCTTCATGCTGGGGTAAAAACTCGGAGATCTTGATAAAATGAACGAAATTGAAATTTTTACGGCTACACGTTTACGTGGAAATATATATTTTTTGTTTGGGTAAAATTGCACTGTTACCATACCGTACATCACATAGTAACCTGACATCGGTACGGAACAAAAGAAAATTGGTCAACACGTTTTGTTAATTCTCCTAACTTTGACTTTAACTTTCATCTGTAAATATACGAAACCTATAATTAAATACAGGTACTTATCTCATCATCATAATCTTAGCGTGGGTTTCGTTAGCATCTGAGTCTTTCATCTCGGAGCTCAGGGTCACCTTACTCCTCTTCCTTTTGGTTTGGTTTACTCGGTTTTTATAGGAGCGACTGCTGACTGAACTCTCAATCCCGAGTCGGAGTTCCGGCCTTTAATCAGCGGGTGCACTCTTGCAGGTGAGGTTGGCTTGGGCCCCGATGACCTTGGCAGGTGGTCCCCAAAAACAGCCCCATAATACCTTTTTATCGTGCGGAAATCCCTTCGGATACCCACTCGTATCGAGTAATTGAGTAATGAGTTTGTTTCTAAATGTACAACTCTTATTCGAAGTTTGGTTTAGTTATTACTACAATTCTAATCACGTCATCTCCACGCCTCCTTACACATCTTTGGAATGTGAGACCATTTTTTTCCGGCGCTTGTCTTGTAGTACATAGAAGCTTTTGGTCTAATAGTATTGTTAACATTCTAGGACATACTTAATCCGTTAGTGATAGTGATATCTAGAGGTTCGTCTCTGTTCAGCAGTGCGACTGCTGTGTGCAGTGAACCCCCAGTTTAAATTTCTGAGTCAGTGTTAAGAGAAGTATTGAATTTTCAGTTCAGTAGCTGTAAGAAGTTTGGAGAAAGTACCCGGGTAACGACAATAGATTCACCTTCAATTACGTACCAAAACGGAAATTCAAAAAGGGAGAAATGAATTTTATGGTGTATGGGGCCACTTAAAGATCTTCCAAGCCAACTCCACCTCTACTTGGTAATCCAGCTGATTAATAGACGACTCAGACGTGGTTCAGGCACAAGCAGAAAGTGTAGGAAAGCGGACTCCGGCTCCAGAGTGCTAGCTTTGGATGTAACCGGGATTAATGCTGGAATGATAAAAAACCAGTGTTTCATACATGTCTATTTCGCTATTCGTATGTATGTCTATCTCATAAGCTATCTCTTTCGAGCTATATAGAAGTAAGTTTATAAATAAAGTGAATAAACTCTAAACAAAAACAGCTCGCTAACAATTCAGTTAATTTGCCTTCAGCGTGCTAGATTCAATCAACATTCTGCCGTGACCTGCACAATTCCAAAGTAATGAAATTATCTATGAACTGGCACCCGTTTAAGAACTTCCCGTTGCTTCATCATTGTTCTAATATTGAGTATCATGTCAGACATTGTAGGAACGAATAAGCTGATAAAGTGCTTAAAATTGCGAATTTATCCATACCGATTACCTACTGTCAGTCGGTGCGGTACTATTATCTATTCTGTGCCTACAGTAAGCTTTTGATTCGGGAAAAGATCGGTTTAGCACTCTCATAGTAAATTCGAATCTAACGACACCTCTCAAGCTAAAATACATCTAACCGTTCAGGTTGCAGAGCGTGCCAAACATTATACATTCAGCAGACTCTTGTGCAAAAATTTCAATTGGTACACTGGAGCACTATCATCTGTTCACGCACGACTTATTACCAATTCTGAAGACTAGTCTGTCTCGGTCCTGGAGCGAGGAATGGCGGAAATCTAAAATTGTTAAGGGTAAATATTACGCGGATATACAACCGGACATCCCCAGTAAACCCTGGTTTACGAAATATCGGTTCTTTGACAAGTGTACGACATCTATTATTTCTCGCCTCCGATTAAGCCATACTTGCACACCTGTTCATTTGACCAAGATCAGGATAAGGGACAATTCACTTTGCGAATGTGGTTTAGATAAGGTGATGTAAATCATATTTTCTTCTGTTGCCCCAACCAACGTTTCTCATTGTACGACATTCTCCCTTCCCATATCCCTCGTCCTACTTCTGTTAAATCTCTCCTAGCCTTGGTACATACGCCCTTTGTAAAAATCCTTGCCAATGTTATAGAAATTAACTCACTAAAACTGTAAATTCGTGTCGATTCTGCTGGGAGTAACTTCGGACTTGAGCTAACCGGTCAAATTCTAGCCTTTTCACTTTCTCGCTCACTTTATCTCCTTTGTTAATAGCTCTACTACAGGACATTTGCGAAATTGATGCTGAAAGCAAAGAGCCATTCATTAAAAAAAAATTATACAATCATACATATATACTCTCGAAAAACATAATATAATCCTTCTGGCGCAGTCGGGTAAAAAAAGGGTAGGTAAAGACTACAAATTTGTTGCATTTGATTCAAATTTTATGCTACTTTGTCGGCAAACAAGCGCGTGGTGCACGTCATTGTGCGCTGGAAGTGTATATTTTTCGAATCTAACTAGACCAGGTTCACTCACCCGGATTCCTTCTACAATTAGCTTTTTTTTAGCTTTTACGATAGCAACTGATGTCTTTTCCCGAGAGGAATGGCTGCGCCAGAGTTTCATGCGTCAATCAGCAGATGTATCGGCTGGCAAAAGCAGCTACTAAAAAAAGATTTTTGGAGGTACTTAAAAAACTTACGCTGGCTACGTTTATGGAGTTTATAATAGATTTATAATTATGTAACTTTATCATCCTTGGTCAACTCTTCTATTCCGTACCTGCAGTGATGTTGCTTAACCAACCATACCTTCAATGTGGCAGAACGAAGCATCAGAAGACAGACAGCAAATCTCCATAATTAACGCTAAAGCAGTCCAACAAGAATTTGACTATCCATTCTATTTTCAATTAATTTTATGAATAAAAAAAAACATCGAACGTCTATGATTTGTGAGCATGGGCAGAATAAATAACGCATGTTGGCCAGGATACAGGGCCACGATGGCAGCGAGAGCCCGCGGGTCAGCGTCCTCGTGCCTCCCCCCGCGCGTTCCTCCCGCTACGTCACGACTGCTACGTCACTTGTAGACTCCGCTTTATCAGACAATGTCTCAGTTTTGACCATCAATATTCGTTTCGATTATTACAATTTTAAATACTTCCTAGTACTTACGTACATGTGCACTATTATTGCACTGAAATTTAAAAATCACGATCAGTATTGTGTGTGATTTTTAGTGTTGTATGAGTTTACATTCGTTCTTGTTACTGGTTCTTTTCACACTTATTTTACTACTAAGGTCGGATTTGACCAGTGAAGTTCAACTACACTGAGAACGCAGTTTAGTTTTAATTGATTTCAGTTCTGGTACTTAATTAATAATATCCGTTTTAAAGTGGCCATAGCTTACGGGTCGCAGCATGATAAGAAACCCTTAACGTTGCTTGGCCTCTGTCCATGGGTGTTGTTGGTAGAAAGCGACTAGGGTACAGGATATTTGGTAGGTAGTATAAAAAAAAATAGTCCACGAAAAAGTGCCAGGTGGTCGCTAATCAATATACGAACGGATACGTGGAAATGAAAAACGCACTTGGGTTAATTCAGGTTTCTCTTCTCTGCTTGCTCATCGCTTATGTATGTATGTGAGCAGGCAGGCCTTGACTATAACTTGAAAAAAAATCTAAGAAAATGTTGAATATCTATCGTTAATCTCGTAATTCTTAGACACTTCAAATAATTTTATGCTCTGATGATGACCTACTGACCATTTCACCATTCTTTATGTTTACGATAGACCGATGTTTGCTCCAGTCAAAATAGCACCACCCGATTATGATTACATTAGTTCTGATTTTTGATCTTTTGAAGTAATTCGGTAGCTCAGCACGTAATAAAACATCATTATTATCTATTTATAAGATTTGAACTGATGTCATGGCTGCCTGGCATTAGTATTAGGTACCTAAGCTTATTACTTGCGTTTTATATTGCCATATTATGTATCGACAAGGGAGAATTTTGGAGTTTTTAGGTCAGACCGTCCCACGAAGCTGCCCACCTCATCTTGTTACGAATACGCTGAATTCGTAAGTTCGATTTATTTTATTTTTTCTGAGAGTTAAGGTAGGCGATTTTACATTTAAATATGGAATCAAATTTAGGAATATTTAGGTACAGTCGCCATCAGTATTAGCTTAACACATTCCAAGTTACCGACTACCTTTTTCTTTTTTCTTTTTTTTTCATGCGGAAATCCCCTCGGATACCCCCCCGCTGGCCAGCGGGGTCGGTTATATCGGGCTTGAACCGACTAAAACCGCACGCCGTTTCGGGTCTTCAGACGCCGGGGTGTAAGGTTGCCCATAGAGCATATCCGTCGCACCCCGACTGACCCTGGCCCATCTCCGGTTTCGAGATGGCCTCTAAAATTTTCATGAAATAAACAAATTAAAAAATGATAAATTTGTACTCTAAAGATTACAAAAATTATTATTATATATTAAGTATTTATTGATTTATTTTAATGTAAAGATCGTTTATAATTTTTTTAGTGTTCAGCAAATTCGTCTTTCTTTCTTTCAACTTCTGAGGGCGACTGTACCTACCTCTACACTTGAAAAACATACCATTAGTTCAATACAGGCATATCTAGTTAGTCACATGTTATGCGTTATCACTTTTTATAACCGCGTATAAAAATAAAATGAAAACCATCCAATCCTTTGATGTCACAATAAAAATACACACAGTATCTTTGTTGTCGAGAGGACAGTTCAGCTTAAGTAATCTGTGGTTCAGCCACCGGTGGTCGTTGGTCGTGTCGTAGTCGTGACACCTCCGGGAGCGCGCGCACTGGACCATCACCAAGGGTAGCTGTAAAAAACTATGTGCACTGAGCTATGACAGTATCCAATTCGAGCGATACTTTCTTTTACCGGTCTTTCTATTTCGGAGATGTCGTAGTTATAACATAATAGGGATCTAAGACTATCACGAATTATAGTTAACAAGTATGTTAATAAAGTAATGTTTTCTGCTAGATTTAAACAAATTAATTAATTTACGATACAGAAGTTAAAATAGTGAATCGTAATTTATATTTCAAAACTGTTTTTTAAGTTCACAATGTTACACGTGATTTTAATATTGTCAATTGTTTCCTTATTTCATGTGTGGCGTAGCGGTGGACCGTTCGAATGTTAAGTCCGATATCACGGATTCGAATTTTGTTAACAGGAAGCTGTATATTTGCAGGGGTTTGGGATGTCACAGCGTGCATGCATATTAACACTGAACATACAGTCTTACTTTTTTATATGAAATTTGTAATTTACCTTCGAACGAATTAAACCATAAAGGCCGTAAAGGTGGGTGCAGTACCTAGCAGTAGGTGTTGCCGAACCCTACTTGAGATTATACAATCAAACAATCAAAAGTACACATGTACTTCAAACGACCTCCCATAAAACAAAACAGTTTGATGATTCAACTGATTAATTTTCTGAGATCCATTTGGTGCGCTCAAGGATCTTGCGCGGTACGCATTCTGATTCAATTGTGGCATGTTTGGTTTGCCTGCTAAGGATTTCAAGTCTAGGTTACATCACACCTCGTTAATAAGGCGCAATGAATATGAAATATGAAGTCGGTTATCGATTAATTATCGATTCATTGTAAGTGCGCGACCATCTTGGATGTAAGTGCGCGGTGGTTCCCGCGCGCGGCTTCCTGCGCGTGCGTGTTACTGCATGCTAATGCTCGCATACGCCGTGTCCTGTTCGCCGCATGTGCGTTCCACTTTGACGTTTGTTTCGTCAATGTAGGGTGGTGACATAAAAGCGTTGATAGAGTGTCTTTTCACCATCTGGTTATGGCATATGCATTATACAAATAATATGTGGGTCTGTCATGACTCCGTGTCATGGTGGAACCACACTTTGTTATATGTTATTTGTTATGCGGCTAGGCTGTATTTGCCCAAATATTTATCAAGTAAGCGAACAACATACCTGCCTTGTACGGCTTTTATGGGAAAGAGGCGTGACTTTATGTATGCATGTCTACGGCTTTCATGGGAGCGACTGTCGTCTGACCTTCCAACCCCGAAAGGAAAGCCTACGCCAAAGCCGCATGCGTAAATCAGCAGGAGTAGAGGTTTGCATGTGAGGTTGACTTGTGAAATATTTGCACTGATTGGAAATGGAACCTGCGACTCCCAACGTAGTAGTCGAATTCTCTAC
This sequence comes from Cybosia mesomella, assembly GCA_946251805.1. Lineage (NCBI taxonomy): Eukaryota > Metazoa > Arthropoda > Insecta > Lepidoptera > Erebidae > Cybosia > Cybosia mesomella. Next base: position 11,647,950 of record OX276392.1, read on the forward strand.
AGCAACGCCATAGAGGTTAACAAAATGCTTTTTTTACTCCTGCCAAAATTCGCAACAAATGTTTTTTGAATGGGTTCTTTTTTAGGTAGCACTGCTAAGTAAATAATAATTTTTCGTTGATGATGTTCGACCAAATTCCGTCCAACGAAACACTAAGTGAACTACAGTACCCGGTTTTTGATTTGGCACATCGGAAAGAAGAGAGAGAGAGAGTTCGGTTAAGATCGGCTTCCTTCAGTTTTGTAGAGCGTTCTCTGTTCTCTCTTTCTCATTTGCCACGTCGCTCGTCGGGAACCTTTTCCCGACGACGACGCGACGTGCCGAATACGGGTACCATAAAGAAAATTGAAGTACAAATTCCCCTTCGTTTGCTTGGTATGTACCCAACATTATACATAAGATAGAAGACTCAAAACTCACAAGGCAGTAGGTACTGTATACTGCGTTATTCACATTAAACGAATCGAATTAGCCGTTTTTGTGCGGATGTCAAACTCGTACGTACAATTTTTTCTTGGTAAAAAAATTAATATGATTAGTAGCACTCACCCATACTATGTTGGCTTCCTGTTAACAGTTACGCGTGTGAAATATAAAAAGGATAAGTGGCTTTAAGAGTCAATGCTGGCCAGACTTACGGTGTTTTAGTAAACCTGTATTAACTAGTAGGTACTCTCAGTTACACCTCCAGTTGAGCTAAATGACTTTTGTTAGGAGTGGGTCCATTTAGTAGTATCGGGGGTCGAAACTCGACCCCCGACGGGTTCTACCGCCGAACCCGTCGAATCTTCGTTCAAGGTCGTGTTGAAAAAATCTGCTGTACTAATGGTACTAGCTCTGCCACGAATTTAGAGTAGACTAGATAACGTCAATAGTACGAAACCAATCGTGTCATTTTTATGTTATAACATTGGTTGACGTCACGTGAACCATTTAGTCATAATGCTCACAGTACACAGTATCATTCCATGAATGAAATATTGAAGTAAATCAAAATGAAATGAAAATGAAAAATTTAACCATTCATTAGGTATATCCATGATATAAATACTGACATACGAGTGATTGTGAGCTTCAAAATACAGCATTTATTGCATTCCTAATTCTGAACTAGGTAAATTATAAATCGAACGATCGCTGTATATACTCAACCTTTCTCGGTCCAGGGTAACTACACCAGGCCGCCATTTCCTTTTATCCTTACTTAAGAAAGAAATTGCGGTCTGGTGTATTTGCCTACCCCACTTTACACTGGTTTTCTTATACTGTGGTTTTTCTTAACATTAAACTAGCCTTATAATTGCACACATCGGGTGCTATGGCACACATTGGGAGAGGCTTATGTTCAGCAGTGGGCTGCGATATCAGCTAAATTGAGTGATGGTGTACAGAAGCAGGCCGTGGCGGAGGCGTGTCGTGTGTGCCCTACACATGCCTACCAACTCACCGAAGCGGGATAAAACCCGACCTCACCAGGCGAGGCCAGGGTGGCGGCCAAAGTCCGCCGGCAACCCTGGGGTTATCCTTTCGAGGGCTTACCCGGGGTGATCGGCAACGGACACTTGGGGAGGACACCGTGCGGTTTTAGTCGATACACGACATAACCACGGTATCCGGAGGGATTTCCGCATGTAAAAATAATCAAGCTATAAATATTACCGATTAGGAGTTCCTTATGAACAGTTAGTAAAACAGTATAGCATTTTTACATTGCAATCTAGACGTTTACTTCTGGACGTCATGACGCTGCAACAGATATGATTGCCTTGAAATCAGTAATCAGTTGTGTTATATAGTGCCTAGAACTGTTCATCGTCGAACGGTGCGTGTGCCCCAATTGCTTTACACGGGAACTTGCAAAACTGACGCAGGGATCCGCGCACCTATTCATCGTCTCGTTTACACACACATTTTAATGAGATTGACATCTTCGCATTCTCCAGCGAACAATTTAAAAGTCGTGTCATTGAGCTTAATTTCTGAGATAGGTCTATGAAAACAAAAAAAAAAAAAGAAAAAGGTCCATGAAAACTCGTTATGCACTTGTTATGAATTTCATATTTCACATAATCTTTTGTTATTATGAGATCGTGACTACAACTTGGCTTGAGTTTCTTTCTTTTATATTGTTAATCCGCGAACAATAGTGTGGGTTATATGTTCACTAATCTGTTATAGTAACTATAATTTGTTAACTATTTTAACATGTAACTGTTTTTTGTTCCAAATAAATAAAATAAAAAAGAAAATTATATCTGTGAAAATCTTTTCAAAAAGACTGCGTTGTCATATTAGGTACATTTCGATGGGGGTGTGTGTTGGGTAACCTCCTCGAGTGTCGCTCCGATTCCGATCCCGCTGCAGTCCGGGGGGAACGGAATCGGAGCGGCCGGTACACCCTGGGCGGCGGTCAATGGCTTCCCCTTCACCCCTTCATAGGGTTGGCATTGATCGTCGGCCAATACCCAACGTGGCGGGAACACATCGCTCTCCGTACTCCTCTGCTTTCAGAGGAGACAGGATGAGCGATGCTGTTAGTGGTGAGATGGCCCAGGGTCAGCCGGGGTGCGAGGGATATGCTCTATGGGTAACCTTACACCCCGGCGTCTGAAGACCCGAGACGGCGTGCGGTTTTAGTCGGTGCAAGCCCGACATAACCGCCCCCGCTGGCCGGCGGGGGGGTATCCGAAGGGATTTCCGCACGATAAAAAAAAAAAAAAAAAAAAAAAGGTACATTTCGATGAAATCGATCTACCTATTGGTTTCTTGACTACTGTCGAATTTTAAAAAAAAATCTTCATAGGAGGTTTAGTTACGACCCCCTGAGTCCGAAATGACCACTGGTCAAAAAGTTTATATATACATATACATATATGTATGTATGGTTCCACTTCTCAAAATTTGCGGCACTCTCACGGTCGCATTTTTGCCCCGATCGCTTTCAAACTGCGGTCAAAAATTGCTTGGGTGTAATCTTAGTTTAAGTTCGTGAACGGGTGGAATCCAGCCTAAGGGGACGGTAGGGCCTCACTTTTTGTGAAATCAGTTTTTCCTCAAAATTTCACGTTCCATGAAAGATATTCGAACCGTTCTAATTTTATCCCATAGTATACATGAATACCAACAACTTTTAATTATAAACCTATAAGATTAAAACTTTAACCAAAAGTGGAGGGGGGAAAAACCAAAATTTTTCGGGAAAAAAATCATAACTTCTAACCGGTGAACATTCTTGGTGTCGGAAACATTTTTAATCGATATATTTTAAGTCTAAAAAAAATGTCTGAAAAGTTTTTCGCTAAAAATTACCGTTTTCGAGAAAAAAATAATTAAACTGTTTAAAGTCCGTAGTTCTCTATATAAAATAATATTAATTGCTTCACGAAATCTACCTGTGCGTTCCCCCTGCGGGAACGGATTTTTATTTACTCAACCGCGGTAGCCTAGTGGTATGGGTAATGGACTGCTGAGACGAGGTCTCGGGTTCCATCTCAGGTTTTACCATGGCACACACCAATGACTTTTCGATGCTTTTCGAAGTTATGTGTGTATTTATCGCAGGTTTATAAGTGCCCGGTTGATGGCAATAGGCTCGCCACCTATTACATTGGGACCTAAACATAAACTGGCGAAATGTGGGTGCTAGCACCTCTGCCTACCCCTTCGGGGATATAGGCGTGAGTTTATGTATATGTAATTTTCTTTATAAATAAAAATTAATCGCCAAAATGTATGTACTTGCAAAATTTCCCAACGACTGCACCAAATTGGATCATTCATTTTTTTGCTTTGTATGAAAATAACATTAGGAAAGTCCACGGGTAAGGTGCTATTATAGCACCGGGGCGAAGCCAGGGCGCGCAGCTAGTAAAGTATAATTACGTGAAACGTGAAAACGAAGTGTACTTTTAATTCGTCTTTATTGCCACTCCTTTTTTTGCACAAAAAATCCGAGATCACCAAAAATATCTACAGGAACTAAAAAAACCGGTTAAGTGCGAGTCGGGCTCGCGGATAGAGAATTCCGTACAAAACTAGATTTATGTAAGAACTTAATGTTGAATCTAAATATTCTGCAGTAGAATTTTGTTTTTTTTCACAGCTTCAAGACGTTATAGACACTAATTTCAACTAGAAACCACCACGCGTTCCTGAAAAAAATTACTTGACAGACAGCTTTTTTTTTGGATTTTCTTTACTTTGCTTCATGCCAAATTTCTTTTTATGATTTTTAATTTCATTCTAGCTCAATGGGAAGCACCCTATAGGTTTTAATGCCATTGCTCTTGGTTAAACTTGTTTCATAAAAGACTGCATTTTTTAGTTGCATTGACTTAGAAGTATGATTTTTACACAGCTTCAAGGAATTGAAAACTTGAGTATTTGGTATGAATTTCATTTTGATAAGTCCACGCATTGGTGAGAAAAAGGTCTCGACAGACAGACAGACGAACAACAAAGTGATTCTATAAGGGATCCGTTTTTTCCTTTTGACGTACCTTTTTTTTTTTTTTTTTATCGTGCGGAAATCCCTTCGGATACCCCCCCGCCGGCCAGCGGGGGCGGTTATGTCGGACTTGCACCGACTAAAACCGCACGCCGTCTCGGGTCTTCAGACGCCGGGGTGTAAGGTTACCCATAGAGCATATCCCTCACACCCCGGCTGACCCTGGGCCATCTCACCACTAACAGCATCGCTCATCCTGTCTCCTCTGAAAGCAGAGGAGTACGGAGAGCGATGTGTTCCCGCCACATTGGGTACTGGCCGACGATCAATGCCAACCCTATGAAGGGGTGAAGGGGAAGCCATTGACCGCCACCCAGGGTGTACCGGCCGCTCCGATTCCGTTCCCCCCGGACTGCAGTGGGATCGAAATCGGAGCGACACTCGAGGAGGTTACCCAACACACACCCCATCCTTTTGACGTACCTAAAACATATGAATATACAATAGGGAAACTGCCATAGGTGATGTAATTTTAGTGTTCAGAATACGATTGACCGCAGGATATAAATCTCCCTGTTTGTCAAGGCTACCGGATTGTTTTTGTCTATTCTCTACACATCGTATTCTCGTCACGAAACTCACGAATTATGTTCACGTGAGACTGCACGGCTGCGCAGTCGCAGACGATCGTCTCGCTAATTTTAAATGTTTTATCATTGTGTAATTGGTCCCTAACTCCATCACCGTTTTAAAAAATCTGACGACCTGTGTGTTATAAAGGTAGCGCCGTTAAAAAAGGGTCGCGGGGTCAATCCCCGCTCCGTCAGTGTAAATATTTACATGCATCAATATTTAGATATATTATATATTAGCTCTGCCCGTGACTTTGACCAGGTGAACTCAAAACACGAAACCCTAATTCCGTTTCAAAATAAAAGTAACCTAAGCTATACCTTATTACATCAAATGTCTCCAGTAAAAATCCTGTCAAATTCGACCTAGCTACTTCAGAGATTATCCGGAACAAAAAGACAGAAAGACAAGTTTTAAGTATCGGAAATACACTCATACGCATTTATAAAAAAGCTTTTATTTTAACATTACAAACAAATACATCAATTTTGTTTATTTGTATAGATTTGCACTTACGTGACCTGTGACCGGTTGGGTGTGGCGGTAGAGCCATTTTTTTTCTTTTTTAGCGTGTGGAGCTTCACCCCATTGGTCCCGACGATAGGGTGGGCGTGTCGCAATCGGACCGACTAAAACCACACGGTGTCCTCCCCAAGTGTCCATTGCCGGGCACCCCAGGTACGAGTAAGCCCTCTAAAGGGTAACCCCAGGGTTACCAGCGGACTTTGGCCACCACCGCGGGCTCGGACCCGACCCGACGCCACGGGTTTTATCCTGCGTCGGTGAGTTGACAGGCGTGTGTAGGACACACACGACACGCCTCCGCCATGGTCTGCTTCTGTAAGGACGGCGAGTCCGGCAACTGCCGTCCTCAGGCCCCGATCATGGAGGTCGATAGTCCCGGGAGTAGACGCTGAGCTCTGAGTTCTTGAGGCTCCGGCCTATGGCCCCGCTCCAGCGTCTCCTTGTACCATTGGTACAACAGCGCAAGGGCTCTCGCTTCCAGGTCCCATGGAGGGGTCCCGTCTAAGACACATGCCACTTCGACGGAGATCGTGCGATACCTCCTGATGACTCTGACGGCCATCGCTTTTAACGAGCTGTTTAGAACAGCCACGTTGCGGGCCGCCAGAGTCTCCGCCTATACGGGGGCCCCGTACAGGGCCATGCTTCGCACGATCCCCAGGTACAGTCTCCTAGATGGGGCGTTGGATCCCTTAACGTTGGGTATCAGCCGCGATAGCGCGACCGCAGTCCCCCTCAGTTTCGGGACCAGCCTTCGGAGATATGGGTCGAAGTCCCATCGGCTATCGAGTACGAGCCCAAGGTACTTCATCGTGGACCCAATGCCGATGCTTACGCCCCCTACGGTTATGCTAGTCCCCGCAGGTGGCCCCCTCCGAGGCCCGTGAGAACACATAGCCTCGGATTTGTGGAGAGACACCTCGAGTCCCAGCCGCCGTATTCGATCCACGACTTGAGCAACCTCTGCAGTGGCCTTTAGTGCCGGGCTTGGGTGCGTTGCTCCCAACGCTATAACGAGGGTGTCGTCAGCATAGCATGTTTTGCTGACGCCCTCGAGCAACGAACCGCGCAGCACCCAATCGTATCCGATGTTCCACAGGAGTGGCCGTAGGACTGACCCTTGTGGAACACCGCACGATACTTCTCGCCGCCCTGGCCCGAGCCAGCTCGGGTAAACTATGGCCCTCTCGGATAGGTATGCCCCGACAATGCGGCGGAGGTATGGAGGCACTCCGTGATACGCGTAACGCAGCTCCAGGGTAGGGTGTTGAAGGCGTTGGCGATGTCGAGACACGCCGCCACCACCACCCCACCCCGCGAGACTACTTTCTCCTCCAGGCGCCTAACGCGCATGATCGCTTCCACGGTGGAGCGCCCCCGGCGGAAACTGAACTGGTTGTCCGCCAGTCTGGCCCCAAGTTTGTAGGATGCTCGACGAGGCGCTCTGCAATAATCCACTCAAAGAGCTTGCACACCTCGTCGAGCAAAACGATCGGCCGGTAACCGGATGGCTGATCCGCCGGCCGCCCCGCCTTCCGGATAAGGACCAGTTTCCCTTCGTCATCCACGCCTTTGGAAACTGGCCCCTTTCGAGGCATACGCTAAAGAGCGCCAACAGTCGAGTCCTTAGTTCCTCAAGGGCCAGGACCCATGCTCGGCCTGGAATACCGTCCGGTCCGGGGGCAGTGCTTATCCGAGCTTTAAGCTGGAGCACTGCTACCCCTAGTTTAATCTCCCTGACTTTGGGCACATCGTTCTCGCTTTTATCAGCGTCAGGTGCCTGAGGCGGAGCCATACGCGGAGGAACATCCTCTCGGTGGGGCGGTAGAGCCATGTAGAGCGTTTGACTGCTAAGTCAGAGGTTGCGTTTTCGATTTCCACTCTGTGCGAAAATACTGAGCTGATTTCGATGGACATGACGAAGGATATGATACTATAAGTCAAAATACCCATCAGTAGCGAAGGTGAACCTTTTGAAAAAAGAAACCAACGAGATTCAATAAAACATTATCTATTCTGTAATCATATCAAGGGGTTTTTATTATAGTATTATTGATGTAATCTTTTATCACATGCGTGCGTGACGTCACGCGAGGAGGCGCCATCTAAAAACCAGCACTGGACATGCATAATAGTATGCGCAGCATTATGCTGAGATGGCGGTCATATTTGGGCTCGCACAATAGATATAAGGTTAGAATATAAGTTTATGTAATAAGTTGATATATTTCTGTTGTGCGTACTGCAATTAAAATATTTTCCGTCTTTCTAGATAGAGTATAGCCGACGTTGGGCTCTGAAGTGCAAGTGGGTGCATTCTACTCTAACGCTGTGATGATGATGAATCTAATATAACATTCATAGATTTTTGACATCTTTTAAAAGATTTACAAGCCAGCAAAGGTACAACCAGTCACTCATTGCCTAGGTTCTACATATCTGTGCTTTGGCAGCAAATCTCTACCTTACTCCTCTTTTTAAGTTACTCACATAATGTCACAGTTTATTATATCTCTTTTGCAATACAACCCTTCGTAGTGAATAAACATTGTTTTTATTGAAATCTCTGCATGGATCTCCGCCCTGCATGGGGCCGTAAAGGAAATGACATGTGGTTCCCGAATTTTGTTTCGTAAGAATAATATGGATAAGACTTCGCTATAATCTAATGCTATGTCTAGTTACAAATTGCACGCTTTGTTGCAAATTGATTGGAGCATATAATCAATACATTAATACTCTACTTTCCTAGTAGACAGTTAATATTATGCCAATTCACACAAGTAAGACTCCTTTAACTCTTTATTACTCAGAGTAAGAAGTGCAGAGTAGAAGGAGTGTTAAGAGAAGGGACAATTTATAGTTCGATTAGCTATTTATGATTAAAATGTAATAAACCACTACATTGTGTTATGTTTGTAATTTAAAGAAGACCGCAATAATGTTTTTGTTCAAGTTTATAGGTAAATAAATAAAGATTAAGTATTGAACCTTATGAAGTAGGTACATTAAATTATCCGATTATATTATCTATCTATTTAACAGATAAATCAATTGCACATATAATGATACATCATATAAAGTTAAGTTAACCAATGTATCAGTATACTCCTATTATATCTGTGACGTTTCGAAAAAAAAAACCCTAAGAAATAACGGCAGGTCAGAAGTATCCGACACCGAAGGGCTTGCACAAAAGGTTTAATGGTTGTTTAAAGGAAGTTCGTGAGACGTTTCCAAATTAAATCAACATCAGTTATTGTCTCTACCTACCCCAGAGAGAGAAGGGTGTGAATATAATATGTGTAAATATATCGTCAAATGGACTCAAATATTTAAGTTTTAGAAGTCGGTCACCTACGCTAAATTTAGTTCGAGAATAATAAATTTATTCTATAAATAATTTCTTATCTTTAATGTTAAGTCTGTAGACATCTAATCATATCAAACCTCTTGAACGGACGTCTTGTAATGTAACCAGATACGCACTGTGATCGGTAAGTTATTCTAAGTATAATTATCATCACCCTACCAAGTTTATTTTAAACTAGTTTTTCAGAATTCCTGCAAGAGAAACTAGGTAAGCGAGGTTGTAAATTTTATAGAAGCAATCTCCAATACTATCTGTAGCCTCCGGCTCCGCCCGTGTGGAATTCTAATCCCATTCTGGTAAAAAGTATCCTATGTATTATTCCAGACTTATCAAATTTCAGCCACATCCATTCAGCCATTTGAGCGGGATTAAGTAACAAACGTTCTAACATATGTACAAACTTTCACTTTTATGATATTAATTACTAATTACGACATGAAAATTACTGTTTGCGCTGCATACCGTATCGTTCTTCCTAATGCGATAAAACTATGTCAATTTATTGTTTAAACTTAGGTAGCCCTGTGACCTACGTGGGCCTGCCTATGTCAATTATTGAACCCGGTAGGTGGCACTACAATCTGATAACAGGACGTGCGAAGCCTGGACGAGTCACCAGTTATCAATAAAAAACCAACGAACGAAACCGGTTCCGATATTTTATTAGCTGTTGCCCGCGACTTCATCCGTGTTAAGTTCGGGATATAACAAGGTAGGTATGTTTAGGTCGTATTTGTATATTTCATTTTATTTAGAAATAATAATTTTAAAAGTTAGAAATGTAAAAAAAAATATTTGGGTCCTTGGCAGAACAAAAAAATTAAAGCTTATAATTTTTTTCTGTATGAAATTCTGTATGAAATAATATTCTTCATCAGTGTCCGCAGAACACTTGGCTAGCTTCCTAAAGAAAAGTTGGAATGGAAAATAATATTCTTATATAAAATTAAAAATATTATTAAAACTCAAGGACTCGTCTTACAAACCTGACCTGGTGACTTATGATACAGATTAAAAAATACAGACAACCTGTCAAAGTAAAAAAATATGAAAAAAAAAGATTTTGGCAATCAGCCATCAGGGCAGTGATTCATTTTCTAAAATTTGTGTAATTTCGAGATTTTATGCATAAAAATGGTGGGTTTTTAGACATAACGTCTTCGACAACATGCCCAAGTGTAGGAAAGTGACCGTGAATTGTGATTTTTCATGTTGTTTCCAAAACTTCACAGAAGCCTCTAGTAAAGCCTCTACTACTTTACTAGGGCATGACTTAGACTTGACCTTGACTAAATGACGAAAACGCTGCATTATATTGAATTCATATGCAAATTACTTGATTTATCAAATTACTTTACACTGGCATTCATCACATATTTGCAAAAGAAGGAAAAAAAAACATATTGACACTTAAAGGTAAACAAAATTCAATGTCCATAATCGATTGCACTAAGGAGTTTAAATACCGATTTTGAAATAAATCTGAGGAAAAATATTTTACAACCCCCTTTTATCATTTTAGGGATGGTATATAGAAAAAAAAGAAATATGGAAAAATCTTTTAAAGAATATAAATGCCAAGTTTGAAGTTGATCAGGCCAAGAAAACAAGTTGTTCCATACAAACTTTGCACCCCTTTTACACCACCATAGGGGTTGACTTTTCAAAATATTTGTGCAAAATTAATTTAATTTTTTTAGCGTTTCCATTTAACAAATTAGTGATTAACCGTGCCATAGTAACGTTTAACGTTCCTACTTATAAACTAGTGAATAAACTGCCATAATAAATGTATGAGAACTACAAATGTACAAATTGTGAACAGATGCCGATATTTACCATAAATATTTTTTATATTATTTTATAGATTACGTGATGCAGATTTCATATCAGTGAAAAGTTTTACAACATCTTTAAAAAACTAAATATTCGGCTGGACACACTTAACATTTCCAGCCTGTGTATGTTGTGACGGGTATCGCAATAATATATTGCAACTATAAAATGATCTTTTCAAATCACAAGGCAGGTTAAGTCAACTTGTTTGATAGTTGTGAGTGTGTAAGGATGTCCATATAATACTCTCCTGACCGCGACTTGCACACCTGCCGTAACATTCCTTCCCCAAACTTCGACAACACCCCACCAATTTTAGTAGCCGCCACATTAGCTCCGAAACATAAAACAACAATGAACATTTGATTCATCAACTTTACCATAGGCACCTGATTCACTTTTTGTTCCCATTAAATCATGGATAGGTGCCGCTTATGGCCATGTTATGGCCATTCGTTATCAGATGTACATATTTTAAAACTTGTCCTGATGTCATTCACGATCACTGTTGTTTAATAATAAGATTAAATGTTTCTTAACTTTGTTGATATGTTATTGAATGGAAAACTTATTTGTCACCAAATATATAGAGTAGATAGCTAAATGATAGTTAGAGACCATTTGCGTCTCGACAACAATCAAAAATTACCTTTGAACCTATGAACTGGTGCGAAGGTTTCTGGATGTATGGGCACAGACTACTAAATAGTATGATGCCACCAAGCCAAACTCACCCACAAGCCGGCACGCCTGCTGATTGGTGGACGAGGCTCCTGCGCAGATTTTTCTATAGGGGTTGGGCAGGAGTGGGTGAGGGGGCCCCGGGGTCCAAAGTGCAAGTTTTGATTACCACAGGGATTGGCTCTCTGAAGATGACGATGACCTATGAACTGGGTTGGAACAATTCAGTAGGTATCCATATTGCAAACCGTCACGCATGTGTAGAATACGAACCTATGTTCTTTAGAGAACTTTTATCGAACAACAAAAAGTCTAGATGTTTTTGTTATATTTAGGCAACTGTTAAAATGAAAAATGCAGCGTGTGAGGGAACAAAGTGTATTTGCTTATTATTTGTGACGGCGGGGATGTATGCGGGGTGGGCGACGGGGACTCGCTCGCTTTGTTTGCAGGCACGCGCGCGCTGCCTACAACACAGGATCCACTCCCGCGCAAGCTCTGGTCACTCTTTCAAATGTTTGCTTTTAACGTATACTAGCTGACTTTTTCGTTTTGTTATTTACACATACTGTAATTGGACGTGTCTGGCTGGCAGCTATGGGTTTTGAAGAGAGAACTTTAAAACGATTTCTTTTTTATTTGAATCTATAACTGAATAGATTCTATGCAAGATAAGAACAAGATGTCAATCATCATTCTCATAGCGATTTCCCAGTTGCGTCCAAAGTTTCACCTGAATGACACAATTAAACAAAAACAAAACTGAACGACACAAGTTTGAATAATATGACGACTAGAAACAAAGACAACATTAACATAATTTAAGATCTAAGATAGCACACAAACATATTGGTTATTATAGTCTATGGATGTTTCTAACACCAAAGAGGTATCACGTGCATAGTTCCCATAACCCTGTAAAAACTTAATGTATGTAGATGTCGGTAATTTCAATAATCCAGGATGGGTCCAGCTAATTTCCTTTCTTTTCTTTCTTCTTTCTTTCTTTCAAATTTGCCTACTAATGCCCTATTGAAGAACCACATACATAAGCAATAAGTATTAAACTATCTGTGCCCAAACTATAGTAGACTTGGGTAAATCATTGAACAATTTGAGCGTGATATATTTAAGAATCGCACAAATGTTGCACCAAAGTTGACTGGACATAAACGCCTCAGTTTGCATTGTGCGTTATATAACGAGTTACGGGGTTCGATGCCCGCTTTGCAACCTTTAAGGTCGAGCGGACGGCCTCAAGCCCTTTATTTACACATGCAAGGCTTACGGCTCAAGTCCTTGAGAGAAATGAACTGAGCTAACAATGCTTATTTTTGCTGCACCACGTTTGGTTTTGAAAACATATCGGGTACCTACCTACCTATAAATAATATGAGTTCTTACTTTATTTTATGTTTTTACCCGACTGCGGTGAAACCAAAATACCCTTTACCGGCCTTATGTCCGCTACTACTAACAGCTGACCCAATTTTGAAGAATTATAAATATGAAATTGTAATTAAAACTAAAAATGGCAAATTGTAGGTACGAAATTTGTTTCTACTTACCCAGGAGGGGGTGGGTGGGTATAAAGAGTAAGAATATCCATGATAAAACTATATTCACAATACCAATGTCTGAACAGTGGTATAACTAAAGCAGTTTTAGCGTGAGTACAAAATTCCACTCAATATTCATAACAATTTCTCGCGTCTTCGTTTACCATGCAAATAAAAATTTATATCGGGAATAACAAGTATCGTGTTTATACATATGATCGACACTCAGGATCCTTCTCATTTTCTAACCACTGCCTCTGTGACGTGGCGATAAAGCCTTCGAGTGCTACATCGGTGGTTGCGGGTTTCATTTAATTTAAATTTTCAAGTTCAGTGCGGAGGCAGAAGATATTCATCAAATGAATTTAAAGATCACATTTATTTCACGTTTGAAATAATACATCAATTCCCCTCTTTTACAGCTTAAAATTTTGAAAAAAATAATTCGATACATATATAGTGTCCCTACTGTTCGTGCCCGGCGTCACCCAGTGACTTTTCTAATAAACCTTCTCCTAACAATTAAGAACATAACCAAAAAGAAATCATCCAAATCGGTCGAAACGTTTTCAAGTTTTGCGCTAAGCAACACAATTAGCGTGCAATGGGGTTAGCTAGCCTTGAAAAGGGCCGGTCAGAATTTTGGCTGTCGATGATGACGCCAGAGGAGCAATCAATGATGCATCATCGCCTGCTTTGCCCAGGGTACACCGAGCGCGGAGGTGTTCCAACCATCGCACCTCCATGGAAAGATCCTTAATTATGATGAGTTACAATATTTTTGTTTTGTTACAATGTTTATAACCGTGGCAGTGTTGATCTTGAAATAAGATTGGCTATGGTTTAAAATGAAAAGTGGTCTTACTATTATTTTTTTAGGTTTCTCTTCTTTTAAATTTGTTTGATTAATCGGTTGTCTAGAGAAGCGACAGGCATAAAAAATTGTTGTTGTTATTCAGAGCGATCACGTTTTTCTAAGATTAGGTAGATATGATGCTGGGGTGTGTGTTGGGTAACCTCCTCGAGTGTCGCTCCGATTCCGATCCCGCTGCAGTCCGGGGGGAACGGAATCGGAGGGGCCGGTACACCCTGGGCGGCGGTCAATGGCTTCCCCTTCATAGGGTTGGCATTGATCGTCGGCCAATACCCAACGTGGCGGGAACACATCGCTCTCCGTACTCCTCTGCTTTCAGAGGAGACAGGATGAGCGATGCTGTTAGTGGTGAGATGGCCCAGGGTCAGTCGGGGTGCGAGGGATATGCTCTATGGGTAACCTTACACCCCGGCGTCTGAAGACCCGAGACGGCGTGCGGTTTTAGTCGGTGCAAGCCCGACATAACCGCCCCCGCTGGCCGGCGGGGGGGTATCCGAAGGGATTTCCGCACGATAAAAAAAAAAAAAAAAAAAAAAGGTAGATATGATGCTGGGGTGTGTGTTGGGTAACCTCCTCGAGTGTCGCTCCGATTCCGATCCCGCTGCAGTCCGGGGGGAACGGAATCGGAGCGGCCGGTACACCCTGGACGGCGGTCAATGGCTTCCCCTTCACCCCTTCATAGGGTTGGCATTGATCGTCGGCCAATACCCAACGTGGCGGGAACACATCGCTCTCTGTACTCCTCTGCTTTCAGAGGAGACAGGATGAGCGATGCTGTTAGTGGTGAGATGGCCCAGGGTCAGCCGGGGTGCGAGGGATATGCTCTATGGGTAACCTTACACCCCGGCGTCTGAAGACCCGAGACGGCGTGCGGTTTTAGTCGGTGCAAGTCCGACATAACCGCCCCCGCTGGCCGGCGGGGGGGTATCCGAAGGGATTTCCGCACGATAAAAAAAAAAAAAAAAAAGGTAGATATGATGCTAAAATATTTGAAGGAACAATAATAACTAACTTCCTATAACGAAATCGCAAACCAAATCGCTGCCGCTGGTGTTGCAAGAATTCTTAGACCTACGCTAATGCCGTACGGACGGAAATGCCGTGGCGGATCTGCCGCAACCATAATGTTCTCAAAGTTTGTGAATTCTGAAAATCTATACTAATATCAGTGAGGTGGATTGTGCAACAATATTGTGGAAAATGAATTATGAAATTAATATTGATATTGATGCATCTGTGTGACAGCAACTCAGCATACGATTTTGCAATACTAACTTGATGATAACTAAAACGTTAAATTTTGCCTTGGAACTGCTGCATAGATTATATTGCTGTTTAAATAAATATATTTTTTCCCTCTGTAGAGTCTG
Source organism: Cybosia mesomella (assembly GCA_946251805.1). Classification (NCBI taxonomy): domain Eukaryota; kingdom Metazoa; phylum Arthropoda; class Insecta; order Lepidoptera; family Erebidae; genus Cybosia; species Cybosia mesomella. The sequence goes on from OX276392.1 coordinate 11,663,248, forward strand.
TAGTTTATACTCTAGTTATAAGGTCCTCTTTTCTCAAACTACTGAAAAAAAGGAAGTGCGTAGACGTTAGGTAAATCACATCACGAATTTAAAGATAGGCACATTTATCTATGTAAAAATAAAAACAATCTTACGCACTTCAACTAGATAATTCGGACTTATTCCATCTAGAAAATAAAAGATACTCACAGACCCATGAAAAAACATGCGGCAAAAATTGTTTTGCGATAAGACTCGCTCTAGCAATTTTTTTTATCTTATAAACGTACCCACTTCCTTGTTTTTACACACAAAATATGCACGCACAGAATTGTTCTTTGCTATTGAAACTTATCCTCACAAACCTTTAATGGCATCAACGGCCTTGGATTCGTTTCCATCCATTGTCCGCCGAAGTTAAAACAGTTTTTTCTACTGATTTCTATCATAGTATACCATCAGCCATCAGGTAAAAATTCAATACAAAAATAAGACAATTAGAGGCCGGAAGTAGTTCCGTATTCACAAGCAAGGACTTTATTTTACTACTATGTACCTACTCTAATAACTTTCGAATACATTACTTCCCTCCGGACCTTTGCGAAAGACCTATTGTGTAACTCCTAAAGGCATTTTTCGCTATTCATTAGGAACTAATAATGCGCTTATATACCCACATGTCAATGTGCGAACAGTTTCTTATTTAAAATATCTATTTTAGAGATAAAGCTGTATGCAATTTTAAACTATGACTCCTTAACTTAAATGCTATAATACCATGTGATATTTAACAGATGTCCTAAACTGGGATGATTGTATACAATACAAATAACGGAAGGAAGCGTGCTGTAAAAGGGATTGCCGGGTGTCGTTTTATGAATAGATATTTCGCTATACGTGCCTTCGGCATGGTTTCGCAGCTGAATGAATGAATCAGACTGTTTTTAGTTTTGATGGTAGGAGAGTGCGTGAGCGATAGATCGATTCGGAGCTTAGCAGCAGCAGTGCGCGGGCGTCATGGGCCGGGGGCCGGGGATCCGAGGGAGGTGGTGTGCGGTGCGGGGTGTGAGGCGACGGTTTCCGGCGACGCGGGCGCACCGTGGGAACGCGCACACCCACCTACGAGACTGCTCCTCGGATTAAATGATGGGCACTAATTAATTTAAGTTTGCGGTATGTAAAAATAGAGATCCGTGCTAGATACTAGCAGGAAGAGTGGCTGGCTTCTGACTCGCTGGCTGCAAAAGACTTGCACCACACAAGTTAGGCTATTATATTAAATCTTGTTCTCATTTGATTCGAGTTTATTGACTTTGTTCAGTTTCTAGTTTATAGTATAATCGATTTTTTACGTTATCTTGTGCATAGGTACACTGGGTATGTCAGGGTGCGAGGGATATGCTCTATGGGCAACCTTACACCCCGGCGTCTGTAGACCCGAGACGGCGTGCGGTTTTAGTCGGTTCAAGCCCGACATAACCGCCCCCGCTGGCCGGCGGGGGGGTATCCGAAGGGATACCCCGCACGATAAAAAAAAAAAAAGGTACACTGGGTATATAAATTCATGAATGAACATCGATTTAGACCTCGTTTATTAATACAATCACGAGTCCTCTCAAGATAACGCGATTGCTAAATATGTACAAAGATCAAAGGGCAACGCGTTATTATCACTGATTCAATTAAATTTTGTTCTAGAACCAACCTGACAGAAATGACAGAATTAATAACTCATCGACACATCGACTACAGGTATTATAATACCCAATTATAATTTTTTAATATTATACCTACACTGCGGTATCTAGACCCAAGTATGGATAGCTTAACTAGTTTGTGATACGGGTCCTTGAATATAATATATTATAGGCACCTATATAGAAACAGCTAGATTAACGGAAATATCACTGATATTCAGGATATTTGCACTGAGCGGGCATCGAACTAGCGACCTCCGCCTTAGCAGTCGAATACTATACCGTGCTGTAGAGGTGGTTATAAACAGGAATTTTATTGAATAGCCGATAGACGGCCCCTGGTCGTCTATCGTCACTACAGATATTCGCTTAAGACATGTTACGGTGATATCTGTACAATCTTCTAGACAGTTTTGCAAAAGTGGTTCAGCCTTTGTCTGGCCGTCGCGTCGAGTGGCAAGCTGTCGACGCACCTGGCGAGCCAGATGCTCCCATTCAAGACCCGCTGGATTTTATGAATTGCGGACGCTCCGCACTCTCGGCCTATTCACTCGATATTTTTTTTATCTATAATTATGTGCTTACTGAATAGTGATAGGTAGATAACGTACACGTTTAAGTAATGATAACGTTTTCTGTAGATGGTGCATCAGTTAGAGATTTTGTTTAATAAGAACAAGTTGTAAGCAATTCGAAATGTGGGGGAGCGGGGGGCTAGTTGTAACAATTTGTAGCTTCTTGGCTATTAAAGATGACTTGTTTGGTATTTATGAAATCTAGCAGTACTATTCCAATTAACAACTATTCAACTTTCGATTCCAAATAAACTTTTGAGCAAACCTGTAACGATATTTTGTGGAAACGACTTTGAAAAAAATCTGACGTGTGTTACTACTTACCCCGTGATTGGGGCTAGTTGTAACAGTCTAGGGGCAAATTGTAACATTAGGAATTGAAAACTAGTTTAAATTTTATAAAGATTTAATTGGCATGTTAAGCATAAGTAACTTTACGAACTCTAAAACAGGTTTAGACTTTAAAGTTAAATTTTTAATTTAACAGAAAATATTCAAAAATAAACAAATAACATTCTCTTTATTTACTTAAACTATTAAGGCATTTTAGGTTTACCACTATTTATAATCTTAACTACTTCAGTAATCAGACTTTGACAAACTTATTCTTTTAAGCTTCATTCTTAATCTAATAGAAAATTAATTTAATAAAAATAACAAACGCTAAGTGTATTTGTATAAATCAACAACTGCTACACAATTTGAAATCTACGATAATCAATTTTGTATAAACAAAAAGTCCATTACCTGGCTTAATCGGAGTGCCTGAACAACACCGCTCCCTGCGCCGACCGGTGGGGTACTGGTTGCGCTTATATAATAGAATGGGTATTACGTAGTAGGTTAGGTTGAAAATCAAACGAATGTTCTTCTATTATGTTGGTAAAAAATGCTTGTTACTACTTGCCCCTGTTACAACTAGCCCCCCGCTCCCTAGTTAACTATCGCATACTATATAGTTTGACCGGGCACCGCTGAATCACACGTTTGTACGCCGCCGCGCGTTCCTAGGGAGGGAGCGGTAAAGCGGTACCGGTCAAACTATATTTACAAGTTTCGGGGGAGCTTCTCATTAGGTACACTTACTTGGGGTGTGTGTTGGGTAACCTCCTCGAGTGTCGCTCCGATTCCGATCCCGCTGCAGTCCGGGGGGAACGGAATCGGAGCGGCCGGTACACCCTGGGCGGCGGTCAATGGCTTCCCCTTCACCCCTTCATAGCGTTGGCATTGATCGTCGGCCAATACCCAACGTGGCGGGAACACGCATCGCTCTCCGTACTCCTCTGCTTTCAGAGGAGACAGGATGAGCGATGCTGTTAGTGGTGAGATGGCCCAGGGTCAGCCGGGGTGCGAGGGATATGCTCTATGGGTAACCTTACACCCCGGCGTCTGAAGACCCGAGACGGCGTGCGGTTTTAGTCGGTGCAAGCCCGACATAACCGCCCCCGCTGCCCGGCGGGGGGGTATCCGAAGGGATTTCCGCACGATAAAAAAAAAAAAAAAAAAAAAGGTACACTTACTTAAAAGATGCTAGTAAGCTATAAAGATGGTAGAGAAAGCTTGTGAGATATGTAAGGATAGAAGTAAATGGTGGTTCGTTCTCTGCCTGGAGGGTGAAAGATGTATCTAAGCTTATGGTAAAAATCAACCGATTGACTTTTATTTACATACGCACTAATCATTGAATTTTATTTAAATATACTCTCGCCTCTTTCCCTCCGGGGTAGGCAGAGAGAACAGCCCGCCATCTGTTTTTTCCTACACACTTTACGAGCTTCCTCTACTGCCATTGTGATGATTAAACTTTTCATGCATTTCGGTTTCGAGTGCTTTTGGCCTGTTCTTTTATTTGTCAATGAAAAACCATACAATATAAATTATGCTTTTTAAATCCTTATTTCATAATCGTCTCACTTATTTTTAATGCCAGAGTACTGCCTGGAAGCACGAATTGATAAGCAACTAAACATGATGATGATGATGTACAGTCGTAATAGTAATTAGCTTAACACATTGTAAGTAAAAAATGTTAAGCTAACGTGGTTAGTAATCAATTAATCATCATAGCTCTAAAACTTTACATAAAATAATAAGCCAAAATCGAAGAATGTTAAATTTGTCCACTGAAAATTACAAAATTAACTCAACATCAATTTATTCATTGGTGTATTTCACTGTAAAGATTGTTTTTAAATTTGTTAGTGTACAGCTAATTCTGAGGGCGACTGTACTCTACATGGTGATAGGTATCTAAGCAATAATAATAAAACCATCTATTGACTTTCCTTTCTCATCAATGTTACTAAAGTTCAAATTAATAAATCAGTGTTATCCATTATCTTCTAGGCCTGTAGACAAATTGTCATTCTACTAGTGGAATCGCTTCGAAGCGAAACTTCAAAAGTCCGAAATGTAGGGGAGTGATATTATTTGTCACACGTGACATATCGGCAAATAATATCACTTCCTTACATCTCGAACTTTTGAAGGTTTGCTTCGAAGTGATTCCATTAGTAGATTGTCACTTTCAATAGGCACTTCTGTGTTTGGATGCATACGAGATATCGCTAGGAGGATCACGAGTGTCATCCAAAATCCAATTTAACGTCAAAAATGCTATAAGCAGCGAAAATGCATTTTTCTCGAGCACACATTAAGGCAACTAGCAATTTGTGTGTATAACGAGCAGTGCTACATTATAGGTACCTACTTCAACTTTATGATTGTGGCTTTTAAGGAAAATCTAAACATTCAAAAGACAAGTTGTAAAAGGATTAAGTTATTATTATTAGTACAGCCGATAGATTGCTGAACAAAGAGGGCATTATACCTACCTAATGAAAGGGGGATACTAAAAGTCTATTTGACTAATATTCCTGATCCCGAAATTTCGAATATATCACTTTAAATATTCAGTGGCTACAGCATCTGGGTTTTGATTTGGTATTTTGAGAAGAAAAGTGAGAGCTAAGTTCGGCTTGCTTCGGTTTTATAGAGCGTTCTCTCTATCGTACCTACTTACATCCCCGCACTGACAGTTAAATATCTTTATAGAGTATCTAAATCTGTTTTAGTTTTTAAAGTATTGAAATTATAACTTTGGTTTTCACTTCTCTAAAAATATATCAAGCTATAGAAATACACTGTATGATAGAGAGAAAGCTCTACATAATTGAAGTACTAGATCTTGGCGGACTCTCACTCTTTTTCCTGAGCGACGAACGTGCCCAGTCAAAAGCCGAGTACGGTGCCATTCTAAGTATAAATCAGAAATCAAACTTAAGTAATAGACTGGATTTAAATGTCAATATCCATCATTATTTTCCTAACTACATTAATCCCGAAGCCTGAGTTGGTATATTATAATAAACAAATGTAATAAAACATTAAGGACACCAATCAACCGACCTACGTCATCGTCTTTGCCTCTAGGGTTTTATCCACCATCAAATATATCCACAAATAGCTATACTACTCCAACATGCTGGTTAGATTACCTACTTACTATGGCCTCGAAGCTGATTGCAGCAATCACACCGGAACCGACCAAGCTTACCATACATATTCATAATGATATTTGCATGAGATATTGATGAAACAAACACGCGTCAACTCTGTATCAAAACAATTTAATGAAAACCACATACTTACCGTTATCTCGCCAGTTCATTCATAACTTCTGTGATAAGTTGGCAAATAAATCCATTTTGTTATCTCTCAGTGCCGATCTCTGACTGACAGTGTATCAGCTGCTGTTCATATTTTAAGTTTTAGGTAAGATTCACGTCAGTCGGGGTGCGAGGGATATGCTCTATGGGCAACCTTACACCCCGGCGTCTGTAGACCCGAGACGGCGTGCGGTTTTAGTCGGTTCAAGCCCGACATAACCGCCCCCGCTGGGCCGCGGGGGGGTATCCGAAGGGATTTCCGCACGATAAAAAAAAAAAAAAAAAAAAAAAAAAAAGGTAAGATTCACGTGGCTATTGAAGAACAGGGTCGTATATTTTTATTGCCGAGTTATTTTCTATGGATGGATCGTTCTTTTATACATCCTTACATAGAGTTATGCCTCTTTCCCAATGGGGTAGGCAGAGATTACATGTTTCCACTTGCTGCTATCCTGGCATACACCTTTTGCTTCTTCAATTCTGCTATTTTCATAATTATTTTCCACATGCTTGTCTGTTACGGATACTTTTGACATGGCCATTCTTTAAAATGTCTTCAATCTGATTTACTTACGTAGGTACGTCTAGGTCGATCTTTACTGGGTTATCCATTCACCTCGTCCCATAAATCTGTTCTTTCGTATTGCGGACATAAAATAATAAATATAATATACATATCTACGAGTAGTGTGCTGTGTAACCTAAGAGTATATGAATAAATTGCATTTGATTCTTTTGATTTCTGTTCGACTGTAATTTATTTTGACAAACAAATGTCCATCAGAAATAAAATAATGATTGCAATGACGTACACATAAATATTTCAGTAAATAGAACACTTATAGTGATGTTTACCAAACGGATTGCGGTTATGGCGATCACCTTCTGTAGTTGAACTGACATGGTTGCTGATGCTGAGGCGTCCTCACATGGCGATATACCGAATTTTAGCATTGAAAGCCCTATAGTAGTTGCTACATGTAAGGGACGCCGCGCCGTATATAATGTTTATAAGTAATGTTTGAAGACGGTTCACTTTTAGTTGTTTCTCTTAGAATCAGGATCACGCCTTCGCTGACTCTCAAATACGGCAATATTTTATTACTGTTAACTAAATACTGAACATTATATTATAGATTATTGTAGAAGAGAATTAAACCCGAAGCCCAGTCCACGCTGCAGATGAACCCCAAGAAAATCTCAAGAACCTTCAAGAACCCAACGAGAAATTCAAGAACCCCACGAAAAACCAAAAACCATTAAGAAACCCACGAAAATCTTAGGAACCCCACGAAAAATTCAAGAACCCCTTTTAAAAGATAATTTATATAAAAATGTCGGTAACCGTAAGAATATCGCGAATTCAATTGTTTTTTTCCCATCTCACAAATGCCCAATGCGCCTAAAGAAGTTTTCACTTCAGTAATAAATATGGTAATACAAGAGAAGCCACACACGCGTCACTAAACCTACTCACCTCAATATGGAGATATAGTGATTCTCCTGAAAATGGAATACTAAGCAAGCAGATAAGTACTACCCCAGTTGAGTAGCTAGTTTTAGAACAGAAATCGCATTGTGATTTATCGCTTTGTGTTTTTTACGAAGTCTAGAGTCTCCAGAAGTCGGTTCATCTCTAGAAGGAAACCATCTGAGGTTGGATACACTAAGGTGTAGCCAACATAACGAATTTTACTACCTGTGTTTGCAAAAAATTGGCAATATGCGAATAACACCCAAACTTCACCAGTTGCCAGTGTTGCGGGTGTAGACAAACAACAGCAAACAGGCTGTATAATATTTGTTCACTATCTCAAAAAAAAACTAACCGCGGAATAACTGTATACAAACACGTATTATCGTGTTTAACTGAGCGTATATATACCGTTCAGTAGAATATTAGAGTCAATATACTCTCACGACAATACCGCAATAAACGCCATGCAGTGTGAACTCACAGGTATCGCATTGATGTCGTTGTTCTGCGAAAACCATTAAATGGATTGGAAAAAAGTCATCAACGTTAGTGTTTACTGTTTAGTTCGCCACTTATCTACTGTTGAATCTTTTCCATTTCTTGGAAATTAATCATAACATTATTATTATAAGCTTTTATTTAGCTTCACCTGTACCGATGTTTGTCATTAAATCTTGCAAATTAAATTTCATCCACTTCCCGTTTACCGATTGAGCTGAATTTTGAATTTTGCATACGTGGTGCTGATCTAATGATGTAGTTGGAAGGAGGCCATAGGAATTTCGAAATGAAACAACACAACCTCTTCGACTTTGGGATCGTTTGAATTGTCTTGACGAGTAGTTTATCTTTCAATGGTAACTAGGGTCTGGTGATGGAGCTGGAGCAAATAGACATATTCATGCATACAAATATTTACACTATGCGGGAATCGAACCCGCGAACTCAGATGCAACCGTCCAACGCTCTATCGTCACGCCACAGAGGTCGTCAAATGATTTTCTAACAAAAGCCCATTGTTGTCTATATTACTTACTAAAGTCGATGCAAAAGACATATTGTAAGCGATCTCACGGATAGTTATAGTAATGGGTTTTAGCGAAGATTTACTGATGCACCTATAATTTCTCTCCAAGAAAATTAACTAGGGGCGTAAATAGCTTGAAGAGTGGTTACAATCTTAATTCAGTGAAGAACTTGAAGAACCAGCAGTTTGTGTCCAACTGATTGAATTTTATGATCATACTATATCTAGACACGACTATTTAGTTTCTACCATATTCAACTAAAAACACGCCAGTTGGATGAATAAGAAGTCGTATAAGCACAGAGTTGCGTGCAAATCCAACCTTCGCGTGCTAAATCATTTTGTCAACGATGGTACAAAACTAATTGACTTCGACACACTAGTTTCTTTATTAATGAAAGCGCTACGGAGGTGGGGCATTCTGCCTGTAACGGAATTTACATAATTATTGATAAACCTTGTTTGCTTTGATTCACAACAAATTATGACAAGATAAACTATAATTGATTTTACACTTTATGATAGGAACATAGAGTCTCATTTCATTATAATGTGTAGTAATAGTTGTGACGTTTGGTATACAAAGGGTTTCGAATTGAATGAACCAGCTGCCGGCTGCGAGGTAACCCACACTACACTTTTAAAGGTATTGTATTTCGCAAATTTCGGTCGATCATATCAATGCATTAATTTTTTGTATTACTTTGCTCGTTGCTATAAACAATTTTTATGAATTAATAACGGAATGAGTTGTAAATTAATGTGGTCATTGAAATAGGCTTACTTTTTAAAATTTGTTTTGTTTTTTTTTCGTGCGGAAAACCCTTCGGATACCCCCCCGCCGGCCAGCGGGGGTGGTTATGTCGGGCATGAATCGACTAAAACCGCACGCCGTCTCGGGTCTTACATACCTACTTATTTAATGATATCGACATAAACGAAGTCATCATAAGCCATTCTAAAAAGCCATACTCTCAAAAGAATGGCGTATGGGGAAGACTAAACTTAGTCCAATTTAACCGCTAAAAAACCCCCTTTCATTGTAGCGCTAAAATTCCTGGACAAACCACTCACCAACTACAAAAGTATTGGAATCCTAGGTGTCGATATCTCCAGCGACGTTCAGTACCGCAGAAACCTGAAAGACAAAGTCAAATTCATAGGCCGCGCTAACCCCTTCCATCGGGTGGAACCGCGGGTGCTTATCTGCCACCTAAGTGGTATACAAAATCCTTATTCAATTAGCGATATTTATATCAATTGTTTTAATTCAAAATTTTGAAAAAGTAACAGTCAGTTGAAAAAAATAAGTGTTCATTCGGTTTTCACCATACTTCGGTTTTGTCTTTTTGTCCCTAAATTTACTCATGCACTTCGATCATCCCAGTTTTGGCAGAACCTTAAAAAGGTTAATAAAATCAACACAATAATAAAATCTACTAGGACAATTACATAGGTAATTTACAAAAAGAAATGAGATCCCATCAAAAACATGTTCAAGTTAAATGACGCCAAAACGGGCCTTTAATTGCACTGCACTGTTAAAAACTTATAAGATGTTATGGAGAGCTAACACTCTAACTCTACAAGCCCTAACCTAACACGATAACTCTTATTATAGCGTATAGTGTTCTGAGTGAACTCAAGTATAAAGTTCTTTATCAGAGAACTTAGTCAAAGTTTCGGCGACACATTTATTATGCGTACAGCTAAGGAGTGGAATTGCCTGCCTGAGTCTGTTTCCGGAAAGCTATAACCTCGGAATCTTTAAGTCTCGAGTGAATAGGTTCCTTTTAGGCAAACGTGATCCATCGTAGACCACATCGTCACTTAAGATTAGGTGAGATAGAGGTGAAATGTGAGCCTATCATCCATAAAAAAAAATGTATGGTTTGGCAGTTGTTTATGGATCTATGGGCAAAATTAACGTTTAGTTAGCTTATTAAGTTGTGGCGATACCACATATACCCAGCGCCATCTAGCGACAACAAGGTGAACTACTTGGATACTATTACATCAATACCAATCCTGAATCGCGAAAGTGAAGTTCGCGCGCTGGTACAGCATATATACAACATCCCAACGACAACCGTTGGGCCGCGGCCCGCCAGGCGTGATCACCTTGCCTGGTCGGAGGATCCTCCCTTTGTGTTGGAGGAACATAACCTGTTTCTCCACAGTGGTGACCCCGCCGTGATCTGATCACGTAACCTTCGCTGAACATATCAGCAGCATTCCTATCGCCACCATCCCACACTTCCCTTCTTCACTTCACTTCTTCCACATGAGCGGTAATTAAGTCTTCGCCATCCAGCAGCTTCGGCCTCAACTGGGACACCACAGCATGCAGCAATCGCTGCAGCCTGGTTACCCTACGGCCATATCAGCCTCTAAAGGCACAGCACACTGCAAATACGGTCCTTGTAAGAAGAGCACATCTCTCCCGTCTACGTAGCAGTCATTGCCTACGGCATATACGGTCCACATAAGAAGAGCACATCTCTCCCGTCTACGCAGCATTTGCCCCATACACGGGGGACTTACCTCGACTCAAGAAGATTCGCCCCGTCTCACTGCCGAGGACTCACCTCATCTCACTGAGGATTCGCCTCGCCTCACCGAGGGCTCACCGAGGACTCACCTCGACGCTTCGAGCCCCGATTCACTGGGCATTTTCACCGCAGCACCGCATCACCGCACTCAGCCTCGATTAACGAGGACTAGCGAGGAAGACTGTTCCACCAATGGAACCAGCGGCGTCCAGTTCCGACGAAATGGAACTACACAAGACTGGCACTGGCACGCTCCACAAGAGAGCTTAAGACAGCTGACTCATCGCAATCAACCTCCTGTCTTGGAGGGGAGTGTTATGGCGATACCGCATATACCCAGCGCCATCTAACGACAACAAGGTGAACTACTTGGATACTACTACATCAATACCAATCCTGAATCGCGAAAGTGAAGTTCGCGCGCTGGTACAGCATATATACAACATCCCAACGACAACCGTTGGGCCGCGGCCCGCCAGGCGTGATCACCTTGCCTGGTCGGAGGATCCTCCCTTTGTGTTGGAGGAACATCACACCCCGTTCCTCCACAAACTACTTTCTGTTCATAAACCCATGGGAGAGTTTACGGCACTCTTACGAAACGGCCAAGCCACGCATTTTGACTATGGTATGGGATTTATAGAGACTTCAGTCTAGAGTTAGAAGCTTGGCTCTCAGTGGGATACGAGTATTATAACTTTTTTGCAGTGCAAGTAAAGGCTGGTCTTGGCTTCATTTCATATGAACATGTTTTTGGTGGGATTCATTTTTCTTTTTAACTGATTATTTGAATTTCGGAAATTTACTATTATAAAAAACTAGAGAGTAAGTATATAGTAAGTGAGCACAATAAATAGGACTTCGCTCGGATTATAGACAACAATAAATTGTGTTTTGTAGTTTCAGCTTAGTTCTCATAACGTGGGTTCTTAATAATGCCTCCGGTTTCTATAAACAGACATTGTTAGAAATCGCAAGCATGCATATCACATACAAACAGTGGGTAAGTGGCTGTAACTAAGACAACAAAGCCGTTGCGACCACTTAGATCACATCTTACGGTAGCTATCAGGCTCTACAAGTACCCAAGTCAATAAATACACGTTCTCAACAAGTTCTGTCGGTACATCTAAACGTTATGTTATAATTACGTATATTACATCTAATGGAAAACTAGATTGTCCAGACCACTCGCAAGGTAAATGCTGCGAATACCAAATAAGCCTACCGGAGCCATTAATTAAACAGACGTGCCTTTTATATACATAAATCAGTCACTATCAATATGAACCTATTTATTTATGGACCTTCTTGACTTTAGTTCTGTCGAATTTTAAACATAAAAAATATTAAAGTCGGATGTTGACCCATCTGTCTCTTTTGACAGTTCAAATAATATATAAATAATAAAAATAATTTTAAATAAATAATTGAGCCAAAATCTGTCGCAAAATAAAAATATTACGATAAAGAACTTTTCCTCAACGTAGATACATTTTTAGCTCTGTTACTTTGAAATAGAGCAAAAAAAAAGAAAGTATCCGGCCAAATACATATCTCAGAAAGTCTGTAGATACTAATAGGTAACAACTGTAAAGATTTCATACATCTTTTTTTTTAAGTTTCGTACTACGTTGTAGATGGTTCTTACGAAAAGAAGAAATAAGGAAATTGTAAATTTTACATCTATTATTCAGTATTCCACGGAGGCGGAGCAACGTGCGATAGTTATTTTAAACTAAATGTAAAAATAATGCAGTCGAATTTTCAGGGTATTTGTTTTGTTGTCTGTAGTATAGGTACTTAACATAAAACAACACAGAGGCTTTTCTACACCCCGGTTAAAGAACCCGGGATAGTAAGAAGAAGAAAACACGTGTGCAACTATGTAGAGCAAAATGTTGTTATAAATCTATGTAAATTAAAATGAATCGGGTATGAAAATTGAATGTACGTACGACACGTGTAAAACTTCCTAAGGACTGCACCAAATTGTCTTTTTTTATCACATTTCAATGCGAACGGAGCCGCGGGTAATGGCTAGTGGTTTAAAAAAACGTATACTACGATCAAACATTTTCGCATTTGGATACTTCAAACAATAATTTGTGAACTACGGAATGCCTACGGTTGGAATGCGCTAGTCTCATGTATTTAAATAATAATTTACTTCTCAAATCATTAAAATGGTCAGTTGTTCTGTAATTCTGTTGTTTTTTATTACTTAAAAGTTCACGGCAAGACTCAAATAGGAATACTTAACATTTAAATATGATATTGTATTGCTCTACGAAGTTGAACACCGTTTCCCGGATGTTTACATCAAGTTGTAAAATTATAATTAAAGTAATTTGAACTACAGGTATTTCAATTTAATACACATCATTATTCCATTTGATGATTAATGATTTTTTAACTGGTATCAGGTTGACATCTGTTAATGCCACGGAATATAAAGATTTTATTTTTATTTATGTACGGGCCCCGTACACTGTTTGCTGATTAAATAATAAAACCAATGTTTTAGTTAATTATTTAATGATATAAACTGATTGATTGCTATGCTTGGTGAGTGCACTTGGATTGCCGAACGTGAACTAAATTTATATAACAGTCTCCGCGTATAGGTAAATGTGTGGCTCATGCGAAATGTTCGGTCATTAGCCCGAACATCCATCCGGGCCAAAAGGTATATGATATTATGGAATGTCCTTTTTGAAAATACTTTTCCTAGGTATAGGAAAAGTCGATTGGTCTCTTAGATTAAAACTGCTCGTCCGTATCGAGTCTATAGGCACTTCACTAAGTTGACGGTCAGCAGTATTTAAATGACGCGTAAACACGACACTTTGCTCTGCAGTCTGAGAACTTCTTTTATGTCTACCAATAACTGTTTACATTCATACCAGTATACATAGCTATATACATAGGTAATAACTCCCAATGTAACAGTTTCTTAAAGGTCGACACGACATGCAAAAAAGTAACATATAAAAAGAAGCTTACATACCATGACAGTAATAAAGGTTCTTTCTTAGAGCAAAAAAGTTATTAAATTTAACAGAATCGTCCTTTAAGACAGAACTAAGCACAGAACTTAAGGATTTGTTTGTAAAGATAAATCGAAAGATAAATTAAACATATATTTTTAAACAATGAAGCCAGTCCTGGCAAGAAACCGTAAACTGACTTTGCAAGCGATATGAATGGAAGTGGATATCAACTAGGTGCTGCAACTATTTATCACCCTGCACAATCTACCATAAGGTGAATTAACACCTAGACAGTTCTTCGTATTGGTGGACACAGTGGTGTGATTGGCAGACGTGGAATCCTCGAAGGTACGCAAAACTTCAAGAGGCCTCGTATAGGAAGTGTGCTTATTGTTAAGTGCTACATTGTTAAGTAGTATGGGAACTGGTGTTGCCAACTCTCACATAATCATGCTCCGAGCCCTTTCCCAACTCAGTTGAGGTCGGATCCAGTCTAAGGCGAGCTTAACTTAATGTTGAGTTTTCTGCCAGCAAACCTTAGGGTGATAAAGAAGAAAACAAATACACACTACACATACACATTGTGGTTCAATAACGTTCATCAAAATCTTGTCGCATGTTATTTTAGAATGTCGATTACTTTTAATCTAGTAACGCTCACGATAAACGTAATATATATCCAAGATTTAAAAAATCCCATTATCATTTAACAGATGCATATAGATAATACCGCAATAAAAATAGTACAAGAAACTCGCAGTTGGTCGCTGTATAAAAATACCCTCCCCTCGGATTCATTCAATCGCATACGACGAGACTAACCGACCAAATGAAAAATAGTTATACACTTAATTTTATTTAAATACCTGCATACCTTTTGTATATTGTCGTTTATTTTCATTCATGAATTAGAAGTTACGGTTAGTTCCGTTCACAAGACTCCCACGGTTGTATGAATGGAGTGCCCTTGCACATGATTCAAGTATTGAAAGAAAGGGGCGCGTCATTTCCGGTGTGAGGCGTATGGCGTTACTTCCGGTTGTCGCCGGATACGTATGTTCCCTGTCCGCATCAATTATTATTTCCTTCATAACGTTTCCTTTCATAAAAGCTTAATTTTTAACGTCTTTAAATAGATTAGTTAGTTAGTTAATATACTGTTATGAATAAACGTGCTACACTAGTTTTTTTTTCTTTTCTAGTTAATTACTTCTTGTCAGTACTGTTAATAGGTAGCGGAAACAATAAATACATTTTGGGTAAGTAAACTAAGTAACTTCGATAAAATATAAATTAGTTATACATATATACTATACATTACCCGGATTTTGATTTGGTACGACGAGACCAGTTTTGATGAGCGTTCTCTTTTTCGCATACCGCACGCACGTCCGCAATTGATATCTTTTAGAGTAGTTAAAACAAATGTTATAACTCGGAAAGTTTAGAAAGACAGTTTTAACTACTCTATAGAGAGGTGAGGGAGAGAGGGAGAGCGGTGGAGCGTTTTACTGCTACGTCGGAGGTCACTGGTTTGATTGCCGCACAGTTCAATTCTTTACAGCTATATAAATGTCTATGATTCCTATCGGTCTGGGTGTCGCTACATGTATGCATGTACTTATAAGAAATGTATCTAAGTATGTTTATCCGTATTTTTAAATTCATATAACAGCTATGTTTAATTTGAGTATAGATAACGCTGTGTAGTATGTCCAGAATGTTATTGTTATCATAATATAATTAGAACTAAAATAGATAGGACACCAGAATACCCATTAGAATCTGATTCGCCCGCCTGAGAAATTGCTTTCACCTTACAAAGTAACTTTTTATTGTGTCGCTACAGTGTGTAGCACCCCAAGAGTTTCTTAACGACCTCTCTATTGTCAAGTCGGGAAACTATTTTAGTTCCTTACGCAGTCAGTTCAGCTAGCCATAATAGGTATTCCTACATATTTGGCAACGTCTTTGAGTATTTAAGTCAAGAAGGTGCCTCCACTGCTCGTACTCGCGAATGGTATAGAATGGCGCATGACTGACCGTCGTGGCGCACAATAAGGATATTGTCGGTTTTTTGGCACACTTCAAACGAATCGTGGCACCGCAATGAGCTATGCACCATTGTGTGAACACCTTTTTTTTTTATTGTGTGGAAATCCCTTCGGATACCGGCCAGCGGGGGCGGTTATGTCGGGCTTGAACCGACTAAAACCGCACGCCGTCTCGGGTCTACAGACGTCGGGGTGTAACGTTACTCATAGAGCATATCCCTCGCACTCCGACTGACCCTGGGCCATTCGCAGTGTTCCCTCTGATAACAGCAGAGGGGTACCTGGGGCGACCACCTCCCCCCCCGCGGGCCTTGCAGGCCCGCCATGCCCCGACCCCCTCGTGCAATGGAGTCAACTGGCCCTGAAAAGGGCCAGTTGGTCAGACTCTTGGCCGTTGACGTTGACGCCAGCTACTCCAGAGGAGCAATCAATGATGCGTCATCGCCCACGTTGCCCAGGGTGCACCAAACTTGGAGGTGATCCAACCAGTCGCACCCCCATTGTGTGAACACCTATGTGATGATGGCCTACATTTGCGCATTGCAAAACATGGCCCATCACTGGCCACTGTGTACTGGGGACACAATATTGGTCTTCTGCAAAATTTTAATTTAAAAATCATTGCAGGTAAACCCTAAAAAGAAAAATAAACGTGGGCTTTGCTTACCGGAATTTACCAAAACAGTTTTGTTATAAAGCTTACTTTCAAATGGACGTGTAGGCTGTATTGAAATTCAACATCACGCCATATTTTAACTCAAAACAAACCATTTAAAAAAAAAGGTAACTACAAGGTGTTATATTATGTGTCATATATAGGTTAGAGTTGTGAAATAGAATAAACTCGTCTACAATGAATATGTCTGTTGAAGAACGGGGTTTGATATTCTTACGTCACAAAAACGGTACTAGGAGTTCCTTGGTACTAGGCTTCTAGGTACTACGGGTAGTTCGACGTCCACTAGTGAAAATATTCATGTTGCGATTCTGGAGCAAACAAAATGCTTCGACTTATTATCGCTAGATGGCGTCTATTATATTACAGTCGAACTTAGACTAGAAAGGTTTTTCATATCAAGATAGGTACACTAAATCAGAGCTTGTATTGTTTCTAAGTAAAATTAAATACCTTGACATCTAAATAAAGTACTTAGCTAAATAAAATTTAATTGGTTGATGTATATCAACAATCGCTTAGCATGCTTGCATTTATCTGGGTGTTCCTATTTATGTATTTACAAAAAAATGTATAAAATATAAGGGCATATATATCCTTTCAAGGGCTTACCCGGGGTGCCCGGCAATGAACACTTGACATAACCACCCCCGCTAGTCGGCGGGGTGGTATTCGAAGGGATTTCCGCACGTAAAAAAAAAGGGCATTAGAAGGTTTTTACAGGGTCGGCAGCGCGAGTGCGGTGCCCCTTTTTTTTTTTTTTTTTTTTTTTTATCGTGCGGAAATCCCTTCGGATACCCCCCCGCCTGCCAGCGGGGGCGGTTATGTCGGGCTTGCACCGACTAAAACCGCACGCCGTCTCGGGTCTTCAGACGCCGGGGTGTAAGGTTACCCATAGAGCATATCCCTCGCACCCCAGCTGACCCTGGGCCATCTCACCACTAACAGCATCGCTCATCCTGTCTCCTCTGAAAGCAGAGGAGTACGGAGAGCGATGTGTTCCCGCCACGTTGGGTATTGGCCGACGATCCATGCCAACCCTATGAAGGGGTGAAGGGGAAGCCATTGACCGCCGCCCAGGGTGTACCGGCCGCTCCGATTCCGTTCCCCCCGGACTGCAGCGGGATCGGAATCAGAGCGACACTCGAGGAGGTTACCCAACACACACCCCAGTGCGGTGCCCCTGGTGTTGCACACGTCCATAGGCCACGGTAACCGCTTCCCATCAGGTGGGCCGTGAGCTTGTCTGCTAACTGACTGGTATAAAAAAAAAGTATGTTTATCTGCATTCTAGAAATAATTTATTTTGAGTCTAGATGGCGCTATGTAGAATGTCCTAGAATATTTATTTATTTACTGATATTAGATTTGGATCTACGCATTATAAATAGCAAATAACTCATTCTGTCTGTCTGTCTGCCTGTTATCTTTTCACGCCTAGGCTGTTGAACCGATTATCTTAAAAATTGTCATGGATGTAACTTATAACCCAAGGAAAAATATCGTTAGTGTACTTTTTATTGTATACTAACTGTCCCCCGCGGCTTCGCCCGTGACATACTTCAATCGCCCGTGGTACCTGTTCAACCCATACATGCACTAGTTTCGCAATAATATATGGAAATTTGCCTGATTTGTTGACACATTTGTTATTAAATATTGCGACCATACATTGAGATGTAAGCCATCCTATCTTTCAAGTTGGATCAAATTGCATACAGTGTGCAAATCAAGTTTAAAATCGATTCAGAAGTTTAGGAGTCCATCGCGGACAAACAACGTGACACGTAATTTTTATATATAAAGATAGAGTGAGATCCCGAAGTCTACGACATATTAGCACAGCTCAACTTTTGAGAGTAAATTGTATAATATTAGACTGATCAACGAAGCATCCCACCTACGTTATAAAAAAGTTAATTGTAAGAAGCAATTTTATTCTATTTAAGTATAACTTTGGAGGAAAATTCGTCAAAAAGTTCCAAAGACTGTTTTTAATCAAGAAAATACAGTTTTTGGCACTTTTTTACCCCCGTGCTGACCATAGAGTTTCCTCCAAAGTTGACCACTCATTGTTTATGCCAAAACCTAAACAATAAAACAATGAAATCGCTACATACACATTTGTTTTCTAAAAAACTTCGCCGATCAGTCTATACGTAGTAAACAACAGATGAACGTAAATATGTTTTCATGTTATTGGGGTAACTGTAAACAACTTCACAGATGTATTTGATATTTCTAGAAGGAAACCTCGAATCCATGTAAGTTTGTTTTGTATATTATGTGGTTTAAGGAACTGATAACTTTAAAAAGTAGCACATATAGAGATATTATATTGTTCGCCAATACTGGGTGCATTTAAAGCTTGCCCTTTGGAGCCCACAGTCCGCTCACCTGCTAACTGAGGGATTAGTGACTGCCATCCGCCCCACAACCCTGACCTCGTTCATCAATAACATAAAATAATGTTAATCATTATGATTTGTTTTGTGTAGTGCAAGCTTTGGGTGCAACTGGGATTGAAGTTCGGATGAGATCGACGATGTTTACGCCCATTGGAACCTTTGATTAGTGAGTTTTCTATTCTGTAAACATTATTATATACTGTTCATAAAAATAAAGCTACCACAATAAATTTGAATATTCATACCTTTAGGTACTCACGCATGCGTCCGGTTCTTCCAAGGTGGTATTAACAATCAAAATATATGTACTGTAACTTCCTTCTAACACACCTACCTAGTGTAACTGTTGAGTACAGGATTACCCGTTGTTTGTATTCATCCGACTTTCCTCCATAATAAAAATAATGATGAATAAGATGATTATGTAATTGACTGTTTTATGATTCACGACGGAATTCATCATACTACATTTAGGCTGGATTTAACTACAGAAAATCCGTTTAGCTGAACTAAATTAAAATTAAGTAAAATTTACTAACACAGTGTTAATTGAATTAAACGCTTTTATATTCACCGGTGAAATTTAGCCCTTAGTCTAGTCGGCAAGTTAAAAGTCTTATTGCTATTAAAATTATGTGTCGCATTGGATTCGGAACGACGGCGACGCCTAGAAAAATGTGCCAAAAACTTGTATTAGCACATAAACAATTCCAAAAGTTATTGCGTCGATCGGGATTCGCGCGAAGCTGGCCTACTGGGATGGCTAAAAAATGAAGGTACACACTCGGAAAATTGACGGAGGTACAGTCAACGACAAAAATAGCTTAACGAATTCTAATTTATGGACTCTTAAAGCTTTCATAAAATAATATAATAATATGCACTGTATGAGGATGGAAAAATAGGGTTTGTAAATATTTTAGTGTATATCAACTTTTGTCGTTGGCTTTTACCTTTTCACCTACAATTATCAAAAATCCCTTGCACAGTGTACAAAAAAAGATACGTAGATTTCATACACCTCCATCGTAAGAGGTTTTTTTGGCGGCGAAAAAAATCCAACCGAGCAGTCGAGGGGTCGGGTAACTACTAAACACACCTAATTGTGCAAACTACATAGCAATTTATCATACTAATTATAACCCTATCTCAAGTACATAAGGATTATAGGATTAACTACCGCGTGCATTTGCAAATTTGTTTATAATGACGTAACAGTACATTAAGATGTCATGCAGATCCTATGGCACCTATCACTGTCCCTCCTCAGTTAATTACCCCAACGCAACTGTGACGTCGGAGTATTTTCGTCACAGTAAACAATGTTTCATTTTCTAGATTAGATCTTTGTAATACTGAGCGAATGACAGACAAAGTATGTAAGGTATGTAAGGTAAGTGGACAGGACAGCCGAGGTCGACCTCGCAGAACGTAGACTGATCAAATTAATGAGGTAAAAAAAGCGGCAGGTCAAAAGCACTCGAAATCGGCGGGCTTGCATGAAAGGTTTAATGACAGTAGAGGAAGTACGTGAAGTATGTAAGGCCAGAAGCAGATGGCGAACTGTTGTCTATTTTAACCCTTTATAATATTGATAACATGAAATACTACAGCTTCTAGATTCATTTTTAGGTTTATTCCCATCCAGTAACAGCCAAACGAGTAACAAAAAAAACTTTTTGTTTAGTCCCAACTAGTAACACTGTTAGATATTCGTGTTACTGGATAGAATGGGATACAGACGGGGATATAGGAGTTAAGTTATAATATGTAATATCATAATAATCTCCCACCATTTTTCCAAAAACTGAAACGGGATCATATTTGCGTAGCTTTACATTTGATTTGTATCAATACAAAAATTTTGAAGTCGCTCAAGTTTATCAGGTTGCTCCTCAGTGAGATTGGCATAGCCGAAATCGGCTTAATCGAGGACAAAATAAGAAGGGATTGTGCGAGCGCAGTTTTAGTGGAAATTGAAAGAAAGTTTCGTAGCCTTCGTAAGGAACCCACTGTTGCATAGAATTTGCGTCTGGTTGCTTGTAACTGAAGACTCCAAGACAATGTTTTATCCATGTAGATTCTTAAATTCTTCACACTATCACCAACCGGCACAACGACCCCGTTGATTTTAATTTGAACAACAATAACAACCAACTCATTTTATGTGAGTCCTAGGTTCCTGCTCCATTCGCATATCCGCGTCAAGTCCCGGTGGGTACTGTAACTACTGATACTATAGTCAAGTAAGGATAGAAGTGTGAGATTTCCACTATCCATGCCCAGTCTTATGTCTTCTGTGATATTTACCAATGTAGCAGTACTGTCTTGGATGGAAGCCGGATTGAAGATTGTTTAATAGTGACGATGATGATTATGCCTCCGACCGATTTCGGCCATGGCGACCACTTCGACTCCTAGTCGGCTCGGCGCTGATGCGCTCGAAGATGGCTAACATAGCCGATCTTCGCGGTGAACTCTCGTGTA
This sequence comes from Cybosia mesomella, assembly GCA_946251805.1. Lineage (NCBI taxonomy): Eukaryota > Metazoa > Arthropoda > Insecta > Lepidoptera > Erebidae > Cybosia > Cybosia mesomella. The sequence continues at coordinate 11,684,841 of OX276392.1, forward strand.
CACCGAGGGCACGTGTTTAATAGTACAGTTTTATTAAAAACCCTTCTCTTAGAGAATGAGAAAGGATTAATTTTCGTGGGTAGTGGAATAATCTGAGCACTTTTTATACTTTTAATACAATTTAGTTTATTTTGTATCATTGTAATTCCAAGGTGATCGTCGCTACAAATTGGTGAATTTCATATTTTTTCCTACCTCAATATATATCAAATAAAAGGGCTTGTCTAGTAGAATAGAGTTAACTATGAAAAAAAATGCTAATCCAAATTAATAGCCGCCAAAAAAATGGCAAATGACATATTTTTTCACAAGCTTTTCAATATGGGTATCTTTTTTTTTTTTTTTACTTGTGGATATCCCTTCCGATACCCCTTCGCCGGCCAGCGGGGGTGGTTATGTCGTGTATCGACTAAAACCGCACGGTGTCCTCCCCAAGTTTCCGTTGCCGGGCACCCCGGGTAAGCCCTCGAAAGGATAACCCCAGGGTTACCGGCGGACTTTGGCCGCCACCGCGGCCTCGCCTGGTGCGGTCGGGTTTTATCCCGCTTCGGTGTGTTGGCAGGCGTGTGTAGGGCACACACGACACGCCTCCGCCACAGAGTGCTTCTGTAAGGACGGCGAGTCGGCCAACTGCCGTCCTCAGGCCCCGATCATGGAGGTCGGTAGTCCCGGGCGTAGATTAGTCTGCGGCGTCCTCACACGACACTCCTCGCCGCCCTGGCCCTAGCCAGCTCGGGTAAACTATGGCCCTCTCGGATAGGTATGCCTCGACAATGCGGCGGAGGTAAGGAGGCACTCCGTGATACGCGAGCGCCTCCCTAACGCAGCTCCAGGGTAGGGTGTTGAAGGCGTTGGCGATGTCGAGAGACACCGACACCACCACCACACCCCGCGAGACTACTTCTTCCGCCAGCCGCCTAACGCGCATGATCGATTCCACAGTGGAGCGCCCCCGGCGGAAACCGAACGGATTATCCGCCAGATCTGGCCACGTTCGTGAGATGCTCGACGAAGCGCTCTGCAATAATCCGCTCAAAGAGCTTGCACACCTCGTCGAGCAACACGATTGGCCGGTAACCGGATGGCTGATTCGACGGCCGCCCCGCCTTCCGGACAAGGACCAGTTTCCCCGTCTTCCAAGCCTTTGGAAACTGGCCCCGTTCGGGGCATGCGCTAAAGAGCGCTACCAGTCGAGGCCCTAGTTCCTCAAGGGCCAGGACCCATGCTCGGCCTGGAATGCCGTCGGGTCCGGGGTCAGTGCATTTCCGAGCTTTAAGCCGCTCCGCTCCGTTCCTCCGCTCTCGCCGGGAACAGGGAGCCCAGGATCCCCTCCAGCCACTCTGGCTGGAGGCTCTGGGTCAGTAGGGGCGCCCCTTTACCCCTGACCGCAAGGTAAGGGCGCCCCCATGGTATCTGCTCCAGAGACTCCAGCAGCTCCTCGCGGGCCCGTGGTTTGGCCTGTTTAATGGCTTCCTGGAGGGTCCTCTTGGCCCCTTGTGCGCTCCATATAACTCCGCCTCTTGGGCTGCCGCATCGTCTGGGCGGCGACGCCCCCGGCGAAACCTGGTGTACCGGCGGCGAGCGGTCACGCACGCAGCTCGCAGTTTTGCGATCTCCGCTGACCACCAGTACACCTGTTTCTTGGCTGGGCCGGGCTTAACCCTAGGCATCGTCGCATCGCAGATATGCGACATGGCTCTCCTGAACCATTCCGCCTCTGCGTCGACATCGGCAGGCCTGGCCTGTGACGGAATCCAGGCCTGCACTATGGATGCCTCCAGGAGAGCGTCCCGATCCAGGCGTCTGAGCACCCAACGTGGATCCGGGGGATTCGCAATAGTCGGCGGCAGGTTAGGTGGAGGGGAGACGTTGAACCGAATGTACCTGTGGTCGGAATCCGTCTCCTCCTCCTCCACCACGCGCCAACCCTGGACGCGGCGGGCGAGAGCAGGGGTCGAACGCGACATCCACGACCGAACTGAGCCCCCGCCGCTCCCAGGTGGCGACACTCCCCCGGTTGAGGACCTTTAGACCGCGGGTGTTGGCCCAGTCCTCCAGTACTCGCCCCTTGTCGTTGGTTTCCCGGGAGCCCCAGGCCTGAGACCAGGCGTTGAAGTCTCCCAGGACCAAGACAGGGCGAGGACGGCACGCCGCGAGAACGATGTCCAGTTCAGCGAGCCTTAGCTCAAGGTCGTACTGGTCAAGGCTTGGCGAGAAGTAGACGGCCACGACAGCCAAGCCCTCATAGTTCGCCGCGACACAGCCTCTGCCCCCTGCAATGAGTGCAAGGCGCGAGGTGTCCGCGGTGGAACCCCCGAAAACGGTCGCTACGCCGTCTAGGTCCACCGGGCTCACGGGGTGGACCCAGTATGGCTCAGCGACCACGACCACATTGATAGACCACTGAACGGTGCTCTGGTACAGAAGATCCCGAGCAGTGGTTTGTGTTCGCTTGCAGGATGCGGATTGGTGTGTCCATAATTGGACTTCCATTTCCACTTCCGCTCCTGAGCGGCACCCCCGCTACCCGTTGCGGACGAACGGGGCTTTGGCCTCGAGGCGGCGCAGGTTCTGCTGTCCGCCCGGTGCTCCGCCGCTTTGCCCTCCGCTATGCATTTGTAGCAGCGCGGTGGAGCATCACAAGCACTGGCCTTGTGCCCGGGCTGACTACAGCGGAAGCACCGTTCCCCCACGGTGTCTCCCGCTGTGCACTGCACTCCCACATGCCCCACGGCCAGGCACCTAAAGCACCTGGTCTCGCGGGGCTGCAGGAGTTGCACCCGCGCCTTAAGGAAGCCCCCATTGAGGAGGCTCCGTCTGTCCGCAATCATCTGCGCCGCTGCGACAGTTGATGACTGCCGTGCCGTGACCGGTGGGGCTGAACCGGATTTCTCCAGCTCTCACCTGATCACGGGGGCAGCCGCCCGCCTCCACGACAGCGGAGATAATTCGTCTCCTCCGTCGTGGCCGCGTCATCCAGACCCGAAATGCGCAAACCTGCGCATTTGTTGGGTCTGGTGACGCGGACGGCTTCGGTATCCAGCGACTCCCTCAGCTTGGCCGCTAGGGCGTCGGCTTTGGGGCCGCTGGTGGCGCCGGAGACGTCGAGGAGGCGAGCTCCGGTGCGAGTTGTTTTGCACCGGAGCCCCCCCTCAATCTCGAGAGCCTTGAGGTCCACTGAGGCTTTCACCTGCCTCAGGACCTGGGCGTACACCACGCCCTTCTCCACACCCTCCGTCGTCACCGTTAGGACGACGGCTGTGACGCGTGGGGCGCGGAGCCTCTTCGGCGCCTTCGCCACAGCGGCTTTTGCCGCCTTCTTAGCCGCCTTTTTGGCGGCTCCCGCTACCACCCATTCCTCCCCTCTGGAGGAACGCTCGGGTGCAACGGGAGCGGCGGGTATGGCGGGGGCGGGGGTGCCGCGCTTCTTCCCCTTCCCTTGTGGCGTTGGGGCCACTGGGGCGGTGGGGCCGGGCTTACCACTGGCAGCAGCCGCGAAAGACGCAGGCCGTGCAAGTGGGGCCGGCCAAGCGCCAATAGCCGCCAAGAGCTGCACTACACTAGGCGCAGGCTCAGGCGGCGGATTGGGCGCCGGCCTAGGCGCTGTTTTCGGCGCCGGCTTAGGTGCCGACTTTGGCGCCAGCTTTGGCGCTGAATTTGGCGCCGACGTAGGCGCCCCCTCTGGCGGCGCAAGAGCCCTCAGGTGGTCCGCCACCTCCTGGGCTCTTGGGGCCTTCTGGGCCTCCGGTGATCTCCTGACCATCTGGGTCAGTTGCCTGACCTCCTCCCGGAGGACCCACTGTTGCTCCAAGGAGTTGGCAAGCTCAGTTTCCAGGCTTTTGACTCGGGCCCTGAGCTTCGCCTGCTCCTCGGAGACGCTCCTACCAAGGAGCTCCTTCAGCGCTGTCCTGGCGACGGCGACGTTTTCCGCCACCGTCTGCTTCTTGCCCGACACATTTTTGGACCCTTTAATGGTGTCCGTTATGCGGGCAAGTGCTGCGAGGAGTTCCCTCGCCGCGGGGACGCCTTGGTCCCTGCCACTGGGTACGGAGACTGGGACTACGGAGAGCGATGTGTTCCCGCCACGTTGGGTATTGGCCGACGATCAATGTCAACCCCATGCAGGGGAAGCCATTGACCGCCGCCCAGGGTGTACCGGCCGCTCCGATTCCGTTCTCCCCGGACTGCAGCAGGATCGGAATCGGAGCGACACTCGAGGAGGCTACCCAACACGCACCCCCAATATGGGTATCTAATAAAAGATTTTGACTAGCAGAATAGTAGTACACTATGACAAAAAAATGCAAATCCAATATGGCTGCCAACCAAATGACAGATTAAGTACTTTTTTCACACTGCCTTCAATATGGGTATCAAATGAAAAGAAAATTGACTAGTAGAATACTTTACGGGGGTTATGAGGTCTCCACCAAGATCTTCGCCTGCCTCACTTGCAAGCCGGTACACCTGCTGATTGTCGGACCAGGCTCTGGCGCAGACTTTCCTTTTGAAATTAGGGAGGTGGACGGCTGTCGTCCTCACAAAAGCTAACTGATAGCCAATCTTTTAATAGTATGAAAAGTAAGAATATTGTCTCAAATAGGATGCCGCCGCATACCGACCCGCAGACGCGCTTAGGGCACCCGTGCAAGGTTGGGCACAACTGAAGACGCCACGCTTAACACGAAACCTCCGCTTCGTAATGTGAGACATTGGCACACTGAGCGGTCATGCGAGGGAGTTGGCCGACGCACATTGGGACACTCTATGAGATGAATACACAAAACTCAATTTTTTAAACGAATTTAGTTTTAAAGTCTCAGTAATATTATTGTATTAGCGACCCTATAGCATGTATTGTTGATAGTAACTTCTATCAAAAGGTTATCAGTTATCTAAGAAACATCTGCAAAGTTATCCCGCATTTTACATTTCATATTTTTTTATTGAGTTCTTTGATAGTTAATATTTGTCTTACAATTTTTTTTTTTTTTTTTTTTTATATTTAGGACACGTCAATTTGACTTCACCTCGCCTGATGGTAAGCTGAAGGTAAAGTCTCAGGAAAGAGGGTCACCATTACATACACGTACCATGTTAACAATGGTGGCACTCAGCTTGACGGCCTCATCAGAAGAGGATTGTCATCGCAGCACCGCGTGACACCCATCGGTCCCACTAGTGCTGCGACCACAATCCCCCTGCCCGGCTATGCACTTGCTGACCCCTGAACGCAATCAAACCGAAATTGGATTACTATGGAGGGTTTTTCGCAATCGTGCACGGTGGTACCTACCCGGCCGAAATTTGTGACAAATTTGTGTCATCAAATTTCTTCCACCAGTCAATCACACACCACACAATCACAATCACCAGTCAAGTTATTTCAATTCTAAAACATGTTGGGTGGAGACCAAGGGTAGTTATATCTAAATTATGTAGCTTTGCAACTGTACCGATGCCATTTTTTTTTAAAATAATAACCTCACTACGTCCACTTAACTTCAGCGGGTTATTATTAAAAAGATTACATTTTCTGTTATGGTTACTCACCAATATTCATCAGTGCCTACATTTTTTTCCAACTAGTGAGGTTGGAAAAAAAAATGTAGGCAACGAGTAACAGTGTTTCACGATGGTATTTTTCTCAACTAATAACAGTGTTACTCGTTTGGGTGTTACTGGATGGGAATAAACCCATTTTTTCGATAGGATTGCTCATTTTGTAAAAACTTGGAAACAGTTTGATATTCTATGACGTAACAAAGGGATTATTTCTATAGAAGTAGCCATCGTGGGCATAGATATCGTAATGCTTAAAGTGACCACTTTGCCACTAAAAATATACCTGTTAATACGAAGCAGGTAGGCCGGACTAACCCAGTCACTTCTGGTACTTTGGGCAATGGATCTAAATAGTGTGTAAATTTCATTCATCACATCAACAGACACTTGAAACCTAGTCAAAGTTATACTAATATTATAAAGCTGAAGAGTTTGTTTGTTGGTTGAACGTGCTAATTTCAAGAACGACTAGTAATTTATATTTACAAACTAATCTAATAGTTATGCATATGTTTTGAAAACTCAAAATAAATAATACAAACCACACATAGAATAAGATTGTGGTCTTACGGCCTTGAGAAAATATTACTGTTACGCATTTGGTGTTCTAATAAAATGGCTACTAGTATGACTATAGGTTTTTTTTATATTTTAACGCTAGCTTAAAAGATTTATAAACAACAGTGTCTTAGGTCGAGATCTAGATATGCCTAGATTAAACTAAGACTTTGCTCAATAACACTGAGAATATTAAATTATTGATATATTATTGTGAGTCTCAGTGCTCTCAAGAGACATAGACCGTATCATGATCTTTGTCCTCCGGTTGCATCCGACGTTCCACTTGGAGTCTAGGGTTTACACTTTTGTGAGTTAAAACCTAGATCTAAATTCATGCGGGCACAGTTAGTAGGTATCTACCTATATAATATTTATAGAAAATAGGTAGAATAGAATAGAAATGGCAGTCTCCATATCCGAGACATCGCAGCTAAAATGCGGGAGTGTCGCCTTCGCTGGTAGGTACGGCCACGCTTTGCGGCAACCACCACTGGGGTAACAAATATCTGGCCATGACACTTCCGCTGGCCCGTGGCAGGAGGGCGAGACCCAAGAAAGCCTGGTTTGACGTCGTAAGGGATGACAGGCTTGCCAATGATCTTACTACCATGGATGAGGTATACCATGCCTCGGATGCAATCAGGACACGATGCTAAGATGTCGATGAGAATATAATAGAGATAAACTTCATTATACACCAATCAAAATATGCATAAATATAATAAAATTATGAAAAGGAGAGTAGACCTACTTTTCTAATGAAAAAGAGGGCTCTGGTTAAATAGACTAGGTTTGCAATCTCCTATGAAAAAATCTACTTTTGTTTGTGTAAAATCCTGCAAGGGCAATATTTTATTACTATAATATTTCAAACCTATTAGGAACCTACCGAAAATATGAACTATTAGATTTACAATATGTAGAGTTAGTCACAAGTAGTATACCTACCTACTGCTATGTCTATGTACAGAAAAAAGCGGTGTAGGTAGATTTTATAGAGGTCTATCGCTGCCACCACGCAAGTGGTTATTTTATAATAAGACATACCTTTATTCAAACATGATTCAAATATTAGTTAACATTATATCTACTAGTATTAATAGTTAGAAATGAAAATCGTTAAATCTATAGTAACTTATGTGATACATCCTTATAGCTGCTGTCTGAAATATAGATATTGAATTATCTAGCTCAGACATAAAGGTTTTTTGTATGAGATATTAAGCTGAATATTATTAATCTGTAATTTGTATTTTAGAAGATAGCTTTATTTGCCTGGAAATAAATAATAATTATTTTCTTCATTTGACCAAAATACTATAAAAATAACATTTTAAACGCATTTAATAATATGTATTATTTCCTTTATTATATTTATAGTACATACAGGGTGAGGAAAAAGTATGGAAACCCAGTAAAATTCGGAAAACCACACGTGGTTAGTCGTGAAACAAAGGTCATACCCTAGATAACTTTCCACGAGGAATCCAACAGTGATCTCTGAATTGACCTTGAACCCTTTTTTCAAGGCCAACGTAATTTTTTTAAATAGGTACCCCTATTTTTTATTCGGGAATCGAAAAGAGCGTACAATTTTACGCCCGAACACGTGTTTAGGTATGAGGTTAACGTAACCCTTGAAGGTCAAATAAAGGTCAAAGTATGACTTCTTAAAAGTCTCACTAGTTTAGTGGTAAAACAAAACAAACAAAGCTTATGAGCTTTGTAACTTTTAACGAGGAATCCAACGGTGACCTCTGATTTGACCTTGAACCTCTATTTCAAGGTTATTTCAAGGTCAACCTCATTTTTTTTTAATAGGAACCCTTATTTTTTATACCGGAATCAAAAAGAGCGAGAAATTTTACGACTACTTTGACCTTTATTTAACCTTCAGGGGTTACGTTAACGGACGTAAAATTTTACGCTCTTTTCGATTCCCGTATAAAAAATAGGGGTTCCTGTTTAAAAAAATAACGTTGACCTAGAAATAACCTTGAAAAAAGGGTTCAAGGTCAAATCAGAGGTCACCGTTGGATTCCTCGTTGAAAGTTACCTAGGGTATGATATTTTTTCACGACTAACCTCGTGCGGTTTTCCGATTTTTCCAGGGTTTCCATACTTTTTCCTCACCCGGTATAAATTATATTTTTATATAAAAAATATTTTGTATAAAAAAAAAACAAATATATTTGAAAATATAAAAAATAGTGACCCACCGGCATCGGGTACAGGACCAAGACACCGGTGCTTAGGGCTCCAGAGAGAGGAACCTCACAATACGTGCCGTGTCGAGGAGTACCGATTTCTGCTTCACGCCCTTGATCCAACTATCTAACGCAAGCCTCTTTAGATGTTGGTCGAGGCTCTTGGCAATCAGTCCGTGAACCGGTACGACTATCGGACTATAATTGCTGAATCCACATCCCACATGTTGACAATCTCGTGAGTCCAAATATTTTATTTGTTTGTCTTTTTTCGAGATTGTCTTCATGGGGGATGGTGATGTTAACAACTAGTGCGATATGCTTTGATCGATCAATCGCCACTATATCAGGTTTATTGGCTTATTGTAGCCAATAATGTCCTGTCAGTGATGATTGATTGATCCCAGTACATCGTGACACGACTGGCATCGTGACACGACCATTTTCGAGAACTGGGTCGGGCACATACCTGTAATACGGTACCTCCGAATCTACAAGATCGTACTTCAGAGCAAGTTGTTGATGAACGATTCTGGCCACTTGGTTGTATCTATGCAAATACTCTCCGTTGGCATGACGAGAACAACTAGAGATAATATGCTTTAGGGATTCTCCGGGACGGTGACACGCCCGATATATGTCAATCGTGCCGTCCTTATGGATATACCTCCGATAATTATTCGTATGACGACTTCATCTGTAATTGCACAGGCAAAACCTTCGGTTTCTCCAAAGAGATCACCGAAACGTAGCCAGAACACTGATGCCTTTATATCTACGTCGGGCCCATTTAAGGCCCGATAAAAATGCAGCTCTTTGCTCTTCCATATTTCCTTGCGATCAGCGATGCTAAGTATTACCGGTTTGTGCCCGTTCTCTTTAGCCAGAGCGAGAGGAGTCAGTCCGTTGTCTATTGCCACTACATCTCGATGCACACCCACGTCAATGCGTAGGAAATATTCCCTAAGGTTGCATATCTCACGGTTGTGGAGTGTCTTGGCGTTTAAAAAACCGCGACCTCCACATTTCCGTGGGATATACAACCTCTTTACTGATGAACGTGGGTGGTGCATACGATTTGAAGTTAGCAACGTACGGACTTTCCTATCCAGGGAATCTAATTCGGTCTGAGTCCATCTTAGTATGCCAAAGGAGTATACTAAGACTGGCATGTCCCAGCCGTTTTAGGCACGTACCTTGTTACCGTCCGATAAAAGACTCTTCAGTACTTTTTTCAGGCTGACAAAGAAACGATCCCTCAACGTCTGTTTCATGGCAGCCTCAGTAATTCCTAACGCTTGTGGCATGGCATACCTTGATATACCACAAGCATCAGGTATTACTATGGCTATACTATGTTAGGTATATCTTGATATTTATAGGTTTCAGTTGCCGAGAGAGATTTCAGTTGTGTAAAATCTGAAAGTTCAATTCTTTCAGATTCCACAACCCCACCCTTCTTAACATGCATGACTGCACATTTGTCTACACCAAACTACATTCTGATAGAATTACTATAGGTTTCAGTTACCTTAAGTAATTCTACCAGATGGGAGTCGGTGGTGGCAAACAATTTCAAGTCATCCATGTAAAGAAGATGGGATATAACTTGACTACGCAACTGATAGCCTAGCCCTGAATTCTCCTGAATTGTACTGAGAGGATTCAGTGCTAGGCAAAACCATAACGGACTCAGGCTATCACCCTGGAATATAGCCCTCTCGATCTTTATCGGTAGACCATCCCCAAGGACCTGATGACACCCTGGAGAAAGATGAACCGTCCTCCATTGCCCCATACATGCAGTCGTCGTAGCATGTATGCAGTTGAAGTCGATCCAGCATGTCGTCAGATTCCTTCGGTTACGGCGGACCTGTTGGCTAATGGCCATGTCAAAATAAGGAGCTCCTTGGTAACACGTGCCCCTCTTCTACATCCATCCTGAGAGATAGACATTATAAAGTTATTCTGAATGTGAGATGACAATTTAGCTGTCAGAATGGATGTAAGGAGTTTATAGATTTACCATTAGAATACCATTGAATAGTTGTGTTTGTACATTGGAGATTTTCCTAATTGATGGAGGAAGAAAGACATTTCCTCAATAAATATATAATATGCTTAGATTATTAATATGTCATTAATCTAAGATAATATGTCACACAGCTAAAATCACAGCGGTCTTGTACCGCGGGCTGCCAAGTAAAATCTTTTATTGCAATCGGGATTGTTGCTCGGATGAAGAAGCAGCTGTGAAAAATTCTAACTTTGAAAAAAATTTATCAACACAAAGAAGAAGACAAGCTACCTTCGAGCAACGCGGATGGCGTCGCCGGCTCCCGCGTTGCTAAGATACAAAGGCGCAGGCGTTATATGTCAATACTGAACTTTTACGTTTTGTATTCAGTTTTCTTTTTAGTGTATTATAAAATAGTGTAAGTAAATCTTTATGTCTCAAGACTGTAACGGCAGTGATAATGTGGAAAGCTGTTCAGGTCAACCTGCTACCTTATCAAGTGGTCTCGTGCGCTGCCCATTATGTTCCCAGACCCGCTATTTCAAAGGTGAGCAGGGCTTGAAAGTACATATTGGTAAGATACACAAATATCATAATGTACCTTCAAGTCCCATAATCCCTGTATCCACTACAGGCCAAGTCTCACCCAATACCTCCTAAATACACTTTTGGCAAACATTAAGTGCATTGAAAATTCTGTTCCGGTTTTAAAACGGATTCCCCGCGGCGCTAGGCCTTCTGTGGCTCATAATTTAGCCAATTGCATCAATCATGTTGTCCGGGCGACCTCCATGACGGCCTGGAAACAACTGGTAACCTTCCCCTATAGAATATTACATGTTAAAAACAACAACAAATAGTACACAAAAATCTTTGACAGCCCAAATGAAAGAAAATGAACGCATCACTTTGATTCAAAATTACCTTATACCAATACTCAAACCAAAAAATGCAAATTCATAGAAAATAAAATAAGGAAAGGTGATATAAGGTGATATACTAAAAAGTAGCCTCGAAGCTCCATCCTCTCCAGACACGCTAGCAGGTCTGCAGAGTAAGCATCCACCGCCATCAATTGACCTCTCTTTCCCAGAACCACCAAATACTGACACTGAGTATCTCAGTATTACTGCCAAGGACGTATTCACAGCCGTTTGCTCCTTCCGGAGTAGATCTGCTGGCGGTCTCGACGGCCTGACTCCCCAGCATCTTAAAAATTTGATGTGTCCGACCGCTGAGAAAGGGGCTGGTGATGCCCTTCTGAGGGAGCTGACGGCCCTGGTAAATTTGATGCTCTCCGGCATTGTGGATGAAGGTATCATTAACATCTTGTATGGTGCCAATTTATGTGCCCTGCGCAAGAGGGATGGTGGCATTAGTCCCATTGCCGTAGGGAGCACGTTACGACGTTTGGCAGCAAAAATTTGCTGCAAGTATTATGTATAGTACCGAGCTGGCAGCAAAATTTCAGCCCCTGCAACTTGGTTTCGGTTCTAAAGGGGGTTGTGAGGCTGCTATACATGCACTCTCCACGTACCTTGGCAGCAGTGAAGGTGAGGTGATTTTGAAAGTTGACTTGAGGAATGCCTTCAATTCAGTAAATAGGGATACCTTGCTGACCCAAGCAAAATTAGAAACCCCTCACATCTATAAATTTCTTTGGCAGTGTTATAGATACCCGACAAAATTAGTTTACACGGATCATCTTATAGAATCGGCAGTTGGATGTCAGCAAGGTGACCCATTGGGACCAGTGATTTTTAGTCTAGCGATACACCCTATAATTCAACAGATAAATTCAAAATTCAACATATGTTATCTAGACGATGGGACCCTAGGGGGTAACGTACAAGCAGTTCTACAAGACCTAGAACTTATCAAAAATAAATTTAAATTCATTGGCTTAGAACTTAACTCTGACAGATGTGAAATTTTTATCAGTGACAAAGAGACAGAGTCGACTATAGAAAAATTTAATTATTTGGCTCACAACATTAAAATAGTAGAAAAAGCTTCACTACGCCTCCTTGGGTCCCCGGTCTTGGAAGATGGATATCATTCATTCATAAAGGAAAAAATTCAAAATTTTGAAAAAATAACAGATCTATTGCAAAAAATAAGTGTTCATTCGGCTTTCACCATACTTCGGTTTGTCTTTTAGTTCCTAAATTTACTCATGCACTTCGATCATCCCAGTTTTGGCAACATCTGACACTTTTGGCAAAAATTGACAACATTATCCATAATACCCTTAGCAAAATTGTAAATGTGGCCCTGAATGACCGAGCCTGGCTCCGGTTCGCTTGGGCGGTCTCGGTGTTCGCAAAATTAAATAAATCAATATTCTACGACATTCTACACAGCGCTTTCTAGACCCAAAGTAAGCATAGTTAAACTAGCTTGTTTGTGTTATGGATTCCAGAATGCGGATAAACATACTTATATACTTTTTTTTTTGTAAATACTTACATATTATACATAGGAACACCCAGACCAATGCAAATAGACATATTCATGCATACTAATATTTGCACTGAGCGGGAATCGAACCCGCGCCCCCAGTCGTAGCAGTCGAATGCACTACCGCTACGCCACAGAGGCCGTCAGGAGGATGTTAGCCTACCAGCATTTCTGTCGTCGGTCCATGGCACTGAGGATTTAACCAGGAAAATTCTATTTAACACACAGGTTGACTCTGAAGTGTCGTGCAAGACCGATGCCATTAATGCTTGGAAAGTGGCTTGTCCCATACTGAATTGCCTGCTAACCTTTTCTCCCAGAGACAATGGAATGCGCCGCTCTGCAAGTTGGTCAATACCATGTTGGACGATACTACTTTCCGCCTTGCCACTTGCCTCCGTCTGGGAGCGCCGTGTGTTTCGCCGCATCATTGTCACTGTGAAGCTGTCGACAACCTTGGGCACCATGGCCTTTCATGCAGCAGAAGCGCAGGCCGTATTTCGCGACACGCTAGCATCAACAACATAATCCGCCGTGCTCTTGTCACCGCTGGCGTGCCAGCCGTTCGTGAACGTAATGGGCTGGTACGCGACGATGGCAAGAGACCGGATGGTATGTCGTTATTGCCTTGGAAGATGGGTAGGCCTTTGGTATAGGATGCAACGTGCGTCAACACCCTTGCGCCTTCACACCTTCCAAGCACAGCGGGTTGTGCCGGCGCTGTTGCTGCATCTGCCGAAAGCCTCAAACGGCGTAAATACTCCAATCTAGTAGGGGATTATGTTTTTGAGCCGTTTGGGGTTGAGACGTTGGGGTCATGGGGTCCAAGTGCCCGTTTTGTCTACAAAAATTTGGCAAAGCGGCTGATCGACGCTACACGTGACCAGAAGGCTGGACTTCATCTTGCACAAAGAATTAGCATTGCCATTCAACGTGGCAATGCTGCCAGTCTTCTGGGAACATTACCAGTCGGTGATGATGCGGAGAAATTCTATGACGCATGTATGTAAATATTTTTCTATCTTTTAGGTTTAGTTCTCTTTACATTTATTTATAATTAGCTTTAAATTGTATTTTTGTTATAAGTACATCATACGTTAATAAAAAATAAAAGTATTGTTTATAGATTGTAGGTAAACAGGTTATTGGTCTATAATTTTTGGGGTCCATGGTTCTACCTGATTTGTAGAGTAGGTGGGTTATACCTGCAGTCATAAAAGCTGGGAGTATTATTATGTAAGTGTAATAATAATCATTATCAACATTTTTCTATAGACAATATATTCTACCGATTTTCTTATATTAAAATAAGCCTGGAGTAAAACTACGAGTGGTTAAAAACGTAGAGAAAGTGTTATTACATCGTACTTAGAACATCACCATTACATCATCAGGTCCATATACCGCTATTTATGTCATATTACATAAAACTATATATTATAAGTTACAATTACAACCATAAATCGGTAAGGATAGCCGGCAATAATTTCGTAAGCAGTCTCGTATTACGCTTAGGTTGTTGGAGAGCATGGTGTGTAATTCCAAGCTCACAACATTGCTCGCGACTAGATAATATTACTTCAACTATACGAAATACAAGAGTTGTGAATGAAACAGTGCGCGTCCGGCGAACCGGCGAGCGGCGCGAATGGGAGCGGAAGCCCGCGGTTAGTCCACTTCCTGTTTCCTGCAGGGCCGAGAGCGTCGCACGCGCAGCCGAGCGCGCCCGACCGTGGCCGATCGGGTACGAAAGCTCCCGACCCACTCCGACTATAGCCGAAGCAACACTACACTATGATTTTTCATTCAGATATACATACGTCAAGGAAAATAGAAAATGTATAGCGCGTAAATACGTTACTAAATAATACATTAGATGATGCTTATGTAAGTATGACTAATATATTCTACTTGTGTTCAGTTGTGGTATTTATTCACTTAATCTGACTGACGTATCTATTTATCTCCATATGCACATGTCAAATTTTAATAAAAAAAACAACATTATCGATCTACAGACTGGCAGGAATGGAAAAATACTTTTTCTTATTTTTGTGGCGTAACATAGTTTGATGGTTGCTTGCTATGTAATGTAAGTAAAAAATAATCTATATTGCTATTATTCGTTGTGCATGGTTATGCGTAAGCTTTTAAATATCTTTACTTAAAGTTTACTTTACTTCACTTACGGTGAACCGTGTTGACCCACTCAATTAATAGCATACTAAGTTTTGTCACGCAATATGAAGGCAATTACTCAATGGATTCATTGGCAACCAAATTTTAAGAATCTTCTGACGTCAGTGCCCTATCGCGACACGCACATTAATTGTCCAAATGCGAATAACATTTTATTATAGTATTCGTGTATACTTGTAGATATAGATGGCGATTCGCCCACGCGCCACCTACGCATCGCCCACGCCTCCTTCCAGCTCCTCTTGAACTCAGACGGACGTAGTAGCGTAGGCTCGTATTATGGGCGCTAGATTAAGTATTTACAGACTAGACACTTTATTATAAAATATAAATAAAATGTCTCAATATTTTTATAGCACTGCTACAAGTTTTTGGGATCTGTATTTAAAACAACTTAACATAAATCACTGCTTTGATTCTGTTTACTGTTACGATATGTGTAGGGTGATGTGGTGTATGTACAAACAAATCATAGGAGTTATAATTTAAACTTCCAGCCCGTTCAGTTCCAGAAGGGAAAAGTGCTGGTACTCCTGACACCAAAATTCGGTTGTGAAACGATCTAATTATGACAACCTTCAGAAGTACAAAACGGATTTCTATTTTTTTTAAAGGTCCGCCCTCGCTGGCCGGAGGGTATCCCAAGGGATTTCCGCACGATAAAAGTAAAAAAAAATTACGCTTACTGACGTCTGAAGACCCGAGACGTCTGAAGACTCGAGATGGCGTGCGGTTTTAGTCGGTTCAAGCCCGACATAACCGCCCCCGCTGGCCGGCGGGGGGGATTTCCGCATGAAAAAAAAGGTACGCTTACTGATTACTCACATTACACGACACGTAACATTTGGAAATGGAAAAAAATACTTGCCATCCTTAATTTATAACCAAAACACTACTCAAATACATGTAGCATACCTACCTATAGCATAAAGATAAAAAAATATATTGTTATATAATCATAATAAAATTTAAAAGTTACTAATTATTCCAGACATTTAATGGGTATTTAATCATCCATTTGAGTTTACAAAATATTATAAAACAAGATATGTTCAACTAAGTAACTATAAATTATACACTAGTCAAATAGGTACTTACTAAAGATAATTGCGACTGCGCTGAACTTAATCTTTTAGATTATCCTTTTGTGTCGAACAAGAGGCTAGCGACAAGCCGATTCATTGCGCCAACACGAATTGTTTCTAGACTTACGCGCAGAATTAATTAGTTTGTAGCCTACTGTTATTATCATTACTCGTATCGTTCGTACCAGTTATATCATACAGAATTATAAGACCCCTAGGTATGATATTTAGAGGTGACCCACTCTGAATATGGATCAAGCGTGAATTTGTTCAATTCTAACCTTTGATTATGGATATACCTGTTAATTCTGTTAGAGCCTTTGACTGTATCAAAGTTTCTAACAGTCTTCCACGATGATTCTGGGGCGTCAAAGTCATCATCAATAGGGTTCAGGGTTTTCAGGTTAAGATAGTTAGCGCTGAGTGAATTTAATATGGTTTAATCGTTATACTTGAAATGCCACTATCTCGTGTTTCAGAATGAGGTTAGCTCGAAATTTATATAAAACAGCAAATGTAGCGATATCAATTTTATTCCATATTGCTTTTAAATTTCACTGGATAACCGTAATCAGGAGAAAGCGTAGGAGAGTGAACCCTGGACACCAAGATTTCTTACACCTTGGGTACACTGCCGCCGGCTTGGAAGTAGATCGCTTAGACCCGGTCAACTATCGACCCACAGCCGTCCCCTCAGTGCTGTGCAAGGTTTTTGAGCATATCATTAACGCACAGCTCATGTGTTACCTAGACAATCACTCCTAAATTAATGATCGGCAATTTAGCTTTAGGCCGAAACGGTCAACGGTATCTTCTGGCGTACGTTACCCATCTGTGGTGTGAGGCTATGGGTAAGTATGGAGAGTCATTGGCTATTAGTCTTGACATCACCAAAGCTTTCTATAGAGTCGTGCACAGGTTCTTTCCAAGCTACCTGCTTTTGGTCTGCCTCCTATATTGTGCAGCTGAGTTGATAGCTCACTGCAGGAGCGCCGTATTCGCGTGCTTTGTGATGGACGAGCTTCGGAGTTCTTGCAGGTAAATACTGGCGTACCGCAGGAGTCCGTTTTGTCGCATACTCTCTTTCTTATGCATATCAACGACATGCTTTTTCTCGGCAGCATGCAGATAATAGTGGCCAAGCAGGCTAACAATGAGGAAAAAAGGCAGCTTCTTGTCACTGAGACTGACCGGGTCCTGAATCACATTTCTCAATGAGACACTGAAAACATGGTCTAGTTCAATGCCAAGAAGACGCGATGTGCGTTTACATACAGTAATTGTATCTTCTTCTCTTCCCCTCCCTACTCTTCGGGACACATATCTAAATATATTTGGTATGGATGTTTGCTGTAAACTGAACAAAAAAGAACTACATCGAGAGCATCGTAAACTCAGAGTCATAAATAAGGTGAGACGGTTTTTCACGCCGGAGCAGCGGTGTCTTCTATACCAGACACAAATCAGTTCAAGCGTGGAATACTGCTTTCATCTCTGGGATGGCGCTGCACAGTACTTACTAGGTGCTCTTGACAGGTTGCAGCGACGTGCGATCTGTATTATTGGGAGTCCTGAGGTCACCAACTTCCTTGAGCCCTTGCAGTTGCGTAGAAAAATTGACTGTTTGGAAGTATTTTACGGCCTGTAGTATGGCGATAGTTCCGATGAGCTCTTCCAATTAGTTCCACCCTCTTCTTTCTTATACAGGACAACACGTGCAAGGCTGATGTATCAACCAAGCGGTTCGGAAACTCTTTTCGTTGCCGCTCCATCAAGATTTACAATTATGTATACCAGCACACGTGTTTCCTTCTTCCTACAGCCCCGGGTCGTTTAAGCGAGGCGTGAAAAAGCATATGATGGGGCCGTCAAGCTGAGGGCCACCATTGTAACATTATCGGTGTCTGTAATGGTGACCCCCATTCCTGAGACTTTACCTTTAGCTTACCATCAGGCGAGGTAAATTCATATTGACGTGTCCATTATAAAAACAACAACAACATGCTGATTAAAGGACGAGGCTCTGGCGCTGCCTGGAAAGCCTGCACCAGAGCCTCGAGGTTGGGGGTTAGACGGCAGTCACTCTCGTATAAAGCAAGAGAAGCCAAGATAAGATGGAGGAGAAAGCGTAAGAGAGGGAACCCTGGGCTAAAAATTGCAAGATTTGAAACCAACCGTGATTAACACTGGGATGATGAAAATGATGATGATGTGATATGATATGAATGATGATATGATCATAAAATTGCCTTCGGTCTAAGCTTAATTGGAATTACATCCATGAATTACTTTTATTATTTCATTAATTAATGAGATCTTTGATCTAGGCTTCTGTTAGTGAAAGGAAACCTCAGAAGCACGAAATTGACTCGACTAAGCACTTTGTTTCATTCATCAATTAACTTCAAACTTACCTGTCCACAAACTTCTGACACCGAAAAGTTTTTCATGTCCAACCATCGTACCTAAAATTATAAATCAATAGATTCACAGCATAAATCAATGGAATTTTACGTCATTCAGAATCAGCAAACGATTTCATGAAATTCATATTCGAAATGCACTGTTTGAATGCACTGTGTGTTTGAATGTTATGTTTAATGTATATCGTAAACAAATCTTGCGCCAGGACCTCAACGTGAACGTAGGTAAAATCTATCGTTATGTAAACATCAAGCTAGGTCAGGTGCTCGACGGCATATTACTTTAGTTAAACATGTTGTGGGAAACAAACGAAACCAGACAGGTGAAAAATTGCGTGTGATTTACCATAAGATTTTATAGAGATAGAATACTTTCAAGAAAACTGCAATTAACGGCACCCCTCTGGAATGAAAGATTCTTGAGTTGTGACCACGAACTAAAACCTACTGTATAATATACTGTTATTTGTTCTGTGATATTACTGTCTGTCGACTTGGGTCAAAGTGTCAGGAAGCCAAAGGCCAAGACCAAAGATCAACAAAGACCAACTGTTCTACAATACTTAAAAGAATTGTTACATGCGGAAAAAATATTTTCGAAACTTAATTTTTATTTTAACAAATTTAACCTAATAACGCCAAAACATCTTTAATTATACAGCCAAAAATCAAATTAGTATATTGAAAGTTCAGCTTCGCTGTGTGTAATACACCCGATATAAGAGGATCGTCAGGGCTATGAATGCCGACTATTAGTATCATTCTCATGACTTAGACAATGTATTTACAAGATACAGTAAAAAGTATGTACATTGCATTGCGTTACCAGGACAAAGGCCTTTACAAAAAATGAGTTTGGGGAGAGTGGAGTACCCCCTGCATTTCACTCCACCCCTTCATTCACTAGGCCGAGAGAAGCCAAGATTGCGACGTGTAACCGAGTACTATTTGCATAATCATATTCAAGAGACAAAGTTACAAATACCCTGACGAATGACTTTTTATATTTTTGATATTAAGAACTTGCTTTGTGAACTCTACAGATTTATATATAATATATCTTCTATATATCTCTATACTTATAAAATGCTTGATTGCTTGAATCTTGGAGGGTGTGTTCTTTGTATGACGTAGGCATTCGTTAAGAAAGATTTTTCTTAAATTCTACCCGTAAGAGGGTGAAAAAGGGTGGCAAAGTTTGTAGAGCAAAACTTGCATAAAGCAAATTTTGCATAAACTTTCTTTGACAGAATTGATGGAAGCCGTGTTTCGTATTTTATTGAAATTTATCCCCTAACGAGGTTAAAAAGAGTTAATTAGTTAATTGAGTTCAAGAAAGTTATTTTGGGATTGATTTGCTTCGAAGTTGATATCAATTCTCCTTAGGGCTGGTTTCTTCATCCGTAGTAAAAATCGCTTGAACCATTAGTTAAGCTGACCATGGTTTAGACACTAACGAATTATTAAATCAAGATTCCGGTTTTTAAACACCTTTTTTTTTCTAATATCTTTAGCATGGCCTATACTCGTAAATAAAATATTAACTAGTCTGCTAGTGTTATCCAAAACCCACTCAGGGTTTGCTTCTTATTTATCTATTCTTACTTTCTATGTGTAGTCACGCTTTCATTCTTGTCCTCTAGTACCATACAAGTTCTCGCTTTTATCCTTCTAGCACTTTCATTCCATTCCTTTCATACTAGTGGGATACAGGGTAGGAGACTATTTTTTATGCCATTTTTCTTTATCTTTATTTTTGTTGGTGAAAACTATGTCTTATCTTTATTATCTAATTCTAATGTAAAGTATTGCGTTTGAAATGTTACGCTTATACATTTTCACTTAAATTTAAACACCATTTAACTTATGGTAATAATGAACAATGGTTAACTATGCTGAAATTGTAATGGACACATAGATACCCGATAATATTTCAGTAGGGAGTTATTATTTATCGTGGCAACATTTTATATCCGAATGATTTTGACATTTATGAAAGTGTTTTTTTATCTTCGAGTTTTCCCGTTACGGTATTATTGTTCTGTGAGTTTTGTTGTCAAGAAATGTTATACAGTTACCGTTTGTTTTATTGGTGTTTTTTAATGTTTTGGTTGTGAGTGCGTGGTATTTTTAATAAAAAAATACTGCACAGATTTTAAAAATTCTTTCTTGCATGCATGCTACCTATGTTATCAGCGTGTAATACCGTTTTGTACGCGTTTTCTTTTTGTTACTTGGGCATTTTTACGCAGTTATAAATATTATTTGAATATCCACGCACATACTGTGAAAATCACATAGTTTTATATTCCGTCAATCTTTAATTTAGCTTTCTTACAGTACGAGTATGTGCGTATTAAAATAATGATTATAACTGAGTAGTAAACCGAAAATTTAAAAAAAATCGACCCCAGTGCTTCAGCAGCAGATAACGTAATACTACGTAACCACCTCGTTTTTTCTCATTAGGACAAATTCCGTAGCAAGGAAACACTCTGACAATATGTCAAAGTAACTAGTTATATTTAAATTCATATTATACTTACACAATTCACATAACTTCAATAAAATCACAAGAACGTAACAGCTACAGCAAACAAGAGTCGCCATCTTGCTAACCCCTCGATGGAGTCGTGGTTAACTATTATGACCAATGGTTACATATTTAACCAATTTTTGTGTTAAATTTGGATCAAAAAACCAATTTATCAAAAATTTTACCATTTGTTACATTATTTGACCATTTGTTGCCTTAACTACGGATCAAAAAACCGGCCCTTAGTGCTTTTGATTTAAATCACTTTTTTTTTTGATATATATGTTTGAAAACTCATTCCAATTTTATTCAAAAAAGGTCTAACTCAAGAAGCCACTGAATTGTGAAAAATAAATGAATTACCTACATATTTGATTCAAAAGATAAAAATGCACGGTAAGCCTTCAGTTGAAGTCAATGCCAAGCTAAACAGACATATCAATCAAGACGAAATTGACGTTTTTGTCTGTCTGTCTGAATTAGGTAATCATGGCTAGACCGATTTTGATGGGACGTTCACTTGCAGATAGATACTATTATAAGCCGTAACATAGGCTAACGTTATTTTAGAAAAAGAATTAGAGTTCTGCTCAAAACAAATAAATCCTTATATATATAAATCCACGCGGACAAAGTCGCGGGTACAGCTAATCTATACATAATTACTTGATCCGGCCGACTGACTGATTCATCAACGCAGAGCCTAGACCGCTGGATCGATATACTTAAATAATATTTAACTTCAAATTTCGAAAGTAGATGCTGTTTTATGTTGTAGGCATCCACTAAGAAAGGAGTAGCGGTCTCTGGTGTAGCGGTACAGCGTTCGACTGGTAAGTCAGAGATCGCGGGTTCGATTCCCGCTCAGTGCAATATTTGTGGGCATGAATATGAATGTTTGCATTAGTCTGAGTGTTTCTATGTACAATATGTATGTATGTATACAAAATGAATATTTAAATAGGGTCAACAACAGCCCTTCGGGGACACCCGACACAGGTTCTAGTAAATATATGTATGTATGTAGGTATGTATGATGTTAAATATTGAAAATGGTTACATAAGATAGATGCGTTTTAAGAGAAAATTAATATAGTATATTAGGATATTGGGATTTAAAACATAAATAAATCACTGAAAGGTTTCAGTAAATTCTGAAAAATTTAAGAGGAGGGACGGGGATGACATGAGTTGGCCCGATGACTCCTGCAAGAGACTCTACGCGGGGATCGTGCGGTCCATGGCCCTGTATGGTTGCCCAATATGGGCGGAGGCCCTGAAGGCCAGAAGTGTGCGGATGATGCGCGCTCCGCAGCGGGTGATGGCCAACAGGGTCATCCGCGGGTACCGCACGATCTCCTTCGAGGCGGCAAGTCTCTTTACCGGAACTCCGCCATGGGACCTGGAGGCGAGAGCCCTTTCGCAACTGTACCAGTGGCGAAAGGAGGCGCCGAGGCGTGACCTCGTGGTAGTCATCGGGGTGGGAGTCTTCTCGCTCGGCAGCATGATTGCGGCAATGGTACGGAGCGCGAGCGCGTGGGCCGCCGCCGCCTCCTCCTTCTGCCAGCATGTAATGCTCGCGAAGGGGATGGCGGAGCGCGCCCGGGAGAGATTTAAAACTCTCCCGACCCGCCAAGCCCGCAACATGCTCGCCGCGCGTCGCAGGCGACTCAGGCGCCGGAGGTCGCTTAACGGCCTGGGGGTGGCGGGTGAGGCTGTCTGTTACCCCAGCAGAAGCAGGCCGGGACGGTGGGGTGACTAGCGCCCCTCCCCCAAACCGGGGCAAGACGAGGACACCGTGGTTCGCAAACCCAAGGGGCCTGGGCCATCTCGAAACCGGAGATGGCCCAGGGTCAGTCGGGGTGGGCTGCACACGCTGGCGGACTGCCCGGCGTGGGAGGCGCCGAGGCGTGACCTCGTGGCAGCCATCGGGGTGGGAGTCCTCTCGCTCGGCAGCATGATTGCGGCAATGGTGCGGAGCGCGAACGCGTGGGCCGCCGCCACCTCCTTCTGCGAGCATGTAATGCTCGCGAAGGAGGTGGCGGAGCGCGCCCGGGAGAGACTTAGAACTCTCCCGGTCCGCCGAGCCCGCAACTTGCTCGCCGCGCGTCGCAGGCGACTCAGGCGCCGGAGGTCGCTTAACGACCTCCGTCCTCCATGAGCGCAGGCCTGGGGGTGGCGGGTGAGGCCACCTGTCACCCCAGCAGAAGCAGGCCGGGACGGTGGGGCGACTAGCGCCCCTCCCCCAAACCGGGGCAAGACGGGGACACCGTGGTTCCCAAACCCGAGGGGGCCATCTCGAAACCGGAGATGGCCCAGGGTCAGTCGGGGTGCGAGGGATATGCTCTATGGGCAACCTTACACCCCGGCGCCTGTAGACCCGAGACGGCGTGTGGTTTTAGTCGGTTCAAGCCCAACATAACCGCCCCCGCTGGCACGCGGGGGGGTATCCGAAGTGATTTCCGCACGATAAAAAAAAAAAGGATCAGTCGGGGTGCGAGGGATATGCTCTATGGGCAACCTTACACCCCGGCGACTTAAGACCCGAGACGGCGTGCGTTTTTAGTCGGTTCAAGCTTGACATAACCACCCCCGCTGGCCGGCGGGATCGTCAATCCGAAGAGATTTCCGCATGAAAAATAAAAAAATAAAAAAACGTGATGCGGATGCAAGTAATGCGCATATTCTATTAATAGTAGATTTATGTTAACCAAGGGCTGTATGAGATCAATTCCATACGAGGTTTTTGGCTAATTAGCCCGAGTATGCAATTGATGCTTACACCCGAGGTAAACACTCTGCTTTACATATCGATTGTGAGGTAAGTAAAAAAACAAGAAAGCAGGTTTCTATGAACATTTATTAAAGAGAAACATGTGTATTCTTTTTTTTTTTATACCACTAAGGTGGCAGACAAGCACACGGCCCACCTGATGGGAAGCGTTTATCGCGGCCTATGGACGTGTGCAACACCAGTGGCGTCACACCCGCGCTGCCGACCCAGTAAAGGAAAGGTGATGGGAAAGGAGTTTGGGAGGGGATGGGAAAGGAATGTGGGCTGCGGCACTCTCACTCATCAAACGGAACGCAACAGTTCAAATACTGTTACTTCGCGTCGATATTCTGTGAGAGGGTGGTGCCTCCCCGGTCGAGTCGGCCCATTCATGCAACGGCCAAAATGACTGTTCCTTGACTCTACCACTGCAAAATTAATAGTAAAATTAGAAAAATTTGTAAAAGATATATCAAGTTCTTTTTAGGAATATTTACAGTTGAGTATGAGTTTGTGATGATAAGACTTGAGTTTGAGTGACTGGAGGTTCTTGCATCGTAAATAGCGGCAGTTGACTGGTACTATTTTCTTCAGTAAAAAATGGCTCAGATGTGCTTTGACGTGGCGATTTCAAGTTTATATTTTCTGTTATTTTAGAAGTAATTTTGCTTTTGTTTTCCACCGAATCTTCGATATAACCTTCGGCCACTTTGCTGGACTTCCAGCCGCCGCGCCGTGCCTTTTTAACAGAGTGAGGTTGGTGCCAGAATCAGCTAATAGAGTCGCTGATGTTCTGCGAAAGCAATGCCCGGTGTATAACTCTACGTTGCTCAGTTTTAAATATGTGGCTGCTTTGGCATGCCTGTAAATTTGTTTTTTCCTATTACTTTTCTGTGGCATTTTCCTTTACTGTAATTAAGAAAAAACGATTTGTATCCATGTTTTCAGGCCGAAGAGCTTGATATTTTTCAACATAATTTGCAAATTCTTCATGCACAACAAATGACCGGTCAATTTTAGTTTTCGTGTTCTGTCACCCCAGCAGAAGCAGGCCGGGACGGTGGGGCTACTAGCGCCTCTCCCCCAAACCGGGGCAAGACGGGGACACCGTGGTTCCCAAACCCGAGGGGGCCATCTCGAAACCGGAGATGGCCCAGGGTCAGTCGGGGTGCGAGGGATATGCTCTATGAGCAACCTTACACCCCGGCGTCTGTAGACCCGAGACGGCGTGCGGTTTTAGTCGGTTCAAGCCCGACATAACCGCCCCCGCTGGCACGCGGGGGGGTATCCGAAGGGATTTCCGCACGATAATAAAAAAAAAAAGGTAGTGTTATGAGTAGTAATTTGTTGTTTTTCTACATTTTCTATTGTTAAGTTTGTCAATTCCACGGTTCTGCAGGCACCCGATATCCCAAAAATTAGAACAACCTGTAAAAAAAGACATAAGTTGTATTATATGCACCAAATCCGCATAGTATTTTTATGAAATATTTTGGTAACTTATTAAAAAGGGCAAGTAAATACGTACCTTTATTGCTAAATAAATTGCATCCGGAGCTTCATTTAAGAATTTTTGTACTTCTTCTGCAGTAAATACCTTCGATTTCTTGCTTTTAAAACCGCCAGACTGCCTTTTCAAGAAAGCAGTAAGTTTAGAAAAATCTTTCAAATCCACGTCATTTTTTGTCATCATTGTAGCTTTTAGCATGGAATAAAAGCACCATAAACTGGAAGGTTGTAGCTTCTTAGATAATTAATTAAAATATGACATAAAAACACTTTCAGAAAGAGTTTCAGTTTTTGCTTCTTCTTTTATAAAATCGGGGGTTAGATCCATGTCTTCGTCACTTGACATTTTTCAAAACTTTTGAGAAAGAACTCCAAAACACGAAAAAAAAATACTTTCGCGCCTAGCTAGTCGACTGCCATTTTTACTCTTCACGATTTTATAGCACGCAAGCGTGCCACGCAAGCTGGCCAGTTTGATTTTTAAATCGATTTCAACTTATATACGATGTGACTGCGAAACAAATGGTTCGATATTTAAAATAAAATCTTCATAAATTCTAATATAAGTTGTCTCGATTCTGATTCGAGTAAATAATCGATACCTTGAAAAAAAAATAACTTAAAAAAAATATTCTTCTTGCAGTATGAGTATGACAGTTCTTTTTTCAAATTCCAAAACCTATGCTGTAATGTTAACATTACATGGTAGGTTTTGAAACCTATGCTGTAATGATATCCATACACCCCGGAATTCAGGGAAGTAAGTGACTACTTACAGAGCAAGAGATATGTATAAAAATATAAGTACCATTAATAGAATTTCTGGCTGTTTAATGTACCTACTGTGTAAACTGATAAGATGATATAATACATGGTAATTGTTTGAATAATACTCTGATGTATCTTTTGTATGTGAAGGAGACCACTTACGGGATGTATTTTAATATTAATGGGATTTTTGCACGTCATTGCATGTTTGCACGTCAGATCACCGATGCATAATTTATAAAGACTTCAACAAACAATTGATATACTCGTAATTTCAAAAGGAAAGGTAGATGACATTAAAGCATTGAGACCAAAAATTTTCCACGGGATGTAAAAACATCAACACGTTCATATTCTCTTTTGTGTGCATCACTTATCGCTATACCATTCATCATCATCATCTTGACGTTGCTCGCAATTGCTCGCTTTGCATCGGAGGCTTTCACCTCGGAGTCTAGGGTCCGTTTCCATCTCCTCAACTTACAGGTAAGGTTGACTTAGCCCCGAAGGTTGGCCTCGTAAACCCGTCGACCTTCATACCCTATACTTATTAACATTCGACATTTAATAGAAACTCAGATAATTACCTATGAATTAATAAACTAAAGTGCAGTTAGGTACATCTACGATCAGGGGTGTGTGTTGGGTAACCTCCTCGAGTGTCGCTCCGATTCCGATCCCGCTGCAGTCCGGGGGGAACGGAATCGGAGCGGCCGGTACACCCTGGGCGGCGGTCAATGGCTTCCCCTTCACCCCTTCATAGGGTTGGCATTGATCGTCGGCCAATACCCAACGTGGCGGGAACACATCGCTCTCCGTACTCCTCTGCTTTCAGAGGAGACAGGATGAGCGATGCTGTTAGTGGTGAGATGGCCCAGGGTCAGCCGGGGTGCGAGGGATATGCTCTATGGGTAACCTTACACCCCGGCGTCTGAAGACCCGAGACGGCGTGCGGTTTTAGTCGGTGCAAGCCCGACATAACCGCCCCCGCTGGCCGGCGGGGGGGGGTATCCGAAGGGATTTCCGCACGATAAAAAAAAAAATAAAAAAAAAAAAGGTACATCTACGATCAAGTAATAGTAGATTGTTAACCAAGGGCTGTATGACATCAATTGTATACGAGGTTTAGCCCGAGTATGCAATTGATGCTTACACTCGAGGTAAACACTCTGCTTTACATATCCATTGTGAGGTAAGTAAAAAAACAAGAAAGCAGGTTTCTATGAACATTTATTAAAGAGAAACATGTGTATTTAATTAAAATTAATAGTAAAATTAGAACAATTTGTAAAAGATATGGTCAAGTTCTTTTTAGGAATATTTACAGTTTGAGTATGAGTTTGTGATGATAAGACTTGAGTTTGAGTGACTTGAGGTTCTTGCATCGTAAATAGCGGCAGTTGACTGGTACTATTTTCTTCAGTAAAAAATGACTCAGATGATGTGCTTTGACGTGGCGATTCCAAGTTTATATTTTCTGTTATTTTAGAAGTAATTTTGCTTTTGTTTTCCACCGAATCTTCGATATAACCTTCGGCCACTTTGCTGGACTTCCAGCCGCCGTGCCTTTTTAACAGAGTGAGGTTGGCGCCAGAATCAGCTAATAGAGTCGCTGATGTTCTGCGAAAGCAATGCCCGGTGTATAACTCTACGTTACTCAGTTTTAAATATGTGGCTATTTGCTTTGGCATGCCCGTAAATATTTTTTTCCATTACTTGTCTGTGGCATATTCCTTTACTGTAATTGAGAAAAAAAGATTTGTATCCATGTTTTATAAAAACACTTTCAGAAAGAGATTTAACTTTTTTTTCTGATTTCATAAATTCGTCGTATGCCTTTACATATCTTTCTTTCGAGTTCGGCGGTAATAGATTTTCTAAAACTGTTTTTGCTTCTTCTTTTATAAAATCGGGGGTTAGATCCATGTCTTCGTCACTTGACATTTTTCAAAACTTTTGAGAAAGAACTCCAAAACACGAAAAAAAATTACTTTCGCGCCTCGCTAGTCGACTGCCTTTTTTACTCTTCACGATTTTATGGCACGCAAGCGCGTCAAATCGTGCTGGCCAGTTTGATTTTTAAGTCGATTTCAACTAACATACGATGTGACTGCGAAACAAATAGTTCGATAACTTCTTCTTCTTCTTCTTCTTCTTCTTCTTCTTCTTATATATAAAACTGAATTGCTGTTCGTTAGTCTCGCTAAAACGCGAGAACGGCTGGACCGATTTGGCTAATTTTGGTCTTGAATTATTTGTGGAGGTCCAGAGAAGGTTTAAAAGGTGCTATCGATTGAGGCAGTACGAAGTCTGCCGGGTCAGCTAGTCTTCTTCTTCTTCTTCTCTTATATATAAAAATGAATTGCTGTTCGTTAGTCTCGCTAAAACTCGAGAACGGCTGGACCGATTAGGCTAATTTTGGTCTTGAATTATTTGTGGAGGTCCAGAGAAGGTTTAAAAGGTGCTATCGATTGAGGTAGTACGAAGTCTGCCGGGTCAGCTAGTTTAAAATAAAATCTTCATAAATTCTAATACAAATTGTCTCGATTCCGATTCGAGTAAATAATCGATACAGAGAAAAAAAAATTACTTTTTAAAAATATTCTTCTTGCAGTATGAGTATGACAGTTCTTTTTTCAAATTACAAAACCTATGCTGTAATGTTAACATTACATGGTAGGTTTTGAAACCTATGCTGTAATGATATCCATACACCCCGGCATTCAGGGACGTAAGTGACTACTTACAGAGCAAGAGATATGTAAAGTAAAAAACCTACACATAGGTATAGAAAAAGTAATAATGAATCATTTGAAAACATTCCCTCCTACCATTATACACGTGTAAAGTGAAACTATAGCAGTTTATATAACCTCTACAAATCATTGAACGACGAGGGGATGGGGTGCCCGAGCGTAGGCAGCTATGAATGAACAGAAACAGCGTCACAAGTCGTGTCAGCTACGCTTTACGTGTTTTCAACACAATGGGCGGTCGATAAAAGTATTTTAGGGTTGAGGCTCTGAATTTTGTTACAAGGGTTAATCAAAACCTACGTAGTTCTGACGTAGGTAGAATTTAATATTAGGTCCTTACATATGAAATTGGCTTTTTGTAAGGGAGGAACAAAAAGTCGATTTTTAAAATATAATATATTTATTTAGTCAAAGTCTTTCTTTACCATTGCTATCTATGCACTTTTGCCATCTCATAGGTAGTTCATTGATCCCATTAGTAAAAAAAACCATTCGGACGGGAATCAATAAAATCTTAGAAGGCGCTTTGAACTACCCCATCGGAATTGAATTTTTACCTTGCAAGAAGTTATCCAAATTTCGAAAAAAATGGTAATCTGATGGAGCCAGGTCCAGGGAGTGCGGTGACTGCGGTGGGTGTCTTAGACATTCCAATTGAAGCTCCTGTAATTTGATAGCCGTCTGTTGTGCAGTGTGTGGTCTAGCGTTGTCCTGAAGCAGCAGTAGCCTAGAGGGATTGACCAGCCTCGGTTGTTTAGCATCTAACTTTTCCATCATGGTTTGCAGTTGCTAACAAAAGACATTTGCCGTAATCGTCTGGCCAGATTTAAGAAAGCAGTAATGAACTACACCGGCACTAGTCCACCAAACGCTCACAAGTAATTTTTTTTGAGTCAATTTTCGCTTGGGGCCGGAGTTGACTAGTTAGCCAGGGTTCAGACATTGCGATGATCGTTTCCGATTATCGTACAGGATCCACTTTTCATCACAGGTAATGATTAAATTTAAAATCCCTTCATTATTGTGCCGGTTCAGTAATGTAACGCAACAGTCGACGCGCGTTTGTCGGTTTGCTGTACTCAATTCATGTTTCAAGCTTTTTCATCTTCCCAATTTGCTTCAAGTGGATTAAAACAGTTTTTTCACTAACACCATAGCCTGCCGCTAACTTGGACGTGTTTTGCGATAGTTCCGCTTCCACAATAGCCTTCAATTCTTCATTAACAACTTTGGTCTCCGGCCGTCCACGGGGCTTGTTCTGCAGAACGAAAACGTTGGAACCAAAAACGCACTGTGTTTTCTTTTGCGACACCGCCGCCAAACACATCATTAATCCTTCGAGCCGTTTCTGCAGCACTGGTGCCACGATGGAACTCGTACTCGTAAATAACGCGATATTTCAAGTTTTGCAGTTTGTAAACAGAGTGACGCAAAAAAAAACCAAAAGAGGAAAAAACAAATGAATTACGGTTTTCAAAACACAAAAGCATGAGTAAATAGCTGTATAAATTTGAAATTACAATTCCTAACCAAAGAGGTGATATTTGTGATCAAAGTGACCAGTACGACAAAACGCCAATTCCATATGTAAGGACCTAATATTATACTTTTACGTTTAATTGTATTACAGCTATGACGGACTAAACGCGAAGTCTAACAATTACTGTGTGCAAATGACTTTTATGTGGTAATGCGTCACAGTGGAGATGTTTCTTAATTAAATTGGGTATTATAAGAAGCTTTAGGCCTGTAGGTTTATTAACTTTTAATTAATGTTGATAAGATTATGTCAGAGAGTGTCGAAACATAATAATATGTCTGAAATTCATTCAGGCAGGTATCCCACATATATTATATTTCATTTACGCTAATGAAGAGGTAAAAATTGTTTGTGAAGAAAAATAAGAAAACCGGTCAAGTGCGAGTCAAACTCCGCTATTAAGGGCCAAACTTAATGTTACTTTTGGCGAAGTGGAGTTACCAATATAACTTGCAGCAAGCTAAAGTGATAATGGGCTGGCCTCATCTGCCGAAGGCACGATGACTGCAAATGAGTACTAGTAAACGGATGCCAGGACTTCCCTAAGCCCGATAAACTGACGGCCTGAAAAAGATAGATGAATTGTGAGTGATTCATGCAGAGCATCTGACATTAGAATCTTCCTTTTTTTTATAGCGCTTACGTGTTAGACAAGCACACGGTTCACCTGATGGGAAGCGGTTACAGTGGCTTGTGGACGTGTGCAACACGTACCCTTCTTGAAGAACCCCAGGCTGTAGTCGCTTGGGAAAACCATACCTCAATGTGCGCACCGTTGCCGGTTGCAATGTGTGCAATTCCCTGTCTGTGACGAGTGGTGCGATGATAGAATGTAGCCGTGGGCAATATATTGAACAATTTTTCTGAACACATACTACACTGCGTGAAAGAACGTGATTATCGATGATCCTCAGCGCCCGTCTTTACACCGAGTCAAACTGGACAAGCTGGTATGCAGGTATCCCGTCAAAACGGTGATAGCAGTACTCCACGTGAGGCCGGACTTGCGACTTATAAAGAAGAAGTCTTTGGCCCGCGGTGAAGTCAAGCGTCGGTAGCTTAGTGGTTAAGGAGTCGACCCTACGATCGAGAGGTCCCGGGTTCGAATCCTGGCCATTACACTACCGACGTGAACCCACTTCTAACACAAGCAATTTAGCTTAGCTGATGGGGTTAGGGGGGATATTAGTAATTTCGGTTACTAATATTAATAAAAATAAAAAATAAATTACTGCTTCGCCCTATGAGGTGTGTCTTAGTGGGTTGAATTGGACAAGGTTTAGTCTTCCTCACATGTGAGAGTAGTCTCGATTTCGAACACAAGCTGTTGCGTCTACTACGGTTTACTTGCTTCTCTCCTGTTAAATAAGGAGCTGGCTACCTATTTGCAAATTAAGTAATTCGGGTAGTTCGTATAAGGACAATTTCGATAAGAGAATTCTGTGCCTGATTCGATCAAAGGCCCTTCGCTATATATCTAGGTTGACTACCAGTCTTCGTCTGGAGTTGCGATTGCGATAAGTAACTAATTAAGTATATTTCTAATAATATTGACTAAGTCGAAGTGTTCGCAAAGCGTGTCAATTCAAATGATCTCTCTCAGTAACAACCTAACAACCTACTCTAGGTGTTACAAACTGATCGTAACGTTAGTGTAGCACATTCCACAAACAAAGGTCACATTGTCAAACGGTTGGCGGATGCGGGAGAGGTTGATATCTCGGCATCGACCGGCGTCCGCCTGTTCGGTCAAACGGACGGACGCGCGTCCGCTTTGTAACACCACATCCGATTACGATGGAATCCACACATGTATTGTGGCTTAATAACTATGTTGATTGAACTTGTAATACGCGTGTTCATATCGTTTCCTAGTAGGTACTGATTGATAAAAAAAATTAAACACAGCTTGACAGCTCTTATTGCAACTTTTTTATCTTCTTAACAGTCCTAAATAGTTGTTTATCGTCCTCATAATTCAATCATATTGAAAATTCTAGGTATATGGTTAATATGGTTAACTAAGGGTTAACTATTACTGCTACGATACTACATGTACGTTACATCGGTTACATATCTACAGGTAGGTAGGTACCACCTATACATCAATGGTGTAGACGAAACTAGTAGGTGGGATGTGATAGACGAGCTCTCTCTGAGGTTAATTTGCATGCCGGGCTTCAAGGAGGACAAAACACTGGATATGAAGAAGATGCTCAGTGACAAAATTCAGATAAGAAGTACGTATTTCTTGGCGTAAGATTGAAAGGAAAGGTGGAGCAGAGTTTCTGATTCATGGATTGTCCAAGTTGCCACCGGTGATCTTTGGCATTTACGTTACAGTCTTGATTAAAGATTTCATGTCACTGAATATTGTTGCTTTTAATAAACTTGACTGTACCGTAAGAACAACTGAAGAATTAAGTAAGGAAGTAAAAATATATTCTGGGTCGTGTGAATGCTGTATCTGCATCACTATTGCACAATTTAAACGTATACTACGGTGCTGCCGCGGTTTAGTTTTCACGATTGAATGAAATTATGAAGCATTTACTTACTATTCTAACTTCTTCTGACTTTAAATTGCTGAAAGTCGAAATCCAGGATCGGAATTGCTCCCCTGACCGTACCTTTTTTTTTCGTGCGGAAATCCCCTCGTATACACCCCCCCCCCCCGCCGGCCAGCAGGACTGTTTATGTCGGGCTTGAACCGACTAAAACCGCACGCCGTCTCGGGTCTACAGAGGTCCTATAAGGATAAAACTCTACCAACTGCTAGATAATCCAGTTGGTAGAGTTTGAGACCGGTCCTGATTAGCTAACGCTCATCACCAAGCAGCAAACGTATCCCAGCGACAGGTAGCGATCAAAGACCTTGCGTTGCAGTCTGAATAAGTGACGAGCTGACCTGTTGAAAGACCATGAAAATAACATTTACTGGAGAACGGGAATGCGAATTGCAAGCTTGCAGCTTCTTACCATGGGGCGGGGCGAAATCATATTGACGTTCTATATGAAAAAACCGTACCGTAAAGAATTCACTGCATTGACTGCCACAAGGCCTAAAGGACTCTAGTGACGACTACGCTTCGTGAGCATATTGCTACCACCGGTATTAGTTTGGCAAAAATCCCTGTCTCCGACATCATCATCATCACCTTAGCATTGTTCCTGGTTGCATCTTAGGTTTTTACCTCGGAGCTTTTACTCCATCTACTCCTTCTAATTTTGTTTATACGGCATTTATGGGAGCGACTGTCGTTTGAACTCCCAACCCCGAGAGGAAAGCCTCAGCCGGAGCCTTTTCCATCAAGCTGCAGATGCAACAGATGGCAGGTGATGTTGGATGGGCCCCGAAGATCTTCTAGGGACCCCATACTCCTATCGGTTTGTAAAGCACAAACTTTATTGTGGCGTCGGTGGTTTCCATATGCAATTAGAGGTATTCTTTCAGCATTTAATTACTGCGAGCGAATCAACC
The DNA here is from genome assembly GCA_946251805.1 of Cybosia mesomella. NCBI lineage: Eukaryota > Metazoa > Arthropoda > Insecta > Lepidoptera > Erebidae > Cybosia > Cybosia mesomella. Next base: position 11,718,721 of record OX276392.1, read on the forward strand.
AAATTTTTGGTGTCAATGATTAAAATTACACTATAAATTTCATAGTATAGACAACTTTCACGTGCAGCCAGTTGTCGCACTCCTGCGCAATAGTGAAGCAACGTCATGAAATGCGATTGATAAGTTACATTTAGCGTTGCAAAAGTCAGAGAACGCAATTTTATTCTTTGGATGTCTAGATTCATTAATCCCCATGTAAAGTTAAATACAAGTTTGTGAGGTCGCAACCTTTGTTCCGCGGCCGCCATCTGAAATTAGAGGCGATGGGCAAACTATTCATTGCGCCGAAAGGTTGTAAAAGCAGTTTTAAATCCATAACTTATAGTCGTAGAACCAAACACAACCAACTTATTAACGAAAATAGATAAATATTTGGGAACAAATTTTCTTTTAACCGAATCAAATATTTTCAAATTTGATTTATTTTTTAGGGTTATCTAGGGTAGATATTCTATCGAGATTATCGGGGCCCAAGCCAATTTCTCCTGCAAGTCAGTATATCTGCTGCTTGATAGAAGAGGTTCTGACGCAGGCTTTCCACTCGCGGTTTGTGGGTCAAACGACAGTCACTCCCATAAAAGCCAAAAAAAAAATCCGTTCCCGCAGGGGAAACGCACAGGTAGATTTCGTGAAGCAATTAATATTATTTTATATAGAGAACTACGGACTTTAAACAGTTTAATTTTTTTTTCTCGAAAACGGTAACTTTTAGCGAAAAACTTTTCAGACATTTATTTTAGACTTAAAAATGGCCTATCGATTAAAAATGTTTCCGACATCAAGAATGTTCACCGGTTAGAAGTTATGATTTTTTTCCCGAAAAATTTTGGTTTTTCCCCCCTCCACTTTTAGTTAAAGTTTTAATCTTATAGGTTTAAGTAAAAGTTGTTGGTATTCATGTATACTATGGGATAAAATTAGAACGGTTCGAATATCTTTCATGGAACGTGAAATTTTGAGGAAAAACTGATTTCACAAAAAGTGAGGCCCTACCGTGCCCTTAGGCCGGATTCCACCCGTTCACGAACTTAAACTAAGTTTACACCCAAGCAATTTTTGACCGCAGTTTGAAAGCGATCGGGGCAAAAATGCAACCGTGAGAGTGCCGCAAATTTTGGGAAGTGGAACCATACATACATATATATATAAATATAAACTTTTTGACCAGTGGTCATTTCGGACTCAGGGGGTCATAACTAGACCTCCTATGAAGATTTTTTTTTTAAACTCGACAGTAGTCAAGAAACCAATAGGTAGATCGATTTCATCGAAATCTACCTAAAACAAACCAACCCCGATGATTATTAATTCTAGTGCCCAGCCCGGATGCACCCGAAACAAAAAATTGCGGGCAGTATTTGTCTCGTAATGCACTGGCAGAAAGTTTAGTTCCATTGTTGCCGCAGCAAACGCATTAATAATCCATTTTTCCAATGATAGTAGAGAAGTCAAAGATAATTAAAACACTTGTGTGGCATAGGGGTAGTGCATTCGACTGCTACGTCCACCCTACGTCAGAGGCCATAGGTGCGAGTCCCGTTCAGGGCAAATATCTGTGTTCACGAATATGACTTCATGTATTTATCTGGGTGTTTCTATATATAATACTAGCTGACCCGTCAGACTTCGTACTGCCTCAATCGATGACAAACCTTTTAAACCTTCTCTGGACCTCCACAAATAATTCAAGACCAAAATTAGCCAAATCGGTCCAGCCGTTCTCGAGTTTTAGCGAGACTAACGAACAGCAATTAATTTTTATATATAAGATTTAGGTAAGTATTTACAACAAAAACATATACTACCAACCATGCTGAGGCTAAGCGCGCACTGCAAATTTTGTTTGATTTTTTGGAGTGCTAAATAATATCGCTAACGACAATTATTCCAAATAAGTATAATACTGAAGTGCAAACGATTTATTTTCGTTGTACACGGATTATAGTATATTTCCGTTGTTTACAGACTTGCGATATTTTTTCGCACCGATTTTTTTATCGTAGTTTGCGCTTAACTTTAGTTTGGGTCTTGATGCCAGACGCTGATTTCGTTCAGGGGAGGGGTATTTTTTATAGCTATTCAATAAAGATTTTAATCTTTTGATATTGATCAAAATAAAGTATTTGGGTTGTAAGTCCTGAGTTCAATCGCAACTACCTGAATCGCGATTTTTAGCTTAGCCTGTAAGCGCCTTTGGGTACGTAGCTCATGTAGAGGTTTGGAAAAGGGCTTGGGGCGTGCTTGGGAATAACCTCTATTTTCAGAACCTAATTGTCAGAACCATTTTAATTATTTCGTGGTCTGTGAAAAAAAAAAGAATATTGACTCACGAAAATAATTTGAATAAAGGTGTCTGTCTAATAAAAGGTTTTCACGCAAACGGAGCCGCAGGCAGTAACTGGTATACTTATAAATAACGCCGTTTATCTTTCAGGAAAACGCCATCCATAGCGTGTAATGACGTTTAAAATACCAAATAGTATTTTTATTATTAAGACTATTTATTTTAATAGGTCATCGGCCCCATTAGGTCAGAAGTGTTATCAGAACCATTTTAAGTAACGCTATGTTAATAAATTCATATTTTGTGAATGACTCTAATTGCTGCATGAAATTTCTCGAAAAAAAGCAAGAATCTATGTAAGATTTCGATAATACGTTGCCTATGTAGCGTAGCGGTAGCTAGTGCCATTGCTCTACACGAGGTTCCGGATTCGATCCCCGAGTCAGCAGAAGACATTGGACGGACTCGACACCCATACGAGTATAACTAAGGGTTGGAAGATGATTCAGAACTGAAAATTGGACAAAAATTTTGACTTTGATTTTGCTACTAAGAACCAATTTTTCACAACTAAGTATGTATCAGCAATGGCCAATTCTTGTATCGCTTGGGGTAGGTATACATTAAGTTTTACGTTATTTTTGGATTACTGAACCATAGATTATATAGGCTGAAATTTAAATGGGATAATCAGGTAAAACATAAAGATTTTTTGATGCATGGGTATTAAGAGGGCACGTTGCATATATTTCATGTCTTTTTTATTAATTTGTGAAAAGTTTCGGATTGGTGAGAGCGACTGTACCATCCAAGGACCCTTAAAGCCAATTTCACCAAAGATAGAAACCGAGATCAATTAGGTTGCTATCAATAAACTGCGTTATCAAGTTTTATTCAATTAATTCTATTGAGTAAAAGTGAGAACCCGGTTTATTTGAACAGATTTTCGCTGGTTCATTCCAGTTATAGTATCTATAATAAATGCACCAAGTTTTAATTACCCAAAAAAACTAATTTCAACGCACCGAAGAGCAAAGAAACCAATGACTCCCAGAAGAAAGTGTCACTGTCCTCGTTTTACTTACCAATCTAGTATTCGCTATACCTGACTAAAATCTCACCTAAAACCAGTTAGTACAAGTTAAATAGCAACGTATAACACATATAATAGGACGAAGTGCGGCTCCCACGAGTCAACCCACGTAAAAACTTGTTCGCGCTTTAGACGTTTCTATTGAAAGGGTGACAGTCGCGTTCCTAACGAAGTTGACTTCTCTAAAGCCTTTGAGTGAGTATACCTTCGCTTCGATTTATCGACTCTTGAAAAATACGAGGTCTATTTTGCAGGTAATTCTAGCTAGGGATAGAAACAGCCATAATCGACCGTATTTATTAACTTTCGCCCCTGCTGCTTCCCACATACGAGTGACAGTGTCAATTTCCTCATGTCAAACCGGATATTTGCTCGGTAATTCTAGATTCAACCTAGTAACTCCCACTCAGCTTCCACTAATGAGCGTAGGCTCATTTAATATAACTGCAATATTGGAGAATTATGAATTTTAGTTGCTCTTTTTATTAGCTTCACCTGTATGTTTGTATGTTTGTAACCGACTCCTTTGGGCGCGATTATGACCCACTTTAAACGGCCAGATTTCGTTCAAACTTTGTAGATTTATCGAGAACCGATGACAATACACTAATTTGATAAAATTATAATTAAAAAAAAACCGACTCCTTTGGGCGCAATTTTGACCCACTTTAAACGGCCAGATTTCGTTCAAACTTTGTAGATTTATCGAGGACCGATGACAATACACTAATTTGATAAAATTATAATTAAAAAAATAGTTTAAAAAAAACTAAAAAACACGCTTTTTTTTTAAACCGTACTAAAAAAACGGTTTTCTATAAAACGCGTGTTTTTTAGTTTTTTTTTACTATTATTTATTTTTTATTTTTAATATATGTGTCCCTTACAACGTTTTACTATTATAGAATTACTAGCTGTTGCCCGCGACTTCGTACGCGTTAAGTTCGGAATAGATCAAGGTATGTTTATTTCTGCGGAGTCAATACTAACACGTAAGTATGAACTTATTATATTTAACGTGCTGGATTAGGTAATGTAGTACACTCGTATTACATTGACAATTTACAATGGTCAATTTACATTGTTCGAAATAGATGAAGAAATATATAACATCGAAACCAATACTGCCCGATTCCTTAACAAAATAGCGTGATGACATTTATTATGAAATGTTTATGCGTCTCTAATCAACTATCTTTTATATGTGTGTAACTCTGTGGAGTTTCGAGATTTTACATTTTACCCTTTACAGTATAGCATGATGAGTTATACTCGTAGTCCATGACCATGTTCACCAATTTGACCATGTCTGAGTTACTAATTTTGAAACTTTCGCGTTCCATGATATACAATATTTGACCTGAGTGAGACGAAGTCGAGCGAAAGCTCCTCATACCAGACTTCAGGATTTTCTTTGTCACAGGTCTCCTCCTAAACTACTAATCCAATCAGAACCAAATTTGGCATGATTAAAGAGGTCAATTAGAGGAAGGTTTATGGATATATTTAGAAAAAATTAATGCTACCACAGAGGAATGATCACCGTTAAAAAAATTCCAGATGCAATTACATAATAACCGCTCTAGACACTGTGACCAAACTTTACACGCTCAGAAAGCATGTCCAGAGTTGTGACTTTCAAAAAGAATTTTCAAAATCGGACTTGCCACGGAGGAATGATCACTGTTCAAAATTTTCACTCTCACTCAGCTCAACATTGCAAGCAGCGATTCGCCTTGCAGACCTAGTTTAACGGGGATTAACGTCAGGCAATCCAAAGGTATGTTCATAGATATACATGATCGCGTTAATCCCCGTTAAATTATTGTATACCAAGTCTGAGTTCTGCTGAACTACAAAATTTCGTAAAGATCTACCTTGTAATAATAAAGTTGTCATCAATAATAGTTTAGACCGATTTTGTTCTACTGCTCCTAGCATACCTATCATAGCGTGATGATCTATAGCGCAGTTTATGATCATGCCCTAGAAGAATGTTCATGCAAAATTTCAGCCAAATCTGTTCAGCAGTTTTCAAGTGATGCTCGGACATCCATTTAAAAGCAGAAATCACACTTTCGGCATCGGTATCGCCTTATAACACCCGTCAATTATTTTTTAACCGACGAGAAAACGGAGGAGGTTCTCAAGTCGACGCGTATATTTTTTTTATGTATGACCACGCATAACTTTTTACAGAGTAGTCCGATTTTGATAATTCTTTTTTTATTGGAAAGAGTATACCCCGAAGTTGGTCCCATATAAATTTCATTTGAAGTGAAGTTTCATTTGAAAGTCGCTCTCTTATTATACCTAAACGATGAGTGCGCTGCGTATCACCTTCTTGCGAAAGCCTATTGGTTATGTAGTCTTATCCTCGACAGTCTTTTCTCGCGTTGATCTAAACGTTCCTGTGAACGTGTTAATCTAATTATATTTTTATTTGCTTCCAACCTTTTTTTTTCTTGTTATTAGATTCTTCTAAATATCTTTTTTGGAAAAATATTCAATGTCAACTTTTCCTTTGATAGGATAATTTCGCCAGTTCGCGATCGATTAGTTGTCAAATTCAGAACGAAAAGGAAAATTCAATTGATATGAATTTGATTATTGATAGAGAAAAATTATACACATAGTCGATATAGTCTAATCTTATTTCACGTCCTTTATCTTTCAGTAAGACCAAGCAATAATAATACAAAAAATAACTTAACATAACATAACTTCACGCCTGTATCCCCGAACGGGTAGGCCGAAGGGATTTACGCACGTAAAAAAGAGGTGTAATACACAATAAATAATAAACCCAAAAATACCGGTTTTACCAATTTTCGACCCAAATTTCCAGTTGCCGACAACGTTGTATTATTCGCCAGTTCTCGACTATTAGATTAGAGATGACAAATACATGAAAAAAATACTCACCCTACAAATTTGTAATTGAATAAAAACCCGTACTTTCTTAAAATGTAACATTTATTTATTTATTTTAGGAAGGCTTACAGACCTTTTTTGTTTTTTTTTTCGTGCGGAAATCCCTTCGAATACCCCCCCCCCCCCCCCCGCCGGCCAGCGGGGGTGGTTATGTCAGGCCTGAACCGATTTAAACCGCACGCCGTCTCGGGTCTTCAGACGCCGGTGTGTAAGGTTGCCCATAGAGCATATACCCCGCACCCCGACTGACCCTGGGCCATCTCCGGTTTCAAGATGGCCCCCTCGGGTTTAGGAACCACGATGTCCCCATCCCGGCCTGCTTCGGCTGGAGTGACAGGCGGGCTCACCTGCCACCCTTCCTCCTTCCTCACCTGCCACCCCCAACGGGAAGTACCCTATAGGTTTTGATGCCAAAGGCAATTTGGTTAAAATTTGCTACTTAAACGGCTGTACCTTTTAATTGCATTAACCTAGAAGTTTGATTTTTTCGCTTCAAGGCAAAAGCTTCAAGTAACAGGGAAACGTGTAAAAATGATAGGGGCCTAAGAAAAGGTCATTTTAGCATATCAAGTAAGTAATATATACATTGAACCATATCTATATGCAATTACAACACGTAATGAATGATCTGTATATCTGTAGTAGCAACTCAGAGGCTCGCTATACTACAGACATTTAGACACTGGGAGAAGTAACGCTACCCGTTGACTTCGAAGGGGACGTTTTATCAACAATATTTCAACACATGACCCCATGATCCCAGTTTGCAACGTTGCCAATTTGTTTGAGATATCAACCGGCACTTGCAGATGATAACGCGCCTCGCCACACACTCGACACGAAAAAAATCAACTCTCACAATAACATGCTTAAATATTAAATTCTGATTGATTACCACAGACTTATTTTTCATTATATCACACACGTATTATTGATAGACGGTTGTAAAATGCAACAGATTTATAAACTACAACAACGTTGACTGATTTATTGCATTACTAGAATACTCGTTTATTAGATTTGGGAGAAATATTTTACCCAGCGACGCCTCTGGATATTATATAGTGTGCCTTCTCGAGAATATGAAAGATCATTGAATCCGCTATGTATAGAGCGACGTTTATGTACTGGAGTCGATAAAATGAATGGCGTCGTACCGACTCAACTGCCCACTCACACTATATATCTAATTAGATAGAGAAACTCTGAAAGCGAAATTGATGATGCGTATGCTGTTATTGCTTATTATGAATCAAAATATCACGAACTGCTTGATTAAATGAAGACTTACTCGGTTAAAATCTGTTTCCAAACCTCCTTTTTTTAATAGTCTTGTCCATTGCACTCAGTATCTTATAACGCTCTTGTGCAACCGCTGCGTCTTTTGCGGGACGGGAGAGTAAGTAAGATGTTCCTTATATGTCGTCTCTTTGGTCCACATTTAATTTTTTAAAGAATATTAGTAACCGAATTTACTAATCCCCCTAACCCCTCCAGTTAAGCTAAATTGCTTGTGTTAGGAGTGGGTTCACGTCGGTAATGTAATGGCCAAGATTCGAACCCGGGACCTCTCGACAGTTCAAATACTGTTACTTGGCGTCGATATTCTGTGAGAGGGTGGTGCTTCCCCGGTCGAGTTGGCCCATTCATGCAACGGCCAAAATGACTGTTGCTTGACTCTACCACTTCCTCTGTTATTTCACCCACTCAAACCCTCCACGAGAATATTTAGCGTATTGTCTTAGTGACAGATCCCTCACTAACGGCAGGCGTGTGTCGTCTTCCGGTCTATTTGACACAGATAATTCCCGAAGTAGCCGTGTCCCGTGAATACTGCTCACAGTCCATTAGAGAGGCAGCTATGTCCTCTCTACAGTCAATCCTCCATGAACTTACCATTGCAAATTGTGACTTCCCCAATTTAGACACAACGAAATGCTCAGGGTAAGTACCTACCCTGAGCATTTCGTTGTATCTAAATTACTACTTATATGGGTGATACAATTTCTTTTTTAAGTTATTTGCAAATATCAGTCGCCTTAACGCATGATTTATACTGATAACTTTTCTCCAGCAATACGGTAAGAGGTCCCTTTCTGACGAATCCTATTCACTCTTTACAAATGGGAGCTACTGTAGCTAGTACATTTCTGAATTTTATTATTAAGACCGACAATATTATAGCGTGAAGTATAAAAAGCATCATTCTGGTCCATCTGATTTGACGTCAGTATTCGAAGTAGAAGCCGCTTCCTTCGTCTCCCGATCTTTTATTTATAGACGATTGATTGATGAAGCGAAACGTCGAATATGAATGAATCGATTTATGGTTTCGTTGAGCTGACACTGTTTATATACCCGCTTGACGTCAGGAATCTTAAATGGGAAAAGAATAAAGTCCCTTCGAATTCATAAAATAAGTATGGCATATTTTACTGTTAAGTATCCAATGGATTGTCTGTTATTAAAAGGAATGTCATTTGTGATCAAATATAGAATGAATTAAATCCGACAAAGAATGAAAATGAAATCAGAATTTGTAGTCTAATAAATTAAATGTACACATAATATAACATAACAGTGAATACGCCCATAAATGTAATGTAAGATGAGATAGTTTAGCAACTGTCAGTGGTCGCTGCTCGACTGTTCATACTGATTACCCATTACCCAACAGTTTGTTATCTTTCCGTTAGTAGAGTGTACCCCGTTTGAAGCACCGCAACTTCCTGCGCGATGACCTACCCACTATCGTCTGCGTCTGCTACGCTCGTTGAATCTACAAGCCACACGCTAAACATTATTATTGTTTCCTTCTCTGTACCTATTCTGACAAACCTATTCCATAAAATATTATTACTTTAGATGTATTACCTCTTGATAACTGGAATATGTAGATAAATCTAATTGCCTCTGATTAAGAGCAGATTTCATTAATAATAGGAACCGTGTACTTACCAATAATATTAAACTGCGTCAAGTATCACATTTTAGGTAGGTAGGTAAGTAGGTACATACCTACTCAATGAATTTCATTGGGCAAAACCTGACAACGCAGTTTATTTTAAATAATAATTTATCTCGGTTCTTATCTTTGGTAAAATAAGCTCTAAGAGTAAGATATGCTTGTAAATTAATTAGGGCCTTAAAAATCTCCGATGTATTTATAGCAAAGCAAGTGATTACAAACAAAGTTGGCACACAAGTAGATATACGATGTACCTACCTCCTTTTCATTGTTTGATAATCTCACACATATGAGTATAAACATTTCAATTGTTAATTTCTAAACCTGTCGTTCATAAGGAATATTTTAACGTTAGAAAACACAATAGCGTGTGTCACTGGATCGGAATGTTCAGGCAATGATCGTAAGCTGTCAGGTTCGGCCCATTATATTCTTTATAAGGGATTCTTATGGCATACACCGGTCGTATTTTTAATAAACTTGCTTTATAAATAACTAGTGAAATACGAAGCTACAATAACACACGTATTGTAAGTCCACGGATAGCGCAAAGTCAACGAGTTATAAATACTTTACAAGCTATTTGCAAAGATAGTAAGGTAAGTTAATCGGACAACACCCAAAACAATATTGAGCGATTGACACAGAAGAAATCTGAGTGGTAGTTCATGATGCATCATTTTAGGGCATAGGTCAAGATGCATCATTTTAGGGCATAGGTCAAGGAATGCGCTCGATAACTGGCACATTTTGACAGTGAAATAACGATAGCCTTGTACAAAGGGTACATCACAGTCAGAGTGTACCTTAAATGACTGCCGTGGTTACAAATCAACCTCACAATGGCATGAATGATCCATCTCCTCGGTATCAGAGGTCAAACGAGCCACATCGAGTCTGAGGCATTTTATATCATTTTTTATCTATATTGAGGTACGTACTTCACCTGTAGATACAGGTAGGTATGTCTATTAAGATTACAATACATCGATGCTGGTATTACAAATTGAGAGAAAATATTCGAGCTAAAAACCCGTTGATACTATACGTTGGATGCAAATGTAAACCATTAAAATTCTATATATCGTTCCATACGGTGTAGCGTGAATAAATAACGTTCTACACAGCCGGGGAAATACTCGATGGAAGCAGGACCTAAATATAGCAAAAGCAAACTTGAAGTAGGTACGGGCACATTTTAGGGATACGACTTGCGCATATGTAGATTTCCAGATATCTCCTACCTACTAAAATAGTTACTCCAAACTGTCATTCTTTACCTACTGTAGGTATATTATAATCCCTATAATAGATCTATATGTGTCCGTATTGAGATCGAATACTTATTTAGTATCTACCTACGTATTTAGTTAAGTATCCAAGTTGTTTCTGTTCCAAAAAAACTACCTTTATATACACATAAAACCGTTTAAAATAAAAATATTTACTTGTGCATTCAACCAAAAATAATATCGTAATCGTTACCGAATATTGACGTACCTAAATACAGTTAGATGTTTCACGTTGTTGTTTTTTAATTCGATTGATATGCAGGTAACCTATAACTTAAAGCTCTGGGGATACATGGATCTAAAGTAGGCCTTTAATAATTACTGTAGACTTAGGTTTAAGGCCCATTGAGTACCTGCCTGGGCAGGAAATTATATTTTTGTCATATTATAAGGTTTAAGAAACTTTCTCACAATTTGGTAATAGAAAAACATTAAACCAGAAGAATTTTAAAACCCCTTTTACTATAACATTCAATAACCAATTCTTTAATCACGTACCCAGGCCTCATCCGGCCATCAAAAGCGTTGTCGACAGCCTGTCAACATCTGTTGTTCCAATTTAAAACGATCCACAGTAGCCGAGTACTCACTACTAACGTGTTAAATTAGCAGCGGGGAACAATGCAGGCCATGCGGGGAACAAAATAATTATTGTAGTGGAATCCATTAGGTATCTACACTGTGGCGTAAAATAGTAATTACTTTTGTAAACCGAGCATCTAAGTGACATGAGTTTTAATTCTCTCTCGTTTCCGCACGAAAAAAAAAAAGATATTAAAAAATAAATAAAAACAACTGCGAGTGTTCCGTTCCTAATGTTTCTATTCTACATAAAGAGTGACTCGAAACCGGTGTTAATATTTTCATTTACTCGGAACTGTATTACTTTACTCTATCATAATATACTATAAATATGTACTATAATTTTTGAAGGTCAACCTTACTCTATAGTGTTGTAGATGGAGATTACAGTTATATAAAATCAGTGGATAAATAGTAACCTTACTCATTTAAGTAGGTATCCGCCACATTTATTACGTTACATTAGGTACGCAGTTTTAGTACTTCAAATTTATTATTGATTCTGTACGCGAGGGAAGAAGGAAGTTGTCTTATGTAAGAGGTGGGTTCGTGCATCCCGGATGGTGACGTTAAAGGAAACAGGCGCGACAAAACGCACCGCCGCCGCCGCTGTGACGCAACGCGCACCGCGCGCCGTGCCGCCTGCCACTTCCTTTCAAATTTCAAATGCACAGGCTAGCTATGGCATAAAACAGATATTTTTATTTACCACCTCTGTGATGGGCTTGGTTATGCCCGTAATAGTGTTAATATAGACTAAATATTCTTGACCGAATCGTTAGGGCCAGCAACGAAAGTCTACATTTAAGTAGGTAGGTAGATATTTTATTTATTAGTTAATAAGGATGCTGCGTGCGTTTGGTGCTAAATGGATAAAAATAAAATACTTTTTTTTATACATCTACACCAGTGTTGCCAACAACATAATGATATCAATAACCGTATTATTTGTAATGATGATGACATTGTGATGTAGACATTTAAAGTAGAACGAATATTGAGATTCCTTTTTAATAGAGTAAGATTCCATTGTCGCCAGAACTCACTTATTTTTACAACGATAAAATGCATGGGCTAAAGTAGTGTAGGAATGTACCTTGAGTGTACGCATATTTGCTAGATAGTCCTAGCATCCATTTGTCAGTAATCAGGTGCTAAAGGTACGTAAAAATAGCACGCAGCTCATTTAAATTTGCAGTGATAATTTTTACGTATGTGTTATAAAATATTAGTAAAAATTAATTATGAGCATTTCCAACGTTCGTTCCGTCGGTGGTAACTTTTACTAGAACCCTGGGAGTTGCCAAAAAAGTATTTTGTTCAAAATTAGATCTTTCCTTAAGTTTGCTCTATATTATGGCTTCCCAGAATTCGTTCCTTACCAGCGGCACAATCGAATGGCGTAATAATACAAGTGTTTGTATTTTTTCAAAATTATCAGGTTTGATTCCTGGCGAGCCCAATTTTGATGAAAATTAAAGCATCATTTGGATTTTGGAAAATCAATATTCCTAGCCAGGACCCAAACCTGTTGATTTTGGAGACAAAAAAAAATTGAATCCTGTATTATTACACCGTTCGATAGTGCCGCTAAAAGTAACGAATTCTAGGATGTAGGGAAATATCTCATTTAAAACAAAAATACCTACCTACCTTTAGCACCTACCCCAACCTACCTTAAGCACCCGATTACTGACAAATGGCCGCCGGGAAAAGCTAGCAAATATGCATACACTCAAGGTACATAGGTTACACTACTTTATCCCATACATTTTAGCCTTGTAAAAATAAGTGAGTTCTGGCTACAGGGGGATCTTGGACCATAAGGGTTTATATTCTAAATATTTCATGCAGTAAACTGCCTCATTGCAGAAAAGTTTATCTACTGTGTTAAAAATACTTAAAACCGAAAAACCATATCTCAATAAATTTACAATACCAAATAATTTTGGTTCTGATAATTATTTTGTGTGTTTAAACAATAACACGTTTAAGTAAATGCATTGAATTGGCTACAGTTTAAAGTTGGATTCAATTTATCGTGAACGTGATCAACTAAAATATTTAAATATCATGAAATGGTTAGGTATGTGAATACGCATTTGATGGCTTGTTTTTCTTCCACACACCAAGGGAGTAGGTACCTTTCGGATTAAGGTTTTTGCATTTACCTACAGTTTAGGGGCCCGAGACCCAAGAAACTAATTTGAAATCCACGGACAAAAACTAGATATTTTATTTCATTACTACATAATGTAATGCCATTAAATAGGTATGCTATTTAATGACATTATACGATATGATGATTATAGAATGTGAGCCTTATGAACTTCTATTCTGCTTATTATTGTTCTGAAATAAAATGTTATGCATTTTTTCAGTCACAAATCTTGAACACAAATGCCACTATACTTTATTATTTTTAAGTTCAGACAATGAAAATACGTAAAAAATATCATCACCTTAGCTTTTATGACAATTTAAACGTAGATATTCAGCTGATAAAATTCCTAACATAACTTGATTCTAAGGCAGAACGAAGTTTGCCGGGTGAGCAAATAATAAATAAATCATCAATATTTACAAATAAAAAATTCTCTGTATTTTTGTAAACGATTATTTAGAGTTGGTAACATTAATTTGACATTGACGGTTGAATTTGAAGAATATTGAAAAGTTGAAATTATTACGTAGTTAGTCCTGAAGTGATTATAGATTCTACTGCAGAAGGCATTAACTAAAAGAAGAAGAAGAAGAAGTGATTATACTACATACTTAATTATTTTGTGGAATTAAAACTGTATTTAGAGCTTTGCTTTTTGTAATACTCTAAGAACGAATTCATTGTATTGCTGTGATTTAATGAAATATTATATTATGAAAATTACTGCTCTTTGTTGGTTGTTTTAGTGATATACACAAATAGGTACTTAGTGTTATTATAATAGTCAGTGAAATATTGCACGGTGTAGAAGCTATGTAGTTAGTATACATACTAACTGATCCACATTTTTTGGTGTTATTTTAATGTTTTAAATACCTACTAACTTTGTAGTTTTTGTTATACATTTACAACGAAATTGTGTTCTACACTACTACTAGGTACTACTATTTTGCTTAGTAATTTATCTAAAGTTTAGGAGAACTTATATCCTAATAAATATATACACATGGGTCAGTCTCATCATGGTATATTTATTTTTGTCTTACAAATATGTAAATATACCCCATGCTTTTGTAAATATGATTTCAATTCTATTATATGTACAAGTATACAGTAAATAGCATGTATGTGACAGTGGAGCATTTTAACTTTTGTCGAGCACAGGATGCCTCTGTCAGATTATCTATTATACATTATTTTTTAGTTAGGTGATTAAATCACCAGCAAGAAACATCAAGATAAAACAGACATATATACATGTAAGTCCAGCTTATAATTAACTCTTTTCTTGCATATTATAGTACAATTACCAGTAGTTGAAGAATTTAAAGGTGTAGAAAAAAACAAACATAATGTAGTAAACATTCGTATTTATAATATAATGTTGTTGTTTTATTTACAAATAAATACAAATTCAGTTAATAAATAAATGGTAAATTATCTACATCTTAATAAGTATGTTTTATATCTCATTTCTTAATCTTCTCTGGATTTGTGTGGAATCCAAAATACTAACGTTAACGTTTTCTTATGACACGTTACGGTCTCAAGAAAATTTGAGACTTTCGACGTTCGGGCGACACGTTCACGTACATTCACACTATACGACTATATTTACAAGGTACTCGTAGACGATTCACTCAGTGAGCGCGGGGCTCTCGTCCGACGCCGGCCCCGCGCCACCACACACCACTCGGATCAGGCACAGCGATCACTGAGTCCACCCCCGCGCGGTCCGAAGCTCTCCGCTCGCAAATAAATATTTGTACAAGGCGGTCGCGCCGCTCGACTCGGCGCTTCGGAGTGCGCGGGCGGCGCGCGGCGGGACTAGATAATACTGGAGAGCCGCGGCGGAGGCTCCGGGCAGCGGCAGCCGGACCTGCGGCAGCGCGCGTACAGCGCCTGCCCCGCCGCCGCGCAGCCCCGCAGCGGCCAGTACAGCCACAGGCACGGTAGCGCCAGCGCCAGCGCGCCCACGCACGCCAGCCGCGGCCCGCACGCGCACGGCTCGCCCGCCTCCTCCTCGCCGCTCCCGCAGTGGTAGAACAGCGCCTTCACGCAACACATGCACGACGCGTAGTCGACGCACGCCTCGGCACTGCACAGGCACGAGCCGCACAGCCAGCGCGAGGGCAGCGGCCTGGGGCGCGCACACTGCTCGCAGCGGCAGCGTCCGCAGGTCTCGCACACGATCGAGTCGGCCGGTAGGGCGCCGGCGCGCCGCTTGTCGGCCGCGGCGGCCGGCTGAGTCGTCACCGGCTTGAGCGGCTGGTGCGCGGCCGACGGCGCGGGCGCAGCGTGCGCTCGCCTCGGTGCCTCCACGTAGGCGTTGCGCTCGCGCTCGGCCTCAGGCCGGGGCCGCAACAGTGAGACGGTAGGCTGGCGCGCGCCCGTCGGCCTGTGGACGCGCGCCGCCGGCTTGGGTGGCCGGGGCGGCGCCGCCGGCCCGCCATACTCATCCATCGAGTACGGCTAACGGCTCTCCGGGCCGTCGCCTTCCTGTTCCCTCATCGTCCCCACCTGCGAATGGAATACACGTTCGCATTAGTAGAGAAATCAACACCCGGAACACATTACTAGATAGTAAAATCGTTACACGTTCTCACTTTCATCACCATTCATTACATCAAAACTAAGAGAAGTAAAACCTAGCCAAGTGTATAAACCTCTACAACTTCAAAGTACTAGGAGGTTGTATTATCTCGTCGTACTTTTAAATACCCGTTCTTAATCCGAGAATTGGAACCCTGTTGGGACGAAATCATGTCTATGTTACTGACATCTGCCTAGGTTCTTGATAAATACTGATGGCACTCATATTGGATGTTTTTATGGATTTAGTATAAATACGTACGGAATAATGTGTATGGTATAATACAAAGTTTGGCAAAAGAAACTTATCTTCTTTCATATCGTGAAAAGCCGATCTTTCTGATAAATATGAAAATACACAATCAGATACAGGTCCATTATTATACTTAATACTCTTTTTAAACATAATACATTAAACCAGAATTATTTATGTTTGGATTCAGTACCGTAGGACGTTCCATTCCAAAACGACTTCCAAATGATTTTAAACGAGATATTATTAGAGGTTCATGTCCTATTGTGAATTTTTGTAGTCTTCACTTTATAATACCTAAACTAGTATTCGATCTGATTCATAAATATTGGAATTTAAAACAGGTAGTTATAAATAAAGTCGTTAAAATAAAAGCTTACTGCTGTTTTGTTGTTTGTTCAGTTAAGTTATTAAAATTATTGTTCAATTTGATGGTCAGGAGATTATTCCAGCTAAAACTATTTTAATTTAGTTTTATTTTTGAATATTGTTAGGACACTGCGATTAATCTTAATTTTTAATCATCCTTAGTTATGCCAGACCACCAGGCGAGGCTGCGGTGGCGGCCAAAGTCCGCCGGTAACCCTGGGGTTATCCTTTCGAGGGCTTACCCGGGGTGCCCGGCAACGGACACTTGGGGAGGACACCGTGCGGTTTTAGTCGAGACACGACATAACCACACCCGCTGGCCAGCGGGGGGGTATCCGAAGGGATTTCCGCACGTAAAAAAAAAAAAAGACCACTAGTGCATTTTTAACTATCTACTTACAATGGTAAGTGAGTAGTCACTGAAATGGATTAATTGCCTACTTTAAAAGATGATGATATTAAGCATTACTCATTCTTGAATTTAATTGAGATAATTCTAATTCTATTTGTTTTTAACTATTATTGGCCAATACTAAAATGGCTTATACTTAAATTTATTACAGGCGCATTTATTTAAGCATATTGAGTGACAAGCTATGCATACAAGGGGCTACATCGAGTATAACAGAATGCAAAAAAAAAATTTACTATCCGTGATATAGACGGGGCTCTGTTTCTCAGGGCTAGGAATCGAGTGGAGAGACTAAGGACCTTTAAATCATCTTGACAGAATTGTCTCTTATGTTCGAGTTCTGAAATGCAAGTACTAATGATTATTAAGATAAAATGAATGTTGAAAGAGTCAGAAATAAATATCATTCCGTAAATCTCAGTGTGATTTCATAACATTGGTCTGCTATCTCTAAGTTTACGGTGATAGCTGTCAATGTTCTAAACAGTAATTATGTCTCTTGGTAGTCAATTGAATTTCGTTATAAATAGCTTTATAAACTATACTTGTACAGGTTTATGGAATAGTATTATATAAAAATTACGAGTTTGTCATTCATCCTGCTTAGCGTTATTTGTGTTGTAGGTATAAGACCTTTATTTATAGCTAAGCTTGTTTTCAATCAATTGCTTCAGTCAGTGGTTGGTTTACTATTCAAAGTCTCGCACAAATAATGCTAATTTAGCTGAAGCAGTTTCAAAAGTTCATTATTTTATTCCTATCTGCTATTTTGTATTTAAAGCGGTTTAGTCTAAAATGCAAGAGGTATAAGGTAAACTCTCCGTTAATAAAAATAATATTCTTATTTTGTTTTGTCTAAATATTCTTCTTATCTGCAGAGTTCGTTACAAGATATTAACAGTTTATATGGCTATTGTTTACAATTCATTCTTTATCTGTGTTCACAGTTATCTACTCCCTGTCGAAATTCGTTCACTGTTGCTATAATAACGCTGTTATATATTAAAATTCCTTTGCTTTTATTTAAATAACATTCTTGTGCTTAATGTGCTGGTTGTTTTTCGACTTGAACTGACCAATCGATATCGTTAGTTGCAATCATTTGTAGGTGATGTGTGGAATACTATTTTTTTTTTGTTCAGTGTAGATTACAAACGTCATATAAATAGATTTGAATCATACAATAAATGAAAGCATTATTATTAACTCGTTGTGGAGAACGTTCTCGCTATTAGCACTGATCGCTGCACGTGTGCCGGTCGCCAAGCGGCGAGGCAAAGCGTCGCCTCTTGTCATTCATGTTAGCTCGATTTCTTCACAATTCATGTGATTACACCTACACTTATGTACGTGATCTAAAAGCAGAAAGCAGCTACTTGTGTCGCTGCGCATTTCGTAAACGAACAGGCTGACGGGTTTGCTCGATGGCCAACGTCAGGACGACAATGTACTTACGAAGCAGACATTCCACGGTCACACGTCTCCTACACACATCGGTCCATATACAACAACACTCGGACCAAGCGGCCCAACACTCATCACTAAGGCAACTTATCGCTTGGCGACCAAATGGTCGTACCGCACCGAACCCGCGCCGGAAGATACACTGACACACAAAAATACGGCAGAATCACCGAATTTCGGCCGCGCAAATCCACGGGAAGGTTCATGAGACCGGCGCGGTCCGGAGCGGCACCTGGCGCGGGCGGGGGGCGGCCCACGCACCGGCCTCGATTCTCGTCCGCCCGCCGCGCGGTTATCACTGCAATATGGCCGCTACTCACTTCCTCGCTGAAGTTCTTCGTTGATTTCTACTCCTAATCTCGACGACGGCGTTTTTTGTAACCGTTCCGAACTCGTGCGGATTCACTGCACTTATTCTTATACACATTTTAATGGAAAACCGGGAGCGTTAGGGCTACGCTCCGACGAAACGACCGTTCCGTTCGCTGGCACATTCCGCACTGGCGTCGGCCGCGGGTGCGGGTCGGCGGGAGAGGCCGCCCTCTCTTCACCGCACCACACTCCGCCCGCGCCTCGCCTTTTTATGAATGGAAGGCGGCCATACTGAATGAACCGCGTACACGGAGCGGTTGGCCGCTATTTTCGCGGGCGACAGCGACGTTAGGGGTCCGGGGGACGGAGGCCGGAAGCGGGCTGCGAGCGCTAGCGGTGCCAAATTTTGCGGCGCGGGCGACGGCAGCGGATGTGCTCGTTTACCAAGCTTCCGGCGAGATCCCCCCGCGCAGCCACATCCGGGAATTGGGTTTCCGGTTGAATAGAGTCGCACTGCCTGGATACCACCCACATTTGCCTTGCAACTGCATAGAAAAAAATAAGGAACCCCTGGACCCAACGTCAATGAGACATACAAATTACGCTAATATCAAACGGCAATCCCAAAGTCATACGCACGAACACCAATGCGCCGAGTAATATTTTTATTTATACAGAGGCGAACATCATTAGCATTCTATTTCAGATTAACGATGTTTTGAAATTCATGGGCACGTAACATTTCCATTCACTACTATATTTTGGTAAGCGCGTGTTTGAGAGACGCGTCGTCGACGACGACGACGGCATCTGTTATCGCAAGCGGTAATTTTCGCAAGGTTGCAGCGACAATAAGGCGTGTTGTGCACGCCGCGTCTCTGTGTCAAGGACAACCGATAACGCAGCGCCACACCGCCACGGATGTCACATATTACACTCTACCTATCACCATTGAAGTACTAGTTTTATACCTGTGTGAAAAAAATCTAGAATTAAAAATTCATATTTTTTTGGGATACAACTATGAAGAGAGAACTATGAGTTTCTAAACCTTAGACTTGCCTGATTTGGAAACAGACTATAGAGCACATCTAAAAATATATTGTTTTTAACGTTTATTGAATTTAAAATTTAATAAACGTTAAAAGCAACAATTCTTCATTAATTAATAAATGTAAATTAATTCTGTTTTTAATTTTCAATTTGTTTTCATTTCATCTTAATTTTCACTTTGATTTTTATTCTAATTTTGATTTAATGTATAATTTTATAATTTTGATTTCAATTTTAATTTTAATTGTGACGCTTTATTGGATTTTGATGTGGAATTTGATTTCATTTTCAATTTAAATTTATTACTAACATTAGTGTAAGACATTGTTACTAACATATTTATGGATGTACTGTACAATCCGAAATAAATGATTTTGATTTGATTACCACAAGATAATTCGTTCATAGACTACAAAAAAAAACGGTCGCGTTCAAATCCAGTGCGTACAACGTATTCCTCATTCATTATATATATTCAGAAACTACCGAACAAGTCATTCTCTAAAAAAGTTATCCGCCCAAATTATAATTATTATGAATAAACAAAAAACCATTCAACTGTCCGTGTAGAAACTTGCCTAAGGATATAAATATTAACCAAATTAGAACAAAAGAGCATTCACAGCAATGTTGAATGGATGGGACCAAAGAATGGCTATGGTTTTACAAAAAAAATCTTTCTCTACCTGAGCTTGTACATTCGCTTTAAATTCTATTGTTACAATGTGTTATTCGGGCCACACGTTGTGGCTGTATGTTTCATTTTTAACAAAGTGTCTGACTTACAAAAATATGCATGAGGTACATAGAAAATCTTTTCTACTAACCGTTGAACTATTGGTCGGTTCATTTTCACTTTTTCGTGTCTTGACGTTGGTTCGGAACAACTTTGATAAATGATAACGGTAAAAACTATTTTCAATAGTGAATACTGATATTAATTGTAGCTGTTGCCCGCGGCTTCGCCGTCCAGATTCCGGGGGAATATCGAAATGAAAAGTAGCCTGTTATCCAGGTATAATATAGCATTCTAATGGTGAAAGATTGTTTGAAATCGGTTCAATACTTTCAGAGTTCGATTACAAACAAACAATTCTTCCTCTTTATAATATTAAGTATAGATATAGATTTGATTATATCAATGTCTCATAACACAAGCTACCTATTTTAAGTTGCTAGTCTTTACACGTTTCATATAGAAAATATTAATTCTTTTGTTGTGCTTTCAGCTCTTCTAATAATATTGCAAGTAGCACCTCATTGAATTCATGAGTAACGAAAAGTGATGCCCATCTTGGTAGAACAATGGCAATGACAATGGATGACTTAAATAGGTATACGTCGTGAGCGAAAACGATGCCTTCCAAGTTGGAGGACGGAGTCATTTCATGGAATGTTTCTAACCTACCCTCTGGATCCGCATCCAGACAATGGCTTTAATACGAACACGGTTTTCGCTGAACATGGCTCTTGTTTCGCATTGTTATATTTCTATAGGTTATAAGTGCAAATAACACAGAGATTCTTTCAAACGTATGTGGATATCATTATCATTGTTGTTATCGTAAAGTTATTGATTTTCATTTGCACGATAATTTATTATTCAATATTCAGTGCTAATAATAGTTATGGCTTGAATCAGTATGGATAAAAGTGTTCTCATGGTAGAGTAGGCGGTGTAATCGTTGGCCCAGTCGATAGAAATCAGGTTTCGTTTGTTATTCTGAAGGCGGTGCGAGTCGACTCGAAGCGGAAGCCGCCTTCGCCTCCACCCGCACTTTCCATCCGCCATTACTTGCACCTATGCAGCTAAATTGATCCCATCTATTTTATAACTTAAATGTTTTATGAACTATCATGTTTTGAGATTACAATTTACTAAGGATTAGTCTTGACATGAATATACTTCTAATATCAAATGAAATAATAAAAGAAATTAATAATCATATTACCGGTTTTAGCTAACAAGTTAATAACGGTAATGGGATTTTAATAGATGTGTTAGTTGACAACGGAAACCTTAGCTTCGAAAACAGCTTTCATATTAAAGTGGCTCCGCTGTCAATTGTCTTAAATGTAGATACGTATCATCTCCAACTTCCTAATCCTGGCAAATCCTCTTACTCTGCATACAAATACTTTCACAAATTTTCAATGTAAAGAGTATGAAGTGATAACTATACGAAATTAATTGGAAGTAGGTACTTATTTATCTTTTCACTCCAGCATGCCTACATAACGAAATGACTTGACTAGTTACATAATAATGTTCGTAATATTGTTTTGAGCATCACTATACCTTTGGTCATTTCAGAACTGATAAACTGTTTCTGTGTGTGTTGTTTGACTAAATACATTATCGTATTGTATATTCAAATCGTTTGATAATATTGGAGTACTAACACCCGTGGACGAGTTGAAAATAATGCCGGATGTTTGTCACAGATAAAAGAAACGTGAATGAGAGCGTTAACGTCGTCGCGTCGTCGGTGCGATCCGCGCATATTTTGCGTCCGTTCGAATCGGGTCGTCGCGCTTTAGTTTTATTTTCAGTTTTAAGCTTTTGGTTGGTGGCTTCACTTTTATGCAGTTAAGCTCGTTTCGAATTTTGCCATCCATCCACGCCCAGTTGAAAAATTCACTCTGTAGGTCTATTAAGCTTTCCAGAAACTGCAACAATGACGATTGGCGACGGCGATCTCTGAAGATATATAAGATCGTTATTATTATAAGTTGGAAATAATGAACCATACATAAAATATAGAATAGTATCACACAAGTCTGATGATAAATATATTCAAGTGTTAACTGACACGGGTCAACGTTTTATCATTGTGCTAAATTACAATTTCTCCATCACATAGTCTGTAAGAAATAATGTTTTGAATTCTTACAAGCTAAAACCCTCCGAAAATAAATCAAGTCTTTATCAATGTCATCATGAACAGAATGTTTATCAATTAGGCATTCTGTCTGTCTACTGGTTGAATTAAGTAATTTATTATGACATGTGGTCAAATTACACTATCAAAATTATATGCATATATATGCATATAATGACATGAGACGCATGCTTAGGTACTGATCCTACATAGGTGTGCAGTGTAGGATCAATAGCATTTACAATGTGAACGGTGTATGAGTATGTATTGGTATAAGTATAAAGAGTATTGTGATTAAAGTTTTTATTTATTATATTTGGTCATATGTTGCGTTAATTGTAGTTAGCTATATGGAACAATATTATAACTATCGTGAGATAAACATGCGCCATGGTAGATATTTTTATGGCAAGATTTTAATTGTTTGATTAATAAGAACGTAATATTGCGTAATAACACAAGTTACAATGAAGGATCTCGTTGAATGGTCGAGTATCGCGCACGAGTCAGTTCATTCATGGCACACATTCATCGCCGGTGACCTTAGCCGTTCCTATCCCATGCGGTTATTTAATACACAGGCCAAAGCCAAACTATACTTTATATCGCATATCAAGCACACTTCACTTCACTATATCGATATCATACTTTACCGCAGTATAGGTTAATTATACCATACACAACTGACAGATGGTAATACTAAAATTGATATGGTACGTCTAGACTGTTGTGCTTCGACTGCAGTGGAGGTATAGTATGTATAATTGTCATCGAATGATCTTATTATTGAATTATTGTTCTCGCAATACGTTCAGTGACTAAACGGTGTATCAGTAATTAAAAATATTTACATCTTTGTGTATCAAAGATGGTATTCCGTGTATTCTTGTTTTAATTGAAGGCAATTATATAAATTCCACGTAGCGATCGGGCGAGGTGGGGGCGGGCGGTGAGTGGCGCGGTGCGGACGAGGCAGTCGACCTTCCGTGAGGCCGTCCGTCCGCGTCCGTCGTCCGCCGGCCCTCCGTGCCACTCCGCTGCTTGCCATCGCGACGACTATTACAGCTCCCGGCGATCGAAACATCAACAAGCACAAGAGTCCTCGACTCTACTCGACGTCACTCGACCGACCCGTGTGCCAAACTGACACTGATCTCAATTCCATATAACGGACTTCCATATATCCACCACCTTAGGGGTGAAATGTTGAACAACGCCGATACACTACATGTGTATCGGCGTTGATTTCTATTCAGAAGTAGCTATATGAAGTTTAATGCTTCTTACTTCGAAAATGACGGACTTTTCATACAACCGTACATCGCCTATTTTACCTTGTAGTGGTAAAATTTTGTGAAACGCTAATACACATAGGTACATTAATTTCTAACCAGTAGTATTTAGGTTTAAGAAATTTCGTGAAGTTGATTTCGAAAATGGCGGACTTCCATACAAACATTAATCTCATATTTTGCAACGTTAGAGGTGAAATTTCTAAAATGCTTTCTTAGTGAATGCCTACAACATAAAAAGCATCTACTGCCGAAATTTCAAGTTTGTAAGTCCAGCGGTTTAGGCTCTGCGTTAATGAATCAGTCAGTCAGCCTGTCAGTCAGTCGGGACAAGTAATTATACGTATATGTACAGTACCTACACGGTTCCTTCTACTTAATTGTTCTTCAAATATCGGTTCTGTTGTTATTGATAGTAAATAATGTCTCTTGCAAACTTGTACTTTTAGCTATCACATGTTTTTTGTCTTGAGGTATTTGGAACCAAACACGCTGCTTATGATATTATTATAGCTATAGCTTATAGCTATTAAAGCTCATCTGCGCAAGACTGGGCTGTCTTTTAAAACATTGTCACAATTTATGGGTTTTGTACCATTTCACCTATGGTATCTTTTCAGTGAAGATAATTTTAAGGGTTTTTTATTTATTTTGAAACTCATGATTAGAAAATACCAAAGTAATGACGTACGCGGCGAGAATGGACAATGTTCACTCGAAAAGCAAAAGTAGCTGTGACAGAGAGCGAGTAGAACGTCTACAGCACGCAGTAGGGCCAATGACATCACTTTCCACCTTGAGTATGCCTTAAGTATCTTCCCCGTCACGTGATACTAAACTTTATAATTCATAAAATAGATCACAAAGTTGCTTTCAAAGTCACCAGTTTTGCTCCATTACTTCCCTCGACGGTAACGTGTACCATTATTTCTACAGTCCTATCTGTCCAATTTTAAAATATAAATAGTATGTAACATGTAATGACTTAACAATATTTATTGGTTACTTAAAAATTATAAAGTGAATTTTCGTCCTAAGATTTATTCTGTTTGTGAATAATATGTGGTGGCTAGTATAAACTTACTCCATTTTCTACTGTTTCAGATTTACGTCACGTTTAATCAATACGATATTCTCTTAGGTATTTATCTCGCGGGGTGTGTTGGGTAACCTCCTCGAGTGTCGCTCCGATTCCGATCCCGCTGCAGTCCGGGGGGAACGGAATCGGAGCGGCCGGTACACCCTGGGCGGCGGTCAATGGCTTCCCCTTCACCCCTTCATAGGGTTGGCATTGATCGTCGGCCAATACCCAACGTGGCGGGAACACATTGCTCTCCGTACTCCTCTGCTTTCAGAGGAGACAGGATGAGCGATGCTGTTAGTGGTGAGATGGCCCAGGGTCAGCCGGGGTGCGAGGGATATGCTCTATGGGTAACCTTACACCCCGGCGTCTGAAGACCCGAGACGGCGTGCGGTTTTAGTCGGTGCAAGCCCGACATAACCGCCCCCGCTGGCCGGCGGGGGGGTATCCGAAGGGATTTCCGCACGATAAAAAAAAAAAGGTATTTATCTCGCATTGTCATTATCGTAACGTATTTCTGTTCTAATTTGATTCGTCTATATCAATATCATATCGATATACATAAAACGTTTCAACTTTTATTCAATGTTTATAGACTTAAGGTTCTTCTTGTTATGGTTTCCAAATTCACACGAGGTTATCTATAATTTAAACATACTTCTATTTTTGATGGTGAAAAGAACTTGAATACACTCCATTCAAGTTCTGTTCACCATTTGGATAATTTCTCTGATGATAGTGTAGGTACGGTCTCGAAATCATTAGTTAATTTTGCGAAAACCGTTCTCACAGTTAAGATCAGATTCTCAGAAGCAATAATAGGTAAATTATAAACTACGTTACAACAGCGGTTATGTTATCATGTAGCTTATTTATACGAGTTCACGTAAATAATTATACAACATTGTTATGCCACTAGCTAAAATTTATCTCATTAAGTAAATTTACTTTAGTCATAATTGCGGTTTTTCGCATAATATACACTTAATCTGAATATTTTGGAACTACTTGTTATTATCTTGTTTGCGTAAGTACCACCATTAAGTGATTCACTTACAGATGTAACATTTCTTAGGTATTTAAACTACCTACGAAATGTTTGTATGAATATGTTGCGAACTTAGGTTCAACTGATGTAATCCGCCTCAGTGTGGTTGGTGGTAACTGGTGATGCGACGGAGGTGTGGTGATTTACACCTTGGCGGCAACGCGGCTAGGTGCGGCGCCGTGGGCGAACGGGCCCGCCACCGCCTACATGCCTCCCGCGCACTGATACCGAGCGACGTACAGCGTCGCGTGTCGTTGCGAATTCCGAACCCACCACTGCCGACCTACACTTGTAAGGGACTTCATCTCTAGATGCCACAGCAAATACACCAATAAATGATTGTCAAAGTGGCTAATACGAATAGATTGAAATCAATATCTATTTAAAACCTATAAACGAACATAACATAACATAACTTCACGCCTGTATCCCCGAAGGGGTAGGCAGAGGTGTATTACACACCCACGATTCGCCAGTTATGTTAAGGTCCCAATGTAATAGGGGGCGAGCCTATTGCCATCTACCGGGCACATTATTAAGCGAGCGATAATTAACATTTATTAATGCACACATAACTACGAAAAGTCAGAGGTGTGTGCCCGGGGCGACTGGGGATCGAACTCGAGACCTCATCTCAGCAGTCCGTTACGTACGCCACCGGGCTATCGCCGCTTTTTTTTTCGCACCTATAAACGAGCAGGGGGAAATCGATCTGCCTAGATTTCGTGTTTAAAAAACCTTAAAAAAAACCTTTGCTATGGTTGCATGACATTATAACATAACTAAGTACTCTGGCCAAACCCTATTTTTTTTTATAGTTCTGCCTATATCTTATAATAATGCTAACGTGAATGTAGGATATTAGCATAATCTCTTTTATAACTTCTCTATGGTTGGTAGGTCCATTAATCTTTGATAATAAAAAGTCTTAATTTAGCTTTAACCACATTACCGTGCTTTAACTGTGTAAATGAAAGCAATTTTGATCGTTCTCAATTAATGGTCTCTACAATCCCACACTTAATTCTTGGTATTAATATTTCTATATTACTGCAAGGGCATGTAGTATCGGTCCTATTCCCAGTCCCAGCCCTTTGTGGTCCGATACTGACCTAGTGCCGTGAATACCCGAGATTTCCAATATTGCCTTCATAAAAAAAATATGCGTAGAATCGAAATACGTCTCAAGGTTTTACTTTTTACCAGCAGAATACTGCAACTTGTAATCTCAAACAATAAGAGGAATCCTCATCAATTTCTATTAGTTCAACTCGATTTTTAAAGCTTTCAATTTTAATATTAATGTGTATTTGTGTTTTTGGGGATTTGCCCTGTATAGTTTACATTTACAATTGGACCCGGTAGGCGGCGCTGCAGTCGAGTTATAAGTTATTTTCAGGAAAATTTCACAGGCGAAGTTGGGCGGGCCCTGATGCCAACTGAAATGAAATAGATGCTAAAATGGTGGTCTCCAGTTTGACGTACTTCGATGTTTTTACACGCCCAGCCGCTCAAAAATCCAGAATTGTACAAGGACGGAAACACATGTTAGTGAAGACTTCAAAGTCTTTATGGTGGCGTGGCAAAGAAAGGAGGTGCTGAACCGTTTAGGTCGATGCCATTGTTTTCCCGAGAATACCGATATGGGGGTGTGACAGTGACACCCCAGCCCACGTGTTCTGTATATTAATGTAGAAAGTGGGATTGATTAAAAGACTTGATTCTAACTCTCCCCACGTTACTGCATTTACGCAGTAAAATACAGCTAAGGAGGCAACGTCTCTACGCAACTACTAAAGGCGTATGTGACCTCAGGACTCCTAATGATGCTGATTGTACGCCGCTACAATCCGTCAAGAGCATCTATTTAGCACTGTCCAGAGTCATCCCAGTGACAGAAAAAAATTCCACGCAGAAATAAATCTGTGTTTTTACAAAAGACATCCATCCGCACATCGTGAAAAACGGATCTCATCTTGAGCAAAACTGCAATGTATTAAATCATCTTGATTTACTTGAATCTGTCTATTGTTCAACAACTTGTTAACTAGCTATGATCTTGTTTTTTTCGTGTCGATATAAGGCATTTCCCTCGCACCCCGACTAACCCAGGGCCATCTCCGGTTTCGAGATGGCTCCCTCGGGTTTGGGAACTACGTTTTCCCCGGAAATGGTGGGTCCTGAACGCGCCACCTCCCCGGCCTGCTTCTGCTAGGGTGACAGGTGGCTCCACTTGTCACCCCCAGGCCTGATGCTTTACCTTACCGGATCTACCGCTAACGTGGGCATGTCACACTCGAACCAACGTGGTGTGACTTCGGCCTGTGTGGCTGGGGAATCTGGTGTGACCTGGAAAGGACTCGGTGCCCCCCGTAATCCGACATACCTATTATTGACAGCCTCTGTGGCGTAGCGGTAGTCATTCGTCTGTAACATCAAGGCCGCAGGTTTGATTCCCGCTCAGTGTAAATATTTGAGTGCATTTTTTTTTAGCGTGTGGAGACGCCCACGGGCTTCACCCCATCGGTGCCGACGATGGGGGGCATGTCGGAATCGGACCGACTAAAAATAAAACTGGGTGTTTCTATGTATAATACTAGCTGTTGCCCGCGACTGCATCCGCGTTAAGTTTAGAATAGATCATGGTATGTTTACTTTTGCTTTCTCGATCCCAACATGTTTTAAGTTATGTCATTGTTATATTTTCAATTATTTAAGTACTAGTTGTTGCCCGCGACTTCGTCCGCATTAAGTTCGGGATATATCAAGGTATTTTTACTTCTGCAGTCTCGATCCCAACATATTTTAAGTTAGGTCCCGCACTTCTGCTTCTATTTGTTAAATAGATGAAAGGGAATCCACGCACTTGACTTAGAACATTCTGTGTTGCAGATAGGACCTCAGGACTATGTACGCAGTGTTTGGAAGGTGGAGTTTCATCTTATACAAAATACCCTTATGGCACACACGGTCAAAGGCCTGCTGGATGAAACAGTATTCCTTCCTCTCCAGTGTCTGCCGTATTGGTTGGCCTACAGGGTGTATTTGCACAGTCGTTCCATGGTATGCACGATAACCGAATTGGTGGTCTGGTTTTATTTTTTGTTCTTTATAGACTGGAATTAAGCGCCTGAGTATTAGTTTTTCGAGAAATTTCGATAGGATTGAATTTTTCAAAAATCTTATCTTAGTGCACACCTACGTCACGCAACTGTTTCAGCTGTGCGTTGATTGATCAGTAAGACAGTTTCTACTTTTATATACATGTATACAGATAGATATATCTATTAAAAAAAAAGGATCTAAGAATATTTATTCGCACTCTACTGTGTAGAATGTCGTAGGATATTTATTTATTTATTCATTTATGTACGTAGTTGTATGTAGGTACACAAACATTATTTTGTAGGTAATGCATGATTGAATTTGAAAATTAATTACTAATAAATGCAATAATCATGTATGTCATGTCATACATAATTATGTAGCATGATTTGTAGTTCAGATATACTCTAATATCATTTTTATCTGTAATTTGTCGAATTACAAGGTACTCTTTTTCGAAAAATTCTGAACCATAATATAGTCCTGGGCTGTGCTCTATAATTCGACAAATTCGATAGGCCCACACTGCCCGGCAAAACGTTTGTCGGATTACCGCGGATCCACTGTACTTATTTTCTCATAAAATCACTGAGGTTACATTTGATACACATTGGTAACGAGTTTAATCAAGCATGTTCCTAAGGTGGTGTGTGTTTATGTTACCTAAGGATGTTCCATTTAATAATCAATACAAAGTATGAATGATTAAATTTCTGTCCAGAGGTTTTATCGTTTTGGTTTCTGCACTGGCCTATCACTTTATTGTAGTTCACAGCATTTCAATCCAATATTTAATCCTACTTCCTATTTAATAATATAAATGTGAAAGTTTGTGAAGAAGATGTTTGAATGTTTATTACTCAATCACGCTCAAACGGCAGAATGGATCAGGCTGAAATTCGTAGTACAAAAAAAATTGGTACAGGAATAGAGTATAGTCTTGAAATAACACACAAGCTACTTCTTATTCCTGGAATAAGTTCCCTAGGAATAGGCAACAGCTAGTACATACTTTTAATTAGTAAATTAACAATTTCTGTATGTTTTTTGCAAACCCTATATTTCAATGATATCTAATTACTTATTTTATTAATTTAACATTATGGGTACTTATATCGCCAGGGGTTGTGCAGGTCAAATGGCAGTCACTTCACGATAAATATCAGAGTTCGCCCGTTTCGTACTTAGACTGAAAGTCGGCCTCAACTTATTTGGGAAAAAGGCTCGGAGGATGATTAATACATATAACATTATACCTTTTTTTATTTTTTTTCGTGCGGAAATCCCTTCGGATACCCCCCCGCCGGCCAGCGGGGGCGGTTATGTCGGGCTTGAACCGACTAAAACCGCACGCCGTCTCGGGTCTTAAGACGCCGGGGTGTAAGGTTACCCATAGAGCATATCCCTCGCACCCCGACTGACCCTGGGCCATCTCCGGTTTCGAGATGGCCCCCTTACTTGCTCTCCACTGTGCCATCTGCTAGTCAGAGGGACACGTGGAAAGCTTCCGAACAGCCCTCAACAGGGCCGTCCTCGCCTCTGTCGGAGTTGGCCGTAGGCGGCAGCGTCTCTCCCACTCTAGGAGAGAGGCACTGCCGTCTCCGTTGCCCAGGGTGCACCACGTGGAGGTCCCCAACCAAGCACCCCCATATAACATTATACCTCACAGCGGATTCAGCTATCGAGATACATAAACGTTCTTGCAGAATAGCATGCCTTCTATTTGAAAACGAGTGTCCGGGTAACTCCCGCGAGTAACTCAGTCGAGGCTTGTGTATATAGAATTTTTAATAAAAATAAAATTAAGTAGATTCATTATTTTACGCAGTTTGACTCGGGTATTCTGACATTGATTTGTTTATGCAAATCGCACTGAAGTCAAATTTTTTTTTTTCATGATGTTTTATTTGCGTAGATTATAGAATACTTACAATTTTATGAATCATGTTGATATGATGATACAACCGTATTCTTGTGACGCTTCGTTAGTCTCATGTCATCCCGGTAGTGGAAATAAGTACATAACGTAAGTAAACTTTAGTTTCATAGATACTTAAGGGACTTTTAATGTACCTAATACCTACTTATAACATTTTAAAAGTCTTACCTACATATTTTACGGGTGCAGAAACTATTCAGACCAGCATCTGTGAAAAAATAATAATTTGAATTGTCACCTCTCAATTACCTCTTTCGTCTCTAAATATTACTAGGTATAAACACCTTTTAAACAAAATTATAAAACAGTAATGAATAAATGGACACTTTAAAGGTACTAAAATTATTGGAGGTCTACACCATTGTAGCTTTTAAAGCGAAGGGAACAGTGTCTATTATCGCGTACAGGTATGCGTTTAATTGAAAACAGAGCATCATGTGACAAGTGAAGAGGGAAAATTAAAGACTAAATACGGATAAAAAGAACGTCCATTTGATATAAAATATTAATCATGAATGAATAAACAATTCCACGTTCATAGCGTTAATCAATGAGTTGCATGCAGGCAAGAGTCCGAGTCGATGTCGAGCTCATTGATCGATCGACTCGATACAGCGCACTACAGATGCAGTCCGTGTGTACACATTGCCCACATGCAAACAAAACCGGATAGTGCACACACGCGTATATCGCGTAGTGTGCGTGCGTGCGCGAAGGATTTCCTACCGCCCCGCGCCTGCGGCCGCGTCCCGTCCCGCCACAGACCTGTTGCGCCGCTACCGGAGTTACGCCGCATAGTTACCAGACTTGATATGCCTGCTCTGCACCGTGCGCCGTATCGACTCAGCGCTGAGCGCGCAGTGGTGAGCCTACGCACACCACAATAGGTACACATACACCATTCGAACACTTAATTATCATGGCGCAGCACTTGTGAAATTACTGTGCACCTCGCCTGGTCTCACCGACATCTTTTATTAATCTGATATCTTCCATTACCGGTTGCAGTGAAGTAAAACATCTAACCCGTTCGAATTATAGCCCCTCTTATGAATGCAGCCGGATACATGACATCATGTGATGCTAATTCACTCAGACGCCGCTATCATTTAGCGTTGTAAATCTTCCAAGGAATCGATTGTTTTATTAGAGGTCCGCAAAAAACAGGTAATATCGTATTTAAAACACTATAATATGATTCTTTAACGTCGTCAGATAAAAATAAGGAACATGTGGCTTTACTGAATTCAGTATATCATATGTGCCTGTGCATTTTTTACATAGTGTATGATGTAAGGAGGACAGTGTTTCATTGTAACTATGGGACAGTGGTATACCTACTTAAGAACAGCTCGATGGCCGCAAGCTAAACACAGTGAAAAAACAGGTAGCGCCGTTCCACTGTATCGATCTTTATTTTTCTTATTTATCTTTTTTATCTGGAGCTTCGCTCCGCGTCTCAGACCCGAACGGAAGTTGTAACGATTTTTAATCGTAGCAAGTATCTCGGCCGGCCGGTTGGTATAGCCGCTTCGGACAGAAGTTTATATTATATTTTTTGTAAACAACCACCGGAAACGAGCTAGAGAACGCACTGCTCTGGAACACATATCTTCCATTACGTCTGTCTCTCGTTTCTCAGTAATAATGATAAGGGATAGAGATAAGACCCAATGTTAAAACAAGATCTACGACATTTAGTTTCATCAAAAAAGAAAAAGAAATAACTTGCCACGTACCCTAATTAAAGTTACTAAACATATAGATACATTGAATGACGGTATCAACGTCAGTAGCTGATCCCGTATATGAAACATAGGTAGGTACTATAATTTGCGACGAAGTATTTTTGTAACATTTTTCTGCCAATAGCAAAGTGTGGGTGCGTGATAATGGCCCAAAATATCCACGTTCTCGACGCCCACCCGGTCTATCGAGAATATTAGGTACTTTACAGATAAATAACTCTGATACGATCTGGATTTCACTTTACAGTGCTTGCTCTTTACAGTGTGAATTATTTAGCCTATCTGTAAATACAATTATTCGAAATTCAATCTATTCGAAAATCTACGTGCGTTTTGAAAGGCTAGACTTTGGTTCACTAAATGATCGATTAATGCCAATCAGAGATGCATTTAATTGCTAGTAGTAAGTAATAACAACTGTGAGAATGGACTTCTGGAACCATAAAAACTATATGCAACGTTGATCATAAATTTGAACACAATTGTACGGCAGAACTAACCTGGAATTGTCTGATGAAGCCCAGTTCCCTATCAAAGCTCACCTGAAGGTCGCAATGCCTTACACAACGCGTAGATTGTTTGGACTGTTGACAAGAAAAAAACTTCAAGGATGTATGATATGATAACATAACAAATCAAAGTCACTTACGCCGTAGGTACTCAATGACATTCTATAACTTCATTACTGAAGGTTAGAAGGCTGAAAGACCTGATATTCTTCTTGATCTGACTGTTAATAAAACTGTTAATGACTATTGTAAAATACCTACTCACGTTTGACCTGATATGTTTTAATAGAATTTGGGCACTAAGAAAGTAAGAGCACTGACTACACCTATTACCTATTACACCGTCTATCTTACTGAAAGATCGGCTGTCAAGATGAAGAGTTCCGTACGTTCGCGTTGTCGTGGACCGGCGCCGTCGAGTATTTATATCCCTTTGAAGCGGCCGCTTTTACTATTTTCACTGCTAAAGTTTACTTAATTCCCGCCCTGAACATTGGATTGTATGCAATACACTATTGGATTGTAAAATCTATTTTGAGTAATCATGTCATTTGGTTAGGGACAGATTAGTACCCAGTTAGATGCAAAAAATAATTATGTGTACGTATTTCTTACCTTCACCTTCAAGCACATTTTATCAACGCAGGGTACATAATCCTTAAATCAAATATCATACATAGTTACTCACTTAAACATACCTCTATCTATTAGTCCGCAAACTCTACGAACTATATTATTACTTATTACATTTCTACATTTGAGTAGGCATAGATACCCAAGGTAGGTAAGTGGATGGCCGAGACATCCTCACTTATCTTGTTTTATGCGAGAGAAATTATGATACTGAACTATCAAACTCGCGGTCACGGATGTCGAAAGTTGTACAGGATCTGAGTGCCAGTCACCTAGATTCGATTCCAAGATATAAATCGACTCTAATGTTGTGAGAGTTCCAGTCAAATCATTTTCATAAAATCACTACATTTTATAAGAATTCAGTGTCGTATAATTTTTTGTGAAGAATATGGAATAGAAAACATAGTTATTGACGTTTTAGTGTGAAGGTAATCAGCTGATGCAATGACAACGCGTCACAGTTTGATGAGAGCAGACTGATAAATAATCTCCGGTTTTAGGTACATTTTAAACATCAACCAGGGTGCGAGGAAATTGCCTTATTGGGCCACCTTACACCTCGTCATCTGAAGACCCGCGACGGCGCCGGCGTGCGGTTTTATTCGGTTCAAGCCCGACATAACCACTCCCGCTGGCCGGTGTGGGGGTATATGAGTGGACGGGACTTAAACCCGCGTCAGTCCCTTACAAGGGGAATGCTCTGACCAACTGAGCCACCTAGACACCTAGATGTTCACTTTTTCCGATCTACATCTATAGGAAAATGAAAGCATAAACGGGTACACCGATTTTCAAGATCTTTGATTTTAAAGCTTTGTCTCCGCCTATACTGTGCATTTTGTTATTTTTTTGCGCCATCGCCAGTATACTCCTAAAAAAGTAACTTATCATAATAACATATCTTAATTCTTATTATTAGAACGTTAGGAACGCGTCGCGGGACATTCAATACTGCGTAAAGGTAGATGTAGAATATATTCTACACATCGACATCCAGGCAACGGAGCGGTCGCCTAAGAACCAGTTTCATTTAATCATCATAATTGCGTCCTCCGTTAAGCCTATCCCGCGCTTGAATGTGGTAGAGGCGAGAGCAACGTTCAACATGTCACTATTCAGCTCCATTCGAATCTTAATAAAACTTCTGTACCTAAGATCCAGATGGTTATCTTTATGCAGTTGTTTTTATAAGTCAAAAGATATGAATGAAACTTTCTGAAGTTGAAATGATAAAACGAATTGCAACCGAAATTAAACATCTCTGTTGAATATAATGCCAATATTTATATTTATCTACAGGCGAAGCTGTTAAAATAGCGATATTGATATGTTTAAAAATAATATTGCCAAATTCTCAAGTATAATTCAGTCGTTATTGGTAGCTTAGATAAGGTGACACAATGTGTTATCTGTGTACGCTACACGAGAACGAGAAAAAAAATATTTAGTCAAAATCTATCAAGGCCACGCCTTACGCGGAACTCTCGATTCTACAATAAGGTTTTGATAAATTTGATGCGTGCCAAGTTAGGCAATGTCAAATAAGTTATTGAGGACATTTAAAGGGTATTGCTACTTAAATCAAGAATTGAATTTTAATACGATTATACATGTAGTAAACGTTCATGGTTAACAATAGTTTACAATAGAATTGTTTATATGAATTCAGTATGTATTTTTTTATATTTTTTTTTCCCCTATGGCGATCCCAACGATTCCGCCATATTGATACCGAACTGTCAGTTGAAACACCGTGTTGACAGACAGTGAAAAAGGGCTTGAATTTGAGTGAACTTCTTCCCAAAGTAAGTAAGTCACGATGTAATATGCTTCGTGTTGGTTCCCGCTGAGATATAGGCTTCTTACGTCTCATTTTTTTCAAATTTAGTGCCTACTTACTTTGATAGAAATCACCTCACTCAAGGCACAGTATTAAAAGAACCACTCAAAGTCAGTCATAAAAATGAAATTGTATGTGCCTTTTTAGGGTTCCGTTGCCAAATGGCAAAAAACGGATGCCTTATAAATTCGTCATGTCTGTCTGTCTGTCTGTCCGTCCGTATGTAACAGCCACTTTTTTCCGATACTACTTATAGTATCGGAAAAAAGTGGCTGTTACAGTTAGGTCTTAACCTATGCTGTTGAAACTTGGTAAGTAGATGTATTCTGTGAACCGCATTAGGGTTTTCACACAAAAATAGAAAAAAAAAACAATACATTTTTGTGGGGTACATACTTAGAACTGAAACTCAAAAAGTTTTTTGCCATCAATCCCATACGTGTGGGGTATCTATGGATAGGTCATCAAAAATTATATTGAGGTTTCTAATATCATTTTTTTCTAAGCTGAATAGTTTGCCCGAGAGGCACTTCCAACGTGGTAAAATGTGCCCTCCCCCCCCCCCCACTGTAACTTCTAAAATAAGAGAATGATAAAAATCCGTTCCCGTAGGGGGAACGCACAGGTAGATTTCGTGAAGCAATTAATATTATCTCTCTATATCTCGAAAACGGTAGCTTTTAGCGAAAAACTTTTCAGACATTTATTTTAGACTTAAAAATGACCTATCGATTAAAAATGTTTCCGACTGCAAGAATGTTCACCGGTTAGAAGTTATGATTTTTTTCCCGAAAAATTTTGGTTTTTCCCCCTCAACTTTTAGTTAAAGTTTTAATCTTATAGGTTTATAATTAAAAGTTGTTGGTATTCATGTATACTATGGGATAAAATTAGAACGGTTCGAATATCTTTCATGGAACGTGAAATTTTGAGGAAAAACTGATTTCACAAAAAGTGAGGCCCTACCGTCCCCTTAGGCCGGATTCCACCCGTTCACGAACTTAAACTAAGTTTACACCCAAGTAATTTTTGACCGCAGTTTGAAAGCGATCGGGGCAAAAATGCGACCGTGAGAGTGCCGCAAATTTTGGGAAGTGGAACCATACATACATATATGTATATATATATATATATATAAACTTTTTGACCAGTGGTCATTTCGGACTCAGGGGGTCATAACTAGACCTCCTATGAAGAATTTTTTTTCAAATTCGACAGTAGTCAAGAAACCAATAGGTAGATCGATTTCATCGAAATCTACCTAAAACTAAGAAAAATATATGATACCATGTAAACTTCCACCGAAAATTGGTTTGAACGAGATCTAGTAAGTAGATTTTTTAATACGTCATAAATCGTAAACCGCAATTTACCTTTCATTTCAATCAACTCAAATATAAAAAGTTTACGGAACCCTTCATGGGCGAGTCCAACTCGCACTTGGCCGGCTTTTTATCCAAATCAAATTATTAATTAAAAGCACCTAACGTTACGAAATAACGTTATGCGATTTCCGATTCTTCGTTATGCTTATAACCTGACTACCTGGATTGTGACGTAAAATAGCTTTTGGGTAATTCCACAAAGCTCCGTGAAAGCGTAGTGTCGAACAGACGGCGCGGTAAACAGGAAGCGGTGTCGGGTAAGCGAGCGTTGGCAACTCTTCAACTAAGACGACCACGTGGTACCGCCGACGACGACACTGCGCATTTGCGATACACGACTAGCATTATGATGATGAGCAAATTTAGGTATATACATTTCATTGTACAATCAAATGTTTTCCTTTGTCGTGAGATTTTTGATTTTCGTATTGAAGATAAGTGTTTTGAGATAGGCAAACCCACATACATATAATTAGGTATATAAGATAAAGTAACATTTATATGAGATAGGTAGTCGCCGTATGTTGATTTATTAACGTTTGCTTAAGACCGATGACGAGATACTCATTTTATTATTAGAGGAGGTAGGACACAACGGGATAGCTCAAACGAAAATTTGGACTCTCGACTCCCCAGTCGAAAGTCCAAATATATAAATACCACCCAGAGTGATGGAATACCGATCAGAAAACT
Source organism: Cybosia mesomella (assembly GCA_946251805.1). Lineage (NCBI taxonomy): Eukaryota > Metazoa > Arthropoda > Insecta > Lepidoptera > Erebidae > Cybosia > Cybosia mesomella. Next base: position 11,756,651 of record OX276392.1, read on the forward strand.
ATGGGTAAACAATACTACCTACTTGCTTCTGGTGGTGAGAGTGCGTATGGTGATTTCTCCGGTGCTGCAACCGTTAATAGGTTCTGGTAACCGCTTAGTATTAAGCGAACCGCGGGCTTCTTGGTCGACTCAGTAGTATAAAAAAATCAATAGTAGCCACATGTACAATCTGGTATATTCTAAGGAACTTTTTTATATATCGAAAAAAAAAAGCAACAAAAACCAGCGCGTTCCTTCCGCGAGCCACATGGTCAGGGTTGGAACAAAAGGCGCGTCAGAATATGCACTACAGATGTGCTATTTGGTCCACATGTCACGAACAATGCTTGTCTTCATCGGCCGCGAGACATTACACTCATTAGCGAGACAATTATAATTGGATACGCTTCTTATAATATCAGTAATCATTTGATATTATCGCGGTTATATGCCAAGAAGTTTTATTCACGGTTGCAATATGATAAGAGTCGACTACCTTCTCAAATAATCAATTTAAAACATATCTATTTGTAGTCTTTGATTAACGGAAGCAACATTTGCGTCTACATTTTATGGACTATAAGCCATATTAAAAAAAAGCAGCAATTTTCAACTTACGCTTTTACAAAGTGTTAATCATAATATTCATAATAATATTTTTTATTTGATAACTTATTGATATTGGTTTGAAACGAAATTCTAATATCCATTGTATGTACCTATCTCTAACTCACCGCTGGTTGTTACAAAATTAAAGACCGATCACTACCTATTATGCCAACGGAACATGCAGTGTATAACCACATAACTTTTGCGTCTTTAGATGTTGTAATAATAATCTTGCGAAAAATAATACAATGTAGCTGTGAACATTGTTTATTGAACTACACAGATAAAGAGTGCGATTCAGTTTGTCAAATACAATGATCACTTATGAATGAATTAGTGAATGACAGTTCGGCCATGTTTGTTTACGCGGGCGCAACACATCGCGCGATCGGCTCGAGTCGGGCGCGCTCGCTGTCGGTCGCCGCCTCGAAATAGCACGGCACCAACACCGAAGAGTGCGGTCGACGACCCTGCGCCCTGCCACACGAAATATTGGAACTATACTGCGATTCAATCCTTTCTCTGCTTATGATACATTAGTATAGATACAGGTCACTTATACCAACTCTCGGCTATCACGGAGACTTCTTTTTTAATATTGTTATCGCACTACAAGATTTATAATCGTTATCACTTTACTAAATAGTTTTTAGTACCTAAGTATTTAATATAACAATCAACCAAGTACGAACTTTATGCTGTAAATAACACTCCTTATGTCATTTATTGATATTAAGAATAAGGTATTTGTACGCATAAATTGAAAAGTATAACACATACAGCGCCATCTGGGAACATTATAACTGAAAGTCGTAGGTATAGCTATGGCTGTTTGAAACGAAGTAGGTGGAGCAAGGGATTTTGTGTTCAAAGTTGGAACAACAACACTACTTGCAAAGCATATTTCTGTTAGTCAACATCAATTCTGGTTTCATCCAAAGCTTGAACCTTGAAACCCGGGGTAAATTTTCTACACCTCCTTTCTGTAATTTAATTTGACTTTTACGGAAGCAATTGCTGGCTGATTCTCCAACCCAGAGAGGAGCACCTGCATCAGAGCTTCGTCCATCAATCAGCAGGTGTACCGGCTTACAGGTGTGCTTGGCTTGAGCCCCGAAGACCTTGGTTACGCCCCATACAGTTATACTTTAAGAAACTACAACTTGGCAGAATGTCGGTAAAAGTATTTCAATATCAACAGCAGAACATGCTGTTCGACGGAATTGTGTAATTTCATACAGGATAAATGTGAATTCCATTATACAGAATGAATGTAAATTCGCATACTTTCGAGTAACTTATAGATTTTGGAGGTACAAACTAAGTCGGTACAAGTCCGACATACCCGTTAGCTCCGGTGGGGTGAAGCCCGTGGAGGTGTCCGCACGTAAAAAAAAAGTACAAACTAATATGATATGAGGTCTATAATGAAGATCATTTTAGTTTTTTTTTATGTGAAAACACTAATATTATGCATAGTTACACTCAGATCAATAAAAATATACATATTCACGCATACAAATATTTACAATGAGCGCGATTCGAACCCGGGACTAGTTAAAACAGTCGAACGAGTCCACACAGGCTGCCACAAATGTAACAGCTACAAAATAATTATTCAGCTATTATCAGCTTAATCAATCAACTCGTCATATATTAAAATGTCAGCAAAATTGTCTTCTGTGTGGTAAAAAAAAATTGTTCCTACTCGTTTGTGGTCATTACACATTAATCGGTCTCGGACGTTTCTGTGAAATTTACACAAAACATCATCACTTTACGGAGAATTCTCAGAACTTCATATAAGCTATCCAAGTGCATATAAATGCTACAAGCTACCAGCGTTATTACTCGTTTACAAGTACGTTTTAGTGCGTAGGGAAGATATTGAATTTGACATCTATAAATTTGTTTCCTTAGTAGGGAGCTATCCAGAAAACTTGATGACAACAAAATGGGGAATACAATTTGATATTGAAGCCTCATATCTATCAGCTACATCTAAAATCTAATCGGACCACACGATAGCTAAAGGATCAGGGGGTCAGAAGCCCCACCAAGATCTTCGGGGCCCGAGCCAGTCCACCTGCTGTTAGACAGACGAGGTTCTTGTGCAAGCTTTCCTTTTGGAGTTAGGGAGGGCAGGCAGCAGGCGCTCTCGTCAAAACCATCTATAAGTAAAGGAGAATGTACAAATGACAATGTAACAAAACAAATTTACCGCTAGATGATAGAGATAGACCCGGGCTCCGAGGACTTTGCATGCAACTGGTAATCGACACTGAGATATGTTGATGAATTCGGTTCACACGGACTGAGGGCTTACCACGACGGGTTCGTGTTTCGGGTCAGAAAGAGGGATGGAGCCATGTAGGCTGTTCAGCTCCATGCCACTTTCTCGCCCGGTACACAAACGCTTTACCACGTCATGATAAATCCTCCGAGATCTTACTTGCAAACTCATATTAAAGATAGGAACAGCGATAGATGATAGCTACAGGCACTCGAGTATACGTAACTATATATACCGAGTGGAAACGTTAAGTGTGCACAGACGATTGTTTCGTCATTTTTTAAGATATTGCGTGAGCATGGCTGAAAGCAACCGAAATCAATGTAAAATATAAAATAACATCAAATACATCGCGATAGAATCCGTTGAAAATAGTTTAATTTCAATGTGTGACATTTGCGTAAACTTCCGACAGTATCATATTATAAAACTTTAAAATCATATGAAATCTGCATCGCTTAATCTATGAAATGACATAATAAAAATAAAAAAGGTAAATATTCTTTTTCATGTGCTGACTATTTGCGCTTTCGGCTTGAGGTTCCCATACAGATATGTACTACGGCACGGCTTATTCACTAATCTGATAAATAGAAACGTAACAAAAAAAAAATTAAAACGTAAAGTAAAAATTTTTTTTTTACATTTACGGGTCCCATACATTTTACTAATACTAGCCAAAAGTCCAAATTGCGAACAAGTGGAGATAAATTGTTGTAACTTTTTTTTTATTAGGTCGTTTTTAAGATTGAGCAATACAGATTCCATATCAGTTACAAGTTTTACAATATCTTTAAAATTGACGAAATAATCGTCTGAACTAATTTAACGTTTCCACCCTGTATATGATGTCATGTTTACAGAAAACCTGTTTCTTTATTTTTCTGTGAGGTAAATTTCCTGTAGAGTCAACCGCATCATCTTCTTGCCCATGTCCCAATTATTTGGGGTCGGAAGTCATACCCCTCCATTCATTCCTGTCCGATGTCACCTCCTCAGTCACTGCCTTCTTTGCGATATGCTCTTTCACCCATTCCATCCATCATTTCTTGGGCCTACCTCTGTTCTTCAAGGCCTCTACATTTATACTTTGAATATTGGTACTGCTTCCTCGTACAATAAAGTGTATAAAAAATAAATAAATAATATTTTTAACAACATTAGATACTTTCGTCTTTACACATAAGATGTGCATACCATGATGACGACAGTCGCCTCAATTTTTCATTCACTGTTGCAACTTTTCAACTACCTCTCAAGTACTTTTTATACTTTTTCTTTCTTTCTTTCTTCTTAAGTTATCCATTCTCCTCACACCATACATTAATATCTTAACATGCCAAACATGACGATCCATACAAGACTCTACAAATCCTATATTCTGGCCCGAAGTACCTTTTTTTTTTTCGTGCGGAAATCCCTTCGGATACCCCCCTTCAGCCAGCGGGGGCCGTTATGTCGGACTTGAACCGACTGAAACCGCACGCCGTCTCGGGTCTACAGACGCCGGGGTGTAAGGTTGCCCATAGAGCATATCCCTCGCACCCCGACTGACCGTGGGCCATCTCCGGTTTCGAGATGGCCCCCTCGGGTTTGGGAACCACGGTGTCCCCGTCTTGCCCCGGTTTGGGGGAGGGGCGCTTGTCGCCCCACCGTCCCGGCCTGCTTCTGCTGGGGTGACAGGCGGCCTCACCTGCCACCCCCAGGCAGGCGCTCATGGAGGACGGAGATCGTTAAGCGACCTCCGGCGCCTGAGTCGCCTGCGACGCGCGGCGAGCAAGTTGCGGGCTCGGCGGACCGGGAGAGTTCTAAATCTCTCCCGGGCGCGCTCCGCCATCTCATTACATGCTCGCAGAAGGAGGTGGCGGCGGCCCTCGCGCTCGCGCTCCGCACCATTGCCGCAATGATGCTGCCGAGCGAGAGGACTCCCACCTCGATGGCTGCCACGAGGTCACGCCTCGGCGCCTCCCACGCCGGGCAGTCCGCTAGCGTGTGCAGCCCTGAGTCCTCACTCGCGTCGCAGTGATGACACTCAGGCGTTGGCTCCTTCCTGATCCGATGCAGGTGGTCCCCGAAGCACCCCTTCCCGGAGATCATCTGCGTCAGTCGGTACGAGAGGCTTCCGTGTCGCCTCTCTAGCCTATCCTCCATGATGGGCCTTACCGGCCCGAAGTACCTACGGCTTGGCTGTCTCACAGCTTTGTGTTGGGTAAGTACTTATGTAGGTATCAAAACTTATATTACAAAATTTGAAATCACACAAAAAACATTTTCTGGACTCAAGACAACCTATAACATGCAAGTTAGTACTACACCTACTGATTAACGAACTAGGATCTGGCCCAGTTTTACCTCCCGGGGTTAAGACGGCAGGCTCCCGTAAAAGCCAACCAAATAATATAATGAGAAAGGAGGGAGACCATTCGAAGTGCAAGCGGGATAGGCACTCGGATTTATCTCGGTAGACTGAAGTGAAAGACAGACTACCGAGATGAGATAACACATGCACTACCAAGATAATATATGACTAAGAGGACGAGTACGAAGTTAATTATTATTTTAGCTACTTTTATCGTTGACTGTACCTGGGAAACTTCTCTACTCTGGATTTCCATAGTCTCTATTTTTACTAAAACCAATAATTGATAATAACAATAATATTTGACAATAAAATAATCGACACAAGATTTTTCTTCTTTGAGCAACCGGAATAACGGCGTATAACGGCGAAGCTACGACCCGTTCACCCACCAGTGAGTGCACAGGCAATTTCAGTTTCCTCGAACACCCACTGTGCGATGACTGGCAATAATGACAAAAACTATTGATGCTTCGTCTTTATATGCATAAATTATATTAAGTGGGGCATCGAGTATCGGGTAAAAAATGCAAGCAGCCTGAAGGGCTACCATGAAACATATATCCGAAAATTTGGGCTCGCACGAGATACTAACAAAATACGTTGTTCCCGGTTGCTTCCGAGGGTTCCACCTAGGAGCCCAGAGTCTGTGGACTCCTGCTCCTTTCGGTTTGACTTATTCGGCTTTTATAAGAGCGACTGACGTCTAGCATTCCAAACCCGAGAGGAAAGCCTCCGCCAGAACCTCGTCCGTCAATCAGCAGGTTTACTGGCTTGCAGGCGAGGTTGGCTTGGCCCTGAAAATGGTGGGGGGTTCGATACCAATTACCCGTAACTACGGATCTACGTATCATGATAGGCCTACAACTTAGTAAAATCATTCAACCAGTCTATTTATAAGCATTTATCACAAACCCGACCACTTTAGTACAAAATTTCTCAATATTTGAACATTTTCCCGTCTACGGCGAAGCAAGAAATGGGTTATGAGTTTAACAGTAATGGAAGTAAGCTAGAATCGGCTCTATTAGACTAATTATTCTGCCTATTAGTAGTATGTCGTCCCATTAAAACCAAAATGGTGGCATTATTTATTACAATTTGGTTAACTCGACAATGACGGTCCCGAAACTGAGGGGGGCTACGGCAGCGCTATCGCGGCTGATACTCAACGTTAAGGGACCCAACGCCCCCACTAGAAGACTGTACCTGGGTACCGTGCGAAGCATGGCCCTGTACGGGGCCCCCGTATGGGCGGAGACTCTGCCAAACGTGGCTGTTCTAAATAGCCCGTTAAAAGCGATGGCCGTCAGAGTCATCAGGGGGAATCGCACGATCTCCGTCGAGGTGGCATGTCTCTCTGGCATTGGAGAGGCACCACGGTGACCTCTCCTACCGGATCTGCCAGATATTTACCGGACACAGGTGCTTCGGTAAGTAGCTATGGCGCATCCACCGGGAGACAACGCCGCAGTGCCAGCACTGCGAGGATCCTGGCGAAGACACGGCGCTCCGCACGCTGGTGGAGTGCCCTGCCTGGACGAGTCAACGCCGGGATCTCGTTGCGGTCGTGGGCGTGGACGATCTTTCGCTAGTGACCATGGTAAGGTCGTCGTGAAGGCTAATCGCCGTCCTTACTGAAGCAGGCCGTGGCGGAGGCGTGTCGTGTCTACTAGAGTTGCCGCGAATAGTTGTTATAGCGAATAGTCGATTACCGATTAATCGCCATTCACTTTGGCGAATATTCGAATAACTCGACATTACTATTCGTCATCAATAAGGCACATTAAAAATATTTCTAATTTCTTCTAAGGTTGTGAGAAAAGAAAACAATGAAGTTAAAGAAATCAGACCATATTGACCATTGGTCGGAAATAGTTTTTTGCACCACAATCTGCCTCTGTTGGATTTAAATATTAATTAAAATGCTTAACTAATTTAATTTCATGAATATGATAGGCACAGGCTCATATTACAGATAATAATTGATACTGTGTATTGTTTTGTTAAGGAAAATAATAAAAATTGATTATTTTCAACTCATTAGTTTTTTGTTCGTTAAAAGTTTATTTTAGACGACTATTCGCCGAATGCCGAATAATACGCTAGTAGTTCGGTATACAACGAACATAAAAAAAATGTCGAGTAATGCCGAATACCGAATAACAGCGAGTATTCGCGGCAACTCTAGTATGTACACGCCTGCCAACTCACCGACGCAGGATAAAACCCGACCCCACCTTTCGTTATCCTTTCGAGGGCTTACCCGGGGTGCCCGGCCATGGACACTTGGGGAGGACACCGTGTGGTTTTAGTCGGTCCGATTCCGACACGCCCACCCCATCGTTGGCACCGATGGGGTGAAGCACGTGGGGGTTTCAACACGCTAAAAAAAAAGATCTCGACAATGACTCAACATCAGAAAAGTTTTGAACCTTAATAAAATATCTTGTATGGATCACATGAAAGTAGCATCTAATTGAAAGTAGAAAAGCCTAGAGCTCACTAAATATATTTTTATGCCAGGATCATAGCAAATGGAAGAATTAAACAAAATAACAAATAAATCGCAATAAAATTCGGCTAATATTATATGTAGCACTAGCAGTTTAAAATATTAAGAATATATGAATCGGAGTTACATTAAAGCTTTATTATTTTATTTATTTATTTTAAGTTAATACCGCATTAGAGAGTGCATCAAAATAAAAAACACCTTGGCAGAAATAGCACTAAGTGATAAGCTTTCTGAATCGATAAATTTTTCGTGCCAGAATATTATCTTCGTGTGGAATGAACAACAAATCAAATAAGAATATATTTTTTAAATATTGCAAAGTAAATATATCTTTACTAGCTTGTTATATGGGTTCTAGAATGCAGATAAACATACTTAGATACATTTTCTTTTGTAAAGACATACATATAATACATAGAAACAAAACAATTACCACCTTTCTGCCATGGCCCTACCCGCCTTGGGGCATAACATAACGGACCGAATCTTGAGAGACGCAGCAGGTACTTGCGTCTGCTCTTTCCCGGCTGCGCTGCTTGAGGCTTCTTACAAATTGAATGTCGAGTCCCTTCTTCGCCTTGTCCTCTGCGCTTATGGGGCGCTACAACAAACAAAGCGACCTCGCCGCCTCCGACCTTATTCCATAAGCCGCTTGTGGGCAAAGACACTTAACCGTCCTAATCCCTTGACCGTGGTGACTAGCTCTCCGTAGTACACCGGTCCGGAGTAATCGCGGTTCCACCCGTTCAGCATTTGGTGCCGCTATTTTTTTTTTATACTCCACAAGTCTATATGGCTTTACTTCGCCTGATTGTATGCTAAAGGTAAAGTCTCAGGAATAGGGGTCACCATTACAGACACCGACAATGCTACAATGGTCGCTCTCGGCTCCAGGGCCTCAACTGTTGATTTTTCACGACTCGCTTAAAGGACCCGGGACTGTAGAGAGAAGGAAACACCTGTGCTTGTAAAAAAATCCAAATCTTGATGGTGCGGCAAAGAAAAGAGTTCCCGAACCGCTTGGTTCTTTATGGAATTGTTGGCACTGTGTGAGAGTGATACCTCAGCCTTGCACGTGTTATCCTGTATAGGAAAGGAGAGGGTGGAGTTAATTGGAAGAGCTCATCGGTTTTCTCGCCATGGTAGAGGCGGTAAAATACTACCAACTACCTCAGCACTCCCAATAATGCGGACCGCACGTCGCTGCAACCTGTCGAGAGCGTCTAGTAAGTACTATGTAGAGCCATCCCAGAGTTGAGAGCAGTATTCCACGCCAGATTGGATTTGAGATCTTGTAATTTTTTTTTTTTTTATATTTAGGACACGTCAATTTGACTTCACCTCGCCTGATGGTAAGCTGCAGGTAAAGTCTCAGGAAAGAGGGTCACCATTACATACACGTACCATATTAACAATGGTGGCACTCAGCTTGACGGCCTCATCAGAAGAGGATTGTCGTCGCAGCACCGCGTGACCCCCACCGGGCCCACTAGTGCTGCAACCACAATCCCCCTGCCGGGCTATGCACTTGCTGACCCCTGAACGCAATCAAACCGAAATTGGATTACTATGGAGGGTTTTTCGCAATCGTGAACGGTAGTACCTTTTTTTTTTTTCGTGCGGAAATCCCTTCGGATCCCTTGAACCGACTAAAACCGCACGCCGTCTCGGGTCTACAGACGCCGGGGTGTAAGGTTGCCCATAGAGCATATCCCTCGCACCCCGACTGACCCTGGCCCATCTCCGGTTTCGAGATGGCTCCCTCGGGTTTGGGAACCACGGTGTCCCCGTCTTGCCCCGGTTTGGGGGAGGGGCGCTAGTCGCCCCACCGTCCCGGCCTGCTTCTGCTGGGGTGACAGGCGGCCTCACCTGCCACCCCCAGGCCTGCACTCATGGAGGACGGAGGTCGTTAAGCGACCTCCGGCGCCTGAGTCGCCTGCGACGCGCGGCGAGCAAGTTGCGGGCTCGGCGGGCCGGGAGAGAAATCTCTTCCGGGCGCGCTCCGCCATCTCCTTCGCGAGCATTACATGCTCGCTGAAGGAGATGGCGACGATGGCGATGCACGAGGTCACGCCTCAGCGCCTCCCACGCCGGGCAGTCCGCCAGCGTGGCAGCCCTGAGTCCTCGCCCGCGTCGCAGTGATGACACTCAGGCGTTGGTGCACGGTAGTACCTACCCGGCCGAATTTTGTGACAAATTTGTGTCATCAAATTTCTACCACCAGTGATATGTATGAAAAAACACCACTGTTCGGGTGTGAAAAACTGTCTCACCTTCTTCAGGACACCGAGTTAACGCGAGGCCGTTTTGATGATGCTCACGATGTTCAGTTTACAGCGCACATTCATACCGAGTATATTTAGATTATTCTGCAGTGGCAATGGTGCGTCCCAAGGAGAGGAAGGGGAAGGAAAGGAGATACCTTTGCTGTAAACGCACATGCCTGCGTCTTCTTTGCACTGAACTCGACTTTATAGGCTTCCTCATATATCGGGCACTCCAACAGTACGTGGTCCCGACTTTCCTGCTCGCTGCAGACGCACATCGCATCCTCTCGTAATGCCATTTTATAGAACCGATGGTTAAAACTGCCATGTCCTGTGAGGATCTCACCCATTGGTAGAACAGCTGAAACCCACTTCGGGGAAAATTTTCGCCAAATGACGTCGGCAGTCCGCACGCTCCCTGGCAGGGAGTCCCTGCCCGCTACACCCTTCGGGCATGCCTGCGAAAGATGTCCTGTAGGCCTTCGTGAGCAAGATAAGAGCCGGTCTCTGGGTGCGCAGCAGCGCCCTCCTTAGCGTAAAGGCGGAGGCACGCTTCCACAACGCCGAAGCGTAAGTTAGTGTAGTGACGAAGGTGCCGAAGTATGCGTACTTCAGCGCCCTGTATTTAGGAACAAGACCAATGCATATATATATATATTCATGCATACAAGTATTGGCACTGAGCAGGAATCGAACCCGTGACTACACTACAGTCGAAAAAAACCGCCTTACAAAATTTTATTTAACTAAAATGTGTTTGGTGTAACATTTATTCTATTCGCAATGGTGAGATAAGTTCATCCCAAAAGTTGTGTCTCGGAATTCTAGTGATCAAGCTATAAGAACAGGACACTACCAACATTCCGGGAATCTTTACGTGGGCTTGTCGATGATTCCTATTTCTGAGACGCATATTTAAGCCATTATGTGACTAGACATTCCTGTTTCCGGCGTCCGGTGATCACCATATGACATCTCACATCTCCGAGTTTTAGTGTCATGGTATATCGCATCCGGCATGTAAGGCACATGCCGTCAATTTGAGTCTAGAGTTATTTGAGAGTATTGAAAGCAGATTTAAACTATATGTTTGTAGGAATAAGAACGGTGGCTGCCCACTTAGAAGATTATAGGAAATTACTTCATTGCTTAGGTCGACAGTGGTGAGAATGTATCTGCCAATAAATAGATAAGAAACAGACTCATGTTAAAACTTACTATAATATAGAAATACCTATATTTGTACTTGATACCTATGGGTCAACAATGGCTTAGTCGTTGGATATTGCGGGCTCGAACTCCGAATCACATTCAGTAGACTACAGACATAGACAATCCTAACCTTAAACAATTTTTAGAAGCGTTGGTAACTTAGTAGTTAATGTTGGTTTATTGACCTTACGATCGAAAGGTCCCGGGTTCGAATTCTGGCCATTAAAATTACGTCTCTAAAAACAATTAAATGGGTCAAGTTTCATTTGGTTTATTTTAGCTTTTATAGGCGCGACTACCGTCTTCCAACCTCGAGAGAAAACCCGACATCCCGACATCCGTCAATTAGAAGGTGCACTGACTTGGAGGTGAGATTGGTGAGTCCCGAAGATCGTGGCTCCATACACTAAATATAGGCATAACTAAACGCAAAAATTGTATGCCCACTTTCATGATAATAACACAGCCATCTTTTATTTCGTATTGGCCTGTAAAAACTATCTGAAAAATCTTAAGTATAAACATTAATTCCAGACTGCAATCCATTACCGTTAAGATTAAAGCTAGGTAGAGATGGAGCTGAACTGGGTTAGATCGATGACTTGGCACATATTTTCGTACCGACCTTTAAAACGTCTCGCGTCTGTCTAATGTATTTTTGTATTGAAGTTCATTATTGTAGCTGGTTATTACTTTCATTATATATATAAATCTGTTAATTTTATTATTCAAGTCGGCAATGAAATTAAATTAAGGCCAGATTTCATCCGTGTAAATAATTGCGATTAAGCTAAACTAAACTGTATTCTCACATACGCACAAGTACGTAATGAGATACAATACGATATTGAAATTAGTGAAATAAGAGACCCTTTACGAGCAAATGTGTTATAAAATAAATTATTGCAACCAATCTGCACCGATTATATTATCAAAAATAATCCAATACTTAATAAACTAGAAATGTTAGCTAACCGATGAATATTATAATTTCATTTACAGCTAATGCACGCACAAAATATGCCTGTGTATGTTAATGTATGGATAATAAATTGAATGATACACAGAACATTAAGCATATAGAAGTTAAGCTCATTTATGTGCCTACTGCATTTTTATTACCTATTTTTTTTTTTTTTTTTATTCCACTTATGTGGTAGACAAGCACACGGTCCACCTGATGGGAAGCAGTTACCGCGGCCTATGGACGTGTGCAACACCAGAGGTGTCACTCGCGCTGCCGACCCTGGTATGGTATGGTATCACGGGCTGGTATCCGCAACTCCACGACAAGGGGCGGTTTTTGCGTGAGGGTGGGCATTTCATTCGATCCACCCCAACTCATTAAAGAACGCCAGCAAGCTATTCACGCTGCTGGCGATCTCCCGGAGCGTACCCGTGTTTCCGAAGTACTTAACCCTGTATGTGGCGGTTGCAGGGCAGTGTGGGAGCACGTGTGCCGCTGTTTCTTCCTCTCTCATGCAGGCTCTGCAGATAGGGATGTCGGTGATTCCTTAAATAAAAAGGTGTTTCTTGAAGGAGCCGTGCCCCGTGATGGTAGCTGTGGCCGTGCGCAGTTGCCGTTTGGTCAGTTGTCGGAGACGCCTGGTCAGTCTATTTTCAAGCACAGGGAGTGCTTCCCTCGTCTGTCTGCAAACTTCCAGATTTATCCAATAGCTGTTGTGTTGATCTCTCGTTCGTTTGTTGACTATGGTTCGTAGGTATGCAAAGGGGATCGGTATTATGGGCTCAGGTCCCATTACCACCATGTCAGATCCTCTCCTGGCAAGCTCATCTGCTGCATCATTGCCGCGCGAGCCGCTGTAGCCCTTAATCCATTGCAAGGTTATGTTATTGAAGTGGCTTATTTGGTTCTATTTAAGATGGCACTCCAATATTAGTCCCGAGTTTATAGTGTGGATGTTTAAAGCTTGCGGCACGGCCATGCTGTCGGAGAGTATGCGTATTGAGTGGCCTTCCACTCTTCTGGCCATTACCGCTGAAGCTGCCAGGGTAATCCCCATGCATTCAGCTTGAAATACTGTGTTATGGGTCCCCAGTGGTGTTTAAATGGATATATTAAGGTCCTCCGAGAAGACGCCGGCCCCGGTGCCTGTACCAGTTTTTGATCCACCTGTGAAGATGCGTAATTCCGTTGGGCATAAAGCCTCACAGCGGTGGTCCTCATGAAGTTGGATCTTGTATTTTTTGTCGAATAAGTGTTGTTTGGCTATCTATGAACAATTTATGACGTAGTATTCCATCAACTGCCATTCTACTCCTATTGATAAATCCATCCAAAGGTTGTCTGGTAGAGATCGCTCTTAGCGATAAGACCGCCCATTGTACCTACAATACATTTAGACTTAAGTTATTTTATATAATAATATGTGGTGTACAATAAAGAGTATTCTATCTATCTATCTATCTACATGATCAGTTATTGCACCTATCATAGGTATCTCCTTTGTGAGATCTGTGAGCAGTGAGGTGTGTCGTGTGTTTCTCTCGCTCCATAGGTCGAGTGCCCTTAGGCGTATAGCCGCAGCTGTTGCTTCTTGGCGGATGAACAGATCCAAGGGCATGGCATGGCTTCCATTGCCACGGTGGGGGTAGATTTCATGCATCCAGTGGTTGCCATGCAGACTAGTCTTTGGGTCCGTTGTAGTTTAGCCGCTATTGTGCTGTTTTCGTCCTTGGCCACCAGACGATAGCGCCATACGCTATCATGGGGCGGATTACTGTTTCGTAAAGCCACAGAATGATTTTCGGCGTTAGCCCCCATTTTTTGCCAATCATTTTTCTGCACTGCCAGGCCAGAAGGTAATCCCGGCCTTTTTTAATTTATTTTCTAGGTGGCTACTCCATTTTAACTTGCTGTCAAGAATAACGCCAAGGTATTTGACCTCCTTTGACAGTTGCAGTTCCGTGTCAAAGAGTTTGGGTAATCAGTATTCGCCTAATACCCTTTTGTTCGTGGACATGACTAACTCGGTTTTGTTCGGATCCTGTAAAAACCTTCTAATGCCTTTCGTGAAGAACCCCATATTATAAGACCGAGAATGGTGTCAATTCTGTTGTAAGTAGGTACATTTTCACTAAATCTGTAAATTTAAATTTCTAATTTATCTGGTTTTTCTTCTTTTTCAAAAAATATGTAATGCGTCACAGTGACGATGACGCAAGTTCCATGATTTTTGTTCACCCAAAAAGTGCTCATATAGAAATTGCTCAACACGCCTAAAGAAGGAAGATGTATCATGGTGGTGGCACTCGTATCTAGTTATTTAATTGAACTGATAGTTTCAAAAACCGTAATTTACCATTTGAACTTTAATTTAAACATCCATCAGCTGTTGAACTCGTACTGTTCCGATGCGTTCTTGAATTCGCGTCCGTGAGTGATGTCTAGTATGTGTCGCTCGAACGCGCATTGTATGGAGTTTAAGTTCTGAATGCATTCTGTGCCCGTTGTCCGTAGTCGCATCGGTTAGGTGCACCCACGAAGATACCCACACCTACGAGGCATCTACAAATGTATCCCTATTCAGAGAATGTGGTCCCACCTACTTATTATCGTTGCACAATCATTGGTATTAAATTCACAGATAATTACTTGATAACTGTCGCACAATGCTCGGATGATTGCTTCTAAACATTAAATATACTTGAAGTTGCCGTTAGTCTTGATGCGTTTAAATGAATATTCTAGTACATTCTAGATATCGCTATCTAAACCCAAAATAAGCATAGTTTCCTGCTTCCTTGGTGTTCAGAAGATTCGGGGTTGGACAGATTCGGCAGATTGGGGATTGGACATATTTATATAGTAACTTGTATTATAGATCCGTCTCGATCTCCGTCTCGATCATTACTTGCTCGCAGAAGGAGGCAGCGGTCCTTCTGCCAGAAAGTAATGCTCGAGACGGAGGCGGCGCAGATGGTCCGGGAGAGACTCAGCTCTCTCCAGATCCGCAGAGCCCGCGAGGCGCGGCGGAGATTTAGTCATCGGAGGTCGCTCAAGGACCTCCGTGAACGCAGGTGAGGTGACAGGTGGAGTTCCTAGGAGGGTGGTTCCTACACCCAAGCCCCCCTTGGGTGTAGGAACCACGGTGTCCCCATCTTGCCCCCGGAAAAAGGGGCTGCGCGCAACGTGCCGGCATCTCGGTTTGCTTCTGCTAGGGTGATAGGCGGCTCCACCTGTCACCTCACCTGCGTTCACGGAGGTCCTTGAGCGACCTCCGATGACTAAATCTCCGCCGCGCCTCGCGGGCTCTGCGGATCTCGAAACCGTAGATGGCCCTGAGGGAGCCGGGTGCAAGAGGAGATGCCTTAGGGCCACCTTACACCCGAAGACCTGAAGATCCGAGACGGCATGCGGTTTTTAGACGGTAAAAACAAAAACTGATGCGGATTAACATGCTTAGATACATTTTTTTTGTAAATACAAACCGTATTTACACATAAAAATTCTCCGACTAATGCAAATATATATATATTCCTACAAATGAGTAAGCAGGAATCGAATCCGCGACGTCTGACTTAGTAGTCTAACGATCTACCCCTACGTCACACAGGTCGCCAATGCGTTTATTGTATGGCTGTTTATGTGATGATAAGAATATATGTACCTACATCAAATATTTGAACTATTACGTAGAATTATGGTACTCATACAATATGACAACAATAAGAATCACTTTGTACGCGGAACATACTACTAAGTGATTCTTGATTCGTGAATTCCATTGAACTCTGAGAGATTCTTACTCGGAATTATTGTAATTCAATGAATCGTATTGGCTCTGATCTGATGAGGCAACTACGTCAAACTACAAGCTGTTGGCCAATCTTCCAGGAAATAATAACTTAATCAGAACTTTGTTTGTGAATCAACAATTTACCGAACTCCAAGAAGCAGATTATAAATCAAATAAAGTTTAATTAGAAACAATGATATTATACACGAATAATAGTTTATAAAAGCAAAAAAAATAATCTAAATAGTATAAAATGATTGTTAATGAGTTTGAGATTACAGAATAGCTTGAATTACTCATCATTCATTTTATTGTTAAAAAGCGTATGGTGCCCAATTAGTAATTTTTCAGCACCCCATAGAGTAAGAGATAGAATAAGAGTATAGAAACAGAGTTCAAAGATTTTGTTTCAAACGAAGCTAATAAAAGCGTTATAATTAGCTGTTTACTTCGGCATGTGTCGATCCCAACATGTTTTAAGTTATTTTATTGTTGTATTTTTAATTACTTATTTATGATACGTTTGGATGTAACATCGAAATGAACTCTTCCCGGTTCTTCAATATAATAGCGTGACGATATTAATTATCAATTGTTTTTAAGTCCCTAATCAACTATCTTTTATACATTGGCGTTTCGAGATGTTATATTTATAGTCCGGCTGTTATTCATATCCGAGTACTACCGAACTGTAAAATTTGATGAAGATCTGCCTTGTAATAATAAAATTATCATAAATAATAGCTAAGAACGATTTTACTCTACTGCTCCTATTAGACCTATAATAGCATGATGATATATACCGAAGTTTATGGCCATACCCTAGAAGAATGTTCGTGCAAAATTTTAGCTGAATCAGTTCAGCGGTTTGCAAGTGATGCTCTACATCAATAATAATCTGCAGACAAACAGACAAACAATCTAATAATCACAGTTTCGACATCGGTATAGCTCCAAGAACACATATCACATAATTTTTTGAGAAAATATTCAATGTGAAGTTTTCACCACGTTACGATTTTATTATATAAAAGATAAAGATACCGTTTTAGTAAGAGGCTCTGGCATTACCTACGCACCTATACCTAATGTTAATATGGGGACATGGTTTTAAAACGAGTCGTGGGTAGCGTTCTATTCAGTTCGCCTACGTATCACTGTTCTGCCTCCAATTTGGTCGTTCCGTTTCGCAATACACACAATCCATGCCAGGCTGTTAGTACCAAATTCTTAACCCACAGAGTAACCCGTGGGCAGGTGGAAAGTTGACCGGCGATACTTGACTGTTATGCAACATATCAATATGGTATGCACCTTATTGGATGCGAAAGCTGACAACGCTGTCCTTCACAAGGCAATGGCATTTTGTGTCTTTGTAACACCATAAAGGCATGCCTGCCTTGACATTTTTGCAAAATATATCGACCATGGTTTGAACTCAGATATAGGTAAGCTTGACGTTTGGAGCTAGCCCCAAGTTCCTTCCTCAATTTGTTTTATTTATTATTGTTTTTACGAGAGCGGCAGCCGTCTGAACCATGACAAAAAAAGGACCGTAGCTTGAATTACTTATATTTTTAAGTAAATTTCACTCTAAATGCAAGCTTTTGAAGCAATCGTGATTGACGCCTCGATGATGATGTCTAAGACTCACAAGCCCGTAACTTCGCTCTTAGGAAATTTTAATCTTATGTAGAGTCAAGCCCCTTACTGTACAAATCCGATATTTGGTCTAAAATATAACTTGATCGTTTCGCGGTCGCCGCACAGATCCTCTCAAGTAGTATTTGAAGTAAGGAATTAAGTCTTTGTTTTTCATGCCATAGTCATGGCTTATATTATGTTATGTCATGCGATAGTTCTATGAACTCATGCGACTCTCTTCTACAAGGGGTTGTTGAGTTAAGCGCTAAGCCCCACAGGAGATCTAGAAAACATCCACTCAGTGTCAAAAGTACATGATGATTGCACAGATTGCAAAATAAAAAATTCGAATGAATATTATTAAATTAAATTTAATTATAATTCAAAAATATTTAGTAGAACTCAGAAAATAGTTAAACAGCATTTCCATTACTTATGTAATGGAAATCCATTACTTATGTAATGGAAATCCATTACTTATGTAATGGAAATGCTGTAATGGAAATAATGTTCATTAATATAATAATGTTTAAAAACTGAAATTGATCATCTACTTTTGGCGCTGACTATACATCCGAAGTTGCGGACTTGGCGCCGGACAAATAGAACAGACGCGCGTCCTAGACGTGTCTTTGTAACACCCAGAGCACCTCTCGCGCGGAGTGTGTGGAGGGAGGGGTTAATCGGTACCTGTAGTGCAATTATTCAGCAAACGAGCGCGAAGACGGTTTGTGACATGTCTTTCGTCGAAAACTTTATTTTCCGTGCGGAAATCCCCTCGAATACCCCCAGCCGGCCAGCGGGGGGTGTTATGTCAGACTCGACCCGACTAAAGGCTTCAGACAGACGCCGGTTTGTTAGGTTAAGGCATTTCCCTCACACCTCGACTAACCCAGGGCCATCTCCAGTTTCGAGACGGTCCCGGGTTTAACAACCACGGTATCCCCGTCTTGCCCCCGGAAAAAGGGGACTCCACACGCGACCGCCCCGGCCGGCGGCTCCACCTGTCACCCCTAGGCCTGCGATCATGGAGGAAGGGGGTCGTCGAGCGACCTCCGCGCTTGCCTTGTCACTGCCACGCCTCGCGCGCCCCCCGACACGCTCTGCTGCCTCCTTCGCGAGCATCTCTGGCTCGCAGAATGAGGCAGCGGCACTATCGCTGTGAGCAAGACGCCGAACGAGGGGTCTCCCACTCCGAGGGCTGCCACGAGGGACCGCCTCGGCTCGTTCCTCACCGGGCACTCCGCCAGCGTGTGTAGCCCTGAGTCCTCGGTTGCATTATAGTAATGTCAATCAGACGTTGGCTCCTTCCTGATTCAACACAGGTGATCCCCGTACCAACCCTTGCCCAGAGGTCACCTGCTTCAGTCGGTACGAGAGGCTCCCGTGTCGCCTGTCCTCCATGATGGGTTTCACCGTCTGTCCAAACCCAACCGAAAGAAAGCTACGTAAACGTACGGAAATATTAGAAAGCAAGTTTCATGGTAATCCTTGTGATAACTTTGTGATAGTGAAAGCATTTTGGGAGTCTTGAAAACCTACTTTACAAGAAATGTTTTAGGTGGGTTTTTATTGTTTACCATATATTCTTATAGAGCGGTGCTTATTTGTTTTATAAATACTATTAAACACGTATATTATTTTATAGGTACTTGTGTGATCGAACTGCGCTCGGAATTTTAGATATTAATGCCATCTCGTAGAGTTTTAAGGTACGAGTATTCTACCAACAGGGCAAGTACCAAACTCAAAAATTTACAAGATGGCGTTAGGTGCGTGTCTAATGAAATCGCGTTTTATAAAAATATTTTATGCACTAACTTTAGTGTTATATCATTAAGTTAACTGGAATTTTCGCCGTGTAAACTCGTATTTTTCAGGCAAGAACATGGCTTCAACGATTTGTATGAAAAATTGTATTTAGATAAGCTTTTGGTTTCATATTATATAGTCTATATGTATAATTACACAGAATTAAACTAAAGGCTGCAAAACCGCTGGCCAGAGACTAGCCGAAACAGACAGACAGATAAAACTTTTTTAAGACCAAGGAGATAAGTATACACCTTTACTTCTCCTTGGCCATCTGTACCTACATGAATATGCATTTATTTAAAGGCTGACATTTTAACATCACACATTTCAATTTTATTTATTTGTAGATAAAATATTAACAGCAGTCACCTAATTGAATCTTAATTTTTGTTTTGTTGTATAGCAGGACAATAACAACATCTAGATCGTCCATAAAATAGTTGAATTATAGTTTATGACTTAATTTTAACGAGGTCTCTCCATTTTAAAAGGTAAAGTATCCTTCAGTCGTCCACTTACACGCCTACCGACACAATTAGCAGTCCCAAGTGTTGTTATATTTCACAAAATGAGAATAACGATTTGTTTACGCCTCGATATTTTTGTTTCATTTGTTAAGTTGCCGTAAAAAGGCGCGGAGACTACTTACCACCTACGCGCGTTCGAATCTTTGACATTAGCAACGTCAGTGAATGGCAATAGAATTAATGAATTAAATAATGTACATGTGGCTTCCACACGTCCTGATCCTGAACCTAATCTTATGGAAGGGGGGAGGGGGGGAGCTGACACACGGAAATTTACTGGCGTAGATAACGTGGCTGTGCTAGAATTTCTTGGAAAACTTGACATTGGGGTTTCCGATATTAATAATTAATTTTATAAACATTATATTTTACTTGACATTGGTGAAATTGCGGCGAATCTTTCGATTGCAGAAGCCATTGACCAAAAGAAGAAGCACCTACATGTACGTTGTCTTCGAGAAGAAGAGTGCGAGTTTGGCTGAAATCGGCTTGCTTCGGCTTTGTAGAGCGTTCTCTCTATCACACAGCGCATGTTTAGCTTGATATCTTTTTGAAGTAGTTAAAACCGAGGAATTGTTGTAGAAAACTCAAACAGTGTTGTTTTAACTACCTTATGAAGATATCAAACTGTCAGCCAACAGAGAGAACGCTCTATCAAATAAATAACTGACCTCTCACTTTGAACATTGTACACAACATTGAAACTGTTGTGAACAACACTGAAATCTCAACCCCGTTCAGTACCTACACACTGAGACATTTATATTTGCAAAATTTTAACGACTACTTAGTCTAGTAATTTTTCACAGTGTTTAAATGATTCCCGGTGAATTAAAATACAATACATTTATGCCTATCTCTTCCCGTGGGTGTCGTACAAGAACTAAGGGATGGGACTGAGTTGTATATCCGATAGTAAACATACACCTATGCAGAATCCTTCTATAAAGAAATCCTACATCCTAAAGATTCCTGCTACACACAAGACTGTCTTCATCAGCTCAGATATTTAAATCTGCAGGAGTGGTTTTTAGAAAGTAGAAAGCCTGTACAAAGTTTCCCGAAAATTCTGTTATCATTATCATCATATCATTGTCATAACGTTATTCCCTGATGCGTCCGTCTCGGAGCCCAGGGTCCGCTTATTCCTTCTTCTTCTTTGGCCCTTATGGGAGTGACTGCCGTCGACCTCCCAATCCCGGGAACAAAAGCCGGCGCCAGAACCTCGTCCGTCAAACAGCAGTTGTACCGACTTGCAGGTTAGGTTAGCTTGGGCCCTAGAGATTTTAGTGGGGCCCCAAAAACACACCTATTAAATATTTATTTTAGGATAAACTGGTAATAAAAAGCTTATTATTCCCTTTTTACATTCCGAGTATCTCAGTTTTAATTCCAAACTACTTTGTTTGAATTGCCGGCAATAGGCCTCTCCTATTACAAGTGAAATTTTAGACAAGTGAGTGCCAATTCTAGTAATAAAAAGATGTACTCAATCAAGTCTCAATCTAGTCTCGATCTCCAAAATGTCAAAAAATGTGTTTTTGTAAGTAAATTTTGTTGAAAATATTAAAAATTTTGTTATCAGAACACCTTTTTGACATTTACGAGATCGAGACTAGATTGGGCATTGGCCCTCTGATGAAATGTGGGCGTATAATAAGCCTCGGCGTACCCCGTATGTATGGCAAGTTTGTTAAACTTTAAGAGTTCGAAGTAAATATACAAAGTAATCCTTAAAGCCATGAAACTCTTTTACGATAGTAAAATATTGAATCTTATATACGATACAAAATATATATGATCTTATGTGCAATACAAAGTATTCTTTGAATCATATGTGCGACACAAAGTGTATTTATGTGATGTGAATTACAAAGTCATTTTAATTCAATTAATTCACTGCGAAAGTTGCTTACTTAGAGCATATACTCTCTTATGTATGACCATAATAAGTTTTGCATAATTTAATTGAATGCCGTAGTTTTAGAGAAACATGGGATATTAATGTAGCTATTATTTATGTTTAAGATTCTTAACCGATCCATTGCCACCTTCATTTTTAGAAATTACTATCACTGGCCACCTAGATTGATCAAATGACGCAAATATGCGTCATTGGCCTGGCTGGTGATTATTTTTGATGCACATTTGCGTCATTGGCCACGAGTTAACTGCTAATATAATGTTTTTAGTAATGATAATGGTCAACAAAACTTCAACAGCTTACTTGACCACTTCTGAATGAACAATATATTACTAGCTGTAACCCGCGACTTCGCGCGTGTGGATGTTGTTTATCGTTTTTGGTCATATCTCCGGTTCTAATTGACCAATTACAATCAAACATACGGCAAATTTAAAGTCTGTCCAAGACCCTTCTAATAGAAAAAGTTGGATCTCAAATTTGTTCAATCGTTTTGCGTCCATCACGAACAAACAGATAATTACAACACAAAACACACAAATAATTTACTGGTGGTAGAAATTTGATGACACAAATTTGTCACAAAATTCGGCCGGGTATAGGTACCACCGTGCACGTTTGCGAAAAACCCTCCATAGTAATCAAATTTCGGTTTGATTGCGTTCAGGGGTCAGCAAGTGCATAGCCGGGCAGGGGGATTGTGGTCGCAGCACTAGTGGGACCGGTGGGTGTCACGCGGTGCTGCGACGACAATCCTCTTCTGATGAGGCCGTCAAGCTGAGTGCCACCATTGTGAACATAGTACGTGTATGTAATGGTGACCGTCTTTCCTGAAACTTTACCTTCAGCTTAACATCAGGCGAGGTGAAGTCAAATTGCCGTGTCCTAAATATAAAAAAAAAAACCTAAACAGACAAGAGTTCTTAAAAAAATATTTTCGTGTTCAGTATCGTACCCACAGATATCCGTGATCGTACCCATGTATTTTTTTAAGTATCTCCAATGTATAGACAAAACTAATTCTAATTTCAGAATAGCACTAGCTGATGCCCGCGGCTTCGCCCGCGCGAAGGTCGGTTTTCGTTTTTTGGTCATATCTCCGGTTCTACTTAACCAATTGCATTCAAACATATCAAATTTTAAGTCTGACCAAGACCTTTCTAATAGTAAAAAACTAAAAAAAAATAGTTATTACATATCATGTTTTGTCTATTATTTTATAAACGGTTTAAGAGCTAAAGTGATTAATAAATTAGAATTTGTTAAGCCACTTTTGTCATTGACAATACATTAGTCAGTGAGTGCAAACGAGAACAAAGTATGACTTCTGTGATACAACGCGGTGAGTATGGAGATGACATAATATCTGATGATCACTGCATCAGTCCCGGTTGCATCTAAAGTTGTACTTTGGAGCCCCAGGCCTGCTCTCCTACTCTTTCCGTTAGCTTCTCTTGGCTTTTGCGGGAGCGACTGCCGTCTACCCCCCCATCCCGAGAGGAAATGGGGAGGTGTACCCCTTGGTAGGTGGCCTTGACTTGGGTCCCGAAGATTTTAATGAGGCCCCCACATACAGGGGAAATGAGATAACAACATATATCTACCTCTTTTAATATAAGATCATTGGTAGTAAGATGTACGTGACACAGGCACGTCCACCGAAACGCATTTAAAAGACGTGAATGATGTATTGCGGACTATATGGTGCGTCGAGTTCAGAGTGCAGGAGGCGAGTTGGTGTACTTCCTGCGGTTGTGTGACACGCGCTCCCCTTATCATATTCATTGATAGATTTATCTGGACGAGGTCGCGTCGTCCGCTCCTCGATTCGCTAGTCACGCGCGCAATCTCACGCAAAACGATACGTATCTACCGCTACTGTGAAAACTACAATACGAACTCTAAAATTAACTACAGCAGAAACGATCTGTCCAAAAGAAATTATTTATAAATGAAAAGACCGTAGATACAAACACTGCACTGTTATCGTTCAGCAAAATTTGTTTCCGCGAAAAGGACCTCTCCAGACTCCTTATTTGGTTAGAGACGGCCAATGTTAATTAAATGATTAAACTAACAGCATTTCATGTACTTTATTGAATGTGGATATTCAATTCGACTGTTTGTTTAACTCAAGCAAATCTCTGTAGCCGTTTTAAATGTCTAGTCTCGTGATTATTTGACTGTTCGCTCGGCATTATCTTGGCAAAAAAACAGTACTGGCGCCACACTGTTGATAACCGACGAAGTTTTTTTTCAAGACCCGTCATATTGGCTTTTAAGTAGTTTTAAAAGAGATAAGGTAATTCTTTTAGAGCAGAGCGGTATCTCGTTGGAAGCCCTTAAGTGATTTTTATCTGAAACCGTGTCCGGATTTTTTGTGCCCATTTGGCACGAGTTTTGTTATATTGTTTGATATCCAGGTGTCGTAAAATGGACCGTTTCGTCGTAATAGTAGCGTATTCATACTTAGAAACGATGAAAGAAGACCCGCTTCCTGTATTAATCCGAGTAGGAGTAGGGTATCAGTGTAACGTCGCCGCCGGCGTGGCGCGAGGCGCGGGCGCTGTCTAGCGGTCTGCACTCACATGTACACCAATCTACGTGCAATGGTGTCCCGTTGCCGCTATTGCTAACGCAACGTCGCCGACAACTGCGGATGAGTTATAATTTCCTGTCTATGTATTTTATGTATCTCGATGAAACTCAACTCGCCACTGACTGGATAATGTTGACTTGATATCCTACTCAGCCGACTCACATAGAAGAGGTAGAAACATGATGTTTGAATGCCTTGTAATAAAATTGAGTGACGCGTTGGAAACTATGACTACAGCCGTTAAATGAACGAAATTGATGCCAGTCACGCAATTAATATTGTCTTAACAACTTATAAGTAAGTACATACATATGTATATAATAAATTATCTCCAATTAGTGAATCGTTCGTCATCAAACGTTAGAACAGAATGCTTTGCGGTTGAGATATCTACGTTTGAAAGTGATAATTTTAATGAATGTGCTGTGGTTTCCACAGCACATTTTGTTCAAGGTCGTTAGTTAGTTGACCGTGTTTTAAGGAGTGTTATAAATAGATGACGCACCGAGAGAAGATCCGGTCTAGTGGTGTGGTGGTAAGCAGAGGTAGTGGTACAGTGTGGCGCGCGTGGACTGGGGGGTGTCACTCGCGGTGCGCAGGCGCCTGCGTGCGCTGCGCGACGTGCGCGCGGGCGAGCGGCGTTCGACTGTTTCAGCGCTTGCGACGCGCCCCATTCATTCTCACGCATGAATGAACGACGTTTAGCACGTGGTCGAAAAAAATTACTGAAACTGTCGTCTAGTAGGGCGGCATAAGTGAAAACTGCTGAGTCGACCTTGCTGACGCGTCTGGACTGCCACACAGACTGTTCGCCAACTACCGCTTATTACATCTTTATACCTTAGGAAAACTAATTTTACACGGTGTTTAAAATTCTTAGTTTGAAAATATAATTATTTATGCTTCAAACAACCTAGTTTGTTTTAAAGATAGTGTATAAGTATACGCATATACTTACTTATATAGGTAGGTGTTGTCAAAATAATCATCCTAAACTTTCGCTATGGTTCTTATTTTTTAGCTTTTTAAAATTTCACCAGTGATAGTGACAGTACCTAAACATTTCAAACTAAACTGAGTTATCAAGTTCCCTCAATATTCCATTAAGTAAAACGTAAGAACCCAGTTTAATTTAACATGAACGTAATTATTTTGATGGCTATAGGGTTGCTGTGAACTTTCATTGAGACAGTAAGGCCTTTCGGTCAGTCGATCAGATACGGGGCCCCACCAAGACCCTCGGAGCTAAGCCAAGCTCACCTGTAAGCCGGTACAGGCAGTCGCTTCCATAAAAGCATACGGCTTAATAAGCAAAACCTCGGATGCAAACGGGAACAACGCGGCAACGTTAAGATGATGACATTGAGGCCTTTCAAAAGAACCCAAATTGTCATTACTTTAAGGAAACCATAGCAGGAAAGTTAGGTATTTCACGATCTTATCGATCGGTGGAGGGTACTCTTCTGAAACGATACTTTCCTTGATTTTAGTTAGAGTAGTCACCACGGGCAAAAATGCTGTAGTGAAGTTCAACATAATTCACATTGCGATAAGCTACTAACTGATATTTCTTATTCTCTGCGTCTCTTACTACGTTAGGAACCTCTGCCTACCCTTTCGGGGATATAGGCGTGAGTTTATGTTTATGTTATGTATGAAATGCAATTGCAAGACATAGGATGAGAATGCATAGATGACAATCATACATAGAATGAGAAAGAATAAAATATAAAAAGTTTGAATGATAAACTGTAATCTATGTATCTATATCACAGAGCATATATATTATCAATGCAGAACCTAAACAGCTGCCATTTAGGGAAGGATTTTTTGGAAATTGCACCCCCATTCATATGGGGCAAACTGGACAGGAAGTAAATGCAGACGGTGTTTATGACACTCACTATGCCATGTATGCTACCTTAATACATTGGCTTTTTTTAGGCTTAGCGTGCAAAATTCAGAGAACGTAATATTTTTTTAGATGTCAAGTTAAGTATCGAGTTAAATCCAAGTTTTTGGGGTCGAAACCCTTGTCCCGCAGCCACCATCTTGTAAAAAGGGTTGCGAATGGTTTTAACGTTACAGCGGACATTCGCCGCACAGAAAATAAAGTATGAAATGAAAGGTATTTCTCTTTTTTTGTAATTGCAATTGCTATTTAAATTCTTTACAACTTAGTTATTAATTAAAATAGATCAAAATTTTATTTTATTAAATTTTCTTTATTACTTTTTTATTGATTTATTAGGGTGTACAATACTGCGAAACTAAATAAGGAGTATGGGGTCCCACCTCGGAGCCCAAGTCAACCTCATCTACAAGAGGTGCGTACCCTCTTATAACTGTTTTGTGATACGCACTAATTGACGCTTGCCAGTCTTGTCGACGATCACTAAACTTTAGTGGCAGCAATTCATAACAGCACTAAGCTTAAGAGCTTAAGTCCTCTATAATATTATGGATTCGGATTTTAAAAATCTTTAATTCAATATCAAATTGTTATAACGTATGTATTTTCTTGTTATCAAAAATTAATTAATATGGGTTTTTGATTACCTGAAATAAATAAATTTTAATTTAATTTTATCGTAACCTCTGATGTTCAGATAGTTTTTATTCTGTTACCAGAAAACATCCGTTACTAAATAAACCCCATGAGCTCCGTTAAGATCATTGGGGCCCAAGTCAACCTCCCCTACGAGTCTAACACTTGCTGATTGACGGACGAGGCTCCGGCGCAGGCTTTCCTCTCAGGTTGTAGTTGTGTAAAAGGTAACCAAACTGAATTATGGAGGAAAGGAGTACAGGAACGGGCTCCAAACTGCAAGCTTGGTGATTGGTGGGCGGATGATGATGATGATACCAAGTTATATTCATATTTACTGTTACAAGATACAGCCGACCATAAATATTACAACCACTGTGTTACAAATATACGCACTGAATAAACTTACGCAACACTATAGGTAAAAATTTAACTGCAACGTCTGCAACTGCTTTGGTCGACACTGTGCGTCGATAGTATCTATCTACTTATTTAAAACTTTTAATTTATTTATGTAAAAATGCGAAACATACCAGAGGTAGAATGAAATTTTTAACAATATTTTTGTTGTTTAGCTTAAATATTAAAAGTACCAATCAAATGTTGGCTTTTTCGAATGCTATTAAAACAACTTTTGGAATAATGTGAATGTATTTGGGAATATACCTAATATAATGTTTTCTAGGTTTCAGTAATATTTACAGAAACAATTGCTCAGGATTGCATGAAAGAAATAGATGCTTATCATATTTTCTGATTTTCAGAAATTATTATAAAAATTAGTAAGTAGGTGCCTATTTAATATATCAATTGGAATAGTAGGTATAGGTAAATATTGTTTTTATAATGGTTGGGTAAGTACCTTTAGGTATGCTTTTGCATTTCTGTCTCTCATCCGTGTCACACTATGTAAAACTGAAGTAAGTATTAATGTAAGTTTATATTTAATCCAATGTTCAACTACTGATACTGGAAGTTTTCAGGAGAAAAAACTAACTGTTTTGCGACGGTATTTTTAGGCCTAGCTACCTACCAGTTTTTTTTTGCAATTTTAGAGATTAATGCCTTATAATTTAGTACAACTTAGTCTAAAACTTACAATAAAAATATAATTTAGTTTTTAAGCTTTAGAATCCTAAGCAGTCTCACAATATATTGTTTGATACAAATTTAACAATATAGTACTTACGGGCATCATAAATTATTGAGAAACAAAACTAAGTTCACAAAATACACCTCACTTAAGTTTTGAATTCTATTTTTCACACACACACACACACACAATCACTTAGAACTGAATTCTGAGGAACTTGTTATTTGCCCGACAGACCAAGGTTCTTTTCACAAGGAAGTCCGATGTGCTATGAACGGGGCTAGTTCCTGAACGGGAGCTGCTCGTAGCCCGCGCATGCGTTTGAGACACTGGGGCGTGACCTAGACCCTGAAAGAACACCCCCTCGCCCACGCTTACCGAGTTACCATGGTTACAACCTCGAAAAACGACTAAAATGCACTTAAAATCATCGAAAATTGACTTCAAAATAGCAATTATATATCAATATTTTTCAGAGGTTAAAAACATTTTTCAATTTTAGTTGTTCCAAATTATTTGATTTTAATATAAGCATGGACGATGCAAAATACTTACTACATACGGAAGCGCATCAGTAATGAAAGTATGTCGGTATCTACTTTGGTGGCTCCACCCAACCAACAATGCTGCCGGCTTCGCATTGGTGTTTCTTAGATGGTATGAGAAATGATGACCTTCTTTGTAAATTATTGACGACAAACAAGACTTGCCTAGGCAGTATTACACCCTACTAAAAGAACGTGGGTAGTAAAGAACCTATTACTCTGTAACTATACATCTACGTATAATTAACTTAAGAAGTGCGATCTAGGTAACGATATTATATTAACATGAGGTAGATAGATACTGCTACCTACAATCACGAAATCAAAAATGCACCGCGTTGTACAAGTATGACAGAAGTCTCGCACCGCGCACGCTATCACTGATTAGTGCATGTCCTGTTGAATTTGTACTTGCGTTAAGTCAGGCGAATCAGCCTCGTTTTGGGCGTAAGTGCCGCATCTACTTCTCAATATAAAATCATTGGATTTAGTAACAAAAATACTAATCCAGGACCTGCTTACGAATTTGTTAGCAACTGCTCTAATATGAAGGGCATATCTAATATCCCTATATCTTCGCTAAATAGGAGTAGATACATATCCTATGTATCTACTCACCAGTGCATACCCATCTAATTTAACTGAGTTTTACTTTATGAAATTCATTGTATAAACTGTCCGGTGATAGCAGTCTAGGAATACCTAAAATAGTTAGATAAAAAGTGTTGGATAAGATCAGTTTTATTAGAAGCTTGTTTGACCTTTATTACAGCATGGCTGAACGAGGTAGGTTAAACGATGAAGTTCATGCCATGACAGCTGCTACACACCTACCTAATATAGCATGACGAATTCATAGATCTTGCCACCAACACGTCATCCATCTGCGTAGTTATCTAAAATTCAGTAGTCACTTTAGAACAATTTAAACGTCGCTCCTGTCTGGTCTGCAAAAGTAGATCAACAAATTCTAATATATTGATCACCTTAGCTTTAATAAAAGATTCAACAAAACAGGAATGAGATTCTGGTGAACCGACGAGTTCACTAGGATCCCCTGGGGGTCGAGTTAGGGGATCCTGGTGGCCACACTGATATTAACTTTGTCTTCTGGGGATTATAAAACTAATTTATGTCAAATAATGGTACATGTATTCCAATGGAAAAAAGGTTTGTAAATATTTTAGTGTATATCAACTTTTGTCGTTGATTGTACCACCTAGGTATATAGGTATCTAGTAAGTGACATTTACATCGTAGAAAACATTAATAAAACTGCTTTCAATAATCGTGAATCGTTTCCACCGAATAAAATTCTTACAATACCCGTGGGTAGGTAGACTTACTTGTAAATACCGTCTATAACTTAGACGGTATTTACAGCTTGTTCATAAGCGAACGATTGTTATGTCATGTCAAAGGGAAGTGATCTCATAGCCAATAGCCTCTATAACATGAGTGACGCAGTGACACATGACACTACCAGTTTTCAAGTTGAGCGTTTACTAAAAACAAATTCAAAGAAAGTAGCTAAAATTTTTGCCGTATAAATAAATAAATAAATAAATATAAATATTCTACGACAATCTACACAGCGCTTTCTAGACCCAAAGTAAGTATAGTTTAACTAGCTTGTGTTATGGGTTCCAGATTGCGGATAAACATACTTATATACTTTTTTTTTGTAAATACATACATATTATGCATAGAAACACCCAGACCAATGCAAATAGACATGGTCTTGCATACAAATATTTGCACTGAGCGGGAATCGAACCCGCGCCCCCTGTCGTAGCAGTCGAATGCACTACCGCTACGCCACAGAGGCCGTATGACCCTCGTGTTTCGGTTTTCAATTATTAATTATATTATTAGTTAACAATTATCCATTGCCTGGGTAAGTACCAATCTCAGCAGCATTTATGGATTTTAAAAATTGTTGTCGTTTCGGAAATGGCCACATCAATTGCGAAACACGCGAAGCTAGGGCGAGCCACTTCTTAGAAATAAGTCTTTTAACCCGTTGCGTTGTGGGCAGCCGTATCATTAAAATACGATTATAAATGATCAGTAACTATCCCGTAGAACCACGATGAGTCAAGATGCTTGAACCAAGTTCCCTGCTCAATGACAGGAAGCCTGACAAATACATTTCGAAGTAATCATCGCTACAGATTATTCAATTGCCCAAGTATTTTATAATAACCTGGATTACTTTAAAAAATGAGTGTATCAGGGCCCAATAAGAATTTCGAAACCCAAGTCAACCATACCCGCAAGCCGGTAACCCTACTGATTGATAGACGAGACTGGCGCAAGCTTTCCTCTCGGAGCTGGGAGATTAAATAGCAGTTGCTACCGTAAAATTCTATATAAACCAAATAATGAAACGTAGGCGGGGGAGAGCGGTCCCCTAGCCCCCCCTAAATACAGGCTTGGATACAACTGGAATTGGTACTTGGGTGAAAAGAGACTTTTTGAAAAAATTACTTATATTATTAGCATATCTAGTTATTACATATTCGGTGATGCAGGTAGGTTCTTAAATTAAAACCTTTAGTAGTTAGAGAAGCCACTAATTTTATCAGACAGACTATGAACAATAGGTACAGTCATTCGTTAGTATTCGTTGTGTTGTGTAAAATCGACTTCACAAACACTTTAATAAATGTTTAGTCTGAACGACATTCTCAATACTCACATTAATCACAGAACACGAGATTTATTTATTCTCTTGAGCTCACTATTCTAGAGTGATGAAATGTTCTAACTTCTAAAGTGTTCCATACATTTAGATGTGTCGGAGTGACTTGTTGTTGACTTTTATACTTAATCAGTTGTTTTAGGATAATAGTAGCTACTTACTGCTCTTGGCCTAATAGATAGGTGCATAAATGTTCCATCCACAATTAATGCCTCTACGATTTTCCTCTTACCTTCGACTGCGTATTTTGAAACACGACTAAAATTAAATGTCTACTGTACTACTCAGTGCTAGGTATGTACATGTACCTCCATTATTTTACTTTCTGTTTTGTAAAAACCAAATAGTTTTTAGTAAAAGCTATCGTCTGATTGGGAAGTAGACCTCTGATTAGGTCGGTTGTTGAACTATCTCTTAACCTCACCTTTTTTTCGTGTGGAAATTCCTCCGGTATCCCCCCGCCGCGCGCCGGCCAGCGGGGGTAGTTATATCGGATTCGAACAGACTGAAACCGCACGCCGTCTGCTAGCCAGTACATCTGCTGATTGACGTTTGAGGCTCTGGCGCAGGCCTTTCCGCTCGGAGTTGGGGTCAAACGGCAGTCGTTCCCATAAAAGCCAAAACCATACAAACCATTAAAAAGAGTAGTAAGAGAGCGAACTTTAGGCTCAAAAGTACGAGCTTTAGATTAGCGCTCAGATGAAGATGAAGAGAAAATATTTTAATAAACTGGCTGTAGATACCGTACCTATTACTACATGATCATGTAGACTTGATGATGGCAGAGGTAATACGTATCATGTTTATCCGTACTTTCTACAAATCCGTTAATCCAGTAGTTCGTCTCCTGGTATTCGCTCCTTCTGGGGCCGGTAAAGTATTTTTCGGAGTTGCATTAGTCTGCACGATGGCAGTCTCGATACAAAACCTTTTATGACCAAAAGTCTACTGTCAGTTTTTTTAAATACCACTTAGGTGGCAGACAAACACACGGCTCACCTGATGAGAAGCGGTTACCGCAGCCTATGGACGTGTGCAATTCCCAGCATCGCAACCTTATACAGACTCAATCACTCAATTCTCCGCAAAACTCGGAAAGGAGGTGAAATAATACGAAAAAATAATACTTTGTAATTTAATAAAAGTTCTTCAATATAAGAATATGTCCGATTCCATCTATATAATACAAAGCATTTCAAAAAGGGAAAATACCTACATACAAAATACAACCTTCATTGGACATCTATTCCGATCACCACCAAATTCAGTTCTCAATCCCTGTATGTGTAGCATACGTGGATGATATTCCCAACAGCGTTCAAATTTCAACGAAATTACGATATTTTCATACAATATACGACCTCCTTATAAACAGACAAACAGTGCCTCCAATGGCGTAATTATTGTAGTTAGGAGAAATCAAATATATATTTTATCTACATCTGGAGCACCGCTAAAAGATCTTGCTTTCAATAACAAGAGATTGAGATCGTGTATTGCACTACTTTACAATTAAGACATGCAAGGATTTCTCATTACATTTTATTTACATAAAACTACAGAATTTTATTGTAAATAATCCAAGTGAACATTTATTTACAGAGAATCATCACTCAAATATTCGTCTACATATAACGTCTTCGTTTAAAATAATTTCAACAACCCATCTGATCGTTTGTCCAATAGCGGGAACACTTTTGTTAATAAATAAACATGAATAATACTATTTACAATGCATTACGAAGTATAATATAGATGTTTCATTACGACAACGGTTGTTACATTGGCAACTGTAAAATATTAGAAGTATAAAACTCTTGCTATCGATGAAAGCTCGTGGTTCTTATAATAATTATGTACTACACACAGTTTCTTTTTAAATTCTATGTGTAGGTATTACATGTAAAACAATAACTAATAATTATTAGATAAATAGTAAAATATATAGGTAATTCACGGATACCGGTCCGTAATTGCCCGGAAAGTGTTACAGTTGTGATAGTTCATATTTCGATTTCACATAACACTGATAAGTAGGTAGCTCCTGAAAGAGGCACATAAATATGCGGGTATTCATAAATAGCAAAGTCTATGAGATAAAAATTAAAAGTCTAGCTACTGACATGCGCATTTCCCACCAATTACATTAACATAGTTTCTGCAAAAACACGTTAGTAAGTATACAAAATTGATAACAAAATTAATGGTGAGATTCTATGATACATGGGAGAGGGGCTAATGTTAGATGGAACAGACAGCGCTGACTGATGTACGTCGCAATCTAACTTATTGGAGAGCTTCACCGTAAGAGAAGAAGACAGAAGGAAGAACACATTTATAAAATCTGGAAAAGTTTTTTAAGCTCCACCATCAATTGCCAATCGGTTTTGACGAGGTCGTCGCGGAAGTAATCCTTGCAAGCGTCGATACTGGCTCGCGAAATCTGAAAAAAAAACTAATAATTAATATCTCAATTCGAACCCAGAAACATGACATTTTTCTGGGAGAAGAAGACCTCTCAGAAAAATGTGGGTACAAGTTCAAATTAAACCGATGCTGATTGCAAGCAGCAATCAGAGAAGTTCTCAGCTAAGAACACTACCATCCATGCTTAAATATAATCAAAATTCTCATACAAAACGAACAATAGTTCAAATTCTCTTAACATTTTTAGTTAATTAATTAATTTATTAATTTATATAAGTAATGAAAACAAAGCGCTTATACGTTATACTACTTTTTTACTAACAACTAACTTATTATTCTATTCTATTTAAGTCCATAATATTGCATAATTCGCAGCGCCATAAATTTAAAGACGTCACTCCGAATTATGCCTAATGACATATGGGGACTCGGCACCTACAGTTAAAAACTAACAAATGACCAGCAATCTTTGCTTGAAAACTTTAGATTACTTTTGGACAGATTTCTATATAAATAAAAGCAGATTCTACCTGAAACGATATTTTTCATGCAGAATTTTAGAATTTCCCAGAGAATAAGCCGCGGGGAAAACCACGGAGCGTAGCAAGTAATAGTTTAAAAGCCATATGGAGTATCGAATAATAAATCAGACCACATATCCATACTTTGCATGATGGTAGGTTTAAAAGCAATTTACCAGAGAAAAATAATTGAATATCATTGGAAATTATAATTAATTTTGAAATTGTAAACTTTAATTACAGCCTATCAATACATCCGCAAGAACTGGTTCGACTTGAGACCCGACCGAGACACCTTCGGAGCTAAAAATAGCTGCCCCATGTTGAATGTACGTGTGGTTCATTCAGCTTGACCCAGTTTGAGGCGCATTGATTCAGCAGCCAGGGGTGAATGGGTGGTTTTGACGTCATAGTGAAAATAGAACAGGTTGTGCAAGCAAGGAATTAGGTCAGAAGCACCCCCCGTAAGCGTAACCCCGCGGCGCCATAGCCGGTGCAGCCGACTCAGGGCCTCGACGTCGACGGTAACGGCTAGGAAATCATATTATGAGCCGTTGGTAATGTGGAGAAAATACTGCGTATATTTTTAGATTGAGGGACGAACAATAAATAAGATTTAGAAGGTGAAACATCGAAGGTTGTTTAAATTTATGTGTATATTATTATCATGTGCTATATAAATAATGAGGTTACTTTATTTAATGTATAATGTTATGATTCTCTTTCCGACAATAAATAGACTTAGGTGCAAATTATGCCGGTTCTTAAGTTTACTTATAGGTGTCTAGTATACAGGGGTGCGACTGGTTGGAACACCTCCGCGTTTGGTGCACCCTGGGCAACGTGGGCGATGACGCATCATTGATTGCTCCTCTGGAGTAGCTGGCGTCAACGTCAACGGCCAAGAGTCCGACCGACCGGCCCTTCTCAGGGCCAGCTGACCCCATTGCACGAGGGGGTCGGGGTATGGCGGGCCTACAAGGCCCGCGGTGGTGGTCGCTCCAGGTACCCCTCTGCTGTTATCAGAGGAGACACTGCGAGCGACGTGTTGATCCGAGGGGATCAGGGGACGGGTCGGCCCACTGCTCGCGCAGGGGCCGACGGGCACTTGTGCCGCCGCCGGTGAGAGAGGACTAGCCATCCTCTCGCGTTCCGTAATCGGTGGGTGATCAGCAACGACCTAACTGGTGGCTCCAGAAGGGTACGCTGTGATCTTGCTGACCGGAGGGCTTGCCTTTATTGGCCGGCCCACGACAAGGAAAAGTCTATAACACCCGACAGCAAAGTCGTAAAAACCTATGGATACCAGCCGACCTCCATAGTATATAGGCTTATCCAGGTGCAGGGGGCACCGCCTGGATGGACCACCTTTCCCCCATACTCGTGGGATATGCTATGGACATTAACCAACAAATTAAAAATAAAACGGACCGATCAAAAACTAACACAGACCAAAGCAAGGAAAAGGACAACGAGAACGACGGAGTCTGCGCGGAGATCGCGCAGCAAACAAGCGTGGAGGTGACGCCAAATACCTCAGCGGTGTCGGAGAAATTCGACACCGCTAACGAGCGAAGCAGGGCGAGCAGCCCGGTGGGTCTGGGCGTCCAGCGGACCCGGAAGCGCAGGAGGCGCGCAAAGGCTCGGGCGGGGGAGGACGTGTCGGATGAGGACTTTACCCTCACCGGGACGACCTCCTCCTCCAGCAGCGACGAGGCGAAGCCGGCGTCCAAGGTGGCTGCTGGCCGCCGAGGGGCGCGTGGTGGCGTGAGGGCTGGGCAATCCACCCGAGCCCTATCGGCTATTGGAAGGGCCGTGAGAAACTCACCGCCGAGGCCTTCCACCTCAGCGGTGTCGGTGTCGAAGCCATGCGGGAGGACGCGGTCACTCATGGAGAGACTCCAAAAGGTGACCGCGTCCTTCCAGGGGTCCCCAAACCCTGAGCAAGAGGCGATGTTGAGCATTGTGCTCGACATCGCCTCCGAGAATGAGGGCCTGGCGGCGCAGCTGGCCGAGTCCCGTCGGGAGACGGCTCGACTAGCTGCAGCCGTCGAGGAGCTCAAGAGGGGGATGGCGAGCTCGGTTCAAACGGCGCAGCGGGCGCAACCGGCGGAGCCGGCGCGCGCGACTCGCTCGTCCGTGAGTCGGTCAGCGCAGCCTGCGCTGTCGGCGCGGCCGGAGCGGCCGGTGCAACCGGCCCAGCAGCCGGCACAGTCGGTGCGGCCGGCGCAGCCAAGGGCACCGCCGGCGGAGTCCTGGCTCCCCTACATGGAGGCGCTGGAGGAGAGGATGATGTGTCGGATGGAGGCCCTAATGGACTCCATCCGCCGCCCGCCTCTGGCGCCACCAGCGGCCGTCTACGCGGCTGTAGCCAAGAGGGGCCCCACCCGCCCGGCTGCGGGTGCGGTTGTGACCCTGCCGGAGCCGGCTCCTCAGCCCCCTCCCGCTCAGGGTAAGGGGAAGGGCAAAGGCAAGGGGAAGGGCAAGGGGAAGACGTCCCCAGCCCTGGCCCCAGCCCCAGCCCCAGCCGTGGTTCCGGCTACCTCCACCCCATTGGAAGGGGGCTGGGAGGTGGCTGGAGCCAACAAGAAGAGGCGGAAGGCCGCCAAGAAGGCCGCCAAGAAGGCCAGGAAGGCCGCGGCCGCCGCAAAGACAGCGCCGGGGAAGCTCCGTGCCCCTCGTACCACGGCCGTCGTCGTCACCCTGACGGCGGAGGCAGCGGGTAGGGGCATGGGGTATGCCGAGGTGTTGGCCAAAGTTAAGGCCAACGTCGATTTAAAGGCCCTCGAGATCCCGGGTGTCCGGTGCAAGAGCACACGGACGGGAGCCCGGCTTCTCGAGGTCCCTGGCGCCGCCAGTGGCCCCAAGGCCGACGCCCTAGCGGCTCGGCTGAGGGAGTCGCTGGACGCAGCCGACGTCCGGGTGTCCAGGCCCATTAAATGCGCAGAAGTGCGCATTACGGGCCTGGACGACTCCGTCACGGCAGAAGAGCTCAGGCTCGCCGTGGCGGAGGCCGGGGACTGCTCCCCGGACACAATTAAGGCCGGAGCTATACGCTTCGGCCGTGGTGGACAGGGGGCAGCAGTTGTCGGCTGCCCTATCGCGGCGGCCCAAAAGGTCGCTGACGGGCGGAGCCTCCTGGTAGGAGGCTTCCTGAGGGCGCAGGCACGGCTCCTGCAGGCCCGACCGGCCAGGTGCTTCAGGTGCCTGTCGGTGGGCCATGTGGGGGTGCACTGCACAGCGGAGGTAACGGCGGGTGACCGTTGCTTCCGCTGTGGCCAGCCCGGTCATAAGGCCGGCACGTGTAGCGCCCCGTTGCACTGCTTCAGATGTGCAGCGGGGGGCAAGCCGGCTGACCATAGGGTTGGCAGCAAGGCCTGCGCCGGAGGGGAGCCGAAGCCGGGAGGCCGGCCTTCCGCCCCTAGTTCGCAGCGGGATGCGGAGATGGGGGTTCCATAATGGATCCTCAACTCCGCATTCTGCAGGTGAACGTTGGCCACGGTGCCCATGCTCAGGATCTTCTGCGCCAGAGCATGGCACAGTGGGCCATAAATGTCGCCGCTGTCGCCGACCCATACACCCACCGGTTCCTCGGGCCTACCTGGGAAACCGCGCTGGATGGGTCGGCGGCACTGGTGCACAACCCTGCCGCCGGCAGCCCCCCTCTTGCCGTCGTTGCAAGGGGACCCGGCTGCGTGGCGGCGGCGGTTGGGGATATAGCGGTCGTGGCCGCTTATATCACGCCGAACCGAGACCAAGCTGCATATGAGCAATGGCTCCGTCAGCTGGCCGTCGTCGTCAATGCCTGCCAGCCCCGTCCAGTCCTTGTGCTCGGGGACTTCAACGCCTGGTCTTATGCCTGGGGTTCCCGACACGAAAGGGGCGCGACGGGGCATAGAGGCAGGGCACTGGTGGACTGGGCCGCACGACTCGGCCTAGTCCTCCTAAATCGGGGAGCCGTGGACACGTTCGTGACCTCGAGGGGTAGCTCCATCGTGGACCTATCGTTCGCGAGCCCCTCGTTGGCGCGACGTGTTCAGGGCTGGCGCGTCGTTTTGGGGGAGGACACAAGTTCGGATCACCGATACATTCGGTTTGACGTGTCCCCCCCTGCGAGCGACGCGCCGGCTGCACCGGCTCCACCCGAGCCACGTTGGGCGCTTAAGCGACTTGATCGGGAGCTCCTCCTGGAAGCCGCCATCGTACAGGCCTGGGCCCCTGCGCCGGACAGGCCTGTCTGCATAGACGATGAGGCGGTGTGGTTCCGGGAGGCCATGACCCGTGTCTGTGACGCGGCGATGCCTAGGGCTCCGCCCTATAATCCGAGGGGTCGGGTCTACTGGTGGTCGTCGGAGATCGCGCAGCTCAGACGGGGCTGCGTGATCACGCACCGCCGGTGGGCCCGATTCCGTAGGAGGCGTCGCCGCCCCGCAGATGCGGAGGCCCGAGAGGCGGAGTTGTACGAGGGATACAGGGAGGCCAGACGAGCCCTCCGAGCGGAGATAAGGCGTTCCAAACGGGACGCCTTCCGCGAGCTGCTGGAGACGCTGGAGCGGGACCCTTGGGGGCGGCCCTACCGGATGGTGAGGGGCAAGCTGCGCCCCAAGGCCCCGCCGTTAACCCGGTGTCTCCAGCCGGATCTGCTCGGAGGAGTTGTTGGCTCCCTGTTCCCAGCGCGGGCGGTGGAACATGTTCCACCGCGGATGACTCCGCCTCGGTTGCGCATGGCGCCCGACGTGGAAGACGACGACGTGCCCGAGGTCACTTGGGTAGAACTAGAGCTGGCGGTGAGAAGGCTAAGAGCCAAACACACCGCCCCGGGACCCGACGGCATTCCAGGCCGAGCGTGGGTCCTAGCTCTAGTCGACGACGCTCTCGAGCCCCGACTGAGAGGGCTTCTCAGCGCATGTTTGGAGCGGGGCCAGTTTCCGAAATTGTGGAAGACGGGGAAACTGGTCCTCATCCGAAAGGAGGGGCGCCCGGCGGACTCGCCGTCCGCCTACCGGCCCATAGTGTTGCTCGACGAGGTGTGCAAGCTCTTTGAAAGAGTAATTGCGAAGCGCCTCGTCGAGCACCTCTCAAGAGTGGGGCCGGACCTGGCGGATGGCCAATATGGCTTCCGCCAGAGGCGCTCCACCGTGGATGCCATCATGCGCGTGAGGGCTCTGGCGGAGGATGCAGTAGCCCGGGGTGAGGTGATGTTGGCGGTGTCCCTGGACATCGCCAACGCGTTCAACACCTTGCCCTGGAGTTGCATTAGGGAGGCGCTCGTGTATCACGAAGTGCCTCTCTACCTCCGCCGCATAGTCGGGGCGTATTTGACGGAGAGAGCCGTCATCTACCCAACCGTGACCGGTCTCGGTCGGCGTGAAATGTCGTGCGGTGTTCCACAGGGATCGGTCCTGGGGCCGCTCCTGTGGAACATCGGATACGACTGGGTGCTTCGCGGTGAGCTCGTAGGCGGTGCCGCCGTCACGTGCTACGCGGACGACACGCTCGTGACGGCGTGCGGGGCGACGTACCGCGAAGCGACCCGAAAGGCCACGACCGCGGTTGCCCAAGTCGTTAGGCGGATCCGGCGGCTGGGTCTCGAGGTGGCCCTGCATAAAACCGAGGCCCTGTTCTTCCATGGGCCTCGGAGCAAGCCACCCGAGGGATCCAGTCTCATCGTGGGAGGAAATCGCATCGGCATCAAGCCCCAAATGAAATATTTGGGGCTCGTGCTCGACGGCCGATGGGACTTCGGAGAGCACATCCGAAGTCTGGCCCCTAAATTGAAGGGCACAGCTCTTGCTCTGGCTCGGCTGTTGCCCAACATGAGGGGGCCCGATGACTCCTGCAGGAGACTCTACGCGGGGATCGTGCGGTCCATGGCCCTGTATGGGTGCCCAATATGGGCGGAGGCCCTGAGGACCAGAACTGTGCGGATGCTGCGCGCTCCGCAGCGGGTTCTGGCCATCAGGGTCATCCGAGGGTACCGCACGATCTCCTTCGAGGCGGCGAGTCTCCTTGCCGGAACTCCGCCATGGGACCTGGAAGCGAGAGCCCTTTCGCAACTGTATCAGTGGCGAAAGGAGGCGCGGGAGCAGGGATGGAACCCCGAACCTCGAGAAATCGAGGCCGTGCAGTCCCAGCTCCGCCAGGCCATCGTGGTGGAGTGGAAGGAACGACTTGGGCAACCAAGCGCAGGGCACGCCGCAATAGCGGCGGTAAGGCCCATCATGGAGGATTGGCTGGAGAGGCGACACGGAAGCCTCTCCTACCGACTGACGCAGGTGATCTCAGGGAAGGGGTGCTTCGGGGACCACCTGCATCGGATCAGGAAGGAGCCAACGCCTGAGTGTCATCACTGCGACGCGAGCGAGGACTCAGGGCTGCACACGCTGGCGGACTGCCCGGCGTGGGAGGCGCCGAGGCGTGACCTCGTGGCAGCCATCGGGGTGGGAGTCCTCTCGCTCGGCAGCATGATTGCGGCAATGGTGCGGAGCGCGAGCGCGTGGGCCGCCGCCGCCTCCTTCTGCGAGCATGTAATGCTCGCGAAGGAGGTGGCGGAGCGCGCCCGGGAGAGACTTAGAACTCTCCCGGTCCGCCGAGCCCGCAACTTGCTCGCCGCGCGTCGCAGGCAACTCAGGCGCCGGAGGTCGCTTA
Source organism: Cybosia mesomella (assembly GCA_946251805.1). NCBI lineage: Eukaryota > Metazoa > Arthropoda > Insecta > Lepidoptera > Erebidae > Cybosia > Cybosia mesomella. The sequence goes on from OX276392.1 coordinate 11,797,643, forward strand.
ACGACCTCCGTCCTCCATGAGCGCAGGCCTGGGGGTGGCGGGTGAGGCCACCTGTCACCCCAGCAGAAGCAGGCCGGGACGGTGGGGCGACTAGCGCCCCTCCCCCAAACCGGGGCAAGACGGGGACACCGTGGTTCCCAAACCCGAGGGGGCCATCTCGAAACCGGAGATGGCCCAGGGTCAGTCGGGGTGCGAGGGATATGCTCTATGGGCAACCTTACACCCCGGCGTCTGTAGACCCGAGACGGCGTGCGGTTTTAGTCGGTTCAAGCCCGACATAACCGCCCCCGCTGGCACGCGGGGGGGTATCCGAAGGGATTTCCGCACGAAAAAAAAAAAAACAAAAAAAAGGTGTAGTATACACAATAAATTAATAAAATAATTTTCGAACTGAATATTTTCAATAATAACTTATTAGTTGTATTTTCACATAGCAACAACGGATTTTACAAATGATAAAAACTGCGATCAAATTCATTAAATAAAACGTGATAGCCTAGTTTACTTTAATCATTTTCACTGATGAAATTAAATCTAACAGAGTTCCATGCCAATAATTATATTTTTTATTATTCCTCGAGATGTAAATGCAAATTATAATGACTTATTGGAGTAAATATTATTACAGAACCAATTCTATGCCGAGGTGAGTAGAATCTATTCATGTACATCTTTGTACAGTATATAATATACAACTTTTTAAGAACAATTTATTCCAAATATCCACCTATGAATACGGCCATTGTCCTGATCGAAACGTCAAGCAATTCAAAGATATACTCGTGTAGGTAATACTTGTACCATGATCGCGTTAATTCCCTTCAACATTTTCGTACAACCATAAAAAAATACTTCAATTTAAAAGCAGATACTTTACCATAGTAAGTAACCTAGCGGAGTACGCAGAAAATAATATACATAGTTCCATCAATGAAACCGCACAGCAAAATATCAATGGGGCTTCTACAATGGGCCTGACGCCCTGACCCGGTCACCGCGCTTGTGTGCGAAAATTGCATATCTGTGTGTTCATTTATACTTGCGAGCTAACGAAACGTGGTGATGACGTACGCGGTGTGGCCCCTTCTTAACTATGTTATGAAACATGTTAGGGTCTATTCCATTTTGTTAGATTGTTAGTTCGGTTAATCGAACAGTACGCAAAAAATATTCCGTTTTGAATGTATCAAAATCACGATATCAATCTTACAAAACGGAGAATAATATTTCGTTTTATTAGATAGGTCTAACAAAAAATTTATTCCGTTCTTTCAAATTGATCTAACAAAATAGAAAGTACTCTACTAGCCTATCCTACTATCATATCCTACTTCCGATTAATATTATAAATGTGAAGTTTGTCAAGATATTTGGATTTAGATTATTCTAGAATAATACATAGGCTGCTTTTTTAAATGGTAAGGGGGAATACTGGTAGGTTCAGTTATTAATATTCTTTAAAAAAAGTAAATAACGAATGGGTTAGAGGAAGAAAATAATTTTCCGAACGAATTAGCTTTTATTGCTTTGTCTGAATCTTAACGATCAGAATTAAACCTCTCGGATATCACCTCACCAGAACTAACGATGTCTCGAATCAACTAAAACCGCATGATGTTTCATCATATCGGCCTGCATTGCCAGGGAAACAGGTGTGCCCTAAAAGAATATCCCTAAGCGAGATATATAACCCTAGTACTTTTAAGTACAAACTCTGATGGTGATTAGTGATTACTAATAACTAAACAGAATAAAGGAAAAATTTATAAAATGATCTAAATCATAACAATTTTTGTTCTGCATAATAATCTCACATAGTGGAATATTTATTTCGTTCAACTAATCGAACTAACACCCTTAGTAAGCCTCCGGATTTTTAGACGATGATATGACAAATAATTCCATTTTTTTTCGATTTATCGAACTAACAATCTAATAAAACGGAACAGACGGAATTTAGTATCGGAAATTTTATATCATTGCCGTGGTGAAAAGAAGAAACCTAATTCCCATAAAAACCTTGACTTGACAATCTTATAGAACTGAAAATTAGGCAAAAATTAGAACAGAAAGTTTTCACAGCCATGGCAATGGCCGTATCAGCCAAATCCTGGATCGTTCTTGGTAAGTTTGACGTTATGTTTTGATATATTGCATATTTTTGAGGACTTGGTCATTGCCTAAAGGCTTAGGTAATCGGGTAAAACAAAGGATTTTTTGTATTATATTGGTAACCTTACACCCCGACGTCGGCGTTTTAGTCGGTTGAAGCCCGACATAACCGCCCCCGCCGGCGGGGGGGGGGGGGTATCCGAAGGGATTTCCGCACGAAAAAAAAGAGGAATTTCATATCAGGTGGATCAAGTCTGAATTATCAGATTTTTCAGGCCCAAACTGGGTTTATCCTTTTAGTCTTAAGGTTGGAAATGTATGCTTGTTACTATTAAATATAACACATTTGAATGGAAATATTGTGTACCAACTTGACCATCTATGTATCTATACCTACTATTATTGTAAATTAGTTGGTCTGTACATTGGATATTTGTTTTTAAAACTTGGGTTATGTTAATTGAACGATCCTGATCACAATTTTATTTTTTGAATTCTTGTATATGGGATTTACAATGGCAATCAGGTTGGGATCAAAATTGTATGTATTTGGGGCAAACAACTACTCTGAATGCAGTATCATGACGTTGATGTAAATGAGGGCTCTATGCTTTACAAGTCTTATAATAAGTGTGAATTTATACACCCTCATGTAATATCTACATATAGGTAATAAAGCACGCAAACAATTCCACTAATAACTCCCACAGAAGTGCTAAATACGTTTGTCGTTTGTGTATTTTAACCAAAAAGGTTCATTTATATTCTGGGATGCTTGGCCTTGATTTGTTTTAGTCTACATTACATTTCTGCGTAAGCCTATGCAGGGCAGAGGGCACAGTAGAGGAACAGGGACACGGGGCGGGTAGGTTAATATTCACCTGCCGCAAACGGGGTGTTTAGTTCCAATTTGACAAACAGTTTAATTATTATATATTTAATTTTGTCTAAACCAAAGCAGGCGCTTAAGACACACACAAAACAATACCTGAATAAAAATTATGCCGGAAGGGACTTCACCGCCTCTAGATTCGTTCAAGGGACGGCAATTCGTACGTAATTCCGTTGCAAAAAAGAAAACCTCTGTAAAGATTCACTTCGGATAAGACTAACGGTTTTCCTATCTGGACTTTATTACGCTACTTTTGTCACAAAATGATCGAAAAATGTTATCCTTATCGGATTTTGTTGCCAACCGTACTAGTATGATGTGATAATGAATATGTCTAATGACCATGCTTGATTTTTTTTTTGATTAACTTGCTTTTTTTTACTTCTGTGCGAGGAATGAGGGCATTTGTCTCATTTCTTGCACTCATTAGTCCCTCCAATTTGATCAGAGCATAATTAGATATATCGGTTACTGATAATAACAACTAATTTAAATTGAAAGATAAAAAAAGAAAATCCATTATTTTTTATTCCAACACTGTTAAAAACACGTAATGACTCCAAGAGTTTGACATCAAAGTGATTCAGTTCATACAAGTGGTCAAGAGATCGTATGGAGAATATGACGTCACGGACATCCAAAAATACACCGGCCTTCGGTCGGGTGACGGAAAATCGTCGAGTCTACATTGAGTGCTTTTATATTGTGCAAAGGAAAGATTGATGTTTTCCACTAATCGAAAACAAAACAGGAAGCTTTTATGTAGTGCTAGGGAGCTTCATATAACCTGATATTTATTGAGAGCACGTAGAACAAAGACGTTTATTTCTTGGCTTAGCGAAATAGTTCAATGAAGTACATATTGATGAATTTACATACATAACTTGATTATATATCGCATAATTTAATCTTACATTAAGAAAATGTAGGTATTCGGATTAGGTTACTATATTATTTTACTCGGATATCTCACCGAAAGAGCTGGCAGAATATAACTCGCACTTACGTCAACGGTTTTCAGTTCTACGTAATAGGGGGCGAGGATTTCTTAACACACGCACTTAATAACGCTTTGCCCGACCTACTCGTAGGAATTAAATCTGAACGGCGAACTTAGTGCGCAACAGTCACACTCATTACCGCTGCGTGAGAATTATACAAGTCCTTGTATCCTTTCCGTCCTTGTATTTACCGTTTTCACATTTCGAATATATAATTAAATGACAAATAAGGCCCCTGAAATATGTTCTTTCCCACTGGCCACTTTGGTAACTAGGTTTCGTAACCAGTTATGACCAAAGGAAATAATAATCAACTGCGTAACCAATTGCCTACCAAATAAAGTTCTATTTTCATACGATTCGACCAATTCTTCCTTTAATGTTTTATACCATATAATAAAAAGCTGTCTTTAGGTGCTAACATGATTTTTGTAAAATCGAGATCTAGGACAACTATTATTCCGGTAATTGGTGATTTTCTACTTAGTGTAGTACTCAATGACGGTAATAGTTAAATCTGGGTCTATCAGTGACCAATGTCAAATTCTTTTGTAAATACTCGAACTAAGTTAAAACCGTAGCCCTTAAATTAACCAAACGTATCTTGTAGTATATTTAATCTATGTTCATATGAATAATAACCTTTTTGTTGTATTCTTCATTCTCTGTTTTAGTCTTCATGTAATAATTTTAAATTCATTGACAGGCATTCCTAACAAGAAGATTAAAAATTCAAAGATCAGATTCGGACAACATTCTGGGGAGTCTTGAAGCAGTAAACATGGCATAAGAAAGGTGTATCTGATGGAAAAAGACACCTCAGTTTAATCATACTTTAAAGTCAAATGAGTGTCAATACTGGACTTCATAAATTGCTCTAGTAGAGAGCATTCTGATATCTCTTCTGTTCTAGCAAATCTATAACAAGAGGCTACTGCAGTTCTTAACACGTTTCCTCACTGTTGCGTGTTTCCTCACTGTTGGCGAGTGACTCGCTATGGCTATTCCACAATTGGATTAATGAGATTGCAATCTCTCTTAATAATTTGAAGATTTGAAATCACTGTGAACTGTTTATAAACTCTAAGTGATATTATTTAAGTTTGTGTATTGTGATGTCAATTGTGGACATTATATATATTAATACCCCCTTAAAGTCTTCATTTTCTCTCCTCCTGCATTCCTTTCTTTTAATCTGGCGTACGCTATTCTGCATAGGATAACGTTACGTTATAATCTATTTGAAAACGACTAGGTACTCGTTAAAAAATTAAATGCATGCGCCAAACAGCTATGTTCGACTTTTAAGATTCGGTGGAATCATCGGTAAGGTAAAAGACATTCACAATTCGTCGCTTTGAAAAGAGAACCTACGGAGAACCGAACGAAGTGGAAAAAGGTGCAGATAATACCTTTTTTTTTTTCGTGCGGAAACCAGCGGGGGCGGTTATGTCGGGCTTGAACCAACTAAAACCACACGCCGTCTCGGGTCTACAGACGCCGGTGTGTAAGGTTGCCCATAGCATGCAAATAGTCATATTCAGGTATACAAATATTTGGCTAGAATCGATCCCGTGATCCTTGACGATGCCACCTATCGTCAGTATTATGTAGACAGATAAACAGTTGTAGACAGATATAACCCAAAGATTGCAAGAGTAGAAGAAGTACATCCGTAGTTCAATTAAAGGTCTCATGTGATTATTGCATGTTTCTATTTGATCTTATTCGTAGGAGTCGAGTGCTTATTTATTATCAGGCAGTTTTGTGAGCTGATTGATGTACCGAGCATTCTAATTTTAAATCCCATAGTGAGTCGAATAACGTGCAATTTATACGTACTTACATCGGTGTACCAGAAAATACATTGGGTACCGAAATACCATTTTTTTTTTTCGTGCGGAAATCCCTTCGGATACCCCCCCGCCGGCCAGCGGGGGCGGTTATGTCGGCCTTGAACCGACTAAAACCGCACGCCGTCTCGGGTCTACAGACGTCGGGGTGTAAGGTTGCCCATAGAGCATATCCCTCGCACCCCGACTGATCCCGGCCTGCTTTTGCTGCAATGGGGTGAAAGGCGGCCTCACCTGCCACCCCCAGGCCTGCGCTCATGGAGGACGGAGGTCGTTAAGCGACCTCCGGCGCCTGAGTCGCCTGCGACGCGCGGCGATCAAGTTGCGGATTCGACGGGCCGGGAGAGTTCTAAATCTCTCCCGGGCGCGCTCAGCCATCTCCTTCGCGAGCATTACATGCTCGCAGAAGGAGGTGGCGGCGGCCCACGCGCTCGCGCTCCGCACCATTGCCGCAATCATGCTGCCGAGCGAAAGGACTCCCACCCCGATGGCTGCCACGAGGTCACGCCTCGGCGCCTCCCACGCCGGGCAGTCCGCCAGCGGGTGTAGCCCTGAGTCCTCGCTCGCGTCGCAGTGATGACACTCAGACGTTGGCTCTTTCCTGATCCGATGCAGGTGGTCCCCGAAGCACCCCTTCCCGGAGACCATCTGCGTCAGTCGGTACGAGAGGCTTCCGTGTCGCCTCTCTAGCCAATCCTCCATAATGGGCCTTACCGCCGCTATTGCGGCGTGCCCTCCTAACCGGAGTACCTAAATACCGTAAAGTTGTATTGTCAATTCTCAAACATAAAAATAAATAATTTTAACATTTGAACTTGCCAAAAGTGAAAATAAATAATATTAGAAGTTTCGTAAACGTACTGTCCCCACCATTATTTTTTAATTATTTGTATGAACTCACTTCATAGCATGATTTTCTCGAATTCTTTGGTTGGTCTTCATCTTACTCATAGTAGAGACTTTCATTTGTTACATCTTGTAGCGTTAAAAGGAAAACAAAAATGCTGGTTTCAACCACACACAATTCAAGGCACAGGGCAAAAAATAGCACAGCTTCAAAATTAGGTTACATTATTAATAATCTCACCCAATATACAATTTTTAAAGCAACATTTATAAAAGTTGTGTTTCATGTCATAAAACGTTTTCTGACACGTTCTATAATTTTATTCTGGTAAAAAAGTGAAGGAGGTGAGAAAAATGTAATCATAAACAAACTCGGCATATCTGGCGTGAGAACAAGCCTGGCAACAGAACGGTAGTGAAGTACGAATATGATATAACTGCAACGTTCCCCCACCGTGTCGAATTCCCCGCCGACCTAGTGACCCGAACATCCCCTCTTGCCACCGCCCCGCTGCTGCAGCGATCAATGGAACCGTGCCCCCTTCACCATTGAGGCTAACCTTCTACTTGCATTGATACAATGCTTCGGTAAGTATGAATGAATATCCTTCAATGAGTTTCTTTACGTAGTTCTGACAAACCACTGTGCTCACACACATTATGCACGTATACTACGCAGTATTTTAATTAAACTAAAATTTCTATATAGAAACATTGTTAACTTTTTTATTATTTAATATATATTGTAAATATTTGAAGAATAGTAGATTGATAGTCAAGGCTTGAAAGTCACCCATTTCACCTGAGATTTTCAGGCGCTCGAACGAAGCGAGAGCGTCAATAGTTTGCGGGTGAAATGGGTGACATTCCCCCGAGCTTAACACTGTACTTTTCATTTCGACTCTGTGAGGAAATTAAAATACTACATATAAATTTTATGAAACATGTATATTGATAACCAGTTAAATTTAGAGTAAAATTAGAACAATTTGAAATAGATTATTAACAACAGCTTTTGCTTGTTTTGTTCACTTTCCGAAAACATTTTTAACCACAATTAACACAAGGAATTTGTTTATATTTAATCTCGTTTTCCCGCTGATTCTTTAGCAAACTTTCATTGTTCTTTTTAGGGTTCCGTACCTTTTTTTTTTTTTCGTGCGGAAATCCCTTCGGATACCCCAAAAGGAGAAAACGGAACCCTTATAGGATCCCTTCGTTGTCCGTCCGTCCGTCTGTCAAGACCGTTTTTCTCAGGAACGCGTGGAGGTATCAAACTGAAATTTATATCTAATACTCAGGTCTACTGTCCCTTGGAGCTGTGAAAAAATCAAACTTCTAAGCCAAAGCAATCAAAAGATACAGCCGTTTATGCCGCAACTTTTCGAAACTCGCACGGGAATCAAAACCTACAGGGTACTTCCCGTGAAGCTCCGTGCCCCTCGCACTACGGCCGTCGTCGTCACCCTGACGGCGGAGGCAGCGGGAAGAGGCATGGGGTATGCCGAGGTGTTGGCAAAGGTAAAAGCCAACGTCGACTTGTAGGCCCTCGAGATCCCGGGTGTCCGAAGCAAGAGCACACGGACGGGAGCCCGGCTTCTCGAGGTTCCTGGCGCCGCCAGTGGCCCCAAGGCCGACGCCCTAGCGGCTCGATTAGCGGGGGACAAGCCGGCTGACCGTAGGGTTGGCAGCAAGGCCTGCGCCGGAGGGGAGCCAAAGCCGGGAGGCCGGCCTTCCGCCCCTAGTTCGCAGCGGGATGCGGAGATGGGGTCTCATAATGGATCCTCAACTCCGCATCCTGCAGGTGAACGTTGGCCAAGGTGCCCATGCTCAGGACCTTCTGCTCCAGAGCATGGCACAGGCCCACAATGTCGCCGCTGTCGCCGACCCATACGTGGACGTGGACACGTTCGTGACCTCGAGGGCTAGCTCCATCGTGGACCTATCGTTCGCGAGCCCCTCGTAGGCGCGACGTTTTCAGGGCTGGCGCGTCGTTTTGGGGGAGGACACAAGTTCGGATCACCGATATATTCGGTTTGACGTGTCCCCCCCTGCAAGCGACGCGCCGGCTGCGCCGGCTCCACCCGAGCCACGTTGGGCGCTTAAGCGACTTGATCGGGAGCTCCTCCTGGAAGCCGCCATCGTACAGGCCTGGGCCCCTGCGCCGGACAGGCCTGTCTGCATATGAGCCGGAGTGGTTCCGGGAGGCCATGACCCGTGTCTGTGACGCGGCGATGCCTAGGGCTCCACCCTATAATCCGAGGGGTCAGGTCTACTAGTGGTCGTCGGAGATCGCGCAGCTCAGACAGGCCTGCGTGATCACGCACAGCTGGTGGGCCCGATTCCGTAGGAGGCGTCGCCGCCCCGCAGTGCGGAGGCCCGAGAGGCGGAGTTGTACGAGGGATACAGGGAGGTCAGAGGAGCCCTCCGAGCGGAGATAAGGCGGGCCAAACAGGCCGCCTTCCGCGAGCTGCTGGAGACGCTGGAGCGGGACCCTTGCGGGCGGCCCTACCGGATGATGAGGGGCAAGCTGCGCCCCAAGGCCCCGCCGTTAACCCGGTGTCTCCAGCCGGAGCTGCTCGAAGGAGTTGTTGGCTCCCTGTTCCCAGCGCCTGCGGTGGAACATGTTCCACCGCAGATGACTCCGCCTCGGTCGCCCATGGCGCCCGACGTGGATGACGACGACGTGCCCGAGGTCACTTGGGTAGAACTAGAGCTGGTGGTGAGAAGGCTAAGAGCCAAACACACCGCCCCGGGACCCGACGGCATTCCAGGCCGAGCGTGGGTCCTAGCTCTAGTCGACGACGCTCGCGAGCTCCGACTGACAGGGCTTCTTAGCGCATGTTTGGAGTGGAGCCAGTTTCCGAAATTGTGGAAGATGGGGAAACTGGTCCTCATCCGAAAGGAGGAGCGCCTACCGGCCCACGACGAGGAGGAGTGCAAGCTCTTTGAAAGAGTAATTGCGAAGCGCCTCGGCGAGCACCTCTCAAGAGTGGGGCCTCAAGATGGCGCACATGCCATCATGCGCGTGAGGGCTCTGGCGGAGGATGCAGTAGCCCGGGGTGAGGTGATGTTGGCGGTGTCCCTGGACATCGCCAACGGGTTCAACACCTTGCCCTGGAGTTGCATTAGGGAGGCGCTCGTGTATCACGAAGTGCCTCTCTACCTCCGCCGCATAGTCGGGGCGTATTTGACGGGATTGACGGGTTTAGAGAGCCGTCATCTACCCAACCGTGACCGGTCTCGGTAGGCGTGAAATGTCGTGCGGTGTTCCACAGGGATCGGTCCTGGGGCCGCTCCTGTGGAATATCGGATACGACTGGGTGCTTCGCGGTGAGCTCGTAGGCGGTGCCGCCGTCACGTGCTACGCGGACGACACGCTCGTGACGGCGTGCGGGGCGACGTACCGCGAAGCGACCCTAAAGGCCACGACCGCGGTTGCTCAATTCGTTGAGCTGGGTCTCGAGGTGGCTCTGCATAAAACCGAGGCCCTGTTCTTTCATGGGCCTCGGAGCAAGCCACCCGAGGGATCCAGTCTCATCGTGGGAGGAAATCGAATCGGCATCAAGCCAAAAAAGGAAATATTTGGGGCTCGTGCTCGAAGGCCGATGGGACTTCGGAGAGCACATCCGAAGTCTGGCCCCCAAATTGAAGAGCACAGCTCTCGCTCTGGCTCGGCTGTTGCCCAACATGAGGGGGCCCGATGACTCCTGCAGGAGACTCTACGCAGGGATCGTGCGGTCCATGGCCCTGTATGGGTGCCCAATATGGGCGGAGGCCCTGAAGACCAGAAGTGTCCGGATGCTGCGCGCTCCGCAGCGAGTGATGGCCATCAGGGTCACCCGCGAGTACCGCACAATCTCCTTTGAGGCGGCGAGTCTCCTTGCCGGAACTCCGCCATGGGGCCTGGAGGTGAGAGCTCTTTCGCCACTGGTACAGAGGCGCGGGAGCAGGGATGGAACCCCGAGCCTCGTGAAATCGAGGCGCACGGCCTGGCTCCGCCAGGCCATCGTGGTGGAATGGAAGGAACGACTTGGGCGACCAAGCGCAGGGCACGCCGCAATAGCGGCGGTAAGGCCCATCATGGAGGATTGGCTAGAGAGGCAACACGGAAGCCTCTCGTACCGACTGACGCAGGTGATCTCCGGGAAGGGGTGCTTCGTACCCTAGTAGTAGAAAGTAGAAATAAGCTACTTTCCTCCCGGCTATCTACCAATGAAAATTAAACTTTCCGAACAGAAGAGATGATACTCATCAGAATCTAATTAAGGTTCCAACTTCTTTTTTTTTTAATATATCGTTATACTTTACCTACTGTAAAAACAACTATTACCTTATACTTATATTTAGTTCCTTGACTGTCAAGTTTTTTTTATTGTGCGGAAATCCCTTCGGATACCCCCCCGCGTGCCAGCGGGGGCGGTTATGTCGGGCTTGAACCGACTAAAACCGCAGGTTTGGGAACCACGGTGTCCCCGTCTTGCCCCGGTTTGGGGGAGGGGCGCTAGTCGCCCCACCGTCCCGGCCTGCTTCTGCTGGGGTGACAGGTGGCCTCACCCGCCACCCCCAGGCCTGCGCTCATGGAGGACGGAGGTCGTTAAGCGACCTCCGGCTACTGAGCCACTTCTGGCTCAGGAGTGTGATGGGTCTGTATTTTTTAAGGAAGGTCTGATCACCCTTCTTAAAAAAGAGAACAACCAAACTCCCGCTCCACGCCTTAGGAGTTCTCCCACTGTGAAGGACGGCATTGAAGAGTTTCTGTAGCTCCTGTATGACAGGAGCTCCTCCTGCCTTCAGAAGCTCTGAAGTAATTCCGCGTCCTCACCGGGGGCTCTCTCTCAGCGCCGCTGAATTGAACTGAATTACAATAAGCGCATTGCGGTTAGCCCGCAGATTTAAAAATGTTGTTCACGAAATGTCGTTTTTTTTTTATTGTCCTAATTGTCGTTTTGCAATACACGATGCAATTCTGTTGCTATGCAAGATATCTTAAATGCGCATGTATATTCTTAACAGATGTTTACCATATCACTTATCACTCTACAATGTACATAACCTAAGGATACAATATTGTGGATATAATATTATGTGCACAAGGTTATGCACAATATACATTGCAAGTTAGTGTCGTCTGCAAACACCACCTGATACGGCTGTCCTTGCGACGACCCACCTGTCATTACCATACGTGAATAGTAACTTGGTAACTATAGTCGCGACCACGGAATGATATTGGCACCGACAACAGAAAAGTCTTGTGCGTATTTTTACCCTTTGAATTAAATCTAGAATTCAGTTTTTTTTTTGACTTTTTAGACCTTTCATAGTTTTTAAAGTCGAGTCGATTCGAAAAAATATTTTTCTCTCTTTTTAGTTAGTGTAACTGAATTCTTGCACACTAAAAACTAGAGACCATGGGTTAAGAAACCGCATGAACAAAAAAAAACAATCGAGTTGGAACTAATATATTGCATAATAACGGATTCATGGGGACGAGTCACGGAGTACCCATTTGTTGTATACCAAAACCTTCTCCAGAATGTAACAAATACTTTTCTGAAAACTACATCAAAATCAGTTTAACCAAATGCGAGATAATCGCGAACATGCCTTTTTTTTTTTTTCTTTTTATCGTGCGGAAATCCCTTCGGATACCCCCCCGCGTGCCAGCGGGGGCGGTTATGTCGGGCTTGAACCGACTAAAACCGCACGCCGTCTCGGGTCTGCAGACGCCGGGGTGTAAGGTTGCCCATAGAGCATATCCCTCGCACCCCGACTGACCCTGGGCCATCTCCGGTTTCGAGATGGCCCCCTCGGGTTTGGGAACTACGGTGTCCCCGTCTTGCCCCGGTTTGGGGGAGGGGCGCTAGTCGCCCCACCGTCCCGGCCTGCTTCTGCTGGGGTGACAGGTGGCCTCACCCGCCACCCCCAGGCCTGCGCTCATGGAGGACGGAGGTCGTTAAGCGACCTCCGGCGCCTGAGTTGCCTGCGACGCGCGGCGAGCAAGTTGCGGGCTCGGCGGTCCGGGAGAGTTCTAAGTCTCTCCCGGGCGCGCTCCGCCACCTCCTTCGCGAGCATTACATGCTCGCAGAAGGAGGCGGCGGCGGCCCACGCGCTCGCGCTCCGCACCATTGCCGCAATCATGCTGCCGAGCGAGAGGACTCCCACCCCGATGGCTGCCACGAGGTCACGCCTCGGCGCCTCCCACGCCGGGCAGTCCGCCAGCGTGTGCAGCCCTGAGTCCTCGCTCGCGTCGCAGTGATGACACTCAGGCGTTGGCTCCTTCCTGATCCGATGCAGGTGGTCCCCGAAGCACCCCTTCCCGGAGATCACCTGCGTCAGTCGGTAGGAGAGGCTTCCGTGTCGCCTCTCCAGCCAATCCTCCATGATGGGCCTTACCGAATCGCGAACATACCTCCTTCTAAATCGGTTAAGTATACCAAAACCTTCTCCAGAATGTAACAAATACGTTTTTGATGAAAACCGCATTAAAATCGGTTCAACCAAACGCCCAACCAAAATACTTTTTCGTGCGGATATCCCCTCGAATACCCCAGCGGGGGCGGTTATGAAAGAAGAAAGAAAGAAAGTAAAAGAAAAATCTCTTTATTTCTTTAGTTCCCGCAGGGGGAACGCACAGGTAGATTTCGTGAAGCAATTGATATTATTTTTTAACATGTTTAATTTTTTTTTCTCGAAAACGGTAACTTTTAGCGAAAAACTTTTCAGACATTTATTTTAGACTTAAAAATGGCCTATCGATTAAAAATGTTTCCGACACCAAGAATGTTCACCGGAAGTTATAATTTTTTTCCCGAAAAATTTTAGTTTTTCCCCCCTCCACTTTTAGTTAAAGTTTTAATCTTATAGGTTTATAATTAAAAGTTGTTGGTATTCATGTATACTATGGGATAAAATTAGAACGGTTCGAATATCTTTCATGGAACGTGAAATTTTGAGGAAAAACTGATTTCACAAAAAGTGAGGCCCTACCGTCCCCTTAGGCCGGATTCCACCCGTTCACGAACTTGAACTAAGTTTACACCCAAGCAATTTTTGACCGCAGTTTGAAAGCGATTGGGGCAAAAATGCGACCGTGAGAGTGCCGCAAATTTTGGGAAGTGGAACCATACATACATATATGTGTATATATATATAAACTTTTTGACCAGTGGTCTATGAAGATTTTTTTTTTAAATTCGACAGTAGTCAAGAAACCAATAGGTAGATCGATTTCATCGAAATCTACCTAAAAATACAAAAAGTAAAGACACAAAAAACATCAATTGAAACAAAAAGATAACAACAAAAACAACCATGTTTACCGTGATCGCTGAAAAAAATGTCAACCCCAGCCGTTCCCCGCCGTCACTTCGAACTCCGAACTCCGAACTCCGAAGGCAGAAACAGAAATATCGTTTGAGAGTCTATGGCCTTGTTGGGGAGTCTGTGGCCCGGACCGGCCGGGGATGACAGTTCGGCTCATTTAATGTAATCTGTGGTTCGGCCCACAGCCAGAGTTATGAAGTTATGTAATCATTTCAGTATTACGATTAATATTATAAATATGTAAAATTATCAAATGGTAAACAAATACAACAACAACAAGCAAATATCATAACTTGCCATAAAAAAGTATTGCGAATATGGCACACAATGAGAAAAGACAGGGACACAGCTCACGCAGCCATGAACCAAAATAAGCAAAGTTGTATATTTGAACCAAAAAGCAACAGAATAAGTCACAAAGTTAGTATTTTTCTTTTTCGGGGTGATGGGTTATGTCCGGTTTGAACTGACTAAAAACGCACACCGTCTCGGATCTTCAGACGAAGGGTGTAAGGTTGATAAGGTATTTCCCTCGCACCCCGACTGACCCTGGGCCATCTCCGGTTTCGAGATGGCCCCCTTTGGTTTTTTTTTGGGAAAAAAAAATTTTTGGTTTGGGAACCATGGTGTCCCCGTCTTGCCCCAGAAAGAGGAAGGCCGGCCCGCCGTCCCGGCCTGCTTCTGCTGGGGTGACAGATGGCCTTACCTGCCACCCCCCAGGCCTGCGTTCATGGAGGACGGAGGTCGTTAAGCGACCTCCGGCGTCGAAGTCGCCGGCGACGCGCGGCGAGTACAATCACGGGCAAACATACCTTCTTTTTTAAGTGTAACATGTAACACATACTTTTCTGAAAACCGCATCAAAATCAGTTCAACCATACGCGAGAAAATCGCAGACAAACATACAGGTCAAACAGTGAACCTCCTGTTGAAGTCGCGAAGAAGTGAAGAAAAAAAGGAGTGTCCCGCAGATCTCGGTCGTGTAACAGTTTAGAATACATGCGCAGCATTATACAAATTCATACGCGATACGCAGTACTCGCTATAATACGAAATCTATATCTCGTAAACATTTGAAGTACTTGCTCTGTTTACATTGACGTCATACTGGTATACCTTCAACTATACGAGATGGCATTAATAACGATAAAACCCGAGCGAAACTACGTCGACAGTTACTACTTAGTAAGCAAGGTAAGTAAAATGAACTGCAAGTTGCAACGAAATATCAAAGGCGCAACGCAAAGGAAAATATTGAACCAAAATATTAATATGAATGTAAGTTAGAATCGGATATGAGACTGTATGAGTTTTCTATTTAAAATAGGAAAGTGCTAGTGAATGCTGAAGCTCAAGCTGAAGTTAAACGGTGATGAGCCGACGAAGCAACTTATTTTTCATCAAAAATTAAGCAGAATAGTAGTTATAATGATCGTTAGAGCACCAATCCCGGTTGCATCCAAATTGCATTTTGGAGGCCGGTGTCCGCTTTTCTACTCTTCTATAATTCGGTTCAATTAACTTTTACGGAAGCGATTGTTGTTTAACCACCCAAACCCGAGAGGAAAGCAGGCTTTCTAGAGCGTCGACCGTCAATCAGCAGGTTTACCGACTTGTCCCGAAGATCTCGATGGACTGCCATACATCCAACAATATGAAATATTGAATTCAACATTACCTAATTATTCCTGTGTACGTACTTTTTGCTTCCACTCTTGGTTCAATAAGCTAAATTGTCAAAACTCACTGCATAATATGTTTACGTAAACGAACCTATCAATAGTTACAATGTTGCCGAAATCGAACAAAGCATAATATATACAACTGTGACACATCGCTTCCGTTCGCATCTAGAATATTTGCACTCAATACCTGCCAGCCATTGTGAAATGTTAAACATGAATTGATTAGATACCGTTTGCTGCTTCATGCATTCCGATGAGAAGCAAAGAGTGTGTAGGAAAAAATTGGCATTATACGTAATTCGTAGTCAACAAGTATAAAGTTTAAACACCTGCAAACAGACTACACTAAGGTTAAAAATATAGACCTGAAGCAGTATTTTTTTTAAGAATAAAACAATATAGGCCCAATATAGGCCCGATAGATGGCGTTGGTAGTATTTTAAATCGCTGAAATATACTTATTGTATTTTTCGGCGATAGCCCAGTGGCGTACGTAACGGACTGCTGAGACGAGGTCTCGAGTTCGATCCTCAGTCGCCCCGGGCACACACCTCTGACTTATCGGAGTTATGTGTGCATTAATAAATGTTAATTATCGCACGCTTAATAATGTGCCCGGTAGATGGCAATAGGCTCGCCCCCTATTACATTGGGACCTTAACATAACTGGCGAATCGTGGGTGTGTAATACACCTCTGCCTACCCCTTCGGGGATACAGGCGTGAAGTTATGTTATGTTATTTTTGTATCTTGTTATAGTCCTTAATATAACACATTATTTATATTTTTGAACTAGGGATTTTCTCTCCTTTCATTTGATACCACCTTCGATACGATATCCAAAAATATTACTTTTGAGGCCCCACATGTTTGGATGTAACATGCGTTATGTTGACGTTATTCATATACAATGTAGCCTATTACACCCAGAGCATGATACTGAATCGATTGACAACTCATTCATTACAATCAGTTCGGTATCTTAGGAGCTACAATGGAGCTAAAGTAGACAGGCAAACACCAAACAAATAACCTTACTACGGAAGCGCGGACGCGCGCTTCCGTAGTAAGGTTATTTGTTTGGTTCATTTCATGGATTATTTTCACACTAAGGTAGTGTTAAAATAATCCATGAAATGAAAGACGATTATTTCGATTTTTTTCTACAAATCCTAATTGAAAGCCGGCAGGAATACAATATTAATCAAGCACACTGGGCACTGGTTCCTACTCAAAAAAATAACGGGCGTATGAAACAAGTGTAGTAAAATTCGGTTTATAAAACTGATATCCCAAAACGCTGCTTTGAAGTAAATAAATTATCCGCTGTGTGGTAATAATACATTCTAATAATAGAGATATCAATCGGTGCCATTTGTCTAGAATAGAATAGTGCCAATATGTTGTGCAATGTACGGTTCATTCATTAGTCCATCACCCGTGACATAGAATAGATATAGTAGATACCGTATCGCACCGATCTCGATTTAGAGAAGCACGACAACTGAAGAATTATGCCACCTTATCTTTTTAAAAACATTTACGCTTATTTATTTTTTAAGTTACGGATTCACTACGGGAATTAGAACTAATTCATATTTAAAGTGGCTAAATTGGTATCGAACTAAAGCCAGAGTTCCGTTCTGAGGATAGTGTTCTAGGAAAGGAACTTAGCTGCATTTAGCGTTTCGTCTTGTAGAAATATTGGAAGCTCCATTGCGCAACCCAGCAAGCAGACTGAAGGCCGGAAGCTTAGAAAGAAGCGATCTCTACCCTAAGCTTTGGCGATATCAAGACTAATAGCCAGAGAGTCCATAGGTCCGCGGACCAGCATGGCGAGTCACTGGCTTTCATAAGTGAACACTCGTCGATCGTTTCGACTTGAAGCCATATTGCCATTTAAATTATCCTCTACGAAGTGCGATTATGCACTGTCCT
Organism: Cybosia mesomella; assembly: GCA_946251805.1. Taxonomy (NCBI): domain Eukaryota; kingdom Metazoa; phylum Arthropoda; class Insecta; order Lepidoptera; family Erebidae; genus Cybosia; species Cybosia mesomella. The sequence goes on from OX276392.1 coordinate 11,815,299, forward strand.
GTTTTGACAAAGAGCTCAACCAACCACCTTACAGAGTATTGAGGTGAGGACTTTGAATCAATAGCTGCTTGGATTCGAGCGATCGTCTCTTGTAACAAAATGGTTTCATGGTGAGCATTACAATCTCCCAATAACGCTAATTCTGTGTTTGGAAATAGCTCCTGTCATTGTCTGCGCCAGATTCAGATAGTCAAATAGTCGAGTGGACTCGGCTAAAAAAAAAAGGGTGGATGTTTGTTGCCGCCGATTGCACTGCGCTGAGAACCCATCCTTTTTCCATCCTCTGGCTCCATGTGGAGCATAGCTCTTCAAACCAGAACTCACATTCAGGAGACAAACATCCACCCTAATCAACACGCATACCAACTTTTTGCCGGTTGACGGTATCGGTAGACGACGCGGCATTGAGGTGCTTGAGGTTCGTATGGAGTTCACGGCTGTTAGTGAACTCCGTCTTAAATATCGAGATGGTGGAATAAGAACATGCTGCTGTTGCTGCTTCTTGTTATATACAAGTACTCCTGATTTGCACTACCATAGTGAGAAGTAAGAGAACGCGTGAAAAAGAGATGATTTTCGTCGTTTGATTATTATGGTGGATCTCTTTCTTAAGTTCATAACCTATTCGGTTCAATTCAAGCCGTCAGCAGCAGCACGCTACAATGGTCCCGTGGCCGGCTCTTATGACACCTTTGGGAGGAAGGGGTGGTGGTATTGTAATGCCGCTACATGCATATAGGCAAGTGAAGTAGTAAAAATAATAGCATATATGCACGCAGAGGTCGTATGTGATAGAAACATACTGTATATAAGCATTCTAATTCGAATCCTTACGATCATAGGTATTTACAACCGACGAACATTATCTGTGATTTATAATTTGAGAATTCGGTAATCTTCATAAGTTCCACACGTCATCTGAAACGAGCTATTTATTTTCATTGCAATATATATAAACGCTTAAAACCTGAGAGAACGGAGAATAACGCTAGGTTATATTTATCAGTCATCGTCATTTGATAGAGGTATTTTTCAATATTCTTGCGAAATTCTTCAGGTAATTCAGTCAGCTACAAAGTATGAGTCAATGCGTTTACCAATAGTTATAAATGTTTTATCGAAACCATTCAGACTAGGGCTGCCACTTCAAAGAACAATTTTTAGTAAAACGGCATGTTGTGCCAAATGTTCTAGCATTGTCCTGGCGTAGGCCTCAAGGGCCACACTATTTCTTCTCGTAAGTGATGTCCAAGCCGACTAAGGTATGCTCTATACCTTAGTCGGCTTGGACATCACTTTTTTTTTGGTTGCCATCCTTATCAATGAAAAAGTTCGCCCTATATTACTGAAAACCTCACTCGAAATGTAGAGAGTGGCAATTTACCTCTTCGGGAATGAATTCATGTCCGACCCCTGCATTTTTACAAGCTTTCATTTAACTTCCTCTGTATACATTCAGTCAAAAAAGTATCGGAAATGGATGATTTGTTTATGGTTCCGAATTCAAATTTTTGTTGTTAGATTGGCACAACTGTTTTCCATTTTGGCGCGGAGTTTGAGTTGCATTTGTTGCATATTAAATACAGTGCTGTTTTTAGTTATATCATATCTAGTGTGTATAGCTAATTTTATTATGGACAAAAACATCGAACAAAGTGTTTGTCTTAAATTTTGCATCGCCAATGGAATTTCGTGTTCGGAGTCACTGAAAATGTTACAGAAGGCTTACGGTGAATCGACTTTATCAAAAACACGTGCTTATGCACTCATAACCTTTGTACCGCTTTGTACCACTGTACAAAGCGTTCAAAAGCGGTCGAGATGTGATCGCAGATTTGCCTCGCTCTGGTAGGCCATCAACGTCTGTAACTGAAGTTGACATCGCATAGTGACTGAAAATCCTCATTCAACTTTGAGAGCGATAGCCGCCGAACTTTCTGTATCTCACGAGTCGATTCGTACCATTTTAACTAATCAATTGGGTATGAAGCATGTTACCGCTCGGCTAGTCCCAAAAGACCTGAATGTTCTCCAAAAACTCACATGCTCTAGCATGTCCTCAGCGACTCTCATGCAACGAGTCAGTACCGACCCAACATTCATGTAACACATTGTTACTGGTGACGAGACGTGGGTTTACGAGTTTGACATGCAAACTAGTCAAAAAGCTTCGGAGTGGTGCTTTCCAATTGAACCGAAACCGAAAAAACCACGCCAAAGTCGATCAAAAATCAAAGTCATTGTACGCGAACGTAGCCGGAGCAATGATTCCGAAGCAGCTCTGCTACCAGCTCCCTCACTCAAGGCGAAAAATGCGACTACGAGTAGGTAGTTTTCAAACCGTAGCCCCACTAGTCGCTTTCGCGCTCGGAAACCGCGTTACGAGGCACCGATATCGTCGTAAGTCAACGATATTAACTTAGTTTAAAAAATCGCGTAGTAGAAACGTGCGTAAAACTTATCTCATTAATTTATCAACCGGGTTAGTAAAATCCGATGCCAAACTAGGCCTGCAAAATCGGCACAAACAATTATTACTAGGTTAGGTAAAAGGGATCCGACCAACTTTTAAAAGGGATCCGACCAACTTATTGAAAACCCCGAATTTTCTTTTTAAGAATAAATAGGGAAAAATATAAATATGAGTTCAAATAAGTTCCGGGAGCCGACCGGACACAAATCAGAAACACGAATGCAGAATTTGGACCAATTTTAGGTTGGGGGTCTACCGGACCCCACTTGCAAAAATCAATAAAAATGTTCAGGATAGGCTTCTAAACGTTGTTGAGAGCTCCCTAAGGTATTAACATAAATTTCCAGATATTATTTTATTAATTAATTTGAGCCCCCCAAATTGACTCGGTCTTGACCAAAAAATCGCAATATTGGAAAATGTTAGTTCAATTATATAGATCTCAAGCAACAATATTTGAACGGAAATATTATCCAAATAAAACCCAAAAACAATTAATTAAAATAGGCACTCAAATCAAAACAATAATGCAAATTCAAAGGATAAATTCCGATCGCAAGCGATTAGGCAACATTCGACTTTTAGGCAAGATTAATCAAGTATTTAATGTGAAATAGTAATTTATTTTACAAATCGGGTAATCAAAATGGACGCCCGCTACGTCAAAACGTGTACAATTATTACACCGAAATCCGCGTGGTATTTCAATCGAGATAAAAGATCGATCGATTTCAAACAAAATACCACGATTACAAAAGCAAACAAATAAGTAAAATATCAAGAAAATGAAATATATAAGTAGGTTGTTAACTAACCTTATTACTCACGGCCCCCTTACTTAGGGACAAATGACCCAGTAATAATGTACCTAATCTAATCCTACTCTAATGTATGTTGAAAATGTATTATACAATAGTTTACAAAAATTATACATGATTTCACTTCCCTTTGGATGTGTGCTCCACCGCAGCAATGGTTCCAAGTCCAACGAACGCGATGGGCGTATTAACTTTATTTTACAAAGAGATAACTATCTCGATTATTAATTTTCACGAATTAATCAACATTCAACAAACCAAAATCAAAACAACGTTCTTTTAAAGCGCGTGGCAAAGTCAACCCAAATCGCGCGGGCACTTGATCTACCAACGTGCCGACCTCAATAACGTTTCAAAGCGACTGTCACCCGGCGCACTAAACGCGATGCACAGGCATGCCACGCCCACTTCGTCCAGTACAGGCGTCGTAACGCTCGTACTACGAATCTTATCCTTATGAGCGGGTACGCCAAGAAAAATAATAAACAAATACCGACATACGCGGTACAAATATCAAACTATAATTCTTTGACTATCGCGGTGTTGTGCACTCGGATTTCTTGCCGGAAGGTCAAACGGTAAATAAATAATATTATTTGAGTGTTAAGTGGCATTTAAGAGAGCAAATTCGACGAAAAAGGCCGAAAATCGTTTCTGAATGAGCATACTTTAAAGGTGATAAAATAAATTTGGATGCTTAACAAACATTTTGTGTATTATTGATCTTTTCCCGTTACTTTCTTGACAGAGTAGCATATATATATGTACTATATACACGTATATGTATGTTAGCGCGGGTCAAATCTTGCAACTGAATTTTGAGGCAGTTATCCTCAACCGATTGTGATTAAATTTCGCATGCACGTTTATTTTGGATGACAATGCATTAATATGGTACCATGGAGATGGTCCGATGATGGAGTAGGAAGGTGGCCATAGCAACTCCTAAACTATACAAGCTATTGTTTTGTCTTGCTAAACTCTCTGATGTGACATGGTATTCAAGGTCTGATGATAGAGTAGGAAATTGCCCACCGTAACTCCTAAAACAAACAAGAGAAACCTATCGAACCAACCTATCGACCTAACCTACCTCATTAAAAATTGGTTGTACTAAAACGAAAATAATAATTTTATACAAGGGCTGTGCCACGTATCGCGCAATTTTATCGCGCAATGTGTTCTGTGAAGCCCGAGGGTGTTCCCAAACGTTAAAAAAAGAGTGTTCTAATTGTGCTACAAGCTTTTGAAATCACCATAACTCATCGAACTAATAATATTATTGGTACTGTGAAACAACCCTTGTTACCCAAGATTATAATTTTCGTTTTAGTACAGTTTTTTTTTAAAACGCTTGTTTTTGTAAAGTTTATTTTTTTACTTATATTTTATCTCTGCGCAAACTTAAGATATGCTTACTATAGCAATTGATGAACATAGCGCTAGTATTCACACCTTTATATTAAAATATAACAATCAACACGCATCAAAGAATAAAACAAGTTGGCGATACATAAACAGTAGGTGGGTAAACTATTAATAAACTGAGCGTTACCTATAATTTAGTCGCGAGCTCTTCATTGAATAATCTAATTAAAAAACGCTGCGCGCCGGTCGTCTGCCATGTCTGTTGCGCATCTACCAAGTGCTGAACATTTACATTAACCAATTGACGACATAGCCACTTCATTGTTTTTTTAACAACATGTGCACGCAGTTTCACGTGCATTAAATCTTGTATGTGCTTATTGACACTGCCGTGTCGTGCGATTTAAAAAATATTAATAATAATATTTTTTTTATATAAAGTTTGGTAAACCAGTAGTTTGGTAAAAATGTTAAATAAGGCAATTATTAGATTATTTTTTCTCATTTGAACAAAAAGCATTATCACGTAATGAAGAAGCACTAATTGGTACTACTAACACTAAACTATTACATATTATTATTAGAATCTCAGTATTTGTGTAATATGGACACTTCACCACTACTGGAAGTAAAAAAAAACTTCACAAACTTATCAGCGTCTCTTCCTAATCAAGAGCAAATCATCAATTTTAAAAGTACTTATTGGGTATAACTCGGTATAATATGCATATTATGTACGAGTAATGTGTCAAATTTTTAGTTTCACAAGAAAATCCAAAGATGTATTTTTCATGCGCATTTCTTAGAAGACATCAGCTTTTATTGCCACTATATTCAAGGTTATTTTCTAGGAATTCCACTGACGTAGATAATTTCACTTGCCAACGGGATTGGTGACCAATGTTTGGACAAAACGTAAAACTTCGTACTGTGTTACAGGACGTAATGTAACATTCGCAGCCAGCATGTCGTTACGCCGTTTACAGAAATCCCATGTACTTACGTACGAGCGACTCGATGCTAACTTGTTTTGACGTAAGATTGATTGATTACTGTTTTCATTTTTAGTTGCAATATTCTATGTCCAGGTTAATTATTTTGGCTTTTAATACAACTAAGTGTAGTAATGTAGGGGAACTTGTTGTACATAGACCACTATTTTACATTTGCATTTTTTTAAATAAATGGTCACCATACAACCTACAACCAAAGTGGTAAAATGTGTGTCCCTCTTTTTTTTTTCGTGCGGAAAACCCTTCGGAAACCCCCCCGCCCCCGCCGACCAGAGGGGGCGGTTATGTTGGGCTTGAACCGACTAAAACCGCACGCCGTCTCGGGTCTACAGACGCCGGGGTGTAAGGTTGCCTATAGAGCATATCCCTCATCTCCCCATTTTTGTGTAAAAAAAGTGGCTCTGACATACGGACGGACTGACAGACAGACATGACGAATAAGTTCCGTTTTTTGCCATTTGGCTACGGAACCCGAAAAAGGGCAAATTATCCAGGTGACAACAGACCTCAGGACTGGACCAGTTATATTGGACATAGTGGGGTTAAATGACGATAGATACCAGTAGGCTGTAGAAAGTTTGTTTTTTAATTATACTAATATCTACGAAAACGTTTTCAATTCCATTAGCCCAATGCGATGCAACTTGACCAATGTTCAAAGTGCGTAGTTAATTGGCGGAATCAAGGTATAACATAGGAACCATTTCTTCAAACCGCTTTTATAAACACTAAGTTGAGGTAAGTTTAGAACGTCAATGCTATCTGTTACTTACATATAATGAGATCAGATTGAGAATAAAACATTTATGATGAATTTATATCACGTTAACTAAATAAGCATTAAGTATAGTCCAAAAAACGTACTGTTTGTGAAAAGAAATCATAACTTCCCTTTTTATCTGCACTCATGGGGCGCTGGCAGATTCAACTAACTTTACGTTGAAGCTGACAAAAATGCTTCTACGGCCATAGATAATATTATTTTAAATTTAGTTTGTTCTAGATACAACACTGTCCAACGTAACATAGGTTCCCTTATTAGTAACATTTGATTTCGCATTCTGCTCTTACCCAATACACCGTAATAGTGAAGAGAAAAATAATGGTTCATTTAAACATTTAAGTATTGATGTTATCATTCTTTCACAAGTGGTGTATCACTGCTACACACGTAACGATATATAACAGCGATTTATCTGTTATGTGCAGATTTACCGATTCGTGTGAAAAAAATATCTTATTTGCTCAGTTTAAAATCGGTAGCAGCATTTGCTGTTCAACGTATCGTTGTCGATTGTGTTTGCTAATTCATATTAGCAAGTGAACGGCAATCAAACATACGGCAAATTTTAAGTCTGACCAAGAACTCTCTAATACAAAAAAAAATTATTAAAAATATTTTTTTTGTAGTACTTTTTACATCCATCGCGAACAAACGGATAAACAGACAAGATTTTTTTTATATATTTGTATTTTCGGAATCGTTCAATTAACAAAACCCATTTTTTTTTTAAATGTCTCCAATGTACAGACAACTAATTTACGATTTTATAATAGCATAGATAGATGGATGGATACCTTGCCACTGAACAGCTAGTACCCGTAGGTTTTCACACGAAAGAATAGATTTTGGAGGTACTTTTGGAGAAGAAGAAACACTTCTCGCCTCATGAGAAACGCTCGAGATATGATCGCGTCGCCATCTCATCTGACGATCTGACCAGTAATGACCATGATATGTTAGAAGTGTTCGTGTTCCGGGCGAGAAAGAGAGATGGACCTATATAGAGTGCATAGCTTTATCCCTTTTTCTCATCCAGAACACGAACGCTTACAGTACCTCGTGGTAGGTCAACTGTCTACGCACCACCCCGCTACCACCATCTATCTCAGTGAATTTTGTCTATTTCTATTCGTTACGAGTAGTTGGAACCCTAAAAAGTCCCACAACCTGATCTATCTACAGAACTTTGGTACATGGGTTGTGGAGGTCTGTAGGTAGTCGCTGTAGCTTCACGTGAAATATCGAAATTCAGTCGTTTCATAATAAGACTTAAAGCCGAACCCAACTTAGTAGGAAAAAATCAAAACAGATATAAAAGCAGTTAACCTTAATGTTCTGAAGCGTTACTTTCGAAACTGAAACTCAGAATCAGTTTATTCTGCATAGACTGTTAAAACGTCAAAAAAGAGGGATCAGACTAACTAATGTTCACCAAATTAACCACGCCGGGTGGCAACGCGGTCTCGTCCGAAGACTCCGTCAAAAAACTTATTGGGCATTTTTTGTGATCTAAAAAGGTTTATAAATATTTTAGTGGTAACCAGCTTTTGTCGTTGACTGTATTTGTCCCTGAAGATTCTATGCGTAAAAGAGCAACATCGCAGCGCGGCTTTTGCTAGTCACAGACAAAAAAAAATCGCCACTTACCTTGCTGACTAGAAAATCAGTCTCGTCGAAATGTCTACCGAACATCTTGGGTGCCTCGCCGGGGATGGGCTCAATTTTGATGCATACCTCCTGTCCCTTGCGGGCCGTCTCTACTTGTTTGTGGTTCACCTCGATTGAAGTCACTATTCCCAGCTCCACAAACTAATAAAAGATAAATATCTATTATTGGAAATAGGCTTAATGAGTTCCCCCGTTCGAAACTCAATAAATACAATTCACCTGTATCTTTTTTTTTTTTTTTTTATCGTGCGGAAATCCCTTCGGATACCCCCCCGCCGGCCAGCGGGGCGGTTATGTCGGGCTTGCACCGACTAAAACCGCACGCCGTCTCGGGTCTTCAGACGCCGGGGTGTAAGGTTACCCATAGAGCATATCCCTCGCACCCCGGCTGACCCTGGGCCATCTCACCACTAACAGCATCGCTCATCCTGTCTTCTCTGAAAGCAGAGGAGTACGGAGAGCGATGTGTTCCCGCCACGTTGGGTTATTGGCCGACGATCAATGCCAACCCTATGAAGGGGTGAAGGGGAAGTCATTGACCGCCGCCCAGGGTGTACCGGCCGCTCCGATTCCGTTCCCCCCGGACTGCAGCGGGATCGGAATCGGAGCGACACTCGAGGAGGTTACCCAACACACACCCCAATTCACCTGTATCTGGATAGTTTACGTCCATTCATCACCATATGCTTATTGTTTTATTATACTTATGATCCAAAGCTTATGCTTTAGAGCCCAGGCTTCGCTTTTTCAGCCTTAATCTTGATTTGGCTTACCTTGGCTTTTGTGGGAGCGACTGCCGTCTGACCTCGTCCGTTAATCAGCGGTGTACCGGTTAGCAGGTGTGCTTAGAGGTTAGCTTGAGATCCGAAGATTCTGAGATCTGAATTCTTGGGCTTTCCCAAATTTTCCCCAGCATCCCCCTTTTTTTTTCGTGCGGAAATCCCTTCGGATACCCCCCCGCCAGCCAGCGGGGGCGGTTATGTCGGGCTTGAACCGACTAAAATCGCACGCCGTCTCCGGTCTACAGACGTCGGGGTGTAAGGTTGCCCATAGAGCATATCCCTCGCACCCCGACTGACCCTGGGCCATCTCCGGTTTCGAGATAGCCCCCTCGGGTTTGGGAACCACGGTGTCCCCGTTTGCCCCGGTTTGGGGGAGGGGCGCTAGCCGCCCCAGCGTCCTGCTGGGGTGACAGGCGGCCTCACCTGCCACCCCCAGGCCTGCGCTCATGGAGGACGGAGGTCGTTAAGCGACCTCCGGCGCCTGAGTCGCCTGCGACGCGCGACGAGCAAGTTGCGGGCTCGGCGGGCCGGGAGAGTTCTAAATCTCTCCCGGGCACCATTGCCGCAATCATGCTGCCGAGCGAGAGGACTCCCACCCCGATGGCTGCCACGAGGTCACGCCTCGGCGCCTCCCACGCCGGGCAGTCCGCCAGCGTGTGCAGCCCTGAGTCCTCGCTCGCGTCGCAGTGATGACACTCAGGCGTTGGCTCCTTCCTGATCCGATGCAGGTAGTCCCCGAAGCACCCCTTCCCGGAGATCACCTGCGTCAGTCGGTACGAGAGGCTTCCGTGTCGCCTCTCTAGCCAATCCTCAAATGATGGGCCTTACCGCCGCTATTGCGGCGTGCCCTTCCCCAGCATCCCTACTATCGGCCACACCGGTTTATAAGGATTATGTTTTTCTAGGCATCTCAACTGAATTTTAGTGCGTCCATTGTTTTATTGTGTTTATTCCCAACATCCTCTTAATAATAATATTAATGATTGAATTCACTCATATTTAACTTAAAATATAAACAAAATCAGAGTCCATATTGGATATGAATATAGCTATATGAATTTTTTTTTTTTCTTCGTTGAGTAATTATCATAATATTAATAGTGAAGATGATTGGAACAAACATTTTATCAGCACATACAACACCATGAGGACGTTGAAAAAAAAATGTTATGATGTGGCAAACTTCCACAATGTAAAATTCTGTGATATATTCAGTCTGATAATGGAGACAACGCGAATAGGAGCCCTTGCGAGCTCAGCTTGTAAAATAAAACAGAACTCACTTCTTTACTAGGCACGCAAATAGGTGTTCCTTCTTTTACAATACCGGCCTCAACCATCACACCACACACGATAGGGTCCCGGGAATTGAAGACGAACTGCGGCATCACCTGCACAGAAACATTTGTAATTAAGCACATTAGTGTACAAAACAAACAAAATTCAATTATCTTTCTACGAAATGACTGAACCTCAATGTTTTACATGAAGCGACTGCCATGTGACCTCCACAAGCCACTGGCGATACTAAAGTTCTGTGCTTAGACCAGGTTGTCGGACTTTTAGATCTCCAACTTCCCGTAAGAAAGCCACAGATGAGGCACGAAGGGGCACTGTGTTTAGAATAGTCCTAAGACTGATCTGGTTAGTATTGGTTAACCTAGCAACTTATCGCCAAGCCCCTCTTATAGCGAAATATATTTTTCATTTACGTCATAAAGAGAGAAGCTACATTTAGGTACATATGCTCACAAGGTAACTAGTGAGAAAAGAATAAGCAACTAAAAACTCACGGGTACTCTCTTTCAATCGTCATTGATTAAAATGATTATTTACAAATTACTAGATTTCCCAGCAAACTCCATGCGCCTTAGAATCAAGTTGTTGGTTTACCTATCAGTTGAATTTATTTCGTAAATGCCGCATATTTTATATAGGGGGTTTCGACTTACTTGGCCACCTTACACCCCGGCATTAAAGGCATAGACAAAAAAAGGACGAGCCAACTGATAAAACTCTCTAGAGTAAGCATGAGGCTCGTCATAGAAGTGTTAACAGGACACAGCCGATTGAACAGGCACCTGACCCTGATAGGCGTGAAAACCGACCACAAATGCTGAAAACCGACCACAAATGCCCGGAGTGCATGGATGGTGACGAGACCAGCTTCCACCTGCTCGCCGAATGTCCCATGTACTCGCTGATAAAATGGGAGACAATGGGGTTGGATACACTGGACACAGAAGCCCGGGAGGATCTGAAGGTGGACCAGATCGTAAGATTTTGTAAGGATACAGGTAGGTTCAACGGAACGCCGTGATTGCCGGGTAACCACATCCTTCCCAAAAGGGAGGATCAGGGGAAATGGGTGTTATGACCCACTAAGGTAGGGTTGATCACCCGCCAGGTCACCGGCGTCCCCGTTGGAAATAATAATAATAATACACCCCGGCATTAGAGACAAGACGTCATGTGGTTTTGTAATAATAAAATAATAATAATAACTGCCCCCACTGCGTGGGACATGGTGGCTGTGCGAACATTTCCGCATAAAAAAATAACCACAAAATGGTACAGTATAGGCGGACACAAATCTAAAAAATCAAAGATCAATGAAATTGGTCCTCAAATTCTTGAGTTACAAAGAGTTTCACTAACACAAATATCATTACTTGTGTATTGAATCAGTAAGCTCTCACTCAGCCTGATAATAATTGCGTTGAAGTTCAACTAAACTGAGTTCTTAACTTTGATTGGATGATAAAACATGAGTTGACAGAGTTGACTGCAGTTATTTTCACTATTGAAATATGACTAAGTTGGGCTAAATTTTACCGATAAATATAAAATAGAACGTTTAACCCAATTTAAACTGTGCTAGCACATTTTACAATTTAATTTCTTTTAGTGAAACGAGAAAACTGAGTTTAGTTAAACGGAATTTCACTGGAGAAATCGAACCTTAGTGCAATATCAATTTTGCAGAGGAAAATATTATATACTAGACTCTTACTCTTATGAGCAATTTTATTTTATTTTATCCTGTAGTTGGAAGTCAATGCACTTATAACATATTCCTGCATTTATTAAATAAAAAAGTAACACGGTATTAAATCAATCCCTGAAACTCAAAACAAAAAGCAAATAATATACCTTCATTTTGCAAGGGAATACTGCGATATGTTTGAATTCCTCGCGTTTCTTCTGTTTGAGCTCTTCGCGGTAAGCAGTGAACTTGTCAAACAAATGATAGATGATGTCCGCTGCAAAGATTTTCACGCCTAAATTGTCAGCCATTTCTTGAGCGTCACGTTCAATCTAAGGTAAGAAAGTAAAGGAGTGATGTTGATTAATTACTTTGTATCTATACAAGTGAATAAATTGAAGTGTCTGTTTGTAACGTTAAAATAACAGATTTTCAATGAATGCATATGAATACACGGTACTTGCAATAAAATACCAATTTTTAAAACTTTCGTCGGTCTGCGTAAAAATTAAAACCCATATCTAAGTCTACGCGGACGAAGTCGCGAGTAAAGCTAGTAAATCACTGAAATCCTACCTTCCGATTGCAGCGCCACCTACTGCGCCTACCGTGTCCGATAATTGCACTACGCCTTTGACCTTCGCGCAAGTGCAAGGAATAAGTTGTCAAAATTGTATCGCAATCGGATAAATGCTACGGTAGCGCATTGTATACAAATACACTCCCTTTCATACAAAGATGAAAAAGACATGAATTTTAGTAATGGTTAATTCGTGATGTTTCCGTGGTGTCATATAGCTGAAGCACATTTTTTTTCTATAATAAAAGTAGTATATGTTACACCTTATAATATTAGCTATCTGCTAGTGAAAGTCCGTTAAAATCGGCCCAGCCGTTCCAGAGATTGGCTAATTCAAACAAACAGACAGACACAAATTTTAATAAGCGCTTTTTTTAATAGGTATTGTGTATACTTGAAATGCATTCATTAAAAAGCTGTTATCTAACATTACAAACGGATACTTCAATTTCATTTAGTTGTATGGATATATTGTAGGGCAGAGAAGTACATACCTTAACATCAAATGCCAATATAGTCGCATATTGCGAGTCGTGTTCCAACATTGCTGATGCTTTCATGACGTCACGCTTCACTACCGGTCCAATCCTGATTGCAGAATACTAAAACAAAAAATACAGTACCTTCAAATTATCTATTGGTATTTTATATGCACACGCGGTAGCCTAGTGGTATGGGTAAAGGACTGCTGAGACGAGGTCTCGGGTTCGATCCCAGGTATTACCATGGCACACACCAATGACTTTTCGATGCTTTTCGAAGTTATGTGTGTATTTATCGCAGGTTTATAAGTGCCCGGTTAATGGCAATAGGCTCGCCACCTATTACATTGGGACCTAAAACATAAAATGGCGAAACGTGGGTGCTAGCACCTCTGCCTACCCCTACGGGGATATAGGCGTGAGTTTATATGTATATGTATACACACCTTTATGTCCCTCAGGATTTTTTTTTTACATTTAAACCGTGAGCCGCGATCAATAAAAATAAAATGTCGAATCGCTATAAGGCTACTTACCACAAGTGTAACTGATTAGTTAAATTGTCAAAGTTATATAACTTTTTTTCCAGTAGCACTAAGTAGTACTATTAATATTTGGTAGAGTATTAAAAGTCCCACTTCCCCAAGTTCAAATGCCGTCCTGGGTGTTTAAAGGACGCTTGACCAATAGAACGGACGTGCGTCCTAGACGTGCCTTGTAACACCCCGCGGCCGCGGAGTGAGCGGAGGTGTTAAGGGGTGCGCGGGGTGTTACAAAGACATGTCTAGGACACGTGTCCGTTCTGTTTATCCGGTGCCAAGGTTAGTACCTATATAATTATAATGAATTGTGGATGATAGCTTTTACTAGAACTAGCCTGTTCTACTTGTTGGTGTTTAGAGTGAGGTTAGAGGTTTTATCAGGAATATATTTCGAATGTTAGCATGGAATCTTCTAAATGTCAGATAAGATATCATAGAGTCGGGAGTTGTTTTAAGTTTCTCCCGGTCAGTATATAGTACTAGCGTTCAGATTAGCATAAAGAACTAAATCATACTTACAGGAATCTTACTGGTACGAAGGAACTCAAGTAGAGCCTCAAGTGATCCGAGCGTTGAGGCTTGCACGTACACACCTCGTTCCGACAACTTGATGGACGACAGCGCTGACTTCAACTCGCGAGCTACTTCTTCCCTATACACAAAAATACATCCTTACTTAATCTTCTTATAACATATACATTGCTTTTTTGACGTAATCAAACCTAACCATGCGATGTTTTTTTTTTGGAAGCCACTGGCGATTTGTGCTCCTTGGTAGGTAGCTGCATAAATCTTTGCTAACTTCAAATTAGTCCGGCGCAAACGATTATTTTATTTTTAGAGTATAAGTAACCGAAATTATCAGTATCTATACAGTTTTATTTTCTTTTTTTCTTAAACAGGGAGGGGTTTCCAAGAATCCTAAACCCAGGAGTCTAAACTCTGGTACGCTAGTTAAATAAGCTGCGAAATGAGAGCAACATGAACATACAAAATTCAAAGTATATGTATATTCACTTGGCATACAGGCGGCGGTAGCGTGACAAAAGCGTTGGATTTGTAATAGAGAGGGTGTGGGTTCGAACCCTACCCAGTATTATACGCAAAGTAGTAGTAGTAGTAGTATTACACCATAGACAGTATTACAAAAAATATATATTTGAAAACTAGCTGACCCGGCAGACTTCGTACTGCCTCAATCGATGACAAACCTTTTAAACCTTCTCTGGACCTCCACAAATAATTCAAGACCAAAATTAGCCAAATCGGTTCAGCCGTTCTCGAGTTTTAGCGGGACTAACGAACAGCAATTAATTTTTATATATAAAGAAGATAAGATTAAACATAGCTCACTTCATCACATCAACTTCGTCCGGCTTCTGCGCTACGTAAAGATTGAGACCAGCAATAGCTTTCTCCAACTCCTTGGCTGCGATCTTCACACCCTGAGCGCCTATGACTTCTTTATGTTCAATGTAGGCATTCTACAAAAATATTAATGAATATAATAGCCAGATGTTTTCTTAATTTATATCATTGATATGAGCACTGCTCCATTAAAAATGGTCAGAATGTATCACAGTATGAAATGTATATAATTTAGACAGTCATATATTTTTTCATTACGCGTCGAGGTTTTGGATTTTTAAATAAATCATAACTGGCTCACCCGGAAAATTTCGTTCTGCCTTAGAATCAAGTTATATTGGTTACCTTATCAGGTGAATTTATTTCGTGAATGTCTCATATTTTTAATTATGCTAATTACTAGTATAGGCACAGTATCTCAAAGCCGTAGAAGGTCTAAGGTCAGCCGGGGTGCGAGGAAGTTGCCTTATTGGCCACCTGACACCACGGCATCAGAGATCCAGACGGCGTGCGGTTTTGGTCGATTCGAGTCCGATATATCCCCCCACTGGAGGTGGGGTCGTCCGTGGGGATTTTCGCAAAGAAAAAACACATATAGTACAGTATAGACGGCGACAAATCAAAAAAATCAAAGATCATGAAAATAGATTCACACATTCTCGAGTTATAAACGGTCTCACTAATACGACTTTGTTTTATATATATATATATATATATACAGATATGTCTTTGCAACCCTACACAACTCGGTCTCGAAGTTGATATGCAAGATTAATTAAAATTGGCATTTGACAACCCCATTTCTTAGTTGAAACACGTAGTTATAAGTAAACTAATATTTCAATACTAGAATTCTTCAGTTCTCACCTTGACTCGTAGTTCCTTCATGGGTTGCGGCATGAGCAGCGAACGTATTTGTGTGACGATGGGCCCGTCAGTACCCGCTAATATCATCGTATCGCCTTCGTGCAGCGTTCCGTTGATAAGGATTGTGTCTATAGTTGTGCCCAAGCCCGGGATGGCTTTGACCTGTTTGGACACACAAAATATACATACATATATAGCAATACAGAGTTTGTGAATAAGCTTTTGCAAAGTTAAACAATACTAGCCAGGTCAGTCTTAGCATGGGTGATCATTCTTAACACATTGAGAGCCCTCCGTGTCTCGGAGAGTGGGTTAAGTCATCGATCCATCGTAACAGATAGTTAGAGTCCTAAAAAGTCCGTCCAACGTGGTCTAATTACGGGACTTCGATATCGCCAGTGGAATGTGGAGGTCAGATGACAATCGCTTCATGGAAAATATCGAACTTCACCTATGTCGTATTAGACTGAAGACCGACCGTAACTGAGTTGGGAAAAGTTGAGAAAAGTACAGTTAGTTAGTTGTATTCATGCGCTTTATAATGGTTCATACACACCTCAAGCACAATAGCCAGCAGCTGCTGTGAAAATATAAGTCGCTTGTGGAGTGGTCCCTCGCACGCTTGTACAATCAACGCGAGCAAGTTGCCCATCCCTTCTCCGGTTACCGCCGATGTAGGGACTAGCGACACGTAGGTGCGAGGGTCTGGGTTCTCGTAAAACAGCGCTGCGTTAAGACCCTGGAGAATACAAAAATACTTTTGTGATAAAATGTATATGGTACCCACAATTTTACATGCCTATTTTGAACTATATATTTAATAGGGTATGTAAACAAATCTTAGAAGTTGAATTTAACCAACTTGGTGTTGTATCGATTTGAGACTTTGTATGCCATATTTAGATCAGCGTTTCCCAAATGATGGGTCGCGAATGTATTGATATTATAAATATAACATATATATATTAAAAAATTAATAATTTCATAAATTCTTCAAATAAGTAACGGATATTAATATTAAATAATGTTTATTGTCTCATAAAACAAGATATACATGGGTCGTGGCCCTAGTACCCACACTAGCTTTCCGTGTTGTGGGTTCGTAGTCTCTTTCATATCACTAAGGATTACATTGCACGGAAGACCATATGAATCAATCGACTTGTACATAACTAGTAGTAAAATTAAGGCGAGGGTCCCTGAGGAGGAGTGTTTTTGGGTTAAGATTTTTAGAAAATGAGAAGTCCCCATATTCTGAATATCATATATGTTATTCTAGGATATTGAAACTAGTATTTTCGGTTATCCGATACACGATGACTTTTACTTTCCTCAATAGAATTTGTCTCAAAGATTGGTCTAACCCAAAATGCATTCCAGTTTTATTTGATTTGTGTTCAGGTAAAAAAAATAAAAATGATACCAAAATGAAGGTCATTGATAGGAGAGTGAAAGCCGGTTATCAAAATTAACATAAATTCTGAATTATACCCTGAAAATTCAAAATACCTACGTTTTCCACCTATATAACGCGTTCGGAGAGTCAATCAGTCCCGAGCGGAACGTGTTAAAGGCAGGACGTGTGGAGGTTTGCGGGAGATGCATAGCGAAATCGTATGATTTTTAAATGTAGGTACTTAGCGAAAATGCCACATCGTAGAGAATGTGCCAGATGTACAAATCCAATGATAAAAAGGTGAGACTCGAACTTTTGCGAATACGATGCTAGTATTAGTACACTGTTAAACTGTCTTTGAAGTTCTTTTTTTAAAGATTATTAGTAACCGAAATTACTAATATTCCCCCTAACCCCTCCAGCTAAGCTAAACTGCTTGTGTTAGGAGTGGGTTCACGTTGGTAGTGTAATGGCCAGGATTCGAACCCGGGACCTCTCGATCGTAGGGTCGACTCCTCAACCACTAAGCTACCGACGGTTCAAAATATAATAGTATAAGTCGTGTAAATAAGTAAGTAGTTACTTATTGCACAAATATTAAAACTAAGTAATGTACATATCGGCATTATAATAGCATTTAGTCGATTCAATACAAGAATTTGTAATGATTGATATTGATACTAATAGTCGTGCATTTAATGGTGGCACTAAATATTAGGAACAGTACCTTTTTTTTTTTTTCGTAAGGAAATCCCTTCGGATACCCCCCCCGCCGGCCAGCGGGGGCGGTTATGTCGGGCTTGAACCGACTAAAACCGCACGCCGTCTCGGGTCTACAGACGTCGATGTGTAAGGTTGCCCATAGAGCATATCCCTCGCACCCCGACTGACCCTGGGCCATCTCCGGTTTCGAGATGGCCCCCTCGGGTTTGGGAACCACGGTGTCCCCGTCTTGCCCCGGTTTGGGGGAGGGGCGCTAGTTGCCCTACCGTCCCAGCCTGCTTCTGCTGGGGTGACAGGCGGCCTCACCTGCCACCCCCAATTAGGAACAGTACCTTTTTTTTTATCGTGCGGAAATCCCTCCGGATACCCCCCCGAACCAGCGTCATAATTTAAACTGACATGAATCTTCAACACTACCAAATTCTACTTCTACCTGCCTCTAAATATCTATATAATATTTTCATTGCTGTTGAAGTTTTTGCTTTGGGGCCTAACCTCATGAATCCGAGCTCCAATCCCGGTTGCATCCAAAGCTTACAGTTTGGAGCCCAGGGCACGCTCTTCTACTTCTCCTTTCCATAACCTGGTTCATTGTGACATTTAGGGAGTGACTGCCGTCTCACATCTTGCTTGGCCCCAGATGCTCTACAGATGATGACATGATGATAGGACAGATGATCATGGGTATATGAAACCCATGGGTGCCATAGGTGCATGGGACCCTATAGGTGTATGGGAGCCATGGGTAAATGGGCCCCATGGGTAACGAATATGTATGGGGCCCCATAGAAGTATGGGGTGTCATGAGTCTATGTCACTGCATGGGTGCATGGCACCATGAGTAATGTATGTGTGAATGGGGCCCCATGGGTTACATATATGTATGGGGCCCCATACGTGTGTGGGGGCCCATTAGTGTAAGGTCCCCCATGGTTTTAAGAGGCCATATGGGTATATGAGGCCCCATCAAGATCTTGCAGCTTGGCGTTCGGGATCCACTCTTCTATTGCTCTTTTTCATAGTTTGGTTCATATAAGCTTTTACGGGAGCGACTGTCTAATAGCTATATTACAATATTATTATTATATTAAGCTTTATTCCCTTTATCTACAGTGTTGATAGGTACTACAATACCACCTTAAGCTAACCTACGTTGTTTATCTGTATATTGACGCAAAACACTGGACGCGGATCGCAAGCACCTCGCTGTGGCATAAAGTGGCAACTTTACTATGCCAAAAATACCTAAAGTCGTCGTTTTTCCTATACCCTTCACTAGGTGGGATAAAAACTAGTGACGGTTTCTAGGTTAACGATATTAGTGACCCCTGTTTTGCAACAAACCTGTTCAGCAAACTGCAGTATAACATCCTTGCTTCGTTTTTCGAACTCTAGCTGGGTATTGGGCTGCTGCATCTTCAGAATATCGCGCACATCCTTACGCTGAGCACTCTGCCAGTCGTACAAACGATCGATCTTGTTCAACGCGACCAAGAACGGAGTTTTCTTCTGTTTCAATAAGTTAATAGACTCGATCGTTTGAGGTTCTAGACCGTGCATAATATCTACTACCTGAAAAAAAGAGAGAAATTAGAGAGTGTATACACAGCCATATGATTGAGATTGAGACACAGACGGAACATGTCCGATATTTTGATACGCCAAATTTACCACGTACGCAATGAAGCTCAGACGGGGCGAACTAAGACTGACAACCTTTATGGATAACTGCATAACTGCCACACGTTCATAAAATTAATTGAGAAAGGCCAGAATTAAACATTTTATTATCCAAAATATTATGCAGGTCTTTTTAGGGTTCCGTTGCCAAATGGCAAAAACGGAACCCTTATAGATTCGTCATGTCTGTCTGTCCGTCTGTATGTCACAGCCACTTTTTTCCGAAACTATAAGAACTATGCTGTTGAATGCATGTATTCTGTGAACCGCATTAAGATTTTCAAACAAAAATAGAAAAAAAAGAATAAATTTTGGGGGTCCCCATACTTAGAACTGAAACTCAAAATATTTTTTTTCATCTAACCCATACGTGTGTGGTATCAATGGATAGGTCTTCAAAAATGATATCGAGGTTTCTAGTATCATTTTTTTCTAAACCGAATAGTTTGCGCGAGAGACACTTCCAAAGTGGTAAAATGTGTGTCCCCCCCCCCCCCCTGTAACTTCTAAAATAAGAGAATGATAAACTTAAAAAAATATATGATGTACATTACCATGTAAACTGCCAACGAAAATTGGTTTGAGCGAGATCTAGTAAGTAGTTCTTTTTTAATTCGTCATAAATCGTAAACCGCAATTTACCTTTCATTCAATAAACTCAAATATAAAAATTAAAAAAAAACATTATCATGTTCCTTGCTGCTACGGAACCCTTAATGGGTGAGTCCGACTCGCACTTGGCCGCTTTTTTTGGAATTAGAATAGCAACGAATAGAAGTATTTAGTTATTTATTAATTAATTTTAAACAATCATATTATGTTTAAGTAACAAATTAATATTAGCACTGAATCCGACTCTTTTTCTTCGTGCGAAAATCCCCTCCGATACTCCTCCGTCGGCCAGTGGGGGTGGTAAGGTGGCCCCATAAGGCATTCCCCTAGCACCCCGGCTGACCCAGGGCCATCTCCGATACGTACATACCTACAATTGTATTGAGAAAAGCAGCCCTAGCATCACAACGTTTACTAGTAGGGGTAACACTCAAGGCCAAGCAGCTGCAACGTAATAATAACCGTACGGTCGGGCGTTAAGACACATATTTGCACGCCGCGGTCGATCACGTGGACAAGAAAGCATCTAAATCGTACAAGTACGTTGCTTTTCCAGGCAGTGATTCATCTGTACCAACTATTAGGTAATATGTGGCACCACGTCAATTACTACCGTCGATTAAAAAGAGTGGTGGAGAGGTAGAGGACTTTTATTGTCCGATTCTTTTCTTACAGGCTCTAAATAGGCTGTAAATATCGATATAGCAGCAGTTTATCTTCATAACTTTGTCAACAAATGGCTGTCTTAGTGATCACTGACTATACCTTAAAAATAAATTAAAAATAACCTATAAGCTGCCTGTAATAACGTCATATATTATGGGTATCCGAAGGGAAAAAAAAAAGGTACGAGCAGTATCAAATTTAATAATTACTTCCTTAAAAATATCTAGCTCCGAAAAATCTAACCTGCAATATGTGTGAGTCTGATCTGATCGGTATTAAGATAACGCCATAAATGTGTGACTTACTAAAATGGCAATATCGCATAGAGAAGATCCTCGATTCCTCAGGTTACTGAACGACTCGTGACCAGGTGTGTCGATGATCAGTAAACCAGGCAACTTGAAGGCAATTTCAGTGACCTACAAATAAATAAAAGATACATTTAAATTTAGAGTTTAAACTCTTTAATAATAATTGAATAATTACATGTTTTAAGATTTCATAAGAACTATTCCTCCTCAGGATAAAATGTACATAAAAACATTGACTTAGATGTGCCCAGCTTAGATGATTGGTCAAACATTTGTCTATTTTGTTCACACAAACATTCATTTTCATACAAAATGGCACTTAGCAGAGGATTTGCAGGCCCCTACCAATATCTTCGGGGCCCAAGCCAACTTTACCTACTAGCTCTGGGGTTGGGAGGTCAGACGGTAGTCGCTTCCGTAAAAGCTGACATACCAATCAAAAACAATAAGCGGACCCTGGGATACAAAGTGTAAACTTTGAATGCAACTAGGAAATCACTGTAAGGATGATGATGAATGGCACTTAAAAGAGAATTGGAATTAAAAATTTCGAGATTATTTAGACTATAATAATGTTTTATTTTTTAGTGTCCTAATATGAAATTATAAAGTGTTTTGTATGTGAAATGAATACACTGAATATCTGAATAACAGTTTGATGTTGTGACATAGCCTAAGTATCAGTGAGCCTTTCGTAATTACTTAAAATTGTAATATTAGAAACTCACCCCTTTAACGTGCTTCGTCTGCTCCTTAATATTCTCGATGGGGACATTGGTGGCGCCAATTTGTTGCGTAATGCCACCTGCCTCGCCATCTTGAACGTTAGTGCGCCGCAATTTATCCAAGATCTTGGTCTTACCCGTGTCTACGTGTCCGAGTACGCACACCACAGCAGCACGAAGCGGATTATTCGTTTTGTTTGCTTCATTGTCTAGTTTGCGTTTCTATAGATCAAAAAAATCAAAGGGTTTACAAACATGTCCATGGAACAGAATAAAGACGTTTTCATACCTTTTTTTTTTTTTTATCGTGCGGAAATCCCTTCGGATACCCCCCCGCGTGCCAGCGGGGGCGGTTATGTCGGGCTTGAACCGACTAAAACCGCACGCCGTCTCGGGTCTACAGACGCCGGGGTGTAAGGTTGCCCATAGAGCATGCTCGCACCCCGACTGACCCTGGGCCATCTCCGGTTTCAAGATGGCTCCCTCGGGTTTGGGAACCACGGTGTCCCCGTCTTGCCCCGGTTTGGGGGAGGGGCGCTAGTCGCCCCACCGTCCCGGTCTGCTTCTGCTGGTGTGACAGGTGGACTCACCCGCCACCCCCAGGCCTGCGCTCATGGAGGACGGAGGTCGTTAAGCGACCTCCGGCGCCTGAGTCGCCTGCGACGCGCGGCGAGCAAGTTGCGGGCTTGGCGGACCGGGAGAGTTTCGAAGTCTCTCCCGGGCGCGCTCCGCCACCTCCTTCGCGAGCATTACATGCTCGCAGAAGGAGGTGGCGGCGGCCCACGCGCTCGCGCTCCGCACCATTGCCGCAATCATGCTGCCGAGCGAGAGGACTCCCACCCCGATGGCTGCCACGAGGTCACGCTTCGGCGCCTCATACGCCGGGCAGTCCGCCAGCGTGTGTAGCCCTGAGTCCTCGCTCGCGTCGCAGTGATGACACTCAGGCGTTGGCTCCTTCCTGATCCGATGCAGGTGGTCCCCGAAGCACCCCTTCCCGGAGATCACCTGCGTCAGTCGGTACGAGAGGCTTCCGTGTCGCCTCTCCAGCCAATCCTCCATGATGGGCCTTACCGCCGCTATTGCGGCGTGCCCTAAGACGTTTTCATACCTACCTCTTACATTTTCAACCTGCTTGAGTGCACTTTACCCATACACAATATGTTTTTAAATGTTCCTAAAAGATGATTGTAACCTAACAAGTACAAAGTACATAAAAAGTTACATTAGGCTAACTATTTGTTAGCCCTTTAAAAAATTTTCAATTTGTGGAAGGTCTACAATATCCAGAATGTAAAAGATTGGTCCCAATAATGGGACGGACTCTCGCATATATGTCATATGCGGTTTTGGTCGGTGCAAGCCCGACATAACCGCCCCCGCTGGCCGGCGGGGGGGTATCCGAAAAAAAAAAAAAAAAGGTAGAAATTCAGTATCAAAAAGTATAGTAGGGTATTGAGAGAACTATTTTTGATTTTACGGATAAGTATGTTGTGCTCTACTGTAATAAACACCTGCTAAAGTAATGAAGACAAAACTGAAATCGTAATTTTGCCCTGGTAGCAAACAGGTCAATGCACTGTCACTTGGCAAGAAATAAAACTCAAAATTGCATAAGAAATACAATCTTCAATATGCATATGTTATGTGACAGTTTAATTTCTTGGGGTTTAAAGTGTCAAGAAATTAAGCCTCTGATACAAAATGTGGGACGTAGTTGAAGTTATTTAGCAGGTAGGTAGTTTTGCAGACCTGAAAGTTCAAAACTGTGTAAAATTGTGTGTAAAACAACAGAAAATCACATTCTCTGTGGCTTTCAGGAATGACTTGATAATGTAGCAACCAAAGGGTTTACAACTGTTTCATGTACTTGTTAGTAATAAAATGGTAACTCAAGTAGTAAACCTTACCTCTAATCTCTTGAGTACCAGTTCCCTCTTTTTCTGAGCATCAGTCATCTCCTCATCAGACTCCTCCTCAGAACTAGTTTCTTCTTCTGAACTTTCATCTTCTTCAGAAGAACTGTCTTCATCTTCTTCTTTCTGAAAAAAATAATTTCATTTAAAATATTATTAGTTTTACATCTTAAATATTTGTTTTTCTGTTAATATGTCAATGTTTTATAATAAAAAACTCTGCAACGCCACGCGGTGTCCCCGTGTTACCCGTATCACCCGCGTAAGTCTTGATCCCGTGGGATAGCGGGATAAAAAGAAGCCTAGGTTACTCAGGGATCAGGGGCACAGATACGTTCCGAAAGGATGGCGGGAAGTCATTTTCATCCCGAAGCCGGGAAAGGGTGATTACACGAATCCCAAAGCACATCGACCAATCAGTCTGACCTCCTTCATGCTAAAGACCATGGAACGCCTATGCGAGAGGAAGCTGAGAGATGGTGCACTAAAACAGCTACCCCTACATGCAAGACAGCACGCATAAAGCTCCGGTAAGTCTACGGAATCAGCCCTCCATCTGGTAGTCAGCCGGATAGAGGAAGCGATCGAACAAAAAGGCTTTTGCCTAGGAACGTTCATTGACATCGAAGGAACTTTCGACAAAACCAGCTTCACCAGTATTAAGGCCGCCCTGTCAAAACATGGAGCGGAACCGGTACTATCAGACTGGTGGATAACAAACATGCTCAGCAAAAGAGTAGTTCGCCTTGGGGAAGAAGATCAGACAACTCTGATAGCCAAAGGCTGGAGCCCGCAGGGTGGAGTTATCTCTCCCCTCCGGTGGAATTTAGTGATAGATGACTTAATCACAAGGCTGAACAAAAACAGAGACTACACAATAGGCTACGCCGACGACCTAACAATCCTTATCTCAGGAAAGGTAACGGGAACGGTCTGTAACTTAACCCAACAAGCCTTACGCATCGTAGAAAAATGGTGCGGGGAATTTGCACTATCGGTGAATCCGAACAAAACCGAGTTAGTTATGTTCACGAACAAAAGGGTATTAGGCGAATACCGATTACCTAAACTCTTTGACGCGGAACTCCAACTGTCAAAAGAGGTCAAATACCTTGGCGTTATTATTGACAGCAAGTTAAAATGGAGTAGCTACTTAGACAATAAATTACAAAAGGCCGGGATTACCTTCTGGCTGCCTTCTACAGAAGAATGATTGGTAAAAAATGGGTGCTAACACCGAAAATCATCCTGTGGCTTTACGAAACAGTAATCCGCCCCATGATAGCGTATGGCGCTATCGTCTGGTGGCCAAGGAGCGAAAACAGCACAATAGCGGCTGAACTACAACGGACCCAAAGACTAGCCTGCATGGCAACCACTGGATGCATAAAATCTACCCCCACCGCGGCAATGGAAGCCATGCTCGGACTCCCACCCTTGGATCTGTTCATCCGCCAAGAAGCAACAGCTGCGGCTATACGCCTAAGGGCACTCAACCTATGGAGCGAGAGAAACACACGACACACCTCACTGCTCACAGATCGCACAAAGGAGATACCCATGATAGGAGCAATAAATGATCGTGTACCCAAACAACACGTATTCAATAAAAAATACGAGAACCAACTTCATGAGGAAAACCGCTGTGAGGCTTTACGCCCAACGGAATTACGCATCTTCGCAGATGGATCAAAAACTGGTATAGGCACCGGGGCTGGCGTCTTCTCGGAGGACCTTAATATATCCATTGCAACACCGCTGGGGACCCATAACACAGTATTTCAAGCTGAATGCATGGGGATTACCCTGGCAGCTTCAGCGGTAATGGCCAGGAGTGGAAGGCCACTCAATATGCATACTCTCCGACAGCAAGGCCGTGCTGCAAGCTTTAAACAGCCACACTATAAACTCGGGACTAATACTGGAGTGCCATCTTAAATTGAACCAAATAGGCCACTTCAACAACATAACCCTGCAATGGATTAAGGGCCACAGCGGCTCGCGCGGCAATGATACGGCAGATGAGCTTGCCAGGAGAGGATCTGACATGGTGATAATGGGACCTGAGCCCATAATACCGATCCCCTTTGCATACCTACGAACCATAGTAAACAAACGAACGAGAGATCAACACAACAGCTATTGGATAAATCTGGAAGTTTGCATACAGACGAGGGAAGCACTCCCTGTGCTTGAAAATAGACTGACCAGGCGACTGCGCACGGCCACAGCTGCAATCACGGGGCATGGCTCCTTCAATAAACACCTTTTTATTTTAGGAATCACCGACAGCCCTCTCTGCAGAGCCTGCATGAGAGAGGAAGAAACAGCGGCACACGTGCTCCTACACTGCCCTGCAACCGCCACATACAGGGTTAAGTACTTCGGAAACACAGGTACGCTCCGGGAGATCGCCGGCAGCGTGAATAGCTTGCTGGCGTTCTTTAATGAGCTGGGGTGGATCGAATAAAATGCCCACCCTCACGCAAAAACCGCGCCTTGTCGTGGAGTTGCGCATACCAGCCCGTGATACCATACCATACCATACTCAGGGATAATATAGCATTCTAATGGTGAAAGAATTTTCGAAATAGATTCTAGTAGTTTGTTTTTTCGATTACAAACTAACAACCCTTTTTTTTTTTCGTGCGGAAATCCCTTCGGATACCCCCCCCCCCCCCCGCCGACCAGCGGGGGTGGTTATGTCGGGCTTGAACCGACTAAAACCGCACGCCGTCTCGGGTCTACAGACGCCGGGGTGTAAGGTTGCCCATAGAGCATATCCCTACCCCCTATCCTAACCCCTATCTCCGGTTTCGAGATGGCCCCCTCGGGTTCTCTGCCTACCCCAAGAGGGAAAAGGCGTCATTTTATATATGTATTTAAATCTTTCCTCTTTATAATATTAGTTTTTATTATTATACTTCTTTTCTTTATTAATTTAATTTTAATTTTGTATTGTTTTTTTTTTAACTTTTATTTATAAATATAATAGTAAGAAAAGTTGTTTTAGAGAAATTAGAGCATGACAGGATATAAGTACTGGCAGTTTCGGTTCTACCCACTACGATTGTAACTCTGTTTGTCAGTTACCTTTACACGCATCGAACGCCGAACAGATTTTATTAAAATTTGAGGAAGACCATAGGATACTTTATATTTTGGAAAATGATAACCATATCCTTATATAGGAATATATCTATAGAAAATTATATATTTTAATTACCTCATCTTTCTCAACCTCATGCACAGGCGTCTTCTGCTGTTTGACGGGCGTTTTCATAGGTTCCTGCTTTGGCTGAGGTTCCGTTTCTTCCTCCGAAGACTCGGCATCCCACGCGTCTTTTACAGATTCAGTGTCGGACTCTTTCTTTTCAATGGCCTTGGGCACCTCATCCTGTTTAATCAATTTTATATTAACTGACATTTAAAGATTGATCCGAGTTGTTTCTCGGCGTTTATCAAAAGTTAATTTTGTTTGAACCAGCCATAGTGATGGTCAAGACAAGATTATGACATGGGACCCCTTTTTTTGGTGGAAATTACCCCCCGGATAGCCCCCTCCCTCCCCCCCCCCTCCCCGCTGGTGGGAACGGCGGTGGTTATGTAGGATCCGAACCGACTAAAACCGCACGCCGTCTCGAGTCTTCTTACGACGGCAATAAGATATTTCTTTCGCACCCGGCTGACCTAGGGACAGGAAAGCGGACCCCGGTCTCCGAGTATAGGCCTCGGATGAAATCGGGACACAACGCCGAGATGATGATGACTTACAACAGCAATAATAAAACTTCAGTTAAGAGACCATTTCTTGGTCTTATTTTAGTTGGCGACATTGGTGCCCACTCACATAGGGAATTTAGTTTAACTGAAGGAGAATACTAGAAATTTCTATTACAAGTATTATTTGAAAAAAGTGAGTTTCATTCTCAAATAATAATAACAAAAGTAAGGTTTACCTTTTTCTCTCCAATCTCTAACTCTTTTTTTTCTTCAGATGGAGTAGAAGGTGTTTCTTGTGACACTTGGGACTTTAGTCTACCAGGTTTCACTCTAGTCCCAGGCCTTGCAGGTTTCTTCTCCGCTGACCCAATTTCTATACCCTGAGCTTTCAGAGAATCTAATAAAGCTTGAGCTCTAGCCTTTTCAGCCTTTTGCTTAGGAGTTAACAATTTCCCCTCAGCTTTAAGTCTTTCTTTTCTCTCCTTTTCTTTTTGCTTTTTCCTCTCTTTCCTTTCTTTTTCTAACCTAATTGCTTCTAATCTCTGGCGTTCTCTCTCATCTTCTTGTCTTATCCTTTCCTCTTCTTCTTTTCTCATTCGCTCTTCTTCTTCTTGCACTTTTTTCAATGCTTCTTGCATAGCAGCAATTGTCTTTTTAGTAGGACCCTTCTTTCCTTTATCATCCTTTTCAGCTTTTTCACCTTTCTTCTTCTTCTTTTTACCTTCCAACACTGGAGTATCTCCTTCTCCCTCTTTATCTTCAGATGGGGCTTTAACATCTTCTACAACTACTTCCTCAGGTTTGCTTTCTACCTCTTCAGGAACTTTTGGTTTGGCATCAGTTGACTCTTTCTTAGGCTCCTGTTCTTTTTCCTTCTTCTTAACCTCCTGCTTTTTTAACTTCTCTCTTTCCTTTTTCTCTTTCTTTTTTTGGGCTGCAGTTTTTATAGTAACATCGTTTTCATTATCACTACCTTCTTTGTCTTCTGACTCTTTGTCAGGCTCTGCTTTTGGCTCTTCTTTCTTTCCTTTCTTTTTCGTCTTTGTTTTTTCATCCACAACCTCCTCTGTTTTTTCTGGATCAGGTGCAGGAGTTGCTTCTTTCTTAACTCCAGCATATTCCATTTCCAATTCTGCTAATACTTTTTCTAAATCATCATCACTATCCTCTTTCTTCCTTTTTGATTTCTTTCCTTTTTTACCAGCAGGCTCTTTCTTTTCTTGGGCTGGTTTCTTTTGCTGCTTCTGGACAGGTTTCTCATCATCTGATGAAGGTGCAGCTTCTGGTGGAGAATCATCTCCATCTTCTATTTCCAAAAGTGAGAAGACACTTTTCTTCTCTTCTTTCTTTTTGCTCTTTTTAGGTTTTTCATCCTCTTCTGAATCATCTGCACAGTGAAACTATTATTTTACTTAAGAGGATTTAACTTCTCAACTAAAACATATAATTTCATATTCTCTATAAGCCAATGGAGTGCTAAGAATATTTTAATGAAGTTTAATAAATTACCAGTAATAAGCTACATATCTATATTAATCGCCAATTACAGTTAAGGTCAGATCAGAATAATAATTAGCTATATATATTCATTATCTTTATATATAAAAATTACGTGGCACGTTGTTTGTCCGCGATGGACTCCTAAAATACAGAACCGATTTTAAATTTGATTTGCACACCGTGTGCAATTTGATCCAATTTGAAAGATAGGATAGCTTACATCTCAATTTATTGTCACAATATTTAATTACAAATGTGTCAACAAATTGGGCAAATTTCCATACATTATTGCGAAACTAATGCTTGTATGGGTTAAATAGGTATCATGGGCGATTGAAGTATGTCACGGGCGAAGCCGCGGGGGACAGCTAATATCATATAACTATTTGCTATAATAAGTTAATATCAAACAAAATAATATGTTTTACAATTTAATATAACACTCATGATGAAATCTTTTTATTTTTCATTGTTGTTCGGAAAGACAGAACATTTTGTGCATGCTAAAGCTCTTTCTGCGGACCCTGGTGCAGAGAACTGATAAAAGGAACAACATAGTTCAAAATGGGATGTATAGTCACATTGGTTATGGGTATATCAATTAAATCAGATTACCTTCATTACTCGAAACATCTTTCTTCTTCTTAGATTTATTTGAGATCGATACATTCTTTAGATTCTTTGTGACATTTTTAACATCTTCATCAACAGACTTCTTGTGTTTTGCCTTAGGTTTAGGTTTCTCCTCTTCACTGTCTGTGTCTACTGATATTCTAGAAAAGATAGAGAACTTGGTATTAGAATTAGATACACCATCACAAAGGGCCGAGTATTCATAGAATAAAACAAGCAAAATCTTTGTATGTACTTGCACCTTATGTTGTTTAAGGTCTGAAGTAACATGCATACCTTTTGAAAGTGAATACTAATGAAAATGTTATGTTTCTAAGTTGGCAGAATGGGGTGTGTGTATTTATGCAATATGGGCGTTGCTAAAGATTTTTTAATTACTTGTGCTCATTCAGTGCATATTTTCATAACTTTTGTATGATAAACAAATAAAATCCATTTATTTCAGGTAAGATAAGAAATTACCTTTAATAACTTCAAATTTTTTACGTAACCTGTACATAACAATTCATGACTGTGCAGCGTGCAGCAACGATATATTACGTTGCAGCAGTGTCTTATATATAGACAATTAAGCCTTGCTGCGATCATTGTCAGAAGTGTTAGAAATGGCCCACTTCGCCCGAAGGTATTTTTTGGTCTAATTAGTTACTAGTTTAGTTAGTTTAGTTTACCTAATTAATCAAATTTGATAAGCTGACACAACTTTATTGCTTAAATATGATTTACTTCACTATATTGCTTGCACAGTGCACATAGTCAGTTAACGTTATGCAATATGTAGAAATTTTTCAAATTACTTGTGCTCATACACTGCATATTATCATAGCTTTTGTGAACTATTACATATCTCATACACTATTAAAGTAGAAACTAGCATTTCATAAATCCTTGCTGATTATTAAATAGGGACTGATTACTGGCCTAGGAGGCCTTCACCCGATCAGGGGTCCAGACAACATGCATATCGGACTAAAGTTATACATACCGATGGAAAAGAAATGTCTTTTTTTATTTATTTATACTGGCCACTTCGGCCATCTTAAATTCAAACGTATTATCTTGTTGAAATTATGCCAGTGAAGCTATCTCATCCTTAAAGCCTCTTTCCAACTCAGTTGGGAGTCGGTTTTCAGCCTAAGAAATGACCGACTTGAATATTTTCCATGAAGCGACAGCCTGGTGACTGCTACCTACTTGTGCTAATTGGTAACACTTATGATACAGTGACAGACAGGCAAACATTACAGTTTTATCTACAAGGAATTTATATAATCAATTTGCAATATTGAGTATTGCAAAAGGATTTTGTATCTTGTTCAATCAATATCCTGAACACAACAATTATTTCTTTACTATAGGATAGGAGCATTATGAATGAATTGCCAACAACCAACTGAAAATATTAAATAAAGCATATTAAAAAGTTCTTTTGCAAATGTCTTGAAAAAAGAAAAATTTATAATAATAATGTTATCAAAGATAACACATATAAATGGGTAATACATATTATCTGCTGTACTCCATACCTTATTTTTTTATAGATAAGTTTAGAATATCAATAAGAACAATGAATAAATTATTTGCAACTCTATTGCAGTTCTCCTAGAAATTTGTAACTGGTTAACCTAAAACTACCTACTTACTTCTTCCCTTTCTGCGCCGGTTTAATATTATCGATGTTGGTGGTTTCTGCATCACTATCGCTGCAACGAATTGTATAACATAAGTTTCAGTGAATTAAATAGGCAAATGTTAACATAAACATATGCCATTGATGAAACTTACCCATCATTTGCAGACGGGTTCTTCTTCCCCTTTTTAGCCTTCCCCATTATGATAGTATGCTACAATATTAAGTCACAATCCCCGGAATATGGTGGCCTGTTATCGTATATTTTGTGTATTCTATCATGTGAATTATGATCAAAGCAAGAACAAGTTATTACAGCCGAAAATTATTAGGATCGAGACGTCGTCGTGTCCGTCTTACACTCACGTCACGTCACAGACCGCACAGACCCAACACAGACCTTAGTCAGTTTTTCACAGACACTCATATCCTATATATTGTCTCATCTATGGACACTCAACTCAAAGTAGAGATCTCTTAAATACTCTTTGGTAGAGATGGCCATAAGGATTAGGGATGGGGATCGCGCGCTCTTATTGAATTATTTTTTGTTGGGGACAAGAAAACTATGACATTACAAAAAGGCGTGCTATACCTATGTCGCAGCCGCGCCGTTCTTTAAGAATGAATTGAACAAGGATCACTTCATCAAAGTTTAACAACTTGACGTTTTGAAACTTGAGACTATTGAAAGTAAGCCCGTTGAAGACGGCTAATCAAAACTAAAACTCACCCTAGTCTTTTTAATTAAGTACAGTTAGTCAGCTCTTTAAAGATTACTGACGTTGAATCACTTGGCTGGGTCAAGAGCAACGAATCACGGTTCCAGAGACCTATGGACCCCCCGAAGCAGGGATTGAAAACCGGTACCAATTTCGGTTCTGGTTCTACATTTAGGTTCTTATAAAGGTTCCTCTTTTGGGTACGGTTCCGGTTCCGGTATATCCGGTTCTAAATACCGGTTCCTAGAACCGGATGATGTTATACCGGTTCCTTGTCATCCGTTTTAAAGGTTCGTTACGGAAGAGGGGTTGTGTGTTCGTAGCAGGGAATGAATAACCGAAATTTATTGATGCTCGTGCCTCGGCCGAGCCAAAGCTAGTTGTTTTGTCATTTTGCCGCCATTCATGTTTCCGAGTCTGCCTTTTTTGTTAACATAATCACAAGTGTGTTGGAACTTTACAACTACATAGATTGTCGCCAAGATGGACAATAAAAGTAACTAAGGTAAAGGCAACCAATACCGACCCCTTAAAATTGGCACCAAACTCCGACCCATTCATCAAATCGTCATTTTAGGCTGTTGTATGTAAGACAAATGTTTTTTTAGAGAAAATAAAGATGTATTTGTAATGCACACATTCATTACTTGCTTGTGTGCGTAAACCAGCGACTTCAAATTTTTATTTAATTTTTATTTTCAAAATTAATAGTTTCTCGTCGGACTCCCAAGATTCCGCACATTTCATATAGCTTTAATTTGCCTAAAATTCAATATTAAAAAGTGGCAGTGATAAGAGCCATATTCACAATTTTATTCCTAATGCAACCCATGGCACTGTTGGGTTTCTACAAAGTATGTTAATTTCCAATATTTTTTTGTTATAAGGCGTCTATTAATAAATAGTGGGCTATAACAATTTAATATCTTAGTATGTCAAGCTTTATTAGAGCTATTAGCGTCATATGTTTAGTTGTACCGATAGCTGTGATAATCAATTTTATTTTTGTGCAAATGTTTTGATTTCCCTAGGATGTATGGTTGTCAATTGATGTATTTTACGGTTAAAATATGTTTAATATTAAATATTCATGGTTACTGCAATCATATAACCATATAAATGTACATAAAAGTAATAAAATTACGTAGTAAATATAAATTTTAATGGGTCGGTAACAGGTTTTACGATTTTTCGTAGAAAAATCCTAAAACCGACCCACATGTAATATTGCAGTTTTTAACGTACCTAGATAGGGATAATATAAGAGCTCGTGACACCAATCCTAGTTCAATCAGATTATCGGATGAAATGTGTATCATTAGACGCGTATTTAATTGGAGAACACGAAATGGCTATTCTGCCAGGCTAAAAACCTGGTGGTGATACCAAAAATCAAGTTGAATTATTAATAAAAAAACAAATAACCCGACTGCCCTAAAAAGACCGAAACAAGTTTGATAGCAGGCGGGACCCATTAATTTTCTTTCGGTTTATGATTTGCATCTGGGTCCCGCCTGCTATCAAACTTGTTTCGGTCTTTTTAGGGCAGTCGGGTTATTTGATTTTTTAATTAATAATTTTATTGTATACTTTTTAGTTACGATATATATGACGAAGGAAGAACTGCCATAGTGTTTTTAAAAAGTGTGACGTCAGCATTGCTGACGTCACAATTGTTATCCTCATGATGATCACTCATTTTTGGGTCCTCGAAGGAAAACTTCACAAATAATTTTATTAAGCTTCGTTTAATCAACGGGCAGCGTAACGGCGTCCCAGAGAGGTTCGCACTGTCCGGCGGCGCGAGTGCAACTGTGTCGCTCGCCTACAGTGCGGCCGTATTTATAGGCTCGACGCACGTGCACGTATTTTTAAGTTTTTAGGTTAAACAAAGAAATTACAATAATGACATTCATTTTACATCGTAATAAACTCTAAAGTAATCAAATGATGGTAATAAATTAATTTTAGGACAATTAAATGATTAAACTTAATTATTCTAGTTTTTCTAGGCTAATTGTTGTAGTTGCGCCGATATATATATTTGAAATACCCTTTTAAAGTTCTTCATTTCGATACCCTATTCAATAAGTTTGAGTGAAAAAAATTTTTGAATAACATACATTTTAGCGCCAAAAATCCACCATTTCGTTTTTTTTATTATTTTAATATACCCAGTGTCACTCTCACAGTTAATACTAATCTAACGACACCTCTCAGGCTAAAATCCATCGAGCCTTTCAGGCTGCAGAGCGTGCCAAACAATTATACATACATACATACACACTCTCGAAAAACATAACCCTCCTTCTGGCGCAGTCGGGTAAAAATCGATGTCTTATTATGAGAAGATTACCATGCTCATTTATGAAAGATCTTCAAATCTTGTGTATGAACTGCCACTGCTGCCATTTCTAAATACTGGCGAAAGTGATGGCAGCAGTAACATAATGTTACATCAATGTGCTATCTATCGTTGAGAACGATAGTGCGTTGGCACCTTTATGCGACTTATAATTATTGCTGCCATCACTTTCGCCAGTGTTTAGAAATACACTAAATTTTAATGATCTTGCACATCCTGGTTTTTTTCTGGTAATCTCATCATATAAAACACCTCTGTAATACACCTCTGCCTACTCCTTCGGGGATACAGGCGTGAAGTTATGTTATGTTATAAAACATAGAATTTTTTTTTGAACAGGTTTTTAGCCTGGCAGCATAGCCATTTCGTGTTCTCCCACTAAAGACGCGACTAATAATAAATATATATCATCTAGTAATGTGATCGAACTAGAATTGATATCATGGGCTCTGATACTATGATTCTATACTAAATTAGTTGGAAGCACGAGCGTTCATTTGTTTAGTAATAGTAGATTTTTACTCTTTTTATTTTTTTCTTATCATGGTACAGTCATCCTTTCGAGGGCTTACCCGGGGTGCCCGGCAACGGACACTTGGGGAGGACACCGTGCTGTTTTAGTCGAGACACGACATAACCACCCCCGCTGGCCGGCGGGAGAGTATCCGAAGGGATTTCCGCACGTTAAAAAATAATAATCATGGTACAGTCGGCAAAGGAGACAAGTAGACACCTTTCCATACAAATTGATATGAAAAGGTGTACTTATCTCTTTTGTCGACTGTAGGCACATACATATTCAGTATAAACATACTTTAACTTTTTAAGAACTGGTTAATTAAAATAATGTTGTTTTTTCTAATAATACCTAATGATAATGTAATTAAACATAAAGAAGCATTTTATTTATCTTGAATTGTTTTCATTTATTTAGCAGTCGGTAATAGGTGCCACAAAATCGGTATTAGAGTTTTACACATGCATGGGGTCGGTGATAGGGGCTGAGCCCATTTCATAAATAACAATTTTTATTTTATTTTTCTTTTATGCTTGCTAGTTATTTCTATAATCGAGTAAAAAGATCATTCATTTCAGCACCTGAAAAATAATAACAAAATATTCTACAAAACATGTGCTTATTTTTTGTATGTTAAGATGAGCATGGCTTAAACTGGCGCTATTAAGTGCCTTTACCTTACGCGTATATGCGTTTACGTAAAGTTTTACTTCATTCGTGTGGTCTAAAGTTAACTATTTTTATTTTTGTAATAAATACATTTCAAAATGACTTGTGCAGCTAAACAGTGTTTTAATAATACAATGTTTGTGGTTGCGTTCATTCGGCGACATTCGGCAGCCAACGCGATTTCGCTCGCACGACAGCGCCGGCTCCATCTCTGTCCTTGTCTACTAGTATTTATTATTGATCTAGCTGTGCCTGCGACTTCGTTCGCATGGACTTAGATCTGGGTTTTATTTATTTCAGGCGGAGCCCTAATTCTTTAAAAAAAATTAAAGTAGCCTAAGTTACTACTTATTAGATCAGCTACCTGCCAATAAAAGTCCCGTCAAAATCGGTCCAGCCATTTCAGAGATTAGCCGGAACAAACAGACAGACAAAAATTGAAAAAAATGTTATATTGGTGTATATACCGTATATATATATATTCATCATATACATATGTGGTAAAAAACTTATATTTCAATATTACAAACAGACACTCCAATTTTATTTATATGTATAGATTACGTGATTTTAAAACAATTTTATCAATACGAATACGAGCGACTGGCGCGCGCGTTGGTAACAGAAGATCCACCAAACACCAATACAAATGTGATTTCTTACAAACTCTCCTCTCCTCATACTCCGCCGCGCGCTGCATCGCGCCTGTCACCCGACCGCACCTCAAAAAACAAGTTTAGACTCGCTTTGCCAAAGAACCGGTAAAATAAAGGTTCTTAAAGGTTCCAATTTAGGTTCTGGTTCCTGTTCCGGTATAGGTACCGGAACCACAAAATACCGGTATTTTACCGGTATTTTGGACCCGTTTTCAATCCCTGCCCCGAAGTGATTCAAATTTAGTTGTGTTTTAGATTAATTGTGATAATTTATGAAGAAATAGGACTCACTAAAAGACCTTTTTTTACCAAGGAATCTATCAGTTAGTCCAATTTAACTAAACGGCTACATCAAATATAGGCCGCTCAGCCATCTGGTTGAACGTTTTGCATAACGACTTGATCAATGATCCTTAACTCAGATTCAGTAGAAACCTTAATTTGACTACTATACTATTTCCATTTCTTTATTTTCTCGATGACAGTTCTAAATTGATAGTTGTAGTGTTGTGACCAAATAAGTAATAATATCGATCGCATATATTTGTTTTGAACAAAGACAAATACAACAAAAACATTCAAATCTATTTTTTCAAGGTGGGAACACATAATGGCCCATCGCCATGTTGTGTTTGTTTTAAGCTTCGAGCACATTATGCCGGGCCGCAGCGTGTCGGGGCCGAGCGCAAAATTCCGCTCAAGTCCCTTGAATGCAATATGTATGAACTATCGCACACTGTGTCGGGCCGCAGCGGCTCGCATTATTGCGCGGCGGATTTGCGTCCGTGCGATGCGGCCCGCCCCGCCCCGTCAACAGTGTGCTATAGCAAGCGGATTGGTGTGCACACGCGCACGTGTTCATTTTAACTTATTTATTAAATGGAAATAGCGATCAGGAGTCATACGAAAATATCCCCAAAACTTGTCTTTGTCTGCTAAAATAATGCTTTTTTCTAAAGATTTAGATCGGAAAAAGAGAACATCTAGGACGGGACTCGAACCCGCGACCAGTCCCTTACAGGGGGAATGCTCTGACCAACTGAGCCACCTAGACACGTCCCAGATATTCGAAATTCTCCGATACATTATTACGTCTTAAGGCGACGTTGGAGCCATCTACCGTAATTCTTGCGAACTACGGAAACAATGAACAACTTTACAGTCATTTTTAAACATTGTTTTTTGATGACTCCGCCTAATTAATTCAATTAAATTTTTAAGCATTTTGTATGCTTACTTTTTTCTAAAGATTTAGATCGGAAAAAGAGAACATCTAGGACGGGACTCGAACCCGCGACCAGTCCCTTACAGGGGGAATGCTCTGACCAACTGAGCCACCTAGACACGTCCCAGATATTCGAAATTCTCCGATACATTATTACGTCTTAAGGCGACGTTGGAGCCATCTACCGTAATTCTTGCGAACTACGGAAACAATGAACAACTTTACAGTCATTTTTAAACATTGTTTTTTGATGACTCCGCCTAATTAATTCAATTAAATTTTTAAGCATTTTGTATGCTTACTTTTTTCTAAAGATTTAGATCGGAAAAAGAGAACATCTAGGACGGGACTCGAACCCGCGACCAGTCCCTTACAGGGGGAATGCTCTGACCAACTGAGCCACCTAGACACGTCCCAGATATTCGAAATTCTCCGATACATTATTACGTCTTAAGGCGACGTTGGAGCCATCTACCGTAATTCTTGCGAACTACGGAAACAATGAACAACTTTACAGTCATTTTTAAACATTGTTTTTTGATGACTCCGCCTAATTAATTCAATTAAATTTTTAAGCATTTTGTATGCTTACTTTTTTCTAAAGATTTAGATCGGAAAAAGAGAACATCTAGGACGGGACTCGAACCCGCGACCAGTCCCTTACAGGGGGAATGCTCTGACCAACTGAGCCACCTAGACACGTCCCAGATATTCGAAATTCTCCGATACATTATTACGTCTTAAGGCGACGTTGGAGCCATCTACCGTAATTCTTGCGAACTACGGAAACAATGAACAACTTTACAGTCATTTTTAAACATTGTTTTTTGATGACTCCGCCTAATTAATTCAATTAAATTTTTAAGCATTTTGTATGCTTACTTTTTTCTAAAGATTTAGATCGGAAAAAGAGAACATCTAGGACGGGACTCGAACCCGCGACCAGTCCCTTACAGGGGGAATGCTCTGACCAACTGAGCCACCTAGACACGTCCCAGATATTCGAAATTCTCCGATACATTATTACGTCTTAAGGCGACGTTGGAGCCATCTACCGTAATTCTTGCGAACTACGGTTTCCGATCTAAATCTTTAGAAAAAAGTAAGCATACAAAATGCTTAAAAATTTAATTGAAATAAAATAATGCTGTTCATTAACTTCTTCTAACAGCAGGCAAAAGCTAATCCATAACGTACAGTTGAACACAAATTCTGGCAGTACACTGTTCTCAAAATCCGCCTATGCGCTGCGACCCGGCCCTTCACTAATGTGCTTGGTAAGCATTTGGTGCTGCGCTGCGGCCCGCTCCGCCGCGCTGCGGCCCGGCATAATTTGCTCGAAGCTTTAATCTATCACTCGCAACAAGACGGTCGTGCTATATAGTCACTACATTTCTATTCGCATTAGTTTAGCTATAGTTTTTTCACATTAACCATACGTTACGTTGTGTATTTTGTGTTCATCCGTGTTGATTGCTGTCCAGCTGTTAAATATCAAAATGGCTAAAGGATCTGTTCTGAAACGTCAGGCGAGAGAACTGGTGATCAAAGTTCGTAATTACTTTGAAGCAGAGTATCAAAATGGTGGCCCGCTATTACCACTGTCGCAAGTGCGAGAACGTGTTGCGGCCGTATTAGGAATTAGTGGACCTACTGTTTAAAAAATTACTACCTACTGACTGGTACAAGCGGCATGCAGGAAAATAAGCTTCGTACGCCACAGAACAAACGCCAACCACGTCGTGTTACATCGGTTGACAACTTCGACGCTGACGCTATTCGTCGTCATATATATGACTATTACTTGCGCAAAGAACTTCCAACACTTAAAAAGCTTGTTGTTTCTTTACGTGAATGTAGTTTGTTCCATGGCTAAAAATCGTCATTAAGCTGGGTTTTGAAAGAAATTGGATTTTCTTATACAAA
This sequence comes from Cybosia mesomella, assembly GCA_946251805.1. Lineage (NCBI taxonomy): Eukaryota > Metazoa > Arthropoda > Insecta > Lepidoptera > Erebidae > Cybosia > Cybosia mesomella. Next base: position 11,854,622 of record OX276392.1, read on the forward strand.
ACCGGACAAACGTAAAATATTGATGGAGCGTCACGACGTTGCTATGGCTCGCTTCGAATTTCTGAGCAAAGCCAAAAAGATATCAGATTGGTCAAATGTTCTTTTCACTGACGAGACTTGGTATAATGCAAACCACACAGTATCTAAGAACTGGAATGACGACACCGCCGCTTCTACTAGTTCAGTGCCAATGGGTAAAGGTGAACGCCTTATCATATGCCATGCAGGGTCTACGAAAAGATTCGTGTCAGATGCTTTACTGGCATTTAAATCCAAGAAAACAGTGGACTACCACGAAGAAAATAAACGCTGAGATTTACGGAGAATGGTTTAAAGAAATTGTGCAATTTCTGGAAGAACCGTCGATAATTATTATGGACAACGCTACATATCACTCCAGACAAAGTGATAAAATGCCGACGCAGGCCAATAAAAAAAAAATGTGTACGTGAACTAGTGTATACAAGTAAGAAGTGAAACTTCTTTATGACCTTATTTTTCGAAAAATGATCTACTAATATATGCAACTTTACAGAAATTGGTTAAATAAAGTTAAATTAGATAAAGTTTAACAAAAGGCTTTTATTATCATAGACATGAATACAAATAATACAATTATTTCATTTTACCTTATTACTACTGAGATTATTACAGCATTGCATTAAAGTACAAAACAGTCGTATTAGTTAATAATAACTAGTTTTAATGGAATTATATACATTGACCGATAGTTACATTAAAAAACTGAGGTTAACCTTAAATAACTTGAAAAAAATAAATACCATAATCACACCCACTTTTTAGAAAAAGAGATATAATTACTTACTTTTTTTAAGAAATTCACTGGAATTAGAATTAAAATAAACCCTTTGATTTTGCTGATCACTATCAGTCGAATAAATCAACTTTTTTTTAAAAGATGGCGCGTAACGGAAAATATAACGTACGCCGATAAAGAAGTTTCATTTCAACAAGAGATTCCAACATCATGGCGAAAATATGAGTAATACTTTATTATAAGTACAATTAGTGGATATTTTTAAATCGAAAAAAAACCTCTCTAAAAGATATATTACCGACGAAATAGCTGCCGAACGTGGTCATGGGGTTCTTCGACTTCAGCCGTATCATTGCTAGTACAATGCTATAGAATTAATATCAGTTTTTAACTCATTATACCTCACATCACACACATCAACACTTATCTTGCATTCCACACATTTCGGCTCACAAATACAACCACAATTAATTACTATTACACCACAAATTAATATATATAGTTTTTTGGGGTTTCAGTTTTTTTACCGTATACCGTATTTTCCGGGTATCCAGTTTTTTAACCTTGTACTTAATTTTTCGCAAATCAATCCTCTTTCATCGGGCTTGCCGGGCCACGTCATATTCACTTGATTTGGGTTGGGTAACATTAAAATTCTCTTATAAAATTCAATGACCTAGAAGTAATTCAATCCGACTTAGACCAGGTCTCTGTTGCCGACTCGTCGTGTTGCATGATAGAGGATTGTCCCCGTATAGCCCTAAAGCACCGTAACGCTTTTTCTCTTATTTGTCAGAATATAAGAAGCATAAACAAAAATTTTGTTAATCTAAACACTCTCCTTGTAAGAAGTAAAACGACTTGGGATCTTATAGTTTTGACGGAGTGTTGGCTTCATGGTCAGCCACAGGTACCGATTGTGCCGGGTTACGATTTCGCTGCTTCCACCCGGAACTTTACTCAAAATGAAGGGGTAGTGATTTACTACCGTAGTAGCCTCCGAGTTTCTGTAAGGGAACCTACTCTTCAGGACGCAAACTGTCTGGTGCTTACAGTCAATAATGACACTGTTGTGGTGGCTATTTACCGCCCGCCTGGCTATCATAATGTTACACCATTTCTAAACTCCTTGAACGAGGTTCTAAACTCCATATCTTCGTATAAAAATATAATTTTGACGGGGGATATCAATATTGACATCTCCGATGGCAATGACGCTGACGTACTGAAATACCTCACTATGCTGGCCTTTTACGGTATGTTGCCTGCCTTCACGACTCCAACACGGCAGAATAGGTCCTGTCTTGATCACTTAATACTGAAAACTAAAGACTCTGCTTTCTGCTATATCGCACACACCTCTTTGACGGATCATGACACAATCATGATGTTTCTACATTCTACCGTTCGATTAAATGTCAATTCGCCTAAAACTACTAGGATTATTAACTATGAACAAGTTGAATTGGATCTTTCCCAGATAGACTTTAGCCCCTTATATCTTTTATCTAATATCAACGAAGCAACTAACTACTTCATTGATTTAATAAATAAAACAATAAACGCAAACTCCTCTTTAAAAGTAATCCCAAACCGCAAAAGACTCAGAAAGCCCTGGATGACTCCAGGTCTGCTTAGATGTTTGCGAAACAGAGACAACTTGCATCGGAAATTGAAGAAGGCGCCAGATAATCAGACGCTTATGATTACATTTAAAAGGTATAGGAACTTCTGTACTATGCTAGTGAATAATGCAAAACTCAACTTTGATAAGGAGCAATTAAATAACAACAAACACAACAGTAAAAAGCTTTGGGAAGTTATCAAAGATATTACTTATGAAAAAAAGCAAATCTCTCATGCTGATGCTCTGCTATCGCTCAACGAACCTTTAAGCTCAGTTAACCGTGTGAACTCCTACTTTGCTAACATCGGCAGTTTAATGGCTGAGAAGATACTCGCTTCTGCCGGTGGGAGCCCAGTGGCTGGTCAGGGGACTATATCCCACAAAACGTTCGTATTACTGCAGACGGACGAGTTCGAGCTGGAACTTTTAATAAATAACCTGAGAAGTAACTGCGCGGTTGGTTTTGATGGTATCTCGGGTGCGTTCCTCAAGAGATTCAAATATATATTAGTCCCGCCTATTACATTTTTGTGCAACTTGTGTTTCTCCTCTGGAACCTTTCCAGATGCCTTCAAGCTCGCGATGGTTCTACCGGTCTACAAGGCGGGGGACAGAGATAGTCCCAGTAACTATCGACCTATTTCGATTTTACCAACTCTTTCCAAACTTCTTGAGAGATTGATTAACAATAGACTTGTCCGGTTCCTGGAACAAAATCAACTTCTGTCTAGATCCCAATACGGCTTCCGTTCCGGCATCTCCACAAATAAAGCTGTTCTAGACTTGACAAACCATGTGATCAAACAAATAGATAATGGGCAGAAGGTCATTGGTATATTTTTGGATATAGCAAAGGCTTTCGATACTGTATCTGTTTCTAGGCTGATTGATAAGCTTGAACGGATTGGTATCAGGGGTGTTCAACTTTCCCTGTTCAAGAGCTATCTCTCTGGTAGACGGCAATGTGTAAGGATTGGTGGGTGGACCAGTGACGAGCTGCCTATCTCGTACGGGGTGCCCCAGGGCAGCATCATTGGACCAACCTTGTTTTTGATTTATATCAATGATCTTTGTCAGCTTCAGCTTACTAATGGAGCCATCTTTACGTACGCCGATGATACTGCCCTAATATTCCGGGGCATGACATGGAAGTCAGCATTTGAGTGTGCTCAGGGGGGGTTTGACTTGGTGAAGGATTGGCTGACCCTAAATCTACTTACTTTAAACGTAGAGAAAACGACGTATCTAAACTTTTCTCTATCAAGTCGTAGTAAGCCCCGTGCTGACGACACTCTGATCGCTCATGCCTGTGGGTTTCCACGGGCTACCGCGTGTGGTTGCGCCCAGCTTAGTAACTCCAGCTGTGTCAAATATCTGGGTGTCCAGATAGATGACATCCTTTCTTTCCAACCTCACATTGACGCACTTACCACCAGGTTACGCAAGTTGATATTCGTATTTAGGAACCTTCGTCGAGTTGCAGATAGGACAGTCCTTGGACTCGTTTATCTTGCTCTTGCCCAGTCTCTCATCCAGTACTGCATAGTGACTTGGGGTGGTGCTATGAAAACCCATATGAAGAGACTTGAAATTGCTCAAAGAGCACTCTTAAAGGTTGGATGGGGGCTACCCTGGCGTTATCCTACCGGCAACTTATACCTCATCTGTAACGTCCTTTCCGTTCGTAAGTTGTTTATTTTAAATCTTATCTTGACTACCCATGCCCAGGTCCCTTACAATCAAGATAAGTTAGACTCAGTTCGTCGCAAACGCACAGTGTGTCAATCAACTGCTGTTAAATCTAGCTCTGCGCAGCGGAGTTTTTACTTCCTGAGTGGCTTTGTCTATAACAGGGTCAATAAATCCCTAAACATTTATACGATGTGTAAAGCGGAATGTAAAAAAGCGTTCACTCTCTGGCTGTCCGAACTGAATTATGATGAAACTGAATTGATTATAAAGACGATAGAATGATTATAATATTTTAGCTGAAATACCCATCACTACCTCGCACCCTCCCACTCACCCTCACTCGTACACACTCACGCACACGTGCACATATACATAAATACATATTTATTAAACACACACACACACACACCACACACACACACGCACACACACACACACACACACGCACCCACACATACACACACACACACACACACACACACAGGTTTTTGTTATATCTCGTTTCTATTTATATTGTTTATAACCATACATTCGTTGAATCTATTGTTGTAACTCTTTACTGCTTAAGTTACTAGATGTCAATGTCATAGCACAAGGGGGGCCTGGAGATCTGTCATACAGGTATCATACCTACTACGGACTCCAGCTCTCTCAATGTGTATTTATTACTTATATACAATGTTAAAAGCTGTATTGAGAGAGAAATGAATAAATAAATAAATAAAAAAAAATAAAAAATAATAATAGATAATAGACAAAATTTTACTAAAAATAAAATAAGCCTTATAAATATGGGCACAAATCAAAGGACATCCCGCTCGAAACAATACCCATCCCCCTTGTACGGCAAACAAGATGTGAGATTTATGTGAAATTCATGTGGCATTCGATAATATTTAAGTACAGGAACTTACAATAAATGTTGAGGAGAGCTTATCGAGTGACAGTGACGATTCATCAGTTTTTTTTTTATATATATGTAGGACACGTCAATTTGACTACACCTCGCCTGATGGTAAGCTGAAGGTAAAGTCTCAGGAAAGAGGGTCACCATTACATACACGTACCATGTTAACAATGGTGGCACTCAGCTTGACGGCCTCATCAGAAGAGGATTGTCGTCGCAGCACCGCGTGACACCCACCGGTCCCACTAGTGCTGCGACCACAATCCCCCTGTCCGGCTATGCACTTGCTGACCCCTGAACGCAATCAAACCGAAATTGGATTACTATGGAGGGTTTTTCGCAATCGTGCACGGTGGTACCTTTTTTTTTTGTGCGGAAATCCCTTCGGATACCCCCCGCCGGCCAGCGGGGGCGGTTATGTCGGGCTTGAACCGACTAAAACCGCACGCCGTCTCGGGTCTACAGACGCCGGGGTGTAAGGTAACTCATAGAGCATATCCCTCGCACTCCGACTGACCCTGGGCCATTCGCAGTGTCCCCTCTGATAACAGCAGAGGGGTACCCGGAGCGACCACGCCCCCCCGCGGGCCTTGCAGGCCCGCCATACCCCGACCCCCTCGTGCAATGGGGTCAGCTGGCCCTGAAAAGGGCCGGTTGGTCAGACTCTTTGCTGTTTACGTTGACGCCAGCTACTCCAGAGGAGCAATCAATTATGCGTCATCGCCCACGTTGCCCAGGGTGCACCAAACTTGGAGGTGATCCAATCAGTCGCACCCCTGCACGGTGGTACCTACCCGGCCGAATTTTGTGACAAATTTGTGTCATCAAATTTCTAGCACCAGTTAATTTTGATAAAAAAAAAGAATCAACATAATATAATTACATCTTGTAATGAAATGTAATACTAGTTAATAAATTTAAACAAAATTATCCGGCAATAGCTTAGTTCTTACATTTTGTAAAAAAATATCGGGTCTATTATGATGTTACGATTACTTACTCTGTGGCTATGACCTTGTACGTGCGTAAGCGTCATATTTTTATTAAATAATGTATACATAATGTACGCGCGCATCACTAGTAGGACGGACGAGGGGCGAGGGACGCGGGCGTAGGCAGCGGCGCGAGCCGCCCGGCCGCGCCACTCCGCAACGAACGACCGTTCAGTTAACACCACATTTAGCACGTCCAAAGTAATTTTATATAATCTTCGTACAAAAACATCAAAGCTGTAAAGTTTTACAATTTTATTCAATACAAGTAGTGTTGCTTACGACAGAAACGGGATAGACGGCCAAGAGGTATATGGCGGCCTAAAGACTTTTATACCGCTGGCGCTTCTGTCGGGCGGCGAGTGGACTGTATGTAGATCTTGGTGCTGGCGGGTGGACGAAGGTGCCGATGGGAGCGTGGATTCTGAAATGCTTGCGGCTTGATGAATGATGACCTGCAGAAGGGTACTTCAACTTCAAGGATCTTTCCAGTGAAACAGCGATTTCTTACTTCTTGTTTATTAGAGGTGTTTTCTCTAGGGCTGCTGGTTCCGGACTGAATTCGGGACAGTGTAATCTTCACAGCGACCCCGCAGGGGGCGCGTGGAGTCGGCTTTTGGGCTTTTCCCTTTTTCCGAGGCTTCCTTCGCGACGCCTAAACAGGCGCCGGGCATGTGGGCGGGGATGTACCCCTATAGCTGGTGACGCCGGCAGGCCGCTAGACTTCACGCCGCCCGGCGGTCGACCCGAGCCGGGTGAGATCACTGGTTGCCCAGTGAAGGCCCAGCTCCGAGTGACCAGCGACGAGGCGGCGGCTTTCCTGCGACCTCCGGCGTCCGTGCGTCTTCTGTTCTCAGCGGCGGTCGCCCGTAAAGCGCCTCGCCACTATGTCGATGGACGCAATGATTGCGTCCACCAGTATTTGATGGTCTTCTGTTGCTAGGGCGCGTTTTGCTTCAGCGAGGAGGACCTTCGCCTTCGCCAACATGACGGAGGGGCTGGTCACTGAGGCACTCGCTGCCGCAGCCGTCTGGGTCTTCGTCTCCTTTGTTGGAGTGGGCTCCGTTTGGCACGCCACCTCCACCAGCTCCAAGACTGGCTCCGGTGGGACGGGCGGCGTGTTTCGCGATGGGAGTGCCGGCGTGGCGGCCTCCTCCTCAGTCGTGGGCTGCAACTTGCGGGACCTACGGCCCCCTCTTCTGCGGCGTCTTCGCGATGAGGCTGCGGGTTTTTCCCCCCGGGTAGAGGGTGCGTTCGCCTCAGCCATGAGCGACGCGCCTTGCCTCTCCCCGAGAGGCTGTGGGTTCACCGGCGCTGGCCGGCTGTGCGGCCCGCTGGTGACGGCGGCTGTGCCCGCCTTCCTATTCCGGGCCTCACGTCGGAAGACGGGGCACCGGAAGTGGTTTGCGGGGTGGTCGCCACTGCAGTTTATGCAGGTGGCGGGTTGTTTCCGCGGCCGGGGGCAGTCCCGCGCAGCATGCTCACCGCCACATCGCACGCAGGCCTGCGTGCGGTGGCAGTGATGGCTGCTGTGGCGGAACTGCTGGCAGCGATGACACTGCGCGGGTTTGCGTTTCCCGCGCCAGGCTTCTATTTTGATCCCGGGCATGCCGAGAAGCTCCCTCACTTCATAAATGTCTGGGATGACATTTTGGGTCTTCCTCAGGATCACCAGGAAGATGCATCCAGGCCGGCCACCTCGACCCCGAATAGGACGTGTATATTCGGGGTCGAAACCCAGCTCCCGTAGCTCGTCTGCAATCTCGTCTGGTGTGGCGTTCGTGGGCAGCCCTCTTATGGCCACCTTGACTCCTCTCTCCGAGGGGGGCGAGTAGGAGTGCCAGGCGATTCCCTCCTGGCTCTCCAGCGTTGCGAAATAGGCTTGCAGTAGCCTATACTCATCTTCATCTCTAGGGATGAATCGGAGCCCGTTCCCATACGGGCGCACGTCGGCCGATCTCCCTAGCTGGGTTTTCAATTCCCGCAAGTGCTGGGCGAAGTGCGGCAGCTCCTCCACGACAATCGGGGGGTACCGCTTCTTCCCCTTGCTGGCTGCGGGCTCTGCGGATGCAGTATCGGTGGTGGCGTCCTCTTGGGACGCGGTGGCATCAGAGTAGCGCGTGTTGGGGTGCTTAGAATCCTTTTCGGCGGAGTCGGGGCTGCGCGGACGACGCGCAGGTCCGGGGGCCGATGGGACAGTCTCCATCGGCGTCGGCTCCGGCTTAGAGCGACGCCTGACAAGAAGTCGCAGGTCCGGGGTGTCCGGGGCTGCGGCTGCGGGAGTTCTGGGGGAGTCATCATCTCCATGTCTTCAAATGAGGGCGCGTGAGGCCACGCGCGCGAGGCTGGGGACTCGCGTGCATCTTGGCGCGGGGAAGCCGCGACCTGGTACCTCGCTACCGGCGTCCGGATCACCTTCGACGTCGACGCCGTCACGGACGGCGGAGTCGAGGCGGGCGAAGCGCGCGGCGGCGGTTGCGGAGCGGAGCTCGGGCTCGCACGCGGCGCGGGCGCCTTCGCTGGCGCAGCGCGAGATGCGCTCAACCCGCCCGGCGGCGCGCGGGGGGGAGTGGACGTCCTCGATGGGCCAGCGGTCGGCGCACTAGCGAGCGCGAGCGGGGGCGTCGACGAGTGTAATTGTTGAGGTGAGGCCGCCCGCTCTGCGAACCGGCTAGGTATCGATTCGCAGAGCGCGGCGGGCCCGCAGCTGTTGCCGCGGCGGGACGTGCGCGCGCGCAGCGCGGCCGTCGTCCAGGCTCTCAACTCGCAGATCTCGCTGGATCACGTCGCCCCTCACGTAGCGAGGTGCGTTCACCACCTTCCTCAGGGTGGCTGACTGCTGCTGGCGGAGTAGGGCGCGGCTCGTCTCGCTCGTGAGGGCGAACCAAGCTGGCGCTGCGTACGTGAGCTGTGAGCGCACGTACAGCTTATACTCGTAGATGTTGAGCTTCACGCGGGGGGGGAGATTCGAGGAGAGCGCTGGACGTAGTAGCGCGCGGGTAACGCGCGCCTTCGCGACCACACTGCTGAAGTGCCTCTTCATGGAGAGCCGCCGATCCAGTGTGACGCCCAGATACGTCACGGACGGCTTCCACGGTATGGGCTCCATGTGGAGGAGGAGTGGCGGTGGGAGCTTCCTCTTGGTGGAGATGGTTATCGCCTGTGTCTTCCCCACGTTCACCGACAGTCGCCATTTTGATAGCCACTGGGGCAGGAGGTCGAGGCTTTTTTGTATTTTTGACGCGGCGTGTTTGGCGTTGAGGCTGGTCGCGATGTACGCCGCGTCATCGGCATATAGGGCGAGTAGCGTGCCTTCTGCTACTGGGATGTCGTCGGTGTAACATGAGTACAACACAGGCGATAAGCAGCTGCCTTGCGGTACACCTGCAAGGATGGGGTGCAGCTGGGAGGTGGCGTCTACTGAATTCGGGAGGAAAAATGACCGGTTTATATAGGGTACTCTGACCAATCAGAGCCCTTTGGATTCTACCTACAAACCGCTTTAGCCAATCAACGGCTTTGTTTACATTGCCTATTTATTTTTCCTCACGGATTCTATATTTTAAATGTCAAATGCCTTTTCCATGTCGAGGAGTACTGCTACAGCGTGTTCGCGTTTGTTACGCGCTGCGGTAATCCCGTGCAGTACCCTCGACAGCTGGAGCGTCGTGCTGTGGTCTGACCGAAACCCGAACTGTTCCGGTCTGGGTGTCACAAAGGGCGTGAGATGTCTCAGCAGCAGCTGCTCGAACACCTTGGGCATGGTTGGCAGCAGAGTGATGGGCCGATAGCTCGCAGGCTTCAGGATGTTTTTGCCCGGTTTGGGCAGCATTATAACATTCCCCTCCTTCCAGATAGTTGGGAAGACCCCCGTGCGCATGATGCCGGTAAATAACCGTGCAAGCGCGGCGGTGGTGCGGAACGGCAGGTGCTGGAGTGCGGTATTGGTTATACCGTCCACTCCAGGGGCCTTCCTTCTCTTCGTCCGGCGGATGGCACGCTGCACCTTACCGGGCGAGAATGAGATGGGCGACTCATCAGGAGCTATCGGCGGCACGAAGTACGTCCCTAGGTGCTCTTCGACAGCTGCTGCGTGTTCGGGGAAATCAGTCGGGTTCGGCGAGAACTGACGCTCCAGGTGGCGGGCCAGGATGCCCGCCCGGTCTGCTGCTCTGTACCTCGGTGACCCGTCTTCGTGTTCGAGGGGGCGCACCGGAGCTGGGGTGTTGGTGAGGTGTCTACATAGCTTATGTATAGAGCCCCAGTTCTCACCAATGGAGTCTATGTAGTTCTCCCAGCTCTCGGTGGCGTGAATGCGCAACTCGGCTTTCACCTTCTCCGTCAGCCGGTTTAGCTCGGACTTCATCGTGGGACAGCGGACCTGCTGCCATTGCCTTCTGAGACGCCTCTTGTCGGCTATCAGCTTCTTTATGTGTCCCGGCAGTTGCGGTAATCGCTCCTGGGTTCTAGGGGTGTTACTAGCCGACTCGAGGGCGCCCCGAATACTCGCTGTGAGGTCCGCTGCGAGGCCTTCCACGTCAGCTGCGGAGGTGATTGGCCGAGTTGGAGTGGTGGTCTCCAACGTTTCTCGAAAGATGGTCCAGTCCAGTCTTCGACGTGGCGCTGGAGGGACGGCGCGGGCAGGCTGGTGAGGTACTACGACAAGCACCGGCTTGTGGTCCGATGCGAACCCGTCCGGTAGTACCTCCTGCGCGATCTGGCAGGTCATCAGGTGGTTATGTACAACAATGTCGAGCACGTCGGGGATACTGTGGAGGTTATCCGGGTACCGGGTTGGTACCTCCGGTCCCAACACTGTGTATCCCCGGGCGTCGGCGTCGGCCAGAAGTCGTACACCAGAGGCGTTGTGCACGGATGAGTTCCACGCTGGGTGCTTGCAGTTCAGGACCTGCAGCAGTGGGTGTAATTCGGCGGGATCGATGGCGTTATTAGCCGGGGGCCTATATGCGGCGTATAGGTGTAGGTTTGCACCACCCAGGTGCAACTCGACACCCAACGTGTAGAGGCTGTTCGTGGTGCTCGTGGGCGCAGGTGGTATGGGCTGGTGTACGATTCTGCGACGGATCAGCACTGCCAGACCGCGGTATCGCACGTTGTGCGCGGAGATCTCGTCCCTCCGATAGACGAGGAAACCCGGGAATTTAATTTTGTCTGCAGGTCCCAGGTACGTCTCGCTTATCAGCGCCACGTCTATCCTTTGTTCCTGCAGCAGAAAGCGGAGGAGGACGGCCTTGCTTGCTAGGCCGCGGGCATTCCAATGGAGTATTCTTAAGTCTTCACAATCCATTGGAGAGCGTTAGTATTTCTCCTATGCCCTTCAACGCGATTCTTACAATCGCGCCGGGTTCCAGGCCCCTTCTGAGCGCTCCGAGTATTTCGTGTAATTTACTCAACGCCGCATCAATGGTGGGGTTGAGATCCGCTAAAGAGGTCGGGCCCGGCACGACTGTGACGGCCTTCGCCTTTCCTCCCCTCTGTGCGGGGGTGGCGACCGGCTGTGGAGCGCGTTGAGTCTCCTTTTTTGGGCCGTCCTTGGGTGGCGCGGGTGTATCCAGAGGTTGAGGGGCCTTCTTGCCCCTCTTGCGCTTTCTCCGCTTTCCTTTTCCAGAGGAGGTGGTGGCTCCCCGCTCGGTGGGTGGGTTCGCTGCCGCCATCAGCGAAGCTTCCGCAGCGCGCTCTCCGGTGGGCTGGGCTTTAACCGGAGCAACTGGGTGGGGCTCGCCTGTTAGGGCGACTGTCCCCGCCTATCGGTTCCTCGCCTCCTTCTTAAAGACGGGGCAGTTTTGGTGATTTGCGGGGTGCTCACCCCCGCAATTCGCGCATGTGGCCGGCTCTTCTCTCGGCCGTGGGCACTCCTTGGCCGGGTGCTGTCCTCCGCACCTCACGCAGGCCATCGGTCGGTGGCATTGGTGGGAGCTGTGTCTAAATTTCTGACACCGATGGCACTGCGCGGGTCGCCTCTTGCCCCGCCAGGCCTCGATCTTCACGCCCAGGATGTCGAGCATCTCCGTCACCTCGAAGATCCCGGGCGTGATTGTTGGAGTCTTTTTGAGGATGGCCAGCAAAATACAGCCCGGTCTGCCACTGCGCGCCTGAATGTTGCGGACGAACTCCGGCTCGTAGCCCAGCTCCCGTAGTTCCTCCTCCACCTCCTCTGGCGTGGCATTGCTGGGCAGCCCCCTGATGGCCACCTTTAGGCTTCTCTCCGCGGGGGGGGGGAGTAGGAGAACCACGCGACGTTCTCCGTCTTCTCCAACTCCACCAGGTATCTTTGTATGGTAAAAATGGTATTAAAACGAAGATATTGAACACAAAATATGGATGTATGGTAGTATCCCTTTGCATACCATCATATTTATAAAAAAACCGTAGACTAAAAAAGCCATGGAACTAATAAGTACTATACGTACAACGTACGTATAGTACTTATTAGTTCCATGAAAAAAGCACTAGGTATAGGTGGTTATTATGGGTTACATGACAACATGTTTATGGTATGTTTACGTTAACAACAAACAATTATATAAATAATTAATATTTAATAATTATTAATTAATAATTATTTTATTTAATAATTGGGTGTATAGGGCCCATCAACATCCTCGAGGCCCAAGCCAACCTCACCTGCAAGTCGGTGCACCTGCTAAACAACGGACGAGGCTCTGGCGCAAGATACTGGTGGTGATACCAAAAAACTTGACATTGGCGTCTTCGCCATTCATAATTTTATAAACATTACTCAACGTTTACACGTCTATCGAGCATTTGTGGTGCTTGAGTCAGTCTCAACACTGCTTTAGCAGCCACCCTGCGGACTTGATTTAAAGCCTCACGTCTGCGTTCTTGTGAAGTAAGCTGAGGTTCAGGAATTTGTGTACGTAGAGCCATGTTGTGCAGGACAGCACATGCATTCACGATCTGCCCAGCAAATACAGGATCGTAGTGAAGCATCCTCGCAGACAACAAACATTTAAAAAATAACATTTACATTCACAGCTGAAAGATTTGGATAAAGCATAGTATGTGTAAGCAAGCATAGGATGTGAGCATTGTCACAAGCCTTCGGACTGCAATTTTGTTAAGCCGAAATGTTTTTATAAATTGGGTCTTTGTCATATCACGGAAGTCAGCATCTCTAGCCTGAAGTCGGGCTCGCCTTGCGTCAATACGATGGCGACGCCGGCGATCTTCCTGATCCGCCAAATCTAAAATTTGCCAACGCAAATCGTTCATGTTCAAATTTTATGCCCTAAAAGTAGAAAGGTATGGTATTATAATGCTCGCGAAGGAGATGGCGGAGCGCGCCCGGGAGAGATTTAGAACTCTCCCGGCCCGCCGAGCCCGCAACTTGCTCCCCGCGTGTCGCAGGCGACTCAGGCGCCGGAGGTCACTTAACGACCTCCGTCCTCCATGAGCGCAGGCCTAGGGGTGGCGGGTGCGGCCGCCAGCAGACGCAGGCCGGGACGGTGGGGCGACTAGCGCCCCTCCCCCAAACCGGGGCAAGACGGGGACACCGTGGTTCCCAAACCCGAGGGGGTCATCTCGAAACCGGAGATGGCCCAGGGTCAGTCGGGGTGCGAGGGATATGCTCTATGGGCAACCTTACACCCCGGCGTCTGAAGACCCGAGACGGCGTGCGGTTTTAGTCGGTTCAAGCCCGACATAATCCGAAGGGAAGGGTATCCGAAGGGATTTCCGCACGAAAAAAAAAAAAAGTATGGTATTATAAGATAGGTAAGTACATTACTCGGTAATTGTGTATGATTTTACTAGATATCTGTAGGAAAACTAGGAAATGACATAAAAGTTACTTACAAGCTTTGCAAAGTTAACAATCCGTACACTTCTGCAATGCGTGACCAACACTTGATCAAGAAGTAATAAATACTGCAAAGTGACATTTCGTTTGACATTTATGAAATGTCAAAATTTAGCGCGATACCGTTTTTGTTCGATACAAAATACGCGCAACTCACGTTCTATTATGACAATACGGCGGTGCACTGCGTTTAGGGGAGCATGACGTGTGCGTGACGTGTGCACCATTACTTAATTACGGCAATACGAAATCAAGCGTTAAGACGCAAACGCAGTCAACACGCGCTGCATAAAATTACGGCGATCGGCCCGCAAGAAGTAATAAACACTGCAAAGTGACATTTCGTTTGACATTTATGAAATGTCAAAATTTAGCGCGATACCGTTTTTGTTCGATACAAAATACGCGCAAGTCACGTTCTATTATGACAATACGGCGGTACACTGCGTTTAGGTGAGCGTGACGTGTGCGCCATTACTTAATTACGGCAATACGAAATCAAGCGTTAAGACGCAAACGCAGTCAACACGCGCTGCATAAAATTACGGCGATCGGCCCGCTGGGCTTCCCGCTCATTCGGGGCCCTCCTGCGGCTCGGCGTGCGCGGCGCGGACGCAGTGCTCGACGCCGGCGTGGGCGGAGTGTCGCGGAGCGACGCGCGCGCGGCGGCGGGGGGCGCGGCGAGGGGCGCGGCAAGGCGCGCGGCGGGGGGCGCGGCGGGGTGCGCGGCGGCGGGCGCGGACGGGCGCGCGGCGGCGCGCGACGTGCTCGCGTGCGCGGGCGCAGGCGCCGGGGCAGCGCGGGGCTCGCGCGACCGTCCCGACGAAGTTCGGGAGGGCGCGGACTCGCGCGGCGCGGGCGCACTCGCGGGGGCGCTTACTTCCATCGGCTCAACCTCGGAGGGAGCCGGTGGGTGGTTACCCTGATGATAAGATGGTGTTGGTGAAGGCTGCGCCTGGCGAGATGGCGCGGCGTGGGCACCGCGAGATCCCGCGAAGGGCGCTCGAGGCGGGCTCGGCGACCTCAGCAGTGGCATGCTGAGGCTCGGCGGGTATTGGGGTGTGTGTTGGGTAACCTCCTCGAGTGTCGCTCCGATTCCGATCCCGCTGCAGTCCGGGGGGAACGGAATCGGGGCGGCCGGTACACCCTGGGCGGCGGTCAATGGCTTCCCCTTCACCCCTTCATAGGGTTGGCATTGATCGTCGGCCAATACCCAACGTGGCGGGAACACATCGCTCTCCGTACTCCTCTGCTTTCAGAGGAGACAGGATGAGCGATGCTGTTAGTGGTGAGATGGCCCAGGGTCAGCCGGGGTGCGAGGGATATGCTCTATGGGTAACCTTACACCCCGGCGTCTGAAGACCCGAGACGGCGTGCGGTTTTAGTCGGTGCAAGCCCGACATAACCGCCCCCGCTGGCCGGCGGGGGGGTATCCGAAGGGATTTCCGCAAAAAAAAAAAAAAAGGCTCGGCGGGTATTGCGGCTGTGATGATCTAGCCGCTGGAGTTGCTGGTCTGCTGCCCGTTGGACTTATATAGCCCTGATAAGGGCTTTTGAGACTCTTATCTGTTTTGGATTGTGATACGGAGCCCTTAGAAGGGCTGTTGTCTTTAGGCATGATTCCGAAGGGTGGTCGGTCCAGCTGCGACTGCTCGGAAGTGTTCTTCCGGGCGTCTGGATCGCCCGCGGCGGTATTCCGCGCTCGGTGCGCACGGGTACGTCAAAAGTTGACGTCTCCGCGAGCACCGAGGCGTAAATACAAGTGCGGGTAAATGCAGTCCGTGCGGCTCGGTGATTATTCGTAGTGCGGGTGTCTGCGAAAATCTCCGTCGGCCAAAAGCAATCCCTGAATTCGGGAGGAAAAATGACCGGTTTATATAGGGTACTCTGACCAATCAGAGCCCTTTGGATTCTACCTACAAACCGCTTTAGCCAATCAGCGGCTTTGTTTACATTGCCTATTTATTTTTCCTCACGGATTCTATATTTTTCAATTTTATCTTATAGATAATACCTTATATTTACTTAATAACATAAATTTAACAATAAAAACATTAGTTTAGACCTTAAAAACTATAAAAATAGCTAGCGGCTCTCGTTATGGTAAAGTTCTACAGTACCTAAGCTTCGCGGCGCGTTCTGCGTAGGTGGCGCCGCCAAGCGGAAATGATTGGAGACTCATTTGGGACTTTTTATTCACTTAAATCTAATTACAAAACTTATTACATAACCTTATGAACTATTTACAAATTACAAGTACTGGCGTCGTCGCTAATAAGTAGTTTTATCGAAACAAAGTTTGTTTAATTCTAAACAAAAGTGGCGACCGTGACAGGACTGCAATCTTCAAGTAACAAAAAGGTCGTTTTGCGGACGTCGTACAAGAACGCAGCAGTCGCCATTTTGGTCATACTTACCGACCAAGCGAGCCCGATCGAAAGAAGAAAAGAAAAGGAACTGGTGTTGGCGCCTAAGACGACCCACTGACCGTGCTTGCTGCTTCGGAAGCCATTGGGGACATCGTGAACCAGAGGTCTAGCCCAAGGAGAGTAAGCCCTGTCCTATATTCCTAACCTTTTCTTACCAATCTAGGTACCTATCTTGCGATCCTAATTTTCTCGCATTGTGAGAATGGCCGACTTGCTTGCTGCTCGAGTGTTGGGTTTATGTTATGCTTGGTGTTACGCAAATTACATGCACGTGCAGCGTTAAATTTCTTAGCTATATTCCTAAGCTATAAAATACGAGCACGCGCCCATAGTTTATGCACGCATTTAACCTAATATGAAGAAGTTTCTTTCTGTCAAAGCCTAATCATTCCAGCTTTTGGGTTTTCAGTGAAGTATCCCAAATCTTTGTAATTATTAGACTCGTATTTAGTTTGCAGGATTAATATTTAGAAATTAAACTAATTTAACACGAGTACAGACGCCGTCGTTTATTTTACCATCTTTTTGGAATGGATTACAAAAACAGTGTTGCCAATCGAAATCGAAATCGAAATCGAAATCGACGAGCTCGTCGACGAGCTACCGTAGAGAATAGCACTGCTGAATTGAGGAGCCACCTGAAACACGGAAAGTATATCATGAATAATTGGTTGTTATACTTGTTTTGTTGTTTACGTGTGTAAGTTTTCTCATGTTCTTATTATTTGATGGTTTATTCTGCATTTTATCTGGTTATAAAGTACAGGATGCCCGATATGTTGTTATGTAATTTTGGTGTAGACTGCGATGTGCCTAATATAATATAAATGTGTGTATTATAATGGTGGTGTACACAACCCAAAGCCAATTCCGTCGATGAGACTTTATCTGCTCAGAAACACGACTTCGCCGCAATGGGTGTGTACCTGGGGGGTTTGCTGGATTGTAGATGTCGCCGTGGTGCTGGTCTTCAGTGGAACACCTATTATGGGTAGCCTCGAAGAGTACTTGATTTTTCCAGAATGAAAGAGAGATTTTTTCATGTACCTATCTTCATTTATTCTTTGTGAAGAGGAAAGAGCACTTCTCGCTTGATTTTCTAGTTGCCGACTGAGGTGTTCAGTCAAATTATAGCGGCTTTTTATACTCTTAATTCAATTAATTAGATTTTTCTGATTGGCCGATCGAACTATCGCGGCTCGTTAGCGACACCGCGGTTAATGACTTAATGACGCGGATGTACCCTAATGGTCGATCGGTCAATCTTACAAATATGCGTTCATTTTCTATTTACAATGATTTATATACCATATGTACCATATGTAGAACAGTCAGTCCGAGACTTTGGCCCGCAAGTTTGCTCTCGCAGCTCACTGCACCGTCTACCAGGCGGAACTCCTGGCGTTGCGCAAAGCGGTATGCGAGGTCGAGCGACATGATGTTGCCGCGTTCGGGGTGTTTAGTGACAGCAGGGCGGCGCTGCTCAGCGTAGCCAATCCGCACTCCCTGCATCCCGTCTCAGTGGAAACTAGAGACGCTCTTGGTCGCTGCAAGCGGCAGGGCAAGAGCGTCTCTCTTTACTGGATCAAGGCACATGTTGGTCTAGAGGGGAACGAGAGGGCGAATTGCCTCGCCAAGGAGGCCGCCCTGAGGCTCAAGAAAAAACCGGTCTACGACCAGTGTCCTGTCTCATTCGTCAAGAGAGTCCTAAGAAAGGGCTCTCTTGACGAGTGGAATAGGCTCTATCGGGAAGGTGAGGCCGCCTCAACCACCAAGTTTTTCTTCCCTTGCGCGGTGGAGGCGTATAAGACGGTCGGGAGGATTACCATCGAGGGTCCTATAACCCAAATCCTCACAGGGCACGGTGGTTTCTCCGAATACTTGACGAGATTCAAGTGTAAGGCGGACCCATCGTGCGCCTGTGAGCCGGGGGTCTCGGAATCGGTGGGTCACCTCCTGACTGTCTGTCCAATCCACGCAAAAGATAGGCTCGAGCTGGAATCCGCCACAGGTATCACATTAGACAGACACGGCATTAACACACTAATAAGCAAACACACCGAGCTTACTATAAAATTTGTAACCAAAATAGTTAGGATTGTAAATAAAAGGAACAAGGATACCGGAACGAACGATACGGGAACATAATGTGGCATACCATAATTAAAACATAGTTTTAAAGTAATAGCTGTATATGTAGTTAAGTGTCATAATATAAGCATGTTTTAAAAAAAAAAAAAAAATTTGCCTACCAAATAAGTCTGATGTATTAGACAGTAACTAGTTATAAGATATAATGTAAAAAGTTTATTGGATTAAATAAATAAAGAAGAGAAATAAATAGAATAGTAGAATAGGTACACAAATCCCAGATCCCCACAGAGAATGAAAGGTTTGAATGAAAGTGCGAGAAGAATAAATGCGAGAACTGGTATGACAAAGAGGCTCGGAATGTAAGAGGAAAGTTTAGGTTTAGAATAGGCATAGTATTCATTTTTCAAAGTAAAAACAGGCCCCGCTCCAAAGCGGGGGTAGGAAAAAAAAAAAAAAAAACAACAGGGCTATGAATACTTGTGCAGATGAAGACTGGGACGCCTATCGTTCAGCCAAATCCAGCTACAAAAAATGTATTAGATACCGAAGCAAACAGGGATGGCGAAAATTCTGTGGGAACATAGAATCATGCCAACAAGCAAACAGGGTAAGGAA
This sequence comes from Cybosia mesomella, assembly GCA_946251805.1. Classification (NCBI taxonomy): domain Eukaryota; kingdom Metazoa; phylum Arthropoda; class Insecta; order Lepidoptera; family Erebidae; genus Cybosia; species Cybosia mesomella. The sequence goes on from OX276392.1 coordinate 11,873,596, forward strand.
AGTCCTAGCGCAGACAAAACCAATGGCACTGACCGCCCTTAAAGAACAGGATAATACACTCACAACATCGCCAGAAGAGTCTAGACGCGTCCTCATCGAAACCCACTTCCCTGGATGCGTCTTCACGACGACAATCAACTGGCACGATGAAACCATAACACCTACTGCCTGAGACTGGCAGTACGCAAACAAAGTGGTCACACTGGAAAAAGTCAGGTGGGCCATCAGTAGTTTTCACCCTTATAAGGCAGCTGGCCCCGACCGAATCATCCCTGCTATGCTACAGTGGGGCGACAAACTAGTCGCAAGCAGACTGGAGCGTATCTTTAAAGCCTATCTGGCACACAGATACGTTCCGAAACGATGGCGGGAAGTAGGAGTAATTTTCATCCCGAAACCAGGAAAGAGTGACTACACAAATCCCTTTGGGATTTCCCATCGACCAATCAGTCTGACCTCCTTCATGCTAAAGACCATGGAACGCCTATGCGAGAGGGAGCTGAGAGATGGTGCACTAAAACAGCTACCCCTACATGCAAACCAGCACGCATACAGCTCCGGTAAGTCTACGGAATCAGCCCTCCATCTGGTAGTCAGCCGGATAGAGGAAGCGATCGAACAAAAAGGCTTCTGCCTAGGAACGTTCATTGACATCGAAGGAGCTTTCGACAAAACCAGCTTCACCAGTATTAAGGCCGCCCTGTCAAAACATGGAGCGGAACCGGTACTAACAGACTGGATAACAAACATGCTCAGCAAAAGAGTAGTTCGCCTTGGGGAAGAAGATCAGACAGCTCTGATAGCCAAAGGCTGCCCACAGGGTGGAGTTATCTCTCCCCTTCTGTGGAATTTAGTGATAGACGACCTAATCACAAGGCTGAACAAAAACCGCGACTACACAATAGGCTACGCCGACGACCTAACAATCCTTATCTCAGGGAAGGTAGCGGGAACGGTCTGTAACCTAACCCAACAAGCCTTACGCATCGTAGAAAAATGGTGCGAGGAATTCGAACTATCGGTGAATCCGAACAAAACCGAGTTAGTCATGTTTACGAACAAAAGGGTATTAGGCGAATACCGATTACCCAAACTCTTTGACATGGAACTCCAACTGTCAAAAGAGGTAAAATACCTTGGCGTTATTCTTGACAGCAAGTTAAAATGGAGTAGCCACCTAGACAATAAATTACAAAAGGCCGGGATTACCTTCTGGCAGTGCAGAAGAATGATTGGTAAAAAATGGGGGCTATCACCGAAAATCATCCTGTGGCTTTACGAAACAGCAATCCGCCCCATGATAGCGTATGGCGCTATCGTCTGGTGGCCAAGGACCGAAAATAGCACAATAGCGGCTAAACTACAACGGACCCAAAGACTAGCCTGCATGGCAACCACTGGATGCATGAAATCTACCCCCACCGCAGCAATGGAAGCCATGCTCGGACTCCCACCCTTGGATCTGTTCATCCGCCAAGAAGCAACAGCTGCGGCTGTACGCCTGAGGGCACGCAACCTATGGAGCGAGAGAAACACACGACACACCTCACTGCTCACAGATCTCATAAAGGAGATACCCGTGATAGGAGCAATGAATAATCGTGTACCCAAACAAGACGTTTTCGACAAAAAATACAAGATCCAACTTCATGAGGAAAACCGCTGTGAGGCTTTATGCCCAACGGAATGACGTATCTTCACAGATGGATCAAAAACTGGTACAGGCACCGGGGCCGGCGTTTTCTCGGAGGACCTTAATGTATAATGTTAATGTACCCATAATACAGTATTTCAAGCTGAATGCATGGGGATTACCCTGGCAGCTTCAGCGGTAATGGCCAGGAGAGTGGAAGGCCACTCAATACGCATACTCTCCGACAGCATGGCTGTGCTGCAAGCTTTAAACAGCCACACTATAAACTCGGGACTAATTTTGGAGTGCCATCGTTAACTGAACCAAATAGGCCATTCCAACAAAATAACGTTGCAATGGATTAAGGGCCACAGCGGCTCGCGCGGCAATGATGCAGCAGATGAGCTTGCCAGGAGAGGATCTGACATGGTGGTAATGGGACCTGAGCCCATAATACCGATCCCCTTTGCATACCTACGAACCATAGTAAACAAACGAACAAGAGATCAACACAACAGCTATTGGATAAATCTGGAAGTTTGCAGACAGGCGAGGGAAGCACTCCCCGTGCTTGAAAATAGACTGACCAGGCGTCTTCGACAACTGACCAAACGGCAACTGCGCACGGCCACAGCTGCCATCACGGGGCACGGCTCCTTCAATAAACACCTTTTTATTTTAGGAATCACCGACAGCCCTCTCTGCAGAGCCTGCATGACAGAGGACGAAACAGCGGCACACGTGCTCCTACACTGCCCTGCAACCGCCACATACAGGGTTAAGTACTTCGGAAATACAGGTACGCTCCGGGAGATTGCCAGCAGCGTGAATAGCCTGCTGGCGTTCTTCAATGAGCTGGGGTGGATCGAGTGAAATGCCCACCCTCACGCAAAAACCGCGCCTTGTCGTGGAGTTGCGGATACCAGCTCGCGAAACCATACCATACCATACCATAGGGCACTCAACCCAACCCAACCACCGGAGTATATTCTCATAGTCCGAGAACGATAATCTCGCTCAGGAGGTATACGCCCCAGAATGCAATTCCTCCCACCCCTAGGGGTGGGAACGAAGATCCAAAACCGAGACCGTACATCAGTCGCAGAGAAATCACCGCCGACGAGAGTTCACGCACTCATCGCCGCCCGGATACCTACCACTAAAGATGTCGACCGCAATGATTGACGAAACGTTTGGCAACGAAACACAATTTACATATGAACCACGGCCAAACAGCCTGGAAGCAGCATATTCTATATGCAATACCGGCCGTGAAAGCCGTGACCAAATTCCATTCCACAAATATTTTCGGGATTCGGGACCAAAACCCTTCATTTTAAAAAGTTTAATAGGTAATGACTAATTGTTAGTCTTACCTTCAGATAACAGATATTCACACAGTAAATCTTCCCCTCTTCACCCGCACGGGGGAAAGGTGTTGATATTTTCCATCGGCCGCGAAAAGTAATATCATTGTTGAACCCAAAATGTATAGCGAAAACCATAGAGAAAAAAATATAAATTGTGTTTTGTGTAGACCTTTTTGTGTATGTGTACACACGTAGGAGATTCATAGAACAGCAGGGTATACTAACTCTTAGATACTCTTTGGGGTATAACTCTGTGGCGTAGTGGTAGAACGTTCGACTGCCCAGTCAGAGGCCGCGGGTTCAATGACAAGTATTTTTCTGGGTGCTTCTACGTATAATATATAAAAATATAAGAAGTATCTGAGTATACTTATCCGTATTTAAGAACCCATATGACCACCTCAGCTTAGTTTAGGTCTAGATGGTGATGATGGATCAATTAGTGATTGGCGGCGAATACGGTTTAATATGATCGGCGAACTTCGTATCGTCGACAGTATCATTTTATTGATGCACTATGACGGGAGCAATAACTGCACGGGCAATGACTGAACTTCGCTCTTTAGCTTAGTTCGTTCATATACAACCAATTCAAACACGGTTACGAAAAATCCAACTCAAGTTACGAAGAATCCAACCTGAGTAAATTCGAGTTAGTCAATCTCTAGTCAAGGCGAGCCAGTAAATCGTTTTGACACATACACATCCCAATGATATACTCTTACTCTTTGGCTGACTGACATAAGTAAGTAAACTACGGGAATGACAGCTGAAGACAAGATCATAATTAAAATTTGTAGTAAATTTATTTTGTTTAAATAATTAATATGTATAAAGGATTTACAAAAATATTGGCTCTTTACCGTAGTAATAAAGTACAAAATGTTTACCCTTTTATTTCAAGTAACGTACTTTGCACCCGTAAAGACAAATTGGGCCGTTTAGGTTATATTTTCCTTAGAACCAAGAAACATGATCGTGGTCAGCCTTTAGCACTCTTTGTTCCTGTACCTGTTAAACCGAATCCTGATGACATAAACATTGGAGCAGAATTCACGGGACGTTTGAAGAAGCAAGATCTGCTAAAAATTCTTAACCAATTCTACCAGAAATCTGAAGTAAGAGTACTGGCTTCCGAAAATGGGTTAGATGATCAACTTTTGCATCAGGCGTTTTTATCGTTTCGAAGACATTGCTTGGAACATGATTTGCCTCCAGATTTGCACATTACTATAAGTGATATATTGCAAGGTAGGTTGGTTTTTCCGCGTCACAGTTTGAATCTGCGTATTTGGCTACGAATTCAGTTTTTGACGATGTATACATACAATACGGTTATTTATAGAGCAATCAATCAACAGTCATTGATATTTAAAGATAATAATGTAATTGAGTGTACAATGCAATTCTTATCATTATATTTTTATAATTATTTATATTTTCAGGTGCTGGACATGTTGATGATTTGTTTCCTTATTTCCTTAGACATGCTAGACAGGCATTTCCTCATTTAGACTGCTTAGAAGATCTAAAACAAATATCAGACTTGAGAACACCTGCCAATTGGTGAGTAACATTGGTGTTACATTTGCTCTACATCTAAGTAGCAAAATGTCTTACTATCTGAAATGTCTGATATGGCAAAAAACAGCTTACCAATCAGCTAAGTCTGAACACATATCTCAAATAGTTGGACATGTTGTTACCTAGACATATTGATTGTAAATTACATTTTACACCACACAATTCAAATAAATATAATTCTGGAGCACAGTGCTCTTTAGTTTCAACTGCACTGTACTTTCTATATTGAGAGCCAGATTTATTTATAGCTGCACTCAGTGGTACAGTAGTGTGAATAAAGACACACATGTACACAGAGTAGCAGGAATTCCAACACATAAGAAAGCTTTCATCCATCACCCTAAATGTTCTGAGCCATTATACATTATCTGCTTATTTTGTTATGTTTAGGTATCCAGAAGCAAGAAGTAAAACACGAAAGATAATATTCCATGCTGGTCCAACAAACTCTGGAAAGACTTATCATGCTATGGAAAGGTTCCTTAAAGCCAAATCTGGTGTGTACTGTGGTCCGTTGAAATTATTAGCGACTGAAATATATCATAAGTCTAATAAACATGTGAGTATTTCAATCATTAATTTGTAAATAAAATAAGTAACACTTTAATTGATTATCAACAAATTTTATATGAAGAGTACTAATCATCAGAGATCGGAATAGGTAGAGTATATTTATCTAAGGTTCGAGGAAGGAAGTAACATAGAGTTGATAATACCTCCTCTAAAATCACGGAATCATAGAGATGAAGATTAAATCCCGGAATTTAAAAAACTGCATATTACTTAATGCACTTCAAATACATTTGTTTTGAACTAAATTATTATATTGAAGTATCTCATTAAGTATTTAGAGTTCCGTACTAAAAGTATTAAATAAAAAGCGTTTTTTTTTCTCCCGTTATTTACCTGATTATATTGTAATAAAAAGGGTATCAAAGGTTAAGCAATGCTTGCCTAATTTGATATGTGGATGGGTCGCCATCCACGGATTAGACTAGTCATTAAGAAAAGTCTCACAACAGCTGGCCCAAGAATCAAACTCGTTTCATACTTGGTCTGATAGCAGTCCCTTTACATAAAATACTGATATTTAAGTCTACAATGTAATTGGGAAAAGGTTGGGAATATGACGAGGCTAATAAAAAGTAAAACTTAAAAACAAAGTAACCAATCAAAGCAATATACCTACATTATATTTATATACAAAACTTTTCTTATTAAACTTAAAAAAGAACAAATTTTTCAAAAATAACACCGTGCACTATTGCGAAAAACCCTCCATAGTAATCCAATTTCGGTTTGATTGCGTTCAGGGGTCAGCAAGTGCATAGCCGGGCAGGGGATTGTGGTCGCAGCACTAGTGGGACCGGTGGGTGTCACGCGGTGCTGCGACGGCAATCCTCTTCTGATGAGGCCGTCAAGCTGAGTGCCACCATTGTTAACATGGTACGTGTATGTAATGGTGACCCTCTTTCCTGGGACTTTACCTTCAGCTTACCATCAGGCGAGGTGAAGTCAAATTGACGTGTCCAAAAAAAAAAAAAACAGAATATTCATAGGAATGCACTCCCGCACATTTAGTAATAGAAAGCGATGGTTGCTATCTCTTTCGCACAACTCTTGCTTGATTAAAAGAGAAAATAGATAGCAATTCCTATATGTGTGAAAGAGATTAAATGATACTGCATTTATTTGTGTAACAAAAGATATTAGCGGTCTCTATAGAAACCATATAGACCGTTTGTTTTTTTCGTGCGTAAATCCCTTCGGATACCCCCCCGCCAGGCAGCGGAGGTGGTTATGTCGGGCTTGAACGTACAAACCGCACGCCGTCTCGGGTCTACAGACGCCGGGGTGTAAGGTTGCCCATAGAGCATATCCCTCGCATTTCGACTGACCCTGGGCCATCTCTGGTATCGAGATAGCCCCCTCGGGTTTGGGTGTCCCCGTCTCGCCCCGGTTTGGCGGAGGGGCGCTAGTCGCCCCACGCAGCGCCTGTACCTGAATAATATTAACCAAATTGAACATCAAAATGTATTTAAGGCATAAGTTAAAATGTATTTAATATCTACGTGGACAATTCCAACTTAGTTTTAATTTAAGTATTTAAAACATTTGAATCTGACACAATTTTACTAACAATCCCGGGTTTTAATTGACATATTTATGATTACGGAAATTTAGAGGAGGTATTATCAACTCTATGTTAATTACTTCTTCGAACTTCAGGTAAATATACTCTACCTATTCCGATCTCTGCTATAATGATTAGCAGAGATGAAGAATGAACTTATGTGTAACAGGATATGGGTGGTCAGATAGTGTGAAAAATGAGAAAAGCATTGATCTTCTTATGAAACAGATAGCTACCAATCACACTTTCTTACTGAAATTCATTTTTTTTTCATACAATAAAATTACTTTACAGGGTACACCATGCGACCTGATAACAGGAGAAGAACGTAGACATGCATCACTATATACTGCATTAATTAATGAACAACACACTGAAACTCAAAAATCAGAATCAGAATCATTACTTGACAATGAAAAAGAATTGACACCTTCTAATCATGTTGCTTGTACTGTAGAAATGACGTCATTAAATCATGCATGTAAGTATTAAGGATAGCTGTACCCTGTAGTTTCACCTGTGTAAAGTTTTATTATCTTATATCCTCATTCATTCTCTGAGTCGTTTTTGAACCCATTTTTCAGTCTCACTACAAAATTGTTGAATTTCACTATTTTCCGTGAAGCAACTGCGATCTGACAGGCTCAGAGGTTGAGGATCTTGAAATTGAAAACATTACTATATAAAATAATTAACTGAGACTCTACTTTATTGTTATTTTATTTCCCTGTTACCAGATGAAGTTGCCATTATAGATGAAATTCAAATGATTGGCGACCGAGGCAGAGGGTGGGCATGGACGAGAGCAATTTTAGGTAAAAATACTTATTTAAATCTTCTTCTTACCCGTGCCTTTTAAATTCCTCGGAAGAAAGATTGACAACAGAGGTTGCACTCCAGCTTTGGACGAATTAATTGATAGTTTCATTATCGATTTAAAAAAGGTAGACCAACAACCAATAAGTAATGTTAAAAAAGCTTGGATCTATGACAATTATTTAACCTCGCGTCTTAACTGGCCGTTTCTTATATATGATATAAACCAGAGCCTCCTCAAAAAACTAGATGCGAGTGTCACGAAGACACTGAAGTCGTGGCTAGGGCTAGCTCAGTCGGCCGACCCGTCGGCACTATATAGATCCGCGAATAATTTTGGAATGACGCTTAAGAAGCCATCAGAACTCTATAAACACCTAAGAGTAACTAAAATGCACGTCTTATCGGAATCTAAAGACGAAATAGTAAAAGTCCTTCCAAAAGATAAAAATGCATCGGAGCTCGAATCACGCCTCCAGTTCCATAAAAGATTCATGATAGGCTCGCAGACTGGTAGAGTAGGTCTAGGTAATATTCAGAGACAAACAGATAAAGAAATAACAAAATCTTTTCTTCAAGCAGACGAAAACAACACCTATAAGGTGCACGCAATGAACCTAGAAATGCAAAACGAATGGTTGACTCTAGGTGAATTTTGTATTCCCATAGCCTTAAAATGGCGTACCATAATATACGACTGGTCACCGGCCTTACTTAAATTTTACCTGAATGCATTCCAGTTGACCCTCCCCGACCAAAGCAATCTGGTCAGATGGGGAAAAGCCACAGATAAAACATGTAACTCATGTGGTGAAGCAACTGGTACGGCTAGGCACCTACTAGTGGGTTGTAAAACGCTATTAGACCGGGGTCATTACTCGCGCCGTCATGATAAGGTATTAGAAATCATACGTGAGGCTGTAAGTTTGGCGGTAGCTAGAGCGAAAAAAGGATTAACCACAAACCAAAGAAATGACATTGCGTTTGTAAAGGAAGGCTGCTCAAAGAAATCACTTCAAAAGCCTTATTCAATTTTGATAGCTGCCGTTGACTGGACAATACTCGTAGACACGTATGAGAAGCACTATAGGATACCGGAGGATGTCTGTGCCTCATCATCCAGACCCGACATATTCCTTTTTTCACGATCGCATAAGCGTGCAGTGCTTGTAGAACTCACAGTACCGTGGGAAACTAATATACCTAAAGACCACGCTATAAAGACAAACAAATACTTTGATTTGACTAACGAGTTAACCAAAAACGGTTACGTGGTTAAACTCTATGCCGTAGAAGTAGGAGCAAGGGGAATTCCAGCTAAATCCCTGTACAACTTACTTAAAGACCTCGGATTGCCAAGAGCTTCAGTAAGCTCTTTATTAAAACGTATATCAAAAGCGGCATTGTTAGGATCTTACCAAATTTGGATAGGTAGGGGGGGGAACACTACTGACGGTGGAGGTGAGCGCTGATGCATCACAAGGTGGCCACCCTAAACCTACATCTGGGTCGCAAGTCCCAGTCGCCGTCATGGTGTTCCTCTCTGTACCACGCTATGGACCCGGCGACCGCACGGTGAATCCATGGAGTGCTGAGAATCGGATCTCTTATATATAAAAATGAATTGCTGTTCGTTAGTCTCGCTAAAACTCGAGAACGGCTGGACCGATTTGGCAAATTTTGGTCTTGAATTATTTGTGGAGGTCCAGGGAAGGTTTAAAAGGTTTGTCATCGATTGAGGCAGTACAAAGTCTGCCGGGTCAGCTAGTAATATATATTTTATCGTGTTCTCTTTCCACAATATTTCAGTATTAGCTACCTTGAAAATAAATTTTAATCTTCTTTTATTGCTGAGTTTCAGTGAATTTTGTGTTTTTTTATTGAAAAATAGTTCATTTCACTAAGCTTATTTTATTAAAAGCTAAAACAACGATTTTTTTTGTAACCTTACCCTTTTTTTTTTTTGCATTCCTCTAAATATATCATGTGTGTTGTATACTTTATGTAGGTTATATATTTAATTTGTATATATATTATTATTTAATATTAAAATTTGTTGCTGGGATTCCAGGATTACAAGCTGACGAGATTCATTTGTGTGGTGAAGCTGGATCTATTGAACTTGTAGAGGAACTATGTAATACAACTGGCGAAGAAGTTGAGGTAAGAAGTAGACGATTATCATAAACGCGAGTGTACACGTTACTGCCGCCGCCAAACGTCGCGCCTATAGATGTAAAATAACGGTTGTCAACAGATATTTATCCAAAACAACCATTGACAACCTATAAACTACCTATACCTACGTCACTGGTCGCCGAGACGCCTACGTCACATTTATTTCACGTCTGTATTTTTTATCCATTACATTAGGGAGGGAGGGTAATGATGATGATGATGATGATGATGACGATGACGATGATGATGGGTTTCGGCTGAGCGTTTAACCAGCTCCATGGTACCATATTAACGCATTGTCATCCAACCTAAACATACATACATATATACATACATACATACATACACACACACATACATACATACATACATACATACATACATACATACATACATACATACATACATACATACATACATACATACGTATATACATACATATAGTTACGCCTTTTTCCCATAGGGGTAGGCGGAGACAACATCTTTCCACTTGCTACGATCTTGGCATACGCCTTTCGCTTCTTCCACTTTCATAATTGTTTTCATACACGCACGCCGGTTATGGGTACTTCTGACCTGGCCCTTCTTCAAAACGTCGTCGATCTGATTGGCATACGTACGCCTAGGTCGACCTTTACGGGGTTGCCCAGTAGCCCTCGCCTCATAAATCTGTTTCGTTAATCTCCTTTCATCCATCCTCTCTACATGACCGAACCATCCAAGCATCCCTTTCTCTATCTTGGTCACTACATCTTCTGCCATTCCACAACGTTCCCTTATCACGCTGTTCCTCACTCGGTCCAACAGGGTCACTTCAGCTATACTTCTCATTTCAACAGCATTCAGCTTACTCTCATGTTCCTTCTGCCACACCCAACATTCACTACCATACATAAGTGTGGGGACGAGTACTCCTCTATGCATAGCCAGTTGTGCCTCTTTAGATACTTTCTGGCTGCTCATAAAATTATGCAGGGCCCCATTCACTTGAATACCAGCCAAAACTCTTCGCTCAATATCACAGTCATACTTACCATCTTTCGTAAACTTTGAACCCAAGTATACAAACTCTTTCACTTGTCCAACCTAAACATGTCTGCAAAATTTAGGAAAACTGCTTCAAAATCCAGTTGCAAGATTTGACCGGCACTAACATACATACATACATTAAATAAGAGCTTCTAAAAATAATTGGGTTATTTAACATAACCCAATTATTTTCATAAAATAAAATAGATAAATCATAATAGTTATTTATGCAACTGTGGTATAATGAGGGGTATTAAAACATGAATGTGGGTTTATCACACGAAGCGAAGCTGAGTGTGATAATAGTATCACATGAGTGTTTTAATACCTAATTATACAGTTGCATACAAGACTTTATCTACACCCATGATAAACTAATAATACATCTTCAGAGAATGATGTACTGCACTTTGATATTTTCCAATTCATGAAATCTTGGTACGCCTTTTCATACTGTTTTCTAGATTTTTCCGGTAGTAATTTGTTAGAAATGTCCTTTGCTGCATTCGAAATGTCTGGAGATGTGTTATCAAAACTTGAATTGCTCATTTTCGTAAGTAAACAAAACAATTTGCAAAAATAATAGCGAAGAAAAATAGCGGGAATTCGAATTCGAACGAATAAGCTTTAATTTTTTTTTACGGTGCGCCGCCGCTCTGGTCGTGCAATGCAACGCGCGTGAATGACAGTTCTTTTTTTGAAACTCATACAGATTCCACGCATCGAGCGCTAAGAATTTGGCTGTCTGATGAGTAACCCTTTGCGCGGAAGAGATTGAAAAAGCGAAAGGAGTGTTATTATGAAATTTCATACAACATTATAACACCCGTTCGGATGATATTATGGTTATTATGACATTGGATGTATTAATGTTGGCAATAAGCTAACTGTTTCAGAATCTTTTATAGAGGATTTAAAGCATGGGTGTAGATAAAATTAATTAATTCGTTATAAAATTAAGCATATAAATCTATTACTATTATTAAATTGTAAAATAGCTGTGTCTGTATATTTAAGACATAAAAAAAATATATTGAGTTATGTTAAATGAATGATTCTGAACACAAAAGTATATTTTTTGGAATTCTTGTCTGTTGTTTCGCGATGGACGCAACTGCTGAACAGATTTTGATGCGGTTTTTTCTATTAGAAAGGTCTGGGTCTGACTTAAATCTTCCACATGTTTGATTGCAATTGGTTAAGTAGAACAGGAGATATGGCCAAAAAACGATTAAGAAATTATCGATTAGGTACATAATATTTGCCGGGACGGCGGGGCGACTAGCGCCCCTCCCCAACACCGGGGCAAGACGGGGACAACGTGGTTCCCAAACCCGAGGGGGCCATCTTGAAACCGGAGATGGCCCAGGGTCAGTCGGGGTGCGAGGGATATGCTCTATATTTTAGAAGTTACAGGGGGGGGGGGGGCACATTTTACCACTTTGGAAGTGTCTCTCGCGCAAACTATTCAGTTTAGAAAAAAATGATATTAGAAACCTCCATATCAAGGGTCCCGTGCTGTCTCTCCGTCCACTCGACAATGACCGGCTGGAGCGCCACCACGGTGCGATGACCTGCACTCGGGGACTCCAGCCGGGACGATCATTTAGCCATAATGGCTTGGCGGGCGGCATCTCGCCACCCTCGGACCTCTTCGGGCGGAGGCCGACTGCCACTATCCGCCCGATGCTGCGTCGTCACTCGATAAACTTCGGCGAGCCCTTCCGCCTCCAGATCCCACGGAGGAGTTCCGGCCAATGCGCAGACCGCTTCCGTGGACACGGTGCGGTACCCGCGTATGGCCCTGACCGCCACGATGCGTTGGGCCCTCAAAAGCGAGGGCCTATTGCGGGCAGTCAGGGCGTCCGCCCACACCGGTGCGCCGTACAGCGCCATTGACCGGATCACCCCGGTATACAACCGTCGGCAGCCGATACTGGCTCCACCCAGGTTTGGCAAAAGCCTCCCCAGGGCGGACGCGGCGCCGACGAGTTTCGGGGCGAGCCTACGGAAGTGCTCGTCGAAGTGCCACCTGGAGTCGATATATAGGCCCAGATACTTTATCTGGGCCGCCACCGGTACGAGGACCGAACGGATCTCGATCGAGGCGCGGGGCGGCGGGCGGCGATAAGGCCCGTGAAAGAACACGGCCTCCGTCTTCTCAACCGCCACCCGCAGGCCCAACGCCTTAATACGTCCGACCACCTGGGAGACTCCCACGGTGGCCAGGTGCGCCGCCTCCTCGAAGCTTTCCCCCGGGGCCGTGACGAGAGTGTCATCCGCGTAGCAGATGACACCCAGCCCGGGAGGAAAGACCCCGCGGAGGACCCAATCATAGCCGATGTTCCACAGGAGCGGCCCTAAGACCGACCCCTGAGGAACACCGCACGACACGGGTCGCTGCAGCACACGTCCGTCGCAGTCCTCGTACAATACACGCCTCTCCTGCAGATAGTCTGCCACTACCCGCCTCAGGTAGACGGGCACCCCGTGATAGCGTTGCGCCTCCCTGATGCAGCTGAACGGCAGACTATTGAATGCGTTGGCGATGTCCAAAGACACCGCCAACATCACTCCGCCGCGGCTCACAACCTCCTCGGCAGCAGCCCTCAGATGCAGTATCGCATCGACCGTCGAACGCCCCACCCGGAAACCGAATTGAGCGTCCGACAGGTCGGGCCCTACTGTAGTGAGATGCTCGACGATGCGGGCAGCGAGAATTTTCTCGAACAACTTACCCGCCTCGTCGAGCAGCACTATGGGCCTAATGGCTTATGCCGAATTGGCGGGCCGTCCAGGCTTCTGCAGGAGTACCAGCTTCCCGCTTTTCCAGCAATCAGGGAACCGGCCGGACGCTAGGCAGGCGTCCAGCAGTTCCCTGAGGCGGTCCTCCATGTGGTCGAGGGCCAGGGCCAACACACGGGCAGGAACCCCGTCAGGCCCGGGGGCGGTGTTCTTTGAACGAATTCGCAGAACAGCCACCCCCACCTCCGTCTCCGTGACGGGCGGAACATCCTCCCCTACAACCCCCTCGTCCTCGGCCACAGGGGCCATGGACGGGGGTGTATGCTCCGCCCGATCCGGGAAAAGGCCCTCGACCACTTCCGCCAGGAAGCTGGGCTGGAGAGTCTCCGTGAGGGGGGGGGGGGCCTGCGCGCGGAGCTTATCACGCGCCGCGCGGTACGGGCGACCCCAGGGGTCACTGTCCAGACTCTCCAGCATTTCGGCTCTGCTGCGCTCCTTGGCAGCATCTATAGCCCGCCTGAGGGTGATTTCGGCCTCTCTGGCCACCTCCCTCAAGCGGACCACCTCCGGGTGTTGGGCGTCTCTGTGACGCCCACGGCTTCGGGTGACGGCCCTCTTGGCGCGGTTGGAGGCCGCGCGGAGGGACGCCAGCTCTTGGGACCACCAGTAAACCTCCTTCTTTGGAGGCCTACGTCCGACTCGGTGCATGGCCGCGTCGCAAACCGCAGTTAGCGAGTCGCGAAAGCGGCCTGCACCGACGTCCACCCCCTCAGTCGGAGGTGGCAGAGACAGCCACGCTTGCACGATGGCTGCCTCCGCCAGTTGGTCCGACTCGGTCGTCTCGTCGTTCAGGACACGCCCGTCTCGTCGTTCAGGACACGCCAGTTCCTCACACGTGCAGCAAGCGCGGGGGTAGCGAACGAACATCGAGGTCTCCAGTCGAAAGATGAAGTCCTCGAAATCGCTCAACCTCCGGTTTGGGGAGAAGTACACACCGTAAACGGTGATATCTCCCCAGTCGGCAGCGACATATCCCGGACCCTTGTCTCTTGGCGACAAGGGGGGGAAATGAAGCGCCGTGGAGGCGACGATTGCCACGTTTCCATGAATCGAATACGAACCGACCCAATTGGGGCGGTTCGGGACGATATACGGATCCGCGGCTACGGCAAGGCCTATGGACCACTGCGCCATGTTTTGCAGGAGGAGGTCCTGCGCACCGGCGCAGTGGTTCAGGTTCACCTGGAGGATGTTGCCCCCGCGATCCATTAATGGAGCGCGGTTACTACATCCTCCTCCATTTGCGACGGTGACGAAATTGACGAAAAAAAATTTTTTGAGTTTCAGTTCTAAGTATGGGGAACCACCAAAATTTATTGTTTTTTTTTCTATTTTTGTGAAAATCTTAATGCTGTTCACAGACTACATCTACTTACCAAGTTTCAGCAGCATAGTTCTTATAGCTTCGGAGAAAAGTGGCTGTGACATACGGACGGACAGACAGACAGACATGACGAATCTATAAGGGTTCCGTTTTTTGCCATTTGGCAACGGAACCCTAAAAACAATCCAATTAAATCAAAAACGTTTTTATCCATTTCTGATTGTTGAAAATGGTTGACAACCGATAAACAACCCTCAAAGGTTGTCAACCGGTTGGTTGAAATCGTTGTCAACCGCTTTTACATCTATAGTCGCGCCAGACTTGATAATGACTCTGAACTTCGCGGTTATTTTTTTTTTCCTAATAATGTCTCATTATCATGAAAGTTTATGAATATGATTTATAAACGCTTATATAAACAATACATGAAATTACCTATTACATAATGGTATTGTACTCATAATATCATGTACTCGCCGGGGTTCAGAGCGGTTATCAACTTTAGTGACATGGTGACATCTCATTCTCGAAATCCGGGTCGAAGGACCAACATGGTCGTATGCTCATGCCGTATGGTTTCGTATCCCACACCTTTTGTTATGTAGTCTTATAGTACATGCCGACGGTCCGCGACCTCTGCTGCTCTTTCCGATAGAGACCGGGGTCAATCTAACCTTCATGGCACTGCTTCAAACTTTGTTTTTTTTTTTTGCAAAATCGCAGAGATAGCATATTTGTATTGTTATTTGCAGATCCGATCGTACAAAAGGTTAACAGAATTAAAAGTTGAGGATTCGGCGCTTGGATCTCTGGATAAAGTGAAACAAGGCGACTGTATCGTGTGTTTCAATAAAAACGACATTTACAGTGTAAGTCGAGCCATTGAACAGAGGTCAGTCCCTTGTGAGGCAGGTATCCAATCAATATAAAGTATTATAGAAGAATAGCATTTAAACATCACTGGTGAAGGTTGAATATCCTACAATGAGTAGTTGAAGGCATTGTCCACAATCCATTATGACGTACTAGTGGAACCCAGCAGTTTTGTTACCCATATTCATTCTTTTGTTGAAAAAAGTTCAACCAGAAAAGTTCGAGAATCTACTTTTTCAATACATATTGAATAAATCACTTGTATTTCAATTTCCCTAAAATTCATTCAGCCATTTTAACTTGAAAGAGTAATGAAGATTCTTACCTCGAAGATTACATCTGTCGATTTTTCTAGGCAGTTTGATAATGGTGAACTAGTACTCACACTTACTCAAACCTCCATTCTTCTTCCAAGTTACATCTGTAGCTATGCTATACCTAGCTAGTAAGTCAATACATGGTTGGCAATAATCCTTGGTTTAATTTTTTTTAATTATATGCATATTGTTATTGTGGATAACGCCATCTATTAAATATTAGATGAAACCTTTTACATTAAATGTATATAAGTTTATATGAGTTAAAAATAAAAAGTCTGAAAATAATAGTAAAATTACGATATTTAGGCAAGGACATATTAAAGAATGGTAAACCAGACGGCAATGAGTATATCTAGGCGATTCCCTGCAATGATCACCAGTTCTATTCAAAACAGAGCGAAGGACAGATCAACCGGAAATGAAAAAGCAAATACTCTTCAGATTTAGTTTACATTTTACTGTCGCAACATTAAAATTGTGTTAAATCAGTAATTTAGTTCATCATCATCAGCGTTGAATTCCATTGCATCCGAGCCTATAACCTCGGTGCCTGAGGTCCACTTTCCGGTATACATACAATACATCCAATACAAAACATTAGCGATAAAAGTACAAAAGTGTAATGTAATTTCTCATTTTAGGGGTCGTGAAGTAGCTGTGATTTATGGGAGTCTTCCACCAGGCACTAAACTTGCACAAGCAAATAAGTTCAATGACCCCGGCAGTGCTTGTAAAGTGATGGTGGCCACAGATGCCATAGGACTTGGTATTAATTTGTAAGTTTGTAGATTTGCATTTTATTTTTTAAGCTATGTAAACTATCATGGTGCTAATGGTGAAGTGGCTATGTTGAATTAGAACTTATTTAGAAATAACGGCTGCTATTTGGGCTACTGAATGTTTGTGTTTAATAATACAAGCAGCATATCGTAAGTCTCATTGTAGTTCAACATTATCATCCTGATGTCAATCCGGGTTCCATCCAAAGCTTGCACTTTCGAACTTCGTTGCGCTCTCCTGCTCCTTCCTCTCATAACATGGTTCATTGCGACTTTTATGGGAACGACTGCCGTCTACCCCGAGTGGGAAGCCTGCCCAGAGATTCATCCGTCTAATAAGGTTGTAGTTGGCTTGGGCCGCGAAGATATCGGTGGGGTCCCATACACACTTGCTTGGCCCCGGCATTAAAGACCCGAGGCGGTGTGAAGTTTTGGTCGGTTCGAGTCTTTACCGCGTCGATATCCGCATAAAAAAAAGTCAGTAGAGGCGGAGACAAATCTCAAAAATCAAGGATTATGAAAATCGGTCCATCCGTTCTCGAGTTCATCGCAGTTATCCACTAACACGACTTTGTTTTATATACAATATTATTATTATTGATTCCAACGGGTATGCCGGTGACCGGGCGGGTGATTATGCTTAACTGAGTGGGCCATTTGACCCATTTCCTCTGGTTCTCCCTTTTGATTTGTTTTATATATAAATATAGATTTAACTGACATTTTTTCAGGAGTATACGACGAATAATTTTCTATTCATTAGTAAAACCAGTGATTAATGAAGACGGTGATAAGGAAATGGATGTTATCAGTATATCTCAAGCCTTACAAATAGCTGGTGAGGTTCCTAGCTTATTACTTATCACTGCATTTTTTGATTGTGGCACAGGAGAATGATTACACATCGAATGCCTTTGATTTGGCTTATACGGCAGCAATTGCCATCTGACTTCCTAACCCCGATAGGAAAGCTTACGCCAGAGGCTTTTCCGTTAATCCGCAGGTATTCCGGCTTGCAGGCGAGGTTGGCTTGTCCCCAAAGGCCAAACACACCCAAGGTAAACTGTCTATTTGTATCAATGGAATCCACATAGACACAAAGAATATAGAATCAACTATAAGAACAAAGGTATCTATACTACTAGGGGCGCAATGCAATATCCTGTTGCAATGTTGAGCTGAGAGTGCACTACGTTATTTAAAAAAAAAAAAAACCTATGTCCCCGAAGGGGTAGGCAGAGGTGCTAGCACCCACATTTCGCCAGTTTATGTTTAGGTCCCAATATAATAGGTGGCGAGCCTATTGCCATTAACCGGGCACTTATAAACCTGCGATAAATACACACATAACTTCGAAAAGTCATTGGTGTGTTCCATGGTAAAACCTAGGATCGAACCCGAGACCTCGTCTCAGCAGTCCATTACCCATACCACTAGGCTACCGCGGTACGCTCTTTTTACAACACTTAGAATAAAAACATCAGTTGCCAAACTGCAGAGCAGTTTTTCGGTATCTAGTGCTCTTGAATTACATTATGTTGTAATACGTTGTATTTCTATTCTAGTCTTACTTAGTACTTATTAAATACACAAAACACAGCTGTTACAAAATAACACATCACAGTTAGGACCTGATTACCTACAAAACCTGCCCAACAACTACCTTGAACCCAACTACTTGAATTGTTTTTTCGGTGATTATTCCTCCATTGCTAGACCGATTTTCAATATCCGTTTTCTGTCGTAAGCCAATAGTTTAGTTGCACATTTTGGCGCCAAATCGTGGTCTCAACATTGATCATTTAGGAGAAATCAGATTTTAAATTTTTTGAAGGGTGATTATTCCTCCATGGTATGTGCGATTTTTAATTTTATTTGTCCTAAACCTTCCGGGTATCAAGTTGTATTTACATGCAAGTTTGGTCAAAATTGGTCGATTAGTTTAGGAGGAGTAGCGTCACAACCGAAGTACACCGAGTGCAGTATAGAGAGCTTTTCGCTCGACTTCTCACTCGCAGCTCAATTATAAAATTGTAAATTAGTTTTGTCTGTACACTGGAAATATTAAAAAAAATACTTTTGTCAAATTAACGATTCTGAACACAAATTGTTGTAATAGGTTATGTAGAACTAAAGATATGACCAAAAAACGATAACCGATATTCACGCGGAGCCGTGGGCATCAGCTAGTTTAAAATATATTTGGTGTATAGGACGGGCGGGTCGTTACGGAAGCGCATGGGAAACCGGCTACGTCACTACTTTCAAGTCAGAAGATCTCGCCACTCTTAAGCAGCTGATGTCTAAAGCACCTGACAAGGTGACACAGGCGGGTCTCCATCCCACAGCAGAACAATTGGAGCTGTACGCCTATCATCTACCTCATGCGACACTCAGTAGTCTTATGGTAAGTCAAGAAGTTTTCTAGGTAAGATGTCATAAATCATGTTGTTTACTGATTGCTACCATGAAATGCTTTCATTCCACAATCTGGCCGGAAGACGGGACATGATACTTCGTTCTGCTTAAACCCTACCAACTATACCGTACCGTAAACTGGCACCGAAGATGCCATTGAAATGCTGTGTACAGGTGTAACTGGACTTCACGTGTACAAATGTTGTTTAATCTGTAGTTTTTTTATTTGGTTCGTCGATTGAATGCACTCCGTCTGATGGTAAGCTGAGGTGAAGTCCAAAGAGTAGTGGCCACCATTCCAGATGCTGACCCTAAAATTGGTGGTCCCTTGACAGATTGACAGATGCTTTTTCACGCTCCGTTTAAAGAATCGTGTATGTGTATTATTCAATCAATCTGTTGTCTGTTTCGCTCCTTATCATATTATTAAACATTTCTGATTTGAAAAATTCTACAATTAAATATATAATTAAAGAAATTGGAAGTTACTTCATGCTACGTCTTTCGTTTATGTTTATTGCTGGCCCAAAGTTTCAGATGTATGTATGTAGGTAGTGCTACAGTTAGAAAAGACCCCCGTTTGTTTGCCAACAGGACATATTCGTGCACTTATGTACGGTGGATGACTCGCTGTACTTCATGTGCAACACGGAAGGGTTCAAGTTCCTGGCGGAGATGATCCAGCACGTGCCGCTCCCGCTGCGCGCGCGCTACGTGTTCTGCTGCGCACCCATCAACAATAAACTGCCTTTTGTCTGTGCTACATTCCTTAAGGTACTTAGATTCTCTAAAATGATGAGCAGTACTACGTGAATTCACACACGTTAATAGACTGATACACTGTTAACCTTCAAGCGGGCGCGCGTAGTCGAATTGACCGCGCTTAGTACATTTTCGTTCATATTATTATTATTACCCATCACATTTATTTCTCATTTATAGTAGCCTGTCGCTACGTCATTGGGAGTAAAATAAAGAATAAACCGTCGCACGAGGCGCTCTCCCCACTCCACAGATCGCAGCCCGGTGCAGTCGGCGAAAAGACTACACGCGCCTGTCGTGGATAAGGTTACGCGCGACGCTCAACGCAACATACTCTTGTTCACGCTCGTAGTAGTTCTGAGGCCATCATTCAATATTATCGAATTAAGCTTGGATTTTTTTATATAAAATGAGTCATGGACGGTTACCACAAAGTCCAATACTCGAGGAATTACTTATTTTATATGGTTATATGGACGAAGAAACTGATTCTGATGAAAACTAAACCAAAGTTAATTAATCTTTATTCTTATTTTGTAATTTTTATTATTAGACTAGGTTTATAAACTAGCCTGAGGTATGTGGGTTCTGAGGTATGAGGGTTTTGTGTTCCTAATCTTTGTTTTGATTCAAAGAATATTTGAGTTATGTTTATTAATTTAATAATTGTTTCTTTTCATAATTGAATAAGTAGTACCTACTTTATTCCTCTTATTCATCCCATAGGTCTTTTCGGTTACGCGCGCCTGCTCCCGTTACAAATGACCGCGCGCCCGCTTGAAGGTTAAAAATGAGCTTACAGTACTGCGTTAATTAACACGCGTTAATAGACTGATATACTGTTAAAAATAAGCTTACAGTACTGCGTGAATACACACGCGTTAATAGACTGATACACTGTTAAAAATGAGCTTACAGTACTGCGTGAATTCACACGCGTTAATAGACTGATACACTGTTAAAAATGAGCTTACAGTACTGCGTGAATTCACACGCGTTAATAGACTTATACACTGTTAAAAATGAGCTTACAGTACTGCGTGAATTCACACGCGGTAATAGACTGATACACTGTTAAAAATGAGCTTACAGTACTGTGTGAATTCACACGCGTTAATGGACTGATACACTGTTAAAAATGAGCTTTTTCCTTAAGTTTGCCTATTTGGTGCTGTCATTTAATATAGGTACCTATAGGATTTTCTATCATAGGCTTAGCACATTCTCGTGTAGTAGTGTGGGTAGAGTTACGATTAACAAATGAAAAAAAAGTTATTACTGCTCAGAATTCATTCCTTATTAGCTTAGCGATACAATATCAAATGGTGTAATTATACAGCGTGTTATTGATCCGAAATATTGATTTAAAAAAAAACCAATGATGCAATTGTATTTTATCTAAATCGGGTCTGAGACTCTTTTGAGTACGTTTCGCTATTCTTCATACTTAAGCTAATATTGTACATGATCCGATCCCCTCCACAAAACCTGGCTAAACTCATGGTTAGAGCTAAGGTGATCGGGATATTTTCTCATCTATCGGCAGATGGTTCGCCAATACAGTCGCAACGAGCCGCTAACGAAGAACTGGCTGTGTAACTGTGTGGATTGGCCCTTACCTTCACCAAAGACGATCATGGATTTGGTACATCTCGAATCTGTATTCGACGTACTCGAACTATATCTGTGGTTAAGGTAAGAATTTATCTAGTTTTCAATCACAGTTAGTATGCTACAATACTGTAAAGGTATTCAATCTAAGTCTACTTATGGTCGGTTTCTGAATTGAGAAATTGAGTCTCGTTAACGTTTACGCAATGCACAGTGCACAGCACTCCTGAGCTTGTTCAGTCCTTATTAGTTTACTACTTCACTAGTTCGTAATTTAATGTCACCACTCGCCACAAAAAATAAGTTTACTCACTATAATTTAATAAATAATTTAAATTTAATGCAATCTGGCATAGCCGTTTGTTGGTGGCTGAACTCATCCGCAACCACTCGCGCGATCTTGACCAAATTTACCACGGCGACACTGAGTAGTGTTTTGAAGCGAGATGGTTCATGTCCGATGTACCATTGAGGAATAATCCCCGAAAAACAGTTTCACGAGCGTGCGGCCTTAGCTAAGCGCGCGACCGTAGTAAGATGTCTTATTTTCAAGTAAGAGTCCTGCTCGCTCAGCTCAATTTATTTCAGTCGCACCCTGCATTGAATTCATAGTTAGTTATTTGTTGAACAAATAACTATATTTCTTTGAATTGTAAACTAGAACCTTGCTATATTCATATCATTATATTTCGACGAATACATTTATTTTCAGCTATCGATTCGCTGATATGTTCCCGGACGCCAGATTGGTGCGCGATATGGAAACAGAATTGGATACAATCATACAGCAAGGAATATTCCAAATAACCAGGTAGGCATACTCCGCTGACGACGTCAGTATAGAGTTCAGCGAATGAAATTTTATTATTATTATTTTATGATAAACTAGTAGCTTAAAGCCGATGCGTGTATATCACTGCACTTTTAGTTTTTGAATTTGCCAAATGCAAGTCAAGTCTATTTAAAAAAATGTTTACATTAGAGGCACTTATATAGCGGCGATAGCCCAGTGGCGGACGTAACGGACTGCAGAGACGAGGTCTCGAGTTCGATCCCTAGTCGCCCTGGGCACACACCTCTGACTCTTCGTAGTTATGTGTGCATTAATAAATGTTAATTATCGCTCGCTTAATAATGTGCCCGGTAGATGGAAATAGGCTCGATCCCTATTACATTGGGGCATTAACTTAACTGGCGAATCGTGGGTGTGTAATACACCTCTGCCTACCCCTTCGGGGATACAGGCGTGAAGTTATGTTATGTTTATGTGTTTTACTTATTACATTTTTGTACTCGAATATTCTATATCTTTACTACAGGTATTATATTTATATGCATACATTAAAATATATATTTGCTAAATATTCATCTGGGCTCGTGGCTAAATGGTAGCCGAGTACTTTAGCACATGGTAAGGGTAGCAATTCTAATCAGGGCAGTCTTGGATGGGTGACCGTTATTAACACAGTGAGACGCCGGAGAGCACGTTAAATGGTCAGTCCCGGTTGCTATACGAACATCTGTGGCATTCGTTACGGGTAGTTGGAGCCCTAAAAAGTTCTATAACTTGGTCAACTACAAAAGTTCGATATCGCCAATGGGTTGTGGAGGTCAAATGATGGCGGTCGCTTCTCGGATAGAATCTAACTTCGGACGTTTCGTAACTCGAATATAGCTTCAAATTGCCGATTAGCTGAAGAGTCTCAAAAGCAACAATATATTTTGCTTTCCTTTTACAGTCCAAATTATCTAAAAAGTGCATTTTGCAGCTGTCATTTAGTGTTGTTGTCTACAAATTTATTGTGAGAATAAACGATTCAGGTAAATGACAGCTGCCAAATGCACTTTCAAATGCCAAATCAATTCATCGTTAATCGTTTTAAAA
Organism: Cybosia mesomella; assembly: GCA_946251805.1. Classification (NCBI taxonomy): domain Eukaryota; kingdom Metazoa; phylum Arthropoda; class Insecta; order Lepidoptera; family Erebidae; genus Cybosia; species Cybosia mesomella. The sequence goes on from OX276392.1 coordinate 11,897,117, forward strand.
TAAATAGAGTAGAGCTGAACTCATTCCTAATTCCAAATACGATAGACAAGCAATTTCATACGTTAAAGTCATGACAATAAGAATAGAAGCGGCGCGCACCCGCCAGCTCCTTATGGAGCCGGTGGTGTTTGACGTAGGCAAATCGGCTGGCTTCGATAGAAACTGGCGGGCTTTGACGAAAGGCTAATCTGCTGGGTCTGATAGGAGCTGGCGGGACGGAGGTTAAGCAACTCCCTCACTAAGTTACGATTTGTCATATGTACCGATAAATCTTTACCTCCGTAACGATTAAATGTAACAACACTAAAATTCCATAATGAAAATATTAGAACGTAAATTTTTTAGGACGTCTCGCAGAAATAGAAGAACTCCGCTATATTTTAAATTAATTGTAGGAATTTTAACTGAAATACGATGCATTACAGTACTTCAACTTGATATTTAACTATTAACTTCTAATTTTAGAATTGTTTTATTTTCGTTCAATACGTGCAAAGCTGACGTTCTGTGTCTAGCTTCTGTCAATCCCATGTGTCAAAATGCCCTTCTTAGATTATTTCGACTGTAGCTTCGTTTGACTTGTGTAGGATAAGTATTAAACTTGACACATAGAGACTTAACATTTATGAATAATTATTTCGCCAGATTGCTGAGGAATTCAGAGCAGGTACTCCGTGACCATTCTGATGAGGACACGAATATAGCTAGCAGGCGACCGCCGAGGGGAGGCTCACACATCAGGCATAAAGGCGAAGACAAAGGAAAACTCTCTGAAATGCTTGTTGCTAGGGTAAGTACCTACTTTGTTAGTTTCTCCAATTTTTATACAGGTCAGGCCATAAAAATATCAAAAAAGAAATGCCCGGTTGACGTTGAAGAATATGGTTTCACTGTTGTTGAATAACCAACAGATATGAATTTGTTTTTCAGGGTCTGATAACACCACAAATGTTGAAGAAACTGCAGCAAGAACTCACAGTGGAGAATAAGCCTGAACCAAGGAGTCGGAATAATAGAAATAGGAGGAAATGATGTTTTGTTACGTTTTTGTTTGTAAATAGTCTTGAGAAAATATAAGTAAATACGTCTAATTAAAAATGTTCCCGTAAATGAAGTGCATTTATTTATGAACAACAATGCAACACGCTTGAATTTCCGCGACAATGATAGGAATACCATCTTTTACAAAGTCCTAATGTGTTTAAGAAAAAGGTACAAAATTTGCAGCTAGAAAGCGCTGATACAATTTAATGTAGACGAAACACAATTTAAGGGCCTTTTACATGGAGAGAGTTTCTTACCTCGAAGATACGATTATCGTCAACAAGCAACAAAAATATGATCATGTAAACTAAGCGAAACGAAACGGAATCGCACGTGGAAGAGCGATAATCGCCTTGTCATTAAATACTAAACGTCCCGGTGTCAACAAGACAATATTGTGCTATATACCGAGCTCGAATGGCAAATCTCGCAGTCAAATCAGTTCAAACGGATTTGTACGATATACTCGCATAAACTTCAAAAGAATGTCATACGAGATTGAGTATAGACAAGACGAGAAATCGTAGGCAACTATCGCATTGCGATTTGTATCGTAGTGCATATATTATGTTACTGTAAAAGCCCGAACTACGGTAAATCCTAGCATTTTCCGGTAAATCTTAGGATTTACCAACACGAGTTGGTAAATGTTATATTATTATTATACAAATCGATTCCGGCGCTTCGCCGGCCCCTACCGCGGCACGCTCGCTCAGCTCGCGCTCTGTTGGGGTCACGGTTCTGACATAACCTAACCCACTTTACTTATTTTAGAATATAAATTTTTACAAAATAAAGCATTTGCTTAGTGTAAAAATAACTAAAGTGGGTTAGGTTAGGTTACAACTGTGACCCCAACAGAGCGCGAGCCCAGCGTGCCGCGGTAGGGGCCGGCTAAGCGCCGGAATTGATTTGTATAATAACAATATAACATTTACCAACTCGTGTTGGTAAATCATAAGATTTACCGGAAAATGTTAGGATTTACCGTAGTTCGGGCTTTTACAGTAACATGTATACGACGCTGGGTGATAATCGCCTTACGAATATCATATTCCACTCAAAGGCGAGTTTTTATTTTGACTTAGTATGATTTTAAAAACGGAAACCTACCTCTTTTAGACGGTTGCGTTGAGGTGTTGAAAGTTTATATGGGAAGTCCGTCAGTTCAAAAAAAGATTTTTGGTGGCTATAAAGGGCGTCCATGCGGGCGAAGCCGCGGGCAAAAAGCTAGTGAAGAAATGTGGAGCATATATTTCCTTTTGGTTTTTCTTTCTTTCAGGCATTATTATAAATGCATTAATAATGAATGAATAAATTAACTGCCTACATAATATGTATTCCCAATATTTGTTCTAAAAATAAGTATGGCTCGCACAACTGCGGTCACGTAAGCAGCCACAGAGGTATGGCTAACTGTGAAAGGGGTGAAACTTTTTGTTATGTAAACGTTACGATATCTGCACTTAGCTCTCCCGGCTTCACACGGGAGTCCCGTGTGAAGCCGGGACCCGGGCCGGGAGTAAATTCGTATAAAAAAAAATCTGACACGATTGCAGCGCCACGTGCCGTACCGGCGCGTATCTTTATTTTTTGTCTCGCGAAAGTTTTAATATTACGATAATAGCTGTTGCCTGCGCCTTCGTCCGCGAGGAATTCAGGTCTCGTTCCAGCTTCCCATGGGAACCTATTCCATGGATAAATGTACCCTATTAATTGTTTCAGACTATAATCTATTCCTGTACCAATGAACAATGCATCTATATTTACAAACTTCGCGTTTATAATATTAGTAGGATTTCAGAAAACAGGCAGTGAAATTATGTGGTGTAAAAGGCAATCTATTATCTTTATATATATATATTTCTTGTGTGCGTGTGTATGTCACTGAACTCCTAGACGGCTGGACCGATTTTGATGAAATTTTTTGTGTGAGTTCAAGAGGATTCGAGGATGGTTTAGATTCACAATTTGGTCCACAAAAAACTTGCTCGCCGCGCGTCGCAGGCGAATCAGGCGCCGGAGGTCGCTTAACGACCTCCGTCCTCCATGAGCGCAGGCCTGGGGGTGGCAGGTGAGGTCGCCTGTCACCCCAGCAGAAGCAGGCCGGGACGGTGGGACGACTAGCGCCCCTCCCCTAAACCGGGGCAAGACGGGGACACCGTGGTTCCCAAACCCGAGGGGGCCATCTCGAAACCGGAGATGGCCCAGGGTCAGTCGGGGTGCGAGGGATATGCTCTATGGGCAACCTTACACCCCGGCGTCTGTAGACCCGAGACGGCGTGCGGTTTTAATCGGTTCAAGCCCGACATAACCGCCCCCGCTGGCCGGCGGGGGGTATCCGAAGGGATTTCCGCACAAAAAAAAAATAAGAAAAGGTAGTAGAGCAGGTAATGCGCGCGAAAGAGACGACGTAGAGGGAGCAGGAGAGAACCCTGCCCCCGGAGTTCCGCAGTCTGCGGCCAGGACGCCGCAGACTCGTCTACGCTCGGGACTACCGACCTCCATGATCGGGGCCTGAGGACGGCAGTTGGCCGACTCGCCGTCCTTACAGAAGCAGGCCGTGGCGGAGGCGTGTCGTGTGTCCCCTTACACACGCCTGCCAACTCACCGACGCGGGATAAAACCCGACCCCACCAGGCGAGGCCGCGGTGGCGGAAGCCCGTGAGGTTTCCACACGTAAATAAAAAAATTGCTATAGTAAGCTATCCAGAGATCTCGAACATATATAAATATTCTGATCTCTTTCCCGCTACCCATGGGAACCTATTCCCGGGATGAAAAGTACTTAGCCTATGTGTTATTCCGGACTATAGTCTATCCCTGTACCAAATTTCAGCCAAATCCGTTCAGCCGTTTTTGCGTGAAAGAGCAACAAACATACATACATGCCTAGATACAAACTTTCACGTTTATAATATTAGTAGGATAAACAATTCCATCAGACATTACATATGTGTCACTCTAGCATTTTTGGCAGCGCACGCCAGAATAGCTCGCAGATGGTAGATTTTTTCCTACTTGCTTGACACTTATCGTCATATTTTGGACTATTCACACAATATCTTGACTAAATGTAGCCTGTGTTATTCTGATGTATAAAACTACTGCAATGGCGTAGCGGTAGTGCATTCGACTGCTAAGCCAAAGGTCGCGGGTTCGATTCCCGCTCAGTGCAAATATGTATATTTGCATTGGTCTGGGTGTTTCTATGTATAATATGTATTTATTTACAAAAAAAAAGTATTTAAGTATGTTTATCCGCATTCTAGAACCCATATGACAAGCTCTGCTTAGTTTGGGTCTAGATGGCGTTGTGTACTTTGTCGTACAATATTTATTTATTTATTATTTATTGTAAAGTTTCATTAAAATCCATTCAGTACATAGTTTTTACGTGAAAGAGCAACAAACATCCACCCATCCATCCATACTTACAAACTTTCGCGTTTATAATATTAGTAGGAGTAGCATATATATGCCATCGCGGACTGTTTTGTAGACCTATAAACGAGGAACAATCTCACGAGACATAGTTTTGGTATGTCTCAAAGGGAGGGTTTTAGACGTGTCCGTTATGTTAGCGTACACAAGAGCTATATCGAGTTGGTTCCTATGCCATTAAACTCTGTGTAAATACTGCCTAATTAGTGTAAAATTAAAAAAAACTCTTCCTCTTTAGTCTAGGAAATAAACACCATTTTCACTGTGTACGCTGGCGTCACGATCAAGCTAGCGTACACATGGCCGTACTCGAAAACGGCTAATTGTAAAGCAACAGAGTTTACACACAAAAATAGTGCTCTAATTTATACTTCTCCCGCTATGCAAAATTTCATAACGATTGCTCTTGTAGGAACAGAGATATTGAACAAGACTTTTCAATGACATTCGGAGCTGGCGTTATGGCAGCGTACACATAATAGTTCTTATAGAAAGGAAACTTTTCTTTTAATAAATGCTATATGTATAAATAGTGCGTGAAATTCTGCCTCTATTAGTGTAACGTGTTTTGTAGACCTATAAACGAGGAACAATCTCACGAGACATAGTTTTGGTATGTCTCAAAGGGAGGGTTTTAGACGTGTCCGTTATGTTAGCGTACACAAGAGCTATATCGAGTTGGTTCCTATGCCATTAAACTCTGTGTAAATACTGCCTAATTAGTGTAAAATTAAAAAAAACTCTTCCTCTTTAGTCTAGGAAATAAACACCATTTTCACTGTGTACGCTGGCGTCACGATCAAGCTAGCGTACACATGGCCGTACTCGAAAACGGCTAATTGTAAAGCAACAGAGTTTACACACAAAAATAGTGCTCTAATTTATACTTCTCCCGCTATGCAAAATTTCATAACGATTGCTCTTGTAGGAACAGAGATATTGAACAAGACTTTTCAATGACATTCGGAGCTGGCGTTATGGCAGCGTACACATAATAGTTCTTATAGAAAGGAAACTTTTCTTTTAATAAATGCTATATGTATAAATAGTGCGTGAAATTCTGCCTCTATTAGTGTAAATACTTTATGCGAATTCGCAGTGGAATAATTAAAAAATCCATGTTAATTTCTGTTCATAGTACAGGTACAGATATGCTCAAAAGTGATTTGTCAAGTTTTTTACAATACAGAATTAAAACTGACTTTATGCGAATTCGCAGTGGAATAATTAAAAAATCCATGTTAATTTCTGTTCATAGTACAGGTACAGATATGCTCAAAAGTGATTTGTCAAGTTTTTTAAAATACAGAATTAAAACTGTAGAGTGAAATATGAAAGTGACCGACCATGAGAGCTGCCATAAAAAAAGCCATGCCATAAAGTATTATAGTCTATTTCACATTAGCATTTGAAAATGTTCCATTCCACGCAAACCAACTTTTTACAGTCAAGCACATAAATAGGTAATCATTTTAATGTTATTTATGTCAAAACATATCATGCTAACTTATATTAGAAAATAACGCTATATCTCTGTTTATAATTTCACTAATAATTCATTTTGTTCGCGACTGTACTTCAATACATTTGTTCCTAGAACTTAACATAGATTTTTTAATTATTCCACTGCGAATACGCATAAAGCATTTACACTAATAGAGGCAGAATTTCACGCACTATTTATACATATAGCATTTATTAAAAGAAAAGTTTCCTTTCTATAAGAACTATTATGTGTACGCTGCCATAACGCCAGCTCCGAATGTCATTTAAAAGTCTTGTTCAATATCTCTGTTCCTACAAGAGCAATCGTTATGAAATTTTGCATAGTGGGAGAAGTATTAGAGCACTATTTTTGTGTGTAAACTTTGTTGCTTTACAATTAGCAGTTTTCGAGTACGGCCATGTGTACGCTAGCTTGATCGTGACGCCAGCGTACACAGTGAAATTGGTGTTTATTTCCTAGACTAAAGAGGAAGAGTTTTTTTTATTTTTACACTAATTAGGCAGTATTTACACAGAGTTTAATGGCGTAGTAACCAACTCGATATAGCTCTTGTGTACGCTAACATAACGGACACGTTTTAGACAGCGCGCAGCGTAGGTATTCGATTTAAGCTCTCAGATCGGAATTTTTTAATTATACTGAAGCTTGCCTGTGTTGTACCAGGTAAACATAGAAATCATTGCACATAATATACTTTTATAGATATATAACATAATATTATACCCTGCGTAGGTACGTTATTCAAATGGTATTAAATATTTCTATAACTGTTGCATCGTTCTTAGTACAATCACAGATTACATAATATTATTCTAATAGTACGGTTCAGTGAACTATTAAATTAAGCATGTATTGTTCTCAGGACTAATCTTTATAGTAAAATGAAAATGAAATGAAAAATTTATATCATAATATAATATAACATTCTTAACCTAAATACCTCTTTTTACTTATGTTTTTATTTCGTGCGAAAATCCCCTCGGATACCCCCCGCCAGGCAGCGGGGGCAGTAAGGCGGGCTTGAACCGACTAAAACCGCACGCCGTCTCGGGTCTTCAGACGCCGGGGTTTAAGGTTGCTCATAAAGCATATCCCTCGCACCCCGACTGAGCCTGGGCCATCTCCGGTTTTGAGATGGCTCCCTCGGGTTTGGGAACCACGGTGTCCCCGTGTTGCCCCGGTTTGGGGGAGGGCCGCTAGTAGCCCCGCCGTCACGGCCTGCTTCTGCTGGGGTGATAGGCGGCAGGCGGCCTCACCTGCCAACCCCAGGCCTGCGCTCATGGAGGACGGACGTTGTTAAGCGACCTCCGGCGCCCGAGTCGCCTGCGACGCGTGGCGAGCATGTTGCGGGCTCGGCGGGCCGGGAGAGTTCTAAATCTCTCCCGGGCGTGCTCGGTCATCTCGTTCTCGAGCATTACATACTCGCAGAAGGAGGCGGCGGCACCTCGGCACATCCCACACCGGGCAGTCCGCCCGCGTGTGCAGCCCCGAGTCCTCGCTCGCGTCGCAATGATGGCACTCAGGCGTTGGCTCCTTCCTCATCCGATGCAGGTGGTCCCCGAAGCTCCCCTTACCGGAGATCACCTGCGTCAGTCGGTACGACAGGCTTATGTGTCGCCTCTCCAGCTAAGCCTCCATGATGGGCCTTACCGCCGCTATTGCGTCGTGCCCAAACCTTTTATTGAAAGTAATTTGCAATTAAACTTAAATTATCTTTTTAATTTCTAGTACTATTTATCTTTATTTTTAATTTCTATTACGGTTTTCATGCAGGTAGGTCCGTTTAGTTTAGACGGATCACAAACGACCCAATTTGAACCGAGCGAGCGCATATAAGTTTCAATTTGGATTATGTACCTACCTACCCACCGCGTAAGTCATGATTCTCATGAATATTACATTGTATAGTAATTGTAATTTGAAATGTAAATAACTAAATTGTCCAACTTCGCTGTCTTACTCACGAAATTAGATTTAATGCATAACCTAGCGAGATACCTATATAATCTTAGAGACTATTTCTGTGATGTGGTTGCAACGGACAATGTCTTTACTATTTACCCCTCTTGCGTTGGCTAGAGAGTACTGGCGCAAACCTGTAATACTGAATACTGCTGATCGTATGTAACGGCAAAGAGTACATGGACGGTTTTATCGGGCCCGATATTGATATAAAGGCGTCTGTATCTTTGCTTCGGTAATCTTTCCGGTTGTTCTCATCTTGCTAACGGCGAATATTCGCACAGTCACAACCAAGTGGCCAAGATTGTACCTACATCAGCAACTAATGTATGGAAGAGCAAGGAGTTGAATTGACGTTACTATCGGGCTCCCCATGGGCCTGATATAGATTTACCAGCATCTGTGTCTTGGCTAGCCAGCATCGGTGACCTATCCACGGACTGATGCCAAGAGCTTCGATCAACATCTCAAGAGGCTCGCGTTAGGCAGTTGGGATAAGTGCTGGATGCAGAAGGCAGTGCTCCTCAACAAAGCACGTATTGTGAGGAGATTCCTTTCTCTGGAGCCCTAACCACCGGTAGCTTGGTCCCTATACCCGATGCGACTATGTTTTATATTTTTAAATATATTTTTCTTTTTTTATATAAAATGTATTTAAAAATATAATTTATATATATGTAAAGTTCAATAAAGTAAATAATAATGAAGTACTTTAATGGTAATAATAATTTAAAACATAGAACACATCATTTAGGCACATGTAGGTACATGATTCCCTGAACCCCACACTAGGGTACCCTGTGTCATGGAGCTCAGTCTTTTCCCAGGTAGTAAGTTATATAAACAATTTACAGAATAAAGAAATAAATAGGATTTAGAATTATTTAACATAGTAATTAATATCTTAATTACCAAGTTAATACGTCACGAAAAGAAATGGGGTTATCGGTTTAAAGTAAATAACATATACTCAGAGTCCATCTTAGCTTTTGCTGACGATCTCGCAATACTGACGCGCAATCCAAAACAATGTCAGGAACTATTAAAGGAAGTCGATGAGTTCTGTTCGTGGACAAATGGACTGAGGACGAAGCCCAGTAAGTGTCACTGTCTATGTCTGGGTAGACGGGACACCAAATTTACCTCTTACGACCCGGGACTCTTCATTGGGGGTAAACCAGTTTCCATAGTCGCTGAATCGGTGCCATTTAAATTTCTTGGGAGAAAGATAGACTATAAAGGACGCACACCATCCTTAGATGAAGTTGTCGATACGTTTATAAATGACCTAAATAAGATAGATCAGATACCACTAAACAATATAAAAAAAGCTTGGATATATGACAACTACTTAACATCACGTCTGACTTGGCCTTTTCTGGTGTATGAATTCGGTAAAACCTTACAGGCGAAAATAGATGCAACTGTCATAAAATGGCTAAAATCGTGGCTTGGACTAGCGCACTCTGCTGATTCCTCTGCTCTATTTAGGGATCAAAATAATTTTGGGATGAAACTTAAGAAACCATCGGAGCTCTATAAACATCTTAGAGTTACCAAAGCCCACATCTTAGGAAAATCCCAAGATGTCACAATCAGGGCACTCCCGAAAGATAATAACGCGTCCGAGCTTGAATCTAGACTTCTATTCCATAAACGATTTATGATAGGGGCCCAGTCAAACAGAGTGGGGTTGGGAGTACGAGAGCCAGAAAGGGACCAGGATATACTTAAGTCCTTTCTAAAACAAGACGAAAATGACAAATATCGAGTGCACGCGATGAATTTGGAAATCCAAAATGAATGGTTGACAATGGGAGAGTTCTGCATACCGATGGCCTTAAAGTGGCGCACCTTGATCTATGACTGGTCGCCGGCCCTGTTAAAATTTTATCTTAACGCCTTTCAGATGACCCTCCCAGACCAGAGTAATCTGGTAAGGTGGGGGAAGGCCACAGAAAAACAATGTTATACTTGTGGTGAGGCAATAGGGACGGCTAGACACATATTAGTAGGATGTAGGGTGCTTCTCGATAGAGGCCATTACTCACGCCGCCACGATAAGGTGCTTATCATCATACGTGAAGCAATGAGTCTGGCAGTAGCTAGAGCCCAAAAAGGATTGACTACTAACAGACGTCATATCAACTTTGTGTCTGAAGGTTCATCCATAACACCCAGGAACAAACCTTATTCAATCTTAGATACTGCCCCAGATTGGACTCTCCTAATCGACACGTATGAAAAGCACTATAAAATTCCGGAGGATGTTGGGGTTTCGTCATCTAGACCTGACATATTCCTATATTCTAAGAGGTTAAAACATGTGGTTCTTGTGGAACTTACTGTACCGTGGGAAACAAATATACCGAAGGACCACACAATAAAGAAAAATAAATACTATGATCTCACAAACGAATTAATCAAAAACGGTTACGTGGTTAATTTGTATGCAGTGGAAGTGGGAGCGAGAGGTATACCAGCAAAATCTCTCTATAACCTACTTAAAGATCTAGGCCTATCGAGAGCTACAATAAGCTCATTACTAGGACGAATGTCTAAAGCGGCACTAGTAGGTTCGTATCAAATTTGGTTAGGCAGGGAGGGGAACTTGGGTAGTGAAGGTGAGTGTTGATGTACATCAACAAAAGGGGCCCCTTCTAAACCTACACTTGGGTCGCAAGTCCCAGGCACTGTCCCGAGTTCCCAACTCAGCAACGCGATGGACCCGGCACCCGCACGGAGAATCCATGGATTGCTAAGATTACGGTCCCACAATCAAGATACAAGAAAACTCACTTACTTATTCTTAGTTTCCGCTATATTTTATTCTGTAACACGTCTAAGTATTCCCGCTAATACTTTTTATGGTTTTTGATAATAAGACAACTTGCAGACAGGACTCGAACTTGCGATAAGTCTTAGCGATTGCGATTGTGACATAGTGTGTTTTTTAGAGTAAATTCGTATGAGTTGATATTAATCTTTCATAACGCATAGTAAGTATTCCGGGGAGTCTTGCCTGTTGGTGTCTCATTAATTAAGTGTAGCACAACGCGTGACGTCGTGTCGGCCTTGTAATTGGCCACTAAATATTTTCTTCACAATGATACAATATCCCCTTAAATATAGGTGTCTTAGTGTGTTTGTTAAACAATAACTCAAGTTTGATGTGCCGTTACAGTTATCAAGAGTGGAGCCATAAATCGCGACCTCTTGACGTGTAAATACAAGTATCAGGTATATCAGTTTTGAGGGGGTAGGTTCATATAAAACTATAGTCGTAATTCTGCCCGAGACTGCTGCGATAGTAAAATGTGTAAACATAACTTGTTGAGTGTGATTTTAGCAATATTGTCACTGAACGAAAATATTTATGAAACTAAAGGTATGAAGTAAATGTTTAATAGTAGATAACAATAACTGAAATGGTCATGCGAGGACTTTTGGATTATTTGACGGTTCAACACAGTTAGTGATGTGGGTGCATGATATGTCTAGTGTAACTTGTCCAATAATTCAAGGTGTTACTCTGGTGTCACTCGTCCTAGCGTGATTGATCAGATTTATTTCTGTTAAATATTATTTACATCGTACGTCAAAGATTGGATAATGGAAGTAAGTATACCTGTTTATTATTTATGTAGCTTTTAGAACCATCATTGCTAATGGAATGGAAACTGTCCTGGCACTTGAGAAGGAAATTGTCAATATGGAATGCAAGACAGACATGCAGATGAGATATTGTGGTTTTATACATCCTAGTGGCAAACGATATTCGTAAGTATTATTAAATTAAAATAATGCTTTTATTCTTTTCTCTTTATTGGACATTTTGTTCAAGTTAAGTGTTTATGTTAATAAATTATAAAAATTTATTTTTTTCTGATCTTCCTTCAAATTCTGTACCTAACAGTACATACTTACTCATCCGTTATTTTATAAATGTTTGATACAATTTGTGTTAAAAACTGTTGAGTATATTCAACAGTTTTTAACACAAATTGTATCTCAAAAATAGCTCGAACATTAATGAATTTCATAGTTATTGTGGGTAAAGAGATAATTAGATGTGATTCAAAATATAATTACATAGAGTAAATAAAATATACTTCGTATATAATAAAAACTAAATGTCTCAAAAACCTACGCAGGTATCTAACCAACATGATGTGCGAGTTTTAAAAATTTTAAAGTGTAATATGAGTACCTACGGGTGTTTATTAAGTAGATACTTGCGATAATTAAAATAAAATTATAACTCGTTTACATTCGCGCGGGAGCTGCGGGCCGAATCACGAGCCGCGTATGTAAACGGTGGCTCGTGGTTCGGCGGTGGCGGCGGGGGGATTAAGTTGTTTGGCGTATCTACTAATTTTATTGTAGTTAAATATAATAGGTACATAATACAGGGTCAGTCGGGGTGCGAGGGATATGCTCTATGGGCAACCTTACACCCCGGCGTCTGTAGACCCGAGACGGCGTGCGGTTTTAGTCGGTTCAAGCCCGACATAACCGCCCCCGCTGGCCGGCGGGGGGGTATCCGAAGGGATTTCCGCACGATAAAAAAAAAAAAAGGTACATAATACTCATAAATATATTATATATATGCAAACAAATGATGTATACCTACCTACATATATTATAATACATACTTATATACATACATATACTCACGCCTTTTTCCGTCCGGGGTAGGCAGAGACACTAGCCCGCCATCTGCTTCTGTCCTTACATACTTCACGAGCTTCCTTCACTGTCACTGTGTTTCTATCTATAATATGTATGTATTTACAAAAAAAATGTATATAAGTATGTTTATCCGCATTCTGGAACCCATAACACAAGCTAGTTAAACTATGCTTACTTTGGGTCCAGAAAGCGCTGTGTAGAATGTCCTAAAATATTTATTTATTTTATTTATTAAGCCTTTCATGCAAAATATAAAACACACATTTCAGTTACCTAAACGCATTTATGTTACAAGCATTTCACGGTGTTCATCAGTGACATCAAGCCTGAATCGCCAGTCGCCGATGTTACCAGTAATACTTGTACTTTAGCCTTTTCTTGTACTTACCTAATGTTAATGTAATAAATTACATTGCATCACTGTAATTTGTGAGGGTCAGTAGGTAATGTGTGCCTAGCAATGATATACCTATTACTAAGCTGATATTATAAATTTATTTTAATTATTGTAATTTGTCATTGTATTAATGCAGGTACACAGCTAGATTTTGTTTGAATTTATTATTTAAATATACAATACACTAGGTACATTCCTACCTATATTGTAATAGAATTATGTCGAATAATAGCAACTGTGTCATTCATTTGTACCTACTTGAATACTTATTTTAATTCATAGTATGTGTACCTACTTAGCAATATTACGAGTATAATGTAGGCAAATCTGTATTTCATTTATAACTATTTTTTTAGACTGTATTTCATTGTTTAAGACTGTATATCATTTTTAACTATTTCGGGTAAGAATTTTAGGGATTTATTTAGAAAAGTACAGTCAACGACAAAAGTAACTTAACAAGTTCTAATTTATTAATCACCTTTCATAAAATGATAATTATAAAATTAAACAACAATTAAATCGGTACCTCCCTACATATACCTATTCTGATGTAAAAAAGTTTAGTGTTAAGAACTTTTATCGTTGCTTGTACGTGCTTAACCTCGGTAGTGCAGCAATTGCTAGTGTGATTACTAGGTAAGTACATGAGGTTCAGAGTTTGATTCCAGGGTTAGTATAAATGGGTTTTTCTGTTAGGATTTCTCACTAACAGAAAGAAAGAAAATATATTTTATTGCACAGCACCTACCTACTTACAACGCGCAAGTTGATCCTGACGTATCTATGGGTCACAATAGTGGAACTGGGGGTGGGATTATTGCGAAAAAGAAATGTAGGTACAGTCGCCTTCAGAAGTAGCTTAACACATTCCAAGTTACCGATCACTTTGGCTCCTAAACCTTTCCTAAAATAATAAAGAAAACATTTATACTCTTCAGATTACAATTTCAATATAAGAATAGTTTGTAAATTTAATAGTGTTCGGCAAACTCTGAGGGCGAGTAGGCACCAGATCTGCATAATTAACACGTAGTTAGATAAAACTTTGTTAGTTTTACAGGACAGACTACCTATGATGGGAAGTGCTCTGTTAAAATAAATGCAACGTCGAACGATACAGGCACATGGCGTTGTCACATCGGTAGCCGATCAGCCGGCGTGGAGATAACGAAGTTCATCCAGCTTAGAGTCGTAGGCCAGATCGCTGCGGTGCAGTCAAATATCACTGCTGTACATGGAAAACCGAAGACATTGTACTGCACAACCACCAAAGGGTTTATACCCCTAAGTTACTGCCGTTTCGAACCTCCAAATTCCGTGCCGTTTAGCATAGATTCCAGTGTGACGGAATCAAAGTAAGTATTGAACAGTTTACGTAAGGATTTGCGCTCAGATAAGTAACTGGTTCATATCACAAATAAAACTTTATGGGCCCCACACACCTGGGGGATCCAGATGTGGGGGGCTCACAAAAACCTTCGGTGCCAATCAAAAGGAGGAGAAGAATAAAGTGGACCCTGGGCTCTGAGGTGAAAATTGATTTTCATCACTAGGTATGCACTGAAACGGCGCATTCCTATATGCGCCGTTTCAGTGCATACCTGGAATGAATCAATAAACAAAGTGAATTTACGAGAAGGTATGACACGCCCCTCCTTTTACGTCGGGGGTTAAAAATATAAAAGCATGCCAATTTTATCTACGGACATGACGTGACGTAGATACACCTACCTACAGATAGTCAGACGTACAATTATTGTTTCAGACCTCTCTTGAAACGGTATTATTTCCCGAAGAACAAGAGCATAGACCGCGGGGATTGCGCTGTGACCATTCGAAAAGTGAAATATGAAGATCTCGGGACATGGACGTGCGGTGCGGGACTGGACGATGGCAACGAGTACATTGATATTATTACTTTTGAAGTTGAAGGTTCATATCATCGTTTAAATATTAGTAGTCTACCTCAATAAATTAGCCTATCGCAGTCCACTGCTGGACATAGGCCTCTCAAAATGTGTGCCGTAGAACCCTATCCCAGCCACCCTTTTTCAGGTCGTCAGTTTACTCTGCAATGACATTATGGGTTAAATTGTAGACATGAAAATTCACACGATTCGGTATATGAGCATAAATCTTGACCAAACGTCAAAAAGTAAATAAAAGGACTGATCAATCAATGACGTGAGCTCTTTGAGCCCGAGATGAATTTTATATGTAGTTATTATATCTATAATTGGTTGATTGGCGCGCCTCCACTTTTTCGCCCCGCGCTTACCGCCAAAGAAACCAAAAAAACTCGTAACTGTGAATCTAGAGTACATTGTCAAGATTTTTGCCCCTACTATAGTTGTATACCTATCGTTCGTTTTTGTATTTCGAGATTTCGAGAGACATACAAAAAGGAACGATGCACACACTCACTGGGGTGTGTGGATAGACTTAGAAGCCGGACGGGTGGATGGATGGTGCGCCAAAAATTTAATAACGTTAACTAGATGGCAAGTTTACCGATTACTTACCAACTTCATTTTTAGGGTTTCGTAACCAAAGGGTAAAACAGGACACTATTACTAAGGCTCTGCTGGCCGTCTGTCCTGCCACGAGGTTGTATCTCATGAACCGTGATAGCTAGACAGTTGAAATTATCACAGATGTTCTGTTGCCGCTATAACAACAAATACTAGAAATAAAATAAATATTTAAGGTGGGCTTTCATACAAGAGCCGTGATTTCTTGCCGTTTTTTGCTCGTAATTAATAACGGCAACAGGTAGATGCTTCAAATAGTCACAGAATATTTAGAAATAAATTAAAAGGGGCTCCCATTGTATTAAGTTAAGCTATCTACAAACCAAAGCCTCCGAGCTTGTTTTGCGTTTAATCGTAGGTACAGGGACAAAACACAATACAAACCTGGCGGCACAAGCCGGCGGGTTCTGCTGCCGGTTCGGCGGCTTTGGTGTGTAAATAGCCTTACATAATCTGTACAAAAAATATGTTTGCTCCTAGAAATAGCCTGTATCCCAGAGGCGAAATTCTGCAGCACCTTTTTAGAAATCCACACTAATGTACATAAGGGGGATATATGTATAAATGTAGCAGTGATGTGTGATTCTTTGCAGGTCTATACACAATGTCAACAGCATCAGCAACAAGAATAACATTGGGAACAATCGGTATAATAGCCCTGCTCGCCTTACTAGCCTTCTTCGCCTGGAAGAATAAAAGAATCCTCGGCAGCATTCGAAGACGTGAAGAGACCAGAGAAACTCATGAACTAGCACAGTTACCGTCTAGGGCTTCTTCAAGCCGACCCGTAACTCCTCAGCCACGGAGAAGTATACCGATAGTCACTATTGAATCACCGTCTCATTCATCTGAACAAGGAACGTCATCACCGTTAACATCACCCTGAATATCATAACTTTATATGGCCTAAGTATAAACTGCAGCAGAAATTGTTGTAAAGTCAAACATCACCATAATTTTGTTCCCGCTTGCATCCGAGGCAAGCTGATTACAGCAGCTTATTCTTTCTCCAGTGTTCGATTTGGTTTATCTTGACTTTTATGGGAGCTACTGCCGTCTGCTCTCCCAACCCCAAGAGGAAAGCACGCGCCAGAGCCTCAGCAGGTGTACCGGCAGCAGTATGATGATGAGCAGCACGGTAGCAGGTGAGGTTAGCCTGAGCCCCATAGATCTTGGTGGGGCTCCATACCTACTTGTCCCATTGATCGAAAAACTGTAAAGAGACGCGTGCTAGAGTCATGATGATACTCTCGTAATTTAGTAGGCAAGTATGTAGTGGTACCCACCTATGGTTGTGCTTGTGACTTTCTGATATCATTGTCATTTAGGTAGGCACATGCAACGATATAATATTCAAATGAGGTTGACTATTATCTCAATGCTATCATGTTGTCAAAAGTATATTGCGTTGTATGACAGAAGTACACTTTTGTTCTCGCACTCACTGATTGGGCATGTCCTGTTGCACTCGTGCTGGCGTTAAGTGACGCGAAATTATAATATATTTTAGTATCACACAAGTATTACAATATTATAATGTGTACAACAATATAACAGCTCCGACAAAAGTAAAGCCTCATTTTGATTGAGCGTTTTTAAGAGACTATACCGTATCATACTCTTTGTAACCCCCGACGCAAAATCGAAGAGGTGTTATAAGTTTGACGTGTCTGTGTGAATGTCTGGCTGAAGCATCGTAGCTTCCGAACGGATGAACCGATTCGATGCGGATTTTTTGTTCGAAAGCCGATATGATCGAGATGGTTCTTAGTTATAAATAATTTGATGCGGAGGTTTTTTTAATTTTTAAATTATTAATATAAGATATACATGCATCTCATATATTTTGAATCTTTATTATTGTTATTCTTATTATTGACTTTAATACAAATGTTGCAAATAATTATTTAATGATAACTCACACAAGTATATAAGGAATTTTGTATAAGTAATAAATCAAATGTAAAAATAAAAAACGTATTGTTTTCTAATAACCACTTATTATTAACATTACTTGAAGTGAACCACATTCTTTATTTTAAACTAGCCTGTCAGAATAAATTCAATAAATTATACTTATAATAACTCAGTGACTTCTATACAGGATAATCAGTCAGTCAATCTGTGGGTAGATACACTAAGGCCTGTATATAGACGAAAGCGATGTACCCTTTCGATGTATTAGTACACTACAACTGAACAGCTATAACTATTGGTAAAACGTGAGGCCTACAACGCACTTGCGGCTAGCCGTGCCACTAAAAGGGGGTGCCTATTGCTCTGCCGGGCATATTTTTGGACTATAGATTTAGATCGGAAAAAAAGAACATCTAAGACGGGACTTGAACCCGCGTCCTGTCCCTTACAGGGTGAATGTTCTGACCAACTGAGCCACCTAGCAAGCGGACCTTACAACACGCAAACATTATCTTTACATAGTACGAGGGTCAAACTGAAAGTTCTTAGAACTGGCCACTTATAAACAATATAATAAAAAAATAATTCTAAAATTTGAAAATAGAACTCTTTGCCAATATTACTGAGTATATATTTCATTCATTTATCATTTGTTTTACGATTTGGCGGCAAATTGAAAATTGTCTGTGTCACGTTAACATGAATTTAACACGAGAAAATTTTCGTGCAATGATTTTTTATGACTTTCGATGTCATTTAAGTCAACAAGAAAGTTATGATAGACTACGATTGGCCTTTCACGATGAAGCCCCATCTCGTGCGACTGTTTACAACTGGTTTAATGAGTTTAAACGTGGTCGCACTAATCTCACTGATGATTTACGTGAGGGACGGCCTTCTACGGCGACGACTGAAAATAACATCTGTGTTGTGCGGCGTATGATAGAGACTGACAAAAGAGTGACCTATCAGCAGATTCGGACAAGCTTAGGCATCGGTATGAGTCAAGTGCACAAAATCCTCCACGAACATTTAGCGGTCAGGAAGCTTTGCACCCGGTGGATACCTCATAATTTGACTGAGGCTCAAAAACTCCATCGTGTGGATTGGTGCCGTAAAATGATTGAAAGATTTAACGGAGGTGACTCTAATGCTGTGTTCGACATACTAACAGGTGACGAAAGCTGGATTTACTGTTATGATCCTGAAACCAAAAGACAATCTGCTCAGTGGGTGTTTCCTTTCGAGGAGTTGCCAACTAAAGTGAAGAGAGATCGAAGTGCGGGAAAAAAAATGGTGGCCTCGTTCTTTGGAAGGATAGGTCATTTCGTAACAATTGTGTTAGAGGATCAAAAAACAGTTTCTGCAGAATGGTACACTACCAATTGTTTGCCACTTGTCTTGGAAAAAGTTCGAGAGAAACGACCTCGCAGTAGGATCCTCCTTCACCACGACAACGCCTCGTCGCACACCGCCAAGCGAACGATCGACTATTTGGCGAAATCAAACGTTGAATTACTGGGTCACCCGCCGTATAGCCCCGACCTCGCGCCTTGTGATTTTTATTTATTTCCAAAAATTGAAGAAAAACTTAAAGGAAAGCGGTTTATGAATGCTGAAGAAGCGGTGGCTGCGTATCGCGATGCCATTGAAGAGACCCCTAAGGACGAGTGGGCAAAGTGCTTTTCCCAGTGGTTCCATCGCATGCAGCGGTGTATTGACGTGAATGGACAATATTTTGAAAAGATATAATAAAACTAATAACTGGCTAATGTAATCAGTTTTTGATTTTCTAAGAACTTTCAGTTTGACCCTCGTACCTATAAAACAAAGTCGCTTCCGGGTGTATGTTCGCTGAGATATGCTAAACTACCCAACGGATTTCGATGCGGTTTTTTACAATAGATAGAGTGGTTTAAGAGGAAGGCTAAAGGCTAATCTTTTGTTTTAATTAAAATTATATAGTCAAACTATACTTCTACAAAAATGGTCACAATTTAGGTAGTAAATGGAAAGATATTTAGACGCATACACTATTAATCTTTATCAAATTAAATACGTTAGTCGCATTAACAACTTTACTGCCAACTCCGCATATATGCGGGGTAACTGGTTGTGCGCAGGGGGCCTGCCCGGAAAACCATGCCTTCATTTATTGTTCAGTGTGCAGCCGGCACTGATGAAAAACGCCGTGTTTTGTGGCCTCACGTGCAAGATAGATACGTAACATTATAGTTCACTAGGTGATGCCCGCGACTCCGCTCGCGCGTTAGTCGGTTATCGTTTTTTGGTCCTATCTCCGGTTCTTCTTAACAAATTGCAATGAAACATACGGATTTTTTTTTCGTGTGGAATCCCCCACGGGCTTCACCCTCGTTGCCAACGTGGATGATGGGGCGTGTCGGCATCGGACCGACTAAAACCATGGGTGTCCTCCCCAAGTGTCCATTGCCGGGCACTCCGGGTAAGTTCTCAAAAGGATAACTGGAGTTATCCTTTTGAGAGCTCTAATGAATTCTCGGAATAAAATTCGTGCAGACCCGTTCAGTCGTGATTCGCTTTAGTAGCAAGATAATGCGTACTGGATGTTTTACGAAGTTGACGAGCTTTTGCGAGGTGGACGTTTTACACATTTTGGGTAGTGGACATTCTGTATCAGATCCGATGTAATGTTTATTTATTAATCTAACTGTGCCTTAATAAATACATATTACATGCTTGGATGATTTAACATAACTGATAATCTTTCCATGTTTACAGCATATACAGAATGGCATGCTATAATATTTTTATTAGTCAGTAGTGTGTTGTAGAATTCGTCAATGGTTAGTTTATCATCATTTGGCTCTGTGTTTGAAGTACTGAAAAATACAAAAAGTAGAGGTTAATAAAATATTTAATTTTCACAAGCTTTTATTTAACTTGCTCTGTATGTTAGTTCAGGTCAAATCTTGCTACTGTATTTTGAAGTATTTATCCTCAACCAATTGAGATGAAATTTTGCATACATGCTTAGTTTGGAAGACAATGAATTAATATGGTACCATGGAGTTGGTATGGTAATGGAGTAGGAAGGTGGCATGGGAACTCCTAAACTAAACAAATTAAAGCTATCTAGTTTGGGCTCATAGGTTTTGTCTTGACAAACCCTTTGGTGTTATATGGTATTCAGGGTCTAATGATGGAGCAGGAAGGTGGTCATAGGAACTCCTAAACTAAATATTTTAAAACTGTCGAGTGTAGGCTCATTTGTTTTATCTTGACAAACTTTCTGGTGTTACATGGTATTCAGGCTCTGATAGAGTAGGAAGGTAGCTATAGGAACTACTAAACTGAACAATTTAAACCTATCAAGTTTGAGCTCATTTGTTTCGTGTTGACAAAGCCTCTGATGTCACATGGAATTCAGAGTGTAATGAATAATGATGGAATAGGAAGGTGGCCATAGGAACTCCTAAACTAAACAAGATAAGCCTAGTGACTTTTGGCTCATTTGTTTCGTCCTTGGTAAACACTCCGGTGCTACATGATGTTCAAGGTCTGAAGACGGTAGGTAGTCTAGAACTAAATAAGATAAACTCTTTGTCAAGCACTCTGGTGCTACATGACTTTTCTAAAACTAAAAAGTTGTAAATGAAATAGGTACACAAGTATCTTTTTAAAAATAAGCTTTTATTAAAAAAAGCAGTTGTACTTAACCGAAACTAATCATTTAATGAAAAGGTTGTGCTGATTTTAAGAGCCTGTAGTGCAATAAAAACACAGAAAAAACTTGCGCGACCTGACAGAAACTACTTGATCTTGGGGATTTAACCTAACCCCTCATGTTTACACTTATAGCAAAAGCAAAATTTGATGTTATGGACCCAAACTTCAATAGCAGCAATTTTAGGGAAAGTTTTGCCGTGTTTAAATCTTACCTGCAAGCAATTTCAAACGCAGCAGACTGTTCCATTTCATCAATAGTCGGTGGGCATCTTGGTCCCAAACAATCACTCATACCATCATCAACATTAAGTCTACCCTCACTCTGTGGGTCATATAATTTCAGTGTATTTCTTAACCACATATTAGGCATGTCTCCACCAATATCATACATGAAATGTCGGTTGTGTATTTTGTAGCCTTTACGTTGGGACAATACGGCAGATATGACATTCTTGAGGAAGTTCTGTACGGCAACTACAATTATGTCAGCAGCATCATCATCTGCACCTTCAAGTCCCAGTTCCCATGCAGCTAACATGAACCTTCCAACCACCAGCGCATGGTCTGGCAAGAATATTTCCTGTAGTAAAAGAATAGTATATTATGCAACTAGTGAATAAAGGACCGATTTAAAGCGAGGGCCGTAGATGAGTCACGAGCAAGTGAAGGATTCTAATGATTGAATCACGAGCGCAGCGAGTGATTCAACTGTTAGAATCCTGAACGACGCGAGTGATTCATGGCCCTCGATATAAATTCGTACTTTATTCAGGAGTTGCATACTATACTTTATACCATGACTACGAGAAAAGACATAATTTAAGCGAAAATAGAAATTTAATCAAGAAATAAGAATTGTTACATTAATTGAAATGGACATTAAAATTAGAGCAATGACTGAAATTAAGCGTAATTTTCTTATTATTATCATTAGAGTGGTCAACTTGTGCAACAATATTTATTAATCTAATGCCAAACTCCTTGTCGCAAATATCGACCAATCAAATCTCGAGAATTTATTTCCACCAAAGAGTTTTGAATTTCGAATCTTAGCGCAAGGAGTTTGTGTAAGCATTGAAATAGAGACCGGATATATTTTTGTGTTCCAAATTCAAACACCAAAATAGTGAATAAAAACAAAACAGTGAATAAAAGGCCTTTTTATTCACTGTTTTGCGTGAATAAAATAAGCTTTTTAGAGTAGGTATGGTATAAAATACATTTTAACACTAAATAGAGCTATTAATAGAACTATAATTAACTAAAAATTTTGAACTTTCTCTGAAACAATGACAACATTTTATAAGCCCAATATAAATATAATGATTAAGCATAAGGTAAATTATATTACTATAGATAAAACCAGAAAACACAAAATATCCTTAAAACAGATGTTGCGTTAAGGTCTTATGAAGTCTTATGAATCTTATGTATGATTGATATACTACAACGTGAACCCACTCCTAACACAAGCAATTTAGCTTAGCTGGAGGGGTAAGAGGGAATAAAAGTGATTTCGGTTACTAATATTCTTTAAAAAAAAGTGAATAGTGAATACCTGTGCAGCATATTTGACACCGTCGATTCCTGCACCAGGCGGTGAACCGGGCGGCAAATACTCCAGTAAATCAGCAGGTTCGAAGTTAGACTTTTCGGAGGTTCTGGAGCTCCTTTTGTGTCTTCTATTGTTTCTATTGTGAGAGCTAGCTTTTTCTTGAGCTATGCTAATCGACGTTTCTGCTAAACCTTCAACTTTGTTTAACAAAGCTAACAAAAATGCATTATGGTAATGCACTTGATCAGAGTATAGTAGTTTACGAGCTTCGATATCAAATTCTTCTTTAGTTAACTTCATGCGAAACCATTGCTTCATATGGTTAAAATATTTCGTTGATTTGTCACCGAGAACCTCGTTTAGCTTTCGCCTTGCTACATTCAAAGGGTCAGAACTCATTGTAATAAATATATGTATTGAATATATCGAATCTTATTTTAATAATGTGTGATTCGACTCAAACAAATTGTGTATAAATTACCTATATATACCTAAAGTTTTATAAGAATTTTGAGAGCACATAATATCTATTATACCTTTTTTTTCTTTTTTTAAAAAACCTAATTCATATTATTGATAAACAAAAATCTATGAAGTTATCGAGACAAGGAGAATACATAGGAGATGGAATATATTTTTTTTTTTTTTTTTTTCCACCTTTTTGGCAAGTAATAAATGTATGCCAATGTCAAGATGGAATAATTGGAGAAGCACCAATGACATTTGACATCAATTTGACATTACCAAAATAATCACAGACTAAATAGTGGTGATCATTATAATATTAGTAATACCAAACTTTAAAATATAAGAGAGTGACTATCACAGTGATCACAGAAAATATCTAAGGGGAGTTTTGGCGCTAACGCGACACGGAAAAAGACAAATCGAGGCAGTTTCATTTTCTAAAATATGTGTAATTTCGAGTTTTTATGTGCAAAAATGGTGGGTTTTTAGACATAACGTATGTGACAACATGCACAAGTGTAGGAAAGTGGCATATTTATTTAATTATTTCGTGAATTGTGATTTTCGTGTTGTTTCCCAAACTCCACAGAGTAAAGCCTCCACTACTTTACTAGAGCAGGTCTTTGACTTGACTATGACTATGAAGGACTTTACTTGACCATGACTTAGCAAATTACTTTATTTATCAATTAACTTGACACTGGCATTCATTACATATTTTCCAAAGATGGGAAAAAAAAGTATTTTAGCCGACGTAACTGTATTGTATTACAATTTGTATGCAATTTGTTTATGAAAACTACAGTCACTGTCAATAGTGTCAGTTCAGTTGTCAATAGTGCTGCCAATAGCTAAGAAAATTCCCGATTTGCGGGGAATTCTGGGTAAGCGTGGGGAGAGTGCGGAAAATGACAAAAATCGGGGAATCCAGCGAGACCTATTTTTTCAGTGGGCTCATACTAAAATAAGGCCAAATTAATAGACCACATTTGACAGAAGCTTCATAGTGAGGTGACATGCTTAAAAATCTAATTAAATTGGATACATCGATAGGGAACTGAATTGAATGAATTTATTATAATTAAGTATTTTATATTTCAATTAAATTTCTAAGCATTTTTTACGCTTACTTTTTCTAAAGATTTAGATCGGAAAAAGGGAACATCTAGAACAGGACTTGAACCCGCGACCAGTCCCTTACAGGGGGAATGCTATGACCAGCTGAGCTATCTAGACCCGTCCCAGATATTCGAAATTCTCCGATACATTATATACGTCTTAAGGCGACGCTGGAGCCATCTACCGTAATTCTTGCGAAATACGGAAACAATGAATAACTTTACAGTCATTTTTAAACATTGTTTTTTTTTCGCAAGAATTACGGTAGATGGCTCCAGCGTCGCCTTAAGACCTCATTGATTGAATCAAATAAAAAAATCAACTCAAATTCCTGTCTTATCTTCTATACATCTTCTATACATATAAATAAAATTGGAGTGTCTGTTTGTAATAATGAAATAACCGTTTTTTACTACATGTATATGAATATATATACGGTACATACACCAAAATATTTTTTTTTACAATTTTTGTCTGTCTGTCTGTCTGTTTGTTCCGGCTAATCTCTGAAATGGGTGGACCGATTTTGATAGGCCTTTCACTGCCAGATAGGTAATGTTACAAGGCGTAACATAAGGTACTTTAATTTTCAAAAAATAATTAGGGTTTCGCGCAAAAGAACCAAAACCATGAAAATCGAAATCCACGCGGACGAAATTGCGGGCACAGCTAGTTATTATATAAAACACGTACATGATTTGACAAAAAAAATATTTTGATGAACTATCAGTGTCATCACTGCTGTAGGCGACGATGCGTAGTTGTAGGCGAGATTTTCAAAGAAACAGCGATTTAGCGGTAATAAGATTATATTTTCAACGTCGGGTAAGTAGAGTAGATACACAAAGACTGAGGACGCGCGTGGCGTACGGCAGTTTTATTGAGCGACTGTTTGGTAAGGTGGAGGGCCAATACCCCTCCCCTCCGGTACGTCCCGCGCTCGTCCTCTAACAAAATTGGTAGTATGGTTGTTACTATGGCGTTAGAAGGTAATGTTGGGAAATTGGTTTAGTCAAAACAACTTACGTGCGTAGCTTTTTTTTTTTCGTGCGGAAATCCCTTCGGATACCCCCCCGTCGGCTAGCGGGGGTTATGTCGGGCTTGAACCGACTAAAACCGCACGCCGTCTCGAGTCTACAGACGCCGGGGTGTAAGGTTGCCCATAGAGCATATCCCTCGCACCCCGACTGACCCTGGGCAATCTCCGGTTTCGAGATGGCCCCCTCGGGAACTTACGTGCGTAGCTAAAAGTTTTTATATTATACAATGTCCACAACGTAGGTTTCACTTAATCACCAAAACAACTTATAAATTTAGAAGGAGCAGAGAAGGAGAATTTAAATACAGAATTATATAGCCTTCTTCGGCCCACAGTAGTAATACCTAAAATTTTTTTTTTATATTTAGGACACGTCAATTTGACTTCACCTCGCCTGATGGTAAGCTGAAGGTTAAGTCTCAGGAAAGAGGGTCACCATTACATACACGTACCATGTTAACAATGGTGGCACTCAGCTTGACGGCCTCATCAGAAGAGGATTGTCGTCGCAGCACCGCGTGACACCCACCGGTCCCACTAGTGCTGCGACCACAATCTCCCTGCCCGGCTATGCACTTGCTGACCCCTGAACGCAATCAAACCGAAATTGGATTACTATGGAGGGTTTTTCGCAATCGTGCACGGTGGTACCTACCCGGCCGAATTTTGTGACAAATTTGTGTCATGAAATTTCTACCACCAGTAAAGACATTATAATATTAATTTTACATTCTAAGTTGTTTTTAAATACATACTGATAGGATCGCGTCGCTAACAACTGCTGTCTGCACTCAAAGATAATGATTAAATCATTTTCAATAATATTGTCCATTCTCACATCACGTTCAATTTTTTTTTTTTCGTTTTCTCGACGACTTTTCTCCAGTCCTCTAGAGTGACTTCTGCACATGCAGTTTCTAGCAGAGTCAGCATCTTTCCAGTGCTGAAAGGTGGCTCAGTATTGTATGCCATGCGCTGCATGGCCCTTTATTTGTGCCCAAATTAGCTCAATAGCATTATATTGGCAGTGGTAGGGAGGCAATTTAATGACTTCGTGCCCATGCTCTAAGGCTAGCTCGTCAATTACATAGCGTGGCTTGGACGGCTTAGTTGCATTTACCCAGTGCAATAACTCCACTTTCATTAAAGTTGGACTTGCTTCCACTCCATTCCTTTCCAACCACGCCACAATTGCTTGTTTTTTGTTTGAAGGGTTGATGGTTTGTCAACTTGCACAGAGTGATATGGGGCATTGTTGAGCAGCAGTTTTTGAAACCACACTTTGAAAACCTCAAAATTCATCTCTTCATGGTAATCTGTCATTGTTTTTGACGCAAATGCGAGGAGGCAGTCTGGAATAAATCCTTGAGAATAAGACGGGGTCCTTTTCCCGAGGACACTTTTGAGGTGGAGGCCGCTGTATCATCGGTCCATGACCGGAAAACTGTATGGTTCGCATTCAACCACGTTCGTCAATAAACACTACATTGTCCCAATTAGTAATTTTGTTTATCTGACGTAAAAATGTTACAGTTTTACGCTTACTTGGTTTCATAAATGAATAAACGCTTTCATTCATTTAATGTATTGGGTAGCATCCCTAGTGTTTAAAAAGGAAAAGGGTTCACCGACGTAACCTTGTAATGACGTTCAGTTTGTTAGAACAAGAATTGTTTAATTTGTTTAAAATGGTTTATTAGTCAAAGTAAATCGTAAAATTGCTTTATTTTGTCATTATTGCAATAAATATGCATTTAAACTGTAAATAGTTAAGCAATTTTGTAGTTCTGACTTTGAAATATTTTATTCCTCCGTTACAAGGTTACATTGTCGAATTTAGATGAAATGTCACATGTGGCCTATTAATTTGGCTTTACTTTAACTTACGTCATTTGGCAGATACACTTCAACACTGCTACTTTATTTCTGAACGCATCCATTTTAAATTCATTTCATTCAACAAAAGTGCAGGGATCTGCCTGCACTAAAATGTAAATAAGAACTAATCTATGATAAGAACGTTGCCCGTGGCCCTTACTTTTAATGTATTTAGTCCAAAAATATAACTTAGGGAATTTGTGGAAATGAAAATGGAATGAAAAGAAATCGGGGAATTTGGGGGATTTGGCGTCTCTGACGCGGGGAGTCAAGAAGTTTTTATTGGCAGCACGGGGCTTGTCAATATCATTGTTTTTATGGCTTAAAGGTCTTGTAACCAAGCCAAAAATCTTCAAAAAAAAAAAAGAAATATCATTGTTTTGGAATTTGGCTTTGACGTTTTTATTATTCCGATACGAATTTATATATTGAATAGGCTGTGGCTCTTTATAAAAAAAATGTCACTCAACTTTCTACTGGGCACCAGTAAAGTAAATACAGCCATCAAAGGTAAGTTTTGGTAAGGTACGATGCAATGACATCCATTTTTAGGTTAGAATTTTTGAAACATTTTTGCTAATTTTGTATATTTTGGTATAAAAATTAAATATTATTATTAATATTTAATTTTTATACCAAAATATACAAAATTAGCAAAAATGTTTAAAGGAGTTGCCCTTTAACATTTTTTAACACAAAACGTTAATACACGGTAACAAAACAGAATTGAAGGAAAAGCAGATTTAACCCGTCTTTAAAATTTTAGAATTCGTTCGTAATGCTAGCAAGAAGACAGGTGGTAGTACACAAAATACCAACTGTAAAGTCAAGCCTAAACGTAGAGGGTGGAAGGTACAAGATGGGCATAATGTTCAGCTAGGTCATATATTGGCTACCCAGAGAACTCCTAGATTCCATCCTGGACTAAATGTAAGTAACTGAGACATGGTGACCTCATCACATTATTTAATACGAAGTTATCATAGGGCATGCAGTTTTTAAACTCACAACTCTTGTCTAATTTTACATTATAAATTATTATAAAGATACTGGATGTCATACATACTTGCCAGGCATAAATAATAAAAAAATCATGATTATTGTATTGTATGTAGCAAGCGCTTCTACATTTAGTATTGTATCAATATTAAAGTTGATAACAGTAGCTTGTGCATTGGATATGCACGTTTTGGTAATATTTTCTAGTCATATTACAGGTCGGGTTTGGTCGTAATGGCACATTATTTGCCATGGAAGCTGGGAAAGTGGTAGTCACATGTGAGAAATTTAATCCGAATTGGGAACATACATGGGTGAAGAGGATTTACGGTGGCAGAGAACAGCAGACTATAATGAAGAAGTATTTCAATGTTATACCAAAAGCACAACACCAGAGATTCACACTTATTGATGAAATATAAAAATAAATACAAGCAAAATTTAGTATTGGTAGTAAATATATTAATTTAGTTGTAAAATTTTGTTTTATTGCTATCTTACATTTTTGTTTTTAAAGAATATTAGAAACCAATATTACTAGTATTCCCCCTAAACCCCCCAGCTAAGCTAAATTGCTGGTGTTAGGAGTGGGTTCACGTCAGTAGTGTAATGGCCAGAACTCGAACAAGGGACCTCTCGTTCGTAAGGCCGACTCCTTAACCACTAAGCTACCGACGCTTTTGTTTTCCGGGTGTTTGGAACCTGACCTGGTATTTGATTGATGGAAGGGGCTTTAGGCTTTCCTCTCGGAGTCTTTTGGGTGCGATTACTGTCTGACCTCAAACCCGAGGGAAAAGCCTGCGCCAAAGCCTCGTCGGTTAGTTGGCGGGCGTACTGGTTGGCAGGTCAGATAACTTTGGGCCCTGAAGTTCTTGGTGTGGCCCCAATTATACCATACACCAGCAACCACTTTTCAGGTCATAATTTAGTTATATGACGCGTCCTGTCACGCTTTCCATTTTCAAAAATGGATGGATGATGGATGGAGGTGGAAGAGAGGGAGGGAGAGAGATAGGTAGTGAGGGTGGGATCAGCTTAGTAGGAAGGTAGGGGGGGGGGGGAAGGAGGGATGATGACGATTAAAAAAATACATACGTAATTGTTCAAGTTTTCACGTTTGTCGGCACTCCTGACCCGATGTGCCACACACGGTGTAGCAAGTAGTAACGATAAGAAATCCTTGCCTAGCAAGATGACGTCAAATACGAAATTGCTGCCAAATCGTAGAGTCAGCTATGTGCATGAAGTATACTTACTTCTGCTACATGCTTCTGCTCTACGAAAATTACAAATGCTACGGGCGATGTTTAAAAAAAATCATTATTCTTGTCAAGAACGCATCGAACGTTCTGTTTTTTTTTACATTAGTCTATGTAATCGAAGGAGGGATCCACATACCGTCGGGTTAACCCCGACCAACCGGTCAACGTTAAGACGAAGGAGGTTCTGGCGCAGGCAGTTGCGGATTTAGCCTTCTTGCCGCCTTAGGCCCTGTCTGATGTGCCGCCCTTTTTAATAGACAAAATTCTATGGATTTATTATCATTCATTATCATCATCATATCAGCGGTAGGAAGTCCACTGCTGAACATAGGCCTCCCCCATCGACTGCCATTTCGACCGGTCTGTAGCGGCCTGCATCCACCGAGTCCCTGCGCTCTTTGTCAGGTCGTCTGTCCACCTTGCGGGAGGCCTTCCTACGCTGCGCTTGCCGTTACGTGGTCTCCACTCAAGAACCTTTCTGCCCCACCAGCCATCGGTTCACCGAGTTATGTGCCCTGCCCACTGCCACTTCAGCTTGCTGACTCGCTGACTAGACAAACTAAAGTTACCAACATAGCAGATGTTGGTAACTTTAGTTCGTCTCCGGATCTCCTCGTTTCTGATTCGATCTCGTAGAGAAACCCCAAGCATAGCCCGTTCCATAGCTCGCTGTGTGCCCCGAGCTTCCTTATGAGGCCCATAGTAAGAGGCCACGTCTCGGCACCGTAGGTCATCACTGGTAACACGCACTGACTAAAGACCTTTGTCTTCGGACTGGACTGCGGTATTTTGGACGAGAAGACGCTACGCAGTTTCCCGAACGCAGCCCAGCCGAGTTGGATTCGTCGATTTACCTCCTTCTCGAAGTTGGATTTGCCTAGTTGGACATACAGACTACAGATAGACATAGTCATCAACAACTTCGAGAGGTGAGCCTCCTAATAATACGGGGGTAGGCGACACATGGACATTTGACATGACTTTCGTCTTGTCCATGTTCATTTTCAGGCCCACTTCGCTGGGACACTCTGTTGAGGCCTCCGAGCATGGTGTTGATCTCCTCTAAGGACTTTGCCATGACTACGATGTCGTCAGCAAATCAAAGGTGAGTGATGTATTCGCCATTGCTATTGATGCCGAATCCTTTCCAATCCAGAAGCTTGAAGGCGTCTTCCATTGCATTGGTAAAGAGTTTCGGCGAGATGACATCACCCTGCCTAACTCCCCTCTGCAACGGAATAGCCTCTGTGCTCTGATCCTGTACTTGGACCGACATGGTGGCGTTTTTATACAAGCACTTCAGCACTTCGATATACCGATAGTCAATGTGGCACCTCTGAAGAGACTGCAGCACCGCCCAAGTCTCGATCGAATCGAAGGCTTTCTCATAGTCCACGAATGCCAAGCATAGTGGCAAATTATACTCCTCGGTCTTCTGTATAATCTGCCGCAGCGTATGGATGTGGTCTATGGTACTATAGCCTTTACGGAAACCGTCTTGTTCGGGAGGCTGGAAGTCATCAAACCTGCGTACGAGACGATTCGTGATCACCCTCGAAAACAGCTTGTAAACATGGCTCAGAAGCGAGATGGGGCTTTAATTTTTCAATAAGGTTTTATCACCTTTCTTGAAGAAGAGAACCACCACGCTTCTATTCCACGCTTCGGGCGTAGTACCCTCGAGCAGGACGGAATTAAAGAGCCTCTGTAGAGCTTTTAGTATCGGCGTTCCACCTGCATGCCTGCTCCGATGTCATTCCGTCCTCACCCGCCGCCTAGTTGTTCTTGAGCTGTTTGAGGGCCATCCTAATCTCATACAGGCTGATGTCCGGAATATCTTCTGTGTAGTGTCGGGTTAATTTTGCTCTAATATCTTTATCCAAATCATCAACAGGCTTAGCTACTGAGGTATTGACACATTTGAAAGAAATACCAATCTCTTATATTGGCTTTAATTAACTTAGAAGACAAGTTACAAATAAAATAATATTACAATAGATATTTCATATACGACAGGTGTCAACATAATAGACAAGTTATAAGTAAAAGTACTATGTGAGGTAAAGCCACAAAGGAGATTATATGTCATTCTCCTCCTCTATGGTTTCTTCGCCAAGGATGTAGTCATTGAAACGTAGCGGTAATCTTTTAGACCTTGTTGATCTTCTGACCTGCGGAGGCTCAACGTTTTGAGGCGGTGTTCTGAAAATATCTTCTTCAGCAATTTCGTCATTGTTGGCCCGGTCAGGTTCAGGATCTCCAACCTCTTCATCATTGACAAGTAGGTCTTCATCATCTATTGGTGCAGGCAGTGGGGCTAAGTGTCTATTCGACACAGTTGTCTCTTGACCATTGCGCCGTCGTACATATGAGTAGCTGGGGTTTGTCTGGAGCAACTCGACTTCCTCAACATAGGGGTCGGTCTTCGAGCGGACAAATTTCTTTAATAGCACCGGTCCAGGGACAAGCCATGATGGAAGCGATTCTCCAACCGGCGTTCGTCGAGGGAAGTTAAATAACTTCTCGTGGGGAGTAGCATTTATTGATGTGCAGAGTAGAGATCGTACACAGTGTAGAGAGGGCTTCAGAACTTGCTCCCAATTTTCGATCGGCAAGTTTTTCGATTTAAGGTTCAACTGTATCGTCCGCCAGAGCGTTCCATTTAGTCTTTCTACCTGGCCGTTTCCCTGGGGATTATAAGGAGTCGTACGGGAAGTGGCAATATTGCAATTCTTGAGAAATGTTTGTATTTCTTGTGACATGAACGATGTTCCTCGGTCACTGTGTATGTATAAGGGTTGACTGTATTCAAAAAAAAGATCTCTCAGACATTTGATAACAGTTGCTGAAGTTGTATCAGGACATGCATATGCGAAGGGATAACGTGAATATTCGTCGATTATTGTTAGTATATACTTGTTTTTCGTGATAGAAGGCAAGGGTCCTTTAAAGTCTATATTTAGTCTTTCAAATGGTGATAATGCTTTGATTAGCGTACCAGTCGCTTTCGCAAAGCGAGGTTTTACTTCCGCGCATACACGACAAGAAGCAGTCATTCCTTTTATGTCGTTTAAGCAATAGGGTAGATTTTTTAGTTTGACTCAGTGATACATTCTTGTTATCCCGGGATGTGAGAGAGCGTCGTGCAGTTCGTATAATTTATTGTTGCTCATGAGTGCACAGACTCGAGACAGTGCATCCGCAGCTACGTTCTCTATTCCAGGTCTGTAAACGATATCGTACTTGTAGCATGACAATTCTAGTCTCCATCTTTCAATTTTATCGTTCTTTATTTTGCTCGTATGGTTTTGGTTGAATATATAGCTTACTGATTTCTGATCGGTGATAAGGAGAAAATGTCTGTTGATAAGGTAGTGGCGCCATTTTCTGAGACTCTCCACTATAGCGCAGGCTTCTTTCTCCACGGAAGCATGTTTGCGTTCACTGTCTGATAATGTTCTTGAAAAAAATGCGACCGGGCGTCCCTTTTGAGCTAGTGTGGCAGCTATAGCAAACTCTGATGCGTCAGTTTCAACCGTCAAGGTTTCTTCGTTGTCTATAGCGACTAATGCGGCTTTTTCGATGTCGGCTTTTAGTTGTTTAAAACTATGCTTCGCATTTTCATTTAATGGAAAAGATACGTTATTGACGAGAGGCTGTACCTTTTCGGAGAATTCGTGCACCCATTTAGCGTAATGAGCAAATAGGCCTAGGCCTCGTTTGAGTTCAGCGGCGTTACGTGGTAGTGGTAGATTTATAAGAGGTTCAAGTCTGTCTTTGTCAGGTTCTATTATATTGTTTTTAATTGTATATCCCAAGAGGCTAATGGATGTTTTGTTAAAGTTGCACTTTTGTTCATTTAATGTAAGTTTATACTTCTTCGCTGCATCCATAAATTGTTGTAGGTTTTTATCATGTTCCCCCTTATTTTTCCCGCAAATTGTGACGTCATCAAGATATGCATATGTACCCTGAAGTTTTTCTTTGCCAATTATGTGTTCAAGCGTACGTTGATACGCAGCGACTCCGTTGGTGACGCCGAAAGGAATTCTTCTAAATTGATAAAGATTGCCGCAGGCTTCAAAAGCTGTATAAATTTTCTCGCTTTCTAAGATAGGCACTTGGTGATAAGCACTTTTTAAATCTATCTGGCTAAAGTAATTGTATTTAGCCACTTTTGACACGATGGATTCAATATTAGGCAGTGGATAAGCGTCTAAGTATGTAAATTTATTGATAGTTCTTGAGTAATCAATTACCATCCTCTTCCGATGAGATCCACCCCCGGTGACAAGTACCTGAGCGCGCCAAGGAGATATGCTCGGTTCGATTATTCCATTTTCTAAAAGCTTTGATATTTCAGCCTGAATGAATTGTTCTTCGTAATTGTCGTGACGTCTAGATTTGATGGCTACAGGATAGATGTCAGCAGATAAATGAGTGAATACTGATGCTGGTGGCACTGAAGCTTCCATTACGCATATTTGCAGAGGTTCTCTGGTACCTCCGAACTGGAATTCAAGCTTGGCATGATCTTTAAGAATGTCGTGACCAATGATAACGTCAGCACACAAGTTGTTAATTATGAGAAGTGGCCTTTGCTTATATGTGTGTTTGTTGATTTCTAGCGTAGCAAAGCAAACCCCTTTGACATGTGACGTATGGTTAAGCGATGCGAGATTTATGGTTCGGCTATAAGGTCGTTGCTTGAGTTTTATCATTCGAGCTGTGTTCTCATTAATGAAACTAACTGAGCTTCCAGTGTCGATCAATGTATCGGCACGTGTGTGATTGACGGTGATGGCAATTGTAGCTTTCTCTAAGCATGACGGAGAAGCCGCTGAGTAGACAGTAAAAGTCGCTTCGGAAGGGCTTGGTGACTGTAAATATTCGGTAGGAACGGAAGTATTTGGATAAGAAGCATTACTAGTTGTGGAATTGATTCGTGATTGGCAAACTGAAGCAAAGTGACCCTTCTTGGAGCAAACCTGACAATAGGTGTGAAATGCTGGACATTTTATTCTTTGATGTACCTTCCCGCCGCAAAAGAAGCAGCGCTTTGTCTTAATTTGCGGTGAAGGCGAAACCGCGGCGTTGTTACGGGCTGGTACGAAGTGCTGTGACTGATGTGGAATAGGCATTGGAAGAGCATTTAGGGCGCTCGGAACGCTAACGCCCATTGTCGCAGAGTCCTTTTCAGCGGTTTCTAGGATAACGGCTTGGTTAAACGCTTCGTCCATCGAGAGTGTTGAGTTTTCGAGTAATCGTTCTCGTATCTTAGTTGACAGGATTCCTGTGATAAAGGCGCTTCGTATAGCCTGCTTGCTATGTTCGTCAGCGGAAACAGATTTAAAATTACAGTCTTGCGCGAGTAGTCGTAATGCGCGACAGTAATCGGCTATTGCCTCATCATGTTTTTGTTTTCGTGTTCCGAGTATAAAGCGAGCCAAAATCTCATTTTGAGGTTTAAGATATATTTTATTCAAAACAGAAACAGCGTCGTCATATGTTTGACAATTTTTCATGTGTACATAAATGTCAGTGGTTAAGTGATTTGCTAATAATTTCAATCTTACGGCATCCGTAACGTCGTCAGGTAGTTCCACAGAAAGAAAATTTGAGAACGTGTGGTACCAATGCGACCACTGCTCTGTTGCTCCGGGAGCGCTAGGATCAATGTCAAATCTATCAGGTCGTAGGTACCTGGCTAGCGGACATGATGATGTCCTCTCAGATTCTTTCTTCGTTTCAGACATTGTATTTAAGTTAATTAAATTGACACATTTGAAAGAAATACCAATCTCTTATATTGGCTTTAATTAACTTAGAAGACAAGTTACAAATAAAATAATATTACAATAGATATTTCATATACGACAGGTGTCAACATAATAGACAAGTTATAAGTAAAAGTACTATGTGAGGTAAAGCCACAAAGGAGATTATATGTCAGGTATATAACTGTCCGTAGAACCTTTCGATCTCCCTCAGTACCTCTGACTTAGTAGACGCTACACTGCCGTCGTCCGTCTTCAGCTTCGTCAACTAGCTCTGCCCATTATACAAGTCTCTTGCGAACACTTTAGAGCCCTTATTTTGCTCTATCGTATCTTTAATATGATTAGTATTAAAGACACGAACATCGTGTCGCAAGGACTTGGAGATCCGTCTATTGAGCTGCCGATATGCTTCAGCGTACAAGGAAGTCTGCAAAACGTCAATGAGCGTCGTTCTGTCATAAGATCGAGGGTGAGATCTGATAGTTTTTGAGGTCTATCTTTCCGGTGGGGTATGAAGAAGACTTCCCCTACCTTGTAGACAGTATCTACCAACTTGTAGTCGACCTCGTCCACAGAAACGTAATCCTCCAGGCCAGAGAAGCGGTTTGCGAGCTCGAGTTGAAAGCTCTCGGGGTTTTGTATATGGGCTACAGTAGGTCGGAGCGTGAACTTCATTAGTCGAGACCTTTCCAGTTGGACATTGATATTCAATGTGCCTCTAACCATTCTATGATCGCTTCCGGTTTTCACCCTGTGGATCACGGAGGCATAATTGAATATTCGTCTCTTTGTAGACATAATGAAGTCGATCTCATTCCTCGTGCAACCATCGGGACTCATCCAGGTCCATTTCCTATGAGGTGCTTCTTGAAGAAGGTGTTCATCATAAAGAGTTCCTCCTTCTCCAGAAAGTCAGCCAACCTCTGGCCCCTGGGATTTGTCCGCCCACATCCCTTGAGTCCCTGAGTCCCTGAGTTCCCTGAGTCCCTTGTTTTATCTAAACTCAATTACACCGATGTAGTTTACGGCCCACGTCTGCTGGCTCGCACGGAGAGACTAGTACAGCGCGTTCAAAATGCCTGTGCTCGTTTCTGCTTCGCGATACCGCACAGAAGTCATGTCACACCTTACTTAAGCAATTATTCTCTACTAAAGATGAAAACCAGAAGAAAGATGCATATGGCATGTCTTCTGTTCGGTGTTATCAGATGCGGGGAGCCACGATATTTATTTGATAAGCTTGGCTGGGTTACTGGCAGAAGATTGTGTGCCAGAAGGCAGTGCTCCCAGCAACTATCTATACAGCAGCATCGATCTGCGTCATTCAGGGGTAGTTTTCGTTATGCAGCTTCCAAAATATGGAATAATCTTCCACCACCGTTACGTTCCATTACAACGATAACCACGTTTAGAAAACGTCTACGGCTGTTTCTCTTGGAAGCTCAAAGGAGGCTGGA
Source organism: Cybosia mesomella (assembly GCA_946251805.1). NCBI lineage: Eukaryota > Metazoa > Arthropoda > Insecta > Lepidoptera > Erebidae > Cybosia > Cybosia mesomella. The sequence goes on from OX276392.1 coordinate 11,933,879, forward strand.
TAACGTAAACGCTAATATATCGCTAATTTAAGTTTATTGATGACACACATTTGATTGTATATGTTATGTATTAACCGTATCATTATATTTATTTATACATTATACTCTATCACACTATCTATTTCACAAACACACCACTACACACGTCATTAACACACAACATCGACGGTGGGGCGTCCGTGTGTCACTAACTAGTCGGGGTCCAGGATAAAACCAGCGCCAGGTTACCATCTGGCACATGCTGAACTGGGCACCCATTTGGTGCATTTGTGTGCCACATAACTATTATGCTCCTGTTATTTTAAAATCATTTCTTTAGGTGTTATATAATTTTATGTACTTAGTTTGTGGCCTCTTTGCACTAATAAATGTTTCTTTCTTTCTTTCTTTCACATCCAAATTGCCCCACTCTCAACTCGTCATCGCCCCTCCTACCCAGTTTTGCATTAAAATCCCCCATAACAACAGTGAAGTATGTTTTGGAAGTATGTATGGCCCTACTGACGTCCTCATACATAACTTCCACTTCGTCGTCCGGGTGCGCAGAGGTCGGTGCGTTAAGAGTGAGAAGACTCACACTCACCCCAAAGCGCAGATGAAGACTTTTCTGGCGTGGAGTATTTAGATGAAAGTATTTAATATTCTTATTAGAACAAATACAATTGTATTGATTAAATTGTTTTACATTGCACTCAGTTCAGTTGATTTATGTTTTTCTTTAAAAAAAACCTACGTTTTTATTGATGCACACTTGTCCACTTTAATATTTTCTGCTGTACCTACCGTGGATGCAGTTCCAGACATATGATATCACTGCACATACACCCAGGCTGAAACAACCACTGTGGCGTAGCGGTAGCGATCGCGTAGCGCTACGCAAAAGGCGCGGGTTCAATCCCCGCTCAGTGTAAATATTTGTATGCATAAACATGGGTATTTGCATTGGTCTGGTCGTGCCTCGGAGACCACGTTAAGCAGTCGGTCCCGGTTGCCATACGAACGTCTATAGCAGTCGTTATGGGTAGTTGGAGCCCTAAAAAGTTCAACAACTGGTCTAACTGCAATGCTTCGATATCGCCTTTGGGTTGTGGAGGTCAGGTGGCAGTCGTTTCACTGAAAATAGCGAAGTTCAGCCACCGTTAGACTGGTACAGCGGACCCCAGACTCCAAGTAGTTAAAAGCTTTAGATGCAACTGGGATTAACGCTAGGATGAATAAGACACTCAGGCCAAAACAAATGTTTGTGGATCACAAAAATATTATATACCCACTACTTAATATTTATACTGAACTTTATAACAAATATACTGACGAAACAGAAATAGTACGTAAACTTAATACATAATGTGCAAATATATTTAAATCGAAGTATCAAAACCTTTATTGTCGTTGTATATAGGGTGGCTACATGCACGATAGTGGCGCCGCTATTATTTTCACGACATTTTTGCCAAGCTGTAGAAGCTTTTAACATGTAAGCGTATTCAAGACACAAAAAGTAAAGAGAGCTTTAACATTTCTTAAAAAAAGATTATCAATTTGATTATTTCTTTTTCAAAACATTATTTATCAATCAAAATCTCAATTGAATCCCATTGGACAATATTGGACCCACGAATAAAAAAGTTAATTGAAGAATGAATTACATTCTACTTTTATTTAAAAAAAATCTGAACCAGTTCAAAGCGGAATGAATAGTTACATTTTATCAAGTTTACAATTTTGACAATCTGAAAAATTTGCCGCCCCTCAAATTATGCCGCCCTAGGCCCGGGCCTCACGGGCCTAGGCGTAAATCCATCACTGGGCGCAGGCATTCCTCTAGGAGCTGGGAGGTCAGACGGCAATCGGAGGAACTCAAAGGAGGAGGACGAGTAACCTGCTGATTAACGGACGAGGGCTCTCGTTGGCTTGGGTTCCAAAATCGTCGTGGGGTCCATATACACCCGAAATTCTCACGAACTACGTAAACTATCATTGCGGCTAAAATCATTTTGCTTCAATAATTTCATTCCTCTTATATTATTTGCCAACACAATTCGGGAATGGAACCCAGAAAGAACCCAGAAGAAAAGAAACCACACATTAGGCGCAAATGCCACGGAATTAATGAGACAGTCTGTTGTGTCTTCTGTTTTGTGCATGCATTGAATAAATTACTAAAAGTAAAACATTAGGTAGGACCGTACGTCCAAACTTTCGGTTACAAAAATTATTGCTTGTGTCTTCACTATTTCAAGGGTAGGCTGGGTACCTATGCAAATCTTATTTATTTATTTATTTCAGCAGATATTATACAAGGATCACACTATATTATTTTAACGTATTATATACCTCCTCATAAGCAAATATTTCGCTTGTATTAAAGTACCCTTCTGCCAGACACAAAATGGGAAACGTTAAGGCAAATTTAATTGAGCTAATATATATCTCTCGACTGTAAATCATAGCATATTGCTAACTTAAACCGTGTAAGGGATTGCAGGAAAATATCCCATTTTGTTAAAGTTAAATGCCAGTATATATAATTACTTTATTTATTCACAAGTAGGTACTTATTATGAGTTCAACCGGGGTGCGAGGGAACTGCCTTATTAGGCCACCTTACATCCCGGCTACTGAAGACCCGAGACGGCGTGCGGTTATAGTCGGTTCAAGCCGTAACCAGGACGTAACCACCCCTGCTGACCGGTGGGGGGTATCCGAAGGGATTTCCGCACGAAGAAAAATAAATAAATAAAAGTTACTTACTATGAGTTAAAAGCGTACCTTTTTCTCAATCTAGGAAAGAAAACATAAGGTTTTTTTGTCAAAGATCCGACCTTCTGGAAAATGCATTGCATGCCTTCGAAATGCATTTAAAAATTGTTACATACAGAACTACAACACAAACAAGGACTAAACCAATTCATTCGTTTACTCGGCTAATGAGCGACATCCCAGCTCCTAACCCAGTTTTAAAAGTCAACCTTTATACTTCAATCGCTGACAAGCTGCGCCACCTGCTCGGACCGGTCAACATCCGGACCGACCGGACGTCATTTCAGAACCGGAAAATCGCCAATCTCCTCTCTGCGATTTTTTATTTTACGTGTTCACGTTACTAACATCTGCCGCCGAATGTACTTTGTACAATTTACTAGTTTCGTGTATTATACTTATAGGCTATACTTTTCTAGATTTTATGACCTGTTTAGATTTTTCTTTTAGAAATTGTATGTGGCACAATCTGGCACACATATATTGTGTTGTATAAACTTATATGCAACTGGTCGCATTCAAGTCTTAGGGTGAGCACAGATTAGAGACAAGGTAGAGGTGCAGATCTTGTAGCAGGCCTGCCTGTATTGGAACGCCCGTGTGCAACACCGATTATGCCGCCCCTGTTTATTTACGTCTGTCCATGGTGAGATTGTCAGCAAGGCTGTTCATTATTGTCTCAAAAGAAAGAATCTATATCTATTTATGTATCTATACATACCATTACAAAATAGTAAATTACATGTGTCTATACATTGGAGTAATTTAAAATCTTGAGTCTTGTTAAATGAACGATTCTAAATACAAAAGTATTTTTTTGGAATTTATGTACGTTTATCTGTTTGTTCGCGATGGACGCGAAAACTACTGAAGAGATTTTGATGGAATTATTTCTATTAGAAAGGTCTTGGTCAGATTTAAAATCTGCCGTATGTTTGATTGCAATACCGGAGATATGAACAAAAAACGATAACTGTCCTCCGCGTGAGCGAAGCCAGGGTTTCAGCTAGTACTATTATAAATTGTTGATTAATTGTGTCTGTACATTAGAGATATTCAAAAAAACCGGCCAAGTGCGAGTCGGACTCGCACACCGAGGGTTCCGTACAAACCTGTAGGTATACAAGTAAAAGTTCACCCATCACGACAATCGAGTCATAGTTATGGTATTCTATTGAAAAGAAGTAGTAAGTAACTTAAATTTTCAAAAATATTTTTAGGGATTTTCTTTAGAAAAGCCCTATTGCTATCGAGTTGTCGTCGACGTCGTCGTCGTTGCCAATTTTCTGTCACGGTTTTGGGTATGAAGGAGATGAGCTATCGAGTTGCTGTTTTCGGTAATAGATTCGTGATGGGGTGAACCATTGCAAGATAAAGAAAAAATCGCAAAATATCGCAAAAAAAAAACGCAAAATCGAAAATCCCTTGTATTCGGCTGAGCTCGTCTCAGGAATTCAACTTGTTTATTATATGGTGTAACTAAAAAATTACGGTTTTCGCAATTCTTCCTTTATCTGTACTATAAGACGTTACTTCATACCAAATTTCAAGATTCTAAGTTCACGGGAAGTACCCTGTAGGTTTTGATTTCCGTGCAAGTTTCAAAAATTGGCGGAAATTTGCGGCATAAACAGCTGTATCTTTTGATTGCTTTGGCTTAGAAGTTTGATTTTTTCACAGCTCCAAGGGACAGTAGACCTGAGTATTAGATATAAATTTTTTCCACGCGTTCCTGAGATAAACGGTCTTGACAGACGGAAGGACGGACGGACGGACGGACAACGATGTGATCCTATAAGGGCTCCGTTTTTTGCTTTCAAGGTACGGAACCCTAAAAACAAAAATTTGGGATAGGTAAATTAACGATTCTGAACACAAAAATATTTTATTTGGAATTCTATGTTATCTGTTTGTTCACAATAGACGCAAAAACTGCTGAACGAATTTTGATGCGGTTTTTCTATTAGAAAGGTCTTGGTCAGACTTAAAATCTGCCGTATTAAATTGCAACTGGTTAAGAAGAACCATAATATCATAATAGAGAAAACGATAACGAGGCGGAGGTAGAGAGGCACTTCGAGACAAACGAGCGCCTCTCGGATGCAGCTCCAAGTTAAGGTCTTGAAAGCGTAGACACTGTCAAGAGGTACTGCTAACACTTACATGAGTAAGTGTTACCCGGGCCACACCCGCCTTCAACAGTGACCTCATGCGCGTGATAGCATCCACGGTGGGCTTCGCTTTGAGCCGCTCAAAGAACTTCTATACCTAGTCGAGCAACAGAATGGGCCGGTAAGCGGACGGTGAGTACGGAGAGCGTACCTCCTAGCGGATTAGGACCAGTTTTCCCGTCCTCCATAATTTTTGAAACCCAGCCCAGCTCGAAACGTGCGCTAAAGAGCCCTCATAGTTGAGATCCGAAAGCCTCTAGACGGTTTTCCAGGCCAAGCATGAGTCCTGGCACTCATGCTTGGCCTGGAAAACCGTCTGCTTAGGAAGCGGTGTTTTTGGTTTTGAGCCGTAACACCGCTACCTCTAGCCCTGTCCAAGAGACTTTGGGCGCGGCTTCGTCTTCTACGTCGGGCACTTCAATGGTGGAGTGTGCTCGCCAGTCTTGCCTTTCATAGAGCACGACCCTATGGATGGTGTAACGTTGTGGATTCTTTATAAATCTAATTAAAACAATATCCGTAAATTAATCGATATTTTAGTATGTTTCGATAGTTATTACTAAATACATATTCTATATCTATGGTTGTGCGAGCGAGATTGGACAGCACTAGCCCAGTCATCAACTGACGGCTCTTATATCGTCCCTTTCCTTGGAACCTTCGCCAAGGAAGGTCGCTTTGACCCCGTGGCCAACTGCTGTCGGCTCCGGGTAAGTTTTGAGATCAACATTTCCTACTTCTTTCTACAGGTGAAGACTTTCCAGCGGTGCAGCTTATTGCCTGCTAAAATGCATGGCTTATTATATTTTATTTTATACTGTGTGCTATTTCAGCCTACCTATTTAGTGCCACGAGGCCGATGACCCCTACGGTCAGAGGTCGCGGCACCAGCTTGTGCTGCCTACTTATATTCTTTTTATTATAGCTTCTAGCTACGCTGCATTGCCGCTGGGAGATTCTCTTCACCTGCTATTTTAGCGGGTCACTTGGACGTAGTTACCTAGTGACAAACTGACCCGCACCTTTTCTATTTCCAGGGTCTTCGCACCGGGCTTCGCACCATCATAGCGGTAGCGAGGCACACCAGCGGAGACCCTGGCACGCCGGCAACACCACCAGCCACGTGTCCACTAGCTAAGTGCATACTAACATCTTGCACCACGGACCGAACAACGCCACGGCAGAATATTTATTATGAATCCATCCCCTGAGGTTCATTTACTCAAATACCAGATATAAATTTATGTAACATTCTATTCACGATTATAATCTCATACTATACATTGTAATCAACCTTTTATTTAACTCTGCTCGCCCTAGCCGGTAGTAGTCTCAATTACATCCATCACTTAATTAATTTTCACAGTGCATAAGTCACCTTAAACTTTATTTAAACTCCATTTAAAACCTTCTATAAAATCTTTAATCGTTACAATGGGAGTCCCATCATTGGAATTATACTTGTTTCCAAAATTAGGCGCCGCCGAGCGGGAGTGCAGCGCTTCACGTGCCGATAGACGCTTGGCATTGTATTTTAGTTTTAACGGATGCCAATAGATGGCAATGTTAACAATATAATATAAGTATAATAAGTAATTGTAGGTGGGAAGGGGGGTTAAGGATGCCTAGATTCCCCCCCCCATGGACGTGTCACCCGCGTGCGCTGCACGCTTTCCACGATCGTAATATCTACGTGTTATAATATAGCGTTAGCATGTTTTACTCAATGAAATGTGTAAGTACGTATATGGGCCCACCAAGATCTTCAGGTAACATGTCAACCTCATCTGTAAGCCGGTACACCTGCTGACTGACGGATATGGCAATAAAACCAAAACAAACCAATAAAAAGACGAGCTGGAGAGCGGATCCCGGGCTCCATAGTGCTAAATGCGACTGGGATTGGAGCTCGAATTTAAAAGACCGGGTTGAGTAGGTATTAAATAAAACGCATTAAATTAGGATAACTTTACCTTCCCTTTAATGAAATAGAAACAAAGAAGAGACCACACAATAAAATAATTATATTTGCGAAAAAATAGAACCGACTTAAGTCGGTGAAGTATACTAAAATCTGCTCCAGATATAACAAATACTTTTATCTATACTCAAATCGAAAAATTCGAATTACGAATTCAAAGACGATTCTATACATACGCACTTTATAAACGCATATACTTACATAAAATTAAAAATAATAGCTATTTATGCAACTGTGGTATAATGAGGGGTATTAAAACATGAATGTGGGTTTATCACACGAAGCGAAGCTGAGTGTGATAATAGTATCACATGAGTGTTTTAATACCTTTTTTTTTTTTTTTTTTTTTTTTGTCGTGCGGAAATCCCTTCGGATACCCCCCCGCCGGCCAGCGGGGGCGGTTATGTCGGGCTTGCACCGACTAAAACCGCACGCCGTCTCTGGTCTTCAGACGCCGGGGTGTAAGGTTACCCATAGAGCATATCCCTCGCACCCCGGCTGACCCTGGGCCATCTCACCACTAACAGCATCGCTCATCCTGTCTCCTCTGAAAGCAGAGGAGTACGGAGAGCGATGTGTTCCCGCCACGTTGGGTATTGGCCGACGATCAATGCCAACCCTATGAAGGGGTGAAGGGGAAGCCATTGACCGCCGCCCAGGGTGTACCGGCCGCTCTGATTCCGTTCCCCCCGGACTGCAGCGGGATCGGAATCGGAGCGACACTCGAGGAGGTTACCCAACACACACCCCAGTGTTTTAATACCTAATTATACAGTTGCATACAAGACTTTATCTACACCCATAATAAACTAATAATACATCTTCAGAGAATGATGTACTGCCCTTTGATATTTTCCAATTCATGATATCTTGGTACGCCTTTTCATACTGTTTTCTAGATTTTTCCGGTAGTAATTTGTTAGAAATGTCCTTTGCTGCATTCGAAATGTCTGGAGGTGTGTTATCAAAACTTGAATCACTCATTTTCGTAAGTAAACAAAACAATTTGCAAAAATAATAGCGAAGAAAAATAGCGGGAATTCGAATTCGAACGAATAAGCTTTAATTTTTTTTTTTACGGCGCGCCGCCGCTGTGGTGCAACGCGCGTGAATGACAGTTCTTTTTTTGAAACTCATACAGATTCCACGCATCGAGCGGTAAGAATTTGGCTGTCTGATGAGTAACCCTTTGCGCGGAAGAGATTGAAAAAGCGAAAGGAGTGTTATTATGAAATTTCATACAACATTATAACTTAATTTTTTTTTTACGGCGCGCCGCCGCTGTGGTGCAACGCGCGTGAATGACAGTTCTTTTTTTGAAACTCATATACAGATTCCACGCATCGAGCGGTAAGAATTTGGCTGTCTGATGAGTAACCCTTTGCGCGGAAGAGATTGAAAAGCGAAAGGAGTGTTATTATGAAATTTCATACAACATTATAACACCCGTTCGGATGATATTATGGTTATTAGGACATTGGATGTATTAATGTTGGCAATAAGCTAACTGTTTCAGAATCTTTTATAGAGGATTTAAAGCATGGGTGTAGATAAAACTTATTATAATACCGCCAACTGTATCATAAAACTCATTATAGCATCGCTATCTTTTTTAAACATTAAACTAGTCTAAGGTTTTATGCTGAATATGAAAAAAGCCACACGCATGCGCAGTTCGAACTGTGAATGGCGCACGCTAAATTACTTCCTTGTAACCTACCTACTTTGTTTAATTTTAATTTTTCCTATGTTTGAAGATAAAGTACTGTATGAAACTGCATATAAGTTATATGCAGTTTTAAGTTATATGCAGGTATTAAAACACTCGAGTCAACCTATTATATTATCCTGGTAGATGGCAATAGGCTCGCCCCCTATTACATTGGGACCTAAACATAACTGGCGAATCGTGGGTGTATAATACACCTCTGCCTACCCCTTCGGGGATACAGGCGTGAAGTTATGTTATGTTATGTTATGTTATAAACAGACTCTCGTGTTTTAATACCCCTTCTTATATGACAGTTGCATAAACTACTATTCTGAAACCGCATTAAAATCAGTTCAATCTATTGCGACAAAATCATGAATAAACATACATACAAACATACAACCGTGAACCTCCTTTTGAAGTCGGTTAAAAACCTATCAAAAAGGGAATAATTGTTGTGTTTTCTATTTCCTGTAGACTGTACCCTGATTTACTCTGTACAGTTAATTACAGTGAACGGGTCACTGTAATTGACTTTATTTGTGGCACCTTTCCCGTACTACCTTTGGTATACCTACAGCGACACACTTACCATTATTATATTTATTACTTTCAAAATCGAATTGAAAATGAATCAAAGTAATCTATGAGAGATTCTGAAGGTTAACTAACCTCTTCAAAACGTAGATTGTTGTTTTGAGAGATCATATCGAATACCAAAAGCTTTTTACGTTTTTTAGTTTAATCGGGCACTTCTTCACTATTTGACGATTTAAAAAAAATAAGGTTTTAGTACAGTTTAGTTTACTTGGTATATTTGACATCTCTATAGCATAGCGGCAGAGCATTCGACTGCTAGATCAGAGGCCGCAGGTTTAATTCCAGCTCAGTGCAAATATTTGCATGTGTTTACAAAAATAATAAAAATAATAATGAATCTGATGTTAATCCATATTCTAGAACTCGTATTACAAGATTTACCTGGTTGGGTCTAGATGTGCATTGCGTAGTAGGGTCCAGAATAATTGTATTTATTATATTTAAAGTAAAATAAATTCTAAGTAAAACTAAATCTGGTCAGAAACAGTGAGACCGAGATAAATACAGAAGTATTGTTGCAAACAGCGATTTGGTGGATCTATTTACACGTAAAACAAAGTCCGCCATTTTCATTATTACAGGGCGTTTTCAGTCGTCACTTCCCCCCCGGTGCAGTTTGAAGGGTGCTCGAGAAATCCCACTTGTAATTTTTCTCCATGCCCATATTGCAATGTTCGCCCAATATCACCCGGTTGTAGGGTTATCAAAGAACTGAATTTCTGTAATGTACCTATATGTAGATTTTATTGAAATTACTACTTATGAGTATCTTCGAATATTACACACTTAGTAGTTGTGTGGTTTTTTTACCCGCCGTACTCAGTTTTAACAGTGTCTTTCTCTCTTATTTAATCTTATTGCTCGGCTTCAGAGGGTCGTAGTATAATCTTAGAAAGCCTATAATCAGGACTGGACTATCAAATGTAATAATAATTTTTCAAAATTCACAGGTAGTTTTCCAAAAATTAGCGCGTCCTGATAAGCAAACAAACTCTTCAGCTTCATTATTAGTATAGATTGTTACACGCAAAGACTTCTATGTATACTAGACTGGCTGTTCGGAACAAAAAAAAATAGTAAATTTTTTTGGCCGCTACTGTACACAACTTTGGCGCCGCTTTTTGATGCTGTCATGGTTACAGAGTATATTAATTTTATTTTATACGATTTTCTAATTGGTTACCCGTGAGTACAAATAACCGAAAACGGTCCTTTATGTCAATGCTCCTAACTCCTAAATCACGGAAACTCTTCCTGTACCTTTTTTTTTTCTTGGGGAACCCCCTTCGGTTACCCCCCCACCGGCCAGCGAGGGGGTTATGTATAACCGACTAAAACTGCACGCCGTCTCGGTTTTTCAGACGCCGGGGTGTAAGGTTGCCCATAGAGCATATCCCTCGCACCCCGAACTCTTCCTGTACCTTTTTTTTTTTTTTTTTTTTTTTTTATCGTGCGGAAATCCCTTCGGATACCCCCCCGCGTGCCAGCGGGGGCGGTTATGTCGGGCTTGAACCGACTAAAACCGCACGCCGTCTCGGGTCTACAGACGCCGGGGTGTAAGGTTGCCCATAGAGCATATCCCTCGCTCCCCGACTGACCCTGGGCCATCTCCGGTTTCGAGATGGCCCCCTCGGGTTTGGGAACCACGGTGTCCCCGTCTTGCCCCGGTTTGGGGGAGGGGCGCTAGTCGCCCCACCGTCCCGGCCTGCTTCTGCTGGGGTGACAGGTGGCCTCCCTCGCCACCCCCAGGCCTGCGCTCATGGAGGACGGAGGTCGTTAAGCGACCTCCGGCGCCTGAGTTGCCTGCGACGCGCGGCGAGCAAGTTGCGGGCTCGGCGGACCGGGAGAGTTCTAAGTCTCTCCCGGGCGCGCTCCGCCCCCTCCTTCGCGAGCATTACATGCTCGCAGAAGGAGGCGGCGGCGGCCCACGACTTAAGTCGGTGAAGTATACTAAAATCTGCTCCAGATATAACAAATACTTTTATCTATACTCAAATCGAAAAATTCGAATTACGAATTCAAAGACGATTCTATACATACGCACTTTATAAACGCATATACTTACATAAAATTAAAAATAATAGCTATTTATGCAACTGTGGTATAATGAGGGGTATTAAAACATGAATGTGGGTTTATCACACGAAGCGAAGCTGAGTGTGATAATAGTATCACATGAGTGTTTTAATACCTTTTTTTTTTTTTTTTTTTTTTTTGTCGTGCGGAAATCCCTTCGGATACCCCCCCGCCGGCCAGCGGGGGCGGTTATGTCGGGCTTGCACCGACTAAAACCGCACGCCGTCTCTGGTCTTCAGACGCCGGGGTGTAAGGTTACCCATAGAGCATATCCCTCGCACCCCGGCTGACCCTGGGCCATCTCACCACTAACAGCATCGCTCATCCTGTCTCCTCTGAAAGCAGAGGAGTACGGAGAGCGATGTGTTCCCGCCACGTTGGGTATTGGCCGACGATCAATGCCAACCCTATGAAGGGGTGAAGGGGAAGCCATTGACCGCCGCCCAGGGTGTACCGGCCGCTCTGATTCCGTTCCCCCCGGACTGCAGCGGGATCGGAATCGGAGCGACACTCGAGGAGGTTACCCAACACACACCCCAGTGTTTTAATACCTAATTATACAGTTGCATACAAGACTTTATCTACACCCATAATAAACTAATAATACATCTTCAGAGAATGATGTACTGCCCTTTGATATTTTCCAATTCATGATATCTTGGTACGCCTTTTCATACTGTTTTCTAGATTTTTCCGGTAGTAATTTGTTAGAAATGTCCTTTGCTGCATTCGAAATGTCTGGAGGTGTGTTATCAAAACTTGAATCACTCATTTTCGTAAGTAAACAAAACAATTTGCAAAAATAATAGCGAAGAAAAATAGCGGGAATTCGAATTCGAACGAATAAGCTTTAATTTTTTTTTTTACGGCGCGCCGCCGCTGTGGTGCAACGCGCGTGAATGACAGTTCTTTTTTTGAAACTCATACAGATTCCACGCATCGAGCGGTAAGAATTTGGCTGTCTGATGAGTAACCCTTTGCGCGGAAGAGATTGAAAAAGCGAAAGGAGTGTTATTATGAAATTTCATACAACATTATAACTTAATTTTTTTTTTACGGCGCGCCGCCGCTGTGGTGCAACGCGCGTGAATGACAGTTCTTTTTTTGAAACTCATATACAGATTCCACGCATCGAGCGGTAAGAATTTGGCTGTCTGATGAGTAACCCTTTGCGCGGAAGAGATTGAAAAGCGAAAGGAGTGTTATTATGAAATTTCATACAACATTATAACACCCGTTCGGATGATATTATGGTTATTAGGACATTGGATGTATTAATGTTGGCAATAAGCTAACTGTTTCAGAATCTTTTATAGAGGATTTAAAGCATGGGTGTAGATAAAACTTATTATAATACCGCCAACTGTATCATAAAACTCATTATAGCATCGCTATCTTTTTTAAACATTAAACTAGTCTAAGGTTTTATGCTGAATATGAAAAAAGCCACACGCATGCGCAGTTCGAACTGTGAATGGCGCACGCTAAATTACTTCCTTGTAACCTACCTACTTTGTTTAATTTTAATTTTTCCTATGTTTGAAGATAAAGTACTGTATGAAACTGCATATAAGTTATATGCAGTTTTAAGTTATATGCAGGTATTAAAACACTCGAGTCAACCTATTATATTATCCTGGTAGATGGCAATAGGCTCGCCCCCTATTACATTGGGACCTAAACATAACTGGCGAATCGTGGGTGTATAATACACCTCTGCCTACCCCTTCGGGGATACAGGCGTGAAGTTATGTTATGTTATGTTATGTTATAAACAGACTCTCGTGTTTTAATACCCCTTCTTATATGACAGTTGCATAAACTACTATTCTGAAACCGCATTAAAATCAGTTCAATCTATTGCGACAAAATCATGAATAAACATACATACAAACATACAACCGTGAACCTCCTTTTGAAGTCGGTTAAAAACCTATCAAAAAGGGAATAATTGTTGTGTTTTCTATTTCCTGTAGACTGTACCCTGATTTACTCTGTACAGTTAATTACAGTGAACGGGTCACTGTAATTGACTTTATTTGTGGCACCTTTCCCGTACTACCTTTGGTATACCTACAGCGACACACTTACCATTATTATATTTATTACTTTCAAAATCGAATTGAAAATGAATCAAAGTAATCTATGAGAGATTCTGAAGGTTAACTAACCTCTTCAAAACGTAGATTGTTGTTTTGAGAGATCATATCGAATACCAAAAGCTTTTTACGTTTTTTAGTTTAATCGGGCACTTCTTCACTATTTGACGATTTAAAAAAAATAAGGTTTTAGTACAGTTTAGTTTACTTGGTATATTTGACATCTCTATAGCATAGCGGCAGAGCATTCGACTGCTAGATCAGAGGCCGCAGGTTTAATTCCAGCTCAGTGCAAATATTTGCATGTGTTTACAAAAATAATAAAAATAATAATGAATCTGATGTTAATCCATATTCTAGAACTCGTATTACAAGATTTACCTGGTTGGGTCTAGATGTGCATTGCGTAGTAGGGTCCAGAATAATTGTATTTATTATATTTAAAGTAAAATAAATTCTAAGTAAAACTAAATCTGGTCAGAAACAGTGAGACCGAGATAAATACAGAAGTATTGTTGCAAACAGCGATTTGGTGGATCTATTTACACGTAAAACAAAGTCCGCCATTTTCATTATTACAGGGCGTTTTCAGTCGTCACTTCCCCCCCGGTGCAGTTTGAAGGGTGCTCGAGAAATCCCACTTGTAATTTTTCTCCATGCCCATATTGCAATGTTCGCCCAATATCACCCGGTTGTAGGGTTATCAAAGAACTGAATTTCTGTAATGTACCTATATGTAGATTTTATTGAAATTACTACTTATGAGTATCTTCGAATATTACACACTTAGTAGTTGTGTGGTTTTTTTACCCGCCGTACTCAGTTTTAACAGTGTCTTTCTCTCTTATTTAATCTTATTGCTCGGCTTCAGAGGGTCGTAGTATAATCTTAGAAAGCCTATAATCAGGACTGGACTATCAAATGTAATAATAATTTTTCAAAATTCACAGGTAGTTTTCCAAAAATTAGCGCGTCCTGATAAGCAAACAAACTCTTCAGCTTCATTATTAGTATAGATTGTTACACGCAAAGACTTCTATGTATACTAGACTGGCTGTTCGGAACAAAAAAAAATAGTAAATTTTTTTGGCCGCTACTGTACACAACTTTGGCGCCGCTTTTTGATGCTGTCATGGTTACAGAGTATATTAATTTTATTTTATACGATTTTCTAATTGGTTACCCGTGAGTACAAATAACCGAAAACGGTCCTTTATGTCAATGCTCCTAACTCCTAAATCACGGAAACTCTTCCTGTACCTTTTTTTTTTCTTGGGGAACCCCCTTCGGTTACCCCCCCACCGGCCAGCGAGGGGGTTATGTATAACCGACTAAAACTGCACGCCGTCTCGGTTTTTCAGACGCCGGGGTGTAAGGTTGCCCATAGAGCATATCCCTCGCACCCCGAACTCTTCCTGTACCTAACACGTTTGGTGTATAAAATGATCACCTACACACCTGATAGATTTCCTTACTTCCTACAATATCCATGGAAAGTAGTAAGTAAAGTGTTTCTATTCTTAATCCGCATATCATGCGATGAGACACTTCAAGTTCCTTTTACGGTATTTCAAACTGACTTTGAAATATAAACTCTATCTCTATAGCTTAAAGGTTTATAATGGTTGATTGTTTCGATAAGTGCTCTCTGTTTGGAGGTATACGCGTTTACACTCCCCCAAACCGGGGCAAGACGGGGACACCGTGGTTCCCAAACCCGAGGGGGCCATCTCGAAACCGGAGATGGCCCAGGGTCAGTCGGGGTGCGAGGGATATGCTCTATGGGCAACCTTACACCCCGCAGACTCTGCAGACCCAAGACGGCGTGCGGTTTTGGTCAGTTCGAGCCCGACATAACCGCCCCCGCTGGCCGGCGGGGGGGTATCCGAGGGGATTTCCGCACGAAAAAAAAAAAAAAAAAAAAAAGGTATACGCGTTTACGTATATTACTTCCCTGTGGCTTCTGCTTTTTATTCTAGAAATATGTTTTTGTGACTGGCGACCCTATGAAACACCCGTTGCCAGTTATAACTCAAGGGCTAAATTAAACTTTTTGCTTCAAAACGTAAGTTGTCATGTGCGAATGGCTTTTATGGATTAGTTTGTTTCAGCTAGATTATTATTTTTTCTACCAACGAAGGGTGCCGATTTGTTAAGGGGAGTCAGTGAAAGTAATGTTTCTATAATTTTGGTAATTTAATCAACGTGGTATTCAACGTTGGATTTAAGTATTAGGTATGTTGTAGAACAGGGGCGACTAGCGCCCCTCCCCCAAACCGGGGCAAGACGGGGACACCGTGGTTCCCAAACCCGAGGGGGCCATCTCGAAACCGGAGATGGCCCAGGGTCAGTCGGGGTGCGAGGGATATGCTCTATGGGCAACCTTACACCCCGGCGTCTGTAGACCCGAGACGGCGTGCGGTTTTAGTCGGTTCAAGCCCGACATAACCGCCCCCGCTGGCGCGCGGGGGGGTATCCGAAGGGATTTCCGCACGATAAAAAAAAAAAATAAAAAAAAAAAAAAAATAAGGTATGTTGTAGAACAAACTGACTTACAGTTTTCACGTTATATTCGATATTAAGAACGTTTATTTAGATCACAGATTTCGACGTTCGATTTGGCGATAGATCAATTGATATTCGATTATTTGGCATTGGATTTGGATTGGTAGGTACAGCCTGTGTTTTATACGATTCTTACTTCATTCATAGCAACTAAAAGAAACGCTATAATTTAAATAAAACATTACAGAACCTTTTTGATTCAGTTCTCTTTTAAACTGTTGAAAACAATCTTCTTAATTCACGTTACGCTGAGAGTGGTGCGGCTATTCTTTCCATTTTTCACACCCATTCCGATCTTAAAGCTCCCGAGCCTCCACTCCAACTCCAAGGCGTTTTTAAAAGTGAAATGTGAAGCTTCACTTGAAAATGACCTTTAACTTAATGAAATAGAGTTGTAAGCCCTGTATATTGACGATCATACTCCAATTATAGTATCCGGGATAACGTTGGCACTGTTTTAGTAATGAAAGACACCGATTGTTTTAGTGACATAGTATCATACGTTTTGATGGATAGCCGTATTGAAGTATACCAATTTGATTCAATCATTTTAGTGTCGTTTAAGTGTCCTGTTCTAGGTACACAACAAAACGTTATAAAATAAATCTTAAAACTAAATAAGTAGGTAACTAATTTATTAAATTTATATAAAAATCAATTGTTTAGTTTTAATCTTTGTTTTATTGTTTTTAGGTAGATTTCGATGGGGGTGTGTGTTGGGTAACCAGGGGTGTGTGTTGGGTAACCTCCTCGAGTGTCGTTTCGATTCCGATCCCGCTGCAGTCCGGGGGGAATGGAACCGGAGCGGCCGGTACACCCTGGGCGGCGGTCAATGGCTTCCCCTTCATGGGGTTGGCATTGATCGTCGGCGAATACCCAACGTGGCGGGAACACATCGCTCTCCGTACTCCTCTGCTTTCAGAGGAGACAGGATGAGCGATGGTGTTTGTGGCTGAGGCCACCATAGGGTCCTGCGGGATCCAGGGGCGGGTTGGCCCACTGCTAACGCAGGGGCCGACGGGCACTTGTGCCGCCGCCGGTGAGAGAGGACTAGCCATCCTCTCGCGTTCCGTAATCGGCAGGTGATCAGCAACGACCTGACTGGTGGCTCCAGAAGGGTACGCCGTGAACTTGCTGACCGGAGGGCTTGCCTTCATTGGCCGGCCCACGACAAGGAAAAGTCTATAACACCCGACAGCGAAGTCGTAAAAACCTATGGATACCAGCCGACCTCCATAGTATATAGGCTTATCCAGGTGCAGGGGGCACCGCCTGGATGGACCACCTTTCCCCCATACTCGTGGGATATGCTATGGACTACATAACTATTCAAAAAAATGACAAGGATCGATCAACTCAAAACGACAATGGCAAGAAAAAGGACGACGAAAAGGACGTAGTCTACGCGGAGATCGCGCAGCTATCAAGCGTGGAGGTAGCGCCAAACACCTCGGCGGTGTCGGAGAAATTCGACACCGCCAACGAGCGAAGCAGGGCGAGCAGCCCGGCGGGTCTGGGCGTTCCGCGGACCCGTAAGCGCAGGAGACGCGCTAAGGCTGGGGCGGGGGGGGACGTTTCGGACGAGGACTTTACCCTCACCGGGACGACCTCCTCCTCCAGCAGCGACGAGGCGGCGAAGCCGGCGTCCAAGGTGGCTGCTGGCCGCCGAGGGGCGCGTGGTGGCGTGAGGGGTGGGCAATCCACCCGAGCCCCCTCGGCTCTTGGAAGGGCTGCGGGAAAGTCACCGTCGAGGCCTTCCACCTCGGCGGTGCCGGAGCCGAGCGGTGGGACGCGGTCTCTCTTGGAGAAACTCCAGAGGGTGACCGCGTCGTTCCGGGGGTCCCCAAGCCCTGAGCAAGAGGCGATGTTGAGCATTGTGCTCGACATCGCCTCCGAGAATGAGGGCCTGGCGGCGCAGCTGGCCGAGTCCCGTCGGGAGACGGCTCGACTAGCTGCAGCCGTCGAGGAGCTCAAGAGGGGGATGGCGAGCTCGGTTCAAACGGCGCAGCGGGCGCAACCGGCGGAGCCGGCGCGCGCGACTCGCTCGTCCGCGAGTCGGTCAGCGCAGCCTGCGCTGTCGGCGCGGCCGGAGCGGCCGGTGCAACCGGCCCAGCAGCCGGCACAGTCGGTGCGGCCGGCGCAGCCAAGGGCACCGCCGGCGGAGTCCTGGCTCCCCTACATGGAGGCGCTGGAGGAGAGGATGATGTGTCGGATGGAGGCCCTAATGGACTCCATCCGCCGTCCGCCTCTGGCGCCACCAGCGGCCGTCTACGCGGCTGTAGCCAAGAGGGGCCCCACCCGCCCGGCTGCGGGTGCGGTTGTGACATTACCGGAGCCGACTCCTCCTCAGCCCCCTCCCGCTCAGGGTAAGGGGAAGGGCAAAGGCAAGGGGAAGGGCAAGGGGAAGACGTCCCCAGCCCTGGCCCCAGCCCCAGCCCCAGCCGTGGTTCCGGCCACCTCCACCCCATTGGAAGGGGGCTGGGAGGTGGCTGGAGCCAACAAGAAGAGGCGGAAGGCCGCCAAGAAGGCCGCCAAGAAGGCCAGGAAGGCCGCGGCCGCCGCGAAGACAGCGCCGGGGAAGCTCCGTGCCCCTCGTACCACGGCCGTCGTCGTCACCCTGACGGCGGAGGCAGCGGGTAGGGGCATGGGGTATGCCGAGGTGTTGGCCAAAGTTAAGGCCAACGTAGACCTCAAGGCCCTCGAGATCCCGGGTGTCCGGTGCAAGAGCACACGGACGGGAGCCCGGCTTCTTGAGGTCCCTGGCGCCGCCAGTGGCCCCAAGGCCGACGCCCTAGCGGCTCGGCTGAGGGAGTCGCTGGACGCAGCCGACGTCCGGGTGTCCAGGCCCATTAAATGCGCAGAAGTGCGCATTACGGGCCTGGACGACTCCGTCACGGCAGAAGAGCTCAGGCTCGCCATGGCGGAGGCCGGGGACTGCTCCCCGGACACAGTAAAGGCCGGAGCTATACGCTTCGGCCGCGGTGGACAGGGGGCAGCAGTTGTCGGCTGCCCTATCGCGGCGGCCCAAAAGGTCGCAGACGGGCGGAGCCTCCTGGTGGGAGGCTTCCTGAGGGCGCAGGCACGGCTCCTGCAGGCCCGACCGGCCAGGTGCTTCAGGTGCCTGTCGGTGGGCCATGTGGGGGTGCACTGCACGGCGGAAGTGACGGCGGGTGACCGTTGCTTCCGCTGTGGCCAACCCGGTCACAAGGCCGGCACGTGCGATGCCCCGCTGCACTGCTTTAGGTGTGCAGCGGGAGGCAAGCCGGCCGACCACAGGGTTGGCAGCAAGGCCTGCGCCGGAGGGGAGCCGAAGCCGGGAGGCCGGCCTTCCGCCTCCAGTTCACAGCGGGATGCGGAGATGGGGGTTCCATAATGGATCCTCAACTCCGCATCCTGCAGGTGAACGTTGGCCACGGTGCCCATGCTCAGGATCTTCTGCGCCAGAGCATGGCACAGTGGGCCATAAATGTCGCCGCTGTCGCCGACCCATACACCCACCGGTTCCTCGGGCCTACCTGGGAAACCGCGCTGGATGGGTCGGCGGCACTGGTGCACAACCCTGCCGCCGGCAGCCCCCCTCTTGCCGTCGTTGCAAGGGGACCCGGCTGCGTGGCGGCGGCGGTTGGGGATATAGCGGTCGTGGCCGCTTATATCACGCCGAACCGAGACCAAGCTGCATATGAGCAGTGGCTCCGTCAGCTGGCCGTCGTCGTCAATGCCTGCCAACCCCGTCCGGTCCTTGTGCTCGGGGACTTCAACGCCTGGTCTTATGCCTGGGGTTCCCGACACGAAAGGGGCGCGACGGGGCATAGAGGCAGGGCACTGGTGGACTGGGCCGCACGACTCGGCCTAGTCCTCCTAAATCGGGGAGCCGTGGACACGTTCGTGACCTCGAGGGGTAGCTCCATCGTGGACCTATCGTTCGCGAGCCCCTCGTTGGCGCGACGTGTTCAGGGCTGGCGCGTCGTTTTGGGGGAGGACACAAGTTCGGATCACCGATACATTCGGTTTGACGTGTCCCCCCCTGCGAGCGACGCGCCGGCTGCACCGGCTCCACCCGAGCCACGTTGGGCGCTTAAGCGACTTGATCGGGAGCTCCTCCTGGAAGCCGCCATCGTACAGGCCTGGGCCCTTGCGCCGGACAGGCCTGTCAGCATAGACGATGAGGCGGAGTGGTTCCGGGAGGCCATGACCCGCGTCTGTGACGCGGCGATGCCTAGGGCTCCGCCCTATAATCCGAGGGGTCAGGTCTACTGGTGGTCGTCGGAGATCGCGCAGCTCAGACGGGGCTGCGTGATCACGCACCGCCGGTGGGCCCGATTCCGTAGGAGGCGTCGCCGCCCCGCAGATGCGGAGGCCCGAGAGGCGGAGTTGTACGAGGGATACAGGGAGGCCAGACGAGCCCTCCGAGCGGAGATAAGGCGTTCCAAACGGGACGCCTTCCGCGAGCTGCTGGAGACGCTGGAGCGGGACCCTTGGGGGCGGCCCTACCGGATGGTGAGGGGCAAGCTGCGCCCCAAGGCCCCGCCGTTAACCCGGTGTCTCCAGCCGGATCTGCTCGGAGGAGTTGTTGGCTCCCTGTTCCCAGCGCGGGCGGTGGAACATGTTCCACAGCGGATGACTCCGCCTCGGTTGCGCATGGCGCCCGACGTGGAAGACGACGACGTGCCCGAGGTCACTTGGGTAGAACTAGAGCTGGCGGTGAGAAGGCTAAGAGCCAAACACACCGCCCCGGGACCCGACGGCATTCCAGGCCGAGCGTGGGTCCTAGCTCTAGTCGACGACGCTCTCGAGCCCCGACTGAGAGGGCTTCTCAGCGCATGTTTGGAGCGGGGCCAGTTTCCGAAATTGTGGAAGACGGGGAAACTGGTCCTCATCCGAAAGGAGGGGCGCCCGGCGGACTCGCCGTCCGCCTACCGGCCCATAGTGTTGCTCGACGAGGTGTGCAAGCTCTTTGAAAGAGTAATTGCGAAGCGCCTCGTCGAGCACCTCTCAAGAGTGGGGCCGGACCTGGCGGATGGCCAATATGGCTTCCGCCAGAGGCGCTCAACCGTGGATGCCATCATGCGCGTGAGGGCTCTGGCGGAGGATGCAGTAGCCCGGGGTGAGGTGATGTTGGCGGTGTCCCTGGACATCGCCAACGCGTTCAACACCTTGCCCTGGAGTTGCATTAGGGAGGCGCTCGTGTATCACGAAGTGCCTCTCTACCTCCGCCGCATAGTCGGGGCGTATTTGACGGAGAGAGCCGTCATCTACCCAACCGTGACCGGTCTCGGTCGGCGTGAAATGTCGTGCGGTGTTCCACAGGGATCGGTCCTGGGGCCGCTCCTGTGGAACATCGGATACGACTGGGTGCTTCGCGGTGAGCTCGTAGGCGGTGCCGCCGTCACGTGCTACGCGGACGACACGCTCGTGACGGCGTGCGGGGCGACGTACCGCGAAGCGACCCGAAAGGCCACGACCGCGGTTGCCCAAGTCGTTAGGCGGATCCGGCGGCTGGGTCTCGAGGTGGCCCTGCATAAAACCGAGGCCCTGTTCTTCCATGGGCCTCGGAGCAAGCCACCCGAGGGATCCAGTCTCATCGTGGGAGGAAATCGCATCGGCATCAAGCCCCAAATGAAATATTTGGGGCTCGTGCTCGACGGCCGATGGGACTTCGGAGAGCACATCCGAAGTCTGGCCCCCAAATTGAAGGGCACAGCTCTTGCTCTGGCTCGGCTGTTGCCCAACATGAGGGGGCCCGATGACTCCTGCAGGAGACTCTACGCGGGGATCGTGCGGTCCATGGCCCTGTATGGGTGCCCAATATGGGCGGAGGCCCTGAGGACCAGAACTGTGCGTATGCTGCGCGCTCCGCAGCGAGTTCTGGCCATCAGGGTCATCCGAGGGTACCGCACGATCTCCTTCGAGGCGGCGAGTCTCCTTGCCGGAACTCCGCCATGGGACCTGGAAGCGAGAGCCCTTTCGCAACTGTACCAGTGGCGAAAGGAGGCGCGGGAGCAGGGATGGAACCCCGAGCCTCGAGAAATCGAGGCCGTGCAGTCCCAGCTCCGCCAGGCCATCGTGGTGGAGTGGAAGGAACGACTTGGGCAACCAAGCGCAGGGCACGCCGCAATAGCGGCGGTAAGGCCCATCATGGAGGATTGGCTGGAGAGGCGACACGGAAGCCTCTCCTACCGACTGACGCAGGTGATCTCAGGGAAGGGGTGCTTCGGGGACCACCTGCATCGGATCAGGAAGGAGCCAACGCCTGAGTGTCATCACTGCGACGCGAGCGAGGACTCAGGGCTGCACACGCTGGCGGACTGCCCGGCGTGGGAGGCGCCGAGGCGTGACCTCGTGGCAGCCATCGGGGTGGGAGTCCTCTCGCTCGGCAGCATGATTGCGGCAATGGTGCGGAGCGCGAGCGCGTGGGCCGCCGCCGCCTCCTTCTGCGAGCATGTAATGCTCGCGAAGGAGGTGGCGGAGCGCGCCCGGGAGAGACTTAGAACTCTCCCGGTCCGCCGAGCCCGCAACTTGCTCGCCGCGCGTCGCAGGCAACTCAGGCGCCGGAGGTCGCTTAACGACCTCCGTCCTCCATGAGCGCAGGCCTGGGGGTGGCGGGTGAGGCCACCTGTCACCCCAGCAGAAGCAGGCCGGGACGGTGGGGCGACTAGCGCCCCTCCCCCAAACCGGGGCAAGACGGGGACACCGTGGTTCCCAAACCCGAGGGGGCCATCTCGAAACCGGAGATGGCCCAGGGTCAGTCGGGGTGCGAGGGATATGCTCTATGGGCAACCTTACACCCCGGCGTCTGTAGACCCGAGACGGCGTGCGGTTTTAGTCGGTTCAAGCCCGACATAACCGCCCCCGCTGGCACGCGGGGGGGTATCCGAAGGGATTTCCTCACGAAAAAAAAAAAAAAAAAAAAAAAAGGTAGATTTCGATGAAATCGATCTACCTATTGGTTTCTTGACTACTGTCGAATTTAAAAAAAATTCCCTGCGGGAACGGATTTTTTCATGTTGGTACCGCGTATTGATAGGACCAACACCAATCATAATTTTTCTTTGCGTACCCGCGCATTATTGTACGTGAGCTGGACGCCGGTACATCGCGAGTTGAGCGCCGAGTACCGCGCGACGTCGCTTTGTGAAGGGTCCGGGCTCGGGAGCTCGTTTGGTGGACCCTGGGCTCATGCGTTTTTATTAGGGTCGGGTTCGTTAGCCCGTTTGTAGACCCTGTGCCCGCGCCTTCTTTGGGTGACCCGGCCACGCGCTTTGAGGGGACATTGTTGTGACCTTGTTTGTTGAATGTTGAGTAATTGGTGAACAATAATTAACGAGATCGTTATCTCTTTGTAAAATTAAGTGAATACTCCTATCGCGTTCGTTTGACTTGGAAGCATTGTTGCGGTGGACCACACACACTAAGGAAAGTGAAATCTTTTGTAATTTTTGTAATCTATTGTATAATACATCCACAACATACTTTAGATTAGGATTAGATTAGGTACATTATCACTGGCCCCCAAACTGAAGGGCACAGCTCTCGCTCTGGCGCGGCTGCTGCCCAACATGAAGGGGCCCGATGACTCCTGCAGGAGACTCTACGCGAGGATCGTGCGGTCCATGGCCCTGTATGGGTGCCCAATATGGGCGGAGGCCCTGAACCCCGGAAGTGTGCGGATGCTGCGCGCTCCGCAGCGAGTGATGGCCATCAGGGTCATCCACGGGTACCGCACGATCTCCTTCGAGGCGGCGAGTCTCCTTGCCGGAACTCCGCCATGGGACCTGGAGGCGAGAGCCCTTTCGCAACTGTACCAGTGGCGAAAGGAGGCGCGGGAGCAGGGACTGAACCCCGAGCATCGAGAAATCGAGGCCGTGCAGTCCCAGCTCCGCCAGGCCATCGTGGTGGAGTGGAAGGAACGACTTGGGCGACCAAGCGCAGGGCACGCCGCAATAGCGGCGGTAAGGCCCATCATGGAGGATTGGCTAGAGAGGCGACACGGAAGCCTCTCATACCGACTGACGCAGGTGATCTCCGGGAAGGGGTGCTTCGGGGACCACCTGCATCGGATCAGGAAGGAGCCAACGCCTGAGTGTCATCACTGTGACGCGAGCGAGGACTCAGGGCTGCACACGCTGGCGGACTGCCCGGCGTGGGAGGTGCCGAGGCGTGACCTCGTGGCAGCTATCGGGGTGGGAGTCCTCTCGCTCGGCAGCATGATTGCGGCAATGGTGCGGAGCGCGAGCGCGTGGGCCACCGCCACCTCCTTCTGCGAGCATGTGATGCTCGCGAAGGAGATGGCGGAGCGCGCCCGGGAGAGGTTCAGAACTCTCCCGGCCCGCCGAGCCTGCAACATGCTCGCCGCGCGTCGCAGGCGACTCAGGCGCCGGAGGTCGCTTAACGACCTCCGTCCTCCATGAGCGCAGGCCTGGGGGTGGCAGGTCAGGCCGCCTGTCACCCTAGCAGAAGCAGGCTGGGACGGTGGGGCGACTAGCGCCCCTCCCCCAAACCGGGGCAAGACGGGGACACCGTGGTTCCCAAACCCGAGGGGGCCATCTCGAAACCGGAGATGGCCCAGGGTCAGTCGGGGTGCGAGGGATATGCTCTATGGGCAACCTTACACCCCGGCGTCTGCAGATTCGAGACGGCGTGCGGTTTTAGTCGGTTCAAGCCCGACATAACCACCCCCGCTGGCTGGCGGGGGTGTATCCGAAGGGATTTCCGCAAAAAAAGGTACATTATCACTGTGTCATTTGTTCCTAAATAAGGGGGCCGTCAGTAATAAGGTTAGTTAACCACCTACTTATATATTTCATTTTCTTGAAATTTTATTTATTTTTTAGGGATTTTCTTTACAAAAGCCCTATTACTATCGAGTTGTCGTGGACGTCGTCGTTGCCAATTTTCTGTCACGGTTTTGTGTATGAAGGAGATGAGCTATCGAGTTGCTGTTTTCGGTAATAGATTCGTGCTGGGGTGAACCATTGCAAGATAAAGAAAAAATCGCATAAAATTGCAAAAAAATAATAATCGCAAAACCGAAAATCCCTTGTATTCGGCTGAGCTCGTCTCAGGAATTCAACTTGTTGGCTTGTGTAAACGTATTTGTTTAGTTTTAATCTTTGTTTTATTTTGTTTTGATGTTGGTATCGCGTATTGACAGGACCAACACCAATCATATTTTTTCTTCACATACCCGAATATTATTGTACGTGAGCTTGACGCCGGTGCATGGTGAGTTGAGCGCGTAGTTCAGCGAGTCGTCGCCTTGAAAAGGTCCTTTTGGTAGCACGTCGTAAACTCGGGCGCGCCCAATTGTGGTGGATAACTTTTTTCACGCGCGTCGGAGGTCCAATTTTGATTTGTTTGTTGAATGTTGAGTAATTGTGAACATTGATTGCCGAGATAATATCTCTTTTTTAAGTAAAGTGAATACTCCCCTCGCGTTCGTTGGACTTTGAACTTTGCTGCGGTGGTTCTACAATACTAAGGAAAGTAAACATCACATTTTATTTTAATTCATAATTAGTTTATTGTGTATCCAATTACACGTACATTTATGTCACATAGTTAGATAAAATAGACAGGCACACTTTACAATCTTTTCTACCTTCCCGGCTGATCCCGGTCCGTAGAAGGTCAGTGACCCATTTATTAATATATGTTGTTTAATGTTAACGATAATTAACGGATAATTATGTTTGCAATTTTAAACTGAACACGCCGTCGCCATTTTGATGTTAATTTATCGGTATTATTCTGCCTTTTGGAGCAATTGAATTAAACTATTTTCACTTAAAACTTATTTTAATTAAAATATTTCCTAGTCGAATTCGATCGGGTGTCAATTGCGGCTTAATTTGACTATTGAAACAAGTACGTGCTAAAAATCTGTTTGACTTTGAATTGTTGTTTATTCATTTTGATTGTACCCGCCGAGAGGTCGGAATAAATATTTATTTGTGTTTACTTGCTATAACATTTAAAGTACCGTATGATTTGATTTGTTTGTACCCGTGAGGTTTTAGTCGGTTCCATTAACCGGTTATTCTAAAATTGCGGTATTTTGCAGTTTGACCGTTGTATACTCGTGCCGACTTCCTGGGTTTGATGCTTCGTGCGGTTTTAGTCGGTTCGATTAACCGGTTTGCATAAAATTACGGTATTTGGTTATTGTTGTTTGATTAATGATTTTGTACCCTTTGTTGACTGCACCTTTGTGTAGATCCGGATCATTAGACCCTTTATTTTAGTTATATATTAAGTTTTATGTTTTATTTGCGTTTCCACTGTCGGCTTTAGATCACGCTTCGGAACGAAGTAGTGATTGCGTGAAAGTGAGTGGTGGGGCTACGGCTTGAATACTACCTGCTCGTGGTCTTACTCCTCGCCCTTGTCTCCAGGTAAAGGAGACTGGTAGCAGAGCTGTTACTGGTTTTTTTTATTACTGCGCTCGCTACGTTCGCATACAGTATTATTTTGTTTGAAATCGATTGATCTCTTGTTGATCATAATTAACGGATTGATTTAATTTTGGTGTGCAAGTTGAAACTTAACACGCGGTTGGAAACCGCCGTTTCGGGTGTTAATTTATCGGTATTTTTCTGCCTTTTGGAGCAATTGAATTGGACTATTTTCACTTAAAATTGTTATTGTAATTAAAATATTTCCTAGTCGATTTCGATCGGGTGTCAATTGCGGCTTAATTGGACTATTGAAACAAGTACGTCCTAAAATTCTGTTTAACTTTGAATTGTTGTTTATTCATTTTGATTGGACCCGCCGGGAGGTCGGAATAAATATTTATTTTTGTGTACTTGCTATAAAATTGAAAGTAATGTATGATTTGATTTGTTTTTATCCGTGCGGTTTTAGTAGGTTCGGTTAAACGGTTTTTGTAAAATTGCGGTATTTTTTTGTTTGAACCGTTTTATATTCGTGCCGACTTCCTGTGTTTGATGCTTCGTGTGGTTTTAGTAGGCTCGGTTAACCGGTTTTTATAAAATTGCGGTTAGTGTTCGATTAATGATTTTGCACCGTTTGTTGACTGCACCTTGGTGTAGATCCGGATCATTAGACACTTTATTTTAGTTAGATATTAAGTTTTAGTTTTTATTTGCGTTTCCACTGTCGGCTTTAGATCACGCTTCGGAACGAAGTAGTGATTGCGTGAAAGTAAGTGGTGGGGCTACCGCTTGAATACTACCTGCTCGTGGTCTTACTCCTCACCCTTGTCTCCGGGTTAAAGGACACTGGTAGCAGAGCTGTTAATTGTTTTTACGTAGATTTCGATGAAATCGATCTACCTATTGGTTTCTTGACTGCTGTCGAATTTAAAAAAAAATTCTTCATAGGAGGTCTAGTTATGATGCCCTGAGTCCGAAATGACCCCTGGTCAAAAAGTTTATATATATATATATATATATATATATATATATATATACATATATATGTATGTATGGTTCCACTTCCCAAAATTTGCGGCACTCTCACGGTCGCATTTTTGCCCCGATCGCTTTCAAACTGCGGTCAAAAATTGCTTGGGTGTAAACTTAGTTTAAGTTCGTGAATTGGTGGAATCCGGCCTAAGGGGACGGTAGGGCCTCACTTTTTGTGAAATCAGTTTTTCCTCAAAATTTCACGTTCCATGAAAGATATTCGAACCGTTCTAATTTTATCTTAAGTATACATGAATACCAACAACTTTTAATTATAAACCTATAAGATTAAAACTTTAACTAAAAGTGGAGGGGGGAAAAACCAAAATTTTTCGGGAAAAAAATCATAACTTCTAACCGGTGAACATTCTTGCGGTCGGAAACATTTTTTATCGATAGGCCATTTTTAAGTCTAAAATAAAT
Organism: Cybosia mesomella; assembly: GCA_946251805.1. NCBI lineage: Eukaryota > Metazoa > Arthropoda > Insecta > Lepidoptera > Erebidae > Cybosia > Cybosia mesomella. Next base: position 11,961,691 of record OX276392.1, read on the forward strand.
ATCTGAAAAGTTTTTCGCTAAAAGTTACCGTTTTCGAGAAAAAAAAATTAAACTGTTTAAAGTCCGTAGTTCTCTATATAAAATAATATTAATTGCTTCACGAAATATACCTGTGCGTTCCCCCTGCGGGAACGGATTTTTTTATTACTGCGCTCTCTACGTTCGCGTACATCAATGTTAGTTTATTCGTCTTTATGCGCTACCGACGCTACCGTGCCGTTCATCAGATTGTGATAAAAGTGTGCTAACATCTGCTACAAGTTAATAGGTAGGTATAGTACAATATGGCTATTCGAAGTAATCACTCACTCACTATCATGTAAAAACAATTTAAAATAAATATAAACTGTATTAAAGTCAACGGGATATTTCCCATGCATTTCTAATCTTTATTTTTTCTGCCTACAAAATAGTATTTCAATCTGGAATATATGGTTGTTACAACACAAGCTGTTACAATACGAGAACAAATATAAACTCAGTTTAAGGACACTTTAACTTCTCAGTTTACGAAGCTCGTTAAGTAAATCCTGGTTGGTCCCCAAGCCTCACCCTAAAAAGTTCAAAACTTGGCCCTTTTTTAATCCACCTGTACATGTTTTACGATCGTCAACTTTTTCCTTACCTTTTATAACAAAAAGTTCCTTGTTTGTGGCAATAAACTTCTAACATCAGTATAATGAACGTGCTTGCACCCACGGTACTAATTTACTTATTGTTTTAATCTATTAAAGCTGACCTTTTAATATTTTGTACCGTGTGTAGCAAGCTCAACTTTTAACAGGAACATTTAATGAGCGAAATGTGTTTGCGTAACATTTTGCCGAGTATGATTTTTATGTTTATTATATAAAACTACCACGAACTTCGTTTTATATACTTGTGAAATTTTGAATATACCCTCTATCACCAAACTGATGACTATAATTGTTGCTTCGGAGCTCAAAGCCCGGGGTTCGCTAACTCATCTTTTATTTAGCTAATTTTAGTTATTACTAGCGCGACTGCTGTCTGACCCGAAACCTGAGAGGAAAGATTGCACAAGAGCCTCATCTTTTGATGAGCAGGATTTCCAGTTAGCAGGTGAGACCGAAGATGTTAGCATACTTCCCAAGCAGCAGTTGCTATATCAGGTGTCGATAGTTATAGGAACCGGAATCTCAGTCAGCACAAGCAAGACGACAGCATTAACAATTAATAATGAACAATTATCATTCTCTATCACCATGTTACTATTACTAATATGTTTACAGATCTACCTGTTAAAATAATCTCGTTCTACATCGATAAGAGTATTGGACGCGGAAACACCTTCTAAAAATACACATTGATATGGCATTAAGGGTATCGATTCCACTCCGGCATTAGGTGATTTACATCGTAGCCTACGTAATTCGTTGCCCTGACGGACGTCCAGTATAAATCAACGTTGGACCCCTGCTAACCGGACATTTATCTCGGTTCTACGATAAAAAACTACGGCTCCGTAGGGCAAGCGCGACGGATACATTGCTGTGATTATTTGCTTTCCGTGAGATTGAACCGTGATGCAGCTTTTGCATTTCAGTTTTTTATATGTTGCTCTAGGATTTAGGTTTGTGTTTTGAAGTATATTGAACATTGCCGTGTTTTATAGTAAGTAAATTATAAACACAAACAGTGATTTATGAACCAACCATTTTATTGGTGTGTTTCTGTTCCATCTGGAGTATCAGATACATATGCATAGTAGTACAGGTCCAAACGCTTGGGTTGGCATGTCGGGAAGAAGAGAGAGTCCGGCTAGTATCGATTTACTTCGGTTTTGTAGCGTGTTCTCTCTATAGTACATCAGACTCACAGTTTGACACCTGTATAATTAAGCTGTCAGGCTTATGTGCAGAGAGAGAGCCCTCTAAAAAACCAAAGCAAGTCGATCTCGAACGGTATCTTACTCTTCCTCTCGACCTGCCATCCCAAACGCTGGGTACTGTACGTACCAGTAGCGTAGTTCTAGGTAAATGAATAAATAAATATTCTACGACATTCTACACAGCGCTGTCTAGATCCAAAGTAAGCATAATTTAACTAGCTTGTGTTATGGGTTCCAGAATGCGGATAAACATACATATATACGTTTTTTCTTGTAAATACATCATTTTTTACATAGATACACCCAGACCAATGCAAATAGACATGTTCATGCATACAAATATTTGCACTGAGCGGGAATCAAACCCGCGCCCCCTGTCGTAGCAGTCGAATGCACTACCGCTACGCCACAAGTAGATGATGATTGCACAGATGTCAAAACCAGAATGAAAACCATTAAGTATATTATGTTATATATTTCAATCAAAACTTAAAAATATTTAAGAATAGCCCACTAAGTTGTTAAACAGCGTTTTTCATTAATAAATATATAAACTAAACACTGCTCAAAAACTTGTAAATATTTTAAAATGATAATTATTAACTTTTGACCCTGACCATACACAGCTTTGAATTGCCTGCATGACGTTTCAACCAGTGCGTACTGGTCCTCGCGTCAGGCAATCATAAGTCTACTGACAGATTATAAAACTGGTTCAGGTACCATATAAGTAAGTTCTTAGGCGTCTACGTACAAATATACGGACTACAAAACTTATCCAAATAATAAAGATCATATTATCTTTACCTGTAATACCTTAGAGAAATTTATATCATAATTCATTGACATTATTTCACAGGCAACTCTCAGTTAAGTAACGCAAAAAGATTGCGACATCGAGTATAATATTCATGGAAAGGCATAATTTAATTCTCTGAGACAGTCCGGGGCCGCCCGACTCGCCTGAGATTAGACTCTTGTCTCGGCAAACGTGTAATGAAGGAAAAACGCTCCCAAAATATGAAATTATGGACTCACGAATGATATTTCTTCATTTGCTCAACGGAACGCACGATTTCATGTTTACCTTGGCCCGAAAAGGTTTGTGTATTTTTTTGGAACGATTTCAAACGTCGGAAGCGTGTTTTAATTTCAATTTTAAAAGATATTATGGAACGCAGACCGCGTACCGGAATATAGAATGGGTGATATTTTCAACTTATTCGAATTTTAAATTAGATAGGATATATATATGAAGACATAGACATATAAAGTTATGACTTTTCTGTATAGTAGTGTGTAGTAGTAGAATAACCTTATATTATACTTATACACATCTCGAGGAGTCGATAGCGAAATCGCATAATAAGGTTTTTTTTTCCTACTCCTTGGCAATTTAATAATCAATAACTGAATATTAACCCGAAAATCTCTAAAATACTACAACTGAATGTTACTATAAAAGATCAAATCCTCAAAAGCTTCCTTAAAACAAAAAACCCACAAATCGCAAGTGAACATAATAACGTGAGCAGAAAAGGGTTGACTGTGACATGACATTTACAGGTTAACTCAATTATGTTGCTTGCAGGCCACCGGTTAATTTCTTTACGGGTTAGACGTCTAATCTTTGAGATCAACTTTGGAAGGCTTTATTGTCTGTTGTTGCTTCAGGGTGTTTGAAGACATCTTCTGTAAGGAATTTTGTTAATTTCACCATCAAAACGGTGAGCTAGAAAATTATTTGATGCTGTTATCTGTACTATTTTAAAATTTGGAGACATTTAAAGAAAAATGCTTGGGTTATGTTAAATGGACGATTCTGAACACACTAATACTTTTTTTGGAATTCTTGTCTGTTTGGCTGTTTGTTCGCGATGGCCGCCAGCACTAATAGGATTTTTAATTCGTTTTTTTTTCTATTAGAAAGTTCTTGGTCAGACATAAAATCTGTCGTATGTTTGATTGCAATTGGTTAAGTAGAAAAGGAGATATGACCAAAAAACGATGTCCGACCTCCACGGCAGAGTCGCGGTCATCAGCTAGTTTTCAATAACTGTATTGAAAATGGAACATTACATGGATTTGCTTCAATTGTAGTTTGTCTTCGCGCGATTGGAATCTATTTAGAACAATGACTTCTATGTACACACATACATATACTCGCGCCTTTTTCCCTCCGCGGTAGGCAGAGACAACAGCCCGCCATCTGCTTCTGTCCTTACATACTTCACGAGTTGCCTTAACTGTCACTAAAGCTTTCACGCCAGCCCGCCGGTTGAGTTCTTTTGACCTGCCCTTTTTTTCAAAACCTCGTTAATTTGATCAGTGTATGTTCTGCGAGGTCGACCCAGGCTTGCCTGCCCACTTACATCTGCCTTATATATTTGGTGTGTCATTCGCTCAGTACTCATTCGTTCCAAGTGCTCAAACCACCTTAGCATACCCTTTTCAATTCTTGTAACAAAATTCTCTTTCAGGCTACACCATTCTCGTGTATCTGTATTCCTCTTCCTATCAGCCATGATATGACTTCTATGTACTCGTATATTACGAGACAAGCTGTTTAGAATAAAAATTGTGCCACGATTTTGGGGTGGGGTGGGAATGGGAAAGGAGTACATGACGTTTGTTATGTTACCTGTATGATAGACACAAATGTTGCACGTGGTTGAGGGTCGGTTTATGGCCTTTCGTGATACCAAATATTTTGTTCCTTACAGCCAGTCTAGTAGTAGGTAGGTATACATATAGCAATCACCATCTTATTGGGATAGGATTCATCCTATTTGGAAGAGCGCGAAATTAAAATTGCATCCGTACGAAACTGTGGGGCGGGTCGCTAGTAACTTATAAAAGGTACTTGTTTCAGAAAATGTAATTCACTGTAAACAGAACTACTAAGCTGTCCAAGTTCGATAACAAACATTGTCCACTATAGACTATTATTTTTTATAACATTTAGGTGGAGGGCAAGCACACGGCCCACCTGATGGGAAGCGGTTACCTCGGCCTATGGACGTATTGTTTTGAGGAGAATCAGTTTCCGCGATGACTTATAAAAGTTATTACTTGTTACAGAAAATGTAATTCACTGTAAACAGAACTTTTAAGCTGTCCAAGTTCGATACCTAACATTGTCCACTATAGACTATTATTTTTTATACCATTTAGGTGGCAGACAAGCACACGGTCCAACTGAAGGGAAGCGGTTACCGCGGCCTATGGATGTATTGTTTTAAAGAGTATCAGTTTCCGTGATTACAATAAAATTGCGAATTGTTTTACGACTCATCATCATCATCTTAGCGTTGTTCCAAGTTGCATCCAAAGCTTTCGCTTCTCAGGGTCCATTTACTCCTTTTTTTGGTTTGGCTTATATGGCTTTTATGGGAGTGATTGCCGTTTAACCTAACAACCAGAGGAAAAAGCCTGCGCCAGAGCCACATCGGTCAATCAGCTGGTGTACCGACTTACACGTGAGGTTGGCTTGGCCCCGAAGGTCCAAGTGGAAACCCAAACACCTCTAAATTGTTTTACGACTGAGTGTGATAACGTTATAGTATTTTCCGATCTATATAGCTATATAACAAGCTATAGGACAAATAAGCATACTAATTGCTTAAACAATTGTTACTAATATTTAAAAATTTAATTGAAAGAAACAATATTTAAAAGCTCCTTATTTTTCTCGCTTCGGATTGGCGTGCCGAATTGAACGCATTCCTTGTCAGACAATGTATTTTATTTTCAAATTGAACCCAGTTATTATCACAAAGCATCTGAAAGAATTCCTTCTCGTCTTAGCGACCCGAGATTCGAGCGGTACTCTATAATCAAATAAGAACCATTTCACAATAATTCAGAGAATTCCTGTCATTGATCAATTGGCTGATCCGGCCCGTGTCTACCCAGAGCAGGGATTATTAAATTTTCTCTCAACAATTTAAAATTCCCCGGATTTCCTTATCTGTATCGTTTTATTGTGTTATTGGGTTTGAACTTAACAGAGTAAAGTAATGCAATATCTTAATAATATTTAAATATGTACTTATCCGTGTTAGATATAGGCACGGTAAAAATAATGATTCAATAGGTTTAAAAAGGTGGACAGTTTTATTATTTTGTGAAATAACTTTAGTAGTTGTATAACCCCAACATTATACCTTAATATTGTTTTTATTACACTATTCTTCACATTTTTTAAATTAAAAAAAAGTTGGTATCACGTGGATTTAATGTTTCTCTTTCTCTCTATTTCCATTAAAATTGGGATGAAGAAGATGCCGTTAACAAAACCAGAAAACAGTAAACGGAACATAAATCAAAATGCTTTATACGTACCATGCACAAAAAGCCTACAATTAATGATACCTGTGAAATTATTAAAAATAACAGTCACCGTTTTTTAGGACCAATATTGTATGTGATAAATTTAAAAGCGTCTTCCCGCCATTTTTCACGAAAATATTGTATTTTCGTATTGTTTGTTACGTTGTTGTTGTATATAACGTTATTGCAGTCGCCTCCTCACCGCGGGAGCTGTTTTAATTTTCCGCTACGTTTAAAATTTATATGTTTCGACCGGTGTAACCGTTCCTTTTATCTACGAATGTTATTTTTTACAATTGTATGCATAATACAGATTTAACAGGTATGTTGTTGATATTTTCTATAGTCTTTATCTTTCTCGCACTTGCACTCACACGTATCAAGGTTTATAATATCTATGCATTTCCGTGAGAACTAGTGGCAAATTCAATGCGAGTGCGACACAGTGAACTGTAGATACAAGCATATATATCAGAAACAGCAACTTCAAATAATACTTCCTTAGATATTTATCGGTGGAAATGCGCTCGAAAATTATAATTTCAACTCTGTTTCACATACTTTTATTAGCTGTCATTGATTTGTTTTGCTAAACTAATATAGGTAAAAATTAAGGATTTAGTGGAGGTTGGTTCTGGAGGCATAAAGAGCAGTTCCGCGATTCCGCTATAAAGGTTTCAAATAAATTCAAAAGGTAAGTTCATTTTGTGTAACTACGTATATTGCAAGTAATAAACCAAGTAAAGTGACCGCTGCGTGGACCAATCACGTAAAACCTAATCCCAGTCTCCAAAGCCTTCTCAGAGATTTTCGAAACGACTATTTAAATAGGGTAGTTATAGGAAGGCGACCAAAACAAATATTTTTAAATTTGGAACAATATGGCGGACAGCGGGTTTCCATAAATCTCAAGATGGCGTAATGCGAGAATGCACGTTTAGAATTCTTAATAAAGGGATATGCTTTAGTTCAAATCACATTGAGGAAAATAAATTACTTTTGAATATTTATATACATACACAGTTATGTGGGATTTATTTTATAACAGTTCAGAATATACGGTTATAATAAAATTTGTATTCTATGCATGACTGATACGCAAAATACCTACCCGAAAAGTCATGCCAACCAATAACAAGGCCAACCGCTTTTTTTTTTTGATTCACCTAACAAGGAACCAATGGCCTTCTTATTAATTACTTCTTCCATAGCAAAGCAAAATCATCGAAAATGAACACATACTTACTTACTAAAAATGGACGCAAAAATGCCAGTATTATAATCGTTAGCTAGCCCTTACCTTCAGGAGCAAATATAATTAAGGCATTACTACATACGAGTTAATATTAATCGAGTCGTATCAACGAACGAGGCCCACGTCCACGCGTAATGGAAACAGTGCAAACGCATTAGTGCATCGTTAACAAAACGATTGTGTGAGTACCTATGTATTGGGAATTTGAAGAAATGGCACGTTATTCGCACAAACTGCTAAGTGTTGTAAATGAATTCCATATTCGTAATATCTTACACCCCGACGTCTGTAGACCCGAGACGGCGTGCGGTTTTAGTCGGTTCAAGCCCGACATTACCGCGCCCGCTGGCCGGCGGGGGGTATCCGAAGGGATTTCCGCACGAAAAAAAAAAAAAAGGTACTGCGAGTATAGGGCACGCCGCAATAGCGGCGGTAAGGCGCATCATGGAGGATTGGCTAGAGAGGCGACACGGAAGCCTCTCGTACCGACTGACGCAGGTGATCTCTGGGAAGGGGTGCTTCGGGTACCACCTGCATGGGATCAGGAAAGAGCCAACGCCTGAGTGCCATGATTGCGATGCGACGAGGACTCAGGGCTGCACACTAAAGGATGATCAACGACGGATGCTGGTATAGAGTTATTGAAATGTATTTACGAGGCCTGGTAGGATAAGCAGGATGCATTAGGTGTTTTCTGCGATCTATCCAGAGCCTTCGATTGCGTCCACCATGATACATTGGTCAGGATATTAGATTATTACGGAATAAGGAACAAGGCTCTCGACCTTTTGACTTCTTATTTGAACAATAGAATTCAGAGGGTCGATGTGAACGGTACACGTTCAGTGGGATCTTTGGTTTCGATGGGCGTTCCACAGGGTTCGATACTTGGACCATTTTTATTTTTAATTTATATAAATGACCTCCCTTACTACGTAAGGGATAAAAATAGTATTGTTTTGTTTGCTGATGATACTTCCTTAATATTTAAAATTAAAAGACAATTAGATAATTATGACGAAGTGAACAACGCAATCTCACGAGTGGTTCATTGGTTTAATATAAATAATCTTTAGCTTAATGAAAAAAAAACCAAATGTATTAAATTCACCTTACCTAATGTTACACAGGTGGAAACCAATGTACAACTTAATGGACAGTTGTTGAGCCTTGTGGAATCAACCATGTTCTAAGGTTTAAGTATTTATTTATTTATATTTTTTTGAAGAAGGCTTACAGACTAATACAGAAATTGACTTACAGATTGGCTTACAGACTAATACACAATTAATATAAACAGATCGCTAATTAAAAGCCCCCACATTTATATTATCAAATACAAAAAAATTGAAAAACATAGAAAACACATTATACAGTTTTAAAACAAAAAAAATAAAATTACATAAGTTAAGCAGTCAGGTAATAGTTCAAGTATTAGCCGTGCCAATCGGTCGGTCAAAGTAAGAGTCCGCCAGCTGTCGTCTAATTGTCGCCACACTAGTGCTGAATAGGTCTATATCCATATGCTGTGGAATTTTATTAAATTTAGTTGCGCTTCTTATTGAGAAGGCATTCAACCTATAATTGGTCGTAGCTCTCGGAATGTCTAAAATCGGCCGCTGCCGAAGTCCCAGCACATTGGTTCGGAGCGAGACTGTAGCCAGGAGCTGCGGACAGTCAATCTTGGTGTTTGCGATATTGGATAGGAAGCATATGTCGCCAATATCCCGCCTTACTTCCAACGGTAAGAAATGATACCTATTGCACCGATGTTCATAGTCGACTGAAAATTGCTGTGCCCTGTAGTCCAAGCTACGAAGAAATTTCCGGAAAATCTGCTGTGCACGAACGAACAGTACAAGATCTTCACTGGTTTTAGAGACTGAAAACAGGCTGTGGCTCGCAGTATAAATCCCAGAGCCCTAGATGCCTTTCTCACGACATTGTTAACGTGTTCATCGAAGAGAAGCCTACTGTCTAGTGTGATCCCCAAATCCCGAATACTGTTCACTGTCCCAATTACTTCACTATTCAGAGTGTATTGATAATTAATTGGGGATTGGCGTCGTGAAAATGTTACGCGAAAGCATTTGGACACATTTAACTGAAGCTTGTTTCGATCACAGTACTTCCCAAACCTACACAAGTCCTCTTGTTACTCATGAGCATCGGAAATGTCTCGCACAACTTTGTGAATTTTCATGTCGTCGGCATAAAGGAGTATGTAGGAATGATGGAAACACTGCTTGACATCTGCAATGAAGAGAGTAAACAGTAAAGGTCCAAGAATGGAGCCTTTGGGGACACCTGATGGAACAGAGCTCCAACCGGAAGCATAACCCTGAAGAACCACAGCCTGCGTTCTATTCTCTATGTAAGAGGAAAACCATCGGTAGAGATCTCCATGTATTCCAGCAAGCATAAGCTTGTCCAGTAGCACGCGGTGGTCAATGCGGTCGAAACACTTGCTGTAGTCCGTATAAACTACGTCTGTCTGTCCGTGTGTCATCCCGTTTGTGATAAATTCATGTGATAGTATTAGGTTTGACGTAGTGGAACGGTATCTAACATAACCATGCTGTTCATCTCCTATAGTGGACTTGAGAGCCGTGTACACATCTGTGTGAATAATACGCTCCAGTACTTTAGAAAATAGGCATATTTTTGATATAGGTCGGTAATTTTCTATACTGGCTAAATTACAGTGGGGATCACATATTGAAAAAATAGCTAGTAGGTTAAGTTCTGCTTCCTACGCTGTGAAAAAGATTAGGACTTTAACAGACATAGATACCGCTAGAATAGTTTATTTCAGTTATTTCCATAGTATTATGAGCTACGGCATTCTCCTTTGGGGTAATGCCGCAGATTTAAATACAATCTTTGCACTGCAGAAGCGGGCGGTGCGGGCAATTTATAGGTTGGGCCCAAGAGTCTCCCTACGAGAAAAGTTCAAAGAAATAAACATTCTAACTGTAGTTTCCCAATATATTTTTGAAAATCTTTTGTATGTTAGAAGAAACATTTCAAATTTTTTAAGGCTTTGTGATATACATAACGTAAATACTAGACATAAAAACAATCTTGTGGTTTGTAATAGTCGACTCCACAAGATTAGTAATTCCTTTCAGGGTAACTGTATACGCTTCTACAACAAGCTTCCTAGTGAAATGAAGAATCTACCTCTTCATAAATTTAAAAGCCAAATTAAAAGTAAACTCTGCCAAAAATGCTATTATAAAATTCAAGACTATTTAGAGGACAAACAAGCTTGGATATGAACTGTATGCTCTCTCTCTATGCTACTCAAACGAAATATTGTACTTAGGTTAAGTAAATATGTTTGTAAATAGACCAAAAAAAACACCCTGCTGAGTTTCTTGCCGGAGTCTTCTCAGGACAGGGCCGCGTTTCGAACCGGTGGTCCATTTACCAAACATTAGATTTTTTTGACGTTTTGTAAGTGCCGTATTAATCTTCTTTCTTATATATAAAAATGAATTGCTGTTCGTTAGTCTCGCTAAAACGCGAGAACGGCTGGACCGATTTGGCTAATTTTGGTCTTGAATTATTTGTGGAGGTCCAGAGAAGGTTTAAAAGGTGCTATCGATTGAGGCAGTACGAAGTCTGCCGGGTCAGCTAGTGAACTATAAAGAATAAATGGTTTTTGACTTTGACTTTGACTTTGACACGCTGGCGGACTGCCCGGCGTGGGAGGCGCCGAGGCGTGACCTCGTGACAGCCATCGTGGTGGGAGTCCTCTCGCTCGGCAGCATAATTGCGGCAATGGTGCGGAGCGCGAGCGCGTGGGCCGCCGGCACCTCCTTCTGCGAGCATGTAATGCTCGCGAAGGAGATGGCGGAGCGCGCCCGGGAGAGATTTAGAACTCTCCCGGCCCGCCGAGCCCGCAACATGCTCGCCGCGCCTCCCAGGCGACTCAGGCGCCGGAGGTCGCTTAACGACCTCCGTCTTCCATGAGCGCAGGCCTGGGGGTGGCAGGTGAGGCCACTTGTCACCCCAGCAGAAGCAGGCCGGGACGATGGGGCGACTAGCGCCCCTTCCCCAAACCGGGGCAAGACGGGGACACCGTGGTTCCCAAACCCGAGGGGGCCATTTCGAAACCAGAGATGGCCCAGGGTTAGTCGGGGTGCGAGGGATATGCTCTATGGGCAACCTTACACCCCGGCGTCTGAAGTCCCGAGACGGCGTGCGGTTTTAGTCGGTTCAAGCCCGACATAACCGCCCCCGCTGGCCGGCGGGGGGGGGGTATCCGAAGGGATTTCCGCACGAAAAAAAAAGGTACTACGAGTATTACATATTATTTTCCTACACGATCTGGCCCAATCCAACCTTACCTGCAAGTCGGTACACACCTGCTGATTGACGGATGAGACTCTGGCGCAGGCTTTTCCCTCAGGTTTCGAAAGGCGGTCACTCCTATAAAAGCTGTATAAGCTAAACTAAAAGGAGGAGAAGAAGTGAATCCAGAATTGTCACCAATGTGTCTCTTAATTGATGTGTGCTGTGTAAAATATTCTAATCACCATTCATGTAAACCTCAAATCTTATCCATACCTCAAAACTTAATAAAATTTTCGTTGAAATTCTGTAACACAAAAAAAGTAAAAGGTTCCAAAAAATATTTTTTTCAAAAAAGGAATAATATAAAGACGTCATCCCGGAACAATTATCTTAAAGCACTGTCTATAAATCACTATAAAAATAAATCTCAAAAAGTGTTAAAATAATGAAAACGACAGCCTTTTTCGGTGGTATTGTAGCGCTTAAATTAAAAATCGTGAAAATTGACGGGCGCACTGAAAACATATAAATCTGAAGGCTAGCGGAAAATTAAAAAGGTTCCCGAGGCGCTGAAGCGGTCGCCGAGTGTCATTTTGCACAGCGTCGATTATTCCCGGATGATTATTCCCGGGAATAATCAACCAATCTCTTCATTACTTTATACAGCACCAGTCTTTTTGATTTAAAATCCCAGCAGACGTTTCTTAGTCGAAGACCTTTTATAGAATTAATTGATGAGAGAGTTGAAAATGAAGCACGGAACAAGTTCAGTTTATTTTTGTATTTTAGTAATTATTAGTAGTGTTGTTTTTTATCAGCGTTTTTTCACGGCTAGCGGAATCAAATTCGATACTGAATAGAATATCGGAGCTATGGTAATAAAACATGTGCGGAGAGAGGTGAAAACATTTTTTCACCTCTCCACTTTGGTAATATTTTTCATTTCGGTACTTACTTGAACAATTAATTCCAGTAGTTCTATAGTAGCCAGTACTCCTTATACCACCATCGCTGAATAAGGACTACTGGCTCATATTCATCACTTTTGGATGTTAATGTAGGTATTACATCATTAAGCATTTATTGTGCTAAGTTAACGCGTCTAATTGAGTGCATGGGCCTCTACTCCAACAACCGAGCCTTCAATCAATCAATCAATCAATTAGCCTATTGCAGTCCACTGCTGGATATAGGTAGGCCTCTCCCATTGTACGCCATAGCACCCGATCCTCCGCCTTGCGCATCCAGTCCATTTTCAGGTCGTCCGTCCATTTTGCTGGGGGACGAGCCTTGCTTGGGTTTTTTTCTTTTACCATCTCGTAGAGTTTTGAGGTATAAGTATGCTAACATCAACGCCAAGTATATCAGTAAAGGGATGAATACACAATAAAAGTATCTTAATACATTTCAATTTACAAGTCACCTTCGCTCAATTTTTTTTTAATATGATTAACATAACATGTATTGTAATTTAAAAACGCAATCCTCTGAGGCCTATCAAAATACTTACTAATACATAACTTTTTATACAAAGATCGTTGGTTATACTTCAACTACTTTTGTTTGTAGCTGCCTATAGCACTGAGGTTCATACTGGAAATGCATCTCTATAAAAATTTTTTTTTTTTTGTTAAATCTCAGTTTTTCAGGAATTGCACTATATAGATAAACTTAAGAAGCAAAACCACCCTAGTTCGTGTATTTAAGTTATAAAATGGCTAATTTTCGAACGCTCACACAATCAAATTCATTTAAATGATTGCATGTTCTTTTCTCACAAAAATTCTTCTCGATTCTTCGTCTACTATGATATATCTATGATGAAATTAAAATATAGTTCAGAAATACCCTTTTCTATCTAAAGTACGTAAGGTAAGTAGGTAACGTACCATTCAATAATTACCATTCCCTTTGATCTGTGTACCATCTAATGCCAACACACTGTGTAAACTGTCTTTCTATATGTATAAGCGTATTCTAGGTATAGTAGACGGTCTATTGCTTTAAAAGTAAAATCTTTATCTTTGTATTCTTACTTTGGCATTCTGGAACCAAAGAATAACCTAACTGGAGAGGCTTATTTTAACTCCTTTCATGTGAAACTATTTTTCCGAATAAAGTGTAAGAGGAAACCAATTCCAGGGATAAAGTAGCCTCTGTGTTATTCCAGACTATAATCTATGCCTGTACCGAATTTCATCCAGATCCGTTCAGCCGTTTTTGCGTGAAAGAGTAACAAACATTCATACATCCGTACTCACAAACTTTCAGTATGTCTAGAATGTGTAATTAGAAAATGCTTACAACCGGGACTAACGTAATGATCATTACTTCATCACAATTTTAGTCCCGGTTGCATCAATGCGAGGGAGCATCATACGATGGGGGCGTTGAATTATCTATGAACCACAAAAATATCTGTGGTATCGAACCGATTAGTATGATTTCTCATTACAACTGCCCTCAACGCTTTTCCTCGAATTGAATCGATTATAATTAAATTAAAACAGTTTTTCATGTTTATGGACGAGGTCTATAGGTTGTGATATTAGTTTATTGATTAGATAAAAGATTATGGGTACGGAAATAACAAGGTCTTTATTACCACTATGAAATATATTTATGATTGACTCTATGCTTTGTAATTTATTTTTTAAAGGAAGATTACTACTGTTGTAGTAGTCTTCTTTTAAAAACTCGGTACTCGGCTTTGACTTGGCACGTCGTGTCATCGGCAAGAAGACTGAGGAGCCGGCTTTCTTCGGTTTTGTCGGGTTTTGTAGAGTGTTCTCTCTATTGTTTATCGGGCTGATATTTTGATACCTTATACAGAAGTTCAAACTGTTTGTGTTTTGATGACCTTTGTGGTGTAGCGGTAGAGCGTTCGACAGCTAAGTCAGAGGTCGCGGGTACGATTCCCGCTCAGTGCAAGTATTTGTATGTATGAATGTGATTATTTGCATTGGTTTGGGAGTTTCTATGTCTAATATATAAATGTGAACAAAATGTATGATTACTTTGGGTTTAGATAGCGCCGTGTAGAATGTCCTAAAGTATTTATTTATTTAAGTATGTAATTTCAAAATTATATTTTCTGTTTTAACTGCTCTTAAAATATATCAGAATGTAGACATGTGCTGTACGATAAAGAGAACGCTCTAGAAACCCGTAGCAAAAAGTGACCTTAGCCGATTTCTCACTCTTAGTCCCAACACTTGCCAAGTCAAAAGCCACACACTACAGTGTTTTTAGAAGTTGATACTGGATGGGCTTCTATTCCTCAACCTCTGTCATAAATCAGACGACTAAGCCTTTACGCTACCACCGTTACTACCGTTACTAATTTGTCATACTTTCGGTTCGGTTCGGTTTAGACCATATAAGAAAAAAAAGCCTTGCCACAGAGTTAAAGAATTAAAAAATAAAATTAAGTCGTTTTGCGTCTTTGGCGGTTATTAGCACACCAAAGCTAAACACCCGGAGGGGAAAAAATATTTCCGTGAAACCATGGCGAACAGAAAAGCGATTTTAATCCATTTTAATTACCTTTATTTTAATACCTCCATCTTGTTATTCTATCATGGCCAGATGAAAAAATATTTAAATACAAGTTGATGTTGAAACTTTTATGCCTCATCTAAAATTTTAGACAGGGCAACGATTCAATGTCGAAAGAATGTTTTGAATGAAAATATTGAGATTGTAGTGAGTTTCCGTAGTAAGCACTTACATTTTCAAGGTTCACAAGGCTCTTGGGGGACTCCGGAAAATTGCAAACATAAAGTTTCTAATCGACGAATCTTTTATTCCCTAGCTTTCGAGATACAGCCCATTAGCTTTGTAATGGAGGGATGTTCAAAATTTATTTTAACATCTCTTGGCACGTGATGTCTCTGTTTTAGTGGCCAGACGTAAGCTGCACAGACAGTTGATTTATTACAATCGTTATTTTAAAAAATGGGGATGTGAGGTAATATTAAAATGTAATTACTAAAACAAGACTAGTGGTGGTAATTGATGGAGATTCATTTTAGCCAGTGTAAACATTTCCATATTTTCCTTCATTCATTTTTAAGTGGCCTCATTATTTATGTTAATTCTGTAGGCACAATTCAGTAAATTAATTCAATAAAATTATCTTGGTTGCATAAAAATCCTTGTAGGTACCTACTTACTTAGCGACTAGATCGGGAGCTCCTCCTGGAAGCCGCCATCGTACAGGCCTGGGCCCCTGCGCCGGACAGGCCTGTCAACGTAGACGATGAGGCGGAGTGGTTCCGGGAGGCCATGACCCGTGTCTGCGACTCGACGATGCCTAGGGCTCCACCCTATAATCCGAGGGGTCAGGTCTATTGGTGGTCGTCGGAGATCACGAGGCTCAGACGGGCCTGCGTGGCCTTACCTAATGGTAAGGGGCAAACTGCGCCCCAAGGCCTCGCCGTTGACCCAGTGTCTCCAGCAGGAGCTGCTCGGAGGAGTTGTTAGCTCCCTGTTCCCAGCGCGGGCGGTGGAACATGTTCCACCGCAGATAACTCCGCCTCGGTCGCCCATCGTGCCCGACGTGGTTGACGACGACGTGCCCGAGGTCACTTGGGTAGATCTAGAGCTGGCGCAAACGCACCGCCCCGGGGCCCGACGGAATTTCAGGCCGAGCGTGGGTTGTAGCTCTAGAGCCGGTCGACGACGCTCTCGAGCCCCGACTGAGAGGGCTTCTCAGCGCATGTTTGGAACAGGGCCAGTTTCCGAAATTGTGGAAGACGGGGAAACTGGTCCTCATCCGGAAGGAGGGGCGCCCGGCGGACTCGCCGTCCGCCTACCGGCTCACGAGGGTGCGCAAACTTATTGAAAGAGTAATTGCGAAGCGCCTCGTCGAGCACCCCTCAAGAGTGTACCGGACATGTGTACATTTATTTATTATACAGTGTATGTGTGAGAACATCATCAAAGTTTTGAAGAAATTGATTCATTTACGTCAAATTCACGTTAGTGCATGGGGCCCCTCCAAGGCAAATTCACTTAGGCTCTGGCGCAGGTTTTCCTTTCGGTGTTGGGAGGTCGGTGGCCCTTCCCATTAAAGCTGAATAAGTGAAACCAAAAGAAGGAGAAGGAGTGAGCGGACTCCGTGCTCCGAGGTAAAAGCCTCGGATGCAACCAGGAAGGACGCTAAGATAATGATATCAAATGTTAGTTAATATCATGGTACTGAGATTCTATATGTGAAATTCGTGGCACGGCAACCTCACTGGTTGATGCCTCGACGTTGAGACTGACGCCGCGACAAAAAAAATAGAAAACACACAGCAACGATACCGGGAGTCCAAATCGTCATAATCATAAGCACCACACGATACAGTATTTAACCAAATCATAGGTAAGCAAAAACCGTCTCCTTTGTTACTCAACTTACCTCTTGTAACTATAGTATCCAATACAGTACCGACAGTTGATAGAAAGCCTGCTTATAACAAAATATATGTATTCACATGACGCCAAGCACAGTTTCCGTCTGGTATAGGTAAGCTTTCCGCAACTGCATTTTGACGATTTCTATTCAAAATGTTCAAGCATACAGCATTGCTGCAATTTATATGTCTCTCACAGCGGGAGTCAGTCATACATTCCAGGCATTAGGATAACCAACTGGCCGTGTGAGTGTGCCGTTACGCGGGAATGGATCCTTGCGTTCTATTTTTGAATTGGGTCGAAGTTTCTTGTTTATAAGTATTTTGTTTTTAAATTTTATTAAAATCGACGTAGATAACATATAATTATTTATTTATCTTAAAATAGTCAACTGTATAAACATCGGGAATATAAATCGAAAAGGAAATGCCACAATGCTCCAAGCTTGCAAGCACCAAACGCAGAAATATACAAGCATGATAAATTAATTTTATACCCTAACCTCATATCAATCGCCATGTATTACGTATGAACACTTTCATACACATCTATTAGGCCTAAGTTAGTGTTGAGCCAAAGCCAAACAGTAGACTATTACAAAAGTAGAAACAATTCGGTAACTACCATAAAAATAAATAATTAAATAAAACAAAGGACGACAATAAAATTAAATGGAAATGAGTTAAGTGTAAGTGACGTGCATTCGCGACCCCTGCTCTTGCCCGCCGCGTCCAGGGTTGGCGCGTGGTGGAGGAGGAGGAGACGTCGTCCGACCATAGGTACATTCGGTTCAACGTCTCCCCTCCACCTAACCTACCGCCGACTATAGCGAACCCCCCGGGAGGCTCTCCTGGAGGCATCCATTGTGCAGGCCTGGATTCCGTCACCGGCCAGGCCTGCCGATGTCGACGCAGAGGCTGAATGGTTCAGGAGAGCCATGTCGCATATCTGCGATGCAGCGATGCCTACGGTTAAGCCGGGCCCGGCAAAGAAACAGGTGAACTGGTGGTCAGCGGAGATCGCACAGCTGCGAGCAGCGTGCGTGACCGCTCGCCGCCAGTACACCAGGTTTCACCGGAGGCGTCGCCGCCCATACGATGCAGCAGCCCGAGAGGCGGAGCTATATGAGGCGTACAAGGGGGCCAAGAGGACCCTCTAGGTAGCCATTAAGCAGGCCAAACGGCGGGCCCGCGAAGAGCTGCTGGAGTCTCTGGAGCAGAACCCATGGGGGCGCCCTTACCTTGCGGTCAGGGGCAAAATCCGCCCAAGGGCGCCCCTACTGACCCAGAGCCTCCAGCCGGGATACTGGGCTCCTTGTTCCCAGCGAGAGCGGAGGCGGATGTTCCTCCGCGTATGGCTCCGCCTCAGGCGCCTGACGCTGATAATAGCGAGAGCGATGTGCCCGAAGTCAGGGAGAGTGAACTGGGGGTAGCAGTGCTCCGGCTTAAAGCCCGGAAATGCACTGCTCCCGGACCCGACGGCATTCCAGGCCGAGCATGGGTCCTGGCCCTTGAGGAACTAGGGCCTCGACTGGTGGCGCTTTTTAGCGCATGCCTCGAAAGGGGCCAGTTTCCAAAGGCATGGAAGACGGGGAAACTGGTCCTTATCCGGAAGGCGGGGCGGCCGGCGGATCAGCCATCCGGTTACCGGCCGATCGTGTTGCTCGACGAGGTGTGCAAGCTCTTTGATCGTATTATTGCAGAGCGCCTCGTCGAGCATCTCACGGACGTGGGGCCAGATCTGGCGGATAATCAGTTCGGTTTCCGCCGGGGGCGCTCCACCGTGGAAGCGATCATGCGCGTTAGGCGCCTGGCGGAGGAAGTAGTCTCGCGGGGCGGGGTGGTGGTAGTGGTGTCTCTGGACATCGCCAACGCCTTCAACACCCTACCCTGGAGCTGCGTTAGGGAGGCGCTCGCGTATCACGGAGTGCCTCCTTACCTCCGCCGCATTGTCGAGGCATACTTATCCGAGAGGGCCATAGTTTACCCGAGCTGGCTAGGGCCAGGGCGGCGAGAAGTGTCGTGCGGTGTTCCACAGGGGTCGGTCCTAGGGCCACTCCTGTGGAACATCGGATACGACTGGGTGCTGCGCGGTACGTTGCTTGAGGAGGTCAGCATAGTGTGTTATGCTGACGACACCCTCGTTATGGCGCGGGGAGCAACGTACGAAGCGCGGCACTAAAGGCCACGGCAGGGGTTGCTCAAGTCGTGGGTCGAATACGGCGGCTGGGACTCGAGGTGGCTCTCCACAAATCCGAGGCTATGTGTTTTCACGGGCCTCGGAGGGGGCCACCTGCGGGAACCAGCATAACCGTAGGGGGCGTAAGCATCGGCATCGAGCCCACAATGAAGTACCTTGGGCTCGTACTCGATAGCCGATGGGACTTCGGACCACATCTCCGAAGTCTGATCCCGAAACTGAGGGGGGCTGCGGCCGCGCTATCGCGGCTGATGCCCAATGTTAAGGGACCCAAGGCCCCCACTAGGAGACTGTACCTGGGGATCGTGCGAAGCATGGCCCTGTACGGGGCCCCCGTATGGGCGGAGACTCTGGCGGCCCGCCACGTGGCTGTTCTAAACAGCCCGTTAAAGGCGATGGCCGTCAGAGTCATCAGGGGGTATCGCATGATCTCCGTCGAGGCGGCATGTCTCCTAGCCGGGACCCCTCTATGGGACCTGGAAGCAAGAGCCCTTGCGCTGCTGTACCAGTGGCGCAAGGAGGCGCTGGAGCGGGGCCATAGGCCGGAGCCCCGAGAAATCAGGGCTCAGCGGTCCCTGCTCCGCCAGGAACTCATGGAGACATGGAGGGTGCGACTTGAGCATCCAAGGTGGGGGGAATCCACCATTGCGGCGGTGAGACCGATTATGAAGGAGTGGTTGGAGAGGGACCATGGGGACCTCTCCTACCGGATGTGCCAGATATTTACCGGACACGGGTGTTTCGGTAAGTATCTATGGCGCATCCACCGGGAGACAACGCCGCAGTGCCAGCACTGCGAGGATCCTGGCGAAGACACGGCGCTCCACACGTTGGTGGAGTGCCCTGCGTGGGCGAGTCAACGCCGGGATCTCGTTGCGGTCCTGGGCGTGGACGTTCTCTCGTTGGAGACCATGGTGAGGGCCGTGGTATCCGACGGGAGTATGTGGCACGCCGCCGCCTCTTCCTGCGAGCAGGTAATGCTCGCGAAAGAGACGGCGGAGAGGGAGCGGGAGAGATCCCTGCCCCTCGAGTTTCGCAGTCTGCGGCGAGGTCGCCGCAGACTCATCTACGCCCGGGACTAACGACCTCCATGATCGGGGCCTGAGGACGGCAGTGGGCCGACTCGCCGTCCTTACAGAAGCAGGCCGTGGCGAAGGCGTGTCGTGTGTCCTACACACGCCTGCCAACTCACCGACGCGGGATAAAACCCGACTCCACCAGGCGAGGCCGCGGTGGCGGCCAAAGTCCGCCGGCAACCCTGGGGTTATCCTTTCGAGGGCTTACCCGGGATGGCCGGCAACGGACACTTGGGGAGGACACCGTGCGGTTTTAGTCGAGACACGACATAACCGCCCCCGCTGGCCAGCGGGGGGGTATCCGAAGGGATTTCCGCACGTAAAAAAAAAAAAAAGTGTAAGTGTCGTAGTAAAATGTCTAAACACAATAAGAACAAACAAACGAGAATACTTACTAATGTGAGGAACGAAAGCTACTACAAGAATTGTGAAGTTCTGCTCAAGTTTAAGCTATGTTTGGCTAGAACGCCTTCGAATTACCACATATGAAAATAAACTTTGTGCCTCTACGATAAGGTCTACGCAAGGTGCAAAATAAAGTTTGTCAGTGAACCCAAGCCCAAAGGAAAGTGTTGTCAAGGAACAAAGATAAGTCTCGATTGTCGCGGTCGCGAGGCTCGCCTGCGAAGAAATTACTACTACTAGTGTAATACAAAGAGGCTTCATCCACGTTTCTATTCGGAAGTTGCCTCAAGATACTGACATAACACAGAGAGATAGAGTAAGATTTGTGCGCAAGGTGTGGTTGTAATCTTAACACCTGTACATATTGTGCTTAGAATATTATACTATTACATTATAAGAGATTTGAATTAACGTTTGCCTTACATTTTAGTCTCTACACACATATCTACAGGCCTTTCTCCCTTCGGCGTAGGCAGATACTACTGCTACCTTTCATACAAGCCCTTATAACAAATTCAGACTTATTCGTCTTTTTTTTTTTGCGTGCGGAAATCCCTTCGGATGCCACCCCGCCGGCCAGCGGGGGCAGTTATGTCATGTATGAACTGACTAAAACCGCACGGTGTCCTACCCAAGTGTCCATTGCCGGGCACCCCGGGTAAGCTCTCGAAAGGATAACCCTAGGAGACTTAGTCGTCTAACTCTTAGTCTTCTTCTTCTTAGTCTACTCTTTGACAAATTGACTTTTACTTCTGTACTTTAACCGGTAAATTGACGTGGAACTGCTTTATGTTTTTTTTGATATTACTATGTTGTGTATTTTTTCTGAAATAAAAATATGTACCTACGTATCAGTAATTCCACCACATAAACACTTGAGGCATAAAAACAGCCAAGTCCCAATGGTATAAAAGGCAGTAAACAATAAAAACCGGAGGATTTTCCGTTTGATAGACGTGAGACGATTATAAAGATTATGCCCGTCGTTTATGTGGAAAGCGTTCAACAGAATATTTAAAAACAGGCCAAGTGCGAGTCGGGCTCGCGCACGTACCTTTATCTATAAAAATGGTAAAAAAATCACGTTTTTTGTATGGGAGGAAGTATTTATTAAGCGTAGCGAGCCGAAGGCGAGCGAAGCGTCTTTCTCCACAAATCGGGTTTTCGCGTGAAACCATACTCCTCCTAGACGGCTCGACCGATCTTGACCAAACTTGGCACGGTTATCAAGCACAGTGTGCTGAGTGTCTCTATGGGTCGAAAGTTGATGTCCGACGTACCATCGAGGAATAATCACGGAAAAACCAAATCAATGGAAAAGTCGTCTATTGTTGAATAGGCAAATTTCGCTACGCTTAAGTTTGGGTTGATTGCGAAGCTGGTAACCGTCCTAGTTTTATTCTGTTTTTAGTATTTATTGTTATAGCGGCAACAGAAATACATTATCTATGAAAATTTCAACTGTCGAACTATCATGGTTTATGAGATACAGTCTGGTGACAGAAGGACAGACGGCCAGCGGAGTCTTATTAATAGGATCCCGTTATACCCTTTGGTCATGAGACGCTAAAATGGAGTGTTCAGAAAAAGCCATTTCATATTGCCATTTGGTTTATTTTTACGCGTACCGCTTTATTATGTACTTTTATAAGGTTTTGTCGAAATACCCTATGTATTTGACTACTGCTAAAAAATATTTCTGTATTATGTATTACAACATAAAAATGTAGATTGCATCAATATTTTTTTGAGAACTGTTTTATTTACGATAATAATCGATATTAAAGTTTGGTTTAAAAAAGTACGCGCCATAACGGATCCCGTGACATGTGACGTCACACCAAAGTAAACAGTAAGCGACATAAAGCACGTTTATATAATTATTTAAATTAGTTGCAAAAATAATGGTTTAATTTGAGATATATAAGATAAAAGTGAAACATTATTAGTAATTAATAATTGAACCAGTCGATTAACACTAGGAAATGCAGACAGCCTGTATTGAAAACTCTGTTTAGTTATGTGTGACGTCACAGAGCGTTTATAAGCGCGTGATCAAATCTCGAAAAAAGTGAGATTTTAATCTTGATTTTTTAACAAAAAAGAAACTTGTTTTATATTGAAAATTAATAAAATATGTTTTTACAGTACATTTTATTTGGATGACCACAATTCGTACAATATTTTAAATATAGTTAAAATGCCTATTGTACACAACCCAAAGCCAATTCCGTCGATGAGACTTTATCTGCTCAGAAACACGACTTCGACGCAATGGGTGTGTACTTTGGGGGTTTGCTGGGATTGTGGATGTCGCTGTGGTGCTGGTCTTAAGCGGAACACTTATTATGGGCAGCCTCGAAGAGTACTTGAATTTTCCAGAATTAAAGAGAGATTTTTTCATGTATCTTCATTTATTCCTTGTGAAGAGGAGAGAGCACTTCTCGCTAGACTTTCTATTTGCCGACTGAGGTGTCGAGTCAATTTACAGCGGTTTTTTATACTCTTAATCCAATTAATTCGAATTTTCTAATTGGCCGATCGAACTCTCGCGGCTCGTTAGTGACACCGCGGCTTAACGACTTTTCGCGGATATACCCTAATGGTCGATCGGTCAATCTTACAATTATGTGTTTATTTTCTATTTACAATGATTTATATACCGTATTATGTATTCTAATAGGTAGTAGAAATAAGGTGACACGAAATAAGATACAATTTACACTTATAGATCGGTAAACAATGACGATTTCTTCGTCGCAAACTTATAACTATTATACACGATTATTCCTACAGTTTTTTGTTAAATCAGTTTAATTATATACACTATTACTTATGTACTAACAAAATAAGCTTACATACTAGTTGTTCTGCACATTCTCCCCCCGTGAGACGCAGTCACACTTCTTCGCGTGCAGAACTCGTGTCTTCGGTCAGCAGGACGATCAGCTTCCTCACCGGCCGGCGCAGCACTCCTCCCTTGGTCTGGATGTCCACGGTGCGTGTCACGTTGTCAGGCCCGGGGTACGTTGCGATGACTCGTCCTCGGATCCAGAGGTTGCGGGGTGCGTTGGGGTCCACCAGTAAGATCAAGTCATGTAGGCTTACTGGGGGTCCTCGTCCATGCGGCATGCGTCGGTGTTGGAGCTCCGGCAGGTATTCGCGGAGCCACCTGGTCCAGAAGAGGTCGGCCAGGCGCTGTGCTGCTCTCCAGCTGGATCTCGATGCGGCGTCTTTTTCACTGAAGACGCCCGGCTGCTGTACTCTACCGGGTCCTCCCAGCAGAAAGTGGTTGGGAGTCAGGGCTTCAGGGTCCTCCGGGTTCACTGACACATGCGTCAGTGGGCGACTGTTGACGGTGTACTCTACTTCGGCAAGCAGAGTAGATAGAACTTCCTCGGAGGGCCGTCGCTCGTGCAGTGTGGCGGTGAGTGCTGTCTTTACTGAGCGCACCATCCTCTCCCAGGCTCCCCCCATGAAAGGAGCGCCGGGTGGAATGAAGCGCCACGACGTCTTCTTCTTGGCTGCTTCTTGCGAAGTTGCTTCGTCGATGGCTCGTCGCAGCTCGCGGTCGGCTCCCTTCAGGTTGGTCCCATTGTCAGACCAGATTTCTTCAGGACATCCTCTTCTTGCCATCATGCGTCGGAGAGCGGAGATAGCGGAGTCGGTGCTTAACGAGTTTGCTATCTCGAGATGTATGGCACGTGTTGTGAGACACGTGAATATCGCGACGTACCTCTTCTGATTGGTACGTCCGACTGTCACTGTGAGTGGGCCGAAGTAGTCAAGCCCTGTGTGTGTGAAGGGTCGCTTGTGATGAGCCAGGCGACACTCAGGTAGATCACCGGTCCTCGGGTACGGTGGTGCTTGAGTCTTGATGCGGCAATGTAGACACTGTCGTAGTAGTGAGCGTGTTACCGGGCGTAGGCGTACAACCCAGTATTGCTGTTTGCACTCGTTGATAGTGGCTTCAACTCCCGAGTGATGCAACTTCTTGTGGGTGTGTTGAATCCACAGCTTGACCGTAGGGTGATCTCCGTCTAATATCACAGGCGTCTTGATGTCGTCGGATACGTCTCGAACGGCTTGTATGCGGCTTCTCAAGTGCAGCACTCCGTTGACAGATACGGTGCTCAATTGATGAAGGCGACTTTCTTTCGGGATCACTCTTCCTCGTTGCAGATCTTCAATCTCGCTGCTGAAGGAGTCTTCTTGTGATGCTCGCATGAGGAGGTCTTCGGCTGACCGTAGGAGCTCGGCGGTGATAGGTATGTACTTCCTATCGGCGCTTGAAGTCCTTTTCAGTACGGAAGGTGATGCTGTATTCTTCTGTGGTGCCTTCTTCCAGTCTGGATCTGCCTTAGGGTTTTTCTTAGTCCGTTTTTAGTTGACTCGTTCCGATTTTCGTCTGCACAATTGAATGAACTGTAAGACTCGAGCTGTAGCGTAACGTAGTCGGTCCCAGTTAGAGAATCGGGTGACTACCGGCAGGGCTTCAGATAATTTTTCTTCCTTCTTGGTACTTATAGTGTGTACCCTTTCTTCTATATCTTCGGACTTGTCTTGTCGCGATGTATCTCGTGGCCATGATTCTTCTGATGAGTAGAGGAAGTCAAGGCCTCTGTACCAGCGATGCTTCTGGCTGAAGTCCGTAGGTACGTCTCGGGTGGCGTCGTCTGCCACGTTCATCTTCGTGGGGACCCATCGCCATTCGTTCACTGTTGAGCTATCTTCTATTGCAGCTAGTCGGTGAGCTACGTAGGGCTTGTATGAACGCGAACCTGTCTTGATCCATGTGAGTACCGTTCTGCTATCCGTCCAGAAGGTCTTCGAGTCAGGTTTTCTCTCGTGCTCTTCTATGACGGTCTCGGCGAGTCTGGTGCCCATCACGGCGGCTTGAAGCTCCAATCGAGGTATTGATGTGAGCTTCAACGGTGCTACCTTCGCCTTTGCAACGATGAGCGATATGTTGACTGCCCCGTTCATGTCTTCGGTTCTCCAAAACAGTACTGCTGAGTAGGCTGACTCGCTGGCGTCCGTGAAGATGTGAAGCTGGAGGGACTTGCTGTCACTGTAGTGTAGGTATCTTCTAGGTATGGAGATGTTGGCTAGATTCTTCAGGTGTTCTATCCAGTTCTCCCATTTCACTGCTATGTCTTCATTGACCTCTTCATCCCACTGTGTGCCGTGTCTCCAAATTTCTTGAAGCAGCTGCTTGGCCCGGATGGTGACTGGTGAGGCGAAGCCTAGCGGATCGAATAGAGACATGACGATCCGAAGAGCTTCCCTCTTGGTGGGTGTCTTCTTGTCGCAGAGTGCCGTCGGGATGCGAGTGAGATTGAGGTTGAAGGTGAGTTTATCGGTGCCCGGCTTCCAGATCAAGCCTAGTACTCGTTCAGTTTGTTCTTCGTTCTTGTACAGCTCCGTGTCAGTGTCTTCTTGTGTGACACCGAGGGCTTCCAGCAGTTGAGGTGAGTTAGATTTCCATTGTTTTAACTCGAACTTGGCTTCCCGGTGTATGTTTCGGACGTCGGAGGCGATCTTGATGGCGTCTTCCAGCGTCTCGAAGCTATCCAGGTAGTCATCAACGTAGTGTTTCTTCACTATTGCGGAGACTGCTTGTGGGTGCGTGGCGCTATACTTCTCAGCATTGGAGTTCTTCACGTATATTGCCGTAGATGGTGAACTTGACGCCCCGAAGATGAGTGATGTCATCCTGTATTCTTCTGGGGGTTGGTTGTCACGACGGTCGCCATGCCACAAGTACCTAAGTGCGTCTCGATCTTCTTCTTTGATTTTCACTTGAAGAAAAATTTCTGCGATGTCTGCTGTCACTGCTATGGCGTGTTGTCTGAAGCGCATCACTACACCTGGTAACGACTGGAGTAGGTCTGGGCCCTTCAGAAGAGTATCGTTGAGAGATACTCCTCTCGTCTTGGCAGCGGCATCGTGCACAACTCGTATTTTTCCCGGCTTCATAGGGTTGATCACCGCGAAGTGTGGCAGTTACCAGGTTCTATTCTTGTTCTTGCTCGGCGGCGCCAACTCAGCATATCCTTTTGATATTAAGGCTTCCATCTGTTCGTTGTATTTTCCCTTGAAGCTCGGGTCACGATCCAATTTCTTTTCTATGTTGTGAAGTCTCTTCAACGAGTTCTCGTAGTTGTTCGGAAGCGAAGTTTCTTCATGTTTCCATAGCAGGCCAGTCTCGTATCTTCCATCTTCGTTGCGGACTGTATGTTCTTCCAAGATGCGAGATGCTTGCTCATCTGGATCTGTCTTCGGCTTCCGAGGGTTGAGGAGCAGATTGTCAGTCTCGAAGTGTTCTTTCACCAGTTGTTCGAGTCGATCGTCTTCTGAATCTTCAATTGCGTGGGTGACGTACTCGATGCGGTGTCCTAGGGTCCTCGAGTCGCTGCCGTGGAGCACCCAGCCTAAGGGTGTTCGGGATGCTACTGGCTGGTCTGGTTCGCCCGTTCTAGTCTCGGACGTCACCAGCAGGTGCCAGTTATCTTGCCCGATGAGGATCTTAGGTCTTGCTTCTTCATAGGTGAGGTCGTTGGTGATATCTTCGAGATGACTGCACCCTCGTCACTGTCTATAGGTGACCCGTTGAGATGATACTTTGAAGTTCTTCACTGTTCTGGCTTGAACTTCTTCTTCAGCTGGATCCTTAATACCTCGTATTTTCAATGAGACTCTTCTTGATTGTTGATCAGCTGTCTTCGTACTGTTGATGGTCTCGACCCGCAGTGGGTCGATAGGTCCCGTCGCGCCGATCTTTTCTGCTACGGTGTCGTCGAGTAGTGTGACTGTTGACCCGTCGTCTATGAGCGCGAAGGTGTTGACCATCCCTGCTGGCCCCGTCAGTTGGACCGGCAGTATCTTCAGGAAAGTGGTCTTCTTTCCCGTCCACGCCGAGTTGATCGTCTCGGCCGTGTTCGTGCTTTCTTCTTCTGTGGAGTCCCTTTTTCTTCTGTAGTGCAGCAGGGTGTTGTGCAGTAGCTTACAGCCGTCGATGCCGCAGCGTCGTTCTCTGCAGGTGTGTTTCTTCTCCATCTTCTGTAGACATCGGAAACACAGCCTGTGTTCCTTGGCTAAGTCCCATCTTGCGTTGACGTCAGCCGTCTTGAACTGCTCACACTTGTAGATGGGGTGTTGCTCGTTGCAGATGGTGCACGTCTTGACCTGCTGCTGGGCTTCCATCACCGTGTTGATCCTCTGGGGGCGCTTCTGTTGATGAGTGGTGTGCTGGACTGCTAGGTTTTCAGGTTGAGCGTAGGGTCCGCATAGATCTGCTTCTCTTCTCATGAACTTCTCGAACTTCAAGAGGTCCGCTATTTCCCTCGGCTGAGCTGCTGCGAAGTCGTAGTACCTATACTTGAGAACAGGTGTAAGTTTCTCAACCATTGATCTTGAGACTTCTGGGTTGTATAGGTAGTGGATGCAGTTCAGCGCCTTGAGTGTTGCCACGGCGTTGGTGACCCTCGTTGAGAAGATGCATATGTCCCTTGGTGATTCGCTCAGTCTTGGTAGTCCTCGAAGCACTTCTATTTCTGTAGTTGCTATTGCTTCAGGCCTCCCGAATCTTGATTCTAATGTTCTGATGATATCAGCAGGCTGCGAGTTGGTGATGAGGAGACTCTCGACTGCCTCCCTCGCCTTCCCCTTGAGGTTTCTTCGTAGCCTGTTGAGGTTTTCGACGGTGGTGTAGCCATCTTCTGTTTCGGAGTAAGCTGCCTTGAACGGCAGCCATTCCTGGTGACTTCCACTGAAGATTGGTAGCTCGATGAACTTCGGTCGCTGGGCTGCCTTGATCGCTTGAGTGATGGCGGTAGCCAGTTCGCTGAAGTTCTGCTGCTGGGCTGGTGGCGCTGCTGTCGGCGTTGGTTCACCTGGCCCCTGATGTGGTGTATCGGCGATGGCCAACATGGGAGGAGGTGGTGATTCGTGACGGCTAAACCACTCGCCGACCTTCTCCTCAGCTGCCGCCGACACTTCTTCTTGATTCAATTCTTCTATTTCTTGATCTTCGTCTTCATCTTCTTCCAGGGCGGCGATCTTCGCTGCTGCCAGTTCTATTTTAAGACGAAGTAATTCTTCTTTTGCTTTTGCGATCTTCGCGGCTTTGCTCTTCGAATGCACAGATGAACCCCCCTTTACCCCTTTCTTGGATGGTTGTGGATGAGGCGGCTGTGACTTGCTATTCTTCCCTATCTTCTCTGTTCCAGGTGCCGTTGCTTTCGGACCTGGTGCTGTAGCTGACGGTGGCTCGATGGTAGTCACCGTCTCGGTGCTCGTAGTTCCCTCCGTTGTGGTGTTCTCCGAGGTAGACGTTTCCGTGGTTGTCCCGGATTCGGCGGTCCCCTCGGTGTCTGATGGACCCTGAACGGAGGCGGCTTTACGGCTTCTTTCTTCTGACCTCGTAGTCGGCATCTTCAATTTTTCAATTCTTCACAGTGGAAAATTCAGGCACGCACTCTTCGAGACCACCCTCGTGTTCCACTTAAGGTTTTCTTCAATGTTGACTCCAAATCCGGCTCCGATAGGACCAAAAATGTACACAACCCAAAGCCAATTCCGTCGATGAGACTTTTTCTGCTCTTCAGCACGACTTCGCCGCAATGGGTGTGTATTTTGGGGGGTGAGCTGGTATGTGGATGTCGGTGCGGTGCTGTACTTAAGCAGAACACTTATTATGGGCAGCCTCGAAGAGTACTTGAATTTTCCAGAATTAAAGAGAGATTTTTTCATGTATCTTCATTTATTCCTTGTGAAGAGGAGAGAGCACTTCTCGCTTGACTTTCTACTTGCCGACTGAGGTGTCGAGTCAATTTACAGCGGTTTTTTATACTCTTAATCCAATTAATTCGAATTTTCTAATTGGCCGATCGAACTCTCGCGGCTCGTTAGTGACACCGCGGCTTAACGACTTTTCGCGGATATACCCTAATGGTCGATCGGTCAATCTTACAATTATGTGTTTATTTTCTATTTACAATGATTTATATACCGTATTATGTATTCTAATAGGTAGTAGAAATAAGGTGACACGAAATAAGATACAATTTACACTTATAGATCGGTAAACAATGACGATTTCTTCGTCGCAAACTTATAACTATTATACACGATTATTCCTACAGTTTTTTGTTAAATCAGTTTAATTATATACACTATTACTTATGTACTAACAAAATAAGCTTACATACTAGTTGTTCTGCACACCTATTCAATGAATTCTAACCTTAAGAAAGTAAAAAGTAAAGTTAAGAACAAAAATTGTGTCACAGTGCTGAAATTCCTTCGGATACCCCCCCCCCCCCGCCGGCCAACGGTGGTGGTTATGTCGGGCTCGAACCGACTAAAACCGCACGCCGTTTCGTGTCTACAGACGCCGGGGTGTAAGGTTGCCCATAGAGCATATCCCTCGCACCCCGACTGACCCTGGGCCTCTCCGGTTTCGAGATGGCCCACTCCGGTTTGGGAACTACGGTGTGCCCGTCTTGCCCCGGTTTGGGGGAGGGGCGCTAGTCACCCCACCATCCCGGCCTGCTTCTGCTGGGGTGACAGGCGGCCTCATCTCCCACCCCCAGGCCTGCGCTCATGGAGGACGGAGGTCGTTAAGCGGAGGGAGGGGTAC
The DNA here is from genome assembly GCA_946251805.1 of Cybosia mesomella. Classification (NCBI taxonomy): domain Eukaryota; kingdom Metazoa; phylum Arthropoda; class Insecta; order Lepidoptera; family Erebidae; genus Cybosia; species Cybosia mesomella. Next base: position 11,992,158 of record OX276392.1, read on the forward strand.
CTACGGGACTAGATAATAATAATTCATCGTAACGCCGATTCCGGTTTGAATCCAAAGCTTGCACTTCGGAGGCCGGGATCCATTCTCCTACTCCACCTTTCCATTATTTGTTTTGCTTGGGTTTCACGGGAGTGACTACCGTCTGACCCCCCAACACCGAGAGGAAAGCCTGCGCACGAGCCTGGTTCGTTAATCAGCAGGTGAGTGCCGCCTTGCGCGTGGGGTTAGTTGGGCCACGAAAATCATATTCGAGCTCAAAATACCCAATCAATTTAAGGTAAGTAAGATTTTTAACGAGTCAGCAAGCTGAAGTGGCAGTGGGCAGGGCACATAGCTCTGAGAACCGATGGCCGTTGGGGCAGAAAGGTCCTTGAGTGGAGACCACGTGACGGCAAGCGTAGCGTAGGTAGGCCTCCCGCAAGGTGGACAGACGACCTGGTGAAGAGCGCAGGGACTCGGTGGATGCAGGCCGCTACAGACCCGTCAAAATGGAAGTCAATGTCCACTGCTGAACATAAGCCTCCCCGGCTTATGTTCAGCAGTGGACTTCCTACGGCTGATATGATGAAGTGTTGTAATATTATCACCTGTGAACGTGTCTTCCAAAGTCGGATGGTATCTAACGTAAATAGAAAACAGGGCAATAGTAATTTTTTTCATTAAACAGCTGTCAAACTACAGATACTAGGTAAGGACTTTTATTTTATATAATTTCTTTACACAGTGGAATACCACCCCACCCTTTGAATCAAGTATTGATCTTTCAAATCGCCAGAAAAGTTTGATTATTACACATTCAATATTAAAACCCCTCATGTTTTAGTCAGAGATCAAGCTTAGTTGCCGTCTGATAATCCGATTTCATTCACCAAGTAATGAGCACCATTAAGCGTACAATTTTACACTTATGAATGGTATTAAAATCTAACCTTTCATATTGTAAAATGTTCTTTAGTTTATAAGAACACGGTTGTAATTTCACTGACAAGGTTAATCTAGATACCGAAATGCAGAGGAGTAGAAGCTAGTCAATTATACAATGCAATTTGAATTTTGAGTTTAAGTGGTAAAGTCTAAGTTTGCCTGAATAAGCGATCTCATGTACAATTAATTTTAGACCTGAAAAGATATGCCGAACTGGTTGCAGACGAAATATGAGGATTAAATTCCTGTACTGCACTTAACAAGACTAATTTATGCACAGATGCCTGCAGTGGGTATAGCCGACTTAACTAAACTAATTGAGAGGTTAATGGGCGAAATCTCACAGCAATATGTTTTGTTTAAACTTTATTTATTCACTGACTAGGATCGAATTGGAATGTTTTAAATGATATTGGTAGCAATTCTGTTGTTCAAAAACTCTCTAAACTAAACCAAAAATCACTAAAATTTAGTTTAGTGATGTCAAACGACGTTTTGTATTCTGAAAACGTATGACTAAACTATTATTAGTTTGACACAACCAAAATTAGCTTAGTTACTCAACTTAGTCCAAATTTGCTTATTTGGTATTCTGTTGTACGTCCTAAACGTCTAAAATTAGAAACGTCACACTAAAATTAGACGCCATCTAAAATACTGCCGACCAGTTATAGTGATAATTGTAATTTCGTTAAAATTTCAATTCAAATAACATTTTTATGATGAATAACATTTCTTTTTTTTTTTTTTACGTGCGGAAATCCTTTCGGATACCCCCCCGCTGGCCAGCGGGGGTGGTTATGTCGTGTCTCGACTAAAACCGCACGGTGTCCTCCCCAAGTGTCCGTTGCCGGGCATCCCGGGTAAGCCCTCGAAAGGATAAACCCAGGGTTGACGGCGGACTTTGGCCGCCACCGCGGCCTCGCTTGGTGGGGTCGGGTTTTATCCCGCTTCGGTGAGTTGGCAGGCGTGTGTGGGCACACACGACACGCCTCCGCCACGGCCTGCTTCTGTAAGGACGGCGAGTCGGCCAACTGCCGTCCTCAGGCCCCGATCATGGAGGTCGGTAGTCCCGGGCTTAGATGAGTCTGCGGCGTCCTCGCCGCAGACTGCGAAACTCGGGGGGCAGGGTTCTCTCCCGCTCCCTCTCCGCCGTCTCTTTCGCGCGCATTACCTGCTCGCAGAAAGAGGCGGCGGCGTGCCACTTGCTCCCGTCGGAGACCACGGCCCTCACCATGATCTCCAACGAGAGAACGTCTGTTCGATACAAGTATCCGAACATGGATTTAAGTAGTTGTGTTGGTAGTTTTACTTTAAACACTCACTCTGTACGCTTGTACTGTACTGTGTAGTCGAATCAATAAGTTACTATGAGATCTATAATCTCGCCAGTTTTATTTATGTTACCATCGCAAAACCAGCTAATTATATAATGTGGCTAACAACGTCCACGCCCAGGACCGCAAAGAGATCCCGGCGTTGACTCGCCCACGCAGGGCACTCCACCAACGTGTGGAGCGCCGTGTCTTCGCCAGGATCCTCGCAGTGCTGGCACTGCGGCGTTATCTCCCGGTGGATGCGCCACAGATACTTACCGAAACACCCGTGTCCGGTAACCATCTGGCACATCCGGTAGGAGAGGTCCCCATGGTCCCTCTCCAACCACTCCTTCATGATCGGTCTCACCGCCGCAATGGTGGATTCCCCCCACCTTGGGTGCTCAAGTCGCACCCTCCATGTCTCATGATGAATAACATAACATAACTTCACGCCTGTATCCCCGAAGGGGTAGGCAGAGGGGTATTGCACACCCACGATTCGCCAGTTATGTTAAGGTCCCAATGTAATAGGGGGTGAGCCTATTGCCATCTACCGGGCACATTATTAAGCGAGTGATAATTAACATTTATTAATGCACACATAACTACGAAAAGTCAGAGGTGTGTGCCCGGGGCGACTGGGGATCGAACTCGAGACCTCGTCTCAGCAGTCCGTTACGTACGCCACTGGGTATTTGAGCAAAATGCAGTGTTTTACATACACCTACATCTTTTAGATAGTAGATAATAATGTATGTGAACATTAATAATATGTACCTATCCCGGATATTCAAAATTATTCTATGACCATCTATGTTTTCTTTGTTGCAAATAGTACTGTTTTCTCAACGCGATTTCCGGTGTCTCATAAGAAAATGAAGTATTTAATACATTGTTTCAATATTGTAATGTATGGAATTTTCATTGTATGTTGGGCATACTCAATGTAGAACGAATTATATAAGAAACCCGCGATGACATAGCGTTAAATTATCTTTTGATAGAATAGGGGCGTGTTACGTTTGCTACTTTTTTTGTAAGTTACTTTTTGATTAAAAATATTTATTTTTGTAAATAAGAAATGAATAAAGTACGAGCTTAGCTCGTTACATTTTATATGAAACGTCATGTTACATTATAAGTACGTGTTGGAATTTCCTGGTACACAACCTGCAAATACTAATAACTAAATTAGTGTAGTCTTGGTGTTACAAGATCTTCAGGAACGCAGTTTTCATGAAAAAAGGAAAAAAAAGGTTTTTGTTAAATATTTGATATAAGTACTAGGTAATATCATTTTAATAATGAAATTTAACTTTAAAAGCTTAAAAATATTGCTTTCTCAAAAACTGCAAAGCGTATCGAAGTTCTTCCCGAATAAAACTCGAGTGATATACGTAATTCAACGTAAAACAAATTCAGTTGGAAATCAAAAAGAAAATACTCCTCGCATTCAAGCCAAGGAGAGTATTGAAACCGGGATTCAGTACAAACGACTAGACCAAGTCGTCCGCATTGTGAGCGGTCGTATTGTTACATACTAAAATCTCCATCGTCGAATATCTTAAACGCAGGCAAATCGCAAATGGAAACGATAAATAATTCGAATGTTGCGGTTCTTATTATAAAAGTCCGCTCGAAAGCTTGTAAAAGCTTTCACCGCGGCAATAAGTCTTAGAACAAAAGGCGATTATGCTTGTTCGCACGCTTTTAAGCGTTTAATAATAACAGGAAAAATCTTAAACGATCTAAGTAGCACTTTGAGTGCAATCGGTAAAATCATAAACAGGTGTATTTTTTCCAGGCGTAAAAACTCAATTTCATGCGAAGTTAACACGTTCTTAGTCAGATTACGATTGTATATTTTACTGTTTTTAACATCTGTGCATTAGACACAAGCATTTGATAAGAACAAGATAAGAAGATCAAGTTACATCTGTATTTGTATAGAAAATTATATTATGTTGAATGGAATTCTTCATAAAACTTTAAGTAACTACTTATAATGTGGCTATCCACACACCAGCCACATGCTATCGAAATGGAAGTCAGGACGGATATAGGATTCTAAACAGGTACATTAACGTTAGGATTATAGACTGTTTTAAAGCATTTTTTTACGTAAATAAATTAGACATAAAATTAGAATATCACAATTAAAATTTTTAGTATCTAGTATAATCTATCAGATCAATTCTTAGATTTAGTAAGTGCAAGAAAATGCAAGTGATCATAATTCCTTGAGTTTAAACTCAAGGAATTATGATCACTTGCATCAAAATGAACTTAAGACCATTCTCCCTTAAAATTATACATCAAAATTTAATTTTACCTCGCTAATGCAATGTACGAAACTTCATGACAATGATAATGCTATCGGAAGCCATTTTAAAGGGGCTGCTTTAAGATGTTTACTTTCATACGAACGAGCACAAGATCCGACCATTGTTTGCTCAGATGAATTTTCATTTATTTGCGTAAACCGTACTCCCTCATACTGTTTCCTTTTATTTCCGGCTGTTGTTTGACGATACTGCCATTTTGCTGAATTATTGACGATTCCGGGCTATGATATAACCGTTTGTAATGTGTGTCGTACAATATACGCATTGTTGTTATAATTTACGTATGTTCTACTTTCCATATTTGTGGCGTTGGCCGTAAAACGATTATATTTAGCCCCAAAACCTTTAGTTGTAACATTTAGTTGTTAAAAATGAGACTTGATGTCGTGTTCATAATTCAGACGTTTTTATTAAACTAAGGCCTACAATTTATCTTAGAATTTTTACATCCCTATTTATTATTAAACGATAACCGACCTCCGCGCGGGTGGAGGCCGAAGAAATTGTTATAGATACTATGGTTTTTTGGTCATATCTCCGGTTCCACTTAACCAATTGTTATCAAAGACGACCTCTGTGGCGTAGCGGTAGTGCATTCGACTGCTAAGCCAAAGGTCGCGGGTTCGATTCCCGCTCAGTGCAAATATGTATATTTGCATTGGTCTGGGTGTTTCTATGTATAATATGTATTTATTTACAAAAAAAAAGTATTTAAGTATGTTTATCCGCATTCTAGAACCCATATGACAAGCTCTGTTTAGTTTGGGTCTAGATGGCGTTGTGTACTTTGTCGTACAACAACAACAATATGGCAGATTTAAGTCTGACCAAGACCTTTCTAATAAAAAAAAACCGAATCGTAAACCGTTCAGTAGTTTTTGCGTCCATCGCGAACAAATAGACAAATAATATTTGGGATAAATTAATGTAGGTATGTAACTTGAGTGTATACATATTTGCTAGCTTGTCCCAGAGGCCATTTGTCAGTAATCAGGTGCAAAAGGTGCTAGGAATATTGATTTTCCAAAATTCATGATGCAGCTTTAGTTTTCATCAAAATCGGGCTCACCATGAATAAAACTCGTTGGTTTTGAAAAAAAACACACCCAAAAATCAGCACTGCAAATTTAAGTGAGTTGTACATTTTTTTACCTACCTTTAGATTTTGATTCAAATACCAAAAGTATATTATGTACCAAATATGCATGCACTTAAGGTAAATACCTACACTACTTTACCTTTTTTTTTTTTTCGTGCGGAAATCCCTTCGGATACCGCCCCCGCTGGAGAGCGGGGGGTCTCCAGCGGGGGCGGTTATGTCGGGCTTGAACCGACTAAAACCGCACGCCGTCTCGGGTCTTAAGACGCCGGGGTGTAAGGTTACCCATAGAGCATATCCCTCGCACCCCGACTGACCCTGGGCCATCTCCGGTTTCGAGATGGCCCCCTTACTTGCTCTCCACTGTGCCATCTGCTAAGCAGAGGGACACGTGGAAAGCTTCCGAACAGCCCTCAATAGGGCCGTCCTCGCCTCGGTCGGAGTTGGCCGTAGGCGGCAGCGTCTCTCCCGCCCTAGGAGAGAGGCGCTGCCGTCTCCGTTGCCCAGGGTGCACCGCGTGGAGGTCCCCAACCAAGCACCCCACACTACTTTACCTCATACATAAATTTAAATTCCATTTTCAAACGACGAAAAAACGGATAAGGTTCATGAGTCAATGCGTGTTTTGTTATTAATGTTATTACTTAAGTATCGAGACGGCGGCATGCGGTTTTAGTCGGTTCAAGCCCGACATAACCATCCCCGCTGGCCGGCGGGGGAGTATCCGAAGGGATTTCCGCACAAAAAAAAAGGTAGCTATACTTACATTAGTTTACATACATACATACATACATACATATAGTCACGCCTTTTTCCCGTAGGGGTAGGCAGAGACAACATCCCTCCACTTGCTACGATCCTGGCATACGCCTTTCGCTTCTTCCACTTTCATAATTGTTTTCATACATGCACGCCGGTTACGGGTACTTCTGACCTGGCCCTTCCTCAAAACGTCATCGATCTGATTGGAATACGTACGCCTAGGTCGACCTTTACCGGGTTGCCCAGTAGCCCTCGCCTCATAAATCTGTTTCGTTAATCTCCTTTCATCCATCCTCTCTACATGACCGAACCATCTAAGCATCCCTTTCTCTATCTTGGTCACTACATCTTCTGCCACACCACAACGTTCCCTTATCACACTGTTCCTCACTCGGTCCATCAGGGTCACTTCAGCTATACTTCTCAGACCTCTCATTTCAACAGCATTCAGCTTACTCTCATGTTCCTTCTGCCACACCCAACATTCACTACCATACATAAGTGTGGGGACGAGTACTCCTCTGTGAACAGCCAGTCGCGCCTCTTTAGTCACTTTCTGGCTGCTCATAAAATTATGCAGGGCCCCATTCACTTGATTACCAGCCAAAACTCTTCGCTCAATATCACAGTCATACTTTCCATCCCTCGTAAACTTTGAACCCAAGTAAACAAACTCTTTCACTTGTTCTACTGTTTCTCCTTCAATCAGAATTCTACAATTTGTCATGTTTTCTTCTCTTTCAAAAATCATCACTTTCGTCTTACTTACATTTATTTTCATTCCTTTGTTTGTTAAGGCCCCATGCATAATATTAACCATCGCCTGCAACTCCTGTTCCGATGATGCCAATATTACTTGATCATCAGCGTACAGGAGGCATTTGACGGTCAAGTCATTCATTCTTAATCCATACGCACTCTCTTTCAGTTCTTTCAAGCAATCGTCTATAAATAAGTTAAACAGTCCCGGCGATGCCACACATCCTTGTCTAACACCTTTTTCGATGTTAAACCAGTCTGTGCAAGCTCCGTTTATCCTGACACAAGCACTGGAACCCTCATATAGAGATCTCAGTGCTCGTATCAAGCTGCTGCTTACCCCATTCATAGACAATGTTGACCACAATTTATTCCTCACCACTCTATCATAGGCCTTTTCCAAATCTACGAAAGCGCAATAGACTTTTTGGTTGTGAGCCAAAAATTTCTCGGCTATACTTCGTAGGGAAAAGACCTGATCCATGCATCCCCTTCCTTTCCTAAATCCCGCTTGTATATCCCACAACTTTTCATCAGTTTCATTCATCACTCTTTTCATCAAGATTTTTGCATACAGTTTGCCAACGATGCTGAGTAAGCTAATGCCTCGGTAATTCTTACAGTCTTGCTGTGACCCTTTTCCTTTGTACAGCGGTACGATGACGGCTTTGCACCAGTCTCCTGGTACACAGCCGCTCCTCCAGCATAGGTTAAAAAGGAGGTACAGCTGACTAGCTACCACGCCTTGTCCAGCTCTCAGCATCTCAACCGTAATCCTGTCACACCCTGCAGCCTTGCCCAATTTCATGCTGTTCAATGCTTCCACAATCTCTTTCATACTGATATCGCTTTCATCACCTACTTCTCTCAAGTCCCTGGGAAGAACTTGTGCCGGCACATCTTCTTTCTCAAATAGGCTTTCAAAATAGTCCTTCCATTTCTTTAGCATGCATTCTTCTCCTCTCACAAAACTTCCGTCCTGGTTTCTGACTTTGGCCAGTTGTGAAGTCGTATTTGCACCTCTGGATGTCCTTATTGCCTTCCAGAAGAACTTTCTGTTCTGCTGGAAGTTGTCAGATAACCTTCTACTAAACTCATCTCTCTCACTCTCTTTCTTTCTTCTCACAACCTCTTTTACCACAGTTTTGTACCTCTTATACTCATCCCTTGCCAGTTTTACCTCTTCATCCGTTGCTTTCTGCACTCTCTGATTGGCTCGTACCGCCAACCATTTCACCCAAGCTTTCTTCTTCTCAGACACTGCCTTTCGGACTTCCACGCACACAGTCTCTAGTTTACACCCTTTTCTTATCTTGCATACACCACACGTTTTAACTGCAACTTCCACAATTCCTTCCTTAAACAACTTCCAGAATTCTTCAATCTCGCTTATTTTGTTCAAATTGACAAACTTCTTCCTCAACTTACTCACAAACTCCTCTTTCATACCTTTCTCTTGCAAATTCTCAACTTTTATGCGCTCTAGTTCACTAATGGACTCATACACACGATGCCGCCATCGCTTAAATAGGTCTCTTATGCGGCTTACCACCAGGAAGTGGTCTGTGTCAATTCCGACACCGCGGTAAGCCCGGGTGTCTAGCACTTTCTTTCTCAACCGTACATCTACAATTACAAAGTCAATCATACTTCTCCGATTTCTTTCTTCTCTAGTATACAAATGAATCTTTTTGTGGTCGAACATCGTGTTTGTTACCACCAGATTCATTTCCAAACATATTTCTAGCAAACTTTCACCGTTTTCATTCACTCTTTCATCGCCAAACTTTCCCACCACACTCTCATATCCATCACGTTTCACTCCTATCCAACTATTAAAATCACCAAGCATTACAATTCTTTCATTTTGATTACATTTACTCAAGACATCTTTCACACTAGCCCAAAAGGTCTGCCTCTCGCTCTGGGCTCTCGAGGACCGGTTCCACGCCGCATCTTGTGGAGCATATACTCCTACAATGAAGATGCGGGTAAGGCCAACCTTCAACCTCACCCAGAGGAGTCTTGGGCTCACACAGTCAAAATCAGTCATACATTCATTCATTCTGGCGGAAAGTAGTACACCAACACCCTTGCTGGCTCTGCAGGATTCCGCCACTCCTGACCAATAGGCTGTATACTGTCCATGCGTGGTGATGTCACAACCTTTTCGCTTTGTCTCATTCACACATAGAACATCTAGATGTCTTTTACTCATCATCTCACATACTTCCTCAATTTTATCATTCATGCTTCCCCTAACATTCAGTGTAGCAAAGTGGCTGTCCGTAGCCCACTTTTCGCCCCCTCTGGAAACGAGACGTGACGGGTTGCGAACCACGTCGCCGTCATTACGGGAGTTAAAAAAAACCATTGAGTTCCCACGAGGAGCTAGGGAAATATGTGGTCCACCCAGACAGAGCCCCGCATGTCTGGGTAAGGCTAGCCTAGTTCTGGGGTCGCCCGGTCCCAGGGCATGACCTAACCTAACTTATATCTACGACGCTAACAACTAGGCTCGCCCCTAGCCACGCAGCCCTCGGCACGACAACCACTGGCTTGGCATATACATTCCTATCTTTCCGTTCTTCGTTCCAAATATTCCAGCATCCAGGACAGTTATTATGCTCTCTACAAATTGATCTCTGCAGTCCAGGATACATTAGTTTAAAAACTTAGTTATTAAAGTTTATTGGTTGTTTATTTATTATATAGTAATCTTTTATTCATAATTTGTTTATTACTTATTTTGTTTTCCAGTTCTTCTTCGGTTTAACTTTTTTATTAAAAAAATGTTATGTACTTTACCTTTTTAACTTTATTGTTCTGAATTCAAATTATGATATACCGGTAAATGGTTGAAACTACGTAAAATAATCTTTAATATAGGTAAGAACCTATATTGAAAATTATTTTACGTAGAGAATAGAATAAAATGAATAAATAGAATATAAATAAAATAAATAGAATAAATTACTATACATATTGTATTCAGAGGCAATATGTATAGTAATTTATTCTATTTGCAAAACAAATATTAAACCAACCATACAGACGTGTTCATTTCAGAGATTAAATGACTGTCGGTGTCTGGGAACCGATGATAACAGAATATTAATATTGAAAACATTCAAATACTGAGTTAATTTCTTAACATTTTGCCTATTGCATAACATTGAGCCTGTAAGTGTAGATTTATCATGTAGATAAAACAATTCAGTTAATATTTGTATCAATAAATTGGGATGTAAAAGATTCACGATATTTCTAGTTTTTATATAGGTTTCCTTTTTCAAAAGGTCTACTAATAACTAACATTTCAAGTAACAATTTATTGATACTTTTGAATGAAGTTGTGATTTAATCAATTAAAAAATATGAGTGTCAGGTATATAATTACCTACCTATATTAATATATACCTATAATTATATAATAAAATGAACGAACGTACATACGTTCGTTCATTTTATCATATAATTTCTTTGAAATAGTTATTGTTTGTGATACAATTTGTATTTAGCTTTGTAATTATCAATTTAACTATGAAAAGAATGGATGAATTTTAGAAATTTTAGAACGTGGACACTAACGGTTGGGTTGGGTCAAAGACTAAAATTATTCTAGAAGAGGCTGGAGTCAGCCATAAACTAAAAAGGCTGAGCAATAAGTTTACACAAATGGCGGTAGTTCAATGATCTGGCAATTCCAAAAAAGCCAAATAATCAAACATATAGGGCAAAACGGAGTTCTCAACTGTAGCCCTAGTCTCTTGCAGAGCCAAGTATTGTACAAAATCGAGAGAAGTTTATGGTGGCAGCAGCGCAGCACTGAATAGAGATAGGCGATTGATAATTTTAACAGTATTGCTATATGTATAATAACTACAATTCGGATCATAAATACAATTCAATTGGTTTTATGAGCAACCATTGGATCCCTTTGTTTTGTTACTATAACTAGCTGTTGCCCGCGGTTTCACCAGCGTGGAATTCAGATCCCATTCGCGCTACCCATAAGACTCTATTCCACCACCACAACCTATATAAGATACTGTAGCGTCGGGGCCTGACGCCACAATACCTCGTGTTAACGAAAAGATAAAACACAAGTATTAATATTTATATTGGCATTTATTTTCACCAAAAACTTCCTATATCGAGTTTCAGGGGGGTTTTACACGAATATATTTATATTTTAAACGAACTGTAGGGAATCGCGGATTCTGCTCAAGGATTGAGCCTACAATCAATTCTCTTGGAACTTTCTTCGGACGGCGGGTCGAGGCCGGAGCCCTCGGTCACCCGCTGTCAGCCTCTTGTCCGCCAAGGCAATTGTTTTTCTTCCCAAAACATTCATTTCAATTCAAACACAATATATTTTTAATCTCTGACACATGATGGCCAGGTAATCGAACTGTAGTGCTCCAACGAGGTCCGAACGCTACATCAGCTGCGCCCCATGGACGTCATGTGAAATATCTAAGGCCCTAGGTAAACTAAACGAGGACAGACACAAAAAAAAACATTAGTTCGGCTGTCTCTTACAATGAGACAAACGACGCAATCTTTATAATTTATCGCAATTAAACTGTAATAAATACTGAAAAACCCGAATAAAAAGATTGCTTCATTCTTGGCCTGGCAACAACCTCGTCAAAAAGCAACAAGCCACAGCACGACTATCTAAATGACAAATATTGGTGTCTCTTGTCGACACATTTTAAGGTTTGTCCGGAAGAGACTTAAAGTACAAAACACTTTTAAGACCTACCTAACTAATAAACAAAAGATGACATAAAGTGACTTATCCTTACACATTATGCATATGTAATTATAAACCTCTTACATCGCCTACGAATTACTAAATTACTTTTTAATCAACATTAAAGAGAAAGAGAACTTCACCCCATAATGAGTCTGGTGAAAACCCACTTTCAACCATCGCAGGCAACCATGACCTTAGCGATTTGACTCTCTTACAAAGTTTAGATCTCCACTCCCAACATTAGACGAAAAAATAATTGCCTAATCCCTACGCTAGGACGTCATGAATATAACAAAAAAAAATTCTATTTATCTTCGACAGCGCACCGACATAGAATAAACAGAAAAAAAAACAATATTAATAACACATATTACACAACACATTATTTACTACATGGATTATAATTCTGTTACGACTTATAGTCCTTATTGGCCCTCTTGACTCGCAGATACCTATTAATGGCGAAAATAACACAGAAATCTCTTGTGACACTCCGGAACAAGCCACCATCATAGCCATTGCACCTCTTTGTCTCAGCCATCTTCTAGTTGGGTACATAAAAGCACATAAAAGCAAATAAACGAAAACGATATTGGTAATTGCGTCGCTCCAATGTCGCACGACGTCTTCCTTCTTACAGTACGGGATCAATCAATCCACTGCACACTGCAGGGGTTGTTCTCATAGTACTCCATTCTTTTGTTCTAAAAAGATAAGAATTCTATACATTAATTCTCAAACTTCTCCGAAGAATTAAATATTATTTTTAAAATATTGCATTTAAGTTGCACCCTACTCCATAGGTAGCTGAACTTATTCTCAAAGTACTCCAGTGATTGTACATCAACAATTCCCAAACTGCTTCAAATATTTTAGTATATAGGGTATTATAGGGTTCTACTCCACAAAATATTGAAGAGTCAGTCACGTTATTTTTACAACTTATTTTTTGTCAATTCATAGTATTCAGTAGTAGTAGGTGGCTTAGATTTCTACAACCCGCCGGGCGGCGCTTAAAGACCATCTCAAAGTATAATTCATCAACACTCAAAAAATGCCACTTGAGATGTATAAACAAAAGGGCAGACATAAAAACTAACTAACATAAGTATACAATCGCCACCAGCGATTATGAAGAACAAAGAACAAAGGGTTGCCGGCTTGGTTCCAGGTAGCAGAAAGAAATTATTTCTTATCTATGAACTTTAACAAAGAACAAAGGGTTGCGTGCTTGGTTCCAGGTAGCATAAAGAAATTATTTCTTATCTATGCCTTTTTCGCAATGAGATTACTTGAGTGTCAGGGTCAGTTGGCCATTTGACGTCACAAGACTAACAACTAAGTAAATGCTGCAGCACGTTGGCGCTTCCAAATCCTGTGGAAACCGGCGCGTTCGCCAACTCTGAGGATAAAGCGCCTCCACCACCTGTAGCGTCGGGGCCTGACGCCACAATACCCCGTGTTAACGAAAAGATAAAACACAAGTATTAATATTTATATTGGCATTTATTTTCACCAAAAACTTCCTATATCGAGTTTTACACGAATATATTTATATTTTTAACGAACTGTAGGGAATCGCGGATTCTGCTCAAGGATTGAGCCTACAATCAATTCTCTTGGAACTTTCTTCGGACGGCGGGTCGAGGCCGGAGCCCTCGGTCACCCGCTGTCAGCCTCTTGTCCGCCAAGGCAATTGTTTTTCTTCCCAAAACATTCATTTCAATTCAAACACAATTTATTTTTAATCTCTGACACATGATGGGCAGGTAAACGAACTGTAGTGCTCGAACGAGGTCCGAACGCTACAATACACAATTTAACCACACATAATTTTTTATATCTCAAAGGGTTGAAAGTTCACAGGCGGATTATTTTTTTCCGACACCTCCAACAAATATCATTATATTATAGCCAATGTATACAAAACCTTGAGAAATTAGATACTAAAACCTACCTCGAGAAACACTCTATCCATTGGTGAAAACAGCATTAAAATCAGTGTAGTAGTTTTTGAGTTTATCGCGAACAGAAAGAGAGACAGATGCGGCGGAGGACTTTGTTTTATAATTTGTAGTGATAGTGATGTTAGTGTTGGGGTACATGTGATGTTAACTGTATCGGCGTGAGTTGTGTATTTTTGATAGAATTTGTAATGGTCAGTGACTGCAGGCTTGCAAAGTCGGAAATAAAATAACAAAGGTACTGTAGTGTTCGGACCTCGTCCCACACACTACGGTTCGTTACCTGGCCATCATGTGTCAGAGTTTAAATAAAACTATTGTATCAATTTAAAATTTGAATGAGGAACGATATAAAACAATCGCTGCCTGGACATTCGGGATCTGAACGGGCCTGGTGGAGCCGTTCCGATTGAAGCTGAGAAAAGTATCCTGGGAAGATCCCCGCTTTAAGCCCTATCCTTGGGTCGAGACCGCGATATACGTCCCAGTTCGCTATTTAAAGTTAAAACAACCGCGTAAATCCCTAATAATATAAGTAGGAAGTGCGAGTGATTAAAAAATAAATTATATTTTTCCCCTCTTAAGTTGTTATTCTTACATCACTTCATACACGCGTGGTACCCAACCCCCTGGGTACCACAGCTGTTGGTGGAGGCGCCGGTTTCCATAGAATTTGGTGGAGGAACGCCGGTTTCCACAGGAGGTGGAAACGCCAACGTTCTGCAGTTGGCAGTGGATTGATCGACCCCGTACCTTGAGAAGGAAGACGTCGTGCAATATTGGATCGACGCCTTTAACAGATAACAAATTTGAATTTATTATATATATTGTATTACTACCATTAAGATGGCCGAATCAAAGAAATTTGGTGGAACTGACGGTGTCTCATTCCAAAGTTTTTTGAGAGACTTCAATGTCGTATTCGCCATAAATAAATTTATGTTGGCTGACAAAGCCACGATATTAGCTGCCTACCTCGAGGGCGCAGCGTTACACTTTTACAAGTCGATTTTTAACGAAGAGTTAACTTTCGAACAAGTGTGCTCACTGTTAGAAGAAGAGTTTCCTTCCCATGGCGATGATTTAGAGTTGTTCTATTCAGCGTATCAAGCCAAAGAGGAGAACTTGGTTACCTATTGGTACAGATTGTGTAACTTGGCTACTAAAGCGAAGGTTACCGATGATAAAAAGATAATAAGTAGATTTCTGAAGTCAATGTCGCCAAGATTTCGAAATATTTTAGCGGCAAGGGTGTACAGCGATAAAAAAGAACTCCGCGACGCGCTGTTGCAATTATCGGAAGTACAACCCGACGTGCAGGGGGATAGAATACAGAATTTACCTACGAACCCTCCACAAGGATATAACCGTCAAGTCGGATTCCATAACCGCTACGGGAATAGAGGAGACACGACATCTTACGATGCACGTCAAGCTCCGTCATCGTCGAGTCCACGGGATGAAGGGGACAATTTCCGCACTCCGAGATACAACTTAAGACCTCGGAACATTGCTAACACTAATATTTTCCCCAGTAACCCGAATTCTTCGGGATCTAACAGAAGAGATACTCCAACTTCGAGCCGACAGTTTTTCCGGCCTCGAGAGAGAAATGTAATGAGCATGGAGCATACCGGGTCTGCGACTGCAGATCAGCGTTACAACGAAAGCAGTTTTCCTGATAAATAGATTTGTTTTGTTATATTCGGAATGTTATAGCGTAGGAGTTAGGCAATTATTTTTTTTGTCTGATATTAAGAGTTGTGATCTGAGCTTTTGTAAGAGAGTCAAATCGTTTTGGACTTGAGCGCCGACGATGGTTGAAAGTTAGTTTTCAATCAGACTCTTCTTTATAGAGTGAGTTCTTTCTCTTTGATGTTGATTTAAAAAATAATTTAGTAATGTGTAGGCGACATAAATAATTTTATGTCATCTTTCGATTTTAGTTAGGTAGGTCTTAAAAGTACTGTGCTACTAAGTCCCTTCAGGGCAAACATTAAAATGTGTCGTCAAATGACACCAAACTTTTCTTTGATGAGGCTGATTGTGGCCAGGCTTCTTTTAACCTGGGTTTTTTGCCTGGCCAAGAATGAAGCAATTTTTCTTTGTTCGTGTTTTTCAGTATTTATTACAGTTTAATTGCTATAATTTGAAATTCTACTATCGTTTACTAATTATTACAAAGATTGCTTCGTTATTCCCATTGTAAGGGACAATTCGCATAATTTTTTTTTTGTGTCCCAGATTTAGTTTATCTAGGGTTCGATGTAACTGTCACATGGCCTTGGGCGTAGCTGATGTAGTGTTCGGACCTCGTCCCACACACTACGGTTCGTTACCTGGCCATCATGTGTCAGAGTTTAAATAAAACTATTGTATCAATTTAAAATTTGAATGAGGAACGATATAAAACAATCGCTGCCTGGACATTCGGGATCTGAACGGGCCTGGTGGAGCCGTTCCGATTGAAGCTGAGAAAAGTATCCTGGGAAGATCCCCGCTTTAAGCCCTATCCTTGGGTCGAGACCGCGATATACGTCCCAGTTCGCTATTTAAAGTTAAAACAACCGCGTAAATCCCTAATAATATAAGTAGGAAGTGCGAGTGATTAAAAAATAAATAATATTTTTCCCCTCCTAAGTTGTTATTCTTACATCACTTCATACACGCGTGATACCCAACCCCCTGGGTACCACAGTACCATCATCATCATATGAGTGTCAATCTCGGTTGTATTCAAGGCTTGCTCTTTGGAGCCTGAGATGCGCTTTCCTACTCCTCTATTATAAGTTTATCTTGGCTCTTATATACGGAAAAACTACCATGGTCAACATGGTTTGAAATGAAACAACATTGCAAAAATTTAAAAATTAAACTTCAGTTAGAAAATTGGAAGTGGTTGAAATATGAATTCAAATTTAGAATACACGAACGAACATTGAATAAACAGTGACCACGAATAAATATTAGTGTAAACAATAGTGTAGCTCTCTATCGTTATATTTCTTTCAAAGCTACATTGAACGGAAGCCATAGATCCGCATCGAGTCGACATCGGACAATGCTGGCTGACAACAGTTTCATTTAGCTATTGTGCATACTCCACAAAAGGTGCATGACCCATATTTGCCAACCTTGCAGTATTGAGGCACATCTGAGCGCAGGCTTTAAATGTCAGAGATTATTTAAGGTTGTGTTTTCATTGAGAACTTGAATATCAAGTATGTAAATGTTTAGTTGAAAAATTTGTCTATATGTTTCTACGGGGTGTAGGGCTCCTAATCAGATTTCCTCACTTGCTAGCCGGCAGACCAGCCGAACAACGGGTGAGTCTCAGGTGTAGGCTTTCCTCTCAGGGTTGGGAGGGGGGGGGGGGGGGTCAGACAAATGACCTCATGGTATACTACTAGCCAAGCTAGTAGTAGCATAAAAAAACTTGAGAACAAAAATTGTGTCTCGGTTCCAGGGTGAGGTGGAAAAAAAGTTAGTGGTCGGGTTGTGGTATTTCGCGATACCAAATATTTGTTCCGTACAGCTAGTCTAGTATACCTAAACATAGAAGTAGAAGTATAAAAGGAATTGCATAATTACTCATGTATATAGGTATATCAATTAGTCTATTGCAGTCCACTGCCGGACAAAGGCTTGTTTCAACGTGCGCTATAGCACTTGGTCCTCCACCATCCGCAGCCAGTCTATCCAAGTCGTCTGTATGCACCCGAAGGTTTATACCTACATAATTACATTTCATGAATAAATATGAAGAGCTGACAAAAATAAACAGTAGAAGGTAAATAAACAGTGAGCCTTCAACCGAGTAGACTAAACATTTTAAGTTCTAAAATCACAATGTACCACAAATTTCAAACATTTCATTTACTCAATAATAAACCTTAACTCAAGAACAAACTTCTATATTACCTACGTACGAGAAACTTACACCTTAAACAAACTACACTGGGATGTTTCTAACTTTAGTCTAGAATGTTCCCCACTATACAAACACGCGGGGCTTTTATCTCAGAGAGGAGTAATTAGTTCTGAAGATCATTAAATTTGCATGACAGTGCTGTTTCCTTAAAGCCGGCGACATTTCGGACATTCGAAGGCACATTGTCGCAATAATAAAGCACGTACAAACGTAACGACTTGGCATGCGATTAATCGGCACAAAAAAAAAGAGAGGTAATTATTAAAGCCACCGAGGCTTTAATAATTACCTCTCTTTTTTTCTTTTTTTTATCGTGCCGAAATCCCTTCGGAAACCCCCCTCCGGCCAGCGGGGGCGGTTATGTCGGGCTTGAACCGCCTAAAACGCACGCCGTCTCGGGTCTCCAGACGCCGGGGTGTAAGGTTGCCCATAAGGCATTTCCTTCGCACCCCGACTGACCCCTGGGGTATCGGACACGGTGTCCCCGTCTTGCCCCGGTTGGGGGGGGGGGGGAGTATTGAGTACCTAATTGCTGATTGAAATCTTTCTTTTCAAGACTGCGGGTAAATGCTGGATGCGGCAAGCTGAAGACGGCGCTATGGCGCTCATTAGGGGAGTCCTATGTCCGGCAGTGGACTAGCATAGGTTGATGATGATGAGGATGATGATTCGAAAGCATGTTTCAGTGTGAAAGCGGTTGAGCTTTCATTCTCCAAATAAAGCGTAGGTATAAACATACAAGTGATTCTTAAAATATCTAGAGGATAGATTATATTATTTTAATTTTATGGCATGTAATGGATGATTTTTAAGTTTACGTCCCTTTGTCTAGAGGTATAGTCACCCTCAAAAGTTGATGAATACTGTCAATTTTACAAACGATCTTTAAATTAAAATAAAGGCAAGTTTATACATTTCATGTTTTGTTTATTATTGTATGAAAAATTTAAGAGCTAAGGTGATAAGTGACTTGGAATGTGTTAAGTTACTGTACCTTCTTTTTTTGTGATAAAAAGCCTTTTAATTCCAGAGTTCAGAATAGAACCAAAAAAATCCTCGCCACTTTTGACCATATTTATGTCCAACGTAATCGGTGTATCGGAAAACCATAATTACGGTAGGAACATACAGAACAACACACATCCATACAAAATTAATATTCAAAAAGCTGGTGCCGATAACGACCGGCGATGTTGGATCGCGACAAAATTTCAAATTCCATTGTTTATCCAACAAAAATTGGGTCATAAAGTTGAAGTTATCGCTCCCTAAGCCCCAATCACAATTTCAAAAGATACATAACATATTTCATTGCGGGACTTGTGGCCGTGAGGGCTTCTTCTTGTCGATTTTTTAGGGTTCAGTGCAGGATCAAAAGTGACCTTTTAAAATAACATTCGTGAGGTTTTCTCTTTAGGAGGGGCTCGTGGCTGAGTGGTAATCGAGTTGGTTACAGGCCAAGTGCCGAGGCGTGACCTCGTGGCAGCAATCGGCGTGGGAGTTCTCTAGCTCATCACCATGATTGCGGTTACGGTGCGGAGTGCGAGCGCATGGGCCACCGCCTCCTTCAGCGAGCATGTAATGTTTTAGAAAGAGGTGACGGAGCGGTTCTGGGAGAGTTTTAAAACTGTCCCGGTACGAAAAACGAGGGACTGTGGTGAGTACTTATGTGTCTATTCTGTATCTACTACGGCAATACAGTTTTATGTACCATCAGTTATTTTGAATAGGTTGCTTCTAGGCAATGGTGATTCATCGTAAACCTGCCACCAAGTATCTCACCTGGTGGTCAAACCTTCAGGCAATTACAATTATTGGTAGATGAAGCTCCAACCAAGGTTCTATTTTTTTAACAATATTTTTGGTGCAAAGTCAGGACAAAGGACGAGTCAGTGTTATAGATATAAGGGACATATCCCTTCATCCCTTCATTGCCCATAGAGCATACTCTATTTGCAACCTTACACCCGCGTCTTAAGACCCGAGATGGCGTGCGGTTTTAGTCAGTTCAAGCCCGACATAACCGCTCCCGCTGGCCGGCGGGGGGTATCCGAAGGGATTTCCGCACGAAAAAAAAATACAGAGAACTTAAAATATTTCCTAAGTTTGTTATTTTGTGACAAAAAATCGACACTAAAAAAGACTTCTTTTATTTAAAAAAATACAGTACAATTGAGAACTTCCTTTTTATTGGAAGTCAGTTAAAAACTAAAAAAATATAATATAAATGAAATCACCGTTTATATTTCGTCCACATAGGAGCAGAACCTTCATAGCGCGCATTCGACTCGCACTTGACTGAGTTTTTTTTTAATGTAAGCAGCTTGACGGTTAAAAGGTTGGTTATAAATCTTGGAACATATGAGCATACTCCAGCAATATAACGCGTTTACTGGTCTTTAGGCGTCTTTTGATTGTTTCTAGGGGTAATTTCATGGTGGTTGAACAGTTTTATGAGGCCCGTTTGTTCTGAATTTGCATTCTATATAGACTTCGTGGATCTTGAATACAAATCATATAATGATAGGGGCGTGACTCAAATTGAGACTCTATTAACCAGAATTTCGGCTTTTGTGGTGTAGTGTTAGAGCGTCCGACTGCTAGGTCAGAGATCACGGGTTGGATTTTCGCTCCATGCAAATATTTGTATGCATGAATATTTATGTATATTTGCATTGGCCTGGGTGTTCCTATCTTTACATATAATAAAATTGTAACGAGGTGATAACTGTGCATTGAATATTTTTTCAAAAAATATTTGATTTGAATTCTAGAAGCATACCGATGCCGAAAATATGTTTTAAAAAAAAAAAAACTGTTTGTCTGCAGGTTATTATCGATGTTCAAGCATCACTTGAAAACCACTGAACAGATTCAGCTGAAATGTTGCACGAACGTTCTTCTAGGGTATGGTCAACTTCGGTATATATCATCACGTTATTATAGGATTGAATGTGCTCTGCTGCTCCAGCAGAGCACATTCAATCCTAAGTATTATTGATAATAATTTTTTAATTTTGCAGTTCGATAGAACTCCGACGTGATCAATATCTGGACTATAAATCATCACGCTATAGCTAAAAGGTGATGAGCAGAAATTTTTTATACTTGAAACTCCACAGAGTTACGTATGAAATATAATTGATAAAAGACTCATGAATATTTCATAATTAATATCATCACGCTATTATATTAAAGCACCAGGCAGAAATTATTTCGATGTTGAACCATCTAAATAAATAACTGAAAATTTAACAATGAAATAACTTTAATCCATGTTGGGATCGACACCTATTCAGAACGTAACGCCGCCGCCGTAGTTGCAGGCCACAGGTAGTATATAATCAACGTATGAATTCCCCCAAAAATAAATGTATCTAAGTATGTTTATCTGCATTCTACAACTCATATTGCAAGCTAGTTTAGTTATGCTTACGTTGGGTCTAGATAGCGCTGTGTAGAATGTCCTAGATATTATTATTATTATCTGATATAGCTACGTTTCTTAGCAGTCGAATGCTCTACCGTTAAGCCCCAGAGCTCGTCAAGTCGTCAGTTGTTCATGTATCGTAAGTATTGATGTATGAGAGTTTAAGTATAATACTTGCTCCATGAATAGATACTATAGATGTAGTACATGAATAGATAAGTGAATATTATGTATTCTGTGCTATATAGTGTACACAAGTTGAATACTAGGTTATTGTTTAAATTAAATACAACCTCAAGCAATTACAGGTCGAGGAGTTGGCGTGCGGTACCAACATTAGCGTGTCATTCTGCAAACATTTTTCACAAAATGCCTGTCGCGCGGTAGCATGCGAAATCGGTTTTATTCTGGCAAGATATTCTCCCATACACGTCCGGATAATATACAGGCTGTTTGTCGTATTTGCCTAAAATAATAGAAAAATATGGTGTACTCGTACTGATTAATGATTTTTTATTCTTTTCATCTCATTAAAATATGTTCATAAATAAATAATAACCCATTTGTTTTTGAATATTTAAATACAAAACCAAATAACCAAATTCATTACATACATAAATTCACGTCTTTTTAGGGTTCCGTTGCCAAATGGCAAAAAACGGAACCCTTATAGATTCGTCATGTCTGTCTGCCTGTCCGTCCGTATGTCACAGCCACTTTTTTCCGAAACTATAAGAATTATGCTGTTGAAACTTGGTAAGTAGATGTATTTTGTGAACCGCATTAAGATTTTCACCCAAAATAGAAAAAAAAACAATAAATTTTGATTTAGAACTGAAACTTAATTTTTTTAAATCAAAAACGTGTGTGGCAATATCATTTTTGAAGACCTATCCATAGGGATAGGTCTTCAAAAATGATATTGAGGTTTCTAATATAATTTTTTTCTAAACTGAATAGTTTGCGCGAGAGACACTTCCAAAGTGGAAAATGTGTCCCCGCCTGTAACTTCTAAAAGAAGAGAATGATAAAACTAATAAAATATATGATGTATATTACCATGTAAACTTTCAACGAGATCTAGTTAGTAGCTTTTTTTAATACATCATAAATCGTAAACCGCAATTTACCTTTCATGAAAATAAAAAAAAAACATTATTATGTTACTCGCCCATTAAGGGTTCCCTTAATGGGCGAGTCCGACTCGCACTTGGCCGCTTTTTTAGGACAATTGCCCGCCATCCGATTCAGTTTTTACAAATTTCATGAACTTCCTCTACTATCATTAAACCTTTCAATCAAGCCCCGCCGGTTTCAATTGTTTCTTTTTATTTTAGGATTAATGGGCGAGTCCGACTCGCACTTGGCCGCTTTTTTAGGACAATTGCCCGCCATCCGATTCAGTTTTTACAAATTTCATGAACTTCCTCTACTATCATTAAACCTTTCAATCAAGCCCCGCCGGTTTCAATTGTTTCTTTTTATTTTAGGATTCCACGAGGGCCTAGCGGCGTGCAGCAGTTAGTAGTATTAAAAAAAGAAGTAGTCGGACAAATTTTAGTGCAAAACCACCGAACATGTACAGCCTGTATAACCTTACGTAAGACCCTGGCCTATTTCCGATTAGGTTGCGTGCCTGCAAATATGGATCAGAGACAATACGATTCGATGTAAATTTGATTTCTTCACCTCGCGTTGACGGCAAACGAATTTAAACCAAGGTAATTTGAAGGCTTCGGTCTATTATTGATTTTATTGACAGCTATTTGCGCCTCGTTGTACCTCCATCCTTGGTAATGAAAGTGAATGATCTTTTTAAGATTTTATTGAATTGTAAGATGACGAGCTATGATGACTTATGTGTCTGCCAACCTAAGTATTTTTATAACAATTTCAATACTAGAGATGGTAAGAGAAAATGTGAGAATTGAAGGTCATCAGAGAACTTTAAATTCAATATTCATCCCATTTCACGACAGGTCCTATACTGTTACGGCTTGGTTATGAGTCTTTATATATTTTTTTGGTACAAATATAGGCATTTAGGTTAGTTGGAGGGGTTTCTAGACTATAGTAGGTAGACATTATGTTAATACCAACGTTATAAAGGTTCATACAGGCATTTTTTTTTACGTGCGGAAACCTCCACAGGCTTCATCCCACCGGAGGTAAAGGTAAGATGGGTATGTCGGACCTGAACCGACTAAAACCGCACGGTGTTCCTCTTGCGTCAGCCATGTGGTATGGGGAATCTGGTGTGCCCTAGGAAGGATATCCCAGAGACCCCGACCGGCTCCGGTCGCCAGCGCTGGCGACCCCAACGCGTTATTGGTAGTGTTGCCCAAAATCGGACTGCAAGAACAAGAGTCTTGCAGTCTTGGTCTTGGTCTTGCAGTTTTGCAAGACCAAGACCAAGACCAAGACCACCTATTTTTTGCAAGACCAAGACCAAGACTGACCCTTGCAAGACTTGCGCAAGACAAGACTACGTCTGCAAGACTCTTGCAGTCTTGCAGTGAAGTCAAACTGAGATTTGAGCATTTTTAATACCTGAGTATGTAGGTACTAGGTATTTAGTTTCTATACCACAGAATAAATAATAGTACCTAGGTACCTACTACGTCTATACCTACTGATAGAATGATAGACGGAGGCTGTGGTAGGTACCTTACCTATTCCGTGGCGTAGTGGTAGTGAACGCGACCGGTACGCAGGAGGCGCGGGTTTGATCCCCGCTCAGTGCAAATATTTGTGTGCATGAAAATGGGTATTTGCATTGGTCTGGTCGTGCCTCGGAGAGCACGTTAAGCCGTCGGTCCCGGTTGCCATACGAACATCTGTGACAGTCGTTACGGGTAGTTGGAGCCCTCAAAAGTCCGACTAGTCTAACTACAGAACTTCGATATCGCCAATTAATTGGTTGTGGAGGTCCGACGTCAGTCGCTTCACGGAAAATATCGTAGTTAGCCGCAACTTAGACTAGAAAGCCGACCCTAACTGAGTTGGGAAAAGGCTCAGAGAATGATGATGAGATAAGGTACTTACCAGCATACTTACCTGTTGCTTTTTTGTAGTATGTTTTTATACCTACCTATGTTTAGCGTAGGTAAATAGAAAGGAAACTTCACTGACCTTGAACCTAAAGCCCTAGTTAATGAAGAGCACAGGCGGTAATTAGTACCTATTCCATTTTCCCTTAGAGACAAATTGCCACATGTTGTTATACCTATGTATCATACCACTGGCAGCCGTACGACCCGATGTCTGACGTGCGTGCCAATATAGACGTGGCACAAGCCGCGCTAGCCAACGACTGAAGTTCTTTTCATCGTAGGCAGGTAGGTACACTAGGTACTTAATCGCGCTCATTGTCGGTAGTTACTAGTTACCGACAATCAGCGCGAGCGGCGACTTGCGCAGTGTCAATGTGAAAGTTTGTGAAGATGTTTGTATGTTTGTTTGTTACTCAATCACGCTCTAACGGCTAACGGCTCTGGATTTGGTACAGAGTTACATTAGAGCCTCGATCCTAGAATAACACATAGGTTACCTACTTTTTATCCCGAGAATAAGTAGATACACACACACACACGATTTTTTAATTCATAATCTGTAATAGGCGCGTGTCCCTCAATTGTTTTAAATTACTGTGTAATATGAATGGTTTGTGTTTTAATATTTTTAGAAGTAGGTAGGCCACTAGCCACTATCATTCGGCAGAGGAACGAACGTTTTTTAAAGACACTCGGTTCTGTTCTGGCGACGCCGCCGCCGACGACGTGACGCTTATTATGAGAATATGCAGTTTCAATGTAAGGTAGGTACCTACCTACTTACTTATGTGACACAAGACTCGAAGTCCTTTATATTTATTTAAGCTTCATGTAGATACAAAGAGGACTTGCACTTATTTGCACTTATCGATCTATGCATTTGTTGTAGGTACCTATTATTTCATTGACAGCCCCTATTAAAGGTCTCAAGATTCATCAACTATCACTGACTGTAGGTACGTATACCATTATACCGCCGATTTTTGCCTATTTGGCACATGGAAATGTATGTACTTGCCACGCTAAAGCTTTATGCCTACTCTCCACGTGTAACATTTGTCAAAGAGATACCGCTTTAAAATAAAGATTTTAATATAGAGATAAAACGACATTATGGCTGCCGTCAAAGGACACCGGCGAAAGGGGACGGATTGGGCGCGTTTTTACTGATTAATCAGAATCGAATAAGACGATTATAAATATATTTATTTTTTCATTAATTGCTATTTGTGTAAATAGTGTTGAAATACAAGGTAGGTTACTAGGTAGGTACCTACTAATTCATTATCAAATTGAATATTGTTACTATTTACTGCACTGAACGTGTACGTTGGTTATTGCAAAAAATCTAGCCTATGTAGGTGGGTAGGTAGGTAGGTACCTAATATTACTGTAAAGTTTCATCAAAATCAGTTTACGTCTGTTTTTTTTTTTATGTTTCTACGGCGGTAAACATGCCTACGGCCCTCCTGATGGAAAGTGGTCACCGTAGCCTATAGACGTTTGCAACACCAAGGCTGCTACTAACGCGTTACCGCCTGAAGGAGACGGTGGAAAGAGAAAGGCAGGATAAAGGAGGCGGAAGGGGAGAGAGGAAGAGGAGGGATGGGAGTTTGGGCCTCCGGAACTGACACTCACCGAACGAAACACAACAGTAGATCTGTTATTTTACGTCGATATTCTGTGCCAGGGTGGTAACTACCCGGTCGAGCCGGCCCATTCATGCTGACACCTAACGGTTCCAGCGGGGCTCTACCACCAGTAATATAAGTATATTACTGTATACGTAATACACATTCCTACATACATATGCTCACGCCCGTAATTCCCAAAGGGGTAGGCAGAGGAGTATTTAACACCAACATTTTGTCGATTGGGCACTTTGTCTTGGGCTGTGTGTTTATTGTCGGATGTAGAACAGCCCCTATCCCATAGTCGCCTTCTACGACACCCATGAAAAGAGATGGGGTGGTCCTATTCTACTCCACCGGGAACCAAACCAGCACGGCAAATACTTACGTTACGTAAAATTAAACAGCCCAATTGTAGAGGTGACCAATGAATGTGATGATGAGTTACTTCTCAGAAATTATTTATCACTAAAATAAAATCGATACATAAATGCTTTAAAAATAAATAGAGTTTTGTGTGAGAATCAAAGTTATACTTTATGTGATCCAATTATTCTATTTCCATGAATTTAATGGATTTAAATCGGAAAAAGTGAATATCCAGATTCTATTTCCGCCTGAATTCACCCCTGTACAGCTAATACATGTAATACAATAAATCTACGATATTTTTGATATTTACCGACAAAGACGTGGCGGTATATTAAAAGAGTTTGCGACAAGTGAATTTCTTTTTTGATTTTGCCGCTCTGAAGTCAAAGGTATCCGACATTTCAAAGACTAATTAAATTAAGTTTCTGGGTGCTCAAAAGTGTCATAACTCATAACGAACGGACACGATAACCTGCAAGTTGTCATGCAACCTGCAAATCCTGCAATAGTCCTTGCAATGAATATTGTAGCCACACCATAAAGATAGATAGATGTTATAGTATTATACCTACTTGATCACAGGGATAGTACCTAACCTACCTAATAGGGTTAGTGCTTAGTGCAATAGTCTTAAAAAAACTTAAAAAAAGGTGGGTTGAAGTCAATTAATAATAATTTCGTTCCTCTTTTGATAGAATTCACTTAGTTACCTCCGTCACTTTATTGTTTTGCTCGGATTGCAGAGATTGGATTTGAGGAATTTGATACTACGTTAAGATTACGTTTCTGTTTTTATAGTCTTTGGAAGGATATTATTTTTGTCAATAGATGCCGAACGTAGGTTATGTAGGTATCTTTTGGCCTTTCGGCATGTGCTGTATATAAGGGCGTTCATCATGATAAAAATGCATTTTGGTTTTGATTAAGCTGCGCTTAGAGTCAACCGGGTTTTAAAATGAGTGACATAGATTCAAATAGTTCTAGTCAGAGTAGTGAGAGTTGGACTAGGTCTAAAAGACTAAAAAGTAAATTTGATGAGTTTTTCGATATAATTCATGCCACTGAAACTGCTACATGTAAGTTATGCCACCATAAGAAAGTTGAAATCAAAATGAAGAACAGAAATACTTCAGGATTAAGGAAGCATCTACTGTCTTTTCACGAGAAGGAATCGCGACTATTACTTCCTGCAAGTCAACTAATCAAGCAAAAGCCAACAAAGGGGCCCATATCAAAGTTTTTAATGAGAGATGGAGAAAATAGACAGGTAAGAAAAAATACCTACCTAAGTGTTAATATACGTAATTATAGTTAGGTACCTACCTAATTACCAACAACAAAACATATAAAAGTATGGCAATTCTGGTAACAAGTAGGTAGATACCTATTTAACATTTTTTTCCGCCCCATGTCATTGGTTGTGCGTGGGAGATTGTCGTGCACATTTCTCTCCCCGGCTGACCTAGAGCCGTATATCTCGCCATGCATTACAAATTGCGTTGGTGCGCCAACAAAACAATTTGTAATGCATAAATATCGATGTAGATAAAAAAGTGGTCTATGCAGATAAATGAATCATAATTATGACCGATTAATTACTAATATTCCCGGTAACCCCTGCAACTAAGCTAAATTGCTTGTGCTAGGAGTGGGTTCACATTCGGTAGTGTAATGGCTAGAATTCGAGCCCGGGACCTCTCAATAGTAAGGGACTCCTTAACCACTAAGCTATCGACGCTTCTCACAATAATAACGAAAATAACTGAATTTGTTTACAGAGACTTCGACCGGGTTCGATTCCCGGTTACCTATGTATGAAAGTTAGTAGAAAAGTTTGAATGTCATTATTATTAACTGAATTTGTTTACAGAGACTTCGACCGGGTTCGATTCCCGGTTATGTATGTAAGTTAGTAGAAAAGTTTGAATGTCATTATTATTAACTGAATTTGTTTACAGAGACTTCGACCGGGTTCGATTCCCGGTTATGTATGAAAGTTAGTAGAAAAGTTTGAATGTCATTATTATTAACTGAATTTGTTTACAGAGACTTCGACCGGGTTCGATTCCCGGTTATGTATGAAAGTTAGAAGAAAAGTTTGACTGTCATTATTATTATATCCAAAATCGAAGCCATGGTTGCTAATAACAAATCTCGCTATATCTCATAGTTTCTAACTTCTCCCCACTGACCCATTTGGGTTGATCACTCTGTATACTATCATAATACATTTAGTGAAAAGCTGTTAATTAATAATAATTAAACGACAAACAAACAAAATATTCATAGTATTGATGTTGTATTGTATCATATAATTATCATAATATGTTTTATTATTTTATTTCAGCCAGCACTTTCTAGAAACCGCAGTGAAAACTTTGTGGCAGCTACAGTTGATTGGATTGTGAAAAAATATCTTCCTTTCTCATTTTTTGATGATGAAGAAACACAAGAATATTTTCGATCCATTTGCCCGAACCCGATGATGGTATTTCCTAAAAGGTCAACTCTCAGACGGAAGATTAAAGAGCGATTTGAAGAACTACAATCTCATGTTAAGAACCGACTACAACATTACTCGTGCAAAATGTCATTTACCATAGATGGATGGACCTCTATTGCTGGTAGGAGTTACTATGGCGTCACTGTGCACTATATAGACAACGAGTGGAAATATCGATCTATAGTCCTTGATTTTATGCCTTCACACGGTCGACATACTGGGGAAGATATTGCAACTATTTTCCACGAATGTTTAGTTGAATATGATTTGGTTGATAAAATACAGGGTATTACGGTCGACAACGCTAGTGCAAATACGCAATTTATGTTTGAACTTGGCAAACAAATGCCACATTTTGACTCAGACAATCAACATTTCCGGTGCTTTGCTCACATTTTGAACCTTGGTGTACAAGATTTATTAAAAACTTTAGCATTACATAGTGACACTGAAAATGCAGAAAGAGAACAGCAGTATGAAGAGGAAAGTGAAGAAGATGAAGAACATATTCCAAATATTGCTGACTCACGTACAGCGATTACAAAATTACGCAGTATTTGTTGTAAAATAAAAAGAAGTGAGATCTTAAAAAGAAAGTTCCACTCTGCTTGTGAAGCATCTGGTGTGCCAGCTGATCTTAATCCCATACTTGACTGTCCAACAAGATGGAATTCTACACATGATATGATTGGATTTGGTATAAAAGTCCGAATGGGTATTAACATATTGTGTACTTCTGTCAGCGAATTAAACGATTTTCAAATCACGGAAATTGAATGGCGAATACTCGACAAAATATATAAGTTTCTAATAAACTTTAAAGTTTTATCAACTGAACTTGGTGGAGAAAAATATGTTACAATACCGCTAGTCGTTGTGTCATTCAATCTTTTACTGGATAAAATTGAATCCATGGCAAAACAATTAGACGAGAAACCAAATCGAACCGAAGTGGACGAAAAGCTCGTTCTGGGTTTTCAAGCAGCCCGAGATTAAATGCTTAAGCATTATAAGAAGAGCAACTGGATTTACTGTACAAGTTTAATTTTAGACCCTAGGCACAAAGCTGAGACTTTCGAAATGACTACGTGGGGACAGCAAATAAAAACAGAAAGCCTGCGCAAATTCAATGAAATTTATACGCAATATAAAAGTACAATAAACCTTATGTCTAAGTCTCCACAGAACAATGAAAATATTGAAAATATTCTTCACGATCATGATGAAGATATTGAAGATGAAGACATAATAGATTTCGAGAAGCTATACACAGGTCCCTCTACGTCTTCAGGATCTGGCTGTGGCTTAATGAAAACTGACGAGTTGGAGGAGTATTTAAGTAAGCCGAGAGCCACCAGCTCGGAAGACATTTTAGAGTGGTGGAGGACGCATGAAACGGAATATCCGATTTTATCCAAGATGGCTCGTGATTTTCTTTCAATACCTGCAACTTCAGTACCCGCTGAAAGATTATTTTCTAAAGCATCACTAGTAATAAGAAAACACAGAAATAGGTTAAGTGATGAGTCAGCCAGGTGGTTACTTTGCATTAATTCTTGGTCAAAAGAATTATTATAATAATTCTCTTATTATTAATATTATTAAAAATCTACCTGATATTTACCATGTTTATTGTTTCTTGAGCTTAAAATTGATAATTTCAATAAATAGTATTTTGCATACTTTGTCTTTATTATGTTTCCTTCCATATATGGTGATAACGATTACTATCACTATTTATCTTGACAATATTTAAAAAATGATGTCAAGTCATTGACATAGGAATCTATGTCAATATAATCTCAAGTTTCCATACTTCATTACGATGTTTCATATCTTACTAAATCACACTAAGCAATTGATAAGTGCGAGACTTGCAAGACTCGCAAGACTCTTGCTGCAAGACCAAGACCAAGACCGAGACTGAGCGTGCAAGACCAAGACCAAGACCAAGACCAGGGGTATCGGTGCAAGACCAAGACCAAGACTGGCTCAAGTCTCGTCTTGGTATTGCAATGGGCAACACTAGTTATTGGGGATCTAATCCACCCTCTCCCTAAGAGAAGCGCGCGCGGAAACACGACGCGCCGCCGCCCTGGGCCTGCTTCTGCTAGGGTGACGGCTAAGGTACATACAGCCATGGAAATAAGTACACATGTAAAGGTGTGTACTCATTTCCTTGGCCGTGTGTATATACTTACTTCCAGGACCGTTTGTACACAGTTTAAAAAAATAGGACATTCCTTTGACTTAAAAAAAAACAGTGCTTCAATCCAAACGAACGCAAAGCACACGAGTCTCTTGATACGGGCTATATTAATTGACGCGGCTCGATTTTGGCATTTTTCATAAGCAATCAATTTCCAATGACATCGATGTATGGGCGCGAGAAGGGTTATGGGGGTAAAATAAATTCACATAAACTGCCATCAATCAGTGAGTCCACTCCACGTGACAAAGTGATGTCGACGTCATAGAGATTATACATGATTTATACTGTTTTCTTTGTTTTATAATTTTAGTATGTTTTTTGTCTATGGCTGAGTCCATGTAGTTTCTCATTATACATCTTAGTACTGAAAATTCAGAATTCACAATAATTAATATCCCAAAGAAATATTCTAATTCTAGTAAAACCATTGGCTTCTGTTGCTTTTCTTACATTTGTAAACTTTACGTTTTACTTCTTGAACTCGTTCTTACAATAAACCATTATAGCACGATAGGTATTTATTATGCCACAAATTTCATAAAACTCTATGAAGATTGAAAACAAAAGATAAAAAGGAAACATTTTACGTTTAAAAAGCTGCCAGTGTTTCGGCGGCAGCGTTAAATATTTATTAGCGATATATAGAAATGTAAACAACTCGAGCGCGTTTTGCTCGTCGGCAAGGATTAGCCGTTTTGCCTTTAATTATTACCCCGTTGTCGAGTGCATGTTGTGGACGGGTCAAAGAGTAATGATTAAAAGTTGTACAGTTTTGTCGATCCCCAACCCGCCTGCCCAGCGTGGGGATTATGGGCACTACCCCCAAATGAAGGAAATAGCCAAAAGATGGCCCCCAGTTCCCGGCCGCCTCGCTATCCCTGGTCATGGTAGCGGCCATGGTAACGGCGGGGCAGGGGGTGCTAAGACTCCCCGGGCTACAATAGGCTACCAAACCCTTCACAAACTGACCCTGGCTACGTATAACGGACGCACTCTGAGGCTTGACCATCATCTAGCGCAGTTGGAAGTGGAGTTAGAGAACAAATATATAAATAATAATAAAAATAATAAAAATAATATAAAATAATATAAATAGAGAATAAATGGCATGTTCTCGGGTTATGCGAAGTCCGTAGAGAGGGAGAGGACACCGTAACCCTTGACTCGGGCCATCTTCTCTACTTTCGCGAGGGTGATAAAACATCCCAGGGTGGCGTAGGTTTCCTCGTCAATAGGGCCCTCTTTAACAACGTTCAAGAAATCTCCAGCGTGTCGAATAGGGTAGCGTACCTGATCCTTCGGCTATCCAAGCGGTATAGCATGAAGGTTATTCAGGTCTAGGCACCGACCTCGGCACACTCGGATGATGAAGTGGAGGATATGTATGAAGACATATCCAAAGCCTTGCACAACACCACTAAGGCTCACTTCAACGTTGTTATGGCGGACTTTAACGGCAAGGTGGGTACCCAGTCTGGGTACGAATCCCGTATAGGCCCGCATGGTTATGGAGTTAGGAATCACAGGGGACAAATGCTTGTCAACTTCCTTGAGAAAGAGGGACTATTCTTAATGAATTCCTTCTTTAAGAAACAGCCTCAAAGGAAGTGGACATGGCAAAGCCCCGACGCTGTGACAAAAAATGAGATCGACTTCATCATGACGGATAGCAAGCACGTATTCAGATATGTCTCAGTGATCAACAGGTTTAATACCGGATCTGACCACCGACTGCTGCGAGGCTCTCTGAATATCAACCTAAAGCTTGAAAGAAACCGTCTGATGATGTCCACGCTCCGACCTAACCCAACCCAAATCATGGCGGGCACCGAGAAGTTCCAGCAGCTTCTCGGGGAAAGATTTGTTGCCTTGGAACCCACTGATGACGCTGATGAGACCCTACACAATCTGGTCGAAACGCTGAGAGACGAGGGCATCAAGTTCTGCAAAAAACAGCGCACTGGCAGGAAGTCCAAACTCTCGGATGAGACTCTGGGGCTGATGGCAAGAAGACGGGAAACCACCCAAGCGACTTCGTCAGACAGGTCACACCTAAACAAGGAAATTGCGAAGATGGTACGGCGCGACCTTCGGAGCTCCAACACACGCCTTATTGAAGAGGCGATAGAGCGAAACCGAGGGTCCAAAGTATTCACTCAGCAGCTTGGAAGGAGCCATCTGACGAAGCTCATAACGCATGACGGGAGGACCGTCTTGTCGAAGCCGGAGATCTCCGCCGAGATAGAGGATTTCTATGGCCATCTGTATACTGCACATGCTCCCCGTCCTCAACGAGACGACCATGATTCCAGAGCCACCCTGACACGCCACTATACCGACGAACTGCCTGATATCAGTCAAGACGAGATCGTGTTAGCTCTGAAGCAGCTTAAAAATGGAAAAGCCCCCGGTGAGGATGGAATTACTTCAGAGCTTCTGAAGGCAGGAGGAGCTCCTGTCATACAGGAGCTACAGAAGCTCTTTAACGCCGTCCTTCACAGTGGGAGAACTCCTAAGGCGTGGAGCGGGAGTTTGGTTGTTCTCTTTTTTAAGAAGGGTGATAAGACCCTCCTTAAAAACTACAGACCCATCACACTCCTGAGCCACGTCTATAAGCTATTTTCACGAGTGGTCACGAATCGTCTCGCCAGGAGACTCGACGAGTTCCAGCCACCGGAACAGGCTGGGTTCCGCGAAGGATATGGCACCATATACCACATTCACACAGTGAGACAGATTATACAGAAGTCCGAAGAGTATAATCAGCCCCTGTGTCTCGCTTTTGTGGACTATGAAAAGGCATTTGACTCCGTCGAAACTTGGGCTGTTCTGGAATCCTTACAGCGATGTCAAGTAGACTATCGTTATGTCGAGGTGCTGAGATGCCTTTACGAAGCCGCCACTATGAGTGTCCAAGTACAGGGTCAGCAGTCTAAACCCATCCAATTGCGCAGAGGAGTGAGACAGGGGGATATCATATCCCCGAAACTGTTCACGAGCGCATTGGAAGATATGTTTAAGACGCTGGACTGGAAAGGTAAGGGCATAAATATAAACGGCGACTACATCTCACACCTGCGATTCGCTGATGACATAGTCTTAATGGCGGAGTCGCTAGAGGAGCTAACCCAGATGCTGGACGGCCTAGCTTCAGCCTCGCGACGCATCGGTCTTGGCATGAATTTGGATAAAACCAAAGTCTTGATCAATGGCCACATTGATCCAGGACCGGTCGTCGTGGATGGCCACCTTCTTGAAATTGTTGCTGAGTACACTTACCTCGGGCAGATTGTGCAGTTGGGTAAAAACAATTTTGAGAAGGAGGCCAAGAGGAGGATCCAGCTAGGCTGGGCAGCGTTTGGGAAACTACGTTGGGTCTTCTCGTCATCCATACCGCAGTGTTTGAAAACGAAAGTTTTCAATCAGTGCGTCCTACCCGTAATGACCTACGGAGCTGAGACGTGGACACTCACGGTAGGGCTGGTCCACCAGTTCAAAGTCGCTCAGCGAGCTATGGAAAGAGCTATGCTCGGAGTTTCTCTGAAGGATAGGATTAGTAACCAATACATCCGACAGAGAACCAAGGTTATCGACATAGCTCAAAGAATAAGCAAGATGAAGTGGCAGTGGGCCGGCCATATCTCGCGAAGAACCGACAACCGCTGGGGTAAACGTGTTCTTGAGTGGAGACCGCGACTCGGCAAACGTAGTGTAGGACGCCCTCCGGCCAGGTGGGATGACGATCTGCGAAAGACTGCGGGCAGATGCTGGATGCGGCAAGCTGAAGACAGGGCGCTATGGCGCTCATTAGGGGAGATCTATGTCCAGCAGTGGACTAGAATAGGTTGATGATGATGATGATGACAGTTTTGTCACATTTTCTGATGAAATGAAGAGTCCTAAAATACGAGGAAAGGCAGGTAGTTGCCTGCGTTTCCATTGGCTCGTTTTGGTGGGAACGTAAATATGAAACCTGTTTTTAAGAACTACAAGTTGCAATAGTTTGCAATAGTTTGTTAATGAAACTAATGTGGAAAAACTTATTTAAGTAAGATGAATAAGAATATGCATAGATTGATTTCTACTAATAAAAAGACACATGTAAACCACTCTATTTTGATACACAACGTATTGGCATTTGGATCTAATTCTTCATTGTGTTTATAAATAAGTTAGGTATATTAGGTGCGATAGATATAATAAATATTAATATAAATACTTATATCTTAAAACAGAGTAAATAAAATAAGAGAAAAATATTGTATGATGTAGGTAACTAGATGGAATTAATAGAGCTTTGTGCATGTGAATGTAATATTACTTATAAATAAAATTAGTTTACTGGATGATATTGTCGGAAGTTTACGCGAATGCCACACAATGAAACTATTTTTAACGGATTCTATCGCGATTTATTTGATGTTATTTTATATTTTACATTGATCCCGCCGGTTCGTTTGCTTTTCAGCAGCCATGGTCATGGGGTCCCCGTGACGTGTTCAATAGTTTACTGGATGTTCAATTGTTCTGATTTCAAGTAAAGTAATGTTCTATTCGCTATACCATCTGTACCTCTACTTACTCTTTGGCTAAGCTTTATGAGAGAGATTGTAAAGTTTATTTGACGTCTCCCTGAAGAGCCCTCTGGATCTGCGACGCGTAACCACGAGTGTACGCACAAACGCGTCCTGCATCACAAGGTAATAAAATTTATTGCTCCCATACGTCTCGCTTCTGTTCTAATAAAAATACACAGATTATGTGTAAGAGCATGAACGAAAAATATGCAGTGAGTGTCCAGTAATGGAATTAAATAACATAATGTGAATGTCTGTTTGTTACTTAATCATACAATATCAGTTGAATGGATTTTGATGAAATTTGGTATATCGATATTTGTGGAGATATCTATACCGGTTGGAGGGTGAAAACTTCTTTACAACTTTTCCCACACCTACCAAATATACACAAAAGTTTCAATAAAATCGGTCGAGACGATTTGGAGGAGTTCAACCACAAACACTTTGACACGAGTTTTTTAATATAATATTATGTTATGCGTCCGTTTCCTACTACATAATTCATAAGGAGCATGTAAACCAAATATTATTATAATTAGCACATGTTTTCATACAATGTCTACAATTTTTGCGGCGGTACGGCATTAACGTCACACGAACTCGAAGTTTAAAAAACCGGCCAAGTACGAGTCAGACTCGCGCACAAAGGTTCCG
Source organism: Cybosia mesomella (assembly GCA_946251805.1). NCBI lineage: Eukaryota > Metazoa > Arthropoda > Insecta > Lepidoptera > Erebidae > Cybosia > Cybosia mesomella. The sequence goes on from OX276392.1 coordinate 12,028,461, forward strand.
TTAAGTTATCTATAAAAACGGCAAAAAAAATGGGTTTATTGTATGGGAGCCCGCCCTTGAATATTTTTTCATTGTAATTTAATTATTTATTTTTAAAGTGAATATAATAACTAAATATTCTGTGAATATTTCAAACGTCTACCTGTTGCTGTTATATATATCGAGCAAAAATGAGTAAAAAAATCACGTTTGTTCTTTCAAAGCCCCCTTAAATATTTATTTCATTATGTTTTTTAGTTTTTTTCTTATAGCGGCAAGAAAACTCCATCATATATGAAAATTTCAACTGTCTAACTATCACGATTCATGAGATACAGATACAGTCTGGTGAGAGACGAGCAGAAAGACGGACCGAAGGATGGACATAGGACATAGGAGTTTTAGTATTATGGTCCCGTTTTACGCTTTGGCTACGGAACCCTAAAAACGAAACACGCAATTCCCACTTCAGTACTAATTTTAAAGAGTTACAGAGTATTAACACAAGTTTGTATCTACTTTTTTAACATAGATTAATTGTCTGCCGTCCGTCTACTCGTAAGTGGAGTAGGTATGAGTTAAAGGGAGTCATAGCTCAAGAGCTTCATTTATTTTGGGTTAAAAGTTAAACTGAGTAACTATATCTATTGGTAAATTCTCAGAATGTTTTTAAAAACGAATGACAATTTTTTATCATTCGAATGAAGATATTTAGTAGGCATGAAAAGAAAATACCGACCAAGTTCGAGTACGACTCGCACACGAAGGGTTCCGTACCATTATCTATACAATGGGAGCCCCCCTTAAAAACGAATGACAATTTTTTATCATTCGAATGAAGATATTTGGTAGGCATAAAAAGAAAATACCGACCAAGTTCGAGTACGACTCGCACACGAAGGGTTCCGTACCATTATCTATACAATAGGAGCCCCCCTTAATTTGTTTTATTTTAATTTAATTATTTATTTTTGAAGTGATTATACAACTAAATATTCTGAAAACAATTGAAGCGTAAAGCCGTTGCCGTTATTAATATCGAGCAAAAAACGGCAATAAATCACGTTTCTTGTATGGGAGCCCCTTTAAATATTTATATTATTCTGTTTAGTATTTGTTGTTAAAGCGGCAACAGAAATACATCATCTGTGACGGTGACAGACGGACGGACAGCGGAGCCTTAGTAATGGAGTCCTATTTTACCCTTTGGGTACGGAACACTTCGGGGTGCGAGGGATATGCTCTATGGGCAACCTTACACCCCGGCGTCTGTAGACCCGAGACGGCGTGCGGTTTTAGTCGGTTCAAGCCCGACATAACCGCCCCCGCTGGCATCCGGGGGGGTATCCGATAAAAAAAAAAAAAAGGGTACGGAACACTAAAAAAGACAACAAAATTACAACAGTGACAAACAATACAACAAAATTAGGACAGATGACACCTGTGTTTACGATTTTTTCTGATTGCGTACTTATTTCCTGTATTTGTATTTTCATTTAAGACCAGGATTTCGACTTTAACCGAGCGCCAATTCCAGTCGCTTAAAGAGCTCGTACATCGAATCACGGGGTCCACTCTCCTGCTGCTCCTTTTATTGTTTTATTTCTGGCTTTTATGAAAGCGACTGCCATTTACCCTCCCAACCCCGAGAGAATAGCCTGCAGCAGAGCCTCGTCCATCAATCAGCAGGTATACTGGCTTGCAGGTGAGAATGGTTTGGACTCCGAAGATCTTGGTAGGGGCCCATATACCTTTTTTTTCCTTGCGGAAATCCCTTCGGATACCCCCCCGCCGGCCAGCGGGGGCGGTTATGTCGGTCTTGAACCGACTAAAACCGCACGCCGTCTCGGGTCTTAACACGCCGGGGTGTAAGGTTGCCCATATACCTACATCCAACTGTTTATTCGATTTTATAACTGATTATTTATAACTTGATTCCTGGGTAGCCTTATCAACCTTTTACGAATAATAGTATCTACTTTGATTTAATTAATAGTTGACTTCAGAAGAGTATGGAGTCATATCCTTCTCCTTGACGAGTGTCTTAAACTCGTTCTCTGAAATAACCACCAGCTCTTAGGTTATACGGGGTAAGGCGGGGCAATAAAGTGTTCTGTATGTGCTCGGTGCTCTTATTTTTCTAAACACCAACACATCGTGGACGATTTAGTGTTGCACGTAGAATATCTAAACTTTTCCGAGGTAATATTTTGAGTTTATGTTTACTTTTAATTTGCTTTTGTACTTGAACGGGAATAAATTGTTAAAACATTGTTTTGTGTTGGGCTTGTTGAATGAATCTTTAATAAAAGCAGTAGTTCGTAGTTATTGTATTGTTTGCATTAATTCTATCGTTTTGGGTAAGGTAAATATAAACAGACGGACCGTAACACGCATTTTGTTGTGACCAAATGACTAATTTTTAGGTTAATTTTATTATAAAGAATTTTGAAGGGAAGGCCAGGCCAAGAGTACTTGCAACCGGTGAGCATATACGAAAGCAATTATAAAAGCAGGAGAAGCGAAAGGTGTATTACAGGATCGTAGCAAGTGGAACGATGACCCTCATACGGTGCAAACAATTGCATCAAGAACAAAGCAGTCCAGCGCCTCTTTTCTTTGCAGCATCATAAAGACTTAGAATTCTTTACTAGCACCCATGTTTCCTTCTTCTGACAGTCCTGGTTCCTTTAAGCGAGGCGTGAAAAAGAGTCTGATGAGGCTGTCAATTTGGGGGCCACCATTGTAGCATTATTGGTGACTGTAATGGTGACCCCCATTCCTGAGACTTTACCTTTAGTTTACCATCTGGCGAGGTAAAGTTTTTTGACGTGACCATGATTAAAAACAAGTTGAATTCCTGAGACGAGCTCAGCTCAATACAAGGGATTTTCGATTTAGCGATTATTTTTCTTTTCGATTTTTTGCGATTTTTTTCTTTATCTTGCAATGGTTCACCCCAGCACGAATCTATTACCGAAAACAGCAACTCGATAGCTCATCTCCTTCATACCCAAAACCGTGACAGAAAATTGGCAACGACGACAACTCGATAGCAATTTCTAATGAAAATCCCTAAAAAGGAAAGGTCTCTACCTACTATGGGAAAGAGATGTGACTTGAGGGGAAATTATTCAGTTCGTCTGCAGTGGTGTAATGTGAAATAAGAATAGCAAGTAATCATCATGATCTAAGCAGCCATCCCTGTTGCATCCAAATTTGCACTTGGGAGCCCGACCTGCTACTCTTTCTTAACGGTTTATCTTGGCTTCTACGAGAGTGACTGCCATCTGACATCCGTCAATCTTGCAGGTGTACCGCATCTTGCAGGTGAGGTTGGTTTCGGTTCCGAAGATCTTGGTGGGCTCCATACAGATACATCCAGTGGAAAACCATACACCCTTCACGATAAGATACATAATTTAACCTATTTCATTTGTATGTACAACATAAGTTGATAGGTTGATGGCCTATTGATGTCATGTGGAGCACATTTACGGTTGCATATTGTAACATGAAAGCAGTCTGTCCATGGGTTAATTAATAGATCCATCCCTTTGTGTTGATGACAATGAGCGGTATTGTGCGCTGTGGGCCAATCTACCTCGTTTTCCTTTACAGAACGTATGTCCAAGTAGATTGAAACCAATATGAGAGCTACTGTTTGGAATTTAGGGTTTGAATTGAATTGGGTATTATAACAGCTGAATTTCAGCTTTTGCGGATTGGCGTGTACCTTGTTTCCTGTATTTTTTCGACTTTGCTATCATAGCATATCTATTTTTAACTATGATAACCTAGCTAGATGATATGAATGGTCAAAATATTGAAAAATTATAATAATTGTAATTAAATTAAGATGGCGCTAGCATAAAAAAAACGATTACAAAACTCGTTTTTCCTATCAAGATCTGAGTACTGACTCAGAAGGAGCTACGGACCAAAAATCAATTCCTTCTAATGAACTTAATCGGGGTTCAAATGAAAACACTGCCAAAAATCCAAGTGTTTTCACTGCATTTGTAGATTGAACACGTTCGATACAGTGACTATCATCATCATCATCATTATTTGAAAGTTAGTCTCGGTTATAGTTTGACGGCCTCTGTGAGGTAGCGGTAGTGCATTTGATTGCTACGACAGAGGGCGCGAGTTCGATTCCCGCTCAGTGCAAATATTTTAATGCATGAATATGTCTATTTGCATTAGTCTGGGTGTTTCTATGTATGATATGTATATATTTACAAAAAAAAGTATATAAGTATGTTTATCCGTATTCTAAGACCCATAACACAAGCTAGTTAAACTATGCTTACTTTGGGTCTAGAAAGCGCCGTGTAGACTAGTAGACTAGACTAGTATTTATTTATATCTGAGACTCTCACCTTGGAGTCCGGTTTCCGGCTCTTCCTTCTCCACTTAGCACGGTCTTGGGCATCCTTGGTAGTCAGACCATTGGCACGTACATATAATCTTCTATGACGTTAAGCCAGATAACTGTATGGCCCTTATACTTTTATTTAATAATAATTTTATTTAATTTTCACCCATTATGTAAAATGAAATAGCCCAGTTTATTTTTATTAAATTGAAATAATGTTGCTTAGGGCAATCCGGTAAAGGTCTGGTCTGCCTACGCCAACGGGAAAGATGCATGACTGTATGTTTGAAATTATTAAGTGGTGAACTTCGTCCTAACTAAACTACAACTTAATGGGTTATTTCGCTTAAATACTAGGTTCTGTAGCGTTTTGCATTCAACCACGAGTATGTTAACTATGTAGTAGTTTGCTAAGTGCTATATCACAATCTTAATCTGAATTCTTTGAGCGGTGCGCTTGGTGTAGATGGTCTGTATACTCTGTGTAAACTATCAGGATGAAGCGATAGAGGATATTGTATCACTTGCAGCCATACTATCATCTTGTGTTAAGTGTTACACACATTGTGGCCAACTGACTTAATTGATTTGAATAATTTTTGCAAACAGTTTTGTACTTTGCTCCGTAGTTCAACGCGAAAAATATTCACTCTTGACAAGGTATCCGACTATGATGCTTGCACTTTGGAGCCCAGGGTCGGCTCTCCTACTCTTCCTCTTGTTGACTTTTACGAGAACGACTAGCGTCTGACCCCCAACCCCGAACGGAAGTGTGCGCTTCAGCCTCGTACACAAAAAACATGGTTAAACGGCTTGCAGCCGAGGTTGACTTGGGTCCCGAAGACGTTCATGAAGCCCGTTACATTCACACAAATCCATACCTTAATACACATCCACAAGAAAACAAAATATCTAAAATAATATCTTAAAAATAATTAAATTAAACACATACATACATAGCGATTCGAGTTTAAAAGTATTTAAAAACTGTTTAAATGAGATGACGGTGACGAATTGTGGCTATTAGTTCTTTTCTCTAAGAGTTAAAACATGATGTGAGACAAATACCTTTTTTTTTTTTCTTTTTCGTGCGGAAATCCCTTCGGATACCCCCCCGCCGCCCAGCGGGGGCGGTACGGTTGCTTTGTGTTCTTATAAATTTCAAAGTTTCTTCAAGTGAGTTTTATTTGTTGGACAATGTTTCCATCTAATACTTTTCCTTGAAATTAGAGATTATTTGCTAATAAGGGCAAATGTATGGATAGTTATGAATACTTAAATTCAAAAATGAAATAAGAATTTTCTACATGCGGAAACGTCTTCACGATGGCTTCTTTTGTCAGGGAAGGACTATATACTTATAGAACTAGTATTTTGCGCGATGCGCGAGCTGCAAGCAGCTCGCGAGTGTTATGTAAAAAAATCGATCCGCCATCTTAGATTTTTCGATTTTTTTTTTCAACAATTCAAAATCAGAAGCCTCGATTTACTCAAAAATGACACCCATGTTGCCATGTCATCAAAGATGGCGGAGAAACGACCACCATGTTGGCCGCCATCTTGAATTTTTTGACATTTCGGATTTTTCCCATAGTCACCTCAGCTCTCTCTACATTTTTCCCCTATACATCATCCATATCCCCCATTACTCCTTCTAGGAGAACAATTGTGTCAGTGAGTGAGTGAGTGGTAATCGATACTTAGTGATTTCAGCTGTACCCTGCATTATCAGGGTTGAGGAGTTGGGACTTGAAATCTAACCATGAAGTCGTTGCTTGGTACCTATAATATTAATTCACTATGAACACTTTCTGAATCTTGATAACCTAGGGCCTAGGCGGGCAGTAAACTTACAGCATCAGGATTGAGGAGTTGGATCCAGAATTTTTTATGGGACCAAGACGAAAACTTCTACTGTTTATTTAAAAAAAAACTTTGCAAATCGGTCCAGAAACCTCGAAATAATCGGTGTACATACAATGAAAATAAACGGGCCGTTTTGAGAACCATCTCTTTTTTGGAAGTCGGTTAAAAGCATATCAAAGTTCACTTGCACAATTGTCTCTGTATTTTGTATGGAAAAATAAATTTCGCCATTTTGAATTTTTTTTCTATTCATCGAGTAGACCTCTAGGTCCTGATCATCTTTTGCCAAAAAACCTCTCTTCTATCCTCTATTATACTTTGTGAGATAGAATCTGTCGAAATTTGTATGGGCGCCATTTTGAATCTGCCATTTTGGTTATATTTTTAGCTCACTGCCAATTGGATGAGGTTACAAGTATTTTTTGTTTGAGCAGCCCTCACCTATGTTTAATACCCTGGCCGTGCTCCTCACCCATCTTCCAAACCCTCGATCATCATCTATCTACATATTTCTGACTAAGAGTTCTTCCACAATAACATTTTAAAAAGAAACCATAAATCAAAGTCTTGCATAGTTCAAAACTTGTAGTCTATTCAATATTCGCCATACATTTTCTATAGAAAAATAAATTCCGCCATCTTGAATTTTTTTCTATTCATCGAGTAGACCTTTGGATCCTGATCATCTTTTGCGAAGAAACTACTCTTCCATCTTTTATACTCTCCGAGATGGACACCGACGAAATTTGTATGGCGGCCATTTTTTTTCGCCATTTTGAATTTTTTTTCAGGTCACTGGCAATGGAATGACGTTTCGAGTGACATTTGCTCAAGCACCCCCAACCTATCTTCAATACCTTAAGCGTGCTCTTCACCCGTCTCCGAATTCCTCAATCATCAGCTCTCTCCATATTTTTCCTCCGAATGAATCTTTATCCTCTATACGAAACCATCAGTGCAAAAAAAAATTTCATATAAAATTGTTCAGGAGAGGTGATCAATGAGTTAGTGAGTCAGTCAGTGAATCAGCACGAGCAGCTATATATAAATTAAAGAATATATATATATTTTTTTTTTATACCACTCAGGTGGCAGACAAGCTCACGGCCCACCTGATGGGAAGCGGTCACCGTGGCCTATGGACGTGTGCAACACCAGGAGCGTCACACTCGCGCTGCCGACCCTAAAAAAAAAGAAATTGCAAAGCAGGAATAGCCTTTAGTCTTCCGGGAAGACCAAAGGCTACTCCCGCCTCTCCCTTCTTTTTTAGTTTTTGTGCTGTCAGAAGGAAGACTCTTCCCTCTGACAGCACAAAAGTCTCAGTGAGCTCTGGCTACCCTACTCACCGCCGGGAACACAACACGAGGTTATTATGGCCGCGGTATTCTGTAGACATATTTATGAAAATAAAAACCCATACCAATCAATGAATACTTTGGTACGTAATTGTGTCCTTGTGAAGGTATCTGAATATGAAAAATTAAGATGCATAGCTAGTATTTATGTACCGTGTAACTGTAACGTTAATCTTATAATAATTCTATAAACATTTGTATCAGTTATTATCATCCCTGCGCTCATGGAGGACGGAGGTCGTTAAGCGATCTCCGACATCTGAGTGGCCTCTGCGCCATCTAAACATAAAAAAGAAAAATATGCATTTTCGAAAGGCATCCTGATAACCGCAAAACAAGGCAAGAGTTATCTTCACTGGCAAGTTGGTCCGTATCGCGGGTGAGCGTTAATTTTGAAAATAAATTAAAGATGACGCCCGGAGCGTCCAGAGTTGAGAACAAACTGGCGAACCGGCAGTTAGATGTTCAACACAGTTTAAAGAGCTGTTTAGATGAAATTTTCAAAGGATTTGTTTCCCAGTTTTCGTTCTCGGAGCGAGCTTTTTGTTCCAAACTTCCACCTGTTCTGAAATGTTGGACGTGTAGGGCTCTTATCTCTGTTGTTCTTGTTATAATTTCATATTGTATGTAGATATTCTATATAATGGTGGATCGTACGATGAGGAAGACTATTATCTAAAGATAAATCAGGGTATCGAGCTGGTAGGTCGGATGGTGGGACTGATGGTTGGATGATATGTTTCAAATATGATTGAAATTACGAATGATTGATTAAAGAAGTGATGTTGTCACAGTTTTTAAGATAATCTTTATCTGTAGAATGTCAGCTCTCGAGTCAAAGTTACTCTTTTATTTTTTAGGGATTTTCTTTAGAAAAGCCCTATTGCTATCGGGTTGTCGTCGACGTCGTCGTTGCCAATTTTCTGTCACGGTTTTGGGTATGAAGGAGATGAGCTATCGAGTTGCTGTTTTCGGTAATAGATTCGTGCTGGGGTGAACCATTGCAAGATAAAGAAAAAATCGCAAAAAATCGCAAAAAAAATAAACGCAAAATCGAAAATCCCTTGTATTCGGCTGAGCTCGTCTCAGGAATTCAACTTGTTGTTGTTTTCAACCGAAATTACTAGTATTTCCGTTTAACTCCCCGTTAACCCTTAGGAGTGGGTTCACGCTGTATTAGCCAGAATTCGTGCCCGGGACCACTCGATCGTAAGGACGACCTTAACCAGAGAGCCAGAAATCAAATCACCATAAATGATTTAAATAGAGAACAAAAGAAATAATTTTTAAGCATTAGATTTCAGTCCAAAACCCGTTTACGTTTGCGTGAAGCTATGTGTATATTTATGCCATAAAGCACACCGTTGTCAACAAGCCATGTATTTGCATTGCACTCGGCGATAAATAACGCGACTCCTACTTTCACTGACAACCATTTTGCCCGTTTCCTCTGAATCTAATTTGGAGTGATACATGCCACCGTTGCAGACCACAATTACGTTAGTGTAGGGTGCTATAAATTTGGCAATTACAGGCTCGATGGCAAAAGTGGAGTGTTAAGATGTCGCTGTAATGTGAATGCATTCAGTGCTTCTAAGTAGTACCTATTTGTTTTCATACTACGAGAATAAACGAATAGAACTCGCACAACTGGAAGTCCAATATAGGCTATAGCTATCAGTGGTATTTACACTTTAACTGAGCGAAATTTTAATGAAAGTTAACTTAAAGATGAATATCAGATAAAAAGATCTTGGTATATTTATTTGGATTGTTGTTCGGTTAACGGTATTACAAATATATTTATACTAGTGGACCCAAGCAGACGTTGTTTTGTAGCAGGCTATCATTTATGTAAAGCAACTTTACCCGTCGAAACCGAAACCATTCTATCTTTCAATCTGGAACGCCTTTACAAAATTTCATTGAAATGGGTCGGATGATTTTGGATATTAGCATATACATGCGTAATATTTATATGTTTAGATTTGAAATATGACGATTTATTACCATTTTATATGTTTTTGTATGAACTTTGGTATGTTGTTATGCGTAAGTCAGCGACGGTATCTAAGTAAAAAAAAAGGTGTACATATCATTCTCGCAAGTCTCCTAAAAATGCAATCTTCCAGCAAACAGACCAAATTCAATCACTTCACCCCGTTCAAAGAAACTTAAAGTACGTATTTCAATTCTAAAAATTAAATTAAAATTTAAAAACCATCGACATTGTTAAGAACACTCCAGACGAATTCACTCTTCAAACAAAACAAACCAAATCAAAATCGGTTCATCCGTTCGGGAGCTCCGAACCTATGAATGAAACACCTGATCGTTTTTGCGTCAAGGGTTAAAAAGAGGCATTACACGCATTGAGCATACAGCATACCACACATAGAATCCATGTCTACAAAAGGTCAACAAGTTTAATGAAAACTAGCTTCATAACTTTAAAAATTGTTACCGACTTAGGTCTGTAAACATTTTAGGCACCTTCCAAGAGAAGCAAGCTAATGCCGGCGGCGACGACGCGGCGGGGCATGGGCCCAGACGCTTAAACTTGCTTCACGAGAATCTTACAATAAGATTCATATTTTGGCACCATGCACGCCTTTATTGTACAACTTCCTTTATTCTAGTTAAAATTGTGAGAGTTTATCTCAACGAAATATGCTTTGTAATGGATAGCACTGTTTTAAAAATAACTTTAAAACTATTAGCTTGGTATGGGACTCGACTATGACGTATACGATAGTTAACAAATTATAAAGATTTATGCATCACAAACTAGCCCTAAAATATGATAATTATGAATATCACCATCATCAATATATGCCTACACTTGTCCTATTTGATTAGGATTAACGCAACATGTCATTTTTTATCATACTTTATTATCAGTCATCATACCTTCAGTGGCTCCTTTCCTTGCTATGTCCTCTTTCACGCGATCTATTTCTCTTTTCTTAGGATCTACCTCTACTCCTAAAACTCGTTTACAATCATAAACATAATTATATTGACGTAGCTTTTGCCAGCGACTTCGTCCGTGTTAAGTTCGGAATATATCAAGGTATGTTTATATCTCCAGTTTCGATCCCAATACATAAATGAGCTGAGAGCGAGACGAAGTCGAGCGAAAAGCTCTGTATATACTCCACTTGGTGTATTTCGGTTGTGACGCTAATTCTCCTTCTAAATTAATCGACCAATTTTGACCAAACTTGGCATGCAAAAAAAACTTGATACCCGAAAGGTTTAGAAAAAATAAAATTGAAAATCGAACATACCATGGAGGAATAATCACCCTTCAAAAATTCCAAAATCTGATTTTTCCAAATGATCAATGTTGAGGCCACGATTTTGACGCCAAAATGTGCAACTTAACTATTGGCTTAAGAGAGAAAAAGAAAATTGTAAATCGGTCTAGCAACGGCGAAATAATCCCTGAAAAAACAATTCAATGGTATTCAATTGAAAAAAATAAGACGTCGACGACAACTCGATAGCAATAGGGCTTTTCTATAGAAAATCCCTAATAACACTCTCAGCTCAACATTGCAACAGCAGAATGCATTGCGCCCATAGTTATTAAGGTATTTCATTACTCTATTTTCAATTATTTATTATGAAGAAGTAAGCCATTTTCGGGTGATTGACTCATCAACGCAGAGCCGACACTAGGCTAGCGCTAGGAAAGGAATTTGAGAAACTAAATCTTTGATTGGTGAAAAGCCTTTGTAACTAAACAGAATTAAACACGTATATCACCACTTATCAAAGTTTAACAGTGTTGAACATCCCGTTAAGAACCCCATGCAAATTCGGGACGGAAACTAAACAACCGATCACGAGAAAAAACAGCAAATGAAATAATTATGATAGAATAAATAGTAAGAATTCAAATAGGTAAAAATATGTCCTAGACTTGAAGGATAGTTGTTCGTGACAAACTTAATAAAAAACGAATAATAATAAAACAAATAAGCGGGAAAAATATTATATTTTGGTTGAATTCGAACGTTGGTCAGTAAAAATGGAAGTCCACTAAATACTGTCTAGATATCACTCGAAATAGAAGTTTATGTAATGACAATCTAAATTCTGCTGATTCTTTAATATAATAGTGTGATGATATGCATTATGAAAGGCTTATCAGTCTTTAATTAATTATCATTTAGACGTGGGTAACTCTGTGATATTTCTAGATTTTATATTTTATGCTCATCAGATTTAAACTATAACGAGATGATTTACATCATAAATTTATTATCAATGATAGTTTAAATCAATTTTGCTCTGCTGCTCATCAGATCATATCTATAATAGCGTGATGATTTAAATACCGAAGTTTATGACCATACATTAGAAAAATTTTCATGTAAAATTTCAGCTGAATCTGTTCAGTGATTTCAAGAGATGCTCGAATATCAATAATAAAAAGCAGACAAATATTAAACAACAAAAGCATTCACATATTCCAAAATACCGATCACCTTAGCTCTAAAAGGTTTCACAAACTAATTTAAATAAGTCAATTTCACATTAAAAACCTCAAGGAGTCGTAGTACAATACAATAATTTGGTACGGGATACATTATAGTCTGGAATAACACATGCTACTTTTAATCCCTGGAATAGGTTCCAATGGAAAGCAGGAACGGGAATAGAATTTCAAACGGTCCAAGCTGCGGACAAAAGCTAATATTGCATAATTAACACAGTCTTTTATCAATTAAAAACGGCGATAGCCCAGTGGTGTAACGTAACGGATTGCCGAGACGAGATCTCGAGTTCGATCCACAGTCGCCCCGGGCACACACCTCTGACTTTTCGTAGTTATGTGTGTATTAAAAATGTTGATTATCACTCGCTTAATAATGTGCTCGGTAGATGGCAATAGGCTCGCCCCCTATTACATTGGGACCTAAACAAAACTGGCGAATCGTGGGTGTGTAATACACCTCTGTCTACCCCTTCGGGGATACAGGCGGGAAGTTATGTTATGTATGTTTTATCAATTAAAATAATCTGACAATAAAATGTCACTAGACTAATATTTTTGTAAACAGAGCAAGACTAACCATTGAGCTGGTATAAAGTAAACCAATTTACTAAACAATGCCACGAGCCCACTGTGAAAAATAATGTATAAAACACTTTTTTTACAACTGGCAATATTGTCTGCGCTCAAGGACATTATGTTTCCCAACATAAAGAAGGGTTTCCTTGTGATGTGGGTATGTTTTATAACCTTAATAAAATATTATGAAATGATAAATCACTCGGTATTCTGCTAGTTAAATTGCTAAATTGTTCGTTAATTTGGCAATGAAGTAGCCGTTAATACTGAATTTATTATTATCAGTGTTCAAGGCCGTTTTTGGAACCCCTGCTAATAAATCAATATTTAAACCCAATTTTTGTCTTAAGTAAGACTTTGAGAAATTTATTTCATCTTCTGTTGGTTTTGCGAATCATTTTATTTTGAATGAATAATTCTTTTTGGCTTGCGTAAAACATTTCGGAAGTTAGTTTGGTTTTATAGAATCTGGTAGTAGTTTCGGATTTAAACATTGGTTTAGGGTAGGTATAATCTAATTTCGTATCATTATATCGCGTGGAATTAGGGAAATAAAGCCTATGCGTTATTCCAAACTATAATCTATTCCTGTACCAAATTTCAGCCAGATTCATTTAGGTCTTGCGTGAAAGAGAAACAAACATGCATATTACAAACTTTCGCGTTGATAATAATAGTAGGATAGGATGTATCTCCAGGATGCTATTCATTTTAATACTCATCTATCTATCTAGATATAATATATCTATACTGTGCACGACACAAATAGACTATAGACACATGTGCCAGTGACATGTAGATTAGTAAGCGTGAATATAACAAATGAATTGTGAAAATGTTAGGTTTACGTAAATACGTACAACGTATACGTAAAAACGTAGGAGTTAGTTTTCTGAGTAATTAAGTATGTTAGAGCCAAATTTAATAAAGAAAGTACACTCCCTGAAAAGCATAATTACAAATATAATTACGACAATGCATTACTCAGAATCTAACATAACTTCGTATAAATAGGAAATACGACTTTGTATACTAGTATGTAAGTTTAATTACACCCCGCGACTGCCTCCCACGCCGTAAGAAGCGAATATGCGCTCCCCCGGCTGGTGCCATTTTATTATATAGTAGCTCGCGGGAGGCAGGGCCCATATATAAGTCTGAGAGGTCAATCCGCCCGTCATTCAGTAGCCCGACGTCGCACGGTACAGATGTAAGTACCTATCGTCGTGCAACTCTTATTGCTACCAATATACATATATGCTATGTGATTAATATGTATAACATAAGATTTATAAATAAATGGAAATGCGGAGGTGAGGTACTTTGGATCGCGGGCCAGCACTACAAAAGACTATAAAAGCAGGGACCATTTGGTAGGAAATATTGGGCAACAAGTAGACAACAAGAGTCTCTCAAGGAACAAGGAAGCTCAACAGGAAGTAGTAGATCAAGAGTAGTGCTGGGCCAAGTACATCCAATGCCTCACTGACGTCAATCAAGTCCACCCATCCAAGTGTTTCATTCTTCGACTCAACATCGTCAAAATACAGTCCACTGAAGGCGACCGCGAAGTAGTGGCAGTCTATTCGGAACCTTATTAGGTCATAGTCTGTCACGAACAACGGTCCTTAACATATACTTTATTAAAATTGTAAATTAGTTGTGTCAAAAAAAGTATTTAAGTATATTTTATCCGCATTCTAGAAAGAATGCTGATAAGCTCTACTTAGTTTGGGTCTAGATGGCATTGTGTAATTTGTCCTAGAATATTTATTTATTTATTTAATTTTATAATAGTATAGATAAATTAAAATTTCTTATGAGAATATAGTATTCTTACGTAACTTTCTGCTATCTATAACTATAAATTTAAAATTAAAATACCCCCTACGCCGTCATTAAACTATTATACTGGCACGCGTTAAGCACTTAATCGAGTAATCATACGCCAAAAATGCCTTACACCATTTTGGAAAAAAGTTGATGCTCTAACACTGTTGGTCCGATATTAACCAAACATAGCTAGGAAGCACCGCAAGGAAACTGGTTTTCAAATGAAAAAAACCGCATCGAAATTGGTCCATCCGTTTGAGAGCTACGATGCCACCGACAGACAAACACAAACACACAGTAATCGACGTCACACTTATAACTCCCCTCTTTTAGCGTCGGGGTTAAAAACGAGTGCGATCCGTGCAGTGTTTGCGACCGGACGCACACTCCTGCGGTCTTGACCAAGTATAGCCGCGGTATTCTATTTGTGGTGCATCAATTATTATTCAAGGCACATTATCGCCCGCCCCTGCCGTCCAGAGTTAGTTCAATCATAGAGCAGTTAGCCACTTTCTATACATCTAAAATTTCATTTTGGTTTTAAGGTTAAGTATGTTTGTGATGGCGATAACTCATTGCAAATTACGATATTTCTTTTTCTTCCTTGTTGTTTTCTTGTTGTAAAACTGAGGTAGGGCAAACAAGCACGATGCACCTGATAGTAAGCGATTATCAGGGCTTATGTATACCTGCGATACCAGGGGTATCATCGCGTGGCTATTTCCAGCAGAGATGTTAAAAGGGAAGGGATTAAAGTAAGACAAAAAATAAATACAGGGAGGTATGGGAAAGGTTCTAAATGCAGCACACTGTTAAGACACTGAAGAGCATTATTAAGTGAGAGTCAAATAAGAATTATATCCATAAATTAATCGAGAACTTAGTATATTTCGATACTTATTACTAATTATCTATGGTTGTGCGAGCGAGATTGGACAGCACTAGCCCAGTTATCAACTGACGGCTCTTATATCGTTCCTTTCCTTGGCAACCTTCGCCGAGGAAGGTCACTTTGACCCCGTGGCCAACTGCAAGACTTTCCAGCGGTGCAGCTTATTGCCTGCTAAAATGCATGGCTTATTATATCTTATTTTATTCTGTGTGCTATTTCAGCCAACCTAATTAGTGCCACGAGGCCGATGACCTCTACGGTCAGAGGTCGCGGCACCAGCTTGTGCTGCCTAATTATATTCTTTTTCTTATAGCTTCTAGCTACGCTGCATTGCCGCTGGGAGATTCTCTTCACCTGCTATTTTAGCGGGTCACTTGGACGTAATTACCTAGTGACAAACTGACCCGCACTTTTTCTATTTCCAGGGTCTACGCACCGGGCTTCGCACCATCATAGCGGTGGCGAGGCACACCAGCGGAGACCCTGGCACGCCGGCAACACCACAAGCCACGTGTCCACTAGCTAAGTGCATACTACCATCTCTGAGGTTCATTTACTCATATACCTAAAATAAACTTATGTAACGTTACCGATTATAATCTCTTATTATATTGTAATCAATCCTTTTATTTATCTCTGCTCGCCCTAGCCGGTAGTAGTCTCAATTACATTTATAAACTTTATTAAATCTTACAGTGCATAAATAACCTTAAATTTTTATAACTCATTGAAAACCCCCATAAAACTTTAATAAAGTGTAAAAAATTAAGATATTTTTACACTGAGTTCATACAATCACACGGAAATGACTGGTGAAAAAGTGCATTACATCTGTTCTTTTATTGCCAGATACTTTCGATAGCTAGGTTTTTTTCTATATAATGAATAATCTTGCGAATCTGACTGTGACCATTGAACTTGACTCAATTAAATTAAACAATTAGTACGCTAATTTTTCCTATCGCCCAGAGACGTATAATATATCTGAGAATTTCGAATAACTCGGACGCGTCCCGGTTCCTCAGTTGGTCAGATTATTCCCCCTGTAAGGGACTGTCGCGGGTTTAAGTCATATCCTGGATGTTCTCTTTTTAGGGTTCTTTGTAGGGTTGCC
Source organism: Cybosia mesomella (assembly GCA_946251805.1). Lineage (NCBI taxonomy): Eukaryota > Metazoa > Arthropoda > Insecta > Lepidoptera > Erebidae > Cybosia > Cybosia mesomella. The sequence continues at coordinate 12,044,964 of OX276392.1, forward strand.
AAATGGCAAAAAACGGAACCCTTATAGATTCGTCATGTCTGTCTGTCTGTCCGTCCGTATGTCACAGCCACTTTTTCCGAAACTATAAGAACTATGCTGTTGAAACTTAGTACGCAGATGTATTCTGTGAACCGCATTAAGACTTTCACACAAAAATAGAAAAAAGACAATAAATTTTGGGGGTCCCCATACTTAGAACTGAAACTCATAAATTTTTTTTTCATCAAACCCATTCGTGTGTGATATCTATGGATAGGTAATCTAAAATAAGAGAATGATAAAACTAAAAAAAATATACGAAGTACATTACCATGTAAACTTCCACCGGAAATTGGTTTAAACGAGATCTAGTAAGTAGTTTTTTTTAATACGTCATAAATCGTATACCACAATTTACCTTTCATTCAATCAACTCAAATATAGAATTTAAAAAACAAAACATTATTATGTTACTTACTGCCCTACGGAACCCTTCATGGGCGAGTCCGACTCGCAATTGACCGCTTTTTTTCGATATAAATCTACGTTGATCTTGACGTTCGTATATATTACTCTGTTACCTGAATGAATATAGAAGTTTTAATTTTATTCGATTTTTAGCTACAACTCTTTTAATAATACATAAAAATAAGCAAAAAAATCGTCATAATTCTACCTGTAGTGATACCATCAACACGCTTTGCAAGTTCTAAACTATTTTCTATTTTATCAAAACATATTGTGCATAGACGCTGCAGTTCCAAGTTAAAACTTTAACTTACCATGTAAATGTGACGTTACTTGGAAGCGATTGTATAAACTCCAGGAACAAAATTCATTCATAAACTGCATTTTGTACCTACTTGGCCTGATAAGAGCATAGTGAGTTTGTTTATAAATAAACTGAAGGTTTTAACATTTATTTCTATGTTCGTTCATTATGCGTTTTTATACCTTTTATTCGATTGACACATGGGATTGTCAGAGGCCTTACCATGACGCTCTTATAACAATTCAAAAGTAATTCGGTTCAACCGAGGGATAGAGATGGAGCTACGGTGTATAGCGCCATCTCTCTCCCTCAGCCGAACTAAGGTAACTATAATAACTCGGACACTTTAATAAGTCCGTCACAAGGCCCGTGGACACTTTAATAAGTGTTTTTGTTACCCACAAGCCTAATATAAAAATATATAATAGGTATAATATATAGACTAACTATTTATATTTATTATAGACCTGTAATTTTGTTTGTGTAAGCTTAACGTTTAAAATTGGAGATTTTATTCCCCTACAAGCTGTTGCCCTCAGCTTCACCCGCGTGGAGTTCTGATACCGTTCCCGTAACCAATAGAAATCTAGTGATTAAACTAGCCTATATGTTATTCCAGACTATAAGCTATCCATGTATACCAAATTTCAGCCTGATCTGTTCTTTCGTTAGAGCGAAAATGAGTAACAAACATCCATCCAGATTTTCACATTTATAATACTATATAGTGGGATAGTAGGAAGTAGTATAGTAGGAAGTAAGATAGAAAAAAGGATAAGCACCTACTACGAAAATAAATACTCGTAGTATTGTGTCTTACTCGTATTTTGTCGCGATTGTGACTTTGTGTAAAATTTCAAGTAAATTGCTCCGTTCGTTTTTCGTTATTGAATACCTACCAAAGCAATAAATGACGGGCATAATTAATTGGACCCAAGGGATTAGAATAAGTATGAATGAATTTGTTTGTGTATGAATTATGAATTTATATTACAGAATAAGGTCTTCTTCGTTCGGAACATAGAGCCCGGGGTCTGCTCTCATTCTATTATATAGTTTATGTAGTTTTTACAGGCGCAACTGACGTCTGATTCCTCAACCCCGCGAGAAAAGTTTGTGTCCAAATCTCATCCTAAAGATCTTGGTGGGGCCCCATACCCCCTCCGCCCCAAAATAAGGTATTCGGAAATAATAAAATACATTTAAGTAGTGGCAATGCATATGCACATGAAAGTAAAGAAATAAAGATGGCCCAGTAATGTTGTGTTAGAAATAAACAATACTTTAAACATAATAACTTTTACGGTAATACCCTTAACAATTTTAGTTTTAAAACCGGTTTAAAATGATTTCCTACATTTTCACCGGTGCAACACTTTATATCTGAATTAAATTCGTTCACGGGAATTCACAGTACAAAATTCATACTAGCCGGTGTAATTTTGTAAACAGAGACTTTCGGCTTGCCCTAATCGAGGAGTCCCAGAGTGCATCCAAATGGGTTTATAAAAAGGACACGTTTTGCAATTGCATTCGAATTTCAAATGAGTGTATTTTTTAGGCCGTCTGAGTGTAGGAGGAATTAAATTATACTGCGGATAGTGAAGTCTGTCTAGTCGACTATTTGCGCACGTGATGTCGCATTGTGCACAGAACTGCATTCATTTGAGAGCTTTTTATTTTATTATTTTTTTTTTATTATTTCTGCTTCTTAATTAAAGCTATTTAAATTTCATTTGTCTTATTTCTAGCCTACGATCGATTTAATTATTATTATTATTGATTTATATTCAAAGACTGTCTATTTACATTGGCTACTGGCTTCTGTGAGTCAAAAAGTCAAAAGCCAAAAATTTATTCTGGACATTTATTGTGTATAGACCATTATAGCGGCATTTACAAAAGGTAAAAAAAACAGTAGATTAATGTTTAGCAAATGTACCACCGGTTCGAAACGCGGACCTGTCCTGGGAAGACTCCGGCAAGAAATTCAGCGGGCTGTTTTTTGGTCTATTTACAAAAATGTTTACATAATCGAATTACAATATTTTTTTGGGTAGTATAGTGAGAGAGCCAACAATTCATATCTAAGTATGTTTGTCTTCTAAATATTGTTGTATTTTATAATAGCCTTTTTGGCAAAGTTTGGTTTTAATTTGACTTTCAAATTTATGAATAGGTTGGTAAATCCATAGAAGCCGTATACAGTTACCCTGGAAGGAATTACTGATTTTGTGGAGTCAGCTATCACAAACCACAATATTGTTTTTATGTCTGGTATTAATGCTATCTATATAACATAGTTTTAGAAAATTGGAAATACTTTTTCAAACATACAATTTTTTTTTGAAAATATACTGAGACACTACATTTAGAATGTATATTTCTTCAAACTTTTCTCGGAGGTAGACTTTTGGATCCAAATCATAAATTGCCCGCACAGCCCTCTTTTGCTAAACAAAGGAGATTTCCGTAGCTCATAATACTATGAAAAGAACTGAAATAAACTATTCTAGCCGTATCTACGTCTGTTAAAGTCCTAATCTTTTTAACAGCGTAGGAAGCAGAGCTTAACCTGTTTTTAAAGCAATTTTTTCAATGTATGCATGTTCTCCACTGTTATTTAACATAAATACTTAAACCTAAAAACACAATTCAGTCCACAAGACTCAAAAAACTGTCCATTGTTTGGACATGGTTTTCACCTGCCTAACCGATCATATCAGTGTAAAGGTGCGGTAAACTTAATACATTTGGTTTTTTTTTCATTAAGGCAAAGATTGTTAATATTAAACCAATGAACCATTCTTGACATTGCGTTGTTTACTTCGTCATAATTATCTAATTGTCTTTTCATTTTAAATATTACGGAAATATCGGCAAATAAAGCAATACTATTTTTATCCCTTACGTAGTAAGAGAGGTTGTTTATATAAATTAAAGTCTTTTTATGTATGTGCTTATAAAAAATGCCTCTATTTAAGATTAGCCGCATTCTAGAACCCATGATAAATGAGCTAATTAAGCAATACTAGCCCATTTGAATGTGAATAGAATGTCATTCAATATCGTAATTGACGTATCGGTCAGAGCATGCAGTGCCGTGCCTGGATTATGTTTGTTCGGCCAGTGTATCGAAACGCTGACAAATTATCATTAGTCTTTACTTTTGTTATAGGTATACAGGGTGGATTTTGAGTTGAGTACGTATGTTATTTATACCAGGATTTATTAGTATAAAATCACACTATTATACCTTACAGACCGGTCGAAATGGAAGTCGATGGGGGAGGCCTATGTTCAGCAATGGACTTCCTACGGCTGATATGATGATGATGATTATACCTAATTTAATATAGACTGATGTAGACTTGAGAATATAGAATCATTCGTCAGTTAACTCTCAACTAAATTACAAGTTACAAAGAGCACGGTGGGCCTAGCGGTTAAAATTTTGAACTTGAAATTAAAAAAAATTGTAGATTTGAGCACCGGCCATTAATTACAATACCGACGTGAATCTATTCCAAACTAAAGCAATTTAGATTAGCTGAATAGGTACGAGGAAACTAGTACCTATTCCTTAAAAAGAGTATTATTTTTCAATTATTATTACAGGTTGAACCTGAAAGAAAACTTATATTTTAAAAACATTCCAAACACATTAAAAAAGCCGTGTTTTGTATATACAGGATACGTCTAAGAATAGTGCCTTGTAGCGATACTAACAAAAGCAGATCCAAAAAGAATATCATTCGTTTCCAATTATAGTTGATGATTACCAAACCATTATCTGTCTTAAGAAACTTTCCTTCAGAACTTGTATAAAAGTTAAATTGAGAAAATACAACAAACATATTACAAACAAACTTATACAAAGGTTCTAATATTGTACTTCCCATCGTTTAGGGTGGGGTATGCTAGGGCGAGTAAAATACGTGACAGCGTGGACATGCTCCGTGAAGCGAAGAAGAAATGTAACCTTTCGAGACCTTTAATATGTATGAACATTATTCTCGAGCTACATTACATAATATAGGACTGGTCAAATATATCTTTAGATACATTCACGGACAGAAGAGTGTACATTAGGTATGTATTAAAAAAGTTTATTTGAATAGTTTGGCAGCGGGAAAAGTAACTTTATTATCCTTTAGATATTGCTCTTCTTTTTTCTCTATCAAGAAGATTAGACGGCTAAAATTGTAATAGTAATCTAATAGTAATATTTAAGTCTCAAGCTACTTAACATCATTACAATATAGATCTGGCCGACGCCAAACCTATATTTCGAAATATTGACGTACTTACTGAAGTTACGTTAAAGTACTTATGTACAAGACGAATGTAATAAAAAAGTTCTTATGTTTGAATAGGTTGGCTTTCTGAAGGATAGAGGTTCTGCCAGTTGCTTTTTCCACTGGCTTAAATTCTATAAAATAGATAAGGAAATATACTTATCTATTATATACAGAAATACTATAGAAAATTGCATAATTTTGATGATTTGATGGTAAGTTTCATCTACAAAAGGTGTATGTACACTTGCATTTTATAACGATCGTTGTAAAAGGCAGGTTCCAAATGAATTGATTTCCAAACGTGTACCTACTCCTAATTATAATCTGATTTTAACTTCAGGCTGCGCTGCAAAATAAAAACTCCTGAAGTCTCAACGTCAGCTTAATGTTTAAAGAAACTTTTCTAATAAAGACTTTGCCAGAGTCTTCCGATCAAAAAGTCAATTCACCATCTTCATTACAGGGGTGCCAATCACATCGTCGCGTGTGAAATCATAACTCAGCAAGACGCCAACCCCTCGTGCTAAATCTTTGGGGAAGTTCCATCTATTGCGTTTAATTATAGCTCGACTACCCGACCCCAGCTCTCCACTACCTTAAGATCGTTAATCTTTCTTAAAGATATATACCGAGCCTTAGAAGAGGTTCTGTGGACCCCAGCACTAAGCGCTTCATATAGCGCATGTCGTACTATCGTCTAACGGGTGTAGTTTAACCTTTGCTGCCGCTGCGCTACATTCCCACAGGGCCGAACTGGGTACAGAAAACGTCAAGAGTAATGTGAAAATATTATGTCACAGGTTTTTAATTTTTTTAAGGTTTTAATAGACTTCTCCCTACCCCTTTGGGGACAAAAAAGTGTGATTATAAAGATATGACATAACATAAAAGTACATGATGCTTTATATTTACCTTTAGTAGGTATAACATGTACTTATCTCAGATTTTACTTAGACAACCTGCAGTTATCTCTGCGAAACAATTAGTCAACTTTATCGACCTAATAAAAGCTTAATCTGTGGTTTTACTCAGATGGTAGTAGCATTTGTACAAAAAGTAGCCGTAATCGATATTACCTGTCCAAACTGGCAAAACGCCAGAACAAGGTCAGAAGGAACGGTTTAAAAATGATTTATCTTTGACATGATATTGCCATTACTTAAAACGGCCGTGGTGCGCCAATTTAATCCAAATCCGGTCCTGGCTCCAAATTGGAAAGTCTTTGAACTTTCCCCTCTGAGTGTTAAGGGTAGGTACACTGGTTTACGTGTAACAATCTCTGAATCGACGTTTATGTTTATTGATTAGCGGGATGAAAACGGATTTCAATGAGCTCCATTAACCAATTTGGTTTAAGTTGAGATGGTTTAAAGTTTATAGCGTTCCAACGACCAAGTTGATTAGTCGGTGGTGGCTGTCAACTGTTGCTTTGAACTTTGTGTTTTGATTTACATAATGACATATCTTTAAGCAATGTCGTCATTCCGATATGCACTAATGACTTAAATATAATTTAAAGGTAACAAAGGTAACGTACAAAGTTAAAGGTAATATCTCAGTGGATAATATCATTATCATTTCTTAACCGAGAAGCTAATGAGCCTTGCCTAAACTTTCTGAAACTGTATGAAATCTAATATCTAGTAGGTGCTTCAGCTGGCCTGCGAGCCTTAAAAATATACATCTACAGCTCAAGAATAGAATAGAAATTAACTTTAATATACACCAATCAAAATATGCACAAGCCTCAAACTATCCGCATATATGTGCATTGATGTGCCTGTGAAGATTTTTATGGTCGGATATGGGTGAATCTGCATCTTTATGTAGCAATAGTTACAAAAAGTTTTTTCGAACTTGTTAGCTTTCAAACGACGCGACGTTAAGATCTAAGTTACTGCAAAAATATTATGGTTAATTTAACAGTTTTCTTACAACAGAATATTTTAACCTAATGATGTGTGGACACATTTAAACATAACGTTAGATGTTACATACATTATACATTTATCGTAAAGTGGCAGGATGCAAATACATCTTGGAACTCTAAACTCTTTAATGGTTGTAGTAACTTGCTTACAATTCAATTCATGTGGGAGGTGCCTCAGAGCGGATTTCGTTAATAGATAGGGACAGAGATCAATTAAAACTGAATTTCGAACCACGCTTTACTCAATAACTTCATTGGTAAAATGGGATAACACAGTTTAATTGAACGGATTTAACAGGTGAATTCCAAACTCAGCAAGTGTAATATGGGTATTGCCGTCTATGGGTATATACAGTAGCCGCTTGACATTAGGTGGACCATGTGCTCGTGCCCATGGTAATTTCATTATGCCATATAAATACATTAATAAAGTTGAAAAAAGAAATTAGTGATATGCTGTATTATGTGTGCTGTATAGTATGCGGATCTCGTATCAACGGGGGTAAATTTCCGTGCATTTAGGCGTTTCTGCCATACTTACGTATTATTGGAATCAAATATAGCGCTCACTTAGGTCCGTTTTCTAGATGCAGTGATGTGAATGGAATGCTTAAGGTTAACGGTTAACCGGTTATCGCGTTATCGGTTATCGCGAAATAAATCGCAATATTGTGTGACATTCGCGTAAACTTCCGACAATATTATGTTATAATAATCTCAATATTTTGATAAAGAAATTCCTACCTAAGTAAGTACTCAAAAATTGTAAATACTCACACTGGTTTAGACGTAATTTAATTCAAAAATTAAACTTTAACGAAAAAACAAATTAACGATTGAAAACTGAAAACTACCAAAAATTCAGATCTACCCTTACATGTAGAATCGTCTGAAATTATATTTAAGCCTCAATAAGCATCGACTTCAGCAAAGCTTTCGATAAGGTCTCACATTAAATATTAATCGCTATCTCTTTTACAGGTAGTTTGCCTATTTGTGTGTATTGTCGCCGTTTGCTAAGGAAGGAAGTGAATTTACTATATTTCTAACTCCTTCAATTACTTCTAATCAATTTGGATGCGAGTTTCAAGACATCTTTGCCTAGGACTTCCCGAGTGTCCTTACTCGGTATGCTCGTGGGTCACTACTATTGATCCTTGTGTACAGGAGTTACAGTAGTGGGAATGAGGGTGGGATTAGTTCTATAATGATTACCTTTTTTTTTTTTTTTTTATCGTACGGAAATCCCTTCGGATACCCCCCCGCCGCCAGCGGGGGCGGTTATGTCGGGCTTGCACCGACTAAAACCGCACGCCGTCTCGGGTCTTCAGACGCCGGGGTGTAAGGTTACCCATAGAGCATATCCCTCGCACCCCGGCTGACCCTGGGCCATCTCACCACTAACAGCATCGCTCATCCTGTCTCCTCTGAAAGCAGAGAAGTACGGAGAGCGATGTGTTCCCGCCACGTTGGGTATTGGCCGACGATCAATGCCAACCCTATGAAGGGGTGAAGGGAAGCCATTGACCGCCGCCCAGGGTGTACCGGCCGCTCCGATTCCGCTCCCCCCGGACCGCAGCGGGATCGGAATCGGAGCGACACTCGAGGAGGTTACCCAACACACACCCCTCTATAATGAGTACCTATACAGTAACAAACATCCGTATATCCCTCCAACCTTACAAACTTTCACATATATGAAAATTGGTAGAATTGTATGATATGAATCAATACCTACTATACAGTTCCACTCTGTATTTTTTATGTTTAACAGAAATGCAACCTTTTGGTTGCAATATATGCAGGTAAACATGATTGTTGTCTTTGACACAAGTTGCACAAGAGCTGAGCAAACAGTCTGGTCACGGGGAGTACTGAATAAATACCTGCCGTTCGCTTTCCAATTAACGTACCAACTGTTTGAATTCTCCAGCTATCATACCTGAATGCCTTTGACGTCCTCTAATATTCACCAAACTGTATCCATGGTGTTTAACTTGCTTTGTGAATGTTAATTTTGTGAGCTAATTAATTTGGAAAATAATTGTCAGCGTATTCTACTGAGTTGCTGTTTATTGATGATCGAATGAAATTCAAAAGCCGTAACTCATTCAAGTTACGGTTTTTGAATTTCATCGAATTTTACGCTCACTTCGGCCTTAGTGGTATCGAGAGGCATTGGCATCTGTAATAGTGGACTTCATTTTTTAGACTTCTCTTACAGCTTTTTTACATCTAGCAGAGTGAAGTAATATTGACGTAGTACACCTATAAGAAATAAAAATCATATTTTTACACAATATATAATACGTGTTAGTTTTGTCAAAATGCTTTATTTTGTTAACAATACAGGGTGTCTATAAAAGAACTCCGGGGTTTTGAGGCAAAATATTTTAATGAAATAATAAACATACATACATGTTTTATACATGACTGAAAAGCTTACATTTTCAAGTTTTTTTTAACACTTAGTAAAGTTCTATATGAGCCCCGTTAGTGGCTCATATAGAACTGTCTGGGGGGATCTTGGTAACCCCAACTCCAGGCTGCGTCTTGTCAACGATTTCTTAGGACTTCGAAGGCATGAAGCTCGGATTCTGTCCAATTTCTCTTGAGACACACTCGGCCTACCCGGCGACTTTTACTTCAAAACACTTCCTGTTTCCTTAAATGCACTGAACCATTGACGAATGGTTTTGTCAGAAGGCGGGTTAACACCATAGTTACGTCGAAAGTTTCTTTGTACGGTAACTACAGACTTCGTTTCTATGAGCCAAATAACAATTGAGCCTTTTGTTGCGGAGTCGCCATCATTTCAAATTTCGCGACGTCATTTCAAGGTCAACGCCCTGCAGCGCCGCCAACAGTTGATACAAACATTCCCAATTGGTATGAGTAAAACTTTTTGAGCTACTCTTTTCAGAGGAATCGACTAAATTTTGCTATTTTTTATAGTTAGTGAGATATGAATTTTTAAAACCGCGGAGTTCTTTTATAGACACCCGGTATAATTGGCAGCGAATAAAGCTTAAGTAGCTATTTATTTGGTGACTATAACCATATTGTATAAATTTCTTAGCTAATGTCGTCGCAAAATTCCAGATGGTAATAAAAATGTCTAGAGTTTAAACAATAGTTATTGAATGAGTTTCAGTAAATTTTCTTTAACTTGAGCGTCTTGCAAGCACCACGTACATAGCAAAGACTCAAATTATAATAAACTACAATTTTATTGTGTTATAGCCGCATCTTTTACATTTTGAATGCATTCCAATGCATCGTTTTCAGTTGGGATAGCGAAGATATTACTGACGCGCAATGAAATTGAGAATGTCGTTTAGGTTAGATTTCAAGGAAACTTTTCTGATCCTACTGTCCTACTATATCCTATCCTACGTCCTACTAATAATATTATAAATGTGAAAGTTTGTCAAGGTGTTTATATGTTGCGCTGCTGTACCAGTGGCGCAAGGAGGCGCTGGAGCGGGGCCATAGGCCGGAGCCCCGAGAAATCAGGACTCAGCGGTCCCTGCTCCGCCAGGAACTCATGGAGACATGGAGGGTGCGACTTGAGCATCCAAGGTGGGGGGAATCCACCATAGCGGCGGTGAGACCGATTATGAAGGAGTGGTTGGAGAGGGACCATGGGGACCTTGTAACGTTGTAAATTAATTAAAATTATATCCATAAATTAATCGATATTTTAGTATGTTTCTTTAACTTATTACTATTTATCTATGGTTGTGCGAGGGAGATTGGACAACACTAGCCCAGTTATCAACTGACGGCTCTTAAATCGTTCCTTTCCTTGGTAACCTTCTCCGAGGAAGGTCACTTTGACCCCGTGGCCAACTGCTGGCGGCTCCGGGTAAGTTTTGAGATCAACATTTCCTACTTCTTCTACAGGTGAAGACTTTCCAGCGGTGCAGCTTATTGCCTGCTAAAATGAATGGCTTAATATATTTTATTTTATACTGTGTGCTATTTCAGCCTACCTATTTAATGCCACGAGGCCGATGACCCACTTGCTTGTGCTGCCTATTTATATTCTTTTTATTATAGCTTCTAGCTACGCTGCATTGCCGTTGGGAGATTCTCTTCACCTGCTATTTTAGCGGGTCACTTGGACGTAATTACGTAGTGACAAACTGACCCGCACTTTTTCTATTTCCAGGGTCTTCGCACCGGGCTTCGCACCATAATGGCGGTAGCGAGGCACACCAGCGGAGACCCTGGCACGCCGGCATCACCACTAGCCACGTGTCCACTAGCTAAGTGCATACTACCATCTTTGCACAACGGACCGAACAACGCCACGGCAGAATATTTATTACGAATCCATTCCCTGAGGTTCATTTACTCCAATACCAAATATAAATTCATGTAACGTTTTCTTACACCAATTATAATGTCATAATATATTGTAATCAAACTTTTATTTTATCTCTGCTCGCCCTAGCCAGTAGTACGTACCAATTACATTAATTATTTTATTAAATATTACAGTATACAAGTCCCTTAAATTTTTATAACTTCATAACAACCCTATAAAACATTAATCGTTACAACCTCTCCTACCGGATGTGCCAGATATTTATCGGACACGGGTATTTCGGTAAGTATCTATGGCGCATCCACCGGGAGATAACGCCGCAGTGCCAGCACTGCGAGGATCCTGGCGAAGACACGGCGCTCCACACGTTGGTGGAGTGCCCTGCGTGGGCGAGTCAACGTCGGGATCTCGTTGCGGTCCTGGGCGTGGACGTTCTCTCGTTGGAGACCATGGTGAGGGCCGTGGTCTCCGACGGGAGCAAGTGGCACGCCGCCGCCTCTCTGTGAGCAGGTAGTGCGCGCGAAAGAGACGGCGGAGAGGGAGCGGGAGAGAACCCTGCCCCTCGAGTTTCGCAGTCTGCGGCGAGGACGCCACAGACTCATCTACGCCCGGGACTACCGACCTCCATGATCGGGGCCTGAGGAATGCAGTTGGCCGACTCGCCGTCCTTACAGAAGCAGGCCGTGGCGGAGGCGTGTCGTGTATGCCCTACACACACCTGCCAACTCACCGAAGCGGGATAAAACCCGACCCCACCAGGCGAGGCCGCGGTGGTGGCCAAAGTCCGCCGGCAACCCTGGGGTTATCCTTTCGAGGGCTTACCCGGCGTGCCCGGCAACGGACACTTGGGGAGGACACCGTGCGGTTTTAGTCGATACACGGCATAACCACCCCCACTGGCCGGCGGGGGGGTATCCGAAGAAATGTCCGCACGTTAAAAAAAAAAAAGCGGTTTTTATATGTTTATATGTTTGTTACTCAATCACGCTCTAACGACTGAAAGGATCTGGCTGAAAATTGTCTGGAATAATATATAGGCTACTTTTTATTCCTGGAATAGGTTCGAGTTGCGGGAACGGGATCAGAATTCCACGTGGGCAGCTACAGCTAGTAAACAATAATGAGGTTTATTTCAACTTGAGACTACGCGTGACTTTTGGGTTTGGGTGTATGGCGCCCCTTGAAGACCCTCGGGGCCAAGCCAACCTCACCTGGAAACCAATACACCTGCTGATAACGGACGAGGTTCTGGCGCGGGCTTTCCTCTCGGGGTTGGGAGGTCAGGCGGCAGGCGAGCAAGGACAAGAAGGAGTAAGTTGACCCTGGGCAGCAAGTTGAAAATCATGTCAATATATCATGCATGGGTGAAATATTTAAATTTGCAACTCAGTATTATCTAATGGTGAGATTAAGGACCTTTGTCTATAATTAACAATGCCTTAAGCTTCAACATAGTCTTGAATAGGTTATGCATATCAAGACGGTATCTATTGGAGTAGAGACAAAAGGCAAAACTCGTCTCACTTAATTTGAAGTGTCATAAGCCATGCTATATTCATAAAACAATGCAATGATTGTGTAGCCTGTCGCCAACTCCAGAGGATGAGCGGCGGCATTGTGTACGGCGTACCAGCTCGTCTGCTTCAAATCTGCTTTGCGAATCCCTTTTCATGAAAACGGCGGTTTAAAACCTCATTTAGCCCGATCTCGACGCCTTCACCACTTAACGTTATGGCCCAAGAAAATTGTCGCGTAATTTAAATAACTTTGTCGAGACCTTTCCATTGTCTTCGGTTTCAAAATCGGAGTACCTCGAGTGTATAAATCTTCCACTTTCTGGGACGCATCATCATTTTTGTGAAGGACATTTATGTCGTTCTCCTTAGGATCGCGCTTGAACCTCTCAGTGATATTAAACGTTAAAGTTACGTAAATCTTTTTCAATTTTATCTTCCCTGTTTTCCTTTATTGAATTTTTACTTTATCTTTGTCGCTTCCTGGATTATATTCCTATCAGTGGGTCGGTAATGTAAAAGTTGTCTACAGTAATTTTATAACGCAAATTTTACACGATTATGTCATACGCGTTACGAAAATGAAATGCAGTTTATTTAGGACCCATAATGTTGATTGTTTGACTTTCCTTTGTTTTGTTAGGTAGGGAAAAGGATTTAATATATTTGGTGTTACCTGGGATTTGTTGAGTATCCTGCGCGATGTGTTGTTTTTAGAGACGCGCGACGTCGCGGGGATCTAAAATAATTAATGGACACACAGTACCTAAAACAGTTTTGATTTAATTAAAATGGTATATCTGTGTTTTTTTTACTACGAATAGGACGGCTTGGCCGGGGAAACATCACTCTCACAAAATATGAACTTTAAGTAGTAGTGTGCTGTATTTCGCATGGTATGTGATAGTGTTGGCGGCCTTACCGTCTTTTCTTTTATTTTCTACTAGCTGTTGCCGCGGGGCTCCATCTGTATGGAATTTTGATCCCATTTTCGTAACCCGCGAGCACCTATTCCAGAGATAAAAGCAGCCTTTCAGACAATAATCTATCCCTGTACCAAATTTTAGCCAGATCCTTTCAGCCATTTGAGTGTGATTGAGTGACAAATGCCCAAAGGTCCAAACATTTTCACAAACTTTTACATTTATAATATTAATAGGAATAAATGAAAATAGTACAATGGGCGGTAATATCGCATTTTTCTTCTTACTTTTGGCTAGTATAATTTATGTGAAACTAAATAATAAATACCGCTAACAAAAACCACTTTGTAGGTCTACAAGTAACTTCTACACCAACTATTCTTCATTCTGTTTTTTGAAATCGGAAATTGTAGTTCCACATTTAAATCCAGTCCATCCGTATCTTGCGTATACGTTATTGTCCTGCACTTACACCGGTGTTTTTTGCACTTGTAAGCCGTAGCTGCAGGCAAGCGGCAAAAGATTGTATGCCAGGATATACGGTGTGCATTGCACCTTTGTCTAATCCTTTGTTGCTACGTTCTTTACTTTAATTTATAGCGGTATCTTCACAACGTACGCGATTCCTAGCGACTGCTGCAATTTGTTTACTGTTCTGTTTTCATCCGGTAGAAATTTATCTTTTTGTATGCAAGATAGTTGCCAGTTTTATGTTGCGTATTTCTGAACGAGAATAACCGCTTGTATTATTTTTAAATTGAATGTGACTTTGTCTACAAGCGACTAAAGGTTTACAGATGAGATAAAAGTTACTACGTCTTAAACTGTTGCTGCTGATTCTACGAATAGTCGTAGAATCAGATAATAATACAAGATTTTTAGATTCCGACTTGAATCTAATATCCATTTCTTTTTAAACTTGAAGTTAGTTAATACTGACTAAGCTTCACAAAGGTTCCCTTGTCTGTCATCATTCTATTTTTAACCGACATTAAAAAGGAGTAGGTTCTATGTTCGTCTTTATTATTATAATTTTTTTTTTATATTTCGGACACGTCAATTTGTTTTACCTCGCCTGATGGTAAGCTGAAGGTAAAGAGGGTCACCATTACATACACATACCATGTTAACAATGGTAGCACTCAGCTTGACGGCCTCATCAAAAGAGGATTGTCGTCGCAGCACCGTGTGACACCCACCGGTCCCACTAGTGCTGCGACCACAATCCCCCTGCCCGGCTATGCACTTGCTGACCCCTGAACGCAATCAAACCGAAATTGGATTACTATGGAGGGATTTTCGCAATCGTACACTGTGGTACCTACCCGGTCGAATTTTGTGGCAAATTTGTGTCATCATATTTCTACCACCAGTATATTTATGTAAGTTCATGGATATTTCTATCGTTTATGAAGCGATTTAGAAAATAATTTTTGCATTGTGTTCGGTTTAACTTCAACTTGGTCCTAGATAAATTTTATTAATATTGGACCTAGAACTCTGAAGATGCAGCAGGAAACTCCTCGAAACCAACAAGAAAATGTGAAATTATCGAGGTAATTGATTGATAATCGAACATGTCGTCAAAATGTCAAATTTCATTTGTATGGAATACATATTGTGAAAGGCCGTATATATTGGTGCCAATTCTACCTTTTAAATACAGTCTAGATTTAATCCAACGGGACATAGAACAAGATTTCGAAATTCAAATGAAATATTTTAGACATAGTTTAGTTCAGTGCGATGAGCAACACAATTAACGCTATTTTGTGAATTCAATAGCCAATTAAAGATTTGTTTAAGGTGCTCCCTCGTCACGAGCATTCGCCTATAATGTAATGCTACAGATTCGAACATTAGATGTGGTGGTATGGGAGTGGAGTCAAGTAGAGTGGTATAGAGTGGAGAGTGGAGAGCGGAGAGCGGAGAGCGGAGAGCGGAGAGCGGAGAGCGGAGAGCGGAGAGCGGAGAGCGGAGAGCGGAGAGCGGAGAGCGGAGAGCGGAGAGCGGAGAGCGGAGAGCGGAGAGCGGAGAGCGGAGAGCGGAGATCGGAGAGTGAAGAGCAGAGAGTGGAGAGTGGCTTGCGTATTTTAGAGCAATTACCAACTAATAAATTAATGATAATAACATACTAACAATTGATGACAATTATATACACTTTTAAAGATGATCCGTACCGTAAAGTTCATCTCAAATGAAAATCTTTTTTGCCCCATATTTTATTCCTGTTGATGTACCTATATTGCTCATTTTAATATTTTCTGTATGTTTTTATTTAAATGATTACTCTTGATTACGAGTAATTTCGGTTACTAATATTCTTTAAAAAAAAAAATTGATGTTGCGTTGTGTTTTTATAGCTCCAATTTAATTAATTAGTATTTCAGATTTGAACTTCGAAGATACATGCACCAAGGAATTTCCCAAAAATCAATACAAAATGTATTGTGATTGAAGTATGTTAGGTTTATGACTAACAATAATCAAATACTGGCCCGTCCTTAACGCACGATTATTCACGATAGAATTAATAAAATCCAAAGAAACTAAACCCTTCTGTCAATCAAATCAATCATTACTGCAATTACTTAGAACCCCATGATCCAACTCTATAATTTCTAAAACACGAATGGATAGGGCGGGCGGGCGCTGTCAAACTAAACGTGGAGTATAAGTAAGTACAGTCCCCGGCTTTTGATCTGGCATGTTGGGAAGAAGAGTGAGAGTCCGGTCAAGATTGGTTTGCTTCGGTTGCGCAGAGCGTTTTCTATTTCGTATCATCGTGCTGACAGTTTGATACCTTTATAGAGTAATTAAAACTGTTAATTTTAAGAACGCTATATAAAACCGAAACCGAAGCAAGTCGATTATGGCTGGATTCTCACTCTTCTTCCCGACGCGCGATGTGCTGAATTAAAACCGTAGACTGTACACATGGACTGTAGGCGTGCATGTTTTAGTGCTGATTGTCACTGTACCTAACTACAGCTGAATGTCAATCAAGTAATGTCATACTGATATGTAGAGTTTATTAAATAGTTTAATTCATAAAGTAGAACTACTACGGTGTAGCCATCGTGTAGGTAATGAAAGTTCCGTACCCGAAGCCCTCTCACCCACGGTGTTTTAGCCTCCATCGCAGGGACACAATAATATCACCACATTTTGTACACGAGAACGCAGTGGTTCATGGCTATGTGGTAACCGAATAGGTTACTACTGCTAGCTAAATACTAGCCAGCTGGATTAGGATGGGTGACCATTCTGAGCACATTGAGACCTCTTTGTGCCATGTAACCATCTATGGTAGTCGTTACGAGTAGTTGGAGCCCTAATAAGTCCGGCAACCGGTCTAGCTACAGAACTTCGATATCGCCCGTGGGTTCTGAAGGTCAAATGGCAGTCGCTTCACAGAAAATATCGAAGTTCAGCCGTTTCGCAGTTAATAGATTGAAAAGTCGACTCCAACGAGTTGGAAAAAGACTCGGAGAATGATGACGAGAGTGGAGTGGTTATGTACCTTTACAACCTTTACAAATTGGTTTTTACTCTGTGGTAATGTGTAGTAGAATATTAATACTGTTGATATCTATACTACTGTCCAAATTGATAAGAGGATTGTATATACATAACTATGTAGACTGTAAAATATTTCCTAATTTACAAACGTACCGAATAGACAAAACATACACTTAAGTCCCGCTGAGTTGTGGGACTTACTTGGGGAGACTTAATGACCCGTGACTGTCCACTGACCATTTAATCCTTGTCCGTTATTGCGGTAGTACGGTTTAGTGAAGAGTTCGACGAGTTAGGCTAAGAGGGTGGGGAAGCTTGTTATAGTTGGTACAAGTGGTGTATGATAAAAGGAGTTGTTAGATTATATCTATGTCACAATTCCTGCTTTAACTTTTCAGTACACGCTAGCTGTAAAAAAGAAACATAACAACATTTTCAACGAAAACTTTCTCACTCAAAGGCGGTTGAACGGATCGGGATTAAATTTGTCACAAAGATTCTATAGTTTAGAATAACATGTTGGCTACTTTTTATCTCGGGAAGAGGTTATTGTAATTCGCGGGAATCGGTATTTCAGTATTTTATGCAGGTGGCCAACAGCTAATAATATATTTAGTCTAGTTTTCGATGTACGGAATATTTTCAGTGAAATGTTATTCTTTCAGTTCTGTTGTAAATTTGTAACAGTATTTAGAATTATAATTACCCTCATTTCTCATTATTCTTCCTGTAAAATAATAATATTAATGTAACTAAAGTTTGGTAATACAAATTTATAGATAATTACGCTACCATATACCATTACGCTACCGGTGTGAACCCACTCCTAACACAAGCAATTTAGCTTAGCTGGAGGGGTTAGGGAGAATACTAATAATCTCGGTTACTAATATTCATTAAAACAATAAAAATAGGTTAATATAATTTGTCTTTAAAGCTCCATGTTAAAGTCCTTCCTCGAGGAGATATTTCGTTTATTCATTTTTAGATTCATGTGAATACCAAAAAAATCTAGCTACTATATAAACCACCCGCTCCCAGAACACAGAAAACGTGACTTTCTATGATATATGAAACTAGATAAAGCATCTAGTCCCGAATAGTTGCCAAAGAAATGGGTGCAGTTTAACATAATGCGATACACTCCGTCATCGGGTGGTTATCGGACTGAATATATTGTGGACTTTTAAGCTATTAATCAGGCTAGTTTCAGTAGAAAAATAGTCTGAGTTCATAATTCTGTCGGTTCGATAACATCTCGAGAACGAAATCGGTTTATTAAACAGTTTGATATGGGTTTATGAGGGATTATGAAATACAAGTATATAATCGTATCAAAATGATTGATTTGTTTACATATTTCTTAACATCCTTTATAATTTTACGCATTTTTTGTATTATTTTTCTCAGAGGTATGATAAAAGCAACAACAATTGCGGAGCTTTGACACAACATTATGGTGTATCTTGGGCAGCGATTAATTGTATTGCCTCTTTTCTTGATTCTAAATGTGAATTAATAAATTTATTTGTGACACAAGTAAATAAAATTAAAAATAAACCGACTTAAAAAACCACAGGCACTGAAAAAAGAAAATAACTGAACTACAGATTTAGCCCGGAACACAACGTAAAAATTCAATGTCACGACGTCTGATTCCCATTTGGGTTGTGTTGCTGGAAACCTGGAGACCTATGCTTGGAACATCATCGCGGGAGACATGCTTCCTAAATGGTAAGCACCTATTTATCTATGCATGCGAAATAAATACTAATGAATAAAATATTCTATTACATTCTACACAGCGGCGCTATCTATACCAGAGTAAGCATAGCTTAACTGGCTTGTGTTAAGGGTTCTACATATTAAACATAGAAATACCCAGACCAATGCAAATATATATCTTTATATATAAAAATGAATTGCTGTTCGTTAGTCTCGCTAAAACTCGAGAACGGCTGGACCGATTTGGCTAATTTTGGTCTTGAATTATTTGTGGAGGTCCAGAGAAGGTTTAAAAGGTGAATAAATATGGAAGTTGTTATCGATTGAGGCAGTACGAAGTCTGCCGGGTCAGCTAGTATTCTATAAAAATATTAGCACTGACCGGGAATCAAACCCGCGACCTCTGACATAGCAGTCAAAGGATCAGCTGCGCGGTGAAGCAGTAAAATATAGTTTCGAAGTAGGCATAACCACTAATTTCAGTTAAAAAATTGTTTCCGAACTGTGTTTATTAATAACCTTATACCTCGTCAATAGTTACTAAATAAAAAAGGAAATCGGTTGACGAACATAACAAATTTTATTGATAATGGAAGCACAGAGCAGGAAAAGGCACTAAACTCTTTTGTCTTTGCCTATTTATTTATAAAATATTCTAGTTAATAACCTTTCAAAGCTACCTACAGATATATGTTTACGTGAAGCCACTGACATTCACGTAATGTCTATGTAGGCAGTAAGTACGTTGCGAGCCCTCAAGTGGTACATGTTCGTCGATTCGAGTACGGATAAGTGTACAGTGATTACAGCTTACATCTCGACATCCACTCAGATATAATAGGCTTTTGTGCTAACTATTAAAGGGTTGTTTTAACGTTTCTATGTTAGATTTTAGAAGTGCTGAGGGTTTTTTTTATTAAACTCTTGTATTAGGGACTTATCCAGCCTCCGTGGCGTGGTGGTATTGAAAGCGGCCGCTACGCAGGAGGCGCGGGTTCGATCCCCGCTCAGTTCAAATATTTGTATGCATCAATATGAGTATTTACATTGGTCTGGTCGTGCCTCGGAGAGCACGTTAAGATGTCGGTCCCGGTTGCCATACGAATATGTATGACAGTCGTTATAGGGGAAATGGGTGAAATGGCCCCACATAGAAGGGCTGATCACCCGTCTGGTCAAACGGCGTCCCCACTGGCAGCATAGGGACTTATCCATGTATCACAGGAGGTTCACGTTCATATGGGTTCCCATCAAGATCTTCGGGGCCCAATATAAAAATAATGGTCACATGTGGAACATGTAGCAACACGAAATACGAGGTGGCCACATAAACGGTGTTAACCCTGTATTCACTGACTGAGCAATTTGTATGTGTTATAAACATACATACGAATACAGTCACGCCTCTTTCCCATTGCTCGATTCTGTTATACAGCTATCGCTTCGTCTACTTTTATAATAATTGAGAATTCCTAGACCTGAACTTTCTTTACAACGATCAAATACGTACGCCTAAGTCGAGCTTTAACGAGTTACCCATACATCTCCCTTCATAAATCTTTTTTGTCAATGTTCTTTCGTCTATCCTCTCTACGAGTCCGAAACATATCTATTTCTCTTGATCTCTCTCGATCACTAAATCTTCTACCATCCAATAACGGTCCATCAACATACCTCTAGCTATAATGTTATAAACTGCGAACATTTAAAATGACTTATAAATTGAGGCAAAATGAAGAGTATTACAGGAGTATATAGGTATCCGTGCCTGAGTTTAGAAGTCGTTATCGAGGCGCGCGGGCTCAAGCCTTCGACTTCTTCCTAACAATAAATGTTTTGTGAAAGTTACCCCGAGTTCGACACCGGCTAGATAACCGACTGCGTTTGTTTCGGCTAACTTTGTCCTTGTTAGTATTTTCTAGAAGTGTTTTTAAATCTAAGTAGATTAAATATTCGAGTTGGGAAGTGTTAGGACGTAAGCTTTTGTTTATTGTTTTGTTAGTCTGCGGGCGGTATGTCGGATTCTACCTGTGTTACTGGGGAATCAGATATTCCTCCTATGGGAGGGTACCAGGTTTCTTTTTTTTTCGTGCGTGGCCTCGAAGTGGACGTGAAAAAGAATCTGATGAGGCCATCAAGGTCAGGGCCACCATTGTAGCATTATCAGTGTCTGTAATGGTGATTCCTGCTTTAACTTCTACATGGGGTGACAGACGGCCTAACCTGCCACCCTTAGGCCTGTGCTCATGGAGGACTGAGGTCATAGGTAGGAAATCCCTGAGACTCTGACAGGCCTTGGTGGCTTCTAACGGTAGTATTATCAAAGTATTGTTGGGGTCAAATACCCCTAAAAACTTGGCGCGCCATCACCTTCAGCCACGATGCACCGTGCGCCTAACCATTAGTCATTTGAATTAGAATTTTTTTTTAAGTTCGGAAAATATATCAGCCGTTACCAATACACAAAAAGCATATGATTATTTTCCTCAAGTCTATTATACTGTGATCTTGGATTTTATGGGGTTCGTCAGTCCTGGGGGTAATCCATAGTATAATAAAGGAGTACTTTTTCGTAGATCTCCTTAGATAAGCTCAGGTGAGCGGCGATATATTAGGAGATTAGTCGTTTGCCAGCGTTGGGAGAGCGCGTTGAATGCAAAGTGGTCGGCTAGGGGTGGGATGGGAGTTAGTCGATTAGTAGTTATAGATTACGATTATTATTAGCACTAATGAAGGAAAAAAATACGTTTAGTTGCGCCAATGCCTGTACTGCCATTATAATTGAAAGGTTTGAGTATCGTGATCAATTAGGATGGCGGTAAAGGATTACACCCCGGCGTCTGAAAATCCGAGACGAAATGCGGTTTTAGACGGTTCGAATCCGATATAACCACCCCCGCTGGCCGGCGGGGGAGGAGGTATTTGGGGGACTTCCGCACAAAAAAAAGAAAGCGTTGGGCCGGCCGGGACATGAAGAATGACTAGATTTTACAAGTTGTCATTCGAATTCACAGAACTAATAAAAGTAACCAAAATACAAATGACTAAGCCGAAAATAAAAATACATTATTATAATTATATGAATGTTGAAAGTATATACCTACACATACTCGTTTCATAGCTACAGTATTGTCAATTTTTTTTTAATTGTTATGTAAAGTTAGTAAAAAAAACTTTTCACTCGATTGCACGGTCGGGTCCAGTTTATTTGGCAGAACAACGTATGCCGAGTCAGCTAGTACTCGTATAAAATACCATTATATGATCATTAGTATTGTGAAAAACGTATCGATAGAACTAGCAAATTTCACGGAACATCACTAAGTTAAAGGTCTCCATAAGTTAACAGCTAGCTGGAGCCTGTCATATATCAGGAGGGTGACATATTCGTCGTCATGTACGCTTTGCAGGGCTTCGTAGAGCCTACGAGTTTAGTGGAAGTAAAGTGTATATAATATAGGACCGTTATTAGACTTTTTTTGGTACAGTGGACAGCGGATAGATTTGATCGCAGTTGTTGTTAGTAGTATTATTTTTAAGTTTAATTTACATTACATTAATGTTATGAACTATTTGTGGCTCATTTGATGCTTAAGATTACGTGGACCTTACACGTCACCTGCTCAGTAAGCAAATGAAAAGATAAATTTATAAGTGATGTTTAAGTATACTACAAAAGAGTGCATTTCGCCCCTCAAATATCGTGAAAGCTATGCTGACCATATAATATTTTTACCCCTTTAAATTGCAGAGGTGAGTTGACAGTTGCTTGCTCGGAAAACGTGACTATTAAATATTTCAAGAACCAGCGCCTAGGAATAGGACTATATTTTCAACGTGAGAAATATGTTTTCGAAAAGCGCGTATGGAAACATTCAAAACTTCGTATTTATTCATCTGTGACCACTATTGGGATAAAAAGAATAGAACGTTTGATGAATGTATTAGCCATTTATTTATTCCCAGTTAAGCAATTGTGCTTAACTTCGTAATTAACAATATTAGTAACCGAAATTACTAATTTTCCCCCTAAAGGTCCATGCACATCAGTGCCGTGCTGGGGACGTGTCAGGGCCGTGGCCGTGCTCAGACCGAGCATCCGGGTCCCGTCGACGGCCCGGGCCCGGACGTGGGTGAATGAGTTCATAAAAAATGTACACAACTATACTTTTTTGAGCCCGGCATCGGGCACGGCCTGTCCTAAATTGTTGTGTCTTAAATTGTTTCTGGTTTTACGTCGGTAGTGTAATGTCCAGGAAACAGGAAACAGCTACCGAACTTCATCTATTAGGTCTTGAATACATATTGCCCCAAAGTGGTGTATGTTCACATACAATACATCATGGGCCATCAGTAAGGAATTAATCAAATATGTGATAGAGGACAATACACATACCAAGGCTGTACTTAATTCCGTTAAATAATGGCACTTGAAGACAGTTCGCATCACTGAATCCCCGTTCCTACACACAAACACTTACAGTGTCCCTTTGTAAGCTACTAAAGCGATGTTTTGATTAATTACCTGCTTTGAAAGTAGCTTTGTGAATGCGGTGGTAAGTGAGGAATTACTGCGGTTTCGTCAAGTCAGTATTCTGTCAGAATAATTATTTTCAAAAAGTCTCAATCCAAATAGGAAACATTGAATTCGATCGGTAGCCTAGTGGTATGGGTAATGGACTGCTGAGACGAGGTCTCGGTTTCGATCCCAGGTTTTACCATGGCACACACCAATGACTTTTCGATGCTTTTCGAATACAGACAATAATTTATCGAATGAATAATGTAACATGTGTGTAATTATAGGTGAGCTTGTCAGCAAGGCTGTTTATTATTGTCTCATGTGTATGATAAAAGGAAAGAATCTATATCTATTTGACGACATCTGTGGCACAAAAAGTATATAAGTATGTTTATCCGCATTCTGGAACCCATAACACAAGCTAGTTAAACTCGTTGACGACCTCTATAGGGTAGCGGTAGTGCGTTCGACTGCTAAGCCAGAGATCGCGGGTTCGATTCCCGCTCAGTGCAAAAATATATATTTGCATTGGTCTGGATGTTTCTATGTATAATATGTATTTTTTTACAAAAAAAAGTATTTAAGTATGTTTATCCGCATTCTAGAACCCATATGACAAGCTCTGCTTAGTTTGAGTCTAGATGGCCTTGTGTACTTTGTCCTACAATATTTATATTTTATATTTATTTATATTGAAACATAATATGAACATAAGGAAAAATATTCAATAGTTGAAAGTTGTAGGTATGTATTATACGTATATTGTAAAATTATTGTGTAAAAATATAAAGTTTTTTTACCAACTTTTATTCGCATCTTCGTCGGCATAGGTGTCAGTTATCATGGACTCACTTGAAGAACTGGTTTAAATTAACTTTAGTTCTTCTATTAAACCATAGTTAACGCTTCGTCAACACTTCAGTTATGAAATAAAATAACTATAGTAGATTGTTACACAAGGGTTGAAAGTCAACCATTTCACCCGAGATATTTAATAGTTCGAGGGTGAAATGGTGACATTCACCCGAGGTAAACACTCTACTTTTCATTTCGACTATGTGAGGAAATTAAAATACTACACACACACTGGTGGTAGAAATATGATGACACAAATTTGTCACAAAATTCGGCCGGGTAGGTACCACCGTGCACGATTGCGAAAAACTCTCCATAGTAATCAAATTTCGGTTTGATTGCGTTCAGGGGTCAGCAAGTGCATAGCCGGGCAGGGGGATTGTGGTCGCAGCACTGGTGGGACCGGTGGGTGTCACGCGGTGCTGCGACGACAATCCTCTTCTGATGAGGCTGTCAAGCTGAGTGCCACCATTGTTAACATGATACGTGTATGTAATGGTGACCCTCTTTCCTAAGACTTTACCTTCAGCTTACCATCAGGCGAGGTGAAGTCAAATTGACGTGTCCTAAATATAAAAAAAAAAAAAAAAAAAATTAATGAAATAGGTATATATATTGATTATCAGTTAAAATTTAAAGTAAAATTAGAACAATTTGAAAATAGATTATTAACAACAGCTTTTGCCTGTTCGTAAATCTTATCGGGAGTTAAATTAATATCTATGTCACTGGAATCACTTTCCGAAACCATTTTTAACCACAATTAACACAAGGTATTTATTTAATCTCGTTTTCCCGCTAATTATTTAGCAAACTTAAATTGTTTGTTTCATTCTGAAAAAAGAACTTATAATTCACGTACATATGTACTGCCAACATTATAAAAGTTTTGAAAATTGAATCTATTGCTTACATTGTAATTGTTAAAAAAAGCGTCATGATATCAAGGCATTATGACGTAACTTAACTATCATGGACTCCATGGCAAAACATATAATAAAAAAAAAAATACTTTCCACCCTAGGGATGAAGTGAGCTACTTTCCAACCGGCTATCTACCCATGAAAAGTAAACTTTCCGAACAGGAGAGATGAAAATATTATTTGATGGCACACTGTCTGAAGCCACTATTACAACAATATCAACATAGAAGAGCCACATCGGGATAAGTGCCGGATATATTACTCCTATTATTGTATGTAAGTCATAAAGTGTCCAAGTCCATCGTAAAGTGACATGGGGCAAGAGCGCCGCCATAAATCTGTGTGTACTGGGTACTTACTCATTATAATTTGTGATAGTGGTACTAGTAATTGTAATAAAAAAAACACGCAAACTTTTTAATAGATCTAACAGCATTACACCTTACAGAATAATATTATGTAATCTGTGATCTTACGTAAATTGAAAACCAAGGAAAACAGTGACGACACTATTTTTGAAAAATCTGTATTTATAAGGTTGTGAATCTGGATTTATTTTTAGGCAGAAGAAGTAAAGAATATAATTTGTACGAGTTTCACCGAGGGTACAATGTTTTTCTTTACTAGAGGTCACAAGATCGTGAGGGTGTGCGTAAGATTAGGCTAAAGGTTTATTTCTTAGGCTACTTTTATTAGTCCATTGAAATGTTACATTTTTAGGCCTTACCTTGCATTTTTTAGAGGACGCAATTTTATTTTTTTCATGTGTAGGTGGGGTCAGTGTAAAGCTAAAACCAAGTTTGTGGGGTCACCATTGTCCCACGGCCACCATCTTGAAAATAGGGGTTGAAATGGTTTTTACGATATATCTCTTAAACTATTTATCTGATAAAAAAAAATGTTAACATGTTTTGTTGCAAATTAAATTTTCTACAACTTTGGTTCAGTAACTTTTTGTCGTAGAACTATAAATAAAAAAGTTATGAGCGAAAATGTTCAGAAACGTTTTTTTATCTCTTTATACGGTGGTAATAAAGATGATAATTCTCTTGACAGCCTAAGATACAAACGATTCGCCAAGGCAGTGACAAAAAGTACATTTAACTTATCTTCACTTCCTCCAATACAAGACACAGCTCGCTTTCATACTTTCCGAGTCTACCATCAGGTAAAGTCGTGGCTTGGTAATATTGATCCTGAAGACTGGGGCAGGAAAAAAATGTGAAAAATTATTGATGCCAGTGCAGAGCTCTAAACCTCCAGCACCCTGAGCTTCTAAAATTGATCTTTTGCAAATAAGGAAACTGTGGAGCGATGTGTGGATGTCGAAAAGCAGGGCTGAAATGTTCTGCAGTGTGCTTCCATTGTTCTGGAGAGACTTGCAGCAACGTAATGTGGCTATCAGAATTAATAAATAAAAATGACTTTGATTATGAACCGCCGACATTAACACCCCTTCCTTCTCCAATTCTCCCACTGATATTTAATACAGAAAGCCGATCAGATGCTGAGCCGCCTCCTGGTCCATCGAAAAGACTGAGGACGGAGTAGTTCAAATTTAGAAAATCACCGTGGATTATGCCTATTGGGCCACGTAAAAAAAACGCGCCTCCAGACTCTACTTTATAAATGGGTAGTGGGGCAAATAGTCAATAATTAATTATTAATAATATTGCAAAATTAATAATTAAGAAAATTGTAATAACAAAATAATAAAAAAGTTAATGGACCAAAGTTGTAGAGAATTTAATTTGCAACAAAAAATAATAACAATTTTTTTTTATCAGATAAATAGTTTAAGAGATATATCGTAATAGTAGATTATTAACCAAGGGGATAAAGCAGTGTCTTCGGTCGCGGGTGACGATTTAAATCGCGAGCGTAACGAAGGACTCGAGGTTTACTCCCGAGCGTAGCGAGGGTTTTAAAAACTTAAATCACGAGCGTAGCGAGGGATTTAAGACGAGTCCTTTGTGTAGCGAGGGATTTAAGTTCACCCAAGACTAAGACAGCTTTATTACCGAGGGAAATACTCTACTTTTCGTACCATTTGCGAAAAAATTAACACAATAATAATATGAGATAAGCATTTATTAAAAATAATGACAATTAAAAGTAAAAGTTAACTTTCGAAACATTGGTCCAATTATTGATAGAGAGAGTTACATTTTTGTTTGGTACATTTATTGTTGATGACTTAATTTTTCCATTGCAGCATTCCATTTGCAAACAGCCTTTGCCCGCGAACGCCGCATCTGATTGGAAGCGTGCAAATGGTCAAATGTATGTATAATGCTTTATATACAAACTCAATGGTGTAAACACAGATGTAGTTCAGTATAAATTTCGGTAAGTATTCCAAATTTAAATCACATTCTCCCCCTAGAGGATGAATGAAATTCAGTACAATTTTCTTTCCCTGTTTTTAACAGATTAAAAATGACTATTATTGTTATGTTCGCTTTTTGTGGCATAGAATGTCACTTTTTTGAACAAATGGTACGAAAAAACCATTTCAACACCTATTTTCAAGGTTGGCGGCCGTGGGACAAGGGTGGCGACCCCACAATCTTGGTTTTAGCTTTACACTGACCCCTCCTACACATAAAAAAAATAAAATTGCATCCTCTAAAAAACGCTACCCCAAATGTAACTTTTCAATGGACTATATCCTTATTTTGTATACTACGTGTGTGACACGTTTAAGGGCACCACTGCACCGCATCGAAGGTATTCATGAAATGCTCACTTCATTTGCAGGTTGCTATCGAACAGAAATTTTATTGTTTTTTTATCTTTTTTATTGTCTCTCACTTAATTTATTTTAACTTCTGCCAACTCACTTCTTTGTTCATAAATTTTAAAAATAGGGTCTCTTAAAAATCCTATACAAATTTCTAAACAAAAGAATACCATATCGAACACATACAGACGTACATAATAAACATCCGATCGTACTCACCAAACATCAGGAAGTTCTTTGTGCTGAAAATAGACGCCACTTTCATTGATCATTCAGTTTATTCCCGTTGTACTGCAGTTACCTATCCACAATTTTTGTTCTTTTAATGCGTCTGCTACCCCTCGATAAATTGCGATGTTTAGCAGGGGAAGAGGGTTTTGGATGTTTATGTATGTAATTTGCCGTTTATACTACACTCCATGTTTAAAGGAAGCTTGTTTAATTAGAAAAGGTAATTTTGTTATGTTGGTGGAATATTTATATTTTATTAAACCTAAGAAGATAGTTTGGAGGGTTTTAGATAGGTAGAAAGAACTTCATTAGATAAGACACATGGCAGTTTTCATCTCGCCAGTTTTTTAGTGCACTGGTTCGGTGGCGCAGTAGCTGTGGTAGGCATATCAAGTCCTCGGTTCAATTTGAACTTCGCTGTTGACACAGTGACAAAAAATATTATATTATCTTGCGTTGTTGACTGTACAATAATGAGTACTTACCTACGATGCAACTTAAGCAACGAGGTCTTGCTTTTCGTGCATAAAAAGCAATCATTTTGTTAATCTTAGCTACTAACATCTTCTGAAAGTTATACGCTATTTAAGTTATGTGGCAGAACGCAAGGCAATAGATAGAGTCAGTTATAAAAGAAACAGGTACTAAAAACTTAAACTGCCGCCATCGACTGTCAGGAGAACTAGCGAAGGTAGATAGTGGATACTATCTTCTCAATTCTTATATCGGTAGTGACATACTGCGAACAGAAAAACTGATGTAATAAATAGCATCGTTAACCATTAAATCGTGAGGATATATTTCACATAGAATATAGCATGTTCCTTATAATTAATGGTAAATTACCTGTCGCCGTTCCAGTATTATAGTAAGGAACATCCAAAGATTATCATTATATTTCGACTTGCATTGAACATTTTTCCTAATACGAGAAAAATGAGACACAACTGGTTACAAAATAAAAAAAACGCAAAATTTTCTATTTTCGTCTACCTGCACAAAGTTATAAAAAAATGTAACGGCACTTCTTACAATTTAGAACAGTTATAAACGAGACGGCCATCAAAATTTTACTACCGAATTCTGATAGCCGATACAGTATTGAGACGGAAATTGTTGTCCTGAAGTCTACAATCACAACAAGGTTATAAAAGCAACAACCTGGCGTCGAATCGATGAAGAGGGCTTCCGGAATACTCTCACTAAATTCTTAATACCTCACATAACTGTTAAGGAGGGTTCGAACTAGTGTTGCTACTCTATGAGGCCCGGGAACGGGATTATACACGGGATTTGGATGTTGGTAACTGTGGTTAATTATGAGGATTAATTATAGGTAAAATCCACCTCGCTACTGGGAAAGAATTCTGTGTTTTTTTTTAGTCTTCATAAGTGGCTTATTATGGTTTAATATCTGATCAAGTTACCTTTTTTTTCTTTTTTTCGTGCGGAAATCCCTTCGGATACCTCCCCGCCGGCCAGCGGGGGTGGTTATGTCGGGCTTGAACCGACTAAAACCGCACGCCGTCTCGGGTCTTCAGACGCCGGGGTGTAAGGTTACCCATAGAGCATATCCCTCGCACCCCGACTGACCCTGGGCCATCTCCGGTTTCGAGATGGCCCCCTCGGGTTTGGAAACCACGGTGTCCCCGTCTTGCCCCGGTTTGGGGAGGGGTGCTGGTCGCCCACCGTCACGGCCTGCTTCTGCTGGGGTGACAGGCGGCCTCACCTACCACCCCCAGGCCTGCGCTCATGGAGGACGGAGGTCGTTAAGCGACCTCCGGCGCCTGAGTCGTCTGCGACGCGCGGCGAGCATGTTGCGGGCTCGGCGGGCTGGGAGAGTTCTGAACCTCTCACGGGCGCGCTCCGCCATCTCCTTTGCGAGCATTACATGCTCGCAGAAGGAGGTGGCGGTGGCCCACGCGCTCGCGCTTCGCATCATTGCCGCAATCATGCTGCCGAGCGAGAGGACTCCCACCCCGATGGCTGCCACGAGGTCACGCCTCGGCGCCTCCCACGCCGGGCAGTCCGCCAGCGTGTGCAGCCCTGAGTCCTCGCTCGTGGCACAGTGATGACACTCAGGCGTTGGCTCTTTCCTGATCCGACGCAGGTGGTCCCCGAAGCACCCCTTCCCGGAGATCACCTGCGTCAGTCGGTACGAGAGGCTTCCGTGTCGCCTCTCTAGCCAATCCTCCATGATGGGCCTTACCGCCGCTATTGCGGCGTGCCCTGCGCTTGGTCGCCCAAGTCGTTCCTTCCACTCCACCACGATGGCCTGGCGGAGCTGGGACTGCACGGCCTCGATTTCTCGAGGTGCTCAAGTTACCTTGTAGATTTTTTTTCTCGGTGAATGAAAGTGACACTACAGGTTAAAATATTCTTCTTTGTATTGGGTACCAATAATTCCAAATATGCCACACGAAAATTGTAGGTAAGTACTACTCATATAATGAATATTAACCATCAATACCCGGAATTTACTTCAAATCCCGCGAATCCGAGATCCTTGGCAGTCCTTTATCTATTTCTCTTTTATTGTGCAGCCTCGAGACAATGTTAGCGATCGATGATAATGCACTAAGTCTTCAAGATCAAGTGCTCTGCTGTTTCCAAGTTTGGTGAAACGTGTTTGTTTTGAATTCAAGGGGGAACGCAATGTGTTTTAGCTTTAGTTTGTTGTGTAGGTAAATGACTTGGCTTATTTACTTAATATTGTATGTTTAAAAATTAAATTTTCAAAACGCCACTGACATGAAATTATTCATTACATGAATTATTTTAATAAAACGAAATATAACCGACTTCAATAACCAAAAAGGCACTAAAAAGTGTAAAATAACAGAATTACAGAGTAAAACCCGTAAGAGTTTTCTGTTGAAGTCGGTGCCTAGACAAAAAAAGAATTAAGTAAATAGGGTAGGTCCATTTCCACCAAATCATGAGTCTCCCCGTTCAAGTGATAAAAATGTGTAAGCGTAAGTGAGGTCCAAACGTCTGCAGCAAAATACAATCGATCACGTGGGTAGTATATTTGAATTACTCTGTGCGTGCGGGTATATTGTGCGTCCATAAGGGTAGACGACCCTATTGAACTAATGATGCTTTTGTAACGTTGTGTTTCGGGCTTGGCACCGACTTCAACGGTGATACGTGTTTTTTTTTATCTTTAGAATTAAATCTGTAATTCAATTTTTTTATTTATATAAATACGAAAAACAGTGTTATATAAATCTTGATACACACATAAAACCTGTATTGGTTTATCTTGGGTGTGTAAATTTACGCTTTAGTGCCTTTTTGGTTATTGAAGTCGGTTGAATTTATTTTACGAAAATATTTTATTTTTCCCTTTTTAGTGACTGTAACACAACATCTTAAATTTATTCCCGGTTGCATCCCAGGATAACACCTCAGAGCCCGGGCATCACTTACTCCTCATTTTAATTTGGATTATACATATATATGGCTTTTATGAGACTGACTGCCTTCCGACCTTCCAACTCCGAGAGGTAAACTCCACTCCACTCCACTCCGCTCCACTCCATTCCACTCCTCTCCGCTCTACTCCACTCCGCTCCACTCCACTCCGCTCTACTCCACTTCACTTCACTCCACTCCGCTTCACTCAACTCCACTCTTCACTCCATTCTGCACTTACCACTACCTCACTGATGTATCGATTGTTCAAATCTGTAACGTGACATTATAGGTCACGGTTAAAGAGCACCTTAGAACAAATCTTTGAATTAAATTCACAAAATGGCGTTAATTCTGTTGCTCATCTTACTAATCTGTCTCTGAAACTATTTCATTTGAATTTAGTAATGTTCTTCTATGTGCCGTCGGATTAAATCTAGACTTTCTTAAAAAGTCTAATTTAGAGTTTTGAAACAGCAGCTTCGGTACCAATATATACGGCCTTTCGAAATATGTATTCCAAAATTTCACACAAAAGAGAAACGATAACTTCACCTTTTGTGTTTGATTTTGGGGAGTTTCCTGCTACGTCTACGGAGTTCTAGGTTCAATACTAATAAAATTTATATGGGAATACCTTGGAGTTAAACCGAACCCAATGCAAGAAGAATTATCGAAATCGGTTCATAAAAGACGGAAATATCGATGAACATAAAAAGAAAAATCTCCTCCGTTAAGTCGGTTAAGTACCTCTTTACGTCACTTTTGAAATGGGTTAAAAACATTAAAATAATCAATGAGTTTATTTCATGTTTTAGCGAAATTGATATTTTCATTGATCTGTTCGCTCACTGGAATGAGCTGAGATGATATAAATGAACTACTGTGTTCTTGGTAGTATTGGTGCTCAGTAATTGTATGGGACTGTACCCATAACTAGATTTGATTATGCATGCAGTGTTTACTTTAAGAAGGACAGACACTAACCAGCAATTAAAGATTTTGCACGTTAGGTTATGAACCATGTACCTAGCATGTGTCCAGTTTAGTGAAACTAATAAAAGAGAAAAAAAAGAAGTAAAGCGGCACTCCTTCGAAGTGACAATGATTTTTTATAATTATTATACCCATGTATTATATTTTAGACAGAGAAGGGCGTATGGAGTTCCACCAAGATCATTGGGCTTCAAGCCCTGAGGAAAGTCTGCGCCAGATCCCTGTCCATCAATCAGCAGGTGTACCGGCTTGCAAGTGAGATTGGCTTGGGCCGGCTTTTGGTGAGCCTGAAGATACCTGTGTATAGACACAGATAAAAATATAATTAATTTGCACTAATAGAACCGTGTTAGCTTATATTTTACGATCGTATCCAGTTGAGTAGGATTACAATCTCCAAACGAAATGAGATCCACAAACGAAATATATATCTGACGACTCAATACACAATAACAACAAATTTAATATCACAATATTTCGTAACATAATATAGGTATAATCCTATTTGAGGGCTGCACTGGTACGAGTAACTAAGCCGATTACAATATTCGAGTGACAGTCACCCCAGCACTCGGCAGACTTGTTAGCGACTAGACGCAAGTTTGTCTTGTTAGACGAGTCGACCCGACTTAGACATGTCTACACATACGTTTTAAACCTTATTGTGTATTTTTGAAGATGCGCAGAGAATACTCCACGATAATTGGACCTGGGGTAGAGGATCATGGTTCATTTTTGTTGTAACGAGGTAAGTTTGAGATACCACATCATACTTGGTCTACTGAGTCGAAATTTATTTCACCTACTCCAGGGATAAAAAATAGTCGATGTGTTTTCCAGACTACAACGCTATACGTCCCAAATTTCTTCCCGATCCGTTTAGCCATTCGAGCTTGATTGAGTAACAAACATTCAAGTATGTTCAAAAATTTTCACATTTATAATATTAGTAGGATAATAGGGCCTCTCCTGTAATACCCGCAAGCGGCGAGCAATTATGAAAGCAGAACAAAACTGAAGGCGTATGCCAGGATCGTAGAAGTGGAACAGATGTTGTCTCTGTCTACCTACTAGATGTATGTACAGTGTGCAGTATCCGGATTTTGATTTGGTACGTCCAGCGTCGCAAAGAGGAGTGAGAGTTAATTAGGTAAAATATTGAATTTTAAACAACTACGAGTCATATCCTTAAGTTACCTAAAAATAATTATTATACTATGCATAAACCTGTGTAACATATGATCACCATTTAAGTGTACCCTTATATAAAATGTACATTTTACAAAAATATACGTGTTAATATAACCCTGGAACCCATGTCACGATTTCCACAGCCTCCCCCGGATTTGCTTAACAAGATTAGAAGCACGAAAAAGGCCAGACAATGAGAACGAATTAACTGCGAATACAAATGTCACTCATTTGTTGTTAAACGTTACTCGCCAAAGAATGCTGAACTTTTATACTAAGTTTTTAGAGACCATCCTGCACCTATAAGGCCAACGAAAAAACAAAAAAGTATAATAATAAAAATATCACATGAAAATAAACAACAAAATAATAAAAAAATATGTATTAAAATAGGTATGACTTTATTATCGGCGCGGCGCCACATTTTTCTGAATTTATTAAATCCTATCTTATTCTTCTCTTTGTCACATTTTTTCAAGGGTTTCACTTAGGGTTGGAAAATGGTCGGTAGATGACCTTTTACTAATTATTATCTAAGAGTAGTATTAATTTTATTATTTTTCTTCCAATTAATATTAGGACAGATTAAGTGATCGAGTGTTATACTCAGAGTTTTTGCAGGGTCGGGGCTGTCTGAGGGCGGATGTGGCCGCGCTATCACGGCTGATGCCCAACGTTAAGGGACCCAACGCCCCCACTAGGAGACTGTACCTGGGTATCGTGCGAAGCTTGGCTCTGAACGGGACCCCTGTATGGGCAGAGACTCCGGCGGCCCGCAACGTGGCTGTTCTAAACAGCCCGTTAAAAGCGATGGCCGTCAGAGTCATCGCACGATCAGAGTCGAGGTGGCTAGTTGGGACCCCTCCATGGGACCTGGAAGCGAGAGCCCTTGCGTTGTTGTACCAATGGCGCAAGGAGGCGCTGGAGCGGGGCCATAAGCCGGAGCCCCGAGAAAT
Organism: Cybosia mesomella; assembly: GCA_946251805.1. Lineage (NCBI taxonomy): Eukaryota > Metazoa > Arthropoda > Insecta > Lepidoptera > Erebidae > Cybosia > Cybosia mesomella. The sequence goes on from OX276392.1 coordinate 12,079,797, forward strand.
CAGGGCTGTTCGGTAAGTATCTGTGGCCCATCCACCGGGAGACAACGCCGCAGTGTTAGCACTGCAAGAATCCTGGCGAAGACACGGCGCTCCACACGTTGGTGGAGTGCCCTGCGTGGGCGAGTCAACAAGCTCTTTCTGCGAGCAGGTAATGCACGCGAAAGAGACGCCAGAGAGGGAGCGGAAGAGATCCCTGCCCCCCGAGTTCCGCAGTCCGCGGCGAGGAGGCCGCAGACTCGTGTACGCCCGGGTCTACCAACCTCCATGATCGGGGCCGGAGGACTGCAGTTGGCCGACTCGCCGTACTTACAGAAGCAGGCCAAGACGGAGGCGTGTCGTGTATGTCCTACACACGCTTGCCAACTCACCGACGCGAGAAAAAACCCGACCCCACCAGGCGAGGCCGCGGTGGCGGCCAAAGTCCACCGATAACCCTGGGGTTATCCTTTCGAGGGCTTACCCGGGGTGCCCGGCAATGGACAATTGGGGAGGACATCGTGTGGTTTTAGTCAGTCCGACTCCGACACGCCCACCCCATCGTTGGCATCAATGGGGTGAAGCCCGTGGTTTCCACAGGTTAAAAAGAAAAAGGGTCGCGGCTGTTGATTCTACGGTGCAGGATGACTCCCGTGCACTAGAATCCTGGTAGTGTGTCCCTTAAAATACTTTTTTTGAAGTCAGTCAATTAAAAAATAGAGTTTACTTAATGTACAGCACGACAGCAGTCTCTTAACAGAACTAATAATGAAATAAAAAATTTCGGATCCATTATAAAAGAAAGATACCCCAAATGAAACGATGCATCGGGTATCAATTTAACGAAAATCAACTAACATATGGAGACGTTTGTTTGATCGTTTACAATGAACAAACGCTGTGATTAAAAACGTTTTTCATTGTGTAAATAATCCTGAAATAACGAGACAGCAATTAAACAGAGCTTTAGACAACATTGAGTGGACAGGAGCTTACATCAAAGCGGGTAAGATAGGCGTGGTCACGTGTCATCGAACATAAGTCCATTACTTACTCCAGTGTGGCCACGAAAATCTTGGGCATGGCATTTTATGTGATTTTAAGGATATTAAATCTATGAGTTACCAATTAAAACTATTTTTCGTTAAGCCCAAAAATTATATTTACAATACATAATTTTAATGTGTGTGAAATTGCAGGAACTCTATGCAATGCAATGAACAAACTTTACGGGTACTATACGTGTGCGCTATAATTCGAAAGAAAAATCAAAATTACATTATAATGCAGGTAAAAATGGTATTTACAATGTTTTTAATATTTGAATAGAAATAGTAAGACATGTGTTTTATCATGCATACCAACTATACTAGTATAAGGCATGCTAAGCCGTTTTTGGCCAAGAACTCTATTCGAATTCAAAAATATTAAATATTAGTTTTATATAAAAAATCACGACATTTATTTGATATCTATTGTTTTGATATGATTTCCACTTGCATTAATTATTTTTACGCCTTGATATGCTACGTTCTCCATAGCATATCAAGATGCTACAGCGGCTACGCAGACTAGGTATAACAAATTTAAGAGTGAACTGAAACTGTCAATTACAAGAATATTAGGCAGTGAAAAAAGAAGTATAAATGAAATAACTTTAATTTTATGGCCATACGTCGCGTCGTGCACATCATGTTATGAGTAGGTCTCTATGGCAAAACGTTTGTCGGTTTCTCTTTCAAATGAGGAATGTTTAATATCTGTACACATCGCTTTTATTAATGACGGTAGGTAACTACTGTCAGTATCTGTTTGTAGGATTTGTTTTTAATTAAAATGCTTATGCCTTTGAGTTGTGCTTTAAGTCTTCCATATTTAAATTTGAAAAAACAGAAAGGAGAGCACAGTTTTTATCCACTGTAATTACCTACTGTATTTATCTTCTGTATTCGAAATTCATAAAAGTGACCCGAAAAGTAAGAGAAGAAAGTGTACGACTATAAAGTTTAAAAAACTATATATATACCAGACAAGTCAAAATGAGTGTGTAGTATAATAAACTAATCACTATATCATCTTTCTTTGCAGAAATTCTAAATTATAATCTACACATACAATTGTTGGTTGAACTGCCGAAGGTATGTTCCGTCGAAATAGAGATCCGTCGAACAGGTACGTATCGAGGAAGGGTTCTGTGGAAGGTGTGTGTTGTTTCGACAACACCTGCATGGTACCTTCATCGATATTGGTGTGATCTATCAGAGCAATGCGTGTCGAATATTTGTTCTGTCGAAGGAATGAGTAGTCAAACTATTGGTTTTCGAAATTCAGACTGTGCTGAAATAATTAACTGTCGAAATTCAGAATGACACTCACTACTGCTATCTTTTGAGTTGTTTAATTGAGCTTGGTAGTCTTTTATCAACATCGTCACAGTGAAAGTTTTTACCAGTTATTAAAAAAATTACATCCAATGCTTACACTTGAGAGTTCAGGGCTCGCTTATCAACTCCTCCTTTCCTTTTGGATGGACTTATCTTAACTTTTACGGGAGCCACGGCCATCTGATCCCCCAATCCCTAGAGTGAAGCCTGTGCCAGAGCTTGTCCGTCAATCAGCAGGTGTACTGACTTTCGGGTGAGGTTGTCTTAGTCCTCGAAAATGATGGTGGGACTCCAAAATCTCCACCGATTTGTCTCATAATTGATGTACGCCGTATAAATATTTCTTCCATCTTATTCTTATTATCTCTACCCTACGAGTATGTTCCCATTCCTGTAAGCCCCAAATCTTTTCCACACCCACAACTATAATAAAAACACAGATTAAGCTTCATCAGATGTTACTGAAACGTTGGAAAGTCAGTAATTTCAGTGTGGTCGAGAACTATTTGGTCCGGGAACGTGTTCAGAATGAGTAATAGCACCTGATTAGGGCAGTACAGGTGTTGGGACGTGACTCTGGAGATATTTACGTGTCCAGTCATGTTAGGGTACGAATTTTCGCTAGTCGTGCCTGTTATTAGGTTATTATCTTGCTATTGAGTCAGATCTTTCTTGATTTTACACTAATATTCTTGTAGATATAGGTACAAATATCACATACGTGGTTATCACGTTGAACAAATTACTTGCATTGGAGGACAATGTGGGAGTATCAAACTAAATTGTAGTTTAGAATATGATTATTGGGAGCATGGCTAGTGGTAAAATCAACAGGACGTACAGTACTCAAGGGCTACCTGTAACGGCGTAAGTCAATAAATAAGTAATCTAGGAAATATTAAATTTAGACCCAAACTAAACAATATGTAACATGGGTTCGGATAAACATACTTATAACATTTTTTTTTGCAAATATATACAGTATATACACATTATTAATAGAAATACATAGAATACTGCAAATAGACATTCATGCATACAAATATTTACACTGAGCGAGAATCAAACTCGTGAACACCTGACGTAGCAGTGGAACGCTTTACCTCCATGCCACATTATATAGTCGTCATAGCTAAGATTGTCTCTGGATTGATGACTCTATACCCATCATTATTAATTGAAGAATCGTATTGACAATGAAATAGCACGGACAGAAGTGGACCTGGATGGTATTTTTGTATCTATAGTTCCAATGTAAGTTAAAGTTAGTTTATGTTGAACAAACTAAAGTCCAGTAAACAAACTCTAAACCCTCTTTACAATTTGCATTATTTGGGGTAGGTGGCACTTAATCGCATGGGTATTATACGGGAACTTAAAAGCTTAGAGTACATTTAAATAAAGGATTAAATAGGAAAAATTACGTAGATCGTACGTAGTAGATCTACGCGTATGTTTACTGGTAGGTAATTAGACATTTCCTTGGGGTGGACGGGGCCCACCAAGACTCTCGGGGCTCAAGCCCACGGATGAGGCTGGCACAGACTTTCTTTCTGGGTTGGGATTGGCACACTGCCACTCCCCGCATCACACAGCGTAACGCGGGAGTGCGTGGTCTTGCGTTGCTTGTAAGTGTCTCTCTTCTCTTTGCATTGGTAACACGCACTGTGCAACACACAGAAAATGCCTTCACGCGCAGTTTATTACGCAATAACTCACGCGCTGCGCTGCGTGATGCGGGCAGTGTATCAACCACCTTAGCAATAATGGAGGAGTAGAAGATCGGATCACAGGCTCCAGAGAAAAAGCTTTAGATGATGCAACCGGTATTTTCACTCAGATGACGAGGAACATTAGCGTATTCAAGAGGTGAAGATTTTCCCCAATAAAAATTAAAAAAGTTATCATCTCAGAAATAGTTACAGTACCCTTTGTTTTTCGTAGCGGAAATTCCTCCGGATACCTCCCCGCCGGCCAGCGGGGGTGATTACGTCGGACTTGAACCGACTAAAACCGCAAGTCGTCTCGCCGTCACGTAGGGAAGAAGTGGGAAGAAGATTGAGAGTCTGGCTTCCCTTTCTGTTGTACAGTGTTTTCTACAAGACTACAGCTTGATATCCGTTTAGGGTCATTAAAACTGAAGTTAAGTTTAAACTATAAAAAAAAGCTCACACAAGCAGACCTTTAAAACAAAAAAACAACCCGATTTTGTTCATCCTTTCGGGAGCTACGATGCCGCAGACAGACACGTAAAACTTTTATCACCCCTCGTTTTGCGTTGGGGGTAGGTTTTTCGCACAGCCCTCGGGCAATTTCATATAAATTGCCCGAGGGCTGTGCGAAAAAGAGAACGTTCTACAAAACCAAAGTAAGCTTATTTTAGCCGGACTCTCACTGTTCTTCCCGTGACACATCACTAGGACTGTACCTACCTATATACCTATCTATTAAAACGACAATATGCACGCACCATTACAGAAGCGATACAAATACCAAATCATTCGAACTGTGGGTATATGAGATCAATTAGTGCTCGGGTTGCCGCTGTACATGTTTAGCTATCGTGTCAGAGCAATTTGGTCTGATCTCCCCGGGACTATACGAGGTTGGGTTTGGTCCTGTTCAATACTCCTATGAATACGTTTGGATAATTATGGCGTATCTGTTGGGCGAAGCTCGTGCAATTTTGATCCTAGTCTTTCGATATGCATATTATTATTCAACATCGAAGGGAAGCGAAGGCGACTCACTGGTTAGTAAGAAAAATAGTTTAATTATGTCGAATATAACTGTATGGAGGAACAGGGTATTATGTTCCTCCAACACAAAGGGAGGATCCAACGACCAGTCTAGGTGATCACACCTAGCGGGCACCGGTATTTTTTTCGAAATTCGAAAAAAAAAGTCCTTCAGCCCAATTGCATCACCATCGGCACCATCAAGTAAGTGCACGTTTAAGTTGACAAAGTTCTTTAGAAACGGAAAATTTTTACTTTAGCGTATAAAGGACCTAAGAAGAAATAAACATCGATTTTTATATATATTACATATTTATCACACGAGACATTTTTCACAAATATATCGACGTAGTTTATTTTTAAATTGCAATATCGAAGGGTCCGAGCGTTACATTTTTTTGTCAAAGGGCTATAGTGTCCCTTTTTGTGTTTAGTTTATAGCCGTTCAATGTTGTGGAAGTGTGTGGAAAGTCAGAGATATGTCGGCAACATAACACGCCATAAATAATGGGACCAATAGACGGATTTATTCCGGACCTCGATGCTCCGAAGTTTAAACTTTGAAATGTGTGCATCGTTGGCATTTTATTTATGAGGGAAGTGACTAACTTTTTTCAGTAAGGGGGTGTTGGCGAGCATTGCTAGTATTTACTGTGTCAACTAAATGGCAAATGCTAACACTGTTTAAGGTTTCACGGTTGTTTGTTTTGATTTAGATTCCTGAGATAATATTCTGCCCACATCTCTTCACCTTTTTTCGAACCAAAGTAACTGAAATAAACTGAGCAATGTTCTTATAATAACCTAGTCAAACTTAATCTCAATATTCTTAACTCATTCAAAAGAGATTGGCATTAATCCCTTTTGAATAAGTTAAGAATATTTATAAGGAAACATCTTGGTTTTTTTATCGTTTTCATTTCAGCAATCATATATTTTTGGAAACTTTAAAAAAATATTTACTCCTTTCTAGATACTACAGAGGAGTACCAGAGATAAAATTACATATTATACCAGTACCATAAACCAGTGGTATAAATGATTACTCCACCGATACTCACTACTCATGTGAGCTTCTGAGTGCCCACCATATTTGAATCGGTGCTAACTTTATAATTAAGTATGTTTTTTTAATACTTACCTTTTATTTTAGTACATTACTCTTAATTTTTTTTTTTATTTAAAATGTTTTTTTTTGTATACAATCTTAATAAATTGGCGAATAATGTATACTAATAAATACACTAAATAATACAGTTCATCTACGATTGTTATTAGTTAATTTTTTATGTTTACGTAATTAGAAATTTCCACAACACGTAACTATAGGAGTAGTTTTGTATGATTATTTTGCAGTTGGAAAAGAGGGCTTTTAGAACTTCTTTCTGAGCATCATTAATCATATCATTTAATTATATGATGGGGTGATCATTCAGTCCAATCACTAATAATATATACGTCCTTATGAAACTATCGCGGCAACAATCAAATATCGTGTCTAACGAAAAGCGGCCAACCAAAGCACTTGCAAGCTTACAGTGTTTATGTTTCATTAGCTTGTTTTGTTGGAAGTGTACTTAAGAGTATAGAGCCCAGGTGTATGACTGTTTACAGGGCGCAGAGGTCATGCCGTCGAGTTGCGAAGGGTGCCGAGAATAGAGAAAGATGTGGAGCGTATAGTGTGTTTTTTTATTGTACTAATTTTTAATATTTATTATATATTCGAAATATATATGATAAATATTAAAATTACAAATTATACTTACTTACATATTGTAATTTAACTAATTTAGTATAACATAAAAAATCGTCCAACGAAAAATACATTGAAAATATTTGAAATTAATAATGTAAGATGACATTGATGATAAATTCGTTTATAGATTACAAAAAAGCTGGTTAACAACATAAGACAAAAGTTTATAGCATTCGTGCCATTTAACTTTTTATACAGGATATTGGTACGCAGCGAATTTTCTTTCATCCTTAGTTAATGTCACAAATCAATACATAGCATTTCTTTTACACCATGCGTATTGCCAAGATATGGAATACTACTGTCAGTCACAACCATCTGGGGTAGCGCAACGTGAGAATAACCACTTGCTAGAAAATCATGATCCCTTATAGATTGCGATTTTTCGTCATCATTTTCCATCAGTGAGATAATGATCCAAAGCCTTCAAAAAGTATTGCATAACGTTTGAGGACCTGAAGAATAAAAACTGATTAGGAGATACGATAGCCAGCTACGTCTTGAGTTTCCAATAATAATGCGACTACATTAGTTCGAATACCAGATAAATTAACAATGTTCATAGTTTGTTTGTATGAACAGGAATAACCAACAGTGTAAAGAAAGAACTTGTTTTCAACATTTTTATCAGTTATTTCATTAGCTAGTTTTCGATCTGTAATTTTATTCTGAACATGAATTTCATTTTTCAAATAATTTTTTCCTTGAATTTGCCTGCAACTCCAAACATTTTTCTGTCCAATTTGGAAATTACGAACGTCGAAGATTATCGCTGTCAGAACCCCGAGCGGACCGGAAGCTGCACAATGCTAGGGTGGCGCGCCCGACCACGGTTATTATTATCTACCTGCAACGTCACTTCCGGATGGACTCACCCGCTTGGTGCCCTCTCGGTTCGTACGAACATTGGGGTTCGATTTTCAAAAGTACATGTCAAATGTTACTACTGCTGGGGCTTTTCCCCGTAGAAAACTTTACGCATGGATAGCTGGAAGCGGAAATATTTTGTTTTGGTGTTTCTTTTGATTCTTCTTGGGATGTTTGTGTGGGTTTTATTAGTAAAATTGATTTCTTCATGGTTTCGATATTTACACAAACACAAATGAAAATTGGGGTGATTTTGGTGAAGAAATTTGATTATTACTCATGTCTTTCGATTCCAGATGGGGTAAGTAGAAGTATTAACAATCATAGTCCAGTATTAGAGAGAGAGAGTACGTCTTTTGACGTCAACCTTATACCTTTTCAAGACTCGTGCTGCTATTGAACACATAAATCTAAGTAACACTGATATACCCAGGCTTTCCTGCTGGCTTTCCTTTAGGGACCGCAGACGCTCCCAATAAAGCCGTATAAATCGAAAAAATGAGGAGAAGGTATAAGGACCCCTAGGTAAAAACCTCATATGCAACCGGAACAACGCTAAGATGATAATGATGATGACTGTCAAACCCGGGTATCGACATTCTACATCATCGAAGCAGTCATAACCAAACGCTATCCACAATAGACAAAAGTTTTTGAACATAATCTGGCACTGTTTTAGAAAACTTATGGCTAAAAGCAAGTTCTTCTATGCATTTGAAAGATGGATAAGCATAAACTAAACAGACAAGTGAGTTTAAAATGCAGTTTTCCTAATGTAAGTGGCGGCAGGGTTCAGAGCTAAGGCGGAAATTGAAATAGCTGCCAAAATAAGATGTAAGTAAACATACATACCTTTTTTTTTTTATCGTGCGAAAATCCCTTCGGATACCCCCCCGCCGGCCAGCGGGGGCGGTTATGTCGGGCTTGCACCGACTAAAACCGCACGCCGTCTCGGGTCTTCAGACGTGTAAGGGTGTAAGGTTACCCATAGAGCATATCCCTCGCACCCCGGCTGACCCTAGGCCATCTCACCACTAACAGCATCGCTCATCCTGTCTCCTCTGAAAGCAGAGGAGTACGGAGAGCGATGTGTTCCCGCCACGTTGGGTATTGGCCGACGATCAATGCCAACCTTATGAAGGGGTGAAGGGGAAGCCATTGACCGCCGCCCAGGGAGTACCGGCCGCTCCGATTCCGTTCCCCCCGGAATGCAGCGGGATCGGAATCGGAGCGACACTCGAGGAGGTTACCCAACACACACCCCAGTAAACATACATACCTATTGACTTTTATAAAATATCGTAAGATGTATTTCTTCAGATGTTTCTTAACGATGTAGTTTCGTTAATCGTATTTTATACAGATATAAACGTAATCGGTTTCTAAGCTCAGACTACAGGGCATAACTGTTTGTTTTTAATTAATATAAGTATTTGTTTTTTTTTGTCATTGTGGTGGTAATGCTGAGAAAATTGACGTCCGGGTCATACGTCAGTCTTGTGAACCGGCGTTGAGGTGACTCTTGGAGCTTAGTACTTTGACTAGAAAAGAGCTTATTTAATTGGCGCTAGGCCTTCTGAAAAATATTTTTTTATTTACCAACACAGTCACAACTATTAATACATGCCTACACCTCATGCGATTGACTGCTGTAGAATACTTAGTACAAATATTCATAAATATACGTAAGTTTGTATCGTATATAAAATCGTATTATTTAATTAATTTCTATTATAAATTGAAATCTCAGAAGTCGAAATATTTCTGTCGGGTATAAAATCGAGAATGCTTTCGAAAAGCTTTTCTTAAATGATATAAAAATGTTTTACAACTGTGTGAAGTGTGCAGTTGAACCAATATCAAAATAGCTTCAAAAGATCGTAAAAGTTGGTTGTAAAATTATTTATTACAGGTCTAAAAATATCAGCTTGCATTATTTTTACATCGTAGCTCCAATCGATGATGATGAAGATAGGGTTTCATGTAATGAATTATTGAGGATAATTCAGTACTGTATAAGTGCGATTCAAACCTCTCAACTGTTGAACTGATTCTTTTATTACATGGGTGGTAATGTAATGACTATTCATTACAAACTGCACCATTTATATCATACTAACTGTTGCCCTCTGATCCTCTGATCCTGTTCCCGCTTCCCCTGGAAACCTATTCCTGGGATTTACATAGTAGCCTATGTGTTATTTTACACTATAATCTATCCCTATACCAAATTTCAACCAGATCCATTGAGCCGTTTTTGCGTGAAAGAGTAACAAACATCCATACAAACTATCAGACTGTCGTGTTTATAATATTAATAGAATTAATACGGGGAAAGATACAGGGTATATGAGGTTCTAGCAAGATCTTCGGGACCAAGTCAACCCCATCTGCAAGTTGCTACACCTGCTGATTGACAGACAAGGCTCTGCCGTAGGCAGGGAGGTCAAATGTTAGTCGCTCCCATAAACGTTTTAATAGACAAAGCAAAATGAGGAGGCGATGGAAGCGGTTCCCAGGGTTCGGGAGTAACGCCCAGATGATGATGATGATACGTAGAAATATACTAATTTAATACAAATTAATAATTATAAATCAACAAATTATCCTAATATACGTGGTTCCTAACTTCATTTATCAATTTCACCTAAAATTCACCTAAAGAGATATCTTAATTCAATGTTGGCCGCTGGTGAATTTTCCAAGTCGCTCTCGATTACGAATCACGGTCTAATTAAACGCTTCCTGGCTTTCAGCCATGTGTCTTCGAGTTTGCAGGTGTCTATTTGTGACATACTGACGATCACAGTAGCATACAGGAGCACAGTATATTCAAACGTTGGTCTCACATTTATCAAGTTATGATAACATTATTTTTAGTAATACAAGTAATACAAGACTAGGTTAATTTTATTATAATCTTAGAAGGAGGTGTAGTATTTGAAATTTAATTAATTACAATGTCGGTCTAAACTAGAACCATCCATATAAAATAAAAATTAGCTTGACCTAATTAAATTGCTAGAGTTGGGAAAGATCTGAGTAAGATTAATTGTCTCTTCTAATCTTTCATTCGCAAGTCTGACATACCTACCCGTTAATATATAGTTATATATATAGAAACAACTACACAAATTTAAAATCAGTTTCTATTTATTTAAGTTAGACAAACGATTTTGCCGTATGTATTCGAATATATTCAAGCAAATTATCTTGTTGCCCCAACGAGGAGCCAAACCGGGAACCCTTGCATCGCTCGTGTTTTCGCATCACCGCGCAGGAAAGGGTCTGCAAGATATGCTGTTAGGAAGGCACGTCTTAAGTCTTTAGCCTGTCAGTTAAAGTTTTGTTAAGCTTCTTATAATGAATACACATGCCATTTTGTACCTGCTTGTATATTGTGAATATGAAAGGAAAATTAAAATAATATTCATTATAGTAGCTGTTGCCTGCGGCTTCTCCCACGTTAGATTCTGATCCTGTTCCTGTAAACCATTGGAACCTATTGCAGGGATAAAAAGTAGTCTATGTGTTATTCCAAATAATATTATCTATCGCTGTGCCGAATTTCGGCCAGATACGGACAGCCGTTTGAGCGTGGTTGATTAACAAAAATTCAGATATTTAAACATGTACACAAACTTTCACATTCATAATATTAATAGGATAGGATAGGATAAGAGTAGATAGGATAGCAGTATATTCACGACTGTATATGGTGAACCGTAATCCAATTTCACTATATTTTAACCAGGAATCGACCCTGGTTTCTTATACACAGTAGTCGTATATCGTCGCAGATGTATATTATACTGAAAGTCTACTGGGTATATTTTTAAAGTGCCTGCTGTTTCTAAGAATGTCCGATTCCACTATAATATTAAAACAAATTGCTACCGAAATAGTCTACCTCAGGTATAATATAATCTCGATACAACTTCGGGAACGTCCCATGGTTTCATTGAGTAATTCGATAATTTTATAAATCAACGTTTCCCAAACTTTATTGTACCCTAACCCAGTTATTTTAAGGGTCCCCATCGTGACCCACTACAATTTAAGTGCATATAGGGAAATTAAAATAAATACATTTCACTGTCCACATAATAAAAAACAAGTTTATTAAAGTCAAAAAAGTTATACTCGTCAGAATAGGTTCTCATAAGTTACTGAAACCGGATCAGAATTCTATGTGGTCCGGGCCGCCGCCGGCAGCAGCTAGTTGTTTATAACAGTATTAATACAGTTTTCACAGTATTGACTCACTCGTCAATACTGTGAAAAAATGCATGTAGTACCTTCCTTTTCTCTTTTAACAATGCTGCGACCGGATATTTTTTTTTACGTTTCGTACTGGGTCGTGACCCACAGTTTGGGAAACGCTGTTATAGACGAAATATCTATATAGACTAGACCCATCAGATAACGTGTATGTATTTATGGTAGCCCACAGAATGTTGTTCATCTTCACATCTGGATTCCATTAGCAAATACGGTTAAGCCCATCTTACAAACCCCAGTTTTAATTGACCTCCCCCTGCTTCCGCGTTCGTTATATAATTGGGTGTGTTATAAGTGGGATGATGTTTAATCAGAGCTCAGTTATGAGTGGTCGTGTTTAAGACGCAACGAACGCCTGAGGTGCCATCACCCAGGTAACGAGGCAGGGTTGTCAAAGTATATTTGTTTCAATTTAATACTTCAATACATAGTATAAAACAAAGTCACTTTTACGTGTCTGTCTGTCAATTTCTCAGCTAATTTCTTTTGAACCGCACAATAGTTATTAATAGAGTTTTCTTCGTCATTGAGTTTTTTTTTTCGGAAAGTTTATATGTTTTATAAATCATGTTAACTAAACTTTTTAAGAAAGAGATTTCGATGTACAGTCGTGCGAGGCCTGGGCAGGTCGGTAGTATAATCCTTATAAGTTAAGTACAACGGTAACTCCTAAACTATTATCAGAGGAGATACTTACTACTGTACCAATTAATGGGATTAGACGGCGAATACTAATCCTACAAATGAACGGCAATCACCTCATGTTTACGGTAGATTATAGACAGAGTAATCATTCCTATATAATCTATATATATATATATATATCTCGGATAAGGCTTCAACGATTTTTATAAAAATTAGTATGCATTATATTAATAGATTTTTTTGAACGTATACTTCATTATTATGTTTATAATATAGTTGTAAACTCCCAGAATAACTTTCAGCTCATTAAATCAATGGGAACCGTCTGCACAGACATGCATTTAATTATTTTCATACAAATCGTGCGAGACAAATGGCGCGTACCTTGCAATAAGTCATTGTAGTGACTGTTCATGCAAATATCAAGTATTAAATAGCTTTTCTAAGATAACCATCGCACTACGAAGTCTTAAAGAGGAATTTTACTTGGTTGGTAACATAAAACATAAGATAACAAATGTGTTACCTACAAAATCACAAATCCTAGTTTTGTTTTATAATATAGGGAAGTCAAATTCACTATGAGTGAAAGTGCTGTGATTCGTGATTATTCTATTGGAGATAGAGTGATAGACTCGAATACCAAACTAAGTAGTACCTCACTATTTAAAAAGTTAGTACCTACCTAGATCTTTATACGGTATCGTGTATAATTTACAAAAAAAAGAAATGCCAAAATACTCAGTTTTTTTTTTGTGCGCACCATCTCACTATTAGTCGGACTCGAACCGACTAAAATCGCTCGCCGTCTTGGGTCTCAAATGCTGGGGTGTAAGGTGGCCCCATAATGCAGTTTCCTTGCACACCAGCCGACAATTATGTACCTTTTTTTTTTTTTTTTTTTTTTATCGTGCGGAAATCCCTTCGGATACCCCCCCGCCGGCCAGCGGGGGCGGTTATGTCGGGCTTGCACCGACTAAAACCGCACGCCGTCTCGGGTCTTCACGCCGGGGTGTAAGGTTACCCATAGAGCATATCCCTCGCACCCCGGCTGACCCTGGGCCATCTCACCACTAACAGCATCGCTCATCCTGTCTCCTCTGAAAGCAGAGGAGTACGGAGAGCGATGTGTTCCCGCCACGTTGGGTATTGGCCGACGATCAATGCCAACCCTATGAAGGGGTGAAGGGGAAGCCATTGACCGCCGCCCAGGGTGTACCGGCCGCTCCGATTCCGTTCCCCCCGGACTGCAGCGGGATCGGAATCGGAGCGACACTCGAGGAGGTTACCCAACACACACCCCCGACAATTATGTACCTAAACAGAAACCAACCGTTCAATACTTGCCATCCTTGAAAAGAGAAACATGTCCGCTAGTCCGTATAATATCGTTCTAATCGCGACCATGAATTTAATAAGAGCACGGTTCACTTAATGGACGAGAACATTAAGTCCTAGAGGCAGACGTATGCGACTTTGTCCCCAGTGTCATGTAGCCACATTTGCATATCCGACTGCGGCTACCTTTCCCTCCCCAATGAATCGTCTAGTTTAGGCAGCGGTACCGTGTTTGTTCGCTTTACTATAACATTTTAATTTTAACTTTGGGTATAGTGCTATCAAATGGCTACACTCGCCATTTGTATTTTTATGTTGGTTGAAGCTTGTAAAAAAACTGTAAGAAGACAAAAGCAATTGAGTAAGTAAAAATATTAATGAAATAATTTTCGACGACCTCTGTGGGGTAGCGGTAGTGCATTCGACTGCTAAGCCAAAGGTCGCGGGTTCGATTCCCGCTCAGTGCAAATATGTATATTTGCATTAGTCTGGATGTTTCTATGTATAATATGTATTTATTTACAAAAAAAAGTATTTAAGTATATTTATCCGCATACTAGAACCCATATGACAAGCTCTGCTTAGTTTGGATCTAGATAGCGTTGTGTACTTTGTCGTACAATATTTATTATTAATAGTCATGCTTTCATGTTTGTATAACATAAATTTTATTTATAGAACACTAGCTGTTACCCGCGTTCTGCTCTGCTGCGTAGTTCTGCTCGTGAGAATATCGGGATAAAAGTAACCTATGACTATAATACTCAGGGATAATGTAGCATTCTAATGTAGGAAGAATTTTTGAAATCTGTTTAGTAGTTTCACAGTTTATTGATTACAAATAAACTAATCTTTCCTTTCCCTTTTATAATATTATATAGCTGACTGACCCTCCCTGGATTCGCCCAAAACCACGTTGCACCCATTTATCTTGCCCGTATTTTATTGGTTTTCATAATATAATGTATGCGAATCTGCCGGATTTGTTGACATTTATGATTACTGCTCCGCTTTCTTCTTAAATTAAATTTACATTCTTTGCCTCTTTATAACATTATACTTACTTTAGATAAAGTGAAATATAATAATTTTAATATTAATTTCAGTCTAAATAATTGGTATGTTTATTTTTTACAATCACAGATTCATTTTTAAGTAATTAAATCTTATATCTTCGTAATAAAATAATATATTACAATACAATTTCGACAATCGTGTCTCGTCTTGAGTCTCGACTCGATAAATAAAATAATAATAAAATTCGTTTATTCTCATCTCAAACATCGTAAAATTAAAAATATTTTGAAGTCAAGAATTTATCAGATTTTTTAAATTATTTTACAGTCAGCCCATATGAGATTGAGTAGGCACTCAGTCGAGTAGCCATACATATCGAATGTTTGGAAGCAATAACAAAGTTATGAAACATTCGAGTCCAGTTTAGGGTCACTTGGAGTATGTCGCGAAAGTTTCCCAACGTTCGCAGGCTCGCGACTGTTTATTTTCTATTTCAATTTTGCCCTCATATTGATATTCGTGAGGATAATTCATTATACAGGGTAGGGGAATATTCAAACGACTTTTCCAATACACTCAAAACCGTAGGTAAAAATAAATAAGTGGTCTACGCAGAGTTCTAAAATTTCTGTTTGGTTATTCCTTTGTTGGAAATACTATATGGAATACAGTATGGCAACGTGAAGTTTGTTCAGATGATAATTTCGTTATTTTATACATGAATCGATGTAGATTTCGTGTCAGTTGAAAGTTTTATAAAATCTTTAAAATTGATGAATGTTGTCTGGACCCGTTAAAGTGTCCATCCTATATTCCATAGGGTATTCGCAATAAAGGAAATGCCACATAGAAATTTGAAAATGATTGAAGCTAAAATTTATTCGATCAGACGGCAGTCGTTCTCGTAAAAGCCAAAGATATGACCGGGATTGGCGCTCCCGGATGAAAGTTTAATTTCACAGTAAAAATTGTATTGAAATCACAAGCACAAGGCGGCTAACTGAAACATTTTCCGAACACCACAAGGTACCAGATAAACTTACCAGAATTTTATAATACCTTCATCTATTATATCTCACTTTTCAAAAGATGAGTACGAAACTGAAACTGCTGTCAGTGTACACTGAAATCCATTGACATAGATTTTGAGCCTACCGAGAGCGAGGCGACATCTCAATTAGACGATTGCTTGCTCAGAGCCGACGTGGGACTATTGCGGCTTTTGTGAGGAACTCACAGCGACGAGCTCTTTACTACCCGTCGAGAGCGTGTCCATGAGCCAATACGCTGACGGAGCCGGTCATGAATGCAATATTTGACGTTTATTTACTTTTAAAGAATATGACTGTCGGAAATTCCGCTGCGTATGTGGCCCAGATCTTCGATGTCCAAGGCAATTGGCCCAGGGTCAGTCGGGGTGGGAGGGATATGCTTTATGGGCAACCTTACTCCCCGGCGTCTGAAGAGTCGAGACAGCGTGCGGTTTTAGTCGGTTCAAGCCCGACATAACCGCCCCCGCTGGCCGGCGGGGTGTGAAAAAAAGGGTACACCTGTTGATTAACGGACGAGGCTCTAGCGCAGGGTTTCCTCTCGTGGTTGGGGGATCAAACGGCAGTCGCTCCTTTAAAAGTCAAGATATTTGAAATTAAGAGAAATAGTAGGAGAGCGGACCCCGCGCACCAAAGCATGAAGCTGGGACTATCGCTGTGATGATGATGAAATTGAGATTAGTCTGGGTTCTTACTCTAGGGATACACAGGCTGGTATCACTCATCATATCAGCCGTCCACTGCTTAAAATAGGCCTCCCCTATTGACTTCCATTTTGACCGGTCTGTAGCGGCCTGCATCCACCGAGTCCCTGCGCTGTTTACCAGGTCGTCTGTCCACCTTGCAAGGAGGCCTACCTACGCTGCGCTTGCCGTCACGTGGTCTCCACCTTTCTGCCCCAACGGCCATCGGTTATCCGAGCTATGTGCCCTGCCCACTGCCACTTCAGCTTGCTGGCTGGTATCACTAGACGTCAATAATCAAGACCTTTTTGTGTGGTTGGTATTGGTGTAGCCATTACAACCCAGTTTTAGGAAGCCTTTTTGGAGTGATCTCGTTGCATCGAGGTGTGCAGCACTGTCATTCAATTACTTACAGACCCCTATTCTATTTGAAACGTTTGGCGCTAACCGAACCGTACCGTATACTAACCGACGCAATTACGTTCGTTTAGTTTTACGCTAGTTTTTTCTTCTATATTAAACAATTGAAATTCATCGACTTATTACGTTACGACGTGTGTGATAACAACTCGATGTCAAATAGAATAATGCCCCAGGTTATGGTAACTTTAAGAGTTTTCGTATCGTTTCAGTTAGTCGCTTAAGATAGTCGAATCACCAAAAAATATCATGTTTAACATCCGGTCCGGAATGTGACCAAACTTTTCTTCATATAATGCTGCACGTTTTTGAAATAATTAGCTGTATACTATACACTAAATAATGTGGCATTGATATATATTCGATTATAATCGAAGATAAGGGTTTGTGGTGGTTCCCTATCTTCGACTTTATGTAATCATACCGATATCTATAGATCTGATACAGTTAACAGCCATTACAACAGGAAAACCAAAATAAATATACTATATTTCAAAGTGCGAAAATGCAGAGACACTCAAATTAAAGAGACTTACTCTTAAAGTGTCATCCTTCAATTCCATCCAGGACCAAGCGGTCCGGTATCTTTTTTCTTCAACGCACTATAAAGACATGGCATGTTTTGCCAACACACATGTTTCCTTCTTCCAACAATCCCATATCCTTTAAGTGGATCATGAAAAAGCATCTGATGAGGCCGTCAAACTAAGTAGGCCTTTCTAAGTGGTCTCTTGTCTAATTTTCAATTTTGTATCATCGCCAAGTTCATCTTTGTAAAGGAAGTGGATTTCATCTAGTAAATATGAAAAACCTATATCTAATACGAGATTTGAACCTGCGACTTTTTATTCTGCCAGCCGATGTCTTTAAACGTTTACGCTAACAGAAATCTAAAAAGACACATTTAAATTCATGGATTTTAAAGCTTACCAATAAGCTTTAAAATCCATGAATTTGTTAGCGTACGTACGCATTAGATATTCACGCATATAATGATATTCTCGCAAAGGTGATCGTTTAGAGCCTTTGTACGTAATGCGAACCATTCTTACGCACTGCGGTAAGTTTGTTTGAACGATCTGACTGGAGAGTCAAGTAACTCGTACAAGTCTATTCGATCTTTCTATTACTTTTTGAGGTAAGAATTCGAGTATCATGCGACCATAATTTTAAGCTAATTAATCAATATATTTTCATTGTTAATTAATTATGCATTATAAATTTCTCTTTATATGTCTTCAATTTAGTTACCACTGTAAACAATGACCTGATTGGCAAATACAGGATACTGTCCTTTTAGTTCTAGTGATGCTGTTGACCATGATCCAATTGTGGTGTTATTTTTCTTTATAATAAGTATATTTTTCGTTACTATGTCCCTGTATACTACCTTGCAGGACTCTTGATATAATTTCGTGCTTAGGTGAACTTTCACAATTATATCTGACTTGCATAGCATCTCTTGTTAAGGTATGACCTAATAATTCTAAAGACAGCATGCAGCAACATTTTCTTTACTTGACACATAAGACCGTCGTACCAGACTTTATCAAAGGCCTGTCCAATGTCAAGAAACACGGTTGAGTAATATTGCTTACATTCAAGTGTGCGGCCAGTGATATACACAAGGATATCAGCTTATTCTATAGTTCCGTGATTTGCTCTGAATCTGAACTGGTGCGTAGGAAGTATATCTCCAAAGTATTTTTGCATCGTATTAAGCAGTATTTCCTCTAAGAATTTACCTGTAACAGATAAAAGGGTGATGGGTCTGTAGCAGCTTATTTTCTGTGGGGGTTTAGAGGGGGTTAAGTAACATTTTTACGTCTGCGATCTTCCACTCACTGGGGAAGAAATCAAGGCTAAGACATGCCTCGAAGATTGTGATTAGTAGTAAGTAGTAGTATCTCTTTCATAGGAAGATTTTTTAATAGTACCTACAGCACCAAATTGATCATATTCAGGCGATTTTCCTGTTAGAGTTTTTTTAAGGTCTGATCTTTCTTGTTTCCCATTGAGTGTTCGGATAGAAGGTACTTGGTCAATTAGTCTTTTTAATTTCTTTGTAGTTTTTCACAGGGCATAATAATTGGTTTCTGCGGTGGGTTTTCTTCGGACATACTTTATTATTACCATTACCATACGAATCTTTACTGCGGATATACCAATAACTCATAATCTAACGACTGCAACATACGCAGATGATACGGCAATCCTGTCTGCTAATGCGGATCCTGATATAGCTTTAACAAACTTGCAAGCGCATTTAACTGACATAGAACGATTGAGGTACGATTTAAACAAAATAGAAAAATGGTTTAACAAATGGTGAATCAAGGTAAACCAAAGCAAATCAAAACACGTAACATTCACTCTCAGAAGACTAACCTGTCCACCAGTCACTCTTTATAGTGAAGACATACCCCAAGCTGAGCATGCTAAAAATCTTTAACATACATCTGGAACGCCGATTAACATGTCGAAAATATATTGGGTCCAAGCGTAAACAATATGATGCAAAACTAAGGTACACGTTAGAACGAACAAGGAATAACTCGGTTCAAAATCCCAACTTCCGCCTGCAAGCAAAATGGCCCTCTGTAAAATAATTTTAAACCCAATATGGACATATGGGATTAACTCTGGGACACTGCCAGCAACAGTATGTGATGGTACTACACCTAGCCAGGGCTGAGTAAAATTGTTTTTTATCTATTCGACACGCCAACCGTACCAGAGATCCAGCCCCCTACCCAGATTGGAGGGCGTAGCGTACCTCGATCGCGCTACGCTGTGAGACTCGTGTCAAGACTTGGACATCCCTTCACTGGTTTTGGCCGTTTCAAGAGATAATTAAAATAAACGCGAAGAGAGGACAGTCAAAATATATACAACAAACAGTTAAATACGTTAATTTTGGTTATTTGTCTTACATTTATTCAATCGCACGCCTAAGTACAGTTGTAAACTGTACAAGATAACGCTAGATATAGAGTAACCAGGGGCCTCCGTTTATACAAAAGCCTGGTCTACCGTCTAGCTCGTTACATGTGATTCTCAATCATGCATCTATATCACAGGTACCGGTAACCAATATCAACGCAGTGTCGATTCAAACAACTCTTAAATTTTACCGTTAATTAATATGCAAGTTCTCTGGGTATTCTATTACTCAACCGTGGATAGCAATTCAAAAAATATATATAAAACATTTTTTATGATAATAGTAGAGTATAAGGAATTGACTCACTAAGTCTTGCACAACTCGCTCAGTGCTTCACTCAAAAGTGTCACACGCCACAACATACTTGAGTCCCTGCCTAGCCTAGCCCGTCCTCCCCTCGAAGCGCCAATGTCGTGTCTCTCCATCTCGCGAGCTCCAAACTAACTACCTATCTCTATAACCCCGACCTTTCTCCATCCAACGCCTTTTTTATCCCATATCTCGTTTTTGTGCTTGTAAGTGATTTACAGACCCATATATCTAAATTCCCCGAAGCTTTCACACTTAACCAAAACTGGACTCCAATAGTTTGCACGTGTTTGGGTCTTACATTTGTATAGGCTTGGTGTAAGTATAGCAAAACAATGGCCCTTACAAGAAATTAAGGCGCAACGTCCTGTTGTTTATCAGATTTAAGGACGTTAACAATAGCAACGATTTACACCAGATGTGTATACATGAAAATAAAAATAAAATATTTCAGACGTACCTATTAGAGTTTATTAATTTATATATACGTGATTAGTGTACTGTCACAAGTAACACAGAAATCCTTCAGAGGTTTCAAAACACTTCATAAGCAATAAATATATACATATGGATCTTAGCATTAACACCATCAGGGAAGAGAACGCTACACACAGTATGAAAATAAAAAATGAAAAAGGTTAACGGTACATGTCAACGAATTGGCAGCACAGCTTGCAGGGAAGGAAAATTCACCAGATTGAGACAATACGCTGTTCATGGCCTGGAAACTAGATTTAGAGTCGATCAATAAATGGAGAAAGTACCGTTGGGCACTTTGTCCAGTAGATGACATACATCCCTGATCAAGATCAGCGAAAGAAATAGCTCATTGTTAACAAACAGATTGTTTTATTCAATTAAACTCATTTAGTAAAATCTACTGACGCAGTCTAAATTGAAATAAACGCGTTTATATTCATCGGTGTAATCCAGATTTAATAGACAAAGACAAAACGTGCCTATGTCCTTTCCCAAGGTCTAATCTACCCCCCTGTACCAAATTTCAGCAAAATCGGATCAGTGGTTTAGGCGTGTATGCATAACAGACAGACAGACAGACAGAGTTACTTTCACATTTATATATTAGTAAGGAAAGGATTTATTTCAGTTGAATATCATTAAATTTTACGTATTCATAAAATGAATATCTAATTATACAGATTAGATTTTGTTTCTCAATTTCTACCTAAGTACCAGTGCTGATAATACTAAAAAACAATATGACTATCAACTACTTATTACTTATGTACATTGATAAGGTGTTAATAAATCATAGATACGTATTCAATAATATCCATCCAAATGATGGATATTAATAGATAATTCATTATGAACGTCAATATCTCACTACCAGTTAGCATGCTTATGTTCGTAGGTTACAGTGCTCAAGTCTTTTTGAAGACTTTTTGAAAATGAAATGTGTTAAAATGAATGAAAGATTAAACTTTCCTTTTCTTTTTCACTAAACCATTATGAACATTAATATATAATCAAATTGATTTATAATAGATTCTCACGAACCGGAATGCAACAATTAATAGGTATCCAGTTGGGAAGCACCAGATTCGAATATGGTATGCCTAACTTTTAAGGATTAATTTTAATATTTACCTAAACAAAAATTTTTATTTTTGATATTAACTACACTTACATTTCGGGTACTAATATTCTTAATTTACAAAAAAATAATTAAATTCTAAATCTTTAAGTTTAATTTGTGGTTTTGTTGTAGCTTAAGTCAGGTTAAATTCGATATCAAAATACGAGACGGGGAAGCAAATACAGAAAAGGACAGGGAAGAAAACTAGTTAGGGAAACATAGCAAAAAAAAGGTTTGTTATTGTCACATATTCTATATTATAAGCGAGTGTACTTGATCAAGTTCAATCGTATACTGAAATAAGCTTAAATGTTTTTTCTCTGAGCACAGATGCTCTGAATAGTTCGACGTTTTACGATCAAGAATATTACATTTTGGATACAAGTGACGGAAGTAGGGGTACCTTAAAAAAGTGTTCTACAAATTTCGTTTTATATGTATAAAATAATGAAGTTTTTTTCGTGACTATCCATAGTGATTTTGAGTAGAATCCCTCGAATCACGGTCCTTGCGTGGCAACCACGCAGAAGACTACCAAGTTCTTGACGTATATGTCAACTACCCTATGATAACATAATCATTATAATATTAAATAATCTTTATGTCGATAGACAGTTTGGTTCCCAGTTCCCAGTGCTAAATATTCAAATTTATTCAAATAAAACAAATTTGACGTTCCCGTTCTGTCCACAATCTATTTAAGTAATTGCACGGTCGTTGACGAAATTATATCGTTGATTGTATCCGCTCTTGCGATCCCTTGTCGCCGATGCGTGTACTGCATACCGATCACTCATGCAATCAGCTGGATTTTACGAATAGACTAGGAAGAGCGAAAGCCATAACCCAATATTCTACTCCTACAAATATTATAAACGTGAAAGTTCGTGAAGATGTTTGTTACTCAATCATGCTCAAATAGCTGAACGGATTGATTCATGATTAAGGTTTGTATTGGAACTGCTTGTGCGACTTGCCTTGGATAAACGATATCCAAATTACCAACTTTAGATTTGTTACTGCGCTGAATTGATGATAGGCATTTACTTTATTCAACCCGAGGGGGCCATCTCGAAAACGGAGATGGCCCAGGGTCAGTCGGGGTGCGAGGGATATGCTCTATGGGCAACCTTACACCCCAGCGTTTGAAGACCCGAGACGGCGTGCGGTTTCAGTCGGTTCAAGTCCGACATAACCGCCCCCGCTGGCCGGCGGGATCCGAAGGGAAATCCGGACGAAAAAAAAAGGCATTTACTTTATTCACAAAAATTCCATTGCTGTGGGATGTTTTTTGAAGTGGATATTATTTGAATAATATAATCTTACTATCATGTTTATTTTATCATTCTATTATGGATGATAATATGACATAATTAACATTTACAATCACAGCGCTAAATATCAATATCAAATAAACCGGTTTATTATTACAAAAAGGTCCATAGAATCCAATTTAAAAAAGTTATTTCCTTAAGACCTTTCCGTGATGAAATGGATATCCATGTTTGTCCATTATTCAAATAGGTTTTCCATCAAGATTAACTTATCTGTTTGTAGACAAACCCCTGTAAGTTATTCATTACGTAATTACGGATTGTGTGTTTGCGTTTCATCGAGTCAAATGTAGGAATGAGTTGTTGGGCTCTTGGAGTAGAAATAATGTGTACATATATCTCATCTCATGTCTGCGCTCTATGTTCACTTCGTATTGAGCTGAGAATAATCATATTGTTATTTTAAAGAAGAAGTTTTATTACTTGAAAATGATATTTCAATCGAAATACCAGCCCCACTGGGCCTTTTCTGCATAATTCACGCTTAAGACGCACTCGTCTTAAGCGGGAATTATGCAGAAAAGGCAAGAGACAAAGTTTAAGGCATAATCGATGCAACATGTTTTACCTTTTTTTTTTTTTTTATCGTGCGGAAATCCCTTCGGATACCCCCCCGCCGGCTAGCGGGGGCGGTTATGTCGGGCTTGCACCGACTAAAACCGCACGCCGTCTCGGGTCTTCAGACGCCGGGGTGTAAGGTTACCCATAGAGCATATCCCTCGCACCCCGGCTGACCCTGGGCCATCTCACCACTAACAGCATCGCTCATCCTGTCTCCTCTGAAAGCAGAGGAGTACGGAGAGCGATGTGTTCCCGCCACGTTGGGTATTGGCCGACGATCAATGCCAACCCTATGAAGGGGTGAAGGGGAAGCCATTGACCGCCGCCCAGGGTGTACCGGCCGCTCCGATTCCGTTCCCCCCGGACTGCAGCGGGATCGGAATCGGAGCGACACTCGAGGAGGTTACCCAACACACACCCCACTGTTTTACCTTATGCCTTATACCTCTATCCTTTTCTGGATACTTAACTCCTCAGACTACACACAGTGCCGATTTCATAGTTGGGAACATTGCTCATAAAAATCACAATAATATAATTTCTTTACGCATTCTGTACATCTGAGTATCATAAAGTTGCAGATCTATATAGTCTTGTATATTGGGTCATGGCGTATATTAATATCAACGATATCGCAGTTGTGTAGTTAGACTAGATTGTCGAACTTTTTAGAGCTCCAATTACCCGTAACGAATGCCACAGATGATCGTATGGCAACCGGGACCAACGACGTCTTAAACAGCTTAAGGTTTACTTACGAAGTATAGTCAGATCTATGCTTATCCAAAATTAAAGAAATATTAAAAGAGTTACAGATTTTTTATCTGCAAAATGAACTATATTTACCATAGTGCGACACCTGACGGGACCCGGATGCTCGGTCTTAGTACGGACACGGCCCCGACACGTGTAGGTCACACCCCTGACGCGTGTGAAACAAAACTTCCTGACGGGACCTGAATGTTCGGTCTTAGTACAACCACGACCCTGACGTGTCCCGGGCATGGCCCTGATATGTGTGGCTAGAGCTTTATAGTAATCTCCGAGGCACGGTTACTGTAAATGACATCCTCAAATTGATGGCCTCTGTGGCGTAGCGGTAGTGCATTCGATTGGTACGACATGGGGCGCGGGTTCTATTCCCGCTCAGTGCAAATATTTGTATGCATGTATATGTCTATTTGCATTGGTCTGGATGTTTTTATGTATAATAAGTATGAATTTACAAAAAAATAGTATATAAGTATGTTTATCCGCATTCTGGAACCCATAACACAAGCTAGTTAAACTATGCTTACTTTGGGTCTAGAAAGCGCTGTGTAGAATGTCGTATAATATTTATTATTTGTACAATAAAAATGTCATTATTATTTAACTTGCTCTGTTAGTATAGGTCAAATCTTGGAAGCCCAATTAGAGCCATTTCCTGACGTTAGATTGCATTCAAATTTGGTATACTTACGTATCTTCGGTGACAATGCACTAATATGGTACTATGAAGTTGATCCGATGATGGAGTCGGAAGGTGTCCATAGTAACTCCTGAATTAAATAAGATAAACCAACCGAGTTTGAGTCCAATTATTTTGTTTTGGTAAATACTTTGATACTACATGATATTCTGAAGTGCCTGAAGATGGAAACCGTAGGTGGTCATAGGAACTAACTAGATAAACCCGTCATGTTTGGGCGCATTTGATCTGTCTTTTTATGCACTTACTAGAAAGCTGGGTACTTTACTTTTCAAAACAATCAGTGGGCGTATTCCTCATCTGTTACTGCGTTTCAGTGCCTGACTCATATTTAGATAATATTTTGGAGAGCACTTAATACCTGTGCGTCATAGAATTATCATAATCGTTTCAGTGATTTGCTTTCATTTTCAATTCAGAAGGATGAGTGGTTTCATTACTACAATTATGACATATATCAACATAATATTTATCATTGGTAAATACAGTCTTACAGTTTTGCTTACATCGTTTTTATCTTTAGGATATTGCGGAACATACATACATATAAATACTTATAGTCACGCCTCTTTTTTCACTACCTTTAGGGTAGGCAGAAACAACATCTTACCACTTGCTATGATCCCGGCAAATGCTTCTTCTACTTTCATAACTGTTTTAATTTTATGCACGCCGGTTGCAGATCGAAATCAAGAAAAATTAAATGAGATGGAGCCCCACTAAGGTCTTTCTTAGCACAAGCTAATTTCTTGAGGGAGGTTTTTCTTTTAGAGTTTGTAGTATGTGACTGATAATTCTTCAGAACACCAGCCACATCTGTATAGGACATCAAAAGCAGGAATTATATGCCTTTTTGAGTTATTAGTTCTGCGCTTTGAACTCCTAAGGTCTCCTGCTCTTTCTCATCTTTTAACTATATAATTTATTTGGGTCATCTGGGTTTTTACGGAAGCGACAGCCGTCTGATCTTCAAACTCTGAGAGGGAACCCTACGTCAGAGCCTAGTCCGTCAATCTGTAGATGCACCAATTTGCTGCCGAATTGAAACAGGAGGCTAACCACAAGAGTATAATTATGACAATAGAAAGATCAAAGGCTACCCAAACCCCTGTTGAACGACAGAGGTACTTTTTAGCCAATCACAATAAAGAAGTCCAAAATATCTATCTACTACTTGAAAGTCAAAGCGAATGACAATGTCAGTTGTCCCGTACATACATTATTTTACAATTCGTTTTCAAAGTGTTCCTACTATGAAATTGCGACTATGATTACAAGTTTAGGTTCTGTGTAATGTTAATCGAAATGCCCATATCAATATTTGGTAGGATTCTCAGATATGACTGTAAAATATTGTATTTCATTAAAAAAGTATGGTTTTTTTACACCACAACACACCTGATTGATAACGGTAACCTTGGCCTATGCACGTTTGCAAATACCAGAGGTGTTACGGGCACCTTGCCTTTATAAAAAAAAAACACTCTTTTTGAAGAATACCATAATGTATTTACTAGAAAAGAGTATAACACTTAGAGTATAACACAAGCTTAGAGATCATTCTAAGTTCTGAACATTTGTGGAAGGTCATTTTCAAACCACACAGTGTAACGAAACAAAATAGCTTTCACTCTTATCATCTGAACTCAGTTATGTAAAACCATTTTGAGGTGATAAGTGATGTGATTCTAATGTTTGATAAAGTAGTATGTAGGTAACATATTACAGAATTGCACATATTATGAATTGTGAAGATATGGTATTGATGCTCTCAATTAGTAAGACCTGAAGGCGAGACTCGTACTAGTAAATTAGATTAAAGTTCGGTATCACCAGCTGGAAAATCAATAACCTTAGTATAAAAGAGCTGGCTATAGCTAAGTATATATCTTAAAAAGCTACGTTTTATCTATATCTCATCACTCATTATCTATTTTCGATATTATTTATAAAACCGTGCAATATCGGGCAAGTGTTAGTTCCGTTTCGTGTTCAATCGACACTAGATATAGTTGGTCTATAGACTGATCAGAGCAAAGTTCGTTAATAGGAACGTATTTTTTGTGTTGCAAAATGGATGCAAGTGACGGTAAGTGAACACTTTATATGATAGCTTTGCCCGTAGCTCCATCCGCGTGGAATTCTGATCCCGTTCCTGCTTCCTATGGGAACCTACTGAGATGAAAAGTAGCCTAAGTGTTATTCCAGACTATAATCCATCTCTGTACCAAATTTCAGCCCGATCCGTTCAGCCGTTTGTGCGTGAAAGAGTAACAAACATCCATTCATCCATCCGAACTTTCTTTGCAATATTAGTGTGATTTAACCATGGTCTTGGCCACCATGCAAAGCAAAAGCCGGTATCGGAGGAAGTGGAAAAAGGGGTTTACTGCCAACCCCAATGGGCAAGAGGCGTTACTATATGTCTGTTTTTATATATGTAATCATTACTATGGAAATGAAATCATTTTGTATATTTTACAGATATAAAATATACCTATCCTGTGCCTGATGACACAGGATATCGAAAGCGTGAATTATTTTAATTCATATTTAAAATATAAAAATCCAATCAATGTTTTTGATGTCAAAATCAGAAAATTAAAACATTACATAAGAATATATGAAAGGACATCTCGGTAGAAGATATTGCAAAGATTTAAGTATCAAATTTTGAAGTCCATTTTATTTTCCTCATTTTATTAACATTTTTAGTAGTTAGTAACTGTATTCGTTTTTCTTTAGTACAAACTTAAAACTTCGTAAAAAACGTTAAATCTAATGGCAGCGCCAGTATAGTCCACCTATAAAATGTCGTCAAAAATCTTGGATACCAATTGTAGCGGGTCCGAACCCAAAGTTTATATTTTCTAGCTAATTGTTTAAATGTGTGACATTCAATAAACGGGATATATTTTAACTTATTATTTTTATTAATTTTCACGAATGGTATTGGCTTCACATTCAAATAAACCTAACCTTGAAATGAGTGAAACTATCCTACTCAATTTAAAATAAGAACCTTTGAAATCGAAAAAAAATCCAGTTGTTTTGGGAATTTGAAGTTAGTTAAAAAAATATATTAGACCTTTTTAAAACTCCTGCTAATTCATATTGTACTGTTAATTTCAGATAAGCCCAGAGCAGGAAACCCACCTCCATATGTATCACATTCGGGACAACCAGCTCCCCAAATGGCAGCGGTTGGAACTCCAATAATGGTCCAACCAGGCATGGGCGTTCCTATAGTAATAGGACCTGCGATGGGACCACAGCCAGCTCAAATAGTGTGCCAGTCGTGTCATGCTCAAATACAGACCAGGGTTGAGAAAAAACCCACAACAAAGACGCATCTATTCGCATTGGTACTTTGCGTATTTGCGTAAGTACTTTTTTCGTCTAGTTTTAGGATTGTGATGATTTTTTTTAAGCTTAGATGTAGCGTAGCTGTAGTTTCGGTTGAACTTATATTAGTTATATAACTATAAAATAATATTATGACAGAAAAATACACAAAACTTTAGACTTGTAACATGGTATAGTGTATAACTTTATTATATATGTACCAATGTTTGCATATATTTATTTACAAGCATAGTTTGCGTGATTGAAAATCAGAATCAAAGTCATGGAAATGTAGTTATGCTTATGTTTCCATTTTAGGTAGCATTACTATATTATCTTCTGATACTTGCAATATAAAATTAATAATTAATATTTACCCAAAAACAACATAATATAAAAATTATTTGTTGTATAATTTGAGATACTTCAACATTATTCATAATATTTTCAGATGTTGGTGTTGTGTGTGTGTACCTTACTGCATAGACACCTGCAACAATGCTGATCACTACTGCCCCAACTGCAACGCTTACGTAGGCACCTATCTTCACTAAAAGACTACCAAGGATCAATATGTTTATAATTTGTATAGAATGTGTTTGTGTTTTGTGATCTTCAAGATCAAATAGTGCTAAATACGCATGTTACGTAAAGAATGCAAATTTTTCGGCTCTTACTGAATGTTAAGAAGCAATTGGATCATATTCTATACATCGGTCACTTAAAGAGAAATGCCAATTTTATTTATTTATACTACAATAACTTCTAAAAGCTTTCTGAATCTAACTTAATTATTATTCATGTTATTGAGTTTAATTCGTTGAATTTACGATATTAATTGTTTTTGCTCCTAAAGGATCATCAGAGTGATGTCATCTGAGTGCAGCAGTACTAATTCGAACTAATTGATTAACATTCTCATCACACAGTACTTACTAATAAAAACTAACCCTATAATTTACATGTACAACGAATTCAGCATTACGGGTCTCAAAGCCACAAATGTTGGCATGTTTTGCGCTTGGTTGAATAAGTCATGCTGTCTATTAAACCGTGAGCACCTGATAGACCTGGAATCGTCAGCTCTTCGATCGATCGACTTCATATCTATTATATAGATGTTAAATCGATTAGATGGATCACAAGATTAATATGGTCTGATTGTTAAAAAAAACGATAAACGCATTAAATTAAAAGTACTTTCAACGGATTCTATAGCGGTACCTTCGTAGAAGTCGTGAACATAGCTGCTAAAAGCAAGTGAAATATCGAGAACAGTGTAAATAATAAAATAACACAAAGGAAATTGCGAAAGAATCTATTAAAAATAGTTTATTAGTTTTTAGTTAAACTTTCGAAAATTCCATGAACGCATTTTTGATTGCTAAGAGCTTAAGGTTAATAGTTTTTAATCAGACGTGTGATATTGATTGCTTTATAATTGCAATACTTTTTGTAGGTACCATGACAATCGTCAGAGATGTCGTCAGAATCGTCGTTAGAGAATTTGTTGTTTTTCGATTTTCTTTCTTCAATTAGAGTATTTGAATTTTAATAAAATTCAAATCGGTAAGCTGTTTTGATAATCCTAGTGGTTTATAAATGACATAGATTCAACTTAATTTTGTAACACAAGCAACTTGTCAATATTTTATGAATAATTACAATGCCTTGTTAAAATATTTTTGGTTATAGTGATACACACCATACATACACACCATTATTTAAACTAACGTCTGAGAATGAGATACATAGATATATCCAAATATATCATACAGGATGAATTTTTCAACCGGGCCTGGATGGTCAAATCTAAAACTGTGGGGAGTAGTGAAAAATGCTCAAAGGAGCTTCGAGCCCCATTTTGATGAAAACTAGAAAAAAATCAATACTCCTTGCTAGGAATTGATTGAATTTTGTTTATCTATGAGTGTCATATTATATATGTCATATTTTTTATTTTGATAATTGTCTGTATTAGGTCAGATTTATATTATCCTAGCTGTCCCCCGCGGCTTCGCCTGTGGCATACTTCGCCCCGTGGCAGCTATTTATCCCAAACATGCCTGTAAACTTTTTTTTTTCGTGCCATTTTTAAATTTTTCTCTCCGTTTCCATCCTCGTACTTCAAGGAATATTACAAAAAAAGAATTAGCAAAATCGGTTCAGCTGCTTTCGAGATTTGCGCTTAGCAACATATTCTGCGATTCATTTATATATTATTGTTATAAAAAAGAATTTGTGAAATCGGTTCAGCTGCTCTCGAGATTTGCGATTAGCAACACATTCGGCGATTATTTTTTTATATTATAGATATAATAATACCGTAAGGAGGTGAAAATTGGATATTGAATATTAGAAAAAATTATTACTATGTGTTCTAGAAGTGATACCGATGCTGAAAATTTGATTTTTATATTTTTTATCGGTTCTGTTTATCTGTTTGTTTGCTTTTATTATCGATGTTCCAGCATCTCTTGAAAGTCGCTGAACAAATTCAGCTGAAATTTCGCATGAACATTCTTATGGGGTATGGTCGTAAACTTCGCTTATGTCATCGCGCTATTATGGGTGTGATACGAGATGCAGAGTAAAATAAATCTAAACTATTGTCTATTATAAATTTCTTATTACAAAGCAGATCATCACAAACTTTTGCAGTTTGGTAGAACGCGATCGCGTTAACTAACACTATAAATCATCACGCTATAAATAAAAGGTGATGACCAGTAAAATATAAAATATCGAAACTCTACAACGGTAACTACGTATAATAGATAGTTCAGTAGATACATATAAACCATTGATAATAATTATTATCATCACGCTATTATATTAGAGAATCTGGCATATCTCATAATCTATTTCGAAATGATGAATTCTGATCAACACCTATATAATGTTACTTTGATAATTGTTATGTATGTTCTTCATATATGTTGATTTGATAAATTTTACACGGGTTTGATTATGTTTAGGTCGTGGGCTTTTCACTCATAAAACGTTGAATATCTATAAATCCTTTCTTAGCACTTACCTGGACATAGAAGAAGCCTTTCCTCTTTTCGAAGTTCTTACATTCGTAGTTTAGCTCTGCGTTGATAAGTCACTCACACGAAAAAGGTTAAAACGTTGAAATAACCATGTTGGATTTGAGACTGCAGACGTAAAAACACGTTGATCTATTCCGAATTTAACGCGAACGAAGTCGCGGGTAACAGCTAGTTGCTCATACAATCTAAATTACCAAAGCAAGCCGAGCCGATGTGGGAAATCACTTAATACCTTCTATATTTATGTAGCAATTATGGTTTTAGTAAGCACATAATAAATGTAAGTTTGGTGCCAGAAAAAAATCACAACATCTCGACTCGAAAAGTAACGAGGTGGTGGCTGTTGGTCGAGTTATTAATAGAAAAAAAAATCGTCTAAGTGGAACTGTTGGTAATTTTACATATATTTTCAATCTCGGTTAACTAAAATATTTACCTTAAAATAAGAAATAAGTAATTATGCACATTAAGTATTTATGTATGTCTAACAATAAATAGAACATGTTGGGAATGTTTTAGTATTGTACATTATAAATAAATTCTGAATACAATATTTAAGAGAATAACATTTTGTATTAATTATTAGTCACTCTTTCTCAATTCAAGAAAAAGCCAATAAAACAAAGGATTAATAAAATTGTAAGTACAGCAACCCTCAGAAGTTGCTAAACTCTAAGAATTTAAAAATCCGTTCCCGCACGGGGAACGCACAGGTAGATTTCTTGAAGCAATTAATATTATTTTATATACCTAGAGAACTACGGGCTTTAAAGAGTTTAATTTTTTTTTCTCGAAAACGGTAACTTTTAGCGAAAAACTTTTCAGACATTTATTTTAGACTTAAATATGGCCTATCGATTAAAAATGTTTCCGACGACAAGAATGTTCACCGGTTAGAAGTTAGGATTTTTTTCCCGAAAAATTTTGGTTTTTCCCCCCTCCACTTTTAGTTAAAGTTTTAATCTTACAGGTTATAATTAAAAGTTGTTGGTATTCATGTATACTATGGGATAAAATTAGAACGGTTCGAATATCTTTCATGGAACGTGAAATTTTGAGGAAAAACTGATTTCACAAAAAGTGAGGCCCTACCGTCCCCTTAGGCCGGATTCCACCCGTTCACGAACTTAAACTAAGTTTACACCCAAGCAATTTTTGACCGCAGTTTGAAAGCGATCGGGGCAAAAATGCGACCGTGAGAGTGCCGCAAATTTTGGGAAGTGGAACCATACATACATATATATATATATATAAACATTTTGACCAGTGGTCATTTCGGACTCAGGGGGTCATAACTAGACCTCCTATGAAGAATTTTTTTTAAAATTCGACAGTAGTCAAGAAACCAATAGGTAGATCGATTTCATCGAAATCTACCTAATAAAAGCGGTCAAGTGGGAGTCGGACTCGCCCATTGAGGGTTCCGTAGCAGCAAGTAACATAATAATGTTTTTTTTTAATTTTCATATTTGAGTTGACTGAATGAAAGGTAAATTGCAGTTTACGATTTATGACGTATTAAAAAAAAACTACTTACTAGATCTCGTTCAAACCAATTATCGTTGGAAGTTTACATGATAATGTACATCATATATTTTTTTTAGTTTTATCATTCTCTTATTTTAGAAGTTACAGGGGGGGGGGGGACAGACATTTTACCACTTTGGAAGTGTCTCTCGCGCAAACTATTCAGTTTGAAAAAAAATGATATTAGAAACCTCAATATCATTTTTAAAGACCTATCTATAGATACCACACACGTATGGGTTTGAAGAAAAAAAATTTTTTGAGTTTCGGTTCTAAGTATTGATTATAAAATTTATTGTTTTTTTCTATTTTTGTATGAAAATCTTAATGCGGTTCACAGAATACATCTACTTACCTAGTTTCAACAGCATAGATCTTATAGTTTAGGAAAAAAGTGGCTGTGACATACACAGACAGACATGACGAATCTATAAGGGTTCCGTTTTTTTGCCATTTGGCAACGGAACCCTAAAAACGATCCAAATTGAATTTCATTTAAATAAACCAATAAATTTTTTTTTTTTTTTTATATTTAGGACACGTCAATTTGACTTCACCTCGCCTGATGGTAAGCTGAAGATAAGTGCAAGAAAGAGGGTCACCATTACATACACATACCATGTTAACAATGGTGGTACTCAGCTTGACGGCCTCATCAAAAGAGGATTGTCGTCGCAGCACCGCGTGACACCAACCGGTCCCACTAGTGCTGCGACCACAATCCCCCTGCCCGGCTATGCACTTGCTGAACCCTGAACGCAATTAAACCGAAATTTGATTACTATGGAGGGTTTTTCACAATCGTGCACGGTGGTACCAACCCGGCCGAATTTAATATTTTTTGGTATTCATTTATGTCAAGCTTTAGGTCTTAGGTAGTTCATGACTCAGAATGTGTTAAGTTAATGGCGACTCTACTTCTGATTGTTTCATCTCCGTTATCCGAATTTTGATTCAATAAAGGATACAACAGCTGTGTTACAGTTTATCAGATTTGCAGGAATAAAAACTTGTATAAAGTTTATTGCTATTTTTGATACAATTTGTAGTACAGTGAGTTATTATTTCCTGGTCCTATCCTCAACTGGCTGTACCAATTGCCTTGAGAACCTGTCACTAACTGATAATGCTTGGCTGATTTCGTTAATATTACTTGGTGACCTATCTAATAAAATAATTGAGTTTGTGTATCAACGAAATAGATGTTCAGTCACATTTTGATTCGGAATTTTCAGAACCATAACCCTAAAAATGATTAAAATTTGATTGGAAGAGCTGTTTTAAGGTAGATAAAGCTATTGGTGGTTATCTATTCTTCGTCACCACTTATCTATATTCTTTTAAGTTATAAATTCGTACAACTTCAGACAAGCCTTAGTACTGTTTTGTATTCATTCTGTAATAGTTACAGGTGGACTTGTGGAATCAAAGATTATACAAATCGTGACTGTAACGTCTTTTTATATTTGTGTTCAAGGAAAATGGAAGGTAAGTGATTTATTTTATTTTTGGAAACTTACGGTGGGGAGCCACTATCAGTTGTGAATTATTGTCTTATGTACAAAATAAATGATAACTATTAGTGAGTAATCTTATCATACCAATATCTTTGATGAAAAGTACTTCAGCATACGAGTATTTGAAATGTTTATTTTAACTTCTTTTTGTTGAGAATGCATCAAAAACATTACGTAAGATGTAAATGTCTAACCTTATTGGGCGGTCAGTATAAATTATAATTATAAGATATGATACGAGGTTTTCGAGTTTCATTCATCATCACCCGAGTACCAATTCCGCATAAATCCAAAGCTTCTACTTTGAAGTCCGGGAGCCGCTCTTAAAGGAGAAGCGCGAAGAGATGTGTCTTTGGGGTGGTTTTCTTGACTACCCTGTCCACAATCGGGGCATGACGTGACATGCACACATATCTAGTCGATTTTGGTCCTAGTAGTCGGTTCTAGCAAGTCCTTCCTTTATGGATTGGTTTATCTTGGCTTTTACGAGAGCGACTGCTTTCTGACCCCCGAACGCCGAAGGAAAGCCTGCGCCAGAGCTTCTTTCGTCGAATAGCACGTGTCCTAGCTTGGAGATGAGGTTGGTTTCTCGATCTTGGTGGGTCCCAAATAAATAATACTAATAAATATTCTAGGATATTTTACGCAGCACAGTCTAGACCCACACTAAGCATAGCTTGTAATATGGGTTCCAGATAGCGGATATACATACGTATATACTTTTTTTTATAAATACATACATATTATATATAAAAAACACCAAGACCAAATCAAATAGTCATTCATTCATATAAATATTTGCAGTGAGCGGGAATCGAACCCGCGCCCCGTAACGTAGCAGTGGAATGCACTACCGTTACGCCACAGAGGACGGCTACATTATTAGATACTGAGACTAGGATACTAGGTTAGGTAATTATAGATGTCAAATAAGATTTTGTAAATGAATTTCAATTTGTAAAAATAACTGATTTTGCAACTAACTTCTGATAACTCATTCTGCAACGCATTTTAAAAGATGCTGTCTCCATTAGCCTCTGATTTAGATTATAATTCTTATAATAATCCTAATATCAATATTACATTTAATTTTTAATTACAGAAAATATGACAAAAATCAGCAACCCACCCCCATATTCACCTACGGACGGACATCCCCAGGAAGCAGGTGTTGCAAGTGCATTGCTAGTCCAGCCGATGGTTGCTGTCCCTGTGGTGGTTCAACAACCAATGGGACCAAAACCGACTAGATATGTTTGCAAGTCATGTCATGCTCAGATTGTGACCAGGGTAGACAAGAAAACCACAACAAAAACACATCTCTTCGCGCTTCTCTTTTGCCTCATAGGGTGAGTACCTTAATTCTAAAGTATAAAAACCGGTCAAGGGCAAGTTAGACTTGAGCTCTGAGGATTTCATACAATACTGCATTGAGGGGGGCACTTAAAGTTGCTGTAGGGATTGATGTGGGTAACTACATATTTACTATTTTCGGATTTTTCACTTAATTTTTGCTATAAGATTTTACTTTCTGCAAAATATCATGATTCTAGCAAAACAGGTTTTGATTCCCTTGTGATGGTCTAAATATGTGGCATATACAACAACGTCTTTAAATTCCGTTGACGTCGAAGTTTGAATTTCTTTCAGCTTCAACACATACAGACTTGAGAATTTCATATTAATTTCGACTTGATACTTCCACGCGTTCCAGAGAAAAAGGTGACAGTCAGACAGACATACAGATAATTCTTTTGTGCTGTGGGTAATTACATATTTACGGTTACCGGAGTTTTCCCTTTACTTGTGTTATAAGACCTTGCTTCTTGCCAAATTTTATGATTCTATCTCAACGGGAAGCTATAGAGCTTATGATGCCGTTGTATTTGGTGTTTGTTACTTACATTAAAGACCTTACCTTTTGTTTGGATTGACCTAGAAGTTTGATTTTTTCACAGCTTCAAACCGTTGCAGATCTGAGTATTTAGTATGATTTTCAACTTCATGCCTCTACGCGTTCCTGAGAAAAGGGTCTTGACAGACAGACAGACAGACGGACAACGAAGTGGTCCTATAAGGGTTCCGTTTTTTTCTTTTAAAAATGAAACAACATCATCATAATCTAACCATTGTTCCCGTTTGCATCCGAGGGTTTCCCCTTGGATCCCCAAGGTCCACTCACCCCTTCTCCTTCTTGTTGTCTGACTTAAATAAATAAAAAATAAAATAAGCCTTTATTACTGTAACCGTTTACACTCTTATTCCTACATCTTATACTAATAGCTATTTACACTTGTTATTGTGCATAGTTATTTATACTTGTTATATCTTATATCGGTAATCGGTTTAATTTGTCGCAGCTTGTCTCTCGACAAAGGCCTCCTCCAAGGACTTCCATGCAGCTCGTTCTCTGGCAATTCGGGTCCATTTTGGGCCCGCTGTTTGTCTAAAGTCGTCTTCCCAACGTTTACATTGTCTCCCTTTATTTCTTTTGTCGCTCCTAGGGTACCACTCAGTTATTATTTTGGTCCACTTTTCTGTCGCATCCCGTAACATGTGTCCTGCCCAACGCCATTTTAACCTTCTACTAACGATGTGCGCATTTTTGAATTTTGTTTTGGTTTTTATTGTTTCCAATTTCAATCTGTCTCTTCTTCTTACCCCTATTACACTTCGTTCAATGCTGTTCTGGCACACTTTTATTTTATTCGATAGCTGATCTGTTAAAGCCTACGTTTGACATCCGTAAGTTAAGCAATGTCTGACTTATGCGGCTTTTATGGAAGGTCATACTTACATACATATACATTTGGATACATACCTTTGGATTGCCTGACGTTTCGACCAAGTCAGGCCTGGCCTGTGACCACGCCCAGTGTAACCTGTTAAACTATGGTGTTCATTCTATTACAGGTTTTAAGTAAGAGATGCATGATTCTTTATTTCTTTTTTACCATTGGCTATTCTATACTTAATGACGAATTTTGATAAGTTGGGGCATGACCCGTTAGCCTACTGACTTCATCCATGGGCGGGTGCAGGAGAATTTTAGATTCCCCGTACACCTACTGTGCTATGATAAGTTGTAGCGCATATACTCGTGAAGGTTATTAACATCCAAAAAATATTAATGAGCCTTGCATCGCTTGGTGGCCATTAGCATCAATTTTTTTTTCTTTTTTTTTTTCTTTTTTTTATAGTTAATGTTTGAATTTCTTTTTCAGATTTTGGCCTTGTGTATGCATTCCTTACTGCATGGACACCTGTAATAACGCTGACCACTACTGTCCCAATTGCAATGCTTATATTGGCAGTTATAACCACTAAATATACTTGTAAATTATTTTTAAAATGTGTTTTTTTTATTTTCAAAACCTTGAAGCAAAAACTGAGCATTCACGGAATTAAAAAAATCGTTGATATAATAATTTAGATGCACTATCGATAGATAAGCCCATGGTTTATCTATCGACCACCACTTCTTATCTATACTTGTTTTTTACCAGTAGCATATTAGTTCTGTATTGTACTGCAACAGTTGCGCAATAACTTTTGATATATAGATCGGATATAAGGGGCCACATTCGTGAAAGAATACGAAAAGAAACGAAAAATATGTACGATTTTGTAGTTAGGCAGATGTAATGTGAATATTTCTAAAGAATAATTTTCCTTGTTGTTCATATGTAAACATGAAATTTTTTTAAGGAAATGTATTATCTGAAATTCAGAAATCTAATCTGTTGACGATAACCATATCCGATGACTATATTACAAGATAATGCTTAAGACAAAAAGTGATACCGGTTTGTGGGATTAGTAGCGGTTTTCAAAGAAAAACCTGATGTAGTCGAAGATGCAAATAAGTCTTAATTCCGGATGAAAATGGAGACGTGATTTTAAAATATTTAAAGCTTCGAGGAAAATTTATGAGTTACATCTTTTACACAATATTTATAATGTTTTCAGATTTACTTGCAAACAATGTTTACTTTCGGTAAAAATTGGTCATTTAAACGCATTTTTTTTTTTTAGATAGACGATATAAATGTTTATATTCGTATTTTCTTTATTCGCCAACGCTCAAGTGCAAATAGTAAAAAAACCGTTCCCGCGGGGGGAACGCACAGGTAGATTTCGTGAAGCAAAAATATTTTTTTGCCCCTCTATGACCTATGCTTCTTCTATGACCCACACCAAGCGCATTTTTAACATGTTTAATTTTTTTTTCTCGAAAACGGTAACTTTTAGCGAAAAACATTTCAGACATTTCTTTTAGACTTAAAAATGGCCTTTCGATTAAAAATGTTTCCGACCACAAGAATGGTCACCGGTTAGAAGTTATGATTTTTTTCCCGAAAAATTTTGGTTTTTCCCCCCTCCACTTTTAGTTAAAGTTTTAATCTTATAGGTTTTTAATTAAAAGTTGTTCGTATTCATGTATACTATGGGATAAAATTATAACGGTTCGAATATCTTTCATGGAACGTGAATTTTTGAGGAAAAACTGATTTCACAAAAAGTGAGGCCCTACCGTCCCCTTAGGTCGGATTCCACCCGTTCACGAACTTAAACTAAGTTTACACCCAAGCAATTTTTGACCGCAGTTTGAAAGCGATCGGGGGAAATGCGACCGTGAGAGTGCCGCAAATTTTGGGAAGTGGAACCATACATACACACATATATATATATATTTATACTTTTTGACCAGTGGTCATTTCGGACTCAGGGGGTCATAACTAGACCTCCTATGAAGAATTTTTTTTTAAATTCGACAGTAGTCAAGAAACCAATAGGTAGATCGATTTCATCGAAATCTACCTAAAATCAGAAACAGTAAGCATTATTACATTCTAGGTCCCGAAAAGATGTCTGAGGCTAACATCCCGCCCCCGTATTCATCACAGACTCGAGAACCACCTTATCATCCTGCAGTTGGTTTCACAACTCCATTAATAGTCCAGTCAAACCTGGGTTGCGCTATTCCTATTCTTGTTGGACATCAAATGGGACCACTACCAGCTTCAATTACGTGCAAATCATGGCATACTCAGATTGTGACCAGGGTTGATAAGAACGCGACAATAAAGACACATCTCCTTGCACTTTTGCTTTGCCTAGTAGTGTAAGTAATCTCAATATTTAGCTTTAATACTAATGATAAGTTTGGTTCAAATTACTAGTAGCCTACCTAAGGCTTTGAGGTTAAGCTAAATGAGTTAAGAGACTATGAATAATATTCAAACAGGGGACAAATATTTTTTTTTACTTTATCTTCCCTATCGTCATTTGTTTTTATTAAGAAAATAATAACAGAAAACTTCAAAAATTGTGTACCAATTTTAAAAGGGTCTGTGCGTAATGTGTGTAATATTATTAAGTTGTGTTATTCTATGTGTACTAGACTGACTGTTTGGAACAAAAAAAATGGTATAGATTTCTGGGCGCCACTTTTTGTGGCTGTCATAGCTACAGAGTATATTAAATTTATTTTATTCGATTTTATATTAAATCACCTGAAATCTGTAAAGTAGTGTAAGGGTGCCAAAATAATGAATCTATAACGAAGCGTCCCGTCTCCCTCACCCGTTCCCACTTCACCCCCGAAGTGTGACATACTCTTTATTCTGAACTGCTTGTCCTATACATGAAGTCAATGGTTATGCAATATTTTGTGGATTTATTATTTTATTGTAATATCTTTACGCATTTAAGAATTTCAACACTCCTTTTTCTCATATATGAGACAAACCTTATCTGGACTGATTATAGTTTTATGAAGACACAATAGAATAATCAATATGTTTGATAATTACGTTTTCTTTTTGAGGTGACTACCATACTATAGAGAAGAAACTACACAAAGTTGACTATTGCGCTAGATAATTATGCTATTGTATGGTTTAGGTTTAAGCATATTAAAAAATACCAACTAACGAACTAGAATTCCATTGCCATTTTCAGATGTTGCTGTGTGTACCTTACTGCATGGGCTCCTGCAAGAACGCCGACCACTACTGTCCTAACTGCAACCTTACATCGGCAGTTACGCTAACTAAATTATTCTGCAACGAACCACAATGTATTTGTATTTATAAAAGGCCTTGTGTGTGTCAAACTACAGCTATGTCTTAGTTAATTATTTATAAAAAACAAATGTGTATGTACAAAACAAAATACCGTAGACCTGTGATTGGTACTAAACCAATTAAAAAAAATATTAAGTTGTTAAAAGATACTGGCTAGATATCTATAATGTTAATTAAACGATACTAACTTACTTGTAAGTACACCTTAATAAGAGCCTCGACCAACACCTTAAGAGGTTCACGTTGGGCAGCTGGGTTATGGGCCTGATGCAGAAGGCAGTCCTCTCTGACACGGCACGCATTGTGAGGAGGTTTCTATCTATGGAGCCCTAACCACCGTAGCTTGGTCACTGTACCCGATACCGGTGGACTGCTATTTTGTATAATTTTAAATATATATATATATTAATATATTAAGTGTATATAAAATATAATTTATAAGTTGTAAAAGCGAATACAGAGAATCAAAATACTAATACCACTACTAATTATCAATATTATTATAAAAGTTAAAAAAGCTTAGTTAAATAAAGCACCTATGTATCGCGCTTCTTTCTTATATTATTCACTTTAAGAGCATCTATCAATAAAGTACAGATTTTTTTTTAATTTTTATAAGCTTGACTGATAAATTAAGTCATATTCCTACAATTTTTTTTAACAAAGTAAAGGTAAATGGCGAACACCTGATATGCAGTGCTGATTTTCAGATGGCGCCTTTGCCTTTTTGAAACAGACATTATTATCACAATTGCAAAGTTAACGCATATCTACTGATATTTCAGAGGATATGCGGAAAGGTTTTCAAATTCATCATTAGAACATTCAGTAAGTTAATGACAACATTCATTGCAGTTTATAACAATAAGCTTGGAAATTAACAAACCTCAGTACGAAAGACTTGGCTAAAGGTAGATAAAGCTATGGTTTATCTATCTCTTGTCATTGTTATCTTTTTCGTTACTTATTGATACGAACCGCATCAGGTATGTATTAGTTCTGTTTTACTGATAGAAGTTATACGTGATAAGTGGTACCAAAGGTTTTAAATACAGCAATACTAAAAGATTTTTTTGTGTTCCGTGTAAAATGGAAGCTAATGGCGGTAATTTATAATATTGTTATTTCAAAGGTTGCCACTTTCAGAAGGAAAACATTAGGTGTGCTAAGAGACAAGGGTATATATATTTGCAAGCAATTTGATCAGTTTAAAACTACTTTAATTTTATTAACGAATAGTATCACTTGCATGCCATATGAAATATTATTATTTTTGTCGTCTATTTTTGGTATTGCGATTTTTTAGCTTTCATTAAAAAATATCAAAAACTTGTAGGTTTTATTTTTCTAGCTTATAAAGCTTGATATAATTAAATTTTAGTTCGACAATCGTTTTTGGTTTAGCCAATTCCGGTTGCAATTAATGTTTGCATTTTCGGGTCTGCCCTGCCGTCTGCTCACCTACTTTTGATTCCCATAATTTGGTTTAATGATTAGCAATCAATATTACAAACTATGTATTTGTGTATCTTTTTTATGATTTAAATTCATCGACTTTCCTGGAACCATAACCTCAAATGGCTGGTCTGGTAGCCTCAATGGACGATGCTCGCGTAGTAGCTGGACAGCAGATGGGACCAGAACGTGTTCCACTTATATGCCATTCATGTCAAGCTCGAATCGTGACCAGGGTAGAGACGAAGCCTACAATAAAGACACATCTCATCGCAGTTTTACTTTGCCTAGTAGGGTAAGTAGTTCAGTTACTACATTTTGCGAATGTCAATACAAAAAGTGTATTTCCCCTGTAGATCTATTTTTAGGTAGTAAAGTTGGGATTAAAAGACTTTAGTTACGCAGAATTTATGACAAATTTAGATTGTGTATATCTTTCAAAATCATGTTACCACGATAACTGGAAAGACATACAACAGAATAACTCAGACTTGCAACAGAACATCGTGATATTTTTTTTAAGTCGATACCTATATTTGATTGTTCAATTATTTATTTAAATAAAACGATTTGGAGAATAATTGGAATCAATCTTTTAATTAACTAGCTGATGCCCGCGGCTCCGTCCGCGCGTAGGTCGGTTATCGTTTTTTGGTCATATCTCCAGTTCTACTTAACCAATTGCAATCAAACATACGGCAGATTTTAAGTCTGACCAAGACATTTATAATAGAAGAAACCGCTATAAAATCCGTTCTGTAGTTTTTTGCGTCCATCGCGAACAAACAGACAAGAATTAAAAAAAAAACCTCTTTGTGTTTAGAAACGCTCATTTAACATAAGCCAAGTTTTTTTTTAAAATATCTCCAATGTAAAATGTATAGACACAACTAATTTACAATTTTATAAAAGTATAGATAGATAGATGATATATCTCTCTCTCTCTTTCGTAATAAGTTTGCACACCATGTGATACCATATTATTATAACATTTTTTTTCCTGTATAAGCGTAGTGCCTA
Organism: Cybosia mesomella; assembly: GCA_946251805.1. Taxonomy (NCBI): domain Eukaryota; kingdom Metazoa; phylum Arthropoda; class Insecta; order Lepidoptera; family Erebidae; genus Cybosia; species Cybosia mesomella. Next base: position 12,123,176 of record OX276392.1, read on the forward strand.
TGTCGGAATCGAACCGACTAAAACCACACGGTGATTCGTCATTGAAGCCTATAGCGGGGAACCCCGTGTATGCTCTAGGGAGGAAATCCCTAGGAAAGCCGTAACCCTAACCAGGTAACGGAAACAGTGGCGCTTGGAGGCTGCGAGGTAGAAAACCTCTATAAAAACCACCCAGGCATGATGAACAGGGCGGACGGATCAGGTGTGACGCAGGACACCGTCCAGTAAAGCATTCACCATAACTAGATAACATAGCTATAAATTAAAAAAAGACGTCAAAAGGGTTCTTGCGTAAAAAGAACATAGTTGAGTTTAATAATATTTGCGTATCATTTTCAGACTTTGGTGTTGCGTCTGTTGCCCATACTTGAAGGATTGCTACCATAACGCTGATCACTATTGTCCCAACTGTAACGTTTATATTGGCAGCTATATTGACTAAGATTGCACGCCATGGAATCAGTACGTTTATGTGATATTGAAAAAAATAATGTTTTTATTTTTATTTCTTATATGCAGTGATAGAATTCGTTTTATGTTTTACGAAAAGAACGACTGTAATAAGACGTTTAAAGACTGTATAATGAATGAAGTTGTATATTTATAAAAATGTAATTCATTGTATTAAACCATCAATGCTTACTTTGGGTCTAGATGGCGCTGTGTAATATGTCTTATAATATTATTGTAACTACATTTTGTACTTTCCGACTACTACTTAACACTACTCACAAAGAATGGTATTTTGTCTTCGAAAATTTTTTTTTATAGAAGTTTAGTGTCAAAAGATAATTACAAAATCTGGACCCGATAGGAGCCTTGTGGTTAAAGTAAATACCTAATTTAGTCGCTGGCAATAGCTAGTACCTTTAAGTAATACTATGGCTATATTTTGTGTTTATTAATAACATAACATAACATAACATAAACTCACGCCTATATCCCCGAAGGGGTAGGCAGAGGTGCTAGCACCCACATTTCGCCAGTTTATGTTTAGGTCCCAATGTAATAGGTGGCGAGCCTATTGTCATTAACCGGGCACTTATAAACCTGCGATAAATACACACATAACTTCGAAAAGCATCGAAAAGTCATTGGTGTGTGCCATGGTAAAACCTGGGATCGAACCCGAGACCTCGTCTCAGCAGTCCATTACCCATACCACTAGGCTACCGCTACATATTAATGTATAATATATTTAATTAGAATATGCAATTTTGTGTATTATTTTTTTAGTTTTTTGATAAATTACCATATTACTCTTTTTCTTTATCTGAATGCCTATATATATTATACATTTATATATATATATTGTTATAGTATTGTATATATTTTGACTTGCCGTCTGACCCTTCAACCTGAGATGAAAGCCAGCCTCGTCTTTAACACATTAACTGTACCCATACATATTTTTTCAAGAACCTCATATGTATTAATGAATAACCGATATTCGGTTTTAAATTGATTCTAGTATACTCATTTTAGATGAATATTCATAAATACAGCGAAACACTCCGATTTTCCTGCTTTTTTTGATGTACCGAAATCGGTACACGGACTCGTCGTGTTGAATCGACGTGTTCACTTTACAGTATCAGAAAAGGCGCACTGGGTGCTCAAAAAAGAACTAATTGATGAGAGTAGTTCTGTAAACCTTTTAGAGACTGAGAGAGGGGAGGGCTTTAAGAGGGTGACAACAGACTGCATGAAATGTAGAAAAACAAATTTCTTCAGATTTTTTTAAAATTATAACTCCAAAATAAGGTTTTTTATTTTCTCTCACTGGTTACATAATTTTTATAAAATACGTCATGTTTTCATTTTACATAGTCAAGAAAGTTAAAGCTAATGTTGCATGAAGCAACATGTACCGCGAAGTGATGGGACCGCGCAACGTGAACCTAATTCGTTACACTGGGCAGTTAACGTGCTAATTAGTAGTTGTACCGGCTTGCAGGTGAAATTGGCTCGGGTCACGAAGATTTTGGTACACCCATACATACATTATTTCACTGATAATGATGTGATTATAACATATACCTGAACATATCATCATGTTTTATCATCAAACAAGCATACCAGATACATTAGTGGAGATTTGTCAATTGCAAAGGTTAAGGCAAGAACATTTGAATGAAAACAAAAATGCATGGGTCTGTCTTGCATGATCCGTTTTGGATTTTTTTTGATCATCCCTTGGGGCTTTGGGGACCAACTGGTATAACATGATTGCAAATGGTAACGCCGTTTTACTTTTCACTTGAATTATTGTGTCATTGCTGTAAATGTTTTTGAGATTAGCGATGTAGTGTAAACGTATACAGATATCCCAGAAATGTATGAATAATATTTCGACTAAAAAAAAGGTTGCCAGTTCGGAGGAAAAAGCTTAGAACTTAATCAATTACGAAATAGCTGGCCAAAGTTAGATAAAGATAAGGTTTTAAGGTCGTTATTGTAGTGTATTCACATAATGAGATATTGTGGGTAGTGGTAAGCAGTTTAGTTCGAATACAGCTCTGGTCGTGTACACTGTGTCTCATTGCTACTTCCCGTATATTCCTGTAGGAACATTACATTGGCGACGACTTGTTATTAGGAACCTTGCGTGCGTGTTAATTAACATAAATATTATAAAATATTTTGTGCGAGAACGATGTCGATTGGTAAAATAGCCGAGTTCAACACAAAAGATGGCGTCTGGTCGTCTTACGTGGACCGTTTAGACATGTATTTTAAAGTTAATAGTATCAAGGAAGATTTGAAAGTGCCAACCATGATATCGGTGATGGGAGACGAAGCCTACGAGCTGCTGGTCACCTTATCCAGCCCAAGAAAACCTTCGGAATTGTCATACCCTGAGGCGGTAGATTATTTACGTCATCATTTGCAACCGTGCCCAAGTGTACTCGCAGAGAGATATCGGTTTAGGCAGAGGAGACAACGGCAAGGGGAAAATGTGGCAGAGTATGTGGCGGAGTTGAAAAAGTTATCACGGAATTGTAAATTCGGAGAAAAATTAAATGAGAACCTTCGCGACCAGTTTGTGTGCGGACTCAAAGGTGACGTCACACGTCAACGATTATTCGCAGAAGATGAGAACTTAGAATTCACAAATGCGGTTAAAATTGCCACTTCATTGGAGGCGGCGGAGCGGGACGCGGCTGCGGTAGAAATTCGGTTTGGGGCGGAGACAGCGGGGAGCGTCGGGGACGTGCATTCGATGCAAGCGGGAATGATGCGCGCCGGCCGGTCACGGCAACAGCGTGGCAGCGGCGGTCGAGGTGCGCAGCGCGGAGTGATCAACAGCGAGCGAGTTGGAGCATTTGGGAACTGCAAGGGCTGCGGAGCCACGAGCCATGACTACGGAAACTGTAGGTTCCGGGAGTACGTGTGCAGCCGGTGTGGACGGCGGGGACATCTGCGACGGGTTTGTCTGGCCGCTGAAGGAGCGGGAAACAGTGGAGCGGTGGCGCCGACGAAACCGTCGCGGAACTATGGTGGCGGCGGCGGATACCGCGGGGCGCGAACTATACACTATAGTGCTCCTGACTGCTCGGAATTGTCTGAGCAGGAGTCAGTGGAGGAGTCAATTGATCTGCATCAATTGTGTTTGAGAGAGTATAAACCGGTGAGTTTGTCTATATCGATCGATGGTAAATTAATTCGTATGGAAATAGATACGGGTACACCGATATCATGTATTAGTAAGTTAACTTATGATAGGTATTTTAAGAATCAGGTGATACAACCATATAGTTTAACTTTAAAATTTTATGATGGCAGTTGTATTAAACCGTTAGGTTTTATCAAACCGACTGTCACATATAATGGGCTAATTAAGGACCTCGAGTTATTCATTATTAACGGGGGTACGACCTCTTTGTTAGGAAGACAGTGGTTATCGGAATTAAAAATACCGATTGGGAATTTTGACAATTATTGTAACTTAGTGAACTTGAATGAATCTGTAACAGATAATAATATACATTTTTTATTGGACAGATATAAGCAACTGTTTGATGGGAGTCTGGGGAGGTTCACGGGGGGCAAGGCGACGCTGCGGGTGCGCAAGGGGGCCGCGCCCGCGTTCCACCGCGCTCGGCCGCTACCATACGCACTGCGCGAGCGCGTCGACGCCGAGCTTGACACCATGCTGCGTGCCGGCATCATCGAGCCTGTTGACTGCTCGGACTGGGCGTCACCATTGGTCCCAGTGAACAAATCGGACGGATCACTCAGGGTTTGTGTAGACTATAAGGTTACTTTGAATCCTGTTTTAATGATCGATCGTTACCCACTTCCTAAGTTTGAAGAGGTATTGTTTACGCTAAATGGGGCACAGTATTTCAGCAAAATTGATTTATCACAATCTTACAATCAGATCGAGCTGGACGATTCAAAAAAATACACTGTCATAAACACTCACCGAGGTTTATTTAGGTATAATAGGTTGGTATTTGGTTTGTCTTCAAGTCCAGGCATTTTCCAGAGAATAATGACGACATTACTTCACGGTATACCCAATGTAGCTATATTTATTGATGACGTAATCATAGGAGGGAAAACGGAAACTGAACATTTACAGGCGTTACAAACTGTATTTCAGAGACTGCTCGATAATGGCTTGCGATTAAAAAAAAAATAAGTGCGTATTTTTAGCACCGGAAGTGTCGTATTTAGGATACATTGTTTCAAAAAATGGTATTAAAGCTGACCCGGCAAAAATAGAAGCAGTAAAAAATTTGCCGACACCACAAAACGTATCGGAGTTACGCTCATTTTTAGGTTTGGTTAATTTTTTTTCTAAGTTTGTTTACAAATTTAGCCAAAAACTCGTGCCAATTTATAACCTTCTTAAGAAAAGTGTAAAATGGAATTGGACTAAAGAGTGTGATGATGCATTTAAAGGTATTAAGAACGCTTTAATTGGGTCAGAGGTATTAGCTCACTATGACCCAAGCAAACCATTAATATTAACGTGCGATGCGAGTGCGGTTGGTGTTGGAGGGGTTTTGTCACAGCCCAGCAGTGCAAAGGGGGGAGCGGAACGTCCTGTAGCCTATGTTTCGCGCACACTGTCTTTAGCAGAGAAAAATTATTCACAAATTCATAGGGAAGCTCTTGCGATTATTTACTGTATGAAAAAATTTCACCAATACATTTACGGACGTCAGTTCACACTTAGAACAGATCATAAACCGCTCGTATCGATATTTGGTCCACATACAGGTATACCAACAATGACGGCCAGCCGTATGCAGCGTTGGGCTATAATATTATCTGCATATACATACGATATACAATACGTACGTACAAATGAGAACAGCGCGGATGGCTTATCTAGGTTGCCTATTAGAAATAAGAAACCGGTTTCTTTAACGATTCCAGAACAGACACATTTACACTTTGCACAGGAAGCCCTACTTTTAGATTATTATGAAATTAAAAAAAATACGGCCAGAGATCCCATCTTAGGTAGAATATTAATGTATATTCGTGATGGTTGGCCTACAGAGATGGATGCTGTCGGCATGCAGCCTTATTTTAATAGAAGGCAGGAGTTATACGAAGAACTAGGTTGCATAATGTGGGGGCACAGGGTTGTCGTTCCCGAGAGTTGTAGGGAAAAGGTTTTATGTATTATACACGAGCCCCACATGGGCATAGTTAAATCGAAAGCATTAGCACGGAGTTACGTGTGGTGGGCGGGCATTGACGAGGCAGTGGAGGCGGTGTGCCGCGGATGTGCCGCGTGCGCCGCTCACGCCGACGCGCCGCCGCGTCAGTCGCCACGGCCCTGGCCCTGGCCGCGACGTCCCTGGACCAGACTTCATTTAGATTTCCTCGGACCTATTTTTGGTAAGACTTATCTCGTCATAGTAGACGCCATGTCGAAATGGTTGGAGGTCTTTTGTGTTCCTAGTACGGCGGCTAGTAGTACCATAGACAAATTGAGTGAACTATGGAGCAGGTGGGGGATCCCGCGACAAATAGTTACCGATAATGGTCCACCTTTTACGAGCGAGGAATTAAAGTCACACCTTAAATCAAATGGCATTGAGCATTTATTTTCACCCCCTTACCACCCATCATCTAATGGCGCTGCCGAAAATGCAGTCAAAACAATAAAAAGGGTGATTAAAAAGGCTAACTTTGAAAAGCAAAATGTTGCAAAATTGTTAAATACTTTCCTATTATATTATAGAAATACAGAACATTCGTCAACTGGAGAAAGTCCGGCTATGCTTTTGTTAGGTAGGCAACTTCGGACACGATTAGATGCACTGAGACCGGATCGTGAATCACGTATAAAAATAATACAGGAACGACAAGTGAATAATGCTGCCGGTTCCGCGGTTAGGACAATAAACATCGGTGAGGATGTCTGGTATCGTCAGTACTTAAAGGGGGAAAAGTGGCTACCCGGTAAAGTGGAGACGTGTTTAGGGCCGTCTAATTATAAAGTAGTGGGTGAAGCCGGTAACTTCGTTCACCGTCACATCGATCAATTAAAACGCAGGAGTAGAAGTTCCTTGGTCTTGCCAAGCTCTGAGTGTTTGGTGGCCGACTCACAACAAAAACTAGGAGATGTGGAGGAGAACGGCCACGATTTGTTCGTGGATGCGCAGTCCGAGCAGGTGGCATCCGGTGGTCGGTCAACGCCACCACTTGAACAGGTATCGCCAATTGTAAACAGCCCGCCCGCACCTGCGCCTGATCCCCGTGAGCCTGTTCAGAATCCAGATGATAGTGTTCAACCAAGGTCAGAGCGCGCTCAGCGAGCTATCACTCGCAGCGAGCGAAAGCGGAATATTTCTAATATTAATTATAGATAAGAATATTAAACCCACCAGTGTTTAACCTTACATACTAAGTAACTACTACTAGTAGGTACATAAGATAATAAAAATATAATCTAAATATGTAATTGTTGTGGAGTTATTAAAGCATGGTACTTGTAATTATTATAAGCTCCTACCAGGTATTAGTTTAAGTTTTTAGTTAATATATATAACTTATCGTGTTGCACGGAGACTATTGTTATTACTTCGTTTAAGAAATTGTATGGAGGATTGTAGTGTATTCACATAATGAGATATTGTGGGTAGTGGTAAGCAGTTTAGTTCGAATACAGCTCTGGTCGTGTACACTGTGTCTCATTGCTACTTCCCGTATATTCCTGTAGGAACATTACAGTTATCTAAATATATTTTTATTGATAAACCCGTAGCATACCAGGTACGTATTGGTGCTTCTTTGTATGCAGTTGATAAAAGACAGAACTAAGGAAAACAAAGATGTTAACTACAATAACACAGTATTCATAAACATATTTGTGTTTGTTGAAATATGGATGGTAGTAGACATTTTTATGATAATTGGATTAAAAAATCAGCTTATCTAAGTATATGCTTTTGTTCGGACATCAAACAGCTTGTACTTACGCCGATACTTTTTGAAGTTATACTTCTTTTGGCGGGGAAAATGATGAGAGTAAATTTTTGCGATACGCGTGCACACCGTCACGAATAGATATCGAAAAACCGACACCCGAAAACCTAAACCTCTTCCAGATGACCTAGAAACGTGATATTTGGCATCAAGGTCGGCTATGAGGAATTCACAAAGGAAATAATCTGAAAACTGAAAATTATTGAAAATTCATTCTTCAAAAATTATACGTACGACATAATAATATGGCGTTTCCTAAGTTTCCGCCAACAACTCAGTAGTAGCACGATTTTAACCAATATGCATTTAAAGGTAAGGGTTAAAGTTTCGACTTGGCAGATCAGATCAGATCAGATTTTTAATTAATGGCTTCTGCAGTAGAATCACCGCAATTTTGCCAATGTCAAGTAAAATATAATAAATGTTTATAAAATTATTAATGGCGAAGACGCCAATGTCAAGTTATTTGGTATCACCACCAGTATCTTGCGCCAGAGCCTCGTCCGTTGTTTAGCAGGTGCACCGACTTGCAGGTGAGGTTGGTTTGGGCCTCTAGGATGTTGACATGATACACCCAAATTCGACTTGGCAAATGCAACATAAACAAATAATGACAGAAACTGACATCGATGACATTCTGTCTTTTTTTAAATGAAAAGTAGGTACTATCAAAGCGGGGTGCTTGGTTGGGGACCTCCACGCGGTGCACCCTGGGCAACGGAGACGGCAGCGCCTCTCTCCTAGGGTGGGAGAGACGCTGCCGCCTACGGCCAACTCCGACCGAGGCGGGGACGGCCCTGTTGAGGGCTGTTCAGAAGCTTTCCACGTGTCCCTCTGATTAGCAGATGGCACAGTGGAGAGCAAGTAAGTGGGCCATCTCGAAACCGGAAATGGCCCAGGGTCAGTCGGGGTGCGAGGGATATGCTCTATGGGTAACCTTACACCCCGGCGTCTTAAGACCCGAGACGGCGTGCGGTTTTAGTCGGTGCAAGCCCGACATAACCGCCCCCGCTGGCTGGCGGGGGGGTATCCGAAGGGATTTCCGCACGAAAAAAAAAAAAAAAAAAGGTACTATCGAAGCAGTCGAACCTATTCACAAAGGAGTATCATGTCATATATTTGTATTCACTTGTAATGTAACGTTTCCAAATATTTTGACATAATGGCTGTGTTCCGTTCCGACTAAGATTACTGCTTTTCATCAACTAACTATAACATAACTTCTCACATACGTACATACACACTTTTTTAATGTTAAAGCAATAGGTTGCAAAGTCAGAGTGGCCTCACTTTAACTCATTGCGGCTGTTCCCAGAAAAGATAATAGGGGTTCCATATTGGAACGCATTAAATTTAATGTCATAATTTAGTATGGCATACTTTCATTTCTCTTAACGACCATGACGCATAACAACCATTGTAAGGCATATTTTTTTTTAACATAAGTTCTGTTAGCATAACTATTTAAAAGTATAATATAGGTACATAAGCATAACATTATTATGCCATAATAAACGTATAATATTATAAACGCATAATGGTACTGTAGCATAATGTCCATCAAACACAACTGTTTAAGACCTCAAAAAGAACTTGACGAACTCCTATTTCTGTGTGGTCTCTATCTATCCGAGTCGGACTGCTCTGAGTCGGGATGTTATTACTGATGCTAGTGTCAACAGTCATTAATAACACATTCTAGTGTTTTGCTCTAACCAAATACATAGGCGTTTTACATGGTGGCTATTTTTATTTTAATATTCTTAGCGAAGGTATTGCTGGTATGCTGATTTGTTAATTTTATATCTAAAATAAACACTGTTATAAAAGTAGTGATGGAATGTGTAGTGTACCTATTTGCAAATAATTTAAATTTAAAATGTAAAATAATTAAAGTACAATGAAAGTAAAGTACCTAATTAGTATTGTTGTTGATTCTTCTCATATAAGTAATTATTTTTAATTCTAGTTTTCGTATATACCATATAATTTATTATTTCAATTTAAATTTATTTTTTGTTTTAAATAAATTCTTTTATTTTAATTTTATAGCATGGTAATTATTTGAATATAATTATTATACCTGCATATTACCAATGAAACTGTTTTTCATTAGTGACAAACAAAAATAATCACTATACCCGATCAAACCTTTTGATATTTACATGCTGCAAACTGTTATGCGAATAAATAATATAATGCTTTATAAATATATGCGCTTTAAAATTAGACTAAAAAATATTAGTCGAAATGATATCTATGCTTAAAAGAACAGTATGCCATAATATTATTATGCCAAAGTATTGTAATGCCTGTAAATTTTATAGTAAACCTGTTATGCTAAGGTAAATTAGGAGTAAAAAAGTTATGCGTGCAAAGGGGATCCCAATAATATAACCTCTAATTGAATGAAATTGCGTTTTCATTTAGATGTTAAATATGAACATGGCTATAAAATTTGACGTCATTTTCCCTAAATTGCTCTACCTATACCTGGCGATAAGATTATATGAAATATCATACAGGATTGCCGATTTCATTACCCACTCTCAAAGATAAAAAATAGTTGTCAGTGATATATATAAACAAACCTGAATCATTAACTAGACAAAAATATTTACAAGTGTGCAAATCTGTTTTGAAAACTATTATACCTTAATTTCAGAAAAATGTCAAGAGTCGACAATCCTCCTCCATATCCAGGGTATCCTTACCTTTCCAAATGGCTGGTGTTCATCCGCCCCCACCCGGTGTAGTGGTAGCCTCACCAGTAATCATTCCTGTAGTAGTAGGACAGCCAAGGGGTTTAAAACCGGCAACTTATGTATGCAGTTCCTGTTCAGCACAGATTGTGACCAGGGTGGAGCAGAGACCTACATTAAGTGCTCATCTTTTCGCGCTGTTTTTTTGTTTAATCCAGTCATGAAGTTAAACAATAATATTAATTTTTAAACGTTCGCGTTCCATAATATACAATCATGTAATTTAACGGGAATTAACGCGATCATTTATAGGTATATACATACCTTTGGATTGCCTGACGTTTCGACCAGGTTAGGTAATCCAAAGGTATGTATATAGCTATAAATGATCGCGTTAATTCCCGTTAAATTAAATTATTAAACAATAATGTTTGAACTAAGTCTCTTTTGGATCAGGTTTGATATTGGATAAGGCCTAGTTATAATATATATATATTGAAAAAATGTTTATATAAAATAAATATTCTACTACATTCTACACAGCGCTTTCTAGTGGTAAATATATAAACATATTGGTGTAGTAACATACTCTATTCATGAAATCATTAATAATTTGGACACGTAATAAATTTCTAGCTTGGTTTTTCGTGTTCATGTTTAGTGTTAATTTATTATTTATTTACAAAAAAAGATTACTACTACTGCTTAAAATAATAGTTCAATTTACGCTGTTAGATGAACGTGGCGAAATGAGTAGTTAACGTAAGATTTGATAATATCTAGTAATGATTTACTAAGAGAAACTAGCAACCATTCACCACATATTTTTGTTGCATTTTCAGATTTTGGGCTTGTGTGTGCATACCTTACTGCATGGAATCCTGCCGAAGCGTGGACCACTATTGCCCTAATTGCGACGCTTATATTGGAAGTTACATCAACTAAAGTATTCTGTATCATTGAGATAGTATTATACTCATATGCAGTGACTTAAAAACACCTTCATAAAGGTTACATAATTATATGGGTTACACTATGAAAAGGTTACAGAATCAAAGTGTAAACTTATAAATGTGGTATTGAATCTGTTAATCGTTACCACTTTCAATTGTGTAACAGTTATACCTATATATGTAACAGATATTAATCTGTTAACAGTGTTAATAAGTGTCAACCGAAATGCTACGTTGCCAAATTTTCTATCCTATCATATTTATAAACTAATTTTTAGGGTTCCGTTGCCAAATGGCAAAAATTTGAACCTTTATAGATTCGTCATGTCTGTCTGTCCGTCCGTATGTCACAGCCACTTTTTTCCGAAACTATAAGAACTATGCTGTTGAAACTTGGTAAGTATATTGTGTGAACCACATTAAGATTTTTACACAAAAATAGAAAAAAAATAACAACAAATATTTTTTTCATCATACCCATACGTCCATGTGTGGATAGGTCTTCAAAAATGATATTGAGGTTTCTAATATCATTTTTTTCTAAACTGAATAGTTTGCGCGAGAGACACTTCCAAAGTGGTAAAATGTGTGCCCCCCCCCCCCCTGTAACTTCTAAAATGAGAGAATAAACCGCAATTTACTTTTCATTCATTACACTTAACGAGTATAACATACCACTTTGAATATGGTTATAAATGAGTTTCGTCTAAAATAGTTTCAAAAAACAGACCATACCACTTTGAATATGGTTATAAATGAGTTTCGTCTAAAATAGTTTCAAAAAACAGTGTTAAAACACTTTATTACGGTTACAGTTTGGCTCCCTACTCGTAGGTAATAACTAGAATGTACTAAAGGAGGCATTTGCCAAAGTAAAAACAAAAAAACGTATTTTCCTTTATCAATGGTAGTTATAGGATTTTTCATATTTTAGTGTGATAACCCTACTTCTACTATATAATATTATAAATGTTAAAATTTGTGGAGATATTTGTAAGTTTGGATGTTTGTTACTTAATCACGCTCTATCGGCTGAGCGGATATGGCTGAAATTTAGTACAGGGAGGGATTTCCGCACGTAAAGAAAAATAAAAACAAAAAAAAGGGATCTATTATAATCTGGAATAACACATAGGCTATTTAATTCCACGCTGGCGAAGCTGCGGGTAACAGCTATTGTGGTAATATACTTGTTTTGAATAATTTAAGCTTCATTAAAATCTATTATTGTATTTTTAACTTTATAAGAATTTATAAAGTGTTTATTACATTCATGCAATGCACAGAACAAAAAAAAACAATGAGTAAATTTTTTGAGTGCAGGCTACTCAATGAAAATTATTGCACACTAGCTGACCCGGCAGACTTCGTACTGCCTCAATCGATAACAACTTCCATATTTATTCACCTTTTAAACCTCCTCTGAACCTCCACAAATAATTCAAGACCAAAATTAGCCAAAACGGTCCAGCCGTTCTCGAGTTTTAGCGAGACTAACGAACAGCAATTCATTTTTATATATAAGAAGAAGAAAGAAGAAGAAGAAGAAGAAGAAGATTATTAGAAAAAGATTATTAGATAAAATAACTATACTTTTATTTACTACGGTGCATCTTCTTGTTATGGTATCAATTATAGTGACCTTTAGTCGCGTGTCGTGACTTAGAGGTGGTTGGAGGGAAGAAAGAGCGAAACGGGAAAAATGTCAAGTAGAAATTGTATGAATGCCGCATACTATTAATGTCTACATTATGTAACGCTTAGGGTAAATAATACCTGCCCGCCAGGGTGCAGAGGCGAGTCAGGCTACCGAGGTCGCTGAACGACCTCCTTCCTCCATGGGGCCTACTGTCACCCTAGCAGAAGCAGGTGGGAGCGGGTCAGGGCAAGACGGGGACACCGTGGTTACCAGGTATTCGAGGGGGTGCATCTCGAAATCGGAGATGGCCCTGGGTTAGCCGGGTTGTGAGAGCTTTACACCCGAGACGGCGTGCGGTTTTAGTCGGTTCGAATCCGACATAACCACCCCCGCTGGCCGGCGGGAGAGTATCCGAGGGGATTTCCGTACGAAAAATAAAAAAAGGATAATACCTAGCTTTCGGTTTCTTACTTTTTAGGGTTTAACTTTCGGTTCTTTAGGTTCATGTTTTAAATATTGTAATTGGAATTTTGTAATTTTCGAATACCACTTACAGTATCAACAAGTTCAATAAATAAATAAATTAGTGGTATGTAAGATATACTGCTTAAGTATATTTTTTCCCAATTTTGTAAGTTGAAGTCGAACCACTGTGCTTGTTGGAAAAATTCTTTCAAAATATGAAAAAAACTTGACTTGAACATATTCCAAACTCAATTTCTTCGTTTTAGGGTTAATATAATATTCAGTTAAGACTCTCGGTTGGTTAAAATCTGCATTTTTATTTTAATCAATGTCTGACTTTAGATTTCATTTTTAACTAAAGCTTCTATAACATTTTATTTCGTTGGCTATATTTTGTTAAGCGATAATTCTGCAGATAGTGTCTTTTTCTATTTTTTCATACACACTTTAATGAATTATAAATGCTTACGATAAACGGTATTTCATTACACCCGTACCCTTCAATTAATTTAGATAGATACTTGTGTTATAATTATTTAAAAGGTATTATAGCCTGATGGACAGACGACCTGAAAAAGGGATAGACTGGATGCGCAAAGCGAAGGATCGGGTGCTATGGTGTACATTGGGAGAGGTATATGTCCTAATTGATATGTAATAAATCTTTTACCTATGTATTTCTAACAATATTATGATAATAGATGTGTCATGCATAGTATAACAATATAACTTGTATTATCTTATCCAACTAAATAGATATACAAAATGGTTTGAACTGGACTCATGACTCAATACTTAAGGATCTGCTGATATACTGTCCTATCTCTGCCTTCTTGCGTCATCGTCATTGCCATTGAGGGACACCATATTTCATACAGCAATAGATGGCGTTTTATCATTAACTATTAGGAAATGACAAAGAAATCATCGAATCAGTTAACCACTGGTATCTCCTAATAGTATATTGAAAAGTTACATCTGGGGTTGCAAAAGTCAGAAACCGCAATTATATTTTTTGAATGTCCATAGGTGGTAAGTTTAAAGTTAAATCCAAGTTTGTGGGGTCGCAACTCTTGTCCCTCAGCCACCATCTAGAAAAATGGGTGTAAATGGTTTTTACGTCATATTGAGCAAACTTTCCGTCGCACAGAAAATTTGTGAATGCAGTTATGTTGCAAATTAAATTCTCTGCAACTTTGATTCGATTTTGATACGACTAAAAGTCACGGAACCAAAGTTGAGGAGAATTTAATAAACAATAAAACTGCTTTAACAACTTTTTTGTGTGCCCCATAATTTGCCCGATATAGTGAAAAAACTATTTGCACCCCTTTTTCAAGATGGACATGGGTTGTTACCCCACAAACTTGGATTTAACTTCATCTACCACCTCTGGACATAAAAAAATAATAATTGCGTTCTGTGACTTTTTCACGCCAAGCTTTAATAAATGTAACATTTCAATGGACTATATTTGGCCAGTACTAAAACATTCAGTGTAAACTCTTTGAAAACTTTGTCGTGATATCGTCGGCTGAGCTTCTAAATTAGGTATGAGGTCACCTATTTTATTATTATGCTGCATGCTTTTTTAACTGTTGAATCATCCTAATCAAAAACTTCCTCACAATGCTGTCGAATTTAAAGGCATATTTGCTATACAATAATGATGCTGGATTGACATAATTATTTAAAGTTATGATCACTAATCCAAAGTACACCATATATACACCAGCTAATGACATGTTAATGAACATCCTAGCTATAACAAATTTTACTATAGCACCAGAACAATGCGCTCTAGGTGCGACAAGAAACCATTTCAGCATTTCGATGTTGATTTAAAATATAAAAAAAACTAGTTTCAATAATTAGTAAACTATTTTAATCCTCAGTTTTTATTCGATTAATACCTTTTTTTTTCTTTTTTTTTTGTAATCAATCAATCAATCAATCAACTAGCCTATTGCAGTCCATTGCTGGATATAGGCCTCTCCCATTGTACGCCATAGCACCCGATCCTCCGACTTGCGCATCCAGTGTATTCCAGCTACCTTTATCAGGTCGTCCGTACCTTTTTTTTTTTTTTCGTGCGGAAATCCGTACCTGTAATATTTGAAAAAAATTAGATTCATACATATCGGGATCGATACTTATGAAGTAGTGTTCAACTTTTTGGGTCCAAGCTAATCATAGAATGGTTCTGTCCAACAGTGTGAAACTAAAAGTATGTATTTAAAAAAAATTGAATAAAGAGAAAAATGAATATAAGACATTTTCTTCCAGAGTAGCTAGTAGCAAATAGAGTTGCGAGAATTGAAAAATTACAACAAACAAACCTCCTCTGACTCCAAACGCATATACTGTCTCCGTTCCGTCGCGGGTAAATTTTACTTAAATAAGCTATTTTTTTTAAATCAAGTTGAATTTTGTCTGTACTACTTGAGCTGAAAGCAAAAAAGGAAAACTATTGAAATGTATGGTTTATCTTATCAGTCGTTATCTAAATTCGTTTTTACCTATAAGTCCCTACCATATCGATCACGTACTAGTACTGGTTTGTGTTCAATCGAAGTTAACGTTGAACAGATCGATTCAAAAATTTTAAATACAGCAATAGAAATATCGTACTTTTACGTGTAATTCAATAGTGATTTTTAAGAAATGGATTACAACGATGGTAAATAGACTTATTTTTAGATAATTTAATCTATAAGTTAGGGCGTAGCACTACCTCCACTAAGCAATATAATATGACTAACTGTAAAGACAAAATATAACTAATATGAAATAGATTGCCTATGTCATAAGTTCAAACAATTGTCTTTGATTAACATATGAGTAATTTATTTATGCGTAATAGAACACTGATGCATTTGATAAGGAGATTGACAACGGGAAATACTCATGAAGAAATAATCTTTTAGCCTTATCTGTATATCTGTGGTAGGTGTATATGATGTTAAAACACTGCATCGATATTTCATTGGCCTATCATAGACAATAAAAAGGATTAAAAATAATTTCTGCACCTGTGCACCTGAACTATAAAAAATCCATATATGTGTAATATACACAAGGCTCCAATATTAAATATTAAGCTTACAATATTAAATTATAAAACTAAAATGAAATCTACAAATGTAATTTAGTTAAACTGAACTAAGTCCCTTTTAAAGACATAGTTGTCCAAACTAAACATAAAATTAATGAGTATTCATTGATTTTGTTAAATAATGCTACTAATTACTTTTACATCAGACTTTCAAAAAACCAAAATTAAAATTTAAAAACAGTAAGTCGGAAAATGTGAACGTCCAGGATAAGACTTGAACACGCGACCAGTCCCTTACAGGGGGAGTACTCTAACCAATTGAGCTACCTGAACACGTCCTAGATACGATATTCGAAATTCTGCGATATTATAAGTCTCTTACCATTACGGTTGAAAGGACTAAAGCGATTTTCTTATTCGAATATTTTGTTATGTTTGTTATAAATATTTCGTTGCACGTTGGTGAACCTTACAAAACTATTTTATAATATGGACGTATTGTAATAAAAAAACATTATTTATTGAAAATAAAAAGAAAACTAAACAACAAACTTAAGTTTACTATGTAGGTACATTTTGTTGCGTAGATTTTTTTTTTTCATTTTTCTTAGGGGAACACACAATTTTGTAATAAAAATTTATGGAAGTGTAGTTATTAAATCCAATATTACATCTTAATTACAGAAAAAAATTCCAGAGCAGGCAACCCTCCTCCGTATCCAGGTTATCCTCCAGAACCACCACCTCACGGGGTTGTAGCCAGCCCACCAATCGTTGTGGGTTCACCTAATGTTGTTGTTGGAGGATCTGGAGTAGTTGTTGGTCAACCTGGGGTTGTTGTTGGTGGACATGGTGTTGTAGTAGGAGGAGTCTATCCTGTAATGGTAGGACAGCAAATGGGAAGTATGCCAGCTCCTTTTACATGCAAGTCCTGTGGAGCTCAGATTGTGACCAGGGTGGAGCAGAAAGCTACAACGAGGACCCATCTCTTTGCACTTTTACTTTGCTTAGTTGGGTGAGTAAGCCTACTACCTACTAATATTTTACATATAATATTTTAAATATTTGTGTGTGTGTGTGTGGGTGCGTGTAGGTGAGTGTGTGTGTGTGTGAGTGAGCGTGTGTGTGTGTTTGTGTGTATGTGAGCGTGTGTGTATATTTCTGGCAAAAACAGTTGAACGGATCTTTTTTTTTTTTTTTTTTTTTATATTTAGGACACGTCAATTTGACTTCACCTCGCCTGATGGTAAGCTGAAGGTAAAGTCCAAGAAAGAGGGTCACCATTACATACACATACCATGTTAACAATGGTGGCACTCAGCTTGACGGCCTCATCAGAAGAGGATTGTCGTCGCAGCACCGCGTGACACCCACCGGTCCCACTAGTGCTGCGACCACAATCCCCCTGCCCGGCTATGCACTTACTGACCCCTGAACGCAATCAAACCGAAATTTGATTACTATGGAGGGCTTTTCACATTCGTGTACGGTGGTACCAACCCGGCCGAATTTTGTGACAATGGGTGTATAGGGCCCATCAACATCCTAGAGGCCCAAGCCAACCTCACCTGCAAGTCGGTGCACCTGCTAAACAACGGACGAGGCTCTGGCGCAAGATACTGGTGGCACAATTTTGGTCCGGGTTGGTACCACCATGCAGCTGCGAAAAACCCTCCAAATAATCCAACCTCGGTTGGGTTGTGTTCAGGGTTCAGCAACTGCACAGCCGGGGATGAGGGGGCAGACGATGCATCAGGAATGGGACCAGCGGAGTATTGGTGGAGTCGAGTGTGGTCATGGTTTGGGTCAACCCGCCGGACAGGGAGACTCGTAGAAACGGTGGTGCCGCTGGCCGCCCGCGGCATAGTACAGGGGCCCGACTAGGACTAACCAACCCGGAAGGCTGCCCCACCAGGTCGCGCATAATCTCGATGTGGCTCGTCGTGTCGGTTGGTGACCGGACGGTGGACCCGGCGTCCACATTCGGGAGGGTACGGGGGCCCTTCCGTTCGGCGAGTTGGCTACCACCATGCCGCATATTCACCGACGAAACCAAACCCCGCGCCTTGTCACACACTGCTGCGGCGTCTGTCACCTCTTTTTCACGCATTCCCTTTTTTCACACTATGGCAGCGCAAAGTAAAAGTATAATTTCTACAGCGGCATACCCCTCTTCCACCAAGTCAACACTATTTGAGGTAGAGTTCAC
The DNA here is from genome assembly GCA_946251805.1 of Cybosia mesomella. NCBI lineage: Eukaryota > Metazoa > Arthropoda > Insecta > Lepidoptera > Erebidae > Cybosia > Cybosia mesomella. The sequence continues at coordinate 12,141,654 of OX276392.1, forward strand.
GAACATTCGTGGACTCCATTCAAACCTCACAGCCTTCCACCATCACCTAGAGGCGGTACGGCCAGCTTTGCTTTTCCTGATGGAGACACAAATACGCCGCCCTGATGGCACGTCTTACTTACTCTACCCCGGCTATGTGATAGAGGAAAACTTCCTGGGAAAAGCTGGGGTGTGTGCGTTTATCAGGGCGGATGTTTGTTGTCGTCGTTTGCGCTGCCTGGAGGACCCATCCTTTTCTATCCTCTCGCTACACGTGGACCATGGCCCGTCCAGCCAGGTCTACGTGTGCGTTTACCGCTCCCATAAAGGAGGAGACACGGAGATGACTCGACTCTTTGACCACCTGAGTCAGGCGGCAGACGTTGCGCAGGAGCGGTTTCCGTCCGCGGAATTGGTATTTTTGGGAGATTTTAATGCCCACCACGAGGAGTGACTGGGATCTCCTAGAATGGACCTTGCGGGTCGCACCGCCCACGCATTCGCTCTCACGCATGACTTGACACAACTGGTACTCCAGACCACCAGGATACCAGACATAGCAAGTCACGCGCCCTCTTTGCTTGACCTTCTGCTGACGAACCACCCAGCCCAGTACAGTGTCTCGGTGCGAGCCCCATTGGGGTCCTCTGACCACAGTCTGGTCTGTTCTTCCGCAACCTGTGGAGGTAAAGCGGCGACTATGGCACTATTCGTCAGCAGATTGGGACGGACTACGTGACTACTTCGCTTCCGTTCCGTGGACTCAGCGCTGCTTTGAGGGTAGGGACTCATCAGATTGCGCCTCTGCCATCGCTGGTGAAATCAGTTTAGGTATGGAGTACTATATCCCATACACCGAGGTCACCAGTGCTCGCAGAGCTCGCCCCTGGTTCGGGCGTGAGTGCAATGACGCTGTTCAACAAAAGCAGTCGGCATTCCGTGCCTGGGTCAGGGCACGCGCAGTGCGCGATCCAAATGTGGGGCACCTCAAGGCGGCGTATAACAGAGCCACAAAGGACTGCAAGAGGGCATACATTAGAGCGGATGCTCAGCGCATAGCACGGCTTGGTCAAGAACTCATGTCGCATCCCACAGGCAGCCGCGGCTACTGGCGACTGGCCAAAGCCGTGCAATCCAACTTCTGCCAGCCCTCGCTACCGCCACTACGGTACCCTGATGGTTCACTGGCTCACGAGCCGCAAGAGCAAGCAGACATGCTGGTTAACCTCTTCGCGGCTAATTCCCGTGTCGATGACTGTGGACTACAGCCACCAACGCTACCCAGCTGCGACCACTCAATGCCTGATATTCGCATCAGGCAATGCGACGTTCGAATAACCCTACAGTCACTCGACATCCGGAAAGCCAGTGGACCTGACGGTATTCCTGCGTTGGTCCTAAAAAAATGTGCAGCGGAGTTGTCTCCAACGCTATCACGGCTGTACCGCCTGTCCTATTCCTCAGGTAAAGTCCCGCGGGCTTGGAAGGAGGCGAACATACAACCGGTCCCTAAAAAGGGAGACTGTTCGGACCCGGGCAACTATCGACCCATAGCTGTCACCTCAGTCCTCTGTAAAATGTTTGAGCATATTATAAACACACAGCTCATGCGTTACCTAGAAGATCACTCATTAATTAATGACCGGCAATATGGCTTCAGACCGAAGCGGTCAACGGGTGATCTTCTGGCGTACGTCACACATCTCTGGGGTGAGGCTATGGACAGGCATGGCGAGTCATTGGCTATCAGCCTTGATATCGCCAAAGCCTTCGATAGAGTCTGGCACAGCTCGCTTCTTTCCAAGCTTCCGGCCTACGGTCTGCCTACTCGATTGTGCAATTGGGTTACCAGCTTCCTGCATGAGCGCAGCATCCGAGTTCTCTGTGACGGCCGAGCTTCAGAGTTCATGCAGGTTAATGCTGGCGTACCTCAGGGGTCCGTCCTATCACCCACTCTCTTTCTTCTGCATATCAATGACATGCTGTCTACTGGCAGCATTCATTGCTATGCAGACGATAGCACTCTGCATGGGGGATACTACGGACACCCTGCGGCCAAGCGGACCGATATTGAGGAAAACAGACGACAACTTGTCACTGAGGTCGACCAGGTCCTGACCCGCATTTCCCAATGGGGGTCTGAGAACTTGGTCGAGTTCAATGCCAAGAAAACACATGCGTCCGCGTTCACAGCCAAAGTATCCTCCTTCCTTCCTCTCCCAACTCTTCAGAACACACCGCTACCACTGCAAGACCACCTTAACATGCTCGGAATGGACGTTCGCTGAAAACTGAACAATAAAAACTACATCGAGAGCGTCATCAAAACAGCTTCACGAAAACTCGGAGTTCTGAACAGGGTGAGACGGTTTTTCACGCCTGAGCAGTGGTAACTTTTGTACAAGACACAAATTCGCCCCTGCGTGGAATACTGCTCTCATCTCTGGGACGGCTCCGCAAAGTACTTATTAGACACTCTCGACAGATTGCAGCGGCATGCCATCCGTATCATTGGGAGTCCAGCGATTACCAACAGCCTGGAACCTCTGCAGCTGCGTAGAGACATTGCCTCTCTGGCTGTATTTTACCGCCTCTACCACGGCAAGTGTTCTGACGAGCTCTTTCAACTGATCCCACCTTCTCCATTTCGATCCAGAACAACACGTGCTGGACTGCGATGCCATCCGCACACGGTGGAAACCATTCAGTCCCGAACTCAGCGGTTCGGTGCTTCCTTTCTTTGTGGCACGATAAAGAGCTGGAATGCTCTGCCCGCGCACGTGTTTCCTTCTTCTTACAATCCCGGGTTCTTCAAGCGGGGCATGAAAAAGCATCTTTTGAGGCCGTCAAGGTAGGGGCTACCATTTTGGGATCGTCAGCATCTGGGATGGTGGCCCATATCTTCTGGACTTCACCCTAGCTTCTCACCATCCAGCGGGGTGCAGTCAATTGACGGAACAAATATAAAAAAAAAAAAAAAAAAACAAATTTGTGTCATCAAATTTCTACCACCAGTTTGAATGAAGTTTGGCACAGATATAGACTATAGTCTGGAATAGTACATAGGCATAGACTTTTTATTCTGGGAATTTCATATTCATTCCTTAAAAATAAAAATGAGAACCTGAACTTAATTTATTTATTTAATATTTAACATGCGATGTAACTGCATGTACGACGGGTACCAAATGTCTGGCCATGGCACTTTCACCTGGCCCCGGTAGGAGGGGGAGATAAAAGAAGTTCTGGTTTGACGTCATAAGGGATGACACGTGCCAATGGTCTCATTACCATGGATGCCCAAGATCGTACGGAATGGAGAAGGCAAAGCAAACGGGTCCCGGGCTCCTAGGTGTAGGCTTTAGATGCAATCGGGACACAACGCTGAGATGATGATGATGCGATGTAACTGTATGTTATAATATAGAACTTAAGAAAGATTAGAGATGATTAATATATAATTTCATTCCGATTTCAGATGCTGGCCCTGTGTGTGTATACCTTACTGCATGGATTCCTGCCAAAGCGCGGACCACTATTGCCCCAATTGCAACGCGTACATCGGCAGCTATTTGAACTAATTTTGCATTGAAAAAAGAACTGTTTTTGGCAAAAAAAAATACTTCAAGGCATAAGCCTATAATAATATCAACGTGTTAATATATCATTCTTTGATAAGAACTTGGATGGATTGCTTAAAGTCTAAACTAAATCGATTTTTTTTATTTCGAATTGTTTACGCACTTAAGTACTAGCAATTAGTTTTAAAGTTAGTCATTTCATAAGTTTAAGCAAGTAATAGACCATGACCAATTAATGCTCACCTGAAAGTTAACTAAGTGGCTAATGTCGGTTTGTAACTCTTCGTTAAGGGTGGTAAACGTGATAGTGAAAATATTCAAGTATTTTATGGACCTGGCATTCGGTACTCTGTTTCACAAACTCTGCATTTCCCGATTAGATTTGATTCCTTTCCTTTCCTTTGAACCAGGCTGTGGTCAAGACTATGTGATTTCACATAATCTTCACTAATTTAGATCACAACATTATTATTTTTCTTGATTCAAAATGGCCGCCTACACAAACGTAATAAGAACTCATCGGTACAAGTTGGTACTCATATCTGAATACCTTATCAAAAACTTAAGAAAATGAGATGCATAGGCACTAGAGTGATGGAATAATATTATGTAGTTATTCAATGATTATCAAATATATATTTTATAATCTCATGATACTAAAACAAAATTACGAAAAAAACATTCTCTTTCTCTTTGCCAGTCTATTATTAGGTATCATAAATTTATTTACTAATTTCTGAAATAACTTTATGAATATGTTGCACTTTTGCTTACAGCTGATTATTTTTTAGTTTTGATAATAATAATTTAAGTCTGTAATTCGTATTGGGAAATAAACGATTCATTCAGACATTTGTTAATCGGTCACTCAAACTTTAAAATGGAAATTTGGAAATTTCCAACGTTGATCTTTGATCATTGCATTGTTAGTTTCTTATCGACAAAGAAAGTAGAGATTAATGGGTACACTATCTAATCATGTATTTATACACTTCTATAAACTTCTTTCAACCAACATTATATCGATAAAAATGAATTTCGTATTGGACTTTGTAACTGACGTTATACAATATCAGTACCGAGTACTTTAAAAGGCTTGACTGAAGGTAGTTGACGCAAAACTAAATACAGCTATTCAAGATTAAGCGATAGTGGATCCAAATTAGGCTAACTTCTCAATTGACTGAAGATGAAGACCACTCTCAGTTCTTAATTTTATTTCGGAAAAATTAGAAAGCTTAAGAGATGTGACGTATTACATGTTTGAGACCTCTATTTCTGAAATTATTATGCATAATCATCAAGGAAGCTTCCGCGACGGCGCATAACACTTATCTATGGCTATGAAAAATGTTATAGTATTCATAATTGTACCTACTTATGTATAAGAAAATAAAAACGTTAAATAATTTTTTTTTTCTCCTTTTTCATCATCATTATCATTACTATTATCACCTTGCTTTTTCCCTCAAAGGGAAAAGTAACTGCAGGTAAACTACTAGTATAGCTACCATAACATTGATAAACCAATACTATTTATTCTACGGCTTCAGAATTTCAGTATGAAATATCAGTACATATTATGTACAACAGTAACTGAGACAAGGACACTTAGCCTTATCTATGTCGCCGTGTTATCAACCTGTGGTTTATCTGCAAAAGAATATATCATAACAAGTTAGTCAGTTTCGAATCGTTCTTTTAGACTTTATATTTGATATTTCCAAACAAAGTATACTCAAATAAAATTGTTCGAGACCTCTATTGTGCAAAATGGAATACAGAGACAGTAAGTAAATAAAATATTTTTATTTTAAAATGTACCTATTTACATAGTGGTGTGTTACAATGCAATGGGAACATTTGCGTATTATGTGCGTATAATACGCATATGTGTAAATACAGAGTTTGAAGATTGGGTTAAGAGTGTAAGACTTTTGGAGCCAAACCAACTTCACCTACAAGGACGGTACATCTGCTGATTAACGAATGAGGCTCTAGTCTAGGTTTACCTCTCGGGGTTGGAGGGTCAGACGGCAGACGCTCCCATAAAAGCTGTAAAAGCCAATCCAAATTTAGGATGCATATTTAATGTCAATTGAAAATGTTGAACCGGTTGACGGTAATGGGCTCATCTTCTATTGCGTGGGATCAAAAAAATATAGTGAAATCAGGGTACTGATTGAACTCTGCTTACCCCTACGAAGATATGGAGGCATGAGATGGACACATAATAATGTGTATGTATATAAGACCAACACTAAGGTCAAGTCAACTTAACCTGTAAGGGGGTACACCAGCGGATAGATGGGCTCTGGCGCAGGTCTTTCTCTAGGGATTGGGAGGTCAAACCAGCCGCATAAGGTAAACCAAAAGGAGGAGGAACTGAGAAATGATGATGATAAGTGTTTTGTGTGAATGATTTGCAAAGCAACGCAATATAGAAATATGCCTATCTATTATATTTTTATCTGTAAATGGTTTGATATGAAACTTATCTTACTTTATTTTATTTATTTAAGCAACCGAAACGTCGGGTTCAATGTAAACTAAAAAATAACATCAAATAAATCGCGATAGAATGCGTTAAAAATAGTTTTATTTCAATTATCTTATTTTGCATTATAATCATTTTACAAATGTAGAATCTCTATGTACAGAGTATAGGTACTCACAGTAGTCGCTTAACGACCTCCTCCATGAGCGCAGGCCTGGGGGTGACAGGTGAGGCCGCCTGTCACCCCAGCAGAAGCAGGCCGGGACGGTGGGGCGACTAGCGCTCCTCCCCCAAACCGGGGCAAGACGGGGACACCGTGGTTCCCAAACCCGAGGGGGCCATCTCGAAACCGGAGATGGCCCAGGGTCAGTCGGGGTGCGAGGGATATGCTCTATGGGCAACCTTACACCCCGGCGTCTGTAGACCCGAGACGGCGTGCGGTTTTAGTCGGTTCAAGCGAGACATAACCGCCCTCGCTGGCACGCAGGGGGGTATCCGAAGGGATTTCCGCACGATACAAAAAAAAAAAAAAGGTACTTACTGTAGTGAGATTAACTACTCGTATCAATAAGCAATACCTACATATACGTACGTTTACATGTTCGTAACTAGAATCAAAATTTAAAAAAAAACGACGGGTTGCACTCCGGGAGTGCCGGCAGAAGTGAAAACTTGAATATTAACGTTGTGCATTTTTGATATTTTGGAATGGTTAGGGAATAATTTTACACAAATTGCCTTAATTATCAGTATAAAAGTACTATCATTTATGTGGTAACATACAATATTCGTTTATTGCGCTATCGTACAGAAACATGACAATTTATATTATATCAAAAATTTAACACTTCAGAACTATTACTATTATTTTACATTAAAAAGTTTATCTCTCAGAAAAATCAACTTCCATCCATAATTTCAACGACTTTTTCATTCAATCATTTTCTTTCCCTATTTCTTCGTCACTTTTTTCATTAATAGATGTACTTTGTTTAATTTCCATTTTATATCAATAGATGCATGGCACAAAATAGAATTAATATTAAAAAAAGTTATATGATGACAAAAAGCGTTTCTTGGGCCTCGGTCGGAATCGATCTCAGTCTTGACGAAGTCAACGACCACTCATTAGACGAACGAGCCGCCAAGGTTGTTGAGTACAGTGTGAAATTAGCACTTCTATATTTGTTGTCTTACGAATTTTTAACCCATTACAAAAAAAAAGCGGCCAAGTGCGAGTTGGACTCGCCCATTAAGGGTTCCGTAGCAGCAAGTAACATAATAATGTTTCTTGTTTTAATTTTTATATTTGAGTTGATTGAATGAAAGGTAAATTGCAGTTTACGATTTATGACGTATTAAAAAAAACTACTTACTAGATCTCGTTCAAACCAATTATCGTTGGAAGTTTACATGGTAATGTATATCATTTTTTTTTTTTCATTTTTCATTCTCTTATTTTAGAAGTTACAGGCGGGGGGGGGGGGGGGGTCACACATTTTACCACTTTGGAGGTGTCTCTCGCGCAAACTGTGTAGTTTAGAAAAAAATGATATTAGAAACCTCAATATCATTTTTGAAGACTATCCATAGATACCAAACACGTATGGGTTTGATGAAAAGAATTTTTTTGAGTTTCAGTTCTAAGTATGGGGACCCCCAAAATTTATTGTTTTTTTTTCTATTTTTGTATGAAAATCTTAATGCGGTTCACAGAATACATCTACTTACCAAGTTTCAACAGCATAGATCTCATAGTTTAGGAAAAAAGTGGCTGTGACATACGGACGGACAGACAGACAGACATGACGAATCTATAAGGGTTCCGTTTTTTGCCATTTGGCAACGGAACCCTAAAAAGTGCACAACGCCGCTAAAGAAGTTTTCACTTCAAAAAACTAAGTATGTACTTAGGTTGTAGCGGGCCCTACCAACATCTTCGGAGACCAAGTCAATCTTATCTAGTCGGTGCAACTGGTAAACAATGGACGAGGCTCTGGCGCAGGGTTTCCTCTCAGGGTTGGGTTGGTCGCTCGCGTACCATTCAAATCAATGAGCGGAATCGGGCCCCAGAGTGCAAACTTTGAAAGCAACCGGAAAATCCCATTTATTGTTTTTGATGACTCAAAACTGATAAATGATAAGTTAAATTAGCTTTAAAACAATGCTAGATATTGCAACAATGATCATCACGATGAGAGCATTGTTCGTAGTGGAACCGTTTTTCACCATCTCTTCATCGATTTTTCATTCTGATTTCCTTAGTCATATCATTTGCAACTAGGGGCTGGCTTTAAGTGTAACTAGATCAAAGATATCAAAACCTACATTTCAGTTTATTGCCTGGGTCAAAATATACTAAGTAGTCTGTTATAGTGTAAGGGGTTTTTCGAAAATCTTCATTGCTAAAGCTAACCTCACCTGCAATCCGATACGCCTGCTGATTGCCGGACGAAGCTCTGGTGCAGGCTTTCCTCTAGGAGTTGGTGATTAGATTGGGATTGGGATTGGGTTGGGATCCCCTTCGAACTCAAAACTTTTTTTCTCCTAATTTACTTTACAGTTTGGCATAAAATTCAAAGGCATAACAATACTTTGGCATAACGATATTATGGCATACTGTTTCTTAGTCTTATCTACCTAACTAATATATAACTATCATTTGACTGATTTCAAATCGCATAAACTTATAAATCATAATATTTTTTTCCAGCATATCAGTCTATAACATGTAAATATTAAATTGTTTAATCGGGTTTAGTCACACACACAAGAATGTCTTATTAATGACTGTTTATACCAGCATCAGTGTTACATAGAAATATAATACAGGAACATTCTAGGTTATTTTTTTATAACCCAGAGAAATAGGAGCAGTCAAGGTTTTTAACGTCCTAAACATTTGTGTGATGCTTTTGCTAAGAATAATAAAACTAGGTCTGCAAGGCGAATCGCTGCTTGCAATGTTGAGCTGAGTGAGACATGGTGATTTTGGTCACAGTGTCTCGAGCGGTTATTATGTAATTCCATCTGGATTTTTTTTAACGGTGATCATTCCTCTGTGGTAGCATAAATTTTTTCAAAATATATCCATAAACCTTCCTCTGATTGACCTCTTTAATCATGCCAAATTTGGTTCTGATTGGATTAGTAATTTAGGAGGAGACCTGTGACAAAGAAAATCCTGGAGTCTGGTATGAGGAGCTTTCGCTCGACTTCGTCTCACTCCTCTCAATAAAAATATCATCTACCACCATGTAAAACACCTATTTATTTGGTTACAGACACAGGGATGTGTTATTAATGACTATTGATACCAGCATCAGGATTAACACCCCAACTCAGAGTAATCTGACTTTAACCACATAGAAATAGGAGCCCCGCCTAGCGGGGCTTCGTCAAATTCTTTTTAGCGTCCGTTTTATGTCTGTTATGACATATGTTGATGGATGTTATGGCATATGTAACGTCAGTTTTATGTTGATAGACACTATGCTAAAGTATCATTATGCGTTTATATTTTTATGCTTTAGCATATTATGCTTTAGCATATTATGCTTTTAAATAGTTATACTATCAGTAGTTATGCGAAAAAAATAATATAATATACAATTTGTGCCGTATGATTGTTATGCGTTATGATCGTTAAGAGAAATGTAAGTATACCATACCAAATTATGACATTAAATTTTATGCGTTCTAATGGGTTAACGTTAGACGGTAGTCGTTCTCCTAAAAATCAAGATAAGCCACACTAGGAAAAGCGTAGAAGAGCAGATCCCGGGCTGTGAAAGTGTAAGCTTCGGATGCAACTGGGATTACAGCTGCAATGATGATGACAATTATTTTTACCAATAAAATATTATTTCTGTTACTTTGAGATAGCTAACGAAATTATAATTTGAATTACAGGTAAAACAGCCGGTGGTCCACCAGATGATCCTCCACCGTACTCAGCTGCTTCATCAGGGTCAGCCCATCCTTCAGGTCCAGCCCCAGCCTTTTCGCCCGGTCCAGCCCCACCATACATGGTTTCTACAGCACCCCCCACGAGAGCGGTTATTCATACAATGGTAGTTAACCAGATGGGACCGACACCAGCTCACATTATATGCAGATCTTGTAATCATCAAATAGTGACGAGGGTGGAAATCAAACCTACGATGAGGACACATCTTTTTGCCCTTATTCTTTGCTTAATTGGGTAAGTAGTGATTTTTATTCAATCATCATCCTCGTCCCCCGAGCCTTTGCCCAACAAAGTAGGCATGGGCTTCCAATCTAACTACAAAACGACTGAAATTCGATTTATGCGAAGAGACTGCCCTCAGTCGAACCTCCACAATCCATGGCGATATCGGAATTCTGTAGTTAAACCAGGTTGTCAAAACAAGGTCTACTACCAGTAAAGATTGCCAAAGATGTTCGTATGGCAACCGAGACCGAAGGGATAACGTGTTCTCCGAGGCACGAGGGAATCTTTACAGGTTAAGAATGGTACCCATCGTAAGACTAACCTGGTTAGACTTCTTAACTTGCAATGTGCTAATATACTCGGTTACCACTTAACTATTATTCGAATTATAATACAAACTAAAAGTTTGTTTTATCATGTAGCCGATATTCCGACACAGTTACAAGTGCCATTATCACGGTTGTACTGAATTTCTGCAGCGCATACGCGATCATGGTGCTTGTAACAATACAAAACACATAAACATGGCAAATAGCTCGTTTATAATAATAATAATTAATTAAATGACCATGTCAATTTAGACGATATATAATTTAAAATTATTAAAAAAATCAAAACAAGCTGATCTTAACCAGATCTTCACTCTTCTTCCCGGTGACTTGTCCAATAAAAATTACCTAAAGTAAACTAAAATCACACTAATATTAAACATAAAATTTAACTATTGTGTTTTCAGATGCTGGCCATTTGCGTGTGTCCCTTACTGCATGGACTCCTGCAACAACGCCGATCACTACTGCCCCAGTTGCAACGCTTATATTGGCAGTTACATCAACTAAGTTACAGATGCGGTTATTTCGGGTATGCTCTTAGATAGACTGATAATGTAAATTGTAATCAGAAAAGTCAACATCCAAGATGGAACCTGGAACCGCGATAGTTCCTTTTCAGATCCCATCCTGGTCGTGACTTTTTCAGATTCAAATTTCTTGAAAAATTTACCATACTAATTGTTATAAAATTGATAACTGATGCTACCTGGACAACAGCGTCTGCTGCCTTATACGAGAATAGCATGCAGGCCCGCACTGCGTGCTTTTTCGTGTTAATCGTATGTTCGAAAATAATTTGCATGAAAATCACACTATATTATTTGGCTTTTTTCCGTGCGGAGATCCCCTTGGATAGCCTCCCGCCGGCCGCGGGGGAGGTTAAGTCAGACTCGAGCCAACTAAAACCGCACGCCATCTCGGGTCTTTAGATACCGGGGTATAAGCTGGCAGAAGACATATCATTCGCACCCCGACTGATCAATGGCCATATTCGGTTTCAAGATGTCCCCCTTGCGTTTGGGGACCACGCTGTCCCCGTTTTGCCCCCGAAAAATGGAGTGCGCACCACGCGCCGCCACTTCAGCCTGCTTCTGCTAGGGTGATAGGAGGCTGCACCTGTCAACACTAGGCCTGCGTTCAGGGAGGTCGGAGGTTGCGTTCCGCACCATCGCTGTGAGCAAGACGCCGAGCGAGGGGACTCCCACTCCAAGGGCTGCCAAGAGGCACCTCCAACGCCTAGGGAGTCCCCAGTGTGTGCAGCCCTGAGTCCTCGTTTGCTTCAAAGTAATGGCACCCAGATGATGGCTCCTTCCTGATCCGACATAGGGGGTGACCGAAGCACCCCCACCCAGAGATCACCTACGTCAGCCGGCACGAGAGGCACCCGTATCGTCTCTCTAGCCGGTTTTCCATGATGGGTCTTACCGCCGCTACTACGGCGTGGCCGGATAAAGTCTAATTTTAAGCAATTCAAACCTTGAATTAGAATAGTATGCAAAGTAATAATTAGTTGAAGTAGAAGACAGACTTTCTAAGTAATTTAAATAAAATTGAACTTGACTTTTTAAACTATTTAAAAAAATATATTTACGCACCCTTTGTGACATTGAAAACATGTACCAATTTTATTGATGCAGAAATAGTTTTGTAGTCCTCAGAGAACAATGTTAATGTATTTCATGTTTTATTTATTGTCATAAAATTAGAATTTGTTAATGTACTTTTATCGTTGGTTGTAGGTACATGTTAACCGTAAAAAGTGAATCTTTCATAATTAATAGGTTCGTCTTCTAATAATCTACCAATGAAATCAAGTCATGTATTTTATCACAGTGACTTTAGTTTGAATTTAAAATTTGTTTGTTACTATGAAGAAGAAATGGCATTGTATTTTTTGCAACTTTGTAAATACACTCCTTTTATTACTAAAGTAAGAAGCCTCTACGTTAGTATTATTAAAAAAAAAGTTAAATTTATATATGAATGGATTAAATATCTATTTCAATCCAGAGATTAAATATATATATATTTATATATATATATATAACATAACATAACTTCACGCCTGTATCCCCGAAGGGGTAGGCAGAGGTGTATTACACACCCACGATTCGCCAGTTATGTTAAGGTCCCAATGTAATAGGGGGAGCGCCTATTACCATCTACCGGGCACATTATAATTAACATTCCGATTAATGATTCCGATGAATGATATCATGTATACTTTATGTACAGATATTGTAAAAATCAATAGGTTTCAGCTGTATCTTGGAAACCATCAATTTTGTTTTACTTCATTTCGTTATTTTATTTTCATACAACATTAGTAACCGAAATTGGTAAAATCTCCATCCTTGAGGCCCCAGCCCTCCTCACCTGCAAAACCACCTGCTAAACAATGAATGAGGCTCTGGCGTCGGCTTTGCTCTCAGGATTAAAAGGACACACGTCAATCGCTTCCGGCAAAGCCGACATACCAAACAAAAACAGTGCAAACTTTGGACGCTACTAGGAAAATGCTATGAAATTAAAAAAATAAAATTCTTGGCAATCGTTCCTGCTAAGCTTGCATATGTTAAGAATGGGATCTGATAATTATGAATAGGACACCTTAGACTCTAGGTTTAAAAAGTATTTAAAATTACTATGTATCAGTCCCACTGAGATCTTTGGGGCCCAAGCACAGAATAAATAATAGTACAAGTACAGAAGACCCTCTGTTTTGATGTTCACGAATGCCGCCTTTTTACGTGCCTATTAATTATTATTAGCAACGGACCGCACGCCTGCCGCACCGTCATTGAGTTCTATTGCCCGGCGCGAAGGTCGACATTACTCCGCACCTTGCCGAAGATAGGGTTGTCATTTTTTTAAACTTCGTCGGTGGCAAACGAGCGTACGGTCCACCTGATCGTAAGCGGATACGGTAGCTTTGCACTATTATGTATTCTGTGGCGCAAGCATCGACTATGTCAGAATAAGGTACCCGTCTAGCACAACTATGCTTATTGCTTGGCAACTCTCGTTGCAGGACATAACGACACCCGTCGCTTTTTCACAGTAGTGCACAAAAAGAGATAGGTACCTTTTTTTTTTATATGCGCGGAAATCCCTTCGGATACCCCTCCGCCGGCCAGCGGGGGCGGTTATGACGGGCTTGAACCGACTAAAACCGCACGCCGTCTCGGGTCTACAGACGCCGGGGTGTAAGGTTACCCATAGAGCATATCCCTCGCACCCCGACTGACCCTGTGCCATTCGCAGTGTCCCCTCTGATAACAGCAGAGGGGTACTTTTTTTTTTTTTTTTCGTGCCGAAATCCCTTCCCGGAGATAACTTGCGTCAGTCGGTACGAGAGGCTTCCGTGTCGCCTCTCTAGCCAATTCTCCATGATGGGCCTTACCGCCGCTATTGCGGCGTGCCCTGCGCTTGGTCGCCCAAGTCGTTCCTTTCACTCCACCACGATGGCCTGGCGGAGCTGGGACTGCACGGCCTCGATTTCTCGATGGTCGGGGTTCCGTCCCTGCTCCCGCGGCGAACCAGTGGCGAAAGGGCTCTCGCCTCCAGGTCCCATGGCGGAGTTCCGGCAGAGAGACTCACCGCCTCGAAGGAGATCGTGCAGAGGAGCAATCAATGATGCGTCATCGCCCACGTTGCCCTGGGTGCACCAAACTTGGAGGTGATCCAAGCAGTCGCACCCCAAGAGATAGGCTCGCTCGAGAAAGAGTCACGTGTCACAGTTGGTTTAGACCGGCTGATAAGCGTTTTATAGTCTAGGAGCTAGCAACCAAACTCATAAAAAAAAAAATACAATATTTTACTTACTGATTACTTTTTATTGGTTTACGTAAGTAAATACTAAAGGTAACAGGTAAAAGGTTTTTATATTTAGGACACGTCAATTTGACTTCACCTCGCCTGATGGTAAGCTTAAGGTAAAGTCTCAGGAAAGAGGGTCACCATTACATACACGTATCATGTTAACAATGGTGGCACTCAGCTTGACGGCCTCATCAGAAGAGGATTGTCGTCGCAGCACCGCGTGACACCCACCGGTCCCACTAGTGCTGCGATCACAGTCCCCCTGCCCGGCTATGCACTTGCTGACCCCTGAACGCAATCATACCGAAATTGGATTACTATGGAGGGTTTTTCGCAATCGTGCACGGTGGTACCTACCCGGCCGAATTTTGTGACAAATTTGTGTCATCAAATTTCTACCACCAGTTGACAGACCTACCACCAGGTTTCTAATTTTGTACATACTCTATAAAATCTTTTGGTGGCATTTTTAAGCTGCCATAAAAACTAGATTGGTTGTTGAATGCTTTGTATCTAGTAAATAGATTAGTCTCGTCTAAGCCTGCAACTGATCTTGAAATTTCATCTATTAAATCATTTGAAATTTCATCTATTAAAAACGTGCAATCCGAATTTTGGTCATTGTTTCTACAACCCGCAGCAATGCAATATTTTGTTGCCCTTATTTTATACATCGTAAACAATATGCGCTTGCGACGTTGGTATGCGGGAGACAAGCGCGCGAGTGTCGCGGCCCACGGCGGGGCAACCACTGAATAAGCAACCTCGGGGATTCCGCCGGCATGTACTTATAATTTCTCGCAGATCGGCGGAGTGACACCCCCCTGGCCCAAGCTAACTTCTCAACCAATGACGCGGCTGGTGGAATTCTGTTCCCGTTCCCGCTTCCCATGGGTGGGAATCTATTTAAGGAATAAAAAGCCAATGTGTTATTCCAGACTATAACATATCCTTGTACCAAAGAAGGATGCGCATTTTTGATATGTCTAATGAAAATAATCCATACTGCCTCATAAATTAGTGTAGTGTAGTTCAAAGTGTGTCGAATTTTCAATGAAAATCGATACAGTAATCTTAATCGGAACGGACCGCAGCCATTATGTCAAAATGTTTCTAAACGTTCCATAACAAGTAAATAATATTTGACATAATACTCATTTGTGAATATTTGACTCTTTTTATATTAGTGTAAAGAATTACCTAGAAATAATGTCTAGGATCCTTCATATTTGAATTATGGCGCGCTTTGCAAATGCATGGTGCGTTGACTTCGCTAAGTCAATAGGTGGCCAGCTATAGAAGATTAGTAAAACAGCATTATATTTTTTCACGTAATGGCTGTCATTGAAGTGTTCAAAATATTATAAAGATAACTTAGTTTGGTTATTTAAGAAAGATCGATAAATAAACTTTAAATGTGTTTTCTTTGTTTTACACTTTACAGGTAATATTTATAACTTTATGTAAATGTAACTAGTGTTTTATTTCTGAATATGAAAATAAAATTTTGTTTTACAGAGCAATACAATAGTTTGATTTGTCATCACCAAAACTAGATAACAAATAGACATAATTTTCATTTAAAAATAACTAACGACAGAGAATGTCATCAATGTCATTCTTATGTCGTATGTATAATTTTTAATGACTAAATATAATTAAAATAATTAAGCCTAGAGATATGTTCGGCGGCTTTTCCTGTATTATTTAAGTTTTGACGCGGGCAACACTCACGCCGCATCTCGACGGTAGCGCGGGTGTACCAATGGGGATGCGGCCCACGAACATGTAGCGCGTGAGGACAGCGCGGCCTCGACGAGCAGTGCCGCGCAACGGGACGCCGGACGAACTAAGCTAGAACTAACTAAAGGCAGCATCTGGCAACCCAAGAAATTAAATGGAAAGTATTTGAGACCGAATCATTTCGATGGTAGTTCCACGAGCCCCAAGTGGGAGCATTAGAAACGCACGTTTAACTGCTGCGGCTATATAGCTTCTCAAAAAAGGAACTATAATGTAAATGCTTCTTTTATGGAGCAGATCGCTTACATGATCGACAAAACTGCATTCGAAGCAATTTGTCAAAAAAGTAGCAACATTACGCATGTCTGAGCATACTGAAGCTGGTTGAGGTATACAACCTCAACCAGCTTCAGTATGCTCATAATAGACATGGGGCTTTTTCTATATCATTTTACTATTATTTTTAAATTCATGAAATATTATTACATATTTTTAGATGATGTAAATATAAGAGAAGTCAATGTGTAAAAACTACTACAAATTGTTATAATGCTGTTTTATTTATATTAATTTTGTCTTATGACGTATTCATTTATCTTATACTAAAAAAGACATACGCTCATTATTTGGTTCCCTGAATTAAAAAAATTGCAAGCCAACCAAGAATGAAAAGCAAATAGTAGATTTGTTCGAAGTGTTTTAATAACCGAACTAATCAATTCTTTTTTTATCGTTATTTAATGGCTTAATCACATTAGGACATTAACATAACATATAACATAACTTCACACCTGTATCCCCTAAGGGGTAGGCAGAGTTGTATTACTCACCCAGGATTCGCCAGTTAAGTTAGGGTCCTAATTTAATAGGGGGCGAGCCTATTGCCATCTACCGGGCACATTATTAAACGAGCGATAATTAACATTTATCAATTCACACATAACTACGAAAAGTCAGAGGTGTGTGCCCGGGGCGACTGGGGATCGAACTCGAGACCTCGTCTCAGCTGTCCGTTACGTACGCCTCTGGGCTATGGCCAATAAGGCAATTATGTCGCCTTAATAAATTACAATAGTTGTATATGCTAAGCATGAATTAATATTAGGTACAGTAATATTTTAGGTAAATCAATGATTCATTTCAATAGAGGCAGAGAGCATTCTGTAACTTCCTGCATTAATCTGATAAGGGATAAGCCCACAAAATCAAGTCTGTGACTGCATTATTTATGTCCTGTCAATTTTGGTCATGGTGTATTAATTTCCAATTATGTGATAGATAGATAGATAGATACTCTTTATTGTACACCAACCAAAGGATACAAATGTCTAAAATACTTAAAAAAACTTGTATAATGGGCGGTCTTGGCGGATGGACTAGATTGATAGAATTGGGTAGTTATAGTGGTGTACCTATAATACACTATAATAATATATGATCCGATACATGTAGACATATCTTGGACTGTAAAAATGTTTTTCAGTTCAAGATACAATCGTAGTTAGTTGGTAAACAGTTGGTAAGTTTTTACAACTTTTTGACGTTATCACAGAATATATAATAGTATGACGTTAAGCAGTCCGTTAATAGAAGCACAGATTAGATATGATAGAAGTAATGGCGATGACAGTTAAATACAAATTTAAAATATATAATTCTTAATTACGAAAAATAATTTCCTGACTAACGATTTAAACCACATTGATTTTATTATTTTAAAGGCATATTATAAATTCAATGAAAATTTTAAGCATTTTGTATGAAGTCCCGTTCTAGATGTTCTCTTTTTCCGGCATATTATAAATTCATAAAAATAATATCAGTACCGCTATACAACATATAACAAAAAAACTCACTAACGTCAATGAATGTATGGAATGAATGAATGTATGAATATGGAAAGTGATGATTATTCTTTCAGCCAAATCAGTACAGCCGTTGGAGCATGATTGAGTAACAAACATACAAATTTACATACATCTTCACAAACTTTCATATTTATAATATTAGTAAGATAGGATTTTAGGTATTTTAACTTGCATATTTCATTTGCACTTATAACCATTATTGATATTATTGTAATATTAAAACATATTACTAAAACAGCATTATTATTCTCTCAAAATATTCAAAAGAATTTCAAGGTGAATTAGTGAACACTCGTAATTGAATCAGTTGTAATAGGAAAACCAGTTAACGTTCGGTTTATTTATATCTTCACGTTGTCTGTATTCTCTCGTCATACGCTATAGACGTGGCTAGTTAGTTTCGCATTCAATCTTTGGAGGTTATATACGATAGTTCTGAGTTCGGACGAAAGGAAAATCAAACTTATTTGGGATTTCTTTTTGTAAAACATGGAATCAAAAGACAGTAAGTGTTTGAACATTATGTTTTTACCTTGTATGAGACATGAACATTGCTTTATCATCAATAATTAATCTAAGACTAATATACTTAAAATTTATCTTATTAATCGGCACTATATTTTAACTTTTGTTTACGTATACGTCTTCTTAAATAATTCATCTGTCTGTTTTTTTTAAACTGGGATTTAGGGTTAATCTGATCACTTACTGATCAGAATGTCTGATTTGATTTAGTATAATTTTAGTAGGTATGTTTGCCAACTTAACGCTATAAAAACACCCAGACAGAGGCGACTCTAACTTGCACACCGAGGTTTCCGTAAAAGCTTTTATGTAAACAAATTTATCCATCACGGGAATCGAGTCTTGAAAACTAATATTGACATAGCTAAAGTTCAGAAACTATGAAATTACTTTAGTGAACAGATCAGACGAATTGAAAGATAAACTTAAGTTTGTCATGCAAAAAAGGCTCTCCAACGCATCAATATACCTAATGTCATGGTCAATTTTCTAATAGCAAATATACATTTTTAATCATAGTCACATCACAGTTACTTTAATTTTTTCACCGTTTTAGCCAAAATAGGTACATAAAAACAAGTCTATAGGAAATTGGAAGTATTCCATTGGTTTTGATTTAATCATAAATGTTTCATTTCTTGCGTTGAAGTGAAACACGATTTTAATAGATTTTATCAATTCAAAGAACCTGTACTTTAATATATTTATGTATAAAAACCTTCTGTACGTGCGTATATTCAAATATTCATTTCATGGTTTCTGTTTAAATTAGACAGGACAACGTCTGTCAGGTCCATTTGTTTTGTAATCGTAAGTCGTCAGCAAAACAGGAAAATTCTCTAGTATGGGAGAGATTTTTAAATGAATAATGATAATAATAACAAGCCAATCATTACTGATATGGGCAATGGTATTTATGAATAAGTACTTAAAGACCATTGTTTTTTCTTGGAAGAGGAACGCATGAAATCCTTTTACGAAATCCTGTGCGAAAGACAAAAGAAGATGAATAGTGACAGAATTACCACAGAACATAAAACAGACCTTGCTCAATACAATGCGCGTTCGAGAAGCGCATGGTACCTATATAAACATCGCTCAAGGACGCGAATTCCGGAACGCGCGGGAACCGTACTATGTTGTCGATACTTTAAAAAGTACATTAACGTTTTTTCAACTAATTTGTCCTACAAGTAGATGCTTCTAATTCGATGGTTCGTAATTAGTGTAATAACGGAAGTATGTTTTGTACTTTTTATACAAATCTATATGTTTAAGAGTAGTAGATTATGGAAATGGAATCATTATCTCAATGTTACTGACATTACGATAAAAGGGTCACACATATTTTTATGTAACTAGTAAAAAGTTTTTCGCTTTTTGTGGATCTCGATACGACATTATAAAGTGTTTTAAACAACTATCTGATGCCCACGGCTCCGCCCGCTCGGAGGTCGTTTAACGTTTTTTTGGTCATATCTCCGATTCTAGTTAACTAAATCTGACCAAGGCTTTTCTAATAGAAAAAACACGCATCAAAATCCGTTCAGTAGTTTATGCGTTCATCGCGAACAAACAGACAAACATACAAGAATTCCAAAATACAAATTTTTATGTTCGTTTCGACTCATTCATTTAACATAACCCAAGTATTAAGTAGTTATTACTTTTCTGCATCACTCTGTTTTGTATAAGCCTGCATTGTTGTCCCTAGCGCGTATAAATAGCACTATAGGTAAAATAAAATGCTGAGCATACATAAGCTTCACTTCTGTGTATTTAGTGTTACCAACACACGTTTCCATTTTCCTACGTTCCTGGGTCCTTTCAAAGGACATGGAAAAGCATGCAATTATGCCCTTTTTATTAGGCTACAATTACAGCTTACTACCAGATGGAGTGAAGGCATTTTATTGATGGGAAGAAAAAAAGCCGGTCAAGTGCGAGTCATACTTGCACAATGAGGGTTCCACACAAAACTGGATTAAGGGGCGGACTTAATGTTGCTGTAGAGCTTCTAGTCTTGACAGACAGACATACAGATGTTCTTTTACGTTGTGGATAACTATTTATTTACGGTTTTCGGACTTTTCCCTTTACTTTTACTATAAGACTACTTTCTGCAAAATATCATGATTCTAGCTCAACGGGAAGTATCCTATAGGTTATGAGTTCCCTGTCATTGTCTAAATATGCGGCATAAATTGCGTTGACGTAGAAGTTTTTTTTTGTAACAGTTTCAAGACGTTGCAGATCAAAATATTTCATATGAATTTCAAGTTGATACTTCCACGCGTGCCTGAGAAAAAGGTCTTGACAGACAGACAGACGTACAACGAAGTGTTCCTATAAGGGTCCCTTTTTACTTTCAGGGTACGGAGCCCTAAGAATACTTTATTCTAGCTCTTTATTAAATAAACCTACGCTACAGCCTGTTTCATTAAAATTACGTTTTCAAAACGTGTGCTTTCAAAATTTACGAAAACCAATAATATGAAAATTTCAAAATGTAATTGACAACGAATCAAACTATGAGTGATTCCAAAGAATTTTGGGTCAGGTTAGTACCCTGTTAAAGTCTTCAGGTAAAATAAATTAGTATGCCAAAGAAAGAATGTGAACATAGCCACGGACTTATTGTTTTGAATCGATGACGCAGAAACAGTAGTATTCTGCAATACTATAACAAAATCTAAAAATAAGAACTCTTTAGGCAAACAGTCCTACATATATTCAACTACTTATAACGTAACAAGGATAGGTATTAAGGAAAAACAGACTTCAGAAAACAACATCGGCCGTTGAAATATTGTTTAGCGGATGGACGCAGACAATTGAGAAGCCTATGCGTTATTGTAAACATGGAGTTGGATAAGCTGAATTTGATTAAGAGTATGCAATGATATTATATCACCTATATAAAAAAACGAAGACCTTAACTGTTGAGTAATTTAATAATTGTCGACGTTTTAGCTTTTTTTTTGATATGTTACAAAATAGTTCCAGTACAGTTCACTATAGATATCACTATGTACGGCAAATACATTACTCTTTCTGTATAATATGTTTTATCTATCGCATTCATAGTTGTAGTCTATATAAATACGTCATGTTCATAACACAAGAATAACTGAATGCCTCCCAATACTCAACCAACTCAAATACCAACGTAACTCATCTTTCTTTTAAATATCATTGCATGTACGTAGATATATTAATGCATTTATGTCTATAACGTATACCTTCACGATTTTTATTAAAATGACATGACCTCCCGAAAAATGATAATATCAGTTATTTGCAATCTTGTACTAGTGGTACTGTGATGAACGTGGATGACTTTAATCCAGGTTAGGATAATAACTCAAACTAAATATGCGATAATTGGTTAACGATACGTATAATTGCAATGGTTACAAAGGTCATGATTTTAAAAAAGATGACATTTGAATTTCGAATGACAAGATGACGTAAACTAACACTTGTGAGTGGCTTACTCTTCACGTTATATTAGGCATGAACGGGTACCTTTTATTTTTTCGTGCGGAAATCCCTTCGGATACCCCCCCGCCGGCCAGCGGGGGCGGTTATGTCGGGCTTGAACCGAATAAAACCGCACGCCGTCTCGAGTCTGCAGACGCCGGGGTGTAAGGTTGCCCATAGAGCATATCCTTCGCACCCCGAAGGCATGAAAGGGTACCTTTTTTTTTTTATTTTTTTTTTCGTGCGGAAATCCCCTCGGATACCCCCCCGCCGGCCAGCGGCGGCGGTTATGTCAGGCTTGAACCGACTAAAACCGCACGCCGTCTCGGGTCTGCAGCGGCGTCTGCAGACCCGAGACGGCGTGCGGGAGTAAGGTTGCCCACAGAGCATATCCCTCGCACCCCGACTGACCCTGGGCCATCTCCGGTTTCGAGATAGCCCCCTCGGGTTTGGGAACCACGGTGTCCCCGTCTTGCCCCGGTTTGGGGGAGGGGCGCTAGTCGCCCCACCGTCCCGGCCTGCTTCTGCTGGGGTGACAGGCGGCCTCACCTGCCACCCCCAGGCCTGCGCTCATGGAGGACGGAGGTCGTTAAGCGACCTCCGGCGCCTAAGTCGCCTGCGACGCGAGGCGAGCATGTTGCGGGCTCGGCGGGCCGGGAGGGTTCTGAAGTTTCTCCGCACCATTGCCGCAATCATGCTGCCGAGCGAGAGGACTCCCACCCCGATGGCTGCCACGAGGTCACGCCTCGGCACCTCCCACGCCGGGCAGTCCGCCAGCGTGTGCAGCCCTGAGTCCTCGCTCGCGTCACAGTGATGACACTCAGGTGTTGGCTCCTTCCTGATCCGATGCAGGTGGTCCCCGAAGCACCCCTTCCCGGAGATCACCTGCGTCAGTCGGTACGAGAGGCTTCCGTGTCGCCTCTCTAGCGAATCCTCCATGATGGGCCTTACCGCCGCTATTGCGGCGTGCCCTAGGCATGAAAAGGTACCTTTTTTTTTTTTTTTTTCGTGCGGAAATCCCTTCGGATACCGCCCCCGCTGGAGAGCGGGGTGTCTCCAGCGGGGGCGGTTATGTCGGGCTTGAACCGACTAAAACCGCACGCCGTCTCGGGTCTTGAGACGCCGGGGTGTAAGGTTACCCATAGAGCATATCCCTCGCACCCCGACTGACCCTGGGCCATCTCCGGTTTCGAGATGGCCCCCTTACTTGCTCTCCACTGTGCCATCTGCCAGTCAGAGGGACACGTGGAAAGCTTCCGAACAGCCCTCAACAGGGCCGTCCTCGCCTCGGTCGGAGTTGGCCGTAGGCGGCAGCGTCTCTCCCACCCTAGGAGAGAGGCGCTGCCGTCTCCGTTGCCCAGGGTGCACCGCATGGAGGTCCCCAACCAAGCACCCCAGCATGAAAGGGTACCTACTGATGGAATGAACAAACGTTGTGTCCAAAATATATTCAAGGATTTAGATAAAAGAGTAACTCATTGTATTGTCTTGTATTATATTTGAGAAGTATTTAAAAACTAAAATATTAAACTTGAACTGCATTTAAAGTCGATTAATATATTCTCGTAATACTTCGTGAATAATTTCATAGTTTTAATTGTGGTAATATGGAATAGGAATCTATTTTATTTAGATTAAAAACTCATACAACATCTTATAGAAAATAAACGAAGTGAAAGTGAAAACCAACATGTATGATCACTTGTTGAAATGAAAACAAACCATGTTATTAACATGACCGATTTGACAGCAAACACTGCAATGTTTTCTTGTTAAAAGTAAATAATTTGTAGGTTAACTACTTTTAATTTTGAAAGAGCTTGTGGATTTTCTGCTTTGATTTTACCATACAAAGATTACCTTGGTTCCTAACTTTTAAACTTTCGCGTTCGATGATATACAATAATAATGTTAACGGGAATTAGCGCGGTCATGGTATAAGTAGACCTTTGAATTACCTGAAATTTCCACCTATACTATGATCATGTTAATTCCCGTTAACATTGTTGTATAGTTTGCTTCTTTGGTTCATGTTTTTTAAAATAGTTATTTTATTACCGTCTAGCAATATTTTTAATAACTGATAATATTATTTGTTTGAATTGGGAAGGCATGCCTCCACCATACACAGCAAGCTATCCACAACCAGCTTCTCCTGTCGTGGTTGCATCAGCACCACCCATGGTAGCAGTCGCTCATACAGCAATCTTAGTACAGCAGCTGGGACCTAGGCCAACTACCACTGTATGCAATTCCTGTAATCATCAGGTAGAAACGAGGGTTGAATACGAGCCTACGACGAAGACGCATCTTATTGCTCTAGCACTATGTTTAGTGGGGTAAGTTATAGGTATTGCCAAGTAATAAATTAGTTCACTTTCATTTCTTATAAAGCATTATACATGGTGCAAACGTTAGGTGTGTAGCCGATTATTTCGTCATTTTTAAAGATATTTCGAAACTTTAACCTGATACAAAAGCCGAAAAAGTACAAATTTTGAACACATGAATTTGTTATTACCTTCTTTATGATTATGTTTTTTTGTTTCTTTTTTAACGTTTCTACTTATCAGACTCGTGAATAAACCATACTATAAAAATGTATGGAAACTGCAAAAGCACAAATTGCAAACAGATGCCGATATTCGACGGCCTCTGTGGCGTATCGTGCAGTCGACTGCTGCAGCTACGACAAGGAGCGCGGGTTCGATTCCTGCTCAGTGCAAATATTTCTAAACATGGATATGTCTATTAGAATTGGTCTGGGTGTTTCAATGTAGGTATAATATGTATGTATTTACAAAATTAAAAGTATCTGAGTATATTTATTCGCAATTTAGAACCCATAACACAAGCTAAACTATGCTTACTTTGGGTCTAGAAAGCGCTGTGTAGAATGTCGTAGAATATTTATTTATTTTAACTTTTTTATGTCATTTTATAGACCAAGTGACACAGATTTCATATCAGTTTAAAGTTTTGCAATATCTTTAAAATAGATGAAATAATCGGCAGGATGCACCTAACGTTCCCACTCTGTATATACAGTTTCCGGATTGCGATTTGGCACGTCGCGTCGCGTCGTCATAAAAAAGAGTGAAGTCCAGCTTAGATCGGCTTGCTTCGATTTTGTGAAGCGTTTTCGGTACATTCTTTGTTACTATGCTATTGATTCTCCATACATACAAAAAATGATTACTACCACTATAGTCGCGAAGTGGCTCATGGCGCGTCACTCCATTTTGATGAAGCGCCGATCTTTCTATGTCGTAATTTAACTTAGTAAGTAAATTTAGTAGTAATTTAGTAATTTAGTAAATTTAGTAACTATGCAACGATGATTTCGCCTATTACCTATTTTCAAAAATGTTTATCATCCTAGACTATAATTATACTATCAGTAAAATATACTCAGTGGTGGGTTAAAAAGATTTCCATGAAAGAATTAAAGCTAAACTTTGTCCTAGGTATTTTTGGTGTGTTTGTTTTGTTTGCCAGAGAGTTCTATAGCCGGTTTCTAAATTAAGAAAATGAAGTAGTCCCTTTCAAGGTGGGTGTAACCACAGTAGGTATTCAGAGAGACTCATCTTTACTTCTCAGTTCAGAAACCAGCCAATGTAAAATATGTATTTAGTTACAAATACTGTTCATTTTCAGATGTTGTCTATGTGCGTGCATACCCTACTGCATGGACTCCTGCCGAACAGCTAACCATTACTGCCCTCGTTGCAACTCTTTTATCGGAAGTTACAACAACTAAATTATTAATGTTCTTATCTTTTCAAAAGTGATGGACTAATGCTGACTGGATGTTAATAAAAATGTATTTTTAAGTTTTTACACATATGATTCCAATTGATCCTGCGTTTGCATTTAGTTGCATTTGAATGAGGCCATTGTGGTTTTTTATTGATATATAAACTGTAAGAGAAAAACGCAAGTTTGTCTTGGAACTAGTTTGTTCAGTATTGACTTCTGAATCAGTTTCTATCATTATTCATACACATTTATCTACAAAAAAAATCTACTTAAATTTGAACCACCACGTAAAGGTACAACCAAATTTGTAGTTAGTTCTATTATCAAGACTACGTTTTGACAAGACTTTAACTATATGACAAGTGACTTAGTTTAGTTAACTAAATTAAATTTTTATTAATATGTAAATTTAGTTTTATAATACATATTATAAGACTTTTAATAACCAACAACTGAAGTAGATATTATGATATTCGAGAAACTGTTGTACCGATTGTTATTAATTGATTACTAGGCCAGTTGACAACCAATAACTGAAGTAGTTACGATATTCGAGAAACTATTGTACCGATTGTTACTACTTGATTACTAGGCCAGTTAACAACCAACAACTGAAGTAGGTATTACGATATTCGAGAATCTGTTGTGCCGATTGTTACAATTGATTACTAGGCCATTTTTTTTTTCGAGCGGAAAAGAAGGCCATTAATATTAAAATCTAATTGGGGTGTCAAAGGGTGGGCGTTTATTTCTTTACAGGTGGTAGATCACCAAATGTGAACTTTATGTGCATGACGTAATAACATTGTAACATGTTTAACTACAGATGGTCTACTAATGGTTCTCTATAATGCTAGGTTATTAATGTAAAGAATAATATGCACTGAAAATAAAGCTTCTACGTATAAATGGTATTGACTTTTTAATGATTAAATTTATGATATTATCATATCAAGGTCTTTACCAGTATGTAAAGCACGCAATTACTTGCTATAAGTATATTAGTTTATTTCGTTAATTGTAGAAATCCATTAAAAAAATACTATGTTATGTAAAATTTTACGTGTATTGTAATGATTGGTAACTTTTCAAATATCTTGAGAGTATTTGGAATTTAAATCAATCTATCTAGTCTATAACTAGAATGATATCTTTAATTTAAAGCATTTGGATTAAATAGCATGCAATAAAAAATGTATGTGATTTGTTTTGAATATTTGTCCATTTTCTCTCTCTAGTTAAATATTTGAACGACAACGATCACTAAATATTATTCGTAGCCTCAGAAATAGAAATGTAATAGTTTAATATTAAAGTATCATTTAATTTGAACTACTTTTTAGTACTTACTTATTATTGTAGTGATGTATTCCTATAAAGTGTTATTGCATCCACTGGTTGTTTTCTTCCTACTAACATCATCAACTTGCCAACATTCCTAACAGGAAATTGGTCAATTAAAGGTCACAGCACAAGTAACTAGATAATACCTCGGAAGGAACGGGTGTAAATGCATATGAACGTAATGCATAATAAAGTGTTAGTGTGGTGAATAAGGCAAAATGGATTTTTCATTTCAAGAATTTGGCTTAAATTGCTATGGCTCTAGATGACGTAATAGCTACGGCTACACGGCAGAATAGTTAGCTAAATGATATAATGCTGGTAAACGGCTAATCCAGTCTATCCCAACACCATCTCCGTAGACTGTTCACCTGGACGTCACCTGGAGGTAGAACCAAAAACCAGATCGACTACATATTGATAAGATCACGTTGGCGCACCTCTATTCTCAATGCCCACATGCTTCCTGGGGCCGTTTGTGGTTCCGATCACGAACTCGTTATCGCAAAGATTAGGGTGAAGCTCAAAGCGGCCCGATCCTCCAAGAAGACAAGACGGATTGAAGTAGCAGATAGCGAGAAATTTGCTACAGCCATTGAGCGGAGTAGGAAAAATTGGACAGATGTGAACCACAACGAAGCTACACCAGACACACTATAGAATAAGGCTAAACATTTCATCCAAAATGAAGTGGCAGAGTCTAGTCCAAGATCGGAAATGCGTAAACGTCAACATTGGATGACGGACAGTACCCTTGCTCTTATAGAAGAGAGGCGCCTTAAGATAGACGCAGGAGCAGACATAAGAGAGCTGAATCAGCTGTCTGCTAATATCCAAGCCTGCTGCAGGCGAGACCACAATTCCCACCTTCATAGCATTTGTGACGAAATTGAAAAACATGCTATGAAGCACGAGTCTAGAGATCTTTGGAACTTGATATCCTTCTGACTTCGTAAGAGCTGCCATAAAACACCTGAAAAGCAACCGTGTAGCTGCCGCCTTAGGAATCAGTGTTCCAACAGTTACAAAAATTGCCAAAGAAGCCTACGGCAGCAGTAGTATGCAGCATAATACGCTCTCTACACCCAAGAAAAAACGCCAGCCCTGTAAAGTTACAAACATTGACGATTTCGACGCCGATGCTATTCGTCGTCATATATACGAGTACTACCAACGTAAAGAAATTCCGACTCTAAGAAGAATGGTAATTTCACTGAGGAATAGTGGTTTGTTCCGTGGCCAAAAATCGTCGCTAGCTAAAGTGCTGAGACAAATTGGATTTTATTTCAAAAAGTCTGATAAGAGAAAAATCTTATTGGAACGCCACGACATAGCGCTGGCTCGATGTGACTTCCTAAGAAAAGCTAAACAAATCGAAGACTCAACTGGTCGAATGTGGTTTTCACCGACGAGACTTGGCTCAATGCTAATCATACTATATCGAAATCGTGGACTGACGACACTGCAGCATCTACTTCGGCTGTACCTATAGACAAGGGCGAACGCCTGATAATTTGCCACGCAGGTAGTGCAAGAGGACTTGTATCAGATGCTCTACTCACTTTCAAATCCAAAAAATCTGGCGACTATCATGAAGAGATGAATTCCGAAGTATATGAAAATTGGTTCAGGGAAATGTTGACATTACTAGAAGAACCTTCTATTATATTTATGGATAACGCGCCCTATCATTCACGGCAAATAAATAAAAAGCCAACGCAATCTAATACTAAAGACGAGATTATTAATTGGCTTCGTGATAATGGCGACGATGTGACTAATTCATTATTGAAAGCAGAACTAATAAGAATTTTAAATTCGAAACGTCAACCTAAAAGATACGTCGTCGATGAAATGGCAGCTGAATATGGACATACTGTTATTAGAATCCCACCGTATCACTGTCAGTACAATGCCATCGAATTAATATGGGCACAAATCAAAGGGAAGGCAGCAAGAAACAACACAACGCCGCCGTTTACAGCGAATAAAATGATGCAATTATTAAATAGTGCGTTTGGTGATGTGACTCCTGAAAACTGGGCCAGTGTCGTGGAGCGAACAAGAAAAATAATAATATCTGATTGGGATCGAGATGTTGCAATTGACAATATAATAGAACAAGAATTGATTATTCGTGTAACAGAGGACTCAACTGACGAGTCTAGTGTAACTTATGAAGAAGAGTCTGATGAATCAGTGTAATAAATAATATTAATAAATTTACTTGTTTAATTTGTATACCGAATAACGTAGCTAGTTTGTTAAATAAATATATGTGATTTTCCAAGTATATTTGTTCATAACTCTTGATTTAAACTTGACGTAGACGTTATTAAATATGCGTTTTAAAATTAAATTTCCCTAACACGTGCATACTTACAATCTAAGGCAGCTGTCGAAAAGAAAATAAATCAATTTACAAATAACCGATTTGAAGATAATTGATCGATTTATCATTTATGTCAAGATCTGTTTTATAGTCTGTGTCTGTTTGTTATACACAGGGCATTTCACTAAGTTTTCGGTACACTTTAACCTTGTACGTGCATAAGCGTCATATTTTTATAAAATAATCCATACATATTGTAAAAAAGACGCTCGTACAAGTTTCCACAGGATCTGTCAAAAAGAAAATAAACGAATGGACAGAGTTTAGATATGGGCACACCAAAACATCTTGTACACCTTTTAAGACGACTTTATGAAGAGGGCACAGCTTCAGTGCGCACAGATGATGTCCTATCAGGTGATTTCCATCCTAGTGCCGGAGTGCGCCAAGGTAGCATAATATCACCGCTCTTTTCAACGTGTACACAGAGCTAATAATGCGCATCACTTTGGAAGACTGGACAGACGGTGTAACAATTGGTGGATACAGGATTGCGAACTTGTGTTACGTGGAGACACCACTCTGTTTGCATCCAGTTCGCAACACTTGGAAGAGCTTCTGTCAAGAATGGAACGAGAGAGCCATGAGTTTGGATTTAGGATAAATCGCAGCAAAACCAAGGTGATGATTGTTGACCGTGCCAGAAATAATTCGCCTCGAGTGACTCAAATCGCGAAATGCAACGTGTTCTAATCTTATATTTATCTTGGGGCTCAGATCTCAAACAATGGCGGATGCATCGATGAGGTCAAATGACGTATTACAAGAACGGCGATGGACAAGATGCGAAAAATATGGAGAAACAGGAATATAACAAAAGCCACGAAGACCAGGCTCGTGAGGACACTTTAATTCCCCATATTTCTATACGCGGCCAAAACGTGGACCTTGCGAGTTGTGGAAAGGCAGAAAATAGACGTTCTGGAAATGTGGTGCTGGAGAAGAATGCTAGGGGTTTCGTGGACCGAGTTTTGTACAAACGTCTCGATACTTCAAGAACTCGGTATAAAGCTGCGTCTGTTCTCAACAGTACAATCTCGCATCCTTACGTTCTTCGGACACGTATCTCGGCGTGGTGATCAGTCCATAGAACGCCTTGTCGTCCAAGGGAAAGTGGAAGGCACTAGACCGCGCGGAAGGTCACCTACGCGTTGGACTGACCAGATCAAGTCTGCCGTAGAAGATTCACTCAATAAGTGCAGTAGGATGACCACTAATAGGCAACGGTGGCGAGTCGTCGTGAAGTGCATCACATCTGCCCCTTCGAATATTATTACTACATAGCGATCACGACCGCTCTATCAAGAGTGTACCGGATAAGAAGAAGAAACGACTAATACTAGTTTTCATCGCTCGCTTAATAATGTGCCCGGTAGATGGCAATAGGCTCGCCCCCTATTACATTGGGACCTTAACATAACTGGCGAATCGTGGGTGTTTAAGACACCTCTGCCTACCCCTTCGGGGATACAGGCGTGAAGTTATGTTATGTTTATGTTACGTTTGTGTGGCCGTACGGACTCGATTAGTTTTTCATCGTCCATTTTCGATACTTCGTGCTAAACATCGTCGGCGACGATAGTTTTCCCGCCTCGTGAGTGTTAGGTTCCCGTCTCGTCCTTGTCTGCGTCACATATGCTCTTTTAAATACATTTGTATGAAACGATATTCCCCAATCACGTATGCAGCAGCCTTTAATGTCAATAATTTTAATAAAACTAGTATAGGTAGGTACTATTAAAAAAAATACTTCGAAGTTTAATTGTATTGTATATACTGTACGTTGAAATAAATTGAAATATCTAAAAATTACGATATTGTGAAGAAAAATATATGATTAAAATATTCTTTATTCCATACCATAGAAACTATTAGATATTTTTAAGGAAAAAAGGTTTATTTATACATAATGTACACCGAATGTACAATCAATTGAATTCAATTCGAAGAAAGCGATGTTTTCCAGGTAGCCTTTAGATTAACAGGATGAAGGGGTGGATAGGAAGGAACTTATATGTTTAAAGATCAGGAGATGAGGATTACGAAGAAAGTAATAAAATAACATGTATCACTTTTGAAAGATAAAATTGTGATTTGTAAAAAGGGATATACATATTTCTTTGATATATTGTATTAGAAATTAAATATTAATGTGTTTTATAATAATTTCTTTTCAATAATTTTCAATGTTCAACGTTACTTCTTTTTCATCCTAGCATTAATCCTGATTGCCTGAAAAGATTATACTTTAAATTTCCAGGGTGTTAATCCTTCTAACCATTTTTCTTTGGCGTATTGGCTATTATGAGAGTGACTGCCGTCTAACTCCTCAACCTCAATAGGGAATACCTCCGCCAGAGCTACTCCCGTTGTTCGGCAGGTACATCAAATGGCAGGTGAGGTAGACTTGGGCCCTGAAGATCTTAGTAGGGCCCCGTCATCCACCAGTTCAACGTTAGTTACTATACAATATTTAACGAACAACAATCTATGACCGTTGTTGAATTAGCTGTATCTTGTAGGCAGACAAGCGTAGGTAAATACTTTCCCAAATTCGTTGAAGAGTGCTATTCTATACTACTACATTTAACATGTGTTACATGTGTTGCCTGATTAGCAGTCATATCTCAGTTTTGTTTGGACAACGCACTGTATCTGTTAGCGGATAAAACTATACAATATTTGGTTTATGCGTTATTTTTAAGAATGGCTAATACTGGTTTTGATCGATCAGCAAGAACATTTCATTATTGTTTTTGCTACGAGTCTCCTCCTAAACTACTAATCCAATCAGAACCAAATTTGGCATGATTAAAAGGTCAATCAGAGGAAGGTTTATGGATATATTTTGAAAAATTAATGCTACCACAGAGGAATAATCACCGTTAAAAAAAATCCAGATGGAATTACATAATAACCGTTCGAGACACTGTGACCAAACTTTACACGCTCAGAAAGCATGTCCAGAGTTGTGACTTTCAAAAAGAATCTTCAAAATCGGACTTGCCACGGAGGAATGATCACTGTTCAAAATTTTCAAAATCTGATTCCGCAATAGCGGTCAAATCTATTGGACAAGTTTTGGCGCCAAAACAGTCGTCCAAAACTCCCAAATAACTATCAAAAACAATATTCAAAATCGTACTTGCCACGGAGGAATAATCACCGAAAAAAACAAACATTGTTTGATTGTCTCACTCAGCTCAACATTGCAAGCAGCGATTCGCCTTGCAGACCTAGTCTATATATACTGTGTGTCAATGGATTGGCCCGCTAGATGGCGAGAAGCTGAGGTGAAGTCCAGAAGAT
The DNA here is from genome assembly GCA_946251805.1 of Cybosia mesomella. Taxonomy (NCBI): domain Eukaryota; kingdom Metazoa; phylum Arthropoda; class Insecta; order Lepidoptera; family Erebidae; genus Cybosia; species Cybosia mesomella. The sequence goes on from OX276392.1 coordinate 12,174,483, forward strand.
ACGGACCACCATCCCTGATGCTGACAATCCTAAAATGTTGGTTCCAGCCTTGACGGCCTCAACAGATGCTTTTTGACGCCCCGCTTGAGCACCCGGGATTATAAGAAGAGTACGACATAGAAAGGAAGCACCGAACCACTGAGTTCGGGACGGTATTGTTTCTACCGTGTGCGGATGGCATCACAGTCCAGCATGTGTTGTTCAAGGTCGGAAGGGAGACGGTGCGATGGAGTGAGCGGCAATGTATCCACGCAACTTCGGAGGTTCTAAGGTGTTAGTAATACTGCAATCCGTCCAGAGCGTCTAATAAGTACTGTGCGGAGCCATCCCAGAGATGAGAATAATATTCCACGCAGGGACAAATCTATATCTTATACAAAAGACACCGCTGCTCTAGCGCGAAAAAACCGTCTCACCTTGTTTAATTTTTTTTTTTTACTATAGCCCGAGTATCTTCAAGTTGGGGGTTGCATCTACCTTTAAGTAAGTAAGTATATTTCGTCGATGACAACATCATCTGTTATCAGCAGGTGAGATAGTGAATCAATGCAAGCGTGCACCATGTTGAAAGCCAAATACAGAAGATACTCAACGATTTTTGAGACGATAAATAGTTTCAGATACACAGAATTCTACAAAATCTTATTTTACTTGCTCTGTATGTATGTAGGTACGAGTAATGTTATTTCGGGTTAAATCTTGCAACTAAATTTTGAAGCTGGTTATCATCAACCAACTGAGATGAAATTTTGCATATTCGTTTAGTTTAGATGCCAATACATTAGTATGGTACCATGAAGCTGGTCCGATGATGGAGTAAGAAGGTGGCCATAATAACTCCTAAACTAAACAAGATAAACCTAGTGAGTTTGGGCTCATTTATTTTGTCTTAGTAAACACTCTGGTGCTACATGATGTCCAAGGTCTGCAGATGGAGACGGTAGGTGGTCTGGAACTAAACAAGATAGACTTGTTGTATTGAATTCCTTTGATTGGTTTTGGCAAGCACTGCTGTTACATGACATTACCATACTAAGAAGTTTAAAATAAAATAATTAATAAAAGAATTTGTTAAAAACAAGTTTTTATTTAAAAAAAAACAGTGCTACATACTAAAACAAAAATAATAGTTCGTTTTTTAAAAAGATTTTTTCATTATAATCCTTAGGACTTGTTTTAGATATTGCAATAGTTATATCATTTGGAAACAAGTTGTCGGTCATATTTTGTAACATTCGGAAGATCATGAATCTAGCTAAAAAATAATACGAGTCCTAGAATGCTACCCTGAGACATTCTACTAGGTAACAAAATTGAGTTATATGTATATAATAGCTACCACTACCTAGAATATAATGTAGACGAAAATTTCAATAAAGTGTTTTAAGTAACTCAGTTGGTAGAATAAACTTAGAGCCTAAGACTGTTTCATGTCTAAGTCTCAACCTGGATGTTGACTTACTCCAATTTTAAATTTTTACTTTATAATTATTCGATACCATAGTATATGCTCTAAGATGATTGTCAATAAAATTGTTAATTGCTCTCGGTTGTATAGGTACACATTAGTGACTATGTGCTCACCTTAGCTACGGCAAAGGAGGACAGGATAGGCATTGAATTCGTAAAACTCATAATGCGGGCAGTGTCAAGTTGATACCTTAAAAAAGCCTGGGGTAGGCAAAGTTGTATTATATTTTTATTTCACCAATCTTATTATTCAGTCAAAAAAGTCTGGATATGTACTGCTCGATCAAGATCAGTTCTACCTCTGATAAGCCTTACCCGACGGCGAGAGTGTCTCTTCTTCAATACTTTATACTCACAAAAATATGTTTTTTTTTATTTGCAGGTAAAATGACTGGGGGTCTTCCAGATAGACCTCCACCATACTCAGCAAGGGTCCCAGAACCACCTCCTTCTAACGTGATAGCACCACCACTACCACCCCGAATGAGGGAAGTTGTTCAGACCATGATGGTACAACAAATGGCACCAAGATCAACTGTCACTGTATGTAAATCCTGTAATCGTCAGATAGAGACAAGGGTCGAATTCCAACCGACGACGAAGACACATCTTTTTGCTCTTATACTTTGCTTAATAGGGTAAGTAGAATAGTATAATTTAAAAAGTAGTTAACTAATGTTTGTGTTAACTAATACCGTCATTATCTAAATGATGGAGGCTATTTTCAAATGAACGTTGTATTTAGAACTCAACGAAATCGCTAAATTTCGGTATTTTTCCCTTATCTTAAAATTCCCTATCTTGCCAAAAGAATAAGAAATACGTAATTGAGTGTGCGAATAACATAATAATCAATACCAGTACCTACTGTGTTCATTGTATCTAGTAAAACAATAATTAACAGTAGTTTTAAAGTATTTTTTGATTTGTTTGTTATTATATTTTAAAGAGATCATAATATAAATAGTTACATTAGCTATTCATTTTCAGATGTTGGCCATTTGCGTGCTTGCCTTACTGCATGGATTCCTGTAACAACGCTGACCATTACTGCCCCAGTTGCAACTCTTACATAGGAAGTTACGTTAACTAATCTATTGAATATTCTCGTCTTTATTTAAAAACTGATCTCAGACAGAGCTATGCAGAGAGAACATCACGAAAACTTATACATTTTGTATCGTAACTGTGTTATCTATGTTAGCGTCACTAGTTCTTTTTAAAGATGTTTGTGGTATGACGTAATACTACCATATTTATAAAGTTGTTGCAAGGTCATGCTATCCTGAGAGGCCACACTGCGGTGGTACGCAGACGTTGAATTCCAGCTGTGTTGCTTCGCCTTAGTATTTGGTTTGGGGCATTCTGTGGAACGCATTTATTTATCTTAATTCATCTTAATCGAACTAAAATTATGCTATAAGTAGTTAGGTATATGAAATAATTTTGGTGCGGTTCAAAATTGATGCCCTAAATCGTAGGCTACTTTACGTTAGTAAAGTAGCCACTAGGAGAGTCACCTCTCGATATAATACTAAGGGGTCTTAATTGTCTCTCCCTCTCTCTCTCGCCTCCTTGAACAATGAGTATTGTCTCATTATGACGTTTTAAACATAGAATGTATTGTCGATATGTGTGCACTAATAATGTTAACATAACTTCAAGCCTGTATCCTTGAAGGGGTAGGCAGAGGTGTATTACACACCTACGATTCGCCAGTTATACTAATAATGTTAATGTTTAAAATTATTGTACCTATATGTTTATTTTGTAAATATACCAGATAAAAATAATATGGATGTTTGATGATGTAGGTAGGTAGTTTTATTTAATTTTCACGTTTAGTAGGTTTAAGTACTTACACTTTCGAGCCAGATCCTTAGAGCCAAGGAGCAACTTACTGTCGCCAAACCTCCCAATCAGAAGGTATTGGTACTTGCAGGTGAGGTAGACTTGGGCCCCAAAGATTTTGGCTAATTAATTATCTTCTTCTTCTTTGCACATTCCCACTTTAGGTGGGGTCGGCTCTCCTAATTTTGCTGCGCCATGACATTATATAATAATAATAATTATTAAGGTAATTAGCATCATATAAAGGACCTCTGATACAGTACGTCGTTTTCCTCCCTAGGTTTTATAACATCCAACGTAACATTTCCTTATTATTGAATGCAGAAGGAAGAGGAAAATGTGTTCAGAATCAGTTGGTGGTTGAACAATTCATTATTGATTACGATGTTAGTAATTTTGCCACTGTTATAAATGAGAAAGTTTGAGTGGGTGAATTGCTGGACGATTATTTCAGCACTAAGATTAAAAAAAAAGTGAACATATTTTTTATTTATCTGTAAACACCTGGTGTCCGTAAATTGGTCGACGCCGCCAGTCAATTTATGGATACAGATACTTGGGTGTACATATACAAGCTTTGATATGTACTCTTCAAAGTAAACATAGTGATTTTTTCAAGCGGACGTGGATGGCCAAATTCAAAACTATGCGGAATAGCACAAAAGTACTGAAAGGAGTGAAAATCAAAACCGTATCATGTAATCTTTGAAAATCAATATTCCTAGAGAAAAGAATAAAATACTCTGGTATATTATAACACTATTTGATAGTGTCGCTAATGAGGAACAAATTCTGGGAAGTAATTGTACACAACCCAAAGCCAATTCCGTCGATGAGACTTTATCTGCTCAGAAACACGACTTCGACGCAATGGGTGTGTACTTTGGGGGGTTTGCTGGATTGTGGATGTCGTCGTGGTGCTGGTCTTAAGTGGAACACCTATTACGGGTAGCCTCGAAGAGTACTTGAATTTTCCAGAATTAAAGAGAGATTTTTTCATGTATCTTCATTTATTCCTTGTGAAGAGGAGAGAGCACTTCTCGCTTGATTTTCTACTTGCCGACTGAGGTGTCGAATCAAAATATAGCGGCTTTTTATAGTCTTAATTCAATTAATTCGATTTTTCTAATTGGCCGATCGAACTTTCGCGGCTCGTTAGTGACACCGCGGCTTAACGACTTTTCGCGGATATACCCTAATGGTCGATCGGTCAATCTTACAATTATGTGTTTATTTTCTATTTACAATGATTTATATACCCTATTATGTATTCTAATAGGTAGTAGAAACAAGGTGACACGAAATAAGATACAATTTACACTTGGTATGGTATGGTATGGTTTCGCGAGCTGGTATCCGCAACTCCACGACAGGGCGCGGTTTTTGCGTGAGGGTGGGCATTTCACTCGATCCACCCCAACTCTTTGAAGAACGCCAGCAGGCTATTCACGCTGCTGGCGATCTCCCGGAGCGTACCTGTATTTCCGAAGTACTTTACCCTGTATGTGGCGGTTACAGGGCAGTGTAGGAGCACGTGTGCCGCTGTTTCTTCCTCTTTCATGCAGGCTCTGCAGAGAGGGCTGTCGGTGATTCCTAAAATATAAAGGTGTTTATTGAAGGAGCCGTGCCCCGTGATGGCAGCTGTGGCCGTGCGCAGTTGCTGTTTGGTCAGTTGTCGAAGACGCCTGGTACTGACCAGGCGTCTTCGACAACTGACCAAACAGCAAGGCGAGGGAAGCACTCCCCGTGCTTGAAAATAGACTGCTATTTTCAAGCACGGGGAGTGCTTCCCTCGCCTGTCTGCAAACTTCCAGATTTATCCAATAGCTTTTGTGTTGATCTCTCGTTCGTTTGTTTACCATGGTTCGTAGGTATGCAAAGGGGATCGGTATTATGGGCTCAGGTCCCATTACCACCATGTCAGATCCTCTCCTGGCAAGCTCATCCGCTGCATCATTGCCGCGCGAGCCGCTGTGGCCCTTAATCCATTGCAGGGTTATGTTATTGAAATGGCCTATTTGGTTCAGTTTACGATGGCACTCTAGTATTAGTCCCGAGTTTATAGTGTGGCTGTTTAAAGCTTGCAGCACGGCCATGCTGTCGGAGAGTATGCGTATTGAGCGGCCTTCCACTCTCCTGGCCATTACCGCTGAAGCTGCCAGGGTAATCCCCATGCATTCAGCTTGAAATACTGTGTTGTGGGTCCCCAGCGGTGTTGATATGGATATATTAAGGTCCTCCGAGAAAACGCCGGCCCCGGTGCCTGTACCAGTCTTTGATCCATCTGTGAAGATGCGTAGCTCCGTTGGGCATAAAGCCTCACAGCGGTGGTCCTCATGAAGTTGGATCTTGTATTTTTTGTCGAATACGTATTGTTTGGGCACACGATCATTCATTGCTCCTATCATGGGTATCTCCTTTATGAGATCTGTGAGCAGTGAGGTGTGTCGCGTGTTTCTCTCGCTCCATAGGTTGAGTGCCCTTAGGCGTATGGCCGCAGCTGTTGCTTCTTGGCGGATGAACAGATCCAAGGGTGGGAGTCCGAGCATGGCTTCCATTGCCGCGGTGGGGGTAGATTTCATGCATCCAGTGGTTGCCATGCAGGCTAGTCTTTGGGTCCGTTGTAGTTTAGCCGCTACTGTGCTGTTTTCGGTCCTTGGCCACCAGACGATAGCACCATACGCTATCATTGGGCGGATTACTGTTTCGTAAAGCCATAGGATGATTTTAGGTGATAGCCCCCATTTTTTACCAATCATTCTTCTGCACTGCCAGAAGGTAATCCCAGCCTTTTGTAATTTATTGTCTAGGTGGCTACTCCATTTTAACTTGCTGTCAAGAATAACGCCAAGGTATTTGACCTCTTTCGACAGTTGGAGTTCCGTGTCAAAGAGTTTGGGTAATCGGTATTCGCCTAATACCCTTTTGTTCGTAAACATGACTAACTCGGTTTTACATGATATTGTCGGAAGTTTACGCGAATGTTACACATTGAAATAAAACTATTTTTAACGGATTCTATCGCGGTTTATTTGATGTTATTTTATATTTTACATTGAACCCGACGTTTCGGTTGCTTTTCAGCAGCCATGGTCACGGGGAGACTAAAGATGGTTGTTGTCTTGAAGTTTGAAGTGAAAGTTATCTCAAAGTACCCGAACTATGTTGAATTGTTGGTGTTACTATTTACGCAGAATGAGCTCACAGTGTCATGAAGTCTTGTTGTATTTTGTTTTTTCTTTCTTGGAATTAATTAAGTGAATGACTGGGTCCCAAGCTGGTGGTACATTCCAACCATCTTCTCTATTAAAATTAGGATGTTTTTTAATTTCAATAGCTTCGCGGAGCATCCTAGGTAGGAATCGACTTTCTTTGGCGAGTATCTGTGGTTTATCAAACCTTAAGTAATGTTTGGTCCCCTGTTGCACGTGTTCACATACAGCAGACTTTTTTGAGCGTTGGTGTTTTATGTCAGCTATGTGTTCTTTGACGCGAGTGCCAATGCTTCGCTTGGTTTGACCAATATAAGAGAGCCCACAGTCACAATCTATTTTATAGACCCCTGCATCTTGTAGAGGTAATTGGCACTTGACAGATGGTAAAAATTGACATGTAAAATATAAAATAACATCAAATAAACCGCGATGGAATCCGTTAAAAATAGTTTTATTTTAACTCGGTTTTGTTCGGATTCACCGATAGTTCGAATTCCCCGCACCATTTTTCTACGATGCGTAAGGCTTGTTGGGTTAGGTTACAGACCGTTCCCGCTACCTTCCCTGAGATGAGGATTGTTAGGTCGTCTGCGTAGCCTATTGTGTAGTCGCGGTTTTTGTTCAGCCTTGTGATTAGGTCATCTATCACTAAATTCCACAGAAGGGGAGAGATAACTCCGCCCTGCGGGCAGCCTTTGGCTATCAGAGCCGTCTGATCTTCTTCCCCAAGGCGAACTACTCTTTTGCTGAGCATGTTTGTTATCCAGTCTGATAGTACCGGCTCCGCTCCATGTTTTGACAGGGCGGCCTTAATACTGGTGAAGCTGGTTTTGTCGAAAGCTCCTTCGATGTCAATGAACGTTCCTAGGCAGAAGCCTTTTTGTTCGATCGCTTCCTATATCCGGCTGACTACCAGATGGAGGGCTGATTCCGTAGACTTACCGGAGCTGTATGCGTGCTGGTTTGCATGTAGGGGTAGCTGTTTTAGTGCACCATCTCTCAGCTCCCTCTCGCATAGGCGTTCCATGGCCTTTAGCATGAAGGAGGTCAGACTGATTGGTCGATGTGCTTTGGGATTCGTGTAATCACCCTTTCCTGGCTTCGGGATGAAAATTACTTCTACTTCCCGCCATCCCTTCGGAACGTATCTGTGTGCCAGACAGGCTTTAAAGATACGCTCCAGTCTGCTTGCGACTAATTTGTCGCCCCACTGTAGCATAGCAGGGATGATTCGGTCGGGGCCAGCTGCCTTATAAGGGTGAAAACTACTGATGGCCCACTGGACTTTTTCCAGTGTGACCACTTTGTTTGCGTACTGCCAGTCTCGGGCAGTAGGTGTTATGGTTTCATCATGCCAGTTGATTGTCGTCGTGAAGACGCATCCAGGGAAGTGGGTCTCAATGAGTACGCGTCTAGATTCTTCTGGTGATGTTGTGAGTGTGTTGTCCTGTTTTTTAAGGGCGGTCAGTGCCATCGGTTTTGTCTGTACTAGGACTTTCCTTACCCTGTTTGCTTGTTGGCATGATTCTATGTTCCCACAGAATTTTCGCCATCCCTGTTTGCTTCGGTATCTAATACATTTTTTGTAGCTGGATTTGGCTGAACGATAGGCGTCCCAGTCTTCATCTGCACAAGTATTCATAGCCCTGTTGAAAGCCCTTCTAACCTTCCTTCGCTTGCGCTCTAGCTCTGGGCCCCACCATGGCTGTTTGCCTGGGGTTTTGGGAGGTAGGGTTTCTGGGCATGCTATGTGGTAGCTGTCTATTATAGATTTGGTTAGGTGGTTTACCTGTTCCTCAATCTGTATGATGTTGTCGAGGGTCAGTGGGGAGCGCTGTTGAGCAAGTCTATTTGCTAGGTGCTGCTCAAATTTGACCTTGTCGGTTTTTCTCGGGTTGCGTTTTGGCAGAGTTTGTAGTGTCCCCGCCTGTAGATCAAAGCGAATCCACCTGTGGTCTGAGCAGGATGCCTCCTTGGAGACGTGCCAGCCCATGATGGCTTCCGCTGCATTTTCAGTAGCTAGTGTTAAATCAATAATCGTACGGCTCTTTTTGTTGACGAAGGTCGGTTCAGAGCCGGTGTTTAGTAAGGTAAGGTTAGTAGTGAAAAGATATTCAACAAGGGACTTACCTCTGTCGTTTTGAGTGCTCATGCCCCATAGCGGATGATGAGCATTGGTGTCGGCCCCAATTATGACCTCTACCCTTTCCCTTTCGCAGTGGTCCACCAGCCGGGCGAGGTCTTGCGGGGGCAGCTCCTCCTTTTCGGGCATGTAGGCTGAGGCGAGGATGACCACGTTGTCCTCGACGTCCAGCTGTGTATGCAGCCTTATGGCAGTGAGATCTCTGCAACAGAACTCTGTGAGGACCTGTGTGTTTTTAAGTTTTTTGTGACATATATACACGATCTGGGGAGATCATGTTCGCCAGTCACGATAAGCTTACCTCCTAAGTTGGAGAGCCCCTGGATGTGGCCCCCTCTGATCCAAGGCTCTTGGATCAGGGCAATGGCCGTTTGTTGAACCTCCAGCCATTTACGTAACTGAGCCGTCCCATCACGGCTGTGCTGGAGGTTCACTTGGAGGACTTTAGTCTTCGACGAAGGGGACGCCATCATTGGTCGTTCCCACTTCGTCCTCCCCAAGTTTAAGCCCCGCAAACAAGTCGCCCGGTTCGACGTCGTCCCCCAGGAGGCCGGAGATTGATGCCAGAACGTCCTCCGCATCCTCTGCCTCCATGGGTGCGCCCTCCTGTCCGACACTGGCGGGGGATGTTGGTGGTGCCTTTGCAGGCACCTCCCCGCTTGATTCGGGGGCGTTTGGGAGAGGATTGGACTCCTCTGTCGCAGGCAGGTGCTTGAGCTCCTGGTTTATGGTGGCCGTGGATGGGTCCCATCCCAGAGGGACGTCGGCAAACCTGCCGGACCGACCCTGGAACTTAACGTACACCGTCCCCACTCCAAAAGCGAGACGGCGTCCGGCCTTCATTAGGGTCGGTACTTGGTCCTCTGGGATTCCGACCACCAGGAACCACGCGGCGTTTTGTTTGGTCGCGTTGACCAAGGTCCACTTTGCGACCTCCACTTCGGGGTTCTGGAAGGACAGAACTCGCCCAATTTTGCGCGCGTCCTCCAGAAGCCCTTGTGGATCAGGGACCAGTATGCCACAACGTGCCCGCTGAGGGATCTCAGTCTGGCTCTTCACGACCAACTTGACGTTGGGCGTGAGAGCCATGTCGCTTACGGCACGTTGTAGCCATGTGCGCGTATATTCATCCGCACACCACAGTTTTAGGACCCCCTCAGCATAGAGCGGTTTGGCTCTAAACTTCGGGGGCTGAGTTTCCCTCCGAGCCAAGGCATCACCGAAGATACGGGTTTGTATCCCGGTGAGTACTTCCTCGGATACGTCCTTGCCGATACGCCCCGTGCGCGCGCATGTGATTGCGACGTCAAGAGGCGTACTCGCGGCTTGGGCGTAGGTTGGCCTGGCGACCTTTTTGGTTAGGTCCAACCTCTGCCTTTTGTACTCCCCGCGAGGCGAAGTCGTCTCGTTGAGAGCACGTTTGGCAGAGGAGTTACCGTTCCCAGTCGGCCGCTGTTTGGCCCCCTTCGCTTTGTTACTGGTAGGCGGAATATTCCGTCCACCAGCGGCGAAGTTGAGGGTGCCGATTGCCTCTGTCTTCGTTGCCGAGACAGAGGGTTGTGCGGAAGAAGGCAGAGACTTGGACGCAATGGCCGCCATACGCCTCTCCTTCTTCGTTTTTCGGACCCTCCGCTTTTTCGGTTTGGATGGTTCGGCAGCTGCCTTGCCATCCTCGCCTGTCGGTTGGGTACGTGCCCTGGTCCTGTTTGACCCCTTTCTCTTAGGCAGTTGCCAGCCTTCCGAGAAAGCGTCCTCCGGTTGGCAAGAAGCCACCGGGCTGACGCTACGGGGGCCTTCCCCTGGGGGAGGTTTGTGTGACAAAGGGGTTTCCCCCTTATGTGTGTCGTTACCTTCGCGGGTACCCGTAGATGGAACCACTGAGCTTCCCGTGAAGGTAGTTTCGGTGCCCGCACTGGTACCCGTAGATAAAACCACTGAGCTTCCAGTTTGGGCTGTGGTTGTTGTGAGTTTTTGTTTAGTGGGTTTGCCTCCACCGGTACCTGCAGCCGAGGCCACTAAGCTTCCGGTTTTGGCCAAGTGTGCGCTGAGGGCGCGTGTGGTGCTTTCGCCCTCCCTGGTACCCGTAGTTTTAACCACTGAGCTGCCAGTTTGGGCGGTGTGGTGAGTTATGTGGGTGCCTTTCCCGGTGCCTGCAGCCGGGGCCGCTGAGCTGCCGGTTCGGGCCAAGTGTGCGCTGAAGGCGCGTGTGCAGTCATTCCCTTGACTGGTATCCGCAGTCTGGACCACTGAGCTGCCAGTCTTGGGATTTGTAGTGTTCGTTTTATTATTTGGCCTATCCATGTTATTGTGAGTTTTTTAATTTCGTCCCTTTGGCTTCCCACCCTCCACGGAGCCCGCAACTGGGAGTGCCTTACTCGACTTAATTCGAGGGGCACTAGGACTACCAAAGAGATATAGGAGTGCAAGGCTGGTTTACAGTGCGACATCGGGGGCTCGATCGGGTTGGCGTAGGGGGCATGAAATGGCCTACCCCCAACGGCTGATCAACCCTCACTTACCCCGTCAGCATGACCTTTACCCACCACGATAGTCGTCCGAAGACGGCTATCGTGGACCCTACACTCCTCGCCGGTGGCCCACTAATGGGACACCTTGACCTAATTTCCCCAACCATGGCTAGTGTTTGGGGCTACCGTTTAGCCTGAAATCCAGGCCAAAGAGGGCGTGTTGCCTCGCGGACGCATAACCGCCAGCGCCGTTTGGCTCAGCCCCCCAGGATCCCTTCATCCTTGCGTACGGCGCTCAACTGCGCAGGTCCATGACGCAGGTGACTGCCCAGTCACAAAGGGTTATTTTTGTATCGGGGTTTTCTTCCCCTAGCCAGATGGTCCGGTTATGGCGCCGGAGATTCGCCCTCGTGCATCATTATTTACACTTATAGATCGGTAAACAATGACGATTTCTTCGTCGCAAACTTATCTATTATACACGATTATTCCTATAGTTTTTTGGTAATTCAGTTTAATTATATACACTATCACTTATGTACTAACAAAATAACCTTATGTACTAGTTGTTCTGCACAGTAATGACACGGCAAACTTAAAAAAGAGCTATTATTATTATGTACGAAATGTATATTTTCCTAAAATTTATGATACTATTATTGCTATATTAGGATAGCCTAATATCCTAAGGCTGGAACTGCGATATGCGTTAGCATGAACCAAAGAAAACTGTTATTGATATCTATGTATTAGAAAAAAAGAAAAACATTTAATTTAGGACACGCTCAATGAACAAAGAGTAACATATAAATTTAATTTTACAATCTAAGAAGTCTTTTTCTCTGCACTTGCACCAATGATATTGTCGGAAGTTTACGCGAATATTACACATTGAAATTTAATAGAACTCAAGAATCCGTTAAAATGGGTTATTGTCACAAGTTCCAGTGTCCATTTGTCCCATGGAATTGGTGAGATTTTTTTTCCTCACTTGTTCCATTAGCAACTCAAGTATTAGTCAATTATGTACTGTGTACTCCTATTGTTAGCCATACTTTCAGTGTTATATTTTACAGATTCACAAATTGTATCGCTGTTGGTTTTCGAAATAAATAAGATACTTGGAAGTTAGGCAATATTTATATACATTAATTAAACTTAAATTATAAGGAAATAGAATGCAAAAATCGAAAATGATACGACAAAAGTTCGTTTCAGTTGCTATTTTGGTTATTTAATAGAAATATTTTTCTTTTCCTTTATGATAATCAAAACATGTGGATACTATGAAACTGTTTTACTTTGAAAAGTAATATATATAAATATCTAATTATAAAGTTTTTTCATGTGAGTTATTCTTATAAAATACTTATTGAGCTGTTGTGTATTTTTTTTTTGGAACTATTTATGATAAACATTCAACTGTACATTATCTTTTTATAATTGTAACTATTCACATCATACGCGCTGTGGAAGCTCTTAAAAGATGCATAACTTTTGACGACTTAAGTAGTTGACGAATATTATCATGAGTCTAGCTACTATTACACACGTGGAAGATTATTATTGTCAATTAGACAAAAAAAAATCAAGTCCCGTCCGATCAAAGTTAGAACCTAAATAGGCACTTACTTATTATAAAATTATTATATAATAATATGTAGATACACTTAAACACATTTTATCCTTTTCGATTTACCTAATATTAATATTTTTAGGGTTCAGTACCTTTTTTTTTCTTTTTTTTTTTTTTTTATCGTGCGGAAATCCCTTCGGATACCCGCCGGCCAGCGGGGGCGGTTATGTCGGGCTTGCACCGACTAAAACCGCACGCCGTCTCGGGTCTTCAGACGCCGGGGTGTAAGGTTACCCATATAGCATATCCCTCGCACCCCGGCTGACCCTGGGCCATCTCACCACTAACAGCAACGCTCATCCTGTCTCCTCTGAAAGCAGAGGAGTACGGAGAGCGATGTGTTCCCGCCACGTTGGGTATTGGCCGACGATCAATGTCAACCCTATGAAGGGGTGAAGGGGAAGCCATTGACCGCCGCCCAGGGTGTACCGGCCGCTCCGATTCCGTCCCCCCCGGACTGCAGCGGGATCGGAATCGGAGCGACACTCGAGGAGGTTACCCAACACACACCCCAGGGTTCAGTACCTCAAAGTAAAAAAAATGGAATCCTGATCCTTACTTGTCTTACCTGCCTGTCGGGTTGTCAATCTTTTTCTTAGAAATGGGATACCTAATTAGTTTGAAACGAGAAATCCGATTCAGATAATACACAACTGCAAATTAGACATAAATAATTAGAGCACTTAGAAAGGTTTCTAAAGACCTATTTTCAAACTATCAACAATAGTCAAATCAGTTATATATCGCATTATTTGTAGTAGGAGGTAAATCCTTTCGGATACCCCCCCGCCGGTCAGCGGGGGTGGTTATGTCAGGCTTGAACCATACAGTAAGTTTCATAAAAAAAATTCTCAAAATGCAGTTTTCGAAGGATTTGGCCTTTGTTTCCGTGGCTGAGATTTAAATGGTGGATTAAATCTGGGAAGATTTGTGAGGCCTGAAACAAGGCAAACGTTTTCTGGCAAACGGAAACCGTAAAAATCATACCAACTATTATTATTAACTTTGACACCTATTAATGTATATGTTTATTTGTATCTCATTAATTAAAGATGGCAAATGTACTGGACTTATAATCTCATGTACCAACAATGTGTAACACATTTAAAGCAAATAAATATGGATATAACTTCAGAGAAACTTTATGTATCCTTATTGTACGGTGGAGAGGTGTATCGATACTTTTACTCATTTTTAGGTCTTAGCTTATATAGTCTATATTGCTCTCTTGCCTCCAGAATACTTTGTTGTCAAGTTTCATCCAAAGTCAGATTGGCAAAAGTCGCGCTAAAGTTTGCCCGTCGTTTTTACTTGTAAGGTTGCAACCATCCCGAAGATTTTGGTGGGCCACGTACACCCTATTAGCTTATTCTAGAAGGCACTTTATTTTACTTTTTTGTTTTCAGATTATGCTGTGTCCCTTATTTTATGGATTTTTGTAAAAGCACTAAGCACTATTGCCCCAATTGCAACAATTTCATTGGCATGTATTATTCTTCCGATGAATGATGGTCGCACTGATTAAAGAAACTAAATGGACGGAGTGACTGCCATCTTAATTTCTTTTAGCATTCTAATAGTAATATTGTAGAACATACTTAGGTAAATTTTTACATACAATATTACATATGCATTACTTGGTTTCAGTCATTTCCAAATTGCCATGCAATTTAGACGCCATTCTGACTATGCATTCATTTACAATGCAGTGTAAAACAATCAGCAACTTATTAATTACTGGACACTTTAGGCTATAAAACCACCTGCAGTCTCCATGAGCTCTTCTTTAACATTGCCAAATCAGTTTCTTGTATGTGTTCCTACCTAGATTAGGGTTTACGTTATGTTTTAATAAAATGCTGTTTTTGAAGAACTTGATCACTGCCTACGAGGCTGAGATTCACATGGTGTAATCAATTATAAACAAGATTACATTCCTGCAACCAGATCGGCCCCATCTACCGAGGCCAATAATTGTACTATGCCGTATAACTTGCGTATTGCTTGCGTTGTTTGCATATTGCTTGTACTTCTACTTCACATAGCACAGGAGCGCGTAAAAAGAAAATGAAGTATACATTTATCGTTATATTATATTAGATAGTCTTAAATGTATACACCTAAATGCATACTCTCCCTTAAGATACAAGGACTGTAACAGAACAAAATAGCTCTGCAGCTTCGTTGAAAAAGTTGATAACTCCACGAATTGTTTGGTATTTCAGGTTCTATGAATTGATATGAAATATGATCCAAACACCAATCCCGGTTGCATCCAAAACATGCACTTTGGAGCTCCAGGATCCGCTCTCCTATAACTCTCTTATTTGATTTATTTCGGCTATCACGGAAGCGACAGCAGTCTGACCCTCAAACCCCGAGAGAAAGGCGTACGTCAGAGCCTCGTCCATCAAGCAGCAAGGTTTGCAAGTGAGGTAGGTTTGGACCCTGAAGATGGTAGTAAAATACAATATTTACATATTGCAATCTTAATCAAAATCATGATATCATCACGATAAAAGAACTTGGTCAACAATTAGTTACAATTGAAGTAGATTAAAGCACCAATTGATGCTGAGCTACATGACAAGTAAGTAACAAAAGTAGATTTACACATTACTCAATCAACTCAAACTTACCGGACTAGTGGTTCCAGCGCTTCGCCGGCCGCTGCCGAGGCACGCTCGCTTTGCTCGCTCGGCTCGCAGTCTGTTGGGGTCACAGTTCTAACTTAACCTAAGCCAGAAGCGCCGGAACGACTAGTCCGGAAAGTTGGAATTCGATAACGTGGCTTGTTAATACTACTGCATCCATTTCTTATTTCGGAATGTCGAATCGGACTAAAAAACTCAGTGGTCCGATGATTTATAATGATCTGCATCATAGGACTACTGAGCAGAAAAAGTCTCAGTAGTTCGATCACCGGACTATTTAATCGGACTACTTATACTAAGCCAGCTGATCTGGGGGCACGGTAGTACCAGCCAAGATGAGACAGCGGACCTACCTTTCCTCGAAGCGGTTCGCTGTATTTTTATACCCTTTCAATCTAGACAGTGCTAGAGAGTCTAAATTTTTAGGCCACGATGACAGTAGAAGTACTTATTAAATCTGTTTATTTTGCTCGCCATCCCTTAAACTAGATGTAAGTTTGTATGGAACTTTGGCAATTATCGAGCTACGACATGTGGTTTTAGTCGGCTCGAGCCTGACATAACCTCCCCAAAGGGATTTCCTTCAAGGAAAAAAAAACAGAAAAGAACAAATTGGTATTCGTTATTTAGTTATATGTGCAAAAAAATACCTACAAAGGGACTGTTCGCGATCTAAATCTATAGGAATAGTTAGCAAACAAATTGTTTCAAAATTTAATAGAAAAACATTTTCAT
Source organism: Cybosia mesomella (assembly GCA_946251805.1). NCBI lineage: Eukaryota > Metazoa > Arthropoda > Insecta > Lepidoptera > Erebidae > Cybosia > Cybosia mesomella. Next base: position 12,190,655 of record OX276392.1, read on the forward strand.
GTAAAATGTGACGCCAAGACGTGTTCATGCATTGCTAGCGTTTGTTTAGGTAATGTTCTCTTTTTTAGGGTTCCGTTGCCAAATGGCAAAAAACGGAACCCTTATAGATTCGTCATGTCTGTCTGCCTGTCCGTCCGTATGTCACAGCCACTTCTTTCCGAAATTATAAGGACTATGCTGTTGAAACTTGGTAAGTAGATGTATTCTGTGAACCGCATTAAGATTTTCACTCAAAAATAGAAAAAAAAAACAAGAAATTTTGGGGGCTCCACATACTTAGAACTGAAACTCAAATATTTTTTTTTCATCAAACCCATACGATATCCATAGATATGTCTTCAAAAATGATAATATATTGAGGTTTCTAATATCATTTTTTTCTAACATGAATAGTTTGCGCGAGAGACACTTCCAAAGTGCTAAAGCGTGTCCCCCCCCCCCCCCCCATGTAACTTCTAAAATAAGAGAATGATAAAACTAAAAAAATATATGATGTACAATTACCATGTAAACTTCCACCGAAAGTTGGTTTGAACGAGATCTAGTTAGTAGTTTTTTTTAATACATCATAAATCGTAAATCGCAATTTACCTTTTTTTTACCTTTCATTCAATCAACTCAAATATAAAAATTTTACTTGCTGCTACGGAACCCTTCAAGGGCGAGTACGACTCGCACTTGGCCGCTTTTTAAGATTTCTAATAGAAAAAACCGCTTCAAAATCTGTTCCGTAGTTTTTGCGTCCATCACGAACAAACACACAGACAGATAAGAATTCCAAAAAAAAAAATTTATGTTTAGAATCGTTCTTTACATGACGCAAGTTTTTTTTAGATATCTACAATGTACAGACACAAGTAATTTACAATTTTATAATTAGGTATATAATAAAAAAAAGATCCAGCTTACTAATCAACCATGTATAACAAACTTATATTAAATTTATCGTGACGTTGGTCCTTGTTTATCATTTCAGTTATAAAACCAGAGATTATCAGTATGGATTTCAGTTCCGTCAATATCATTCGGCAAGATAGGTAAAAGACTTTTTTATGCTATGTTTTTCTTCGGTTTAAATGTCCAGTGCAGTTAATTGTTGTGAAATTAAAATCTTTAATAAATAAGTTTTGTTTGGTTCAGTAATCACAGGTGAAGATATGTTCTTTTTAAATTTTTTTTGTCATTTGCCTTGTGTGACGTCATTATAATAAAAATAATGATGAAGATTTTTGTATTGACAAACAAGCATGGTCTATGACCATATGACCCATGTGATAAGCTGTCACCGTAACCTACGACCGTCAATAACACCGTATTCTACCTTCAAAGTACCTGCCCAAGTCACATTTTTGTATATGCTCATCAATGCCACAGTATTAAGAGCACCACCTAAGGCTGTGCCAATGCTGACCAACAAAAAAAACAAGAGCTCTTCATACAAATAATGTAAACTGCCTTACATACATACATATAGTCACGCCTCTTTCCCATTGGGGTAGGCAGAGACAACATCTTTCCACTTGAACGATCTTGGCATACGCCTTTCGCTTCTGCAAATTCTTTCATAATTGTTTTCATACATGCACGCCGGTTACGGGTACTTCTGACCTGGCCTTTTCTCAAAACGTTGGAAAGTATTAAACTAAAGAAAAGCCTTATACTAAAGAAAATTCAAATTAAGTAAAATTTTTCATTAACTGGGGTGGGGTTATCCTATCGAGGGCTTATCCGGGGTGCCCGGTAATGGACACTTGGGGAGGACACCGTGTGGTTTTAGTCGGTCCGATTCCGATACGCTAACCCCATCGTTGGCACCGATGGTTGAAGTCAGTGGGGGATTCCACACGTTAAAAAAAAAGGTAACAAAGTTAAATATTAATAGCTTTTCATTTACAATTTCCAAGCCGATATATTGTTAGAAAACGTCATGTCGCAGTTAACTTAGGGTGTATAGGAGCCCCACCAAGATCTTGGGAGACTAAGCCAACCTCCCCGTCTAGCTGGTACACCTGTTGATTCACGACCGAGGCTCTGGCAAGCTCACTTCTCGGGGCTTCAGTCGCTTCCAGTAAAGCCGACATACCAATCAAAAACAACAGTGAACCCCGGGCTGCGAAGTGTTCTCCTTCTGCGATCAAGTAATGCTCAAAAAGTAGGCGGCGGAACGGATCCAGGAGAGACTCAGGTTTCTCCCGATCCGCAGAGCCCACGGAGCGCGGAGGCGACTCAGGTGTCGGAGGTGTCGACCACTTTCCGGGGGCCAGACGTGGACACCATGGTTCTCAAACCTGAGCCATCTCGATACCGGAGATAGCCCTGGCTCAGCCGGGCTACGTGGGAAATGTATTATTGATAATGTCGCCTTACACTCCGGCGTCTGAAGACTGGAGACAACGTGCAGTTTCAGTCGGTTTGTATCCGACATAACCACTCCCGCTGGCCGGCGCCGGGGCATCCGGGGGCCCTTCCACACGAAAAAAAATAATCGATTTGTAAACTTTGGTGTAAACCATATATAATTTACCTAATATTTGATTTCAGTCGGTTTATCTATAATTATGATAAAAACTTGATAAACATCTCTCATTCTGACCGATAAGATATATCATAATCATTTCCATTGTCTTTATTTTTAAAAAGCAACTCACATACAAAAAAAGTAGGATCGTTGGGTTGTAGGGATATTTAACGGACACAAGTAGACGCAGACGCAGGTAAAGTTTTATGAGTCACACAAACAGTGGCGTAGGTTGTGGAAGCCGGAGGGATCATGGCCCCGGGCGGCATATGAAAGGGGGTGGTGGCAAGCACCTCGATTTTTTAATTAGTTAATAAATAAATGGATTGATACGAGTAAGTACCACATAAGAGGCTTATTGATAATGTATTAGGAGTGCCTCTTTGCCTCAATCGTATTGTCGGGGCTTAACTATCGGAGAGAACCATCATCCGCTCAAAGAGAGTGCGCGAATTTACTAACAGGTATGCTGGAGCAGATTTCAGGGGCGGCAAATTCGGAACTAACTGGACTATATCATATAGATATTAAAATATCATATTCATATACATACATGAAGGACTATATGAGTCACACCTCTTTCTCATTACCTGGCAGGTAGAGATAAATATAACAATAGATATAATTACAGCAATAAAAGTTGGCCTGGAACTGATAGATAACAGAATTGGACATCGGTAGGGTTGGCAAAATTTGAATGGCGTGGCCTTAAAGGGCGTTGTGGTTACATGCGTCGCCAACTATGTTCGTGAGGCCACACGTACCGCGAGGTAACCATGAAGGCTAGGGTTGCCCAAGTCGTTGAACGAACTCGGCGGCTGGGTCTCGATGTGGCCCTCTATAATTCCGAAGCCCCTTTTTCTCTGGGCCCCGGGCTCGGAATCGGCCACCTGAAGAACCCAGTCTTATCGTAGCAGGCGTACGCATCACCATCGAGCCCTCGGTGAGGACTCTGGGAGTCGTATTCGATGTTGTGCCTGATGTGCCCCAACACCTGCAACTAAGAAAGTTTTCAATGTCGCTGAATTTTAGGCTGACCGATCTAACACCGATAAATATTGCCATTGACTCGATGAAGATGGACCTGAAGCTAATTGAAACAGGGTAGAATTAAAATAGGAGAGGGGCAGCGAATTTCTATACGGCCCGGAGTGGCGAAAACCCACCCTACACCACTGCCCGCAGAAGAAAAAATAAACTAATCCAAAAGTAAAGGAGTAAGTTAGGGCAGAGCTCTAAAGGCTCTAAAGTACAAGCTTTGAATGCAAGCAGGATGTGCTCACAGATGATGATGATGCTGACATATGTAGTCTTCAATAACATTTCCTACTTTGTCTAACGCTCGGTTAAGGCACTTAATATGTTTCTAATACATACAATATTCGGATTGTCTGAAAATTTTGTCATTAATAATAAAACTTCCACTAATTTCTAATTTAATTATAAACCTCCACTTGCCTTTGTGGCGCAGTATTGACGAGTGCAAACAGCACATTCCGTATTTGAGTTCTATTGTTACAAGAATTTAACTGAAGACCCGAGACGGCGTGCGGTTTTAGTCGGTTCAAGCCCGACATAACCGCCCCCGCTGGCCGGCGGGGGGGTATCCGAAGGGATTTCCGCACGAAAAAAAAAAAAAAAAAGGTACTATGGAACGCTTATCATTAGGCAGAACTATACATGCTTGTTTACCTGTATCTTAGCCATCATCCTTTGAGCAATAAAATTTCCCAAAGTAGTCTAAGTCTACCATATTAATAGTATTATAAAATGTCATTATAATGATGAGAACATTTTTTTCAGTAATTATGAGCCAACCGGCAGGTCCACCGCCATATGATGCAGTTTACTCACAAGGAATACACACAAGGCCAGTGCAATACCAACCCCAACCACAGCACGTCTACCTAGTACAACCTCAGTCACAGTCAGTGGTACATGGTGGTAGTATGCTTGTAGCATCTTCAGATGGACCGACGGTGGTCGTATGCCCAACTTGTAATCACATGGTCCGAACCAATACTATAATGTCAGCTGGAATGAGGACTCATTTGTGCGCTCTACTGTTATGTGCTTGTGGGTAAGTGTGTATGAATAGTTATATTTTATTAGACTGACTGAACTTAACTCCTAGACACAGATGTGGAAGTTTCTTCATTATTCGAAGCTTATACTTCGGAGCCTGGGGCCCGCTTCCCTACTTTTTCTTCTCCATTTTTCATGATCTTCAACATCCTGGACATTGAGATTTTGTATCCAAACCTCTATGGTAACAATTTTAAATTAAGAAACAATAAAAATAGGACAAAAGGGAGACAGCTGGCTTAATCATTTTAAGGCTATTTCAACACTATAGGATGAAACTTTCATTTAATGATTTTCCTGAAAATTGTCTATTTGTAAGAGTCTTGTTATTCTCAAAGATAGGTTGTGCAACAGTGTAGGTTCTTCCTTATTTAGGACTTGTACTACAAAAATACAAGGTAGCTACAAGAACCAAGCTTATTACTTTTCATTTATTGAAAATCTTGTAAGCCAAGTTTAAATATTTATTTAATTCATGTTCGTCAGCTCGCATCAGATTCTCTTGAAATCAATATTACGAATCAATCTATCACTACAATATCAGGCTCATTTGCAACAATTTATAGTCCGGACGACAGTACGATTACAGTTTAATATGACACGAAGACTGTCCACTTATTCATCATCTACCTATTCTAGTCCACTGCTGGACATAGGTCTCCCCCAATGAGCGCCATAGCGCCCTGTCTTCAGCTTGCCGCATCCAGCAAGATCCAACACATATTTCTTGTAAAACAGTTTCTTTGAATTCAGAATATTTAAGAGCGCTTTCACATTTTGACGCCGCGCAATCTTAGGTATTTTCGGCTACCAACTACTATTATTTATTCTGCGTGGAGACTAGGCTCGCGCAGTGTGCACGTGTGCAGTGATACAGCTTGGCTAATAGCGAGGGTCGACTAAACGGTCTTGATCCTTAGTATGGTTTTGAAAGGAACTTTGATTATATTATATTACTCTAAATTAAGGTTTCTTACGCATTATAATTTAAAACTAGCAAATACCTATATATAATACCTTTTTTGTTTCGTGCGGAAATCCCTTCGAATACCCCCCCGCCGGCCAGCGGGGGTGGTTATGTCGGGCTTGAAGCGACTAAAACCGCACGCCGTTTCGGGTCTTCAGACGTCGGGGCGTAAGGTTGCCCATAGAGCATATCCCTCGCACCCCGACTGACCCTGGGCCATCTCCGGTTTCGAGATGACCCCTTCGGGTTTGGAAACCACAGTGTCCCCGTCTTGCCCCGGTTTAGGGAAGGGGCGCTAGTCGCCCCACCGTCCCGGCCTGCTTCTGCTGGGGTGACAGTCGGCCTCACCTGCCACCCCCAGGCCTGCGCTCATGGTGGACGGAGGTCGTTAAGCGACCTCCGGCGCCTGAGTCGCCTGCGATGCGCGGCGAGCATGTTGCGGGCTCGACGGGCCGGGAGAGTTCTGAACCTCTCCCGGGCGCGCTCCGCCATCTCCTTCGCGAGCATTACATGCTCGCAGAAGGAGGCGGCGGCGGCCCACGCGCTGGCGCTCCGCACCATTGCCGCAATCATGCTGCCGAGCGAGAGGACTCCCACCCCGATGGCTGCCACGAGGTCACGCCTCGGCGCCTCCCACGCCGGGCAGTCCGCCAGCGTGTGCAGCCCTGAGCCCTTGCTAGCGTCGCAGTGATGACACTCAGGCGTTGGCTCCTATCCGATGCAGGTGGTCCCCGAAGCACCATGGAAAACTTAAAAATCTGAAAATATTCGTTAACACCTCCACAAGCTACTGTACCAACAACACATGTACAACATAACCTATGTCCTTTCGCAAGCTCTAGTCTATGTCTGTACCAAATTTTATCAAAATCGGTTCAGTAGGGTAGGCGTGATTCATAGATGTATCTGGTCTAAGTATTGTCTGTCAAATAATCGTCTGTCGAAGTAGTGGTAATTCGAAGGTGTGTGTTGTCTAATAATTGTCTGTCGAAGCAATGACTTGTTGATCTATGTGTTTTCGAAGTTCGCTACATGTCGAAGTATTGTAGTGTCTAAATTCAGTCCGTAAATGAGTTCAAAGCAACTACGGTGGTAATGTGTGTCCTAATATTGTTTTCTCAATTTCAGATTATGGCCGTGTTGTCCAATACCTTACTGCATGCCCAGCTGCAACAACGTGGATCATTTCTGTTCAAATTGCAGTTCCTATATTGGCAGCTACAGGGGTTAACACTAATGTTCCATCGGATGTCAAACTCTCCATAAGATTGTAACCACTTGGTAGCCAAAGATAACATGTACTTATTATAATATATTATGTACTGTAGTGTTATTCTCATCATCATCATTATCAATTTAATGAAAATTTAAAGCAAATGGTATGCGACCGGTCCCATTACAGGGGGAATACTCTGACCAACAAAATTCGAAATTCTCCGATACAGTATTGCTCAGGCGCCGCTGGAGCCATTTTTTTTTTTATATTTAGGACACGTCAATTTGACTTCACCTCGCCTGATGGTAAGCTGAAGGTAAAGTCTCAGGAAAGAGGGTCACCATTACAAACACGGTTCATGTTAACAATGGTGGCACTCAGCTTGACGGCCTCATCAAAAGAGGATTGTCGTCGCAGCACCGCGTGACACCCACCGGTCCCACTAGAAAGAAGAAAGAAAGAAAGAAAAGAAAGAAAGAAAAGTCTATTTATTTTGGTGCAACACAAATTATGTACAGAACTTGGTTAAAAAAAAACAAATACATTGCACCAAAAAAGGAGCCAGTTCAGCATAATGCCAGGTACAAGTACCTGGCGCTGGTTTGCAACTGACTCCTATTGTGGAGGACATCCGGCAAACTTAGAGGAGTTCTTAAATATAATATACAATATACAAATACAAATTTACAAATACAATATACAAACATAAAATACAAAAAAGAAAAGAAATCAAACACATCATTATAAATCAATTACCTAACAATAAAAACAATAAAAACAAAAACCATGTCAACCCCAGCCGTTCCCCACCGTCACGCGTCACTCCGAACTACGCAGGCAGAAACTAAAAGACGTTTAGTATCTATGGCCTTGTTGGATAGTCTGTGGCCCGGACCGGCCGGGGATGACAGTTCGGCGCTTTTACGTAGTCTGTGGTTCGGCTTACCACCACAGCCAGAGTTATGTTTTATGTTACGCAATTACGTTAGTATTATTATTTTATGTACAATTCACAAATGGTAAACAATAACAACAACCAACAAGCAAATATAGCAACTTGTCATAAAAATGTATTGCGAATAGGTAGATAGGACACAGTGACACACAATGAGAAAAAAGGAACACAGGTCACGCAGCCATGAACCCAAAAACAAGCCAAGTGCATATTTTAACCAAAAACGCAACAGCAGAACAGTGCAGCACTAGTGCTGCGACCACAATCCCCCTGCCCGGCTATGCACTTGCTGACCCCTGAACGCAATCAAACCGAAACTTGATTACTATGGAGGGTTTTTCGCAATCGTGCACGGTGGTACCTACCCGGCCGAAGTTTGTGACAAATTTGTGTCATCAAATTTCTACCACCAGTAAAAGCCATCTACCGTAATTCTTACGAACTATGGAAACAATTAACGATGTTTCAATCATTTTGAAACATTGTTTTAGATAACACCGCCACATTAATTTAATAAAATTCTGTAGCAATTACTATGCTAATTTTTCCTATAGATTTAACTCGGAAAAAGTGTACTTCCAGAATCATTATCAATCCCAGTTGCATTCAAAGCTTGGTACCAGGAGCCCACTCTCCTACTCGTCCTTTCTACCTTATCCTGGCTATAATAGGAGTGACTGTCGTCGGACCCTTAACTTCGAAAGAAAATCCTCCTCCAGAGTTGAATCCGTTAATCAGCAGCTGTAACGGCTGGCAGGACGCTGTGAGGTTGGCTTGGGTCCATGGCGCACTACTCTATTCTATACAGAAAAGAACGGCAGTGACCAATAGAGCCAACAGTGAGCTCCTCGAACATTCCCGTTCTTTCGTCTGAGTGAGACTCGACATCGAACTGTGTATTACTGAATAGCACTACAACTGTTCATTAAACATTCAAACTATTGTAAGAACTAAAATGTGTTAAATACAAGACTTTTTAAGCATTTAATAAAAATGTAATAATACTGGCATCGATATTTTTTTTACGCAACTAAAGACATCAAGTCACAATATTATGTTTAACTAGTTGATACCCGCGGCTCCGCCAGCGCGGTGGTCGGTTAAGGGTTTTTGATCATATCTCCGGTTCTACATAACCAATTGTAATCAAACATAAGGCTGATTATAAGTTTGACTAAGACAATTCTAGTAGCAAAAACCGCATTTAAATCTGTTCGTTGTTTTTGCGTCCATCGCGAACAAACAGACAAGACTTCCAAAGTATAGTAGATTATGGTACAAGTGTGTAAAGTTGGTGATTACCGCTGAGGCGCTAAAGAGAGCCGAAGAAGGTAATCAACAATACACACGTGTAAATTATACGACGTTTTTCAATCCACTTATGAATAATAATAGGTCCTTTACCTATGAAATTGCCGAAATTTTCTTACAAATTCATGAGTTCGTTATTCCTGTAATTTAATAGCTATTTCCATTATTTATATTTTGTTTGAAAGTTGATTTCAAGATTTTACAACTCTGTATTGAATTTTGTTTTTATTGGCTGCTTGATAAATTAATTCGATCTTCAAAAACATTACTTCCTAAATGCTCTCCATTTTGAAAAATGTAATGAAAGTTGCTGTTTGTTAGCTTAATGTTGTCTCATTCTACACAAAAAAATCATAAAATATGGATTTGTCATTCCTAAAAAAAATGCAAAAATGTTAGTACTGAAGTTTCCTCCAATTTCTCCAAGTTAAACGGCAATTTCATATGTAACGACCGAATATAATACTAAATAAAACAAAAATAATTTTATATAATATATCAAAAATTTATTTATAGAAACAATTAGTGAATGTGCAGTTGGAAAAGTTATAAACTGTTTTTGATGGCATAGAGGTTTCATTATATAAATTGTTCAATGTAATATTTTCATTTTCTATTATCATTTCAGCTGGACTAATAGCGTAGGTAGGTGAAGTAAAATCATTTGACGTGGTGGGTGATTCGTCAGTAAGACGCGCTTCAGAGTCAAGTTTTTCAGAGTAATTCTTTTTGTGATTTTGGTACAAATTTCTTTCTTATTTTGTATGGAATCTTCAACGTATGATTCTGCTACATTACTAGATCGCCATCCACCATGACGCTTCAAAGTGACATCATCATCACCATGATGTCAACATCAGCTCCTGAATTAGCCATTAATGTAGCTGAAGTTCCCCTAAAACTATGTCCAGTGTAGCTCTCAGCATCGGGTAAACCTAAAAACTTAGCAATTTCTTTAGGCATAGAACTAAATTTGTTTATACTATAGGTTGACAGGTACATTTACCGTTCTGGTAATTTTGAAAGAAACGGTCATTGTTTGCTTTCGGTGAATGCAAACTTTCATATATCTTAACTATTTGTCAATACACACTTAACCGTGTATGGTGAATAACCTCGGTATTTTATTTTTCGTAAGTGGTATCTTCACTAAAAGTTTTTTTTTTAATCAAGCAAAGCTGGCCAAAGCATAGGCTTAAAACTGAGTATAGACTCGTAATTAAAAATATAAACTAGTCTGCTATTGCTTTCGGTAAAAATCCCACTCAGGGTTTGCTTCTTATTTATCTATTCTTACTTTACAAAAGCATTTGGCCATGGTTGTCTATGTCTTTTACAGTTATGTTGGTAATTCTTGTACCCTAGGTACATGCATCAGTTACACCAAATATTAAGGCAACCTGAAAAAAAGAAACAATAAATAAGTGCAAGGCACAACACAGGCTGAAGTCGCGTAAATATATTTAAAATTAATGTAACTAAGCTTAGTAGCCAGATATTGGTGATCCGGAGCATCTTTTATAAATTTTTCAATATCGTCAGAAGATAAAACATTTGATTTTTTGCTTCTGTATCCATCGGATAGTCTCTTTAGATAAGCTGACAAATTACAGTATGTTTTTAAGTCCACTCCATTCTTTTTTCGCACTGTACTTTTTAACATTGAATATATACACCACAAAGTACTAGATTCGTATTTAGAAGATAATTCTTTAAAATATGCCATGAACATTTTCTGAAGAAGACTGCGTATTCTTGGTGTTTTGTAATTATATGAAATTTTGGTACGCTAATAGATATTTTTCCTTGGAGTTTTCAGGTAGTAAACTTTCTATAACGTTAAGGGCTTCGCATCTTATATCGGGCGGTGTACTACATAAATCGTTTTCTTCATAACTAGTACTTGTAGACATTTTAATTAATATTTAGCTTTAATTTCAACAGGGAAAACGAATTGTGAAATTTTTTGGTACTGGCGGGAACAATTAATAAGTTTTTTTTATGCGCGCGCATTGACCACAGAGTAAAGAATGAGGTTTCTTTTTTTTTGTTAAAGTTGTTGTTTAAAGTTTTAAACAGAGAGTAAAGTTATATTTGAGTGAAAGTTTTGGTTATTATACACTTACAAGATGAAATTTTCTATTTAAATACGAAGTTGCATGAAATGAACAAGCAATAGGTAGGTATATTAAAATATTTTTTCTATTGAACGCGATCTTTTTTATATCGATTTTTTTTAAGAATAATGCAACTCAATTAATATAATAAAAAAATCTATTATCCCACTAGTGATTTTATAACAATCAAAAAAACCAGTTTGATAATAGGTATCATTATGTGCCTAATTGCGGTGAGATTAGAGCCATATTATGAGTAAGTGCATTGAAAAATATTTTTGTGTTTAGAATCGTTTATTTAACATAACCCATGTTTTTTTAAATCCAATATACAGACATAACTTATTTACAATTTCATAAAAATATAGGTAGATAGATACAATAACTTATATGTGCAAGCTGTTTGGAACGAAAATTGTGTCGAAGTTCGGGGGTGAGGTATGAATGGAGGAAGGGTACGGGACGCAGATAGTAGATCATCAGGTAATTAATTGTAGTGCCTATCTGTATAGGCATAGCACACCATTTTGTAGTGTTATCGGATGGTAACTACAAAATTTTGCACGTTTCTTAATGGCAGTACTTTTTTTTTCGTGCGGAAATCCCTTCGGATGGCGGAATTCCCTCCGCTGGCCAGCGGGGGCGCTTATGTCGGGCTTGAATCGACTAAAACCGCACGCCGTCTCGGGTATTAAAACGGCGGGGGTTAAAGGTTGCCCATAGAGCATATCCCTCGCACCCCGACTGAGATGGCAGTAGTACCTACCATATTATGTATTCTGTGGTGCCTACACCTATTTTTTTTTCAGTACAGCTAACTTCGCAGTACTATACTTAAAAGACGCATAGAACTCTTGATAATAAGACAGAGTTCTACGCATAAAAGTCATTGTGTATACTTAGCTTATATTTTCTTTGAGTCTGAGATCTAAGCTGTGACGCATTAAGTGCCGGATAATTGCGGATAGCAACAATGTTATTAGCTTTTATCGGGCGTCAAATTTTTAAACTATTATGAACAATGAACATCGATATTATGTACTATTTTTTTTTAAAGATTTTTTTATTATTATGTTTAAAAATGTTTGGCGTTGCGACAGTTAGGTATATGCTTGAGAGGCCAGCTCGAAATTTTAACTACTCATTGGTTTTAAATTCAATTAGTGATAAATGAATTATTCATAGTAGGTTCATACTTTTGTAATACCTATATCCCATAATTTATATTTAAGGTAAGTACTTTATTTTGATATCAAAAAATATTATTCTATGAGGATTTTTATGTTCTATTTTTTTATTATTTTCAAACGAGAAAGAACTCTACGGTAGAGCGTCAGAAGAAACCTTTTTACTGGCTCGCAACGGTACCTTCAAAGAGTATTATCTATATCCAGGTTATTCCAATGAAAATAAAGACGTTTTATATCTTTTATTCACTTTCCCTTACCCGAGTCAAAATAAGATACCGACAGGGCAATTTTAATTTCATCATCAAAATCTGAACGTCAATACCAGTTGCATCCAAAGCTTGCTCTTCAGAGCCCGGGGTCTAGGCTCTTACAACTTACAAGCCCGAGTGGAAAGACTGCACCAGAACCTCGTCCGGCAATGGCAGGTGTATCGGCTTACAGGGAAGTTGCAGTTGAGGTGGCCCCTAAGACCTTGGCGGGCCTCATACATATACAATTTCAATGTAACTCCAATTAAATAGGTACTATTATGCATTAAAATCAGAATATGAATTTCAATGGGGTGATATCCGGTCCTTTGGCAGACTTACATGAGGACATGGGTCCAACACGCACAGGCCTTTTGATAATTTTAATATAACTACTAAAATACTTCTGTCTAGCACTAGCCATAAAAGTGCAGTAAAGAACTGCCCGCTGTGGGTGCTGAGCTATTGTAAAGTATGAAAGCTAATAGGACCTGCTGAATAGGATTGAGAGCTAAATGGTTATGCTAACTTAAAGAAAAACTACAAAGGAAAAGGCATCTGCTTTTATATTCACAATTAGCAGAGAGTAACACCTATGCATATGCCCTTAGCAGTTCACATACTGCCAAGGGTATAGGACGGTATGGCGTCGAGTACACCATCACGGGTTTCGTATAAAACAAAGACCCGGAGTGGGTTCCCCAGTGGTGAAATGAATTGTCATATAGCTATGGTTATGACGGCCAATTAAGGAAAATCTCTCAAGTTCAAAGGTCTCAATTCTGGAGACTGTTTTGTGCTAATGGAGTTAATCTCAATCACGCAGTATCTAAGGAATCGCGACCAATATCTATTCTACGAACTATAACATGGTTCTTATTGTTAATTTAACAAGATCATTTTAACTGTGACGACCTCTGTGGCATCCTCAGTGACCACACTATCACCGTGGCGAGTTTGGTCAGGATCGTGCGAGTGGTTACGGAGGAGTTCAGCCACCAACAAACGGCTATGCCGCGTATAAGAGTTTCGCTCGCTCAGACGACCTCTGTGGCGTAGCGGTAGTGCGTTCGACTGCTAAGGTAGAGGTCGCGGGTTCGATTCCTGCTCAGTGCAAATATGTATATTTGCATTAGTCTGGTTGTTTGTATATGTATTTATTTACAAAAAAAAGTATTTAAGTGTGTTTATCCACTATCTAGAACACACATAACAAGCTCTGCTTAGTTTGGATCTAGATGGCGTTGTGTAATTTGTCCTAGAATATTTATTTATTTACTTATTTTTATGTAACTCATTCTCACTTACTTGGAAATTGATATTAAAGTCAAAATAGTACTATTATACAATTAAATTAAAAAATAATAATTTACATAGGCGACCAAACTAGTAGTTTATTGAACTTAATATAGTTGAAGAAATCGATAATGAATAAATAATTGATACCTAGATATTCTACATACTTTGCCCTTATTATTTCCGTCACAGCCGATACTTTCTTCAATGTATCTTATCTCGACAAGTTATTCAATTTATTTTCATTCGAGTTTATCATCTTCTTGAAACCTTATTTGAGCTATGCGGAAAAGTTTTCAAGCGGTAGTGGAGCGAAATATCCGATGAAATAAGAACTAATCGCTTGGGGAGTTGCCTCTGTTTTACCTAATGGAATCAGGCTAAGAATTACTTTTCGCTTTTTTACAAATAATAACTACACATGTGATCTTAGTAAAAGAACAAATAATTAAACATTTACAGTTTGTTCATTGAGCTGAGCGAGCGAAACTCTTATACGCGGCATAGCCGTTTGTTGGTGGCTGAACTCCTCCGTAACCACTAGCACGATCTTGACCAAACTCGCCACGGTGATAGTGTGGTCACTGAGGAGTGTTTTGAAGCGAGATGGTTCATGTCCGATGTACCATTGAGGAATAATCACCGAAAAACAGTTTCACGAGCGTGCGGCCTTAGCTAAGCGCGCGACCGTATTAAGATGTCTTATTTTCAAGTAAGAGTCCTGCTCGCTCATCATCATCATCATCATATCAGCCGTTGGAAGTCCACTGCTGAAGATAGGCCTCCCCCATCGACTTCCATTTCGACCGGTCTGTAGCGGCCTGCATCCACCGAGTCCCTGCGCTCTTTGTTAGGTCGTCTGTCCTCAGCTCAATTTATTTCAGTCGCACCCTGCACTGAATTCCTAGTATAAACAATAATGTCAATATAAATACATACGAAATTACTGTTTTCTTAGCATAAAACCATATATTGTTTTTTTTTTGCAGTATATAAGTGCCTGACGTGAAACCAGTGAAACTTTAAATAATACAAGTAGGTATATAAATGGAAAATGGGAAAGGCCTATGTCCAGCTGATTTGATATAAATGTTTAGGCACTTACCTAAATAATAATTCTTTATTTGAGGCTATACCACTCATAGTAAAAGAAACAGATTCATACAGTTCAGATTTAACCGAACAGAAAATTTACATAATTATATTACATTATTATATAGTAGTAGTAAGTCATAAGATTTTTCAATATTTTCTAAACAATCAAATTCATACGGTATGGTAGAGATACGTAAAATAGATACAAAACATAAACAAGTATTTTACACTTTGAGGAAGTTATTATCGAATATAATATCAATTTAATAAATAAATATAAATGACAATTTAATTAAATTATATTAAATGTCAGTCATGTCCAGTGATGATACTTACCTAATTATGCTGTATCGGTCAGTCATACCGGGATGCTATCAACTTTAGGATACTGTTGCTATTGTCTCTCACTCTTCTTAGTAAACAGGCTACTCATTTACATATGATCGCGTGAAAACCATCTTTATATGCTTCAGCAAACATTAAGGATGCACTATAGAAAGGAGGCAGCCGATGCAAAGATCTTGTTATATTGCACACGCAGGACTTTGGCGGCCCGACGGGTATGATTTACCCATAGGCTGCTCGCGTAAAACGATTGGCAGTATGCCCTGAATAACGCGATTTACATCTGGTTTGAACAGCGAGCAAACGGGCGGGCAAGAATATTCCCTAGGACCACCAAAGCCTTAGTCTTAGCCTAAAGTCCACGTTCCAAAACATCGTCATCAGACATGTCATCCGTCACAAATTGCCCCAGTTTCTGCAGACCCGAGACGGCGTGCGGTTTTAGTCGGTTCAAGCCCGACATAACCGCCCCCGCTGGCCGGCGGGGGGGTATCCGAAGGGATTTCCGCACGAAAAAAAAAAAAAAAAAAGGTATCTAAAACTGGTCACCCTCTGCCGCTCCACACCGTATATCATCCAACCTTTAGTTTTCCTAGAGATATGTGTTATTTCAATTTGAAAGCTAGGGCGTCGGCTTGCATTCGAGAAGTAGCGGGTTCAAGCCTTCATTTTGCACACTACCAATGTGTACCCACTTCCAGCACAAGCATAATGGTTGAATGACCATTTTGATGAATAACCATTTTACGTTTTTTTTTATATATTTAGGACACGTCAATTTGCCTTCACCTCGCCTGATGGTAAGCTGAAGGTGAAGTCTCAGGAACGAGGGTCACCATTACATACACGTACCATGTTAACAATGGTGGCACTCAGCTTGACGGCCTCATCAGAAGAGGATTGTCGTCGCAGCACCGCGTGCCACCCACCGGTCCTACTAGTGCTGCGACCACAATCCCCCTGCCCGGCTATGCACTTGCTGACCCCTGAACGCAATCAAACCGAAATTAGATTACTATGGAGGGTTTTTCGCAATCGTGCACGGCGGCCGAATTTTGTTACAAATTTGTGTCATCAAATTTCTATCACCAGTAAACGAATAATAGGAGCTTTTTTTTTTTTTTTAACGTGCGGAAATCCCTTCGGATACCCCCCCGCCGTCCAGTGGGGGTGGTTATGTCATGTCTCGACTAAAACCGCAAGGTGTCCTCCCCAAGTGTCCGTTGCCGGGCACCCCGGGTAAGCCCTCGAAAGGATAACCCCAGGGTTGCCGGCGGACTTTGGCCGCCACCGCGGCCTCGCCTGGTGGGGTCGGGTTTTATACCGCTTCGGTGAGTTGGCAGGCGTGTGTAGGGCACACAAGACACGCCTCCGCCACGGCCTGCTTCTGTAAGGACGGCGAGTCGGCCAACTGCCGTCCTCAGGCCCCGATCATGGAGGTCGGTAGTCCCGGGCGTAGATGAGTCTGCGGCGTCCTCGCCGCAGACTGCGAAACTCGGGGGGCAGGGTTCTCTCCCGCTCCCTCTCCGCCGTCTCTTTCGCGCGCATTACCTGCTCGCAGAAAGAGGCGGCGGCGTGCCACTTGCTCCCGTCGGAGACCACGGCCCTCACCATGGTCTCCAACGAGAGAACGTCCACGCCCAGGACCGCAACGAGATCCCGGCTTGATTAAGATCTACTGGAAATACTCAAAGTTATACACTTTCAACTGAGTCGCTCAATGTGGCCTTTTTTAGACCTGCAGAACATCTGCTAGTGACGTGAGATTATGAACGCACCTTAGTTCATAGCTACTTATTCGACATAAATCACTTTTGCCTTCAACGAAGCATTTTCCATATAAAGACATTGACAGCAATTTTTGAGAGTTAATAGAGTGGGTCTTTCGATAGCCTTCGTAATGGTAGGACACATACACAACTTAGCACATGGCGTAGGGCATACAAAGATAGACAACCTAGATGGCTCCAGGTAGTTTTCCATAAAAGGATTTTCTATAAGCAGTGGCGTGAACTAGTCTAGGGATACCTTCCGTAGTATCAGAGTCTAAACTAAACATTGAATCCGAGGCCTATCGCAATAAAATATGAGACCGATATTCTTAGTAATCCATAGATTCTCCGTGCGGGTGCCGGGTCCAGCGCGTTACTGAGATGGGAACTCGGGACAGTGCCTGGGACTTGCGACCCAAGTGTAGGTTTAGAAGAGGCCCCTTTTGTTGATGTACATTAACACTCACCTTCACTACCCAAGTTCCCCTGCCTATAACAATTGTAATAAATGCTAGAAAAGGCAGTTAAACATTGATTATACAAAAAAGGTTTAAAAAATCTAACCGGATTCACGTAATTGTAAAATCAAGAATGTTTCAAATTATTTTTTTGTAAATGTGACATGTACTTACTTAGAGTAATGTCAATCATAGAAAATAAAGAAATACATTGAGCAGGGATTTACTGCCTTTCTACCGAGTCTCCTACAGGAGCCACAGCCACCCTCCGCCTGGAGAATACGTTGCCAACTCTCTCGCGCGGCTAGCAGCGTGCCTATGTTACGCTTTGGGCCTAGTTAACAGTGCGCCATCCTGACAAGGTAGCCCTTGTCTATTTGAACAAGAATCGTACGAAGCTCCTGCGTGCCATTTTGGGCAGTGCTATAACACTAGCTTGAGCCTCTTTTATTTGAACCATATTCAAATATTTGGGGTTGGGGGCTCCCCAACCCCAAAAGGTAAGATTGCTCAAGATCCTCGTTCGGCAATCAACAGATACGAGTATATCGGCTTGCAGGTGAGTTGGCCGCGTAATATACAAGTTCAAGATTCTATTATCTACGATTATATTATCTATTTTTTTCTGTTTTCTGTATGCATCTAACACCGTTATGTAAATGTTCATTTGAAAACGATAAATTAAATTATTATTATTATTTATATTATTTATTTCCTTTATTCAACTTTAAGTAAACATAAATTCTATTTTTAAATACATTCTATATAATATATATATATATATATAAATATAAAAAAGTGACCCACCGGCACCGGGTACAGGGACCAAGCTAACGGTGGTTAGGGCTCCAGAGAGAGGAATCTCCTCACAATACGTGCCGTGTCGAGGAGTACTGCCTTCTGCATCAAGCCCATGAACCAACTGCCTAACGCGAGCCATATCAAATTATTATTAATATTATTATTGACGATCTCTGTGGCGATGGCGTAGCGGTAGAGTATTCGACTGCTAAGTCAGAGGTCACGGGTTCTACATATTACTGCTCGGTGGAAATGTTTGTGTATATGAATATTTGCATTGGTCTGGGTGTTTCTATGTATAATATGTATTTACAAAAAAAAGTATCTAAGCAAGTTTATCCCCATTCTAGAATCCATATCACAAGTTAGTTAAGCTATGCTTACTTTGAGTCTAGATAGCGCTGTGTAGAATGTCGTAGAATATTTATTATTGTCGTTCAAAGTATTTTCAGTGTTAATTAGAATAAAATGGCAAATGACATTGTTTGCCGTTAGTAAATAAAACAACACCAGAATTTCAGCAACTTTTAAAATTCTAAATATCTACGGTTTGGATAACCTAAGTATAACATCCTTGAAAACATTAAAAAGATTAAAACATTTGCTCATCGATAAACTTTTTATATTATCATCAATAAGAACCATGCTGTTGAAACTTGGTAAGTAGATGTAATCGGTGAACCGCATTAAGATTTTAGACACAAAATTAGAAAAAAAAACAATAAATTTTGGGGGCTCCCCATACTTTAGAACTGAAACTCAACATTTTTTTTTCATAATTTAGAGTGTCTATGGATAGGTCTACAAAAATGATATTGAGGTTTCTAATATCATTTTTCTCTAAACTGAATAGTTTGCGCGAGAGACGCTTCCAAAGTGGTAAAATGTGCCCCCCCCCCTCCCCTGTAACTTCTAAAATAAGAGAATGATAAAACTAAAAAAAATATATGATGTACATTACCATGTAAACTTCAACTGAAAATTGGTTTGAACGCGATCCAGTAAGTGGTTTTTTTTTTAATACGTCATAAATCGTAAACCGCAATTTACATGTCATTCAGGCAACTCAAATATAAAATTTGAAAAAAAGCATTATTATGTTACTTGCTGCTACGGAACCCTTCATGGGCGAGTCCGACTCGCACTTGGCCGCTTGTTTTTTTTGTGTATGAATGAGTTACTGTTATTATGAGCTTGAAGCCGGAGTTTAAAAATATTATATTTTTTCTAAAAATACCTTTTTTTCATACTACTGAAGTGGGCCATAAGTGGTTTCATGTGTAACATGTTCATGTGTGTTGAAAATTCCTACACTAACCTAGTTAGAGAGGTATAGTGGTTATCTCCAAGCTAACTTCGTAATAATAAGTTTTGACTGACGCTCTTAGTCAAAACTATCTGCATCGCGTCAAAAGTACTTAGGCTCGAAAAAAATTATGAGTCCCGAAAGCAATATGTAACGCAAAATAATTTATAAAGTAGCGTTTTTTTTTGGTAACAAGTTTATTATGAAAAAGTGGCATCAGGAGAATACAGGTGCTATCTGTGTTGCGAAGAGTAATGATTTCATTACGTATTGCCAAGAGTAATGATTTGTTTTGTTTGCGTTATGTAAATGATATAAAATAATGTCATTGTATTATATAATATAAACAACTTATTTAAAATTGAAAATGAACTAAAATGCTGTAACCAAACATAGGTAATTTTCTGATTTAAAAAAAACACCGGTCAGGTACGTGTCGGATCTACCCAATGAGGGTTCGACTCAAAACTAGATTAAATAAACTTAACGGATACTATGGCGCCTTATAGCGCACATTAGAAGAGCCAAACTAGTAATAATAACTAAAAATTATGACTTAGTACCAAAATTTAATGTCAATTACATTCATAGTAATATATGTATAAATATTCAGCAGGTTGAAGGTATTGATATATCGTTACACAATCATATTTAACTAGGTTACTTGAAACCGGTGCGTGGTGTTTGGGATTCAGCCACAGTTTCAGCACTAAGTTATAAATATGGTGCCAAGCATCTCATCGCGTAATATAAAAAGATATAGGTAATATATACATAAACAGTATTGGTGAAAGTAGGTATTATATTACCTACTG
This sequence comes from Cybosia mesomella, assembly GCA_946251805.1. Lineage (NCBI taxonomy): Eukaryota > Metazoa > Arthropoda > Insecta > Lepidoptera > Erebidae > Cybosia > Cybosia mesomella. Next base: position 12,211,150 of record OX276392.1, read on the forward strand.
TAGTATTCCTACTTAGCTCATTTTTATCTGTACATTTGTAGTGTTTTAATAAAAGAAAAAAATTGTATCTTTGTAACGAATAAAGTTGAATATTATGTAAGTACATACGCACTGGTGAACCGATTCTTTAAGTTTGTTCTACACAGGATTATTTCCGTTGGATTAAGACTCCGCATATTCCACTTTGTTCACCTGGGTGATATCACCTAGGTGAACAAAGTGGAATTGATTAGTCTACTTTGATCACCTCGGAAATAAATCACCTGACCCAATACGCCTAATAATGACACGAGATCAAATAACACTTGCTCGAAAACGTTTCCTCGATAGTACTTGAAATCGATAAATTATGAGCTCGACAGTTTACTCTCTCGATGCATCAAAATCTCGAATAACTATAAGATCGAATCATCGGCAGCGCGAAGGCTCGTTATCTTGAAACATATTTCTCTACCGACCATCTAATCGATTTATAGAATATCTCGGAAACGGTCTAGTGGTTCTGGTGCTTCTGGGTTAGGTTAGGTTAGAACTTTGACCCCAACGCAGCGCAGCGAGCGTGCCGCGGAGCGGCCGGCGAAGCGCCGGAACCACTAGTTACGAGGAGGAACTTACGAGGTACATTTTAGGTGTGTCAATAAATTACCTACGTTAAACAATCTTTGTACTATAAATCGATTAGATGGTCAGTCGAGAAATGATGTTTCGAGATTTTGATACATCGAACAATGAGCCTTCGCGCTGCCGATGATTCGAGCTTATAGTTATTCGAGATTTTGATGCATCGAGGGAGTGAACTGTCGAGCTCATAATTTATCGATTTCGAGTACTATCGAGTCAACGTTTTCAAGTAAGTGTTATTCGATATCGCGTCATTATTAGGTGTCTTGGGTCAGGTGATTTATTTCCGAGGTGATCAACGTAGACTAATCAATTCCACTTTGTTCACCTGGGTGATATCACCCAGGTGATTTATTTCCGAGGTGATCAAAGTAGACTAATCAATTCCACTTTGTTCACCCTTGGTGATATCAGCCAGGTGAACAAAGTGAAATAATCCTAAGACTCATGCGGGTAAAACCATGGGTCGATGCTAGTAATTATACAAATATTAATATATAGAACAGAGGTATGTAAGTAGGTACTTAACTACTTATATATCAATATTGTTCTTTATATTAATATAGTTAGTTCTTAATTAATATCAGAAATTACAGTAGCATAAATATAATAAATGAATTTATGGCCATCAAAATTATCGCTTTTTGCCGCGCGGAAACCTCCACGAGTATCATAGACGAGGTTAGAAGAGGTTGTTGGAATCCACCGGAATCAAAACGACTAAAATGAAGCCACGCACGTGTATCATGTTGTGAAGAAAGTACGGAAAAAAGATTATCAAGGAAGGACGTTTCATCAAATTCCTTAGGCCATAAAAACCAAATGATGTACAATGGGAGACATTGTAGGGTGACGGACTGACCTTGACCGACGTCTCGCGCCACCGCGTCGACCGGCCGTGCGCAAGCGCGGAAGCCTATTTTGACGATGACGTCACGACGGCCAGGCTACTCGCACCGTAGACGGACGCAACGACGACGCCGACGTGACGACGACGATTAGAAATTTGAGGGTGAGACACCATGACAACTTTATATTTGTCTACATCACCTACCTGACAAATTCATTATTGTAATTTGAATTCCGAATAGTTGATGAAATAATAATTTTAGCGTAAGGGTGTATCCGAGGGCCACTTCTCATAAATAATAAAATATTTTAAAAACTTGAGACACGAAGGATAGCAATTAGGTATCCGTCTGTAGACCCGAGACGGCGTGCGGTTTTAGTCGGTTCAAGCCCGACATAACCGCCCCCGCTGGCACGCGGGGGGGGTATCCGAAGGGATTTCCGCACGAAAAAAAAAAATAGGTATCTTACCTGTAACGGGTATTGCCACAAGCTTTTAAAATATTTATGCCTTTAGAAATCCTTTTTGAAATTTTATTAATTAATTAATTTAATTACATTTATTATTATTTTCATAATGCTAATTTTATTTTATTAATGCTACTCTGTTTTATTTTATACATCAAAACTTAATTTAATTTATCAAGCGAACTGATATAATATAAATTGAATTTTATTTCACATAAATCGAATGTAGTATTATAATGATCAATTTATAATTTAGTAATTCACTTGACATAACATTGTTATTAGTAACATTAGACTTAAAACAAATTCTAACTAATTATTTGGGCCTAGTGGCCATTAATAATTGAATCACCTAACAACATAGGTCTTATTTACTTTACTGCCATAGTAGTGTAAAAATATGGATTCAAAAACACTAAACTAGCGGCACGCCATGATTGCCGTTCTGACGTTTGCCCGCTCATAAACTTTTGTAAAAATAAATATTAAGTTTGAAGGAGTAAATTTCTGTTCTTTATTGTCAATAGTGAGGTGCAGTGTACTAATTTACGACACAACTTGGCATTTTTTTTTCGAAATTCGAAATTTCAAAAATTAATATAAAATTCAATAACTATAGATGTGACTTGCATTTGTTTTTTTCTATTTTAAATTGACATGTCACATCACTATTTTAACGTGTCAAAACGCCCATCATAGCGTGCCGCTTGTATAAGTATCATTAATTAAAAATAATAACGTCATTATTATAATTTGTATAGTTTTTTCATAATAACTCCAAATAAATATTCTAATAATGCATAAAATATATAAATAACGCAATGAGGTTACTTGTTGCTATTCTGTTTTCGCTTCGCAAGTGAACACGAATAATATTGAAAGTAAACGCACCAGTGTGAAGCGACCATAACGGATGACTCACTTTACTACTGAAGAGTACTAATGATTCGTGCTCAACCGACTAGAAATGGTCCAACGCCAGTTGTACGTCGATAGTGTTTGAGTGTGCTCGCTTCGGCGTTACAAAAAAAGAACTTTCCATCCAGTAGTCTAATTTTTATCAAGGTAAGACTTTTTATTTATTTATAGTAAACAGATTATTTTGTGTCAATAATAATAGTCGTAGGAATTTTGATGTAAATATCTAGTTACATGTGTTGTTTATATTCTGTGGTTTCTAGTTACCGTCTTGATAACGTATTGCGGGGATTTTAGCTGTAATTGTTTCTTAGAAGTTCGCTAAGGAAGATTCTTGAGAGCGGATGTTTTGACTATACAAAACAAAACAGCATTCTTAAGTACAAACCTGTACTATTTACTCGTATTTCATTCTCTCTTTCTCGCAGACACACATATTTATACCACATTCCTGCTTTAACTAGGTTATGATTGTATTCGCTTCGATAAATAGTTTACCTTGCAAACGTGCCTCTAATAATATGAGTGTGGGTGTTGTCACGCGACGCTTGGGTTCAACGACGTAAAAATATGTATATGTCCTCCGTTTCATAAAAATACGATGAAAGATTTATTATTATTTAATTTTTATTCAATTTTCAAATACTTACACCTATAGACATATTTCTTAACGGGTAGGAGAGGTAACGTCTACATTATAAGGATATACATCCGTATGCTTGTGGTCTTAAAACACGAAACTTAGTCGATGGTATGAATTGAAATTTTGACCGGTCATTGCATAATTAGTCCAAATCCGAGTGTTTATACATTCTTTCTTTCCCGAAGTTCCCGCGGGAATGGGAAATATTTTAGGTAATATCAGATGCGAATAACTCCCGAGAAATTTTGTTCGAATTAAGATGAGTAATTATTATGTGTAGGTACACGAGTAAGTACTGTTGAAGAGTGTTGCTTTATAATAATTGTAGAGAATTCAGGACTTTTAAATTTTCTATATTATACCTACATAGCTTACCTACTGACTACTTTATACTGACTCGGATAGCGGGACTCCCCCGCCTTTTCTTTCATTATACCTACCTGTGTATTTCAAACTAACGAACTCATGAATTTTACGATGCTCTATAGGTATTATTACTTATTAATCTTATAGTCAAATTCAACAGGTGCCTATTTTTTCAATTATTCGGGGATTATTGCACCCTACACAGTATCTACCTATTCATCTAGAGAGCATATAACCTTGATGAGAGAACTCTTGTATTGTTTAGATCGATTTATTGTTATAGTGAACTATTATGTATAATATGTACATATTTACAAAATAACCTTTACATTATTAATTATTTATTTACAAAAAAATGTCGTAAGTATGTTTATCCGCATTCTGGAACCCATATAACAAGCTTTGCTTAGTTTGGGTCTAGATGGCGCTGTGAAATATGTCTTAACATATATATTATTTTAGTAACACGAGGACAATGTTGTTAGCAAATAATAATATTTAATATACTATAGAATATTATACTGTAAACTTTAAATGTATATTATATCATTTTCTTGTTCCATGAAATAAAAAAATTATCATAAATGATTCGATGTAAATGTGATCTACCTACCTACTTTGTTGTACTACAACTTTGTTGTTTAATGCCGCAGAAAAATAAAAAAATAAAACAATTTAAGATTAGAATTATGGGTGCAGTCAGCCTGTGCCAATTATATAGGTCTAGTGTATGGTCATTTTAATGCGTTCATACACGACGGATATTTATAGTACTTACCTCATGGCCAAACATAGAATTTAGCGTAAGATGTGCCTTGTACCAGTACAATGTAAACATGCGTTATTATTAGATGCTATATGCAATTTTGTAAAAGCCCCCCCCCCCTCGCGACTTCGCCTTCGTGGAATTCTGTTCCTGTTTCCGCTTACTACAGGAACCTGTTCCAGGGATAAAAAGCCTATGTGTTGTGTTAGACTATAATATATACCTGTACCAAATTTCAGCGAGATCCGTTCAGCCGTTATTGCGTGAAAGAGTAACAAAGATCCATACATACATCCATACTCACAAACTTTCTCGTTTATAATATTAGCAGGATATCCAACTGTGTGTGTATATGTTACCAGTATATAGACAAAGAGATAATCTAGACAGTAATGCGGCTGAATTCAACACAGTTGTTTAGTTTTAAACTTAAGAAATCGCGTAGCTCCTACCTACTTTACAAAAATAGAACTTTGGCGTCCGAGTTCTCTGTATATTCAATGAAAAGTATTGTCTCTTTTTCAACAATTATGTAGGTATAGTGTAGTGTTGTTGCTTTTCGCATTCGATTCGAGTTCGAATTCGATTCGATTTCTAGCGAAAACATACAAAGAAATGTACCCTATTCACGTCTTATCTAAACAACATAGGTAAGCTTACCTATTTTAAACTAGGATTGTTAATGTTAATTGAAGTAGGCACGACTACCTACCCATTGTAGAAACCGGTAGCCAGCGGTATTATTTTTTCATGTTACCCTTGTCCTTGAGCAATACAATTCTAGTTTTATATTTTAGAAATTTAATTTATAACTCGAACTCAACCATGATTGTCATCTATATTTTATTACTAGCTATGCCCGCCACTTCCTCCGCGTAGATTTAGATTTTTAAGATATTTTATTTTGCGCAGATCTTTAATTATTTTTCTAAAATAAAAACAGCTTATGTTATACCTTATAATATTACCTAAGTGCCATTAAAAGTCCCGTCAAAATCGGCGCATTCCAGAGATTACCTAATTCAAACAGACAAAAAGACAGACAGACAGAAAATCAACAATCGAACACTCATATGAATTTATTTAACACCTGTTATTTTAATATTACAAACAGACTCTTCAATTGTATTTACTTGTTTAGATAATCGTATAAATATCGATAATTTAGTTATTATGTTTTTTTTTCACTTTACGGTAGCCCCGTAGTAATTGGTAGGACCTACTTTTACTTACTACGTTACTAAACTAAGTTATCGTCGTCTATTTTTGTTTTCAATTTGTAATGTTAATTCTTTGTTAAGAGTTTGTATAAACTGAGTGCTTTGACTGAGTGTAAAGACTTGGGTTCTTCTAACTTGACACGTTGATAAGTGCCGGTTTCATATTACAAAAAATTACATACCTACATTCGTAACCTTATTATTCACTAGCAACCCATTCTCGCTTCGCTTCGGGTTATAAGATTTTTTTTTAACTCAAGCCATCGTAATTTACGCATAACATATACCTAGCCTATATCTTTCGGAAATAATGTAATGTTCCGAGGATTACCCCCTTTTTACGTGAGGAATCCTCTCGGGCTTCACCCTACCGGAGCTAACGGTGAGGTGGGTGTGTCGGGCATAAACGGACATACATGAAATATTAAAAAAAAAAAAAAAATATATATATGCTTGTGTGTGTGTGTGTGTATATATATGTATGTATATAGACATGTATGTATGTGTGTGTATATATATATATTTGTATTGAATGAACACCATTTTATGTTGTACTGTAAATTTTGTGTATGAAATTGACATAAAGTTTTATATTGACATTTACATAAAATTTATCTACTCTAGTGCGTAAGTATGTGCATGTGTTACAATGACATTAATAAAATTAATAAAGCATAAAAATAATTTTAAGATTGTACTTATAATAATGTGTATGAATGATTTTGACACACTATAGAGTAAAAATTGTATTGTATTAGATCGAATTGTTTTAACTATAAATAAATTCTATTATTGGATGTAACTCTGTAACAGATAGGAGCTAAGTTAACTTCATCATAAATCCAATGAAAAAAAAATAAAAGTTGTATAATACATTAAACATTAAAATAAACTGCATAATAAGATCCAGAATAATACGCTAATGTTTTGCAATTTGTTGTAATATAAACTAATACTAAGATAAAATAATTAAGTTTAACAAACTATTCCTCACTCCAAACTTTGTGCTGTGCCCGATAGGGTCCATAATTGTATCCTAATTTTAATTTAACAACTGTATAACATTATGGAATGCAATAAAGGTATTGAGTATTGAGTATTAAAACGGGGTACGGGGAATTGGGTGTGCCCTAGAAAGGAAATCCCAGAGACCCCGACCGGCTCTGGTCGCCATCGTCTGTTGGGGATCTGATCCCCCTCACAGTAAAGAGAGGCGCGCGCGGAAACACGACGCACCACCACCCTGGGCCTGCTTCTGCCAGGGTGACGGCTAGCCCCCACCCCAGGCCCCCGCTCATGGAGGAAGGAGATCGTCCTGCGATCTCCGCAGCCCGGTGCGCCTTCTACGGCATGGGAGAGTGCTAGAGCTCTTACTTATCTTTTCCGCCGCCTCTTTTCGCATCACTACCTCGCAAAAGAAGGCTCCGGCGTTCCATAAACTCGCTGCCGACCATGGCCAAAACCAAGGTTTGCAGCGTTAGGCTTGCCGCTCCGATGGTTGCTTAAAGAAGATTACCCCTAACATATAAACAGCATTAGTATAGATTTTAAATAATAATATATATTTTTTTAATAATAATAAATATTCTAAGACATTCTACACAGCGCTTTCTAGACCCAAAGTAAGCATAGTTTAACTAGCTTGTGTTATGGGTTCCAGAATGCGGATAAACATACTTATATACTTTTTTTTTTGTAAATACATACATATTATACATAGAAACACAAAATGTTTAGTCAAGATTTTTATTCAAATCTATTTATGTAAGTCAATTTATCATGATTTAACCTTCTACTGTAATGTCTGTAATGTATTAAATGTATTTGGGTTGCCTAATGGCTAATATCTATTTATCGTCATTCATTCGTCAGATAAATAATAATTATTACTTGATGTGTATAAGGAAACTTATAACATGGTTAAAGCGGAAAGAGCTTAGTCAGAATCGGTCTAATAAAAATTACAAGGAGTTTCATCACCAGTCTCATTCCGTCTAGGAGTTTAGTCACTATCCACCTAGCTCTTTACCAACTCTACTGCGAAAAGGCCAAATACTCGTATTGATATTTTCCGTAAAGCGATTACCATCTGTCCTCCACAACCCACTAGCGATATCGAAGTTTTGTAATTAGACCAGGTTCTCCTCCTCCTCATAGCGACTTTGCATTTTGGAGCCCGGGGTCTGCTTATAGTTTTTGATTTGTATGTTGGTTTTTTCGGGAGCGCCTGACGTCTGGCCTCATATCCCTGAGAGCTGCGTCAGAGCCTTATTCGTTGTTTAGCAGGTGAGGTTGGCTTGAGCCCCGAAGGTCAAACCTCCCTACGAATACCTTGATTAGACCAGGTTATCGAACTTTTCAGGACTCCAACTGCCCGTAACGAATGTCACATATGTTTGTATGGCAACTGGGACCCACAGCGATGGCTGGATTTTGATATCGTAGTTGAAATAATATAAAAAAAAGTTTTTTAAATATCGCAAAAGTTCAAATCAATTCGACATTTTGAAGTGCTCCAGAGGTGACATTTCTTAAGTAGGTATAAGGTTTTTTTATTAAATTACTAGCCGTTACCCGCGGCTTCGCCCGCATGGAATTCTGATCCCGTTCGAGCTAGCCATGGGAACCTAATTCAGAGATAAAAAGGTGTCAGTGGCTGTTTATGCACGAGATCCTCATGAGCTAAACTTGACTTGAATATGAAATTAATTAATGCTTTATTTTTAATTCTTATTCAATACTTTTTCATTATGATATAACTGAACGGTTAGTGATGATAATTACAATCTAGCCTTGACGCTAGTAAGTTATTTAAATGTAATCTAATTTGCTAGAAATTTACATACTTTACATAGTAAATACTGAAGAATGTGTCCATTGGTACTTCTCTTATGGTCTCTATCATAATGGAAATACCTATATTTTGTTCTTGTGTTCTTTAAGAGTACCACTCACTCACTTTACTACGAACACTAACTTCACTAAACTATTAACTTAAAAGGCTTAGTTCTTTTTAGTCTTCTTACCATGGCGTGTTTTTTATAACTTCAGTAATAATATCCACTGCTAGGTCTCGGAGGATATCATTATATTTTCAAAATTTAAGTTTTAAATATGAAAAATAAAATGAAATGTAATACTACTAAACGAACCAAAGAATTACTAAGAAATGAAAAATAGCTCTGTAGCCAATTTATTACAATTCACTGAGTTACTATTGAGTGGCCACAGATGTTCACACAAAGGTCTAAATTTTTATTGTTTTTTTTTACTTACAGTTTTGTCACATTTTGTTTTCTTTTTAGGGTTCCGTACCTTTAAAAATAAAATGGAACCCTTATAGGATCACTTCGTTGTCCGTCCGTCTGTCTGTCTGCCAAGACCTATTGCTCAGGAACACGAAGATGTATCAAGTTGTTATTTATACCAAATACTCAGGTCTGTAACGCATTGAAGCTGTGAAAAAATCAAACTTCTAGGTCAATGCCATCAAAAGTTACAGCCGTTTGTGTAGCCAAATGCCACGGCATCAAAACCTATAGGGTACTTCTCGTTGAGCTAGAATCATGGAATTTGGCAAAAAGCAAGGTTTTATTGCACAAGTAATGGAAAAATCAGAAAACAGTAAATATGTAGCTACCCTTATCACAAAAAATTATCTGTATGTCTGCATGTCAAGGCCTTTTCCTCGAGAACGCCTATCAAGTTGAAAGACTCAGGTCTGTAACGCATGGAAACTGGGAAAAAATCAAACTTCTGCGTCAACGCAATCAAAAGATGTTGCTTCGTACGGAAATAAATTCGTAAAAAAAAACAATCCCACGCGGGGCCAGCGCGGCGCGTACACTTGATTTGTGTTGCGAAAGTTTTAATATTACGATATCTCAGAAGATATTCAATGTAATTATGTGGTGTACATGGCAATCGTTTGTATATGAAATGCTTGAGTGAATTTGATTTGAAAAAGATTGATAGTGTATTCGTCTAAATAGCTTTCCAATTACTACATAAAATGGGACTATTTTTATTAGAACATAAAATGGCTAGCGATAGCCTAGTGGCAAACGTAACGGACTGCCGCGACGAGGTCTCGAGTTCGATCCCCAGTCGCCCCGGACACACACCTCTGACTTTACGTAGTTGTGTGTATTAAAAATGTTAATTATCGCTCGCTTCGTAATGTGCCCGGTAGATGGAAATAGGCTATTACATTGGGATCTAAAACATAACTGGCGAATCATGGGTGTGTAATACACCTCTACCTACCCCTTCGGGGATACGGGCGTGAAGTTATGTTATATGGCTAGAGAATACACACACGCACACAACATAATGTAACAGTAAAACCCCATCTTTTATTTCTATATTTACGCTTCCTGTAGTTAAAACTAGAACTAGTATTAATATCACTTACTAACACTAAGTACCTTTTTTTTTTGTGCGGAAATCCCTTTAGATACCCAACCCCCCGCCGGCTAGCGGGGGTGGTTATGTCGGGCTTGAACCGACTAAAACCGCACGCCGTCTCGGGTCTACAGACGCCGGGGTGTAAGGTTACCCATAGAGCATATCCCTCGCACTCCGACTGACACTGGGCCATTCGCAGTGTCCCCTCTGATAACAGCAGAGGGGTACCTGGAGCGACCACCCTTCCCGCGGGCCTTGCAGGCCCGCCATACCCCGACCCCCTCGTGCAATGGGGTCAGCTGGCCCTGAAAAGGGCCGGTTGGTCAGACTCTTGGCCGTTGACGTTGACGCCAGCTACTTCAGAGGAGCAATCAATGATGTGTCATCGCCCACGTTGCCCAGGGTGCACCAAACTCGGAGGTGATCCAAAACTTGGAGGTGATCCAACCAGTCGCTAACACTAAGTACCTTTTTTTTTTTTTTTCGTGCGGAAATCCCTTTGGATACCGCCCCGGCTGGAGAGTGGGGGGTCTCCAGCGGGGGCGGTTATGTCGGGCTTGAACCGACTAAAACCGCACGCCGTCTCGGGTCTTAAGACGCCGGGGTGTAAGGTTACCCATAGAGCATATCCCTCGCACTCCGACTGACCCTGGGCCATCTCCGGTTTCGAGATGGCCCCCTTACTTGCTCTCCACTATGCCATCTGCTAATCAGAGGGACACGTGGAAAGCTTCCGAACAGCCCTCAACAGGGCCGTCCTCGCCTCGGTCGGAGTTGGCCGTAGGCGGCAGCGTCTCTCCCGCCCTAGGAGAGAGGCGCTGCCGTCTCCGTTGCCCAGGGTGCACCGCGTGGAGGTCCCCAACACTAAGTACCTACTCGTAATTTCTTGACAAATTTGATTGATAGATAAAATTGTTTTTGCCATTGAAGGTATATTTTGTATACGACCAAACTTTCATGTTGAAATGACAATGTTGAAAAGGAGCATGTACAAAGTACAAAACTTCACAAAAAAAAAAACATCTGCAGAATATTTAGTAGCCAAAAAATATATTATATTTGGTTCCGATTCTGTTCTTACAACAAACAAGTTTGACAAGAATGAAATATATCCCCATCTTTTTCTTGCTTCTTGGGTACAAAAAGGTTTGTTAATTTTTTGTAAGCACATCAGTACTACACACGCCAACTGCTCGCCATCGCGTCGTCACCTCGTTTTTCATTGGTTAGGGACAATAATTTCGTTATTTATGTGTTAAATATGCGTTTCAAGGGTTTAAGTGGAGTGTGGTTCTTCAGAACGATAACAAAGAAAAATACTCTTCGTTATTTGTTTACGTTCTACACAAAGAAAAATATAAATAAGTGGTTTTATCATCTAGCAGCTATTTCTTTGAATTCTCTTATTTATTTCTGACTAGCTGTTGCCCGCGGCTCCACCCGCGTTGAATTCTGTTATGGTACCGCTTCCCATGGGAACTTGTATCCGAGATAAAAAGTAACCTAGGTGTTATTTCAGACTATAATCTATCCCCGTGCCAAATTTCATCCAGATCCGTTCGGCTGTTTTTGCGTAACAGAGAAACAAACATCCAAACATTCAAACTTTTTCATTTATAATATATAACGTCGATGGGGAGGAATTTTTTGACGCCTAAACCTGCAGCTTTGTATATAGGTATACAGATATTGTTTTTATACTAATTAATAGTAATTAATTTATGTAAATAAAAAGAATATTGGATTTAATTTTATATAAGTAGGTATATGTAACAAAAAGAAAATTATTAAACTTATACCTTATGTTCTATATATTTTTAGTAGTAATATTATAAAATCATTTTGATGCAAATTTTTACTTGATTTAGTATATTTGAATGAGCATATAATTATGGTTGCTATATGAATAAACCCATTACCCTCCTACGCGTCGCGCAATAGGGTAATACTAATATGTAATATAATAGATCAACTTTTAGCAGTTTAGGTTCATCTTTTGATCTTTTTATGTCATAATCCAGTACTTCCAGTGCCCAAATGCTAGTTGGCAATCTTGGTATCATGTTACGGGTTCGACAGGCAGAGATTGCATGGTATAATCCAAGCAATTTAAACGCCGAGCCAAAGGTGGTGATGATCACATTACATTCTAACAAGAGATTTTTGAAATTTAAACAAAAAAAACTGAAGAGTTACATCACAACTATAGTTTACTGTGATTGGAGTACAACCTAACATGGTGAGGGGATGTATTTTTATCATCATCATGATCTTGGCGTTGTTCCCGGTTGCATCCGCTTTAATGTTGGAGTCCGGGGCCGTTTACTCTTTCTCCTCCTTTTCTTGGTTTATAATATATGGCTTTTATGGGAGCGACTGTCGTCTGATCTCCAAACCCCAAGAGGAAATAATTTACCAGAGCCTCGTGCGTCAATCAGCAGGTGCATCAGCTTCCAGGTGAGGTTGGCTTGGCCCCAAATTATGATTTAAATTGTCATATTTTGCAGAAACTCCTGAAAACTGAAAAAAAATGTTCAACCATCTTATCTGAACAACATTCCTAAGTTATGCAATTTCAAATTATGTCATTTTTGTAACAAAAGAATGATGTATCATTAGATGAATATGTACTTAGGTTTTATTGATTCTTGATTACTTTCATCATCATCATACAGTGACCTATTATGTTGTAAGAAAATTGATTCATGTGATGAAATACCCAGAACGTTAATTGAAAACTTAATTATATTGTGTAAGACCATTACACGTATATAATTATTTTTGATCACACATCCCTTACATTAAAATTAATTGAAGTAAAATTTATCAAAGAGCCATATTGACGTTATTTATTAAAGTAAGGGTTCGGAACACGTTTAATGCTAACAATAGAACATATTGATAGGGAAAGAGAAAAGTATACTGCTTGAAGTTTGAATTACTTTGATGAATAAATTGTTTTTCTTTCTTTCTTAAAGGAAACTTTTTTGAAAAAGGGTAGGTATATACGTAGCTATACTCGAACACCAACCCACAGTGAATGGGTGTAAAGTCGAACCGACGAGATATGAAAATATTTGATTGACGCGTAAATAAATAATGAAAGACCTAAAGAAGCATCAGCATAGCAAAGTAATCAAATGAATGACGTGTCGTGACTGGCTGGGTGTTACTATGTGTACCTAATAATAGATTCTGTTGGGGATGTCCTCGGTCGAGCCAACCCATTCGAGATCGTAAAACCTCACAATCTTGTGCAATCCTTTATTTTTATTGGTCACAATTGGATACAGAAATACGTTACCTGACCTACTATTATTTATTCTGTGCCTGACCATGAATTGATAACTATTCATATGGAAACTGTATTTGCGTACTTGTAACACGACCAAAGATCACTGCGAACATAAGTCAAGACTTTCACTCTTAACTTTCCCTGTCCATTGTGGGTGAAAGTAACGGAGTTATCAGGAGCGTTGACCAGTGCCTTGGACTAAAGTGTGGTCATTGTATTGGCTGGTCAAGTTCAACTGACTTAATGTACTGATGACATATGAGTTTTTCTACGCCACTGCCGAAGATGGTATACTACGAAACTGCAATCCAGCACACTTCTCTTTCATCATCACTCTCATAACGATTTCCCAGTTCCGTCCAAAGTTATACTTTGAAGCCCGGGGTCCGCTTATTGTTTTTGATTCGTATGTCAATTTTTGACGTCTGACTGTCCATTGTTTAATGCATGCATAAGGTGCATCGACTTGCAGGTGAGGTTGGTTTGGAGCCACAAAGGTGTTGGTAGGGCTTTGTAGGTATACCCACTTCAATTTCATAAAGGGTACTATATCAAAGTTCATATGGCTGGGGAAATTTAACTGTGAACGGGTTGTATACTATTTACAAAATTTCTAATAAAAGCAATCGCCATGAAACTTCACTGTCACAAAGTTATATAAAATATCATTGAAAATTGCGCATTTTACTATCACAGTCCACCACCCACGACTGCGTAATGATAATAGATATGTCCTTTCGTATTGGGTTACATGAAATTTGTAGACATAATATCAAATTAATCATTTGGCATAACTTCCACAGTTACAAGGCCACAAGTCGCCTATCATAAAGGGTAATATTATAGAGTTCGGGGCATTATTTTTAAGAGTTACTGATAGAACTCCTCATTATTATTAAGAGGTTTATTTTTCGAGTAGACTATGTTGTTCGAATTTGAACCTTTCACAGCTAATAGCGAGGTGGATATGTCACAATCAGACCAACTAAAACCTCACGGTGTGAATTCAGTATTGCCTGCGTTGCTAGCGAACTAAGTGCACCCAAGTAAGGAAATCCCCTGGACCGACGGTAATTGTAAACAAGCTTTGGTGACCCCGATGCGTTTTTTAGAATGAAAATCCCGTTACATAAACCATTACTGACGGCAGTCTGACTGATGTTACGGCAATATATTGAATCTCAGACCAATAAAAAGTAGTTATAACGCTTTTATTAGTTAGCATGGAATGTTACAAATGTAAAAGAGGTATGGTTCTATAGATAACAGTAAGCACTTAATAACTCATTTTAAAGCCACAAGAATATTACGTTTCATTAGCCCGTCTTGCTCTGATACAATATCACTTGAGTGCGTAAGAAAAAGATACAATGACACTAGAATGTGAATATAACACACAGAAGAGAACAGTTGATGTATTGTGTTTTGTAATATACACTACACAATGGTATTGTTTACTGATTAATAAGTAGTAGGCGTTCAGTGTCATTCTTAAATATTCCGAATAATAGGCAAAACCATTCGCAGATGCATGCTATTTACATAACATCCATACATATGCGACTACTTGGGTGTATGTGAGGCAGTGGCGAAGCGTGAAAGTTTTCCAAAGGGAAGTCGGTGAAAAGGAAATCAACGATCAATGTTTTTCGATTTGACTTTTACCACCTTCACTATACCTATATATATTAATATAAGCATTGATGTATAGGACAATGTCGTACATTGTATGATAATGATGGCTTTTAAAAAAGTCTTAATGTAGCTCATGCTGAAAGTATTTCTTGATGCAGTTATACTTCTTGAAAGCAACATTAATTAAATGTTGGATGATTGATAATCTTAGTCGGAACCGAACGCAGCCATTATGTCAAAATATTTGAAAACGATCCATTTCAAGGAAATATAAATATATGACATGATACTCCTTTATGAATACGTTCGAATCTTTTGATAGTACTTTTTATTAAAAAAAAATAATTTTAGAATTTCATCGACGTCAGTTTCTGTCATGTCATTGTTCAAATTTATGTCGTATTTATAATTTTTTTATGAATGACGTAATTAACTAGTTATAAATAATTTTCAGTTTTAAATTTTCATCCTTTGTATATGCCTTATAGTCTACCTTGATATCAAATATCAAATTTCTAGGTTGTCTGGAAGTGGGTTAGGTTTTAGAGTGTCCGTTTTTCGTGACGTTATGCGCGCGCATCATAAAAAAAGTACTTTCATCATTTTTCCCTAACGCGCTAAAATAAGTATAATTTCAACACAATATTAAGTACATTATAACTTAACGAACTTCAATAAGATAGCTTTTTTATTTAATATAATGAATATAATCTATAAATGCTGGAAATTAAAAAGTTGACTGTAATTGCAAGAGTCAACTACCATGGCTATTATTTTATAATAATAAGAATTATGAAAATGTTCACCAACCCATCTTACACTACCTAAACTTATGATGAAGCATTTTTTTCAAGACTTAATTTTAAAAGAGATATTTCTGATCTATATTCTATCTGCCATCTAGTTAGGCATCTATCTATCTAATATCTAAATATAATTATCTAAAATCTAAGATACCAGGCCACTCAGAAAGTATTGCGAAAAAAAGTTTTCATATATGAGAGACTGGTCAGTTATAATCTATTTCAAAAATATGATTATTTATGAGTAAAAATAAGTACGTTCCAATTTCAAAATTTCTCTCTGCATTTTTTGCAAGATAATTTCAATTATTGTGTCTCATTGAAAAATGGATCTGCGTCGGGAACATTTTCGCGCTATGATTTTCTACGATTTCAAGTGTCGCCTGAAACCAGACGAATCGTACGATAGACTTCAAATGACATTCATGGATGAAGGCCCTTCCAAGGCGACCGTGTATCGTTGGTATAACGAATTCAAGCGCGGTCGACTGACTTTGGAGGATGAAGAAAGAAGTGGTCGCCTTTTGACGGCTGTTACGGAAGAAAACGTGCTAGCAGTGAAAAATTTAATCCACGATAATAGACGAGTCACATATCAAGAGATTCAGCACATTCTTCAGATTGGATCGGGAAGCCTTCACGAGATTCTACACGTGCATCTTCGTGTGAGAAGGATAGTTTCACGCTGGGTGCCGCACAATCTCACCGATGCTCAGAAGCAGGCCCGGGTGGAATGGTGTCGTGATATGATAAACAAGTTTGAAGCAGGCGCATCTCGGCGTGTTTATGACATCATTACAGGTGATGAGTCGTGGATTTATCAGTATGATCCAGAAACAAAACGCCAGTCGACGGTTTGGGTGTTTCAAAACGAATCAACACCTACCAAAGTGAAGCGATCTAGAAGCGGAGGGAAGATTTTGATCGCGAGTTTTTTCAATTTGTCTGGCTACTTGTTATCAATCCCTTTACAAAATCAAAGAAGCATCAACGCTGAATGGTACACTACCAAATGCTTGGCAGAAGTTTTCTCTGTAGTGAGCTACAAGCGACCAAACACAGGGCTCCGCGGGATATAACTCCACCATGACAACGCGCCCGCACACACCGCGCTTAAAACGAGGGACTTCTTGGACAGCACTCCGGTTAAACTCCTAGGTCACCCTTCTTACAGCCCTGACCTTGCACCGTGCGACTGCTTTTTATTCCCGAAAATAAAAAATCAGCTCAAAGGTATACAATTTTCGTCGCCGGAAGATGCGCTGTCAACGTTTGAGCAGGCTGTAAACGAGGTATCTGCGGCGGATTGGAAAAAGTGTTTTGAAAACTGGTTCAAACGCATGAAACTTTGTATAGAGGCTGGTGGAGAGTACTTTGAAAAGATTTAATAAAAAAATATTTACCTATAGAACACTTTTTTTATTTTCGCAAAACTTTCTGAGTGTCCCACGTATCTATCTAGGTCGCCATTATCCTAATTTTTTAATATAACCTACGAAGTGAACTTCTTATTACTGAACAACATATTATACATACCTATTTACCCAATATACCAATCACTATTTCACCATGTAGGTAGACAATAATTATTAAGCACCAGATAAATTATAACTAACTAAATTACAGCATAAAACTATAACAATTTCTAATTACTCAAAGAAATAACGTCTCAATAACAAGTAGGAATAATCAATGAAATTTTTTCTTTCATCAATACACATATTTGCTATCCTTTATTTTCCTATACTTAGCTATAAATAACAACATCTCTTTGTGGTGGTCAAGGTGTAACGGTTTGCAGGTGAGGTTGAATATGACCTCAAAGATTTTGGCGGATTTGATGGGATGCACAAAATGTCAAATCCATGGCAGTTTCTGAGATTAAGGTGTAGTTTTCATAGGAATATTAAGATTTAACTGAACTATTCTTACCCCCTTCTACGTGGGATCGAAATATAATAGGTAAATGTGGATGCTGATAATATGTACCTACCTACCTACAATCTGTCTGTATACGTATGTATACGTTACGAGAGATAACGCCTGAGTCACATATTACTTATTAGTTACTTGATCTGAGTAGTTTAGTCATTATAAATAGGGTACTTCAGATATAATATGATTGATGTCAAGTATGATAAAAACAGTCATACATTTTTTAGCAATCAAATACAGCTGATTTTAAAAGATATGATATCCTAGACAATTAAACCCTAAATCTAAAGATTCAAAAAATAAAAATGAATGGGTACTTTTAAAATTCATTACATGCATTCCTAATGACTAATGACGGTAGCCGGTAGTAAGTTAAAACTAATCACAGGTAAAATAAAAAGTGTTGCCATTCCACTTTCTAGAAAAACGCTATTCAATCATTATGTTTCTTTATTGACATATTCTCTTTAATCGTGTAACTTAATTCTACATATTAATTATGAATAATGTATTTTTAAACCGAAAATAAAATAAAATTACATATTTTAGAGAGTGGCAATAATATGACATTATAAGTTTAATAAAATGGATGGACAGTAAGACACAAAAAGTCATTGGAGTTACACGATAAGGTTTCTGTTGTTGTAAAGCTGGGTGAGAAATACACTAATAAATTTAAGAATTCTTTAGAATATTTTGCGAAAATAATCGACAAATCGAAGATATTCAGTTACGCCCTCAAATATAGGAAGGGAACCATTGCGAGCAATCTCCTTTGAAAGATAAATTCATCGTGTCTACCCCCTATCTCTTTTGATCATTCAATTAGTCTTTCTGTAGTGACTAAGTGACCAGATTTTGCATAGTTCTATAAAATTGTTTGTGTTTCGTTTCAGACTTCAACATGAACATTGTACCAGTCGGCCCTGATCCCTCCCAGATTACCTGCCCATCTTGCAGGGCAGTGATCGTCACAAGAGTGGAAAGGAAATCCACGACAAAGACCCACGTGATCGCTCTTCTCTTGTGTCTATTTCTGTAAGTACTGTGAACAAATTACGAATTCTGTCTCCTTTATACATTATACATTATAGTTGCAAAAGTAATGCACTGCGTCGCTTTCATTTTCATTTATGTTTATTATATAAGCATAATATTCATAAAATTATATGTCTATAGAAGCAAAATAATATTTACAATAGAAATTAAATTCCAATAATCTGTACTAATATATACTACCTATATAGTATTTGTTATCTATACTATTATAAAGTTTTAAATTAGTTGCGTCTGTATATTGGACATATTTATAAAAAAATTACTTGGGTTATGTTATTAAATGAATGATTCTGAACTCTAAAATATATATTTTTTGGAATTTGTCTGTTTGTTCCGGAGGGATGCAAAAAATACTGAATGGATTTTGACGCGTAGAAAGTTCTGGATCAGACTTAAATCAAAGGTCTTGATCAGACTTCAATCTACCGTATGTTTGATTGCAATTGGTTGAGTAGAACCGGCGAAATGAGCAAAAAAAACCTTATCCGACCTCCGCGCGAGAGGAGCTGCAGGCAATCAGCTAGTATTATTGATATTATAAAGCTGAAGAATTTGTTTATTTGGTTGAACGCGCTAATCTCAGGCATTACTGGTTCCAATTCAATAAAATATTTGTGTGTTGGTTAGCCCATTTACCGAGGAAGGTTATAGGCTATATATAATCATAATAATACGACCTATCAAATATTAACATCCCGCTAGTTATTGTCATATTCTATTGAAATATTATTAAATAAACGCACACAGTTGAATTATTATCTATAAGTTAATCGAATTACTGAACACCAATGTCTCTCATTTAGTACGATAAAAAATCTTCAAGGTTTTTAATGTTTCGTTTAAACAGTGACAAGGAAGACTGCACAATAGTCTTATACCGGCAGTGTTGACTTTGACCTTCACCTCTGAGTAAGACTTAATCGGCATTGTGTTCTTCCTATACCGACTTTAGTGATGTGAAAATAGTCAATAGCAACTTCAATTGTGTACTAAACCCTGCTTGAGCGTTTCTGCTTTTCATGGAAGTTAAAAACTGTAGCATATTTTGTTCAAATAATAATAACACGCTGAAACTCCCCTTGACCGATAACTTTCTAATGCTGCGTTTTGTATTATCCTATTTGGTAGTCTCCGAGGCCTTCTTTATATATAGCCTTTGCTATTCCTATTTCGTTCTTTTGAAATGCATTACATTATCTTACCTTACATACAGCAATCAACGACCAAAGTTTTTACTATAGGTACTCGTAAGTTATAGTAAATACTTCGTAAGTTCCAAACCCGAGGGGCCATCTCGAAACCGGAGATGGCCCAGGGTCAGTCGGGGTGCGAGGGATATGCTCTATGGGCAACCTTACACCCCGGCGCGGCGTCTTAAGACCCGAGACGGCGCGGTTTTAGTCTATTCAAGCCCGACATAACCGCCCCCGCTGGCCGGCGGGGGGGTTTCCGAAGGGATTTCCGCCCGAAAAAAAAGAAAAAAAAAAGGTACTCGTAAGTTCTTATTATGCTTTAAACGAGTTACTTAAAAACTAAAATTTGTGCGGAGTAAAATTTTTACATGAGCAAAAAATTCAATTATAAATATTAACCAAGCCATGGTTGGGGAATATTTATGCTGTTTAATTGATATGATAAAGACCTAACAGTAAGGTCAATTTAATTATTGCTACAATTACAATGCCGAATAACACTATATTAACACTCGGGAGTCCATTGCGATGTTAGTAATCCTACTTTATATAGTGTTTATCAGAAAACAAACAATAGTTTGATAACAATGTCTACAGTGTGCTGTAGACATTGTTATCAAACATGTCTGGAGTTATTTGTTATCATTTACAAAGAAGACTGTGCAACGCACATTATAAGTAGGTAATATTTTTGGCGAAATAGATTTTGAATTTATACTCCACACACAAAGGCGTTCAGAGTCCAAGCCAACCTCCCGTGTCAAATTTCCTATAACTGTTCTTAAGAGTCTAGTACACAATGTCCCATGATGGGCCACGTCAAGACATCAACATTGTGTACAGGGGCAATGGTATGCAGTGGCACACGATCGGCCGTCGTGACGACGGTTTTTTGGCACACTTCAAATGAATCGTGGCGTCTTAACAGTTTAATAATTCCGCTCCTGACACATATAAATATATATCTATACTACCGGTTTTACGTCAGATGGAATAAATTATTATAAATACCATCAATATATAAAATCGATTCAGAGTAATGCTTAATTAATAATAATTTACTATTTATGTGGGAACTTAAGACGAATTTGTCTTTCAAGTATATTTTTTATGGAATATTGTATTACCTGAGTATTGTAATAAACAGATACATAAACCAACTTGTATGAAAGATAGTAAATAAAATGAAGGAAGATACAATGAAGGAGTTAGGTGGCAACACATAACATAACATACATAAACTCACGCCTATGTCCCCGAAGGGGTAGGCAGAGGTGCTAGCACCCACATTTCGCCAGTTTATGTTTAGGTCCCAATGTAATAAGGTGGCGAGCCTATTGCCACTAACCGGGCACTTATAAACCTGCGATAAATACACACATAACTTCGAAAAGCATCGAAAAGTCATTGGTGTGTGCCATGGTAAAACCTGGGATCGAACCCGAGACCTCGCCACAGCAGTCCATTACCCATACCACTAGACTACCGCGGTTCGGTTGCTAACCGGTGGCAAACACACCTACAGAAGAATTATATATATTAAGGCAAAGTAAAATATTAGTAAGTAGTAACATGCCACTGGAACCAGTATCGTGGAAACAAAATAATTTGTGTACAGTATATTATATTTCTTATCTGCTGGCTGCTTGACTCAGCTCCGGATGGGTTTATCTGCATTATAGGACATTGCGTTGCGAGTGACTGTTTGCAATTCTTTTGTACATTAACATTTATTTATACATGAACACTCGAAAAACCACCGCCAGTATAAACTGATCTCACGAAGTCTGTGCGATTTGCGTGTTCTTGTAGGAAATTGGAGGAGGCAAATGATAATGAAATCCTATTAATCCTACTACCCTACTTCGTATTATAATATTATAAATGTGAAAGTTTGTATGTTTGAATTTTGCCATTCAATGACGCTCTAACGGCTCAACGGATCTGGCTGAAATTTGGTACATCGATGGATTATACTAGTCTTGTAGTAGTATTTGTAGTATTATAGAATAAAAGTTATATAAAATCAAGAGATTATAACCTTTTTGAACATTTTTAATTTCATTAATAGCTCAAATATAGGTATCATATTATAGGTGTTGATTTTCCTCGAATGAATAAACCACTGTGGTGTGGTTGCAGGGCCGCGGAACCGCGACCTCTGACTTGTAGTCAAGTCACTGATAGTTCAACTGCCAAGTCAGTTGTCGCGGTTTCGATTCCTGCTCAATACTAATATTTATATGCATAAATATGTATATTTTTGATTGGTCTGGGTGTTTCTATGCATAATTATGTATTTACGAAAAAAAAATGTTTTTATATTTTCATTCTTGAACCCATATGACAAGTTATGCTTAATTTGGGTCTAAATGGCGTTGTGTAGTATGTGCTGGAAAATTATTTCTTTTATCATTATCATCAAAAGAACTAACATTTATTATCCAATATCATTGCACATAATTATGAAAATATTACTTGTAGCTAAATACGCCACGCCATAAAATATAACTACTTATGGTACACAAAAGGTTCGTATACTAATCGTATATTCACAATATCATTTTTAGCGTAGCAAAGAGTTGACACGAGCCATACGAACATTATTAAACCATGACATCATGCTAGTCGGTAGGTGAAATACATTTTATTCAACCTTCGGATTTAGACACGCTGAAAAAAGTGGGCAGTACAACTAATAGCACATTATTATACTTAGATATATAATATTCATCATCATTATCACACATCAAAGGTTGTCTGGTAGAGATCGCTCTTAGCGATAAGACCGCACTTTGTATCTACAATATATTTAGACTTGGATGTTGTGTATAATAAATATGTGATGTACAATAAAGAGTATTCTATCTATCTATTTTCTTTCATACAATATTTATATGTTAGTAGCGTGGATTAAGATTTTTAGGGTTTTAGTTTTTTTGCGCGGAACTCTAATTATTTTTCCTAAAATTGAAGTAGCCTATGTTACTCCTTGTGTTGTACCTTTCTGCCAGTGAAAGTCCTGTCAAAATCGGTCCAGCCATTTTAGAGATTAGCCGGAACAAACAGACAGGCAGACAAAAATTGTAAAATATGTTATTTTGGTGTATGTACCGTATATATATTCAAATACATACATACATTTCAATATTACAAACAGACACTCCAGTTTTATTTATATGTATGTTTAGATTACAAAATTCATAGTATCATTATTTCTTTAGTAAAGATTTGGCGCATTATTCACGGTATAAAGAGATGTTGACTTATTGCAATTTACATTTACAACCGCGGTAGCCTAGTGGTATGGGTAATGGACTGCTGAGCCGAGGTCTCGGGTTCGATCCCAGGTTTTACCATGGCACACACCAATGACTTTTCGATGCTTTTCGAAGTTATGTGTGTATTTATCGCAGGTTTATAAGTGCCCGGTTAATGGCAATAGGCTCGCCACCTATTACATTGGGACCTAAACATAAACTGGCGAAATGTGGGTGCTAGCACCTCTGCCTACCCCTTCGAGGATATAGGCGTGACTTTATGTTATGTTTACAAGTAAAATGGGTGGTTATCAAGACCCTTGGTGCCAAGCCAACCTGACCCGCATGCCAGTATCACCTCAACGGGAGGTCAGGCGTCAGTCACTCCCATATAAATCCTTATATGCCAAACTAAGAGGAGGACAGCCCCAGGCTCCAAAGTGAAAGCCTCAGAGGCAACCGGGAACTACAATAAGATGATGAAGACTTTACCTTACCATTAGGCGAGGTAAAGTCATATTGACGTGAACATTATAAAAAAAGAAAAAATTGACTTACCTTGGTTCTGTAACGTGTTCTCTCTGTTAGTCCAATGTAAGACAGAGAGATGCTTAATAAAACCAAGGTAAGCCAATTGTAGCCGGACTCTTACTCTTCTTCCCGACCCAATGCGAGACATGGGAAATCAAGAGTAGAGTACTGTGTTGGTTTGAACACGTGGGAAAAATAAATCTATGTTTATCCTTATCTCACGGCCACTTAACAATTTTCCTTAACAGTATATCCTCATGCCTTATCATAATGATATAGGTATCTTGTTAGTTAATTACTCTTTCAATAATATAATTTGTTTCCTTATTTTGTAAAAGGAATTTATAAAATGAATCAAAATCGAAGAGAATAATCCTAATTCCTATTCCTACCAATATTTTTGTGAAGATTTCGTGATGTTTGCTTCTCAACCACGGAATTAACGGATGTAGCTAAAATTTAGTAGGTATAGACCCGAGGGGGTCATCTCGAAACCGGAGATGGCCTAGGGTCAGTCGGGTGCGAGGGATATGCTTTATGGGCAACCTTACACCCCGTCGTCTGAAGACCCGAGACGGCGTGCGGTTTTAGTCGGTTCAAGCCCGACATAACCACCCCCGCTGGCGGATTTCCGCACGAAAAAAAAGGTACAGGTATAGATTATAGTCTGAATAATACAGGCTACTTTTCGTCCCAGGAATAGATTTCCTTGAGTTGCGGAAACGGGATCAAATTCTACGCATGGGGAACCGCGGGCTACAACTAGTAATATTATAAAGTGAAAGTTTGTGAGAATGGTTGGATATTTGTTACTGTTTCACGCAAAAAGCATCTAGATGGGCACAGCGATAGATTTATATTATCTAGGGTTCCTGCGGGTTGCGGGAACGGGATCAGTCTTTCACACAGGTCATATAATGTATCAAGATTGGTGCACATATTAAATAGAAGGCGTCAGAGTCAACTGAACCTGCATTTAACTCAGCCCGCGGGCTCAATTGACCACTGTCAGTTGTTTTTGTGGTTGATTTGATCACTGCCAGTTTTAGTAGAGGTTGATTCGACCAGTAATTGACTGCTGTAATTTTTTTTTGTGGTTAAGACAATCTACTACGCAGTAACTTAGCCTGCGGGCCCAGTTGAGCGGCCGTAAACCTTTCCAACTATTAAGTAATTTGTCGTTTTGAGCAATTTTTTTTGTCCTGAAATCCCCTCAGTTATCTCCCCGCCGGGCAGCGGGTGTGGTTATAGTTTTGATTTCACGATACTGAATTTAACACAAACGTTGACTTATCAAAGGTATTTATTTACATCGTACTAAACGTGATAAAGACCTTCGCTGTTTTTAATTATAGTATCACCATATTGTACAACTTTATTCAATTTTTTTGTCGATGGAATCATCGCAGTCTTCATGTACAGCAAATGTGGAGATTAGACGTTGGCATCTATTTTTACGCATTTATTGGACTGCACCCAAAAATTCGAAGTCGATATTATCCAAACTCATCAGCTGACCTTCGTTTCACAGTACAAATCAAAACGAGAGAGAGTTCGGCTATATGAAACATTTTGAGTGACTTTATCTAAAAACTACCTAACCCGTCCTGGATACGCACGATTAAATTGCAAAAAAATACCAATAATACACAAAGACTTTTCGCTTACTACATCTGATAATTCGATTACACAGTGGTTACCATGGCAACCTATCTATAACAAATTACGAACCCCCTTGAACCGACTTCAAATAGGAGGAGGTTCTATGTTTAATCTGTTTTTATTACGTATATCCATCGATATTTCCGTCGTTTATGAACTCATTTTAATAATAATTTTGCGTTGGGTTTGGTTCACCTTCAAGTTAGTCCCATATAAAATTTATTAGTTTTGAACCTAGAAAGACCTCTCCGAAGATGCAGCAGAAAACTCGTCACAATCAAATAAAAAATGGGAAATTATCGAGGTATAGTAGGTGTATGATCAATCATGACGTCAAACTTGTCGAAATATCGAGTCAATCCATCGACTACTTTTAGAGTTTTGCGAGCACAGGCGTGTGCTGTATTTTTTCTATCGGCAAGATATCCAATTCAAAATTGTTAGTTGATATTTCCAATAAATGCACTATAAGATCGCAATAGATGCGTACTCTAATAAGAATTTACAAAATGTTAACTGGAATTAACGCGATCATGCTATAGCTCTATTTGCACCTGTGACCACGGCTAGTGCAATCGAAACGTCAGTCAATTCAAATTTCATTCCTATTATACTTTATTGTTTATCAAGTTTAAATGTTACCCCAATGATAGATAACATTTAAATTAATGGATGATGAATCTGTTAGCGATGCCTAGGTATAAACCCTCACAATCACCAGATGTATCAATTTAAGCACTGCTTATCATTCCCCCTCTGATATGATCTGATAATCCTAGGCGTGTGTGTGTGTCTTGCAAAGCAAAATTGCGTCGATATGTACGATTTGGCTTTGATTATGCCTTACGCCTTATGCCTCTTGCCTTTTCTGTATAATCCACGCCCTACTCACCAGCAGAAAGGTCATAAAGTTTATAAGTAATAACATGTATTTAACTTGTTTCAGATGCTGGCCGTGTGTATGTGTGCCTTACTGCGTGAATTCATGTCAGAATGCGGACCACTACTGCCCCAACTGCAACTCGTTCTTAGGGACTTATCAGCGATAAGTTCGAAATTTGACATGAAGCCATTTTTATGTTAAAAATGTGTGTATTATTATAGTTTAAAACTCCAATGTTCAGATCAAAGCATGTTTTTGCATAGCTACATTCCCAAATATTTCAAATAACGTTAATTGTAAAATGATCACGAACTGTTGTATTCTAAATATTTTTGATGTTAAATTAAACTTAATCTTTGATATTTCTCACTTTTAAAATGAAGCGTGCCTACGTTGATGTGCTATTTTTGCACGTATGGTATTTTTGTATTAAACTGTAAGATTAAAATAAATAATTGTAAGAAAAAATAATCTCTAAAAATGTTTTCTTTCGCTTTTGAAATTATATAAAGTGTTAATAAGAATATCAAAAAAGTACGTAGGTGACGTGACCAATAAGTATAAAAAAAATTACTGCAGCCATATTTGAAATCTGCTAAGACATTTTTATAATAATTAGTTACCTCACGTATTTTCTACTGATAAATATAGAATTTATAGTAATACAGTGTTTTTTCCCTGAGTGAAAAGTAGCCTATGTTCTAATAATAATAATTTAAGGAGATCTATCTTTGTCCCGAATTTTGCTCAAATCTGTTCAGCCATTACAGCGCAGCGTAACCAACACAATCACTAACTAAAAATGATGCATTTATAAGGTTGGCCGAATAACGTTCTAATTTCTAACGTTCTAAAGTTCTAACGTGAATAATTTAAGTTAAGCTACAAGTCATAATTAAGTTGCAACTTATCCATCTTACATTTCTTAATCTCTTCCATCAGTAGTAATACTCCTTAAATGCCATGCATACCAATATTGGCGGCTGTACACACTCGTCGAGAGGCTCTCGACGAGAGTCTCGGCCAATGAGGCCCTCGACGAGAGCATACATGTACACACTCGTTCTGTCAGTTGTACTGAAGATTCTCGCTCTAATGGATGTTGAAGTCGCTGCTGCTGTTTGTCCTTATGCTGTGGGCTATTACATTTTTTTTCATGTTTACCATAAAAATAAAATACATGAACTAAATGGAAAAGTGTGTACATGCTCACTCTCGCTTTTCTCGCTAGAACAAACGAGATCCTTTGACTCGGGCGCAAAAAACCGACAAGCGATCTAGACCGACCGAGGCGAGAACGAGAGAACGAGACAAGATGAAAGTACCATGTACATGCTCACTCACGGCTTGTCTCGGGGTGTCTCGTCGAGTGTGTACAGCCGCCATGAATGAAGGTGAGCTGTGTGGGCCTCGATTTTATTTTATTAAAAAAATATCAGAGCGAAGCCTATTCTATTATCTGTCATGAACGACCTGAAGCTATTTTTTATTTATATACAGCTATAAACTATGAGCTTTTTTATGTAATGTTTTTTATTAGTTCAGATGGTAACTTTTTAAAGCAGGCTCTGAATTTATTATAATAGGCGGGATATAAAAATCTAAAATTATTTTCTTGAAACCTTCAAACATGTAATTTTTGTGAATTGCCTTATTATTTTTATAACCTAATAACTTGTTCGAAGATAGTGTGAAAGATCGCTGGAAAGACTAAAGCTATTGTTTTCTAATATTCATATACTCGTATCGAGCACACAGACTCACTTGCACTTACAGATCCACTATCGTGCTATAACTATAATAACTCTATATACTGCAAACATTGAAATGTAGGTGTTTCTTCTTTTCTCTATTCGCGGTTCATAGTTATCTAATAGTAGAATTGCTTTTAACTTCCATCGTTCTTTTGAATACATTTTAAAAGACAAAAAACGTCAGTTCTTTCATATAAATTCAAGAGTCCAAAATTTTAAACATAGAATTTTGTACAGGCTGTGTTTGTGTTGATAGCATACACTATCTATCAATATTGATATTAATATTGTGATCCATGAGTTCTTGTCATATTGTATTAAAGTATCGAGATTTTATGATTAGTTTCAAATTTATCCACAAATAAATAAATATCATGTGTCAGTCTCGGTTGCATTCGCGATTGGCGACTGACCAACTCCAAGAGCCGGTACCAGAGCCTCATCCGTTAATCAGTATGTGTAGGTACGGGCTAGTAAGTGAGGTTGGTTTAAACCCCGAAGACCTTTGTGGGGTCTCAAACACTCACTTTATGAAGTTGAATTCGCAATTCAAGTTTTTAACACCTTTACTTACATATGAAGTTAGTCATGAATATTGATGGATTGACATTGGTCAACATTTTCTGACCATTTATTCGACCACCCTTCATAACAGGATTCTATATTACAGCGTCCGCATTGTTCTGTGCATGGAAACTAATCAATTAGTAATCACACAAATATTTTTCTGTAAAACTAGTGGGGCGGAAATCACACAGTGATTGTCAAACTTCGGGCCAAACTTAGATATTTTTGTTGCAGTATTTTTATTCAAAATTACAGACCTTAGGCTTTATGCATATTATTCGACGCGTTTTTACTTCAATCAAATCAAACGTCTTCGACGTCAAAAACACAAAAAAAAAGATTTTATATTTCAGTTTCTTTCAGAGTCTGGTTGTTTTATGTAAATATACAATATACGTATTGTCATTGTCACTCAAATGTCAAAGTCAAATACGCGTTACTCTGATAACTCGAAAGAAACTCACTTGTAAAAGCTTTTTAGGGAGAATTTGTATGGTAGGTACCCGAAACCTTGAACGTACAAACCCACCTGGTTGGTGGCCCGAAGTAATAACTGTTTTCGAGTTACAGGTTTGCAACTAATCTTTATTTATTTTTTTATATTTAGGACACGTCAATTTGACTTCACCTCGCCTGATCTAAATGAGCCCTAATAGATAAATACTTCGAAAACATTATCAGTTGACGCCTTTTGTGTATATTGGATTCGGCAATCATATCCTGTTCTTAATTAGTGTTTAGTTTCCTCTTTAACTCGGGCACATTTATCCTTGTAATATGCAGGCAAACTTGTAATTATAACAGTGCAAACTTAGAAATTAACCATTATTCCCTATATTATCTATATTACAGCTTGTAGTAACGAGATGTTGCCGAACATGTTTTCCTTGCGTTGATGTTGTACCTACTTATTTTTTTTCTTATTAGCTAAAATTCCTTAGTTAATTTAATTAAAATACGGTTTCAGGTGTTATAATAAATCGAACTACAAAATTTTACGAACTGCCTCGGTGGTGCAGAGTTAGTGTGATGACTACTGTGTATAAGGTTCCGGGTTCGATTCCTAGGTATATGTATGTGGTATGGTATCTAAGGTTGTTCTAAAGGAAATTCTTAGTAGTAGCAAAGCTTGCACAAGTACCCGATTGACAGCAGTATGATCGTCCTCTATTACGTGGGACTAGAACATAGGGACTACGAAAGCTAGTGTAATTCTTCAGTGAAAATAATTTCGTTAAGTTTAACTAAACTTGTGTTCTCACTCTGCGGTGAGGACGCCGCAGGCTCGTCTACGCCCGGGACTACCGACCTCCATGATCGGGGCCTGAGGACGGCAGTTGGCCGACTCGCCGTCCTTACAGAAGCAGCACTAGACGGAGGCGTGTCGTGTGCGTTCTACACACGGCTGCCAACTCATCGTCGCGGGTTAAAACCTGACCCCACCAGGCGAGGCCGCGGTGGCGGCCAAAGTCCACTGGTAACCCTGGGGTTATCCTTTCGAGGGGTTACCTGGGGTGCCCGGCAACGGACTCTTGGGGAGGACACCGTGTGTCGGATTCGGACCGATTCCGACGCGCCCACCCCATCGTTGGCACCGATGGGGTAGAGCCCGTGGGGTTTCCACACGGTAAAAAAAGGGTTCTCATGGTGAATCACCCACCCTTAGTTTGCCCCACTTTCAAGAGCCCAATCGATTCCTTTACTATAAAACATTTTAAAAGAGTTAAATTCTAAACCGTTTTATGTAAGTATACAACTTTTTATGATACGTGACATCACGAAGACGCCGAGCCGACACGGCGATGGCTGTAGTTCCGCAATAAACTGTGCGAGTGTTTCCGCACATAAAAATATCTGTCACGCGCCTCCGCATCCGGCCTCCGTGCGGCGCTAGTGGCGCGGTGGAACAACCAACTTTATGTAAACGATTGGTATGGTAGGGCTGAAAGGCGTTCGAGAAATATATTTAAACTCGTCTAGTTAAATAACAAGGTTCAAGCTCGACATAACCGCCCCCGCTGGCCGGCGGGGGGGTAACCGAAGGGATTTCAAAAAAAAAAAAAGGTATCAGTCACTTTTAGCTAGTAGACTTGAATATATTTTAGTCGATTCAAATCTGACAAAACGACCTAAGTAGCAATCCATACGGAAAAAGAAAACATGTTTTTAATTTACCTTTGTAGACACAAAAATAAATGCAAAAACATTACTACCTTTTAGTATGCCTTTTCTCTGTTACTGGCACATGTAAAGATACTACATTATACACATTTTGATACAAAAACATTATTCATTAAATATTTTCACTTGTAAGAATTCAAATAGACTGACCATGGTTTTTTTTCGTGCGGAAATCCCTTCGGATACCGACCCGCCGCGCGCCGGCCAGCGGGGGCGGTTTTTGTCGGGCTTGAACCGACTAAAACCGCACACCGTGTCGGATCTTCAGACGACGG
The DNA here is from genome assembly GCA_946251805.1 of Cybosia mesomella. Taxonomy (NCBI): domain Eukaryota; kingdom Metazoa; phylum Arthropoda; class Insecta; order Lepidoptera; family Erebidae; genus Cybosia; species Cybosia mesomella. Next base: position 12,242,441 of record OX276392.1, read on the forward strand.
GGTGTAGGGTTAACCATAAGCCATTTCCCTCGCACCCCGACAGACCCTGGGGACTGACCACGGTACCTAAGTACTACTCCCTCACTTAATATCGATTGAAAATAGCAACGTAATAAAAAAAAAACTGGCTGTATAAAACGCAACTGAATAGATTAAACCAATGCAAACCATAATAGTCAGGATTCATTCAAAATCTATACCAGGTAATTCCCAATGATGGTTTAAAACTAATATGATCTGCCTTATAGGTACTTGTTTTTGATTAACCTTTGCAGTATGTGCATAGTAACAGCTTGTCATCAGATGAGTCGTGAAAAAAAAACTGTTAAAGAAAAATACTTTTGGCCATATAGCAGTATTCTATAGCGCATCTCACTAAGAAGACTCTTAAGAGTTTTTATTTGAATATCAAAGCTTCATTTGATTTGGCATAGGATTTCTTTTCTTTATTAATTCATCTTACTTAAAACTACCATTACAGGTTACGCCAATGCTAGTAATTAATTTAATTTATTACATATAATGTTGCCTTCGTGAGGTCACTCAGAGAAATCGTAAACACATCCATGATTCCTGCAATCCTGTTGACGGCGCGAAGAGCGCGAGTGAAAGGTGCCTCGGCCGGGCCCGCAGGTTAGGGCACCACCAGTAGCGGCCGGCGCCAGCGTCACACGTACCGGTCCGGCACACTCCCAGTATTGCAGGGTTATGTGACTCATTATCCCGAAAATATATGTTACAATCGCGAGTTCCCGCTTCACTCTTAACTCGTTGTATCCCACCATTACCAATACAAATAAGGTGGGATAATTTAGAGGTTGAATTTATAGTTGATTGATAATTTAGAGGTTTACACACCATACAACCTTAGATACAGATATCTGACAAACTTGCTCTGTATGCGCTCCAACATTAGGCTATATTTAGCCTCATGTGGTGACCATACAGCCGCGTTAACTTTCAGCGGACTTCTTACTAGGGCATTATATAAAGGTATGATCGCTGCTATGTTCGTAAAACCTTTTGCTCTCTGAAGTAGGAAACCTAAGTTTCTGTAAGCTTTCTTACACACCGCAGCTCTATGGTCACCATTTAATAAAATTATACTGTAAAGAGATGGTCTTAAATGTGAATTTAGATGTACTATTCTTTTGGATCACATAATTTTTATCCGCTTAAATACAATTTTAGAAATTTTTAGTCGAGAGAGTTCTATCACAGAATAAAAAATTGGCATCACTTGCGTCACTCACAAACTTGAGTGTATACCTATAGGTACCTTAATTGGCCCAGCAGTCACTAGGAATCAAACATACCCACATGGTTGGGATGGCTATGTTTTTTTTTTCATCAGTGCCCTCTTATGCTACAATACCATCGCAATAACTCTAAAACGGTTACTATTCTAAAAATAGAAGCGGTGGCATGTATGCAGGTAGTATCAAGCAATCGGAAAACGGCGGCGATGCAAATGTTGTACTGTGACTGGCAAAATACACGACAATTTGTTGTTAAGATAGTTTTACTCTATTTGTGTCGATACCTGTAAACTGAGGTACAAAACAAAAAAAGACCACTCTTTTTAAAATTTGTATTGAATATCTGCAAAGAATTACGTACTTATCCTCTTTTATCAATACAAGCTTATACTTAAAAAATAACACCACTCAGTAATTGATGATGGTAGGTATATTATGTAAGATATCACAGTTTTCTCAGTAATGTCCGATTGATTTGATATTATACATACATGCATATAGTCACGCCTCTTTGCCCTTGGGGTAGGCAGAGGAAACATCTTTCCACTTGCTACGATCTTGGCATACGACTTTCGCTTCTTCCACTTCTACTACATTTCACTATCTGATTGGCATAATTATGTACGCCTAGATCGATCATTACTGGGTTGCCCAGTAGCCCTCGCCTCATAAATCTGTTTTGTTAATCTCCTTTCATCCATCTTCTTTACGTGACCGAACCATCTAAGCATCCCTTTCTCTATCTTGGTCACTACATGTTCAACTACAACGTTCTCTTATCACGCTGTTAGTCACTCGGTCCATCAGGGTCACTCCAGCTATTCTTCTCAGACTTCTCATTTCAAAAGCATTCAGTTTACTGTCATTTTTTTTTTTTTTTTTTATATTTAGGACACGTCAATTTGACTTCACCTCGCCTGATGGTAAGCTGAAGGTAAAGTCTCAGGAAAGAGGGTCACCATTACATACACGTACCATGTTAACAATGGTGGCACTCAGCTTGACGACCTCATCAGAAGAGAATTGTCGTCGCAGCACCGCGTGACACCCACCGGTCCCACTAGTGCTGCGACCACAATCCCCCTGCCCGGCTATGCACTTGCTGACCCCTGAACGCAATCAAACCGAAATTGGATTACTATGGATGGTTTTTCGCAATCGTACCTACCCGGCCGAATTTTGTGACAAATTTGTGTCATCAAATTTCTACCACCAGTAAAAATCTTATCCTTATGCCACACCCAACATTCACTACATGGTTGAACACGAACAATCTGGTATTGTAACGAACGTTGCAATTTACTTAGTGCTTATATTTTTCACTTTTGGGTGCTTTCCATATCTTTCAATGCATTTAGTTACGTAAACATGAATTTAACAATCCCAAAACTTGCATGCAGCAGATTTTAAGCCTGTAGCCGGTCACTGACAAGTTTGTTCATTGAACTGAGGCGGAAACTTCCAAGAGATGAGCAATCAAATTATTGCTAGTTCAAAGGCAAGAGGATAACGTCCGTACGCCAATATTGAATATACTATGGAAATGGAATATCAAGTTTCTGTACGTCTGTGAGGGTACAATGACGTTAGTTTGGCTCTAAAGCCTGGCTTAAAAGGTATATTATCATATTCCACTGTACTAGTCTATGTTAGTTCTAAGGTCTTCTTCGTAGTTAAATTTAGCAAACAAGAGCATAGCCCCTTGATAGTACACGATTACTGCTATTATCAGGTGAAGTTGGGCTGGGTTCTAAATTCTTGGTGGAGCCTTAGAGATAACTGTAATTTATAAAAGAAGGGCCATTTCAATGAGTCACTCTTGAACTAATTACATAAACAGAACGTCACCAATCTTTCACCACTCTTTTGAAGATTATATAGATTAATAAACACTTTATTAAAATAACACTTAGGTTTAAAAACAACACTTGATAGTAATTAGTCATCATACCCGTAATACGTATTCAAGTATCAATACTATTCGTATTCGCGAGAACTGACCGTAATGCTATGTTATTATAGCGGATACTCAAAATCAAATATTCCTATTCACTATTGAGAACTCAGCCTATATATTTTGAGTCAGACTGGTAATCTCTTAATGCTAATAAAATGTTCTTGACCAGTGTCGAATTACTTTGAATTTTTATACGAAAAATGTTGGCACAAATTTTCTCAAGTACCAAGATTAAATCTCACTAAAATGAGCTCACTAATTAGTTGTCTCAAGTAAGATCTTTACTATACAGCATAATAAAATTAAGTTAAATTCAAATTTAATACTGTATCATTGTATACTGAATTTCATCATTATCATCGTAGCGCCAATCCCGGTTGCTTCCACTTCCAAAACTTGCACTTCGGAGTCCGGGCATAGCTCTCCTACTCCTCTACTATTCTTTTTTTAATACTAGTCATGCAGTTCAGAACAAAAAGCGTGTTACACTTCGGGGGTGAGACGGGAACGGGTGAGGGATACGGGACGCCTCAACGTAATTTATAATTTTGGCGCCCTTACACTACCGTACAGATGTCAGGTGATGATCTCATATAAAATCGTATAAAATAAATTGTATATACTCTGTAGCTATGACAGTATCAAAAAGTTGCGCCAAAGTTGTGTACAGTAGCATCCAAAAGTCTATAGCAACTTTTTTGTTCCGAACAGCCAGTCTAGTATATATAGAAGTCATTGAGATTTATTTGGTTTTTGTGGCTATCTGACCCACAAACCCGAGAGGAAGGTCTGTGGCAGAGCCTCATCCGTCAATCAACAAGAGTAGGTACTAGCTTGCAGGTGAGGCTGACTTCGGCTAGGAGATCTCGGTGGGGATCTCCACACACCCCCTTGAAGTCTGAATTTAATCCAACACAAAAATATTGAATCCAAATTAAAATACAAGATTCCTTTTTTAATTGAAATTCATCTTTATTTCAAGCAATACCTCGTAACAGTTAACACTACAGTTTTTCATTAATACGACACAACAAGACAAGCATGAAAATCGAAGCGCCTCAGTCTGTAGTAATCAAACAAACGGAGTAAATTCTAGTAGCACTCGACGTAAACAATCTGACGAACAGTTTATTTTGCGTATACTGTATTAGTACACCACTTTGGTTTTGAGAGCCTTTATATAAACCTATGTAAACCGTCTTTCTTGTTTTTATTTTCAAAAATGGAAGAGATTGTTCATGCTTTGGAATATTATTGAAGTATCTAAGCCAGGTTTTCTTTTTATCTGAATGTGCCTACATTTACTCTTTTTAGTTTCCTAGCTGCATGGAGATAAAAAAGCTGCAAATATGTGTAGGGTGGAGGTACAATCAAAATTGAATTTTGGTTTGTTTTTTAAAATATAAAAGAAAAGCAGGAGGAAGTTACTAGTCAAGAAATAAAAAGGAACCGGTATGGACAATGGTAACTATTTTAATACCAACCCGTGAAATATCGGAATCCTAAACGTACAATGATAAATTATATACCACCAGAAAAACTACCCCTTTCCCTAATTTTTTTATAACATTGATGAAAAAAATTCGAAATTAGCGACCCATAATTTTATTATCCATATTATATCAATGAGACTTTTAAAAAGAATGCACACAGGCTCGCGTTAATTTAAGGGTTAATTAGTAATTAATTAATTAATTAATTAATTAGTAATTATAACAATTGAATCTCGGAAACGACTCCAACGATTTTCATACAATTTGATATACATGGGGTTTCGGGGGCAATAAATCGATCTAGCCAGGTTTCATTTTCAGATAACGTAGAAAAAAGTAGTCTATTGTTGAGAAATCAAAGTTTTGCCTACTATGTTAGACTCTTATGTTAGAAGGTACTGTAGAGTGCGCTATAGTACTTCCAATCTTCTTAACTTTTTTGAGATAAACAATTTAATGAATATAATGCACGTAATCGTAATTAGAACGGTAGTGCAAGTTCGACGGATCATTAGAGATCCATAATGATCTGAACGTGCTTAATACGTACCGGGCGAACCTAATTGGATTTGCAAACCAATTAATGTTGAACATTCCCCTCATTATACGTGTACACTGGTACATATTGTAAAGTCAATACGTTGTGCGTTGATTACTAATTGATTAGTTTCCGTCCACAGAACAATGCGGAGGCTGGAGTTATAGAAGCCTGTGATGGAATGGTGGTCGAGTGGTAGTGTTTTAGAAAATGTTGACCGAAGCCAATCCACCAATGACCAACATCATTATGTAGCATAGGTGTAAGAAACTTAAGTCTCAATATCGATTTCATAAAGTGGGTATATGGGTGTTAGGTTTGCGATCAAAAGTGGCGTTTGATCATAGGATCAGGCCAAGGCAATGGCAATACGGGCTAACATTCATTTGGCAACTCTGGCAACATTTGGTAGGAAAAGTAAACATTCCATTGGTCACACGTTCTTTGGTCAAACCGTTCATTCTGTCAAATCTAGAAGAGTGAAAAATTATGTTGTTATCCGTTAATTGGTAGAATGAGTTTGGTAAAACAATAATGCTAAATTCTACTACAATAAATATATTACTGATGAAATAGAACTGTAAACTTTGTACAACGGTATTTCCCTGCAATATGAATGTCAGTACAGATTAGGTACATGCTTCCGCTGTGAGCAGTGATGCCATTGTTTCAACAACTATATCACTTTGTTCTTATCTTATCATAGCTGCTGTATCACCGTCTATCTGCCTGTATTCACCGGCACATGCGATGACCATTATACACACAGGGGCGCGGGTTCGATTCTCATTCAGTGTAAATATTTGTATGCATGAATATGTCTATTTGCATGTGTCTGGCTGTTTCTATGTATAATGTGTACTTGTATATATTTAGAAATAAAAAGTATTTAAGAATGTTTATCCGCAATCTGGAACCCATAACACAATCTAGTTAAACTATGCTTACATTGGGTTTAGACAGCGCTGTGTAGAATGTCGTAGAATATTTATTTATTTTATATTCATTTATATTACCTGCCGCATTGCTTTTCATTGTTTCAAAGTAAAGTTCTAAAAAAAGCCCATCAATTTATAACTAAAAGTGCTGCACTATGTATAAAAAAAAATAACTTGAGTAGACTTAATCAAATTAGGGAATAAACTGTTCCATAGTTACATTGAAGTTATACATTGGAGCTGCAAACATCCAAATTCTTCTTATTCTTTTTAACTTTTTTATAATGCCGTTTTATGCTATAAACGATGCAGATTTCATATCAGTTTAAAGTTATGTATTATCTTTAAAATAACGAAATAATCATCTAGACACACTTAATGTTTTCATCCTGTATCTACACTTTGACGACTGTGTTTAATCTTTCTAATATAGGTATACCTAAAGTAATTTCTCACGAAAGCACTTCTACTATCTGAAAACTAAATCGATGCTAGCCAATTCAATAAGCCAGAGCATAGATCGGTGCACTAATGCGTTTGCTTTGTCCAACGCACTCATGCTAAATGCCGAGTAATCAACTCTGAATAGTGCCTTAGACTAATGACGTGGCCTGGCAGCCTTGATCCCTCATCAAAGCTGTGTTTCCAGTTAACGTTTTACCTTAAGATAAACCTAAAGGTTTCTTGAATTATGATAGTTTAGTGTAATAATTTATTGTACACATGTGTAAACCATAAACAATAATGTACAAAATTAGGTTTGTTAAAAGTTTAACAGTACAATCGACGCGCGGCGGTCTTATAGCTAGGCGTGATTTCTTCCAACAACATTTTAATGGACATAATAATCGTATGCAATGGAGTTGTTACCCGCAGCTCCGTTACTGATCGTCCGTATACTGATCACGTTCCTTTAACCCACTGGACCCTAATCCTGACATAAAAATAGCCTATGTACTATTCTAGACTATATCATCTTTGTATCAAATTTCATCAAGATCCGTTCAACCGTTCTGGTATGTTGGAATAATAATCATTCATCCAGTCATCCAAACGTTCGCATTGATTACAGTAGTCATCATCATTGTCTTAACGTGGTTCACGGTTATGGCCGAGGCGAAAATCTCAAAACCCGGGGTCTGCTTTTATTGGAGCGACAGCCATCTGACTCTCTAACTCCAAGAGGAATGCCTGCATCAGAGCCTTGTCCATCAATTAGCTGGTATACTGGCTTGTAGGTAAGGTTGATTTGGGCCCCGAAGGTTTGATCGAATACATTCAGTGAATTACTGTAACTGTTTTGACAATTAAATGTACAAATGCGATATAAATACTTAGAATATATTATATTTATCTGTACGTGTATACGCCTTATGGACGCGGTTTTATAGTTATCGTACATAATATTATATGCATATGATGTATTGTTGCAGTTGACTTCTAGTCGCTGTGTAGACGTATGCTTGAATGACGACCGTGAGAAATGGTACATATATGTTTGTAATATAATTATATGGTTATAATTACACTATATGTGATTGCTTTCTGTTAGGGTTCTTCCCAAATTCGGCTAGAATTTTTATTGAAACCCTTAATGGATATTATAAATTCACTTAAGTCTTCAACATTGGAAAGATAACCTTAAATATATACAAATAAATAAATTCGAAGTGTCTGTTTGTAATAGTAAAATGACAGATTCAATTAAATTTTTAAGCATTTTGTATGCTAACTTTTTCTTATAGATTTAGATCGGAAAAGAGAACATCTAGGACGTATATAACATATCGGAGAATTTCGAATATCTGGGACGTGTCTAGGTGGCTCAGCTAGTCAGAGCACTCCCCCTGTAACGGACTGTTCGCGGGTTCAAGTCCCGTCCTAGATGTTCTCTTTTTCCGATCTAAATTTATAAAATGACAGATTTTTAATGATTGCATATGAATGTATACACGATACTTTTAACAAACATACAATTTTTAAAAATGTTGTCTATCCTTCTGTCTGTCTTTCTGTCTGTTTGAAAAGGTACTTAATCTTTCGATTTTGACGGGACTACTACTGGCAGATAGGCAATCTTACAAGGCGTAACATAGGCTACTTTAATTTTAGAAAAATAAAGAAGTATCCGCGCAAAAATATTAAATCCCACAAAATTGAGAATAAAATCTGATTTACTCTGGGACATCTGGGCCGATTTTGACGGGACTTTCACTGGCAGATAGGTAATGTTACATTTAATTTTAAAAAAGAATTAGGGTTCCTCGCAACAAAATTGAAAACCCAGATCTAAGTCCACGCGGACGAAGTCGCGGGCATAGCTAGTAATTAATAAGAAAATTACAAGTCCTGTTGCGGATGGCATTTTTATCATTAAAACTACTAGTAAAAGAAACTTTTGAAAAAAATTTTGAAAATCTTACATGTCTTTATTTTCCCTTCAGTTAAAACTATTTAAGTAGCAGCCATCATGTATTGTGATCCAACTACATAAGCAAAAGGGTTAAATTGCAACAAGCAACACTGACTCTTTCAATGTCAAATCGTACAAAAAGTGCTCACAACACGTGATCCAGTCATTTATGAAAATTGGAAAAGTTAAAATACTTCCGGACTACTAAAGAAACTATTTCATAGATAAAAAGGTCACAGAATTATTACCGCAAAAACTCAAACGGTTTTACACATGGAACAAATATTTACGTAAATCTGTTTCGTAAAAAGGACTATGATTTTAAGTTTACTGATCTCAACGCTTTGACGCCCCTGGTGTTGCACACGTCCATAGGCCGCGGTAACCGCTTCCCATCAGGTGGGCTGTGAGCTTGTCTGCCAGCAGAGTGGTATAAAAAAAATATAAGTACCTTGTACATTCGATGTGTAAAATATCCTGTCCTGGATGTTCTCTTTTTCCGATATGAATCCATATAAAAATTTGGCTCTTATTCTGCATTCGCCCCAACTTGTTTGCTCTACGTTCCTGTAATTTTCTTATTCGCCTCGCGTTAATTTTAATTCCTGATTTGCCTCAAATTTTTAATTGTTCTTAATAAATCGAAAATTGCTATCTGGACTTGTCCTGGGTAGCTGAAATTCTACATACAACTTAAGGTGATATGAAAATGTTGGCATTTGTTAAAATATTTCGTGGAGCATCTAGTAAAAAAGTTTGTATGTATATATATGACATATACCAGGCCATCTCTTACATAAATCTTTATGCAAAAGAGTCATTTATGGCCGATACCAGGATAACATAAAACAGTCGAAGATTAAGATCTTTATTGCCTCGTTGAAATACTCCCCCTTTTGATATCGTAAAGGGAAAGGAAATAATATCATTAGATGTGACGTATGTTTGTTCACTCGTCAATTTATTTGTTGGGTGGCGCGCCGTTCCTAAATAGTTTTATTTGGAGTATTTTCCTCGTAAATGCAGTCTTGTGTATATTTGTCAGTCTTATATGGTACAAGCTTTTACCTACAGCTTCACTTGATTTACTTTTCCATCCCTAAAGAACAGTAGTTTTGCTGGATGCAATGCATATGTTAAGTACTCTATAACCTTTCTATAACCTTGACAACGTTTATGCAGAATTTCAATACGACCAGTTGAGTAATAAAGGTGTGAAACTGTAACAAATAATTGCAAAGCTCTACCGGGCATATCTTCAAAATGTGTGATGCTACTGGGACTTTCCTAAGAGAAACTCTCAACAACACTTTTAAATCGATCAATCGACAATCGATGACCCCGTACATACGTAACGGCTGCACGTAAATATGACAACACTATTCTAAAGAGTCCATTCGGTAAGCGGTTAACATAACCAATGAACGTTTGTAACATCCAAAACAACACACGCGTGTTGCTGCGCGTGCATTTAATTTATCCATTTGGCACACAAAACAGAAAACAATCAAAATCTTACAAAATATCATTTCAAGGTTCGGTTCCAGATTGAGTTCCGAAACATGTGTACTCAGCATGACACAATTAAAAGGCTGTATGCCTTTAATTAATAAAGTGATACAATAAAACAAAAAATATAAACAAAACAAGACCAATAGAACAATTGTAAGATATTGGTTAATAATTTAGACATAGTTAGTACTGTTATCTATTCTGTGACATAGTAATGAATCTCTGCAAAGTGACAACAAATTTATAGCTTTATAACCTGCTTAACAGCATTACCTGCTTACAGAAAATTCTCTTAGTCTCATTAATAACAATAATACTTAAATATCACTACCCTAAAACACTAAATTCTATATACACATCCTCATATACACGCACGCATACTCCCTCTCACACACCCACATATACAAACACCCATCATGCACAATATCCTAGTTGTTAACTAATATAATATTATATACATACTAGATACATAATATAATTTGTCGCTTCCATATTTTAATCTCATATCATATTATTATCTTGAAAATTTGTAGTGTGCAACTATATTAATCCTAAGTACTACAATATTGTTGTCAATATACAGTTCTCAGTAAATCACTGAATTCCAAAATACAGGTCTTTACTTGGAATTCAGAGCACCACACCTATGTACACTATCTAAAAAAAAAAAATAGCAGTTAATCATTATGTACAACATGTAACATTTTTTTTTGAGAAATAAAAATTATTATTATTTCCTTTATTACATTTTAAACACATATAAATTATATTTTTAAATACATTCCATATATATAAAAAAAAAACAAATATATTTAAAAATATAAAAAATAGTAACCCACCGGCATCGGGTACAGGGACCAAGCTACCGGTGGTTAGGGCTCCAGACAGAGGAATCTCCTCACAATACGTGCCGTGTCGAGGAGCACTGCCTTCTGCATCAAGCCCTTGACCCAACTGCCTAACGCGAGCCTCTGGAGATGTTGTTCGAGGCTCTTGGCAATCAGTCCGTGAACCGATACAACTATCGGAACAATAATCGCCGAATCCACACTCCACATGTCGACAACCTCGTGAGCCAAATCCAAATATTTAATTTGTTTTTCTTTTTCGGCTTTCACAAGATTCTCGTCATGTGGAATGGTGATATCGATAATTATTGCGCGGCGCTCTGACCGATCTATCAACACTATATCAGGTTTATTAGCTACAATAGTCCTATCAGTGATGATAGATCGATCCCAGTACAACGTGATGTGCCCATTTTCGAGAACTGCGTCGGGCACATACCTATAGTACGGTACCTCTGATTCCACAAGGTTGTACTTTAGAGCAAGCTGTTGATGAACAATCCTGGCTACTTGGTTATGTCTATGCAAATACTCGCCGTTGGCAAGACGAGAACAACCAGAAATTATATGTCTAAGGGATTCTCCGGGACGGTGGCACGCCCGACATATGTCAACCGTACCATCCCTTAGTATATACTTTCGATAGTTATTCGTCATCACAACTTCGTCCATAATTGCAAAAACAAAACCTTCGGTTTCTCCAAATAGATCACCGAAGCGTAGCCAAGACACAGATGCTGGTAAGTCTATATCAGGCCCATGGAGAGCCCGATAGAAACGTCCATGCAACTCCTTGCTCTTCCATACATCCATACGGTCATTAATACTTAATACCACAGGTTTGCGCCAGTTCTCTTTAGCCAAAGCTAGCGGGGTAAGTCCGTTGTCCACCCCTACTACATCACGATGCATATCAGCTTCATTGTGTAGGAAGTATTCCCTTAGGTTGCACACCTCACGGTTATGGAAGGATTTGGCATTTAAAAAGCCACGTCCCCCGCATTTCCGCGGTATGTACAACCTCATCACAGATGAACGCGGATGATGCATTCGGTATGCAGTAAGAAGCGTACGGACTTTCCGATCCAGGGTGTCTAATTCAGTCTGAGTCCACCTGAGTATGCCGAAGGAGTACATTAAAACCGGCATGACCCAACCGTTATAGGCGCGCACCTTATTACCGCCTGACAAAAGACTTTTAAGAACTTTTTTCAAGCGGCCAAAGAAACGTGCCTGTAACGATTGCTTCATGCTAGCTTCTGTAATGCCTAATGCCTGCGACATACCCAGGTATTTATAGGTGTCGTTTGCAGAGAGAGACCTGAGTTTTGTGGAATCTGAGAGCTCAACCCCGTCAGATTCCACAATCTCACCTCTTTTTACATGCATGACCGCACATTTGTCCACACCAAATTCCATCCTGATAGAGTTACTAAAGGTTTCAGTTATCTTTATATCGCTATCAGTTGGGAATTGTTGGGGGCAAATAATTTAAGATCATCCATGTAAAGGAGGTGGGATATAACCTGACCATCTCTCCGCAATCGACAGCCTAACCCTGAACTCTCCAGCATATAACTGAGAGGGTTCAGTGCCAGGCAAAACCATAATGGACTAAGACTATCACCCTGGAATATACCCCGCTCTATCTTTATCAGCCCGCCATTCTCGCAGATCCGTCGACACCCTGGATAGCAAAGGACGGTACTCCATTGCCCCATACATGCCTTCAGGAAGGTACATAGAGTTGTATCAATTTTATACAACTCAAGCACCCTCAAGAGCCATGTATGCGGCACGGAGTCATAGGCCTTTTTATAGTCTATCCAACATGTCGCCAGGTCCTTACGACTACGGCGTGCCTGTTGGCTAATGGCCATATCAATTATAAGGAGCTCTTTAGTGCCACGAGCCCCACTTCTACATCCATTCTGAGAGACAGACATGATAGAATTGTCGGTTAAGTGTGAGGATATTTTTACTCTCAGGATGGATGTAAGAAGCTTATAGACCGTAGGTAGACATGTAATCGGTCTATAATTTTTAGGGTCCGAAGCACTACTTGTAAAGAAGGTGGGTTACACCAGTGGTCATGAAATTGGGAATCAATCCTGATTCAAGACATGATTGGAATTGAGATGCTAAACGACCGTGTGAGCTTTTAAGCCATTTTAACCAAAAATTATGCAGTCCGTCTGGTCCCGCTGACTTCTAGTTAGGCAACAGACGGACTGCATCGGTTACATCCTCTTGCAGTATAATAATCGGATCCATGATCTTAATAGGCTCACACGATCGCTCAACATCCCGCATCCAATCACCCTCTGTATGACTGACGGGCATCGACCAGATATTACGCCAGAATGTATTAGTAATATCATCACCTGGTCGATGCACGTCAGTCCCAGTCGAATCAGGGCGCTCCCAATTTCTGTAGACCCACCTTTGGTCCCTTTGGAACGTGCGATTCTGAGAATATCGTTCCACTCTTTTTTTATACCGTCGAATCCGGTTTGCCCACGCATAAACTTTTTGTTTATTATTATTATAGAAAGAGGCGGCCGCGGCGGCGTGCCACTTACTCCCGTTGAAGACCAAAGCTGTCACCATGGTCTTCAGCGAGAGAACGTCCAGGAAAGTTCACCATGGTGCCTCTCCAACCACTCCTAGATGACTGGCCTCACCACCGCAACGGTGGCTGTACCCCACCTTAGTTGCTCAAGTCGCACGTTCCATGGCTTCATGAGTTCCTGGCGGAGCTGGGACCGCAGGGCCTCGATTTCTCAGGGCACCGGCCTGTGGCTTTACTCCAACTCCTCCTTGCGCCACTGATACAACGACGCAAGGGCCCTCGCTTCCAGGTCCACAATAAAAATAAATAATTCAGTATAAGACATAATAAACTAGATTCTATTCCATAACATAGCAAACCGTAGTGTTGGTATAGTTGTTCGTAGCAAACACAGCAGCCCACGTAGCGCTACGATAGAACAACTTGTGCTACCATCAACAAATATTGTTGTTGGCTAACCAAACAGTGAGTTTGCTCACTCGTATCAACCATACAAGTCTGGTCAGAAAATTAATTAAAAGTTTATTTGTGGTATTAGCGCGACATTGTTTGTTATGAAAATTTTCAAATTAAAATCTAATAATATAATATAATGTTTCATAAAATTTTATCTTTGTTTATTGAAAATGTTTATTTCTTAAGGGTTAGGAAAAATGAAACGGTTTGAGTTTGGACCCATTTTGAGCAATGATTATCGTAGGTACTTTAACATTTCACCCCAGCAGAAGCAGGCCGGGGCGGTGGGGCGACTAGCGCCCCTCTCCCACACCGGGGCAAGACGGGGACACCATGGTTTCCAAACCCGAGGGAGCCATCTCTAAACCAGAGATGGCCCAGGGTCAGTCGGGGTCCGAGGGATAGGCTCTATGGGCAATCTTACACCCCGTCGTTTTAAGGCCCGAGACGGCGTGCGGTTTTAGTCGGTTCAAGCCCGACATAACCGCCCCCGCTGGCCGGCGGGGGGGGGGGACGGGTTTCCGAAGGGATTTCCGAACGAAAAAAAAAAGTACTTTAGCATTGAGGGAAATGCTTTATGGGCAACCTGGAAAATATAATATACGTAAGTAATATTTCTTATTTATGAACATTATTATTAGCTTAAATAATGTGTATTTTTTGCAATATTTATAGTAGAATTCATGTGAAATGATATATATATTATCCTACTAATATCCTACTAATTTGATGAACTAGCTGATGCTCGCGGCTCCGCCCGAGCGGAGGATGGTTATTGTTTTTCAGTATATCTTTGGTACTTTTTAACCAATTGCAATCAAACATACGGCAGATTTTAAGTCTGACCAAGACCTTTCTAATAAAAAGGCCAAAATCCGTTCAGTAGTTTTTGCGTGCGTCAACAGACAAAAATTCCAAAAAAGTATGTTTTTGTGTTCAGAATCGTGCATTTAACATAACCCAAGTTTTTTATAAGTATCTCCAATGTACAGACACAATTAATTTACAATTTATAATCGTACCTAAAAAAAGTTAAGTATTTGAAGATGTTTGTATGTTTAGATGTTTGTTACTCAATCATGCTATAAAGACTGAACAGATCTGGTTGAAACTTGGCACAAAGATAGATTATAGTCTAGAAACACATAGGCTTTTTATTCCTGTAATAGGGAATGGGAACCATGGAAAGCGGGAACGGTAACAGAAGTCCAGGCAGTTGAAGCCGCGGGCAACAGCTAGTATATAATATTTTTCACATGAACTCCACTGCAAGCATTATTTAAAATATCTATACTTACCTATATGAATAAATATTAATTATTTTAGTAATTATTAACGAAACCAATGGTCTGGAGATGATAAGATCGTCTTCAGACATTACTTCAAATAGTGTAGCTTGTGTGGTCTAGTAATGAGTGGTAGATAAATGACTGGAAAACTACTGTCATAATTAGAAGCTGATAAGCTTGCACCGAAGATGTACCGACCGTAAAAATATTTTTCAGCCAGTTTTCATTTCTACCACGAAAGTATTTTTATTTCTTGCTGCACTTTGCCGCTTTTTCGTAAATACTGGCAGGAAATTACGACTCAACCTTTTATAAACTTGCTTCAAAACACTGTCTGTAATCTGTGGATATATAAGTTTTAAATTTTTGAGGCATTTCTGTATCTCACGATTACTTGATATTATAATTTCCACTAAATCGGAATAGACAATAGTAAAGCCGTAAATGACGGATAGTCATTGTAATAACACGGTTATCGTAAGAGAAATATTATGTAAATGACGTCAAAACTATAATTGAATACTATTTATACGTACAGGACATGATAAAGTGTTTATTACTCTCATTAGAAACACTTATTAATAAATATAATGCACTTTTTCATAAATTAAGAGCGTCGTTAGTTAACGACCTGGCATACCTGACGCAGGTAAAACCGATGTATTGTTAATATATAGGGTCTAATTAATCTCCTGAAGATTATTATTACGTAACGGTGGATAACGGAGATTAGTTATAATTCGATAATTGAAATCAAATGGTTCCAAATGACCCTTCTCACCAAAAATGTAATAGCAAGTAATTACTAATTATATTTTAAAATATAATTACATATTTAAATACTACACATAATAAATCTATGATTAAAAACTAAAAATAAAAGTTGAATAATAAAATATTTCGGTTCAATTTGTACTTGAAACATCAGTATTTTTGCACGAAATTTGTTATTACTCGATCACCCTACTTTGGCAGCATTAAATACTGTATAATAATTTAATAGTATTCTTTACAGGAGTTGTTTCTCTTAAGACTCTAGTATGCGTGTAACAAATTGTAGACATTTTAAACAAAGTGACAAAAAAGGACTTTTTTCGCCCCTGAACCACCGCGCGACGCATATTCTTAATATTGAACTTGGCTCTCTTTTTACATTTATGTATTTGATGGGATGTCATTACTTTTCGTACAGGAATTATTAGTATTCACCATAAATTAATTGTTATTTGTAAAATGAGTCTATTTTCCTACGTTTACTTTATAAAGTTTTCGTTTCTTTTTTGTGTTTGTTTGTAAGCAACTCATTTAGGCGCGATTTTGACCCACTTTAAACGGCCAGATTTCGTTCAAACTTTGTAGATTTATCGAGGACCTATGACAATACACTTATTTGATAAAATTATTCCATTATTCAATTTGCAAAATAACTATGTAATGAATTCGCGAAATATTTACTGACAGCTCTGTAAATATTTGATAACAGCGCCATCTATCCCATCAACCTTGTATTACGTAGTAACGAATAATGTCACATTATAAATTCTGAATTAAAAAAAAAAAAAAAAGTGGCAACAGCAGCGTGTTAATTTATTTATGAATAAACAAAACTAAAAAGTAGGAAATAAATAATAGTTTTAAAAACTAAAAAACACGCTTTTTATAGAAAACCGAACTAAAAACATTGAAAATAACTTTTAATAAATTTAAATTAAGAATAGTGTTAGAAATTTCAATAAATATAAATGAATAATAGTGTAAATTTTTTTTTCTTTTATTTCAAAAAAAGCGTGGGGTGCATTTTAAGCATAAACATACATACATACATAACTTCACGCCTATATCCCCGAAGGGGTAGGCAGAGGTGTATTACAGCAACGTTTCGCCAGTTATGTTTTTTAAGATATTATTATCAAAATGATAATCACTCTACTCATGTCTGTTAATAAAATATTTATATCCCTTAACGCATGCACCCCACGCTTTTTTAAAACAAAAAAAGCAGCCAAGTGCGAGTCGAACTCGCCCATTAAGGGTTCCGTAGCAGCAAGTAACACGATAATGTGTTTTTTTTTATTTTTATATTTGAGTTGATTGAATGAAAGGTTAATTGCGGTTTACGATTTATGACGTATTAAAAAAAAACTACTGACTAGATCTCGCTCAAACCAATTATCGTTGGCAGTTTACATGGTAAAAAATATATGATGTCATACATTTTTTTTAGCTTTATCATTCTCTTATTTTAGAAGTTACAGGGGGGGGGGGGGGGGACGACACACATTTTACCACTTTGGAAGTGTCTCTCGCGCAAACTATTCAGTTTAGAAAAAAATATATTAGAAACCTCAATATCATTTTTGAAGACCTATCCATAGATACCACACACGTATGGGTTAGATAAAAAAAAGTTTTGACTACCAGTTCTAAGTATGGGGACCCCCAAAATTAATTTTCTTTTTTCTATTTTTGTATAAAAATCTTAATGCGGTTCACAGAATACATCTACTTACCAAGTTTCAACAGCATAGTTCTTATAATTTCGGAAAAAAGTGGCTGTGACATACGGACGGACAGACAGACAGACATGACGAATCTATAAGGGTTCCGTTTTTTGCCATTTGGCAACGGAACCCTAAAAACTAGTTTTTTAATTTGTGCTATTTTCCATATATGTTCTTATACCTGAAACATTGAATCATTCATTATCTTCAAAAGTTTTTATACATTTTTGGCCAAGTCAGGGAACAAGACCCCACCAGTCGAGGCCGCGGTGGCGGCCAAAGTCCGCCGGTAACCCTGGGGTTATCCATTCGAGGGCTTACCCGGGGTGCCCGGCAACGGACACTTGGGGAGGACACTGTGCGGCCCTAGTCGAGACACGACATAACCACCCCCGCTGGCCGGCGGGGGGGTTTCCGAAGGGATTTCCGAACGTAATTTTGAATTTTTGAATTTTGCATTGATTTGACTTGGATCGAGATTTATAAGAAGTACTCCGTCTAAGATAAATAGTAGGAAACTAATAGTTTTTTAAATTTATTTATTAATCGATAATATCAGCTGTAAGTAAGCAAACTCTCAACTCAACTAGGTGTAAATCATACCTTTTTAAGTAGATTTAGACCTCTACACAGCATCGGGGTGCTCGCACTCAAGGGCCTGTGTTTCGAAATGGTTAGTGTAAATATACACATGCATACTGCGTCACCAGTTACTATTTCGTTAAAGTCGACTGGACACGCTACTTCATGTCTAGATAAGAAACGATCGTCGATTTTCAAGGTAACGACAGCTGAAAATGTTTGGGAAGCCTTTGGATTTCGTTTAGGTGTTTACTGTTATATCAATATAGTAGGTGCTATCTGATTTATGTTAGCTTACAGTAAAAAAGAAAAAGAAAGTAAGACTGTGTACAGAAATTAAAAAAAATTGCAATCTCTCGTTTTCATAGGATGGATGGATACTAGCTTAGCAAAATTTGGTAAGATGAATTAGGTTTTGTTACGTGGTGAATGCTGTTACGAACGGTGTCTGCAGCTACGGGGCAATATCCGGATATTATGTACCGGTACCGGAGGGGCAAACCCACTAAGCCCCACGGTGTGCCGTACTCTGCACACCTGCTACCTACACCTTTTGATTCTCGATTGGGCGAACTCAAAGCACAGATAGACGCATCCCCTTCGCGGGTGGCTAAACCGGAGGGTGGAGGGCTGACCCCGTCCCCATACCCGCAGCCACTCTCAGGGCGGACAAACGTAAGGCCTGATTTAAGAGTACTAAAAAGAAAATCCAGCCCGATGGGAGAGCCCTAGAAAATATCTAATATCCTATTAAATAATTTTTCCAAAAAAATTCTAATCCCTTTTGAAGTCGGTTAAAAAAAGCAATCTACAAAAATCATATAAAAGTTGTAGCTAGCCGCCAGTTCGAGACGGCACCATAAAATATATTATGTTGCCAGTAGAAGCAGTCGTAAGTACGTATAAAGACAATTGAATCGCACATGGTCACCCAGTCTTTATTGTACTGAATTACGACCTACCTACTTGACTTTTAGTATACTAAATAAAACAGACGTACCTACTCTCACTGGGCCCATAACCTTTTTCGTGGTTTATGAATTAACTTGTTTGATTTAAGTGCGTTTGTTTATTATCGTCTTGTAGTTTTCTTTATTGGTGTAGTGGTAGTGTGAGGTTGTTGTGTTTGAAGTTTCGGGTTAGAAAGATATCCGGGTTGAACAAAATTTTTATTAAATATTTTTAGTAGCAATATGGAATTAAGAAAGATGCCCGTTTGAAAATAAAAATCGTGAAACTATTGGCGTATAAAAAATACTATGGCTAAGTCTTTGAAGACTTCTGAGAAAATCGATTTGGGTTCGTAAAATAAGATAATTATAATATATAAGAAAATCTATACCATTATAAAATTGTCAAATACTTGTGTTTGTACATTGGACATATTTAAAAAAATCTTGGGTTATGTTAAAGGAACGATTCTGTACACAAAAATATATATTTTGGGATTCTTGTCCGTTTGGCTGTTTGTTCACGATGGACGCAAAAACTACTGAACAGATTTTGATTCGGTATTCTCTACTAGAAAGTTCTTGGTCATACTTAAAATCTGCCGTATGTTTGATTGCAATTGGTTGAGTAGAACTGGAGATATGATCACAAAACGATAACCGACCTTCACGCGAGCGAAGCGAATCAGCTAGTTTAGTTATATGATTCATAGATAACTTTATTGTCTAGATATAATTTGTATTCATTAAATGTTAATTTATTTTTGTAAAGTCCCCATAGCCGGTACCCGCGGGTTCCACAATATGTAAATTGCATTTTGCAATAAAACAAAAGAAAGGAGTATAGAAAAGATGAATAGTAATTTCGGTGATTAATAAGGATAGATAAACGGTATAAGGTTAGGTCTTAATTCATCCCCGTTTAACTAGCTATAAAACTCTTCTAAAATTGATTTAATAGATTTACCTAGATAACATTATACGATGCTTCGAAATGTAGATCGAATCCAAAAGTTTTTAAAACCAGAGAGACAAAGAATGCCATTTTGAAATGACAATAACGAGTTTGGAACAGCAGAGGGTTCATGTTTCCTGATTCTATAAGTGACAGGGGCCAAAGTGGGTACCCCTAGTCACTCTACCTCACGTTAATGGAAATTCCTTCGGGTGGACACACTGGACACCCTAGTTGTGAATTCGATGGTTCTGTTTAAAGCTTTTAAAGCTAACTAAGCACTGGTAATTTTTTGATAAATGATGTTAATAGTTCTATAATGTTGATCAATATGTTCCTACTAAATTGAAGTGGGTTTGATAACGCAAGATCTTGTATTAACCTATTGCAAACTCTCATTATAATACGATAGTTTCCATTGTTGATATAAATTGTCAAATTTAGGTTATCAAGCAAATAATAAGCTGTAAAAATGCGGCCGTTCTTATTTTATCGTTCTTATACATTTTTAATACAATCTTGGGGTATAGTGTAGTTCATTATTTCAAAGTGCCCATAATACTTACCATTTTGATAATTAAAACAAAGAAACTCAACTACCCTATAAGCATTACAGAGCAGATGAATCACTAAAGCTTAAATATTTTGTTCCTTTAGGTAGTTACGTTTGGAAATACTTCTGTAATCCTGGGTCATCACAAAATAAAGGATCCTGGGATCAAAAAATAAAGCCCTTTAAAGTTAGACAGGCATGTGAATATAATTGTGGATAACGACTAACCTTCAAGCATTAAATTGAAAAAGTTTTTTCGCAATCAGATGAACGGAACATTCAAATAAACCTGCAAATATTAATTATCATGTCAATCTAGACAATTATCCTCCTATAGCTATTCGCGATAATTAAAATAGATTGCATAGTCAATTTTGTCGATAATCTAACATTGTAATAGTCAGCGACTAAAATACTTTAACATCCAACTTATAAACTTAAAACTTAGTTAGATGGCTTTATACTTAAGCCATCCTAATATGGTTTACTTTAGAAGTAAACTGACTTAATATATATTTTATAAACGATCTCTTTTCTTAAATTCAAAGTTAAGCCATTTTCGTATTGTTATTGGCCACCAACTCATTTTTGATAAAATGTTTGTTAGGCCTTTCTTTCGCTCAGGGCTTCAAATCATCTATTCTGTGCGTTAGTTCTTAAACTCCTATCATAAAAATTATTAATACAAAAATCCAAAATACCCAACTCGGTCTTTTCAGTGCAGTGGGTTTTTGGATTTTTATAAATAGTTTTATTGTATTCTTTTTAGTTATGACATACACCTTTGAAGCTAAAATCCATCGAGCCGTTCATGCAACAGAGCGTGCCAAGAATTTGTGTTTGGCACTAAAATATACCCAGTGTCACTCTCACAGTAAATATGAATATAACGATACCTCTTAAGCTAAAATCCATCGAGCTGTTCGAGACGCAGAACATGCCAAGCAATTGTATATACATACTTCCATGCTTTCGAAAAACATAACCTTCCTTCTGGCGCAGTCGGGTAGAAAAACAAATATTTGTGTTGAAACCGAAGCTACTATAATTCTTAACCGTTTATTCATGCTTCCAGTCTCCCTCACTGGTCGTTAAACGCCAAAGGGCTTCGACGCCCTCTCAATCCTGTAGTGCTGACGTGGCATGCAGGGCAAGTTCCATCACGGCTCCTTCAGTTGACTCGAGTGTTTTGTATGGGCAATAAAATGTCCACGACACCGAAATTATGAAGGTAATGAGAAACTAAGGACGTGTGATTGTATACGAGGAAATAACCGTTATTGTTTAGGTAAATTCTTTTATTTTGGTATAAAATTAAAAATAGGTATGTGAATCAACAGCATTTTACACATGATATATTATGAACTTCCGAAACGGTTCGATGGCATCAGGTTCTGGGTTTGATTCCCGGGTGTGCAAAGCTTCACGGCTATAAGGATTTGCTGTTTGATAAAAAGCAGTCCTTAGTCGCTATGTACGACGACCCCGGTTTTTAATGTGGTTTTTCTGTAGAAATACTATGGTTATGTTAAATTACCGATATTTTTTTTTGGAACTCTTGTCTTGTCTGTCTTGTCTATTTATCTGTTTGTTCGCGATGGATGCAAAACTACTGAACGAATTTTGATGCCATTTTTTTAAAAGAAATGTCTTGGTCACATTTAAAATTAGCCGTATGTTTGATTACATTTGGTTATGTAGAACCGGAGATATGACCGAAAAACGATAATATATATAGTATATATAGTATAATATATATATTATATATAGTACAATATATATAGTATATATAGCTAGGACTACATAAAGGTACTATATAAATAAAAAGTCTAGTGGGACGGAAATCACACAGTGATTGTCAAACTTCGGGCCAAACTTAGATATTTTTGTTGCAGTATTTTTATTCAAAATTACAGACCTTAGGCTTTATGCATATTATTCGACGCGTCTTTATATATTGAGCATTAAATATGAAGAAAATGAAATCAAATCAAACGTCTTCGACGTCAAAAACACAAAAAAATGATTTTATATTTCCGTTTCTTTCAGAGTCTGGTTGTTTTATGTAAATATACAATATACGTATTGTCATTGTCACTCAAATGTCAAAGTCAAATACGCGTTACTCTGATAACTCGAAAGAAACTCACTTGTAAAAGTTTTTTAGGGACAATTTGTATGGTAGGTACCCGAAACCTTGAACGTACAAACCCCAAAATCTTCCCATTAACCAAACAAGATGATTGGCGAAAGAATTTTTTAAATCGGATAAGTGGTTCTTGAGTTATTGCGTAAACAGACATCCAGACATCCAGACCAACAGACAGACCGACACAATAATTTTTTTTTGCTTAATTAGACTTAGAATCATGTGAAACGTCGAGAAAAGTGATAAAAAGTGGGTGTAAGATTTTGATTTTATTTGCGTGATTTTAAGACTTCGGTGTCCACCTGGTTGGTGGCCCGAAGTAATATGGTTTTAATAAAATTCATAAAGTTAATATTTACATATAACATTGTGAGGGGTTTTTAAACTATTTACCTAAAATCTAAATCAGGGAAGTGATTATTCATATAAAAACCGTGGTCTTTCATAATTTACTTTACCTACTGGCTTTTGCTTTCTTTGATTGATTTTAATTGATGATGTGGTTCACGATCGATAGACGGCTTATCTCGAATCAACTCGGAACTGAATATTTATTATGCGAGTGGCTATATTTCTTGTTTACCTAACGGTATACTTATTTGAATACTGTTTGATATATATTTTTTTTTATGTTTAGGACACGTCGATTTGACTTCACCTCGCCTGATGGTAAGCTGAAGGTTAACAATGGTGGCATTCAGCTTGACGGCCTCATCAGAAGAGGATTGTCATTGCAGCACCGCGTGACACCCACCGGTGCCACTAGTGCTGCGACCACAATCCCCCTGCCCAGCTATGCACTTGCTGACCCATTTGAATTTGATGTAAATGAAAAAAACTCATAGAATGAATTATATACTTGCGTAAAACGTAAGTATAAAGATAATTGTTACGCATTTGGCATATCATGAAATCTTTGTTCGGCATTTTGCTCAAGTTTTTAATCGGTTTAAAGATATCGTTTTTTTTATATCTTGTTGTTGTTTTGTATATCCTTGAATTATTTGTATTTTTTATAAACTATATTAAACATGATTTATACACATATTTTTATTAAAAAAGATGTTCATAGCATTGTGATTTATGTTAATAGATAAGAAAATACCTATATATATATATAAAACCCGACTCCAAAGGCGAGGCCGCGACGTCCGTGGGGGACCCTGGGGTTATCCTTTCGAAGGCGTACCCGGGGTGACTGGCAATGGGCGCTTGGGAAGGACACCGTGTGGTTTTAGTCGGTTTGATTCCGACATACCCACCTTATCGCTGGCATCTTAGGGCGAAGCCCGAGGGGGTTTCCACACGTAAAAAAAGTACCTATCTTAATTAAATAAAAAAATAAAAAAAATAGGTAAGGTACTTGGTCACTTTATGAGTTAAGAGTCCGAGGCGATGACTTAAGTCATCTGTGCATAAGATTATATACTTGACTAGCCCATGACTCCGCCTGCTTTTAACACTGGACCCGTTCCGGTGACTCACAGGAACCTTTCCCGGTATAAAAGTCTATATGCTATTTTATCTGTCTGTGCGAATTTCATTCGTATCCGTTCAGTTGTTCTAGCGTGATTGTGTAATACATTCTTCAATCTATCCAAACTTTTGCATTTATAATAGTAGTAAGATAATACATATTATATCGAGTGTATTTAAGCTAACAACTTGACAAACGTATATTTCAATAAGCTATGAAAGTTAACTTCATTAAAAATTCAAGTAGCAAAGCGCCTACAACTTTACGCATAGCAAACAATCCTCTCGCGGTTTGCCGATTCGTAAGCATTACGATATAAAGGTACAGGGTGAAGTCGGTAAAGTAAACTAACTATAGACAAACTTGGCTATGTCAACGCTATCAAAGGACTCAACTAAACTCTGCCCATGGCTGAGGGTGACAGATAAAAACGTCGGATTTGGTGGCGCGGTGTACCCGTGTCTTCGTCAGCGTATTTACTTACCCTGGAGCTATTTGCTCCTCTACCCTTAACCTAACCTTTAAGGTAGGCACGAGCGATAAAAGATCAGCGTCTTTTCGACTTTAGAGTAAATGGAGATTACGGAAATGGTAATTTATGGGTAATTTAAAGAACATAAATGACTTGTTATTTTGGATGTTATTTTTTATATAGAAAATATAATTTCGCTAGCTTCTATTGTGATTAATTATTTTAAAACCAATAATATCATAGTTAAAAGTTTCTACGTTTATTACTCATTGAAATAAGTCTAATTCTAACGCATTCCATAGCGATTTGTTTATGCTATTTTATTTCTTTTCCTCTTTCTTAATTAACCAAATCAGAATCAGTTCCATTAACTTTCGATTTTCTTATATTTTTACATGATACTGGAAGAAATCGCTACTAATGATCCCCCCCCCCCCTACCACTTGTACATAACATATACTTAAGTAGCAAGCAAGAAAATGTTCACTATCTGACAGAGAATAATCCAATTCCTAGTCACCTTCGCCTTTTACGATACCCACGAGAAAAAGTGGGGTGGTTTTTATGTTGTACCTCTACCGGGGGACAACATAACGAAAAATAATTTTGCGGTATTACTATTAAGTATGATACAATAAACATACGCACTGTTGTAGATCGTCATAAGTTTATAACTTATACCACCTTTCATATTGATTCTGCACTCCTTCTCTAACACTTTACATATTGCTTATTTAGCATTATTTCATTTCGGTGTGCCGCTATTTGTCTTTCGTGTTCCGCTGATATTGTTATTGTTACTTCACCTGTAAATTTCAAAGTGCTGATTTTCTGAACGTGATAATGTATGTTTTCGGATTGCTGGGAATAAAAGTTGTCTTAAAAAGATTGACTGCATAAAGTGTACCTTTCGACGTTGGAGCATACAAGATTTATCAATATTGACTCAGCAGTTTTATGAATGATGTTCTTAACAAACAATAAATTACACATAAATTGACTAATTTAGATTTATATATATAAACGAGTAAACGGTATCAATCGAAAAATAAGTCGGGTTAGTGACCACCGTTTATAACTCGCGAACGGGTCGATCGATTGTCATGACCTTTGATATTTTAGATTTGTCTCCGCCTATATTGTGCCATATCTACCCCACCGCCTCCATCCTCAGTGGAGGTAGTTATGTCGGACTCGAACTGACCAAACCCGCATGCCGTCTTGGGTATCTTATATCGGGGTGTAAGGTGGCCCAAAAAAGCATTTTTTTGAAACCGCAGCTGACCCTGGGCCATCTACGGCCCCTCGGGATACTATGCCTATACTAGCAATTACGATAATTAAAAATATGAGACATTCACGAAATAAATTCATCTGCTAAGGTAACCAACATAACTTAGGTTTTTTTTATTTTATTTTTTTACGTTGCTAAAGTAATTTTTCATTTTCATAAATTTTGTGTGGACAAAGAAATGAAGAAATTACAAAAATCATAAATATATTTTTTAACAAAAGTAAATTTATTGTCTCTAGATACTTCCGATGTCATGTCAGCATTAGATCCAGTAGTTTAAGGCCCTGTCTAGACGTAAGCTACCATAATTATGCTAATTTTTAGTTTCTAAGATTATTTCTCTCTCTTTCTAAGATTACTGATGCTAGAAGTTGATTTTTTTATATATACAGTTAATTATCTACTCTTCACGCACATTCAAAACATTTTGGATAAATAGAGCAGTTTCTTGTTAAAAAAATTGCAAAGAAACACTCTTTAAAATAAATTTTTCGTTTCAATTATCTCAATATTTTTAGCGATGACATATATATTTTTTGTTACAAATATAAAGAAAATTTAATCAGCTAGTGAAATATCTTCAAATTAACATCCTCAAATCCGTCATATTTTTTAAATGATTTATTTACCCGTTTGCCGCTAAACAAATCAAACAGATAAATAAATCATTTAAAAAATATGACTGCTGTATATATAAAAAAAATCAACTCTCTAGCATCAGTTATCTTAGAGAGAGAGAGAGAGAGAAATAATCTTAGAAACAAAAAATAAGCATAATTATGGTAGCTTACGTCCAGACAGGGCCTTAAACGAAGAAATCACCTGTAGTATTTAGTTTTTATAGAAACCACCGTATAGTTACAATGAAGGTTTGGTATTTATTAAGAGGTATAAAAAAATAAGTACTTCGACTAAAAAGTGCTGCGTACTCGTAGGATGTCCTTCACTAATGAATAAAACATAAAATAATAAATAATACTTATAAATAAAACTTTTAAGACAGCCATTTACATTAAAATAAGTTCAGTAACAATTCACAGAATCGAGTGACAGGGAAAGTCATCGGTCTGAGTATAAGGGGGAAGTGGTGTCTTACGGTAAGGCTCAAGGGATTCCCCACCTCCGACATGGAAAGCGGAAACCGCGAAATCTCTAGGATTCATCCGTCATAATTTCAACAAAAAGCCTACGCTTTTAAATAATGTTTTCGATACAAAGTCGTGAATTTTTACAGCCTCAAACATTTTTACAGGATTTTTACGACATTATTTTATGTCAGTGTTATGCTGTTACGAGCGAAACTTATTTGTATTTACGTTGGTGTACCTTCGTTGTTCTAAATCAAATTTTTGCGATCGACCCCTTTATCGTGTTGGCTTTTTAATAATATTTATGACGTTTGTGCCGCTGTTAAAGCTGTTAAACAAAGAAGAATATTTTTTTCCAAAATTTTATATTGCAAATAGGTGCTAAAATACTGTTGTGTAAGAGAAAAAAAAAACAGTGTAAAAACAGCTATATAGCTCTGGTTTAGTCGATCTGTAATTGTCTATATGGAAACTTTTTAGTTTATATACTTAAATAAGTATTCTACGACATTCTACACAACGCTTTCTAGACCCAAAGAAAGCATAGTTAAACTAACTTATGTTATGGGTTCTAGTGTGCTGATAAACATGTTTATATACTTTTTTTTGTAAATACATACATATTATACATAGAAACACCCAGACCAATGCAAATAGACATATTCATGCATACAAATACAGATATTTACACTGAGCGGGAATCGAATCCGCACCCCCAGACGTAGCAGTCGAATACACTACCGCTACGCCAATGTTATACAGTGAGTTATTGTATGTGGTTTTATGACGTAGTTAACAAAATTTCTGGCCTTGCCACCTTCACCGAACACAGGTAGGAGGGGTAGACTCAAAAAGTGCTTTCTTGTCGTACCATGGATGCTCAAGACAGTGTGAAGTGGAGGAGTAATGTCGGAAAGCAGACCCCGGACTCCAAAGTGAAGACCTTGTATGCAACCGGGACCAACGCACATATGATGATGATGTGGTTTTACCTGCGTTTTATTTTTTCAGAAACGAAGGATGTTTGTAACACACATGCCAGAACGGCTGAATGAACCAGGTTGAAATTTATCACAGAAGATTATAGTCTAGAATAGCACCTAGGCTATATTCCAGGAGGAGGTTCATGAAGGTCGCGGGAACGGAATCAGTATTCCGTGGGGCCGTGGGCCACAAATAGTTGAGAAGGATAGATAAATAATTGAGAAAAGTGGCCAACAAGAATAACACAGATATTATTGATCGCACCATCACATTCGCTCCCAGGAATTCGTAAGAAACCATTTTATTATTTATTTTTGTTAATTTTTGTTTTGTTTGTTTTTATTAACTAAACATTAATAGTTGTAGATAAACAACTAACATCGCAAAACACATAACATATTTTTGGGTTAATCCAAGTACTAATTTATTAATGCGTCCTTAATTCCAAATGTATTTCGTATTTAATATAATCTACATCATTAATGGTTAAGCGAATGCGGAATTAAGCTGCTTTGCATACAGACCTACAAAAATATACGCTTAAAGCTAAACATTCCTGTATAATTACTATTATACAATTTTCATAACGAATTTGGTATGAGTACATGCCCTCTGTAAGAGCTTTAAGGGTATCTCTATTAAAAATGTACACAGTATTTCGGTGCAAAATTAAACACTACGTTGCGTGTTCAAGGAATTTGGAATGATGGCGGTCAGTGAGGTTAGACGACAGAACCTTTTCATCTTGATAGTGAGTGAAATTTGGTAGGTACTGTGATCTGAACGGTCTCTTGTGAATAACTTAGTGTACAGAGACGAACTGTATTAAGAAAGCATTTTTTTCTTTTAGAATGTGGATGCTATCGTAGAGTTTACGACTAAAACTTTACATATACTAATCCTCACTAATATTTTAAAATGGGAAAGTAACTTCACTTGTATGATACTTCTTCTTGTGTAAACGGCTGAATAAATTTGGGTTGCTCATAAGTGGAGGACGACTGGGAACTTAATAATAATAAATATTCTAGGACAAACTACACAGCACCTATCTATACCTCTACTAAGCTTAGCTTGTAGTAAAGGTATGCACTGAGCAGGACTCCAACCCGCGACCTGCGACGTAACAGTCGCATGATCTACCGTCATGCCACAGAGATCATCGAATACGAAATAGGTTGTTTTATCTCGGGAATAGGTTCTTGTGGGTCACGAGAAGTAATTATTCCTCACGGGTGGAGCCCCGGGCAACAGCTAGAAAACTATAAACATTACTGTGAATTCCAGATTGCTGGTTATCAGGAAATATTTAAAATTATCATCAAAATACTGGATAAGCTCTTCATTTTCGCATTTAAAAAGCAAATGCAAGAACAAATTGTACGAAACCTCAAATTAAACAGTCTGAAAATACCAGCACACAAAAAAAAGTACACATATTCCAAATTCAAGCTTCGTTTGTTCTGCACAAATTAGAGATGCTGTCAAACGTAGAGTAACGCCGCATTCATTAGGTTGGTACCTACTGCATGCAGTCCATACAGTGTACGGCCTGTACTACAACTCGGGGTCCGGATGTTTTACAATTTTCCTTTTTGTGCAACCCTAAAAGCAAGCTTTGATGGCACAGGAATTCTATGAATGGTCAACGGGAATATTTGCTTTTTCTGATTCCTAAGGATATGACAGGTGAGTTGCGGTCGTTATATTATGATACAATTTTTTAAAGTGGCTAGAATAGTATTTATCTCTACATTTCGCTAATGTTTTTGATCCCACTTTATAGAATTTTTCTGTTTCCGTGTTTTTATTGAGATTTTTTACAGAAAACCGTAATATTACTGCCCATCCAGTGTTCGGTCCAATCCTGAATTCGGTGCCCAGGATACCGTTGCGCCACTCTATAACGACGAATGACAGTACTCCTATATATACACATTTCATCAAAATCTAGATGATTGAAATTTTAAAGCAATTACTTAGTATGCTAACTTTTCTATCCCATACTGGGTGTTGACTTTTTGTAAAATTTATAAATTGTTCCCTCCCAGCCTTGAAATACTACTCTTAAATATGTATACACCACAGTTTGACTGCAAACCGATATCGTAGTCTGGAAAATTCGAAAGAAAAAAGCAGTCGATCGTAGGCCCCAAGTTGTTGAACGGAAGTTTGTTGAGTCATTTAATAAGTTAGTTAGTTTGTATGAGTTCAGTTGTTTACAAGTTTGCAACATAAATATGGTGGACTAAAGAAAGTCACAATTAGTGCTTGTGTATAGTGAAAGTTACTGTTTAAAATTTTTGGCAACAGTGGAAACTCTGTCTAGACCCATACTGAGAAACTTATTTCTTTACTAGCTGTTACCCGCGGTTGCGCCCTCGTGAAACACTTATCCTATGGATCTATAACCAGAATATAAAGTTATTTATGTGTTTCTTCAGCCTATCATCTCTGTGCTAAATTTCAGATAGATCCGTTTAGTAGTTTTTGCGTGAAAGAGTAAGATACATATTCACACATAAACATCATAAACTTTCACATTATTAGTAGGATTTAAGAGGGTTTATGAGCAGATTTTTTTTTATATTTTGTCATCGTGTTCTCACAAAACATCGGTTAGTTAGTTTCGAATAAAAATCTAATGTTTTTTCATACGCGATCCCCCATACCTTATCCCCTTTAATGTTGACATTTTTTTGATTAAAATTGAAAGCTCTTATTGTTTTTCAAGTAGTGCACATAATATATATTATAACCTACACGTAATCACTCTTTATTCCCTCCGCGGTATGCAAAGACAACAGATCCCCATCTGTTTCTGTCCTTACACACTTCAAAAGCTTCTTCTACTGTCATTATACCTTTCATACAACCTCGCTGGTTTCAAGTGTTTCTGACGTGCCATTTTTTCAATACGTCACTAATTTGGTTAGTATATGTTCTGAGAGATCAACCCTGACTTGGTTACCTATTTACATGTGTCTTTCATATTTGGTGTGTTGTTGTGTATGTGGTTTCATTCGCTAAGTACTTATTCGTTCAACTTGCTCAAAATATATTCAAAGTACAAACATACTAAGTTTCTAAATACATAGAATGGTTACTTAAAATATGATTTACTTTTATTTTAAAAATGTATCTATTCTTTTAAAATTGAATACATTGCGAATAAAAGTTGTAACTAAGCATTATTAACACGTTTGTTGAGAATGCACCAAAATGAATATGAAAATAAAATTCTGCTCTAGCAAGCTGTTGAAGCAGTAAATAAGATCCGGAATAAATATCCGGTGCCAACTGAACCCAACCTCTTCTGTCTCGTTTACTCGTAATGGGAGTGAGAGAGACGAAGTAGGAACCTTGTATAGATGACGAACTGGGATAGTCCCTTCGGCTTCCCGTGAAGCAGTGATTGACAGTGCAATCGATGCACAGTGTGCCGAATAGGTTTCAAGATGTACATAATTGTTTGAGTTACGAAATTGTATTTTGAAGTGATTTTAGGTTAATTTATTAAATTTAAAAGTTGCGGCATCTGTGGAGACCCTCAAACGGCGTAAATATAATAATTTAGTCAGCAAATATATTTTTGAGCCGTCGAATCGTGTCGAAACACTAGGTTCGGGGGACCGTGGGGAAAGAAATCGCTAAGCGACTGGTTGACGTTTTGCGTGACCAAAAAGCTGGCTTGTTTTTTGCGCAAAGAATTGGCATTTCCAACGTGACAATGCCGCCAGCCTTTTGGGTACGTTACCAGTCGACATCGATGGGGAGGAATTCTTTTATACCTTTTTTTTTTTTTTTTCGGAAATCCCTTCGGATACCCCCCCGCCGGCGGGGGCGGTTATGTCGGGCTTGCACCGACTAAAACCGCACGCCGTCTCGGATCTTCAGACGCCGGGGTGTAAGGTTACCCATAGAGCATATCCCTCGCACCCCGGCTGACCCTGGGCCATCTCACCACTAACAGCATCGCTCATCCTGTCTCCTCTGAAAGCAGAGGAGTACGGAGAGCGATGTGTTCCCGCCACGTTGGGTATTGGCCGACGATCAATGCCAACCCTATGAAGGGGTGAAGGGGAAGCCATTGACCGCCGCCCAGAAACTTTTTACTTTGTACATACTCTTTTTTAGTTTAAATAATTTTGTTTTTAGTGAATATGTTTTTTCGCAAATAAATAGTTAAGAAACTATATTTAAAAAAAAATAGCAGACGAACTGATTTCTCTGTAGATTTGTTATGGTTTTATTTTTCATATTAGTGTTTATAATAATACCTGCAGATCCGCAAAGGAATAGGCAAAGGTGTATTAATACACAATTTCGTCAATACTGTCATCAACTGGGTACTTGTCCCAGAATCCATGAAAATTAAAATATTTGAAAATATTTTTTCCGTTATACTGAAGATACAGTTTCAGCAGAGAAAAAAATAAATCGGATTTTACTTAACAAAGAGTAATGAAGCACCCTTCCTTAAAGGAATATTACTTTTTGATAATAGCTTTGGACGACCATAGTCCAGCATGAGTAAGTCTATAAAAAATACTTTTTCCGTGCTATGGCTACCTCGCAACAGTGTGCATCATAACGTTGCAGCGGAAATAGAAACGATAGATTCAGTGGTGCGCATTGAATTTTGGAAGTGAAAAGTTTCATGGCAACTCAACTTCATGAATTTTAGCTTGTTTTGTATGTACGTATATTTTATCTGAGATTTTTTTTTAATTATTCTTCAAGCAGACGAAAACAACACCTATAAGGTGCACGCAATGAACCTAGAAATGCAAAACGAATGGTTGACCCTAGGTGAATTTTGTATTCCCATAGCCTTAAAATGGCGTACCATAATATACGCCTGGTCACCGGCCTTACTTAAATTTTACCTAAATGCATTCCAGTTGACCCTCCCCGACCAAAGCAATCTGGTCAGATGGGGAAAAGCCACAGATAAAACATGTAACTCATTCACCACATGAGTTACATGTTTTGCAACTGGTACGGCTAGGCACCTACTAGTGGGTTGTAAGACGCTATTAGACCGTGGTCATTAATCGCGCCGTCATTATAAGGTTTTAGAAATCATACGTGCGGCTGTAAGTTTGGTGGTAGCTAGAGCGAAAAAAGGATTAACCACAAACCAAAGAAATGACATTGCGTTTGTAAAGGAAGGCTGCTCAAAGAAATCACCTCAAAAGCCATATTCAATTTTGATAGCTGCCGTTGACTGGACAATACTCGTAGACACGTATGAGAAGCACTATAGGATACCGGAGGATGTCTGTGCCTCATCATCCAGACCCGACATATTCCTTTTTTCACGATCGCATAAGCGTGCAGTGCTTGTAGAACTCACAGTACCGTGGGAAACTAATATACCTAAAGACCACGCTATAAAGACAAACAAATACTTTGATTTGAATAACGAGTTAACCAAAAACGGCTACGTGGTTGAACTCTACGCCGTAGAAGTAGGAGCAAGGGGAATTCCAGCTAAATCCCTGTACAACTTACTTAAAGACCTCGGATTGCCAAGAGTTTCAGTAAGCTCTACTAAATCGTATATCAAAAGCGGCATTGTTAGGATCTTACCAAATTTGGATAGGTAGGGGGGGAACACTACTGACGGTGGAGGTGAGCGCTGATGCATCACAAGGTGGCCACCCTAAACCTACATCTGGGTCGCAAGTCCCAGTCGCCGTCATGGTGTTCCTCTCTGTACCACGCTATGGACCCGGCGACCGCACGGTGAATCCATGGAGTGCTGAGAATCGGATCTCCCTTAAGGAAAAAAGGTCGTGTCAAAAGCATTCGAAACCGGCGTGTTTGATGATAGTAGAGGAAGCTCGTGAAGTGTGTAAGGACGGAAATAGAAGGCAGGTTATTATTTGTGCCTACCCCGGAGGGAAGAAGACGTGAGTATATGTATGTATGTATTATAAAAATATACAGTTTTGAAATTTTTGTTTTCTACATAATCGAGTTTTCTACTCCATCCAAACTCGATCCGATGGTAAACACTAACAGTAATGAAAAAGCACTTATGAAAATATTTGTATCCAGTTGAGAAATCTATTGCACTGTGTAGTATACCAATCTCAAAATATT
Source organism: Cybosia mesomella (assembly GCA_946251805.1). Classification (NCBI taxonomy): domain Eukaryota; kingdom Metazoa; phylum Arthropoda; class Insecta; order Lepidoptera; family Erebidae; genus Cybosia; species Cybosia mesomella. The sequence goes on from OX276392.1 coordinate 12,276,832, forward strand.
ATTCCTATTTGGTGCATAATAAATATTATGTATCTATCTATCTATACTGACACAGTATAACTGACTACCTGTGTTAACTATTAGCGAACTATTCCACCTAACTCGTGTATTGCGGGCAAAGGCGTTATCTCACATTAATTAATTTTATTAATATCGGTACCGAGGTGTTGGCTTTACCAACCTAGCATAATCTACCACTCTCCCTCCATCTAATAGAGTTCCAGAGATTGGAAGTGAATTTATCGGTGTTCGAAAGGTCTATTTATATTGGTCCAATGTAACAGGTGACGTATAGTGATTTACTTGCGAACGATAAATCGGTTCATACATTCATTACAGATACAAATTTGATAATCGTTTTAGTTAGCCAGGGTTACATAGTATAATAGTAAATAATTAACAGTAAATACTTAGAACTATGTTCCATTAATCATCACGGATATTAGGCCGGAAATAAAATTATTCAGCCACATGATGGCTCGCATTATGAATAGGTATAATAAAATGTCTTAAATTGTAACATTTTCTGTTAGTGAGTCTTAATTTAATGACAATTAAAATAAAACTCACTAACAGAAAACATTTCGATCAAGGCTCTCAGATATCACGTATTGACATTTAATTTGATAAACTTCGACAAATTTAAATTCTTATGAAAATAAGTTTTGTAATGTATGTAGTAAAAACGGCCTCTGGGCCTCTGTAGCGTAGCGGTAGTGGGTTCGACTGCTACGTCAGGGGGCGCGGGTTCGATTCCCGCTTAGTGCAAATATTTGTATGCTTGAATTTTTTATATTTGCATTGGGCTGGGTGTTTCTATGTATAATATGTATGTATTTACAAAAAAAAAGTATGTTTATCCGCATTCTAGAACCCATAACACAAACTAGTTAAGCTATGCTTACTTTGGGTCTAGATAGCGCTGTGTAGAATGTCGTAGAATATTTTAAATTCATTTAAAAACACACAAATATTAAAAAAGTGGAGGTTGAAAGCCGCACACAGGGTGTACCCTACTGTAAACTTGTGTTATTATAAGACACTGTACTACGTATTTGTATCCATAGATGTTAATCATCACATTATGAAACTTAATTTCTTCAACACATCCAGGGATTCTGAAGCATCTGAAGTCTGATTTCCAGACACATAATATAGATATCACCTTCTGAGAAGCTAGGTGAGAGGCATTACTGCCCAGTTTTTAATTCATCATCATTTTAGCTATGGCCCCTTGTATCAGAGGTCTTCACTTTGGAGCCCGGGGTCCACTTGCTCAGTTTTTCTACTCTTCACTCTCACTTCGTCCGGTCTTCAGCATGCCTGGTAGTAAGACCATTGGTACGCATGTCATATTTTACGATTTTTTTTTCATTCATTTTTAACACAGGGCAACACTGAGGTATCACCCTTACACGGTTCAAACCATTACGTCAAGAACCAAGCAGTACGGCACCTCTTTTCTTTGCCGCACCATCAAGTTTTGGAATTCTTCCCACAGTCCCGGGTTTAAGCAGCGCTTGAAAAAGCATCTGATGAGGCCGCCAAGCTGAGAGCCACCATTGTAACATTATCGGTGTCTGTAATGGTGACCCTCATTTCTGAGACTGTACCTTTAGCTTGCCATCAGGCGAGGTACAGTCATATACACGGGACGATTATATATTAAAAAAAAAAAAATATGCATATGCATATTAAAATAACAGGTACCGCATATTAATAGTTTAGTATTCAGAGTGATATTTCAAAGTTGAAACATCACAGCTTTGCGCATCATCAGCAAGAGGGTGGAAAATTGCACGATACCCTCTTTACTTGTGTGCACATGAATGTATGAAGTACGTTTTCAAGGATATGCATAATTCACATGATAGTCTGAAAAGTTGCACAAATCTTTAAAGACATTGTGAAGAGTTTTTGAAGGCTTATAAGTTTTGCTTTTATTTTGGACAAAAACATCATCCTTTTCATATATAGATAAAATCACGCCTTTTTCCCATCCATTTGAGAATGATAATAAATCTGTTAAAGATTTTACATTCTGTAGAGTTCTGTATAACGGTACCGTATTAACTAACTAAATATTTGTCTATAACTTTTAAACAAGCTTCTTCTCTTAATTGTTATCAAGAATGACTAAAGTTGATATTTTACAGGCATTAGAGCTCTCTTTTACTTGATTTTTAGCTCAAAAGTAGTTTATATAATTTATTTAGTCATTATAATATCTCTTAAGTGTTTAGTGTGATTGTCATGAATTAGCAATAATCTCATTTTTTAGTTTTATCCAATAAAGACATTTTATGCATAAGTTTTGCAAAGAAAAGTCATATATGGATGAGAGAAACCCACCTTGTAGCTATGCGTCTTGCAAGGAAAATTATTTTTTTCATCATTTCAATAAACAAAACGATTACAACCGAATCGAAACGAAGAGTTCAATAATTTATTTATTTGCAGTAAAATTTTTGTCTCTAAGATTAGAAAGAATGATATAAATATTACCAAAATTCTTAATTCAAAATAATATTTTGTCGAAACGCTGTCAAAGTCGTAACATTTTAGTACATCAGTGAAGTTGCAGCGCAGGTGTCGCAAACTTGAGGACGAAGGGACCCTCCGCCGGATTTTTTGTCGATTTAGACATAAACACCGCTTTAAGACTTGCAGACTGTTTATATCTTCAATGGCATATGTACGAGCATGGATGTAGCTATATTGCTGTAGAGGGTGCAACTAGGCTCGGCATAAACACCTGCGTTTATGAATGCGGGTTTATCAATCATATTTTATGGGTACTGTTGATTCGATTGCAATACAAGTTTGTCAACTTATTGCTTGTTTAGGCAAAAATTATAGACATAGTATAGACATAGTATGGTAGTGCAATCAGGTCATAAGATATTTCAAGTGTTGTGTATTTTTGCAAAATTTTCATGTGTGAAGCCGGGACCATTGCATAGGTGAGATTAGTATTGCAAGAGTGAATGTGGTGTAGTGTGATGTGACCCATAGCCAAGAAATGTGTATTGAAATTAATATGCTAAGCTTTTATTTTTATTTATTCACTGAACTGCAGTTACAATAACTGACAATATCCTTACGCTGCATATACATACGTGAACACTTACCCTACTTCCTGCTACACTTCCTACTAATATTATAAATGTGAAAGATTGTGACGACGTTTGAATGTTTGTTACTCAATAACGCTCTAACCACTAACCACTGAAGGGATCTGGCAGAAATTTGGTACAGGGAAAGCGGGAAAGGGAACAGAAAGTCCACACGGGCGAAGCCGCGGGTAACAGCTGGTAATACATATTTCTTAGATACATTTAACACACATTATATTTACCTGTTTTTTTGCCTAAAATCAGCGGTTCTTTGGCTCAAATTACCCATCTTGACGACGACACAATAGAACAGAACAGAACTCCAAATAAGCTTTGAATTGCGTGTGAGCGAAAGTTTAGAGTCACTGTCAGAATAACTGATACCATCAGTGACTTTGTGATGTTTTTAACGTAAGATCTTGATTTCAATTACTCTTAGACATTTATTGCCCCAAACCACACCCTGTACATGATTTATGCACCCCTGTATTCATATATACATAAGCCTCCATAACGTAGCGCTATCTCACGTAGCACTTGCTACGCCGTAGCTGTAGCAAAACCTACTTTTTCCTATAGAAACAAAATTGTATATTTATGTTGCTGATAAGCTATATACGTAAAAAGCTGGAGAGCCCTAGTACAGTTTGGCCTATTTCAGCACAGTTTGGTCTTGGCTTTAAGTATACACCTTTACATTTACCGGCACATGTAAAGGTCCTTATCAGTTATTGTTGTTCCTGTAATGTATATTGTCATTCGTCACTAAATTATAGTACATAGTAAGCATTATTTTATTACTTTAGTGTTTTGTTTTAGAGGGTGTGTTTGGCCCTACTGTGATCTTCTGTATCCAATCCATCCTCAACTGCAAGCCGGTACACTTGCTGATTGATGGACGATGCTTTGGTATAGGCTACGGTAGGGGTTAGGATGGCAGTTACTCTCGTAATAGCTGTATGTATTTAGATATCGGGCACTAAGGCACTTTAGAGCCTAGAGCCAATTCTCCTGGTCCTTCGCCTTCATCCGGCTATGGATGCAACCAAGATTGACGCTCAGGTTTCATTATTCAAGGGCTAAGAAGAGTAAGCGTTATTTTAGTGTGTTATGACCTAATATAGCAGCGATAGTGAGCAGCGGTGCGTGGAATTGACTCCGCGCAGACGCTGCCCCACTTTATTGATGGCAGATGTGACGATGCCTATCAACAGTCGCCTTACAACAATGGATAGGTCGCCGTGGATAGGTCAAATATATGTTTTTTATAATTTTTATTGCGAATAAACCCAGCACAGTCCATTTTGATTTAAGTTTACCAATGACAATGGTATATTTGATGGCACCACAATATTAGTGTTCTCTTCTGACAGGAAATAACATCTCATTATGTATGTAATCATATGTGTGTTCTAAAATAATTACTGGACATTATATTTATTTCATCAGAAATTGCTAGTATTCCCGTTAACTCCTCCAGCTAAACTAAATTGCGTATTTTGGAGTGGGATTCAAATCCGGGACCTCTCAATCGTAAGGCCGACTCTTTCACCACTACCCTACCGACGCTTAAGCGCAGAGTCCGAAGTGCTTTAAACCGTCGGGATTGTATGAAAGGTTTATTGACAGTAAAGTAAGCTCGTGAAGTATGCAACAACAGTAGTAAACGGAATACTGTCTCTGCCTACGCCAGAGAGAGATAAGCGTGAGTATTTATTTCTGTATTTAAATTACTAACGGATGCTCGTGGCTTCACCCGCGTGGAATGCTGATCCCGTTCCTGCTTCCCATGAAAATAGATTATGTGTTATTTCAGACTACAATCTATCCCTGTACCAAATTTCAGCCAGATCCGTTCAGCCGTTAGACTGTGATTGGGTAACAAACATTCAAACATCTGCACAAGCTTTCACATTTATAATATTAGTAGTATATTAAAGAAATAACGTTGATAAGAATAGGCAACATGTTTCTAAACCGAATTTTACGCATATTAAGTACGTAACTTTGATAATTTACTACACAAAGTTAATATCGGTACTCTGTAGAAAGCAGCGAACCCTATTAACATCGCGTAAATGTCTTGAGGGCCAACAGATTATCAGAGTGTATTGTCGTTTCCTACAAATATCCGCCATCGGTGGTTAGAATGAAAACACAGATATAAATAATCTTGATACTCTTTACCACCAGAACTTTATTCATTCAAAGTTGAAGTCAAAGTTAAAAATCTAGATTAATCTTGGACCATAAAATTAACGCCTCTTACAAAAGTAAAAAAACCCGCGGTGGTGTATTATGGGAACTCATTAAGATCTTCGAGATCCAAGTCAACTTCACCTGCTTACCGATAAACAGTCACTAAGCCAAATCAAGTGAAAGAGTAGGAGAGCGGACTTCGAGCTCCAAGATCTTAGTGGGCCCCATATAGACCAATACCAACATTTAATTCACTTCTAGTTCCATTAGTTCCAAGATTAACAAGATTTACGCTTACGTTCGTATTACGACACGCTACTTTCAGCGTGCGAGGCGTACAACGAATAAATCAGGCGAGGCTGTCTCATTCTCCCCTATAGCCCGGCGGACGTGACGGCCGTAGTTTGATGGCTAAGGATCGTAACTGAATATTTTATTTATATCTGAGCTGTGATTTGGTTGAAGCCCTTTGGGTACAAAGAAGTATTGAGAGAGCAGTTGAATAGTATATGATCAAAAAGATTTACAGAATTTTAAATATGTTAACGTCATCCGAGCGCCAATCCAGGCTGCATCTCAAGCTTGGCTTTTACGGGAGCAACTACTGTCTAGTTCCCTAACCCCGAGAGAAACGCGTGCGCCTGACTCTTGCCCATTAATTAGCATATAAGATTGGCTTGAGCCTCGAAGATCCCTGAAGGAGAAGTTTGAGATAGGTATTCTGGTTTAATTATTTAGCTTCTTTAAGCGGGGCGTGAAAACGCACTAAACAAGGCTGTCAACCTGAAGACGATCATTGTAGCATTCACCATTGAGACTATACCTTAAAGTTACTATCAGTTTACGTTAAGTCATTTTGATGAGCTCCACATAATAAGCCTATTGCTGTCTACTGCTTGACATAGGTCTGTGCCACCGCACCTGATCCTCTGCCTTCAGCATCCAGTCTACCTTTTTCAGATCATCAGTTTATCTGGCACCCTGAGTGCATGAGTTCAGCTCAAACTTGACCGGTTTTTATTAATTTCACCTGTCATCAAGAATATATATGATAGCAATAGTAATTAAACCAAACACAATAAACCATAAAATGCGTACGGAAAAACATCGCTAAAGTAACGTCGGTAGATAATAAATGAATTTAATTTATTTAATCACGCTTCTACCCTTTTAAGATGCAATGTTCGTTATATTATTCAACACTTCATAATCCATGCTTCCCGCTACAACTTGCATTAGAAGTTTCAACTCTACCTGGCGGCCATTTTGTATTCGTGCTCGAATTAATCCTGTGGCATGTCCGGCCCGCGAAAATTATTTAGACTGACGAACGCCGTAAATAAAGGATTAAACGGGATCTCTAAATACCCGTATATTTAGGATTTTGAGGGCTTCCCGTAACCGGCAAAATTCATCCCTTTTATTTGAACACGTCAGATAATTTTGAATTAAAAGCGCAAAATGAACAATAAAACGTTCTGTGTTTGAATGCGGATATTCGCTACGAATGTCAAGGTCGGTGAACCTCGGAGGGTGGAGGGCTGACGGGCAATGACGCGGCAGTTGTTAACTTTTGATATCTTGTGATATCGATTATCGAGTCAAGAAAAAAGCCTCCTTTTTGAAGTCGGTTAAAAATAGTTGCATACTTTTAGTTCAAGCTTATTTCTCTAAATGTATGTATATAAAAATAACTCGATAATCGATATCACAAGATATCAAAAGTAAACAACTGTCGTTCTATGTTCGTATGTATCTTTTTTATGTATGTCCATCGATATGGCCGTCGTTTATGAACCGATTTTAAAAATTATTTTAAATAGTATTATTTCTGTTGCTCATTTCACTAAACTAAACTATCTTTAAAGATACTTTAACCATTATAATATTTAATTATTTCATTCGAATTTCGAAATTTCGTTCCTGTGCCATTCGACTAGACTTTTTGAAAATGGTAGTCTAGTTTAGAGTTTTGTATTAGTAAAATCGGCGCCAATAAATACGGCGATTCAAAATATGTATTTCGAACAAAAGACATTTGACATTGGACGTCACGTTCGATCATCAATGTAACTATACCTCGATAATTTTACTTTTTCAATTTGATTTTAAAGAGTTACCTGCTGCTTCTGCTCCGGGGTTCTCAGCCCAATAATAATAAAATTTATATGGGACCAACTTGGAGTTAAATCATACCCAATGACAGCGGACAGCGGACAGCGTAAAGCCGACAGCGGACGGCGGACATCGGACAGCGGACAGCGGACAGCGGACAGCGGACAGCGGACAGCGGACAGCGGACAGCAGACAGCGGACAGCGGACAGCGGACAGCGGACAGCGGACGGCGGAGAGCGGACAGCGGACAGCGGACAGCGGACAGCGGACAGCGGACAGCGGACAGCGGACAGCGGACAGCGGACAGCGGACAGCGGACAGCGGACAGCGGACAGCGGACGGCGGATAGCGGACAGCGGACAGCGGACAGCGAACAGCGGACAGCGGACAGCGGACAGCGGACAGTGGACAGTTACATTAAGTCACGGAAATGAATCTGCTGGTTTAGAATTTGATGATTCTATGACTTTCTAAAATCCCACCATAAAACCTTGACCAAATTTACTACTTACACATTTATTTAATTTAACATAACATAACTTCACGCCTGTATCCCCGAAGGGGTAGGCAGAGGTGTATTACACACCCACGATTCGCCAGTTATGTTAAGGTCCCAATGTAATAGGGGGCGACCCTATTGCCATCTACCGGGCACATTATTAAGCGAGCGATAATTAACATTTATTAATGCACACATAACTACGAAAAGTCAGAGGTGTGCGCCCGGGGCGACTGGGGATCGAACTTGAGACCTCGTCTCAGCAGTCCGTTACGTACGCCACTGGGCTATCGCCGCTTCTATATTATTAATTTATTTAATTTATTAATTTATTTATTCGTTTATTTATTCTACTTATTACTACAAAAAAATATTTTTCACAATCAAAAAATAGGTGTTAAAGAAATTATAGCGAAACATATTTTTATCATAAATGAAAAACATTTTCCGATAAATTAAGAATGTCCTGCTATTTGGAAGACTTTTAATGTAATAATGTTTAACGAGTGAATATTATCACGTTCATCATTATTTTGTTCATAATATAAAGAATAATATTCAGCTGTAAATCACAATTCACATAGAAAACAGTGTTCATTTACTGCGACGACGGCTGCACAGTTCAACGTGTGGGTTTGCTATAATTCTTTATTGAAAATGAGTGTAAATATTCCAATTATAACACAATTTAAGTCCTTGTTTTTATTCTTCTTTAAAGGTACTTTTTTATTAATTTGTCTTATGTTGTGATATTTTTATTGTTATATTATACTATATATATGACACTACTCATTTAACCTATTATGCATTTCAAAGCTATAACTGGGATGATGGGCGTACTGCAGGTACGCCCGTCATAGCGTCGGAGCGTTCACCAGCTCTTGCTATTACGATTAGTGGTGGAGAGGAACTGTAATTCTTGAGGAGTTTTAAATTGCACATATTTAATTCATATACTCAAGATAATTAAAACAAGGTTTAAGTACACACTTTGATTTCTTTATACGGGTTCTTATATTTCAATCAAGCTCAACGCTGTAATAATACGACGCGCTTCAAAAACAAAACATGTTCTATCACTATGAATAAGTTAAGCATCCCCCAAAAGCCTATTACATCTACTCAGTGACACCTATTCACGAGCTAACATTCGTCATCTTGTACAAAGTCGAAGCGAACCGCGAGAGAAACGCAAAAAGATTTCGTTCACTCGTGAATGGAATAGACCGGCAATCCCTTGAGCCGTCTTGCGTGATGAATGATGTTGTTCTTTTCATTCGTACTTAGAATCTTGATCTGTGGAATATCTCGGAATACATAACGCGTCCTTTCGAGTGATAAAAAGTTAGAGATATTATTGTTGATATTTTTTGAGATGTTGCTTCGTTAAGGTAAAATTTCAAGCATATAAATATTCTGGAAATATGAGTAATGTATTATAATGTATTATTATGTTCGGGGTTCTCTGGTTGCAATGATAATAAGGCTACTAATAATCCAGCCTTTTTCTAAATACAATCCTTATACAATAAGTAGGTACTCATGGATTTATTTAAAAGAACAGTAAATATCACGTTCATGAATGTTCTGTTTTACATATCTTAAATTAAAAGTAAAATACTAAGTCTCGGTATAACTCACAACCAAAAGCTGTAACATCAATTATTATTGTTACTGTGACTTATATTAGTCTTACTACCATCTTCAAACGAGAAGGGCAAGAAAAAACAAGAGCATGGAAAAGAAAAGAAAGTAAGATAAAGTTCCGGCACTCTCTCGAACCGACCTATAATTCATGGTTGATCAATTATCGGCCGGTTTGGATACTAGTTTTACAGGTTTTACGAATTGCATTTCGAATCTGGCTATAAATGTAAATGCAGAAGGACGGATTTTGACGTTAATTTAAGTGTTACTTTGTGACCTAAATGAATAATTATATTTGATTTCATTTGATTCTTTTCTGACAACTTCCGACTTTTTCCAAGTTCGAATGTGTTAAGACTAGAAATTACTGATAAGCTTTCAATAGTGAAATTTAAGTTCGAGCTAAGTGGTTAGGGAGTCGCCCTTGGGGTGTGTGTTGGGTAACCTCCTCGAGTGTCGCTCCGATTCCGATCCCGCTGCAGTCCGGGGGGAACGGAATCGGAGCGGCCGGTACACCCTGGGCGGCGGTCAATGGCTTCTCCTTCACCTCTTCATAGGGTTGGCATTGATCGTCGGCCAATACCCAACGTGGCGGGAACACATCGCTCTCCGTACTCCTCTGCTTTCAGAGGAGACAGGATGAGCGATGCTGTTAGTGGTGAGATGGCCCAGGGTCAGCCGGGGTGCGAGGGATATGCTCTATGGGTAACCTTACACCCCGGCGTCTGAAGACCCGAGACGGCGTGCGGTTTTAGTCGGTGCAAGCCCGACATAACCGCCCCCGCTGGCCAGCGGGGGGGTATCCGAAGGGATTTCCGCACGATAAAAAAAAAAAAAAAAAAAAAGGGAGTCGGCCTTAGTATCGAGAGGTCCTGTGTTTGTAACCTGGACATGACACTGATGATCTGAACCCACTCCTAACACAAGCAATTTTATTTAGCTGCTAGTTAGGGTTAGGAGGAATATTAGTAATTTTGGTCACTATACTCTTAAAAAAAAGATATGGGACTAATCGACAGTATTTCCACAAACCCGGAATCTCCACTTTATGCCCGTGGCTCGTGCTATGCACGAAGACGCCGGTCGTACCCTTTTTTTTTTTGTTTTTATCGTGCGGAAATCCCTTCGGATCCCCCCCCCCCCGCCGGCCAGCGGGGGCGGTTATGTCGGGCTTGAACCGACTAAAACCGCACGCCGTCTCGGGTCTACAGACGCCGGGGTGTAAGGTTGCCCATAGAGCATATCCCTCGCACCCCGAACGCCCGTCGTACCCATGCTTCTTTAAATTAGAGTATATCAAAAATTTAGTAATTACAGTGACAGTGACACTAAACGTGGAGTAAAATGTTAATGACCCTCAGCTAAGGACTCACTTCGCACCATAATACAGAATAGTGCTAGTGAACTTTATGTACTCGTTTCCACCAATATTGGTATGCTGATCCCTAGAATCAGGCGTTAAAGCGAAATGATGAAAGGGTTAAAGTGTGGAGACAATTTGGATACAGGTAGGCTAAGTGATAGCATTAAGCGAGATTTAGTTATGGATCAGTTTTAGTGACCCTACGTCAATGGTGTGGGGAGGGATTTGGTAGGGACCACTTACGAAATTCCATACAATTGAAAATGGAGCTGTGGCAAAGATGCTACACTTATGTGACATTGTTGAAGAGTATACAGTGCTTGCCCTTTATAAGAGTGATGATTTTGATCTGATACAAGATAATTTTATTGTGAATTGAATTTATGAACGTTATTCTTACTCGCAGGTAATGATTGAAATATATTTCAACGGATTTTAGAGAATGATTTGGCAAGTTGTATTTGACAAGAGATATATCTTATGTAAGATGTCAAAGAGATAAATTTTTGATCAAACAAAAGCAGCGTCACCTAAAACTCCATCCATTGCTACTCTTCATAATTCAAAAGATAACTAATATAAAAATGATTCGTATACAGACTATTCTAATATGATAATGATCTCAAATCAATATCATTCTCCACTGATTGTAACTATAACAATTAACCACTTAAACGATCGGTGCATTAACTCAGCTAAAAAGTGCACTGAAAGCGTACTGTTTGTATATCTATAAAAATATATACAGTTGTTACATGCCTATATTTATAGTCACAGTAGAAAATACCTTCTAAAAGTAAACATCATTACCGTCATATTAGACTTGGCAAACATGTCCGCCCCAAATTGACAGTCACTCAGGGAAGTGGCTTCTTTTGACGTCAATGTTCCACTTAATTTGATACTTTCTTCATGGTCATATTTGCTTCTATTGTTGTATTCCATTAGTACGTTCATAGAAATTACACGTTTGAGCATAGAGAATACACACACATAATTTAGGACATAACTTACTACTTTGATTTACGAGGCAAAGGATGCCACAGAAATCTGTAGTTTTATATAGGTACAGAAGATCCAAATTCTTTACAAAAACAATGTACCGTCAACATTATTAACATCAGTATTCCCGGTGGCATCCGAAACTTACACCATGGAGCCCGGGTTCTGCTTTCTACTATTTCTTTTCCACTTCGCACGGTTTTCAGCATCCCCGATATCGAGACTATTGGCACGCATGTTATCTCTTGGGATGTCAAGCCAGCACTTCCTGAGTCTACTCCTTCGACCGGGGCCTGGTGGAGGTGGCCCGTGGCATGGCCAGTCATTTCGTACCCTCGTAGCAAGGTAGTTATCGAAAAAACGTAGCCGCTCCAGGGGAAGCGAATCTCCTGTAGTTTGTCTGTGATATCATTGTCATGAACTGTGACTACATAACACGCAGCTCCTGCTTGTGTCGCTCTAGCACCGGTCTCACTTTGCAGCCGTGTAAAAAGATAGGTCTAGTAAGGACTAGTGATACCTTTACGCGGCATAAAGTGTCCGCCGTCCAGTCTCCTTAAGCCTTAGTTTGGCTTAACTGGTAGAACTGCCCACAACTCCAGGATAGGATTTTATGGCAATACTAGCTGATGCCCACGTCTCCGCCTACGCGGAGGAAGGTTATCGTTTTTTGGTCATATCGACGGTTCTACTCAACCAATTCGACCAATTGACTTTAAGTCTGACCAAGACTTTTGCAATGGAAATAGAATAAAAAACCGCATCGAAACTCGTTCAGCACTTTTGGCATCCATCACGAACAAACAGACCAGTTTAAAAAAATAATTGGGTTCAGAATTGTTCATTTAACTTAATTAGGTTTTTTTTTTATTATCTCCAATGTACAAACACAACTATTTTACAATTTTATAATAGTACATAAGCAGGTGATCAATAATGCCATGTATTATAACTATAGACAAAAAAAAATGCTATAACATCGTACGTAACAAGAAAAACATGGTTGTAATTGAGAAAGCCGACAATGATTTTATTGCCGTGTTTGTAAAAAATGCTCTAATAAATATCCCAGCATGATGCCAGTCCCTTGCACGGTGGGCACTCAGGGAGGCATCGATTGGCCGTAATTGTATTATCCTACCCCAAGGTGAGAGGACAAAAATCTATGAAAAATAAAGGGCGTTGCGGTGTCGCCTGCTCATTTTACTTAAGGCCTGGAGGAATTATTTGGAGTTTACCTTTGATGTTACGCTTTATTAAGATGTCTATACGATTTAACGCTTGCAAATTGATCAAAGCTTTTTATTATTAGGTGCTTAATTTTTGTTTTTTCTCACAATGTGCTACAGTTGGTTTATACTCGTATGTAAGATTTCACCCTTGGCATTTGAAAATGAATATATAATATAATATAACTATTTGTTCGTAGTTAGACTAAAAGTCAACCTCAACTGAGTTGGAAAAAGGCTCGGATTTTTTATTATTAAAGTATCAGAAACTCAATCACGTGCTTCATTTAGTACCTGTTTAGATGCTGAAGAGGCCATAAATGAGGTAAAAATAACTGACCTTTGATTTATCAGAATTCACAGTTGTATATTGTCAATAATATAAATACATATGAGTTATTGAACTAGATACTTAATGCAATTTTTGAGAAAATGTATCAAATGGCAGATGGTAATTCCACAGCTTGAGCGTTGGCGGGTGGAAATTCCGTTTGAACTAATGATTCATTAACGGATTTAAACAAGTAGTAAAGTAAACCTGTTGCCGCGGTAGCTGTCTCGATAGCGTAGCAAGAGCTAGTGTGGCTGCTGTACAAGTGGTCCTGGATACGATTTCCGCTTCAGGAAAGCGTGTTAAGTATTAGGTTTTTCTGCTAGTAAAAGTTCCGAGTTAAGAATTTCCTTATGTGCCGTTTTAGGCATCGTAGACCAAATCATCACTTATCAACAGGTGACATAGAGTCGAACATAAGCTTATTAATATTTAAAAGAATATAAAATCGCGGTTTTTCAGCAAACAGACCCAGATAACCTGCCCTAAATAGTTAAAAATTATTATCAGTCAAATCGTAAGAACGCTTCCCGAGGTATTAATATATAAAAAAGATATAGAATTGCTCATTTAATAGTATTAGATAAAATCATGAAACTAATCAAAAATTTGGTTGCACGTGCCTCAAAGAGTCAAAAATGTGTCACTGATGTGTAAGTTCACATCTAGGTATTATTATTTTTTTTTCGTGCGGAAATCCCTTCGGATACCACGAGCCCTATTTTGGTGCACGCCATAGTCGCAAGCAACATTAATATTCCAACTTTGTCGAACGTGTTTTGTTTTCTGTTCTGTTATTTTGTTTTTGTTTTAATTAGTCAGCTTGTAGGTAGACATGTAAGCCATTAAGTGGACGACGGACGAGCAAATTAAATTGTATACCTGTGCCACAAATGAAATTAACTTTGGAGAGTAATTCAGGAAGGTTTAAGATATCATATATGTAGACTGTATAGTATAACATCTATACTATTATAAAATTATAAATTAGTTGTGTTGGAGATATTTAAAATAAACTTGGGTTATGTTAAACTAACGATTCTGAACACAATTTTTTTTATAATTCTTATCTGTTTGTTCGCGATTAATGCAAATACTATTGAACGGATCAGACTTATAATCTGCCGTATGTTTGATTGCAATTGGTTAAGGAGTACCGGAGATATGGCTATAAACGATAACCAATCTCCGCGCGGGCGAAGCCACAGGCTTCAGCTATTATTGAATAATATTTTACTTTATAATATATTTAGTTATTCGTTTAAATATGTACAAAATCTTCGTGGCTCAAGTTCACCTCACCTGCAAACCGGTACATGTGCTGAATCAGTGTGGGGTGGTCAGATAGCAGTTGCGCCTTTAAAAGCCCAGATAAGTCAAATCAAATAGAGTAGAATTACTTGATGTCGCATATCGGACATTATTCATAACCTACTGAATTCCTTTGGAAGTAAAGTGGTCCTTTCTTATTATTCAGTTCTAAGTATCACCAACAAAAATATTCCTATAAAAATATTTTTCAAACCCTCGACGGCCCTCCTCCGCATCAACGCATTTAAAAACAAAAACATTCAGTTTAAAAGGCTCTGTGTACAAAGCGAGAGAAGGAAATCCTCTAATTGCGGCGTCCTAGGGCCGGCATTGAGGCGATAAACATGAATAATGTCGCGAGATGTCCGACACTACTGTCGGACACTTTATTTTCTCGCTCTCGAATAGGGTTGCGAAAGGATTTGCTATCGGTTTTGGCAATTGCGCAATGAATTCCGATTTTTTTTTTCTTTAAATTTTTGTTATTAGAAACTGAAATTTTGAACTAGTTTTCCCATTAACTCCTCCAGCTAAGCTATATTGCTTGCGTTAGGAGTGGGTTCACGTCGGTAGTGTATAGGCCAGGATTCGAGCCCGGGTCCTCATGATCGTATCCTTAACCACTAAGCTACCGACGCATATCCATTTCAGAAGTATTAGTATTGTTAACTATATTAACACTGTTAAACTTTTATAGTATGAAACTTTTCGTTATAGTCATATTATATCGTACATTAGTCGGCTATTGATTTGACAAGTTAAGAAGAAGAGTGAGAGTCCGACTAATATTGGCTTGCTTTGGTATTGTATAGCCTTCTCGGTTTGTAGCATGCGTTCGGTTTGTAGCATGCGTTCGATTTGTAGCTCGTTTGGGCAATCGCACTTTTTTTTTTCGGACCCTACATACATTTTCATGTTATCACAACGGAATGATGCTCTCATAGTCTAGAATGAAGATGTTGGTAAGATAATAATTTTACTTCAACTGCTACTCTAACTACACATAACATACTCATACAACATCTCATGTTCAGACTTTTACTTTTTTTTATTTCGTAGTTAGACTGAGAAGCCGGCTGACTGATTCGAGAAAAGGCTCAGTGGATGATGATGATATTAAAACATAATTTTATTATATAACAACCACTAAAACACGGACAGTGCAATCCAATCGAAACATTGCGGAAACGAAATCGCGATTAAGTTCTGTTTCATATTTAATTGTATGTGTAAATATCGCAAACGCATTTGTCAGTCTATCAGTGACCACAATCAGTGTCATCCGATCGGAGAATATATTATCACGGATAAGTCTTAATTCATATTTTGTTTGATTATTCAACAGATTTTGCCGTTCTTATTCATAACTAGTTCATGCCCTCGACAACGCCCGCGTGGATATCGTTTATTATGATTCTATTTGTGGTCATATCTCCAATTCGATTCAACCAAACATAAAGCGTTTTAAGTCTGACCAATATCTTTTGATAAAAAAAAAACCGCAACAAAATCGGTTCAGTAGTTTTTACGCCCATTGCGAACTCGAGACAAGAATTCCAAAAAAAGTTTTTGGGTTCGGAATCGTTACTTCAACACAAAACAAGCTTTCATTTTAAATATCTCCAATGTACAGAAAACTAATGTTAAATTGTATGATATTATAGATATTGTAGATAGATCAAATGTTCACAGATATATCCTTGTATAATATTTACTAGTTAATCGTAGTAAGTACCCTCTTACATTCATTCAAACTCGCAAAAGCGCTCACGGCCAACCCTATAATGTCACCTGCTTTTAGGAGATAACACTCGCAGTACGGACATTTTCTCTTTACCCCGGTTTCGTAATTCATTAGACATTTTGATTCATTTTGATTAATACGAGTTAGTAATGACAGAGAACTTGTACGACTTAGCATTGTGATTTATGAGATTACTTGTAATTTATTACGTAATGGCCCCGAATATTAAGAGCAAGTTGATAGCCCTAGTGAGAACTTCGCGGTTTGATAGACTGAAGTAGTATCTATTAATATGTAAGTGGCTGCCATCGTGAAGTAATTTTGTCATTGCCTTAGATTTTGTACATGGTATAGTCATGCTTTAACCAACGTAAATGAGTGAGCTTAACCGAGGAAGTACCAGTCCCTCTCTCTCATGACTTTCACTTAGTATCAAGTTTAAGTAGCTGTATGGTGCTGTGCATATGGTTTGTGAGACTGCCTGAAACTTAAGATCCCATTGTCCTCTCGCCGTACCGATGCTGCCGAATAGATGGCAATATGTAAGTGACAGGTATTATTAGTAACGATTACTATTTTTTATTAGGTGAGCCGTTTGATTAATCTCAGTTCTTATAGAAAGAAAATTAACCCACTACACACACACATTAACCCCTATTCTTATAAAACAATCTGCGGAATACTTAAAACGAATGGTATATCAGAATAAAATGATCATCGATCATCAAGATTAAATGTTACGAAAAACCTTTGTATCGTAGAAATCATAAAAACAAAGAAAAATATCTGAGTTGCGAAGATTAAGGATTAAAAACATTAAACTTTCGCTTTATTATTACTTTTAAAATATCATATCCACTGACAAGCATATTAAGTTCACATTATCCGTACTTCCCGTATCTTTATTCATTATTTAAAACACAACCTTCGCATGAAGCAAACCGTGTCGAATCACTATAATTATAAATAATTTCGTCTGTGTCCCAAACAATGCTAATTTGGAAACATCTGCTCAGTATGCAGCAGGGAACGCAGTTTGCGTATTTTGCGCAATTATAGGGATTATTGCAGGAGGCGACTGGCTATTAAATAAACGTTAGAAGTTTCCTTTCTCGTTTTTGTTTAGGGTGACGAGACGGTTGCGACGCCCAAGATGTTCGGTATGTATAAATGCAAATTGGTTGTTGTGTGTTTGCGGTTTGTTTGAGAATCTACTTTGAAATCTGAATGTTAGTGCTTACTTTATCGTTCAAGAAAAATGTCGTGATGTTACTAAAATATTTCAGTCTGACTGAGTGCCTTACTTATTTGTTCATGTGTCATCTCTTCATTATCTAGAACGTCTGGCAAACGGTATAGGTGTTAAAATAATGAAGTTAAATAAATAATTTTGTAGAAACTGAACAGACTGTAACACGGTTTGCTTAGAAACAATTGTGCAAACTCCTTAAACTGCTTTATTCTTAACTTTTTCTATTTATTATGAATTTAGATAAAGTTCTAATAGGAGTTAGTGACTTACAAATACTATTTATGAAATGGAAAACCGTGTAGGTAACCCAATATTCCTACAAGATAGTGGGTTTTGACGACATGGCTGACTCTTACCATTATACCAATCTTAAACTGTGATAGTAGTAGTACAAATATTTGCTTTCCATGGTGTGAAATTCAGTCACAAAGGTTTGCGCAGTCGAGTATATGTGGATAGCCGTATCGAATTACTATCGTGCTGACAGCACGCGCTTATATTCTGAAATATTCCTTTATGTCCTGCGATTGTACACTGCTTGTTTTCGTGCTTGGACCCTAGCCAAAACTGACCCCGTCATATTTATGAAGCTATAAATGAAGTTGTCAACCAAGCAATTTGAAGTAAGTGCCTGCCTATATATCTATACCGTATAAATATTGCGCGTATTATTGTAATAATATTCAACTTATTTATAAAAACAATTAGGTACGGCGATGGGTTCCCCCAAACCGGGGCAAGACGGGGACACCGTGGTTCCCAAACCCGAGGGGGCCATCTCGAAACCGGAGATGGCCCAGGGTCAGTCGGGGTGCGAGGGATATGCTCTATGGGCAACCTTACACCCCGGCGTCTGCATACCCGAGACGGCGTGCGGTTTTAGTCGGTTGAAGCCCGACATAACTGCCCCCGCTGGCTGGCGGGGGGGTATCCGAGGGGATTTCCGCACGAAAAAAACAAAAAAAAAAGGTACGGCGATGGGTATTTCGGGCCCCAACAAGACCTTTGGAGCCAAGTCAACCTGCTGATTGACGTTCGAGGCTCTGGCACAACCTTAGCTCTCGAGTTCGTAGGTCAGACGGCAATCGCTCCCATAAAAGTCGTATAAACCAAAAAAGAAGGTGGAGATGGAGTAAGCGGTCCCTGGGCTCCGAGGTGAAAGCATGCAGCCGGGAATAATGTTAGCGTTGTTCCTGGTCTACCGACCTCCATGATCGGGGCCTGAGTTCGGCAGTGGGCCGACTCGCCGTCCTTACAGAAGCAGTCCGTGGCGGAGGTGTGTCGTGTGTGTCCTACACACGCTTGCCAACTCACCGACGCGGGATAAAACCCGACCCTACCAGGTGAGGCTGCGGTGGTGGCCAAAGTCCGCGGGTAACCCTGGAGTTATCCTTTCGAGGGCTTACCCGGGGTGCCCGGCAATGGACACTTGGGGAGGACACCGTGTGGTTTTAGTCGGTCCGATTCCGACACACCCACCCCATCCTCGGCACCGATGGGGTGAAGCCCGTGGGGGTTTCCACACGTAAATAAAAGCGTAGTTCCTGGTTGCATTGTAGGCTTTCAACTGGTCTTAAACACCTCAAAATAACTCATGAAATCCTTAACAAAATTGCACAGAAAATAGGAAAAATTTCAGGAAACTTAATTACTATTTCGGTATTTAACACGAGCAGAGTATATTTATTGAAATGAAAACGAAACAAACATTCCTAACCTTGTGATTGATATTCTTAATTAAACATAGATGTGTTTGCTCACAACATGAAAGCCAAAATTCAGTTTTGTATCTGCTCACCAAATTATGGCGGGCAGTAATTCACCGTCGAAACGTCCAGACACTTCTTTCAACGGTAAATACTACAAAATAAATGAGCTTGTAATTAAACCAGTGTTTAGACAAACATGGGGCACGTTCACATCAAAGGCAAGGGATGAAGATTAAACAGGGCTGCGTCTGCGCCACGTGCTGGTATTAGTCTGCGTTGTATCAACCAACATAGTTTTGCCATCGCAAAAATTTATCTCTGCCTTATTACTTAAGGAATACATTTGATAATTGCGTTAAACTTGTGATATCAAGTGTATAGCTATCGTTGTTGCTAACGAGAGTTGACAATGCAACTAGTCTCAACTATCATGGGATTTGCCGTGTAATAGGGTATCTCTTGCTTGTAAGCGTTTAAAAGCATAGATAACGGTGATGGACTTTTGGTGATCTTACTGAGATTGTGTTACTTTGCAAGTCACTTTGCTTGTGTGAAAAGCTTATTTTGTATTCGTTTACTGGTGAAGCCATTAGTTTTGGCTTAAGTCTTGAGCTAGGAAGCTTTTTAGTGTAAATTAAGAAGTGAGTTTATCATTACAGTAGGACACAGTTGTTTGTTTGTTTTTGTCAGTACTAATATCTCTAATGTGATATTGTAATTTCGATTAGCTAGACTATTGTCGCGGGCCTTCACAACGTACTGTTTTTGTTATAATTTACTATTACGTCATTAAGTCTAGAATTACATCCGAAAGAAAATGTTGTACATATGAATAGAAAAAAATACTGATAGTTTTATTGCATAGGATAACCGCCTGAATTTGGCAATGGCACATTGTTTTTTCGGCACGAAAGCCAGATTTCCATTTACGCAATATACGCTAAAAGCGTGCCACATTCGCTACATCGTATCCAACCTATCGATATCAATATTGTTTAGGGATTGGTTACTTGCCGTTCCATTGCCTTCCATTACACTTGCGATTGCGAAGTTAACAACCTACGCCTTTATAGTATGCATTCATAATTAATTTGAATTCATTTCCAATCCAAAATGTAACTTTCATTTGCAGATCGCGGTTGCAATTTTATTATTATTTTAATCCATAACCGAGACCGACGGCTTGATCTGCTGTTCGAGACACGGAGGGCTCTCAATGTAATACTTGGACCCATTGTTAGTCAGTAAGTTACTAACTAGTATTCCACATGAAATTATATATTTATTTTTTTATCAATATTTTGTAACTCACCAAATAATCACCAACAAGAAAACTTTTTAACAAAAAATTATACCGCCGAAAAAACTGAAAAGCAAAAAATAATAAACCTTTTTATTTAACCTTAATAACTAACTTCTTAAAAGTAATGAAACTATATCTAAGTATATATTTGTGTAAATAGTTGATTTAATAATAAACCTTAATAACTAAGTTCTTAAACTAATGTAAGTATAGCTAAGTAAGTAAGCGAGGAAGCCTTGCCCTGTTCAATATGCAAAAAAAGTTTGTATCCTCAGCAGCGTATGAAATTGCAAACTACAAGCTTAGGCTCTAATTTTCCCAATGAATTGGTAGCTTTAGGTAGTATAATTACTTATTTACGATGCTCTAAGAATATTAAAAAACCCAATACTCCACCCCAGGCCTATTGGAATAAAACTCAAATTCGCTCAAATCTATTTGCGGAGTAGTACCATTCCTTAAAATAATAAAAGTTCATTGTTTGTATAAGTTTAAGGTGGTACCTTACAATCAGTGAGTGAACAATCAATCATCCCCTGTTTTCCTACCCTTAGAGTTGGATTTTTATTTTCAAATTTATTTGGGACCAACTTCGGGGTATACTCTTTCCAATAAAAAAAGATTTATCAAAATCGGAATACTTTGTAAAAAGTTATGCGTGGTCATACATAAAAAAAAATCCGTTCCCGCAGGGGGAACGCACAGGTAGATTTCGTGAAGCAATTAATATTATTTTATTAACATGTTTATTTTTTTTTCTCGTAAACGGTAACTTTTAGCGAAAAACTTTTCAGACATTTATTTTAGACTTAAAAATGGCCTATCGATTAAAAATGTTTTCGACGGCAAGAATGTTCACCCGTTAGAAGTTATGATTTTTTTCCCGAAAAATTTTGGTTTTTCCCCCCTCCACTTTTAGTTAAAGTTTTAATCTTATAGGTTTATAATTAAAAGTTGTTGGTATTCATGTATACTATGGGATAAAATTAGAACGGTTCGAATATCTTTCATGGAACGTGAAATTTTGAGGAAAAACTGATTTCACAAAAAGTGAGGCCCTACCGTCCCCTTAGGCCGGATTCCACCCGTTCACGAACTTAAACTAAGTTTACACCCAAGCAATTTTTGACCGCAGTTTGAAAGCGATCGGGGCAAAAATGCGACCGTGAGAGTGCCGCAAATTTTGAGAAGTGGAACCATATATACATATATATATATATATATATATATATATATATATATATAAACTTTTTGACCAGTGGTCATTTCAGACTCAGGGGGTCATAACTAGACCTCCTATGAAGAATTTTTTTTTAAATTCGGCAGTAGTCAAGAAACCAATAGGTAGATCGATTTCATCGAAATCTACCTAATATACGCTTCGACTTGAGAACCTCCTCTGTTTTTTCGTCGGTTAAAAACAACAAAGCATATCAATGTTAGACTGATCAGTTTAATATCTGATTAGTATAACTCCGGCCCAGACTTTTCTTCACCAAATCGAAGTATTGCCAAATCCTTCCCCGATCGACCATAACATTTTGAACTACTTAAGTGTTACTCCCATTACCCTTCTCCATTATAGTTTATTTGTCTTTAGGAGAGTTTTGGCTTCGAGAAACGATTTAATGCTAAAATATCACTCCATTTCAGATTACTAGTAACTGTATTCGCAACATTATGAACTTAGATTTAATTAATTTTCAAGATACAGCAAAACTGCTTAGGTACCAATAGCTCAATATGAATCTATCTATAAAATACAAACGAAACCGATCTTATAGAACAATAACCTAGATGCGTAAGCACTTAGGGATATGGCTCAAAGTAGGTCAGGCCCCAAGAGGTTCGTCTCAGATACTCGGATAATGGTACGGAGACACGCGAACAATGGCCGATGCATTCGAGGTGCTTCGACTTTACCGTTCGCACTTGGCACGCTGTTATGTTCCACAGTTCCACTCTTAAATGGAACGTGAAATATTTGAAATTAGAAACTGAATGTTTAAGGACGGGACAATGGTCAAGGAATTTGTAGAGGTAAGTTCCTATTTTTATCGACTTCAAAAAAGGAGGAAGTATCAATTCAGTTGTATTTTTATACACTGAAATTTTGTCTTGTATATTATTACCTCGATGCGTACAGGTATAAACATTTTTGTCACAATATACAGGGTGGAAACGTTTAGTCTGATAACCACAGCGGTAGAGCGTTTGACTGCAACATCGAAGGTCGCGGGTTCGATTCCCGCTCAGTGGAAATATTTGTATGCATGAATATGTCTATTTGACAATGCAGATACGACTGGGTATTTATATGTATAATAAGTATGTATTAATAAAAGAAAACGTGTCTGAGTATGTATATCCACATTGTACGAGTAGAACCAATAACACAAGTTTGGATCTAGGTAGCGTTGTGTAGAATGTCTTAGAATATTTAATTAAGTACTCATTAGTCTTAAAGATATTCTAAGATTTTGAACTGTATATTATGAACCTATCATTATATCATCAATTCCACAACGACGATTTGTAATGAATAAGCAGTTTATACCTTCTTCATTTTATTCGGTAAATTGCCAGTATTTCATAAAAGCATATCTTTGAAAATCACAGCCGGATTATTCCGCATACACTTCGCTTTTCGGCTCCACATTCCTAAAATTTTCGTATGGTCTATATTGTTTTTCAAAAGTAATTAAAATATTTATTTTGTTTTGTTTATTACTATTTCAATATTGTTGTTATCTGAATCAGATCACATTATCTTTACATAACCAAAATTTATAGATAGGAGCATGTACACTCAACGATAAGACAAGTTGGTTAACATCAAAGTATTTACAAATCTTCCTTTATATGGGAATACAGGAACCAGTAGTTGAAGTTTAAATAGTTTTGTAATTCGCAGAGGACAAAGTTAATATTATTCATGTTTTATGAAAGGATTAAGCGCTAAGGTGATCAATAGATTAGAATATGTTAAGCGACTTTTGTCTTTCACTGTACTCATAGTAGTGTGTACGCAACACTCACCTTTAAAAGCTCTTGGCAGACAATTTGTAAGCTGTAACTTTGCACCTCTTTAGGAGTATAATTGCCGCAATTTATATTTACTGTTTATGTGCTAAGTCAAAACTTTTGTTTTCTCTAGCACTAGAATCTGATTTAAAAATTATAATGCATGTACGAATAATCACAAATCACATACTCGTTTTAGTAGACAATTTTAAAATGCAGAGATCCGATACAAATATACTGCCAAAAGTTAATGTTAAATTGAACGTAAACTGGGCACAGATAAATTTTTTCAAAGGCCAGTAACCTTGTCGAGGAAAATAAGTAAGTAAGCGGGCTTTGGGCTCGTATGCAACCGGGCATTACACTAGCTACGCAGTTAAAAGGTAATCATCACCTTAGAGTTGTTCCCGATTGCTTACATATCGGAGCCCAGGGTCCAGTTAGTCCTTCTTCTCCTTTTGGTTCGGTATTATGGCTATTATGGGAGTGGCTGCCATCTGTCCTCGTAACCATGAGAGGAAAGCCTCAGAGCCTCGTCTCTGCAGCAGAATAAGACCTGTCAAATAGGTATATATAAAAAGATCTAGATCCAACTACATAATTCATCAATAAAATCTGTGGATTCTATTCATTAACTGGGCAGTCGCTAAAAAAAAGAGAAAACTATCCATTGTACAACATACCTAATGGTCCTTAGACCGTATCAGTTTTGTTGGACGTACTTGGGTTAAATGAAGATAGGCACCATCAGGCTGTAGAAAGTAAATTTTTAAATTAAACTAATATCTACGAGAAGGTTTTCAATTCAATTAGTCCAAATACTATGTACCGTGGCAAATGTTCAATGTGTGTAGTTAATTGGGGAAGTCAAGGTACAACACAGGAACCATTTTTATAAACCGCTTTTATAAATACACTTAAAGTTGAGGTATGTTTAGAACATCGATGCTTTCTGTTTTCCATACTGAGATTAATTAATAAAAATGCATATCACGTTAAATAAATAAGCAATAAGTAAACTTTTTTATCTTCATTCACGCGGTGCCAGCGAATTTCAATTAACTTCACGTTAGAATAGACAAAAGATGCTTTGACTGCCATCGACGATATTATTTTAAAACACGAGAGTTTTTAACCAAGGTTCATTCTAGGTACAATACTGTCCAACGTAACACAGGTTTCCCTAAATTTCTCAACGTCTAGTACCTAGTATTTACATTAGTGATTACCACATACGGTTCTCAATTTACATTTATTTTACACTATTTGTCAACCCCAATCTCTTTTAATGCATCCAATATGTACTGCATTTACGAACATATTATCCCGTATTTCCGATTTAGTATTCAACTCAGGTCATTTTGCGTACAGCCGAGTCTGGACAGGTTCAAAAGCCCGATTATATTAATCCTACGTGCGTTTTGTCGTATGAGAACGCTCTGGTGAACCACTCTGATTCAAACGCGGCGTTCTGATTGGCTGGTTTTCAATGCATGTTTTTAATTACGTAAGTAGTTGGATGATGGAAATGTTTTAGTTGATAGTTTCAGGAAAATTTGTTAGGTTTATAAATTTAATAGTTTGGGCCTAGTAGTTTTTATTTGTTTTGTAATTTGAGGTTTTAGCAATTTTATGCTTAATTTTAGCTTTACTGAAGACTACTTTCCTAACTAAATAACTAACTTAAAAAACAACTGACCCAGTAATCTTGAATGTCGAATTTAATAAACTTGTGCAGTCAACGACAAATTTTGACGTATACTAAAATATTTACAAACCTTTTTTACACTGGTATACGTGGACCAATAATAATTTTATAATATATAATCCCCAGGTGAATCCCCAGAGGATATCTATACTACTTATTATGAAGTAGTTGTACATAGGAGATATTTAAAAAAATGGGTTTATGTTAAATGAGCATTATGTTATTTTTTTTTTGAAATTCTGGTATGTTTGTCTGTATATTGGTTTATCTGTTTGTCAGTTACATTGTTAAAAACTACCTACTGAACGGATTTTGAATGAGTTTTTTATTAGAAAGGTCTTGGTCAGTCTTAAAATCTGCCGTAGGTTTGATTGCCATTTGTTAAGTATAACCGGAGATATGACCAAAAACCGATAACCGACTTACGCCCGGGCAGAGCCTCGGGAATCAGCTAATAACTAACTAGCCCGAGGCTAGGCCCGGTATATTAATAGTAATCATGTTTTGTTTATTATTTTATGCAAAAGTCAAAAGCTGATGACTAGATGATAAATAAATTAGAATTTGTTAAGCTACTTTTGTCGTTGACTGTACGTATACGTGGACCAATAATAATTTTATAATATATAATCCCCAGGTGAATCCCCAGAGGATATCTATACCTACTAATTATTATAAAGTAGTTGTACATAGGAGATATTTAAAAAAATGGGTTTATGTTAAATGAGCGTTATGTTATTTTTTTTTTGACATTCTGGTATGTTTGTCTGTATATTGGTTTATCTGTTTGTCAGTTACATTGCTAAAAACTACCTACTGAACGGATTTTGAATGAGTTTTTTATTAGAAAGGTCTTGGTCAGTCTTAAAACCTGCCATAGGTTTGATTGCCATTTTTAAATATACCGGAGATATGACCAAAAACCGATAACCGACTTCCGCCTGGGCAGAGCCTCGGGAATCAGCTAATAAGTAACTAGCCCGAGGCTAGGCCCGGTATATTAATAGTAATCATGTTTTGTTTATTATGTTATGCAAAAGTCAAGAGCTGATGATTAGATGATAAATAAATTAGAATTTGTTAAGCTACTTTTGTCGTTGACTGTACTTGTGTCATGGATTTGAAACTTTGTAAATAAATGTGACATCTGAAGTATGTGAGTGGGTGTTTTTGGGGCCTATCAAGATTTTTGGGATCCAAACCAAACTCACTGATTAATCTGTTGATTGACGGAGGTCAGACGGCAGCCGCTCTTATAAAAGCCGTATAACCCAAACCAAAAGGAGGAGAAGGAGTAAGTGGATGGCTTACTCCAATTTGAAAGCTTCGGATGCAATCGGGAACCTCGCTAAGATGATCATAATCCGAAGTATGGCAACTCACTAATAATGCGTACAGCTAAAGAATAAAACAGCTTGGCTGAGTCTGTGTTTCCAGTAAGTTATACTCTGGGAATCTCCAAGTCTCGAGTGATTAGGTTCTTTCTAGGTACATCACTGGTAAATATTGTCACTTACCAGCAGGTGTGATAAGGTGAGATGATAAACAAAGTATGTGAGACGCCTCCTAGCCCTATGGGCTGACTAGATGCGAAATACGGAAGATAACGTGCTATGGTGCACTTTGGGAGAGGTATTTGTCCTGCAGTGGACTGCGATAGGGTAATTGATTGATTGATGATGTGATATTCGCAAGACAACGCATTAGTTATATTATTTGATACCACTGGCAACGGGTTAGTTTGAGAAAGAGATCTGAGAAAGTCATGATGTGGATTTTTACATTAGTTATATTATTTGATACCACTGGCAATGGGTTAGTTTGAGAAAGAGATCTGAGAAAGTCATGATGTGGATATTTATAAAACCAAACTTCAGTTTGAGAAAGAGATCTGAGAAAGTCATGATGTAGATTTTTATAAAATCTTTTTTCAAAATTGCAGTGTAAATGTAATAAAAACACTAACTTTATCTACAACACGATATGAATTCTATCATATTGGATGGAATGTAAAAATAAAAAACGCACAAGTGATTACTATCTGTATGAAAAGTTCTCATTCATCGCTGAGTTAACGTCGAACTTAGTTCCATTCCACTCTTTTCATCCCGATCGAATTCGTGAAAACTGCTTCATTTAATTTTTTTTTCAGGACATACCAGCTTACAAGATCTTCCGCACCCCGCGGTTTTTACACATACAGAGGTACTTCGAGTGATAGTTTCAATGATATGAGGGGTCTACAATGGGCGGTTATGACGTCGGAAGTCTGTCTGGAGTACCGTTGAAGCCGACAATGTGTATAAATAGGCAATCCCGATTGCGATCACGTAGCCCTAACGAGGCGTCGCGACTGTAGTAGCTATCGATCTGAACACCATGCTGGAATTTACTGACTGACGTACCATTTTTCTTTGAGAATTAGCCTAGATTCTATTAGCCAGGACGCATACACAGTGAAGCTCACTCATAGTTTGTTGAAAAGTCCAATAAATAATGTAAATATAATGAATGTTGTCTAAGCTTCCGTGCAGTCATTTTACCATTACTATATATTCATAGCTATTATTCCAAAATCATTCTAGACAGTTGAACAATTTTGATAAAATCACAAACACTGAAATAGTACTTCATTTGAAAATCTAATACCATTAAACGTCGAAAAAAATGAGAAAAAATGTTCGGTTACCCAGATATATAATCATTAAACTTGTTAAGAAAAGAACCAAATATGCTGTTTTATATATAACGACGCATATTCATTTCTATTATTTATTATAATAAGGTATTAATAAATACATTATATTTGACTAAAACCCCACGCCGTCTCGGGTCTTAAGACGCCGGGGTGTAAGGTTGCCCATAGAGCATATCCCTCGCACCCCGACTGACACTGAGCCATCTTCAGTTTCGAGATGGCCCCCTCGGGTTTGGGAACCACGGTGTCCCCGTCTTGCCGCGGTTAGGGGGAGGGGCGCTCGTCCCCCACCCGTCCCGGCCTGCTTCTGCTGGGGTGACAGGCGGCCTCACCTGCCATCCCCAGGCCTGCGTTCATGGAGGTTGTTAAGCGATATTTAGTGTGATTATAAAGCTTTTAACCCTAAGAACAATTTAACAACGACCTACAATCGAAGGTCTAGTATTTCAATACATTATAATATAAGAATGCGATAATCCAGTCCTCTTATCTGTATATTTAATGATATAATTAATGTACATAGTTTATTAAATGGTGGTTTCATACAATTTGCAAGGTCTATATGAAGTGTTTACTGAATATATTGACGTTTTTCATCTTTTAACCAAAATGAATGTACGGCTAGTTTCCGAACAACGTTGATTTATAGAGGATCGACGGTGTTTAAATTGCTTTATAAATTGATGTAGTTACGTAAGCTTTTACTTCCTGGGATAGTAAATAGACACATGGAAGATAATTTTGGTTTGAAAAGTTTATATAGTGACGAGAATATAATGCTTTTATAGATAGTAAGTACTAATACAAACATGAATTAATTTTATTATAAAAGATCTCAGTTGGAAACTCGTAGTCACTTGGGACGAAGATAACTGAACTGATATTCTCGATAGCGATAGTCCAGTGGCGTACGTAACGGACTGCTGCGACGAGGTCTCGAGTTCGATCCCCAGTCGCCCCGGGCACACACCTCTGACATTGCGTAGTTATGTGTGCATTAATAAATGTTAATTATCGCTCGCTTAATAATGTGCCCGGTAGATGGCAATAGGCTCGCCCCATATTACATTGGGACCTTAACATAACTGGCGAATCGTGGGTGTGTAATACACCTCTGCCTAACCCTTCGGGGATACTGGCGTGAAGTTAGTTATGTTATATGCTCAACTTAGAGACATATAAAGAACCGGCAAGTGCGAGTCGAACTCGCGCACGTAGGGTTCCGTATCATTGTCTATAAAACGGCAAAGAAATCACGTTTTTTGTATTGGAGCCCGACTTAAAAAATTGTTTTATTGTAATTATTTTCTTTAAGCGCATGTATACCTAAATATTCTGTAAATATTTCAAGCGTCTACCTGTTGCCGTTATAAATATCCAACAAAAATGAGCAAAAAAATCACGTTTGTTGTATCGGAACCCCTTAAATATTCATATTATTCTATTTTTTATTATTTGTTGTTGTAGCGGCAACAGAAACACATCATCTGTGAAAATTTCAACTGCCTATTCCGGTTCATGAGATACAGCCTGGTGATAGACGGACAGACGGATAGACGGACGGCCAGCGGAGTCTTAGGAATAGGGCCCCGTTTTACCCTTTGGGCACGGAACCCTAAAAATGAATATAATAAAATATTCTAGGATAGGACCAGGCCACTGAGGCTGAGTTTGGGTAGTACCATATACTGTCGGATGTAGAGTTGCACTACCTCTTAGTTGCCTTGCACGACACCCACGGGAAGAGATGGGATAAAAAGTTTTTTTTAACCATTATGCTGTGATCTGATTGGAAACACGTGGGTACAAGTAATACAAGAAATCCTACTTCCTACTCTTACTATAATATTATAAATGTCAAAGTTTGTGAAGATGTTTGTAAGTTTGGATGTTTCGATGTTTGTTACTCAATCACGCACTAACGGCTGAACGGATCTGGCTATAGTTCGGTACAGGGATAGATTATAGTCTGCCAGTTTCAAATCAATGATTAAATCTGACCTTTACTTAGTTACAAGAGTCATTTTTACAAGTTTCACGGATGAGCGCTTGTCGAGTGAGCAATAAAAACAACGCCCAACTTCCTACGGCCCGGCTCGTAATAAGAAATGTGCTCGACGTCATAAAGAAACTCACAGATTGTGTTTTTAAAATTACAACAATAAAACCACAGTGTGTTCTTTGTGGTGACACTTTAAATATATGAAATTATGTATCACTTGATTCTCAAAAGCTAAGGAACGTCTGCTGATCCATCGGGCAGGGTTTTGAATTAATACTGTGAAGTAAATTGAAAATTTTCAATCAATAAAGCCATACGTTTCTGAAGTTTATTGGAAAGCAAACTACTAAGAAATCAACGTTGATAAGTAAAAAAAAAATTGTACGCCTATGTATGTTTTTTTACGTGTGGAAACTCCCACGTGCTGCATCCCATCGGTGCCAACAATGTAGTTGGACGTGTCGGAATCGGGCCGACTAAAACCACACGGTGTCCTCCCCAAGTGTCCATTGCCGGGCACCCCGGATGAGCTCTCGAAAGGATAACCCCTTTGTATGTCAGTAAAACACTCCTTCCTAACGGCTGACCCGATTTTGATCAAATTTCCTGCGTGTTCGCCTTAATTATTGCGCTACAGTCACTTGAAGATTAATATTGTTTTTTAACAAACAATTTGTTATAAACAAATTAGTCAATACTAATTTCTGTTCTTGAATATCCTTACATTAGCTTCGGCCTGTACCTCAATTCCTAACTAACTAGCACGATAGATCTAGATGTAGGCGGTGATCAAGATCACCTGAACATTAACTAAGCTAATGGATATAAGAGCTATTACGTACCAAGTACGACAATTACTGACCTACTTAGCAAAGCGGATTATCCTTGTTCAGATGAAGTAGATAGTTTTTCATCAATATATTTGAGGCAAGCCAACAGTTTCGAATACAAAAAAGTTCTTTAGGTGGCACAGAGGAAGTGCTTGCGGCTTATGTGTATAAGGCATCGGGTTTGATTCATAGATCGAAAATCGTGTTATTGTTTTTTTCAATGTTAGGAAATACTAGATTTGGGGAAAAACTGACCAAGTGATGGCAATACGTTTACTCGTCTTTAACATGAAAGTGAAAAATATGACTGGGGAAATTTAGATGTTGTGCAGTAAACCTTGTCTATAATTTAAGAATTGCTCGAGTATACATAATTGCTTATAGATATATATAAATGTAGTAAATTGATCATTTTTTCAATAAACTTCTCTCAAAATCTTCGGTTTTGTGCTCCCTCTAGATCCATAGATCACGTACCTCAAATAAAGGTGACTTATCTATAACTACTGTCTAGAAGCGTTTGCTACATAATTGAATCTCTAGGTTCAATGGAAATTGATTCACTACTGCAGCGACCTATACTTTTAACTCTTCCTTCTGGAACCTTTTTCCAACTTACTTGGGGTTGGCTATTCAGTCTGTAACCGCTGAACGTGTCGGACGGTCTACAAACTTATAACCGCTGAACCTGTCAGACGGTCTACAAATCTGTAACCGCCGAACCTTGTCAGACGATCTACTCACCAGCTACCTCAGTAGTAGGGTGCATGAGCTCATATATCCCAGGGCGCCTTTTCATCAGAGGTCAGAGAATAAAATAGTGCTGTGGGTGTGCGAGGAACTTTCGGGTGTCACTTCAAAGAAAACTCTCTTACACACAGTTATACATACATATATTTACTTCAGAAACACAATACACAAGATACAAAAAGTTCATGAATACATAATAAGATCATACGTTGACTTGAAATTACATAAAGGTCTTGCCGGTCTCTCCACTCATGCGTAGGGTCTTCCTAGCCAACCCAAGGTGGTTGGGGAACTCCTCTACGCCCAAGTAAGTACAAGTTTAGTGACATTTAGGGTACACACAAAATATTACAGATAAAATTAAATACGTAACCAGAGCCTTGGTTTTCTGCCAGCACGGGGCCAAGCATCGCCCCGCGAGTCCTCCATTGTCTACCGAGATGTAGACGAGAAGAGCCCTCGGTATAGCGATACTGACACTCGGGATTGCATTTCCGCTCAATCAAGTTCGCAAGTTGATTCCAAGACCCGAATCTGGGACCCTGAGACCAAAATGAGTATAAAGTATTGACTCTAATGCAGAAGAAACTTAGAAGCAAATATAGTGCAGAAACTTACCAACGATGTGGGAATATCACTGAATCTAATTAATATAGGTTATGAACTTATAGAAATTGACAAAATAGTTTATACACAAAATAACCGTTATAGGTTCTCAACGAAGAATTCTCAAGTGACGGCCCGCCAGCTGACCTGGCCTTATATACCTTCTAGCTAAGAACTTTCTCGAAAATACCAAATTCCAGCGTTTTTTTTCACGAGGAGTCTCGCAGCAAACACAAAGTCACTCCGATAATGCGGTACAATCAAATGTCAACTTGTCGCTGTGAACACAAGGCAGATTAAGTATCTAGTTAATTTATACGTATTTTACTAAACAAACCATAGCTTATGAAGATGAAAACCATAGAGGGACTGAGCTAATAAATTAGGGAAAAGCCTGGAACTTAACGTTTGACTACAAATCATAATAATTCTTCCCACAGGACTGAATACAGGGACACATTAAATGAAATGAAATTTTATTGCATCCAGTACAGCAACGCCATCTCGTGGTATTACTGTGAACCACAACACCACTATGGGATTCCGATCGAACGCTGCTACACTCCGGGAGAATTCCATGCATAGATGTCGCTACCGTTTCTCCTTATTTTAAATCTATTTCAGAAAATAAATTGTTACAAGTCAAACTACGAAACGACCGAACTTCGATACTTTCTGTGAAGCGAATGTCATTTGACCTCCACAACCCACTGGCGATATTGAAGTTTTGTAGTTAGACCAGTTATCAGACTTCTTAGGGCTCAAACTACCCGTAACGACTGTCGTGGATTTTCATATGGCAGCCGGGACCGACGATGGCTCTTCGAGGCAAGATATAAACTCCTACGAACTACATAGTTTTAACTTTCAACAAAATGTCAACCAAAATATTATTCGAGTTACTTTTCACACAAAACTTCTTTCCTTATAAAATTGTAAATCAGTTATGTCTAATATTGAAAAGATATTTTAAAAAACTTGGGCAATGTTAAATGAACGATTCTGAACACAAGTTTTTTTTTTAATTTTCTGTTTGTCCGTTGTTCGCGATGGAAGTAAAAATACTGAACGGATTTGATGCGGTTTTTTCTATTTTCTATTAGAAACGTCTTGTTCAGACTTAAAATCTGCCGTACGTTACGTTTACCACTTAGGTGGGAGACAAGCACTCGGTCCACCTGATGGGAAGCGGTTACCGTGACCTGTAGACATGTGCAACACCAGGGGCGTCATACTCGCGCTACCGGCCCTGTAAAAACCTTCTAATAACTTAACATAACATAACATAACATAATATATCTGTGGTATTTGATATTTAAATAAAAAGACAGAGCTTGCACGTACGTATTTTTTACTTCGCTTTTACACTCCGACTGACATAAGCATACAAATCCTATTTACTACCCTCACATAGATAACATATACTACAATCCCTCCACCACTAGAATAAAAATAATAACTAAAGAATATTAAGAATTAAGTCTTATAATTAACATGGCGTGCCCTGCAAGTTCGAAATGGGCGTGGGCGTAAGGGTGGCAATCCTGCGCTTGTCGAATCCGCCTGGTCAGGATCGGCTCTTCCATCTTCTCTCTCCGTCCTCATCGGCGAACTCCTATCTGCTATTAGCACACCGCCCTCGCAGTCCTCTACTTCCTGAAACTCCCGAGGTTCGTCGGGAATTGAACTGAAGGAGCTGTCACTGACTGATGTGTCGTTATGGACTTCTGCAGCTGGTTCAGTGACCTGGCTCCCTGGGATATCTTGAGCTTGTGATGTATCCGTCAGTATATAGTCGCCAACGTCATCGACTTCGGTGAACGACGTTCCCTGATAGGCCACCAATTGATCTATATGTTTCTTTACAACAGTCTTTAACACTGGGACGAAAACACTATATAGTCTATTTCCAATTTTATTTTTAATTACACCCTGTAGCCATGTATGTTTTGTGCCATTATTATAGAAGTGTTTTATTAAAACTTTATCATTTACACAAAAATCTAATTTACGGCATCCTCCGTACTGACTACGCTGTAATGTCTGTTTGTGGACAGCATTATTCTCAGCGGCGGATGCGAATGGTAAAATAGGTTCATTATCAGTGTGACTCATTGCTTCGCAATGAGTACCCGAAACACGCAGCAAGTCGAGTCTACAGCGTAATGAACGACCTATTAACAATTTAGCGGGTGAAAACCCTGTTGTACAATGAACAGAATTTCTATAATTAAATAGAAAAGCCCTAAGTTTTTGTTCCATTTCCTTCAGATTCAAATTATTTTCATTCAAAATTAATTTTAGACCACGCTTTATAGACCGGACTGTTATTTCTGCCTGGCCATTTGAATTTGGATGATAAGGAGCGCTTGTTAGGTGTTGTATACCGTTTGCTACGCAAAATTGCTCAAATTGATTAGAACAAAAGTTTCTAGCGTTGTCTGTTACCAAGGTACGTACTAATCCGAATCTACTAAACATTTCGCTTAATTTTGAAATAATCGCCTCGCTATCGGTTTGATTCATTAAGAAACATTCAACCCACTTAGAGTGTGCATCTACAGCGACTAAGAACTGCCTACCGACGAGTGTGAACATATCTAAGTGTAGCCGTTCCCAAGGTAGCGTAGGGTAAGGCCACGGAGCTAGCAGGGTGCGTGGGGGACTGTAGCGTAACGAAGTACATTTAGTACATGAACCTATTACTTCTTCTATGTGTTTATCAATATTTGGCCACCAAAACCGCGATCTGGCTTCCGTTTTTGTCTTTACCACCCCGAAATGAGGGCTATGTAATTCATTTAATATTTGTTCCCTAAAAACAGACGGTATTATTAATTTATGTCCTCTTAATAAACAGCCATTTTCATAATTCAAATCAATTCTACAAGTGTGAAATGGTTTAAGTTTTGTATCGGACATTTTCTTTGGCCAACCATTCACAACAAACCCTATAACTTTACTTAATATAATATCTCGTAACGTTTCACGCTTAATATCCTCAAGAGTGATAGGTTTCAACAAGCTATCCTTAATGTGATTAATATACATTGTCTGGTCTTCACATTCATCCGCCTGCGAACTACTGTCTACACACTCTGCAACGGAACGAGACAAAAAATCTGCAACATTTTCATCACTTTTCACGTATTCTATATTAAAGTTATAGGCTGATAAGAACAACGCGTAACGTTGTAAACGATTTGCGGCTATTTCCGGTACTCCCTTCTTATTTCCAAATATTGTCAACAGCGGTTTGTGATCCGTCCGCAATATGAAAGGTATAACCCTACCGTATACGTAGTGGTGAAATTTCTTAACCGCAAAAACAATGCCCGCCGCTTCTTTTTGTATCTGTGAATAATTACATTCCGCTTTAGATAGTGAACGTGATGCATAGGCTACGACGCGCTCCGTTCCATCGGTGTGCCTCTGTGACAGCACGGCGCCGAGACCGCGAGGCCCGGCATCAGCCGTAATTATTGTTGGAAATTCGGCATTATAATACGCTAATGTACGCTCGGATGCAAGCTCCCGTTTAATTTGATTAAAAATACGCTTATGTTCCTCACCCCAATTCCACTTTACCCCGTTTTTTAGAAGTAAATGTAAAGGTGCTAAGATGCTAGACGCACCCCGAACAAAACATCTATAATAATTAATCATTCCCAAAAATGATTTTAATTCACTTACATTTTTAGGGTAATGACATTTAAGAATCGCTTGTATTTTAGAATTAGATTTACGTAGCCCGTTTTTGTCGATAATGAACCCTAAGTACTCGAGAGAATCTTTAAATAGCTCACATTTACTTTCTTTAAGAGTAAAACCCGCATTCTGTAATCTACTTAACACTTCTTCTAACCTTTTAAAACCTTTAAAGTGTAATGTGCTATTAGGGCCCGATATTAAAATATCGTCTAAGAATATACAAACTCCCTCGATATCGCCTAGTAATTCTTCTAAAATTCTTTGAAATATACTTGGCGCCACCGAAAGTCCAAATACCAATCTATTAAAACAAAATAACCCCTTATGAGTGTTAATACAAGTCAATTTCTTAGTATCGTCAAGTAATACTTGATTATATGCTCTAGAAAGGTCTAATTTTGAGAACTGTAGCCCCCCGTGGAGCTTAGCAAATAAATCCTGAATACGCGGTAAGGGGTAGCTATCTCCATACAGCCACTTATTCAAGGTGATGGAGTAGTCTCCACATATTCTGATGTTGCCGTCAGGACGTAAAACCGGTACGATGGGTGTCGCAACCTCTGAATGTTCGACCCTAGTCAATATCCCTAACTTTATTAATCTACCTAATTCTAATTCCACTTTTTGTTTTAACGCAAGGGGTACCGGGCGCGCCTTGAAAAATCTTAATTGTGCGTCGGTTTTTATTTTCAAACTAACCTTGTGTTTGTTAAATGCTCCTAATTCGTCGGTGAACAGTCGTTTATATTTTAACTTCAAATGTTTCGCTATATTAGTGCTTGTTATGCTATTACAAGGAACAGTACACAGTTGTAAACTGAACTTAGCAATGAAATCCCGACCAAGCAGCGACGGCTGTTTATTCTCCTTATTCATTAGTCCGGTATCCACAACATAGAATTTTATACATTCCGTGCGACCTTCGTACGTAACAGGTAACAGCGTATAACCCAGTGGAACAATTTAACTACCATTATAACAATTTAATAATGTGTTACAGGATTGTAGATTGTATTCATTCATATAATTTAAACGATAAACAACAGCTGACAAGACAGAGACGGAGCTACCGCTATCCACTTCACACACAAGTATTTTATTCCCTATAGACACTACCTGCTGCATCGGTTTACCGTCTATACATTTAATATTAAACAAATCATAAATACCTTCATACGAGTCAATTTCATCCGCCGCTAAGAAATTACTGTTCTTAATTTTAGTTTTACACATGCGCCTTAAATGCCCTTTTACATTGCATCTTTTGCAAACATAGTTTATAAACCGACACTGGTCCTTGGTATGGTTTTTGTAACCGCACACACTGCAACTTTTTGCGCCTTGAAAAAATACAGTAGCGGAGCCGCGTCGCGCTGTGTTCGTGGCGCCGTCGCTGTTATTACTACCGCTACTAGGTGCTATCGCGAACACAGCTTGCGCCCGCTCGGTTGTCAAAGCCCCGGGCTCGGCAACCCCGACCTGTTGAGATTCTTGCAACGCTTGCCGCGCACATCTTACGCTCTGAGCTATTTCTAAAGCACGATTTAAGGACAACGCATCCACACTTTCTGCAAACAGCTTTTCTTTTTCCTTAATATTCTCTAAGCCCAGTACAAACCGATCTCGTAGTGCTGTGTCGAGTTCCGTTTTGAAACCACAGTATTGTGCAAGATGTCGCACTCGCGCCGCCCATTCAGCCAGTTCTTCTCCTGGACGCTGCTCGGCTTTATAAAACTTGTAGCGCTCTGCGAATGTACTCTTTTTCGCAACGAAATAGCTATCAAGTTTTGTCGTTAATTTTTTAAATCCTAACTCCTCGAGCACGTCTGGAAATACTAACTCCTTTACGACGCGGTAGGTCTCTTCCACCAAACATGTCAATACCAACGATCTTCGTTTCACTCCAGCCTTATCGGTGTCGTCGTTAATGTCGTTCGCCAAACAAAACTGGGTGAATCGGCTCTTGAAAATGCTCCATTCCTGGGTACGGTGGTCGAATGTTAAATTGCCTCCGAACAGCATATTTCCTTGTGCCATCGTCTTTTTCTTACACGTAGGTATCGTCCTCGTCGCCAATGTGGTATTTGATATTTAAATAAAAAGACAGAGCTTGCACGTACGTATTTTTTACTTCGCTTTTACACTCCGACTGACATAAGCATACAAATCCTATTTACTACCCTCACATAGATAACATATACTACAATAACATAACATAACATAACGTAACGTAACGTAACGTAACGTAACGTAACGTAACGTAACGTAACGTAACGTAACATAACATAACATAACATAACATAACATAAATTCACGCCTGTATGCCCGAAGGGGTAGGCAGAGGTGTATTATACACCCACGATTCGCCAGTTATGTTTAGGTCCCAATGTAATAGGGGGCGAGCCTAATGCCATCTACCAGGCACATTACCAAGCGAGCGATAATAAACATTTTAAATACACAACTACGAAAAGTCTGAGTTGTGTGCCCGGGGCCACCTGGGATTGAACTCGCGACCTCGTTTCGGCAGTCCTATCCTTCCTTCCTTATAATATCCTTCTTGAATAACCCCATTAGAGTACCGCGGTAGCCTTTTTTTTTTTTTTTTTTTTTTTATCGTGCGGAAATCCCTTCGGATACCCCCCCGCCGGCCAGCGGGGGCGGTTATGTCGGGCTTGCACCGACTAAAACCGCACGCCGTCTCGGGTCTTCAGACGCCGGGGTGTAAGGTTACCCATAGAGCATATCCCTCGCACCCCGGCTGACCCTGGGCCATCTCACCACTAACAGCATCGCTCATCCTGTCTCCTCTGAAAGCAGAGGAGTACGGAGAGCGATGTGTTCCCGCCACGTTGGGTATTGGCCGACGATCAATGCCAACCCTATGAAGGGGTGAAGGGGAAGCCATTGACCGCCGCCCAGGGTGTACCGGCCGCTCCGATTCCGTTCCCCCCGGACTGCAGCGGGATCGGAATCGGAGCGACACTCGAGGAGGTTACCCAACACACACCCCAGTACCGCGGTAGCCTAGTGGTATGGGTAAAGGACTGCTGAGACGAGGTCTCGGGTTCGATCCCAGGTATTACCATGGCACACACCAATGACTTTTCGATGCTTTTCGAAGTTATGTGTGTATTTATCGCAGGTTTATAATTGCCCGGTTAATGGCAATAGGCTCGCCACCTATTACATTGGGACCTAAACATAAACTGGCGAAATGTGGGTGCTAGCACCTCTGCCTACCCCTTCGGGGATATAGGCGTGAGTTTATGTTATGTTATGTTATGTTAATAACCCCATATTGTAGTTGCTTGAGAAATCGGAGATATGACTAAAAAAACGATAACCGACCTCCGCGTGGGCGGAACCGCAGGCATCAGCTAGTTAATTATATGTATAGATTATATTATATGTTATTATACTTATTTACTATCTCAGTAGTAACGTTATTTATTAACCCGTTTGATGGAGGCAAAGACTTTGCCCGTGTTTATACATGCACCAAATGAATCTTCTCAGTATATTCTAAGGACTTAATCAAAGCGATTCACTCGAAACACCTACGCTTACATCGGGTACGCCAGTGTAACCTGTACAAAACAGGTATGTATTGATTGCTTCACAACTGTTTTCCATTAGTGATACAATTCTATAGGTACATGGGGCTAAGGGTTAGGATCGACATAAGTAAAGCTGTTTGAAGCAGAGAATTTGCTACTAAATGATGTAGGGACATTACTATACTACACTATGCTTAAAGACTACATGGGCACTTACGACCAGGTGAGATAGAGGTCAAACGTGGAGCCTATCATTCATAAAAAAAAGTAATCAAATTGTCTCTACAGACAATTATGTAACTGTGATAGCTAACCGATATTATATTGCGATGATAAATCAATGAAAATTTACACCTTTTTTTTCTTTTTTTTAATATTGAGGACACGGCAATTTGACTTCACCTCGCCTGATGGTAAGCTGAAGGTAAAGTCTCAGGAAAGAGGGTCTCCATTACATACACGTACCATGCTAACAATGGTGGCACTCAGCTTGACGGCTTCATAAAAAGAGGATTGTCGTCGCAGCACCGCGTGACACCCACCGGTCCCACTAGTGCTGCGACCACAATCCCCCTGCCTGGCTATGCACTTGCTGACCCCTGAACGCAATCAAACCGAAATTGGATTACTATGGAGGGTTTTTCGCAATCGTGCACGGTGGTACCTTTTTTTTTTTTTTCGTGCGGAAATCCCCTCGGATACCCCCCGCCGGCCAGCGGGGGCGGTTATGTCGGGCTTGAACCGACTTGCACGGTGGTACCTACCCGGCCGATTTTTGTGACAAATTTGTGTCATCAAATTTTTACCACCAGTAAACCTTGGAAGCAGGGGCCTGCTCTCCTACTCCTCCTTAACATTGATTTGGTTTATCTTGACTTTTACGGGAGCAGCTGCCGTCTAATTCCCCGACACCGAAAGGAAAGTCAGCACCAAAGCCTCGTTCATTAATCAGAAGGTGTCCGACTAGTAGATTTATTCTTCAGGTAGGCAGAATTGAATTGAAGACCTATCCATAGATACCCTACACGTATGGGTATGAAGAAAAAAAAAATTTTGAGTTTCAGTTCTAAGTAAGCCCCCAAAAATTATTGTGTTTTTTATATTTTTGTGTGAAAATCTTAATGCGGTTCACAGAATACATCTACTTACCAAGTTTCAACAGCATATTTCTAGTTTCGGAGAAAAGTGGCTGTGACATACGGACGGACAGACAGACAGACATGACGAATCTATAAGGATTCCGTATTTTGCCAATTGGCAACGGAACCCTAAGAAAGGTAAAAGATTTATTTCCGTAAACTGCAACGCAAGAACAAGGCAAGCCATAGTAAAATTCGATAATGTTTTTTCATTTACAATATTTACATTTCATATAGTATAATAGTACTCTGTGCACTTACAACTACAGACTAACTATTAATAGTTATAGCTAGACATATAAAAAAAACATTCCTAATAGCTATGTTAGATCTGTTTTTTATATATCTGGCAACACTGTATACTTCGCATGGTCTGGGGCATCCATTGTAGTCAGATCATTGGCACGAATGTGATTTTCTACGATGCCAAGCCAGTACTTCTTGGGACTACTCAAGGTCTACCTCCAGCCAGGGCCTAGCGGAGGAGGCATGACCAGATATTTGCTACCCACGTAGCCTGGAGGTCACCGAGTTCTTATACACCCTACATGTTTCAATTGAAATCATGATGCCTTATATTTAGTATCATTTAGTTAAAAACTCGCATTCAACTATCCTAATTCCAAATCCAACAATTGGGTACATAATACACCTGAACGAAATAGCATAACTTGTTACCACATTTTAGTGTGCATTGAACCGGTTAAATTCGGACGTTTCATTACAAGAATTTGATTTATCGGATGAGCTCTGAAATACTGTGCACGTAGCGAGAGCTTTAGCCTAGTGGAGTTATTTGAATACGGTTCAGAGAACGCATACCTCATCGTAACAATTTTTTTTTGTCTCAGGTATAGAATTGTCTATTACTTTTTAACGATATAATCTATTAAATAGATGTGTCGAAATAAATACTTCATTTGTTACTGCTCCAAATATAAATAAATCAAATGGGTGAATGAGGCCACGCCAAGGTCATTTGGGCCTAAGCCCATCTCACCTGCGAGATGGTACACCTGCCATTCAACGAACGAGGCACTGGCGTAGCCTTTCCTCTCGGGGTTGGGAGATCCGACGTCAGTTGCTCCAGAAAAAGTAAAAATAAATCATGATAAAACAGGGATAGGAAAGTGGACCCCGGGCACCACAGTGCAAAGTGCTTGGATGATGATGGAGTACACTGTAATATTCAATTCGAGTTACAGGTGCTCAATCTCCCTATTCATATACTTCCAATTTTTTCATCTTGTAATTCTAAAGTACCCAGTTGACGGTAATAGCTTTGTTTCCTATTGCCTAGGACTATAATTTGGCTGGCGTACAATATTAAAATATGTAGGTACAATAACATCCTAAATCAAAGTATCAGGAATAAAAGGCTTACAACGCTTTCAAAAGACATAAATTGAAACATTTTATTAACTGGCAATAAATATGGGCTCAGCCCGATATCTGGCACATAGCCAGAACGCTTTAGATAGGAAAAACCTCCTTGTTCGAACTCTAGGACATTCGGACATCTAACTAATGGGATTCTGTGATTACAGAACGTGATTTATACTAAGCATTTGATATTCGAAGACGTTTTAGATTTTCTTAGAAATTGGGACACAGTTTTCGATGTTCTGAAAGGATTGTAACGGGCATCTCTTTATAACTGACAATACAAGATTTTTAGATAGAACGTAAGCTGGTTTTATGTAGGTTTCAACAAATCTATTTAAAAAAAAATGGGTTGTATTAAATGACAGATTCTGAACACATAAATATTTCTGTTAGCATTCTTGCCTGCTTGACTATTTGTCTTTTTGTTCACCATGGACGCAAAAACTACCAAACGGATTTTGATGCAGTTTTTAGGGTTCCGTTTTTTGCCATTTGGCAACGGAACCCTAGATTCGTCATGTCTGTCTGTCTGTCCGTCGGTATGTCACATCCACTTTTTTTCCGAAACTATAAGAACTATGCTGTTGAAACTTGGTAAGTAGATGTATTCTGTGAACCGCATTAAGATTTTCACAGAAAAATAGAAAAAAAAACAATCAATTTTGGGGGCTCCCCATACCTACTTAAACTGAAATTCAAAAATTTTTTTTCATCAAACCCATTCGTATAGGATATTTATGGATAGGTCTTCAAAAATGATAATGAGGTTTCTCATATCATTTTTCTCTAAACTGAATAGTTTGCGCGAGAGACACTTCCAAAGTGGTAAAATGTGTCCACCCCCTGTATTCTAAACTAAGAGAATGATAAAACTAAAAAAAATATATGATCCACCGAAAATTGGGTTGAACAAGATCTAGTAAGTAGTTTTTTTTTAATACGTCATAAATCGTAAACCGCAATTTACCTTTCATTCTATCAACTCAAATATAAAATTTAAAACAAAGCATTATTATGTTACTTGCTGCTACGGAACCCTTCAAGGGCGAGTCCGACTCGCACTTGGCTGCTTTTTTCTATTAGTAACGTCTTGGTCAAATCTTCCGTATGTTTTTTGCAATTGGACAAGTAGAACCGGAGATATGAACAAAAAACGATAATCGGACTGATAATCGCGGCGGAACCGGCTAGTAATATATAATAATAGAAAAGTTTTAAGTGTTTTTTATCTATCGAATTAAATCTGGAATTCATTTATTTTACATGCCTTTTTGGTTATGTTAGTCGGTTTGTATAATATATATCATACATACACACATTATCCAGATTTATGTTATAGATTACTATGCAGCCTACCTACGTTTAACCCACCCATTATCGTGAGGCTAACATGTTCAATCCTGTTACTTTCTTTTCTTATGTTGTTCTGAGTTATTTTACTGATATGATTGTGTTCTACATTTTGTTGGTTTTAATTTTTTATTATTTTTTTGATCCTGTTCTTAATGAGTGAATTCTAATTTCTTTAAGATGTCACCACTTTGTGATAGAACCTTGGTACCCATAACACAAGATAAATCTTATAATGGGTAACAAATTTGAACTACTGTTTGTGTTTAAAATACGGATATTGTTATTATTTAGTTAAATTCATGATTTTTAAGCAAACTTAAACTGAATAAATGATTTATTAGTATATT
The DNA here is from genome assembly GCA_946251805.1 of Cybosia mesomella. Taxonomy (NCBI): domain Eukaryota; kingdom Metazoa; phylum Arthropoda; class Insecta; order Lepidoptera; family Erebidae; genus Cybosia; species Cybosia mesomella. The sequence continues at coordinate 12,320,767 of OX276392.1, forward strand.
ATTTTATTATTATTCCAAAATTCCAAACAAAAGATATTTGACATTTGCCTCGATAATTTCCGCATTTCCTGCTGCATCTCCGGCGTTCTAGGTCCACTAATAATAAAATTTATATGGGACCAACTTCGAGTTAAACCAAACCTACGGCAAACATAATATTTAAAATCGGTTCATAAACGACGGAGATATCAAAAGACATAGGTACATTTAAAAAAATACAGATACAGTCGAACCTAGAACCTTCTCCTTTTTGAAGTCGGTTAAAAAGTAGAATAGATACATTAGGTTTCAGAGGAAAAGGCCAGGTAAGTAATTTTTTGCTCAAAGAAAAGGAAAATGGAATAAAATGGTATTTACTTAGGGTCGACCAATTTTTGTAGTAGCGGTGGTATTCAGAGGCTACTTAACGAGGGGTATTTACAAAATACTTAGTAGGAGTAAAGGTAATCGATGTTTCGTTATAAACATCGTAGATTTTCTTCATATATTTCGTAGCTTATAAACACTTGGTCTACTTGGGATTATTGAACACCTGATATATCTGAGATGATACTTACAGGTTGCCGAGGGCTAGGAACGGAAAGGTCAAAATAAAGAAAGAGTAAAACGTAAGGAATGTAGGTAAAGCTTCCAATACTCTTACCAACAGTGTGAAATTTTTGTTGTTGACTGTTAGATTTATGATTTTGAAATACCTCAAAAATGAAAAGAAATCTGGAAGGAAAATTACTTTTATATCGATGTGACCACACAACTTGGCTTATGCCAGAGTTTTAACAGCTTTCAAATCTCATCTTCAAGCTAATACCTGTTGTGAGGGGAGGCACTTTTTCACGCGTCATCGTCCCCTATGCATCGTTGGCAATGGGGTGGAAAAGCCGCATGATAGTGCCTTCAATCTTTATTCGACTCAGCTTCTTTCATTCTGAATATTTTTTGACATCTTGCCATGTTGAACTTAAAGTCTTTGTAAGTATTTTGGCAGAAAGTTGCCAACAAAATCTCCAATTTATTGAGCAAGTTTTAATATAAAACTTTGTTATTGTTACTGGATGCATTTTGAAGTATTTACTACTTACAATTTTTATAATATAAAAATCATCATTATCCTGGCTTTATTTGAAGTTGACTTCGGAGGACCGACGTCCTACTTTCCCACTCCAACGAATCATCACATTTACGATCCATTAAGCAGAGCACTACCACAATTAAATTCTAGCCAATAGAGCCATCATTAGGTACTTACATACTAGAAACTTCCAAATTATCTATCAGCAGAAATGTCCAACAAATGGTCTAAGTTAAACCTCACTGACAATCACAGACAGATAAGATAAAGGCTTTCAGTCAATGTTAGGTTTCCTTGACGCTATCAACTCTCAGAGACAGATTCGATGTAGTGTGAGCACGTATCCCGAAAATCAGGGATTTTAATTGTGAGTTGGAAACATCAACTTGAACTGTGTTTTAACTGAATTCTAAAATCATCAAATACCGTTTTACGCCGCTGAGGTTATGAAAGTCCTCCATCTTCAGAAACATTTGATTGTAAATGGTTACTGGTGATTAAACTCCGAACACCTGTTACTTTTACAGGTATAAGAAGCAAAAATTAATCAAATAGTTAATTTATTAGATACATCTGGATACATCCAGTGCCAGTAGAGTATGTCCAAACTTGTAATTTTTAGAGGGTTAGACAGTAAGCGTGATGCATTTAATCGACTACGGTCCCTCGTCACTAGCATTATTTAACTACCTATGTTTCTATTCTCGACGTGCATAAAAATTAACTCATTTGCTACTTGTTTATTATTTGCTTTTGCAACCAACATTTACGTATTTACCTTCAAGTTATATCCCAAAAAAATATCATGGCCTGGTCACCCTAATATCCAAGTCCACTTAGCTGTAAAGGTTGTCATCAAACCGATGCGGGTAGAATAATTCCTACGCCTTTGCGGCAAGATAAAGTGTCGCATCGAATGTGGTTACGACTGGTGGTCAAGAATAATGTGACGGTCTAATGATTTATGAATCTGCATCCGTATGAACTGGTAGCGTGGTTGGGTAGGAAATTACGTATGTATGTATATGAGAGAGACGCTCACACGTTTTGCCTGTATTTTATTACTTATGCAACATACTGTATCGATATGAATAGAATTTAAAAGTGTTTTAACCGCGGTAGCCTAGTGGTATGGGTAATGGACTGCTGAGACGAGGTCTCGGGTTCGATCCCAGGTTTTACCATGGCACACACCAATGACTTTTCGATGCTTTTCGAAGTTATGTGTGTATTTATCGCAGGTTTAAAAGTGCCCGGTTAATGGCAATAGGCTCGCCACCTATTACATTATGACCTAAACATAAACTGGCGAAATGTGGGTGCTAGCACCTCTGCCTACCCCTTCGGGGACATAGGCGTGAGTTTATGTTATTATGTATGTATGTTATGTTTTATACCACTGTAGACTTCTAATTTGGTGAGAGTCGTTCGACCGTGTTTGGGTATACATACCATGTACCAATCTAAAACGTAGATGAAGGCTGTTTTGACTGTCCTAACTAATCAAGCTGAATCTCGGTGGCATGAACTTATATATATATACTGGTGCCCTGTAATTCAGGATTCTATTACCTATCACAGGCACCAGCGATCCACAACCCAAATCTTGTATAGGTAAACAGTCATAACTTTTTGAGTAATATTAATAAAATTTGTTTTGTGGTGAGAAATTATTGATTTATTATTATTTATATTATACATTAGCGTTCAATTAAGTAACATCTTGGCTTGCCATCATCAAATACAATGTTTTAATATATTACTCCAAAGATTGCTAAAAGACGGCGCCAAAGGTACGTTAATTCGTTTGCCATAAAATATATTATGTAGAAAAGTGACTTCTTTCAAATCATTTCAAACTTGAGTCATTCTGTTTTTAGGAGCTTATATTTTCAGATCAATTACTACAATAGTAAAAAAAAATTCGACATTTCTCTCTATTGCAATTATTCTTTAAGTTTTATCTTCGGCAGTTGCCTTGATAAACTAACAAACTGAAAGTGCGTGGCGGGATCTCCTCTTCACCTTTTACTAATTTTTTTATTCAGGCAGAACTCTTTTTTCACTTTTCATGGTGCTGAGTTCAATGCCTGGTAGATATAGGGGCCCTTACAGTTGCAACAATGACTATAACTTGCACCCCAGATGTAAATTTAGGAAGTACTTCTTCGGGTACACGTATACGCTCACTATCTCCACCGTCTGCTAGGTTCGCCCCTCTACCTATCCAAATTTGGTAGAATCCTAACAATGCTGCTTTGGATATTCGTTCGAACAAAGAGCTTACTGACTGCTTGTTTTTGGCAGTTTTCAAGGTGGTTGTACAGTGATTTCACTGGTAGTGAAGAGGGGTACTCTTACTCACTGCTACGGCACCCATCGTTTGAGTTGGCACGTCGTTGGGTAGAAGAGTGACATTCCGGCTAGGATTGGCTTGATTAGATTTTGTAGAGCGTTCTATTTATCACACATCAGTCTGACAGTTTGATTATAAAGCTATGAAACTGTTAGTCCAATGAACGACTAGAGAACGCTCTGCAAAACCAAAATAAGTCGGTCTAAGCCGGAGTGTCTCTCTTCTTGCTGACGTGCTAACATAAGCGCCGGGTCCTGTACCATATAGCCATTTTTGGTTTTCTCATTTATCTAAAAATAGGTAACCAAATTATTGTTTATTTTTATTCCAAATTATTTTGTTTAATTTGGACTGCCAGCTTGCCAGCACTGCGAGGATCCTGGCGTAGACACGGCGCTCCACACGTTGGTGGAGTGCCCTGCGTGGGAGAGTCAACGTCGGGATCTCGTTGCGGTCCTGGGCGTGGACGTTCTCTCGTTGGAGACCATGGTGAGGGCCGTGGTCTCCGACGGGAGCAAGTGGCACGCCGCCGCCTCTTTCTGCGAGCAGGTAATGCGCGCGAAAGAGACGGCGGAGAGGGAGCGGGAGAGAAACCTGCCCCCCGAGTTTCGCAGTTTGCTGCGAGGACGCCGCAGACTCATTTACGCCCGGGACTACCGACCTCCATGATCGGGGCCTGAGGACGGCAGTTGGCCGACTCGCCGTCCTTACAGAAGCAGGCCGTGGCGGAGGCGTGTCGTGTGTGCCCTACACACGCCTGCCAACTCACCGAAGCGGGATAAAACCCGACCCCACCAGGCGAGGCCGCGGTGGCGGCCAAAGTCCGCCGGCAACCCTGGGGTTATCCTTTCGAGGGCTTACCTGGGGTGCCCGGCAACGGACACTTGGGGAGGACACCGTGCGGTTTTAGTCGAGACACGACATAACCACCCCCGCTGGCCGGCGGGGGGGTATTCGAAGGGGTTTCCGCACGTAAAAAAAAAAAAAAAATTGTTTTAAACTGCAAACACCACCATTTTACGAAATAACAATAAATATTTTCTATCAACTCACCAAACGCAAACCGTAGTGGTAAGTCGGCCCACTAAATCTGCGGCTCCCATCGATTGCCAATAATGTCTGTAATTACTGCCCTCGCCCGCTCTGCCGTTAATCTTACTTAGGCTTTAGCGCCCGTTCCAAGTTTAGTTAAAAATTATTGTTGCTTACCTGCTCCTGCTTAGATATGAACGCACTGTTATAGGCTATTGAAACGGATGATTAGAGAATAATTTAGTTGGCTTTGGAAGTTTTAAATTTTAACAAGGGATTTCGTTAGGGAACTTTGTGCAGTTTGTTTTATTTTTCAGAACGTTTTTAGATATCATACGTCTGTAACAAGCCATTTTCATAAAAGTGGTCTTCTTGTAGTAGGCAACATTTTAAATTATTTAATTCAATTTAAATACATACAAGTTTTTATATAATGTATATAGAGGCCACGTCCACATTGCTGTCTCTAGAATAGAGAATTTTCATGTCTACTATCATCATTTGCATAGATATCAAAATTATATATGTACTTAGTATTTTTCTATGTAAAATCCGAGAATACAACGCAGGTCGATTATTTTCTGTGAATAAAAATGAATACATATCTTAAAATATGACAATTTTTATTTTTTAACTTGCGGTACTTTGCTTTTGTGTAAACCATGCTCCTACAGGTGACGGGTGACCATTTAGCGTCTGACATAGTATCATTTATAAGAACGTGGCTATCCAGTCTCTTTCCATGGCTATTTTACAAAGTGACTTAGGGCAGTTCTGCACCTGGCAGTAAGTGAAGCGACGTACGTGAAACTGAAAGACATGGTTGATGAGATGTGGGTATTGATATGCCTCTGCCTTACTATTTGAGGATATTCAAGCAAAGTAATACCAATCGCAAAAAAGTACACAAATCCAAGTAAAATTTTATGTACTCGTATGTAAATCCACGGAGGGCATTAAAATGGTTGAAGGAAAACTACCATCTACTATTTCCTTGAAAGTATTTGCAAGTTCAGTCACGTGGTACCGTTCAGTTATACTCGCCAGCCCCGGGCTGTGGCTTGATATACCAGTGTAAGTGCTACGGATACTGAACGAATAAGAATCGAGGTGGTGGAAATGTTAACGACTTAAATGGCACGGAAGTAAAGCTTAATACTGAGAACTTTTATTTTTCAGTATGCTTCACGTTTGTGATATCGATAAATTTATTCAATTCTATAACCCGATTGCAGCACTAACTACCGGGTTCAATCAAACTTTGCGCTAGTGCAAGCAATATTTCTTATATATAAAAATGAATTGCTGTTCGTTAGTCTCGCTAAAACTCGAGAACGGCTGGACCGATTTGGCTAATTTTGGTCTTGAATTATTTGTGAAGGTCCAGAGAAGGTTTAAAAGGTGCTATCGATTGAGGCAGTACGAAGTCTGCCGGGTCAGCTAGTAAGTTAATAAAGTTTCATTGCGATCGGATAAACGGTACGTCGGTACAGCTGCGCATAATATGTCAAAAAAGTATTGATTTTTATGTATTAGATATTCTCATAATATTCAAAAGCTGCAAGTTTCTTGATGAAAAAAATAGAAAGGCCGCTCAATTACTACCTCTGTAGTACAAGACTATTGATAGGAAGGGTTATCTATCCTAAATCACAAGCGCATGCCCACTAACGCGCTCACGACATCTTTTAAACTCTCAATTGGGCGACGTCATTTCTTATTTTAATACCTTTCTTTATGAAAGAATGTTACAAAGTATGAACATTTTTTTTAGTTTATCGTGTGTAGGTACATAGGAATGCGAGCTGCACCTTAACCCTATCATTTTATAGTCAACCAGTGCCAGATTACATCTGAAACGTCTCAAGAGTGACATTAGTAGTCCGGAACAAATCGCGCTGTCATAGTTCGGCCCAAATGTCTTCTGTTTTTGGAAAAAATACGGAAAATTTGTTAACAAAAGGTAACTTTTTTACTTCTAAAAAAATCAATTAATAAAATGATTTGCAATATAGCTAGGTAATGGTTTCTATTCATATAAGCTTTTAATTTTGGGCTGGACAGATATTTATAATGATAAAACTATTTTTTAATTCATCGCCTCGTACTTCTTTTTGTACGATTTGGAGAGTAAAAAAATTAAATAAATATAATCCAAAAATAAAACATCTACATACACTTAACATATTCATGCATGGGTGATTCAATGTTGCTATTACGACAACTTTGCCGTTTATAGTCAGTAATAGACAGATATGAGACGGTCAATATGACACAGGACACCCTCGGTTTTCGCCCCAATGAAATCAAATAAAAACATTACATTGCGATGTTTATCTGCAGTATCTATGACGTTTAGCTCAATGGGGAACACCACTAAGACAGGGGTAATAAAGAATTGCATTATAGGTTTATTTTCTATGCCTTGGAATATTGCTGCATCTTTTACAGATGTGTTATTTGTGTCTACAAAGACTGTTTATCTTGAAAACAGTCGATATCTTTCTACTAAATGATGTGTATTTAATTGGTATATAATTTATTACTATATATAAGCTTATCGTATTTTTGAGTAGTGGGGGCGTTTTAAGCGATCGACATTAATTTATATATTATGGTAAAGTTCATGTGAATGTATGGGCCCCACTGAGATTTTGCGGTTACTATTCTACTCTTTTTACCATCTTCACAAAGGTTTGCTTTCTGTAAAAGTCATATTATATAATTTTATTTTTCCTTTCAACATAATTTCAATTAAAATATTCTGATATTTTGAAGCAATTAGTCGTATAGTTGTATGTACACGAAAATTTCGTTTATTCAATACAGTTCCAGATAGCTCAGTTGGTCAGAGATTTCCCCTAGATTAGGTCTGAGTACAGGTTTAAGTCTCGTCCTGGATGTTGTATGCTTTTTGCGATTTTTCAACTCAACTTGATTACGAGGGACTAAAAAATGTAACTGGAGCTACCGCTTTCTGTTCATATTTATTTTCAGTAAAAATATGTAGCGTCAATTAAGTTCACATTTTATTTTCACAATTGTAAATCCATAGTATTCGCATCGCCGACTGCAACTTTTATCTCACTGTTTGAAAACTAAAAGCAAACTATCCCCTATTGTGAACAACATCAAAGAGTTCTGGGGTGATGGATTAAGCTTGTATCGACATGTGTGGCACGTGTCTGTGTTCGAGATAAGACTATGATGTAATACTAAACGTTGGTGTGCACCAGGGAGCTTTCCTGGGACCGTTATTATAATGTAGTAGATATGCAATTGTAGATAAGTTTTAAATTGCAATCGTAATTACTAGATTTGTTATGGGTAGTAGGTAATTTTATATTATATTTTTTTTATCCGATGGTATCTATTTTTAACAGCACTGTTTTGGGCCTCGGGCCTCGTTTAAGTATGTAATATTATTCATACATCTCTTTGAAAAAAAAGACATCAACTAACTCTAATCTGTAGGTAGTAATAGTAGTCTCAAACTTTACCAAGTTCAAGAGTGTTTTATTAAATTTCTTTTTGGAACCAATGGGCTTCGCTGGCGTCAAATGCTATAGACTATTCAACTATCATTACCTAACACTTCCTTAAAATTAATAACTTAAATATAGACAGTTATCTAATATCTCTATTTAATGTGTGTTAATTGGTCATTAATGTGTGTTTCTTATGTCTTGGGTCTAATATGTTTTTGATAAGAAATAAATAATTTTGTCATTTGACAACACAAAGGGGTTCTTCATAAAACAGCGTCACGTAATACGATATGAACCTACATATATGTATCCTCGATAAACACAAATGAGCAAAAAATTCTCGAGTTTCATCTCTCATTAATATTGATGCCTTCGATTGTTTGGCAAAAATTAATTCAATTTTTTAGGGGAAATCGCAACGAGAACTTAGATCAAGGGGAGGCTTTATTATATTACCGATTACTCCTTGCATAGAACGCTTGGGCTCAAATTAATAGCTCGCTGTGCAATATTACCAAATTGTAAATATAAATGGGATGTTTCTAACAAAGCTTTGATATTAATTTTGTGTACTTTGTCAAATAATCTGGATTTGGGTTTATTTGTTCTATTATATTCTGCTTATTTATTTTCTTTACCATTTTTTAAGCCTGATTAAACTGACTCGAGAATTTGGTCAAAGTTTTTGTAGAACTACATCAATAGGTATATTCTCATCATCTACCTAGTATTATCAGCCTTGAAGCTAGCCTAGGTCAGGTTTCTATATTTGACTTTAGGCGGAATGACCATCATCTCAATGCTCTAAAGTGATAAATATATTCTATTGTTCCACCAATATCAGGATTAATCATATGACTGGCTCTAAGAACCAACTGCGTCTAAGAAATACAGAACCAAAGGCCTTTATGTTCTTAACACCTATCATCTTCGGAGGTCGCTAGTCTTCCTGCAGTCAAATCCAAATTCTGTCATGAGTAAACCCAAATGTATAATAGGAATATGTAGATTTTTAATAAATAAGATAGAAATCTCAATTGAAATAAACATGCGAGTCAGCTTTATTTCGAAATATATTTCAACTACAAATTAAAATCTTCATGATAAAAAACCTTGAAACAAGTTCCCAACGACCAACAACCCCGTAAATGACGCAATTTAAAATCACGAACTTCTGCGATAATATTATCAGAAAATTTTACAAATTTTCTGACGCAACCATTCGTAATTATGGTTTTAAAAAGTTTTCTAATTACGACACCAAAGCAACTAAGTGCGCTTGTAAATATTTAAACGAGAAATAAGTGTCATCAGTTAAAGCCCCTTATTTGGCGAACAAGCAGCAATTTACCAGTAACTTAAGGACAAATAATTACTGGCAATTTTAAGTCCTAACTTACTAGCACCAGACGCAACTATAAAATAAAAATAGATGAGACGAAGTAAATAGACTGTTCGAAAAAAGACAAGAAAAACATAACAAAACGGCCCAAACTTGTTTCATAAGTGAACTAATACATTTGAGTTGCAAGTTCTTTCTTCAATTTAATATTGCTGAAAGGGTACGAAAATGTAGGTACAACGGTGACTGATGTGTTTTCTTTGCATAATGTAATAGCTGTTTCAGTAAATTGACTTTTTGTTTTCTCATTGATTTGATGAAATAAAAATATTTTCGTTTGTTTTCGTCTTGTTTGGGGCGAAACATGTAAGCAGCCATAGTCTGTGAATGTGTGTTAATGTCAGAAGCTATAAAATGTCAATATTCTTATTATTTTACATTAAAGATGTTTATTTTACTATTATCTCGTCGGTTTCAAGCAATTTCAATACCTAAACTTAATTCATTGATTATCCCATTCAAATTTATTTATCACTTGCAGAAGTACATTCAACGACAAAGGTTGCTAAAATCTTTAAATCTTTTTTTTTACATTGGAATACATCTACCAATAATAATATACGTAAAAGTAGAAGAGAAAAAAACAGTAACTGTATACTAATGATATTCAATGATAACTTTACATTCCATTCACAAATCAAAAACGTCACTATGAAATGTCATTACCTTCATTTTCAACCGGTAATGAAGAACAACCGAAATCGCATCAATCACGTCGCGTAAGCTGTGTTTTAATGACATTATTTCCTAATACTCGGCGACAATTTCCCAAGTAACCGTATTACATAGGTGTACATCGATAGACGCGCTAACAGACGGGTGAATTACGAAGGTTTGATTAAGAATGTTTTACCTTAGTTGGTATTGAAGAATTAGTGTTTTCTTGGTCGATAAATTGATCTTGAATTTTAACCTTTTTTATTTTAAACTGTTAAAATAGGCTAATAACAAGCTTTTTGAGACGCAGAATCATATTTTTACAAATACGAATAAGTTTTTTTCACCAGGGGACTTTATGAAACAGTATAATCAGTAAGAAGTAGTTGATCTCTCCCTTTCCCATCTGTAGGTTGTAACAATGCACATTGTATTTTTAAGGATATTAGTGGAATATGTAGTCGATTCCTTAGTTGATATCGATTCATAGCCTACTAATATTATCTGTATTCTTTCATCAACTCTGTCTATGGTTAGCTGTGGTCAACTCTATCTGCTTTGGCATATTATCTATGAACTCCCACCAAGTCGCTTCTTTCAGCCGACGTTATAAATGACAGTGCAGTGGTTTTGCGGGCCCCTAATTTTCTGCATCGCTTCCACAAGTGCATAGCTCTGGTACTGAGCCGTTGGTCTGCCGAGCGAGTCACGCAGCGGTTGGTGCCAGCGCGACACGCCGGGCGGATACAGCTCCCAGCTAAGTGCAGACTCCTGGCTGCCGCGGGTCGTTCTTCTCGTCCTCACATCTCTTCTCTTAATTCTCCAACTTCAAATCTTAATTGAATCTATGTGTACTCACCCTTGAGATCACTTATAATAATATTTAATATATGAAAGGTAAAACTAGTCTCATGTTTAATTTGCTATAACCTTATATCAAACCAACAATTAACTTCTAATAACTTGTAACTCACTATCTACCTTTAAATTTAACTACCCTGTTACAAGGTGACAATGAAGCCGTTCGTCATCAATATACCGTGGGTCACCGAATGAGGTGAAGTGGTCCTTCTTCTGATGATCATGGATCCCGAGAAGTTCCATCTCGCGATGGAATGTAAGTAGTTGTGTAGTAGTTCAATTTAACTTTAATAGATGGCATTGGATATATTGAGCCCATATATTTAACCCAACGGATGATGATGATCAAAACCGGTTTAAGTCCGATCCGATCAAAATTAAGTTATATTTATTTTGGGTTGTAGTAGTTTAGTGATAACAATTTACTCACTGGCTTATTGACATAAATTTTCACTTATTTTTGCCTGCGATCGGTCATCATTATTCGAGCGCCATCGGTTTCTGTCAAATCTTGTGCTTTGAAGCCTGGTGTTCACATTTTCTACTTCTCCTGAATTTTTCGGATTTTAAAAAACAATCAATAATTTATTCGGAGGCCTTTGAGCCCCCCAGAGAGGAAAGCTTGCACCAGAGCTTTATACGTCAATCATTATGCACCGGCTTACAGGTGAGGTAAACTTGGACATGAAAGCTCGAAATACTAGATGTATCCCAAGCAAACGTAATATTTTCGAATCGCAATATTTTAAACCATTTAGTATTTATACATTTTTAGAGTATAATCCAAAATATAAATACGTCGTACCCTCATATATTAAAGCTTCGTTTATATCATGTATTATTATTATATCCCTATTCAAAACCCGGAACGTAGATACACACGAACATGGTGTACAATAAAGAGGTAGTCCGATTTTACTCTAATATATCTGATACAAATAATACATATTTTCGTCTGATCTCCAAAGCAAATTTGCCGCTAAAATTAAACATATTTCACTGTACTCTAACCTTTTTCAATGGTAATAAATTATGTTTTTAAGCCTTTGGGTTTGGCTTATAGAAACAAGATTAAATAAACATTGGGAAATATTTTAGTACAATAGCATTTTCGATGTAATTTAAATACGCATGTTCCACCTGATGATAAGCTGTTGGCAACACCTATGGACATGTCTGGCATCCAGTGATCCGTATGTTCACAACACATGTGTAGACCGATACGGTTTGCCGAGTAACAACTAGCTTGCAGAACTTTAGTACATCCGTGATCATGGTACTTGTAACAGTGCCGAAATATCGGATTCTCGAAAAAGATACTCAACATGGTAAATATCCCGTTTATAATTCTAATTTTAACCTATGGACAATTGCAACTTCGGAGATGTCACTCGCACTTTAGTATTTGCCGAGGAGACGTAAAAGAAATTTAATAAAGGAAACGAATTGAGGTTTTCACGATTATGGTACAGTACCCGGATTTCGATTGGACACTGTCGGAAAAAGAAGTAAGAGTAGTTTTAATATTTTATAAACGGTTTTAACTACTCTATAAACGTATCAAAATATCAGTCCGATACACGATGAAGAGAACTTTCTACAAAACCGAGGCAACTCAATCTAAGCTGCACTCTCATTCTTCTTCCTGACGTGTCAAATCAAAAGCCGGATACCATTAATATATATGAACAAGATACCAATACAGATATGAAGACTACCATGATATCTACATCCGAAACTTCGGGCCCGCGATGGAACATAAACAAGGACGTAGCATTTAGGTATCATGAAGTTATTTCGGATTTATTTTGATAGAGTTTAGAACGAATGAAGTGTCACGTGCCATTTTCGGGCCCGATTGCGGGACAAATGATCGTAACTTCGGTTCATTACTTCGAATGTACGTTTCATAGCCTGCTGGTCAAATCTTCAGGTCAAAACTATAATCGATTTAATTCACCTTAATACAATTGTATAGTATGAAACATGAAATATTAAAAGGTTAACATTTTATCTAAACCGTATTTCTATAGAAGTAACATTGCTCAAAGGGAGTTGAAAAGGTTAAATCAGACAGTTGCTGAATACATCCAAATACATCGTCGTCTACGAAGTTTCTACACCTCTACGGCGTAGTAAACCCGTAGCGGATAACGATATTAATTATCTTTTAAATCAGTTTCAAACGAACTCAATCGATTTCGATCTCAATTAAAACGTATCTCGAACATTCTTATAATGAAGCCATTTATCTTACGAAAGAGGGTTGCTTAAAGATTATATGAGACTGAGAGCAGCGTAGCAAGTTTTAGAACCAGCAATTAACAATTAAAAATACATATTCTTTAATACTTAATTTATCTTATATGGTGGTATATGGGGCTCTATCACGTTCCCCGTTATATGTATAACTAGCTAATATTAGCTAGTTAAGGCTAATATTTAAAAAAAGGAAAGGCACTCCGGATGTGCCAACAAAAGTGAAAACTTGAACATGGTATCTTTTTTAAATCGTCATCATCCATATCCCTCACTAGGTCCCTACCTCCCACACTCCCTCCCTCCCTTATTCCCTCCTTCCCTTCCTCCATCAATCCATCCATACATCCACCTACAACAAAGATGACATTGTTATATATGTCGGAGTTGGTTGTCAATTACAGTGGGTAGTTACCAAACTTTGTTACGAGTTGATTTTCTTATTATTAATTTAAGTGATTTTTACTATCAATTATTGTGTAATAAATCAAGACATAATTTATTAAGTACTACTAGTTGATTTTTGGCAACATTGACAAATAGTGTGACCATTAGTTTTGTTCAAAACATTGATGACATGTTGCTTTTATTTTAAAATGATTTACTTTGTGAATTCACCATTATTTATTTACGACTATTATTTTTGTATTATTTGATTACTTTGTAATGCTAAATCTTATTAGATTTAACACATTTTGTATCAAGTAAACACGTGACTTACTGCAGTGCGTCAACGGACAGAGTTGTGGGGGAGGGATTAAAAATGGGGACCGTTTTATAAAAGAGCGCGCACTCAGTAAGCTCGTAAGGCCTACGGGAACGGGCCCAGATTCATCCCAATAGATGGCGAAGAATACCGTCTGTTGCAGGCCTATTTTACGGTGCTAGAGAGCCAGGAAGGTATCGCCTGGCACTCGGACTCCCCCCCTCGGACAGAGGAGTAAAGGTAGGGGGAGTAAAGGGCTGCCAACGAACGCTACGCCAGAAGAGATAGCGGCCGACCTTCGCGTGCTGGGTTTCGACCCCGAGTACATTCGTGCTATTCGGGGTCGCGGCGGACGACCCGGCTGCATCTATCTGGTGGTCTTGAAGAAGACCCGAGGCGTCATCCCGGAGATATACGACGTCCGTGAACTTCATCGCATGCCCGGGATAAAAATTGAAGCCAGGTGCGAGATGTCACCGATGTCAGCAGTTTCGCCAGAGCAGCCATCACTGCCACCGCACGCAGGCCTGCGAACGGTGCGGCGGTGAACACGCTGCGCCGGACTGCCCTCGGCTGCGGGAACAACCCGCCACCTGCGCCAACTGCAGTGGTGACCACCCCGCCAATCACTTCCGGTGCCCCCTCTTCCGACGCGATTCCCGGAATAAGAAGGCAGGCACAGCAGCCGTCACCGGTGGACCGCACAGCTGGCCCGTAACGGTGAACCCACAGGCTCTCGGGGAGAGTCAAAAAGCGAACGCGCCCTCCACCCGAGGGGCAAACACCGCAGCCTCTTCCGGAGGTAAACGCCGTAGAAGAGGGGGCAGGTCCTGAAAGAAGCAGCCCACGACTAAGGAGGAGGCCGCCATGCTGGCACCCTCGTCGCGAAACATGCCGTCCATCCCACCACAGCCCACCTTGGAGCTGGTGGAAGCGACGTGCCAGACCGACCCGACTCCCAGGAAGGAGAAAAGGACGCAGACGGCCTTGGCAGTGAACGCCCCAGGGACCAGCCCCACCGCTAAACTAGCGGAAGCGCAGGCACTCGTCGCTGAGGCAATGCAGGCTGACATAAGGGATGAGACCAGGGAAGCCTTGAACATGGTCATCGCGACCATCAAGCTTCTGGCGAGTCACTTTCCGGGCGAACGCCGGGGAAGTTAGAAGATGCGTGGACGCCGGAGGTCGCAGGAAAGCCGCCGCCCCGTCGCTGGTCACTCGGAGCTGGGCCTTCTCTGGGTAACCAGTGAACTCACCCGGTTCGGGTCGACCGCCGGGCGGCGTGAAGTCTAGCGGCCTACCGGCGTCACAAGCCAAAGGGGATTAAAACCCCCGCTCCCAGGATCGGTGCCTGTCCAGGTACCGCGAAGGAAGCTTCGGAAAGGGAAACATCCCAGTACCTGATCGCACGCGCCCCTTGCGGGGTCGCAGTGAAGACTACTTGAAGCTCTTCAGTCGGCCTTCGGATTCGACTCAATAAAGAGCTCCCCTGCTCCCGACAAAACTGTCGGTTTACCTGATACAGCGCTGCTGTATATTTACAATAGCTGTATTAACTGGCTAATAGCGAGCGGATACACTTTGTAATTGGGTGGCTTGGCCACTGTACGAACTGTGACCTTAAAAAGTCTGTTCGCCTAACTGTTGACAGGTTTATCTTTTTATTGTTTACATTTTTGTATTGTGTACCATTTTGTATTAATTACCTTATTGACTGATTGCTTGATTGTTTATTTCCAATTTACTCTTTAACTGTAATAAAACTCTGTAATTACTTATACAGACTTGTTTATCTCAATAAAATGGGAACTCCTAACCCTGACGAAATACACCTCGGTGATCCGGATCCTACATATATAAAAAAAATATGGAAAGCGTCTTGTTGGCGAACGATGAGATTAAAAAAAAGGGAGTTTCATGGGTTTTGTTCACTCAAGTGCTCATATGGAAAGTGTTCAACGCGCCTAATGAAGTTTTCATTTAAAAAAGACGAATGTTTTGTTACATAAGATAATAGTGTGGCGATACCACATGAAAAACAACAAGCTGAACGACAACCGTCGACTATGTCACAACTACCACATAATTCCTACGTCACAATCCTGCATCGCGAAAATGTAGTTCGCGCACTGAGTAACATATATACAACGTCCCAACGACAACCGTTGGGTCGCGACCCGCCAGGCGTGATCACCTTGCCTGGTCGGAGGATCCTCCCTTTGTTGGAGGAGCATCAAACCCCGTTCCTCCACAGTGTTGAACCCGAAGTGATCTGACGTACGTAACTTTCGCTGAACATATCAGCAGCATTCCTATCGCCACCATCATGTTCACTTCTTCCCCATGAGCGGTAGTTAAGACTTCGCCATATAGCAGCTTCGGCCTCAACTGGGATACCACAGCATACAGCGGCCGCTGCAGCCTGGTCATCCTACGGCCAAATCAGCCTCTAAGGCACAGCACATTGCACTTACGGTCCATGTAAGAAGAGCAACTCACCTCAACTTACTGGGAACTCACCTCGACCTACTGAGGAATTGCCCCGACTCACTGAGGATTTCACCGCAGCACCACAGTACCGCACTCAGCCTCGCATCTTCGGGACCAGCAGTAGTCCCGACACACTAGGACTAGCGAGGAAGACTGTTCAATCAATGGAACCAGCGGCATCCAGTTCCGGCTCAACGGAACTACCCATCACTGGCACTGGCACGCTCCACAAGAGAGCTTAGACAGCCGACTCATCGCAATCAACCTCCGGTCTTGGAGGGGAGTGATGTGGCGATACCACATGAAAAACAACAAGCTGAAATACAACCATCGACTATGTCACAACTACCACGTGATTCCTACGTCACAATCCTGCATCGCGAAAATGTAGTTCACGCGCTGAGTAACATATATACAACATCCCAACGACAACCGTTGGGTCGCGGCCCGCTAGGCGGTCGGAGGATCCTCCCTTTGTTGGAGGAACATCAAACCTCGTTCCTCCACAATAGTAACTACGATCACGGCGAATTACACAGCGGTACTAAATGTTACTCAAAGCACTGAATGAAACGTGTAAACTTAGGTTATTTGAACGGATTTTTCTTGAGAAAATCCAGCCTTAACCAGTTCCTGGGCAAGATGCCTTGATATTTTATTTAGATATTTTTTTTCTCTGGTATATATTTTCCATTTTCCCAAACACAATTCGATATAATAAGTTTCACCCACGTTCTCTCAATGTATTATCCCAATATCCTTTCGAAGTTAAAGCTATATATTATGGAAGTAAACAAAACATGCCGCTTTACATAATTTATACCAACAATAGGATTCCAGAAAAGACAAAAAATTAAGGCGCAAAGCTGTGAACATCATGTAAAAAATTGTCAATGCGTGACATGACTTTCTATTATATTCGCCTTTGCAAAACTCATAACATGGGTACGAACAAAAACTCTACCTACGTCTCGTTAAAGAGTTAAGGAATTAGTAGACTTGTACGCTTTATGTTTTGGCCACAATAAATAAAATAAAGAAACCTTAAAACGGTATAGGCGTTTTTCTTTGTTGTAAACAGTTACTTACATATTATCAGGGTATTTTTGAGGGCCCAATCCACCTGAAGCCAGTACACCTGCTAATTACCAGACGAAGATCTGGCACAAGCATTCATCTCGAGGCAGTTCGGAAAAAAGCCGTATAAAGAAAACCAAAAGTAGGAAATGCACTATTTCCTTGTTAATATGATAGGCAAGTCGTCGGTCCCGGTTGCCATACAAAAATCTATAGCAGTCGTTACGGGTAGTTTGGAGCTTTAAAATTTCCGACAAATCGTCTATATAGAGAATTTCGATATCGCCAATGGGTTATGGAGGTCAGATGGCAGTCGCTTCCCGGAAAATACCGAATTTCAGCCGCTTCGTAGTTAGACTGAAAGCCGACCCCAACTGAGATGGGAGAAGGCTCAGAGGAGGATGATGATGATAGGTGAATAAATTATATTAATAACTCAAAGAATCTAAACTGTATTTATTCATAAACTATTAGTAAATATGCAACTTGTTGTACCAAGATAAGACTGTCAATAGGTATTATAGTTGTACGCCTTGTGTATCAGTGTGGTGTTAAATATGCATATTACTTTCAGCTATATGTTGTGTAACGATGACAGACGTCTCAGTAAATAGCAATGTTATTTATATTCATGAAATCCATCCGTCGTGGAGTGCAGTTAAAATAATCTGGTTGGTTACTTCATGTTTCGTGTAGATTTCTTTATCTCCAGATTTTTTGTTACTCAATCAGGTTAAATTGAAGGATTTGATGAGTAATCTTTTTATAAATTATACTCTATCTACTAGTTGAGAAGATAAAAGGTGTACGATAATCTTATATTTCTGCAGATCGGAAAATACGAGCTAATGCCTTTTGTATTTCAAGTGCTAATAATGCGTATGGGATGAACAAAAAAATAGGTTTGCTAGAGTTTCTAAGGTTCATATTAACTTGTCGACTTGACAATTTGACAATTTAGTAACAAAATCCTTCTGGTGGCTGAATATGTAGTTGTGCCCTAACAAAACTACAGTAAAAAGCCGCAAGCCATCGCAACGGTTTTAGGAGACGGTGCTAACAAAAAGTTAAATTGAAACATCCCACGACCAGATACTGTGGCGATAATTAGAATAAGTACTTGAGAATGTTTGTACGTTTTTATGAAATTTGTGGTTTAATGTTTAAATAATGATTACTCATTTTAATAATTTATTTGATGAATAATTACTGTTTAGTTTTAATCGTTAAATATTTATATTTTGATATTTTTACCGCGTATTAAAATGACATTGTTTGTATATTATTATGTCTTTCGTACCCGCTCATTATTGTACGGGAACTATGACGCTTGTACATCACGGTTGAGGGCGAGTTGGTTGGGTTAAGGTTAGCTCGTTGGTAGATCAAGTGCTCGCGCGTTTTTGGTTGGCCTCGCCACGCGCTTTGAAGGAGCAAAATTGTTGTGATTTGTTGGTTGTTTGTTGAATATTGATTTATTGGTGAAAATTAATTATCGAGCTAGTTATCTCTTTGTTAAATAAAGTGAATACGACCATCGCGTTCGTTGAATTTGGAACCTTGTTGCGGTGGAAAACATATTCTACGGGAAGCAAACCTAAAATTTTAGTTTATTGTTTATTCAATTACACGTCACATTCATGTCACAAATAGCTAGATACACTATAAATAGGCACACTTTCCAATCTTTGTTACTTTTCCGGCTGAATCCCGGTCCATTGAAGGTTAGTGACCCATTTCTTAATATATTTTGTGTATTGTTGACGCCGGTTGATGATAAATAACGGATTGGTTTAATTTTGGTTTGCCATTTGAAACTTAACAAGCGGTTCAAGTTTACCATTTTGATTGTTATATTATCGTTACTATTTTGCCTTTTGTTGCAATTGAATATGACTATTTTCACCTTTAAAACTTGGAATTATTATTAAAATTAAAATATTTCCTGGTCAATTTCGATCGGGTGTCAATTGTGGCTTAATTTGATTATTGAAACAAGTACGTACTAAAAATCTGTTTAAATTTGATTTGTTGTTTTTTCATGTGTTTGATCGGACTCGCCGTGAGGTCTGAATAGATATTTATCAGTGTTTCATCATCAATCATCATCATCATCATATCAGTCGTAAGTCCACTGCTGAACATAGGTCTCCCCCATCGACTTTCATTTCGACCGGTCTGTAGCGGCCTGCATCCACCGAGTCCCTGCGCTCTTTGTTTATTAGTGTTTACTTGCTATAAAATTGAAAGTGATTTATAATTTGATTTGTTTATATCCGAGCTTTAAAATAGCTAATTTTATAGTTTAATATTTCTCGGGATTTCCGGGTAATTTTTGTTGGTCGATTCTGACCGAACTAACCGTTTCACTGTAACGGGAATTCAACTGCCCGGGATTCGTGATATTACTTTTGTTTGATTTGTTCTAAGTTCGGGGCGGTTCCTCGAATGCGTTTTGACCGTTTTGAGGGTTTGTCGGTTAACCGGTTTTTTATAAAATTGCGGTTTTTAGGATTCCGTTGCCAAATGACAAGAAACGGAACCCTTATAGATTCGTCATGTCTGTCTGTCTGTCCGTCCGGATGTCACAGCCACTTTTTTCAGAAACTATAAGAACTATGCTGTTGAAACTTGGTAAGTAGATGTATTCTGTGAACCGCATTAATATTTTCACACAGGAATAGAAAAAAAACAATAAATTTTGAGGATCCCCATACTTAGAACTGAAACACAATTTATTTTTTTCATCGAAGCCATATGTGTGAGGTATTTATGGATAGCTCTTCAAAAATGATATTGAGGTTTCTAATATAATTTTTTTCTAAACTGAATAGTTTTGTGCGGGAGACACTCTCAAAGTGGTAAAATGTGTGTCCCCCCCCCCTGTAACTTCTAAAATAAGAGAATGATAAAACTAAAAAAAAATATAATTGTACATTACCATGTAAACTTCCAACGATAATTGGTTTGAACGAGATCTAGTAAGTCGTTTTTCTTTAATACGTCATAAATTTCATTCAAACAACTCAAATATAAAAATAAAAAAAAAACTTTATTATGTTACTTGCTGCTACGGAACCCTTAATGGGCGAGTCCGACTCGCACTTGGCCGTTTTTTTTGTTGATTGCAACGTTTTATATTCGTACCGACTTCATGTGTTTGATTACTGATTTTGTACCGTTGGTTGCCTGCACGTTGGTGTAACTTCGGATCATTAGACACTTTATTTTAGTTAGATATTAAGTTTTAGTTTTATTTGCGTTTCCACTGTCTCGCTTTAGATCAGTGGTGGGGCTACGGCTTGAATACTCCCTGCTCGTGGTCTCACTCCTCACCCTTGTCTCCGGGTTAAAGGAGACTGGTAGCAGAACTGTTCATTGTCTTTTTTTTTATTACTGCGCTCGCTCGGTTCACGCACTGAACAATTATATTATACTTCTTTTATGCACATTGCGTAATGTTTCTGCGTTTTTTCAGTC
Source organism: Cybosia mesomella (assembly GCA_946251805.1). NCBI lineage: Eukaryota > Metazoa > Arthropoda > Insecta > Lepidoptera > Erebidae > Cybosia > Cybosia mesomella. Next base: position 12,341,644 of record OX276392.1, read on the forward strand.
TGGCTACCAGTCGGTCGTTATCGTTAAAATTACTTATCCTGTTTTATCTCCCATTAATGTCTACTAATAAAGTCCAGTCTAACTCACTTCACATTACTTGAATGTTGCATTAATTTATTTCCATCCTATGGTTACCTGAAGGATGTTGCTTTAACGATAGGTGTAGTTGATATTTATCTAATTATATGAACTATAACTGCATTTATGACATAATACAATATAACATAAAATAAAACATAATACAATGTACGCGTATTGCGTGCTAAATGAGACAGAAATATAAAATAACACCATACATACACGTATAAACAATCTTAATCTTATTATTGGAGTAAGTTTTTGACAAGTACTTTGACCATTATACATCGTCATCTCCTTCATATAATTAAATCCACAGGCTCTTTCAAAAGAACTTCGAAACCAGGTTAAGTAAAAGACCAGAGAACAATTAAAGTTTGGCGTTTGCAGCCTGAAGCTTGTTCGCCTTAAGTGCTTCTTTGATTTGTTTGAGTTTTACAATATTTGGGAGACAAAAAAATTAAGTTAATGTTACTTTCTAATGAACCAATACTTTGCGTGGGCTTGTCGTCCAAAAAATTGTAATATGTTTTAATAATAATATTCCAGGGCATACTTTAGCGCTATCTAGATCCAAACAAAGCATTCTTGGTGGTACGTATGGTTTCTATAACACAGATAAATACACTTCTATGCATTTTTGGGGTCGGAGACCCAAAAATGCATTTAAGTGTATACGGATATCCAAAAGGTAAAACGGGACCCTTCTTCACCAGGCTGTATCACATGAACCGTGATAGACAGACTAGAACTTCTGTTGCCACTATAACAACAAATACTAGAAATAAAATAAAATAAATATTTAAGGGGGGGGGGGGCTCCCATACAAGATACGTGTTTTTTTTTTGCCGTTTTTTGCTCGATATTAATAATGGCAATAACCAGGCTGTATCTCATGAACCGTGATAGCTAGACAGTTGAAATTTTTACAGATGATGTATTTCTGTTGCCGCTATAACAACCATTACTAAAAAAAAAGTGTTTAAGAGGGCGCTTCTATAACAATAATATTTTATTTTCTACTCGTTTTTGCTCAATGATGATAATGCCAACAGGCAGATAATGGTATGGAAACCATCGTGCGCGAGTCCGACTCGCATTTGGCTGGTCAATTTTTATTGCTAATGTATACCTACATATATAATTAATGTCAAACACACACAAGTCGTCAAATTTTCTCGGCCAGTTTACATTTTGGTTCGCATTTTGCATTAAGCATTTAATAATGTTGTTTGTCTTTGTTGAATATTTTCACTTACCGAAAATGTTTTCTTTGTGTTGTCAGGATGAGTTAAGTAAAAAGTAATTTAAACTATTTAAACTTTTATTTTTGTTTGAAAAGCGGCTGTTTGAATCGGGGCCCCACATTACAAGTTTTTCACTACACTACACTGTCTACTGCGCTAAGTAAACTCCTCAAAACCAATATTTTTTAATCAAAAACAAAAATCTAAAAACAATTTTACTGGCGACTATAAGCTTTCGATGTAACTAGTATTTGCGCTCCAATGAAGAAGAAGACTTTCAAATCTATAGAGCTAAATTTGTTATTAATTACAATTCTAGGTTAATTTTTAAAATAACATTGAAACCTTCAAAGTTTGTTGTGCAAACGACTGTAATTTGTAAGAGGCAATTAATTGTAACAACTTTTGTGTGTTGTTTCAAAGTAACATTCGTCAACCCTAATAGCGAACTCGTAATTCCGCAACCTAAAGTGTTCTTGGCTTTCGTCTCTATAAATTAAAGTGATTTGTAGACGCCAACTCAAGAGAGCAAAACTTTTGTCGTTTCGAATAAAAAAGCAGATTTCTCTCGGGGACTAATGGAAGAGGCCTTTTGTCTTCAGTTTCGTACTCAGGTTTATTTATAACTAGATATGACTCGCAACTTCGTACGCATAGACTTCATATATGGTATAAATATCCTTCTGCAGATAAGGAGCTATCTGTGTACAAAAATTCAGATAAATGCTAGCGAAAATGTAGTCCTTTTTACGTTTAGAGAAACAAACAAACTAACAGATTTCCGCATGTCTCTATTTTGGTAGCGGCCAAATTTGCTTTCATCCGTCATTCTGTCTGTTTGTACTCGTGTGCATTTCGTATTTTTCTGCTCGTCGGTCGTAGCTTCATCAACTTCAAGACGAAACTAGAAATACAAGATCCATGATATTTTAGAATTTTTACAGGTTTCAGGCATTTTCAATTCCTTGGTGTGCTTTTATGTCAGATTTTTCTAAAGTTTACTAAGGATTTCCACTACTCAATTTAAGAAATAATATTTTAAGATAATACTTTGTATGAATATAGCTTGTATTTATATATGCTGCGCGAAGGTTATATAGGTCATTGTTAGAACCCGGTAAGCGGCACCGCAATTGTTTTATATGGATTTTCCCGTGCGAAGTTGGGACGATTCAGCTAGTACTATATATATTGTATAAAAGTCTATCAATCAAATTGCAATTTATATTCGCTTTCGTATCATAAATACATATTTGATTATTGTTCCAATTATTCAATTACTTTTGTGTATATAAGATGATGCCATATTAATACTTATTACTAATAAATATAATTATGTGTATACATTGTTAGCCAGGCTTTAACAAGATTATTTTCTAACAGAACCTACTCACAGAAAATCAGTATATTTTTATGTCTAGATATATATTTACTTCGTTATCATGTAATCTTAGATAGAATCACTTCAGGGACGAAATGAAGACGGTATGAGATTACTGAATGACCTTGAGTGATATCATATTATGGTTTCAGTCGCAAATCAATAAGGTTTGGCAGGAATATATATTTTTAAATTCACTAAAAAGCGTGTAAGCAAAGATGTAGATACTGTCTTTTTATAACTGTTGCTATATGTTATATCCCTAGAATTCTATTTATCTATATCTATAGGAAACTATTGCTGAGATAAAATGTCCAGATGTCCAGACTATAATTTATTTCATTCAGGTCCATTTAGGCAATCTGGTGTGCAAATTCACCTGCCAGCTGGTACACCTGCTGATTGGCAGACGAGGCTCTGGCGCCCAATCCTTTGGGATTTGTTAGGTTAGATGGTAGTCGCTCCCATAAAAACTGCATACCTAAGCCAAAACTAAAGGATGAGAAGGAGGAAGCGGACCCCGGATTCAGAGGTAAAAGGCTCGGACGTAACCGTATGTCAATTGGAACGAACAACAATGTATACAGGCGGACTTAATGCCACAGGCATTCTCTACCAGTCAAACTTATAGGTGATGCAGAGAATAAAAAAGTAGGTGCATTATGAAAGGTAAAATTATTGACAATATACATACCAAATGAACAGTAAAGTATACATACAGGTATACATACCTTTTTTTTCATGCGGAAATCTCCCCGGATACCCCCCCCCCCCCCCCGTCGGTCGACTAAAACCACACGCCGTCTCGGGCCTTCATACGCTGGGGTGTAACGAGGCCGGGGTTTACATACCTACATCATACTCATACATAAATATATACAGAAGTGTGGTAACGTCTAATTGACCCATCGAAAAAGCAATTATATATTGTTTTAAAGGTCACTACAAAAAAACACATAATGATAGAACTATACTTACACTTTTTGAATATAACATGTTATTTTAAGGTGCAGAATTTTGTAAAGCTCCTAAGCGTCTTCGATCAACTGGACTCGCTTGAAATAGACCCACGGGATCACTCAACCGAATCAAATTTTAAATGGGTCGAATAACGAAAATATACCTACCTTAACACGGCATATCCGGCGTATTTTTATTTTAATTTTAATAGAAATAAGGCATTGAGTCAATAAGTTCATATGACTAACGTATATTAACTCAGTGAATTGCGTCCATATGTGAAATCGGTATAGGTAGGGGGGAGGGTCGGTGTTTAGTCCTTAGTGGGGTGACTTCTGCCAGGGAATTTACCTTTAACTTAAATGCTAAGACGACAACAGCGTACGCCTAGGTCAGCGAAGCTAGGCTGTTCGGCGCGCACCGACAAGTGCTTCATATACGTCCCCGCCGCTCCCAGGCTGCCGCCGCGGCCTGGGTGCGGGCTCGCTTGGATACATCCGGGCGAGTCGTCTCCTCTGGGCAATGCTATGGTTTATAACGAGTCTCGCTCATTCCACCTACCTCGGAACTGTAGTAGCTAAATATGATGCACGAGGGCGAATCTCCGGCGCCATAACCGGACCATCTGGCTAGGGGAAGAAAACCCTGATACAAAAATAACCCTTTGTGACTGGGCAGTCACCTACGTCATGGACCTGCGCAGTTGAGCGCCGTACGCAAGGATGAAGGGATCCTGGGGGGTTGAGCCAAACGGCGCTGGCGGTTATGTGTCCGTGAGGCAACACGCCCTCTTTGGCCTGGATTTCAGGCTAAACGGTAGCCTCAAACACTAGCCATGGTTGGGGAAATTAGGTCAAGGTGTCCCATTAGTGGGCCACCGGCGAGGAGTGTAGGGTCCACGATAGCCGTCTTTGGACGACTATCGTGGTGAGTAAAGGTCATGCTGACGGGGTAAGTGAGGGTTGACCAGCCGTTGGGGGCAGGCCATTTCATGCCCCCAACGCCAACCCGATCGAGCCCCCGATGTCGCACTGTAAACCAGCCTTGCACTCCTATATCTCTTTGGTAGTCCTAGTCCCCCTCGAATTAAGTCGAGTAAGGCACTCCCAGTTGCGGGCTCCGTGGAGGGTGGGAAGCCAAAGGGACGAAATTTAAAACTTCATAATAACATGGATAGGCCAAATAATATTTATAAAAAAACGAACACTACAAATCCCAAGACTGGCAGCTCAGTGGTCCAGACTGCGGGTACCAGTCAAGGGAATGACTGCACACGCGCCTTCAGCGCACACTTGGCCCGAACCGGCAGCTCAGCGGCCCCGGCTGCAGGCACCGGGAAAGGCACCCACATAACTCACCACACCGCCCAAACTGGCAGCTCAGTGGTTAAAACTACGGGTACCAGGGAGGGAGAAAGCACCACACGCGCCCTCAGCGCACACTTGGCCAAAACCGGAAGCTTAGTGGCCTCGGCTACAGGTACCGGTGGAGGCAAACACACTAAACAGAGACTCACAACCACAGCCCAAACTGGAAGCTCAGTGGTTTTATCAACGGGTACCAGTGCGGGCACCGAAACTACCTACAGCGTGCCGTAAGCGACATGGCCCTCACGCCCAACGTCAAGTTGGTCGTGAAGAGCCAGACTGAGATCCCTCAGCGGGCACGTTGTGGCATACTGGTCCCTGATCCGCAAGGACTTCTGGAGGACGCGCGCAAAATTGGGCGAGTTCTGTCCTTCCAGAACCCCGAAGTGGAGGTCGCAAAGTGGACCTTGGTAAACGCGACCAAGCAAAACGCCGCGTGGTTCCTGGTGGTCGGAATCCCAGAGGACCAAGTACCGACCCTAATGAAGGCCGGACGCCGTCTCGCTTTTGGAGTGGGGACGGTGTACGTTAAGTTCCAGGGTCGGTCCGGCAGGTTTGCCGACGTCCCTCTGGGTTGGGACCCATCCACGGCCACCATAAACCAGGAGCTCAAGCACTTGCCTGCGAGAGAGGAGTCCGATCCTCTCCCAAACGCCCCCGAATCAAGCGGGGAGGTGCCTGCAAAGGCACCACCAACATCCCCCGCCAGTGTCGGACAGGAGGGCGCACCCATGGAGGCAGAGGATGCGGAGGACGTTCTGGCATCAATCTCCGGCCTCCTGGGGGACGACGTCGAAGCGGGCGACTTGTTTGCGGGGCTAAAACTTGAGGAGGACGAAGTGGGAACGACCAATGATGGCGTCCCCTTCGTCAGAGACTAAAATCCTCCAAGTGAACCTCCAGCACAGCCGTGATGGGACGGCTCAGTTACGTAAATGGCTGGAGGTTCAACAAACAGCCATTGCCCTGATCCAAGAGCCTTGGATCAGAGGGGGCCACATCCAGGGGCTCTCCCACTTAGGAGGTAAGCTTATCATGACTGGCGAACATGATCTCCCCAGATCGTGTATATTATGTCACAAAAAACTTAAAAACACAGGTCCTCACAGAGTTCTGTTGCAGAGATCTCACTGCCATAAGGCTGCATACACAGCTGGACGTCGAGGACAACGTGGTCATCCTTGCCTCAGCCTACATGCCCGAAAAGGAGGAGCTGCCCCCGCAAGACCTCACCCGGCTGGTGGACCACTGCGAAAGGGAAAGGGTAGAGGTCTTAATTGGGGCCGACACCAATGCTCATCATCCGTTATGGGGCATGAGCACTCAAAACGACAGAGGTAAGTCCCTTGTTGAATATCTTTTCACTACTAACCTTACCTTACTAAACACCGGCTCTGAACCGACCTTCGTCACCAAAAAGAGCCGTACGATTATTGATTTAACACTAGCTACTGAAAATGCAGCGGAAGCCATCATGGGCTGGCACGTCTCCAAGGAGGCATCCTGCTCAGACCACAGGTGGATTCGCTTCGATCTACAGGCGGGGACACTACAAACTCGCCAAAACGCAACCCGAGGAAAACCGACAAGGTCAAATTTGAGCAGCACCTAGCAAATAGACTTGCTCAACAGCGCTCCCCACTGACCCTCGACAACATCATACAGATTGAGGAACAGGTAAACCACCTAACCAAATCTATAATAGACAGCTACCACATAGTATGCCCAGAAACCCTACCTCCCAAAACCCCAGGCAAACAGCCATGGTGGGGCCCAGAGCTAGAGCGCAAGCGAAGGAAGGTTAGAAGGGCTTTCAACAGGGCTATGAATATTTGTGCAGATGAAGACTGGGACGCCTATCGTTCAGCCAAATCCAGCTACAAAAAATGTATTAGATACCGAAGCAAACAGGGATGGCGAAAATTCTGCGGGAACATAGAATCATTCCAACAAGCAAACAGGGTAAGGAAAGTCCTAGCACAGACAAAACCGATGGCACTGACCGCCCTTAGAAAACAGGACAACACACTCACAACATCGCCAGAAGAATCTAGACGCGTACTCATCGAGACCCACCTCCCTGGACGCGTCTTCACGACAATCAACTGGCATGATGAAACCATAACACCTACTGCCCGAGACTGGCAGTACGCAAACAAAGTGGTCACACTGGAAAAAGTCCAATGGGCCATCAGTAGTTTTCACCCTTATAAGGCAGCTGGCCCCGACCGAATCATCCGTGCTATGCTACAGTGGGGCGACAAACTAGTCGCAAGCAGACTGGAGCGTATCTTTAAAGCCTGTCTGGCACACAGATACGTTCCGAAGGGATGGCGGGAAGTAGGAGTAATTTTCATCCCGAAGCCAGGAAAGGGTGATTACACGAATCCCAAAGCACATCGACCAATCAGTCTGACCTCCTTCATGCTAAAGGCCATGGAACGCCTATGCGAGAGGGAGCTGAGAGACGGTGCACTAAAACAGCTACCCCTACATGCAAACCAGCACGCATACAGCTCCGGTAAGTCTACGGAATCAGCCCTCCATCTGGTAGTCAGCCGGATAGAGGAAGCGATCGAACAAAAAGGCTTCTGCCTAGGAACGTTCATTGACATCGAAGGAGCTTTCGACAAAACCAGCTTCACCAGTATTAAGGCCACCCTGTCAAAACATGGAGCGGAACCGGTACTATCAGACTGGATAACAAACATGCTCATCAAAAGAGTAGTTCGCCTTGGGGAAGAAGATCAGACGGCTCTGATAGCCAAAGGCTGCCCGCAGGGTGGAGTTATCTCTCCCCTTCTGTGGAATTTAGTGATAGACGACCTAATCACAAGGCTGAACAAAAACCGCGACTACACAATAGGCTACGCAGACGACCTAACAATCCTTATCTCAGGGAAGGTAGCGGGAACGATTTGTAACCTAACCCAACAAGCCTTACGCATCGTAGAAAAATGGTGCGGGGAATTCGAACTATCGGTGAATCCGAACAAAACAGAGTTAGTCATGTTTACGAACAAAAGGGTATTAGGCGAATATCGAATACCCAAACTCTTTGACACGGAACTCCAACTGTCGAAAGAGGTCAAATACCTTGGCGTTATTCTTGACAGCAAGTTAAAATGGAGAAGCCACCTAGACAATAAATTACAAAAGGCTGGAATTACCTTCTGGAAGTGCAGAAGAATGATTGGTAAAAAATGGGGGCTATCACCGAAAATCATCCTGTGGCTTTACGAAACAGTAATCCGCCCCATGATAGCGTATGGTGCTATCGTCTGGTGGCCAAGGACCGAAAACAGCACAGTAGCGGCTAAACTACAACGGACCCAAAGACTAGCCTGCATGGCAACCACTGGATGCATGAAATCTACCCCCACCGCGGCAATGGAAGCCATGCTCGGACTCCCACCCTTGGATCTGTTCATCCGCCAAGAAGCAACATTTGCGGCTATACGCCTAAAGGCACTCAACCTATGGAGCGAGAGAAACACGCGACACACCTCACTGCTCACAGATCTCATAAAGGAGATACCCATGATAGGAGCAATGAATGATCGTGTGCCCAAACAACACGTATTCGACGAAAAATACAAGATCCAACTTCATGAGGACCACCGCTGTGAGGCTTTATGCCCAACGGAACTACGCATCTTCACAGATGGATCAAAGACTGGTACAGGCACCGGGGCCGGCGTTTTCTCGGAGGACCTTAATATATCCATTTCAACACCGCTGGGGACCCACAACACAGTATTTCAAGCTGAATGCATGGGGATTACCCTGGCAGCTTTAGCGGTAATGGCCAGGAGAGTGGAAGGCCACTCAATACGCATACTCTCCGACAGCATGGCCGTGCTGCAAGCTTTAAACAGCCACACTATAAACTCGGGACTAATATTGGAGTGCCATCGTAAACTGAACCAAATAGGCCATTTCAACAACATAACCTCGCAATGGATTAAGGGCCACAGCGGCTCGCGCGGCAATGATGCAGCAGATGAGCTTGCCAGGAGAGGATCTGACATGGTTGTAATGGGACCTGAGCCCATAATACCGATCCCCTTTGCATACCTACGAACCATGGTAAACAAACGAACGAGAGATCAACACAACAGCTATTGGATAAACCTGGAAGTTTGCAGACAGGCGAGGGAAGCACTCCCCGTCCTTGAAAATAGACTGACCAGGCGTCTTCGACAACTAACCAAACAGCAACTGCGCACGGCCACAGCTGCCATCACGGGGCACGGCTCCTTCAATAAACACCTTTATATTTTAGGAATCACCGACAGCCCTCTCTGCAGAGCCTGCATGAAAGAGGAAGAAACAGCGGCACACGTGCTCCTACACTGCCCTGTAACCGCCACATACAGGGTTAAGTACTTCGGAAATACAGGTACGCTCCGGGAGATCGCCAGCAGCGTGAATAGCCTGCTGGCGTTCTTCAATGAGTTGGGGTGGATCGAGTGAAATGCCCACCCTCACGCAAAAACCGCGTCTCGTCGAGGAGTTGCGGATACCAGCTCGCGAAACCATACCATACCATAGGTAGGGCCCATACGCCTTTCACCTCACATGTTTTATCGTATTCTTCTCCTTTTTGTTCTAGTCAGCAGGAGACAACGTACGTACAACTTTAGTGGTGTAGGTTTCCATAGGCCATGGTAACCACTTATCATCAAGTAAGCTTATGCGTGTATGCTTGTTCGCCACCTTAGTAGGATAAAAATGTGGTCGGGAATATGTGTACTAAAATGTTAAAATATTTAACGGAATATGTTTTATTCCAAAGTACCGCTTTATATAACTAGTTGAAAGAAACAACTCAATTATAGAGATACGTTGTGTAGCTAATATCAGTATTCCGAGCACAACAGACCCTCACTTAAGTGTATTTCTTTGTCTTATTTTTCTTATTTAAGATAACTTTAACAACTGCTTGAGAACTATCTTAAAAAATCTGTGTATTGCTTAACAGCTTTCAATGAACGCCTTTCTAAAGATATAAAATTTTATTTTGCTTTACTTGTAGACGAGCGTTTAAACATCGCTATATGTGTATTTTTTTATGTTATGGAGGAAGGGGGGGGACTTTTAGGCTCAAGCCAACCTGTCCTGCAAGCCGGCTCTCTGGAATCCTGTTCCAGAGAGCCGGTATGCAGTTTTTTTTTATATTTAGGACACGTCAATTTGACTTCACCTCGCCTGATGGTAAGCTGAAGGTAAAGTCTCAGGAAAGAGGGTCCCCATTACATACACGTACCATGCTAACAATGGTGGCACTCAGCTTGATGGCCTCATCAGAAGAGGATTACCGTCGCAGCACCGCGTGACACCCACCGGTACCACCAGCAGTGCTGCGACCACAATCCCCCTGCCCGGCTATGCACTTGCTGACCCCTGAACACAATCAAACCGAAATTGGATTACTATGGAGGGTTTTTCGCAAGCGTGAACGGTTGTATCAACCCGGCCGAATTTTGTGACAAATATGTGTCATCAAATTTCTACCACCAGTTATTCATTTAGCGATAAGGGCGCCCTTTGTACATTACAATAACCTTATTAATAATAATTAGTGTGCTTCTTGTGTATGTAATGGTGTACAAATAAAGTGTTATCTATCTATCAATCTATCTATCTATTCCTTTCTACGTTTCCTTCATTCATTTCGTAAAAACTAATAAGTCTAGTTGCAAGTTGGAGCTAGTAGCTTGGAGTAGTCTTTATTTAAATAATAAATACAAATTAATATTCTGTTTCATTCCTGTTTCATAAGTCTAGATATACGTGAATTTATTACAAAAAAAAAAGAAAGGGTTGCACTCCGGGAGTGCCGGCAGAAGTGAAAACTTGAATATTAATGTTGTGCATTTTTGATATTTTGGAATGGTTAGGGAATAATTTTACACGAATTGCTTTAATTATCAGTATAAAAGTACTATCATTTATGTGGTAACATGCAATATGCATTTATTGCGCTATCGTACATAAACATGACAATTTATATTACATTAAAAATTTAACACTTCAGAACTATTACAATTATTTTATAAAGCTTATCTCTCAGAAAAATCAACTTCCATCAATAATTTCAACGACTTTTTCACCATCATTATTACCAGAACCATCATCGCCAATATATTTATAAAGTACTCACTCATTTTCTTTCGCTATTTCTGCGTCACTTTTTTCATTAATAGATGCACTTTGTTAAATTTCCATTTTATATCAATATATTTATAGCACAAAATAGAATAAATATTACAAAAAGTTATATGATGACAAAAAGTATTTCTTGGGCCTCGGTCGGAATCGATCTCAGTCTTGACGAAGTCAACGACCACCACGAACGAGCCACCAAGGTTGTTAAGTACAGTGTGAAATTAGCGCTTCTATATTTGTTGTCTTACGATCAGGTCCCGTGTTTACTGACGCGAGTTTAACCTTTATTACCCATTACAAAAAAAATTGCACAACGCCGCTAAAGAAGGTTTCACTTTAAAAACATAATCATCATCACATTCCCGGTTGCATTCAAGGCTTCCACCTCGGAGCCCAGACTCTTCTAGTTTTGGTTCGGCTTATACAGCTTTTATGGGAGCGACTGCAGTCAGACCTCTTACCCCCGAGTGGAAAGCCTGTGTTAATCAGTTAGGTCCTGGATATCTTGATAGCGTCCTAAAAATCCATTTTTTTAATTAGAAATAATAAAACTTTATATTTCTATTCAAAAACTTTATACCTATTTTAACTTACAATTATAATATACTATATGTATTGATTTTTGACTGTTTTTATACTGACTGTTTCATATTACCTCCCCAATAAAACGTCTGACAAGTACTCTAAAATACCCATAGGAATTGAGAACGAAATCGCTCGTCTGTGAAGACCAGGACTCTAATGTGTCCTGAGGCACTACACACACTTACCTATAAAGTACTGTTTCATGTTTCGAATCTATTCGATAAATGAAATGATCACAAAATAAGTGTGGACAAGGCTCAGTGCTAACATTCCCGCCAACTTGTGCTTTTACTGTTTTTTTATTTTCATTATTTTCTCTGTTCTTCTTAGTTGTTCGACAATACAATAAGTTTCTTTCATGAGAATATTTTTGATATCGATGGAACTTGAAACAGGGTTTGAATATAATACATAGTGAATTTTAAAGTGATAGTAAAATAAATAAATATAAAAATATAAAATCCGTTCTTTCCAGACCTCGTTGTGAAGCGAAACAATCGTTAATGTGGGTTCAACCTCTGGAGTCCTGATCTATTCCGAGGGTGTAATAATCATAATAATCGGAAATAATCTCAATTAGTGCATTGCATATTAGGCGTCTATCAATGTTCGCAGTACTCGAATCCAGTCTACTTTGCGATAAACTATTACTAAAATAAACTCATAAACTATTTTCTTCATTAAATTTGATCTACTCAAGTGTATATTTTCGGTAGATTAAAACAGACACCTGCGTTTTCCGTTTATAAAATAATTCGCGTGTCCGGCATAATGTTTTTTTTTTAATATAACCCTATATAAAAAGTTGAAAAATGCCACTCCCATAAAAGCGCGGGCGTAAATTTTAATAATGACACAAAAGAAAACACAAGGACTTGGGTATAATGAAAACAGTACTCCTCCCACGGCATCACTGGCAACTGTGCACACACTGCCGTAACGGGTTAAAATCTGAATAAATAAATAGTCGAGCACCTGCATACGGCATTTAAGTGCCCATTAGCCACTCAGAACGCTATCATTGTTAATATAATTGTATTCTTATGTTATGTTTTATGGTTGCCGGAGATTTGTTGGTTTCTATCAACTGCTATGTGTATTCAAATCTTTGAGAATCTACTCAACTTCTGCAGTAAGTTTCGAAGAATATAATGACGTCGTATTTTCAAGGATTTTTACTGCCAATTAGTGACGTGTACGAATACTCGTCGCTAGTTGGCAGGTTTCTGATGTATGTTACATACATGCATATAGTCTTCTTTTCACTTGTACGATCCTGGCATACGGCTTTCTTCTTTTTCTTTCGCAGTGACGTGGTTCACAACCTATCACGTTTCATGGCCAGACGTAGCGAAAAGTGGTCTACGAACAGTCATATTATGCTGCACTAATAACTCGGTAGCAAAACCAAAGATTCTTGTAAACTATAAAAACACCTTGTATTTTGTACTGTATATCATACTTTGTTAATGTCTTGTAATTCACACACAGAAAACTATCTTAGCTTAAAAATATATTTAAAATTTAGAACAGTATTTTAATGAACGACATAAATCATAAATATTTAAAGCAGTATCAATACTATCAGTCACACAATAAGACATATGAATCTCTTTAATAACATTTTAATTTTTGCTCAAAATTCTAGCAGCTCTTTCTTTTCTTTTTTATATAGGGCACATCAATATAACTTCACAGGATATGTAAGCTTTGAAGTATACCAAAAAAAACATTCATAAAACTTAAATGGCAGAGAATTCTAATGAAACAGCGTTAGAGTCTCGAGCTCTATGCTTATGTATACGTTTTTCGAATTTAAAATACAATGTAAAACATATTTGTTAAAACATTTGTTTTTAAGTCCCAGTATTGGGAATTCTCATTTGGAGCAATTATAAGCTTCTCGTGTTTTACGAGTCTCATTTTCTTTTGGCTGCTATAAAACGGCTAAGTACATGGCCGTTTTATAGCAGCCATTTCAGCTGCCTCTCGATCCTCGTAGGTCTTTTGTGCCTTAACAGTATGACCGTATTATGCTAAACATCTTGAAGCAATTGCAGAACGCCGGCTGCATTCAGCGGCTATTCTCACTTGAATGGCGAATTACCATGGTAAATTGACGATGGAATTATGTGCCTACTCGCTTTAGCTTATGAGTGACTTGGAATAATTTGTTGAACATGAATATATTACGATTTGCTGACGAAGTTGTGCTGAATTAAATTGGATATTTAAATGGAAAACGTCTGGTTTAGATTAGTACTAATTTTGTTTTACTGAGATTGGATTGAGAACAATTGAGATGATGAACAAAATTTATTGGGAGACAGTAGGAATTCTACCTCAGTCCTAGTGGTTACTGGTCTAGTCTACAGCTTTAGACGTATAGTAATGACCTAGCATTTAATTGTGCTTCATCTATACTATTGTAAAATTATTAATTAGTTGTGTCTGTAAATTGGAGATCTTTGAAAAATAATACTTAGGGTAATAATAAATGAACCATTCTGAACACTAAAATATTTATATACAAAAAAATTGTTTTGGAATTCTTATGAAAGGCTATTTGTTTGTGATGGACGCCAAAACTGTTGAACGGATTTTGAGGCGGTTTTGTCTATTAGAAAGGCTTTAGTCAGACATAAAATCTGCCGTATGTTTGATTGCAATTAATTGCAATTGGTTAAGTAGAACCGGGGATGACTAAACAAGTTGAATTCCTGAGACGAGATCAGCCGAATACAAGGGATTTTTTTTTTTCTTTATCTTGCAATGGTTCACCCCAGCACGAATCTATTACCGAAAACAGCAACTCGATAACTCATCTCCTTCATACCCAAAACCGTGACAGAAAATTGGCAACGACGACGTCGACGACAACTCGATAGCAATAGGGCTTTTCTAAAGAAAATCCCTAAAAACTATAACCGACACCCGCGCTGGCGGAGCCGCGGGCATTAGCTCGTGAAAAATATGAATGAATAAACGAATAAATGTTTTTGAAGCAGCCTCGAGTCTTTAATTTCTAGCATTAGCTACTAAAGGTTAACGATAGCATTCGAAATGCTTATAGATAAACAGAGATTTTTATCACAGGATGGTGATTTTTATGTTTTATAAATACTCGTATTGAATTTGTGACCTTGAAACGTGACCACGGTTGTATCAACGACTTTTCACAATAAATTTCTTTTAGTGTTCTCTACAGAACACTAAAAGACCTTTTTTATGGGATCTGGTAACTCTAAGAGTAACAAGAGTACTATAATTGTACTCATGCGTTATTGTTTTTTTTTTATCATTTAGGTAATTTTCTACGAGATTTATGGAAACGTTTCTTCCGGCTAGTATATTCCTCGTGTATGAATTTGTGCGACTGGTATCAATGCTTTGAAATACAAAATAATCAGGGCAAATAGTTTTCCCCATTCTTTGTTCGCGTTATGTCCTGCTTTAACCTTCGTGCGAGGTATTAAATTATTTTATGTAGGTTTAGTATGTATCTATGTAACTTTAGTATGTATATGTAAATGATTTATATTATGTACGATTATATATAGGTGTCGTATTTATTTATCATTGTATGCTAATTTGTAGGTATATGTACCTACTACATTGCAATAGGTGTTCGTAATCTATTTTATTATATTATATGACTATGTTAGTTCTCTTTTCTTTCCTTTTTTTTTTTTTTTTTTTTCCGTGCGGAAATCCCTTCGGATACCCCCCCGCGTGCCAGCGGGGGCGGTTATGTCGGGCTTGAACCGACTAAAACCGCACGCCGTCTCGGGTCTACAGACGCCGGGGTGTAAGGTTGCCCATAGAGCATATCCCTCGCACCCCGAGGTACTAACCAGTAACTACCTAATGTACGATTTAGCTCATTTAGGATTCATGTCCATCCCAAGGTTGCCTGTAAGATATTGCTTTTAGCGATAAGGCCGCCATTTGTAAATAATTATGTTAATTAAGTTTACAATATATGCTTAATCTGATTGGTGTACAATACATTTTATATCTATCCATCTATCTATGTATATCTCATCCAAGACAGTAGTAAGAAACGTGCTGAGAACTGAATTATATGAGGAAAATCAGATGTGTCAGGCATAATCGTGATTTTTACTTTCTTAAACTATCATGAAAATATGCCTGTGTACAGAGTGTAATTTACCAACCAGTAAAATAGTATAATTCATCAAGTTCACGAGTCTAATTTTATCGCTTGATGAACATGTTTGTATAAATGGCATCATTAATTGAACTTTACCATAAACTAATTGTTTTTATCAGAATGCGTGACTTTTACGACTTTTATATCGCCTCAATTACTCGAACAATTAAAAGAGCAAATGAGAGAAGATAAAAATGATAGATAAGAAACCATTTTAATCTTTCAAGATTGTGTTCTCAAGGATAGGTTTTTCCGTTATAGAACTTGGGGATGAAAAGTAAAACAAGATTACCCAGAAAATGGAGAATTACTTTCACCTCACAGTATACTCACTTTAACAGATAAAAATTGCAGATGCCATGGAAAATTTAGATGTGCAATGATTTTTTGGACTTAGTAATCACATCAAGACAAAATTTACGGAGTATCACCAACTACAAAAAATATTTATTTATACCCTCATTTACGCAATCTTCAGCCTACCTCTGCTGCTAACAACCTCTCTTTTTTTTTTTTTACGTGCTGAAATCCCTTCGGATACCACCCCGCCGGCCAGCGGGGGTGGTTATGTCGTGTCTCGACTAAAACCGCAGGGTGTCCTCCCCAAGTGTCCGTTGCCGGGCACCCCGGGTAAGCCCTATATAGGATAACCCCAGGGTTACCGGCGGACTTTGGCCGCCACCGCGGCCTCGCCTGGTGGGGTCGGGTTTTATCCCTTCGGTGAGTTGGCAGGCGTGTGTAGAGCACACACGACACGCCTCCGCCACGGCCTGCTTCTGTAAGGACGGCGAGTCGGCCAACTGCCGTCCTAAGGTCCTGATCATGGAGGTCGGTAGTCCCGGGCGTAGATAAGTCTCCTGCGTGCAGTGCGTTTCGCAGTCTGCGGCGTCCTCGCCGCAGACTGCGAAACTCGGGGGGCAGGGTACTCTACCGCTCCCTCTTCGCCGTCTCTATCGCGCGCATTACCTGCTCGCAGAAAGAGGCGGCGGCGTGCCACTTGCTCCCGTCGGAGACCACGGTCCACACCATGGTCTCCAACGAGAGAACGTCCACGCCCAGGACCGCAACGAGATCCCGGCGTTGACTCGCCCACGCAGGACACTCCACCAACGTGTGGAGCGCCGTGTCTTCGCCAGAATCCTCGCAGTGCTGGCACTGCGGCGTTGTCTCCCGGTGGATGCGCCACAGATACTCAGTAAAACACCCGTGTCCGGTAACCATCTGGCACATCCGGTAGGAGAGGTCTCCATGGTCCCTCTCCAACCACTCCTTCATGATCGGTCTCACCGCCGCAATGGTGGATTCCCCCCACCTTGGGTGTTCAAGTCGCACCCTCCATGTCTCCATGAGTTCCCGGTGGAGCTGGGACCGCTGAGCCCTGATTTCTCGGGGCTCCGGCCTATGGCCCCGCTCCAGCGCCTCCTTGCGCCACTGGTATAGCAGCGCAAGGACTCTCGCTTCCAGGTCCCATGGAGGGGTCCCGGCTAGGAGACATGCCGCCTCGACGGAGATCGTGCGATACCCCCTGATGACTCTGACGGCCATCGCTTTTAACGGGCTGTTTAATACAGCCACGTTGCGGGCCGCCAGAGTCTCTACCCATACTGGGGCCCCGTACAGGGCCATGCACGATCCCCAGGTACAGTCTCCTAGTGGGGGACCTCTACACTAACACTTTGAAGTTTCAACCATTCTAAAAACGTTACTCACATTTCTACTCTTACTATGTCCATATTGAGCTTACCATGACATATATGTAATATATGTAATGTAATGTAAAATAATAAATGATAATTATCGCTCGCTTAATAATGTGCCCGGTAGATGGCAATAGGCTCGCCCCCTATTACATTGGGACCTTAACATAACTGGCGAATCGTGGGTGTGTAATACACCTCTGCCTACCCCTTCGGGGATATAGGCGTGAAGTTATGTTATGTTGTATGTTATGTAATGTAATCACGTCAATATGCAATCACCCTTCAAACTGCTCCGCTTAGTGTACTAAAATTATTCCATTTAAACGAAACAGAACCATGAATTCAAATACATAGAGGTCATGCAAGAAAATGATAATTGGTGAGAACTGTGCTAAAGGGGATGGATCTAGCACACATTTACTTTAGTTAATTATTGACAGAATCTATATGATCCGTAATGAGCTTATACTCATGCCTTAGTTAACGATAACCCAGTGGTAAGTATAATGATCTGCTTCGCTTATTAAATATCAAGATTGAAATAAAGTTATGAAAACCAGAGGTTGTATTCTGTATGGTATAAATGTGTTCATCCTTACCTTAGTTGAGCTTCACACAGACACAAGGGATAGAGACGTCCAGAATTCCAGGTGCTCACCACTAGTGAGCACACAGCACCGTTACATCACAGCAAGACCTGTTTAAAGATTGGTCACATTGATTCTAAGTGAATCACTAGGTATTCCTAGATTAATTTATAAGGGGTTTTATTATCTTTTAGTGGTCTAAATATGACCATTATACTAGGCTCAACTGGGCCGGGCTAGAAATGGTAGTCAATATATCTATACTCTATCTTATTCATCGTTCATAAACCTTGCCAAACACTTATGGCGGGAACAATCCATACCAAGATTGTTCTTTGTCTGATTGCCCTATACCATGGTATATCAATCTTATTATTATTATTATTACTGGAGGCCTAACACTCATAAACTTGTTGGTAAGTCAGCAACTGGAATATCCGTGATATGTTCTTACAGACATCCAAAGCGACCCAAACTAGTGCCTCAGCAGTCAAGCTTATGAATGTCATGCGAATCGTTCTTGCATGTTAATATGCCTCCGTTGGGTGCATACGAGAATTGTATACATGGTCTGAGACCTTAGGCTTTGTACATGCTGCCTTGCATGCCTGATAAAACAGGTTATTAGAGTAAGCACATAGTGACAATTTATAACACCAGACTAGCTTTATGTGCATTCAATATATTAATTTCATACATGATTATTTCTAATACTTAGCTTGCTTTGCGGATGGAAAACTGGATATCTCGATCCACTGAATCTAGTTTAGTACTTATAAATTATCAAGTAAAATTACGTGTTCAACCGCCATTTATATTTAAACGTGAAAAAGCGTGTCATTTACCCATAGCTATGTCCTTTTTTCTCATAGTTTAGTCTCTGGATTTAGTGTTGCTATATACAATATTTATTTACAATTATCGCGTGTTTCGCGACACTCCCCGCCTCACAAGGCTCAAACTTTAATTGATGGTTGACATTAATTCTTGCGTCCATCTATGGATTTTATCCATAGCTTGGACCGCAGCTGCTCGACGTTGGTCGCTCGATTCAACTGGCTGACATGTAGCTGCTTTATTGTCCTTTTCAGCCTCTGAACCATGTGAAGCTTGTTCTGGGGTGGTTTCTATTATTTGTGTCAACCTTGTGTCCTCTAACAACTCTCTCTGATCCTGTATTAAATCGTTTTCATTGTTTATATCTAATTGGTGATGATCTTCCTTCGAGCTACTTGAACCAGTAGGGACAGGGACGTCATTCTCCTCAATTCTTATTGGTAAGTACTGAGAGAATCCCTCAGTGTCCATGCGTACGTCTCCCTCTTCATTCACTGGGGATTGTTTTGCTGAGTCTTGGAAAGATGCATCTTCATCAACCTCCAGAGGATACAGATGTGCTAAGGATCTTGTGAACAACTTGTCCCCTACGTTCACCTTCGCAATTCTGCACAATCCGTCCTTTCCTTTTATTAGTTCTGTGATCTTTCCTACCTTCCAACCTTCTCTATTTTTAGCTTCACCCTTTATCTGTACTATATCTCCAACATTTGGACTTTCCCGAGACCTTACTCTAGCTTGTTTGGGCGAATTTCGATATCGTTCCCTGAGGCTAAGTAAGTACTCGTTAACAAACATTTCTTTGTATTCTTCCATTATCTTGTTGCCGCGATTCCAACCTTCAATAAGTTGTTGTTTGATAAGTGATCCGGAAAGTGGTAGACTATCCATCAATACTTCTATACTTAAACACTTTCCAGGAGTGAGAAAATCTGCCGGTTTAAGTATGTGTTCTAAGTTCGATCCTACATACGTAAGAGGTCTAGTATTAATAACCGCCTCTGCTTCTTTGATTATTGTTAAAAGTTGAGTATCATCCAACATTTGTTTTTGAAGCGTTCTCTTTAAACAATGCTTTACAATAGCTACGAGCCTTTCGTAAGCCCCACCATGCCATGGTGCGAGTTGTGGAATAAATTTCCATTTTATGTTAGTTGTAAAATTTCCTTCTTTCGTTAGCACTTCTCCTAACAATCTAAATTGTGAGGCGTTGTCGGTTAATATAAGAGTCGGAGTTCCTCTTGTCGCGATAAATCTCTTGAATGCCATGAGACATTCGTTAGTGGTTAGATCCTTGACCACTTCCAAATGTACTGCCCTTATCACGAGACATGTGAACAAACAGATCCACCTTTTCTTTGGACCGTTTTCAGTTTGTACGGCCATTGGTCCAAAATAGTCTGCTCCTGTATAAGCAAATGAATTTGTATAATTTACCCTTTCCACCGGTAATGCAGGAGTCTTGGGTAATACATATGGCCCTCCTCCATGCTTTACGCATCTTGGACATTTACTTATCGTTTTTTGGACCCGAGATCTACCTTGAGGTATCCAATATCTCTGACGTATGAGGCTTAATGTATGTGCTACTCCTACATGAAGGTTCTTTTCATGAATTTCCTTTATAAGTTTCTCGGTGAATTCACTTTCTTTCGGTAAAAGGATAGGATATTTCATATCGTATGATACGTTCGAATGTGCGAGACGTCCGTCACATCGTAAGATTCCATTTGTGTCGCAGAATAAATTTAAACTACCAGCTAGGCTTGTTTTCTTCCCTTGTGCCTCTTCTGGGAACATTATTTTTTGTAGCTGTCTTACTTCTTGTAATTCAGGATCTAAGTTTGTCACTGGGCTTGATTCCGTAGACTGTGCTTTAACCTTTTCATGGTTATCTGTGTTAGACAGACCCTCCCCCAATAGAAGAGAAACTTCAGCATTTGGGCTCTTTGGCCACGTCTTTGGATCTTGACGTAAGAATGCGGGTCCACCCAACCACTTTTCTCTGTCTTCCTTTGAAATATTTGGTCGTGTTGCACTGTCTGCTGGATTGAGTTTAGACGGAACATATTTCACCACTAAGTCTTTATTTTTCCTAATCTCTTCCATTCTTCGGGATACAAACGGTTCTAATAGTTTGTCTGAGTAAAACCAGCTTTTTACGATCTGACTGTCGGTCCATAATACCATTTGCGTTATATGCAGTTGTATAAATTTGAGAACAAATTTAATAAGCCTGCTACCAATTAATACGCCTAGCATCTCCAGTTTCGGTATTTTTAAGTTTTCTTGACCCTTCGCCGGTACAAGACGTGACTTGCCTATTATAAATTGCACGTTATCTCCTTGTACCAGGTATACTACAGCAGCGTAGGCTACTGTTGAAGAATCCGTAAAACAATGCAATTGTGCATTATTTTCCTTTGGTATAGTCATATTTCTTGGTAGACGTATTGACTCAATTTCTTTAAGATCTTCTAGAATATTCATCCATTCTTGTTTTGTTTCATCAGATAACGAGCTGTCCCATTTAACCTTTTTCTTCCATAATTGTTGAAGTAGTAACTTTGCTGGTAATACTATGGGTACACTAAATCCACATGGATCGTATATAGCCGCTATTGTTTTAAGAATCCCTCTCTTCGTAACCTCATTAGTCTTGTTTACCTTTGCTCTAAGATGGAGTGAGTCTTCTTTTAATTCCCAATTTAAGCCTAAAATTTTTACTGTGGTTTCTGGTGCCCCATCTTGTACTTGGTTAAGGAATTCTTTAGAATTGGAGCTCCATTCTCGAAGATTCATTGATATTTCTGAAAACTTGTCCTTTGCCTCTTTATATAGATCTAATGCTTCATCTACTGATTCTGTACCAGTTAGTAGGTTGTCGACATATATGTTACTAGCCAATTGTTTGGTGTAATTCCCTTCAGAAGTCTGTAGATGATGTTTGATTGTTGCGTTTAGTAGAAACGGACTGGAAATAATTCCGAAAGGAACACGCGTGAATCGATACTCTATAAGATTATCTTCGGTGACGGGTATTTCTAAATCCTTCAGCCATAGAAATCTAGTCACATCTCTATCATCTTTGTTTAACCCAATTTGCAAGAAAGCCCTTTCAACATCTGCAGTCAATCCAATTTTATGACATCTAAATTGAATTAACAGTCCAGTCAGGTCTTCTAGCATCATGGGACCGGCATATAAGCATTCGTTAAGAACTTTCGCATCCTTTACTCTCGCAGAGGCGTCGTACACCAATCTAGGTGCCTTGCCAGGAGCCTTAACTCCGTGAAATGGCAAATAATGTACGGGATGATCCCTTTCCTTTTCGTTAGGAACTTCTTCAATAATTTCCCTTTCCAATTGATCACTTAATGTCTTGTCATACATTGTTAAAGTTTCCTTATCCAATCTTTTCACGAGTCCTACGAGTCTTCCGTATGCTAATCCGTAATTCGTCGGTAGCTCAGGTGGATAATCCTTCCATGGCCAGCTGACATGGTATCTTCCCCCTTTTAACGTCGTGTTCTCGTTAAATTGCTTAATAGCTTCTTCGTCTCTATTAGTGTTAGGTGAATCGACTATTCCTATGGATTCTAAGTCCCATAAAGCTCTCATCGATTTATCATCTAACGGTAGATCGGGCTCGTTCAATTTGGTCTCGTATGAGGCTTGGAAGTAAGTGAGAACAGATAGTTCATCGCCCCTCTCATCTCTTGAACGTCCAGACAATATCCAACCAAATACCGAGTCCACGATGTATAGATTTTCTTTTATCTCTACCTTTTCGGGTAACATTAGAGACTGATAATAGTCATTCCCTATCAAGATATCAATCTGATTCCCAAGTGACCCATCATCGGATAGATTGTACTTGTTTCTATATTTCCATTCTGAGAAATCTTTATTGAAGATGGATATGTCATGGGTCATAGTAGGCACGATATTGACATACATTGACTTCATCTTGTTAGTTTTTGTTTGCAGCCAGAGTTTGGCCAATGGACTTTCTAACTCACGAGGTTGCTCTCCAGCAAATGTGAACACTGTAAGGTGTTGATTTTCTTCTGGTACTAGTTTGAGTTTTCTAGCTACACTTTGCAGGACATAGCTCCTCATACTGCCACAATCAAAGAGTACACGACATTTGAGTATTGCATTATCCTTTCCAATAACGTCAACAATAGCTGTCTGCAGGACTGTTGAAGAATCATCATTAACATGTAATGAGGTGGTATTTTCCCTTTTAGATTGTTCCTTCGTAGGGCACAGCGCTCTATTGTGTAGTCCAGTCTTCTTACAGTGAGGACAAGTTCTTGTTTTTCTTGTACACGTCCTTGCACTGTGACCTAGTCCTAAGCATATAAAGCAGCGGTTATCCAACTTAGCCTTTCTGAGTTGTACTGTTTTAACATTGGTACACTCATCATTGAAATGCTCTCCACTGCAGAATATACACGAAAACCTCCTTTTCTTTAGAGCGGGAGCAGAGCGATTTCCTTCATCGGTAGACTTTCGTTTATTGCTATATGTCTTGCTAAATGCAGCTAAAGTTGGTTTAAACCTCTTGTGGGTATTCTTATTAGCCTCCGGTTTCCTTGTTCTTGGTTTTCTCTTGACTCTAGTCTCATGTACAAGAAGTGTTTCAGTAGTAAAACTCTTGCCCTTACTATTGACTTCTTCGCAGGTTCTTCTCGCGTCTTCTCTGGCTGTGAGGACCATCTGTAACTCCTTCCTTAACTCCGTTATAGTCTCATCCTTCAATTTCAATTTCAATTCGTATATGATGTCTTCAGGGAATTTTTCCATTATTAGAAACCTCAAATGATTGTGTTCTGTGTTTTCTCCTAAAGAGTTCAATACTCTCAGGTGTCGTTCAATGTCATCCAGCGTTTTCCTGCACTCGTCGGGATTCTCAGCCCTTGCCATCTTATATAATTTTGAATAATGAGCGTCAATTATTTGTGACTTTCTACCATATCGGTCTGTGAGCGTATCTACAGCTATCTTATAATTGTAATTGGTTGTTTCTAATCCGTCTAAAATTGTCTTCGCATCTCCTCTCAGAGATGTTTTCAGATACAACAGTTTATCAACGTCTCTAAGTTCTCGTTGATCAATATTTGAGCTAAATTGATCCCAGAACTGCGTCCACTGCAGGACATCTCCGTCAAATGTGGGTAAATTAAGCTCCGGTAATTTTCCTCGATTATTATGATGATGATGATTTGAACCTGTTGATGAAACAGTCTTATCTCGTTTGGATTGGATGCGGGCATTTAATTCAGCTAGACTCTCTTCACCATCCAATTGTTCGATTGTCAGGTTTGATATCTCATCAGCATTTGGATTGGTTACTGTATTAAAGTACTGATACAGTTCTGTATTAAAACGAGTTATCACAGCTTGTAGCTTTGCCGAAGTGATCTTCGCCTGTTCGTATTCTTCATCATTCCACGATTTTATTAAACTGAGGACCTTTGAGTTGTTGGACAAAATTTTCAATTCTGACACAAATCTATTTAGTCTTGTTAAGTATATCTCATCCATTTTTGTTAACCTGAAATGTTATAATTCTTACCATAATTGATTTTAATTAATAATCAATGGACTAAAACTGTAGTCTCCTTAACATAATTCATGGATAAGTGACTCTTATGCATAGATTGTTGTTCTAATTTGTGCATTGATTGTGAATTCAAATTTAACTTGACCCATATCATACCATTTTCCATTCTGATAGTGGTATATGATGTTTAGTAAGTACTGGTTGTAGCTCAGAATCGTTACTCTTACTTAGCAAGGTTTTATTAAGTTCACATACAAGTCTCACACACAGTTCGACCTAGTCTATACATAGCACTAATTCCCGAACTAAGCAATATCTTTTGTTAAATATTACTTTTAATTTTAATTTATTTTGACTTGGACGTGACACTTCCGTGCCCCTTTTTGGCATTTTGCTTACAGCAGCAAGGAATCTCATGAGCATTTACTAGTTTTATTTATTCAATTCAAAACAAGAAGAATCACAATCACGACACAACAATCCGGCTTCTTTTATTTTAAACTGTTATTATTTTTTAAGTTCAACTCGACTGAACTTGAGTACTCATACCTTTTAGCTTTTGCACTGCCCAGCAATAGCTTGACTGTTATATTTCACTAATTGATCAGTATTGATTGACTTCTACATGAACACTAATAAACAAATGTCAACTTGCAAAACTTAGCTACACTACTGAACACACTTTATGTTTCAATGATGTTAAATATTATCCAAGTAAATTCTATTCATAATGTGTAAACTCGAACATAATTTATGTTTTTTGTGGAATTTGTTATTCAGTATACCTTTTTACCAAGTTACTAGGACATTTGCACCTTAATAAACTAATGACTGTTATCTAACAGCAATTTAGATAAGGATGATTGAAACTATTTTTAAAATAAGTAACTTGCATCGTAGTAGTACTACTTTACATGCATTTCATGTATCATTGCTTGGTGTTTGTGTATGTCATAGATACATGATATCAAGATCTCACTGTTTCATAGATGTAACTTGACCGGGTAACTTGAACTCTTGTTGGACAATGTTTAACCAAATATTGTTTTCAAATAGACTTAGATGTAATAAATCATTCATTGCTATGATATCGTTTGGAATAAATTCTCAACTAGTTTCTTATACCACAAGTACATACCTGGTTTATAATAAGTATATTTACTTTCATTAAATATCCTTTAGATGCTGTTGAAATGTATCCTCCATACAACTTGATAGACTACCCTCCGTGTTCTGGTAATTCCCACTTATAACCTCAATGCAGTTACCTGATGAACTAAAAGAACTATACTTTTAATAATCTTTGATAGCACTTTTCTATCGTAAGGCACAGTATTCTGCAAGTAATTCCACTTATAGTTGCGAAACACAAGAACTTATTATTGCAAAGTTTTTACGACACGACTTCACTTCGTACTTGTTGGTTCTTGTCGCTAATGTCACGGCGTACTTATTCTGCTGTCTGTGGAACGAACAACAAATCCTGCTACACGATACCGCTTGGAAATTTCCTTTCTTTCTTCATTTTTTCAGTGTTATTTATTAAATAATTCAAATTATTAAATCCTTAGATTGTTATTCTAAATATGTTTTATCGTATAAACACCGTTCGCAACGCCATCTGTGGCGTAGTAGTTGCCGTCTTTCACAGAAAAAACGCCGCCCACCGGGGACAGTGGTCAGATAAACAAGTTAACTCTTATATGATACTTAATTCTAAAGGGATTTACAAATAAAGTACAACTACACTTCTTTATAAAATATAGGTAGACTCTTGACTGCTTTCTTCCGTAAATTATCCTGAAAACCTTATTCTATTTAATCTTTCGATTTTCAATAACCAGACAACAAAGTTAATCCACTCCTCCACAGATGTCGCAACACGAACCGCTGTTTTAATTTAGTTTGTTATATTTTACTGCTTTACCAAGATAGGATGACTCCATCCACCATACAGAAACCTCTCATTATTTACTTATTAACGGTGAATATGAGTGATGATATTTGTATAATATATATAATTACATCCCAGCATCTCCACCATAAATCTGTGCTAAAGGGGATGGATCTAGCACACATTTACTTTAGTTAATTATTGACAGAATCTATATGATCCGTAATGAGCTTATACTCATGCCTTAGTTAACGATAACCCAGTGGTAAGTATAATGATCTGCTTCGCTTATTAAATATCAAGATTGAAATAAAGTTATGAAAACCAGAGGTTGTATTCTGTATGGTATAAATGTGTTCATCCTTACCTTAGTTGAGCTTCACACAGACACAAGGGATAGAGACGTCCAGAATTCCAGGTGCTCACCACTAGTGAGCACACAGCACCGTTACATCACAGCAAGACCTGTTTAAAGATTGGTCACATTGATTCTAAGTGAATCACTAGGTATTCCTAGATTAATTTATAAGGGGTTTTATTATCTTTTAGTGGTCTAAATATGACCATTATACTAGGCTCAACTGGGCCGGGCTAGAAATGGTAGTCAATATATCTATACTCTATCTTATTCATCGTTCATAAACCTTGCCAAACACTTATGGCGGGAACAATCCATACCAAGATTGTTCTTTGTCTGATTGCCCTATACCATGGTATATCAATCTTATTATTATTATTATTACTGGAGGCCTAACACTCATAAACTTGTTGGTAAGTCAGCAACTGGAATATCCGTGATATGTTCTTACAGACATCCAAAGCGACCCAAACTAGTGCCTCAGCAGTCAAGCTTATGAATGTCATGCGAATCGTTCTTGCATGTTAATATGCCTCCGTTGGGTGCATACGAGAATTGTATACATGGTCTGAGACCTTAGGCTTTGTACATGCTGCCTTGCATGCCTGATAAAACAGGTTATTAGAGTAAGCACATAGTGACAATTTATAACACCAGACTAGCTTTATGTGCATTCAATATATTAATTTCATACATGATTATTTCTAATACTTAGCTTGCTTTGCGGATGGAAAACTGGATATCTCGATCCACTGAATCTAGTTTAGTACTTATAAATTATCAAGTAAAATTACGTGTTCAACCGCCATTTATATTTAAACGTGAAAAAGCGTGTCATTTACCCATAGCTATGTCCTTTTTTCTCATAGTTTAGTCTCTGGATTTAGTGTTGCTATATACAATATTTATTTACAATTATCGCGTGTTTCGCGACAAGAACCGAGCGTAATGTGTGTTAAATTTACAATTTCTATTTGCGCGTTAAGCACTCATGTTGTGCGATCTTGCGATGCATACTAACTGTAGCGTAAGAAATAAGGGTAGGTTCATATAAGACAATCCGTATATCACAAACTGTTCAACAATTTAACTACCACACATCCATCTTTGCAAGGTACTCACTATAAGGTAAAATACGTGTTCGATTTTGAAGTGTAGAAACTAAAAATACGATCATAAATATTAGACATAAAACCGCGTATATTAGCAGATCAAAACGTTTTAGTATCTTGCAATATTCATAAACTGATGTTAGGCACTTTGAATTGTTGTGTCCATATCATAAATAGATAATGACTGGTTGCGAGTGCTTATGACTATGTCAAAATTCTATTCGAATTTCACTTCATAACATCACTACCTTTTCTTACCACTACGCGTTCTAGCCTACATGTTTCTAAACGATAAGTTTATGATATTAATAAATTTTCTTCGGTACTGTGAGGAAGGAAATATAATTCTATGATGGTGGTGGACTGGGAAAAGTGGGTAGGCCACTACAAAATTAAATTTATATGAGAGTTGTTTTTTATGTTTTTGATTTAGCTAAAAAGTGTAGCAAAAATATTGCTAATCACTTTTATGAATCAGCTACGAATAGTTTGCTTACTCAGAATATGTCCTTATTGAATTCGTTAAGCTCAGTTGATATTCAAGTGATCTTTTAACAAGAGTCATATTTTTATATGCATATTTGTGCTGATGTTCTAAGTAAACGAATGGATATGAAGGTTTCAGTCGTGGAATGTATAAACTGATGACGAACATGGAAGTTTTGATGAATTTCTTGTCAGTTGCAGATTAACGATTAAGGCGAGGGTATTCGGCGATTTTAGGTATTTTTGGCATAGTAAAGTTGCCACTTTACGCCACAGCGCAGCGCTTGCGGTCCGCGTCCAGTGTTTTGCGTCAATATACAGAAAAAAAACGAAGGTTAACTTAAGGTGGTGTTGTAGTATCAACACTATTATTTACATAGAAGATCTTCTAGTTGAACTTTAGATAAAGGGAGTAAAGCTTATTATAATATTGTAATATAGCTTATATGAGCAAAAGCAAAAGTTCGAGTCTCAACTTTTTATCATTGGATTTGTACATCTGGCACATTCTGTACGATGTGGTATTTACGCTAAGTACCTGCATTTAAAAATCATACGACTTTGCTGTGCATCTGCCGCAAACCGACATACGTCCTGCCTCTAATACGTTCCGCCCGCGACTGATTGACTCTCCAAGAACGTCATATAGGTAGGTAAGTAGGTACGTCATTCAGAATTTATGTAAATTTTGATAACCGTTTTCACTCTCCTACCAATGACCTTCATTTTAGTATAATCTTTATTTTACCTAACCTGAACAAAAATCAACTAAGACTGGAATGCGTTTTGGGTTAGACCAATCTTTGAGAGCAAACTCTATCAAGGAAAGTATAAGTTACCGTTTATCGGATAACCGAAAATGCTAGTCTAATAGCCTAGAATAACACATATGATTTTCAGAACACTGGGACTTCTCTTTTTTGAAAAATCTTAATCTAAAAACACCCTTCCTCGGGGACACTCGCCTTAATATTTAGTTATTAGTGGTATGGAATATAAGTTTAGTTTATTTATACACTTAATACTAATGACATAAATACTTTGTTCTAATTGTAGACAACTTATATAATTTGACCTTTGACTTTTCTCCTCAGAGGGTAGGCAGACACAACAGACAGTTTTGCCTTTACACATTTCACGAGCTTTCTTAATTGTTATTAAACCTTTAGAGCAGGCACTTATGAAAATTTACAAAAATGACATTATTACGGAAACTAATTAAGTTTATTTCTGTGTTTGGCAATCCTTATGAAATCTTTGTATATTTAGACAAAATAATTCATTGATTGTGTTACATTTTCCTAGAGGTATATTTGTAAATGTTGTGTAACACCCCAATACACAGTTATACAGATCACTAAACAAATACAGCTAAAAGCTAGTAGAGTTTTCGTTTAGACTATTTCACCGACGTTGTCTTCCCAACTTATTATTCGTTCCAAACAGAGGGTGACTCAAACACACCACTTAGACACCAAACAAGGGTGTATTAAGTGTGAGTTAAAATTTAAATTGATTCCACCCTCCCTTTAGAGAAAATTCTAATAGTGCATGGTGTGATCTGGAGCGAAAAACACTGTGTTTGTGGGATTCTTTTTCTGTAAATTGGACGCTTCGGGGCGTTAACAAACAAAAAGAATGGTGAATTAGAATACACACACAACGTAAGTTTGTGTGTGTATTCAAATGACAATGACACGCTTCATTTGTTGAGGAACAGATACTGGTGTGCACTATAATATAACACAACTTGCGAGTCTTCAGTCTGCTGGACCCGCTCGCCACTGGACCCGCGGGTCAACTTGATGACAGAATGTATCTAAAAAGTGTTGCACTAAAGTACCGTTAACGACAAAATTGGATTATCACTTGAATATTTACAATCGTTCTTTACATTGGAATATAAATTCTCTATAATGAATATACATGTAGTTTTATAATCGCGAGAGGACAAAGTTAATATTTTTCATGTTGTGTGTATCATTTTATGAAAGGTTTTTAAGAGTTAAAGTGATTAATTAATTAGAATTTGTTAGGCCACTTTTGTCGTTAACTGTATAAACAAACCTATTTATTTTACAATACTTTTTCTAATAGCAAAGTTACTCATTGCCTTACCTAATTGATTCCTTTAGGCTAAGGGATACGAAAGAAATAAACATCCAAAGATAACTTCGCCTGCCTTTCAACAAAAACGAAGGCTGTTTCTAGATACGTCCTCAACCGAACAAAGTTGCAAAGCGGAATATTTTTGAATATGAAATTTCCGAGATACCATTAAGTCGGAATCAGTTTAAAAGAGATGGCTCGTCCAGAAATACCTCCGATCTAATTAGCAATTCTTCAAGTAATTCAAAGGAAAAATTCAAAATTCTGTTTCGGATCGTTTACCGCTGTATCGTATACAAACCTCGCGGAGGCAGATGAGCTGTAATATCATGCAAATTTCTGCGACTTGAATAGGGATGCTACTGATCGAGTACTCGATAGATTCGATTCTCGAATGTACAAAGTGGATTTGAAATCTGTATCTGCACTTACATGGATCTTCGGGATTCGTTCTTAGTTTTTGTTTTATTTCAATGTGGTGGGGCGTAATAAAGTAGCCAGCTATTGTTTTCTACTTACCACCCTCGGTAGCTTGAGAACCTTCTTGTGGTCTAATCTGAGAAAATGAAGTGGTTATACAACCTCTTTTTTAAATTTTGGACTTGTGTAACTTAATTTATAGGGTAAATTTAATGTCCGAGGCGGGCCCTCTTAGCAGCCCTCGGAGTGGGAGTCCTCTCGCTCGGCATCGGCTCTTGCTCACAGCAATAGTGCGGAGCGCGAGAGCGTGGGCTGCTGCTGCCTCCTTCTGCGGGCAAGTAATACCCGAGAAAGAGGCGGCCGAGCGGGTGCGGGAGAGACTCAGGTCTCTCCCGATCCGCAGAGCCCGCGAGGCGCGGAGGCTACTCAGACGTCGAAGGTCGCTCAACGACCTCCGTCCTCCATGAGCGCAGGCTTAGGGGTGACAAGTGGAGCCGCCTGTCACCCCAGTAGAAGCAGGCCGGGACGGTCAAACCGGGACAAGACGGGGACACCGTGGTTCTCAAACCCGAGGGGGCCATCTCGAAACCGGAGATGGCCCAGGTTCAGTCGGGGTGGGAGGGATATGCTCTATGGGCAACCTTACACCCCGGCGTCTGTAGACCCTAATGTAAT
Source organism: Cybosia mesomella (assembly GCA_946251805.1). NCBI lineage: Eukaryota > Metazoa > Arthropoda > Insecta > Lepidoptera > Erebidae > Cybosia > Cybosia mesomella. The sequence goes on from OX276392.1 coordinate 12,373,357, forward strand.
GACCCTTTTTTTTTACGTGCGGAAATCCCTTCGGATACCCCCCCGCCGGCCAGCGGGGGTGGTTATGTCGTGTATCGACTAAAACCGCACGGTGTCCTCCCCAAGTGTCCGTTGCCGGGCACCCCGGGTAAGCCCTTGAAAGGATAACCATAATGTAACAAAACGTTCATATTAAGAACACAGTGAAATACATTTCAGCCACAGAATTTTATTGTAATTAGTCATTAGTTCAGTTCAAATTTGTTTTTCAAATTTTAATCCATCGAGATAGGTAAATTCATCCTATAAAAAGCTGTTAGGTTAAATAAATAATTAAATTATTAAATATAAATTAGGTCTTTACCTATGAAATTGCCATTATGTATGAAAAAAATTAAGCGGTTTTTTTTCATGTATTTTTTATTTGTAATCAATGCATCTTTGCCAACGCACCGGCAGTATATTGATGCCCTTCTTAAAGAAATCAGTTGGACGGGAGGCAACAAATTCTTCAAAGGCATTTTGTATTGCCTCTCGGGTATTGAATTTCTTTCCCGCCAAGAAGTTATCCAAATTCTGGAAAAAGGAGTAGTCTGTAGGCGCAAGGTCTGGTGAGTATGACGGATGACGGAGAGCTTCCAACCCCAGTTCTTGCAACTTGGAGACCGTCTGCTGTGCAGTATGAGGTCGCGCATTGTCGTGCAGGAGCAGCGGAGACGAGCGATTGACCAATGCTGGTTGGAGATGTGCCAGCTTCTCCATCATTGTGTTCAATTCTTCATAGTACACATCTGCAGTAATGCTCACCCCGTTTGGTAAGAAGCTGTGATGAATCACACCGGCGCTAGACCACCAAACAGTGACCATCACTTTTCAAGGGGTAAGTTTTCGTTTAGGGCATTGTTAAGGTGCTGGAGCAGGATCCAACCAACTTGCTGAGCGCTTGCGGTTATCAAACAGAATCCATTTTTCATCGTAAGTAACAATGCGTTTCAAAATTCCTTCATTTGTGTGTCTGTTGAGCAATGCAAGTCATGTCTCGACGCGTACTTCGCGCTGACAATCATTGAGTTCATGGGGCACCCATTTGTCAAACTTTTTTACCTTGCCAATTTGACGCAAATGGACAAATATTGTTTTGACGCTAACGTCGAAAACTGCTGCTAATTCAAACGTAGATTGTGTATCGGCTTCCACAATCGCCTTTATTTCGTCATTGTTGACCAAAGTCTTCGGATGACCGCGAGGTTCATTTTTAATTTTTTCGAAATTTCCAGAACGGAAGCGAGCAAACCAATAACAGGCGGTGCGTTGGTTTGTAGTGTTAGCTCCGTAAACGTCGTTGATGTTGCGTGCCGCTTGTGCCGCGTTGCTGCCACGACGATACTCATATTCCATAATTACTCGAATTTTTAACGTATCCATGATGACGAAAAATATTGAAATGCGATGAAAACGTAACACTAATCAATAAACAAATGACTACTTTTAGAAAATGAATTCCATGTTTTTAAAATAAAATTAATTTGAAATAGAATTCTTAGCCAAACAAAAATTATTTTGATTTGAAATGGCCAGTACTGCAGAACGGCAATTACATAGGTAAAGACCTATTATATAATAAAACCAGTGAGAGCTATTTAGACATTGGCTTCGTTTTCATAGAAATAATGTTTTTAGGAACCGTGGTAGATGGATTTAGATATCGAGTATATTTTCACATCAAGTGTTATAGGATACATCACTAAATTTTAAGCATGAAATTCTTTTTATTTCGCCCTTCTATTTTCCTAAGGTTTCGGGTCATATCGTAAAAACGCTTTTACATTCGTCTCGCTTACAATGTTAACAAAGGCTTGACTATTTTCCAAGCCAAATGCTTAATTGACTGAGAATTTATGTACATTATACTTTTAAAATGAGGCCTCAAATGGTCTTAAGCAGTTTGTAATAAAATTTCATATTAAGTCTTACTTGTTTTTTTTTAACGTTTCACAGCAGGAATCGTGAGCTAGATTTTTATGGTGGCTAGTCTAAATGTGTGATGAAAATGAAATATTCTATACGCTTCGATTACAACGTATAACTAAGAATTTATATTTAGAGTTACTTTTTACGTTAAAAGAAAAGTAGACAATGTGAAATAATCATCTTAAAACACTAGCCATTGCCGTATACAAACATATGTTAGCTATATATATTTAAAAAGAAATATATTTTATTATTAATACTAAAGACCTAAATAGGCGTTACATACGATAAGGTAGATTGATTATAATCATAAAACATGAGTAACGTGATGTGAGTAACTAATATGTATCAAAAACTTATTTAATCAAGAATACCCACCATTATTCACCGAATAAAGAATAATATCCACACAAGTACAGTCGGTTGGTAAAAAGTACCATAACAAATTTCTTCGATTTACAAGTGTATTTAACTCTAAAAGGTTTCGTCTATATATATGAAACAAAGTAATTTTTTTGCGGTAATCTCCACGATAGCCCCAGCCCCCCCGCTGGCTAACGGGGGTGGTTATGTCGGACTCGATTCGACCAAAATCTCACACCGTCTCGGGGTGGAAGGTGGTCCAATAGGGCAATTCCCTCGCACCCCGGCTGACCCTGGGCCATCTACGGCTTTGAAATGACCCTAGGATAGGATAATTCAAAATATGAAACATCCACGAAATTTCAGTTCATAAAGTTACCAACATAACGTCATTATAAGTCGGAATGAAGTTTACCAGGTCAGCTAGTAAAATAATAAAAAAAATATATTTAGTTTTTTATAAATTTTACTGTAACAATTTACTTGATATATATATATATTTATATATATCAAATATGGCACGGCAGTATGACTTCACCTCACCAAAAGCTGTAAGTGAAAACAGCACAGATAATATTGATGTGTAAAATACTGATTCCGTTTCCACAACCTATAAGAAACTATTCTCTAAATAAAAAGTAAGTAACTTACGTACTATTGCAGATGATTAATAAATAATCGATCTCTGTGCCAAATTCTTTCCAAATACGATCAGCCGTTCTGTCGGGTTTGATTAAACATCCATTAATCCATTCAAACTTTCGCATTTATAAAATAGTTGTAAGAATTCAAAGTAAAGATCATTTGTAATTTTTTAAGTGTTAAATAACTTATTTCTCTCTGACTGTACATTAAACATTGTTAAAGTTGCAGATACTTTAACAACAAAACAAAGGATTGTTTGATGAAGCATTAACAGGCACGGACATTTCAACAATATAACATCTTAAATCAAATCTCACTCGTCATCGCTCGTTTATAATTAAAATTTAAAACCCCTTTGAAGAGTTTAAAGTACCACCTATCTGGAGGTGAAGACTCGAAATTCGAAACAAATTGTGTTAAAATGTAATAGAAACTCGATTCCCGTAAAAGTTTCCATCAGATTAGGACGCAAATTCAATATTTAAGATTGATTTGGGCAGATGTTAGAGGGGCATGACGTCTTGCAAAAAGGGCAAGGATGCTTGTATGTATACGAAGGGTTAGATATGTATTTCTTATTTTCTGAAATAGAGTGAGCATGTTAAAGTTTGATATTGTAATATACCGGTAATTGAGTAGTTTCCTACAGTATTTTTTTAAATGCTGGTCAACACTAACCTTATTAAATCACATCTACGTGGCATATCCTACTTATCTATCCTTGGCTACAAGACAGCAGGAGCTTACTGAACGTTGATGTCTGTCCCATCACGCCAATAGGCACGCTATTACATGGGACCGAATTTGACTGAAGAAATGTGGGCAGTTCATGTACTCCTGCATCAATAAAGAATTGTAAATGAACGGTGGATATTACATCCGTTCTTATTTTCTCGGTTTTGATAGTCCAGCCTACCATTCGTAATAAATTATTGGACAATAGCGAGATATGACGTCATACCTTGCTATTTTATAAAAGTTTCCACTTGTCGTTTAGCAAAAAGGATTGATCACTAACATAGGTCGCCAAGTGCATCACGTCATGCTAATAATTCTTTATCGGAGCCCCGATCCCGGTTGCACCCAAAGCCTATATTTTGGAACCCGAGATTCGCTCTCTAAAGCCTTATATGGACTGAGCGTTCCAATATACCCGTAATCAAGCTATGTGGAATACGCATACACGTGTAGTTAAATACGCGTACAGGTTTATCCGCGTACCGGTGTATACGCGTACAGGTCTATACGCGTACAGAGCACGGACGGGTGCTCTAGGTCGACTACCTCTAATGCTTGCTGGATTATGATCGCGTAGTCGAGAATCGACCAGCCAGCATCAGCCATGTCTCGCAACACGGTTGTCACGTGCACCACCACTGCGGTATTTGTCATTATAGTTGTTTATTAATTTGATGCAATCTGGAGGTAACGTGTTCACCGTGTTAATTGTCCAAATTTTGCGTTCACATCCGCTTTGATGCGCAACCAAGAGCTGACTGGCGTTAACTCGCCGCGAGGCAGGAATCAACACGTGTGCTCAAATTGTATACGCGTACTGTAAGGCTTTACTCCTTCTTTTAATAATTTAGTTTATTATCTTTTTCATGGGAGCGTTTGCCATCTGCCTTTGTTGTCTGAATGTGTTTGAACTTTGGAGTAGGGGATCCGGTCTCCTACTGTTGCTCTTTATTTGGTTTAGGTTGACCTTCGTGGGAGAGACTGCCATCCGACCTCCCAGGAGAGGAAAGGGCGCACAGAGCCTCGTTCGATAGCCAGCAGCTGTATCGGCTGAGGTCAGGTATCATTTATTTAGACACCTTACACCCTGGCGTCTGTAGACCCGAGACGGCGTGCGGATTTAGTCGGTTCAAGCCCGACATAACCACCCCCGCTGGCACGCGGGGGTGTATCCGAAGGGATTTCCGCACGAAAAAAAAAAACAAAAAAAGGCCTGTCTGTTAAAAATTCCAAAATCTGTTTAAAATTGTTTTATTTCAAGCAGAAGACATTATTTTTTTGGAAAAGAATCAGGTAACCTATCGCTTCATCACATCACTGCATTAACAATGTGCAGTACGTTCAGCTGCATTATTCGAGATTACAGCTGTAATCCCTATTTTCAACGCTTGGCAACACTTTTTCGGGCTTCGACGGCCAGCGATGGGATTAAGCGCGTCAATGAGTGTTCGCTACGGGAACCGAGAAACTCCAAACGAAAGCCTTTTTACACGAAATCCACTTTTTAAGTATGCAACTTACTAATTAATAAATCCCCTTGTTTTCAAGTGTAGAGGGAGTCTGATGCGCCTTTGTTGGATTTATTTTATGAGTGCGATTGTTGCGGAATGATGGAATGGTATATATGGTTGATTTTTACTGGTCTCAGTTGTTCCATGAAACTAATGAAAATTTAACGTAGGTATAAATACTAGATTGTTACACAAGAGTTGAAAGTCAGCCATTTCACCCGAGATATTTCTGGCGCTCGAACGAAGTGAGAGAGCCAATAGTTCGACGGTGAAATGGTGACATTCACCCGAGGTAAACACTCTACTTTTCATTTCGACTATGTGAGGAAATTAAAATACTACACACACATTTAATGAAACAGGTATATTGATTATAACATAAACTCACGCCTATATCCCCGAAGGGGTAGGCAGAGGTGCTAGCACCCACGTTTCGCCAGTTTATGTTTTAGGTCCCAATGTAATAGGTAGCGAGCCTATTGCCATTAACCGGGCAACCTGCGATAAATACACTCATAACTTCGAAAAGCATCGAAAAGTCATTGGTGTGTGCCATGGTAATACCTAGGATCGAACCCGAGACCTCGTCTCAGCAGTCCTTTACCCATACCACTAGGCTACCGCGGTAATTTATATTGATTATCAGTTAAAAATAAAAGTATAATTAGTACAATTTGAAGATTGCTTATTAACAACAGCTTTTGCCTGTTCTTTAATCTCATCGGCAGTTAAATTAATATCCATGTGACTGGAATCACTTTCTGAAACCATTTTAACCACAATTAACACAAGGTATTTGTTTATATTGAATCTCGTTTTCCCGCTAATTCTTTAGCAAATTTAAATTGTTTTTTTTTTAATACTGAAAAAAAGTTATAATTAACGTACGATTTTCAAAACTTTTCTAATGTTGGCAGAACATTAGAAAAGTTTTGAAAATCTAATCAGTTAGGTTACATTGTAATCGAGTTGGTCACGAGATGTGCGAGACGGCCATGTAAAAAAAAAACGTCATGATATCAAGGCATTATGACGTAATTAAATTATCATGGACTCCATGGCAAAACGTAAAATTAAAAAAAAAATACTTTCCCTCCTAGGGATGAAATAAGCCACTTTCCACCCGGCTATCTACCTATGAAAATTAAACTTTCCGAACAGGGGCCCGATTCAGTAACTCTACGTTTCCAAAACGCGTGATTTCAATTCGATTAGAAAAAAAACTGTAATAAATATTTTAATATTCAGTATGATCTGTCAAAACAAAACCTATCTTCACTTTAGTAAGGTTATTAAACATTTAGAACCACTCATAGTTGATTTCGTTTTCAATTAGATATTGAGATTTTAATGTTCATTAGTTTTGAAACCGTACGTTTAAAAAACGTAATTTTACTGAATCGAGCCCCAGGAGAGATGAAAAGTATTTGGTATTTGAGTAGATGAGTGCTATTATTCAGCTGTACTTTATAGAAATATAATGATTATTGTTGGTAGTTCATAGAACGAGGAATACAGACAACGGTAATGTGTGAGTCGCGGTCCTCAACGGGTTTTGTACCTTTTTTTTTTTTTTTTTTTCGTGCGGAAATCCCTTCGGATACCCCCCCCCGCGTGCCAGCGGGGGCGGTTATGTCGGGCTTGAACCGACTAAAACCGCACGCCGTCTCGGGTCTACAGACGCCGGGGTGTAAGGTTGCCCATAGAGCATATCCCTCGCACCCCGACTGACCCTGGGCCATCTCCGGTTTCGAGATGGCCCCCTCGGGTTTGGGAACCACGGTGTCCCCGTCTTGCCCCGGTTTGGGGGAGGGGCGCTAGTCGCCCCACCGTCCCGGCCTGCTTCTGCTGGGGTGACAGGTGGCCTCACCCGCCACCCCCAGGCCTGCGCTCATGGAGGACGGAGGTCGTTAAGCGACCTCCGGCGCCTGAGTTGCCTGCGACGCGCGGCGAGCAAGTTGCGGGCTCGGCGGACCGGGAGAGTTCTAAGTCTCTCCCGGGCGCGCTCCGCCACCTCCTTCGCGAGCATTACATGCTCGCAGAAGGAGGCGGCGGCGGCCCACGCGCTCGCGCTCCGCACCATTGCCGCAATCATGCTGCCGAGCGAGAGGACTCCCACCCCGATGGCTGCCACGAGGTCACGCCTCGGCGCCTCCCACGCCGGGCAGTCCGCCAGCGTGTGCAGCCCTGAGTCCTCGCTCAACCTGAGTCCTCGCTCAATTTGAAACCCAAACTACTCTCAATAAAATTAACGGAGAAAAGGAGATAGAAATGAAGACATTTATTTCCGTAAACCGCTACGTAATAACATTAATACTTACCAGCTTATGCCCGCGGCATAAGCTTAATATAAAATTAAAAAAAAAAAACATTATTATGTTACTTGCTGCTACGGAACCCTTAATGGGCGAGTCCGACTCGCACTTGGCCGCTTTTTTTGGCCATACCTCCGGTTCTACTCAATTGCAACCAAACATACAATAGATTATAAGTCTGACCAAGACCTGATATGATAAATTTCCGACAATATCATGCAAGACCTTTCTAATAGAAAATACCGCATCAAAATCCGTTCAGCAGTTTTTGCGTCTATTGTGAACAAGACATCGAGACAAGATTTCCAAAAAAATATTTTTATGTTCAGTATCGCTCAGTAAACATAACCTAAGTATTTTTTTTTAATATCTCCAATGCAAACAGACACAGCCAATTATCAATTTTATAATAGTATAGATTACTAGCTGCTGCCCGCGCCTCGCCCGCGAATTCTGATCCCGTTCCCGCAACTTATGGGAACCTATACCCGGGATGAAAATAGCCTATGTGTTATTCCGGACTATAATCTATCCAAATTTCAGCCAGATCCGTTCAGTAGTTTTTACGTGAAAGACAACCAAACATCCATCCATCCATACTTACAAACTTTCGCGTTTATAATATTAGTAGGATATTATTGAGTACCTATAAACATTCAAATCATTTTACAAAATAAAGAACAATATACAGTTGATCTCTCCATCGAAGCCTATCACAAACACAATTTCATGCAAATATTTCGGAACAATAATGCAGTTCAAAAATGCAAAATAAAAAAAAACTTGCATATTTTAAGTAGCATGTATCAGATTACACAAGCCACTTCACTATACAAAATTAAATTCCACGCTTCACGCAGTCCCCGCGTATCCTCAATCCGGATATTCTTATTTTGCCTGTTTGGTTATCATAAATTTGTCTTTATCTACTTCTCTTTCCATTTTTACAGAAATGTCCAAGTTTAAGTTTACGTTTTTGATTGTTATGCCAGTTTTTGATAAGGTTTAATTGGGTTATTCCTGCAGAAAACTGGGTGAGATTAGGATGCATCTGTGGGACGCTTTAAAACGTAAGTGAGCATGGAGTATAACGTTTGTAAGTTTTTTTTTATATGAAGTATACGTGGCCCTACCTTTTTGTTCCAAAGCCAAGCCAGCCGGTATCCTGCCAAACAACGGACAAGTTGGGTTTGGGAATGAGACGGCATTTACTTCCCTAATAGTCAATACGATAAATAAAAATGGTTAGACGAAGTAGGAAAGGGGACTTCGGGTCTTAAAGTTGTAGAACAAAGTCTTGACTTAATTTAACATAACACATCACATAACATCATAACATAACATAACTTCACGCCTATATCCCCGAAGGGGTAGGCAGAGGTGTATTACACACCCAAGATTCACCAGTTATGTTTAGGTCCCAATGAAATAGAGGGCGAGGCTATTGCCATCTACCGGGCACATTACTAAGCGAGCGATAATCTACATTTTTAATACACACAACTACGAAAAGTCAGAGGTGTGTGCCCGGGGCGACTGGGGATCGAACTCGAGACCTCGTCACGGCAGTCTGTTACGTACACCACTGGGCTATCGCCGCTTTTCGATTCCCGGGGAAAAGATATAAGGTTTTTCTGTTCGGATAAATTGTGGATTGGTTCTAGGTTGACAGTAATCGGAGGCACACGTCCTATGATGTGGGACCGAAAATGTTAACGGACTGTAGATTAGGACAACACTACTTAATTTTCCAAGAAACCTTACAGAAAAAAATAAATAAAAAAAGTTGCTGAATTAAGTCAGCTAAGCGCATTCAGTGTTTCACTTTGAAATTTAGGCAACATAGGGAGCTTGAAATATTCTAAAGACTACCTATGTAATATTATTAGACAGCGTCATCAAGATGCAAACTAATCGCAGCTTGTAATATGGGTAAACATTTGTTTTTGTAAATACATATTATTATACAGAGAGACAACCAGACCAATACGAGTAGACAATCCTCGATAACCGGGAATCGAACCCGCGATCTTTAGCTTTAACGCTCTACCGCCACACAACTCTGTGAATACACTGACATACGCAATTAACCGCCCACCCTTATCTTTCGTACGTTAACTATGACTTATACACTGTTTTATTATTAGTCAAGTGGGTGCTTTAGCAATAAACTATGTTTAGATTATTGCTAAAGTACCCACTTGACTTATACAGATGTTTTGTTGCATAGAATTGTGTCACTGAAGCGTTTTTGGGCTACCGCCGTTGTTAGACATTGGTGACGTTGTGTTACTGAACAAACATTCCGTGTTCCTTTTTAAAAGGCCGTGTTCAGACGACCCGCACTGACCACGCTCACGCGTTGCGTATGCCTTACACCCACGCTTGGTACTCGCAAAATCAACGTATGCATCCCGCAAAATGCATTCGACTGAGCTAAAAAAAGTTGTAATTGCATACTACATAATCCGCAGGGCGGGCGCGTGGCGGGCGCGTGGCGTGTGCGGTTCGACTTCGATGAACGCAATTTGAGATCTATTGATGTTGTCATAAAATTCAAATTATATACAACATATTTCAAAGCGAGTTAGATGCGGGTGCTGACGTGCATGGCTTGCGCGTGTCGTCTGAACGCAGCCTAACGATGTTGGGTACAGCCAACGTCGCATTGCTCGTACACTCGGTGTACGGACGCAGGAACCGCGTTACAGGATGATGAGACGATTTCGGGAGACTGGTTCGTACACTCAGAGATCGGGTCAACGGCGACATCGATGCACTTCGGTCCGAGATGACCACTTCGTTGTCAGCAACGTCCTGAGAAATTGCTTTTACACCGCAACTAAAGCTCATACACGGCTCTTTGAGGTGAGAAATGTCAGTCGTAAACCTATGATAAGAAGAATTGCTGAAGAAGAGCAATTGCTTTCACAGCACCGTACAGCTAGACTTGGATTTGCGCAAGAACATGCTAACTGGACTATGTAGGCATAGAAGGGTGTTCTGTTTTCAGATATGATTAGAATTACTTTAAACGGTCCAGATGAACGTCAGTGTGTCTCCAGAGGCCAAAACAAAAGGTTTACTCCATGCGCTATAATCGAAACAGTGGGTTACCAGGGAGGGTCCACAATGGTGTGTCAAGGTATCTCTTTCGAGGCTCATACCGATCTTGTTATGTTCGATACAGGTAGTGTGACCGCTCGAAGAAACGTGGTGGAATTTTTCAAGCTCACGTCGTGCCTTTCGCACCATCTATTGGAGACAACTTCAGATTAATGCATGATAACCATACAGTAAGATTGGTTTCTGAGTACCATAATTACCATAATTTACGTGCTCGCTGAATGAGTACACAAAAGCCACATATTAAGTAATGACGTGGGATATAGACTGTAAATGATTTTATCTACACTCAAATCGAAAAATTCGAATTACGAATTCAAAGACGATTCGACGCACTTTATAAACGCATATACATAAAATTAAAAATTAAACTTATTATAGTACCACCAACTGTATCATAAAACTCATTATAGCACCGCTATCTTTTTTTATTCATTAAACTAGTCTAAGGTTTTAGGCTGAATATAAAAAAAAGGCGCAGCCATGCGCAGTTCGAACTGTGAAAAAAATGGCGGACGCTAAATTACTTCCTTGTAACCTACCTACTTTGTTTAATTTCAATTTTTCCTATGAGTAAAGATAAAGTAGTGTATGAAACTGCATGTAACTTAGGTATTGAAACACTCGAGTCAACCTATTATCGCCTAATAACGCCTCATAAACAGACTCTCATGTTTTAATACCCCTTCTTATATGACAGTTGCATAAACTACTATTTTATTTTTATTTTATTTATTATTAATTCTAATTGATTTTTATGTATAATGTGAGATTTGTATTAATTAATTATTATTTATTGATTGTACTGTGTAAGAACTGTTTTGTTTTTTTTAGCTAATTGTGATTAATGTTGTAATTTGTCTGTGTTTTTTTATTTTTTAAGTAAGTATTTCATCAGTTTTAATTCTGCACTATTGAATTGGAGTAATCTGTAATGATAGTGTATGTTGTGTGTAAATAAATAAATAAAATAATGAGGTCGGAATTCAAGTTTTTCAATGGCCGGGACGCAGTTCCGAATTTAACCCTATCGAGCAAGAGTACCAGCCCCTACGACGTTAGCAGACCTATATATCCCACAGTCGGATATCCAGGATATCATGGATGGTTTACCACACAGGCTAGTCATCAGGGCCTTAGACGGCAACACCCATAATACAAAATGTAATTTAAAAAAATATTACAACTTTTTCTGAAAAATAAAAATGACAAATTTCTTCAATTTTTTTACAAAACCAGTCAACTGCGATCGCACTCACGCACGAAAGGTTCCGTACAATTTTTTATACAATGGGGGCCCCCATAATATTCTTCATTTTGATTTAATTATTTACTTTTGCAGTGAATATACGACTAAATATTCTGTGAATATTTCAAGCGTCTCCTTGTTGCCATTATTAAATTATATATATATATAATTTATATTTATTTTATTCATTTTTAGTATTTGTTTTTATAGCGGCAACAGAAATACATCATTATGAAAATTTCAACTGTCTAGATATCACGGTTCATGAGATCCAGCCTGGTGTCAGACGTACGGACGGACAGCGGAGTCTTAATAAAAGGATCTTAGTATTAGTTATAGGTTTTATCCTTTGAGTACGGATCCCTAAATATCGATTCTCATTGTAAAACTTTTTAAGTCTTTTATGTTTCTTTTTCTTTTTTCACCTTAATCGTTGCTAAGGTATAACATACCCCTCCCCCGTGCATATATACATACTCCCCCGTGCACAATACTCCTCCCTCTTACGTCGAATTTGGTCTAAATTTGACAATTTTTGAAAAAGCAAATAATAACGAGGTGGGTGGTTAATTGAGTGTAGAATAATCTAAATCTAAAACAATCTTGTCTTGCGACTTCCTCTCCTTGAACTTTTTTTTATCAAGGTGACACAAAAACTTCCTATGATAGATTACTCTTGGACACAGTTATTAAAACTTTTCTTTCGGTCTACCGTCGGAAATTACGTGTTTTGAATATTAAACGATTATGTATTGTAAAGTAAGGAAAATTTGGTTTTGAATATGAATGATTTTGCTTGTCGAATATTTCACAGCATACATAAATCGAACTATTCGTGGAAGAGACCAATCCTATTACGAGATTTTTTTTCACCAATCGACTAAAGATATTCTGATAAATATCCTCAAGAAATGAAAAAAAGAAAAAAAAAACAAGAATTAATTAATTTAACAAACTAGTAATTTTTTGATTTCTCTTTTTTAAATTGCGTAATAAGTTTTTTTTTACAAGAATATCCACTGAAAATAAATAAATAAATAAACTATCACGATATACATTGCTGAGTAGGGTGCGTAAGTCCAGTTAATTATTGCATTAATTCCGCGGTATAAACTGAAGTATTAAATAAAAAGACTCGAAGTTTTAGCTTTGCTCACGGTGTTGTTTACGTTGGATTGTGAGGTCCCGGGTTGGATAAGATGGTTGAATTTTTCTATTCAGAATAAGCAAGGATCAGGAGCACGGCATCCAAACCATGCCTATGCCCGTGAATGGCAATATACGCACCCATCGTATCAGACCTTTTAATTATAATGAAAAATATTGTAAACTCCGACGAAAAGACATTTATGACATTACAGTACATTTATTAGTCAGGAGCGTAGGAAAGGGGATGATAATTTTATAACAACCCAGAAATAGGAACCTGGGATTGGATTTTTTCTTTGTTTTGGATTTAACAATACCAGACTTTATTTTGATTATAATATTACTAAAGATGTGTACGTTGATTATATAATCGTTATGTGTACGTAAAATTGCAAAACGTGAGATATGTTGAAAATTTGCCTATAGTATGGTATGAGACCTTTTATTACAATTTAAACATTTTCGCAAATAAATCAACTGAGTATCAAGCTTCAGAGAAACTCAATATAAAACAACTGAAATATCGTTCAAACCATTTTCATACCTTTCAGAACATGTATAGAAGCTGTATTGTAGAATAGTTATATATAGGTCAGCTCTCGGAGCGATGTTCGCTAGACACGTAATACTAGCCATGGTCGGCCACTGGGGTTTACTGCATTTTACTTTATATCCAAAATAAAGTGCTCGTTTCCACATACGATGAAGTTGTGTGAAGTGGTATTGTTTCTGAAAATAGGATGGCACGGGATTGGAAAAAGGTAATTTGAACATTTAACGATAGTATGAGAATATTCCCGGTTACTTACGAAAGTTTTACCTTCGAGCCCGGGGTCCGCTCACTCTTTCTTCTGCTTTCGATTTGGCTTATATTGGCTTTTATCTGTGCTACTGCAGTAGAAAAAGAAATAATAATAGTTAAATCAAATACATTAATATCTGACGAGACACCTTTTTTATCGTGTCAAAACGCCTGCTGAGTGAGAGCAGAGTGCCTACCCACGCAGTGTAAGTGCCGGTCTCAGAAACCTTTGCCAGCGAGTCCGGCTTTTGAAAGAAGTTCATGTCTTTTTAATTTCAGGTTTCTTGAAGAGCACACGAGATATAAGCGCACAGCGTCCTCAGTTTCATTTATAGAGTAACAGGCATTACATTTGCATGTATTTATTGAGATATAAACAAAAAAAATCTAATCTATTTAGGTCAACAGCCACATTTGTACAGTAAAGCCTTTGAGAAAATAATACGGCACTGAATACTCACAGCTAGGTAATCTTTTTTGATCGCCAGTAATTACAATGCCTGTTAACATCTGTCATAAAAGAAAGATTTTTTTTAGCGTGTGGAAACCCCCACAGGCTTCACCCCATCGGTGCCGATGATGGGGTGGGCCTGTCGGAATCGGACCGACTAAAACCACACGGTGTCCTCCCCAAGTGTCCATTGCCGGGCACTCCGGGTAAGCCCTCGAAAGGATAACCTCAGGGACATACAATTATACTTTGGAAAAGGAAAGTTACTAAGTAGAAAAAGAAAGATAGTGTATATATGTATGTTTATTCCACTGCTAATAAAAGTAATAATAAATCTACTTAGTAACTTTCCTTTTCCAAAATATTTAATTGAAAATAAGCAATCCAAAGGCAACTTTTAGTAGTAATAAAGCTTAAAGATCTCGGGTAGGTCACATTCAGACGTCGCAATGACATCTAATCCATTTGCTCTCAAGTTCTGAACAAGATTCAAAGAGCTTTATATTTATGTAGGTTAGTTTTTAGCGCATAGGTAATTATAAAACCTTAAGAATTCCAGATAAAATTAGTATAGGTACTCCGTAATACGACCTCCGTCCTCCATGAGCGCAGGCCTTAGGGTGGCAGGTGAGGCCGCCTGTCACCCCAGCTGAAGCAGGCCGGGACGGCGGGGAGACTAGCGCCCCTCCCCCCCTCCCAAACTGGGGCAAGACGAGGACACCGTGGTTCCCAAACCCGAGGAGGCCATTTCAAAACCGGAGATGGCCCAGAGTCAGTCGTGGTGCGAGGGAAATGCCCTATGGGCAACCTTACACCCTCGGCGTCTGAAGACCTGAGACGGCGTGCGGTTTTAGTCGGTTCAAGCCCGATATAACCAGAGAGAGATAATATTTTGTCATTTAATATATAATATATATATATTTTTAATATAATATATTTTTACTTTTCTCAAATCATTCTGCACACATTTTTAAGCAATTTCATTAACATTGATTACTGTTAAAATAACTATTCAGACGCATATTAGCTGGAAGCGTTAGCGGGAACACTAGTAATTTCGGTTTCCTAATAGGTACATCGCTATAAAAATAATTAATCAATCATGAGAAAGACTGATCGTGAATCAAAGTTTATGAAGGCTAATTAAACAGAACGCCTAGTAAAATACATAAAGTTATATGAATAGTAACTGTTAACATCTAAAAAGTTACAATTTCAGGGTGATTATAAACTATAACTACATTTAATTATATATAACGAACTGCTCGGAATGGGGGTGTTAGTGTAGTTGTATGTAAATTTTATCCTTCCATGATATGGAGGAGATTTGGCCTTCGGTATTACTCGTATACCCGATTCTACTTCTTTTGATGTAACAAAATAAAAAAAAATTATTTCGCATGCAAATTGTAACAACACGCTTAACGCTCATCACGATTAAAACCTCTTAGTTCAACACTGTTTCAACTTCCTTTATTCTCATTAGTTTCTTTAGAAGTAAGAAACTTTAAGACGAAATTTCAATTACGATAGAATTAGTATTACATTGGAAGGGAATCTTAACTGAAATATGGGGTAAACCGTTCTCAAAATACAGAAACTTAAACAAAAGGTAACTAACTACAGACAAGTTCACTCTTTGTCCCCATTTCACTCTCACAGATGACCATTAGGGATAGCAAACCGACTAATATACATAACTATACCCAGATAAAAGGTTCTATAACAAAGGTACAAACATACATATGAACACCTCGTTTTTCTCCCATACAATTGTACTGCGTTAATTTTTTGTGTAGCACAGAGGCTTTTAGAGGACATTGATTAATAGTCCAAAGAGGAACATGTATCTCTCTTTTTATACCATAACCAGCGTTAGAGGAACTCTTTCCCCTCTTTTCGTCGCTTAGATTGTAAGTACCGAGGGGTACAGTATGGCATGATCATGGATCTGCCTAGTTTGGGCTACAAGGTGTTTTCAAAAGTGCGTACGGCACAGTAGTACAGCTTCGAAAGAAATCGCTCTTGTCATTGCCACATTATTAGTAGTAAGGACTTTCTGTATGTAACTGTGTGGTTTACCTTTCATATTTATTTGGTTTTCTTATGAAAGTCATGATCTCGGTATTGAAACTATTCGAGAAAAACGGGTACATTTAATTCTGTAATGTTATTTTTAAAAGTGTAAGACAGCACATATCTATAAGGGTAAATATCTGAATCAGATTGAAGGCATTCTAAAGAAAGGCCATTTCAAGAGTACTACAAAACTACGGTCACTGCATACCCCCCTGGCAAAGTACTGTACTATATGTATGTATTCCACCGTACCTTTTTTGTACCGAGTAGAAATAGAACTCGTAGCTCTATACTACAATAAATAACCAAGTAAGTATTTGGCTTAAATAAGACATAAAAGAGGGAAATAAAAGCATCAAAATAGTCTCAACATTTCATTTAGATAAAAAACAGTTAATAGACGCTGATATTAAACACAAAACATACTTAGTATACGCTACATGTTTATCTCATCCATTGACCACTATTGGGTATTGGTAAGGTGTATGGACCAAGACCTTCGTGACCCACGCCAACCTCACCTTCTAGCCAGGAAACCTGCTGGTTCACGAACAAGGCACTAGTGCAGGCATCCCTCTTGGGATTAGGTAAATCAGAGTGCGGGCCCAAGGTTCCTAACTGAAAACTTTGAATGTAATTAAGACTGATGCGGTGATGATGGTTGGATACCGTTAAATGAATAACTACTGACCTTGAAATCGATACAAAAATTAGCTGAGCTCTTTAAAATATTTGTAGTAGATACAAATGCTATGGTAAATATGTATACTACGTAGGGTACAATCTTCATATATTATCAAAAAGGCCCTATTCTTTTTGATTCTATAATGGACTATAAAATAGTAATGATAAAATTCAAAAATATTTGCAGGACCATGTTTGTTTTTAAAGGATGACGTGACAGGAAAGAAAATATTATATTATGCACACTTACACTATTCTTTGACTTGTCTAAACTAACATTATGTCACAAATAAAGTTATAGGAAAATATGTGACAGAGGAAACGCAGTTTCGAACGCTAGTGGTTCCAAGTTTAAGTCAAATAAATACTACAATCGATGGAGGTTGCAGGTTTGTTTTGACGTTTTATACTTTAGCTGTTCCTGTTTATGTGAGAGATCAACAGAAATTCACAATGCCAATTTCATGAAAATAAAGTATACCTTATAATTTAGTGAGAAAAATTGTAAGGATACTACTCTGTCAAGAAAGTAACGGGAAAAGATATGTTTGTTATTCATCCAAATGTACTTTATCACCTTCAAATTATGCTCCTTTAGGAACGATACACTTACGCCAACGAATAATCCAATCATCAAAACATTTTTTAAATGTTGTTTCTGGGATTGAGTTCAGTTCTCACCGCGAATTCTCCTTTATGTCTTTTACCGATTGAAAACGGGTGCCACGAAGTAGTAATTTGAGTTTAGGAAAAAGAAAGACTTCGGCTGGAGCCATATCTGTTGAATATGGTGGTTGCTCGATGGTATTAATTTGTTGAGTGTTTGGTCAAAAATTCGTTCACAATGATGACCTTGTGCAAAGGCGCATTATCGTGGTGCAAAATCCAAGAATTTTCTTCCACAAATCTGGCCTTTTTCGTCGAATTTGCTCTCTTAAATGCCGCATAATGCTCAAATAGTATTTTTTATTTACCGTTTGACCTTCCGGCTAGAATTCCGAGTGCAAAACACCGCGATAGTCAAAGAAAACATTCAACATGACTTTAACTTTTGATCGACTTTGGCGTGATTTTTTCGGTTTCGGTTCAGTTGGAAGGCGCCACTCCGAAGCTTGTTGACTAGTTTTCATGTCGAAACTCATAAACCCACGTCTGGTCATCAGTAATACTGCGTTTTATGAATGTTGGGTCGGAATTCACTCGTTCTAGCATGTCCTCAGCGACTCTCATGCGATTGAGTTTTTTGTAGAAAATTCAGGTATTTTGGGACTAGCCGAGCGGTAACATGTTTCATACCCAACTGATAAGTTAAAATGGTCAAAGCGAATCGTGAAATACAGAAAGTTGAATGAGGATTTTCAGTCACTATTTCCTTCACTTTTGCGATGTTAACTTCAGTTGCAGACGTTGAAGACCTACCAGAGTGAAGCAAATCTTCCATCACATCTCGACCACTTTTGAACGCTTTGTACTACTCATAAGTACGTGTTTTTCCATATACTCGATTCACCGTAAGCCTTCTGTAACATTTTTAGTGACTCCGGACACGAAATTCCATTGGCGATGCAAAATTTAAGACAAAATCCTTGTTCGATGTTTTGTCCATAGTTAAATTCGCTATACACACTAGATATGATATAACTAAAAACAGCACTGTATATAATATAAATAATAGATGCAACTCAAACTCCGCACCAAAATGGAAAACAGTTGTGGCAATCTAACAACAACAAAAAAAAACAAAAATTTGAATTTGGAATCATAAACAAATCATCCATTCCAGATACTTTCTTGACAGAGTGAGTAGTAACAAAGTTGATACAAAAACCTATCAATACCAAAACACACTTAAACAATTTTTGTACATCTTCAAAATTTGCAAATTGAATGGATTTTTAAAACATTCCATATCTCTTTTCGAACTGGATTAAACATTTAGTGTTAAAGGTTAACTATACTTTTGACTGCTAGAAATGCACTAGTTTTCATATGAAGTTTATGGTATGGTATCCTCACAAAGGGCATAAATGGTTTTTATGAGGTTTATTTTTATTTAGTGACTAAATATATTTTTAGCAAATAAATTTACAATATTATTTGCTTTATTTCACTTGAGACATTAAAATAAATAAATAAAAATTGAAGTAGTAGTTAGAAAAAATGAGTGGTTAAGGAGTTAGGTCAAGTCAAAGTTAAGTGGTATTTTTTTTGTTTAGGCTGGAAAAAATGTACCTACCGCATACCGCGCAGTTCGGGGAAATCGCGCGGTTATGTGGAGCTCTCACCACACTAAAACAACCTACCGTGTGCCATAAACCACGACTTAGTGAGTGATCTGTCGGAAATACTACGCATTCATCCACGGAACACCCATGCGCCGGCACACAAGGTGCGGTGCAGGCCCATCTCCTAGGTGATGTCCAGGCACACCGGGACATCACCCTTTCGCGGGGGGCTCTACTGCGGGTGGAGAGCAAGCCCCGTCTCATCCACCCGCGGCCTCACTAGAGCGGCATGAGGCGCAAGAATTCGCCCAGTTCGCGGGCGGCGGATCGGATCTGCGAGGCTGTCTGCCTCCCTGATCGTCTCCGCCGCCTCCTTCTGCGAGATGACTGCCTTGCAGAAGGACACGACCGCGGTAAAACTTCTCTTGCTACGGGCCATAGAGCGCAGGATGGCCGGCAGCGAGAGATCGACTTCCACTATTGCCACGAGATCTCGGCGCTGTACCGCCCAGGCTGGACAAGCCTCGAGCGTGTGCTGCGCCGAGTCCTCGCGGCAGGGACAGTGATGACAGGCGGGACTCGATTCCCTCCTAGCGACCGAGTACGGATACTTTCCGAAGCAGCCGTGCTCGGAAAGCATCTGAGACAGTCGGAAGGAAAGGGTCCCGTGCTGTCTCTCCGCCCACTCGACAATGACCGGCTGGAGCGCCGCCACTGTGCGAAGACCTGCACTCGGGGACTTCAGCCGGGACGACCATTCAGCCATAATGGCTTGACGGGCAGCATCTCGCCACCCGCGGACCTCTTCGGGTGAGGGCCGACTGCCACTATCCGACCGATGCTGTATCGTCTGCCGATATACTTCGGCGAGTACTTCCGCCTCCAGATCCCACGGAGGGGTTCCGGCCAATGCGCAGGCCGCCTCCGTTGACACGGTGCGGTACCCGCGAATGGCCCTGACTGCCACGATGCGTTGGGCCCGTAAGAGAAAGGGCCTATTGGGGGCAGTCAGGGTGTCCGCCCACACCGGTGCGCCGTACAGCGCCATTGACCGGATCACACCGGTATACAACCGTCGGCAGACGATACTGGCTCCGCTCAGGTTTGGCAAAAGCCTACGAAGTAGAGCGGACGCGGTGCCGACGAGTTTCGGGGTGAGCCTACGGAAGTGCTCGCCGAAGTGCCACCTGGAGTCGGTAACTAGGCCCAGATATTTAATCTGGGCCCTCACACCGGTACTAGGACCGAACGGATCTCAATCGAGGCGCGGGGTGGCGGGCGGCGATAAAGCCCGTGGAAGTACACGGCCTCCGTCTTCTCCACCGCTACCCGCAGGCCCAACGCCTCGATCCGTCCGACCACCTGGGAGACACCCACGGTGGCCAGGTGCGCCGCCTCCTCGAAGCTTTCCCCCGGGGCCGTGACGAGAGTGTCATCCGCATAACAGATGACACCCAGCCCGGGAGGAAAGACTTCGCGGAGGACTCAATCATAGGCGATGTTCCACAGGAGCGGCCCTAAGACCGACCCCTGAGGAACACCGCACAACACGGGTCGCTGCAGCACACGTCCGTCACAGTCCTCGTACATTATAAGCCTCTCCTGCAGATAGTCCGCCACCATCCGCTTCAGGTAGACGGGTACCCCGTGATAGCGGAGCGCCTCCCTGATGCAGCTGAACGACTATTGAAGAAGACTGATTGAAGACTATTGAATGCGTTGGCGATGTCCAGAAACACTGCCAACATCATTCCGCCGCGGTTCACTACCTCCTCGGCAGCAGCCCTCAGACGCAAGATTGCATCGACAGTCGAACGCCCCACTCGGAAACCGAATTGGATGTCCGACAGGTCGGGCCCTACTATAGTAAGATGCTCGACGACGCGGGCAGCGAGAATTCTCTCGAATAACTTACCCGCCTCGTCGAGTAACACTATGGGCCGTCCAGACTTCTGCAGGAGCACCAGCTTCCCGATTTTGCAGCAGTCAGGGAACCGACAGGACGCTACGCAGGTGTCCAGCAGTTCCCCGAGGCGGTCCTCCATGTGATCGAGGGTCAGGGCCAACACACGGGCATGGACCCGACAGGTCTGGGAGCGGTGTTCTTCGATCGAATTCGAAGAACAGCCAATCCCACCTCTGCCTCCGCGACGGGCGGAACATCCTCCTCGATTACCCCTGTGTCCGCTCCGTCGGCTCCGCCGCAGCCGTATGCTCCAACCCGATCCGGGAAAAGGCCCTCGACCACTTCCGCCAGGAAGCTGGGCTGGAGAGCCTCTATAAGGAGGGGGGGGGGGGGCTGGTCACTGTCTAGACTTTTCAGCTTTTCGGCTCTGCTGCGCTCCTTGGCAGCATCTATGGCCCGCTTGAAGGTGATTTCGGCCTCCCTAGCCAACTCCCTCAAGCGAACCACCTCTGGGTAAGTAAGCATACAAAATGCTTAAAAATTTAATTGAATTAATTAGGCGGAGTCATCAAAAAACAATGTTTAAAAATGACTGTAAAGTTGTTCATTGTTTCCGTAGTTCGCAAGAATTACGGTAGATGGCTCCAATGTCGCCTTAAGACGTAATAATGTATCGGAGAATTTTGAATATCTGGGACGTGTCTAGGTGGCTCAGTTGGTCAGAGCATTCCCCCTGTAAGGTTCAAGTCCCGTCCTAGATGTTCTCTTTTTCCGATCTAAATATTCCATATTGCATGCCACAATACACATAATAAAATAAAATTAAGTAAATCGGCAAAAAGGGTTCGGAAAAACCGATCTGTAATAAAAATGCATATCAAATTAAGAAGCCCTCCTTTTTGAAAATCAGTTTACTGTACGTCAACTAGTCTGACACTCGATGCTTGATCTGACATATTAACTATTTATTGAATTTGCTTCGTATTTGTATTTAGGAGATTAAAACTTAACTTTTATAGAATCAGTCACTGATTTAAATAGCGTGAAGATTTCGAGAATATTGTTTTTTTTTTCAACGTAAGCTAAGTATAACATTAATTTTCCTGGACCATTGAAACCCCAGATAAGCGGAGTTGTGCTGTCAACTGGTACATCGTTAATTCTGTGAGTAACTCAAGTTTTTATTGTGCGTAATTTTTCCTTTACCCGAAAAATATATCGTGCGTACAGTGGACATATGACACAATGAATGCATTTATCTTGAGAGTCATAAAAATTCTGCCTCGTTGATTTCTGCACACGATTAATTATATATATGCGAGCATGGTTATTTTGTCCTTTTCGAAGTATTTTAGGCTACATGATGAAATAAGAAGCCTGGTTAATTATATCTTGTATGGATTTTAGTTAATAAAATATCCAAACTAATTGGAATTGAATGATATATTTGTCTTACGATATTGATATGAACACCTTTCCCTGAAATTAATTTATAAAATAAGTTAGTTTAAAAATAAGTCGATAAATCTTTTTGGGTTTTAGTTAAGTACTTATTGTGTAAGTACCTACTAATATAACTTTTGTCGTCTGAACGAACCTGTTAATTCCTTCTTTCTTTCTTACATATATTATTGAGCTGAGTGAAACGAAGTCGAGCGAAAGCTCCTCATACCAGACTTCAGGATTTTCTTTGTCACAGGTCTCCTCCTAAACTACTAATCCAATCAGAACCAAATTTGGCATGATTAAAGAGGTCAATCAGAGGAAGGTTTATGGATATATTTAAAAAAAAATAATGCTACCACAGAGGAATGATCACCGTTAACAAAATTCCAGATGGAATTACATAACGCAAAAAACGCGCCTTGTCGTGGAGTTGCGGATACCAGCCCGTGATACCATACCATACATAATAACCGCTCGAGACACTCTTTACACAATCAGAAAGCATGTCCAGAGTTGTGACTTTCAAAAAGAATTTACAAAATCGGACTTGCCACGGAGGAATGATCATTGTTCAAAATTTTCAAAATCTGATTCACGATGTCTCACTCAGCTCAACATTGCAAGCTGCGATTCGCCTTGCAGACTTAGTATAGTTTGGGTCTAGATGGGACTGTGTAATATATCCCAGATTTTTTTTTTGAATGATAGGCTCACGTTTGATCATTATTATATGACATGGTAACATTGGTTATACATTATCATACCATGTACCATATACTTCTTTGCTACTTTAGTAGTATAAGAAACGTATCGTCTGCAGTCTTTTGGACTTTGTACATCATAGTATTTGAATTACATCAATAAAGAGACCAAAAAAAATTTCAGCTCTAATTTTGTGGAATCTTAAAAATTTTGGCGAGCAAAAAAAGATTTTATAAAATTATGTTTGGGCTGTTAAACACAATTTTCAATTATGTCACATTAAACTTGTCACGTCTAAGTATAACTGTAAAAAAAAAACAAAAAAAATATCTGCTATAAAATAATAAATAATATATTTTGTTTCAAATTCTACGAAAATATTTCACAGTTTTCTACCTTATATAACAAACTAGAATCTCGAATTGTTAACCCTAATCCCGCTCTGAAATTGTACCAAGCGATCGTAAACTCGAGGAACAGCTGTACTATTTTCAAGTACTGATACCTTCTAACATATGAAGGCTGAACCCCTAATGTACAGCTTAAGGTACGGATGCGCGCGTCTAGCCTTCGGGACACTGAAACCCTCCCCGCAGTCACCCTCAGTACCACTTTGACTGTCAGGGAGGGTGCACGCGTTTGGGCGGCGAATCCGCCCACGAGAATACGTAACATCAGTTTATTAAGTGTTGTGTGGTGTCCTGACTCTGTGATTGGACTTGGTTAAATGGATGTATGGGGTAAGTTTTCCAATTAGATATTTGACTTAACATTTTGAGATACTATTATATCTAACGGTTATCTTAATATTTTACATTCTTAAAAATATGACTATTAATCGTATTTTTCAGTAATGTGGGATATTAAAAAATCTGTAATCTGGGACAAAATTATATAGGTGTGCTTTTTTAGGTTGCCTTTGTAGGTTATTTCTAATTCATGTTTCGAGCAATAAATACTTTTATTATTGTTATGTATAATGAGATTCCAGTAAGAATTTTTTGGTACAGTAAAATTAAATTTTTGTATTAATTACAAAAATCTCAAACAACTGTTACTATTAAGTAATTTATTTTTGTTTTCGATTTACAATTTTAATAATAAAACTTAAAATAGAAAAGACTGCGCTTTTTTATCTTTGAACGTATATTTTTATGATCTTTAATATCCTTCAGGAAAGGCGCCTCAGTTAAACATCAGTTTATCTGATTTACATTCCAATAAAAAAAACGCACAACGTTCCAGCGTTTACCTAATCTTATCTCTATTCTTATCATTGAGTTTAAGCAAAATTTTAATTTAATTCTAAATTTGAATGATACACATTTGTTAATTTTTTTGACATTCGTTTAATTTCAAAATGTACACACCTTTTTACTTTTAATTGATATGAGTCGGCCATACAGTACAACATTATTTTTTATTTACTCTAGTCATAACACTGGTCAGAAATAAAAAAGTGAGGCAGTATAACAAGGAACTAGAGTGGTGCATGGTAACAACCTATAAAAGCGCAACCATGGCGTGATATTATTTGTTAATGGACCTAGTAAATATTATTTGGTTTATTTGCACAGAATTATGCTATAACTATAAATTTAATTGGTTAAGCAAGTGTAGCCTTATTTGAAGTTTAATGAAGGTAGTTTTTACACGACTACCTAAAAATGGAGAATAATGTTTTCAGGGTCACTGTGGGTATGTGAGTGTCTTTATTCCGTCATAACTTTAAATTCCTGATTAGATTTGTATATATGGGATACTAGCTGATTCCAGCGGCTCCATCTACGTGGAATTCTGCTCCCGAATGCGTTACCTATGGGAACCTATTCCCGGGATAAAAAGCCTATGTGATATTGTCGACTATAATCTATCCCTGTACCAAATTTCAACCAGAACCGTTCAGCCGTTAGAGCGTGATTAAGTAACAGATATGAAATATCCAAATATCTTCACAAACTTTCACATTTATAATATTAGAAGAGTAGAATAGTAGGATCATTAGAACCCATGCATCATTCCGAGTGATACTGGCTAAATATTCTATATATATTAATATGTGAAGGGAAAAAACGGAGTGTGAGATTTGACGTAGTTATAGCCTATATGGAGAAGTGCAGAATTCATTACACACACTACCATGCATTTGGAACACTAACACCCATGTTAGTTTATATCGCCAATGTATATATCTTCACGGATAGCCGTTAGTAAAATTAAAAAGAAATGCAATGATATGAAAGTTTAACTGTCTGAAAACCACAAAACAGGTCGAATTTTGAATATCCCACGGGGTCACTGGTTTTTTTTTTTAAATATGGGGCAGTTTATGGCTTCATTTTCTTATGTGAAAAATAAAATCTAGGGGAAGTAGTGTTGAATCGGAGCGGCCGGTACACCCTGGGCGGTGGTCAATGGCTTCCCCTTCACCCCTTCATAGGGTTGGCATTGATCATCGGCCAATACCCAACGTGGCGGGAACACATCGCTCTCCGTACTCCTCTGCTTTCAGAGGAGACAGGATGAGCGATGCTGTTAGTGGTGAGATGGCCCAGGGTCAGCCGGGGTGCGAGGGATATGCTCTATGGGTAACCTTACACCCCGGCGTCTGACCCGAGACGGCGTGCGGTTTTAGTCGGTGCAAGCCCGACATAACCGCCCCCGCTGGCCGGCGGGGGGGTATCCGAAGGGATTTCCGCACGATAAAAAAAAAAAAAAAAAAAAAAAAGGGGAAGTAGTGTTTTTTAATTTTCATTAATATTCTCACACAATAACCCACCATCAACAATTCAATCAAATCAATAATGAGTGCGTATGTTTGTAACTCATCTAGGTACACTGCAGATCAACGAATCGACGACCTCTGTGACGTTCGATAGAGAATTCGACTGCTACGTCGGAGCTCGCGAGTTCGATTCCCGCTCAGTCCAAATATTTTGGTGTTTCTATACATAATATTTAATATGTATTGATAAAAATAATGTATCTAAGTATGTTTCTCCGTAATCTAGAACCCATATTACAAGCTATTCTTAGTTTAATTTGGGTCAAGATAGCGCTTTGTAGTTTGTCCCGGAATATTTATTTAGTTATTGCTATTTGTTTAATTAAATGTCTATTACACTAAAACATGGGCTTTATGCCGTAAAAAGTGCGTTTATGCCGGCGAGTTGCCGTAAGTATTAAATATGCGGGCAGTAAATTACTTGCCAAATTTGTATAAAAATAAGTAGTAAAATGATACAATCATTTTGAGGATTTTTGGTGTCATTTTAGTGTTTGAATGGTTCAACGTGGCATCTGCTGTTGATAGGAAAATCAATGGACCGTCAAGTTTTTACGATGTTAGTTGCCTGTATTCACTGAAAACTCTATATCACTTAAGGTGTTTTGGTTATTAACTACCGAATTGCGATCTTTTTACTATCACAAAATTTCTATATTTTTGAATGAGCTGTTTAGCCAAACGAATGGCTTTAGTGACTGAATATTAGATCTCTCAGGTGTGCTGATTAACAGGTGAGGTAGGCTTCGACGCCGAAGATCTTGGTGGAGCCCATGCACCCCAGACGATATGAATATAGATAGGCAACTACACAAAAAAATTGTATTAAGAATGAAAAACAACAAACCTACACCACACGTATTCGAATTTTGAATACATTTTTCCATGTATCCATGAATACGAAAGCAAAGGTCATCGCCAAACAAAAATATCCCTTCGAGATCCGACTCACGATTATTCAAATATTATTCTTAGACCCTATCTGTTTCACTTGTACCAACACCACCAAACACGCATTTAAAAAAGATCAACATCAAATACTTACGCCTTTAAACACGAGAAAACCGGACACGAGCCATCAGGAATAAAGTCATTTAAATCTATTGTCATCTTTTCGTATAATAAAGAAAACAAATGTGAAGAGATTCCTGATATCCTCGATATACGAAACTAGACCTTACTGCTTTTAGTTTTGGATTTGTTAATGCAAAAGTCGATTGTAATTTTACAGTTGGTGTATCACAAAGGTAGCGATAAAACAGATAGCGCGATACAAAGGCTATAACAAAAGATATTATTACGTTTATATACGGCCCACGGTTTTATTCTTTGTGTACATAATATCTAACATTATATTGTCAGATTATATTTCAATGCTACTTATTATAAGGCACCTATTATTCTGATATAATTAATTATTTCCCAAGTATTTTAAAAGTGAATACTAACTGGCGTTACAGCGCGTAATGTAAAAATTCGCGAGAATATTTAGTGTCAGGTTTTCGAGGCAATGATCAATCATACAACAAAATCTAATGAACTCTCATTGAAATAAAACTAATTTTAATCGATTATATCAAAGTCTACACTAATATTTGTGTTACGTGAAGTATTTGCGGAAAGTGTAAACTTCAGTTCTTTTTTTATTTCGGTCACGTCAATATAACTTCTCCGCGCGAGATGGTCAGCTAGCTCTTGAATGAGGAGGTCACCAGATATAGATACCTTATATGCTACAATGATGGTCTTCAGCTTGACGCCCTCTTTAGAGGCCTTTTCACGACCTGTTTAAAAGACCCGGGATTGTAGGAAGAAGGAATAACGTATGTTGGTCAAGTCTTTATGGTGCAGCAAAGAAAAGAGGTACTCAACCGCATGGTTCTTGATGAATTTGCTTTCACCGTGTGAGGACGACACCTCAGCCCTGAATGACCTCTCTTTTATAATTGCATTTAATTACCCATAACACACGCACCCACATTTGTAAAATAAAATTAAACTCGTATTATAATATTCTATTCATTAAAAATTAATTCAATAAAATCATTTATTACTACTTCTGTGTCATACATAAATACATGACTATAATAATGGTTACAATATATACCGGCGTAATTGAAATTCAATGATTATGCTGGATTGTACAGACACTCATTATTTTCATGCATATTGGTGTTACCATCTGAACATAATTTGTATGTTCACATCAATAAAGATGTATGGTGGTTCCAATATAGTACGAATTCATTTCGTCATTATATTCACTTCACGATCTTTTTAATTAAAAATCGATAAACTATTTCATTCCTTCGAAACGAGTATGCATTTGACCAAATGACCTGTTCAGTTTGGCCTAAATGAAAGGACAATATATAATTTTTATCATCTTTCACATCAAGCGGGTATCTATTACGAAATTGCGATTTGATAAATCACCAAACATTATTAAGGGCGGCGAAAGAAATGGACTCGCTCAACTCGAATTTGATGTAAACTTACCTTAAATTGCTACCAAAAAAGAACGTTATTTTGAGAACTGTAATGCTCAATTTTGGTCAAAGGTATTTGAACCATGTAAAAATAAATATTATGAAAGTAATAGGAAAACATAATGGTACGGACACAGTGATGAAAGCGGGTCCCTTAATAAATTGACTGAAGGTTGCACATTAGAAAATAAGTCGCAAGTTCTTTGATAGAAGCTATATTTTGCCCTTGCAACAAAAAGTCTAGTGTTTTTATAGTTGAGAAGTACTATAAACTGGATTCTCACGTTTTACTATTGGTCGTTGAGTTATACACCATCTAAACGTTGATCTCGGTTGAATACGAGGTTTTCACGTGTAAACCCGCTATCAACGTGACGCCCTTTTCTCCTTCACTTCGATCGACTCAATTTAGTTTTAAATATCTGGGTGACCGATTTTGCCGATATTTTCTAAAAATGAAACCAAGCTAGATCGATTTATCGCCCCCGCAACATCTTGTATACTAAATTTCATGAAAATCATAGTGCCTTTGAACAAAGGTTACTCCCGAAAACAAAATAACATTGTAATAGTGTGAAAATTGTAATTACAAATTCAAAACTGTACTCGCAATTTAATACTTAAATATATGAAAATCAATGTTTTTTCGTTCGTATTTTTAACCAACTTCAAAAGGAGAAAGGTTCTTAATTTGCCGGAATCTTTTTTTCTGCAATGCTGTATTATTCATTGTGATAAAACTTTGTCTACTTACTGCTTGTACTTACACAATGGTTGTAGGTATAGGACTATTATTATCGAACCCGGTGGATGGCGCTGCAATCGGATGATTTCACGAAATCTTGTGGTGTGAAGTCGGGTCAGATAGTTCAACATAATTATGACTCTATGTACATGTGATTTTATAATACCGACATATGTACAGTCATGCCTCTTTGCCAATGGAGTAGGCTGAGAAAATATTTACCATATACTTTACAATATATTAACTTTTACAATAGAAGTCACTAAGATAGGATTTGTATAGACTAGTTACTATACACACCTATAGATATAATACTATAATTCTACCCATATTTCAAATTATTATTTTAATGAATATTTCAAGTAGGTGAGATAATTCAAAATTAATACAGTCCGTGTATTTACTCGGGCCCTTTTGAATACAAATTGTTTCGAGGTTTACGCAAACTTATTTCTGAAAGGGTAAGGTCGAACTGTAACGGCTTTTGCACATTTGCCTAGTTCCCTTAGTAGTAATCCGATTTTAGTAGAACTATCTGCCTTTTAATAAAATGGAGTATTAGTACTATCCTTTTAAGCAATCTACCTATTCTCGGGATAAAATATAGCATATGTGATACTGGGGTGTTTTTGTTCGGCCACACCAAGTTCTTCGAAGCCCAAGTCAACCTCACTGGCAAACCGGTACACCTGACGATTAACGTACGAGATCAGACGGCATTCACTCCCATAAAAGCCGTACCTATAAGTAAAAAAAAACAGGTGGCTAAGGAGTAAGCGGACCTCGGGATCTGAGGTTAAAGCCTTGGATGCAAACAGGAATAATGCTTACATCCACCAATCATTCATGCATTCATTCACATAAACTTTCACATTTATAATATTATTAGGATTTAGTGTTGATAGGTACTTTTTAACGAAACCTCCTCGAGTGTCGCTCCGATTCCGATCCCGTTGCAGTCCGGGGGGAACGGAATCGGAGCGGCCGGTACACCCTGGGCGGCGGTCAATGGCTTCCCCTTCACCCCTTCATAGGGTTGGCATTGATCGTCGGCCAATACCCAACGTGGCGGGAACACATCGCTCTCCGTACTCCTCTGCTTTCAGAGGAGACAGGATGAGCGATGCTGTTAGTGGTGAGATGGCCCAGGGTCAGCCGGGGTGCGAGGGATATGCTCTATGGGTAACCTTACACCCCGGCGTCTGAAGACCCGAGACGGCGTGCGGTTTTAGTCGGTGCAATCCCGACATAACCACCCCCGCTGGCCGGCGGGGGGGTATCCGAAGGGATTTCCGCACGATAAAAAAAAAAAAAAAAGGTACTTTTTAACGACGGTAATAAGACATTAGGTAACAGCTTTTAGTAATATCTCCTAAATCTATATCTAATTTTAATTTAGTTTTCAATCTACAGCGACAGTCAATATGGTAGCTGTACCGAAGCATCAACTGTATCAAATATTAGCTTTTACCTGCAGTTATGTTACACTCGTGTGAAATACTGAACCCGTTTCCATGCCCTAGAGGAACCTAATCCTGTGATAAAATGTAGTCTATGTTGTATTTCCGATTATAAACTATCTCTGCGCCAAATTTCTTCCAGATCTGTTCAGCTGTTTTTGCGTCCTCACAACCTTTCAAATTTATAATATTAGTAGGATAAATAACCTAAGACAAGAACAAATACATTGTTTCAAACATATCTACAGAATATATTATTATTATGCCTTGTAAATGATCAACCTTGAGCAAAAATTGCCCTCGTAACTCCTTCCTACGTTTACCTAAAACATTCGCATTACAAAACGTGGCGATAACTCACAAGAATTTTCTTTGGCAAATAAAATGATCGCGTGATTCGTCCCCTAAGTTTGCGCACGCGATGCCAAAATTTTGTAATACTAACTTATTACAGAGAACATACATAGTGTTATGTATTCTCACAGGTGGATCATTACCTGTGGACGATCGATTTGTGTTCGGTTGTGTGATTTGGTTTGGATGATTATTTCTTATTTTCTTAAATGGATGTGTTAGGGTTTTGGGATGAATGACGTTATTACAATCAAGAATCTGCATGGTGCTTTGATTAATTGAATTGCTTCTCCAGCAATCAATATTGCTTGTTAGTCGATATTTGGGTTTAATATCTTCAAATAATCACTGGTATCTCATATCATATCTCTGTGTAAGGTTTGCAGGGCAGAAATGGTCTAGTACCTTTTTTTTTTTTTTTTATCGTGCGGAAATCCCTTCAGATACTACCCCAGTTACCAAAAAACGATAACCGACCTACGTGCAGGCGGAGCCGCGGGTATCAGCTAGTAGATAATAAATCTATCTCAGTCCCTACACGAGGGCATAAACCTATTTATTAGACTCTTTTGTCGTAATGGCCATAAATTCCGTTGAATATACCTTTTTTTTTTTTTTTTTTTTTTTATCGTGCGGATATCCCTTCGGATACCCCCCCGCCGGCCAGCGGGGGCGGTTATGTCGGGCTTGCACCGACGAAAACCGCACGCCGTCTCGGGTCTTCAGACGCCGGGGTGTAAGGTTACCCATAGAGCATATCCCTCGCACCCCGGCTGACCCTGGGCCATCTCACCACTAACAGCATCGCTCATCCTGTCTCCTCTGAAAGCAGAAGAGTACGGAGAGCGATGTGTTCCCGCCACGTTGGGTATTGGCCGACGATCAATGCCAACCCTATGAAGGGGTGTAGGGGAAGCCATTGACCGCCGCCCAGGGTGTACCGGCCGCTCCGATTCCGTTCCCCCCGGACTGCAGCGGGATCGGAATCGGAGCGACACTCGAGGAGGTTACCCAACACACACCCCAAATGGTCTAGTACCTACTTATTAAAAAACGATTTCAATGTAATAGGGACTTCAGAAATAATAAATACATCGACACTAACTAGTCATCAATGAATAAATTACTGTCAAATGTGGCAATAAAACCCATAATTCTCGATATAGGGGCATTTTATTATGATAGCTAACACTTATGGTGCGTTAGTTTATTAACTAGTAAGAACTCTTACAGAAATTACCATTAAAACGAATAATAAATAGAATTCTTAATTTGTAGAAAAGCGAAATTTGGGACCTGCTTATTAATGAAAAACGTTTGTTTTTCAGAAACGAAAATGTTTTCAATTCGATAATATTACAGTAACTCATTTCAAATTTCTGATTTAAATTAATATTCTACGACATTCTACACAGAGCTATCAAGACCTTAAGTTAGAAAAACTTAGCTAACTTGTAAGGGTTCTAGAATGGGGATAAATATACTTAGATACCCAGAGACCCAGACCAATGCAAATGTACATACACATGCATATAAAAAATATTTGTACTCTGTTGCGGGAATCGAACCCACGACCTCTGACTTAGCAGTTGAACGACCTATCGCCACGCCACAGAGATCGTCATATAATCACAGTACCCACAGAATTTAAAACTCATCAAAAACTATCTGTTATTATGAAACGCACAAATGACTTTTTCTTAACAAGTATGTTACATGCGCACCAATTGATCAATTAGAAAACCACCCTGTCGGACATGCATGATATATGTACCTATGCTCACAGCTCATACATGCAATGGACAAGGCTCGGGTGATGTGTTAATTTGGCCTGTCATGCAATGAGTAACAACGGTGTCTGGATTGGGGATCCTCACAAAAGGATCACGCTATTCCGTTTTGCGTGCACGAGATGAAAAATAAGAATTTTCCTAATCACTTTTGTATGTTTTTCCTACGAACTTGATTGACGTGTTATTTTTTTAACGTGTTCGGGATCCGTGTGTAATTATATGATGGACATGTAATGGTTTTGTGTTTGAATTTTAAGCATATTTTGGAGAATAAATGTTATCTCTTTTTTATATTTAAAGAGGAGGTTTCCATAATATGATAGGATATAGTCCGCATAACGTTGATCAAAGTATTTCCCCTGTAAGGGACTAGTCGCGGGTTCAAGTCCCGTCCTAGATGTCCTCTCTTTCCGATCTAAATCTATAGGAAAAGTTAGCATAATAATTGCTTAAAAATTTCATTGAATTAATGTGGCG
The DNA here is from genome assembly GCA_946251805.1 of Cybosia mesomella. Taxonomy (NCBI): domain Eukaryota; kingdom Metazoa; phylum Arthropoda; class Insecta; order Lepidoptera; family Erebidae; genus Cybosia; species Cybosia mesomella. The sequence continues at coordinate 12,406,801 of OX276392.1, forward strand.
GGGTAATCAAAAATCAATGTTTAAAATTGATTGTAACATCATTGCGCCGAGACGTATATAATATATAGGAAAATTTAAAATTATTTAAGTTCGCAATTTCAATTAAAATGTTATATATTTTTAGGTAGATTTCGATGACATCGATCTACCTATTGGTTTCTTGACTACTATCGAATTTTAAAAAAAAATCTTCATAGGAGGTCTAGTTATGACCCCCTGAGTCCGAAATGACCACTGGTCAAAAAGTTTATATATATATATATATATATATATATATGTATGTATGGTTCCACTTCCCAAAAATTTGCGACACTCTCACGGTAGCATTTTTGCCCCGATCGCTTTCAAACTGCGGTCAAAAATTGCTTGGGTGTAAACTTAGTTTAAGTTCGTGAACGGGTGGAATCCGGCCTAAAGGGACGGTAGGGCCTAACTTTTTGTGAAACCAGTTTTTCCTCAAAATTTCACGTTCCATGAAAGATATTCGAACCGTTCTAATTTTGTCCCATAGTATACATAAATACCAAAAACTTTTAATTATAAACCTATAAGATTAAAACTTTAACTAAAAGTGGAGGGAGGAAAAACCAAAATTTTTCGGGAAAAAAATCATAACTTCTAACCGGTGAACATTCTTGGCGTCGGAAACATTTTTAATCGATAGGCCATTTTTAAGTCTAAAATAAATGTCTGAAAAGTTTTTGCTAAAAGTTACCGTTTTCGAGAAAAAAAAATTAAACATGTTAAAAATGCGCTCGGCGTGGGTCATAGAAGAAGCATAGGTCATATTAATTGCTTCACGAAATCTACCTGTGCGTTCCCCCTGCGGGAACGGATTTTTAAAAGACTATTAGTAACCGAACCTAACCTAACCCCTCCAGCTAAGCTAAATTGCTTGTGTTAGGAGAGGGTTCACGTCGCTAGTGTAATGGCCAGGATTCGAACCCGGGACCTCTCGATCGTAGGGTCGACTTCTTAACCACTAAGCTACCGACGCTTCGAATTTACATAACATTACTAGCGGCTTCGAACAAGAAAAAATCAAATTGCAACGCCACCTATTGAGTCCAAAGAGATAAAACCTAGCCTATTTCTTAAATAATTAGAATCGTTTCTTTAGTATAGATAGTCCATCCGGGACAAACAACGTGACACGATCTATTTATCATATCCAATATTCATTAATTATTCCGTCATAAATCTATATGTCGCATAACTTCAAAGCACATTACAATGACCCGTATCAAAGTGGTTAATTGGCAAACGACAAAGCTACAAAACATACAAAACGCATTTACAAAGGTCAAGGCAATGAGAAACTAAACGTGAAAGCGCCAATTAGATTAACAGCTACGCTCCTCGTCCGTAAACTGTTGGCGAGGGGGTGTCTATCGAATTGTGTCTCCCTGTCTGATCCCTAGACAGTGAGGGAGACAGAACTAGGGGTAATGAGGCTAGGGCTGTGGTCAGGTTTACGAGTTTGTTTTAGTTCGAACTACACTGAAAATATTTACTTTAATTTATCTTAATTATTTTTTACTAGAATTTGGGATTTATTGAATAGGGTATTTGACTACTGCTAAAAAATAGTTCTGTCTTATGTATTACAACATAAAAATGCAGATTGCATCAATATTTTTTTGAGAACTGTTTTATCTTCTTCTTCTTCTTCTTTCTTCTCTTATATATAAAAATGAATTGCTGTTCGTTAGTCTCGCTAAAACTCGAGAACGGCTGGACCGATTTGGCTAATTTTGGTCTTGAATTATTTGTGGAGGTCCAGGGAAGGTTTAAAAGGTTTGTCATCGATTGAGGCAGTACGAAGTCTGCCGGGTCAGCTAGTTTACGATGAAAATCGATATTCAAGTTTGATTTAACAAAGTACGCGCCATAACGGATCCCGTGACATGTGACGTCACACCAAAGTAAACAGTAAGTATATAATTATTGAAATTAGTTGCAAAAATAATGGTTTATTTTGAGATATATAAGATAAAAGTGAAACATTATTAGTAATTAATAATTGAACCAGTCGATTAACACTAGGAAATGCAGACAGCCTGTATTGAAAAACTCTGTTTACTTATGTGTGACGTCACAGAGCGTTTATAAGCACGTGATGAAATCTCAAAAAAAGTGAGATTTTAGTCTTGATTCTTTAACAAAAAAGAAACTTATTTTATATTGAAAATTAATAAAATATGTTTTTACGGTACATTTTATTAGGATGACAACAATTCGTACAATATTTTAAATATAGTCAAAATGCCTATTGTAGTTAGTATAATATTTTCGAAGGTTTAAGCAAATATTATATAGATATTGAATTAAAACGAAATTAATTATACATTACCGGTAAAATTAGATTTTTTGCTTCATTACCGCATTATCTGCCAGTATTAGTGCAGGCATATTATGCGATAATGGCACAAGCAACACTCACGTCACCATAGATACCAGTTTCCAGTTATAGACACTACCTTCCTGCTTAACCCTACTTACCACGAGAAATATAACACTAACTAACTAACGAGGTAGAATTCTTTCGCCATGATTTTATTTTTCAGCAATCAATTACCGTATTTCTAATGATACTCTTCCTACGTTGAACCAGCTTTTTTGCCGGCAGAGTGTAACCATCCTACAACCATGTCTACCATCTGATAAATTTCTGGTTAGCGTTCATGCAGGCTACCTGCCGTCTTAAAAGAAAGCTAAGTCTAGGATTTTATTTATTAATTTAAACATCTTATAGAAAATTCATACAGATCGCTAAATGTTATATTATATACTAGCGACCCGCCCCGGCTTCGCTCGGGTGCAATGGGTGTTATTATACATTTAAACCTTCCTCTTCAATCACTCTATCTATTAAAAAAACCGCATCAAAATCCGTTGCGTAGTTTTAAAGATTTAAGCATACATAGGGATATAGGGACATAGGGACAGAGAAAGCGACTTTCTATTATACTATGTAGTGATATTATTACATAGATATTATATACAGATAATTATGTTCCCAGTTCTGTCAGTAAGCGTTCTAGAAGAGGCCGCTTTACTCTCTATGCACTACATATTACTGGACTACCTTCTAATTTTTTTTATATTAATCCCGTCAATGTGACTTTACCTCACCTGATGGTAAGCTAAAGGTAAAGTCTCAGGAATGAGGGTAACCATTACAGACACGGATAATGTTACAATGGTGGATCTCAGTTTGACGGCCTCATAAGATGCTTTTATTAAGAACTACTCAATCAGTAAACAATGACATGACCTGCCTCATAGTAAGCAGCTTTCTCTAGTCCCTTTCTGAAAAGCTCTGACAAGTTAAGCAACTATACAAATCAAGTATGTAATAGAAATATTTACCATGGTTTTTTGCGGAGTTACTGCTAAGGGCCTGCCCAAAATTTATATGAAAAATTTCACATAAAAAAATATTTCTGAAATACTATACAGGTGTCTAACTAAACAGACTACTTACTTAATTACTTTGGTGAATGTCTTGGTATTATAGCCCTCCCAATAGACCACCGACATTATTTTCAAAAAAGTTATCACGACATTTTGCAATAAGAATCTATTATAAAATTGAAAATTAGTTGTGTACTGTACTGTACATTGAAGATATTTAAAAAACAAATTGGTTTATGTTAAATAAACAATTCTGAACAAAAAATTACTATTTTAATTCTAGTCTATTTGTTTACGATGGACGCAAAAACTACTAACGGATTTCGATGAGGTTTTTTCTATTAGAAAGGTCTTGGTCAGACTCAAAATCTGCCGAATGTATGATGTATGTAGTCTAGCCGGAGATATGACCAAAAAACGATAACCGACCTACGTGCAGGCGGAGCCGCGGGTATCAGCTAGTAGATAATAAATCTATCTCAGTCCCTACACGAGGGCATAAACCTATTTATTAGACTCTTTTGTTTCTTAACATAACGTAATGGCCATAAATTCCGTTGAATATACCTAAAAACTGTCTTCTTACAGTTTTAACAAAAGTTACAATTGGTCCTCCTTACAGTTAATTTGTTACGCATCGCGGTAAAAATATTTTGTCCGATTCTGTCCACCCGCACCCAATTGTATGGACATTTAACACCCATGATGCATTTTTGAGAATTCGTATGGCCAACAATGGACCAATAATTATGTTACCAACGTAATAATGCCGACATTGTAAAGACCATTGTTTACACAGAAGCGGTTACTGTTAGCATCAAAATTTAAAATTTTAACTCCTTTTTTTCGTTAAGAGAATAAAGAACTTTAGCTTTGTTGATTTAGAGTACATTATTTGATGGATGGAAAGTGAGCTTATTTGCATTTGGACGTGTGTATCCAGTGATTTATATTCGTCTTTTGTTTTTGACTGTTTAGCTAGCATCAGTATCAATGGTGGAGTGTCTGGGAAGGTCGTTATTCTTGTATTGTACTACAACTATTGTCTATGGAACGACATCGTTAGTGCGTTCGGCGGGTGGTCGACTCCATTGAAATTTCCATGGTGTGATTATAAATCATTAGAAACCATTCGTTTAATTATTACGATAACTACAGGTGACATTTTTATGTAAATCAAAACAATTTTTCACTAGTTTTACAACGGTAAATCGTATCGTAAAAAGTTAGAACGTTTTATAAATGGAATTGTTAATGCAGACAAGGAAACGACTTCTATATAGATAAAAATTGAAAACGTTCTATTCAATATTGTTAATTTCAAACTTTATCGATTTTCGTTCTAAAAAGGTTCCATTCATGTATTTTTTCGTAGAGAATTAAGTGTCAACCGTTGATATATCGTACTAAAGACAACAAAGGGAATCCACGTCCGTTTGTCACAATAAAACGACGTCAACCTACGCGTAACATGGGATATAACACATCGAAATATACTTATACGGCTAAAATAAATCTACAGCACATTCATGTGTTTCTATTAAACGGTTTAACTCAATAACACTTTTTTGGATATCTACATGATGTGTTTAAAGTTATAAGATTTTGGAGACGAGACTGTCACCTTCTCCTGTTGATAATGTAATCAATTTGTTATGTCAGAGTATAATCTATCCAAACATCCACATATTCATCATGACGTCAAACGATATGTAATTCCTTAATCCCTTCATTTTTTTTTATATCTAAATATGAGAATAAGATGAAAGTGTTTCACATCTGCACGAAGTTATAAAAGGTTTGCTATTGTTTAGAAATAAACAATATCATTAAGTAACCTGGCCATTAACACTATATCCAGAAAATTTATAATTTGAACCAATGCACTGTAAGTACCAGTAAGTAATTGTGACATTGGGGCCTTGATTCTCACTCAGATACTGGATACTAACGTGTACTGACTTTATACACTTACAATATACTTTATATGGAAAGCGAAAATGAAGACCGATATTCTTAGCAATCCATGGATTCTCCGTGCGGGTGCCGGGTCTGAGTTGGGAACTCGGGACAGTGCCTGGGACTTGCGACCCAAGTGTAGGTTTAGAAGGGGCCCCTTTTGTTGATGTACATCAACACTCACCTTCACTACCCAAGTTCCCCTCCCTGCCTAACCAAATTTGATACGAACCTACTAGCGCCGCTTTAGACATTCGTCCTAGTAATGAGCTTATTGTAGCTCACGATAGGCCTAGATCTTTAAGTAAAATAATTATTATATTATGTATATTAATATCCCAAAAACTCAGCCTGTAGAAGAATGACAGATTTTTGACTGAATACTGCATGCATGTGATTGAAAAAGTGTTTTTGTTAAGCTATATAGTTGTGATCGGTTCTAAAACTTACAAAACCGAAGTTGCATTGTTGCCGAGAGACGGGTGATCTGTGATGTAGCTTTTGTTCGTAACCGGTGTTGAACAATAAGTGACCATCGGGAATATCCTTTTCTTTGACAGCTGCTGTTAGTTCGAAGGGATGTCCAGCAGACCGCGATGTGGTAAGTACTATAATACTAGAAGTGTTCATGATAAAAAATTATGATTATGATATATGCTGTTTTTTCAAAAAGATTTTTTTTTTGTTAGGAAAGGCATATGGTATTGTTTGGTTTGTAATACGTAACCGAGGTGTCACTCATGCATTGCAACTTAGAGAGTAAATAAATATTACTGTACGAACAAACAAAAATTTATGGTAGCTTAGAGTTCTATACTTACGTCACTCTAAACGCAAACACGTAACGTACACGTAACACGGTAATTGTAAAAGTGTAGCTGTGAGTTTTTACTGCTGTACGCTTTTCTTGCAAGCGATTTGCTCATATGATACCAAAAGTAAAAGTAGCATCCGATTTTCATATATGTTTTTCTTGAAACGATTTAGAGATGAGTGTCAATAGGTACTCTATTTATTTTACGGATTTAGTAGGCACTAAATCTGAAGCATTTTGCTCTGTAGACAACTTCTGTAGGATCTTGATGTCAATTGGATATTTTTATGGGTAAGTATGACTGTTACTCATAAATTATACAAGGACATGGTTCCTGCGCGAAATTTATTTTTCGTTCACTATTTTTGTAGTTCTTTGCTTTTAAATAAATTAGGCCCGTGCCTAAAATGGATATTTCAAAGTATCATACTGAACAGTTTAATCTTTTTAATGCTTTGTATATGTAGATCTAATACTCCCACGCTTATTATCCAGTGTATGCTGATGAGATTACAATTGCTACAACTACTTTAAAAACCATAACCAGTACCGACATTAATTACTCCTGCTTATAATTTGCACACAAAATAATTTAAATAACGAAGTGCTACTCTAAAACATGAGCCAAATAACCTCTTAAGCTTAACGAAGCGTCGTAGATGGACAGACAGACAGAATTAAAACGGCAAGTGAAGTGCTCACAGAAAGATTTCAGGGGCATTCTACGCTAACACCACTACAGTAATGAGAGGTAGTGAAACTTTGGAAGTGTTCCAAAATGTCTTGTAAACATTTTGGAACTTGACCAGTTGACGATTGTGTTTGCGATTTATGCTGTCAGTGGTAGCAAAACTTAAAATTAATTTACTTGAGTGTTTCCTTAGTTCATGCACCTACTACTGCCACTAGCTAATAAGTACTTATAAATCTATGATGCTCTTTTTGAAAGGACACGGCATATTCCAACACATTGCGTTTTAAAACAGCGTGAATCCTAACTAAAACTATGCCGTCAAACTAAGTTTATTTATTTCTTGGTTTGTTGTTCCAAATCTAGCCGTTTTATCATGAAATACATGATGCAACGGCTAGATGGATTTGGATCCCTACCTACCGGGTTTAGAAACCATTACATGATTCTTGAACTCGGTAAGTAGGCGATGCTGCAATCAATGCCTATTAAAATGGAACTGGCGTTATTAATGAAAACAGCAGAATCACAGTACTAAATTGTAACTTGTGCAAGCAATATAGGTTGGCAAAGTTTTTCGCAATCAAATGAACAGTATGGCAGGCATTGAGTTATAATGTACTTATATTAGTTCAATGATGGCAGCTCATAAACTATGACAAATAATCGCTCGCAACACAGTGGCACACTGACGTAGGCTTCTTCCTGATCCACCTGCACCCTGTCCGTTTTTCCGAAATAATTCCGTTTTTATTTGAAAATACAAGTTCCACTAAAAAGTGTTGAAGCGATTTATTTTATTTAAATAAATTGTTGGCTGCCTCAGATTAGAAACTTTTGTTTGAATTAAGTATTAATTAACCTGCACTAGAACATTAAATAAATCAGATAAGTCTTAATCCGAGGGGGATTTACACGTTTACACGTTTTAATTTTACTTTTTTCACACGTGTTTTTCTGCAACAATAAAGGGCTTTTAAACAGAATATGAAAAAGCATCGAGGTCGTCGAATGGGAATCCACCATTTTAGTGTCCTTAGAATCTTTAATGGTGGACTCCAATTCTCTATACTCATAATCCCGAGGACCACCATGTCAATGTACATAACTGCTGGTATCTATAGTGGTGGCCTTCACCCTGTAGTCTTCATTTACGACTACTACCATCTAGCGGGGTGAATTCCTATTGACAAGCTCGTTATAAAAGAGTATTCACGTAAACCATATGATCAGGCGGATATAAGTGAAGTCTGCATCGCACCTTTTATAATGTCTTAGAAGTATCTATTAGGTTTCCAGAGCTACATACAAAAAGTTAATTTAAAACTTCTTATAGTATTAAATGACTTCTTATAATTCCCAAATCCGTCTATCGTTGTTAATGGTTTTGGGAAGGAAGCGTTTCCGACTATATTTACCATTGTTTTATTGTCTGAAGCTGTCGGCTGCGTACGCGCTCCTTTTCTAATTTTCAAAGGATTTATGTGAACTGTATTAATAGCTCCACTGTATTACACTTCAAATGGAAGAAAAATGCACCTTGTCGTATATGATACCTTACACAGCAAAAAAGTTTTTAAGAGAAATTATGTAGGTAGAGTATAATTAAGTAATTGTTTGGCTTTATGTATAATAACTTTGACGTTTCTTTCACTTAAAATGTTACACTACTAAGGTAAGTAGTTAGGCACATAGTCCGCCTTTTCATAGAGATCCATTGTCACAGCTCTACCAATATCCACTGTTCCTTAACGTTGCCGGTCTGGGGTACGGCATAGCCACCTGCATCAGACCAGATGATCTTTAATAGCGGATCACCTAGGATATTTTTTGTAGATGTTTTCCTCTTTCTTCCTTGTAATACACAAGGGATAAGGCCTGTTTCGATATTCTTAAAAAAAACATTTTATATGAAAGATAATTAATGGACGCCACATCCGCAACGCGTTTAAATAATAGGCATCTCCTAATACGCACCATTATAGTATCTTTCCATTTGGTGGGGTTTTAGCCTACTATTACGACGTTTCATGATAGTACTATTAATAATAAGACATGTCTTATTATTAAGAGTTTTATGGTTTGACTTCAAGTTTTTCTTGCCTTGTCATAAGCAAGGAAAGGAAAATAGTAATGGCTACTTCTATTGCCTAGAGTGTACCATGCGTAGATCCAGCAACTATATTCGTGAATTATTTAATAGTTATTTGTTGTGGGATTGAACTCACAACTTTCTACACATTAATAGTTGTAGAATACACAAACCACTATACTAACCAGTAATTTATTAGCATAATCTAGCATGTTAATCGGCAACTAATACAGAATACAACACGTGTAAATACAAAATTCATGTATGCACAAAGATAATGAAATACACGAAGCCGCGGCGCCATAACACCGGCTCCAAGCTTTATCTTTAGAAGATTATATGAGTAGAGAGGATTAACTGGTTCTAGTAACACGTTAACTTTGCGATTAACCCGTCTGTACATGTCAGAACATTTTTACGTAAACATTTGGAGTCTTTTCTTAGAACAAGAGAAGGAGTTGACAAGGACTGTGTGTCTTGAAGGTACTTGGTATTTATATCTTTATTGATAGTTGCGTCTAAAGAAAACTTTTTTATCCAACTGCCCAAAAAAGAAGTAGGTAAAAATAAGGAACTTCGTTCCAAAAAATTTACTCTTCAGAATTGTTAATTTATCATAACTCAAGTATTTTTTTATAAATATCTCCAAGTACAGACACAACCAATTTACAATTTTATAATAGTATAGGTTTTATACTAACAAGATGTCAAACGCGCATGCGACCCACCTGATGGAAGAACGTGATAAACGTTTAAACAAACTGTAGGCCTACCATGAAACGTTTACGCACGAAAAACGAACGAAAGAAGTGTTATTTAGGTAAAGTAACTTCGGATTTCGTTCTTTGGGTTGGGACCATAACGTTATGTTCGGTAGTGAAACTTATTTAGGAAGTTTTCGTTTACAATATATTTCTATTAAAAATAATTATAAACCAACCTATTAAAAATACATTCCTTTGTATCGTATTATGATAGCCTTTCGACCTTTTGAAATAAGTCGTAAAGAATCGTGTTTTAATTTATTTTTGGCGGGCTGTCAAAATTCCGAATTTTGCAGTTTCGGGTCTAGGTCTTGGTAGGGTTAAGGTCAAATTAACTGTCCCGTCTTTGTCCCCTTTGTCCGATTGCCCGAAATTTCGGTCCGCAGTAGTTGATGACGTTTCATAGTACCTACTGATTCTAGTCTATAAGTTTGTACCGAATGAAAATTCAAGCTGCTAGGTTCAATAACCTCAAGAAAACATGGGTAGATTTTGTTTTGACAGATCAAACTGAATAATAAACATTTTTTTACGTTTTTCTTTCTAATCGAATTAAATCACTCGTTTCAAAAACGTGGCGTTACTGAATCGGATCCCTGGATTAGTACAGTTAGATATTTTGGTTTAGTATATTTTCCATACTGAGCGTTTCACATTGGCATTCACAAGAATAAATAGCATAGCACTTAAATGCTTTTAAAACTCAGTTATTATTATATTCCAAAATTTAATTATAAGATCATGAAATAAATGGAGAAATCTTTATTCACATAGCTCACAAAGTAACAAGTAACACTTTTGAAAGTCAAAATGATTGCTTCTTTATTTACTGCCAGATTCGCAAGGCAATAGGTGATGCCCGTGAGAAAAGAATCTGGAGATAAATACTCACGGCTACTTTTTTATTCATATTCTAGAAAAAATAATATTCATATACTTAGAAGTTCTTGAATATTATTCTTCTCGTTCCAATCGACAATTGTGGGAAAACAGAAGGTAATTTGCCTTCTTACACATTATCCATACTAGAAACGGTAGTGAAATGTTTTGTCGATCCACATCTGCTTAACACTATAGGGCAAATAAACTTGGTGTCATGTGTAACTGCCACTATTTTAAACACGCATTGTTGCTTATTTTGCTTTATCATCACGATTCTATTATTCAGTGCCAGTATAAACTGCGTTATATTAAAACGATGTGTCATAAGTGCATCAATTTGTCATTTCACCCGCATCTCCTACGCAGGATGGATTACGTGGGATCACTACTTAATCTTCGGTTCTGTTGTTTTAAAAGTTTGTGTATCGAATAGGTGGCTTTTGAAGATCTCTGTCATAGGTACATTTGTATGCTGCGTACATTTGTTCGTGAACTAGGGTATAATGCTACATGGCAGTTATTATTTGTGTATCATTTTGATAAGAGTGAAAATTTTAAGTTTACTGCTATACTGCAACGAATTAGTTGCCCAACCCTACGACGACTCAAACATGCAACGCTAGATTTTAGAGCGTTGTCTATTCTTGTAATGCAACATACATTTTTTACAAGATATTTTATGTACGAGTAGTATTGTGACCAAACTTAAGATATTAATTTTTTAGTTCCGTGCAGCAGATCTAGGAATATGGATAGAAGTCTTTGGGCAAGACTGGACAATAAATTAAAGAGTTGAGTTTAATTTTTAAGCGAAGAATTTGGATTAAATATGCTAAATACATTGAATAACACTTTTCCAAAACAATTTCTGTATACCTATATACAAAGCTGCAGGTCTAGGCGTCAAAAAATTCCTCCCCATCGACGTTAACTGGGAGGGTGGCCAGAAGGCTGGCGGCATTGCCACGTTGAATGGCAATGCCAATCCTTTGTGCAAGGAATGAACCAGCCCTCTGGTCACGGGTAGCGTCTATAAGCCGTTTAGAAATTTCTTTAAATAAAAGACGGGCACTTGGACCCCATGATCCCAGCGTCTCAACCCCAAATGGCTCAAATATGTAATTACCTGTTAAATTACTATATTTGCGCCGTTTAAGGGTCTCTGCCGAAGCAGCGGCAGCGCAGGCGCATTCCGCAGTCCCTGGAAGATGTGAAGGCGCAAGGTTGTCAGCACATGTCGCATCCCACACCAAATGCCTTCCCATCTTCCAAGGCACCAACGACATCCCATCCGGCCTCTTGCCATCGTCACGCGCCAAACCAGTAGGTTCTAGTACGGCTGGAACGCCGGCGGTGACAAGAGCCCGACGGATATTGTCATTAATGCACGCGTGCCGCGAAAGCCGTCCTGCGCTCCTGCTGCATGAGAGGCCATGGTGTCCAAGGCTACCCACTTCTTCTCCACAGCGACAACGATGCGGAGAAACGCAAGGAGCACCCAAACGAAGGCAAGCAGCGATACGGAAGGTGTTATCGTCCAACATGGTACCAATGTTGGGCGATGGTAGGGCTTGAAGCCAGACACCGGATTCCCATTCCCCCACAGCCAAAAGGCGAGCACGCTCCGCAACATTGGAAGAAGTAGAAATGAGATGTTTTCTTACCATGTTGCAGAGCGGCACGTCCCTTTGCCTCTGGGAAGATGGGTTACCTGGCAAATCAGCGTTTGGGCAAAACATTTTCCAAGCATTTAAAGCTTCGGCCTTGCCTGGCACTTCCGAATTAGTTAGGCTAGGGGTTAGGATTCTTCTAACTAATTCATCCGTGCCATGCACCGAAGATAGAAATGCTGGTAGACTTATGTCGGTAATTTTGCGAACGCCGAGCCCGCCTAGACGCACAGGCATGGATGCCTGAAGCCAGACGCGGTCGTTCATATCCACATTTAGAATTTTGCATAGTGTGTTTTGAATCACGCTATCCATTTTACCTAAAAGAGCCAAATATTTAAAAAGTTGAGTTGATCGGAGAACATGTGTAAATTTAGGAACGAAAAGACAATACCGAATTATAGTGAAAGCAGAATGGATGTTAATTTGTTGCAAACGGTCCGAAACTTCACAGAAATACAGATATACAGAAATTGTTTTTATACTAATTAATAGTAATTAATTTATGTATATAATTGAATATATTATAATATTATAATGTGATAATAATAATATAATAAACAATAACACTTTTCCTGTTTAAATTTTGTTCGAATAATATAAAAAGTGCAAACGATTTATATTAACAAAATTATGCTATGCTAAAACGAATAATTTAATAACAAAAATTATGCTACATAAATATTATTTAATTACATTATCAATATTGATAATGTTTAACGAACATAAAATTTTAGAACCTTATGATTTCATAATACATTAATTTATTGATCTAACTTTTTGTTAGCTTGTCATAAAACATAAGGTAAAGGATACAATACTGTATAAGACAGCTTGAATATATTTTGGAATCCTTTCTCTGGAAGCAACCTTTTCAAATTTAAATTAGAACTTAGCTTATTTTAATTGCTTTCAAATATTAATTCGACTCTGAAATGAAATAGTCTTATTCGCTACCACAACAGTATATCACTAGGTACATAATAAGACTATTTCATTGCAGAGTCGAAATTTTTTCTCTCTGAAACAAGAATGCATAGAAATCTGTTTTCCTTTAACATTTTGTGTAGAGACACAAAATCTTTTTGTTCTTCGAACATTTACTTTATCCTCTTTACTTCAACGAGAGACTATTTAATGTACCGAACGAAATAAATCCAATAAGCTGTTACACTAAAACACTTCCAAATTTAAACGATTTTCGAACGAATTGAGTTCAGTGAGTCTGCGCGTTCAGAACTACTAAGCATTTTCCTTTTACGTACAACACTATACTAAATTTAAACTAGATCAATACGGATTATTCTCAGCTTCCAGTGCATTGGTGATGCAGACATTTTTATTAATAGAATTCCTATCTATTATATTCCTATATATACTTATTTCAGACCGATGAGATCGTGGGCTGGAATACAAATTTATTTTGATTGGGCTGTTTGTAATATTGTGCCCTTTTTGTGTGCTTATTCTACTGTTAAGGTAGCAAACAAGGACGTGGTACATTTGAAAGTAAGTGGCTGCTGTAGGACCTTGCCACACTAGAGTTATTACCCATTAAGAGATAAAGAAGAGGGAAAGGGGTGGTAAAAGGGTAAACTAAAGGAAGGCAAGGCGTACCAATCATACAAATCTTACTCCGGTCGAGCCGGCTTATTCATGCTGGCCAGTGGTGTACGTAACGGACTGCCGAGACGAGGTCTCGAGTTCGATCCCCAGTCGCCCCGGGCACACACCTCTGACTTTTCGTAGTTACGTGTGTATTAAAAATGTTTATTATCGCTCGCTTAGTAATGTGCCCGGTAGATGGCAATAGGCTCGCCCCCTATTACATTGGGACCTAAACATAACTGGCGAATCGTGAGTGTACAATACACCTCTGCCTACTCCTTCGGGGATACAGGCGTTCTATCAGAACAATCGTAGGGAATCTTTCAGATCAACTGACTGGAGCTCGCAGTTATTTCTCTGGCTAGAATCTAACTGAGACCATAAATTAAGATGTCTGTTGATAATCCTGGTGTTACCTAAGGGATTTTTTTTAATAAGTGGGTATATATAAGAAGCATTGTTAATTACAGTTCATGTACTTACAGGCATAACATAGAATGCTTGGGATGCAGATTGCTTACACATAGGAAGGATCGGGTTCTCCACTTCGTTTTGATATAGTTAGGGAATCCATAGCTGGTTCATGTATCATGTTCTTGAACGGTGCTACTCTTTATGTCTGGTCTAATTTTACTATGCACCGTTTTTGCAGTTTTTTAACATATTGCCACTAGATAGCGCTGTATTGTATTATGTCCTCGAATATTATTGTTACCTACGAATCACAGATTGTGCCGTGTGAGTATCGAACCCCGGTGGCAACTTACACTATGATTCCCGAGTAACTGGAACGGAATAATTATGTACTATCTTTAGATGGATGGTAATTTATTAATATCTAATATTATAAAATACAAAAATTATTCGGTCTGTCTCTTTGTTCGGTTAAATCTCTGAACTAGTCGTACTGAATTAAACTTGACCACGAGTTATCCTGGAACCTAGAAAAGGACTCCGACTACTTTTGATTAACAAACACGTTATCTGACTTCCTCACGGGTACCAGATAAAAGTTACTTATAAAGCAAAGTTCAAATAAGAGGGCCATTTACATTAACCAAACCCTAAAAAGTTTGTAACAATGGTTAGTATATCAGAACAAATATTTAATCAAAAGACAAAACGAAGTATAACCCCCCTAACCCAAAAATAAATAACAAGTAACGGCGTACGGTAAAGTCAAAGTTTTCGAAAACCAAAAATGCTTTAATTATTTTACGTTAGAATCGCCTTCAGGCCTCAAATCTCTGTTTAGGATATCATATCAAATGATTTTATCTAATTGAAGTATAAAGTCGACGTTATTAATCCTTAATAAGATACTTCCTTATTGATGTTTAAGCTTGGCCGTTTTCTGGGCAAATGTTGGCCGGGGTTGATTCGCGCTGGCTGTTCCCCTCCTACGCTCGCCCCCTGGCCGCCCTTGTCTAGACTAACGGCGAGACCGACTTAGTTGCTTCCCAGCCTTCGTGACAGAAGGACGTGTCATCCGTTTACCGTTTGGCGCGAAATTTAAACTTAAATGTGTTTAGACGTGACTTTTAAAACTTGTAATCTAGTGGATTGTTAAGTGTTCTTGTGACTTACTACAGACTGTTCTCGTTGAAATGGATTAGTGACCAGTGTAAGTAAAATTAAATTTTATTTTCACAAAACTGATGTGACGTTTAGAAGATTGTTTATTATTTTAGGACTTTATTAGGATGAAAAATATAACGTAGGTATTGTACAAGGTATCCTAGTGCAATCAACTTATTGACTAGACGCTAAATAAATTTTAAATGAAAAAAAAACATATTGTTGATTTTATTCTTTGTTTTTGAATTTATGTGAAATTATGTTTGTTATTCGATACTCAAATATGAAAACGGAGTATGATGAACAAATACATAAATGAAATATATTTCACTCTCCCTCATGAAATACAAACGTTTGAGCCAACGTCACTAAACTTAAGTGCTACCATTGTAAAAAAGGATCTCGAAATGTACTTAAAAGCGAAAAAGTCATTTCGAAGACATTTTGCGACGTTCTTGAGGGTTTGTGGGATGAAAAAAATGAGTTCCGGTCGAGCCGGCAAGCACTTATCGACGCCGTTGAGCGACGAGATGAATTAGCAAAAATCTGCTAAAAGCGAACCAGAAAATAATAAAAACTAGGCTTTTCCTATATGATTCATAAAAATCGTTCGTAAAAGTTGCTTAAATAAAAAAGCTTTTACAAGTTTCTTGGCTTCAATAGCAAAAAGGGTTCTAAGAATCCTTTCATCGAAAGCACATAATAAATGTGGGTTGTCATTGCAGAACCTCTTGATACAACTTTTTGTAGGACAATAACATTCCTAATAAATTCCTAAAATTATCATGGCATATTCATCTTCGACTTACGAATATTACATGTTTATAATCATCTAAAATGATTACTTAAATTCTCCAATAAAATCTTTGCAAGTAGACATATTCTTGCAAACATATTTGCACTGATCGGGAGTCGCACTCCAACAAGTAATCATACGCTTTACCGCCATGACAGGGGTCGAAAATTGATGTCTTATTTACTTGACTGATTAACAAACCAAGTATTTGCTCCCACCTAATAATTTAAATTAACCTGAACGGTATTCCCAATAACAACAACAAATAATTTACACAAATTCCTAATTAATTATTATTATAAGTAACTATATAACTATTCCTAAATAATTAACCTTCCAATGGACACCTATAATTTTACCTTCTAATGAGGTGAGTAATTTGATGAATCGACTATCGTTTCTGTATTATTTATTTCACTGAAAAATCATAAATAACTTTACAATAACTATTTTAATGAATTTTGTCAGAAATTTTAGGTAGATTTCGATGAAATCGATCTACCTATTGGTTTCTTGACTACAGTCAAATTTAAAAAAAAAATCTTCATAGGAGGTCTAGTTATGACCCCCTGAGTCCGAAATGACCACTGGTCAAAAAGTTTAAATATATATATGTATGTAGGGTAAATACGCTAAACGTCGGCCCCCTTACGGATTTTCTAACTTTGGGTCGCTCTGGCTCCATCAGTTTGCAATGAAAGGACAGCTTGTGATGCGGTTTTAGACATGTTGATAAATCTATTTTATATATAAAGGCATAAGGTTGACTTCTCTACTAAAAAGTAAACCTTAATAGGTTTAAAATGCGTCGAGCACGAAAAAACCCTAAAGTCGGCCGTTCAAGGCCCATGGTCGGTCGTGTTTTTCCCAAATGTCGGCCGGGTATAGGATGATTTAAATTAAGACAATGAAAAATATTATTAATATGATTTATTTTGGCAGGAGTATAATATCACACTAACTTGTATACATTTGTATTTGTTTTATTGCAAATTAAATTTTTGATTTGCACTTTAACAATGTTAGGGACCGTATACATAATTATATCAAAGTAAAACATCACAATAAAATAAAAATACTTGTATCAAAAGTGATTATTTGTTAAACTTTTAACGTCTTCGTAACAATATTTATGATAAAATAAAATATTTGTCAAACAAGTTGGTTAACAATAAAAAAGGGTTATGTGTTTATACATATGCATTGATAATTAAATTCGAACAGCACCTAAGCTTCATAAAATAAAAAAGTCTTAATTAACTCAGTCATATAAAAAATAGTAACTCCAGTGTGTACCTATACTTAGCAGTCTACATTTTTGGCCTTAATTAGGAACTGGCGTTATAGAACAATCAACAAAGATTACATTCCACCTGTAACAAATCTAAGTCTACATACAATTACCTAGTAAACAATTAAACTCTTTTTTTTGTTCAGTAACGTAATATTTAAAAAAAGTTAAATTACCTACATACTGTTTTTCGTTTCTCCTTTTAAAAAAACATAAAACTTCTGATGATTTAAGAAATATACTAGGCATCTTTAGGAGAATCTAACTCTAAACCAATTAAAATGCAATGGTGACAAATAAACTCTTTAGCCGCAACTTCTGAATATGGTAACCCTTTTTTAGTCGTACATTGAAGATGAAACCATTTCGGGCACCGATCACAACCAACGTTTTTTAAGTTGTCATCTTCGACATCGCTAACGAGAACCTCCTCACACCCAGCGCAATTAATGTGTTTTTTTATTTCCTTAGTCTTTCTAGTTTTCTTCTGTGTAGCTTGTCTTTTCTTTTGATTGGCCAACTTTGTTGTCGCTCTGGCCTCCTTTTTAGCCACCATGCTCTTTTTCCGGTCCTGGACTCTTTGTAATTTTTCTTTTTTAATATTTTCTTTATTTTCATAATACTCTCTCCATTTTGGAGATGATATAGCAAGCGGCATGATTTCTCTGCCAACTATGCGAGATCTTCCAAAGCTTAAAGCTCGAGGTGAAAATAAATGTTTTCTAAACGATGGAGATACGGTATGCTTTGAGCTAGAACCCGGCATTTTTAACCCAGTCGGTGTTATTGTTCTATTAAGAGGACTAGTATTTTCTGAATTGTTTCTTGATGATAGTGGGGAGCTATCAACACGCGGCAAGGTTAATATGGTAGTATCAAAAGTAATATCATTCGGGACCTCCACTTCTTCAACGAAACTTTCCGGCAATGAAAACAACGACTGTGAATCGCAATTCATTTTCTCAATTGTTTCGGATTCGACGTCAATGGCGTCGAAATTCATATCTGCCTTCTTGAGAACCAAAGATTTTGATATCGGTAATATTATTTTTTGTGATTCAGGGTCTAGTGACTTTGTATTATCTATAATATGATCATGTACTAAAGCACTAACAATCACTTCCTCGAAGCGTGAATCAGGAGACTCAGATCTCTCCGGAGTATCGTTAAAGTAATTTAAAGAAGGCAAAATCTTCTCTTCGTTAGGATTCTTAGTTATTAGAATTAGGTCAGAATTTTCTACGTTTTGATTTTCAGGTGCTGCTGGTATAACAATAAGTGGCATTTCGGTATCCTGGCGGTCTATATTTTCATATGTGTCCTGAGCTATGGCGAAGGCATTGGTTTCTTGTTCTGGGAAATCAATCACTAACACCTCTTCACTACGTTTTGATGACGTTCCCTTGTTTTGATATTTGTTAAGCTGACACGATTGGACAGTTGCTGTACTACTTAACTCATTTAAAGCATCTTTTAATTTTTCAACGTCAATAACAAGTCCCTTTACTTTCAGTTCGTTACAGAAATACGTTAAAACTGCTACAGTGGTTTCAATGTCTTGACTCGAAGGAATCGTTGGTGTTTCATTTATTTCCATATTTTCCCAAGTGTTTTTCACACATTTGGAATAATCCACTGCATTGGGATTAAAGGGGTAAAGGCCGCACCTTTCAAACCCATTTTTTATTGTTCGTGACATATCTTTGTCTAAGACCTTCTGCAACAATGGACAAAACGTTACTTTGTTTAAAGGTTTTCCCTGCTCATCCTGCCAGGCTTTAATAGTTTTTCGCCATTCAGATTTAAAAGGCCGAAACACACTTACATCGGCGGGCTGGAGGATGTGTGTAGTATTGGGTGGTAAAGCGTACAGAATTATTTGATTTGCGTCACAAAATTCACTTAAATGATAAGTGAGATGGGATTTATGGCCGTCAACAAATAAAACGACGGGTTTCTTTACTTCTTTTTCTTCGAGCCATGCGTTGACACCGTTAGCAATATATTCGTAAAATAGATCTCCTCTCATCCAGCCACTTTCCGATATTCCCAAGATGATCGTCGGCGGCACACTAAGTGCAACTTCTTTAGGTGGTTTTTTAACATATGGAAAAACTACCATAGGGGCTACAAGTTCGCCAGCAGCTGAGATTACTATCATAACAGTGATAGTTTCCTTTTCACTACCTCGTTTCACTTCGTAGATATTTTTCCAGCCTTTTGGTCCTATAACTTTGCCTGTTTTTGGACAAATTTGAAAACTAGTCTCATCACCATTGAGAATGCGGTTTGGGTCTTCCAGAATGTCCAAGTTATTTGTCTTTGTCAGGAAATCTAAGAAGTCTGAAAACCATTTTCGTATGTATTCTTCTGTTACTATCGCTCTTGCAGTATTTATGCTCTCCGGTGTGCGTTGACTGAGTTCTGGGTGCCTTTTCATAAACAGTTCGTACCATTTTTGGCCCGGAGTATCATTCTTGAAAGGATTTTGTCTGTTTTCAGCTTTCATTATTTTCTTAACACTGTTTATTAAATCGGTTTTCTTTCTCGGGAAACCGCACTTGGCAAGTTGTATCAGCCATTGAACCAATGTTTCTTCTTCGGATGGGTTTAAAACCGAAGGACGTCCAGTTTTAAATACATCTATATCTATGCGACCAGCCAATCTGTCTTGCAACGTCGTTCGTGGGACGCCAAATAGTTTAGAGGCTGCACGAATGGGCATTCCATTACTTATTGCCTCAAGAGCTTCTTTTATTTTAGTGCGATCGTAACCGCATAGCTTTCTTTGTTTCCGTGAAGGCCCTGAATCTTCCTGCTCTGTCATTGTAGTACCTTAAATCAAAGTATTAAGTGAAAACCAGCTTAGTAGCTAAAGGCAGCTTTTTGTCCCACGCAGGTTAATAAATCAATTAATGATTCACGACCAACTCTTTATATTGTTTTAAGCTAATAAACATGAGTGTAATAGATACGTAGCAACTAGCAAGTTCCAAAGAGCAATTTATATTTGTATCCCAAACCATATTTAGCTTTATAAATATATTTTCGATATTGTCAACTACATCCAAACAACCTCTTTATAATATTAATAAATTATAATAATACATATTCAATTTTGAGAAATGAAATGAAAAAATACAAAAGTAATCATCCTGTATAGTGGCACTCGAATTCGAGGCTGGCCGACATTATGATCTATAATATTTCTAAAGTCGGCCCCTATTTCGTGTACCTTATTTCTCGAGATTCAACTAATATCACCCCGGCCGGTATTTGGCGATTAAACGTAAAATAGATTTATTTACCTACTATAAGCTTTGCAAATTCTCTTAAGCCAATGGTATTGGTAGAATTGGAATTTATAAAACAGACTGCATTTACTTTAAGTCGGCCCCGGCCGAGACTTCGGTTTTAAGTCGAAACTGGTATTCTAATGACGGCCCCAGATTTTTCCCTTAAACCAATACGCAAAACGTTGAAAAAACTATCTCAAAATATAATAAACATAACTTTTTAGTGATAACAAAGCTTAAAACAAAAAAAAAAAACTTCTTACCGTTGTAATGTTAATCCCCGAAGCGTGGGTATTCACAGCAAGTAAGCAACTTTAACTACGAACTTGACGCTTCAACGTTGCGATCGCTACTGACGCTCAGTGTGCGAAGAGCAAGTGACGTAAGCGGATAGTACCGGTTTATACGTATAGAGTATGAACTAAGATTGCAATTCGAGTGGCCAAATTGCCACTTAATTTCGTTTTAAATAAACGCAAGCTGATAATGTGCAGACGGCCGAGGATTGGGGGGAGGCCGATGTATGGCGTATTTACCCTATATATGTATGTATGGTTCCCAAAATTTGCGGCACTCTCACGGTCGCATTTTTGCCCCGATCGCATTCAAACTGCGGTCAAAAATTGCTTGGGTGTAAACTTAGTTTAAGTTCGTGAACGGGTGGAATCCGGCTTAAGGGGACGGTAGGGCCTCACTTTTTGTGAAATCAGTTTTTCCTCAAAATTTCACGTTTCATGAAAGATATTTGAACCGTTCTAATTTTATCCCATAGTATACATGAATACCAACAAGTTTTAATTTTAAACCTATAAGATTAAAACTGTAACTAAAAGTGGAGGGGGAAAAACCAAATATTTTCGGGAAAAAAATCATAACTTCTAACCGGTGAACATTCTTGCGGAAACATTTTTAATCGATAGGCCATTGAAAAGTTTTTCGCTAAAAGTTACCGTTTTCGAGAAAAAAAATTAAACATGTTAAAAAATAATATTAATTGCTTCACGAAATCTACCTGTGCGTTCCCCCTGCGGAACGGATTTTTTCATAGGTATTCATCATAACAAATTATTACAAAGTATCTATTTTTACGTGAACGAGTAACAAAATAAATTAAATTATTTTTGCATTTTATATTTTAAGCATAAATCTGTTTAAAATTACATGCAAAAGTGACTTTTACATTTCAGTTTCAATCCCCCTCCAATTACAATTTGTATTGTAATATAATGAATATTTATTTTACACAAAAAAGCTTTCAACTAAACCCACGACAGTAGAGAAACAACTCGACACATCCTTAAAAAAGTTTGCTCAACCATAAAAAATGTATTAGAACAGTACCACAAATCAAAATAATAGCTCAGTTCCAAATGGAGACAGCAAAACGCCGGAAATTCAAGTTACAAATAGAAACATTAGTTCTTGTAACTTGAACATTCGATACTCTCGTTTGTACGCTTTACTTATCGCGACAAGAATAATAAAAAAAGTAATGTTCTTTTTAGGGACCTGGGGTGTGTGTTGGGTAACCTCTTCGAGTGTCGCTCCGATTCCGATCCCGCTGCAGTCCGGGGGGAACGGAATCGGAGCGGCCGGTACACCCTGGGCGGCGGTCAATGGCTTCCCCTTCACCCCTTCATGGGTTGGCATTGATCGTCGGCCAATACCCAACGTGGCGGGAACACATCGCTCTCCGTACTCCTCTGCTTTCAGAGGAGACAGGATGAGCGATGCTGTTAGTGGTGAGATGGCCCAGGGTCAGTCGAGGTGCGAGGGATATGCTCTATGGGTAACCTTACACCCCGGCGTCTGAAGACCCGAGACGGCGTGCGGTTTTAGTCGGTGCAAGCCCGACATAACCGCCCCCGCTGGCCGGCGAAGGGATTTCCGCACGATAAAAAAAAAAAAAAAAAAAGAGTCCCGTACCTCAAAATGTAAAAAGGAACCCTTACAAGATCATTTACTTGTCCGTCTTTCCGTCGGTCCGTGAGTCACCACCAATTTTCTAAGGAATGGTTGGACCTAGCAAATTGAGATTTATACCAGAAACTGAGCTCTATAGTCCCTATTAGGTATATAAAAATCAAGGTCCTGAGTCAACACGATACATATATATGGGCTAATTTTGATTTTTGCGAAAACTTGTAAGTACCAAAATGTACAATATTCTTTCAAATTTTTATTTTACGGAAGTTTCCCTTTACATGGATTGGTACATGGATTACCATTACCATTTCATGGTTCCCGTTGAACTAGAATCATGAAATTTGGCAAAAAGTAAATAAAGAAAAGTCTAAAAAAAAGTTCAAACTAAATGGTGTCCCATACAGACAGTTGACGCTAATAAAGATTGTATGTTTTGATGAAGAGTTGTATGAGTGCTCATACAACTAAGAGGTCTAGTTTAATTGGCACAAACTTCAAATGAGGTAAATTAATAATATTGTGCTATTGTGTGTAAGAAAATTAAAAAAATATATATTGTGATACCTACCAATTTTATTATGGCGGTATAATGGGTGTACGGAAATCTTGGCGCACAAGTTCTACTCGCACTATTAGTTTGTTATTATAGCACATGACTTTTGTCCTATGTCCATATATTTTTTAAATCATATTTGAAAAAAACTAAACATTTTAAGTGTGGCAATTCTTTAACAAAAATAAATGTACAAAGTTTCTAATATTGGTCTACTTAAACATAGATTATTATATTGATCATGAAACCTCATTATTCGAACCCCATCCAGTGTAGATGTGAATCCACTCCTAACACAGATACTATAACTGAGCTATCGACCTATACAATACAATAACACCTATTTCTGAGACAGTTGTACTCTTGGTACTTGGTAACAGCTTGCATTCTAGTAAATAGTCCGTCCGTGCTCTGTTGTAGTTAAACACACGATATTGAAAAACATGTTCTATTTTACATATATCTGTTAGGAAATTTAAATTATTATATTATAACTAGTCTGGCCTGACTTTTCTTTCTTTTTCAACTTTTTAATTATTTTGAATTTGGAATACGTATATAATTTTAGAAACTTCTTTCGATATCGCGCCATTTCACATATTTTTTCATGTTCATTATCGAATTACAATATGGAATGGGGTGTTAAAGAAAATAGGATCGCAGTGATCGCCTTGCACAAAGTGGGTATGGAGCCGTCGGTCATATTCCAGATATTTCAAAAACTTGGTATCAGTTGTATGTTCGTATATCGTACTATCAATAGATACAACAACACTTCGTCTGTCGAAGACCATAAAAGATCGGGGCGGCCGCCGCGTGCTGTTAGAACTACAAAGGCTATTAATGCTGTTAAAGCCAGAATTCGTCGAAACCCCATAAGGAAGCAAAAAATCTTATCGCGAGAAATGAAGATTACCGCTAGGACTCTATCATGCATTATAAAACAAGACCTGAAGTTCGGTGCTTATCGTCGATATACAGGACATGCCCTAAATCAATCTTTACGATTAAAGAGAGTGGATCTATCAAAACGCCTTCTGTCGCGATACGCAGGTGAAAGGCACAGAAATATTCTTCTTCTTCTTCTTCTTCTTCTTCTTTCTTCTACCACATTGTACCTTTCCGACCAAGTGGTCGGAAAGGTACAATGTGGTCATCAGCCGTCAGTGATGTCAGGGAGTCACAAAGCTAAATTTTTTTGAAAAAGAGTGAAAACTTCAGCCAAAGTGTATCAAGATACTGTCTTGGATCATGTTGTGAAACCTCTTAGCAATACACTTTTTTAAACATATACCGTGGACCTTCCAGCAGGACTCTGCTCCTGGTCACAAGGCACGAACTACCCAAGCCTGGCTAGAAACCAACGTTCCGGACTTTATAAGAGCTGAAGACTGGCCCTTATCTAGCCCAGACCTCAACCCTTTAGACTACAAATTATGGTTAGTTTTAGAGGACATGGCCTGCTCTAAACGGCACAGCGACATTGAGTCTCTTAAAAAATCTTTGGAGCAAGCAGTGGTAAAATTTCCCTTGGAAACAGTGCGTAAATCTGTAGATTCGTGGCCAAACAGATTAAATGCCTGTATAAAAGCCAAAGGTGGCCATTTCGAATAAAATATATTTTTATTTTTTGCTAAGATGTTGAAATATGATGTTTTAAATATGTAGGTATAAATTTTAATAAAATTACATTACTTCATTTAAAAAAAATGTGTGCATCATAAATGTTAATTATTCCTCGCTTCGCAATAGGTTCGCCCCCTATTACATTGGGACCTTAACATAACTGGTGAGTCGTGGGTGTATGATACACCTCTACCTACCCCTTCGGGGATATAGGCGTGAAATTATATTATGTTATGTTATGAAAGTTACATAACGTAATAGCAGCAGTTGAGGCTGAAAACGGATATAGAAGTTGGAAATAGGCGCGTCCCTAATTATAAGAAAGGTATTGTTTGCCCTTGCCTATACATAACATAACATAAACTCACGCCTAAATCCCCGAAGGGGTAGGCAGAGGTGCTAGCACCCACATTTCGCCAGTTTATGTTTAGGTCCCAATGTAATAGGTGGCGAACCTATTGCCATTAACCGGGCACTTATAAACCTGCGATAAATACACACATAACTTCGAAAAGTATCGAAAAGTCATTGGTGTGTGCCATGGTAAAACCTGGGATTGAACCCGAGACCTCGTCTCAGCAGTCCATTACCCATACCACTAGGCTACCGCGGTTTTTATATATTATACGCGCTATACATTATTTGTATTTTAACTATTTATTTCAGACTATAATGTTCAAAAGTTTATGATTACACTAGAAAATTGATATTTAACCTTAATCTTATTAAAAATCAAACACCAAAGTTTCATTGCAATGCAAATAATGATAAAGAAACGCATAGAGAACAAACAAACAAAGAAACTGAAGGAACAAAAGATGTTAAAAAACAAGCGTAAACATATAACAGAAACATCACAATAATGACTCAAATCTGAACGTCTATGCATCGTATGGGGTCATCGGTTACAGTGTCTACGTACTTACCATACAATACAGAGCAAATACATGCGCATATTTACAGCATCACTGTCTGCCCACTTAACTGTTTAAGACGCTGTACTGTTTGCAAAATGACGGGTTTCCAATACCAAATTTTAATACAGATATGGATAGGTTTTGTGGGATGAGTCATTCTATGATTTTACGCATAGGGAAAATTATTTGCTGCATCTTATTCTAACCAAATGATACGAAAGGGCCTAAATCGATCATTTGCCATAATGTTTTGTATAATAATAAACTAGCTGTTGCCCGTGGCTCCGCCCACATGAAATTCGCAAATACCCGTTTCCGCGACCTATATGAACCTATTCCCGGCGCGTCGCAGGCGACTCAGGCGCCGGAGGTCGCTTAACGACCTCCGTCCTCCATGAGCGCAGGTCTGGGGATGGCAGGTGAGGCCGCCTGTCACCCCAGCAGAAGTAGGCCGGGACGGCGGGGCGACTAGCGCCCCTCCCCCAAACCGGGGCTAGACGGGGACACCGGGGTTCCCAAATCCGAGGGGCCCATCTCGAAACCGGAGATGGCCCAGGGTCATCCGGGGCGCGAGGGATGTCACACATCATCCATTCTCATAAACTTTCACTATTATAATATTTTGTAGGATTATAATATGTAGATACGTCATCCATATAAAATACATTTGGAACAAAACATGCTTAATGAATTGGATTAAGTAAAACATGAGTACTCACCTAGAACTTGAACGCAATTATTCTTAGTGTTGAACCGACCATAATTGTTGACTTGCCTCTACCAGAAGAGTCAGATATTCAAAAGAAAACTTTTAACTTCCAGTAAATAACAAATAAGAATAATTGAACAACAAATATAAGAACAACTTAAGCCACCTAAACAATTTAATTCTTATCTGACAAATATAAATCCATACAAAGCATCAGTTGCGATAAACATTTCACTCTATCAAATGAAATTTTTATCGTCACTTTACGAGAATTCTCAGCAATAAAACATTCCTTATCGACGATTGTCATCTAACACCCGATAATCAAAACGAAGTTCAAATTCATTCACGAAATCCGATATCACCTTAGCTTTGAAACAAATAGATCTACAAAAGTCCTTTCCGCATCGAAAATTTCCAATTTCAAGAGGTCACGTAATTATTCCACTTCCTATCAGGCTCTCTCGCTTTAAAAGGCTATTCTTGTTACAGATAAGACGAAGATATCTCGTGACCTCAGCATATCTGTAGGTACGTATTTTCAGGATAAGAAACAATGAATTTTAATTCCTTTAGCCGCTTCGGTCGTAAATAAGTCTCTTATCGTATAGGTAATTGGGAATGTGGGCGACCGCTTCCATAACGTATGGGTTATCGATAGCAACCCATAAATTAAATTATATAATCTAAACTCAATCGGGTGGTTAAGACTAAATGATACAAATCTGCTCCGTTTTCTCCTTTTATTAACTCAGGCCGGTAGATCGATTTATTTGCCTGTTACTGTAGACTTAAATGCTAGTATTATGAAATTTAATCATATGTGCTTAGTAATATTTTCAAATTACAGACGCCTTCAATGCGTGTGTGGTCGGTGAACTGGTTCAGGATAAGGCTAAGTAATAAGTAAGAGGATATTCATTTTAGGAGACTTTTTTTTAAAAAGAATACTAGTAAACGAAATTATTAGTATTCCCCCTAACCCCTTCAGCTAAGCTTAATTGCCTGTGTTAGGAGTGGGTTCACGTCAGTAGTGTAATGGCCAGGATTCGAACCCGGGACCTCTCGATCGTCAGGCCGTCTCCTTAACCACTAAGCTACCGCTGCTTATTATTTATATGAACAGCTTTTTTAGTAAGTTCAGTGGCGTCTTTTTAAACCCTTAGGTGAGCAAAAGCAAACAGTCCTCCTTATGGAAGACGGAAAAAGATTCGGTTATAAAAATAACTTATATATTATATAACCTATAAACAGTCGCAAAACCAGAGCTTCAGCACTGCCATGTTACCAAGAAACTCTAGCGTGCTCACTTAAAGGGATGTCACATTATAATAAAAAGTAGAGCTGTGTAGCTATAGTTTTCTACAGGACGAGAAAAGTTTGAATCTTTCTTTTTAAAATAATAAAATAAAAACACAAGGCAGTGGACATTTATATTGTACTTTTTAGCTGTCCTACAAGTTACTTGTGACAAGCCTAATATTTACCCAGTTTCTCATTTAAACGTTTTTAATGAGATAAGATCTCATTCATTTATTATTTATTTTGTTCTCCTGTATTCTTAACAAACCTATTTACCCAGTTTCCAGACGACCCACAAAAAGTGACTTTTAAGTCCATAGCTTATCTCTGTAAACCAAATACATATATCATGCTACTTCAGAAGTTGTCTTTGTTGAACTACGATAACGTTGTTCTATAATACTTTCAAGTAAACCATAAACGAGAACACCCAACTAGAATCGAAGATCAAAGATGGTAAGTTTTAAAATCGATTGTACTTTTTTTACGCGCGTTGTAGATATTGTTACAATACGACGCGTGTTATAATATAGATATTTACAAAGCCATCTAAAAAAAAGTGATTAAAATCAACCCCATTTATAAACTTACTGTTCCATTGCTTGACAAAGGCCTCCTCTGAATATGAGAGGGGTTAGATCATAATGAACTCCTCCTGCAAACTTCACTAACTTTTGAGAGCATTCTAAAGAACTCTTAGGTATGCAGGTAACAAACAATGAAAATTGCAAATACCCTTTACTTTTAGTAACACCCTGTTCTATAAAGCACGCGAATTTTAGTTTTACAAGGAAACTCTTAAATTGACCTTTTGCAGGTATTAACCAGAAAATTGCTTTTAATCAAAAACGTATCACAGCGTGTTAAAACCCTTCAGCGACAGTGGGACCTAAATCCGTCATCCAGTCTATCAAAATCGAATAAAGTACAATTTTCCCCCATTACCGCCCTTCATATCTTCCGTCATTTCACGTATCGCTTCCGAGCCCAAAAGAGGGTAAGATGTAAAGATGAAAATAATAAATCCGTATCGAATATGCACGGCTGGAACGAATGAAAAAATTCTTCGCGCGAAATTATTATACTCTACCGTATAATTCTCCTGTCGGGTATGCCGATCCATCAACAATTAAATGTTGGGTTGTTGGTGATACATTATTGGCCGTATTGCCAACGTACTGATTGATAGCACCGGTCCCATGAAACCATAGATGCTTCTCGCTCCATTGACCGTCACTCTATCGAGACTATTGTCACAGAATGAGCGATCGCCGGTTTCTGCCACTCAATTCACACCTACTGGAGCCGCTTTAATTGAAATCATGAAGTATACGGAATGCTGATTAAACATTTTAATAAACAAATACGCTCAAACAATTCTCTACAGGAGGTCTTTGATAAAATTTGAGCAATAAATTTACATGGAGCACGCAAATAATTACCTCCATTTAACAACAAAACAATGTGCACCTGATATTATTAATATTTTAGAATAGACCGGCTTTAATCACGGCTTCAAATTTGAGCTTAATTATTTTGTCCGTCAGATAATTAATTAAACAAAAGACGGTATGCAGCCTAGGTGAGCATTGAAACTGACTTCCATTGTTGTTGGGATAACAGGGAAAAATCCGTGATGCTTCCGGTCGTATCCCTATGCCTTCGTTGTTCAAGTATTCGTCTCATTTCAGTTTACGCATTTCTTTCCTTGCATGACTGATGCATTTATCACATTTTGTATTTAAGAAATTTCTATATTCTCTATGAATGTTTATTTAACGGGCGTATCTAATCGCGTTGCCACGTCTATTTCGATGTCTTTTTGATTCGAACCCGTACGACAGATTTGTAGGCATTTAGCGTGAGGTCGAAGGGTGGGTCCTTCGTTCCCATGGTATTGGGGTGTTACGCTATTTTAGTGTGTCGTCGTAGGGTAATTTACGAGCATGCAATGCACACAAGCAGCCCTGCTTTTAGGGTGATGGCCTGGAATAACGATTTTTCCTGAATTTATGTGCCACTAAAGATGATAAGTGATGGTACTGCGATATTCACACACGAGTTTGGAGAGTTTAAAATATGTACGGTAGGAAATTAGCGGTATCCATCTTGTGAATTACAATCGGAAACATTTTGATAGCGATCTAAATATTAAATGTAATTACGGTGTTTAGCGTGGTAGGTGGTAAAGTGCTTCAGGCAATTAATACTTAATATATTCTATGGTTCCAAATTGAATTTGTTTTCTTTTTATTGACCGGAGTTATGGCTTTTATCTTCGATACTAGATTATAATAGGTACATTTTTTTTTCTCTGTAAAGAATATTAGTAACCGAAATTACTGATATTCCCTCTAACCCCTCCAGCTAAGCTAAATCGCTTGTGTTAGGAGTGGGTTCACGTCGGTAGTGTAATGGCTAGGATTCGTACCTGGGACCTCTCGATCGTAGGGTCGACTCCTTAAGCTACCGACGCTACCGACATTAATCTATTATATGACATGCAAAGTGACTTATATATTTTTTCTTGAGGTGCCATATCTTATTTAACTTGTAATTACCATAAATATTAACATTCCTCAAACATAAAAGAAGATACTTAGGAAAGCTATATTTTTCCACATATGGCACGTAAAATATTCAACACTATAAACAAAACCATTACATAGTTGAACAGTACGACCAATTTGTCCCCAAATTATTTGTCAAGACGGTCCATTCCGAAAATTGTTCCCGAATTAGAACCAAAGGGGTCGGATACGACGATGTACCGATTTGAGACAATATCGCCTAGCTTGACATTATAATCTCATAGACTTGCAAATATTATAGCAGACAAAGCAACATAAAATACTATTTATTCTGGGAAAGTGAAGACCATTATCATCTATATAAATAACAATGAATCGCCGAAAAGTATGTACACGCGTAACTTCCAAACGACTACACTCATCTGGATAATTCTTTTTTTTTTGTATTCGTTATTGTCTGGGAAAAGTTTGTATGAAAGAATAAATTAGGAAAGTCCACGAGTAAGATGCCATTATTGCAGCGGGGCGAAGCCAGGGCGCCCAGCTAGTTACTCAAAAGATCTTTTCTAAAAATACAAATGATTTATTATTATTATTATTATCATAATCATTACAAAAGTTAATTAATTCCCTAAACATATATAAGGTGTAACCGAAAAAGCTTACAATGTACAGTAGTCAAAATCAAGTTTTTGCATGCCTTGCATTATATATTATAGATATACAAGTCAAAGAATAAATAATAAAAACTGTCTAAGATACAATCTGAAAAGCAATAATATCTCAAACTGCTATAAATCAACGTGCTATTATAACAAAAGTTAATATCTTTTATAGCATAGTTCGATGTCATGGAAAAAGCAATGAGGTGTGAGTTTGTTGCATCTGCCAGTGCTGCAGTTGTTAATGACTGTTTGTTGCACATAACCACTAGCTTTTAGCCGAATTTACGATACTGATAGCAGTGGGCTGTTTGGAAAATTAATACTGTTAATATTTATATGTTTATTACTGGACGTTAGTAGTCAGAAGCTTAAATGGGTAGTGGTATATAGCTTTAGTGGCAATTTTTGATTGGTGATGAAATTTTATGAGGTAAATTGGTTAAGTATATATAGTTAAAGTGACTATTACCTATTATTTAAAGTTTACGTTTGAAATCTTAGAAAAATTAAAATGTAGTAGTTATTACGGAATTTTAAAAAGGTCTTACTGCGTTAACGTTTTACGCAGATTTTTTTGATATTTCTTTATGATAATACATACAAAATAAACTGTTTCAACATTGTTTACGATAGGTAATGAAAATATATTTTTTAAATATAAACAATTGAATAGCAGGTCACGACTATGCGAGTTATTTGCTGTACAGTATTGTAAATATTATTGCAATGTTTCTAAGTTTGTTTATATAATTTTATTTGGCGCGTCTAAACTTAACGAGGTCTATAACCTTCCCGCCGGGAATAGAACAGTAAGTTGAGTATATAAATTAGCTGTCAGAGTGCTAATCGCTCCGACAGGCCGCGAAGAAACTTCAGAATCCATCAGTGGTCTTCTAAAAGGCCAATGTGTGTTCAGAAATAGTATGTAACACAATAAGAGCAGTTATTTATATTGTTATCCTTTTAGCAAAAGCCCTAGAGAGATCGTTACTTTTAACGAACTGCATTCTATGTTTGAACAAGGATTTGAACATCTTCGATTTATGAATGCGATGTTATAAAATCGATTTATCGGATTAGTTGATGCACGATTTTTTTAAATTTCTGGTTTGTATTTTTTTTTTGAAAGTGAATTCGTTGATTTGCCCGGAGGAGATAACTATGCATATTAATTACTCTATGTTTATTTGTATTTCTTTGTATTTAGCTTTGGACGTTTTCTGAAACTTTGTCAACTTCATAACAATAATTAAATTTGAAATTTAAATACCTATTAAATTATTCATAAGTACCAATAAAACTACGAGTAAATATAATAGCGGTCAAAATTAATGTTCTATTGAACCAATTTATCGGTTATACATACGAGTAACTATGGTTTAAAATTTATAGTAGGTCCCTACCTACCCCTAGGGTTATCTTTTCGAGGGTGCCAGGCAATGGACACTTGGGCAGGACACCGTGCGGTTTTAGTCGGTACATGCACGACATAACCGCCCCCGCTGACTGGCGGGGGTGTATCCGAAGGGATTTCCGCACGTAAAAAAAAAAGAAAAAAAGGTACCTACCTAGATGGTCATTAAGCCACTGATACTCTGGTATTTAGATACGAGAAGTTGTTAGATACCGGATTTAAAATTTGCAAATTGCTTTCTTTGAGACAAATCTGACACTGGGTTAAACTTTACTCTCTAATATTGGGCATATAAATACAAAAAAAACTTAGTACGTCAACAAATCTCTGTGAATCTCTAAACTAATCTAGATTATAGAATAGTTTATTTATGACGACTTAAATTTTATAGAATAGTACATAATTTGAATACGGAGCACATCGATCAGAATCAATGTGATTTAAAATATATAAATACATGAATAATAAAATCACTACAAATAAATCTACAAAGTTTCAATGAATATAGTGAAGTCAGCAAAGTTCACGCAAATTACGACCCCCGCTTTAGATTCACACGGTTTGGGGAAAAAACAGTCGCCTGCCGAATCGCAGAACACAATAGAGCACAATTACTACGTCGTCGCGCGGGCTCCTTAATGAGCGCGCCAATGAGATAGCAATAAAAATTCGCCGCACAATACGGTCATAATTAGAATTAACTGTCTCATTCCCCACCCACATCCGATGGCCATCTCTACTCTGTCCAATTCGCCCCATTGATACTGGCCAGAGATTGCCATTTCGCTAAAGTTATGTATCTATTGAATTCGTTTCAGTTGTGCTCATGAAGTGCAAGAATGAATACTGTCTCTTTATCAAATACTTTATCATCTCATGTGTTCACTTTATTATCAAGGTTGTAAACGCATACAATGTGAGAAGCAAATCCAGTTTTAATTTCGAAGATTGTAATTTCATGCTGATACAAATTTTAATGTAATGCCTGTAATATTTAAGAACTATGTTATATCCTATTACACACCATCTAGACTCAAACCTAGCATAGCTTGTGATATGGGTTCTAAAACCGGCTTCGACATTTGTTTATAAATATTATACATTTACATTTTCAGATTGGTGCAAATATACACATATTCGTATATATAAATATGAGCGGAAATCGAACCCTTGACTTGTGATTCCGCAGTCAAACGCTTTTCCGCTACGTCACACATGTTATCATAATATTATACCTAATTCATGATCGCATCAATTCGCATACACATCATTAAATACATAGATCATGGAACGCAAGTTTATAGTTAATATATGTTAATTACTCCTGGATAATGTAATACGAACATTTATCAACACAGAATATATTCAGACAAAACAGAAAAAAAAAATACCTACCGATTTTAGCCTAGCAAGTATATCATAGAATGTATAAGAATCACGTTTTAAAACACCACTCGACTGAAAACGAAACAATAACGAAACCAACCCCATAGTAAAACAGTTATTAACACAAAACTTCAGCATTTAAGTACTGAAACAATACCTCATTGTGTTTTCCTACAATGGATGCACTATTCTACCGAATTCCTACTAAATCTTCTAAACGAAGGGCCGTCTGCGATCCGTGAATTTCAATAACACACGTAACAGTTTCACTTTAATTAGTTCAACAAAAACCGTTCTTGAGAAAACTTTAAAGGCATTCAAAAACAGATGGTTAAACAAAGCTACTTACATTAAGTTTTTGCTTCGATCTCAAAGAAAGTGTGTTTGTCTTGGAAGGTTTTTTGTTTGATATTCTTGCAACAATCTTGTTTAGAAGGCTAGTTTAGTAGGTTTTCGACTTAGTGGTATTTATTTACAGACTGTTTGTTTCTGGGGATATAGCAAAATTATGAATCTACCTATTTATACACTCGTACATCTTTAACTTCTTCGAAGATCAGGCAAAAATTAGATTCATATCGAAAAAGTTTTTTGAATAAAAGCTAGTACTTATATATTTTCTATCACCATTATAACAGAATCTAGGGTCACAAAATCGTTTATACGGGTGATACCACGAATAAGAGTTAGATAAAAGTTTCTTAATAAATTGCTAAGATACTTGATCAAGTTTTTTCCAGCCCAAATGAGTCAACTCGACATACCTAACTCAAGTATAGTTCGTGTGGTTTGTGTCTTTTTTCACTTATCTTAGTTTTTCCTCTGTAGGTGAAAAAGAAGGTAAGTTCATAGAAATACATATTCGTTAAATTCACGTTTTATGGACATAAAATCAAATATCGAATATGAAATATGCAAACGTGTGGGAAAACAAACACCAAAATGCAAATGAACGTAATTAGCTGTACCATAAATTCTGGTCGATTAAGCCATAAATAACATAATGGAATCTCTAAACCGAATTCATAAAGCATTCGTTGTGAAACCGGAGCTCTGAATATTAACGGTATTTGATTACCATTCTGAAATGTTTTGCTGGTTTAAGAATAAAAAATGCATAAACTAAAATGATGTGTATTTCTTGTTCGTTTCTGATGTTTTGTGGCATTTGAAACTGAAAGAACACGGACTAATAAAATGGCCATGTGCGAGTCAAATTATTCAAAGTGCCGCTTTGTATCTTTTTTTATGTAGGCACGTCAATATGAATGACCTAGCCTAGCCTTATGGTAAGGTAAAACTGAAATCTGAAGTATAATAAGTATTTTTTTTATATTTACTAGTAAACCAAATTACTAGTATTCCCTCTAACCCCTCCAGTTAAGGTGAATTGCTTGTGTTAGAAGTGGGTTCACGTCGAAAGTCTAATGGTCAGGATTCGAAGCCGGGACCTCTCGATCATTAGGCCGATTCTTTAACCACTATATTTATAGAAACAGCAGCAGATAAATAAAAATAAAACATACACAGTCATCATAAGCCTTTCTCAAGTTAAACGTTCTTATTTCAAAGTGAATAACGTAATAGAGACACAAAGTAAACGCAATGATAAAGCCAATTCGTAACGTACAATTGTCTCTAAATACACTACCTACTTAAGAGGGATTTACCTCCCTTGATGTGGTGGGTTGTGTCGAGTTGTAGACAGTCGAGCCATGCATTTTCTATGTGTTAACTTGTTAATACCATCACAAGCGTATTCTATGTACAACGAATACCGCAACTCAAAATAACATCACGAATTTGAGTTCACTTATGATTCCCTTCTACATAATTAAATAAGGTTAGTAATTTGTTATGACATATCAACATCACGCCTCAATATTGCCGTAGGAATTGGTAGAAGTGTGTTTAAAGTTCTGGAGTTAAATAAATGAACGAGTAGAATAGCAGTGACGGAGTATAATGTCACAGATCGATGTGTTAAGATGACTGATTGCGATAAACCGGTGGTCCATTTGCCAAACATTCGTTGAATTTTTTTTGACGTTTTGTAAGTTCCGTGGTCTATACAGAATAAATGGTTTTTGACTTTGACTTTGACTAAATTAAGTATGAATTTTTGAACGTCGAAGACCTTACTAACCCAAGCCGTTTCCGAGATTCAAATCACTACATATAATAAAACAAAGTGCTGCGACGCGTCTGTCTGTCTGTCTGTTCGCAATAAACTCAAAAACTACTGCACCGATTTTCATTTTGAGCTCACCAATAGATAAAGTGGTTGTCAAGGAAGGTTTTAGTATATTATTTGTCAAGTTTTTGCATACAATAGTTCGAGGGTGAAATGGGTGACTTTCAGCCGAGCTAAACACTCTACTTTTCATTTCGACTATGTGTGGAAATTAAAATACTACACACACATTTAATGAAACAAGTATATTGATAATCAGTTAAGATTTAAAGTAAAATTAGAATGATTCGAAATAGATTGTTAAAATAACAGCTTTTGCCTGTTCTTTCATCTCATCGGGAGTCAAATTAATATCCATGTTACTGGAATCACTTTCCGAAACAATTTTTAACCACAATTATCTCGTTTTCCCGCTAATTCTTTAGCAAACTTTCATTGTTTTTTTTTGATTCTGAAATTTTTTTATAATTCACAAGCATTACAAAAGTTTTGAAAATCGAATCTATTGGTTACATTGTAATCGAGTTGGTCATGAGATGTGCATCTAGGCAGCCATGTAAAGTAAAAGCGTCATGATAAAATGCATTATGACGTAACTTAATTATCATGGATTCCATGGTAAAAGGTACATTTAAAAAAAATACTTTCCACTCTAGGGATGAAATAAGCTTCTTTCCACCCGGCTATCATGAAAATTAAACTTTCCGAACAGGAGAGCTGAAAAGATATTTATTATTCTGCATAATAAGCTATCTTAGCTAACTTAGTCGAGTAAGTAACCATACTGCTACATAAGACATTATACGTCGTATGCTTCCCGGTCAAAACAGTATATTTTTAGGGATTTTCTTTAGAAAAGCCCTATTGCTATCGAGTTGTCGTCGACGTCGTCGTTGCCAATTTTCTGTCACGGTTTTGGGTATGAAGGAGATGAGCTATCGAGTTGCTGTTTTCGGTAATAGATTCGTGCTGGGGTGAACCATTGCAAGATAAAGAAAAAATCGCAAAAAAAAAAAAAAAAAGAACGCAAAATCGAAAATCCCTTGTATTCGGCTGAGCTCGTCTCAGGAATTCAACTTGTTTCTGGAAGAGATGTATTGTGTGTTTCAAGCAACATGGCCAATTTCTAAGCGAGCAAAGCCTCGGGCTAAGACCAGTATCCAATGTCATACGGGAGCAAATCCTTTAAATGAATTTAAGGTTAGGCCTTTGAATTTATTACCAAAGTTTTATTATACTATTTTTTTTTTACAAGGAGGCCGGGTAAAACTTTCTTAAGGAAGTTTTTTTAAATTTGTAACTCCTCTTCCTCATTTTTGTCACCTAGTTTTATAGGATTTTACGTGAAACATATCTAATGGTGATCAAATTAGTAAGTACCTCAGTCTAATCAGACAGGTTGTATTTAGATTATCGTAATAATATTTTTAGGTGATACAAAAAAACATACACTAATGGGACACCATTTTCAAAATAATATTAGTATCAGTTGTCCCATGGGACTAGTAGGATATAATAATCCAACCTGTCCCATCGTGGGACTGGGTCCATGGGACAAATGGGACAAATCGGACTATGTACAAAAATAATTCAAAACATATATTTCTTGGAATTTGTCGTATGGACATTAGTCGTATTTTCGCATATATTTAACTTTTGTAGTGACCGCGAATCGAACCCGCGATCTTGGCTAGCTTTTATGCAGCAGTCGAACGCTCAGCGGCTATGCTAAAGGGTAAAGTTAAAGCTATCAATCAAACCCCATTGAAATTCAATCTCAGTTTTTAGACCCTTCAATTACGCATAATTCGAGATAAGCCTTTAATTTTTACGTCACGGGTGGGCTCTGAGTAAGTGTAAGGCAGTCATTAGCCACTTTTTGTTAACTTTTTGCTTTTGTCTTGAAACACGTCATATTTTCTCGAGCTTATTCCATAATACATGAGATACCATGCTCTTCATAGCAATTATGTGTAATAAATCTCGCCTTAAATTCAAGAATTGATGCCTAAATATATTTTAACAACAATTTTATATTTTAGTTAATTTTATGATCTAGTGTGCCTATAGAAAATATGTAATAAAACAAAAGATTATGCAGCTTTGTACTGTATTCACAATATTTTCGTTTTGTTAACGAAACAAGCTAACACAATACTAAAAACTACAATACTTTTCTAGTAATTTTTTGATCGTTTGGGTAACCGTCATTACTATAAACTCTTCTTAAACGATTGTGATTGTATGTGTGTTACGAATATAAATATGATAACAAAATGAAAGTGAATAACCCCTTTCTGGACGGTCAAGCGTGCCTACTTGCTTAGTAATTTTACTTCACAAATGACTGCTTATTAACTCAGTTTATTTTAGACATTAAGTATGACCCGTCGAAAATGTTCAGTTAATTTTAGAAAAGAGGTTAAATCATTTTTGATTTTCGTTGAAGTACCATTTCAGTGGGTTGAAATCACTCAACGCTGCAACCCGCGTTATCATCAGAAATAAATGACCAATTAAACAATCTAA
Source organism: Cybosia mesomella (assembly GCA_946251805.1). Taxonomy (NCBI): domain Eukaryota; kingdom Metazoa; phylum Arthropoda; class Insecta; order Lepidoptera; family Erebidae; genus Cybosia; species Cybosia mesomella. The sequence continues at coordinate 12,445,411 of OX276392.1, forward strand.
TTCATTTCGGTTGGGACCCATCCTTGGGGTGGAAACATAAATCAACACGGCGTCGAGTGGCGATAAACATTTTGTGACTTCCAACCCAGGTGATAAAAATTGACCACTTTTTTGGACAGTGCACACACAAAGAGCTCTCTAAAGGGTGACATTTTTTAGATGTAACGGCTCCTTAATTGTTGCAGCCCACCCTTTAGGGTTAAGTACGTCCCTTTTGAACAAAAAATGATCCTAAATAAATGACTTTAACAAGGCGATTTGGGAGTTTAGCGACACAAAAAAGTAGTAGGTAGCCGCAGATAATTTAAATTCGTGTGTGATAAGGGGACGTTTTTTAATTCTTGTCTCTTCAAAGGTACTTAAGTTAATATTTTAAACGCCGCGTGCCTAGCCATTAAGTGGTCACTAATAGAGTAAGCAAATAAAGAGTAGGATACACTTGTACAAAGTAACGTGCAGCGTCGATGCGGATAAGAGGGTCAATATTTTGATAGTGCGCGTGGTAAGATGGGTTGAAACATGTGGTCAAATATTGTGCAACCATGGAATGGCTGTTTAATCGTTGCGGTGTGTATAACTGCCCGTACTGGTAAAACAAATGTAACCGCTCTTTCGCCACGCTCGCGTTCAAGTCACGGTATTCAGGCGCCAAAAATATACACCACGATGAATCAACTGCTAACTCGAGAAATTCCTTTACATCAAAGGCGGGTTTCGCGGAACACGATTTTATATTTCATACCTTATCGTTCGGAACGTCAGCTATTTTGATTGGAGTCTTTGTATATCAATCATAATTATTGTATTAATATAAGCTGGAACAGGAAAAGGTTGTTTTAAATAGTATCATGTTTAATATAATATGGGGTCCCACGTAAAATTGATATAAAATCGTACCTAAGTCTGTCAAGTGCCAATTGCCTCTACAAGAGGCAGGGGTCTATAAAATAGATTGTGACTGCGGGCTCTCTTATATTGGTCAAGCTAAGCATCGAATAGATTGTTTGTCAGTAGATATTTACATCATTATGACATGCACCTACGATGATATTGACTTACCCTTCCCTTTCCAATTTCCCTCTCTTGCCCCTCGGTAACGGGTACGGGTGCTTGTTTGTTACCTTGTACTCTTCATTCGAGCTTGCAATTTGGTGTTCAAGGTCCGCTTTCCTACAACTCGAATATTTGGTCTACGGGAGCGACTGCCGAGTGTCCCTTGAATTGCAAGAGAAAGCATTACGCCAGAGACTCGTCCTTCCATCAGTAGGTATACCGGATTGCAGTTGAAGTTTGCTTGGGCCACGAAGTACCTTTTTTTTTACGTGCGGAAATCCCTTCGGATACCCCCCCGTCGGCCAGCGGGGGTGGTTATGTCGTGTATCGACTAAAACCGCACGGTGGCCTCCCCAAGTGTCCGTTGCCGGGCACCCCGGGTAAGCCCTCGAAAGGATAACCCCAGGGTTACCGGCGGACTTTGGCCGCCACCGCGGCCTCGCCTGGTGGGGTCGGGTTTTATCCCGCTTCGATGAGTTGGCAGGCGTGTGTAGGGCACACACGACACGCCTCCGCCACGGCCTACTTCTGTAAAGACGGCGAGTCGGCCAACTGCCGTCCTCAGGCCCCGATCATGGAGGTCGGTAGTCCCGGGCGTAGATGAGTCTGCGGCGAGGACGCATCTATCGTATCTGATCGTTAGTACGATTATGCTCTACTGCTTCTCTTCATCAACATCATCTCAGCGTTGTCTCCCGATTGCATCTGAGTCTACTGCTTCTATCACATCTGTTATAGAGTGATCATATATAGCTAAGTTTATGACCTACCCAAGACAAATGTTCATGCCAAATTTCAGACAAATCCGCTCAGCTGTTTTCTAGCACAATGAAAAAATTTTTCAATGCAGTTTTCACCTCGTTACGATTTTATTACATGCATAGCTGTATAGATAAAGCTTTTAAGCATTCCTCGTAACCACTGATAATAAACTGATTACTTTTTGAGCATTCTTACAATACAACAGTAATTAATTCTGTTTACTTAATTTTAATGGCCTAAGATGAATCAACTCCTTTGCCATAATTAAATGAGACATCCTGACCTAATATGAATCAAAAACCGTTTATAATTATTTAAAACTCTAATTTTGAAGTTAAGGGCGAGGTTTAATGACGTGGAAAATTTGACACTTGGCCGAGGGCGGTGGGCGAGGCACAAATTATTCAGAGTTTTATTGACGGCCCGGAGAGATTTACACGCAGCTGCCTCGCTGCCTCTGCGCCTTGGGTCTCCTGGCATGTTGCAATAGACATAACCTTATATTTTATAACGTATTTTGCGTTAAATATATTTTCATGTAAATTCTCTGAGTAACTTTCATATTGGCTTCACTTTGTTTTTTGAATTAAAAATCACAAGTTAAGTAAAGTTTAGTTGCATCATATATTACAGTAAGCATTATCGTTAAGCGTTAGCGACGATAGCCCAGTGGTGTACGTAACGGACTGCCGAGATGAGGTCTCGAGTTCGATCCCCAGTCGCCCCGGGCACACACCTCTGACTTTTCGTAGTTATGTGTGTATTAAAAATGTTGATTATCGCTCGCTCGCAGTAATGTGCCTGGTAAATGGCAATAGGCTCGCCCTCTATTACATTGGGACCTAAACATAACTGGCGAATCGTGGGTGTGTAATACACCTCTGCCTACCCCTTCGGGGATATAGGCGTGAAGTTATGTTTATGTTTTATGTATTATCGTTATTAGGTACTTAATATGATGCCATTTATTAGTTTTATTGCGGTTCTTTATGTTAATTCAATCGGTATGCTCCGAAGGCAACAAAATCCAAACGAGCAGCGACTGTGAAAAAGTGAAGATACAATATTTTCATACAAGTATGCAGTCCAGGTACACCTCAATGTTTACATTTTATACCTCCAATTATCTAAGAATCATAAGTAACTTGGCTTTCTACACATGAAGGTATTTAACTTAAACTATTCTTTATAATACACACATTTAGGTAACTTGTTTTAGTCGTAAACAACAAATAATATGACGTTGACATGACACTTGACAGTGACGGATCAATGACAGCGTCGAATGAGTTGCGTTCCATTTCCATGTATCAACATGTAACTTAAATCTGCAGCTTGTCAATATTCTATTATTACATATTTTAATGTTAATAATGATTTATTAATTATTAATGATAAAAATGTAGCATGTACCTGGACTAATGGCATAATTTTTCCTTTTTCGTAAATGTTTTCTGTTTATTCCTGTACTATTTGCTCTGTTCACAAATTTTTTTTTTTTTTTTTTTTTTTACTATTGTTTAGTTTTAATTTTTGTTTTTTCTCTTAAATTCAAATTTTCATGTATTATTTGCCACCGGCAGATGGAGCTTAACGTAGCCTTAGTATTCAAATAAGTATTATAATATTCATATCTTGGTTCATATAGAAACACTGCGTAAATATTTATCTATTTAATGGCATTTTCTGACTGTAGTAATGATAGTGATAGCGAGTATTATTCCATAAGTAGTGATGCGAGCTTTGAGAGGAGTCCATCACTTGCTGAATTTCTTGCATCTCAATTTTCTGACGTTACTAGGAATTTTAAGCATTCCGGCTCACTTCCCAGATATACTGGCTACTTTTGACTGTACACATATACACGCTATTCTTATCTCGGAGTCATGGTTGCACCCATGCCTACCTACTGCCTCATATTCTATACCTGGCTTTAATCTTATCAGAAACGATCGCGCGGTTGGTCAAGGCGGGGGTGTTGCCATATACCTTCGGACGCAAATCCCATTTACTATTATTAGTATGTCTCCACAACCACCGGTCTATGGGGAACATCTCTTCCTAGAAATTGAACTCCTTCACTCTAAAACTCTGCTAGGTGTCTTTTACTGTCCTTCATCTACTATAAACTACTTCTCCTCCTTCGAACTCATCCTTGAAAACTTGGTACCTTCGTACAGTCAAAGCATAATCATGGGTGACTTTAACACCTGTCTGCTAAAAAACGACTCACGTTCTTCTGCCTTACAATCTATTATTCGATCTAACAACTTGTCTATTATTCCTACTAATGCTACTCATCACGTTCCAAATCGTGTGCCTTCTCTGCTTGACCTCATCATTGTCTCTTCTCCTAATCGTGTTGTGAAGCATGGTCAACGCTCCGCTACTCAGTTTTCCTACCACCACTTGTTGTATCTATCTTACCGACTTCGCCCACCTAAATCTAAACTTAAAGTACTCTCGCAGCGCAATTTTCGTGACATGGATCTCGGCTCCCTCCGCAGGGATGCCAGTGCCATTGATTGGGGTTCACTTATTGATTCTAGTAGTATAAACGAAAAAGTTGAACTGTTTACAACTAATATAACTAAATTGTACGATCTGCATGCACCTATACGGAACATCAAAGTGAAACATCTACCATCACCTTGGCTAACTGATAAAATAAAAGTGCTCATATCTAAAAAAGCTGCAGCCAAGTCAAAGTACCAAAGTCGTCCCACGGAATTGAATCGGGAGAAATACGTAGCAATTCGAAATCACTGTAGTAAGGTGTGCAGGAATGCTCAACGCCAACATATCCATAATTCGGTTGAAAACGGTGATCCAGCTCACGTCTGGAAGTTTCTAAGGTCACTGGGAGTTGGTAAATCTCGACAAAGTGCGATTTCTAAAAATATTGATATAAATTCTCTTAACCAACACTTCTCTGCTCCGTCAACTTTTGACGCGGCAACTAAACTTAGTACTCTTAACCATCTTTCATCAACTGCCACTCCCGACTTTTCTCCGTTTGTCTTCACTCAATTCGCTAGCTGTGATGTTAAGAAGAGCATAATGTCGATCACTTCCAATGCGGTGGGAATCGACTGTATCAGTCGCAATATGATCGTTCCTATCATTGACGAAATCCTCCCTATTATCTGTCACATTTTCAACTACTCGGCACCTTCCCATCAGCATGGAAAGATGCCCAAATAATTCCTGTTCCTAAGAAGAGTAATCCTTCATCCTTTTGCGAGTATCGGCCTATTTCTATACTTCCCTTCCTTTCCAAAGTCCTTGAGCGCTTGATTCATTCTCAGTTGATTAGTTTTCTCTCTAAAAATTATCTTTTAAACCCTTTTCAATCCGGATTTCGTCAAGGACATAGTACCACAACTACTCTTATTCATATTGCGGAGGATATTAGATCTGGTTTGGAGAACCGCGAGCTAACAGTTCTAGCGTTGTTAGACTTTACCAACGCCTTCAATAACGTTAACTTCGACGTATTACTCAGGATATTGTGCTCCCTTAACATATCTCCAGCAGTGATTGACTGGTTTCAGAGTTACCTGTATGGTCGCCGGCAACGTACCCGTATAGAAGACACCGTTTCTTCTTGGTGCCTAACGTCTGCTGGCGTACCTCAGGGTGGCGTTTTATCTCCTCTACTCTTCGCTGTTTTCATAAACTCCATCTCTGATCATCTCACTTCTTCCTACCACCTATACGCAGATGATCTTCAAATATACTCGAGAGCTAGTCCAGATAAACTGACGGATGCCATCAGCATCATTAATAGGGACATGGTCCAAATATGCAACTGGAGTAAATCGCATGGTCTGAAAGTCAACCCATGTAAGACCCAGGTCATTATTATTGGTAGCCCATATGCTATATCTAAAATTGACTGGTCACTACTTCCTCAAGTCTCCTGTGATGGCACGATCATACCTTATAGTGAAAAAGTCAAAAATCTGGGGATACATATTGACAGAAGTTTGACTTGGGGCCCTCAGCTTCAAGAGATTAGCCGCAGAATGTTTGCCGCAGCCGGGTCCTTGCGTAGGCTTCAAAATTTTCTGCCAATTGCCACGAAAACTGCGCTTGCACAATCTCTTTTCTTTCCCATCCTTGATTATGCTGATGCCAGTTATCCAGATCTCACTGAAGACCAACTTAATAAACTTGAGAGACTCCAAAATCTTTGCATACGATTTATATTTGGACTACGCAAATATGATCACATATCCGAATTTCGCGCAAAACTCAAGTGGTTACCTATACGCCTTCGCCGGAATGCTCACATTCTTTATATATTATATAACATTTTATTTAATCCACTAACCCCAGCCTACTTAAAAGAACGCTTTCAATACCTTCATGACTCGCATTCTAGGGTTCTGAGATCGTCAGAGAATCTGAGGCTGAAAATGCCCGGGCATTCCACGAAATTTATGGATAAGTCTTTTACTGTTCAAGCTGTTCGGTTGTGGAATGCCTTACCCGTAACGATAAGACGCGCGCAATCTCTGCCCGTCTTCAAAAAATTAGTGACGGCCTACTATTTACGGGAATAGTCTATTTTTATTTTTTAAATTTTTATTTATTTTTATTTTTTTGTCTCTTAGTCTTCCTGTCTCCCTGATTCATGTCTGTGCTGTGTTTCTATTATGTTATGTATATATTATGTACCTAATAGTAGGTACGGTATCGCTGTACATTATATGTATAGCAAGTTTAATATGTATTCATAATTGCATATAAATAGTATATCAGAGTATAAATTAAAAATAAAAATTAATTTAATATGTACACCGCAAACTGCCCTAGTTCTGTTCACAGTTTCTCTCCATCCAATGGTTGCCTGTAAGAGATTGCCTTGTGCGATAAGGCCGCCAATTGTATATGCCGCAAAACTATGCCAACTATGTTTCTGTAATACTGTTCTTGTGTACATACAATAAAGAGATATATTATTATTATTATTATTATTATGTTTTTGAAAACAGCATACCGTGAAATCTTAATTTTAGTTTCGAGTATGGCTTGAATCTTACGTTTATTATATAAGTTCGTGTGTTACAAACTCAACAGGTGAACACTCGACTGCCTAAATAATAGCAAACGTTTCTTTTCGCTGATGTTAATTGAGAAAGTAAGATTTCCTATGCTCTTGCTGGCTATTCATAATATCAGGGATAACCATAACTATCACCATCAGCTGATCAGTAACAGTTCGGTAAATATCCTTTATAATAAGAAAGAATTTGAAGCCCTTAAAACATTAAGGCTCAACTCAATCGTTGAAGGTCCTAAAACAGAGAAGTAGACGTTTACTAGTAGCATAATGAACAAAAACAGACTTGAATCTAGAGACCACTACAGTATATCAATAACAAGATAATTCTACATACGATCTTTTTGTTTGATCATACATTCATAGTCATCTTTCACCGTACTCTCTGCCTTTCCAACAGATTTTGATTCACGTTTCTTTTTTGAAATACTCTTATCCAGTGATCGTATCTCAGAATAGTCCTCTAGTCTATTCGATTTTGAAATCCATCGGATTTGATACTACATACATGTGACACAAACTCCAAAAGCACGTTCAAATGAATTGAGAACGTGTTTCTTTACTCTCTCTTTACTTAGTGGTCGGGAATGAAAATAACCATTTATTCAACATTTTATCGAACTAGAATTTTTTTTCGAGCTAGATTGCAAAATGCAGTGAATAAATGAATAAATAAATTGTTCTGGAGGCTGTCGCGGTGGCACAGTCGTAGCAAGTGTGACTGCTCTACACGATTGTAATTGTTTTAATTGTCTTTTTGGTAAGAAATTCCATTTAGCAGCTATTTAAAAGTGTCCGCAGGACGTGGGACTGAAAATTTAGTTGAAAACATGAGACTTAGCCCACTTAGAATACATAAGTCACTTCCATTCCGAATTTCACTCAAATCTGGTGCATCCTTATTATGTGATGGAACACCATTTATAAACATTTGCATGTGTGATATTTATAATATCACAAATTTATAATACGAGAAATTCTTAGTTGACCACTTAAAAGACTTATTTTCTCAACATACTGTCACTGTGTCATCATGATTAATTAATATTCGCTCTGAAACAGAGTTGGTAATTTAGGTCATCCGTTATACCGCATTATACATGGGAAGTATACGACTTAAGAGTCAATATCAAAAATGTCCCATATATGCTTCTGCTAGGGTGACAAGCGACATACCGCACAGTAATGGCACTCAGACTTTGGGTGTTTCCTGATGGTCTGACACCGATGGACAGATAGTCTCCGAATCTCCCCTTCCTAGAGATCACCTGCGTCAGCCGGAGCAAAAGGCTCCCGTGTCACCTCTTAGGCCAGCCCTCCATGATGGGACTTACCGTCACTACTACGGCGTACCCTTGTGCGATATATCCTGGAAACAATACGTATTAAATTTTCCAACTTTATGACCGAGCTTGAAATATTTTCTTTTATTTATTGTTTGTTTATGCGTTGAGCTGGTTGGTAGCACAATAAACAGCAGTTTTTAGTTTAGCCAAACTTATTTTACGATGTGAAGTGAAAACTGAATTTTTCAGTCAGTAAATGAGCCATTTTGTTTGAAGTTTGTGTCTTAAAGCAGGAGCGTATTTTTATATTTCACCCGTAACCGAACACGAGGTTATAAACTTTATATATTTATGTACTGCCACCTGCACATTTCCAAAGAGGTGTATTACTGCTATATTTTGGAAATATCAACGCGTGATTTTTTTGGCTGATTATAATCCACGTACTGAATTTTAACTTACACACCATGATTACATGTGAATTTAATTTGAAAGGTAGGATGGATTCGGTGGTATTAGACAGATACGGTAGCGGAATTATTTTCGTATTTATAGTCATTTGAGACGTTTTCATGATTGATCTCTCGAACGGCAATCATAAGCTTACATAATAAATAAAAACCGTATAGGTACCATAGCAAATATTATGTTTTCATTTAAGACTAAATGAGTAATCTAAACTAAAAACTGGCCGAAAACATGTTGGCAAGTAACCAAACAACTAAGCTTCTTATGCTAAAATACTGGCCACATAAAATGCATTCGAATTTGGTGTTGATCTATACATTTATACAAATACTAAATAAAGTTTAATTTACTGTTTTCTATCAGAGAATTATGGTACCGAGCAAAAAATAAAGAATTAAAAAGAATTAGCATTGCCAAGAAACGTGGCAGCCAGCCTTCTGGAAACGTTACCAGTCGCTGTAGAAGGCGTTTATGACGAATTTAGCTTTTGTTTATTATTTATTCTAGTATAAGTTCGAATACAAAGTCGCTTTCCGCTGTCTGTCTGTCCCTATGTATGCTTAGATCTTTAAAACTACGCAACGATTTTTAATACGGTTTTTTTTAATAGATAGAGTGATTCAAGAGAATGGTTTATATGTATAATACATATGCATGCACAGTAGAGAAACACTGATCATTGAGCTTAGAGTGAGACGAAGTCGAGCGAAAAGGTCTCTATACTCCACTCGGTGTATTTCAGTTGTGACGCTACTCCTCCTAACCTAATCGACCAATTTTGACCAAACTTGGCATGTAAATACAACTTGATACCCGGAAGGTTTAGAAGGAATAAAATTAAAAATCGAACATACCATGGAGGAATAATCACCTTTAAAAAAATTCAAAATCTGATTTCTCCAAAATGATCAATGTTGAGACCACGATTTTGGCGCTAAAATGTGCAACTTAACTATTGGCTTCGGACAGAAAAAGAACATTGAAAATCGGTCTAGCAACGGAGGAATAATCACCGATTAACAATTCAATGGTATCAATTGAAAAAAAATTGCTAATCAGGTAGTGCACTCTCAGCTCAACATTGCAACAACAGCAGAATGCATTGCGCCCCTAGTTTTAGAGGTTTCTAATGTGATGTCGATAATATTCACTTTTTTTTGCGCTTACATTGCAAGCGCTGGCTGAACCCTACGAGATGGATCAAAATAATGTATTACAGTATTGTACACCTTAAAAAGGTATACAGAAAGGTCCGCGATGGTATATGGCTATCTGTCAGGGATAACCCACAATAACTATTTTTTATCCTTTTCTTTTTACGAGAAATATGTTTTATATTTGTATTGTCTCATGAGAAAAAAGCTGTGAACGTTGTATTTAAAGACATTCTGTAGTATATTTAGTATCAGCATTGCACCCGTGCAAAGCTGGGGCGTGTTGCTAGTAATGTTTATTTAATAAACATTAAAGACTTAAAAAACCATTGAAAAATAGGACATACTTTTTAAGCATACATAGAGTTGACCCTCTATGGCCGATGATTACTTAATCGATAAACAACTGAAGTGATAAAACCTCAAAAAATTGATTCTAAACAACTTGCCAGATGAACTCGATTTCGATAACATCCGGGGAAAAATCTTGTTCCCATGGGAACTTAAGGCAGTTGCAGTGGTTCCAGTGTTTCTCTTTATGATTAGATTATGTATGTTTATGTGGCAGGAAATTGATTGACATTGATTTTAATATAAAAAATATTTTTAGTAAGTATGTTATAAGTATAATAAATTGAAGTATTACACAGATTAACAAATATTCAACAATGGCTATTCATGTTACAATTAATTGCCATTTAAGACTTTCCTTTTACTACTGGGATCCTATGTGAGAGGTGGATTCTGTGTGGGTGGTGATGTGGTGGTGAACTATCAAACCCAGTTGAATTTTAATTAATCGCGATTCCTCCCATTGGTGAGATCCGCGCTTAGTAATAGAGCTGTTCTCCATCCGATAGTAAGCAAAAGATAGTATTTACATTAGTAGCTTTTTCTATTGCCTTTGAATTTGATTTTTTTTATTACATATATATAAAAATACCTCATTATTATTATTTATTTTTTATCAGCATGTACTTAGTTTAAATTTATCATTTTAATTTAATTAGTTATAAGGCCAGATATCTTATAATATAACTTAGAATGTATGAACAGATGCGAGACAGCCCCAACACAAGTATGTACATAACTTAATGGGACTGTCTCAGTTTTAATACATGTAACAAATTACTGGAAAATGAAATAAATACTTTTTACTTTTACTTTAAAAGATTATGTTTAGTTCACTCTCGGATGAAGGGTAGCTCCTGGAGCAGCAGAGTTTCATGAAAAAATATCCTTTGACGGTGGCTCATTCTCTGTTACCAAGACATTATAGTGTCAAAATCTGATTATAGTAATGTCAGGTACATACAGATGTGAGTTTATGCTTTTCCCATGATAGGTTGTACTTGTTGTGCTTTGTATGGGTTCAGTATTAAGTTGGTACGATTGATTAGCGTATTACCAATCCCGTCATTACCCAAAGGATAATATTAAAATCCTGACTATTACTTCGCAAAGAGCCCCAACACTCGTTTAAACTACTAGGAACACAACACTTAACAAAGCTTTACATAACCGCGGATTTCTGTAAGTCGGAGGTAATTTCCCAGCTGGGAAATTCAAACAGGAAGTCACGTATGTCTAAGCTAACGAAGAACAAATTAAATTAAATTAACAATAACCTTACCGACCTTAGAGGCCCATTTATTGCTTTGCTCATTTATCCTCTTCATCCGAACTCCCATCGGTACTTTAGTGGTTAAGGTGAGGGCCTCACGATGGAGAGGTCCCGGGATCAAATCCTGTCTATTAAATTACCGACGTGAACCCCCTTGTAACACAAGCAATTTAGCTTAGCTTGAAGGTTTAGGGTGAATATGAATTATTGTTATAATTTTGGTTACTAATATTTAAGAATGCCCAGTTGCAGCTAAAGCCTGTACTTTTCAATTCGAAGTTCTCTCGCCAACTCCTCCTTTTACGATTTAGTTAATTTTGACTTTCAGGGGAGTGACTGCCAGCTGAAAAACCAAAAAATTGTATTAGAAAACCTTCGCTAGAAGCTTGTCCGTCAATTTTTAGATGTACCAGTTTGTAGGTGGGGTTCGCTTAGGAGTGTTAAGATCTAAGTGGGACCATAGGCACATTGCACAAAGAATTAGTACTGGAATTCAATGTACCAATATAATAGATACTGTAGGTCACATGTACTTAAAGATGGCATATTTGCAGAAGCCCACACAAACAGCTATAATTTCCCCGATATAAATGAATACATTGTGATTATTTAGGAATCAGGTCAAGAATTTAATGATAAGGTAGATAATCATTAAGGTTATCTAACGTATTAATGAAACGACTTCATTATCTCATTGGAATTATTTACTAATGAAAAGCTGCTGTTGTTCAAAAGACAATGTTAGAATAGAACCATTGAAGGTGTCAATGAAGGCATTTGAATTATTCATTTATATAAATAACTTATGTTAGGTGTATAAGTTCTCACCAAGATCTTCGGACTCAAGCGAACCACATCTTCAAGTCGGTAGACCTGCTGATTGACGGACGAGACTCTAGGCTTTACTCTCAAGTTTTGGAGACTTCCAACCAAATCAAATCATGGAAACGAGGACGAGAGAGCGAATCCTTAACTGGTTATGTCGGATTCGAACCGACTAAATCCGCACGCCGTCTCGGGTCTTCAGACCGACTTCAGACAGTGTATAAGGAAGGAAGCCCATAAGACATTTTCCTCGCACCCCGGCTGACCCAGGGACATCTCTGGTTTCGAGATGCTCCGTCGAGTTTGGGAACCACGATGTCCCCGTCTCGCCCCCGGAAAGAGGGGGAGCACGCAACGCGGCGCCGCCCCACCCTGCTTCTGCTAGGCTGACAGGCGGCTCCATCTGTCGCCCCCAAGTCTGCACTCGTATAGGCCGGAGGTCATTCAGCGACCTCCGATCCCTGAGTCGAGTGGAGTGAAAGTTCGAGAGGACTACTACTCCGAGGGCTGCCACGGGGCCCTAGGAGTGGGAGTCCTCGGTACCTTTTTTTTTTTTTTTTTTTCGTGCGGAAATCCCCTCGGATACCCCCCCGCCGGCCAGCGGGGGCGGTTATGTCGGGCTCGAACCGACTAAAACCGCACGCCGTCTTGGGTCTGCAGACGCCGGGGTGTAAGGTTGCCCATAGAGCATATCCCTCGCACCCCGACTGACCCTGGGCCATCTCCGGTTTCGAGATGGCCCCCTCGGGTTTGGGAACCACGGTGTCCCCGTCTTGCCCCGGTTTGGGGGAGGGGCGCTAGTCGCCCCACCGTCCCGGCCTGCTTCTGCTGGGGTTACAGGCGGCCTCACCTGCCACCCCCAGGCCTGCGCTCATGGAGGACGGAGGTCGTTAAGCGCGATCCGGCGCCTGAGTCGCCTGCGACGCGAGGCGAGCGTGTTGCGGGCTCGGCGGGCCGGGAGGGTTCTGAACCTCTCCCGGGCGCGCTCCGCCATCTCCTTCGCGAGCATCACATGCTCGCAGAAGGAGGTGGCGGCGGCCCACGCGCTCGCGCTCCGCACCATTGCCGCAATCATGCTGCCGAGCGAGAGGACTCCCACCCCGATGGCTGCCACAAGGTCACGCCTCGGCACCTCCCACGCCGGGCAGTCCGCCAGCGTGTGCAGCCCTGAGTCCTCGCTCGCGTCACAGTGATGACACTCAGGCGTTGGCTCCTTCCTGATCCGATGCAGGTGGTCCCCGAAGCACCCCTTACCGGAGATCACCTGCGTCAGTCGGTACGAGAGGCTTCCGTGTCGCCTCTCTAGCCAATCCTCCATGATGGGCCTTACCGCCGCTATTGCGGCGTGCCCTGCGCTTGGTCGCCCAAGTCGTTCCTTCCACTCCACCACGATGGCCTGGCGGAGCTGGGACTGCATGGCCTCGATTTCTCGATGTTCGGGGTTCAGTCCCTGCTCCCGCGCCTCCTTTCGCCACTGGTACAGTTGCGAAAGGGCTCTCGCCTCCAGGTCCCATGGCGGAGTTCCGGCAAGGAGACTCGCCGCCTCGAAGGAGATCGTGCGGTACCCGCGGATGACCCTGATGGCCATCACTCGCTGCGGAGCGCGCAGCATCCGCACACTTCCGGCCTTCAGGGCCTCCGCCCATATTGGGCACCCATACAAGGCCATGGACCGCACGATCCCCGCGTAGAGTCTCCTGCAGGAGTCATCGGGCCCCTTCATGTTGGGCAGCAGCCGCGCCAGAGCGAGAGCTGTGCCCTTCACTTTGGGGGCCAGACTTCGGATGTGCTCTCCGAAGTCCCATCGGCCGTCGAGCACGAGCCCCAAATATTTCATTTGGGGCTTGATGCCGATGCGATTACCTCCCACGATGAGACTGGATCCCTCAGGTGGCTTGCTCCGAGGCCCATGAAAGAACAGGGCCTCGGTTTTATGCAGAGCCACCTCGAGACCCAGCCGCCGGATCCGCTCCACGACTTGGGCAACCGCGGTCGTGGCCTTCAGGGTCGCTTCGCGGTATGTCACTCCGCACGCCGTCACGAGCGTGTCGTCCGCGTAACACGTGACGGCGGCACCGTCTGCGAGCTCACCGCGAAGCACCCAGTCGTATCCGATGTTCCACAGGAGCGGCCCCAGGACCGATCCCTGCGGAACACCGCGCGACATCTCACGCCGGCCGAGACCGGTCACTGTTGGGTAGAAGACGGCTCTCTCCGTCAAATACGCCCCGACTATGCGGCGGAGGTAGAGAGGCACTTCGTGATACACGAGCGCCTCCCTAATGCAACTCCAGGGCAAGGTGTTGAACGCGTTAGCGATGTCCAGAGACACCGCCAACATCACCTCACCCCGGGCTACTGCATCCTCCGCCAGAGCCCTCACGCGCATGATGGCATCCACGGTGGAGCGCCTCTGGCGGAAGCCATATTGGCCATCCGCCAGGTCCGGCCCCACTCTTGAGAGGTGCTCGACGAGGCGCTTCGCAATTACTCTTTCAAAGAGCTTGCACACCTCGTCGAGCAACACTATGGGCCGGTAGGCGGACGGTGAGTCCGCCGGGCGCCCCTCCTTTCGGATGAGGACCAGTTTCCCCGTCTTCCACAATTTCGGAAACTGGCCCCGCTCCAAACATGCGCTGAGAAGCCCTCTCAGTCGGGGCTCGAGAGCGTCGTCGACTAGAGCTAGGACCCACGCTCGGCCTGGAATGCCGTCGGGTCCCGGGGCGGTGCGTTTGGCTCTCAGCCTTCTCACCGCCAGCTCTAGTTCTACCCAAGTGACCTCGGGCACGTCGTCGTCAACCACGTCGGGCACCATTGGCAACCGAGGCGGAGTCATCTGCGGTGGAACATGTTCCACCGCCCGCGCTGGGAACAGGGAGCTAACAACTCCTCCGAGCAGCTCCGGCTGGAGACACTGGGTCAACGGCGGGGCCTTGGGGCGCAGTTTTCCCCTTACCATTAGGTAGGGCCGCCCCCAAGGGTCCCGCTCCCGCGTCTCCAGCAGTTCGCAGCGGGCCTCCTTTTTGGCCCGCCTTATCTCTGCTCGGAGGGCACCTCTGGCCTCCCTGTATCCCTGGTACAACTCCGCCTCTCGGGCCTCCGCATCTGCGGGGCGGCGACGCCTCCTACGGAATCGGGCCCACCGGCGGTGCGTGATCACGCAGGCCCGTCTGAGCCTCGCGATCTCCGACGACCACCAGTAGACCTGACCCCTCGGATTATAGGGCGGAGCCCTAGGCATCGCCGCGTCGCAGACACGGGTCATGGCCTCCCGGAACCACTCCGCCTCATCGTCTACGTTGACAGGCCTGTCCGGCGCAGAGGCCCAGGCCTGTACGATGGCGGCTTCCAGGAGGAGCTCCCGATCTAGTCGCTTAAGTGCCCAACGTGGCTCGGGTGGAGCCGGTGTGGCCGGCGCATCGGTCGCGGGGGCGGAGACGTCAAACCGAATATATCGGTGATCCGAACTTGTCTCCTCCCCCAAGACGACACGCTAGCCCTGAACACGTCGTGTCAACGAGGGACTCGCGAACGAGATGTCCACGATTGAACTGGCCCTCGAGGTCACGAACGTGTCCACGGCTCCCCGATTTAGGAGGTCTAGGCCGAGTCCTTCGGCCCAGTCCTCCAGTGCCCTGCCTCTATCCCCCGCCGGGCCCCTATCGTGACGGGAACCCCACGCCAACGACCAGGCGTTGAAGTCCCCGAGCACAAGGACCGGGCGGAGGTGGCAGGCATTGACGACGACTGCCAGCTGACGGAGCCATTGCTCATACGAGTCATCAGCTATGTCTCGGCTCGGCGTGAAGTAAGCAGCCACGACCGCTATGTCGCCAACCACCGCCGCCACGCAGCCGGGTCCCCTTGCAACGACGACAAGAGGGGGGCTGCCGGCGGCAGGGTTGTGCACCAGTGCCGCCGACCCATCCAGCGCGGTTTCCCAGGCAGGCCCGAGGAACCGGTAGGTGTATGGGTCGGCGACAGCGGCGACATTTATGGCCCACTGTGCCATGCTCTGGAGCAGAAGGTCCTGAGCATGGGCACCGTGGCCAACATTCACCTGCAGGATGCGGAGTTGAGGATCCATTATGGAACCCCCATCTCCGCATCCCGCTGTGAACTGGAGGCGGAAGGCCGGCCTCCCGGCTTTGGCTCCCCTCCGGCGCAGGCCTTGCTGCCAACCCTGTGGTCAGCCGGCTTGCCTCCCGCTGCACACCTAAAACAGTGCAGCGGGGCGCCACACGTGCCGGCTTTGTGACCGGGCTGGCCACAGCGGAAGCAACGGTCACCCGCCGTCACTTCCGCCGTGCAGTGCACCCCCACATGGCCCACCGACAGGCACCTGAAGCACCTGGCCGGTCGGGCCTGCAGGAGCCTTGCCTGCGCCCTCAGGAAGCCTCCTACCAGGAGGCTTCGCCCGTCTGCAACCTTTTGGGCCGCCGCGATAGGGCAGCCGACAACTGCTGCCCCCTGTCCACCACGGCCGAAGCGTATCGCTCCGGCCTTAACTGTGTCCGGGGAGCAGCCCCCGGCCTCCGCAACGGCGAGCCTGAGCTCTTCTGCCGTGATGGAGTCGTCCAGGCCCGTAATGCGCATTTCTGCGCATTTAATGGGCCTGGACACCCGGACGTCGGCTGCATCCAGCGACTCCCTTAGCCGAGCCGCTAGGGCGTCGGCCTTGGGGCCACTGGCGGCGCCGGGGACCTCGAGAAGCCGGGCTCCCGTCCGTGTGCTCTTGCACCGGACACCCGGGATCTCGAGGGCCTTCAGGTCCACGTTGGCCTTTACTTTGGCCAACACCTCGGCATACCCCATGCCCCTCGACGCTGCCTCCGCCGTCAGAGTGACGACGACGGCCGTAGTTCGAGGGGCACGGAGCTTCCCCGGCGCTGCCTTCGCGGCGGCCGCGGCCCTCCTGGCCTTCTTGGCGGCCTTCCGCCTGCTTTTATTGGCTCCAGCCACCTCCCAGCCCCCTTCCAATGGGGTGGAGGTAGCCGGAGCCACGGCTGGGGCTGGGGCTGGGGCCAGGGCTGGGGACGTCTTCCCCTTGCCCTTCCCCTTGCCTTTGCCTTTCCCCTTCCCCTGGGTGGGAGGGAGCCGAGGAGCCGGTTCCGGCAGGGATGCACCTGCAGCCGGGCGGGTGGGGCCCTTCTGGGTTACGGCCAGATAGCTGGCCACCGGCGACGCCAGAGGCGGACGACGGATGGAGTCCACTAAGGCCTCCATCCGACTCATCATCCGCTCCTCCAGCGCACGAGTAGCCGTCACCCAGGGCTCCTCCGGTGATTGGGCCGGCAGCCGCACCGATCGCGCCGACTGCGTGACCGACTGCGCTGTCTGTGCCGGCTGCGTCGACCGTGTCGACCGCGTCACCCGCGCCGGCTGCTCCGGCTGCGCCAATTGCGCTGGTGGCACCGGCTGCGCCGAACTCGCCACCACCCTCTTCAACTCCTCGAGGGCTGCAGCGAGCCGGGCCGTCTCCCGACGGGACTCGGCCAGCTGTTCCGCGAGGGCCTCATTCTCGGAGGCGATGTTGAACACTATATTCAGCATCGCCTCCTGTTCGGGGCTTGGGGACCCCCGGAACGACGCGGTCACCCTCTGGAGTTTCTCCAAGAGAGACCGCGTCCCACCGCTCGGCTCCGGCACCGGCACCGCCGAGGTGGAAGGCCTCGACGGTGACTCTCGCACAGCCCTACCAGGGGCTGAGGGCGCTCGGGTGGATGGTCCAGCCCTCGTTCCCCCTCGCGCCCCTCGGCGGCCTGCAGCGACCTTGGACGCCGGCTTCGACGTCTCGTCACTGCTGGAGGAGGAGGAGGTCGTCCCGGTGAGGGTATAATCCTCATCCGAGACGTCCTCCCCCGCCCGAGCCTTTGCTCGCCTCCTGCGCTTTCGGGTCCTCTGTACCCCCAGACCCAACGGGCTACTCGCCCGGCTTCGCTCGTTGGCGGTGTCGAAACTCTCCGACACCGCCGAGGTATTTAGCGTCACCTCCACGCATTGGAGCTGCGCGATCTCCGCGCAGACTCCGTCATTCGTATTGTCCATTTTCGTAGCCATTTTGTCGTTATTTATTTTTTTTCCGTCCGGTTTTCTATTGATTTTTGTATTTATATTCATATCTTATCCCACGAGTTTGGGGGAAAGGTGGTCCATCCAGGCGGTGCCCCCTGCACCTGGATAAGCCTATATACTATGGAGGTCGGCTGGTATCCATAGGTTTTTTCGACTTGGCTGTCGGGTGTTATAGACTTTTCCTTGTCGTGGGCCGGCCAATAAAGGCAAGCCCTCCGGTCAGCAAGTTCACGGCGTACCCTTCTGGAGCCACCAGTCAGGTCGTTGCTGATCACCTGCCGATTACGGAACGCGAGAGGATGGCTAGTCCTCTCTCACCGGCGGTGGCACAAGTGCCCGTCGGCCCCTGCGTTAGCAGTGGGCCAACCCGCCCCTGGATCCCGCAGGACCCTATGGTGGCCTCAGCCACAAACACCATCGCTCATCCTGTCTCCTCTGAAAGCAGAGGAGTACGGAGAGCGATGTGTTCCCGCCACGTTGGGTATTCGCCGACGATCAATGCCAACCCCATGAAGGGGAAGCCATTGACCGCCGCCCAGGGTGTACCGGCCGCTCCGGTTCCATTCCCCCCGGACTGCAGCGGGATCGGAATCGAAATGACACTCGAGGAGGTTACCCAACACACACCCCAGTCCTCGGTACCTCCCACGCCAGGAATTGGATTTGGAAAATATTATTAAGTTCTTCTGTTAGGCAATTTTAAGCAGCAGTACGGAGTACGAAGAGATATATAAACTGAAAACATGATATACCAATACACAAATTATACGGTTTTACTGAAATTATCAGTCAAATGCAAAACAGATATAGCTTATATCCTTGGTTAACATATATGCAACTTTTTATCCCATAAATATAAAAAACGAGGCACAGCTTGTGAGTAATAAAATTAAATGATATCATAAAATATATTTTACATCTATATTTACCATCGGCAGCCGCAGAGGAATTCAGAACTTTGATCGGCAAAGGCGAATAGGCGTAAACTTTGCTGCTATAGCCATTTTGACAAACTTCGAAACGACTTCAAAGTTAGCTGGCATTATATATATTTATTACACTGAGGTTAGCACTATAGTGCAGAGTTTCGATCTTCGACAGATATTTTTTTAGATCAAAAAGTGACGAAATTTTATCGTTATAACGTTTGATGTTTGGATATTAATGATAATTTTGTCATTAAGCTTCGTGCAATCATAAAAACTTAATAAATTGATTTAACGGATGGTTTCGTGGTTATTTAAATACATACATAAATATCGATATCCAAATATTTATACTGACGAACGAGTCATATCGAGTACAAAATACGATTCGTTTTCTAATATGTTTAGAATTTATATTGATGCAAAATATACCAATGAAAACTGAAAAGTCCGTCAGACATTTGATTAATTGCATAGAAAACTTATACATATTCCACTTTGCTTTGCACATATTGCACTGGTAGGGACGCTTAGTAGGGCAAAGTGGAAGGACCCACGACCATACACTTAGATACATATAGGTATAAAATTCAACGTATCATAGAAAACCTATAACTATCTAGCGTCAACAAATGTTAAACAAAGTATAGTAAGTATGAAGATGACATGTGAAGATGAAGCTAGAAAAGATAACCAGAACTTGCTGGGGACCGCTGGGTAGTCAGTACCGAACAGTAGACTAACTGACTCAATATACGATATGACTCCAACATAACATGCCAGAATGATACAAAAGAGGCTAGAGAATAAAAAAGGTGTTGAGTAAATTCATTGTTAATATTTTGTTACCATGATGTCCTTTGACGCCTTCGCATTAAATCCCTTTTTATTTACTCAGTTGTTCGGGTAGAACTTAGCTTTTTTACAACAACCATTTTGGGGATTTTATTCTTTTATTACTTGTGAATGCCGACAAATAAATGATGTTATCCATAGTATTACAAAATATTGATTACGAACACAAAAATGTTTTTTTGGAATTCTTGTCTGTTTGTTCGCCATAGACGCAAAAACTACTGAACGGATTTTTATGCAGTTTTTTATTATTAGAAAGGTCTTGGTCAGACTTCAAATCTGCCGTATGTTTGTTTGCAATTTGTTATGTAGAACCGGAGATATGACCAAAAACCGAAAACCGACCTTCGCGAGGGCGGATCCGCTGGCATCAGTAGTTAGTATGTTATTCACATTTTGTTTTACTTTTTAACGACATTTCGACTAGGTTTGGCCGCGGTCCCAACAAGTGTCAACAGTTTTGAGATAAAGTAACGGTAAAGGTAGCTAAAACGTGAATATCCATAAAAATAATAGTAATACATTTTGTGGTCTCACCATTAACAGAGCGAGCCTATGCCAGTCTCATGGAATATAAACAAAAAACATTAAATTTCATATATTTATAGTTCAAACAATTCATTTGAAAGAACAAATTAATAAGCTGATTATACGTTGCAAATATTATATTTCAAATCCTCAATCATTCATAAGCATCCCAATTCTCCCTAACAATAATCTTTTGGGAGCTTTGTGAAGCCGCTTCCGTCGCATACAATAGATGCATGCAAACTTTGTGAAATGGGTAAAAATAATCCTCTACCAGAGCCCAATACATCACGCGAACTGTCAGTACCGACCGCACGAACAAAAATATACCATTGTGAACACCGAGCCACGCTTTGTACCAAAACTTTCGTAAAAACTTGTGCAATTTCAGTTGTACGCACCGACGCGAAGTACCTACACAAGACCCTTCTTAGCATGTCGCAATATCCAAAAAAAGTAATCGTCCCTTTTCAAATACTTTTCACACGAAATGTCTATTTTACTTTAAATATTCCGATTGTCCATCAAGATGGATTTTCGACTTGTAAATCAACGTCGGTATTGAGAGATTGATGGTACCAGCAATTAAAAACTAGCGTTGTCGACAAATACGTTTGGGACTGTTCTTAAATTGGAACAGGCACTCTTATCTTACGCGCAACTGACAATTAATCAATTCCAAAAGTAGAGCGGTTAATATTTTACAATCCCCCTTTGTGTGGGTCCTCGACGTCGCCGCCTCCTCAGTTACGGCGCTTCAAAACAAACATTATTCAATATGTAAGTTTCCATTTATTTTTATAATAACACCCACGTTTAAAGTAACCGCGTGAGATCGTTACGAGCATGCAGGTTGCGTGAGAGCTTCCTATAAACGGCTAAGGTAGCAGTCAAAATATTTTCATATGTTAGGTTACAGTCTTTGACCCTGGTGTTTGGTAACTTTACAAGTACGTAGGCATAACGTCTCTAAATTTATAGAAGTACTAGCTGTGCACGCGACATCGTCTGCATGGATTAATTTTTTTCTAAAATTAACCTAACCTATGTTACGCCTTACCTATCTGCAAGTGAAAGTTCCGTCAAAATGGGCTGAGCCGTTCTAGAGATCACCTCTTTCAAACGGACAGAAAGACAGACAGACGGACAATTAAATTGTTACAAGTATTGTGTATACATTCATGTGCAATCATTAGAAATCTGTTATAGACACTTTAATTTTATTTTTTTGTATAGATTTTGTTTGGTGTAGACGTTTTCACTGCAACTGATTTTTCCTGAAAGAACTTTTACTTAAGTACGTAAAATTACATCTATACAGTTGCGTGTAGAAATAATAACAGTGGTAATGTGGTTTTAACTACTCTATAAAGGTATCAAACTGTCAGTCTGATGTACGAGAGTGAGAACAGTTTACAAAACTCCTTTTCCCGACGCGGTATAATATAATCCTTCTTAATACGCTTCAAAATAGCCAACACACTCATACCCAGCATCAAAGCTGCAAAATGTCAAACGATGTACCGTATTTAATTAGCGAGACTGAACGGATGTTCGGCACTTATCACTTTTTGTCACACATCAAGTTGATATAAGTGAAATAATTTAATAACCATTATATTATTCCATATAATGCTCTCATAATGAAACAGTATACGTTTATAGTATAGTTATTTATTCTAGCTTAACCAGATTCATACCAAGGTTATCTGGATGAGATCGCTTGAAGCTATAAGACTGCCCATTGTACATACCTACTATAATAATAGATAAGTATATACTTGTAAAATTTCTTTGTTCGTGTACAATAAAATATATAAAATATTTTACTAAACGACGCTGATGGCGGCACTTGAATCGGACACGCGTTGCACTCTAATTGTGACACGCGTTCGATACTTATTAATATTATTCACCTGCTTTGAACAAACAACAACAAAGAATAATAATACATAACAAAACATAAACTCACGCCTATATCCCCCAAAGGGGTAGGCAGAGGTGCTAGCACCCACATTACGCCAGTTTATGTTTAGGTCCCAATGTAATAGGTGGCGAGCCTATTGCCATTAACCGGGCACTTATAAGCCTGCGATAAATACACACATAACTTCGAAAAGCACCGAAAAGTCATTGGTGTGTGCCATGGTAAAACCTGGGATCGAACCCGAAACATCCTCTTAGCAGTCCATTACCCACACCACTAGGCTACGGCGGCTCTTATACATTCTTATGCTATTATATATTCTTTATTATTATTATATATATATATATATCTGGTTAGATATATATATATATATATATATATATATATATATATATATATATATATATATATATATTATTATATATTCTTATATTATAGAATAATAATATTAATATAATATATAATATAATAATACTCCAGATTAACATTTTCAATCAAAATTTTGTGGGGTCTATTATGTGGTGTAAACGGACACAGGAGAGAATCAGCACTCATCCGTCCTGCAGAAGACGCACCAGGCGCCGGTGAGCTCGGCTTACAGCCCCGTGAGCGCAGGACTGTGGTCCAGAGGTAGAGCTACCCGTCGCACTAGCAGTAGCAGGCCCGGGAAGGTGGCGTGACGTGTTCCTCGCGAGTCTCTCTAAATGGAAGGTGATGGCCCCATTTTCACGTCAAGAGCACGTCCATTATGACTGTTATGTTCTTGATTTAATCTATAAAAATTTGCAAGTATAATCGACGGTCTCACTGTTACATGCGATTTCTTATCGACGACGAAGACGACTTTTGACGTATTTAACTTAGCCTTACACCTCTCAAGTGAGTAAACCACTTTACTCGACTAAAAGCTTTATTATTTAATTCGGGGGCTAATAGATAAGTAAGTAAACTAGTTTGGTAAGCTGCTAATAAACTGTGTTGACGATGTTAGTATGTGAAGAATCAACACTCCGGACTCCAACGGCTTAGTACGTTAGCTAAAGAAATTTCCAAACCGTGCGTTGAAAGCAAAAAAATGACAATAATTCTATTATGCCTTCGAGTGTCATCTAAACTAACCACAATAATTGTTATCACACCTCCTTCTAAAATAATATTATGAGAGTTTTATAAGTTTGACTAAGTTATTTTCGAGGTTTCACCACCCACACTTATTGACGCTACGTAAATTCTAAAATAAACAAAAAACTTAGGAGTTACTTCAGCAGTAATAATATTATTAGAGTAAGTAAATACACTGGAGTTTTTATCTTTTAGGTCTGTAGAAAACTACAAACAGCTAACGTGTTTTCATTCTATAAATGTTAGACTTACACCATAGCTTACACTAGAAAAACTAATTGGTAAAACTTATTGGTCTTCTATATTTAACAGTGTGGGACGAATTTATGCGAATTTTCAATGCGATACGCGTCTGGGAATTTACACGGCTCTATGAAACGCTTTTTCGTTGACGGACACTGCACGGCTTAATGGTTTTAGTGATCATTTTGCTTAGTTCTTTGAGTTCAGTCAAGTTAGATTCAGGAGGATTTAATAGAATAAAATTCCAAGTGAAATTACACTGTCTTAGAATCTGTATCGTATCGTATGAACTCCCAGGTATTCAGACTTCTCACGATGTTCTCCAAATAACAATTCAATTCCAAACTAAAAAGATAGGTAAGGTAGCACAGATTAAATCCGTTAGACACGGATCTTCTGTCTCTATTAGGGGTAATAGGGACAGAAGATCCGTGTCTAACGGTTTCAATGTATACTTTTTACCTAAAAATACTGAAGCATGGAAGTAAAAAAACGGACCCCGGGCATTGGCGCTTGGAAATTAATTAAGATGATCAAATTGATACATTTACGTTTGTATGCTTGGTACTTCTGTTCACTGTCATGGCTTAACGGGATTGAGTGAATTTCAGAAGGTATATTCTTACACTAACTATTCCCTTGTTTCTTATGAACATATATTCTTATTTTCATTAGAACTCAATGTCAAATAGTAAACTGTCATTAACACTAACTTTACTTCATCCGTCAACAGTCATTAAGAAAGCAAACGTAAACTCAATAATAATTTAATGGCACTCCTATTCAATGGAGTCATTGTTTACAAACAATTATTTCGAACCAAAACTTGACTGTCATCGTTTGAGGGGCCATAAATTATAAACTTAACCTTGACTGTTTATTTAAGTTCAACGTCTAGACGTATCGCATATGCAAGTATTGTAAACGCATGTGTCTAGGAGAGCGCATATGCGCTTCGTGAGAAATATTAAATTATTCGGGTACTTTGATTGTTTACTTAGTGAGTATATTGTATATCTCATGAGGGTAACCGCGGAATATTAAGAATAATAATTATCCAGCTTCTCCAATTAATTTCTAATAAACTTCTATACGCGTTTCAAGACAATTCAACTTTTTTTGGGATGCACTGAGTGACATGCTCGGTGTTTTAGTGGTTGGTAAGTGGTATAAATCTTAAGGATCTGCGCTGCCTCGGGCGTGTGTACGCATGCGGGGCGGTGTTTCTTGCAATTATTGCAGATTATTGTCATAAAATCGTACAAAAGATTCCATACGATTTGTACATACGACACGCATGCGTGACACGCACGACGCAGCGCAGGCCCTGAATGATAAAGAAATCAGTATACAGCCAGTAACGTATATTGATTCTACCAATCCTTCCATCAGATACTGAACGGATCAAGATTTAAATTAATCTTGTTCCTTATGAATTATAAAAAAGTCTTATATTTCAGTGTAAATAGCGTTTGAATATTTATTCATCATTCATAAATTTTGTTTGCTAACTGTACTTAGTAAATTTACCACCTTGTACTGTAGCTACTCATATTTGCAAAACAAAAATCTTATCTTTCCTAATGTAAATAAGCTTTCAGTTAATACGCCATTCCATTATGTAATCTACAAATCGGTACCAACCTAAATATTCAATCGGAAATCGGAATTCCATCTAACCAAAATGTGTCATCGTCCAATCGCTTCTGGAACCGATTTTAGATTGGATTCCAAATCGTTGGGATTATCCATCACTATAATGAAGATTACTGGAAATCGGAACTGTTTCTATTTCAAAACAATTAGGTTTATTGGTTGTTAACCATTTCCTATTACAACATAATGTATCGTTAAAGGCAATGGCATCCGTTGGCGTGATTAAACGGTTTTATTAGTTTTATCTTACCTGGATAATCACGTGACTATTTTGAGTTTGATTTTATGGAGTAGTCCTAGAGTGGACACCGCGAACCGGTAAACGTAAGGTAGGAAACCTCCCAGGTGGATAGATTGACTCCTGAAAAACGTAGCTGGGATAAGCGGGATAGGTAAAGTAGAGGATCGGGTGCTATGACGCACATTGGAAAATTCCTATGACTAAAAGTGGACTACAATAGACTGATTGGTTGATTTTTAGTTGTTGTCGCTATACTGTGCTATTTAGACTAATGCTAAGTTTAAGCTTCTAATACGAGTTCTAAAATACGCAAAAACTTTTGCATACATACGAATATTTGCACTTAGCGGAAATCGAACCTTCAACCTTCGACTTGGCAAACGTTCTA
Source organism: Cybosia mesomella (assembly GCA_946251805.1). NCBI lineage: Eukaryota > Metazoa > Arthropoda > Insecta > Lepidoptera > Erebidae > Cybosia > Cybosia mesomella. Next base: position 12,471,612 of record OX276392.1, read on the forward strand.
CTGCTACGCCACACAAATTATTCAATTACATGTGTGATTGGTCAATTTTTGCAAGTCTCTTCTGCGATTCGTTTCTCATTTCGTATTGTATCGTTTCCTCGTCAAATGAATTGATTTAGACTGTCCTCATACAAATTTTCGAGTGATGAACTAATTAGATTCTTACGAAACGTACTGCTGTAAAATGGTTGTTCCCATAATCCTTTTATTTACAACCGGTACCTTATCAGGCGGCAAAGCATCTAATTACAGGATAATATTATGAAAACATTTTAGAAAGAATAATAATTTATGACTGCCATCACGAAGTTCTATATTTTAGTTGAAGTATGCTTGAGTAACATCCGAAAGGACGATGAGGTCCATGGGCTCCACACGGGTAAAATTCCAGTATACCTACGTATTCATAGCGGTTACCGTCTATAAAAAAGTGATCAGAATGTGTTTTTAATTTTATTTAGACACATTTTCATCTTATCCACAATGTCTCTGAAGAACGTAGAGAAAACGTTTGTGTGGTTTTTGATGTAAATTAGAAGAGCAGTGCACACTTACAGCTAAATCATGATGAAATAAGAAACAATTATAAAAACGACCATTTGAATTTTTATTAATAAATGTTAAGAATATTCAGTGGCAGTCCCACAATAAACACGATTCTAAGAATATATATCATATTCATTATAATCAGTTCTATCGGTTCTTAGTAGTTACCAGATAACATAGTCCGTAATTGAAATTAAGTACAGGTCAAACGCATAGCCCTTCTTTTGGTGTATCTCTATTGAATTTGATTTATTTTAATGTGTAATCTGTTAAAATTTGTGCACATAAGTTGATACGTACATTCACAATTCAATATAGTACAATATTATAGAGACAATAACGTTCGCTACCCAACGGTCAACGGAAGTCGTCAGTACCACTTGAGTTTGAACAAACTAATTTGTGCCAGTCAGAAGTAAGGGTCATATTCGATAGTGTACACGTGTACAAAAGTTAAATAGTAGTATTTGTGACATTTAGATATAATAATATGTAATAGTTCAAAATTTTACGTATACCTACATAACTGTAACGGAAATATTGATTATAATTTTGAAACTTTCATTGAAATTCAATATATAACGTGTACCAAGGCGATAATGATGGCAAATTTTGATTATATTAATTTGTAATAGTGATAGTTAAAAAAGCAAAAAAACATCAACCATAGAAATTTTATTAATGCAACTAAGGATAGAAATTACTTATTGCTAAGCAACTTACTTCTATGTTCAAACTAAAGGATCTACCTACGTATTTAAATCAACATATTATTCACATTTCACTCAATAATATTATCTAAACTCTTCACTTTTTTTTCAACGTACACACCGTATTATGAACTAGTTGCCCAATTTTTAAGTGAGACTTAATTGAAGTTCAACTACTATTTCCTTTCCTATATAGTAACAAAACTTGCCAAATCCTGTCAAAGGGTGAATTTAGTAGTACCCGTAGAAAACTAGCACACAATCTCTATAAACACTTTTTACTAGTGGTTAGAGTTCAAAATCCCGTATCACTCATAAGATATGTACATTACGACAACTAACCGCTTTTCACTTTAACTGAAGTATTGAATATAGGCTGCCAATCAGACATATTGATATTATTGGATCAATGGAGAAACTGTCAGTTTTAATTGGAACATCCTTGTCAATCAACAACTTTGATCGTTCAAACATTCGAGAAGCTTCTGCGTTAATAGTTGAGACCAAGTGGTTATGTTATGTTATGATTATAGTATTAATATGCATTATTTGGTAATGAGGGCAGTAGAGGATACTGTAGTGTCCGACCTCGTTCGAACACTACAGTTAGTTACCTGGCCATCATGCGTCAGCGATTATAAATAAACCTGTTGTATCAATTTAAATTTAAAATAGGAAGCTTCAATAAAACAATTGGAGCCTGGACAGTTGGAGTCGGAACGGGACCCGGAGGATCCGTCCTTGATTCGAGCTGCGAAAAAGTATCCTGAAGAGAATTCCGCTGTAAGCCCTATCCTTGGGCAGAGTCCGCGTTCCCCTTCCCAGTCCGATAATCAAAGTTAAACAACCTCGCGTGAAAGTCCCTAAATAATATAAATAAAAGTGCGTGTTTTGAAAATAAATAATATTTTTCCTTCAAATTAACGTCTTGTGATTTTATCGACAGCAACTGTGACGCCAGTCCCCCGACGTCACAGTACCAATGACTTTGACATATATTTTATGAAGATTACCATAGGGTGCAAGTTATGACTTTACAATCATTTCATTCATTGATCAGCAAATCAAGCCAATGGTAGAAATCAAACATTATTGTCTATATGGTGGTAAGCAGCTTTCATATCCTCGGGGAACTTTAGTGTAATTTTATCAAAATACCACTTTCGTTTGGCTGGTTCTACATAGCTTAAAATAATTGAAAACTGAGGGCGGTCTTATCGAGGTGATACTGATCTATAAAGTTATTTTAATTGATGCGTGACCCTTCATCCTAATATATTACGATTCCATCGGAGCGTCAACGTTCGAAATTTGGCACGAATCAGGTCAGCGTCCGTCAGGCATACACGTTTCTATACGTTCCTGGTCAGGCTGATGGCAGAGCTCGCGTTGTGAAGACTTGGAACACGTTCAGAAGTCAGACATGAAATGATTTTTGAGGAGTAGGTAAAGAATAGAACTATTGAATTTTGTAATGTATTGAAAGTTACTTAAATAAAGAACATTCAAAATAAAGAAAACTCAGCTCGCGCCACGAAAAGCTGACGCTTGCGCATCCGTGCTGATCTAATGTTAACTAAACCTTCTCGTTTACAGAACACACTACATACTTGATCCTTCTTTTAAGTTTATTAATTTCAAATAAAACATTTAGATGATGGCACGCATGCTACTGATCTTATAATGTGTCTTTGTTACGACTTTTTTTTTACGTGTTTAAACCCCCACGGGCTTCACCCTATCGGTGCCAACGACGGGGTGGGCGTGTGGGAATCGGACCGACTAAAACCACACGGTGTCCTCCCCAAGTGTTCATTGCCCGGCTCCCCGGGTAAGCCCTCGAAAGGATAACCCCAGGGTTACCGGCGGTTCTTTGATACGGCTTATAATAATATTACCCAAACTGAGACGTCAAGCATGTAGCCTATCAGATCGTCGTGTCTCTGTGCTCTATGTAAAGCCGATATATTTTTACAATTCACAGATCAAGCGGTGACATTATGCCAATGTGTAACTTCCTACTGCTGACAACATTACTTGATACGCCAGGATAATATCCAGTGATATTATTTGACATGAATAAATTTAATGTAGTTGTTAATATTCCTCTATCTATAACTTCGGGGATATTCAGACGTGAGTGCAGGTATCTGTTAGTCATTCTCATCTATTAGTTGATATGCCAATATTTCATAAAGACATGAAATATTGATATGATAACTAATACATAGATGTGGTTTTAGGTTAAATCATCGTCATCCCAGTGTTCATTCCGGGAAACACTTACCCTACGGTGTGTACGCTTGTCACCTTAATAGTACATAAAAAAATGGTACTATAAATCAGAAGCTGTTATCCCGAAATCACGGAGTGCGGTTAGTTAAAAAATAAGTCTTAACACATTATTTTACGTTCCATTTTGAATTGAAAAAAAAAACAATTAATACTTTTATAACACTCTTTAAAATAAGGCGTTTAATGTTCTACCCATTTGTCACATCAATTCATAAAATATACCGTGTCAACTAATATAAAATTACCAAATCCCTTTGACTAAAGTAGGTGAAACTGAATTAATAATCATCATTTCTAACTTTTGGCTCACGTTTCTTTTAGTAAATTATATAAACACAACATATATTACAAAAGGCTTCTGAACTGCATGACATTTATTAAAATAAACACATTTACAACACGACAAATGACTGTTGTTAAATGCTTGATGCAACGTAAGAAGTGTCCATATCTTTTCAAAACAACGTTGATATATTTGAAATTTATAACTTTTAAATATATCCAAGATGTCGGTGTAGAATGTTGTGACAACAAAGTTTTGAAATCCAGGAGATATAAAGTTTTAGTGACATTCATATTCATTACATATTCTTTTTATAATTTATAATTTCTTTATTGACACAAAAATACAGTCGACAGTAAATATGAATTCCCTGGTCCCCAAACTAGTGTGAACTGTATTTCAGGGACCAGTGCCTTCACCTATTTAGCAGTTTCAATTTGATGCCAATAGACAAGCGGAAAAAAAAACTAAACATAATAAAATAAAAATAAAAATAGTGAATACAGAAAACAATTACTAAATTAACAGTATTATCTTATTTTAGCTTTTAGTTACTAGCGAAAATCCCGAACAAACGTGAGAAAGCTTGCGCATACGCTTTGCGCAACTCGAGTACATTGTCGAGATTGTTGCCCATGATTGTAGTACATACAAAATTTAAGTTTATGCTTAGTTGTGCGAGTACATTGTGTGTATGTAGATGAGGGTGTGTGTGTGTGTGTGTGCGTGTGTGTGTGTGCGTGTGTGTGTGTGTATGTGTGTGTAAGGGTGTGTGTAAAGGGTGAGGGTGGGAGTATTTGTATATATGTGTGTGCGAGGGTTACCTATTTGTGATCATGTTTTCAATTTCACCGTAATTATGTTGCCATAACCACTCCCGTAGTATTTTTTTAAATTGATTGTTGGTGAATTTGTTACATTCTTTGTGTAACTTTAATAGCTTATTGTAAATAGATGGAGCAAGAACATCAAAGTGACGTTGGGCAAAAGTTGTTCGTACTCGAGGTACTGTAGTTCGGACCACCCGTTTAGTTCTTTCAGATGGGCTAAGTAAGGTCTGTTTGTGGTACTTTCTTAGTATTTCGAATATAAAAATTTTCCTAACTGAGAGAACATGTGCTCGTTCATATACGTCTGCTGTTGGATGACGGTAGGGTAGATAAAGCAAAACCTTTAACACAGCACGCTGTGCTCTTTCAATTTCTATAAAGGATGTTTCGCATGCTCCCCCCCATGCACAGATGCAGTATCTGGCCAAGCACTCGCATAGCGCTCGGTATGTATTTATTAGGGTATTTTTGTTAGCAACATTTCGTAAGATTTTGAAAATATGTATCATTTTCCTAATCCTGGAGGTCATTGTCGCTATCTGAGCGCTCCAATCGAGCCTTTCGTCTATTATTGTGCCTAAATATTTAATTGATGGGGTGCGAGATAATGAGTCGCAGGCACAGTTACGTCGGTTTGTAGTGCGATTGCATGGAAACATATGAATTTTGATTTGAAAATTGTGACCTGGGTTTGTTATGTAGGATTTATGGAAGCATACAAAGTTAGTTTTGGAAGTATTGAGTGAAAGTAGACTGTTTTCCAACCAGTGAGTAACTTTAGCTAGTCCACTCTCAGCCACTCGGGTGATCTTATCCCATGAATTACCGTGGAATAAAATGACGGTATCGTCCGCAAACATCAAAAGTTCCGCGCTCTCTAAAGGAACGTTAAATAGGTCGTTTATATAAACTAAGAATAAGGTTGGAGAGAGTGCACTGCCCTGAGGTACACCGAAACTACAGACGGCACTGTCACTCTCCTGATCGCCCACCCGAACAGTCTGCACTCGATTTGTAAGGTAGTCTCTAAACCATTCCAGAGCAATGCCCCGTATTCCCACATTCTCTAATCTCGCCAATAGGATCTTTATGGAGACCGTATCGAAAGCTTTCTGAAGGTCAAGGAAGACTCCAGCACATCTCTCTCTTTTATCCAAGTAGGTAGTTATGGAGGTAGTGAGCCTTAGAACAGCATCTTCAGTGGATTTTCCCTCTCTGAATCCAAATTGGTGATTGCTGATGCGTTTGTTAGTCTCTAGGAACGATACCAGTCTCTTGTTGACAATTTTCTCTAAAAGTTTAGCTAGTGTTGAGAGTAGGGAGATTGGTCTGTAATTAGCAGGGCTTTCTTTATTACCTGCTTTGTAAATTGGGCATACAATGGCTCTTTTAAATATGCAAGGGAAAGTTCCTGATTCAAGACTGAGGTTACAGATATGGGAGAGCGGAGAGGCTAGAGTAGTGATATTTTGCTTAAGGATATCGGTGGTAATTTTATCTACACCCGGTGAACTGTGAGACCGCATCCCATGCACAATATTTATGATTTCTTGGGGATCAGTTGGGTAAAATGCCATTGAGTCCCTAGGCGAATTTTGAGTACTTGCCAGAGATGCCAGGTCTTGTTCGGATTTATTAATCTTGTGCAATAATTTATGTGCTAGGGTACCTCCAATTGACGTGAAATATTCATTAACTGTATTCAGAGACTCAAGAAAATGTTATAATTATACTACGAGAATAATATTTTTTTAAATATACGTGTACCAATAATATACATATCACGCTTTCTTCCTCTGGAGTACGCAGATATGATAACTACCACTAGCTTTCATCTTGACCTCAATTTTGACACACCTTACACCCCCCCCCATATAATGAAATTTATATTACCTAACAAACAAAAAGAAAAATGTCTATTTTTTTTGTAGTTTGTTTTGTAGAACTCCTTATAAATAAATCCAAAGAAAAATAAACCTAAGAGTTAGATAAATATTTACATACATGCGTCATAGAATTCCTCGGCATCATCACTGACTGGTAATGTTCCCAGAAGACTGGCAGCATTGCCACGTTGAATGGCAATGCTAATTCTTTGTGTAAGATAAAGTCCAGTCCTCTGGTTAAGGGTAGCGTCGATCAGCCGCTTTGCCAAATTATTGTAGACAAATGTTTGTTTGTTTTTAAAACAATTTGATGTGTTACAGACTGTTTTTTTAAATTTTGAGATCGTTAGTTAGGTACTAATATAGAATGTAGAAATTAGTTTGAAGCAACTTTATACCATATCTACTTTTTAAGTACATTTTTTCAGTACAAGTGAATTACTCGTAATAGCTGAATTCACCACCATCTGTCCTACAAATTCATCCAGAAAAACTTTTTATAACAAATTAGATTGAATTCCCTCACCGAATCTAATAGATAAATAGACGGAAGCACTCACTCCTCAAATTTACAGTCGGACCCACGGGTCCTGTTATCTCGTTATATCATTGAATAAAAGGCAAGGGTTTTATCAAATCCAACGTACAATGAAACTAAATTGCGAAGAGCCTAAACTAAGGAATATAATGAAATTAACTCGTGCAAATTTGAATAATGTTTTTAAGATATTCGATTAAATTTTGTAAGTGATAGAAGATCGGATTGACCAGGGAAGTACTACTCTTACAAAATAGTGCAGTTATGTGTCAGTATTTGATCTGATTTTAATGGTGGATTGTTGATGTTATATTATTTTCATTTTAACTTTACTATTAATTTTTATTTTAAAAATCCGCGCAAAATAATTAAAACCCCAATTCATCTCCACGCGGGCAAAGTTGCGGGTACAGCTAGAATTAAATCATCATCAGTCTAGCGATTTTCCAGTTGCGTCTAAAGTTTGTACTTTAGAGCCCAGGGGCCCTTTTTTATTTATTTTTAGGTGCGGAAACCCCATGGTCTTCACCCCACTGGAGCTAACGGTGTGGTGGGTATATCGGGCTTGAATTGACTAAAACCGCACGGTGTCTCTTGTGTCTGCCATGTGGTAGGTACGGGAAATCTGGTGTGCCCTAGAAGGGATATCCCAGAGACCTCGACTGGCTCCGGTCGCCAGCGCTGGCAACCCTACGTGTTGTTGGGGATCCAATCCCCCCTTCCCTAAAGAGAGGCGCCACCACTCTGGGCCTGCTTATGTCAGGGTGACGACTTTTTCTGACCGTCACCCCCCGACCCGCGCTCACGGAAGACGGATGTCTTCTAAAAATCGTCGTAAGTGTACTATTTTTTACACAATGTATTGACTTTAATAATTTTTGTTACAGATGAATCAAGAAACAGAAAATGTTAAAGACTCTACGTGTTCAACGTCATTGGTTAAGCTGAAAATGTGGTAGTCGACCATCAGTATGAACCTTTTCACCGCAGTGACGTCTTTACTCGGACTGATGTGCCTATGCACAGGTAAGATTCCTTTTGTTCTAAACATGTATATAGCAGTAAGACCATTGACCACTTGGTTGTGTAGTCGTTGTATGAGACGAAGTAATTGAACGAGGGCGAAATCGGTAGATATAAAGAACTTAAGCAGTGAGAATTTCCGATACCTTCACCTACTAACCTGCCATATGGCCGGTTTCTGAATTGAGAAATTGAACTAGAGTCGAGAGTATGAAATTGTGATAGAGACTAAACTTCAATTTCTCCACTTAGAAACCAGCCAATAGTATATTGTAACTGATTAATTCATCATCTAATACGTAAGAAGTCAAATATTTTAAATATAACACACATGAAGAGAAAAAAATACAACGCTGACGTCCACGATCCTATACAAGCAAGTAGTGCTGAAACTCTTAACCTCAAGATATATTTCATATTCTTGTTGTCTTCTACATAAAGACCATGCAACGCACAAACTAATCTCGGACCAATAAAACAAATACTAACATATATAAATGCTCACGGCTGTTTGTCGCCAAATCGTTACACAGAGCTGTATTAACATCCACATTTCGCCAATAATTTTTTCGGTCCCACGTAATATCAAGCAAGGATAGCACCGCAGGGTATTTGACTTCGAGCTGCTACAGAAAATGTTTCCAACCTAAAAATTTGTCAGCGATTTCAAACATTTCTACTGCCACAATTTATGGATTAAATGTTTGAGCTCAACCTAATTTTAAATTTCAAATTACGTGAGCGTAACTGGGTGAACAGTCAATCTTAACCTGAATTCAAACTCAGATAGGTACTTGCCGTGCAGCATTCGCGTGACCGACCAACTCAAATATCATTCACATTTGTGTCTGTAGGTCAAAATTAATCTTTTCGCCTAAACGTAGAATGAAACGATCTACGTCTGTCCTGGAATAGATTAAAATTCACTATGATTTTGAGTACAAATCTCAGATCGAATACAACATTAAATGAAAAGAGCGTTTCATGACAATAGAGGAAGCTCGTGAAGTATATAAGGACAGAATCAAATGGCACACTGTTATCTTTACCTACCCTTCCCTACTTTTACTTATAAATTTAAATTGGAAAAAGTCATCATTTAGGACAGGATTTGAACTTTGGATATGTGGCAGTCTCTTTCTAGGATCAATACTCAACCAACTGAACTACCCGTCAGTCCTTCCATCCGAGTCAGACTTATAACATTGAAATGATGTCTGACATTTTACTAAGTAGAAAAGATATCGATTATAAAATAAAAAAGATAATTATAAAGTACTAGTTGTTGCCTGCAGCTCCGCCTGCGTATTCTGATCCCCTTCACATAACTCATGGGAACCTATTCCCGGGGTAAAAGTAGTGTGGTGGTTCAAGCGAACCACCACAATAGCCTATGTGTTATTCCGGACTATAATCTATCCCTGTATCAAATTTCAGCCAGATCCGTTTAACCGTTTTTGCTTGAAAGAGTAACAAACAGCCATACATCTTTACAAACTTTCACATGTATAATATTACATAACATAACATAAACTCACGCCTATATCCCCGAAGGGGTAGGCAGAGGTGCTAGCACCCACATTTCGCCAGTTTATGTTTAGGTCCCAATGTATGTAATGGCAATAGGCTGGCGAGCCTATTGCCATTAACCGGGCACTTATAAACCTGCGATAAATACACACATAACTTCGAAAAGCATCGAAAAGTCATTGGTGTGTGCCATGGTAAAACCTGGGATCGAACCCGAGACCTCGTCTCAGCAGTATTAGTAGGATTAATTTACTAAAAAGCAAATTCTAAAATAAAAATACTAGATAATCCCATCCCATTCAATCCAATCCCATTTGACACCAGTTTGTAGGAAACAAACTGTGCTATAGAATACCACCTTTTAAAGTGATGGCATTAAGTATAGTTCTTGATATACCAAAGTTCCGCAAAGTGATAAATAAAACCAGCGGGGAGTGACAGTTATTTTCGTGGCGAAGTGTTATCACGATCAAAGATGGTACGGCAAGGCACTATAATATATCTAAAGGGGATCACAGCCCCCAGGGACGGAGCCCTATTACGACTGAACCTCGACTCCGACGATTCTTTTTCGTAATTGTTCATGTAATTTTGTTTAATTGGCCAATTTCTCGTAGTGGCATCTGAAATATGAAAATTACGTAAGCCGCTATTGTGAGAAAAAATGAAATATATTTGTATAAAAAATATTTCTTTGTACCATAAAGCGTATTGTGAGGCGATAATTTGGAAAATATGCCTACAGTATGTACAGCCCGATAAATATATACTTTGGTCTAATTTGAAGCGCTTTCGAGTTCGACACTTAACATTTGTAGAAGGAATCTGTACTCGTAGTAGAAAGAGTTATAATTATAATAAACGAACGCCTGTAATATAAATATTAAAATTCTAATTTTACTTTTATTTATATTGCCCTGATATTTTGAATTTCAATCGAGTCTCCTTTATGTCCACTAAGACAAATGTCCTCAGAAAACCTCCACCTATAAATGTCGCAAAAGTATTCCCGCATAATAAACCTTGATTCACACAATGAAAGCAACTAACACCCAACAAAAAAGTCCTATAATATCCTATAATAAACGAACGCCTGTAATATAAATATTAAAATTTTAATTTTACTTTTATTTATATTGCCCTGATATTTTGAATTTCAATCGAGTCTCCTTTATGTCCACTAAGACAAATGTCCTCAGGAAACCCCCACCTATGAATGTCACTAAAGTATTCCCGCATAATAAACCTTACTTCACACAATGAAAGCAACTAACACCCAATAAAAAAGTCCTAAAACAACCACACCACACAGAAAAAATGGCCACGAGTCGGTAAAAGTGGTGTTTTACAAATAAACACACCATAACGATACTCTCGGGGCTCATAGGAGGCGGGAAGCGTAACTTATTGACAAATCTCATTAGGTTAACAAAACACATGTGTATCTCGCATCTGTCTCACGCATATTTTGTAATCAGTGTATTTAAATATCGTATCTATGATAAAGAAAGTAGTAATAACAATAATCTATATAGGGCATACTATGCAGCGTTATCTAGACCTAAACTAAATAGAGCTTCTATATAATATGGATTCTAGAATGCAGGTAAACATTCTTAAATACATTTTTTTCGTAAATACATACATCTTAAACATAGAAATTTCCATACCAATGCAAACCACGCCACGTAGATCGTCTGAATCTGGTAATCATTGAAGTTATAGTTATATTTATTAATGTATGCTGTGTAGTGTACTCATCCATAAACTTATATATATTATACGAATATGAATTCGCCAGTTCGGAAATTGCATGTGCGCTCTGTTGGTCGGTATAATTTTGGTCATTTCAATTCAAAATAGTGATTTCACAGCACTCATCGTCGATTTTATAATCGTACGCTAACGATTATATTATTATAAGACCTTCAGTTTACGCATCAAGTAAAAGCAATTAGTCTAAATGTTTATGAACGTTTTTGCAGCGTAAATGAAAAACAAAACAATGCTATATTTTGTATCGCTTCGGACACTCAAATAGATTTTATGTAGTTTTTAAACTCTTGTTATATAGTAGCTGTGCCCGCGACTTCGTCCGCGTGGACTTCTATCTGGATTTTGTTTTTCCACAGTGTTCTAAGGCTTTTCCTAAAATTAAAGTAACCTATGTTACGCCTTTTACCATCACCTATCTGCCAGTTAAAGTCCTGTCAAAATTGGCCCAGCCGTTCCAGAGATTACCTAATTCAAACAGATAGACAAAAAAATAATAATTGCATTTTTGTTATATAAGTATCATGTAAACGTTCGTATGCAATGATTACAAATCTGTTAAAATATTACAAACAGACACTTCAGGTTTATTTGTTTGTATATATAGAAGACTATTCTGTATCACTTCGAATACTTCAATATGTGAACTAACTTAGCTTTATTGGCCACGCTCTAAGTATATAAAGTAAATTGAACCTGAACTTATCATGACAAAACATAGGTACCAAAAAACGGTACCTATGAGTCAGTTTGGTAAATATTTAACAAGTTATACTAGGAAATATGTCCCAAGAATCCGCATGTAGCAACACCTACCAATATTTCAATAAAAAACAGGGTTGTATTATCTCACTTTGGAACCCCAAGCCGGGTCTCGCACCCGTGACGTCTATCAAAGCGTAAAGAAGTTAAGCTAATGTTAAACGACGCTTATCTTTTGTGTCTAATGCGTTACATTGAATACAAAAAACTAGCGTACAATAGCCGCTGAACTAAATTACAAACATTGTGATTTTTTACGGTGAAATATCTTTTGTTGCTATTTATAGGATGGCAAGAGTAAATATAAGAAATATAAAAATGCTTGTTATTGAACTTGTTTTTATTTATATGCTAACGATACTAGAAATAACCAGCCAAGTGCGAGTCGGACTCGCGCACGAATGGTTGCATACACACATCTATACAATCACCCTTAATTTATTTTACTTAATTATTTATTTTTGAAGTCAATATACATCTAAATATTCTGTGAATATTTCAAGCGTTAACCGGTTGCCATTATACATATTGAGCAAAAGACGGCAAAAAATCACGTTTCTTGTATGGGAGCCCCCTTGAATATCTATTTTATTCTGACTTTAGTATTTGTTACTATAGCGGGTATGGAAATACATAATCTGTGAAAATTTCCACAGTCTAACTTTCAGGGCTCATGAGATACAGCCTGGGACAGACGGATGGACATCGGAGTCTTAGTAATAGGGTCCCGTATTGTCCTTTGGGTACGGACCCCTCAAATAGCCAGACACTATCTTTGTCTACCCGCCGACAATATACAGGTGGAATATAGATACTAAAAATTTAAAACGATCACAAGCTTAGCAACAAATAATTGATTATTTTAGCTATTTTTGCATTGCCTGTATTTAATTCTTATTTTGTATTTAAATTTGCGTAAAAGGTTTTAGGCATTTTAAATCAGTGTATAAAATTGCAATCTATTGCCATATCCATTATATATAATATCCAATATAATATATATTATATCCAATATTATATATAATATCCAATATATAATCCAAATAATCCATTGTATAAATGTTTCTTTTGCCGAACCATCTCCATTGCGCGGTTGAAATTATCACGCCTTAGTTGCCCTTCTAACACCTTTTGCTAACGAGCTTTATATCTGGGAAAAACAGCAATAAAAACACTTATCTGTAATTATAATGCTAAGAATTTTTACATAAGACACTTTTGATACCAGATTTAGTGCCAAGGGATTTGAAAGCATATACTTACTAGTAACAAATTCACTTCCTTTGACTAATGTTTTGTAATCACCAATATCCATTATGAAATTATGAAACGCTGATCAACGTACCGTTTTCAAATACTATTTTCAATTTTTAAATGACTGTCTCTTAACATACAGCTATTTACAAATTGAAAATAGTGTTTGTTCAGTACTTTTTACTGAAAAAGTACTGAACCAATTTAAAAAAAAAAATTAAACGTTTGCTTAAAAACAACCTATGTAAATCCCATATGTTCAAAATTTCTGTGAAACTTAAGTCCAGTTTAGTCAATTTAAGTTTGCTACAGAAATGTAAACCGGAGATATAGCTATCATTGATAAATGTCACGCTGTTGGCAAATGCAAACTACCAGTTACTGGTATGTCGCTCCGAATTATGAACCAGCTCTAATAGAGCTGCAATGTACTCGTAGCTTATAGACAATGTCCCCTATCTCCGAAATTCCTGGAGTTTCCGAACAAACGGAGCAACTATCGATCCCTAAGTGACGTGTGTCACGTCATATACAGGATGTGTGTAGTCTGTTTGTTTACTCGTAAAACGTATTGGCAGAGCTTTAATGGAGTTTTCTCCTATATAGCCCTGTCGTCGATAGGATTTGAGCCATAAAACGTTTTGTAATGGAACTTTATTGCATGTCCATCCAAAATGAAAGATGAAAAGTTTGTAATCTTGTTACTGGGACTTGAGAATGTTTCAGGATGTGGGCATAGTCGATTCTTTTTAGGATTTCGTACCTCAAAAGGAAAAAACGGAACCCTTGACCACTTTATTGTCCATCTGTCTCTCTGTCGTGACCTTTTTCAGAAGAAACCGTAGAGGTTTTAAGTTGAAATTAATATCAAATAATTAGATCTGCAAGCTGTTGCAGTTATGAAAATATCTAATTTCTTCGTCAACGCAATCGAATCATACATAAATTGATGGTGTATATCTAGACAATTGTGAAGAACTTATTGCAACGGGACACCTCTTGTATTCTAATATATTTTATTTCGCGCTTAAACACATGCCTAGTAAGTATAGAAATCATAAAGAGACTTGTCAATCTAAGCTAATCAGGTGACGTCCTGTACCTTGTTGATCAAGGTACAGGACGTCACCTGACGAGAAGAGGACTTCACCGCAGCTTACCATCAGGCGGGGTGCAGTCAATTTGATGGACTAAGTATATAAAAAAAGAGGAGCCCACAATACATCACTGTTTTTTGGTCTAAATGACCTAAACAAGTCAGATTATTTCGACACTATCATACAGGATATCAAATGCATTATATAGTCGCTTTTATTTAAGTGAGAAACTTCTTTATTCAACAAAAACAAAAAGGCTACATTAAAAAAATAACAGAACACAATGGACTTATTCGTTTAGTGCCTTCATTGTTCGATAGTTTGAAATGTGCCGTCTCTCAAACATATAACTAAACAAAGCAATGGCATTTATGAAGGCTGGCACGTGTACTGACCCCTATAAACTAGCATTTTTTCCCGTACGAGTATAAATTCTGTTTTTGAATTCAGATTATACTTCATTTTTAGGCGGCTGGTGTAGTTTTATTACTCTCGCATATTTTATACATACTTCCCAACATGATCAGTGCAACGTGATCGTAACTTCATACCTATACCTTGGTCACTATTATATTTAACATAATGAATGGTGTATGACGGAAAGCGAAAATTACTAATTATATTAAACTAGCTGTTGCCCGCGGCGCCGCCCATGTGGAATTCTAATCCCGTTTCCGCAACCCAAGGGAACCTCTTCCAGGGATAAAAGTGGCCTACGTGTTACAGACAACAATCTATCCCTAAAGCAAATATGAGTCAGATCTGTTCAGCGGTTTGAGCATGATTGAGTAACAAACATCCAAACATCTCAACATGTTACAAGTTACTGTTTCTCGTAGATCTTATTTGCTGGCATTACAGGTTTAATATTTGATGAACCAATATTTTCATATCTAATCAAAACAAGTTGGTATTGAGGCCACCCTTTCTAATAATTAATGAAAATCATAATCTATGGGCACTTGAAACACATCTGTTATTATTATTAGGTAACAATACTAACACTGCGTCACCTATAGATAGATATTGCAAGAACGTAAAACGGATATCTCAAATCGATTGTCATGAGTGTTTTTTTATAGTAAGGGTAAAATATTTGACTAATGTTTTAGGATGATCTGTTACCCTGGTTACTACCACGCTTAATACAAATACCTGTATGGGGAATTTTACTCCGATGTTGCTATTAGCAGAGCAAATAATAACATAGGCAATTTTCATTTCCTACATAGTTAACTATTGCTCTCGGTATTTAAAAAGTAAAAGAAGTAAGACAAAAAAATCAGTAAGGTATCTATTCAGGTTTTAAATATATCACCAAAAGATGTTATCGCGTCCATAGATATAAACATCGCTAGCCAATCAGTAAGCAAAAAGCTGTCTCCAAAAAGTTTTTGTTCCGAAAATCAGATAACTTTCGTTCGCAAACTTGGTATAAGATTTTTTGAGTTTTTATTCAAACATGGAAGAATAACAGGCCGGCTTCTGATTTGTTCTTTTTTTCGGTAGCATCCATTCAACCTTGTTAAGAAGATTCGGGTTTTGTTTTTGTGTAGGATTAGATTTGGGAATTGATTCGTTATTGAGCGAATGATTTGTGTAAAATCTTTATAAGGAATTTGTTTTTATATAAGTGAGAAATATTTACAGAGGGAAAGTATTTTTTATACCTAGCATTCTACCATACAATACTAACATCTCAATTTTATGATGCACATAACTTTGACGCAAACAATGACCTACAATATGGTTAAAATAATATTTTATAGTTTGTGAGAGGCGTCTAACAATGCTATATCTAAGATTTACACTTTATTCAAACCGTGTATAGAATGAAGTATCTTTAATCTAACATATTTTTGTAGCGTCAAACTCTGTTATTCCATCTGCCCACGCGCCGACACGACAACAAAATGCAACGCGACAGTCGCCGACGCATTTCCGTAAACATCACTACGAAACAGCTACTCGCAAAACTAAACAAACTTTACAAATATCTATAAATTGTTTAAAACTCTTTACATTTTAATACAACAGCATGGAGTCTAAAATCGAATGACACGATGTTGTCACCGGAATTTCGAGCCATTTATTGCACGGGTGTCCCAGTTAGAACCAGGTATCGGTCCCCAAGAAAGATGACACTACGTCAACAATTTGTTCCTCATACATTAGACGCCTTACAAGACAAACGGTATACTCACGAAAAATACATTTCGGTAATCCGTCCATCCGTTGAACTAATTCTTAGCACATGTGTTTAAGTTTTTTGCATCGTAAACTATAAGTGTTATTTCATTGAGCGTGACTTTGTTGGATATTTTGTGCTTGTGAGGTTAATTTATTCTATAAAGTTCACATGTGAGTGTGACTTGAATGTGTGAAGTCTTTCAATAAAAAGCTAAAATGTTAGATAATATCATTTATAGTTCAATTTATCTTCGCTTTTAGAGGCTATTAGCTAAGATTATGTCATTTATGACTTATGAAATTTATTGTTTATATTATAATAAAAACTTTTCGGTGTACATACAAACTATCTCGTATCTTAATCATTGAAAATTTTGACTTTGTGCTGAAGTTTCTATTTTGAGTAAAGCTTTCTTTTGCATACATGTATGATGTTGACGGCACCGACTTACTTGACTTACTGTTTCGCACTCTGCCATAGTGGTTCATAAAAGTATGTATCATATGAATTACATTTTAGAATACATCTGAAAAAATAATAGAAATATTTAAAAATACAAGCATAGTGCGCCATTGGCATCGGGTACGTGGACCAAGCTTACGGTGGTTAGGGCTCCAGACATAGAAACCTACTTGAAATACGTGCCGTGCCACACTCACGTGCGTTCCTACTTCTTAAACAGAATGGAATCGTTCTGTGTGTTTTTCTGTAGACCCTCAAATAGATAAATTGACCTCTCTACCATGGTTTTCACAAATGATGTAATATTATAGTAGAGATCTTCAGATGTATTCTTAAGAATCTTAAGAAAGGTATTACAGGGTCAACAGCGCACGCGTAGCACCCTTAGTATTACATTCGCCTATAGATTTGAGTGACCGCTTTTCATCAAGTAGGCCGTATGTGTGTCAGCCACTTTAGTAGTATATGAAAATAAACCAATAGTTAAAGTCGACGATATTCTACCAACAAGTTTACATTCATTGTTATCTAAATAATCTATCTAACTATCAGACGTAATACTTTGAAGATATGGAACTAAACAAAAAGTGAGTTCAATATAAAATGTGTTTATATTTTTTTAGACTAATTTCGTGCACTGCGAAGTTATAACTCCATGCGCTTCATATTGCAAAGGGGTCCAAAATTGAACACGTGTTCATTCGTAAAATCATGATTACCTCCTAAGGGAGCCAATCACTGCCATTAGAATTAGATATTCGAAATTCAAACGGCTATCGAGTTACTTGGGGTGACAGTTATGAACGTTGAAAATGTTCACTCACTCCGTAATTATGTAATTGCACAGATGCAATTTGATTTTTGTGTTTAAATTTGAGCAATGAATGATCAAAGAGTAAACTTTTAATCTTTGATTAATAATTCCCTAACCGTTTATTGCAGTATCCAAATCAAAAGTTGTTCTACTTTCAAATTTAACCGAAAATGATTGAACAGAGTGCAATCATATGTTCTAAAAGTTTATTAGTTCGGTCGTGTCCACACGAGAGCTATCAATTCCAAACCGACAAAAAACATTAACGGATCAGTTCAAACGGACTTGCAACACTTAGGCCGCGTGCAGACAACTTAAATGCGAAAGCCGTGTCTCTATAACCGATTTTTTTATTTATTTTTCTTTTCCGACGCGTGTCGACATGTGCCTGTAGTAAATTAGTAGGGGACACGAATCACCCTCGCAAACTTTTTTAACAAAGATTTTTGAACAATAGAGCGTAACTATTTGCGTGTGAGTTGAAGTCACTCCCGTTTGGTGTTAGCATGTAGACCGTGGATGGAGCCCATAAATAACTATATTTTAGAACTAAAATTGCAAGAAGGGTAAACTGATTTTATTCTTGTTTATTGAGAATGGGGTTTAGGTTCTAGGGTGTATGGAGCCCCACTAAGATCTTCAGTGTTCGGGTTAACCTCACCTGTAAGCCGGTACATCTGTTGATTGATGAATAGCTCTGCTGCAGAGTCGAGTCGCTCCCATAGTAGAGTCATCGATGGCGTTGACCATACTAACGTACAGGAAAACAAAACTTAACAAGGAATTGTCGTTTTTGACTCTTCTTATTGAAGAAGAGTCAAAAACGAAGAGTATAAAATTATACATTAGTATAATACAACAATACTACCAGTAGATTAGACCCTAATATTTTTCAAAACTTCCATTTTTTCTTTAAGACTAACCTATTTTTAGAGGAAGAATAGAGAGCGTCCAAAACTCGCCATATGAATAAATATCGAGCAAAAAATATAGTCCATCCCACGACAGTGGGACAGCTATAAATTAACTGTTGCCATCGTAAAGAATACGCCGATATCATACTGCTCACTATATATATATATATATAGGAAACTTTGGCCATAAAGTTAGCGGATATCGAGCTGGAGCTTTTAACAACGAATTTTTGCTATTGGAATTGGCAAAATTGGTTTTTGTTATCATGTAAGTGTAGCAAATATATTTGTAATGATGCGAAAGTAAATGTAAAGTAATTAAATTATTTGTTCATGTCTTAAAATTTCTAATCAATTAGGTACACCCTATTTGCACTTTTCATGGCCCAGCATTCCTAGACGTGCAGAGATAAAAATAAGATTTAGCAGATTGCGAGGAACATAAAATATTGTTTATGTTTATCTAGATACGTTACTTTATCGCACATAAAACTAACTTTATCGTACGGCAGTGCGTTAGAACTCTATTGATTATTAGACATTACACTTGATATATCCTTCCTCGGGTTTACTGCTTTACGGTATAATATTTTATTATCTGTAATATAAAAATATTTATAGAATAAAAAAAAAATCTTAAACAAATCGTCCATAAAAAAGGTTTAGGTATACCTATAGCAATAATATATATCTGCGGTCTTATTTACGGTTCCATGGTTAATGCTCCTACAGAAGGAGATGCTACAGCTGTGTAGCATCTCCTTCTGTCGGAGCACAGATGATTGCACAGATTTCAAAATTAACAATCTGCATGAAAATTATTAATTATATTTTGATCAAAATATAAAATTATTTTTATAGAGATGAAGTCACAAAAGTATATTAAACTATTTAAAATATTGTTAGCAAACATTTTCACTAAGAAATATACTAAAATCTTTTCTTAATAACATTTTTTTAAATCTGTAAATGATCATCTAATTTTGACGACTACTGTACAAGTAAAGTTACCAACCGTCCATAAAATCATTTGAATTATAATTTTGAGCTCAACATAACTGCTTGCTTAGACATTCCAAATCGATTGACCCATAACTGCCTACAGAAAGCACCCTAAGCTTTTTATTTTAATTACAGTAATATTTAAGGGTTATTTTGTAAGATTCTGAACTTAAAGGAGGCTCCTTTATTAAACCTAGCCTACACCATTCGTCTGTCTGTTACAGAGCCTTGGAAAGCTCTTGGAGAAATATAATAATCGATAATTAATTATTTTTTTACTGACTACATGTAACAATGGCCGCCGTCGTGAAATAATTAGAATACTTTACAAAAACTTACTCTCATCGCTGAAGAGCCTACATTCGAGTCAGATGTCAGTAAGTAGGTATTACTCAAGCAAAGGTCTGCTGCTAGACAGGAATGAGTATGACCATTCTACATATAATTTCTGAATACATATTACGCAATTGATTTATATCATAGGTAATTTCCCAAAAAAACGTAAAACCAAAATAAGGCTCACACAAAAATCGAAAGATACAAATTCGAATGGAGATTCAATTATAGATTAGCCCTTGTATTGCACCGCATTCACAACGTTGGGACACGTGAATAAATAAACACAATTACTACACACAAAAGAGTAATCGCTATTGATTTCGCGCACAAAGTACTATACAACTTCGCATATGAAATCGACTCGCATATCGTTTATGAAGGTTCATTTTGCAAAAATCGGACACCGAATCGAATTTTTTGCTTCGATTTTTATGTAGTTACAATAGTGTGCCCCATAACAATAGAAATACATCAATTCGAGTGTCAAAAACTAACATCTGCGCGTTTCGTTGTAAACAGAGTAAAATGGTGGGGTACCCCAGCATCCTTTAGGGGACCTTGTATCGGCAGGCCTGTGTTTATAGCTCATTATTATTGTGCGACGCTTTATAGTAACTGCAAATTGACATACTCCACCTATTATTAAAGTAAACCGTAGCTTAGAAAGGTCTTTTGTTGCGTAAAGTTTTAAAATAAAGCTTGTATGCTATTAGAAATTGCTGTAGGTGGGTTGAATGTCGAACGTAGCCTTTCATTATTCCTGGACAACACGCCACTGCATAAACACTTGAGTATGAGTGTTTACACTGTAATTTATATTGTTGGGTACGATAATGGTAACATTCTAGTGGCTCTACCAATATGCTATATCGAGACAAAAGACCGTATCTGAATTAGATTGAAGCTCTAGAACAATTCCTCATTACAAATGTTTGTTTGGACCGTTAAAATTTTCTGTAAAATAAAGCATATTTTTAGCAGATTAAGTAGATATTATGCTAAATGGGTTTCATCTGAATCATAGACCATATACGTATTTCAGATAATCATTCATCCATATTATTTATTATCTCTTACTCGGTAGCCAATGTGACTCCTGTTTCTTAGTAACAGCTCGGAGTCGAATAAGATCGCACTCTATTAGGCGGGGAAACATCTGATGAATAAGGATGTTTAGTACATATCTGCCTCTTGAGGAATATACAAGCCTAATAATATACTAGACATAGTGTTATTATAAGCATAGAATATCTTTTAAACAGTTTACCTATATTACATAAAATAAATACAACTCATTTTAATGATTCGTCGCATTTCTACGCTACAATTTACTAAAAAGTTTTGTCTTGTTTCTATTTTATCCTAAATTACTTTAGGACCTCAATCTTATATGAAAATCAACAGTCATGAAATCCAAACGCAATAAAGTCAACATTCAAGTAGCCCAATTTTCAATACTAACCAAATCACATTCAACACGATCACGATGAAAAATTGGAATCCGATAATCAAAACATTAATCATTTGTCATTCAACAGGTCCAGTAAAAGGTGGAATGAACGATGACTACGTCAGCAGCGGTGAAGCGCCATACATCATCGAACAGCCAATCGACGTCACTGTCGCACGTCACCAGCCAGCAACCCTCAACTGCAGGGCTGGTGGCTCACCTCCTCCAACTATCAGATGGTTTAAAGGAGGGGTCCTTGTCGTCTCAGATACGCACAGAAGCCTCTTACCAGCGGGAGGGTTATTTTTCCTGAGAACTACTCACGGAAGAGTTCATTCAGACGCTGGTGTGTACTGGTGTGAAGCAAATAATCCATATGGAACGGCTAGAAGCAGAAATGCCACATTACATGTTGCCGGTAAGATTTAATGTTATTGTAGTCTTGCATGTGTATACATACATACATATACTCACGCCTTTTTCCCTCCGGGGTAATCAGAGATAACAGCCCGCCATCCGCTTCTGTCCTTACATACTTCATGTAATATATACCTATTTAACCTTATATATATTATATTATATATTATAACCTATTGAGTGAATGACCGCGGTAGCCTAGTGGTATGGGTAAAGGACTGCTGAGACTGGCACACACCAATGACTTTTCGATGCTTTTCGAAGTTATGTGTGTATTTATCGCAGGTTTATAAGTGCCCGGTTAATGGCAATAGGCTCGCCACCTATTACATTGGGACCTAAACATAAACTGGCGAAATGTGGGTGCTGGCACCTCTGCCTACCCCTTCGGGGATATAGGCGTGAGTTTATGTTATGTTATGTTTTTATAACCTATTTAATGTTGCAGCCATCTGGTTATATCAGCCAGCTAATCGAATACTTAGGCCGTTCATTAAACGCCGCCCAACTATCAAATGGCTGCCAAACAAGTAGCCAAGTCGTTGAGCGGAACGTTTAATCAACTCACTGAACATTTTAGTAGTTTGATTAAATTGGACTGACTGATGGATCATACCCCTCTATTACCCCTCTATCTTATGACTTAGTGAGCGATGTATTACTTGGCTGAGTCTGAGCCAGCCATCTCCACGTGCTTGACTTTCAATACGCTGAAAAGTTAAACATTGGGTGATTCTAATTCAGTTAACTATCGGCCGGAACAATCGATTGGATGTCGGTGTTTAATGAACGTCTTAGGCGTCCTAAGTGATATTATAGGCTCCTGATAAAAAGGTGACCTCTATTGCTGTTGGTTGTACAGAATACTTTATTAACACCATGCGCGGTCCGGGCTTAGATTGTGTGCAAATGTAGAGTACTAGACCTCACGATTACAGGTCAATATGTGCTCAAATGAGCTTACTTGATGAATGAATTTTACATTAACTGGTGTAAAGAAATGTGTCTGTCGATGTGTGACCTCAGTTAAGAATAAAAAACATTACAACACCTCCCGGGAATCATGAAAACTCTACTAAGGAAAGCGTGTGTATAAGGTCTTATTATATTTCATCGCCCAACCGACGAAACCAGTAGTGTTCCAGAAGCCATATAATATACTTTGTTCACAGTACTTCGTGAAGAGTTCAGATTAGAACCAGTGTCTACTCAATCAGCACAAGGAGAAACTGTGATACTAGAATGTTCAGCACCACGGGGCTCTCCAGAACCGACTGTCTACTGGAAGAAAAATGGACAGATTTTACACTTTGATGGTGATTCTAGGTATTATGTTTTTTAGTATTTTACATATAAGTAATTTAGTATACTTTGAATTTTAACGATTAGTAATAGCATAAAAGTATTAGTTAAAATAAATTTAAAGTATTTAATTATTTTTGATATTTAAATTATCTAGTTAATTTTAGAATTAATCACAAATTTCGTGATGTCTTACTAACAAGTTGCAAGGTAAATTTGATAAAACACAGAGTTATTGGCGGAAGTTAACGTGAATATCACATATTGAAACTACCCGTGACCAAGGCTGCAGAAAAGCAACCGAAACGCCAGGTTCAGTATAAATATTAAACTAACATCAAATAAACCGCCAGAATAGAATCAGTTAAAAATTATTTTATTTCAAATACAAAGTTAATTCTAAACCATTAAATAACGAATATAAAAGAATAACTAAACTCACTACAATTTTTTTTCTGGTATTCAGATATTTTTAAATCTAATTTATTCTCTACTGACATCTCTGCCGAGATTTCAATGCAACTTCTACTTTTTTAACAATACAATGGGATTGTAATACACTAATCGCTTGAAATTGACAGTCTACAAATGTAACTTTTCAAAGGAATGAATAAGGGAGCAAAAAATGCGCAGTGCATATACACCTAACTTTGCATTTAGAATACGAGTTTGAGATATTCAGGCAAAGTTACGTCGTCTATGATAAAGCGTAGTTTGAACCAAATTCGAGGGCATGCGCGAGTGCTCTTACGTACCCAAGTGGGATGGTGGAAACGTGATATTCTTGGATAGCTACTTGAATAGAGTCGTTTGATATCCGATATCTCGTACTTACGTCGTATAAAATCTGCGATGAATATCATAAGTAATAAAAGTTGCTAATTTATGTAGACCGTACTACGGTAGTGGATACTTTCTTCTGAAACGACCTGGGGTTACACTAGAGCGTTTAACTGCTACATCATAAGTTAGGTGTTTGAATCCCGCTCAGCTCAAAATTTTTTATGCATAAGTATGTTCATTTGCATAAATTTGGATGTTCCTATGTATTTTGAGATCTTGACTATGTACTCTTGACAAAGAATTTAGAATATAGAATCACTAAGTTTTTGAAATCTTTATAATCAATCATAATTTTTAGCGTATGGCTATTATTGAGTGTTGTACTAGTAGTTTGATTTATTTGAATCTACTGTTATCAATCATCACATCTAAAATTCACCATTGTTTCAAAACCAAATTCAATTCACCGTTGTAGGCTTTATCTAATCCTGATTCGAATTGAATTTCACTCAAAGTTTGATTGCAAAATTTTCACTTTACTCTCTATGAATTTTTATGAGCGTAACATCTTGAGGGCGCGTTGTTACGTATGGTGGAGCATAAAAATAATTAACAGACGTGCGCGCAAGGGTAGGTAGGTACATCAAAGTTATAAAAGAAGGGGATATTTGAAGAGCTCGACAAGCAATCAAGTAAAAATCTCAATAGTTCTGACTCACCGGACCCTTTATTAAATGTTAATTTCCCAATGAATTATTCCGCCCCACATTTGAATGACTTTGTTACAATGTACTCGTATTTTGTTCAAACTAATAAAGAGTTCATTATTAATATTGAAACAAATGTTTACTATAGACGTTGTTTAACTACGACAGGATGCATTTAGCAGACGGTGGCAATCTCGTAATACAAGACGCTAGGCAAACTGACGCCGGCAGGTATCAGTGTATTGCGAGGAATGCAGCGGGAACCAGGGAATCGACTGTTGCCGTGCTCAGAATACATAGTAAGTGCTACTCTCAATTCATTACGTAACTTGAATTTCTGCAACTTTACTTGTGTACGAGACACTGTCGGATTCATAACTTTACATTGTGTCTATTTATAACAATTTTTTTCACGTCCTTGGTAAACCCTTTCTTGGGTAACGCTTTTGTCGTGTAATTCAGGAGACGTTTCTCATTGTACAGTTAAGCCGTACTTAATCACGGGACCTGAGGACGTTGTGGCGCAGACCGGTGGCAGCGTCACATTCCAGTGTCGGGTGGGTGGGGATCCCCTCCCTGATGTGTTATGGCGGAGGACCGCTGGAGGAGGGAATATGCCACTTGGACGTGTCAAAGTACTCGACGACCGGAGCCTTAGACTCGATAATGTTATTTTAGCGGATGAGGGAGAATATAGCTGTGAGGCTGAAAACTCAGTTGGTTCTGTGAGTGCTACTGGCTACTTGACTGTATACGGTAAGTTTTTTCGTATTTTACGTGGCGAGAAATATCCATATTCCTGTCTCGTACCACAGTCAGCTAAATAAAACATTTAGAAAATCTATTAGGTGTAATAAGAAACACGTGGTATGTATTTTCATTATCATAATTTTGATTTAGGAAAATAATGAGGTGAGGCGTGATATAGCTCGATCTGTAATAATAATATAGCTCAATAAATAAATCTCATTAAATCTTAATATTAAATAATAATATAGCTCAAATCTACTTTTTGAATTTAAAATAAGTACTGTACTAGATTTGAAAAGTATTCCCTATCCAAAACTGCCTCAGTCTCAAAGCGGTAACTAGTGTGACTGCTATGCATAAAGTCCGTTGTTCGAATCCCGGGTCGGGCAAAGTCTGTAGTATTAGATTTTTTCTATTTGGCAATAAAAAATATTTGGTGAAATATGAAAATGAAATACACCTCAGCCTACTCCTTTGATACCTCTCCTTGCAGGCATTATACAAAAATGAAAATAACAATAGATCTTCATGTACTCTATGATTTTCATTTTTTTAAACATCTAGGTAATAATGTAGACTTAAAATGGTGTGGAATACTAATAAGCAAGGTTTTTAGTTTCAAATTCTTAATTGTAGTCATTAGTAATATATAGAGATCAATGAATCAGTCATCACTTTACCTTTTTAATAAATTTGTTTTTAGATCCCCCAACAATTGCACTGAGACCAAGTTCAATTAACGTTGAAAGTGGAACATCAGCAACATTCATTTGCACCGCCACAGGCAGACCAGAACCAACCATGTTTTGGAGCATAGAAGGAAACAGAACCATAATCTTCCCTGGAACATCGAGAAATAAATACCATGCAACGACTGTACTCGATGGTGTCACTGTGCTAACAATCAACGGTACAAATAAAAACGACAGTGGGAACACGATAGTTTGTTCGGCGGTTAATTTCGCTGGCAGTTCGTTTGTCAGAGGGAAACTAACCGTGACGTCAGACGATGACCGCCCACCGCCAATCATAACAAACGGGCCCTCTAACCAAACGTTACCTATAAAATCGATGGCAGTTTTCCCCTGTACAGCCGTCGGTACACCTGAACCAATCATCGCTTGGTATTTTGAAGGGGAAGCTTTAATACAAAATCATAGAAGGAATGTTACTAATGAAGGTACTCTCATATTGAAGGATTTGGATAAATCCGACAGCGGTACTTACACGTGTGTGTCTTCTTCGCATCATGGCAAATATGTGTGGAGTGGTGTTTTATTAGTAGACAGTCCTATAAACCCAAACATTCATTTTTTTCGAGCCGCTGATGTATCATCTCTACCCGGTCCACCGACAAAGCCACTAATATATAATATAACAGATACTTCAGTTACTATAACTTGGAATCAAAACAATAAAATTGGGTCATCTTCAATATTAGGCTACCAAGTCGAAGTTTTTTCTAGAGAAACCCTATCAGGTAACAATACTCCAAGGAATTCAAGAGGTTGGACGGTACTAGCACGACGGGTTCATCACACACAATATGTAGTGAAATCATTAGTGCCTGGGGTAACGTACATGTTCATTGTGCGAACGGAAAATTCCCATGGGCTATCCGGACCGAGTCCTGTATCTGATGCTGTCACTATCGGCGACGATTCTAATTCTTTGTGGGAAACTGGTGTATTTTCAAATAATACTGAATTCAGAAATAATATTCTAACAGACAATATTGTGGAACTGATTGAAGCAACTCCTATAGACGCAAAAACGATAAAGCTTATGTGGGAAATACTGAATTTCTACTACTTGGAGGGTTTATTCATATATTTCAGACCCCTAGATAATATAACGACCGAGTATGAAATGAAAACTATTTTGCATTCCAACGACGTCTCAGGGTATGAAATAACTTCTTTGAGAAAGTATACAAAATACGAATTTTTCCTCATACCTTTTTATAAAAAATTCGAAGGGAAGCCATCGAATTCCAGAGTGGCTCAGACATTGGATGACGGTAAAATACCTAGATTATATTAAATTCTATGCCCAAGTTGATGTTGCTTAAACAGTTTTACTAACAGTATCTTTTTTTTACAGTTCCCGACGGCCCGCCTATCAATATGGAAATGTTCATTTTAAATACTACAACAGTTCATTTAAAATGGTCCCCTCCGGAGCCTCATTTACAAAATGGGATTATAACTGGTTACAATGTTCTGGTTAATTGGCTGGATATACCTGCGAACAAATCCATGGTGGCCATCAACACAACCGTCCATCAAACCACAAGCCTAATAATGACAAATTTAACATCGGGTGTTAGCTACTCTGTACAAATTGCTGCCGAAAACACAGTCGGTATCGGGCCATTTAGTCAAAAAGTTTATCTAAATATAGACTCTCGTTCTGTAGGACTGGATCCTTTATCGAGGTAATTTCATACGAATTACAAAGTAGATGATAATATAAATAATATCTATATAATCTATAGGTAGGTATATACTCGTAATAGTTGAAAGAGATTGTTGATGTATTTATTTCATTTCAGATATCCGATAAATGGAGAAGTATCTATAGTAGCTGGGGACTTTGTTATGGAAACATGGTTTTACTTTTTGATTGGAGCGATTGTTTTGCTCAAAATAATTGTGATTGGCGGCATTATTTACATACGGAAACACAATATTTTTGCAAAGAAATCTGCTCTCCCGAACATTTATGGTATGTATCAGCGTATTTTTGAATGCCACCCTTCACTGCAATAATAATAAATGACACGCGTATATCTTTCATTGTTTGAATCGTACTCACATAAAAAAAAGCGACGTTAACTCGATGAGAAACAGTTATTCAGCTTATCTGTAACGTTATTTTTTCCTGGATCCAGCATCAGAATTTCAAAATTAAAAACATTCCTCGGGTGTCGTGGGGTGGTGCAGGGCGCCGAGCGTTTGTTTGACGGAGGCTTTGCCATGCGACGGTAAGGGAGGGGAGCTAGATTACTTTCGAGTTGAAAGGTAGCGCGAGCCCTCTCGTGAGCGCAGTGGATCTCTTTCACTTTGCATTCACGTTCGGGGCACAAAGGAATGATACAAATCCGAGAAATAAAGACCCAGTAAATGTAAATGTTTTGTATTTTGTTTTCTCCAGGCGATTCGTTTGTTGACTCACGCAGTTACTTTTAAGCCATTTTCCCTCGTTTGTTTGGTTTATATTAGGTTTTATATCTTTTAAGTATTAGGTTAATGAAAATATTTGTAAGCGGTTTACAAAACGCTTATTCCGTTATGCCTAATTGGTTGATGTTGTTTCAGATTCCAATGGAACAAGCTTAGTGACTCAAATGAACATAAAAGCGGCTGTGTCCTTGTCACATCCTCTGAGCAGTTGCTACAATAAAAACACTGTGACTAAGACTGAGTCACTGTTGTGGATGGAGAATCAACCGGGATTATGCATGTCCGGTAATCAAACAAATCAAAGTATCAAAGAGAAAACTAATTCTGAATACGACAAAGTTACTCAACAGTTACCTGAGTATGCTGAAGTGACGTCCTCACGAGCGAATGCAAATGAATGGAATACAAGTAAAACTGCAACTTCGCCAGCAGCTTATGCTTCAGTTACTCTCGTTGCCAATACCAGGCAATGTGTAAGTTCATTGGTAAGTGTCCAATTATATAATGTTCTCGGTTTTGGAAATTTGAAATTTTGCCAACTGCGAATTCATACCATTTAATTTATTCACTTTATTTAACTGACGATATTACTCATGTAATATCAAACTAACGAGATTTTTACTCAAAATATATTTAGGTTCGCTGCTAATTAGTGAATGAGCTAAAGAGAGTGCCTTAGCTTAACAATTTCCGCAATTAGTGATTGTTTTTTTTTCTGCAGGGCTGGTTTCCACCCACGGGGAAAAACGTTGAATCCTTTGACAACCGGTATGCCCCCGAAGAGGAAATGTATCCAGCTAGCAATGGAGGGTACTATAATAGAAACGTATATAGTGAGAAATATTTTCAAGGTCATCCTAATGTGCTAAAGTTTTACGACCTACCTTCTTTAGACAAAACACAGAAAGCCCAACTACGATACAATCAGAGTTTAGATGACAGAAAAAGTGAAAAGAACTTGAAGACTGATGTAACGCATTCGCTAATAGGTCGTACTTACGGAATTAGTTCTAGAAAAAACTCTGAAACCGAATCTACATACAGAGCATTTGGAGAAGAGGATACTGACGAGGAGAACTATCCTGAAGATGGTGGCTACGATGAGTTGCAAGCTATGCAACCACAGAGACAAAGACCGCAACATCAGTACGAAAGGCCTAATTTCGACAATGATGGAACCAGAACTTTGGCCCGTTTAACGTCATTCAGACAAGGTCAAAGTCTGACTGGTGGTTCAAAGCCGTCCCTTGCGCCTTCTCATCCACCTCCCGCGCCTCATCCTCGTGTGGACTCTGTTACGCGGTAGTATCACGCCTTGCCGGTTTTCGGCGACCTGTGCCAAACGGACGTATAGACCGATGTTTTTTCTTAGTAGTGTAGTGAATTCATTGAGAGAGATCACAGTTCTTCCTGACGTTGTTTAGTGCCAGAATACTTATGTAGATGACTAATTGACTGGTTTTGTTCAACGAAGAAGTGAAAGTGAGTGACTGATTTCTTTTAAAACTTGCTGCGGACTGCTAAGGCCTAACAAAGAAATTAACAATTGGCCTATGTTTTTACAGCGCACAATAACAAACATTAATAAATTATTTGAAATGATTTATATTTTCAAAGTATTCCTAGTCTTTGTATAAAACTTGTAAAATATGTAAATAGACACAACTAACTTATGTTCTTGAAGAAACTATACTTGATAAAGTTAAAATATCAATTCTAATAAATGTTTACAGTGTTATTATTGGAATTGGAAATTCAATTGATATGTCCGTCTGAATATCAATAAACGAATTTGTAATCCTATATCATTAGTGTAAGTGTAACAAATAATTAATAGAAACGAAAATTAACGCTTGGCAATAATTTCAAATAACATATTTAACTTTATTAAATGAAAGGAATTGTAAATATAAAAATAACATAAACTTGAAAATAGTGTTTTGGTTTTATGTGTCGCAGTTTTAAAACATAATTTATTTGGATATAAAATAATTATTAGTTCTATTGACTATGTTTGATTAGTATTATTGTTTAGTTTATTTCACGTGCCATATGTAGAAATTCATAGCGGAATATTAATAAAGTAACATTGGAGTTGTGAAATATAATTCAAAGGAAGCTTTTACAAAAAAAACTAAAGTTATAATCTACGTAAGATATTGTGATATATGATTTTATATAGCCACTTGTTATAATATTAAATAGCACGACTTGTATTGCATATCAAATGTATTAGTCATGTAATAGTTAAAAATGTTATTAATTAGGATGCTTCCATATCTGACAGACAAAAAAACATGTAATCGTCTTCATTCTGTAAATAAAATATGTCAAACGGAGTGGACTTGCCTTTTATACTTCAACTTAAATGTATCAACTATTCTTTTTTTATTCTCGACTGTTAAACAAACTATTTTAGAAGAAGATCACAAGGATTGTGAGTCGTGGCGACAAGCGACCAAACGGTAGACAGACATTAATTTAAACGAAGAGAGTGCCGCAAATGCCATAAAGGGTTCTACAGGGAATAAATACAACGTTCATTCGTTTTAAATTGATGTCTTTCTTGATCGTTTGGCCTGGGGTTATCGCATAACTCATTATGACTATCTTACTAACCTTATTAAGATACCTTGCTTTGCTGTACGCAGTAAATTCTTAATTAACATTACAGTAGATGTTAGACTGCAAATCAAAATGCTTCTGGTACAGAATTCTTCATAGTTTGTACTTTTGCACTATGTTCAAGAGTAATTCAAAAGGCCATAGACATGGCACATAATAATTCTAATAAAAATATATTATTTGTTATTATTACTTAAGTCTCACAGGAACATGAATAAAACACGTCTATATGTATTTATAAATATTGTTTTCTGACTGTAAACACCTTTTATTTAAAAACGCTTTGGCCTTCTATTTTAGAGTAAAATTACATTACAAGAAAACAATTGGGATATTATATTATTTTAAGGTCGATCTACACAGTCATCATATATAAAATAAAGATATTTTTTGCTATTCACATGTCCTTGTACTAATTTGTGTGTCAAATTATGGTTCTCTAAGATTACTAGTAGTGATGTTACTACATAGTTAAAGAACATACAGCTAGTAAATAAAACTACAACTTCATCGAAGTAAGTCAGAACTTTCATAAAATTAATAGGTGGTTACTTGTATACGTTACGTTAGAACAGTCTCTACTCAATCTGATGAATTATCCGCTAAAGTTTAGAAGAAGAATAAACTAAATATATATAAGAAATCAGAAGCGTTGATTATTTTTATGATAATATATGAATGAGGCCAGCATGTATACAACCTGACATATACATCACTTTTTAAAAGTGTATATATGTATGTATACCTTTCGAAATACTCTTATTATAAAAATTTACCTTTTTAACTGAAACATTAAAACATTTATAACCTTTAAAATGTAATATTTATTATGGAATCTTCCAGGTAGAATTTGGTCGATTATAATTATAACGAAGTGGTTAACTGGACTAAGCCACATTGTATTTACAAAGCAGTACACCTACAGAGCTGCGATGCCCCAACTAAAATCTTACAGGTTTCCAGAACCGTTACTACCCAGTTCTTTTGGAGAAGAGCTTGTTCACCTTCCATTTTGAAAAGTTCGTGACACTAAGCCATCACCTGATCACGTATATTGTAACTCAGGTATATTTTACATGTGTAGATCGACTTTATCTCGGTGACGCAATAGCAAAATCGAAAATGCTTATAATATAAAATATAGCAAGGTGTCCCTGTATACATTATTTTTGCTACACCAAACATCTGCTGCTAACAAATATAAGGCTGATGTGATTGCTTATCCAGGCCTAATTGGCACACAAATATATTCTGGAAAACCTGAGACTATTTTTTGTGCGATATGAGACGATCATACTTTGAAATAGATGAAAACACAATAACTGTATGAAATTTGACGGATTCAAATTTTTGTATTAGTCTTTGGATACCTATTTTTAATAAAATAATTTAAATACTATTGATATCGTAGTTTTATTACTCATAAATTGAACCTAATTGTTTTTTGGGAGAAAATTAACAAATAATAAAATTTTACTCTTTTCTTTATGGAATTTATTGAGCGAAGTTCGTCCGAGCTTTGCTCTCTTTTAGACGATTCATGTATTTCGTTAGTCCATATTCTGTTCCCAAACGGCTGAACCGATTCTAATGAAATTTTACACAAGCAATGGGATTTTTTTATACTGATGGGAAGGCATGTAATAAAAAAATCATGTGTACCACGGAGGAATAATCACCGAACAACATTTTCAAAATCTGATTCCGCAATGATGGTCAAGGTTAGACACACAGTTTTGGCCAAAGGCCAAAAAAAAGCCAAAATGCATAACTTTTAAAGTGGAGTTGATCAAAAAAAGAAATTTTGAAATCCAACGTACCACGGAGGAATAATCACCGAACGAAAGTTTAAATCTGACTTCTGAGCGAACAAACATTAACAATTCACGCGGTTGGTATCAAATTAAGTAATTTGTTTATATACATAAGCCCTGATGATGACTTGTGATGAAACCTACTATGCGCGCGCCGCTTGCCATCAGTTTCCATTTCGCAAAAGAAATTCCAAAATCAAACTAACCACGGAGGAATTATCACCAAAAGTACCATCTACAGATGGAACTTTTGGTGATTATTACGAAGTAATCAAATTGGGCACGCGCAAAATAGAATTTCATGAATGGCCCCTTATCATTAAATAACTAACCATTAATAAACTATTCAAACAAATTACACTGATGATGGTTTTCAGTCAGGGAGCTTCGCTCAATTTTTGCAACAGCAGAATGTATTGCAGACCTAGTTTTACATAAGTTATTAACAGGCAGTACAGCAACTTGATGACGGTGCAAACTTCTGGCACTGAGCTTGTACCTTGTTCTTCAAAGAAAATTTACAAATGACATTAACGCTGTAACGCGTACTTATAGTGCTTCAAGACTAAATTGGCCTATCTTGAATATTGAAATTGAACTATTTTTAACGGATTCTATCACGGTTTATTTGATATTATTTTATATTTTACATTGATCCCGACGTTTCGGTTGCTTTTCAGCAGCCATGGGGAGACTATCTTGAATATGCAAAATTAATCTGAACAATTTTAATATGCTTGATTTCACACGTTATTAAGCATATTATATAAGGTGTCACAAAATTAGGTCTGAGACTAGTCAAAACTAAGAACTACATCAAAATCACCCCTCAGTTCTCACGTTGGGACGTACGAAATAAATAGGCACGATACAAGTAATGTAGCTACATACACCACAAGCTGGACTCCTTCGTGTCCACGCGATTATTTAAGGATGTTCAGAAGAGTAAAGCACAGAAGAGCAAGAGAAGAATCTCTCATTCATACAACCAAACCCTAAAACATAATAATATAGTTATAGTAAGAAGAATTCGTCCCGATAAAAATTTGTAAAACTACACACGTTGAAAATTAAGAATTAGGAACCAATCGCCGACACCAAAAATAAAATGCGTCTAATAAAAACAATACATAGATTAAGTGAATATAAACAATTGACGGCGTTATCGCACTGTTACCGGGGCCTTTTTTTAGCGGGGGCGGTTACGTCGTACATGTACCGACTAAAACCGCACGGTGTCCTGCCCTAGTGTCCATATACACTCGCAAGGGCAATTTTTACTAATTCTATTCTTCTCCTCAAAAAAATTTTGCTGTTGGAATGGCAATACTTCGTAAAGGTTAAGGTTGCTTAAATGCTAAATGCCTGCCTAAAATCGAAAGGTTGCCTAAATGCTTTGATTGTGTAATAAACACCCATCCACTCATTAATACCTACATCCATCCAAAGTTTCGTATTTATAATAAGAGTAAGATTATAGAGATAATATAGACATGAATGCGATGCAAATATAAGTAGAACTAGTTCTCTAAAATCACTTTTTAGCTGCTATTAACAAGGGCCAGAGAATTTGTAGGAGATGTTGCCGGTCGTCATTTCAGTGTTGTTTCACACCTTTCACTCTTTATTTTACAACACTTTGAAAGAAACCATATATTAAATCAGCGCTTAAAACCTGTTGCGAGTGGATAAAAATATTTCCATAAAAAACATCCCTGCTTTAATAAAACTGCAACTTTATTATTTTATTTATGCTTCGTTATTAGAGAATAAAATCCCAAAATTAAACATCAACTTGCCTTTATCAACGTGGGACCTTTAGAAATTGGAACTATGATGGATGTACATACCTTTTTTTTTTCATGCGGAAATCCCTTCGTATTCGCCAGCCGGCCAGCGGGGGCGGTTATGTCGGGCTTGAACCGACTAAAACCGCACGCCGTCTCGGGTCTTCAGACGCTTGGGTGTAAGGTTTCCCGTAGAGCACATCCCTCGCACCCCGACTGACCCTGTGCCATCTCCGGTTTTGAGATGGCCCCCTCGGGTTTGGATATACATACCTAACGTAAATAAAATTTTAATAGTAATATTTTGATGCCTCTTTTTACATACTGCGTACATTTGCTAGATGGTTTTAATTAAAGCGAGCACTTTTCAAATGTTACACGCTCATATTTTTATCTGAAAAATAATAAAACCAACTCATAATATATTATAACACTTCATAAAATTACGAACCGTGCTTAATTTTCATTTAAAATAAAATTTTCCCAAAGCCCGGTCAACACATCATTGTCATCCTTATCTAATTCCCGTAATTAAGCTCAATGGCATCCACCTACAAAAGCATTACGTATAAATGAAAATTTAAATCGCGGCAAACATGAACAGCCATTGTCAGACAGCTCATTCAATTTATGAGCTCGCAAATCTCTGTCGTACACTCATCGTAAGTATAGTATTGACGGGTATTTAGGATTTTAAAGCTGCGTGTACACAGCGGGCCGACGGACTAGTTCATGCAGTTTTAAGATCCTTAATACGTAAAAATAATAAATTAGAGAATGTTGCGATTCAAGAGAGATTGAAATTCACTTTAAGCCACATTGTCTAAAAATAAAAAACACACTGCGTGCAAGAATGGCGGTGAAGATGAGAGACTACAGTCAGCTGTGTGAAACCATACTACACAGAAACAAAACTAAAGAAAATAATATTAAACCAGCATTTGTTTGCAATAGAATACAGATTAAGATACAATCACTGTAATAATAACGAACTTCTTTTTGATACATGTTAAAATTCATCTCTTTTGTGTAATAACGTGTTTTACTAGCTCCAAGTACATTAACTAGGTACTGTTGTTTTATGCTATTAAAATATAACTAGTTTATAACTAATGCAGATTCGTTATAAGGCTGTAACCTTAGAGTACACATTAACTATATAGTTTTAAATGTATACTCTAAGGCTTTAACACATTTTCACTCAACAGCCAACCCACGTGTTTGTATGAAGTAAGTAATACAAAAGCGACGTTGTGTGTATAGTACCTTAATGTCGGCTTGCGGCCAGTCTGTTTGCCTGTAATGTGCAGATAACTAACACATATTCACGCACATGCCAATTGGATTCCTCTTTTGTCTTGTACTGGAGTTCATTTCTAAAAGCATTCGTGATCAAATATTACGTTTCTGAATAGACGTACTATTCAGAAACGTAATATTCTGTATAATCGGAATAGCACAGCCTCAGATAGGCTATATATCAAAGAAGTTAAAGAACTGTTAACGAGGAATACAAAAGAACATTCAGTTGAATTGCGAACCTATTTCTGCATTGAAGTCGGTTAGCAAGCTTTTAAATTCACATCATTATAACTAATTAAAAGTCAAGAATTGCGTAGCTACTTGAAGTCAGAAAAATAACGAGTAATACGGTGTATTTTTTAATATCGACTTCAAGTAGTAATATGCTGCATTTTGCGAGGTTTGTTTGTGCCGAAGGCTTTAACTCTGCGAAGGAAAATGCCTTTTACACCCCGGTGTCTGAAGACCCGAGAAGGCGCGCGGTTTTACTCAGTTCTAATCCGACATAACCACCTGGCCGGGGGGGTATCATGTCACTCGCGCTGCCGACCCAGTAAAAAGCTTCTAATTCTTGAAGAACCCATTATTGTAGTGGCTTGGGAAAGCCTCAGAAGGGAGATCCTATCTATATATTTTGTGTAGGTACTCCAGATTCACATCATTGCATTTGAAATTTCGCAAGGCTTATATCTATACTAATATAATAACCTATATATATACTAATCCATGCTAATATTATAAAGAGGTAAAGTTTGTGAGGTTGCAGGGGGAAATCTTTGGATCAACTGAACTGATTTCAAAAATTATTTTACCATTAGAAAGCCACATCTGTGAGTGTCATCACGCTACTATACAAGGGAGCGGAGCAGTACTAAAAAAATCCAACAAATCTGGCAGATTCCCATACATTATATTAAAACTAATACATAACGGGCGTAACAGGGTACAACTGGGGCTCGATATACGTCGCGGGTAAAGCCGGGGAGGGCCAGCTAGTTTGTAAATAATAAATAAAAACGATTTAAACTGCAAGTACACTGGTTGCACGTACATTTGAACAATATTCAAATAAAACAAAATAACTCCAACTACCCGTACTGATAAACTTTTCAAAACGAAGTTAACGGCAACACGCTGCCTCTCTCATTCGCTCCATCTTTCTTTTTACGTTGCCACGATATAGGTGTGTACGGTAACGGTGTGTGTAGCCTCGGGTGGCATTTTAATTTTCCGCTGGCCTGAAAATTTACGCGAAACGAATGAACCATCTATTTTAATGAGGTTTAAAAGTTAACTGATCAACGTTCGCGCCACGAGGGTTGGTGTGCGTTCGCTAGAATGGAGATATATGAGTGTGTTATAAACTGTAGAAGCATTTTTCTATTGTGTATGTGTTCCATATTTTATAGAATACCCTAGCTGGAATAGTGTCAGCTGAAATGAAATATAGTATGCTGTTCGATGTAATTTTATATGTGATTTCATGGGTAGAATGGATTGAAAATCTCATATTGGTTTTATGATAAAACCGATATCATATTCATCATTTTGTTAACGTTGCTAGTTGATAAAGGGTAAGTAAATAAGAATGAATATTATTATTAATGGTGTTTTTTACTTTAATAATTATAGACCAAAAATTATTACCAATGACTTTTTAATTTAACTTTTTCGATAGGCAGTCTCACACAGTTTCACTTCCTTTTTTTTTTTTACGTGCGGAAATCCCTTCGGATACCCCCCCCGCCGGCCAGCGGGGGCGGTTATGTCGGGCTTGAACCGACTAAAACCGCACGCCGTCTCGGGTCTACAGACGCCGGGGTGTAAGGTTACCCTTAGAGCATTTCCCTCGCACTCCGACTGACCCTGGGCCATTCGCAGTGTCCCCTCTGATAACAGCAGAGGGGTACCTGGAGCGACCACCGCAACCCCCCCCCCCCCCCGCGGGCTTTCACTCCCTTACTTCAAATCTAGTTTAATTTTCCAACAAGTCTCATACTGTTATTATTTTTTTCCCTCCATAAAGCTATCTGGACTGGAATAAACTGGCATAGACAGTGCACACATACAAGCTCGTATTAGTAGTAATCTGATCGATGTCTTAAAAAAAAAGAGAAAATCTGCTGACAAAGCTACCTCAAAAACGGTATATTTCGCACTCTGCTAGTCTCTCCTGTCATATTGTGTTCCAGTGTGAGGGGGAATCACAGAAAACGTCTTAATTCGACTGGAGCGCGCACAAAGAGCCGTTCTGGAAGTTATGCTCATCCGCCCATGAAGATATTCTACGAAACTGCAATACGAGGAATACAAACTATTGACTGTCAGAAAAATGTATGTGTTCCAGTCTGTATTTCGCAAGCATTTAGTCCCTTCACCCGGATTACTAACAGGTTGACTTAAACACAAGGTCTTTTCACTGGAACTTTATAGTACCGTGTTCGCTCAGAGGTAGTTTCATGTGGAATCAGTAAAATTGTATAAACATTTAAATAAAAACCCTTACAATTCCAAAGATAAATTTGAATGTAGAACGCATATCTCCTTAAACATCCGTTTTATAATACGTGCCGTATGGACGCTTTTTTTTTTTTTTTTACGTGCGGAAATCCCTTCGGATACCCCCCCGCTGGCCAACGGGGGTGGTTATGTCGTGTCTCGACTAAAACCGCACGGTGTCCTCCCCAAATGTCCGTTAGTCAAACAAAATATACCGACTCATATAAATTTATATATATAAGTAGCCATATTTATTCAAATTTAGCCCGCTAGACTTACCCATTTCCATAATGTTTGGCCTTTTCATTCACTCTCATGTTCAACAACCTCAGCACATTTATATCTCTTTGAATTTTCGTCAGTACATCCTGCTTCAGATCAAATTGCTCTCGTGTATATATCTGTATTGCTCTTTTTAAGGTTCTGTACCTCAAAAGGAACAAAACGCGTTGAGGCATCATATTGAAATTCATACTAAATACTCAGGTCTGTAAGGCGTTGTAGCTGTCAAAAAATCAAACTTCTAGGTCAATGCAATCAAAAGGTACAATCGTTTATGTAGTAAATTTCTCCAAATTGCCCTGGTATTAAAACCTACAGGATACTTCCCGTTGAGCTAAAATCATGAAATTTGGCAAAAAGCAAGATCTTATGTGCTTAAGTAATGGAAAAAATTCGAAAACAGTAAATATCTAGCTACCCACATCACAAAAAAATATCTGTACCTATAGCTGTCTGTCAAGACTAGCTATCAAGAACTGATCCTCAGGAACGCGTAGACTTATCAAGTTGAAATTAATATGAGATACTCTGGTCTGTAACGTCTTAAAACTGTGAAAAATCAAAATTCTACGTCAAAACAATCAAAAATATAATTACGCAGCAAGAAATCCTATGACGGAGTCACCGTATAAAGAGATAAAAAAACGTTTCTGAACATTTTCGCTTATAACTTTTTTATTTATAGTTCTACGACAAAAAGTTACTGGACCAAAGTTGTAGAGAATTTAATTTGCAACAAAAAATGTTTTTTTATCAGATAAATAGTTTAAGAGATATATCGTAAAAATCATTTCAACCCCTATTTCCAAGATGGCGGCCGTGGGACAAGGGTGGCGACCCCACAAACTTGGTTTCAGCTTTACACTGACCCCCCTACACATAAAAAAGCGGCACCTCCAAATTACCATGCTCCTAAAATTAAAGAAAACTCTTTTAAAACGAAATTGCGGAGAAAGAAAAGGGAGCTAAAGAAAAAACTTCGAGATGCCAAAGCCTTGGGCGATTATCATCTTAGTCACCAACTGTCTAGGGCATTAAGATCAATTCTTAAACTAATACAAGGTATATCGCAACAAAAAGCAAACAATTGCGATAGTTACGATGGCAAGGCACGAAGTAAATTTTGATAAAAACCCTTTTCAGTACTCAAAAAACATCTTTAAAAGCCAAAATGGTAAACTTCTTCTGACCAAAGAACAAACTTACGAAAATTACAAAAACCTAAATGCAGAACACCATACAATCAACCGGAAACCCAAAGACCCCACGACCCTCTAGTACAATTCCAAGGGAATGCACCTACCATAGAGGAAATAGAGATACAAATAAAAAAGAAATCATCTAAATCGGCTCCGGGCCCTGATGGGGTTCCATATATAGTGTATAAAAAATGTCCAACAGTTCGTAAACATCTCACAAATATATTCAGTAAAATCTGGTCGGAAAAGAATATACCAGTCGCATTTGGCGAAGCGATTTTCGTTCTCATTCCAAAAAAACATGAAGTGACCCATCCTAAAGATACTAGACCGATAGCACTAACTAACACAATTTCAAAAATATTTTTCTCAATTCTACAAACAAAAATGTGTCATTTTATGATTAACAATAGGTATTTCGGACCTAACCACCAGAAAGGGTTTTTACCCGGCATTTCTGGTTGTCTGGAACACAATAGTCTCTTAGCGGAAAGCTTAAAAGATGCCAGAAAATACGAAAGACAGATAACGGTATGTTGGATAGACCTAGAAAATGCATTTGGCTCAATTCCACATTACCTTATGGTATACGCGTTGCAATGGTATAACTTTCCGTGGTCATAGAGATAATCGTGTCGTATTACTCGCAGCTAAAATTTGCTATAAGCTTCCAAAAAGTACACACAGGACCATTACGGTATAATGTGGGACTGTTTCAGGGATGCTGCTTGTCACCAATAGCATTTAACATAGTAATTAATATCTTAATTACCAAGTTAATACGTCACGAAAAGAAATGGGGTTATCGGTTTAAAGTAAATAACATATACTCAGAGTCCATCTTAGCTTTTGCTGACGATCTCGCAATACTGACGCGTAATCCAAAACAATGTCAGAAACTATTAAAGGAAGTCGATGAGTTCTGTTCGTGGACAAATGGACTGAGGACGAAGCCCAGTAAGTGTCACTGTCTGTGTCTGGGTAGACGGGACACCAAATTTACCTCCTATGACCCGGGACACTTCATTGGGGGTAAACCAGTTTCCATAGTCGCTGAATCGGTGCCATTTAAATTTCTTGGGAGAAAGATAGACTATAAAGGACGCACACCATCCTTAGATGAAGTTGTCGATACGTTTATAAATGACCTAAATAAGATAGATCAGCTACCACTAAACAATATCAAAAAAGGTTGGATATATGACAGCTACTTAACATCACGTCTGACTTGGCCTTTTCTGGTGTATGAATTCGGTAAAACCTTACTGGCGAAAATAGATGCAACTGTCATAAAATCGCTAAAATCGTGGCTTGGACTAGCGCACTCTGCTGATTCCTCTGCTCTATTTAGGGATCAAAATAATTTTGGGATGAAACTTAAGAAACCATCGGAGCTCTATAAACACCTTAGAGTTACCAAAGCCCACATCTTAGGTAAATCCCAAGATGTCACAATCAGGGCACTCCCGAAAGATAATAACGCGTCCGAGCTTGAATCTAGACTCCTATTCCATAAACGATTTATGATAGTCGAACAGAGTGGGGTTGGGAGTACGAGAGCCAGAAAGGGAAAAGAATATACTTAAGTCCTTTCTAAAACAAGACGAAAATGATAAATATCGAGTGCACGCGATGAATTTGGAAATCCAAAATGAATGGTTGACAATGGGAGAGTTCTGCATACCGATGGCCTTAAAGTGGCGCACCTTGATCTATGACTGGTCGCCGGCCCTGTTAAAATTCTATCTTAACTCCTTTCAGATGCCCCTCCCAGACCAGAGTAATATGGTAAGGTGGGGGAAGGCCACAGAAAAACAATGTGATACTTGTGGTGAGGCAATAGGGACGGCTAGACACATATTAGTAGGATGTAGGGTGCTTCTCGATAGAGGCCATTACTCTCGCCGCCACGATAAGGTGCTTATCATCATACGTGAAACAATGAGTCTGGCAGTAGCTAGAGCCAAAAAAGGATTGACTACTAACAGACTGACGTCTGTTGTGATATGACTATTAACTTTGTGTCTGAAGGTTCATCCATAATATCCAGGAACAAACCTTATTCAATCTTAGATACTGCCCCAGATTGGACTCTCCTAATCGACACGTATGAAAAGCACTATAAAATTCCGGAGGATATTGGGGTTTCGTCATCTAGACCTGACATATTCCTATATTCTAAGAGGTTAAAACATGTGGTTCTTGTGGAACTTACTGTACCGTGGGAAACAAATATACCGAAGGTCCACACAATAAAGAAAAATAAATACTATGATCTCACAAACGAATTAATCAAAAACGGTTACGTGGTTAATTTGTATGCAGTGGAAGTGGGAGCGAGAGGTATACCAGCAAAATCTCTCTATAACCTACTTAAAGATGCCTATCGAGAGCTACATATAAGCTCATTACTAGGACGAATGTCTAAAGCGGCACTAGTAGGTTCGTATCAAATTTGGTTAGGCAGGGAGGGGAACTTGGATAGTGAAGGTGAGTGTTGATGTACATCAACAAAAGGGGCCCCTTCTAAACCTACACTTGGGTCGCAAGTCCCAGGCACTGTCCCGAGTTCCCAACTCAGCAACGCGATGGACCCGGCACCCGCACGGAAAATCCATGGATTGCTAAGAATATCGGTCTTTTTAGTTTTATCGTTCTCTTATTGTTCGCGACAGACACTCAGTGAAGTGAAAGTGATTTTGTGAATCGTAAAAATGAAATTAAAAATTAGTGACTAAATCGTAAAACAAGTGATTTGTGACAAAACAGTAAATGATTATTTAGACATTCAATTAATATAGCCACCGTACGCATGAGACGGTCGCAGCACCTTTTTTGTTAATAGTTTATAAGAATTTTTATTATGTAAAATCATTGTATTATAATTTAGTAAATCAGCCATAAAAGAGCTGTTGTGTGTAAAATAAAGTTTATTCACCATATAGAGTCAATGAGTGGCTACCATATAGCAATCCATTTTATACTGTACAATATATAGTTTTTATATAATCAACCGAAAATGTCACATGATAGAGCCCAGCCACTCATAATTTCATTTGTAAACCGCTGTAATTATTAAACAATAGTCAATATATATTAAAAACCCTTACCATGGGATGGGTGACCGCCCTACCCATCTTGTTGCCTTTAGATTATATAATTCTTGTACATAGTTTATAAAATAGAAGTAAAAAACCGTAAAATAGATAACGAAAAATCAGTGTAAAATTCCATGTAATTTGTTTGTGTTTTGACGGCTCTCGTTATGGTAAAGTCTGAGAGTAGCTAAGCTGGCACGACATTTGAACGATTGCGACATCTTAGCCGAGTCGCCAGCAATAGTCTTCGAGTTAACTCTCAGACTTTGCACTGAATGGATGGGCCATTATTAAAGCCATATTATTCAACCGAATTCTGTGTCTTATTTACTGGTGTTCCTGTTCAAACCAATTCGGAACCGTACCGTTCGCGGTCGGTTTATCCTTTCGCATAGAGAGACGCACAGGGACGAGTAATTCTACTTTCCCTGACCTCGTTCGAAAGATACAGTCCACACCTCCACTACATGGCAGGGAAAGAGTGTGCATACTGACGGCCAGTCCC
Organism: Cybosia mesomella; assembly: GCA_946251805.1. Classification (NCBI taxonomy): domain Eukaryota; kingdom Metazoa; phylum Arthropoda; class Insecta; order Lepidoptera; family Erebidae; genus Cybosia; species Cybosia mesomella. The sequence continues at coordinate 12,515,566 of OX276392.1, forward strand.
TTTAAATGTACCTAAGGCGGACATATCGCTGGCGTTTAGATCTGCGTTTATGACCAGATAGAGCGTCACGTGAAGCCTGTTCGCCACACTTATTTTAGAAGTTACAGGGGGGGGGGGACACATTTTACCACTTTGGAAGTATCTCTCGCGCAAACTATTCAGTTTAGAGAAAAATTATATTAGAAACCTCAATATCATTTTTGAAGACCTATCTATAGATACCCTACACGTATGGGTTAGACGAAAAATATTTTCTTGAGTTTCAGTTCCAAGTATGGGGAGCCCCCAAAGTTATTGCTTTTTTCTATTTTTGTGTGAAAATCTTAATGCGGTTCACAGAATACATCTACTTACCAAGTTTCAACAGCATAGTTCCTTTTAGTTTCGGAAAAAAGTGGCTGTGACATACGGACGGACAGACAGACAGACATGACGAATCTATAATCCGTTTTTTGCCATTAGGCAACGGAACCCTAAAAAATGAAAATAAATTAATGCGTCCTCTAAAAAACGCAAGGTAAGGCCTAAAAATGTAACATTTCAATGGACTAAGTATAAAACAAATAATATTAACCTTCCGCTTGAAGCACTCTAGCTGTTGATGAAAACAACATCAAAATCCGTTGTTTAGTTCAGACGTTCTCAGCGAACAGACACCGGAAAGCGACTTTGATGTATATTATATTATTATAAGAATCAAAACCTTCTTCCCGTTCAGCTAGAATCATGATTATTTTACAGAAAGGAAAGTTATATTTAATTATAGAACGAGTAAAGGGAAAAATCCGAAAACTATAAATATGATATTGTCGGAAGTTTACGCGAATGTCACACATTGAAATAAAACTATTATTAAAGGATTCTATCTCGATTTATTTGATGTTATTTTATATTTTACAATCGAAACGCGATCGATGTAAAATATAAAATAACATCAAATAAATCGCGATAGAATCCGTTAAAAATAGTTTTATTTCAATTATAAATATGTAGTTAACCACATCACAAAAAAAATCTGTATGTTTGTCTGTCAAGACTAGAAGCGCTATACAGCAACGTTAAGGGTGCCCCTCAATCCAGTTGTGTATGGAAACCTCAGAGTGCGAGTCCAACTCGCACTTGACTGGTTTATGCAAATAGTGTCTCATTTTACACGTACAGTCAACGATAAAAGTAGCATAACGCATTCAGATTTACATATCACCTCAGCTATTAAACCTTTCATAAAACAAAAAAACAAATTATAAAACAGGTTATAAACCTACTTGCCCTAATTGGCCAAATACACACCGACGTGAGAGACCTAAGATGGCGTGTAGTTTTGGTCGGATCAAGTCCGTCAAAAAAGAAGAAAACCACAAAATAGCACAGTGATGGCGGAGACAAATCAAAAATCATAGATCATAAAAATCGGGCCACCTGTTCTCGAGTTATAAACGGTATCACTAACCCGACTTAGTTTTAATAATAGGTCTTTAAACGGCGTAATATTTTATAGATATAAAAACTTTATACGAGTATTTGTATGAATTTAAATTTAGAATACGCAAAATAGATAAAGTAAAATACACAAATCGCACTGGCTGTCAATACATATCAAATCCCACGATCTACTCAAAGTCAAACCCAATGACGTATATGATTCAATTAGGGTTTAATTGCTAAATGAAGTGTCTCCCGCATCAAATTTGTCCTTTTGCCTGATATGATTTGATCAGGCAAGGTATTTTCCGAACCAATTAAGGTAATGGAAAACTGTGCAGCCAATGTCAATGGCGTTTAAGTGGATTGTGTAAAACTGATCGATGAAATTGTCAATCAATTAGTGAGAGTAAACTGGGGACTTTTTAAATTTAGATTCTCAGTCAATTTATTTTCAACTTAAATAATAATATATAAGTATAGCAATTAGTATCAAAAACTATGTTTTAAGCACGCTTGTTCCCAAATCTAATATTTAAGGAGTTTACTGGTGGCTGTATGATTTTTTTAATCCTGACTCTATCATTAGATTAATCAACAGCAGTTGCCAATAGTTTAGTAGTAATATTTATTTTCGTAAATACAAGATGAATGAAGAATATTTAGTATACTGCCGGTAGTAAAGCGCAGACTACATTCCCATGTCGTCTTGAGAGTTACAATATTAAATGGGGCTTAGAATATACGCTAAAAATTAACACAATGATTTTATAACACTTATAACTTTTGTAATTTTCCTGTAAATTTATATCAGAAAAAGTAAACATCACAGACGGGATTTGAAGCCACGAACAGTCCCTTACTAGGGAGGATACTCTGACCAATTGAGTTACCTGAACGCGTCCTGGAAATCTGAAATTCTCCTATACATACGTCTTGGGGAGACGCTGGAGCCATCTACCGAAAATCTTACACACTAACCAGGTAGCTCAGTTGGCCACAGTATTCCACCTAGAAAGTGACTGATCGCGGGTTCGAGTCCCGTCCTGGATGTTGACATGTTCATTTTAAATTAGGTCTAATAAATTCTTGATGAGGTCTATTGAAACAGTGACTTTTTTACATTTTAACGGATGCAACATCTTCATAATATTTTTTACATAAAAATATCACTATCTGATCTTTTGATAACTGAGCAATGATACTTTTATCCTTAAAAATAAACATGCTTTAAAATCAAATGCATTTTCAACAAATAAGTCCATCATATAGGTTCGCAGTCAGAATATACGTTAGTCCTTAAGCCGAAAGTGCCCTTAATACTGTGCTAAAGTGGGCGAGCTTCAGAAATATTCAGAGGCTTTTCAGGGCAACACTCTTAAGCCTTTTAATATCGCGCCCCTACGTGCTTATCGGATCTCTTAACTGTTGCCGTTTTTAATGGCGTTTGCAGTTAATTCCGATGTTCTTTTAATGAAAGCCTAGGAATTGGCTTATGTTTATAGTATGTGAAAGTAAAAAATGGTATATTTTAATATTGTTTGGCGTAGATATTCAGTAGTATATATTTAATTTTGGTTATCGTGGTTAAGTAGACCATATAATAGAAGGATACATAGAAACATACTTAGATACATATATTTTTGTAAATACATACAAATTATACATAGAGATACCTAGACCAATGCGAACGCAATGCAATTAATATGAATTAAACTGCTATAAGCTGGAATTGAACCCGCAACTCTGCTTCAAACAGTTGTACGTTTTACATCTACGCCAAACAGGTCATCAAATTTAATGTTATAATGAAGAATTTAGAGTAAAACAGTTCTATTAACGCAAAGAAGGTATGTATCTCAGGGCTAAAGCAACCTCCTGTTAGATCCTACCTCGTAGTTTAGATTGTACATACCTAGTTTTAGTTTGTTTTGACTTAGCTAGTTACAGCTAATTCCGGAGAGGGACTGGTTAGCAAAACGGGAACTTCATTTTTATTATTGCGAGCCTTTAATAGGTACTATCGTAACCGTCGTTACCTTCAGGCAGTCATATGCTTCTCTAGAAGCATTGAAATGATGAAATGGCGCAGACAGACGCGGCGGAGGACTTTGTTTCATTATATGTAGTGATATAAAGATTTTTAAAATTGATATGGTCACTATAAGATGTTGTTAGATTAGCTAATTACGTAATAACTTAAGACTGAAGGTTCCTTAAGTAGGGACTGAATAAATGAACCGACTTGGTATTACATGGATCTCACAACTTTTTACGGTAGAAAAACTGAGTTGCGAGACTTGTTTTTTTTACAAGTTTTGTTTTTGATGGCATCTCGTTTCTTTTTGTAGATAGTCTTACTATTTTTCCTTTCCGGCGCCGTTTACTTCTTGAATACCAACAACCGATTTTATATTATACATATACAGGTACACTGATTCATTAACTCCAAATGTAATTGTAATGTAAAAATTAATGTAGTTTTTCCCGGATTTATACACTAAACATTAACTGTATTGCACATTTGAAGCTTCTATGTCTAGTAGACGTGCCCTAGAGTTTTGATTATTTAGTCAGTCAGTGAGTGACAGAATTATGAAATTTGACTAGTTATAATTAATAAACTATTGATTCAAATTGAATGAAATTGGAAATATACCGTGTTTATGCAATGCCTGCTTACTGAAAATTCAGGCTTCTTGTTTAATTCATGACAAAGTTATAGACAGTCGAAAATGGCATAAAATTAGCGAGGGCACTGCCCTGCACCCAGAAATTTCCTTTCATTCTACTACAATCCCGATTTCATCTAAGGCTTGCACTCCTACTCATCCTTTCCATAATTTAGTTAAAGCCAAGACAGGCTTTTATGGGAGCGACTACCGTCTGACCTCCAACTCCAGAGGTAAGCCTGAACTAGAGCGTCCGTCAATCAGCAGGTGTATCAGCTTGCAGGTGGGGTTAGTTCGGATTTAGAAGATTCTGTAGAGGCATTATTCACGCAGTAGCATTTGACTGCAATATCGGAAGTTATATATTTGATCGCTGCTCTGTTCAAATATTTATGCATGAATATGTCTATTTGTATTAGTTTGGGTATTATTATGTACAAATATGTGTGTTAACAAAAACGGTGTTCACATTAACTTCTCAAATATCATTCAGCAATGTTTTCTAGCTCGATTTGAAAGAGAGAGAGGCAAATAAATAGACAAACTACCTAACTATTTCATTCAGTGCGAGCTTTTTTATTTTCCGCGAATACTAACCCTCTCATTTCAAACTGTGATATCTAAATATACTAGTACGTATATGACAGCTCTATTTAAATGACGTCAATCAGTCCCATAAACACGCTAAATAAGCGCAACTCACGCCTGCATCAATATACGGACGTGTTACAATTTAATTTCCTTAATTCTCTTCGGGGTCACTGACAAAGTAAGGTCCTCACAAATACAGTGCGACAATTGTCCAAATTTAATTACGTACTGCGTACCAACCCTTCTGCCACGATCGAGCAAAACGGGCTCTAAACTTCGAACGGAGACGGCACATGGGGCCGTATTTTTGTAATTTTATTAATGACGTAATAACAGTTCTGTCAGACGCATGTGTGTGCCCATGAGCGATAGTGGAGTCGTTAGCTCGGACGGGTTAATATTGGAGGGTTGAATTGGGGATTATCTATGAAATCTACGGTATTATTGGGTATTAAAAGCGGCGTTGAGCAGCTAGCCCAATGTCCGCGCGTTTGTAAGTTATAGCTTTCCGATTTGGAGCATCTCACCAAATACAAAGAATCGTTTCTTATAACGCACGCATGTTAAACAAAACATTATATGCCCATATGACTTTTTGTAAATGTCTTACGCCTGCACATTTATTAAGGGTAAAATATCGTTCAAATGTCACACAATCTTATGTCAAATTTTCTCTCACGAATCAAGCATATCGAATACTAGCGGCCCGCCCCGGCTTTGCACGGGTGCAATGGATGTTATTATACACATAAACCTTCCTCTTCAATCACTCTATCTATTTAAAAAAACCGCATCAAAATCCGATGCGTATAGTTTTAAAGATTTAAGCATACATAGGGACAAAGAAAGCGACTTTGTTTTGTACTATGTAGTGAAATGCCTTCACTTTCGCATGATGTTGGTATGATCATATCGCGGGACTAAGAGCAGTGTACTGATATTTGGCAAACTGTTTTAATTTGAAACAGGACGTGAGGCTATTGCAGTCAACTGGACACTTTTGGAAGACTACGTGCTGATATTGAGAATTTCTTAACGAAATTCTGTTCTATTTATCATGTCAACGGAATTGAGACATGAGACCTCGCAGACAGCAGTAGCACACGCTGCCACTGCACCAGAAAGTCATTATTCGTATAACAGAACTAGCTGTACCCGCGACCTCGTCCTTGTGGATTTAGATACGTAAGGTTTTAATTATTTTGCAAGGAACCCTAGTTATTTTTCTAACATAAAAATATGTTTTAATATTACCTATCTGCCAGTGGAAATTCCGCCAAAAACGGCCCCGCCGTTTCCGAGATTATCTCATTCAAACAGACAGAAATGCTGATACATAAGAGATTATAAAAAATCTGTGATATGTATCGCACATATACTCATATGCATTAATTTAAAACTTGTGATTTTAATATTACTATGATTGTTGAACTATATGTGTATGTGTTTGTTTTTGTGTATTTTATTACAGGCCCTAAATTATTATTATTTACCTCCAAACAAACCAACCTTAATTAAGTCAGACGAAACATTAAATCAAATTTTATTCACTATTTCGTGAGTTTTATTTTTTTCACTTCAACATTGCAAACAAATAACCTCATAAACTTTACCTCTTCATAATATTCGTAAGTATAAGCAACTATAGATAGTATATATGTAATCTTATCCCTTTTGGGCCTATATTATTTCTAATTTATGTTTATGGTTTGTGTGATCTAGCACGGCAGTATTGTAATATATCCATCTATTTGGATGCTACAGCCCACGCTTAAAACTGGAACGTAGTACGCAATGTGTCCTAAACATTATTGGGTATCAGCTAACAAGTTTAGCCTTAATGTGGAGAAAATTATTTCATAAAGCTACTTGGTAGAGAGATATTTATTGAATTTATTATTTGCTGGTTTTAGGCATGGGTCTTAAGGCTTTATATTTGTATGATATTATGATTTAAATTTTATTTTAGTTGAATGAGGTATGGTGCAAAACCAGATTGTCCATCTATTAATAAATGATTCAGTGTCACCAAAGAGGTGATTTTTTAACGCTTTTTACTTCCTTTACTTACTTTCCTTCTTGTACTCATCATCATTTCAGTACTGTGTCCCGATGCCATGGCCAGACATTTGTTATCCACATAGTCAAGCGGCTGCCGCAAAACGTGACTGCACCCGTGAAGGCGACACTCCTGTATTTGATCGGCGATGTCCCGGACGTGGAAGCTGCCGTGGTTGATCCTCAAGCGATCGTTTAGCGTGACTCCGCACATCCACCGCAGCATATTGATCTCGGCGACACGCAGCTCCTGCTTATGTCGTTCTGGCAACGGCCACGCCTAATAGCCGTGTAAAAGAACAGGCCTAATGATGATTTCATAGACCTGCCCCTTCAACCTAAGCGGCATTTTGGGGTCACAGATAACATCAGTCGTCTCACGCCACTTGGGCATGCAGCGGCAATGCGTGCCTTGACACCGCTATCAATATCACCAGTCGCGTGGCAGTAAGAGTAGTCTATGAAAGCTATTTACATCTATAGGTGTCATTTGCTAGTCGCTAGCTGAAGGGCAGGGAGAAGAAAGAAGCTTGATCCTAGGTTGCCTCCGAGGATATCACCTCGGAATCCAGGGTTCGATTACTACTTCTGCATATTTAGATTTGGCTTATGTGACTTTTACGGGAGCGGCTGCTGCCTGACCTCCCAACCCCGAAAAGAAAGCCTACGCCATAGCCTCGTCCGTCAATCAGCAGGTATACCGGCTTGAGGTTGGCTTGGCCCCGGTCTTGGTGGGGCCTCATATACCCCTGGTGGGATCCTTATAGATACCCCATCATACCATCATGCCCTTCATTTCATTCTTTAATCATAAAGAATTATTCATCTTTGAAATCCACTATAAACCGTAGTGAAACTATAACCAGTAAGTAATATTAAATTCACTCTAGTTAGGCACGAGTAGCAAACTAAGCTCGTAAAATAATACCTAAATCGCCATTATTCGCAAAGTCGAAAGCTTAGTTGCCGAACGCCACATTATTGGTCAGATTTCGTCTGACCACGGTTGTTAGGTTTTGTCCGGCAATATGCAGATTAAACCGGTGTGTCGACAACAAGCATCTATTACTCACAAACTTGATCATATTAAAGTTTTCCGACGGCTGCTCTGAAATATGAGGATCACTACGTCGAAATTTAACTTGTTATCTGATCGAAGTATAAGTGGAGGGGAAATTTTGTAATATTAGTTATTTAAGATTAAAACTTTAGGTACTATTTAACTATTTTGAAAACATATTTTAGTGTCTTACTTTAATTTCCTTTTGTATTGAATTAGAACTTTCTTGTTTGAATGCGAATTAGTAACTTCAAATTCCACTGACTGATATTATCTGTTAGCTTGGGTCCCAAAGATTATGATCTCGTAAACAACAACTTAAAATATAAATGAAAGGTATTCAATTAAGCATTTATGGTTTGCAATATATGGAAATGTATGTAAAGTATCCGAAACTGGCGGGCACGAGGTCATTTCGGATCTTACTTATTTCTAAGTATCCCTTAGATAACCCCTTATACTTCGTTGGCTATAAAACGTATAGAGAAATGTTAATTAACCATCTGGATAGTTGAAATTTCGCTTAGTTTATGGGCTTCATTAATTTTGACCTGTTGTGTGTGTGTTATTAATTTTTTGACGCATATTTCATGTTCTAAATGGTCACTTTATAAAAAAAAGCGGCCAAATGCTAGTTGGACTCGCACATGAAGGGTTCCGTAGCAGTAGGTAAGTAACATAATGATGCTTTTATTTATTTTATATTTGATTTGATTGAATGAATGGTAAATTGCGTTTTACGATTTATGACGCATTAAAAAAGTACTTACTAGATTTTGTTCAACCCAATTTTAAGTAGAAGTTTACATGGTAATTTACATCATATATTTTTTTTTGAGTTTTATCATTCTCTTATTTTAGAAGCTACAGGGGGGACACACATTTTACCACTTTGGAAGTATCTCTCGCGCAAACTATTCAGTTTAGAGAAAAATTATATTAGAAACCTCAATATCATTTTGACGACCTCTGTGGCGTAGCGGTAGTGCATTCGACGGCTAAGCCAAAGGTCGCGGGTTCGATTTCCGCTCAGTGCAAATATGTATATTTGCATTGGTCTGGATGTTTCTATGTATAATATGTATTTATTTACAAAAAAAAAGTATTTAAGTATGTTTATCCGCATTCTAGAACCCATATGACAAGCTCTGCTTAGTTTGGGTCTAGATGGCGTTGTGTACTTTGTCGAACAATATTTATTAATTTATTTTTGAAGACCTATCCATAGATACCTCACACGTACGGGTTAGATGAAAAAAGAAATGAATTTCAGTTCTAAGTATGGGACGCCCCCAAAATATATTGTTCTCTTCTATTTTTCTGTGAAAATCATAATGCGGTTCACAGAATACATCTACATACCAAGTTTCAATAGCATAGTTCTTAAGGTTTCGGAAAAAAGTGGCTGTGACATACAGACAGACATGACGAATCTATAAGGGTTCCGTTTTTTACCATTTGGCAACGGAACCCTTACTAGTTGACAAGACAGACATCGTTTGCCTGAGAATCAAGGTATGTGAGTTACCTTACGCCCCCAAATTTTTTGTTTTCTTCTATTTTTCTGTGAAAATCATAATGCGGTTCACATAATACATCTACTTACCAAGTTTCAACAGCATAATTCTTATAGTTTCAGATAAAAGTAGCTGTGACAGACAGACAGACATGACGAATCTATAAGGGTTCCGTTTTTTGCCATTTGGCAACGGAACCCTAACTAGTTGACACGACAGACTTCGTTCGCCTGAGAATCAAGGTATGTTGGTTACCTTATCAGCTGGATTTATTACCTGAATGTCTCAAATTTTTAATTATCCTAATTGCTAGTAGGTATAGGTGCAGTATCCCGAGGAGGCCATCTTAAAGCCGTAAATGGCCAGGGCCAGCCGGGTGCGAGGGAATTGCGTTATTTGGCCACTTTTCACCCCAGCACTAGAGACCTGAGACGTCGGTTTTACGGTTCGACCAAATCGCTCCGAAATAACTATCTCCACTGGCTGCCGATAGGGTAACCATGGGGATTACCGAAAAAAAAAACCACCAAATGACCAACAGTATAGGCGGAGATAATTCCAAAAAAATTATAGATCATGACAATCGGTCAACCCGTTCTCGAGTTATAAACGTATCACTATCCCGACTTTGTTTTATATATTTTTCTAATGTTCAACCACTTTTGTAATTGATAATACCGTCTCAAGTGTCTACTCAATCTGTAACATATATGATATCACATACACTCTGACAAAAATATTATATTGTCACAAAACAAATGCGCGCCCTTCACTAATAAATAGTGATAAATTGATGATCATCACAACTTTATTCATCAAGCGCCCTTCAGAACAATACGATGTCTAGACAGGTAAATATGGCATACATTTGTTGATGACTGTGATTATTCATTGTACAAAACTTTGAGTGCCGCTGGAAGTCCTCATTTCGTATGAGTTGTGTTTAATTCATTTTAGCGAACAAGTTGTTCGTCGAATTTCGTTGGAACAGTTTAAATGGAAAATATAGGTGAAATACGGTTTGTTCTCTGGTGGTTTTCGGTAATGATGTTTAATTAAAATAGTGGCAATTGATGTGGAGTTAGATTTGTTGATAAATAGGTTACACAATTGGTGTATTATTTCGTCATGTATTATACAGGAAACAAATTTATAGTTTATTTTCATGGTCTAAAGGTCTATCCACAGACTTCAGGGCCGTGCCCTGTCAGGGGCTAAAAAAATATAGTTGTATACATTTGGCGCTCATTAGGGGAGACCTATGTCCAGCAGTGGACTAGAATAGGTTGATGATGATGATAATGATGATACATTTTATATGAACTCGTTCACACACGTCCTTTCCCGGGCCGGCGGCAGAGCTCGGATGCTTGGTCTTAGCACGGCCACGGTCCTGACATGTCCCTGATACGTGTAGATATACCTTAATTCTACCGAATAAGACTATATAACCCAAACAGAACTAATAATACGTATTATTATTTCTTTCCATCCAACAATTAGTCTATTTCAATTCACTACTAGATATAGAACTCTCCCAATGTGCGTCATAGCACCTGGACCTCCATCATGTGTATCCAGCCTATCCCAGCCACGTTTTTCAGATAGTTCGTATGGACGAACTATCTGTAGTATTCGAAATTAGTAGTAGGTATTATTATCACCCCTTCTAGGTAATGCATGCGGTAGGTATGTGCATAGGAATGAGCTCTCACCGGTAGTTTAATGGCCGGGGCTCGAACCTGTGACCTCTCGATCGCAAGTCCGTAGGTACAGCTTAAAGATCTGTAGTTTTAATTAATAGAAGTAAATATGAATAGGTTTCCACAGTGTTGCATTATATCTGATTAGGATGCTTCCCTCTACTAAATAGAACCCTTTTACCTGATTGATGAACACCACAACAAAAGGCTTAACGCCGTCAGCGATGTTGCACATAGATAATAATATATGTGAGGTAACATCCATCATTGCATTATGAGGGACGATCGGGGCATTATTTATTATATATTAGGTTTTTTTTTTTACGTGCGGAAATCCCTTCGGATACCCTCCCGCCGGCCAGTGGGGGTGGTTATGTCGTGTATCGAATAAAACCGCACGGTGTCCTTCCCAAGTGTCCGTTGCCGGGCACCCCGGGTAAGCCCTCGAAAGGATAACCCCAGGGTTGCCGGCGGACTTTGGCCGCCACCGCGGCCTCGCCTGGTGGGGTCGGGTTTTATCCCGCTTCGGTGAGTTGGCAGGCCTACACACGGCTCACACGACACGCCTCCGCCACGGCCTGCTTCTGTAAGGACGGCGAGTCGGCCAACTGCCGTCCTCAGGCCCCGATCATGGAGGTCGGTAGTCCCGGGCGTAGAGGAGTCTGCGGCGTCCTCGCCGCAGACTGCGAAACTCGAGTGTCAGGGTTCTCTCCCGCTCCCTCTCCGCATCGGATACGATTGGGTGCTGCGCGGTTATGATTAGGTATAATGTATAATTTCATTCATTTAGTTTTAAATCATACTAATATTATAAAGAAGTGAAGTTTGTCAGGTGTTGTGATGTTGTTAGTTTGTGATGTTGAGAGTTTGTAAGGTTGTAGGGGGTAATCTCTGGATTTACTGAACCGATTTTGTAAATTCGTTTACCAATAGAATTCCATATTATTTGTGTCATAGGCTATATATGATCACGCTACTATCCAAATAAGCGAAGCAGTAATCATTAATGTCAACAAATCCGGCAGATTCCCATACTAGTTGATGCCCGCAACTCCGCCCGCGTTGTGTGATTATATTTTTGGTTATATCGCCGGTTTCACTACACCAATGCCAAATTAAAAACTGGGAACTATATGTAACTACTTTTAATAAAATCTTCGTAATTCGATTACGTAAAGAAGTCAATACCCCAGAGCAAGTCAAGTAAGAAGAGCCCGTGGAGTCTTCTCAGGACGGAGACGCGTTGTGAAGCGGTGGTATGTAACTTGGATTAGTTTTTTTTTTACTTTTTGTAAGTTCCATTTTATCCATATAGCTGATAAGTAATTTTTAACTTTGAATAAATTTAATCCGTCGAAAGACACCTAACGTTTTCAATATTTCGGTCGTCCTTAAGAGATTACGTAACAAACTCGAGTGAGTGAAACAGTGAACTTATCTCTTTAAACCGCATCTATATACGAACTTGCCTAATGGATATTTGAATAAGTAAACACCCAAACCAAACAATATTTCAAACCTCAAAACTTAGCTAGTTCTAAACATGACTAAAATTATTTATACTGTTGATTGATGGCACTTGGTGGAATTTGCTGCACATATTGAAACAAATGTATCACTTGTACTTTTCCACAATTATATTTATTAATAAAAAAATTGACATCTAAAAGAGACTGGCTAACACCTCTGGTCTTGCTTATGAGGTACAGGTATACTATACATATTACTGTATAGTGATTTTCCCGGTGATTACGTATCATAAGTTCAGCTTTATATTCGCATGCGATTGTGAGGTTTTGGGTTTGATTTCCGGGTTGGAAAAAATGTTGGAGTTTTGGCTTAAGGGGTCCTATCAACATTTTCGGGGCACTAGCCAACCTCACCTGCTGCTTAACGAACGAGGCGCTGATGAATGCTTTACTATTGGCAGTAATAAGGGTTCCGTAACTCAAAAGGTAAGAAAGGAACCTTATAAGATCAATCTCTTGTCCGTCTGTCCGTGGGTCACCACCAATTATTTCAGGAGGTTTTGAGTTGAAACCTATATGGTAGTTCCCGTTGACCTAGAATCATGAAATTTGGCATAAAGCAAGGTCTTAACTTGCTTGTGGAAAATTCCAAAAAATAAAATAATAATAAAATTGAAAATTAAGGTAAATTATGGTACTTACAAGTTTTCTCAAAAATCTAAATTTGTCCATATCTTTTAATACTGTTTACTTGTTCGTAAACCAATATAAATTATAGAAATTTTATTATGGTGCTATAATGGGTAGGTACGGAACTCTCGACGCATTAGTTTGTCTCGCACTTGACCGGTTCTTTATTTATATTTTTTTTTATGTATATAAAATATTTTCCCGGTGATTACGTATCATAAGTTCAGCTTTATATTCGCACGCGATTGTGAGGTTTTGGGTTTGATTTCCGGGTTGGAAAAATGTTGGAGTTTTGGCTTAAGGGGTCCTTTTTTTTTTCGTGCGGAAATCCCTTCGGATACCCCCCCGCCGGCCAGCGTGGGGGGTTATGTCGGGCTTGAACCGACTAAAACCGCACGCCGTCTCGGGTCTTCAGATGCCACCTAGGCATCTGAAGACCCGAGACGGCGTGCGTGAAGGTTGCCCATAGAGCATATCCCTCGCACACTGACTGACCCTGGGCCATCTCCGGTTTCGAGATGGCCCCCTCGGGTTTGGGAACCACGGTGTCCCCGTCTTGCCCCGGTTTGGGGGAGGGGCGCTAGTCGCCCCACCGTCCCGGCCTGCTTCTGCTGGGGTGACAGGCGGCCTCACCTGCCACCCCCAGGCCTGCGCTCATGGAGGACGGAAGTCGTTAAGCGACCTCCAGCGTCTGAGTCACCTGCGACGCGCGGCGAGCATGTTGCGGGCTCGGCGGGCCGGGAGAGTTCTCCGAAAAATATAATTAAAATAAAATTATAATAAAATTGAAAATTAAGGTAAATTTTAGTACTTACAAGTTTTCTGGAAAATCTGAATTTGCCCATATCTTTTTATAGTGTTTACTTGTTCATAAACCAATAAAAAATATAATAATTTTATTAAGGTGGTACAATGGGTAACACTTGACCGGTTCTTTATTTATATATTTTTTATGTATATAAAGTATAGGAGAGTGACCCCTGGAACTTTAGAGAAGTGCAAGCTTTGGATATAAGAAGATAAATAAAGAAGAATTCTATCTCTTTAGATAGTGTATATCCTTAGACACATCTGTACTTATATCGGGGGGCACGGCAGTGCCCAAGACGAGGCAACACCTACCTTTTCTCGAAACGTTTCGCCTTATTTTTGTACCCTTATAGATTCAGTCTGGACAGAGGTAGAAAGTCGAAATTCTCAGGATATAATTCCCTACAAATCCTACCTCCTCTAAAGCTCTCTACAAACCTTAGTCAAAATGTATGGCTTGGCAGTTTACGCTATGATGAGATTTAGAGCGTTAGATTAGGGCTTCCAGAGTTAGAAGCTTGGCCCTTCATAGGATCTGTTAACTTTTTTACAGTATAAGCAAAGGCATTTTGTCCTGGCATCATTTAACATGAACATGTTTTTGGTGGTATAATTATTTCCAGTGCAACCAATGAAAACAAAAACGGCGCTACTCATTTATCTCAGTAACGCACATGTTCGCCCCATTCATAGCATGCTAAAGTAGCGATCGTCTCAACACTTACACCAGAATATATTAATTAGACTCAGCTGTTAATTCTTAATAGTTTATGCAAATCTATGTCAAACGGTGCCTAAGTAAATCTTCTGTCCCTTTCTGACATCATCTCTCTTCTTGGAGAGAGATGAAAACAAAATGCTGATTTGCATGTGCAAATAACATTGTAGTGAAATCCAAACAGCAATTTGGTAGACAATTGAAAGCCAGCTGCGTCGTCCCTTTCGAGATGGGGACAAGAATTAAACCATAATTTCGTGTTTCTACGAAATATGTCAGGAACTAGAAAGCTCTTTATTGTTAGTGACTGATAATTCACCTGAGCCCCTTTTAAGAGATATTGCATGAAGTACTTTAAACTGTCACTATGTTTATAAATACTGACAGCTGCACACTCACCATTTGGTGCAATTGTCACACAGTAGATATACTTTATACGAATACATATATGAATATGCATTTGTTCTACTACCTAGTTCAGAAAATAGTATTGTACTTGCAATATGGTCTGAATTTTAATTTAATGGTTCGTCTTACTTACTTCAGGTTTTTTTTGGACATCATTATCATCTCAGTGTTGAGACAGAGGCCTATACCTTTGAGCCCGGGGTCTGTTTTCCTGCTTTTCCTTCTCTCACGATCTTCATCCATCTGCATCCATGGTAGTGAGGTTTTGTTAGGACTTAAATAAAAATAATTTCGAGCCTGTATAAAAAAAATACACACATACTGTAACGGTTAACTTGTATGGGGGTTTTTATATGAAGTTTGTGAATGAAGTTTACATAAAGTTATTGATGTAATTAAGACTAACTACCGGCTAGGGCGAGCAGAGATGAATAAAAAAGTCGATTACAATATATTATGACATTATAATTGGTGATAGAGAACGTTACATACATTTATATTAGGTATTGGAAATAATGAATCTCAGGGAATGGATTCGTAATAAAGATTCTGCCGTGGCGTTGTTCGGTCCGTTGTTCAAAGATGGTAGTATGCACTTAGCTAGTGGACACGTGGCTTGTGGTGTTGCCGGCGTGCCAGGGTCTCCGCTGGTGTGCCTCGCTACCGCTATGATGGTGCGAAGCCCGGTGCGAAGACCCTGGAAATAGAAAAAGTGCGGGTCAGTTTGTCACTAGGTAATTACGTCCAAGTGACCCGCTTAAATAGCAGGTGAAGAGAATCTCCCAGCGGCAATGCAGCGTAGCTAGAAGCTATAATAAAAAGAATATAAGTAGGCAGCACAAGCTGGTGCCGCGACCTCTGACCGTAGGGGTCATCGGCCTCGTGGCACTATTTAGGTAGGCTGAAATAGCACACAGAATAAAATAAATTATATTAAGCCATGCATTTTAACAGGCAATAAGCTGCACCGCTGGAAAGTCTTGACCTGTAGAAAGAAGTATTAATTGTTGATCTCAAAACTTACCCGGAGCCGAGAGCAGTTGGTCACGGGGTCAAAGTGACCTTCCTCGGCGAAGGTTGCCAAGGAAAGGAACTATTTAAGAGCCGTCAGTTGATAACTGGGCTAGTGTTGTCCAATCTCGCTCGCACAACCATAGATAATTAGTAATATGTTAAAGAAACATACTAAAATATCGATTAATTTTATTGATATAATTTTAATTGATTTATAAAAAATCCACAACGTTACAATACATATACTCAAGTATTTTTCCCTCTGGGGTTTCCCTCCCTACAGGTATACCACTATACCCCTCTTAGCTCTTGCAACGTAATATCACAAAGACTCAGAGGCTCAGCACGCGCAAATGGGCTTTTGCATATGGTAGTGTCTCAACACGAGATTTTAAAAATTGATTGCTAACTAGGTAACTCATACTTTTTGCTTTGGTTTTCTGTTATTTAAATTAGTTATAGTTGTGCTTCAACACGCAGCTTTAAAAGTAATTTTTAGCAGGTACTTCTTAATTAACCACATATAACCAGCGCCATCTAGCGACAACAAGTTGAACTGCTTCGTTACTACTACGTCACTACCAATCCTGAATCGCGAAAGTGAAGTTCGCGCGCTGGTATAACATAAATATAACATACGACAACCGTGGGGCCACGGCCCGCCAGGCGTGATCACCTTGCCTGGTCAGAGGATCCTCCCTTTATGTTGGAGGAACATCACACCCGGTTCCACACATATAATGTACGATATATATTAAAAAAAATTTTTTTTTTTAAATTCTGTCTGTCTCTCTGTCATCTATCTGTTTGAATTACGTAATCTCTGGAACGGCTGGGCCGTTTTATCGCTAAATTCCCTGGAAAATAGGTAATATTATAAGGTATAACATACTTTTTAGGGTTCCGTTGCCAAATGGCAAAAAACGGAACTCTTATAGATTCGTCATGTCTGTCTGTCTATCCGTCCGTATGTCACAGCCACTTTTTTCCGAAACTATAAAAACTATGCTGTTGAAACTTGGTAAGTATATGTATTCTGCGAACCGCATCAAGATTATCACACAAACATAAAAAAAAAACAATAAATTTTGGGGGTTCCCCATACTTAGAACTGAAACACAAATTTTTTTTTTCATCAAACCCATACGTGCGTGGTGGTATCTATGGATAGATCCTCAAAAATGATATTGAGGTTTCTAATATCATTTTTTTCTATACTAAATAGTTTGCGCGAGAGACACTTCCAAAGTGGTAAAATGTGTATCCCCCCCCCCCTGTAACTTCTAAAATAAGATAATGATAAAACTAGAAAAAATATATGATATACATTACCATGTAAACTTCCACCGAAAATTGGTTTGAACGAGATCTAGTAAGTACTTTTTTAATACGTCATAAATCGTAAACCGCAATTTACCTTTAAGTAATTCAATTAACTCAAATATAAAAATGTTACTTGCTGCTACGGAACCCTTCATGGGCGAGTCTGACTCGCACTTGGCAACCACTAGACGCAAATTTCTGTGAGAAATAATTTAAGTATTCTAGTAGGTGAAGGTGATAAGAAAAGTGATTAAACTCGGTTTAATGATTTCAATAGATATTAACATTATTCTCTTTCATCATGGGTATTTTCTATTTATCCTACGTTGGTAATAGTTAATATTCTTAAAATAAAATATTGTTATTATCCAAAAAAGAAAGAATCAGAATATCTAAGTAATGAATGGGAATCGAGCTCCTCAACAAGTTCTATCAGTAAATTGTCATAACATAACCATTACTTAAAATCAATGCCGAGTTCAGTCATCAGTTAAGTAAGTACGAATTGTGCTTTGAGACCGATGATAAATATATTTCTATATACTTTAATCAATACTAACGCACACACGTAAATATCAGCAATCCATAACAGATTGATTAATGGATAGATCTGCAAACGAATTCTCCGAATAGAGTCCCTAAAAAGGAAGCAACAATAGTTCTCTATCAAGCGAACGCCGAAAACATAAAAGTGTCATGTGCATAATGCACACAATGAATGTCCCCTCCGAGACTTCTAATGCTATTTAGTCTCTCTCTAGAGATGTAGGTCACTATGCTATCTATGATTTCCTAGTCCCATTGTATAGTGTCCCCTTATCTTCTTTGCATAAAGTTCAATTTTCATATTTTCTAAAAGTAAATTAGCGTTTCAAAGCAAAATATTCTTTGTATCAGTTTGTTTTCAGTTCAAAGTTCTATAATACACTTTCATAGTGGCAAAAATTGTGCACATGATCAGTGTAACAGATTTGTGCACGCGTGGGGCGTCTAATGGTCTATGCATTCGTTCAGTACACGAGTGCATTTAATTTATGGTCACCAAGAAAAGGGTGGTTATCCATTGTCAACATTATCTTAAATATTTTATCCAATATTAAGCCTTGTCTCAAGCCATAAATTTTGCTACAAAACAAAATTTCTATGCGGGATTATATTTAAACTAAACCTTTGTGTTTTTGGATAACATATAATTAAACTAATATTATTTACAATTTATGTTTTTATTTAAAAACAAAGATTAAATGGATTAACGAATATTAAAAATATTATTGTATTATTACAGGGTAAATGACAAAAGTGTATCTTTTATTGTCTGCGCATCTATTTAGAGGATGATAAAATGATTTTAATCTAATTCGAAACATTCTAATCAAGTTTAATTATGATCATAAGAAAACAAAAGATAGTTCAGAATTTTCTGAAACTGGCATCGTTATGTCATAATATACTGAGTACCAGGAATCATTAAAAAGAATGTACTAAAAGAAAATTAATTTAGTTTGGCACATCAAAGAAGACGTCTTACCTCAGAATTTCACCGAATTCAGTTCCAATCATCAAATCCCTTCAACAAAACCCACAAACACAAACCTTACATTTCCATACATCAGCAGCAGAGACTTACTCCACTCCATAAGCCAGTAATTAAAATAGACAATAAACTTTATCCTCGTATACCACGTCTTAAGCCCAACCAACGTAAAGGGCAACCACCCCAGTACTGTTTGCACAGTAACCTACATTTCTACTTAGCATAAGGGATGGCATCATTAATGTTGGACCATCGGGGGAGGCCGTGACTTTGAATGCATTGAGCGACATTTGAAGTTTGTTTATAAGATTTTAAGCTATTTTGGAAGTGTCAAAAATTTGTTTGTTTCAGTTGATGTGGGTTGGCATATTAATTAAATTCACTAAGATCTAAATTCAATCAATGTTTTTTGACTACTTTTGGTGCTAGACGACATTGGTAATGAATATGACTAAATTCGTCTTCCTGGCATTATTATCATTCATGGATATTCATCGAAACTAGCTACAGTTTTGTTTGGATAGCTATGAAAAACACCACTTCTTGTATTTAGGGTAAGCTTTTAACTTACTGTTAGATACTAAATATGGGCATTAATTATAAAAAATAAATATTGGCAGTACTTTTCGCTCAAACGTAGAACCTTAAGGTAGACTTTAGTTAACTGAAATGTTTCTTGTGACTTTAAAGAAAGAATTATTGTGTCCACAAAAATTTATGTAAAGATATTTAAATTTAAAAAATCATATCAATTCATTCGCTGGCCGTGTAGTTGAAAGCATAGTCACAAACAAAGATTAGTCGAGTTCTATAGTCAGTAAAGGAAGCATTATATCGATATAAACAAATAACATGATACTAAAACCAAGTTTTAATCAGATCCCGACAGACTGAAAAAATATCTGATATTTGTAAAAAGTTTTTCTATTACATATCCACTGATTGGATTCAGTACTAAACCGTACGTCGTATAAAAAACCGACGTTAGTTCTGCTCCAATTTCAATATCTGATCGAGTCCGTGCCGATCTATTGTGAGCAACGTCCGAGTGGTCGGAAGTATGCACTATGAACCACCGAGTAGGCGTCACCGTTGCTTTCATACTACGCTGTACGTTTATTCCATTCAAATTTTTACCCTCAGAACCGTGGGCATGCTCGATGAGTGCTCTAACGTCCATTCAGTGCAATTTGATGAAGCCAACGCGGTGTACCCTATTCACACTGAATAGGATTGCCTACGACAATGCTATGATTTAATAGAACCGTACCAACATTCTCGTTTACTCGCCTAACGTACAGCTATAACCTTCTCATCGTGTTCTATATTTAGTAATTGGGTTAATATAAGAGGAATTTTAGTTATGATCAAAGGCTGCTCTGTTCTGTTGGTTTAATAGAAATGTTAACAACAAAGGTGTGTTATAATGTTATTAATGACATCGTAAATACATTCAAAAATTTGATTTGATGAATTTAATTAGAATTTAAAGATGGTGGATGGTGGAGGATTGGTTTAAGAAAATATGTGAGGTGATGACATACCCATGAGTTTACCATAATATTTTTATTATTTGAAGTCCTACGGATATCCCCCAGCTGGGCAGCGGGGGTGGTTATATCAGACTTGAACTGACTAAAACCGCACGCCGTCTCAAGTCTCTAATGCCAGGGTGTAAGGTGGTTCTATATGGCACTTTCCTCGCACCCCGGCTGACCCTAGCTGAAAATTTACAACAGTAAAACTTCAAAATTAAAGTTTAAGTAAAAAATACTTTAATATTCCATTTACACGACCATGAGGTCAAAGAGAAAACCGTTCAAGTGCGAGTCGGGCTCGCACACTGAGGGTTCCGTACAAAACTGGATAGAAGGGCAACAGACAAACAGATATTTTTTTGTGACGTGGGTTTTTTTATTTTTATTATACCACTAAGGACAAGCACACGGCCCACCCGATGGGAATCGGTTACCGCGGCCTATGGACGTGTGCAACACCAGTGGCGTCACACTCGCACTGCCGACCCTGTAAAGGATAGGGGATGGGAAAGGAGTTTGGGAGGGGATGGGAAAGGAGTGTGAACTCCGGCACTCTCACTCATCAAACGGAACGCAACAGTTCAAATACTGTTACTTGGCGTCGATATTCTGTGAGAGGGTGGTACTTCTCCGGTTGAGTCGCCCCATTCATGCAACGGCCAAAATGACTGTTGCTTGACTCTACCACCTATCTCTACCACCTGATTACATATTTACTTTTTTCGGATTTTTCCCTTTACTTTTGCTATAAGACTTTACTTTCTGTAAAATATGATTCCAGCTCAACGGGAAGTAGAGTTACTTCCCGTTCGGTCTTAATTGTCCTGTAATTGTCTAAATATCTTTACATAATATAAAACAAAGTCGCTTCCCGGTGTCTGTTCGCTAGAACTTCTTAACTACCCAACGGATTTTGATGCGGTTTTCTTCAACAGATTGAGTAATTCAAAAGAAAGGTTAATATTAATAGTTTGATACTATTTTGTGATAATTTTTTGGAAAATGACGATAATTGTTCAAAATGACGGAAGAAATCAAACTGACTGAGAGCTAAAATCGAATACGCTGCTTAATACCTTTGAGACAACAAAACAGGTATATAATAAAGGGTGATAGCCCAGTTCTCCGACAGTCGATTCTCCGTTGGACTTATCACCGACAGGACGTTTCGTTTTTGAGAGATTCTTGGATAAAACGTTTCACCTGTGGATGTTTCGCCGACAGAATGGTTCGCATTTATTTGTTTCGACGACAGAACTTTTCATTTATGGAATATTCGCCGTCAGGTCGTATTGTCTACGATGTTTCGACGTGGCTTTTTTCACTATTTAACTACAAAGCCATCAAAAAGCTACTAGCTTGCTATCGAAATCCAACTTTCCGGACTAGTGGTGCCGGCGCTTCTGGGTTAGTTTAGGTTAGAATTGTGACCCCAACAGAACGCGAGCCGAGCGTAGCGAGCTTGCCGCGGCAGCGGCCGGCGAAGCGCCGGAATCACTTGTCCGGAAAGTTCGATTTCGATTTTCTTTTTCACTATTCAACTACAAAGCCACCAAACCTTTCAAAACGTAACATCCTTAAAGATTTAGTCATTACTTGTGACAAATAAAGCCTAAATAAAATATTAAATGCCTAAATAATGTTTGTCAACGTATTATTATTTGGTGAACGATTCTGTCGTCGATTCACTCATGAATTAATCGTTCTGTCGGCGAAACGTTCGTAGTTGAAAGGTTCTGTCGGTGAACAACTCATAATCGAAACGTTCTGTCGGCGGCTCATTCGGCAGAGAAACGTCTGTTGGAGGTATATTTCAGAGTCACAATAAAGTCGGCGATGGCATAATATATATCTCTTGGTAGTTGGTTACGAATGTTCCTTTAGGAATGTGGATAAAAGGCTCTTAAGGAAAACTTAATTTAGCCATTTTAAATTCTAAAAAATAATTACATTTGCGGTAGGAATTGTAAACTTAATAAATTTAGGAGAATACACTAAATATGTTAAGCATTTTATACCACATAATTTTATTAAATATCTTCTGAAATATTGTAATATTAAAACTTTCACGAAACAAAAATTAATGGTTCGCGACTGGCGCGTAATCGCGTCATACGATTTTATGCTGCAGAATTATATTCTTTTTATTGCGTTGACGTACAAATTTGATTTTTCAAAACATCACACACCTGAGTTTTTCATTTTAACTTGATACCTCATACACATTCCTGAGAAACAGGTCTAAATTCAATTTGTAAGAAAACTCCGGTAAGAAACACCGTGGGCTTTTTTGTGGTTATTAACAAACATGTTTCATCATCATCATCATAGATATTTCCCAGGTGCGTCCAAAGTTTACAGTTTGGAGCCTGGGGTTCGCTTATTATTTTTATCGGTATACCGGCTTTACCGAGAGCGACTACTGTCTGACCTCCCAACCTCGAAAGGAAACCTTGTGCCTCGTCTGTTGTTTACAAGGTGCACCAGAAAGCAGGTGAGGTTAACTTGGGCCCAAATGTGTTGGTAGTGCCCTGTATACCCATGTTTACTTAATCTAATTACAATGTTTTGCTTGAGTAGTCTAGTAAGGCAAACAGCACAAGCCCAACCCGAGAATCTTATCCAGGTCTTCCTAAGCACAGTAATTTCAGTAGCTGCCGCTGTAGCACTGCAGTAGTAAATACCATTGGCGTGTTAAACGACATTATATAAATAGTTACATAAATAGCGGCGAGAGCCCAGTGTTGTACGTAACGGACTGCCGAGACGAGGTATCGAGTTCGATCCCCAGTCGCCCCGGGCACACACCTCTGACTTTTCGTAGTTATGTGTGTATTAAAAATGAGGATTAACGCTCGCTTAGTAATGTACCCGGCAGATGGCAATAGGCTCGCCCCCTATTACATTGGGACCTAAACATAACTGCGAATCGTGGGTGTGTAATACACTTCTGCCTACCCCTTCGGGGATACAAGCGTGAAGTTATGTTGTTTTATGTGTGTTATGTGTCACATACCTATAATTACAATAAGAAAAAGACGGTCGAAATTACTCTTAACACATACAATATTATAATGCGAACTTAGTCTCTAAGCCACAAGCACTTTGATGACAAAGCGGCACATTCAGTCATAACAATACTTGTCGCTATTTAGCGGAATTCACTAAAGCAATAAATCTGCCAGCGACAAACAACTAAAACTGAGTTATAACAACAAAGTCAAATTACTGAAGGAGTTTACCGCATCCACAGGGTTGAGAGGGAGGCAACCGACACCGGGGAGTGTACGGTCACGGAATACTGATGCAGCCGCGGCTCCTAACTCTCCCAAGATTTTCGGATCGGGATTTTCCTTTCTTTACAATGGGCCCTACTCTTGGGGCATATCAATTGCAAGTGGTTATGTCGTTAGAAAGTTTCTTGCGAGCCGCACTGGCGGACGTCCCCATCGATTTTCGGGCTTAACGGGGAAGTATACGCGTGTGGTGAGAATAACTTAGCCATTGGTTTAAGAGTGTTGACAGACTCATATATTGCTTGGGATACATGGTTGTGAATCAATTTATGTTGCGAGTATGTACTTAGTAAAGAAATTTAGGAGATCATACAATATTTATTGGAATTTAAAATCCTTGATTATGGGTGTTATGCAAATCTGTTGAACGTTGAAATTACATAATTTCGGTTAAAGGGTACCTTTTTTTTTGCTTTTTTTTTCGTGCGGAAATCGCTTCTAGTCCCCGCCGGCGAGCGGGGGCGGTTATGTCGGTCTTGAACCGACTCCTATAAACACGATCTGAAAAATTCCTGAAAACATCCTAATTCAAACATTGCTAGCTATTTTTAACCGACTTCAAAAAGGAAAAGGTTCTATGTTCGTCTGTATTTTTTTAAACTAGGTTCATAATAATCTTTCTTAAAGTTATTTATTTAATTCTTTTACCACTCATCGTAATAAGTTTGAAACTTCATTGAAATTGAGAAAGTCAATAAATTTTAATATAATACTCTGAAATAGAGACCCATATAGGATTTTAATAAACTTTTAATACAGGGTTTTGCAATAAATCTATTCATTCTAAAAAAGCACCAGTAATCAACCTAACTACTTCGGCAAGGTGAAAAAATGAACGGCTGTGACGGTTGCCAATGTATCATAATAGACTTAATGCCCGAGGGAACTCTATTTAGTAAGGATAATCCCCTTTTACAGAAAAATGAATGGCCAATACTTTCATGTAAATTAAATGAAGGGATCGCATGTTCGTAACGGTAGGACATTCGTAGGGAGATCGATTATTTCATATAGAATTGGTTATAAGCTCTCTAATTCCGACCAACTGCGTTGATATTGATTGATTCGATGCATTTGACCGCAATCAATGAGTTATTCAGTTTAGATGGAATTTATTCATCTATAAATTATTGTAATAAGCACTAGTAACGTTGCACTATATAACGATTCTCTTTGGGTTAATCCAGGATATACATAAGTTAGATAGAGGTTACAAGGTGGAGAAGTTACAAATATATATAAATATTCTATAATAATTTTTTTAAGACATTAGAATGCCGATAAACCTACTAATATACAGTTTCTTCTTTAAATACATCCATATTAATACTATACATAGAAACACCTTGACTAATGCAAATAGACAAATTCATTCATACAAATACCTATTGCGACTGCGCGGGAAACCAACCCGCGACTCCGACTTAGCAGTTGAATGCACTACCGCTACGCCACAGAGGCCGTCAATACGTACTGATACTTACAAATCTTCGAATTTATGTAAAAGTTACAGCAGAATTACAATGCATGCATAAAATTTCTCCGCATCATCACCGACTTTTAATTTTCCCAGAAGGCTGGCAGCATGGTAATGCTCATTCTTTGTGCAAGATAAAGTCCAGCCTTCTGGTCAGGTGTATCGTCGATCAGCCGCTTTAGCTAATCTTTGTAGATAAAGCGGGCACTTGGACCCAATGAGCTCAGCGTCTCAACCCCAAGCGCTTCAAAAACATAATCACCTACTAGGTTGGAGTATTTACGCCGTTTGAGGCTCTCCGCAAATGTAACAGCATCGCCGACACAACCGGCTGTCTTTGGAAGATGTGAAGGCGTAAAGGTGTCGACGCAAGTTGCATCCCACACCAAAGGCCTACCCTCTTCCAAAGCATCAACGACATACCATCCGGTCTCTTTCCATCGTCACGTACCAACCCATTAGGATCACGAACGGCTGTCACTCCAGCGGCGACATGAGCACCACGAATTATGTCATTGATGCTAGCGATTCGCGATATATAGCCTGCGCTTCCGCTGCATGAAAGGCCATAGTGCCCAAGGCCGTCGACAGCTTCACCACAGTAACAATGATGCGAAGAAACTGACGATGCTTCCGGGCGGAGGCAAGTGGCAAGGCGGAAAGTAGTATCGTCCTACATGGTACTTAAGTTGGGCGATGGAAGTGGCTGGATCCAGTGATGGACTTTAACAGATGTAGATACAGCTAGAATAGTTTAATTCAGTTATTTTCATAGTATTATGAGCTACGGAATCCTCCTTTGGGGTAATGCCGCGGATTTAATAACAATCTTTGTATTGCAAACGCGGGCTGTGCGGGTAATTCATAATTTGGGCCCAAGAGTCTCCTTCCGAGAAAAGTTACAAGAAAACTAAATTGTAACTGTAGTGTCACAATAAATTTTCGTTTTTTTTATTTCTATGTTAGAAACATTTCAAATATTTTAAGATTTTGTGATATAAATGACCTTTTACTCGGCGAGGGGATCATGTTAGGCCCGCAAACAACATTTCCCCGGCTAGTGACCGGCCCAAATTGGGCCGCTCGTCCTAGTCCCACGAAACAATTTTTTATTTCAATAGCTTCACGCACAATTATTATAAAATACTTAAATCCATAAACAAAGTGCTATTAAGAACTGATACAGTGAGTGTGGTGTGTCGCCAGCCTTACCATTCATTAGAGAAGTAATGGAGGGTAGGCGCACAAAAATGTTTCCCCGCAAACCTCTCGACGCTCGCCGGCCAGTCAAGCCGTGAACACGGGTGCTGCAACGCATCCGAAACGTTGGCAAAAGTAAGTTCCATATCAATCGCGATAGGTCCCGAGACGTTATAAGAAGTACAATGATACAAATTCAATGACTCAATAATCTGGGATTTTAAGGAAGAATATTTTAAACTATGGAATTTGGCTGTTAGACTTTCTAGCGCGAACTACATACGCTTCTACAACAAGCTCCCTAATAAAATGAAGGATTTACCTCTTCATAAATTTAAAAATCAAATTAAAACTAAACTTTGTAATAAAATTCACATTAAAAAAGGCTATTATAAAATTCAAGAATATTTAGACGACAAACAAGTTTGGATATGAACTGTTTGCTCTCACTATGCTACTCAAACAAAATATTCTAATTAGATTAAACAAACATGTTTGTAAATATACAAAAAAACGGCTCGTTGAGTTTATTGCCAATCTTCTAAAGACTAAGGTGCTACTTTTATTTTTTGTCGTTTTGTAGTTGCCGTTTTGATGGTCTATACAGAATAAATGATATAAAAATTATTATAATATACTAGCTGTAGCCCGAGGCTCCACCCGCGTGGAATACCGATGCCGTGTTTCTTTTAAATTTCCTTTTATACAAACCTTGTCCTGACAATAACAAACACAATAAAAAACTTAATTATCCAATTTGGTGCAGTCGTTCGGAGTTATGCGCGTTATAAAAATGCCCATTTTTCTTTATTAGATAATATGATATAATTATAGTTTAATATTCTAATGTGATGATGTGTTTACAAAAAAAAACATAAAAAAAAATTATATTACAAAAATTCTTACAATGTCGCCTAGCAACGTAACAAGGCAGATGGCAAACATAGCAAGCCAGGTAACAGTAAGAGGCCGGATCAGTGCGAGCCCCGCCTAAACTCTGTTCACGGAGTCGGAAAATTGCATTCGTTATCGCATATCCGTATCCCGCTACCTACTTGCATCTGAAGCGATGGGGATGAGACAATCGACTTAAATTCGAAATTAAATCTATTTTGATATTATTCTTCTTAACGGTGAAACATACTAATAATGAAGCTTATGGGTTTGTGAACGCGGTAATCTGTGGTACTTCATGAGTGACTTGATTTTTTTTTGCATTTTATAGCCCAGTTCTTGGGAACCAGTTACGACCCGACCAATAAGAAAAATGACGCGACGGGCGGGCAATGCGACACAATAGAAGAGAACCAAATACGGCGGGTGAAACCGTGAAGCACAGCTAGTAGCACTGTATAGGTGGTTTGACGACCTCTTTAGTATAGCGGCATTGCATTCGACTGCTAAGTCAAAGTCAAAGTCAAAAGTCAAAGTCTTTATTTTTCAAAATAGTGCAACGTAATTACATCTTTTTGACGTCAATAATTGCTTAATACTAAGTTTACCACCGCTTCCTAGGCGCTAGTGGAGAAGAAACGGCGCAACAAACTCCACTGCGGCATTTTCGAGACGTCAGCTTATAATAGTGATTTCTTAAGACTAAATATGGACGAATGTACATTTTTGTCTCGTGTCTTGACACGAGACAAAAATGTACATTCGTTATATAACGTTATATAATAACTAATAATAATTATTCTAATATTAATTATAATCTAATATTAATAATATTATTCTAATAATAATAATTCGATATATAACGTTTTTTTATTATATACCTTTATTTATCTTGATAAATAAAGGTATATAATAAAAAAACGTTATAATAAAATTTAACCCAAGTTAATCGTTCAAATAATTGAAAAAAGTTAAAATATGGTAAAAAGGTCGCGTGCCTACTACAATACTATGCTGTAGTTGTAACATTTTAGCATTTTAGGAGGAGCCTGCACCAGGCTCAAACCAGACATTTTTGTCTTTAAGATAATCATCTGTCCTATAGTATGCTTTTTTACATAAGGTGGTCTTAACAAAGGTTTTAAATTTATTGTCAGGCATACCAAGGACCGATTCAGGCAATTTGTTATAAAAGCGTATACCTTCCCCCCTAAAAGAATCACTAACTTTGCTAAGCCGATAACATGGAAGGATAAGTTTATTTTTATTACGCAGATTTCTGTCTGTAATGTCACTTACTTTTGTAAAATTGGATATATTTTTCCTGACATACAGTATGTTCTCGAATATATATTGGGAAGCTACAGTTAAAATATTAGTCTTTTTAAATCGTTCCCTAAGAGAATCTCTCTTGCCTAAACAATAAATGGCACGAACTGCCCTCTTTTGTAGTATAAATATAGTTTCTAAATCTGCTGCATTCCCCCAAAGTAGTATTCCATAAGACATCAGACTATGAAAATAACTAAAATATACCAGCCTAGCAGTAGGTTCATCTGTCAACTGCCTAATCCGTCTGACAGCATAAGCAGCAGAACTGAGTTTATTGGCCAAAATAGTGATATGGTCACCCCATTGCAATTTCGAATCTAGTGTTATGCCTAGAAAAGTAGTGCTGTTTACAAATTCCAACCTTTGCCCCTCCAGCACGACATTAACGTGTGCTTGCTTCACATTAGGCAGTGTAAACTTAATGCATTTAGTCTTTTCTGCATTCAACAATAGGTTGTTTGCATAAAACCAATTTGAAATGGCGTTCAAAATATTATTAATATTACTCGCATCTGTACTACGCCGATCTACTTTGAATATCAGTGATGTATCATCTGCAAACAGTACTATGCCAGCTTGAGCCTCAATCGTATAAGGCAGGTCATTGACATACACCAAGAAGAGAAAAGGTCCTAGGATTGATCCCTGTGGTACGCCTATTTTGACGTTTGATCCGTTTGACTTGACGTTATTCACAACAACAGTCTGAAGCCTATCTGTTAAGTATGATTTTAATAGTTCTATTGATTTCTCATCAAATCCATATCGACGTAGCTTGAGCAAGAGTGTTTGATGGTCAACACAATCAAATGCTTTAGAAAGATCACAGAATACCCCAATAGCATCCTGCGATCCCTCCCAAGCGTCGTAAATTAGGCTGACTAGAGCCACTCCCGCATCGGTGGTAGATTTCCCGCCAGTAAAGCCATATTGTTGGCTATGGAAAAGATTGTTGGTCTTAAAGTACAGTTGCATCTGATTGAGCATCACTCTCTCAAACACCTTACTCAGAGCTGGCAAAATAGAGATGGGGCGGTAGTTTCCAAGTTCCGACTTAGATCCTTTCTTAAATAATGGTATTAGTTTACTGTGTTTCATTAAATTAGGAAATGTGCCTTCATCTATACATTCATTAAATATGAGTGCTAGATCAGGTGCAATGATATTAATTATATGACTAATTAAACTAACTGACATGCCCCAGTAATCCTCAGACATTTTTATTTTTAGATTTTTAAATGCTTTTAAAATGTCATTGGGATCAATATGTTTGAACTTAAATTTAGAAGAACTAATATTACTCTCAACAAGGGCCACAGCACTGTCAGCGCTAGAGTTAATAGAGGAAGTGAGTTGCAATGGAATATTGGTAAAATAATCTTCAAAAGCGTTTACAATATCCTTCGGAGAGGTTATATTCTTGTTTTCTAATTTAATTTTAGTAACAGTATCCCTCACTTTACATTTACCAGACTCTTTGTTAATAACTTTCCAAGTTTCTTTCATTTTATTGGGAGCCTCAATTATTTTCCTATTAATATGAATGGCCTTCGCTTGTCTACATACTTTTTTGAATACCTTGGAGTAATTTTTGAAATATTCAATGAAACGACTGTCAAGTCTGTACTGTTTTTGGGCGTATAAATCGAAAAGTGTTCGTCTACTTTTATATATGCCTACAGTAGCCCATTCACAGAATTTAGATTTAGTACTGTGCTTTTTACATTTTTGTTTGAATGTATGTGAAAAAGCATCAGTTAATGTACTAAATAAACTATTGTAATGAACCTCAGGATTATTGCCTAGGTAAGCTACACAATTGAGCTTGTTCTCTAACAAGTTTTTGAATTCTCTAATTTTGTTAGAGGTTATGGGCCTACACAGACGCTAAGCACAAATTTAGCGTCCGATAAAACTAGCGACTTAAGTACAAGTAAAGGAGCTAAAATTAATGAAGTATCAAGTTCATTCGAATCACTACAAAAAGATGTGCCCACTCAAATATATGTAATACGTACCTACACACGCGCCAGTCGCACCTCCCTTTCCGCTCAGCTTTCGCGACAGTCGACATCTTCTGAATGACCTATTCATTCCCCACGTTCATTCTGCTAATGGAGTTGCCTTTTTGAGGTGCAAATAAATAGTCACTGCTTCTCAAAGACGCCCCCAGCAGTTGAAGTGACGCTAATTAATTAAAAAATCCTGCACCCAAATACTCGTCGCTATGTCTGCGAATTGCCGCACCTTTATAAAATTTCAAAACTATTTTTGTTCTTATTTTGAATATTATGTTAATGCATTTTGCGACGCTTTTAATTTACTTTTCTGGGTTTCTTTCAAATAGAAAATGCAAACTGTATTTTTTAATTAAGTACCGTTTTTTATATTGAAAACACTATATCTACCATAATTATTCCAATTTGTTGTAGAAGTGGCCATACTATAATGATTAATAAGATGTTATGCCATGTAATTTATTTCCTTTCTGTTTTAGGTGAAAATTAAATGACCACAAACTTATCGTCATATGAGTGGTGATAAATATAAAGTGTGAAAAGTGAAGACCTATGGGATTCATATTATAATAAAATCTTCACCTTAAGATAATAATAAACCTACAACACAGCACTATCTTTACCTTAACTAGACATAACTTAAGGAAGGGTGTTTTTAGATTAAGATTTTTCAAAAATAAGAATTCCCTTTATTCTGAAAAACATATATGTTATTATAGACTATTCAAACTAGTATGTTCGATTATCTGAAACACGATGACTTCTACTTTCCTCTATAGAATTTGATCTCAAAAATTGGTCTAACCCAAAACGCATTCCAGTTTTATTTGCTTTGTGTTCAGGGTAGAAAAATAATATTGATACTAAAATGAAGGTCATTGATAGGAGAATGAAAAACAGTTATCAAAATTCTGAGTTCTTTACATATATTCGGAATAATACCCTGAAAATTCAAAATACCTACGTTTTCTACCTATATGACGCGTTCGGAGAGTCTATCAGTCCTGGGCGGGCAGGACGTATGTCAGTTTGCGGCAGTACACAGCGAAATCGTATGATTTTAAATGCAGTTCAGTGTAATTACCACATCGTAGAGAATGTGCCAAATGTATAAATCCAATGATAAAAAAGTTGAGACTCGAACTTTTGCGATTACTGTTAGTATTAGCACACTGTTTTCTTTAAAGTATAAGTTGTGTAAATAGGCAAGTAGTTACTCATTGCACAAATATTAAAACTAAGTCATGTATCGGCATTATAAAAGCATTAAATGTCTTATGAAATTAGTCGATTCAATACAACAATTTGTAAGGATTGACATTGGTACTAATTAACATATATTGAATGGTGGTACTAAATATTAGGATCAGTACCGGCATGAACTTTCAATACTACCTAACTTTAAAATATTTTTATTGCTGGTAAAGCTTTTGCTTTGGGGCCTAAACTCACGAATCAGAGCTCTTATCCCGGTTGCATTCAAAGCTTACAGTTTGGAGCCCAGCACTGTGTCATTTACGGGAGCAACTGCCGTCTCACATCTTGCTTGGGCCCAGATGCTTCACATATCTTAACGGTGTCCATTAAGATATGTGGAGTATACCACCCATGGGTGTATGGGACCCCATAGGTGTATGGGTCCCCATAGGTGTATGGGGCCCCATAGGAGTATGGGGTGCCATAGGAGTATGGGGTGCCATGGGTCTATGTCACCCCATGGGTGTATGAGCCCCATGAGTGATGTATTTGTATGGGGTATAAGTTAATGGGGCGCAACGGGTGAATAGGCCCCATGGGTTACATATACGTATGAGGCCCTATGAGTGTACGGGCCCTATACGTGTGTTGGGGCCCATTAGTGTATGGCCCCCCATAGTTTTAGGGGGCCATATGGGTATATGAGGCCCCATTAAAATCTTGCAGCTTGGCGCTCAGGGTTCACTCTTCTATTGCTCTTTTTCATAGTTTGGTTCATATAAGCTTTTACGGAAGCGACTTTCTGATTGCTATATTATAATGTTATAGTTATTATAAGCTTTATTCCCTTTATCTAAAGTGCAACTAGAAGATCTATGTAAATAACCGTGTTGATACTATAACACCACCTTAAGTTAAACTTCATTATTTTTCTGTATATTGACACAAAACACTGGGCGCAAGCGCCTCGCTCTGGCGTAAAGTGGCAACTTTACTATGCCAAAAATACTTAAAGTCGTTGAGTACCCTCGCCTTAACAAGCTTGTATGAATTCTAGAATGCGCATAAACGTATTTAGATACATTTTATTTTTAAATCGTTTATTTTTTGAAGAAACATACGTATAATACATAGAAACACCCAGAACAATGTAAATAGATATGTATTCATGTATACGATACGATGTAGATATGTATGGGATTAAGCTAAGAGTGCCAGTTAAAAGATTACGTAAGAATATCTTATTGTGCAGGCCTCCGTGTCGCACCAATTTTAGGGTGAATAGCTTTCTGCCTAGAATTATTAGCGAATTTAACCAATTGAATGAGGACAGTAACCTGGATCTCTTTAATACCGGTAAACATTCTGCCAGATCTTGTCTAACGAAGTATTTTGTTGAAGGTGTATAGATTATTATATTTCTATTGGCTCAATCTTATTCCTGTCCTATTGCGCTCAGCTGTTAACAATTTTGTTTTATATAACTTGTTAATATAACTGTGGAAGCTTGTAATTGGCGTGTACTAACCTAAATGTTGTGTTTAAGTGAATGTAGCTGTAAGCTCCGCAAATAAAAAAAAATAAAAAAAATACCTACAAATATTTGCACAGAGCGGGAATCCATCCCGCGACTTCCGATGTAGTAGTGGAATACGCTGCCGCTATGCCGCAGCTGTCACATATATTAAATATTGGAGTTTACTTACTTATAAGTAATTTTCAAGAAATTACTGGAATATAGTATGAAGATCAGAAGACGGATATTAAAAATTAAAACTAACAATAGACTGGATTAGTAACTTCGAAAATATTTAATTTAATGTTAATTTGCATTTGGGAATTCTGTTATGCGTTATTAGAAATACAACAATCTTGCTGGCAGACATTCTTCAAGATAGCTACTGGTACACTCCACATGCCAATATAATTGAACATTCTGCTCGTAGAATATTTGCAAATTGCCTCGACGGACAGATTGAAATAATAAATTTAAAATAATCTTTCAAAGCGTTTATTTGTGAGTTTTAAAAGTATGTATAGTATAGTTGAGAAAATATATAAAATTAAAACTACATCTGTACTAAATACCTTAATAACAAAAAAAATGTTAATATAGAATGATATACTTAATTTTTTAATTCAGGTAGCCATTTTGAATTAAGTTATCATAAAAATATGAAAGTTACTTTTACTTATGAAGGCATTGTAGAGAGCTGCATTCGTGACTGGAGACTGGAAACCAAGATTTGTTTTGCTTTTATTCTGATGGCTTACAAAACAATTTGGAAATTGGTTGCCTGGAATAATTGTGAATGAAACCTTATCAAGCAGTTTGGCAGTACCATTAAAAAGCAAAAGCTTAAAATTTGTCCCTAAACGTTGATTTTACTTATATACACACTGTTATAGGCCATTTTTCTTTTTAGAATTTATGAAAAATGTTCAATACTTAAAATAAAATTAATCAATATATCGTATCCGCTTTTGACACCGTGCGTGCAACCTAAAAATGTCACGCGG
This sequence comes from Cybosia mesomella, assembly GCA_946251805.1. NCBI lineage: Eukaryota > Metazoa > Arthropoda > Insecta > Lepidoptera > Erebidae > Cybosia > Cybosia mesomella. The sequence goes on from OX276392.1 coordinate 12,550,027, forward strand.
AGACCCATTTTACGCGTTAAATTAAAATTATAAATAATGGAGATAGAGTTCCGGGAGCTGGGAGTTTTTATTGGAAATTTCCTCCTCCTTAAGAAACTTTTATGAAATTTCTTAAATAATAATAGTCTATGATATATTGGCGAAAAACTACATGACTTTTTTTCATCTTTAATTGTTTAAAACTATTGTAATTGTTTATGTGCTAATACAAGTTTTTGGCACATATTTTTTGCGTCATTCCACACATAATTTGAAGAGTAGTAGATACCTACTCTTTATTTTAGACCATTTTGAAATTGTCGACTATACTTTGCTGCGTAAAATGTCCTAAAACATTTAACATTTATTATCCTCCTTACAGAATAAAATATGTGTTTATATTCTCATTAGATAAAATACATCAAGCATACACTATAGATGAACGATAACCCTTAGTACGTACCTACTCTTCTAATAAGTCGGCAATAAACCGGCTCCTGCATTCATAATCCACCCCTAATTTTCTCCGGATGTCTATTGATAATGAAAAGTCTGGCCTCGGATTTAGCTTTCACGAGAATTCGATACGTCGCGAAAACGCTTGACATGTATGCTTTCCTATAGAATGTTTTTGTTTAGATAGATCATTATGAATTATTATTGTAATTGTTAATTTAGATTTAATAAAAATTATTCATTATATTTAGCTTTTTATTACTAATTAAATCAAAACATATGATTTTATTGGTAATAAAAAGCAAAGAGTATTTCTAAAATATTTCAATCCTGGTACTGAGTTGTATGGATGTATAGATACGTACAGTCTTCCATTGAAGTGGTGATTATAAAATAAAGTGTGGTAATATGTGGAAGTTTAACAGTCTATAGGGTCTTTACCCCTCCTCACTCTTACCGGGGGCAAGATGGGGATACCGTGGTCCCAAACCCGAAGGGGACATCTCGAAATCGGAGATGGCCCTGGGTCAGCTGGTGTGCGAGGGAAATGCCTTATCCACCTTACATCCTATACCTCACCAGACCACCATACCATACCTCACACTCCGGCTTGCGGTTTTAGCCACTTCGAATACGACATAACCACCCCCGCTGGCCGGCAAGTAATAAATAAAAAGGGGCCGGCAAGTAATAAATAAATCTAGCCAATCCTCCATGATGGGCCTGTCCCTGCTCCCGCGCCTCCTTTCGCCACTGGTACAGTTGCGAAAGGGCTCTCGCCTCCAGGTCCCATGGCGGAGTTCCGGCAAGGAGACTCGCCGCCTCGAAGGAGATCGTACGGTACCCGCGGATGACCCTGATGGCCATCACTCGCTGCGGAGCGCGCAGCATCCGCACACTTCCGGCCTTCAGGGCCTTCAGGCCCATATTGGGCACCCATACAGGGCCATGGAACGCACGATCCCCGCGTCCCCCTCATGTTGGGCAACAGCCGCGCCAGAGCGAGAGCTGTGCCCTTCAAGTTAGGGGCCATGTGCTCTCCGAAGTCCCATCGGCCGTCGAGCACGAGCCCCAAATATTTCATTTGGGGCTTGATGCCGATGCGATTTCCTCCCACGATGAGACTGGATCCCTCGGGTGGCTTGCTCCGAGGCCCATGAAAGAACAGGGTCTCGGTTTTATGCAGAGCCACCTCGAGACATAGCCGCTGGATCCGCTCAACGACTTGAGCAACAGCGGTCGTGGCCTTTAGGGTCGCTTCGCGGTACGTCGCCCCGCACGCCGTCACGAGCGTGTCGTCTGCGTAGCACGTGACGGCGGCACCGCCTACGAGCTCACCGCGTAGCACCCAGTCGTATCCGATGTTCCACAGGAGCGGCCCCAGGACCGATCTCTGTGGAACACCGCACAAAGGGTCTATACCTACAGTGCAATACGGATGAGCGAATGCTGTCCGTTGCCGATTTATTGCGTTCAGTGCATCGAGTTTAGTGCATAGCGGATTGGTATAATCATAGATGATAGCTCTTCGTGATGCGGACATCCACGTAGGAGATCCGTGTCGCACTGTTTTGGACCTACTAAGAATATGAAAACAAAAAATTCAAATATTAATACAAATTTGTTTCTCACAACATTTAATTTGTTTCACATAGATATATAATTAGTACATAAATATATTTTTTTAAGTACTAAGAATGTATTTAAAATCTTATAATCTATGCCATATGTTACTCTGTTGCTATAAGACTGGGATTAGAACTATCCCACTTTAAAATAATTTCCTCTACACTTTGGTGACTGACATTCCAAATTAGTAAGTAAGTAAAGTATTCATTAAAAAATTGTCAATTGTTAACAATTTTTATTTTATAACTAAGAATAACAAGTTGAATTCCTGAGACGAGCTCAGCCGAATACAAGAGTTTTTTTATTTTTAGGTTTTTTTTTATTTTTTATCTTGCAATGGTTCACCCCAGCACGAATCTATTACCGAAAACAGCAACTCGATAGCTCATCTCCTTCATACCCAAAACCGTGACAGTCCGTCGACGACGACAACTCGATAGCAATAGGGCTTATCTAAAGAAAATCCCTAAACAAGTTGAATTCCTGAGACGAGCTCAGCCGAATACAAGGGATTTTCAATTTAGCGTTTTTTTTTTGCGATTTTTTGTTTATCTCGCAATGGTTCACCCCAGCACGAATCTATTACCGAAAACAGCAACTCGATAGCTCATGTCCTTCATACCCAAAACCGTGACAGAAAATTGGCCACGACGACATCGACGACAACTCGAAAGCAATAGGGCTTTTCTAAAGAAAATCCCTTTTTTTTATCTTGCAATGGTTCACCCCAGCACGAATCTATTACCGAAAACAGCAACTCGATAGCTCATCTCCTTCATACCCAAAACCGTGACAGAAAATTGGCAACGACGACGTCGACGACAACTCGATAGCAATAGGGCTTTTCTAAAGAAAATAACTTTTTTTTTTCTCTTGCAATGGTTCACCCCAGCACGAATCTATTACCGAAAACAGCAACTCGATAGCTCATCTCCTTCATACCCAAAACCGTGACAGAAAATTGGTAACGACGACGTAGACGACGACAACTCGATAGCAATAGGGCTTTTCTAAAGAAAATCCCTAAAAAATATGCAAATAAAATCATAACGTAAAAAAAAATGTATATAACATTATATCTTAAACTTTTTTTGCGACCATGTCAAAAAGTCTTCGTTTCCTGTATGTTTCCTACAGCCTTTTATTTAAAAATTAGCATAATATAGAAAAACAATTATCTTTTTGTATAAATTGTACTTAAAGGTAGATTTCATCTTAACTTTTATACTGAATCACAACAGTTACTTATTCAAACATATTTTTATATCAATTATTTCATACGACATTAAGAAACTGACTTAATAGGTACTTACTACACATTTAAAATATTGAAAATAACGCTTTGAGCATTTTTACTTCACAGTTCTTGCATTAGCACAAAAACAGCACAGAACTTGACAATGCTTTAAGCATAAAAGTTGTGAGCACTTGTGGCATTGTACGTCGTATTTTTGCGTGCAAACTCCACACATTCTGTTTATAATAGACATAAATATGCACTTTTTTGGCGTAGAAGTTATGTCATCGAAACAATAAGTACACGTTATAAGTCGATGAACTCTGCATAGTTTTACTATACATGAAGAACATTCTGCATAATTATTTTCGTTAATTAAACATTTGCAAATTCCACATGCCATTACTTCATATCTAGCCATGTCAATGTCATTTTGTGATGACCCTGCTTTAGCTGGTTTCTCAACTGTCTTAAAAGATGAACTAGGCGTATGGAGTGTTTTCATGGTGAGCATTTCTGCTTTAATGGTTTGTTTTCGTATCATAGCAGTCTGCGTTGGTGCACAATACTGTTGCATCTGTTGCACAGGAATATCTTTTAGATTCCATTGTCTATTCTGTTGAAGTGCGAACAATTGAGAACCACAATTAGATTTCATTACCGAAAAGAAAGCTTGATCTGCAGTATATAAATTTGGCACAATTTGATATGTTGGCAGCAAACTATTTTGTATCGGCTGGTATGAAGCTAGAATTTGGTTCCAATTTATATTCAAATTAAACCAATTTGGCCTAATCGGCATGTTAGGTTGAATAGGTGGATATATAACTTGATTTTGCTGAATTCTTAGTTTTGTTGATCTTTCTCTTGTACTTAGATTCGACACGCCTGGATTCACTGGTATATTACTCCGAATAGTAGAATTATTATCTTGAATTTCCTGAACAGTTAACTTTGATGAGGTTTGATACGTGTTTGCAGTCGATGTATGGTCAGTCTTGATTTGTTTCAATATATACTTGGATGGATTGCCTTCAATACTCAAGTTAATACGCTCTTCTACTATACTATTAATTTTATTTTTGATAATATTACTAATACTTGAATCTGTCAAACGTTCCTTCATATACGGCGGCATTAAATCCAGGGCAAGTTTGTACAAAAAATCATCATAAGGCACATTTGGAGTACCGACTTTTGATTTGTTCAAATTAAAAATTGTAAAGGCGTTAATTACTGCTAAATCTAAAATAGCAAAGAAAATGGCTACAAACCAATGTTTAGTTGGCCTTGAGCAGCTAAAAGAGCAAAACATCTGCTTTATTGAGTCCACGCTATCTTTTGTTGAGTTAAAGTTTTCTATTATTTCTTGTTTTTGTGATATATCTTTATGTATCCCAAATTGTTTGCTAGACAGTAATATGTCAATTTGTTCTGAATTACGACAGTATGTAGAGAGTTGTAGTTCATCTTCATTGTTGTAAACGGTTATAAAACTACCCACAGGTCGATTTTCTGATAAGATCATGTCAGTTGGGATCTCATTGTGGTCCTTATGTAAAGCCCCTATCGTTGAGATTTTATGTCGCTTTAACATCTTCTTAGACAAGGGGATGGAGTTAAACATTTCACCAGCATACGTAATGTTAATATTATTTCCACGAACAGAGTTTGTTATTTTTTCCACCATATATTCTGCTAGGCCGATTTGATTAACGTTATTTACACCGAGGTATGGAATTCCCGAAATTATATAACGGTTATGAGAATCAGATAATAGAATGAGCTGTATACCGCATTTTTTTGGATCTTTGAGTGAAGATAATTTAAAGCTGCACTTTCCATCAAAATTCACAAATATATCTCCAATTGTGCAATTCATAGATGGTCGGAATACTTCTGAACACTTTTTTATAAAATTTTCCCAAAATTCTCGAATGTGACAAAAAGAATCACGTTTTTTTCTTATTTCTCTAGTACTGTATTCATCAAAACGTAAGCACTGAATCAAATAATCATACCGCTCTTGTGCCATAACTGCTTTATAAATATCACGCCCGCAGACACCCCAAAGTAAAGAAGTGGGTACGTTATTGTCTTTTTTCAAGGCAGAAAGGAATAAAATACCAAGAAAAGCTTTTAACTCTGTTATGCTCAAAGGATACGCACAATTTGGTATCGGTGAAGTATAGTATTGTGCTATTTTAATTTCATCATTGGTATGAGTCAATATTGTACCTAACATTTTCTCTGTGAAATACACTTCAAAGGCATCTAGCTCAGTCTTTATATTTTTGGCTTTTCCTGTAGCTCCATGTAAGTAAGGGGCCATGTCTTGATCAGGTAGTCGTTGCGGATAGGTTGGCACAGTATCCCATTGATATGAGGGCAGCCATTGTTGCCCTGCCTTGACATTTTTACCTTTTAGAATTTTATCTTTTGGAATGAGGTGCACTCCTTCGACAAAAAATAAAGTGTTACCTATCGTTATGGTTCCTTCATGTGACACAAAAGATGTCGAAGGGAACAGCGATTTAATCAAGTAATCAACAACTTTTAACCTCTTCGTTGGCACAAGATTTCGCGCAGAAGGAGAATGTTCATCTTGAGTATGATTTCTTGTTCTTGTTTCTGCCTCCCTGTGCCATTTACTAGGCTTTTGAATAGATTTTAGGAACTCCATTACCTGTAACAAAAAACGAGTATATACCTACTTAATCTATATTTTGTAAAGATAAATTCTAAGCTTACGACTCTTTCAACCTCATTGCAAGTCAAACTGGTTTTTCTTAAGCCAAATTGGTTATCATGCATATATGTGCTCACTAAGTAAATCATGAAATTAAGTTACCAAAATACACTACGTGAATAAGTGATGTTCATGCACAAAAAGAGATTAACTATTTGAATTGTTAAGGTTTGTGATAAATAAAACTAATTTGGCCTACGGTCATAACTATTTAACTATCATTTGAAAATACTTATAACATAAAATAGTTCTTTTTTAATAAATTTAGTCCTACAGTGATTAAGAGGAAATTACCACAAGCGCGCTTCATATAAGTTGGAGTTCACTTATATTTTGCTAAAAAAACCTACTACTACGACTACACTCTTGTTATTTCATCAAAACGATTCCATTTTGATAATACTACAAGTATTGAAATGTCAATGAAATTTATACTAATTCAAAAACTTTAAACGATATAACTATAAATTTTACGAATAATTACGGCCGAAGACAGGGAAAAATCTCACACTGTCTCGCACATAACCGTTGACATTCCATGAGCCGAAATAGACATGTATTTATGATTATCTATCTAACCCGTGCGTTTTAACGAGAATATTCACTCAAGGTGTAGGAAACACATGGCATAGCTAGAAAAGCATATACCTAAGTACCTTTTACCTTTTTTTAAACCGACTAAAACCGCACGCCGTCTCGGGTCTTTAGACGCCGGGGTGTAAGGTTGCCCATGGGCATTTCCCTCGCACCCCGACTGACTCTAGGTCATCTCCGGTTTCGAGATGGCCCAGAGTCATGGGTCGGGTTTGGGCACCACGGTGTCCCCGTCTTGCCCCGGTTTGAGGGAGAATATATAGGTACCAACCTAATATTTTAAATGTCATATTTACTTATTTTATTTACCTACTATTTATCTTAATTTAAGCCGCGGTAGCCTAGTGGTATGGGTAATGGACTGCTGAGACGAGGTCTCGGGTTCGATCCCAGGTTTTACCATAGCACACACCAATGACTTTTCGATGCTTTTCGAAGTTATGTGTGTATTTATCGCAGGTTTATAAGTGCCCAATTAATGGCAATAGGCTCGCCACCTATTACATTGGGACCTAAACATAAACTGGCGAAATGTGGGTGCTAGCACTTCTGCCTACCCCTTCGGGGATATAGGCGTGAGTTTATGTTATGTTATGTTATTATGTCATATTTACAATTTTATTTAATAAACACATTATTTATTAAACACTTGAAATCATTTTATCATTTACAATAAGATAAAAATGATTTGATAAACTATTTTTATGCAAACCCTACGCACCGGAACAAAGGGTTTGCTCCGCGCGACGCCATTTTGATATCCTATTGCAGAAAATTTTACTAAAATCGCATTTTCAAGGTAAGCTACGCAAAGATTAGAAAGTATTATTCGTAATATGTAATACGCACCTTCGTGGATCAAAATTATACACAGAAATGATGCAAAATAATCGAGAACAGGTCTATGCCTGCGAGCGGGCGACTCTTCTCCCCGCGTCGCGTAGGGTGACTGGCGAAGGGTGTCAGTGTGACCAGCGCTCTCACACAAAAGTACCCCAGTTTAGCCCTATAAAAGCCCTAGTCCAGCTTACCATCAGGCGAGGTGAAGTCAAATTGACGTGTCCTTAACATAAAAAAGTGCAATTTTTTCCATTTGATACGTACTAACTTTTCTTTGTTGAGTAGTATTCTATGACAATGACATTATATCAGAATGTAGTGTGGTTCAACTATATAGCTGAGCGCACTTTTCTAAATAACACTATTTGGAGAAAAAGTAAATTAATGGGAAAAGGTATCATGAGATTCTTTAATTCATCTTTAGTTACATTTTTTCAAGTTCAAGAAATTCTAATATAGATATTGATTTTTAAATTTAAGGTGGAAATGGAAGATACAATAATCCTTGGCCACCAATCATTAAATAATTGACAGAAATTGCGCTAACTACTTTTAAATGGCAATATTGAATAAAGCTGCGCGTTTCATCAAATTCGACAAGTATGAGATGAGAGGAATCAACACATCAGAGCATAAACAAACCTTATTGCGTGCACCTGAGAGTTCACCATTACACACATCAAATAAATCAAGGTACTACATCTGGTGGTAATAAGTATTTGCTTCATATCTCGGTCATATTATTGATTTAGTGTAGGTAGTCTTGTGTCCAGATGGAACCGATTTACTAAGGTACATTTTTGTTAGATTCAGTTCTTGTTACTATAGGGAATTCTAATAATTAGTGACATCGTAGGATAGTCGAAATTCAACCTTTTTTTGAGGTTGCCAGAAGGTTAAACTTCATTGCATTTCCTATAGATTTTGATCAGAAAAAGAGAACATCTAGGACGGGACTTCAACCCGCGACCAGTCCCTTACAGGGGGAACGCTCTGACCAACTGAGCCACCTAGACACGTCCCAGACATTCGAAACTCTCCGATATATTATATACCTACGTCTTAAGGCGACGCTGTTTTTCTATAGGAAAAGTAAGCTTACAAAATGCTCAAAAATTTAATTGAATTCATTGCATTTCTCAGCTGTGACCATTATACAAATATGTCGTACGTACATATACGTTTGATATTGGTGGTACAAACTTACGTGTGTGTGTGTGTTATAAATGCATAATAGTGTGTATAATGTTTATTTATTGATTTAATATATAATTAGCATATATATATATATATTAGCATTCTTTTTTTTTTTTTTTTATATATTTAGGACACGTCAATTTGACTTCACCTCGCCTGATAGTAAGCTGAAGGTAAAGTCTTAGGAAAGAGGGTCACCATTACAAACACGTATCATGTTAACAATGGTGGCACTCAGCTTGACGGCCTCATCAGAAGAGGATTGTCTTCGCAGCACCGCGTGACACCCACCGGTCCCGCTAGTGCTACGACCACAATCCCCCTGCCCGGCTATGCACTTGCTGACCCCTGAACGCAATCAAACCGAAATTGGATAACTATGGAGGGTTTTTCGCAATCGTGCACGGTGGTACCTACCCGGTCGAATTTTGTGACAAATTTGTGTCATCAAATTTCTACTCAAAATAAGCTATAAATATGCCAAATCTCTTACTCCTCCTTGCGCGCAATTTTCGTAAAAACGGATATAAAGTTTTCCCTTCACATATTAATATATAGATTTAGTGTTGTCTTGTGACCTGATGGAACCGATTTCTAAAAAAAGTAACATAGCATGTTTATCAGCATTCTAAACCACGTATTATAAGCTATGCGTAGTTGACGTCTTGATACCACTGTGTAAAATGCATACATGTATATAATAATTATATTCCAACTAAGTTTTTTCGGTTTCACGTAATAGGTTGCGAGCCTATTGCCCTTAACCGATTAGGTACTCGTGAAGCAGGGTCATTCGGGGTGCGAGGTATATGCTCTATGGGCAACCTTACACCCCGGCGTTTTAAGACCCGAGACGGCGTGCGGTTTTAGTCGGTTCAAGACCGACATAACCGGCCACGCTGGTCGCCGGGGGAGTATCCGAAGGGATTTCCGCAAGAAAAAAAAAAGAAAATAAAAAGAAAGGTACTCGTGGAGATCGGGGTGCGAGGGATATGCTCTATGGGCAACCTTACACCCTGGCGTCTGAAGACCCGAGACGGCGTGCGGTTTTAGTCGGTTAAAGCCCGACATAACCGCCCCCACTGGCCGGCGGGGGGGGATTTCCGCACGAAAAAAAAAAAGTACTCGTGAAGAACTTAGGCTGCATTTTACCAGTGTACATTCATTTAATTAAACTGTGTGTACAGGTTTTTACTGAGTAAAACTAACTTTACTTTACTAACGCAGCTTCAACAGAATTTAACGCGTGTATTTTCGTCGGTGAAACACAGTCCTAGTCGCCTTATGCAACGGGAAGGGATGGGGAGGCTAATGTATTGTATTTCACAAGGAATATTTGGTAATAATAATGATTTTATAACATGATGATTTATAACTTGATATAGTATCATATACGTCAATTTATAAATGACTAGCTGTGCCGCATAGTTTCAGCCACGCACCATACTCGATTCTATTCCACAGCGTCGCCTCGGCTCCATGCCCAACTGGGTTATGAAATGCAGCAGATTTTTATTAAATCGCACATATAGTTACAGTTACGCGTAGTAGTAGTTACGCGTACAAACAAACAAAATATTCAGTTTAATTATTCGTATAGAAATAAAGATTAAATATGGATTGGTTATAATTGTCAACAGAGAATAAGCCTATAGGAATTATCAGTTCGTTAACTACCGTTATTTCACCTTGCAAATTATAATTGCATATCTTCATAGCATTTTGGCATGCGTGCGACAGATGCGCGACATCTCCCTTAATTTTAGCGTAGAGTTTTCAAAAGCGTGCCAGTTCGAATAAAAACTAGTTTTGCACAGCACATACAGAAATTCAAGCTCAATTAAATTTAGTCAAGTCAATTATGAACAATCCAGCACCAATCCCGCTAGAATTTATTTTGAAGTTTCTGTTTCCCGCTCTCCTGCTCCTCCATAACATAATGTTGATTAGTTTGTTTTTACGTGAGCCTTGTCGTCTGGCCCCCAACCCTGTGTAGAAGGCTTGCGCCAAAAGCTCGTCCGTTAATCAGCTGGTGTAGGGTAAGTGCACCAGTGAATGAACACCCACCGGTGAATAATTTCAATGAAGAATTTCATAAAATTAAGAAAAATAAATATTTCTATCAGACATTGTATTTTTTTTAGGATTGGCCACATTATCTAACGTGTACTGGTCACGCTAACATTGCTTTGTTATACATAGTTTCAAAATGGGCACTGTTTAAAGTGCACGTGTTGTGCTGTGTTACGTTTTTATATGAGCCAGAAGTTAGAACTCAGGTAAGACAGATCATTTTGATATTCATGTTGTACATGTTACATGCGAGTCTGAGAAATTAAATGTTCCAAATAAGATATATCGATAGTTATTTTACTGGATAGAAAGCAATTTGTTTGTAATTTCATGAGTTTTAACAATATAAAAGCATGTTCGAGGACTGGATCATGAAAGTGCAATTAATTTAGTGAATGAACGGGGGTTCATTCATTAGGTATAGTCTGTTTTGTTACTTTTAGCTAATTTTGATTCTTAATGTTATGGGAATTAGTTCATTTTGTGTAGGAAGGCTTATTAAAGGATTGTCAATCTTTTGGCCAGTGTTCGAACAACTATGTTCATTTACTAGTTTCTAAAAACCAATGAATGAACTACAGAAATAATCATGTGTTCATAAGAAATAATCATATGTTCATATACTGGTTATTTGAAACCAATGAATGAACTGTGTTATGTTTTATGTTAATTTCAAGCAATTATCGGATTATTATATTCATTTTAATACCTAATAGCTAGAAAATCATTTATTTTCTCAATTTTCATTATAGTTTTCTCTCATCTCTGAAGGTCTGCCACCTAGACTGTATGGGTTACCAAAGATCCATAAGCCTTCAGTACCGCTCCGGCCCATCGTGAGCGCTATTGGCTCACCCACTCATCCAGTCTCGAAGTATCTCACCGGACTGCTTCAACAACATGTCGGATCGTCCTCGTCATACATCAAGGACTCGCGCCACTTCGTGGAGAAACTTGAGAATCTCAAGCTACACCCGGATGATCGTCTGGTCAGCTTCGATGTCGTCTCTCTGTTCACGAAAGATCCAGCCAGGGAAGCTATGTCACGTATCCGACTTCTGTTCTCTAAGGACATCGCAGAATTGTTCGAGTTCGTGTTGACGACTTCATACTTCTAGTGGAACAACACGTTCTATGAACAAGTTGAGGGTTTAGCCATGGGAAACCTCATCAGTCCTGTAGTTGCGGATTTCTACATGGAATTCTTCGAAGAAGCCGCTCTTGAACGAGCACCCAAGAAGCCTAAGGTCTGGTTCCGTTACGTAGACGATACCTTTGTGGTTTGAAGTCATGAAGACACGGAGTTGACTAAGTTCCTGAATCACCTGAACAGCATCCATCCTAACATCCAGTTCACCATGGAAGTAGAGAAGAACGGAGACCTGCCATTTCTCGATGTCCTGGTATCCAAAAAAGGAGGATGGCAGCCTTGGTCACCGGGTCTATCGAAAGCCTACACACACAGACCGTTACTTACACAAGGACTCCTACCACCAATCCAGACAGAAAATGTCAGTCATCAAGACCCTGGTCCACCGAGCTAAGAGCATCTGCGAGCCTCAACACCTTCAAAACGAGTTACGCCACCTGGACTCGGCCTTCCAAGCCAATGGATTCTTTGTCCAGGAGATACGGAGAGCTCTTCATCCGAGGCAATGTTCTCTAACGAACCAGGATGAGGAGAAACCTGCCCCTCCTTTTTGCCATACATTCATGGTACAACGGATCGTATCGGGAGACTGCTAGAAGCTTACAACATTAAGCCTATTTTCAAGCCCACGACGCAGTTACGTAATCTTCACCGTTCAGTCAAGGACCCTCGTGACCCACTATCTTCAGCTGGAGTTTACCGAATCCCCTGCTCGTGTGGCTCGGTATACGTGACCACTACTCAAAGAAGTGTCAAGACCCGCCTTTCGGAACATGAACGAATTTGCCGCCTCAGCCACTTCGACAAGTCAGCGGTTGCAGAACACACCCAGGAGGATGGTAATCATACCATCAAATTTCAGAACACGAAAATTCTAGCCACCACTTCACATTTCTTCCCACGGCTATGTCGAGAAGCCATCGAAATATTCAAGCATCCCAACAATTTTAATAGAAAAAACGAAGGTTTTCATCTCCAAAAAGATTGGTAGCCAGCACTGAAAGCCGCGCGTCATCACAATTCAAACATGACGAAGCTACCACCGTCCCCGGTATCGGGAGGCCACACCCCCTTACTTAGCCTCGACCAATCAGGATCGAGCGCATCGGTTGCGCAGCTCTCAACCAATCAGGAACGATCACGTCGTTTTCCCCCTCCAACTGCGCATATAAATACGCCAGTGACTCGGGCCTCTACATGAGTCGCAGCGAGTTTGCCGCCGAGGAAGGTTCTCCGCCCTCGCCGGTGTCCCGACCTGTACCACTGAAGATGTCGACCGCAGTGATCGATGAAACGTCTGGAATACAAGTTTCCGATGGACCACGGCCAAACAGCCCGGAAGCAGTTTATTCTACATGCCACGCCGGCCGTGAAAGCCTTTTTTTTTTTTTTACTTGCGGGTATCCCTTCGGATACCCCCCCGCTGGCCAGCGGGGGTGGTTATGTCGTGTCTCGACTAAAACCGCACGGTGTCCTCCCCAAGTGTCCGTTGCCGGGCACCCCGGGTAAGCCCTCGAAAGGATAACCCCAGGGTTGCCGGCGGACTTTGGCCGCCACCGCGGCCTCGCCTGGTGGGGTCGGGTTTTATCCCGCTTCGGTGAGTTGGCAGGCGTGTGTAGGGCACACACGACACGCCTCCGCCACGGCCTGCTTCTGTAAGGACGGCGAGTCGGCCAACTGCCGTCCTCAGGCCCCGATCATGGAGGTCGGTAGTCCCGGGCGTAGATGAGTCTGCGGCGTCCTCGCCGCAGACTCCGCCGCGTTCATGATCGGTCTCACCGCCGCAATGGTGGATTCCCCCCACCTTGGGTGCTCAAGTCGCACCCTCCATGTCTCCATGAGTTCCTGGCGGAGCAGGGACCGCTGAGCCCTGATTTCTCGGGGCTCCGGCCCCGCTCCAGCGCCTCCTTGCGCCACTGGTACAGCAGCGCAAGGGCTCTCGCTTCCAGGTCCCATGGAGGGGTCCCAGCTAGGAGACATGCCGCCTCGACGGAGATCGTGCGATACCCCCTGATGACTCTGGCGGCCATCGCCTTTAACGGGCTGTTAAGAACAGCCACGTTGCGGGCTGCCAGAGTCTCCGCCCATACGGGGGCCCCGTATAGGGCCATGCTTCGCACGATCCCCAGGTACAGTCTCCTAGTGGGGGCGTTGGGTCCCTTAACGTTGGGCATCAGCCGCGATAGCGCGGCCGCAGCCCCCCTCAGTTTCGGGACCAGACTTCGGAGATGAGGTCCGAAGTCCCATCGGCTATCGAGTACGAGCCCAAGGTACTTCATCGTGGGCTCGATGCCGATGCTTACGCCCCCTACGGTTATGCTGGTTCCCGCAGGTGGCCCCCTCCGAGGCCCGTGAAAACACATAGCCTCGGATTTATGGAGAGCCACCTCAAGTCCCAGCCGCCGTATTCGACCCACGACTTGAGCAACCCCTGCCGTGGCCTTCAGTGCAGTGCTTCGTTGCTCCCCGCGCCATAACGAGGGTGTCGTCAGCATAGCACACTATGCTGACACCCTCGAGTAACGTACCCCGCAGCACCCAGTCGTATCCGATTTTCCACAGGAGTGGCCCTAGGACCGACCCCTGCGGAACACCGCACGACACTTCTCGCCGCCCTGGCCCTAGCCAGCTCGGGTAAACTATGGCCCTCTCGGATAGGTATGCCTCGACAATGCGGCGGAGGTAGGGAGGCGCTCGCGTATCACGGAGCTCCAGGGTAGGGTGTTGAAGGCGTTGGCGATGTCAAGAGACACCGCCACCACCACCCCACCCCGCGAGACTACTTCCTCCGCCAGGCGCCTAACGCGCATGATCGCTTCCACGGTGGAGCGCCCCCGGCGGAAACCGAACTGGTTGTCCGCCAGATCTGGCCCCACGTTCGTGAGATGCTCGACGAGGCGCTCTGCAATAATCCGCTCAAAGAGCTTGCACACCTCGTCGAGCAACACGATCGGCCGGTAACCGGATGGCTGGTCCGCCGGCCGCCCCGCCTTCCGGATAAGGACCAGTTTCCCCATCTTCCAAGCCTTTGGAAACTGGCCCCTTTCGAGGCATGCGCTAAAGAGCGCCACCAGTCGAGGCCCTAGTTCCTCCAGGGCCAGGACCCATGCTCGGCCTGGAATGCCGTCGGGTCCGGGGTCAGTGCATTTCCGGGCTTTAAGCCGGAGCACTGCTACCCCCAGTTCACTCTCCCTGACTTCGGGCACATCGCTCTCGCTATTATCAGCGTCAGGCGCCTGAGGCGGAGCCATACGCGGAGGGACATGCTCCTCCGCTCTCACAGGGAACAAGGAGCCCAGTATCCCCTCCAGCCGCTCCGGCTGGAGGCTCTGGGTCAGTAGGGGCGCCCCTGGGCGGATTTTGCCCCTGACCGCAAGGTAAGGACGCCCCCATGGGTTCTGCTCCAGAGACTCCAGCAGCTCTTCGCGGGCCCGCCGTTTGGCCTGCTTTACGGCTTCCTGGAGGGTCCTCTTGGCCTCCTTGTACGCCTCATACAGCTCCGCCTCTCGGGCTGCCGCATCGTCTGGGCGGCAACGCCTCCGGCGAAACCTGGTGTACTGGCGGCGAGCGGTCACGCACGCTGCTCGCAGCTGTGCGAGCTCCGCTGACCACCAGTACACCTGTTTCTTTGCCGGGCCGGGCTTAACCCTAGGCATCGCCGCATCACAGATATGCGACATGGCTCTCCTGAACCATTGCGCCTCTGCGTCGACATCGGCAGGCCTGGCCAGTGACGGAATCCAGGCCTGCACTATTGATGCCTCCAGGAGAGCCTCCCGATCCAGGCGTCTGAGCGCCCAACGTGGATCCGGAGGATTCGCGATTGTCGGCGGCAGGTTAGTTAGAGGGGAGACGTTGAACCGAATATACTTATGGTCGGAATCCGTCTCCTCCTCCTCCACCACGCGCCAACCCTGGACGCGGCGGGCGAGAGCAGGGGTCGCGAATGCGACATCCACGACCGAACTGAGCCCCCGCCGCTCCCAGGTGGCGACACTCCCCCGGTTGAGGAGGCCGTGAAAGCCTTAAGATTTATATTCCTTTATATAATTAGGTGTAGAAAATTTGCTTTACAGTATTCTTTATGTTGGTTAATTATCTCTTTCTTTATAACTAATGATGATTCGTGACTGGAGTTTGTTTTGATTCTTTAGATTAGACCATGGCAAGTTGCTAAGTGATATTTTAGACTGATATATATTGATTGCTCTGTGATTTATATAACTGTGATTATAATGAGTCTAGGTTCAAATAAAACTTATTTTCTGAATCAACTGCTTTTCCTTTTACGATATTTCCTTATGATACTATAAGCCATTTTACGCCACCACTGGGTTTCTATACATCAATTTCATCCCTCAGCCACTTAGCTATATTCACTGTGATATTAAAAAAAAACATGAATTAGAAAAAACTATTTCCTCGATTAGTTAAATGAGTTAGATTTGGATAAGAGTCTAATGTTCATTAACTGGAGTTTTATGTGTTCATACACTGGATTTTGGGGTTCATTTACTGGTGATTTTGGGTATTTTTACATAAAATGTGAAATATCTTATTAACTATACATATTAATGACATATTATCCATGTAATTTCAATCTTGAATAAATTTTGAATATCAAACAATAGCAACATTATGGATTAGCCGACTTGTTAGAGATGCAAATATTTTTTAAAGTTCAAAATTGTCTTAAGGGTTCATTCATTGGAGCACTTACCCTACTAGCTGGCAGGTGAGGATGCTAACCTCACCTGCCAGCTAGTACACCCCACGACCCCAAAAGATTTTAATGGCGATTTAGGATTTAAGGGAGAATTTAATCATACATAATGAAAGTCACCGCATACAAATTAAACTAAATAAAAACAATTATTACGTGACAATCCTTAACCGCAACGTTTTCTGCTTCCCACATAGTTTGGTTGACAAAATCTTAATTTCAGTTGGTGTAGAGGGTCGGCCAACCTTCTTGAAGCTCAAACCAGTCTCAAGTACAATTTGGTGCAATGCTTTGTAAACAACGGACGAGGCTTTGATGCAGGCTTGACTCACAAAGTTGGGAGGACAGACGGTAGTCGCTCCCGGAAAAGCCAATATACCAATAAAATACGATAAGCTGACTTCGTGCTCACAAAGTGCAAACTTTGGATGCAACTGAGAAATCGCTATGAGGATAATGATTATAGCTTACAGATATCCTAAGGAACATTATATACTAGAAGAACACCATAACCTTCCCTATTCCTGGGATAGTCCAACTACAGCACCTGTCCAAATAGCACCTTCGCGCGTATAGCACCTAGCCTAGTCCACGAAGAGCAGCTATCAATATTTTTGACAGGAGCTTGACTAGCTATTCAAGTAATGCATCTAATTTCCTATGTAATAAATTATACACAAACAGGTGCACGCATTCGCAAGTATCCCGCTGAAATCTGTGAAATTCATAAGTCAACTTCAATCTTCGAATAGCTAATGGTTAGTGTAATGTCTATTTCTGCTTCCGACCACATAGCGAGTGGTTTGAACGTTTATTTTATTCTCATATTTAAAGATACACACAAGAAATTAAGTAAACATTATGATAAAATATTTTGACGACCTCTGTGGCGTAGAGGTAGTGCATGGCTGCTACGACAGGGGGTGCGGGTTCGTTTTCCGCTCAGTGCATTGGGAGTTACATTACCGCATTACGAGTTGAATATTACCACATATGTGTAGTATCTGTAATGGTGACCCTCATTCATGGGAAGCTTACCATCAGGCGAGGCGAAGTCATATTGACAAGCCCATTATAAAAAAAATTCATACCTCTAGACGAATTCATTTGTATAATTTCTATTGAACATACTATAATTGATTGCAAGAATTTCAATGACCATTCGGTCATCATTCGGATCACCATACAGAATGAAATTGAATTGTAACAAAATGAATGTTGGATGTGGAACTCCAACTACTGGCTATTATATAAAGTAAAAAGGCGTGTAGAAACCTCAAATAAATCCCTAGAACGTGCGAATAATAACAGGACTATATATCTTTATCGGTGTCCTTGACTGTAGGAGGTGATCGAGCCAGCGCGGCCTATCACCGGCGACTTATAAAACATTCATGACCTCTCATTTACTCATTCATGATGCTCGAACCTGAGCTCCGATCACAAAGCAGTATAACGCGACGGTTATCCATTCTGCATTTAAAGTTTGGAAAATTTTACCTCGACGTTTTATTCGGAGCAGTTTAGTGTTTCACTATTTTTGTTGATGTGAAACAACTGTTGGCAATTTCACGTCATGCACATGACATGCACATCATTCACGTCATGCTCTGACATTGGATCGTTGGCACCGATGGGGTGAAACCCGTGGGGGTTTCCACACGTAAAAAGAAATATTTCAAATAAGTAGACGGTCCACCAGGTTAAAGTCCATGCAGATAAAGCCGCAGGCAGAAGCAGAATATAATTTAGACGATTTTATAGTCAGGTTAGGTAGTCAGTCATATACAGGTTACGTGAAGCAGCTGAGGATTACCTTACATAGCAACTTATCATCATCTTAGCATTGTTTGTTGCATCCGAGGCTTTCATCTCGGATCCCGGGGTTCGCTTACTCCTTCTTAATCCTGAGAAGAATGCTTGTACCAGAGCCTCGACCGTCAATCAGCAGATGAAGTTGATTTGAGCCCTGAAAATCTTGGAGGGAACCAATACAGATATACGTTTTCATGCATAAATGTCACATCATATCATTCACTAGTAATATTAATCCAGTCACTTCTTTAATTCTGGCTAAAAAAACATGAATGAACAACGGACATCATAAAACTGGACTAAAGTAAGACGATTAAAATATTTTGATGGGTAGTACACTGATTATATACCATAAACACACCGTGGCGCACATGAAATATCAATCGTAGTTACAGATTTCCCGGATCGAAGCGTGGCGGACATTCTACCCCATCGTACCCTATCCGATAATGGCATAGGCTTTATAAAATATTCAACGTCTTCAACGTTATTTATGAGCAACTCCGTAGAACAAAAGCTCTACGTTAGTATCTCAAGGTTTGTTAATGTGGAAATAAAAACACGCCTTTGTATTATTGTAAACGGTATTCGTGCTTATTCAGGGTATGATTGTATGTTGTCTGTTATTGTGACGACTGAATACTGTGTAACGTTTTTTTAATATCAATGATTGACTGTACTCGATCATTATCATCTTCTTTGGCTTAGTCCCAGTCGCATTCGAGGCTCTAACCTCGGATTCTTAATATTTTATACATCGGGAAGAATAGTGAGAGTTCGGCTAAGATCGATTTGCTTTGGTTTTGTAGAGCGTTCTCCCTATCGTACATCAAACTGACAGTTAGATACTCTTACAACGTAGATAAAATCGTTTGGGTTTAACTACTCTAAAAATACATCAAGCAGTAGATGCAATGCGCTGTGTATTATGCAATATTGACGTATCACACCAAAATATTATGGATAATGTACAGTCAACGATAAAAGTGGATTAACGCAAAAATATTTAAAAACCATTTTTTACATTGGAATGCACCTAACAATGAATATTCAAGTTATTTTTTAATCCCCAGAGGACCAAGTTAATATATTTTATGTTTCATATAGTATTTTATGACTGTACATTAGTTGGTAAGATTAGCTCACGTTAGTAAGATTATCTGACTATGTCCGCGCGGACATTGATGCAGCCCAATAGTAGGTGAAATTTGATTATTATTACACCTCTGCCTACCCCCAGAAGGTATACAGGCGCGAATATATGACAAAAATAAATGAACATGCATACAGTACGCTTGATGGAACTGACTACCAGTAGATACCTTTTTTTTTCTTTTTTTTTTTCGTGCGGAAATCCCTTCGGATACCCCCCGCCGGCCAGCGGGGGCGGTTATGTCGGGCTTGAACCGACTAAAACCGCACGCCGTCTCGGGTCTACAGACACCGGGGTGTAAGGTTGCCCATAGAGCATATCCCTCGCTCTATGGGCAATAAACCGAATTACCGACGGTTATCCTTAGTCCGCCTCCAACATAATATAAAACCAAATCAATCGACATCCTGATTTTATAGCTTGTTGTTATGCAGTACCATCTGATGAAATTTGACGGACATATAGACATAATAGTACAGCAGGCATAAAATATTTCGAGATTGGTTTCATGGGAATCCCCCGTCTCGGGTTTGGAATTTTTATTGTTATGATGGCGAATAACTACCCGTATTCTGTACACATCTCAAGTGTCTAACTATTCTGGGAGGGGCCGCGGAGTTTCCTTACATCTATATTTATTTTTATTATATTCCAATGTTGTAGTTGTAACTAAGCCTCAGAATATCAGGCATCGTATTGTTCAGTTATCAATATGAAATATAAATTCTTGTATTTAAAGTAAGCTGTTAAACTAAAGACCATCGTTCTATCATTGTTGGCATCTCTAATGGTGATCTACATTCTAGAAACATCACATCTTAAAGAGACCCAGAGTAAGTATAACTTAACTAACATGTAGGTAATATAGATTCTCGAATGCGCGTAAACATACATAGATACATTTTCTTTTATATACACATACTTAAACATTGATATAACCACGCCAATGCAAATAGAAACATTCATGCATTCTAATATTTGTATTGAGCCGAAATTGAACACGTGACCCTCAACGTAGCAGTCGTACGCTCTACCGCCACGCCACAGAAAGAGGTTACCGATCATTCAATGTTTGATTGTCTTCGAACTTTAATCTTTGCTAACCCAAGCCCTAAACCACTATCATCAAATATGTTTTAATACCATTTATGTTCAAAAAGGGCTTGAATTTTTCTAACTCTGAATAAATTAAACATAAGTCTACAAAACAATTTGATATTCATTAAATGAAAATGAGAACTCAATCCTGTAAGTTCCGATAGAAACATTAACAAATGGTAGTTTGAAAGCGAAGGCAATGAACACATATCATTGGAGAAAGGGGTCGGCGCCTAATTACAGGTTTGATTCGTATTCACCCGCCGTTCAACACACATAGGTTGTTTACGGAACTAGTACGTTTGGTGCTTTATGAGGTTATTTAATATATACCTAAATTATTTTAAAATATCTTCAATTGCTACCTCAGTGGTGCGCCTGAAGCGAGTACGACTGCTGTGTATGAGATCCCAGGTTAAATTTTTGAGTCAAGCAAAATGTTACTAGGTTTTTTTGATACGAAATTCTTTCTGAAGAAAGAAGTGAAGTCATTATTCCCCTCTCAAAATATAAAAGTACATTTTAGGACAATTACACAGCGTAATTTAGACACAAACTGACATAGCTTAGGTCACAGAATAGTAGTAATGGTACTGGCGCTTGGCTTGTAGAAAACAGATAAACCAGGATAAACAAACATATTGGTAGCAGCATTCAGTTTTGGGGAAATAGTTACCAATATAATTGTAATCGAGCCTTTATTCTACAAAAAAGGGCAATTAGGATTATCGTTCGCATTCCACAATGGGAGTCCTGTCGAGAATATTTCAAGGAATTAGCGATACTCACTGTTCCAAGCCTTTACATACTTATTGTTTTAAGCAATCTTTCCAAAAATATTCATAGATTTGAAACGGCAGATGAAAGGAAATTAAGAATTAGCACACGGCGAAATGCACTGAAGACTGCTTTGCTTCCCACATTAAATGTTGTCAAACATGGTGCATCATACCAGGCAGTTAAATTATTACTTGCGATTTTTATATGTGTATTACTATTACGTATTAATTGCCTACCAATTGAACTAAAAAACGATATTTATAAGACGCACTTGTTTAAAACAAAACTTAAGACCTTTCTAATCAATAATTGTTTTTATTCACTGGAAGAATTTATCGCAATGAGTAATAATATTTAAATGACTTTCACATATGGGACATTGAATTATTATAGATTATATTATTTTACATCGTATTGAATGTATTAATGTGACTTCTCTTTATGTTTTTATTTTATTTTACAAATTTATTGATTAATTGATTATGAATTATTGATTGACTTGTTGATATTATTGGACATTAGTATTGGGTTTATCTAGTTTTAATTTTATTGTATTTCTTGACTATATTGATGTAATTTGTGATCTGGATAGGTACGCAGATTTTGTAATTTTTTAATCTACAATAATTTACTGTGTTTTATATTATTAATACTCTGTACTTCAGACACAATTCTAACAAATTGTTAATGAATAAATAAAAATGTTCGATTTTTTACAGCTCGAAGGAATTCGAGACTTGGATATTTGATAATAAGTCCTTTACCTATGAAATTGCCGAAATTTTCTTACCAATTCATGAGTTCGTTATTCCTGTATTTTAATAGCTATTTTCATTATTTATATTTTGTTTGAAAGTTGATTTCAAGATTTTACAACTCTGTACTAAATTTTGCTTTTATTGGCCGCTTGATAAATTAATTCGATCTTCAAAAACAGTACTTCCTAAATGCTATCCATTTTGCTGATAAATTTCGTATTATTTAACAACTGTCACTTTTCAAAAATGTAATAAAAGTTGCTGTTTGTTAGCTTAATGTTGTCTCATTCATACACAAAAAAAAACATAAAATTTTGATTTGTCATTCCTAAAAAAAATGCTAAAATGTTAGTACTGAAGATTGGATTTTCTCCAATTTCTTCAAGAAAAACGGTAATTTCATATGTAACGACCTAATATTAATTTAAATTTGACAGACACACAAAGAATCCTATAAGAGCTATCGTAGATTACAGACAAGATAGTCTCACAGACTTGTCACTTGTCACCGTGCGATCTTGTTGAAAGTTGTTCGCTCGCTAGGTTATAAAACAATTTTATTCGAAGTGTGCGCACTTTCATATATTTTTGTAATGCGGCGATAGGCCGGTGGCGTACGTAACGGACTGCTGAGACGAGGTCTCGAGTTCGATCCCCAGTCGCTCCGGGCACACACCTCTGACTTTTCGTAGTTATGTGTGTATTAATAAATGTTGATTATCGCTCGCTTAACAATGTGCCCGGTAGACGGCAATAGGCTCGCCCCCTATTACATTGGGACCTTAACATAACTGGCGAATCGTGGGTGTGTAATACACCTCTGCCTACCCCTTCGGGGATACAGTCGTGAAGTTATGTTATGTTATGTAATAGTCTATCATAAGACTGTCTTGTCTCTAATGAGCGCTCAGCCTAAGGGTTCCTTTTACCTAATCCGAGGAATGGAACCGTAAAAATTGTAACAATAAAGGATTTGTAGATAAACTATAAATTTAACTTCACCGTTAGCGTAATTGTGGGAAAATGTTACAGTGTATGGTGCAATTTCATAGTGACGCCTTTTTCATGTCACACAATTGCTCGTCTCCTTATATACGCTGCAATGTTATGAGTATAATATTTCAAAATTGATATTAATCGCTTTTAGTTCGATGTTTTTTTTGTAAGCATAGGTCCACGGATCTCTGATTGCTCTGGTTTGGCGATACTATAGGTATCGCCAAACCTTATTACACCAGTAACATCAATTGTTTTCTTCTTCTTCATCCGATTGTATCCAACTTTGTGTAGGCATGAGCTTACCTAGTTTTCTAAGATGACACTGACCAGTTTTCTACTAAACATTGTGTTTAAGGGGCAGTGGTATCTTAAAAAATAATAAATGTTGTTGGTTAGATGCAACCCGGATTGACACTTGCCTAGTGCCTCTGACAACCGGTCTGGACACATGCCACTTAATATGTTTGGATTTTGAATAAAGAAACTGATTTACCAAACTGTGAGATTTGTACTTGGCACTATGGAAAATGTCCTTCACTTATTGAAGGTATGAGCTAAATATCAGTTTGCTAAAGAGGAGCTTTTTAATCAGTTAATTACAGAATTAACAACAGCATTAAATTTATATGTGTAGGTATCTTTCAGCAAGTATTGTGTACACCTAACCTTAAAGCTGCTTATAGTCTATTTAAATTTGTTATGTTACGGTTCTTAAGAACCACTGCGCCCTCAAAGTGAGAATAAGTATATATCATCTAAAAAAAACTTAGTAGACCGAGAGGAAGGAAATCTAAAAAAAAACACTTCATAATTGTCACTACCAGCACTTTAAAAGTCACCTGTAAACGTCACTCCCAAAACATCTAAAATAAATTAATTTCGTTTGAATTAAAAATAAGAGAGGCGATGTCCAAGGGAAAAGTTTCACGAGATTAATTCTCTTGATAAAATTTCACGGTTCAAGAAATCCAACTACCGGTTGCGTGGGGCGATGAACGATACTGATTACGTACGTCTCGACTAAGACCTATGAACATCTTAGAATAGGTCTACTTTGCACACCTATTCTGTAACGTCTAGTTCGTAGAATTTGCAACTAGTTAATTGACGTTATAGTTATCAGACTAAATTAATCAGTTTGGATTTAATTTTACATATAGAGTGCAAAGTTCCGGAATGTGTGTACTATATTTTGGTGCAATGCACAAATTAACGGGTAAACAAGACAGGTTTACCTGTTAATTTGTGCTGCAAGAATGCTATACAAGTTAGTTTAATTTACGCACTAAGTGTGAATTATAAAAATGCTTTATATGTCACCTTTATGAGAGTGATATGTTTACTTTGCGATCAAAGCCCCTTTATAAGTAAGGATTAGAAAAAAAAACTTACAGATGTTTTAACTACAA
Source organism: Cybosia mesomella (assembly GCA_946251805.1). Taxonomy (NCBI): domain Eukaryota; kingdom Metazoa; phylum Arthropoda; class Insecta; order Lepidoptera; family Erebidae; genus Cybosia; species Cybosia mesomella. The sequence continues at coordinate 12,574,666 of OX276392.1, forward strand.
AAATTAAAATTACCCTGGCGTTACCTTAGACTAAGAATAAGTAAAGTATCATTAGAAGGAACACAGTCTACTACAAAGTTATACACAAAATATCCCACAATTGTAAAGAAATGTTTATTGTTATGATAGTAAATATATTATAATCCAAAACCGGGCAGGGGGATTGTGGTCGCAGCACTAGTGGGACCGGTGAGTGTCACGCGGTGCTGCGACGACAATCCTCTTCTGATGAGGCCGTCAAGCTAAGTGCCACCATTTTTAACATGGTACGTGTCTGTAATGGTGACCCTCTTTCCTGAGATTTTACCTTCAGCTTACCATCAGGCGAGGTGAAGTCAAATTGACGTGTCCTAAATATAAAAAAAATATAAAAATACCCTTACATAATTATATTGTTTTAAAGTTGCATTTACAAAGCTATCTGCATATGTAATAAAAATTTTACGACTAAAGCTGTCGAAAGGACAAAGAATAAGTGAAGTCGATTTTATTGTAGCCGAGCACTTACTTCCTCATTTCTTTTATTTTAATAATACATTGTTAGAATATTATACTGAATATAAATATTCGTACTAATAAGTACTACTTTCAAATATGTAATACGTTTTCAGTCTATTTTACAATTCACTGGTTAATTTTGCAGAGAGTATTAGTATGAGCGTATATTTAAAATCAAACAAAGTTAAGTAACAATTATAATTGAAACCAAAAAAAACATTAATTTACTAATTAGCTTAGAACCATCTTTCGACGGCTTTGAAATAAAAAATACGCATCAGAATCGGTTCATCCCTTCGGGGGCTATGATGCCACAGACAGACACACACACAGACTCGTCAAACTTATAACACCCTGTCGATATAAATCTAACGGTTAAATATCTCATTTCAACAATTTGCCATTCTGATACTTTAGTAGGTCTGTATACTTCACCGTAGTCAGTACGTCTGTGCTACGGGTCGTAGAGGCGCTACGAGTCCCCCGAGATAGAAACCTTCGTAACCTTACATTGTTCTGCCTCCGCTTAGAGCTAAGCTTCCTTCTTATTATTTTCTAGATCATTTTGAAAAGACGTTTATAAAAGTACGTGTATATATTATGCGGAAGTTTATTTATGAATTGATAGTAAACTTAATGAGGCATGAAAATCTTCTGCGATGTAAAAGTTGAAGATTTTGCCAACAGTGTTATTTTGTGAATTTTAGTTGGTACGTCTCTTTTCAAGATGCTTTTATATAACAGCTTAATCTCTATAAATTTGGAATTACGAACCTTTTGAATGCCAGTTTTCATTTCTTATAAATACTACTTACATATTTTATTCACATTTTTGTCCTCCCAAGGTAGACAGAAAGCGACCTACAATTTGCATCTGTCCTTACTTCACGGGCTTGTTTGCCAATAGACCTTTTATGCAACCCCTATGGTTTAAAGCGGTTCTTTTTAGGGTTCCGTAGCCAAATGGCAAAAAACGGAACCCTTAGATTCGTCATGTCTCATGTCTGTCTGTCCGTCCGTATGCCACAGCCACTTTTTCCGAAACTATAAGAACTATGCTGTTGAAACATGACAAGTAGTTGTATTCTGGGAACCGCATTAAGATTTCCACACAAAAATAGAAAAAGAAAACAAAGAAAATTGGGGTTTCCCCATAGAACTGAAACTCAAATTAATGAATTTAAATATTTTTTTCCAGAATTTTCTAAACTGAATAATTTGCGCGAAAGATACTTCCGAAGTGGTAAAATATGTGCCCCCCCCCCCCCTGTAACTTCTAAAATAAGAGAATGATAAAACTAAAAAAACTATATGATGTACATTAATTACCATGTAAACTTCCACTGAAAATTGGATTGAACGAGATCTAGTTAGTTATTTTATTTTAATACGTCATAAATCGTAAACCGCAATTTACCTTTCATTCAATCAACTCCAATATAAAAATTTACATTCCCCCTTCATGGGCGAGTCCGACTCGCACTAGGCGGGTTTTATTTCAAATTCATAACCAAGAATAAAGGCTAGGCCTTTAATCTGGTTACATCAAATGTTGTAAGTTGCAACCCGTAGTCCGTTTCTACTACGCTTTCTGGTCATGTGGTTCACCTTGGCTTTAATGGGAGCAACAGCTATTCGTTGGGGGCAATGCCGAGTAGAAAACCTACGCCAAAACAACGTGAATTCAAACACCTTGATTGTGAGGCTCAAAATATACATCTAATCAATACATTTCTGAAATATTTATTCATGAACTCATTACTGGGCTCCACCTACCTTCAAATATGAGTAAGTATATACATTGTTTATTCCCTTTTTACTTTTTAGTACAATTTTTAATTTCAGGTTCGTTGTTCTTTCTAATTTTCTATTATTCAAAACTATTCCATTCAGTAGCATGTTACTGTGCCGCTCTGTATGCATGGAATTCGAATTCCGTTCCCGCAACCCATGGTAATCTACTCCAGAAATAAAAAGTAGTTTATGTGTTATTACAGAATATAATCTTTCCCTTTCCAAAGTTCAGCCAGATCCGTTCAGCCGTTTGAGCGTGATTGCGAAACAAACATCTTAACATCTTCACAAACTTTAACATTTATAATATTAATATATAGTAGGATAATAGGATGAAACGATAAGCTAATATCTCCTTTAGCAAAAATGAATACACTCTACCTTTCCGTCTCAAACTAAGTTGTAAGGAGCTCACGAACTGGCATCAGCCGTCGGCTATGAGCCAAGCCAACCTGCGTTGTTGTTTTACTCAATGGAACAGACAACTACACTTAGGATACTTAGAGTCAGACTCAACTTTTCGGTAATGTTCAATTTCTTGGCACCTAAAGGAAAATATAGTGTACACGAGTTGCTGCACTAATATTAGAATATGAAAGTGGGTTGGCCTGTGTATTCGTTATGTAAAGATTTCTGAAATAATGAAAATGACATCTAACAAGTCTTGGTCTTGGTAGAAAAGATATGCTTTTTCCAGTATGAAGCTGAAAAAACACCATTACAACGCTAGTCTCGCTTGTACACAAACTTCTCACTTAATATAGACTTTAAGTAGCAGTATGATGCATTTCGACAATGTTGTTAGTGAGCCAAAAGTTATGTATCCCTCTTCACCTCTGTAAGTGGCACAGAGTGAGTGATAATGCATGGTGGGCCACAGAAAGACAAGCTGACCGATTTCCTTCTAGTTAGTGGGCTATGTGCTAGGATATCGATCATGCTCGCAATTACCACCAACCAAACGGACAAAGACGTCGGTAAAAATTGGTACCTCAATATAGCAATTATAATAATTTTTTAATTATAAAACTATTATAAATGGACTGTTAGTGTAAAAAAACTTTATGTTTATCAATTTGTACATCCGATTAAAAACCGAGTTATTTACCAACACACGTATTTCCTTCTTCCTACCATCCCGCGTCCTTTAAGTGGGATGAATAAAAGCATCTGGTGAGGGCGTTAAACTTGTAAGTAATTGTAGCATTATTGGTAGATACAAATAATGCTACAATTATGGCCTTCAGCTTAACGCTCAACTGCTCAACGCTAAGTCACAACGCTAAGTCACAACGCTAAGTCGCAAAGCTAAGTCTCAGGAATTAGAGTTACCATATAGATGTATGGTAACCCTAATTCCTGAGACTTCACCATTGCTTACCATCAGACGAAGTGAAGTCATATTAACGTGACCTACCTGTATAAAAATAGTAAAAATTTCAAAAGAAGGGTAGAAGAGCTATGTTACCAAATTTTCTCTTAATTTCTGTATTATTATTATCTTACATCATCACGGTAATTCTCTACGGACAGTTATTTCGTAAAATTATGTTGAACGTTCACGTAAGAAACAAGGGCTCGACGTGACGTAATTTATGGGCTAGGGCGAGGCCTGTTCATCGTAGGACACATCTGGCTTTATTCAAGATACTGCCTTCCTGTACAAGCTCCAAAATAGGCAGTTTCTATCAAAGTCCGAAGTAATGTAGGCATGCCAAACGCCTTTGCAAATAAAAATAGCAACCAATTTTCTCTTATAAAAAGTTCTGCTATGAATTTTTTCCAAGGCGTTATGTTTTTGACACCTCTATAATGTTTTACATAAATATTTCGGTAAATGTGTAATGTTTAATAAATATTTTCGTAAGACAATAAAGACATAATCATCTATATATATATTAAAAAATATTAAAATAAATAAATTTTTATCCTTACCACAAAGGTTTTTCATGCTATCACAATGAGGTTTTCGTTTTAGAATGATACATAATGACAGATGCTTCCACTTTGGCGGTTATGTCGGGCTTGAACCGACTAAAACCGCACGCTGTCTCGGGTCTACAGACGCCGGGGTGTAAGGTTGCCCATAGAGCATATCCCTCGCACCCCGACTGACCCTGGGCCATCTCCGGTTTCGAGATGGCCCCCTCGGGTTTAGGAAACCACGGTGTCCCCGTCTTGCCCCGGTTTGGGGGAGGAGGCTAGTCGCCCCACCGTCGCAGCAAGTACCCTATTAATGTTTTTTTTTTAAATTTTATATTTGAGTTGATTGATTGAAAGGTAAATTGCTGTTAACGATTTATGACGTATTATAAAAAAATACTTACTAGATCTCGTTCAAACCAATTTTCGGTGGACACACAACATGGTAATGCACCTCAATTTTTTTTTTAGTTTTATCATTCTCTTATTTTAGAAGTTACAAGGGTTAAGGGGGGTTAAGTTACGGGCAAACTATTCAGTTTAGAAAAAAATGATATTAGAAACCTCAATTTCATTTTTGAAGACCTATCCATAGATGAGTTTCAGTTCTAAGTATGGAACCCCCAAAAATTATTGTTTTTTTTTTCTATTTTTGTGTGAAAATCTTAATGCGGTTCACAGAATACACCTACTTACCAAGTTTCAACAGCATAGTTCTTATAGTTTCGGAAAAAAGTGGCATACGGACGGACAGACAGACAGACATGACGAATCTATAAGGGTTCCGTTTTCTGCCATTTGGCAACGGAACCCTTCCTTTTTTTTTACGTGCGGAAATCCCTTCGGATACCCACCCGCCGGCCAGCGGGGGTGGTTCTGTCGTGTATCGACTAAACCGAACGGTGTCCTCCCCAAATGTCCGTTGCCGGGCACCCCGGGTAAGCCCTCGAAAGGATAACCCCAACCCTATAAAAAACATTTAAACTAAAAGTCGTGTATTATTTATAGCTAAAATTTCAATACTGATGTTACTTAATTCGACAGTAAAATTGTACCTACTTTGTAACTTTCACAAGTGAAAGCTATATGTTGACAAAGTTTTAATGCAATCTAGTGAACGCAGGTGATCGGCACGACAGCGTATGAAATATGAATAAAGAAAATCTTAGATAACGTATTCGTGATTAATCGTAATTAAATTATATTTATTTTTATCCTTACCTCAAAGGTTTTTGATGCTATCACAATCAGCTTTTCGTTTTAGATTGATACATTATGACGGGTGCTTCCACTTTGCCCCACCAAGCGTCCCAACCAGTGGGCCAAAGTGGAATATAAAAAAAACACGTCCATTTTGCCTTACCGGTTAGACAATATAATGAAAAAAAAACTTCAAACTAAAATTCGTGTATTATGTATAGCTAAAATTTCCAATACTGATGTTACTTAATCCGATAGTAAAATTGTACTTCCTTTGTTCGTAACTTTCACAAGTGAAAGCTATAATATGTTGACAAAGTTTTAATGCAATCTAGTGAACGCAGGTGAACGGTACGACAGCGTATGAAATACGAATTAAGAAAATCTAAGATAATTTCTTTATGATTAATCCTGGCTGGTACCGGACAATAATAAAGAACTCTACTCTCCTCATGTCATTTGAGCACCAATTGTGGTCGCATCAAAAGCCCACATTTTGTAGTCCGGAGTACATTTTCTTATTCATCCTTTTTAATCAACTTCCAAAAAGAAGAAAGGTACTCAATTCGGCATAATCTTTTTTTTATGTATCTTCGCCAATTACTCGGATACAGGCGTATGATCTCCAAGACCCGAGAGCGAGGCCCGCAACAGAGCCTCGTCCGTCCAGGTGTATAAGGTAGCAGGTAAAGTTGGCTTGGGCCCGAAGATTTTGTTGGGGCCCCATATATACCCCCCAGTAACATAAAGAACATATTCCACATTAAGCTAGAATTAACTGAAATCAACTTGAAATTGCAAAGGACATCGTCGAATGTCGCCCCAGAACCAACAAACATGTGGCATACACCATAATTATTTATCTATTTGAATGAACTAGAAGCAAATATCTATATCAAACGGACAAGGATCTATTCTAAATTATTAATTAAGAGTAATGTAACGATATTAACCTACTATCGCCATTTTCAACCAATGAATGACAACGTAACAAAAGTAGCATCTTATTATTCTCTTTGGTCAAATCTGTCACTGTCACTTCGATAGTTCGCTGTGTACTTATTGATTTGAATGTTATTGTTGTTTTCTTCGAATAATTTGGATATTTTATTAACAACTTCGCTATTCTAACGGACTTTGATCTCTTGCAAAATCAACATACTCTGGCTGTGATATCTGGACTTTGTGATCTCTTACCAATATCGACATCGGGCTGTGTTTTCTGGACTTAGTGAACTGTACTTTGATAACGGTTATAAAGGTCATACGAAATGGACTGTGTATATTGTGTTAATTGCGGGTCTGCTGGCGGTTCCTTGTTTTTAGAAGATGAGCAAATTCTTCTTCTTTTTAAACATATGGTTATTGCGAGGCAAAATACAAAGCCGTCACATCAGCCAAAAAACTTATTTTCTGTATATTGTGATTGATCCGACACAAGTAGGTAGACAAGCGGTTGTGCAGTATTGCTGCATTGTATCCTTGGGCGCAGAACCATTGGTTGCTGCGCCCATGTTATGACCACTATTTGGTATTTAAGTTACGCAAGGTATGAAAATATCGACCCCCTGCACAATTTTTTGACAATATTCTTACTTGTAATGTGGAAGATAAGTAATAAAAAAATAAAGAATGAAAAATGTGCTGTATTTTTTTACTTATTACATTACATAACACATGTAAGTATATATAACTAATGTATTGTTTTGATATTTTTATTTAGACAATTCTTATGTACATTATGTAAATATTCATGTGATAAAATAGATACTACAGAAGTCTATACTTGTATACTAATCTTATAAAGCTGAAGAGTTTGTTTGATGGGTTGAACGCGTTAGTCTCAGGAACTACTGGTTCGAATTATCACCTTCCATACATCCCGTAGCGTTAGTGAACGCGACCGATACGATACGCAGGAGGCGCAGGTTCGATTCCCGCTCAGCGCAAAATAATGTATACATATATGAATATGCATAGGTATGGTATTTGCATTGGTCTGATCGTGCCATGCTCTCACGTTAAGCCGTCGGTCCCGGTTGCCATACGAACATCTATGGCGGTCGTTACGGGTAGTTAGAGCCCACAAAATGCAGAACTTTTCGCCAATTGGTTGTGGAGGTAAGTTCAGCCGCATCACAGATTTGAAAGCTGAACCCAACTGAGTTGGGAAAAGACTCGGATGATGAGTGCATTTATCGAGGAAGGTTAGAGAGGCTAATATCATCACGCTGCTGCTCAAGGGAGCGGAACAGTAATCATAAATAAAAAATGTTAAAAATTAAATGTTAATGTTAATGTTTAATGTTAATTTAATGTTAAATGTTGAATTAAATGTCTCGAAGTCCATTCAGAGCAAACGTGCATAACAAATACTTAACCCATTAGGTATATAATACTGGGGTGTGTGTTGGGTAACCTCCTCGAGTGTCGCTCCGATTCCGATCCCGCTGCAGTCCGGGGGGAACGGAATCGGAGCGGCCGGTACACCCTGGGCGGCGGTCAATGGCTTCCCCTTCACCCCTTCATAGGGTTGGCATTGATCGTCGGCCAATACCCAACGTGGCGGGAACACATCGCTCTCCGTACTCCTCTGCTTTCAGAGGAGACAGGATGAGCGATCCTGTTAGTGGTGAGATGGCCCAGGGTCAGCCGGGGTGCGAGGGATATGCTCTATGGGTAACCTTACACCCCGGCGTCTGAAGACCCGAGACGGCGTGCGGTTTTAGTCGGTACAAGCCCGACATAACCGCCCCCGCTGGCCGGCGGGGGGGTATCCGAAGGGATTTCCGCACGATAAAAAAAAAAAAAAAAGGTATATAATACTTTCCAAATATGGCCGGTTTATGCACAAACGTAACCTCAAAATCTAACATATTAGTTGCATTTCTGGGGTTTAGAATCTTGTCCGTCTTATAAATACAATGTAAAAAGAATTTTCAAAATATTCCACATTTAATAAGCCTTTTTCCATTGACGTTGGTTCTGGGGCGAATGATGTATGGACGCGTAGCAATGTCCTTTCATTACTGTTTTTATTTTGGAAATGAATTTTAAGGTGTGTTAACAGTGTTACGGCTATGATTTCACGTTTAAAACAGAATTCTAATTAATATTCATGTTTCGGTGTCTTGCACTGTTTTTCGGTTAAGTTCGGTAATGGAAAAAGTTTTTTTAACTGCCCAAATCTCGGGTCCGTTCATAAATATCTGTTACAGCAAGCTGTTACGCACGAGCTACTGTTCTGGGTTACCAGATTTGGGAGTAGAAATCTTTTTTTTTTATTCAGCTTCAATTTGTCTTAATTTATTTATACATTTTGTTTGATATCTTGTCCAAGAAAATCGTAAGGGAGGGCGGAGGGCTCAAGATATTGCAATAAACGGAAGAGGCATGGTGCTCGTCATTTTTTTAGCAATGAATTTACCACAAAATGTTTACCACCCACATTAAATAAAATTGATGACCCGTAAAATTATTTAAATATCGAATACAGTTGTCAAGTTTCTGTTACAGACAAAAATATAATCAAATAGTCAATTAGGGTCGGCAGCAAGAGTGAGACGCGCCTGGTGTTGCACACGTCCATAGGCCGTGGTAACCAATTCCCATCAGGTGGGCCGTGAGCTTGTCTGCCACCTGAGCGGTATAAAGAAAAAACAAATAATCAAGGATCGTGGTTTGGTGTACGGGGTACCAAGATCTTCGGGGCCCAAGTCAAACTCACCTGCCAGCTGATCCACCTGCCGAACATCGAACGAGGAAGAAAACTCGAGGAACGGACCCACTTGTTATATCTTTTTGCCGGGATATAAAAATCATTTATTTACCTCAAGTACTTAAACGTGATTAAACCCTAGTAAGTACAAGTAATATTTTACTTATTTTGTTCTAAGGACGATTATGTCATCGGTTCCCGTAAACTCAGGGAAACAATTTCAAATCTGGTAACATTCGTCGTACCTTCCGTGGCTGAAAACGAGGGGTCAAACATCACGTAGGTAATTATTTAAGGGACTTTGACTGAGAAATATTTTGCTTTTTTTTTAGTCGTAAAACGTTGAGAGAATGGACGATTTTCCTTAAAGATTAAGTCAAATTAGGCACGGCGATAATATGTTTGGAGTGCCCTTTAAATTTTCTCTTATCTACCGTATTTGATGTTGATTTTTAAGACAATTTTGTAGCTGGTTTCTTTAAAGAATTAAGGTAATTATATTACTGAGGTGTGAAGATATTTTAACGTTTCAAAACTGTATTTTTTAGATTTATTATTAAAATATTCCTTAGGACAAAATCCATATAAAATATTTCAGACATCATTTATTTTTATATATACATACCTATTGACGCAGAATATTTCCCAAGGGTTAGTCATGGACGTATATTAATATAATATAGGAGTAAAAACCTGGAAACAATGCTGAGACGATGATGAGAATTTTAAAAACTAATATATCCCATCTTAATTCCCACTTATACTAAAATACTTTTCTGTTCAAGTACGATATAATCTCGTATATTCTAGTGTGATCGTTCCTGAAAATAAACTTCAACTCTAGCTTTTACGCCAATGCTTTTGCATCCTTTAAATCCACAAAAGGAGGTTCTCAGGTCAAAATAGGATACGCTATCAGCTGCAAACCGGACGTTCTCTCTTTGAGTTATGGCCGACCACTTCCGGAGAATGTATTTCCGGTTGTGTGTGTTCGATCGCCACGGTCAGTTGATCGCTCAATGAATCATGGCTAATCAGGTGGCTCTTAATGTCTTGTTAGCTTTTTAGGTATGTTTGGGTAATTGAGTTTGTAGGAAGTGTTTCTTGATAATTGTGAATTTATGCCTCAAAGGGCAGTGGACCACTTTGAGAGACATATTTTATGTAGATTGTATATTTATTTGTGGGAGTATGTGGCAGGGATCGAAAGAGGTGGTGAGTCAGAGGTCCAAAGTTCGATTTCCGCTTAGTGCAAATATTTTGTATGTATGAAAATGCTTTAGTCTGCATTTTTTTTTGTTTATTTATTCGTGCAGAAATTCCCCCGGATACCTCACGCAGTATAAGGTTTGATGCCGGATAGCCGGTAGACCTGCTAGCAGGTAAGGTTGGCTTGAGTCTCGATGATCTTGGTGAGGCCTTCATACACCCTGCGGGCTACGTTGGTCATCATCATCCACATGGCAATTGCTCAGTTGCGTCTAAATTTTCACTTTGGGGCCCGAGGTCCACTTATTACTTTTTTATTTTCATATTGGCTTATCCGGGACCGACTGCCGTCTGAACTCCTAAACCTGAGAGAAAAGTCTACGCCAGAGCCTCGTCAGTTGTTTAGCAGGTGCACTGACTTGCAGGCCTGACGTTCAAACCAATATCAGTAAACTCCAGTCAGTTGACGTTGGTACATTCAAACCCAAGGCTGCGAGCTATGTTGATGACTTTGTAAAAAAAATGATCAAGATGTTGCATAAAATATAAAATTAAACTAACGCTCCATCTAACACTAAGGTACGCAGCATCAAATTCAAGTTGACCTGTTTACAAGGGGCGTGCTGAAAATTCAGCATAGTCCGTAACTCGCGGTATTACATATTTATGAGCTTTAACCGAGATCGCGGAGAAAGTCAAACATTAATGAACGCTCAAATATTCCGTACATGTAGATAAAGAAATGAATTTTTACATCATAATGGAAGTATTGGAATGCAAATAGGCTTTCCTGGCGTTTTGTTTCTTGCCTTTGTTTTCAACGCTATGTTTTGGTTTTTTGTTGAGTTGAATCTTTTTCGTTCACAACAATATTATGCTACTTAATAAAATACTTCAAACCTGCCTATACCCGTGTTAAATAGTAATATCTGGGTGACGTGCGGTCACCTGGGAGCACAGTTAGGTTTTTTCTCGATGTTTTTTAATAATAAAACCTAGCTAGATCGATTTATCGCCCCGCAACCCTCTGTATACTAAATTTCATGAAAATCTTTAGAGCCGTTTCCGAGATTCAGATGTATATATATACATATATACAAGAATTACTCGTTTAAAGGTATTAGATATTAAACCTGTACATCACATGCGAAACTGAAAGTGTTGATGATGAAGACGGCCGTCAATTTGAACCCCACCCAATGTGCCATAGAAGTGAAACCACTGCATCGCACTGATTTAAAGTTAGCAACGAACTATATATTTACACCAGCTAAGTGAAGCTTGTATCATACTGGGACCTACACACATTCTATAAGAAGTTACACTCAGACAGCGCGAGCGCGTGGTCCCGACGTCGCCTCCTTCTGTGGGAGGGAGGAGGTGGCGGAGCGAGACGGGAGAGATTTAAAACTCTCCCGGAAGCTGAGCCTGCAACATGCTCGCCGCGCGGCGCATGCGACTCAGACGCCGGAGATCGCTCAATGATCTGTGTCCTCCTAGAACGCAGTCCTGGGGGGGCAGGTGAGGCCGTCTGTCACCCCAGCAGAATCAGGCCGATCAGGCCGGGGCGACAAGTGCCCCTCTAATTTCCGGGGCAAGATGGGGACATCGTGGTTCCTAAACCCGAGGGGGCCATCTCCGGTTTCGAAATGGCCCCCTCTGGGTCAGCCTGGGGTCACCTTAGACCCCGGCGTCTGCGGGGGGAATTCGTTGACGAAAGAAAATCTAGTCCAGGTTTTTCCCTTGGAGTCGAGGAATCAGACGGCAGTAGCTCCAGTAAAAGCCAAAAGTAAATAGAGTAGACCGGACTCTGAACCCCAAAGACCAAGTTTTGGGTACAACCGGTACTGACGCTATGATGATGACATGGCTCGTAGAAACCGAGGGCGGACTCCCATAACATCGTTGTTTATTTGACCGTCTTTAAAACTTTGAACGTTCAAAAACTTTGTGGAATTATTTTTAGAATCTTTTATGTTTTTACCTGTTGTGCAATAAATATTTTGATCGAACGCTGGACACGATTGATGCAACTGTTGGATAGGATGAATGGTGATCTATCCAATTAATATTCTAAAATATGTAAAAGTTTGTAAGTTTGTTTAGTGTACATAATAACTTCTTATTTTGAGGGCTAGTTTCCTGTATGGATCCGATAGGTATTAAACCTATCATTAAGTTAAAAATATTTTTTGACAAACATTTGAAATTTAAACGACTGTTGTATACGAAAGTAACTTTGTAAAATAATATAAAAAAAAATACATTAAAACGTTCAAACAAAACAATAAAGTGAAATTACGGTAACAGATGTTTTGAGGTTTTGTTTCAAAATAAAACAGAGGATTCCACGTTAAGAAAAAATCTAAGAAATTTAAAAGGTCAAGATGGAATGCCATTTTTCTCGGTAAAATACCGAGTTAGTTTTATTTATTAAATTCCTCCCGTGCCAACCGTAAGCTAAAAGATTTTCAGGAGTAAATACTTTTTATTCATACTTAAAATACCATGATTAGGTATGGTATAAGAAAGGATGTCTTGGAATTTAATTTACTTTCGCATCGGGACTGGTATTGAATAAGTGGGTAGTTTAATTTTAAAATAACAGCGAAGGGATTCACTTGAATATTAAAACATAATTTGGATACCGGAGCCAGCAGGTTTTATTATTAGAACCCTGACGATGACGTCATGGCAAAAGATAAGGTAGAATCAATTTAGACACTTACTTTTATGTAGGATTATAAAGTAATTCAGGCCTTCATAAAATATATTTTTTAGATCAAGTTGTTCAATGAAGTAGCTAGTTCAACTTAGTGTTGGTACTACTTGAAGCCCGTAGACCAGCTAAGTGATGGACGAGCATCATGTGCAGACTTTCCTCTCGGAGTTGGAAGGTCAGAAGGTAGGTGCTTCAGTGGGAGTCAAAATGAACCAAAATGTGTTTCTATGCATAAAACTTGGAAAACAAACATGCATAATACTTACAAATAAAAAGTAACTTACAAAACAAAATGTATTTATATAATTGAAACAGTAACAAAGTAGATACCACCCCTACCAAATTGTAATGACAACATGTAATCAAATTTAGGGCCAATTAACACGTTAAACTAAACACCATGGGGAACACCATGTGCCAGCATTTAACTTGGAGCATGGATTGTGCACAGAATGTTATGTTTTGATAAAAGTTTATACGTTGACTCATCCTTAAACAATTACTTTAAAAACAATCAGTAATAATAGTTTACCAGTTTACCTGATATAAGCATAAACCCACTCTGCACAAAACACCACACAAACATATCAACATACATTTCACACATACATTCTGTACGTCTACACACACACAGGCAAACAATCTGATAGCCTTTTTAGGGTTCCGTAGCCAAATGGCAAAAAACGGAACCCTTATAGATTCGTCATGTCTGTCTGTCCGTCCGTATGTCACAACCACTTTTTCCGAAACTATAAGAACTATGCTGTTGAAACTTGGTAAGTAGATGTATTCTGTGAACCGCATTAAGATTTTCACACAAAAATAGAAAATCAAAAACAAGAAGAATTTTTTTTCATCTAAACCCATACGTGTATATTTGGATAGGTCTTCAAAAATGATGTTGAGGTTTCTAATATAATTTTTTCCTAAACTGAATAGTTAGTAGTAGTAGAGAAAAGTAGTAAAATGTGTCCCCCCCCCCCTGTAACTTCTAAAATAAGAGAATGATAAAACTAAAAAAATATGACATGTGATGTACATTACTATGTAAACTTCCACCGAAAATTGGTTTGAACGAGATCTAGTAAGTAGTTTTTTTTTAATACGTCATATATCGTAAACCGCCATTTACCTTTCATTCAATCAACCCAAATATAAATAAAAAACATTTAATAAACATAAGCCTTATGCATAAACCGTGAACCATTATTTTCTAATAAGTCTGAAACCTTTTATTTTTACGTGCGGAAATCCCTTCGGATACCCCCCCCCCCGCCGGCCAGCGGGGGTGTGATTTTCTGGACTATTAAATAAAAAAATATAAAAATACCGGCCAAGTACGAGTCGGACTCGCCCATGAAGGGTTCCGTAGCAGCAAGTAACATAACATAAAAGTTTTTGTAGTTCAAGCCACGCCCCGCGCGAATTATAATTATTATTTTCTTAGGCTGGGGTTATCCTTTCGAGGGCTTACCCGGGGTGCCCGGCAACGGACACTTGGGGACGACACCGTGCGGTTTTAGTCGAGACACGACATAACCACCCCCGCTGGTCGGCGGGGGGGTATCTGAAGGGATTTCCGTACGTAAAAAAAAAAGATAATAAAAGGGGGGTGCGGGGTCGATTCCGCTATTTCGCTCAGTGTAAATATTTGTATGCAAATGTTATATCAGTGTAAATGCTATTTGCGTTGGTCTGGGTTTTTCTATGTTTAGTAAGTATATACCTACTTAAAGAAAGAAGTATATAAGTATGTTTATTCGCATTCTGGAACCCATAACACAAGCTAGTTAAACTGCTTACTCTGGGACTAGAAAGCGATGTGTAGAAACAATGTTGTAGAATATTTATTTATTTTATTTGATTTGAAAAAATAAACATAGAATAAACATATAAACATTGGAAGAAGAGAATTTCGAAAGACAGGCATATATTAGATTCTTCTTTCTAGCAGCAATCCCGGTTGCATCCAACCCTGGAGTCCGGAGTCTGCTACTCAGCTGCTTCTTATCGTTTAGTTTATAATGGCTTTTACGGGAGCGACTGCAGTCTTATCGCTCAAATCCGAGAGAAAAGCCTGCACCAGAGCCTCATTCACCAATCAACAGGCATACTTGCTTGCAGCTGAAGTTAGCTTGGATTGGGCGCCAATAAGATCTTCTTTGGGCCTAACCCAACTAACCCTAAATTGAGCATTATCACATATTGTTATACGCTAACCATACCACAGTTTAAAAGTTAATTGAATTAATTGAAAGTACCTGGATGAACGGGCTTTCCTCTGTTTTCATGAAACGAAGCTAGAATGAAACTTTCAATTTATCGCCCCCAAAACCCCCTGCATACTAAATTTCATGAAAATCGTTGAAGCCGTTTATCAAGGTTCAGATTATATTACATATAAACAACATTTGCTCGTTATTACAGAGACAAATGGTTGTAAATAATGAGTATTAGTAAATATTACAAGTTCTTAACATAAAAAATAAATTGCGGTTACTAAAAACGTGACCCTTTCGTATCGAGACCAGGATCCCTCGTTTGAATTTTGTTGACTTTGGCATCTTCCGCGGGACTAAAGGGTTCCGATTACCTTTTGGCTAAACAATGTGGAAAAGGAAAAATTATTCTTGCAATATTCTTGTCCTATTTCGTCTTTAAGAAACTGTTTTTGTAGTATGGAGTGTATGGGCCCCACCAACACCCTCAGGCCTCATGAAGACGAGGCTCTGGTGTAGGCATTTCTCTCGGGGTTGGGATATCAGATGACGGTCGCTCCCATATGTTAATGACCCATATTTTGTCATATACGGTTTTCCGCCTTAGCTACAAATATAAAATTACATGAAGAATAAACAAAAATTCGGTACATTGGTTCTTGATCGTCGGCCAATACCCAACGTGGCGGGAACACATCGCTCTCCGTACTCCTCTGCTTTCAGAGGAGACAGGATGAGCGATGCTGTTAGTGGTGAGATGGCCCAGGGTCAGCCGGGGTGCGAGGGATATGCTCTATGGGTAACCTTACACCCCGGCGTCTGAAGACCCGAGACGGCGTGCGGTTTTAGTCGGTGCAAGCCCGACATAACCGCCCCCGCTGGCCGGCGGGGGGGTATCCGAAGGGATTTCCGCACGATAAAAAAAAAAAAAAAAAAAAAAAAAGGTACATTGGTTCTGGGGTGTGTGTTGGGTAACCTCCTCGAGTGTCACTCCGATTCCGATCCCGCTGCAGTCCGGGGGGAACGGAATCGGAGCGGCCGGTACACCCTGGGCGGCGGTCAATGGCTTCCCCTTCCCCCCTTCATAGGGTTGGCATTGATCGTCGGCCAATACCCAACGTGGCGGGAACACATCGCTCTCCGTACTCCTCTGCTTTCAGAGGAGACAGGATGAGCGATGCTGTTAGTGGTGAGATGGCCCAGGGTCAGCCGGGGTGCGAGGGATATGCTCTATGGGTAACCTTACACCCCGGCGTCTGTAGACCCGAGACGGCGTGCGGTTTTAGTCGGTTCAAGCCCGACATAACCGCCCCCGCTAGCTGGCGGGGGGGTATCCGAAGGGATTTCCGCACAAAAAAAAAAAAGTTACATTGGTTCTCGCTGCCGCCTACGGCCAACTCCGACCGAGGCGAGGACGGCCCTGTTGAGGGCTGTTCGGAAGCTTTCCACGTGTCCCTCTGATTAGCAGATGGCACAGTGGAGAGCAAGTAAGGGGGCCATCTCAAAACCGGAGATGGCCCGAGGTCAGTCGGGGTGCGAGGGATATGCTCTGTGAGTAACCTTACACCCCGGCGTCTTAAGACCCGAGACGGCGTGCAGTTTTAGTCGATTCAAGCCCGACATAACCGCCCCCGCTGGCCGGCGGGGGGGTATCCGAAGGGATTTCCGCACGAAAAAAAAAAAGGTACATTGGTTCTCTGAAGATTACAAAACAAATTGACAAGCACTGCTTAGTTCGGGTCTAGATGGCGTGTAATTTGTCCTAGAGTATTTATTTATATTTGTTATAAACTAGCTTTTGCCCTCGGCTCCGCCCACGTGGATTTTTGATCCCGTTCCCGCTACCCATTGGAACCTATTCTCGGTATGAAAAGTAGCCTTTGAGTTATTCTGGACTATAGTCTATCCCTGTACCAAAGTTCAGCCACATCCATTCTGCCGTTTTTGCGTGAAGAGCAACAAACATACATACTCGTACATACATACTCAAAAACTTTCACGTTTATAATACTAGTAGGATTATACTTTAGTTATCTATTGATTTATCTCAATGTAAGAATCGTTTGTTACCTAATTGGTGTTTAGCAACTTCAGGGGCCGACTTTACATATACAGATTAACGCTTAAGAACTTAAATTCCATCCCATTAACTAAGTACTGTTCCGCAATTCATAAGAAATTAAAAACATGTTTCCTAAATCACCCTAAGACGTATGTAAAATCGAATCTTAGCTATCTTAGATACGTCCGTTAAGTAAGTAGAGTATTTCTGCTAGACAGAGACTGCTATGGGTTGTCTTAGATATTGACTTCCAGATTAAATAACCAATTACAAATTCATATCCCGAATAAGCTTACCCATCTCATCAAACGTCCGACCAATTGTCATCCCGCGTCCAAAATCTGGCCTATAAATTCCTATTTCATATTCATATTACTCATACACGTCCAATTTTTTTCATCACGAATCTAAATAATGTTACCCCTGACCGGTCCTCGTAACTTGACTGGTTCAATAATATCGTCATATTTTTTCAACATTGCGAAATTGGTATGAAAGGAAGGAAGGGAAAGTTCCACCGAAATTGCTGGGGTCTTGTACTGCTAATAAATAATACACGCAATCTGTGTGACTGTTGCTTCGGAGGACACGTTTCTGTGGCACGTGTGTCGTAAGTTCGAAAACAGTAATAGCTTCTTGAAGAATGTGCTTTTTATGTGCCGTATAGTTCGGATTGTGAAACTTTTATTATTCAATTGGAAAAAAAGATATGAAATGGCTCGTTAGGTTATTACTTTATTAATAACAAATCTTATATAATTCTTCTGTATGTGTGTCTGTCACCTAACTCCTCTTAAATGGTTGGACCGATTTGGATGAAATTTTGTGTGTATAGTTCAATGGGCGCCTGGATGGTTTGAAAATACAATTGGATCCGGTAGGTGCGCTGCTGATTTTTCGGGTCTGCTATTAATAATAAATAATAGGCATGTGCCATCACGTCTCGGAGCGGATCGGACATGGAACGGCTCTTTATTCTGTCGGAACTATGTCCAGGAAACGTTTGCGGACCAATCTAGTTCCTCGTGTTTAGATGTTTCCTAATTGGTTCTCATGTTTATGCAAACCAATGTGCGGACATGTTTGAAACGATTGGATGCTCCAACCGTTCTAGATTCACACTTTGTATTTACTCGTATTTCCAAAGTTCTAATGCGGTAATTTTTTATTTTTTATTTTAGTAAGTAAAGTTTTATTTCTCTTTCACAAAGGTAAGGTATAATTTGCATGTTACAGGTCATTTTATAACTCTCGTACGTTTGTGAGAAGCTGGTGTCTGTAATTTATATTCGTAAGTATTTTTCCCTTAATAACCTATTTTACCCACGTATTATATACACTACCTTTGATAAGTCTTAACTATCTCTATTAAAATATCAATAATAGGTAATTTATTTATTTATAAATAATTAAAATTTATAACAGGAACATAAACAGACAGACAGGCAGATAAAAAATGAAAAAATGTTTTCTTAAAATATAATGATGTATCTACCATAATATTTAATAAATCTATTATATATATATCTATATATCTACTATGTATATATATCTACTATTCTATATATCTGTATATTTATATGCATTTTATTTAATTCTGTAAAATTTAGTAGACTACTGTTATTTCAATTTAAATTCATATTATTTCATTAGATTCAATCATTATTAATATTATTTATTTATTCAGTAACATAATATTATACATAATATTATAGCCAAAGATATCAAATTAAAATATTTAAAAATAATGATGTTAAAACCAATGAGTCAATAAAATATGAATATAAATTACTTCGTACAAATCTATTAAAAAACAGACACTGTAATTTTAATTCAATTAAATTTTTAAGCATTTTGTATGCTTACTTTTTTCTAAAGATTTAGATCGGAAAAAGAGAACATCTAGGACGGGACTTGAACCCGCGACCAGTCCCTTACAGGGGGAATGCTCAGACCAACTGAGCCACCTAGACACGTCCCAGATATTCGAAATTCTCCGATACATCATATACGTCTTAAGGCGACGTTGGAGCCATCTACCTCTACTCTCTCTACTCTACTGTAATTTTATTTATTTTTATATAATTACTAGCGGTCCGAATTCTGGCTTCGCAGCGTATATGGAATTCCTACCAGTATTCAGAAGTCTATAACTTCTGATCTGCGGGAGGGATCCAGTCAGTCACTATAACACGTGGCGCGCGGTGTCCACGAGCTCCTTTTACTCGCTACCGCGGCGATTTCTTAGTAGTAGATATTATAATTTCAGCCTTTCACTAGTCTTCGCTCGATTACATTGAAACAGAAATAATAATATTAACAAGACAAATTTTAGTCTGAGTAGCAGTAGGAATTCATATTCATAACGCTAATATTACGTTTGTAAAGCCTCTCGCAGTAACATAACTAAAAGTAGGGTAGCATTTAATCAAACTGCCTTTTCAAGCGCTTAAACCCTTCTGTAGTTCAGAACTACTGGAGCTCTGAATACTGGTACGGTTTCCATAAATGCGTCTTCGCACTGGAATAAATTCGAACGAATGCAGCGCGGCGCGAGACTTTAAATATTGTTGCATGACATTTTTAATATTACGATATTTAATATGACATTGCAGATTTTTGTAGATCTATAAAAGATGTACAATCCCATGATACATTGTTTTCTTACATCTTGAAGGGATTACGCAGCGTATTCCATTGAAGCTCTTAGTCCGTCTGGTTTCTTTCATCATTTTGCACAATTATTGTCTTATCTTAACAAATTAACATAAAACAGTATCAAACTATTGATATTCACCTTTCTCTTGAATCATTCTATCTATTGATAAAAACCGCTGGGTAGTTCTGAAGATCTCAGCGAACAGACAACGGGTAGTGACTTCTATATGACTGGGCATCTGGAACTCTTTCGGCCAGGTGGTTGAATTGGAACTATATCGTTCCTGAAGAAGACATTGTTCCTAGAACTATTACGGTCCGGGAATACTCACTTCTAAAAAATAACTTTAAATCCATTTAATTTAAACGTTTTCAACCCTCCAAGATAGTCCTGCCAGTATAGTTTTTTTTTTTTTTTTTTTATTGTGCGGAAATCCCTTCGGATACCCCCCCGCGTACCAGCGGGGGAGGTTATAGTTCATATTGTTGAAATATATGTATAGTCAGCGTCAAAAGTAGGTGAGGATTCAACAGATGTCAAAGTTAAAATTTAAATTAACATATTAGTCAGGTATTATTTGAATGTAAATTTAAATATAAGAAGCTATATCTATTATATTTTTTATGAGTATTATAATCACGCGCAATTATGAATTTTCATACTTTCTAATTGCTCACCTAAATCGTCTATAATTATAGTAATATAGGTTACAAAACTGCCACAAGCAATAGATTAACCTTATATTATTATGAACAATGTTTGAAACAAGGTTGTATCTATGGCGTAATTTTATAGGAATCACGAAAATCAAACCAGCAATTTAGTCCTCCTTGTCAAACAACATTACAATATATCATTTATATCAACGATTTCAAGAAACCGTCATTTATAGGTAGATATGTGGTTGTCAATTATCGTAAATAAGTGAATAGGAAGGTAGTTGGCTGACGGCCGGTGCCGCCTATTCGATGTCTATGGCAAATGAGACGGGGCTGATGCGCCCCTTGCATCTACCGATAAGTTCGAGAATGCCTTGAGTTGAAAGTTTTAGCGAGTATATTTGCATCTACGAGTACTTTAGAAACTATAAAATGGAATATTTTTCTTTACAACCGTACACAGTTAATCTTTTAGTATATAATGGCCTAGATTAAGGTAGGGTGGTTGGTAAATGCGAGTGTTAAAAACGGAAATTATAGATTCAACCGTAGACAACTTTTTTGTTTATAAAAGTTAAAATTTATCCTTATTACTACTACATACTACTATATTGCCACTATT
Organism: Cybosia mesomella; assembly: GCA_946251805.1. Lineage (NCBI taxonomy): Eukaryota > Metazoa > Arthropoda > Insecta > Lepidoptera > Erebidae > Cybosia > Cybosia mesomella. The sequence goes on from OX276392.1 coordinate 12,595,951, forward strand.
ACAAAAAAAAAACTAAAAAACCAAATACAAACTAAAGTTTAATGTATTTTTTCAAATTGAACTCGTCAGTTAATAGAACTAATATTTTATAGCTTCTTATTACTAATGCCCACCTGACTATATAACATTTTATTTAAGCATACGAAGTAGGGGATGAACACATTACCTACCATATTAATACTAAATCAAGGTTAACTAACGCGGTGGCGGCCAAAGTCCGCCGGCAACACTGGGGTTATCCTTTCGAGGGCTTACCCGGGGTGCCCGGCAACGGACACTTGGGGAGTACACCGTGCGGTTTTAGTCGAGACACGACATAACCACCCCCGCTGGCCGGCGGCGGGGTATCCGAAGGGATTTGCGCACGTAAAAAAAAAAGGTTAACTATCACTATAATCAAGGATTTGTAGATGGCAGCTTTACTAAGCATAAAATGAATTTGAGATAGAGTTGAAATAAAACTATTTTGAACGGATTCTATCGCGATTTATTTGTAGTTATTTTATATTTTACATTGATCCCGACGTTTCGTTTGCTTGTATGTAAAATATAAAATAATATCAAATAAATCGCGACAGAATCCGTTAAAAAATAGTTTTATTTCAATGTGTGACATTCGCATAAACTTCCGACAATGTCATGAGATAGAGTGATATTTCCCTAACCGAGCGGCCTGGTATATTATTATATATAATATTATTTTTTAGATCAGTGTGCTGCATATAATATGCAGCACACTGAATACACACACTGAACATGCTGCATATATGGTAAGCGAGAGTTTTACCTCCCTTTGAGTTATTACTTTCTCTCCTCTTCCTCTACTTCGGCCATAGCGGGCGCGCACCAGTAATATCTATATTATAATCCTAGTAGCCGTAATAACCATTTATCAATAGGTGAACCATCTGCCTGTTTGTTATCTTTGTAGTGTAAAACAATAAACGATCAAATGCGACTCAAGCTAGCTGCAAATATTGTGTTCTTGTTGATAAATCTTCCGTTCTTGACTTAGACCAAAACATTATTGAAGGGAAGATTTTCACATAATCAACTAATAGTTAATTCGGTCCTTCAAGCTTCATTGATTTATTGATGCAGGGGCCAATTCTGTACCTACCTACACACACAATAATGTTTCGTAGCGTAGCGGTAGTGCATTCGACTGCTACGATAAGGTGCACGGGTTTCATTCTCGTTTAGTGCAAAGTATGCATAAATATGTCTATTTGCATTGGTCTGGGTGTTTCTATGTATAATACGTATGTATTAAGAAAAAAGTCTATAAGTATGTTTGTCTGCGTTACCAGAACGCGGATAAACATACTTATATACTTTCCTTTACTTTACCCATATCACAAGCTAGTTAAACTATGCTTACTTTGGGTCTAGAAAGCGCTGTGTGTGATGTCGTATTTATTTTATTTATTTTATCATCATAATCATAATCTTAGCGCTATTTTCGGTTATAATTTATTAACCATTACTCTCACTACAAATTTGAAATAATTTAAGTAACTGATAAATCTAATGAACATAGAATGTTTCCTAAGTTACCAATCGACTTTGCCTTACGCATTGTTGTGGAAAACAAGAATAGTTTATATACGACAAGTTGGTGATACCAATTGTGCAGGCAGTTCTATTGTGTGTTAGACAATTAGGTGGGAACTTATTTCCTTTTACTTGTTGACTTTGATACTGAGATATGTAATTTGGGTGAGATAGACAATGTATTGTTATAAGGTGCCTGTTACGTGTGTTTTTGTTTTATGAGTGTTTGTTATATGACCAATATTTTCAAACAGAAGTTATTATTAGTTCACTAGCTGTTGTCAGCGTCTCCGCCCGCGTGTAATTCTGATGTGGATCCCGCAACTCATGGGAATCAATTCCAGGGATGAAAGTTCAGCCGATTCGTAGTTAGACTACAAGCCGACCCCATCTGAGTTGGGAAAAGGCTCGAAGGATGATTCTCGAAATAAGATTTAGGCTTATGGTTCGAAGGACAATCATGGTCGTATGGTTTTGTATCATACATTATGAGTACTGTATAGTGTAATGGTAAATTCCGTCATTGTACTTATCATGAAATCGATTGATCTGCTATCAGATGTGTAAAGTCAAATTTTTCAAACTAAACACAACAAAGGAAACTAGCTAGAATATGAGTATGAATACATTTTGGTAGTTGATATAAAACGAATATCGAAATGATTTTAACGTGTGCTACATTCAACCGATTTGATTCATTGGGCATGATTCCAATAAAATGATACGACGTATTGACCGAATTCGAATTCAATGATATACTGTATAGTGTACGTAGTCAGGCTTTCATATTTTTGACTTTCATTTGATATTTTTTCTTTATTTTTTTAATGAAGTGAAGAAATTATTTTTTTATTTATTTTACTGGTGGTAGAAATTTGATGACACAAATTTGTCACAAAATTCGGCCAGGTGGGTACCACCGTGCACGATTGCGAAAAACCCTCCATAGTATTCCAATTTCGGTTTGATTGCGTTCAGGGGTCAGCAAGTGCATAGCCGGGCAGGGGGATTGTGGTCGCAGCACTAGTGGGACCGGTGGGTGTCACGCGGTGCTGCAACGACAATCCTCTTCTCATGAGGCCGTCAAGCTGAGTGCCACCATTGTTAACATGGTACGTGTATGTAATGGTGACCCTCTTTCCTGAGACTAACCAAGATTTTTGGGGTACAAACCAACCTCATCTGCAAGCTGGTGCATCTGCTGATTGATGGATGAGCCTCTGAAGGTGCCCTTTTCAGGGTTGGGAGATCAGATGGCAGTCACTCCTACAATGCATTATTATATCATTGAAAAAAACAGCCAATACTTTTAACATGCGAACTCGACCCATGATGCAAGCCTCTGATACAACCGAGATTAATTAGCGTTAATAATGATGGATATGATTAGATATATTTCGGATATTTGAGCTTCGCTCGCCTTCGGCTCGCTCAGCTCTTATACGCGGAATAGCCGCTTACAAACTCGGTTACTCCTTTGCAACCACAAATCTGATTTCAACCAAATTTGGCATGGTCATAACGACAATCTATGTTTTGAGACCATATAATTAAAAATCGGACATACCATTAAGGAATTATCACCGAAAAACAAATTTACCATTGAAACTATTGGAAAAAGTTCGCGCGCGCAAAAATTTAAATGCTCGCTCAGCTCAATTTTCTTGCGATCGGCTAACTGCATCGCATCCCTAGTTATATTTTAATTCTTAGTATTATCAGAAAGCACTGCGAATAAGTTATAACAAAAACTCCAAAACGTGACCTGGATGTTCATTGGGTGTAATGCTTTTTATAATATCTTTATAAACTCACGCTTGTATATTTATAAAAGAGATAGGCAGAGTTTTATTAACACCAACGTTTTATCAATTATAGTCCCATGTAATGAATCTACCGCTTTCTATGAAGTTTGACTATATTACCTATCGCCGAGCTTTTCCTAGGTAACACATTCTAAACTTGCTCTATTAAAATCCTATCTATCTCAAGCTGATATTCTTCAATGGAAAATTGATCTTGAACAATAGTCTCAATGGCTGTCATTGCCTCCTTATACGGTCTTAAATAAATTGCCTTATAAAGTAAACAGTGAATGAATTCATAATAAATATAAGATTATTGTTGCCAAAAAAGGCGTAACTTCATATTAATAACAATCTCGCAGTTGGATTGGTTAATAAATAAATATGCACAAATACAAAAATATGCCCAAAAATAAAGAACATAGTACTCATAGAAAGTTGTCACAGAAGAAAACAGAATTAAAATTATGCATTAAGTTAACATCTCGCACAAAAGTTTGCAACAATAATACTGTATGTACAAAATTACCATAATGCTAACAGTGGAGGCCTGTGGGAGAGCGCACGTGGCCAAACATTGGGTCCAACGTGTACTGCTAGCGAGTGTACCCGCCTGTACTTCGGCTCGACCACCGGAGAATGTTATGACGTTACAAAAATACAATTGTAAATAAAATATATATTTTGTTTCACATTACAATATTATTTTGTTTTAGATTTGAAAAACAGTAAGCTGGGCCCACTGGTGTGTTGGTTTGTTGATATTAAAAACCATAACGTGACACATGATATAATATAAAACCAATGACTTCTATGTATACTACTATACTTTCAGTACAGAACAAAAAAATTGGTATCGCGTAAGATTACTAAAGACAAAACCACTAGCAATGTGCAAATTTTGTGGTAGCATTATTCCAGCTTGCATCCAAGGTCTTCATCTTGGAGCCTGGGGCCCGCTAACTCCTTCTCTACCTTAATTTATTTTTTAATTATATATTACTAGTAAGTATAAACTGACTAAAACCGTTTGAAATTATGATCACAATTATCGAATTTTTGGTATATTATTATGTGTTGTAACACACAACACTCCTAAGATTTCAGTAAATAAAGACCAACTTGTTGAGCCGCTTCAATAAGCGGACTGACCCGTCTGACTTTGTACGGTAATATTTTAATTATTCCCCTTACTGTCTTAGAAGTTCTGGGCACATTGTATGCCTCAGACTAATTAGACATGAGGCATTTAATTAAGCTTTTCATAAAACGAAGAATTCACACAATTGTGTACAAAATGGACTTATAGTTATTTGGCATATATTTTTAAGACTTATTCTGTAGGACAAGATCGTAAAATTAGTCTAGTTTTAAGCTGTAAGTTGGGCTGTTATGTGAAAAGTTAATGCTTACGTTGAATTTTTAAAATTTATTATCAAGTAAGTAATTTCTGCTATTACAATGCATTTAAGGACTGACTTTAGACAGTACAATACTTCGACATGTAGTGAACTTCGAAAACACATAGATCGACAAGTCATTCCTTCGACAGATAATTATTAGACAACACACACCTTCGAATTACCACTACTTTGACAGATGATTATTCGACATACAATACTAAGACAAGATACATCTTCGAATGACCACTACTTCGACAGATTTTTAAAATTAAATTCCAAAAATAAGTAAAGTGGGTTAGGTTAGGTTAGAACTGTGACCCCAACAGAGCTCGAGCCGAGTGAGCGAAGCGAGAGTGCCGCGGCAGCGGCCGACGAAGCGCCGGAATTGATGATTCAATTGATTGGGTACATATTTAATTAGGTAGGGCACATTTTTTAATACATTTCAGAGCATTATTATTTTGGGAGAATGTTAAAAAAATCTGTCAAACTAGTGGTCATTTGAAGATGTGTTTTGTCTAAGTATTGTCTGTCGAATAATCGTCTGTCGAAGTAGTGGTAATTCGAAGGTGTGTATTGTCTAATAGTTGTCTGTCGAAGCAATGACTTGTCGATATATGTGTTTTCGAAGTTCGCTACATATCGAAATATTATAGTGTCTAAATTCATTCCCCAACTCATTACAATGCACGTGCTGTCAAATCAACCCTGGTCAACAAAAATTTCTAGTGACCCAAGAATTCACAAGTAATACATCACTAAGTTACTACATTTTCTGTAGGTTGCAATTACTTTCTCAATACAAAATGTGAGTGGTAAAATCTTGCAAACCAATGTAAAATCTCCGACCATATAAAATCACGTCGTGGCGTCGATAACCTCACTTGGTCTATTATTGTAGATGCATTTTATTGGAACAATCTCCTCAGGACAGTTTACGACCAAATATCAAAGCTTGCCAAACGGATATATCGCAATAAAACTGAGGAAAGCTATACAAATCAGCAGTAACGCAATGGCTGCAGCAACGAACTGGTAAAAAAGAACTTACAAGTAAAAACTTCATCTATTATACTCGTAGATACTATCGACATCAATTTATAGTTAAGACAACAATTTATACAGTTGAGATACTTTACTTGGGTATCGGGATGCGAGACGGTGCCGCCGTCACGTGTTACGCGGACGACACGCTCGTGACGGCGTGCGGAGCGACATACCGCGAAGCGACCCTGAAGGCCACGACCGCAGTTGCCCAAGTCGTGGAGCGGATCCGGCGGCTGGGTCTCGAGGTGGCTCTGCATAAAACCGAGGCCCTGTTCTTTCATGGGCCTCGGAGCAAGCCACCTGAGGGATCCAGTCTCATCGTGGGAGGTAATCGCATCGGCATCAAGCCCCAAATGAAATATTTGGGGCTCGTGCTCGACGGCCGATGGGACTTCGGAGAGCACATCCGAAGTCTGGCCCCCAAACTGAAGGGCACAGGTCTCGATCTGGCGCGGCTGCTGCCCAACATGAAGGGGCCCGATGACTCCTGCAGGAGACTCTACGCGGGGATCGTGCGGTCCATGGCCTTGTATGGGTCCCCAATATGGGCGGAGGCCCTGAAGGCCGGAAGTGTGCGGATGTTGCGCGCTCCGCAGCGAGTGATGGCCATCAGGGTCATCCGCGGGTACCGCACGATCTCCTTCGAGGCGGCGAGTCTCCTTGCCGGAACTCCGCCATGGGACCTGGAGGCGAGAGCCCTTTCGCAACTGTACCAGTGGCGAAAGGAGGCGCGGGAGCAGGGACTGAACCCCGAGCATCGAGAAATCGAGGCCATGCAGTCCCAGCTCCGCCAGGCCATCGTGGTGGAGTGGAAGGAACGACTTGGGCGACCAAGCGCAGGGCACGCCGCAATAGCGGCGGTAAGGCCCATCATGGAGGATTGGCTAGAGAGGCGACACGGAAGCCTCTCGTACCGACTGACGCAGGTGATCTCCGGGAAGGGGTGCTTCGGGGACCACCTGCATCGGATCAGGAAGGAGCCAACGCCTGAGTGTCATCACTGTGACGCGAGCGAGGACTCAGGGCTGCACACGCTGGCGGACTGCCCGCCGTGGGAGGTGCCGAGGCGTGACCTCGTGGCAGGCATCGGGGTGGGAGTCCTCTCGCTTGGCAGTATGATTGCGGCAATGGTGCGGAGCGCGAGCGCGTGGGCCGCCGCCACCTCCTTCTGCGAGCATGTGATGCTCGCGAAGGAGATGGCGGAGCGCGCCCGGGAGAGGTTCAGAACCCTCCCGGCCCGCCGAGCCCGCAACATGCTCGCCTCGCGTCGCAGGCGACTCAGGCGCCGGAGGTCGCTTAACGACCTCCGTCCTCCATGAGCGCAGGCCTGGGGGTGACAGGTGAGGCCGCCTGTCACCCCAGCAGAAGCAGGCCGGGATGGTGGGGCGACTAGCGCCCCTCCCCCAAACCGGGGCAAGACGGGGACACCGTGGTTCCCAAACCCGAGGGGGCCATCTCGAAACCGGAGATGGCCCAGGGTCAGTCGGGGTGCGAGGGATATGCTCTATGGGCAACCTTACACCCCGGCGTCTGCAGACCCGAGACGGCGTGCGGTTTTAGTCGGTTCAAGCCCGATGCGGTGGGGTATCCGAGGGGATTTCCGCACGAAAAAAAAAAAAATGGTATCGGGATGCGAGGGAAATGTTTTATGGGCTGGGCCAACTTACACCCCGGCGTCCGATGACCCGAGACGGCGTGCGGTTTTAGTTGGTTCAAGCCCGACATAGCCTCCCCCGCTGGCCCGCCCGCCGGGGGGCATCCGAAGGGATTACCGCACGAAAAAAAAAATCACTTTACTTGGGTGTGGATTCCTCCAAAATCTTCTGGGCTAAAGCACTTGTTTGCTGGTATATCTTCTAATTAACGCACGAGACACTGGTACAGGCTTTTTTTTCGTTTTTGGGAGCTCAAAGAGTAGTCGCTTCCTACCCAAAGGGGACAGAATAGAAAAGCGAACCCCGGGCTCCAAAGTGTAAGCTTTGGATGCAACCGACACTAACATTGTGATGATGAGTTAAGACCCTTATATAATAAAATCTATTATTAGTTATCTCAGCCAAACGGACCCGATGGTAGCTGGAAGTATTTCCACACTATATATCTCTCTATAGGGGAGGAGGGCATTGATTTACAAACAACGCATTGGGGTCGTCAACGCTGATGGTTAGGGTTGTTGGAAACTCAGGGTTTTGCGTCCTAGACGTGAAACAATACTGTACGGTTTTATTTAGTTGGAGTCTGACATAACCAATCTCACAGATAACTCTGATGAAGTGAGTCCAAGGGAGTTTCCACGCGTAACCATAAAAGTGCCTCACAACTAACTTTTTCCATCATAACTCACTGCATCTTGTTCCAAACCTTCGGTTTATCTACTAAACTCGTTTATTTACAACTTCTGATTATCTTTGGTTTGAGATTCTAAGGTGTTAGCATTGTGTATCGCATTCTTGGCAGTTTTTAGTTCCATAAATTTAAGTGGTTATGAAAATCAAGCATTGTAGTGACTAAAACGCGTGCTTGACTGGACTGACACTGAGTTACCAGCGATCTACTAACAATAAGAATGATAGAAATCAAGGTGTTTAATAATTTCAAATAATCCGATGAACTAGTCTTGTTGCCTATGGCTTTGGTTCCAAGTATACTAAGAAAGTACAGTCTTAATTATAATATTATAAAGAAAAACAGCAGACTTTTTTTTAAATGAGTATCTTAAATCCCTGACATACACCTCGCTGTAATCCAGTTGGCCACGGCAGGATAATCTACCATAACGACGCATCTTAGCCAGCGTCAAACAGAATTACAAATCATGAGGACCTGAGTGTACAATATAATATTCATGTGGGTAATGTATGTTTCGTATAAAATAGGTCATTTCAATAAGGATTTTTGTGAAGACTGTACTTGTTAAAGCTTATAGTATTGCAGGCTTTCCTTTTCCCTTTCCAATATGGGGCGAGCCTATTACCGCTAACTGACACTATTTCAACACTGTGCTGCTACTGAAGATTTTCTGACAATAAAAAGCATAAAATTGGACAAGCCGAGAATCGAAACCTAGACCACTTCTACTAAAGTTGCTTTCTTAACTGCTGTGCCTTCAAAGCAGTGGGCTTTAAAAAACTAGGACAAAAGTATGTTTCCATTTAAGAACCTTATATTTGTAAATTATAAGCAAAAACCACAGGCCTTTCTATAGCCAATTGTAGTAACTCCTCTAGTTGACAACACTGATATTACGTCAACTAAGTGGATACAGTCAACGACAAAAGTTGCTTAGTATTAAAATATTTACAAACTTTTTTTTACATTTGAATACAGGTACCAATAATTGATATAACAAAAGCAGTGTTAATTAGTCTTATAATTTTTATTTGTCATCTGGCGATTATAAAATTACTTAAAATCCGCAGTCCTCTGCGTTAGTATATTTCATGTTTATTATTTTATGAAAGGCTTTAGAGCTAAGTTGACCAATAAATTATAATTTTGCTAAATCAGTTTTGTCTTTAACTGTACCTAATAATCATCGTCCATAATGTTACAGCTCGAGGAAAACGACATAAGAATAAAAAAAGGTAAATTATAGACTAGAATGCGCATTTCGCTCTTCGTAATTGGAAAATTGTTGTCAACTGCCTTGTATCATATTTTACCCACGGGTGAAAGGTTGATCACCTCAAGTCGCAATACTGGCAATTGATTTTTGCTTTAGCGCATAACCTTTCATATTTTATAAGAATAAAAAAGTGATTGTGTGCCACTGACTAACCATTATTTCATTTATAGAAATTCTATGTCTAATTCGTTAGAGGTATTTTAACAGGAGATCTTCTCGATAGCCGAACCCAACAGGAAAGAAGCGTTATAAAAAATGAAACTTAGCGTAAAGAAAGGAAGAGATATACACGGAGTATAGAAAATGCATGTTGCATTATATTATAATTAGTATCCGAATTATTAAAATTCCCCCTAACCCCGCCAACAAAACTAAATTGATTGTGGTAGGTGTGGGGCCACGTCGCTAGTGTCATTGCCAGGATTCGAACCTGTGACCTCTCGATCGTAAGGCCGGACTCCTTAACCGCTAAGCTACCGACTCTTCAAAGTATATTATCTATACTGCCTCGGTCGAGCTGGACTCACGTCTTGATAGTGATCATAAGTAAAATTACTCGTGATGACCTCACGATACATATTATCCCTTCGCGCGATTAATCCCCTGTAACTAACTAATTAACATTTAGTATGGTACAAAAACCTTAAAAAATTAAAACTGTACCCGTTGTGACCGTCCTACCAACTAAACCTCCACGAAATTTCATCAGATTTTACACACGATTTTACATCACAAATAACAAATTTTTCATATAAAGTTGCAACCCTTAATTAACCCTCTTAGAGGTAAAATTTTGAAAAATACTGATAGACCTACAATTTATTTGTAACAAGAGGTGGAGTTAAACTGCTTTGTTTTTTGAAAATGTCGGATTTCCATATAACTGTTAAACTCTTAAAATCGAATTACATACTACAAAAATCTTCAAGAAATAGCCGAAAATTCTTCAAAATTAAACTTTGTACCGAAGCCTCTATACAAAAGAAACATTTATTCTAAAGATAGCGATGAAAAATTAGTTAATTATCGTAAGATTTTTTTCTTCTCAACCCTTCCCTGTAATTACGTCTTTGTGTGTCTAGCAGGTCCCTTTGTTTGAAAGATAGGCTGTTGTAACAAAAGGCTCTACGGGGAAGCAAACAATGACGTCTGCCATGAAACCAACGCGCGGTTGCTTTTCATTCGCGTCATCAAAAATCAATAGCGGTGTGGGAAATTAAAGGATGCCTAATTGCATAGATTATGTAGCTAATGTAACGTCTATAGCTTTGTTTGTATGAAAATGTTGTTAATAATTTGTTGGTATTTGTTTTGATGGTTTTGTTTGCAAGTAAGGGTACAAATTGTTGTTTCTGAAAGAACAAACTATCTACCCAGAAGCTGCCGCTGTGAAGATGTAAGATATAATTCCGTCCAAGATTGTCTACAAACTAACATTTTGAATTTGTTCGCTTTCGAAAATCATAACCTCACGTCTTAAGTAGTGTCATCATCATCAACCTATTCTAGTCCACTGCTGGACATAGATCTCCCCTAATGAGCGCCATAGCGCCCTGTCTTCAGCTTGCCGCATCCAGCATCTGCCCGCAGTCTTTCGCAGATCGTCATCCCACCTGGCCGGAGGGCGTCCTACACTACGTTTGCCAAGTCGCGGTCTCCACTCAAGAACACGTTTACCCCAGCGGTTGTCGGTTCTTCGCGAGATATGGCCGGCCCACTGCCACTTCAGCTTGCTTATTCTTTGAGCTATGTCGATAACCTTGGTTCTCTGTCGGATATATTCGTTACGAATCCTATCCTTCAGAGAAACTCCGAGCATAGCTCTTTCCATAGCTCGCTGAGCGACTTTGAACTGGTGGACCAGCCCTACCGTGAGTGTCCACGTCTCAGCTCCGTAGGTCATTACGGGTAGGACGCACTGATTGAAAACTTTCGTTTTCAAACACTGCGGTATGGATGACGAGAAAACCCGACGTAGTTTCCCAAACGCTGCCCAGCCTAGCTGGATCCTCCTCTTGGCCTCCTTCTCAAAATTGTTTTTACCCAACTGCACAATCTGCCCGAGGTAATTGTACTCAGAAACAATTTCAAGAAGGTGGCCATCCACGACGACCGGTCCTGGATCAATGTGGCCATTGATCAAGACTTTGGTTTTATCCAAATTCATGCCAAGACCGATGCGTCGCGAGGCTGAAGCTAGGCCGTCCAGCATCTGGGTTAGCTCCTCTAGCGACTCCGCCATTAAGACTATGTCATCAGCGAATCGCAGGTGTGAGATGTAGTCGCCGTTTATATTTATGCCCTTACCTTTCCAGTCCAGCGTCTTAAACATATCTTCCAATGCGCTCGTGAACAGTTTCGGGGATATGACATCCCCCTGTCTCACTCCTCTGCGCAATTGGATGGGTTTAGACTGCTGACCCTGTACTTGGACACTCATAGTGGCGGCTTCGTAAAGGCATCTCAGCACCTCGACATAACGATAGTCTACTTGACATCGCTGTAAGGATTCCAGAACAGCCCAAGTTTCAACGGAGTCAAATGCCTTTTCATAGTCCACAAAAGCGAGACACAGGGGCTGATTATACTCTTCGGACTTCTGTATAATCTGCCTCACTGTGTGAATGTGGTCTATGGTGCCATATCCTCCGCGGAACCCAGCCTGTTCCGGTGGCTGGAACTCGTCGAGTCTCCTGGCGAGACGATTCGTGACCACTCGTGAAAATAGCTTATAGACGTGGCTCAGGAGTGTGATGGGTCTGTAGTTTTTAAGGAGGGTCTTATCACCCTTCTTAAAAAGAGAACAACCAAACTCCCGCTCCACGCCTTAGGAGTTCTCCCACTGTGAAGGACGGCGTTAAAGAGCTTCTGTAACTCCTGTATGACAGGAGCTCCTCCTGCCTTCAGAAGCTCTGAAGTAATTCCATCCTCACCGGGGGCTTTTCCATTTTTAAGCTGCTTCAGAGCTAACACGATCTCGTCTTGACTGATATCAGGCAGTTCGTCGGTATAGTGGCGTGTCAGGGTGGCTCTGGAATCATGGTCGTCTCGTCGAGGACGGGGAGCATGTGCAGTATACAGACGGCCATAGAAATCCTCTATCTCGGCGGAGATCTCCGGCTTCGACAAGACGGTCCTCCCATCATGCGTTATGAGCTTCGTCAGATGGCTCCTTCCAAGCTGCTGAGTGAATACTTTGGACCCTCGGTTTCGCTCTATCGCCTCTTCAATGAGGCGTGTGTTGGAGCTCCGAAGGTCGCGCCGTACCATCTTCGCAATTTCCTTGTTTAGGTGTGACCTGTCTGACGAAGTCGCTTGGGTGGTTTCCCGTCTTCTTGCCATCAGCCCCAGAGTCTCATCCGAGAGTTTGGACTTCCTGCCAGTGCGCTGTTTTTTGCAGAACTTGATGCCCTCGTCTCTCAGCGTTTCGACCAGATTGTGTAGGGTCTCGTCAGCGTCATCAGTGGGTTCCAAGGCAACAAATCTTTCCCCGAGAAGCTGCTGGAACTTCTCGGTGCCCGCCATGATTTGGGTTGGGTTAGGTCGGAGCGTGGACATCATCAAACGGTTTCTTTCAAGCTTTAGGTTGATATTCAGAGAGCCTCGGAGCAGTCGGTGATCAGATCCGGTATTAAACCTGTTGATCACTGAGACATCTCTGAATATGTGCTTGCTATCCGTCATGATGAAGTCGATCTCATTTTTTGTCACAGCGTCGGGGCTTTGCCATGTCCACTTCCTTTGAGGCTGTTTCTTAAAGAAGGAATTCATTAAGAATAGTCCCTCTTTCTCAAGGAAGTTGACAAGCATTTGTCCCCTGTGATTCCTAACTCCATAACCATGCGGGCCTATACGGGATTCGTACCCAGACTGGGTACCCACCTTGCCGTTAAAGTCCCCCATAACAACGTTGAAGTGAGCCTTAGTGGTGTTGTGCAAGGCTTTGGATATGTCTTCATACATATCCTCCACTTCATCATCCGAGTGTGCCGAGGTCGGTGCGTAGACCTGAATAACCTTCATGCTATACCGCTTGGATAGCCGAAGGATCAGGTACGCTACCCTGTTCGACACGCTGGAGATTTCTTGAACGTTGTTAGAGAGGGCCCTATTGACGAGGAAACCTACGCCACCCTGGGATGTTTTATCACCCTCGCGAAAGTAGAGAAGATGGCCCGAGTCAAGGGTTACGGTGTCCTCTCCCTCTCTACGGACTTCGCATAACCCGAGAACATGCCATTTAATGTTCTCTAACTCCACTTCCAACTGCGCTAGATGATGGTCAAGCCTCAGAGTGCGTCCGTTATACGTAACCAGGGTCAGTTTGTGAAGGGTTTGGTAGCCTATTGTAGCCCGGGGATTCTTAGCACCCCCTGCCCCGCCGTTACCATGGCCGCTACCATGACCAGGGATAGCGAGGCGGCCGGGAACTGGGGGCCATCTTTTGGCTGTTTCCTTCATTTGGGGGTAGTGCCCATAATCCCCACGCTGGGCAGGCGGGTTGGGGATCGCAGTTTGTTGGAGGGGTTGTTCTGCGGGGGTGCTGCTGCCCGCCCCCGAATATGTCCCTTAGTCGCCTCTTACGACACCCACGGGAAGACTTGGGTTGGTGCTATTCTCTTCTAGGCCGGCACCACACAGCCAGTAAGTAAAAGTAGTGTGATCAATCATAATATGTAAGAATTGGTGACACCAGTTTTCATACAGTTAATGAGATTCAAGGGCATTTCCTTTTACCTTCTATTTACGTAAATTGTGAGAAAAGATCATACATCATACAATAAAAAGTATCCACGCAACTAAGTTCACCAAAGATAGTTTTTCATCTTTTCAGACATAATGCTCGATTAACACTCTATAACGGTCAAACGGAAGCGTGGCCGCCATGTTGGTAGTGAGATAGCGGAAATATATCGCAGGAAGTCAACAGCCATTATTCAGGAAAGGAGTTCTTCCGTCAACAGTCTAAAAGGGCTCTTATTATTTTTGGCGATATCTCGCTCGAGTGATAACGCCAATGAGTTATTAGGATGTCGATAGGACGCGCTTCTATTATGTGGTTTATTATCTTTCTAATTATTTATTAAGGTGACCTTTGTGTTGTTTGCGTATGTATATATTTGATAATAAGAATTAGTTTTGGTTATGTAATAGATATTTAATAAAGTGGTTTAATGATTTAGAAGGTTTAGTGATCGAATACTTGCAAATAGTAATGATGACTTGGTTGGTCGTCAGATTCTTACCAATACCGCTTAATGTCTTAGTTTTTTTTCTGAAAAAAATAGGCATCGTAAAATTAGTCATCATCCAACAAATTTTTTACTGTCGGAGAATGTACATTTTATAATAATATAATGAATGACTTAAATGAAATATTCTTATGAAAAATAGTTTTAAAAACATTTTATTTTGAAAATTCAATTTCTCGAGCCGCCCAAAAACGCTCCATATAAAATATAAAATGACGTCACAGCTACGTAGCACGAAGTGAAAATTTATGCAGTACCAGAGAATATCGCATTTATCTCAGTCTACGTAGCGTTTACACGTGTCTAGTGCATAATTAAATTAATTTAGAATTAATAAGGAATCTAAAAAGTTATACATTTTAACTTAATTTGGTTGTTTATATTTTGACCTATTTGGGGAACTATGAATAATGATACTTTCAGTTTAGTTAGGCAATATTTCATTTTACAATGAATATTTAAACAATGAAACTAAGACATTAAGCAGAATTGGTAAGAATCTGATGACCATGTCATCCCTATTATTTATGCCATATACTCGTACTAACTGCTATCCGTAACACTGAACACCGTACCCGAAACCTTGAACGTACAAACCCCAAAATCTAATCAGTTCTTCCCATTAACCAAACAAGATGATTGGCGAAAGAATTTTTTAAATCGGATAAGTAGTTCTTGAGTTATTGCGTAAACAGACATCCAAACATCCAGACATCCAGACCAACAGACAGACCGACACAAAATTTTTTTTGCTTAATTAGACTTAGAATCATGTGAAACAAAAAAAGTGATAAAAAGTGGGTGTAAGATTTTGATTTTAAGACTTCGGTGTCCACCTGGTTGGTGGCCTGAAGTAAAAAACTTTATTTAAGTTTAACCGTTTAAATTTATCCGCATATTAGACCCCATAATTACAAACTGTGCCTAAGATAGCGCTGCGCAAACTGTCCTGGAATATTTATTTTTTATTTATTTATAACTGTTTATTCAATAGCCACTTTACGTAGAAGATGCGTAGAACTTATAAAATGTTGTGTCTTTACGTAACAACTAGCTGTCGGTTATCGTTATTTGGTCATATCCTCGGTTCTAGTTAACCAATAGCAATCAAACATACATTACATTTTACAATCACATTTTAAGTTTGACCAAGATCTTTTTAATTCATAAAAACCGCATCAAAATCCGTCAGTTTTTGCGTCCATCGCCAACAAACAGACAAGAATTCCAAAAAAGCCTTATGTGTTCTGAATCGTCCCGTCCATAAGGTAATTTTTTTTTTGAATATCTCCTATGTACAGAAACAACTAATTTACAATTTTATAATAGTAAAAACAAGAGAAACAGTTTAATAATAACCGATTATTTGACCATCGTGCATCGGCCATTGTAAACGCTTTAAGTCGTTTCATGAAGTTTCAAGTTACAAAAGAAAAGCGAAGAATAAGAATAGCAGTGAGGCGGATAGTTCGTGAGATATCAATATGAGTTCCTAACTCTTGAAGTTCTCGGTGTTTAAACTTTGATAACTATGTTTTTGTTCTAGGGAATTGTGAATCCTACTTCCTACTTTTTCAACTATATTATAAACTAGCTTTTGCCTGCGGCTTTGCCCTCGTGGAATTCTGTTACCGCTCCCGCTTCCCATGGGAATTTATTCTAAGATATAAAGTAGCCAATGTATGCTTCCAGACTATAATCTATCCCTGTACAAAATTTCAGCCAAATCCCTTAAGCCATTTTTGCGTGAAAGAGTAACAAACATTCATACATCCATACTTATAAACTTTCGCGTTCATAATATTAGTAGCAGGATTTGAAATGTTGTAAGAATGGATATATGGCTGAATAGATCTATATGAAAGGATTAACACCCCAACTCAGAGCAGTAGGACTCGGTACTCGGTAATTAGGTTAGAAGGTTGTTTCGCTTCACTCGCGTTACTTTTTTACCCACACAGAAATAGGAGCCCCGCTATACGGGGCTCCCTCTAGTTCTTTTTAACGGATTAAACAGTTTTATGTTGATTGACATTATGCAACAGAATTATATTGCGTTTATAAATATTATGCTTTAATATCGTTATGCAACGAAAATGTTAAAATGTTAACTTAAATGTTAAATGTTAGCATAACTATTTAAAAGCAAATTATGCTTTTAAATAGTTATGCTAAAAAAAGATGCCTTACAATTTGTGCCGAATGATTGTTTTGGGTTATGATCGTCAGGAGAAATGAAAGTATGCCATACTAAATTATGAATGACATTAAGTTTTAGGCGCTCCAATAACGTTTAAGAATACTTTCACTTGATGTTATATTTATTTTCGTATGTAGGCATTTAAAAAAATAATGGCTCATACGTATATCCATTTACTAATAAATGTTACCTGGTAGAAATCGCTTTAACATCGCGTGTACTGCTTCCGTAGCCTCTAAGGTTTTTATCAGTATATTTGTATTGTCAGCCCGAGTCAGTATAGCCACGTTTTCAAAAAGCGTGATTTAAAGTTGAATTTTTTTTTTGTTTGTTAATGATAAAATTCAAAGTTACACTTTGAAATTTTTAACTTTATAAGTTTTCGGAAGTTATGAAATCACAGGTTTTAAAAACATAATTAATTGAATCGAGGCCTTGTGTACAATAAATTGTATATTATAATAAATGTCATATAAACTAAATGTTTAACGGAATACATTTTCTGTTTTTTCTTGAGAAAGATAATAAATAAATACTTTTAGAACAGCTGGCAACCATAGGTGGGATTAGCAACTAGGTCAGTCTGCTAATTTTACCGATCAGTGATTAGTCTGATTGAGTAGCATAACAATATAATCCTAAGAGACATGCAAGTTTTTATTTATCTGAAACGACTTACAAAACAAATCTAAATATAGGCTGAGTATCGAAATGTCAGACAACTCCAATCAGGTCAACAAGCCTAGTGATTATTATCAGTATTATCACCAGTCACGCACTAGTTATACTATGGAAATAAATATAATATCTACGAATAGTGTAATAGCAATATTACGTTTATTGTAATATAATTAGGCAAAAAAGCCTGCTGAGTATCTCAGGACGGGGCACGTTGTGAACCGGTGTTGTCCAGTTGTTTAACATTAGTTATTCCAGTTCTGTTTTCTTTTAAGTTATTTTTTCTATGACGTATTACAAGGTCCATTTAGTAGTCTTTCAGAATAACTTAGTTTGACGTTGACTTTTACTTTAGTTTAACAATTCCTTTAACTAATGGCAATTTTTCAGTGAAATGACTTGATATATTAGATTTCAATTAATAGGTTTGATGCCTGGTTAGGAATATTGATTTCCCTCGCCATAGAAGCCGTCAAGTGGAAGTATTCTTGAACGGTTCCCTATTGAATAGCATATAATTTAATGTCATAATTTAATATGGCATACTTGCATTTTCCTAACAATCATGACGCATAGCAATTATTGGGCATAAATTATAAGGCATATTTTTTTAGCAGAACTACTGTTACCATAACTAATTAAAAAAATAATATGCTAAAGCATAACATTATCATTGCATAGCGATATTAAAGAATAACATTTATAAACACACAATGATACTGCAGCATAATATCCATCAACATAAAACTGTTTAATACGTTAAAAAGAACTTGAGGGAGCCCCGTGTAGCGGGACTCTTATTTCTGTGTGGGTAAAAAAAATACCACGAAGCTTAAGGCGAGAGTTTCGCTCCAGCCTTCACCTTCTAACGTTATCTATCCGAGTCAGACTGCTCTGAATTAGGGTGCTAATCCTAATGTCATCAATAACAAAACAACACATCAGTCATTAATAACAAAAAGAACAAACTGCATCATTTGCATTTTACCTATTAATTTTGGGGGAAAAAAAATACCCTGTATTATTGCACCATTCGATAGTGCTGCTAAGGAAACGTACGGTAAACTTAAGGAAATATCTCATTTTTAACAAAAATACCTACCTACCTTTAACACCTTTTTTTTTTTTTTTTGTTCAGGCAGGAAAAAATGTACCTCATCCGCATACCGCGCAGCGCGGGGACGCCGCGCAGTCATGTGGGGCTCTCAACACACTAAAACAACCTGCCGTGTGCCATACACTGCGACTTAGTGAGTGAACCGTCGGAAATACTTCGCACTCATCGACGGAACACTCAAGCGCCGGCCCGCAAAGGTGCGGTGCGGGCCCGTCTTCTAGGCGATGTCCAGGCACACCGGGACATCACCCCTTCGCGGGGGGCTCTACTGCGGGTGGAGGGCAATCCCCGGCCTATCCACCCACGGCCCCACTAGGGCGACATGAGGCGCAAGAATGCGCGACCACGCCGCCCAGTTCGCGAGCGGCAGATCAGATCTGCGAGGCAGTCTGCCTCGTTGATCATCTCTGCCGCCTCCTTCCGCGAGATGACTACCTCGCAGAAGGACGCGACCGCGGTGAAACACCTAACGACGTCGCCGCGGCAGCCGGCCTTGGAGGACCCCCACGCCCAGACCAGGCGTTGAAGTCCCCCACGACCAGCACGTGACCTAAGGTCACTTGCCGCATCGAGGTCTTCATTTCAAGGATGAAGTCCCCAAAATCGCTCAACCTCCTGTTGCCGCCGGGACAAGGTAGCAAATACGCATATGCTCAAGGTACATACATAACCTATACTACATTATACCATACATTTTGTCCTTGTAACTTGTAAAAATAAGTGAGGTCTGGGAAGCCCGGGATCTTAAACTAATAATATTCATTTGCCGTATTCTACAACCGTCAAACGTCATTGAAAAGAGTTCTGACACCGTACTGTTACTGTTACTGTTACTGTCATCTCGAAACCGGAGATGGCTCAGGGTCAGTCGGGGTGCGAGGGATATGCTCTATGGGCAACCTTACACCCCGGCGTCTGTAGACCCTAGACAGCGTGCGGTTTTAGTCGGTTCAAGCCCGACATAACCGCCCCCGCTGGCACGCGGGGGGGTATCCGAAGGGATTTCCGCACGATAAAAAAAAAAAAAATACTATGCAGAAGCAGGCCGGGACGGTGGGGCGACTAGCGCCCCTCCGCCAAACCGGGGCAAGACGGGGACACCGTGGTTCCCAAACCCGAGGGGGCCATCTCGAAACCGGAGAGATGGCCCAGGGTCAGTCGGGGTGCGAGGGATATGCTCTATGGGCAACCTTACACCCCGGCGTCTGTAGACCCGAGACGGTGTGCGGTTTTAGTCGGTTCAAGCCCGACATAACCGGCCCCGCTGGCCGGCGGGGGGGTATCCGTAGGGATTTCCGCACGAAAAAAAAAAAAAAGGTACTATGCAGAAGTCCTCTCGCTCGGCAGCATGATTGCGGCAATGGTACGGAGCGCGAGCGCGTGGGCCGCCGCCACCTCCTTCTGCGAGCATGTAATGCTCGCGAAGGAGATGGCTGAGCGCGCCCGGGAGAGATTTAGAACTCTCCCGGCCCGCTGCGCCCGCAACATGCTCACGCGCGTCGCAGTCGACTCAAGCGCCGGAGGTCGCTTAACGACCTCCGTCCTCCATGAGGCCTGCGCCTGGGGGTTTTCAGGTGAGGGCGCCTGTCACCCCAGCAGAAGCGCTCTTGCTTGGTCTACAAATGCCTAAATCTATCATAAGTTGAAATTCGTTCTTAGCTTTGTTATATCTATCTGGTGGCAACGGGCGTGCACGGGCATGCAACGGTGGGCCAGTAGTTTCTATGTGATGACGTACGTTATGTTTGGAGGCTTCCTTAAATGAAAACGGCTTGGTAATGTTCGGAAATTTTGCTAGGATATCTATGTAGGGGTGATTATCTGTCACAGTTTTGATTGTGAGTTGAGCACACTCGGAAATGCAACCAATCGCCATGAGATTCGTCTCTGTGTCTAACAATTTACGGCCACTAAGATCTATCAATAACTTGTATTTTACTAGGAAATCCGCACCGATTATCGGTTGGTTTACGTCAGCTATAATAATATCCATTTAAAGGTTCGGTGTAATTTAACATCTAAATTTTTTGTTAAATGTCCATAAGTCTTAATTCTAGTGCCGGTTGCCGCGAATAAACTATATTTACTTGACTCACTATCTTTAATATGCTTATCACTCACAAGGTTACGCGGATACACTGACACGTTCGCACCACTGTCTATTAGATAACGTGTACCGATAACGTGTTTTGGTCCATAATGCTGAGGCGATGCGACTGCGGTGTACAAGACTCGCCTACTTCTTGTACCGCTACTCGTTTCCCGCCTTTTTCTTGTTCCAGCTGCATGGCTCCTGGCATCTATTTGCGCGATCTCGAAACCGGAAATGGTAGTGACACAACCAATCTGGGTCCGATGGAGTGCGCCTGCGGGATGAACTGCGCCCTGGGGAGCTGTACCTTGATCTGGGCCCCCCTCTACTGCTGTACCTCGGCCTGGGCTGCCGGTATTCTAGACCTCGTAATCGTTCACTTATGTTCCTAATTTCTTCCAATAAACTTGGAGGCTCTCTTCCTGAGCTCTCTGGCGGTGGGTCTACTCTGCTCACACTTTCCCTGTGCGCTGTGGTTTCAAATATTCTATCGGCGACACTCCCGAGTATCCCGATGTCCTTGGATTGCGTGGCTGCCAATACTCCTCTGACAGTAGCTGGCAGGTGAGTCTGCCGTAATATTATCAAGGTCTCGTCTGCAAGTTTGCCACGTGCTAGGTCCCTCATCCTCCGTAGTAGCTGGGAGGGTTTCTGATCCCCCAGTTCCGTTTCACTGATGAGCCTTTGTATTTTCCTCTCGTCTGATTCAGTGTATATTTGGCGTCGACTCTTTAGGGTTTGGTACTTACCAGATGGTGGAGGCGCTCGGAGGATGTCTGTAACTTGCGTTAACACATCCTTGCCTAATTTGGAAATCACCATCTGGTACCTAGCCTCGTCGGATGCCCTCTGCGGGTCCAAAACTGCCTCCGCCTGTATGAACCAGAAAAGTCCGGTATCCGCGTGCTTAGTGATATACTCATAACTAGTTGCTCATCGCCCACGTGTTTTGTTTCGTCGGGCATTTTGTTCGCTTGGCTACACGATTCCTAGAATCTTCCCACGCGCGTGTTCGGGGTCACCACTGTAGAAGTCCTTGTCTATCTGGGCAGATAAATAAAAGGAGATGTTATGCACTGGTTGATTTATTTCACTGTTCACAATATTACTTGATTTCCGACATGTGTTCCTTAAGCTAATTACACTTGACCTTGTTCACTAATGTATAACGTTACGCGAGACAGGGTACACGACCGATGTATATCGGGAACGTGGTCTGACTAACTGGTGGCGGCGCGCTCGCAGTACAATATGATTATTGCTGACGCAACATGGCCGCTACAGGTACTATGCAGAAGTCCTCTCGCTCGGCAGCATGATTGCGGCAATGGTGCGGAGCGCGAGCGCGTGGGCCGCCGCCACCTCCTTCTGCGAGCATGTAATGCTCGCGAAGGAGATGGCTGAGCGCGCCCGGGAGAGATTTAGAACTCTCCCGGCCTGCTGCACCCGCAACATGCTCACGCGCGTCGCAGGCGACTCAAGCGCCGGAGGTCGCTTAACGTCCTCCGTCCTCCATGAGCGCAGGCCTGGGGGTGGCAGGTGAGGCCGCCTGTCACCCCAGCAGAAGCAGGCCGGGACGGTGGGGCGACTAGCGCCCCTCCCCCAAACCGGGGCAAGACGGGGACACCGTGATTCCCAAACCCGAGGGGGACATCACGAAACCGGAGATGGCCCAGGGTCAGTCGGGGTGCGAGGGATATGCTCTATAGGCAACCTTACACCCCGCCTTCTTAAGACCCGAGACGGCGTGCGGTTTTAGTCGGTTCAAGTCCGACATAACAACCCCCGCTGGCCGTCGGGATTTCCGCACGAAAAAAAAAAGGTACTATGCAGATTGGATGGAGCAGTCGTTTTGACCTCGAGGCAATAAAGATCACGTATGTCTGCGTCTGATCGCGGCTGCCCGCGCTGCGAACTCAAAACGCACGGTGCGCTGCAGGCGGCGAGCAGTCAGTTTCACAGTTTGCTTTGTACTATATGACACTCAGGGAGCATCGCTTAGGTTACAAGATGATTACAAGTTTCGAAAAATAACGATACGATGAACCAGAATTCTAATATATTTAATAAAAAATGTAACCACTTCCTTCCTCTTATACCACAAGCTATAAAAAAGCATCAAAGCACTCTCCAGAGACAAGTCTTGAAGCTAATGACGTGTTCTCGTCTCGACACGTGCCAGCCACGCGCCAACATAACCTCTAATGTGTAATACTGAGTATCAAGAGCTCGGCAAATTGGCAGTTCTCATTTGACGATCGAAAAGCAAGGGGTGAAGAAAAGTGTTGCGTGAGTATCATTTTTTATAAACCGAATGTCACAAAATTTTTAGACATTTTAATGGGTTAGACAGTAACTTGCTTCAGATATTACAAAAATATTTTTCATCTCTCCTCTTCGGAAAGTTTAATTTTCATAGGTAGATAGCCGGGTGGAAAGTAGCTTATTTCATCCCTAGGGTGGAAAGTATTTTTTTTAAATTTTAAGTTTTGCCATGGAGTCTGAATTTAATTACGTCATAATGCCTTGATATCATGACGCTTTTTTTTACATGGCCGCCTAAATGCACATCTCGTGACCAACTCGATTACAATGTAACCAAACTGATTCGATTTTCAAAACTTTTCTAATGTTCTGCCAACATTAGAAAAGGTTTAAAAATCGTACGTGAATTATAACTTTTTTTTTTCAGTATTAAAAGAACAATTTAAGTTTGCTAAAGAATTAGCGGGTCTAAATCTCGTTTTGAGATGCAATATAAACAAATACCTTGTATTAATTGTGGTTAAAAATGATGGCATAGATGAGATTAAAGAACAAACAAAAGCTGTTGTTAATAATATATTTACAAATTGTTCTAATTTTACTTTTATTTTTAACTGATAATCAATATACCTGTTTCATTAAAAGTAAATAAAAATAAATAAATATAAATATTCTACACAGCGCTTTCTAGACCCAAGGTAAGCATAGATTAACTAGTCTGTGTTATGGGTTCCAGAATGCGGATAAACATACTTATATACTTTTTTTTTTGTAAATACTTATATATTATACATAGAAACACCCAGACCCATGCAAATAGCCATATTCATGTATACAAATATTTGCACTGAACGGGAATCGAACCCGCGCACCCTATCGTAGCAGTCGAATGCACTACCGCTATGCCACAGAGGCCGTGTGTGTGTAGTATTTTAATTTCCTCACATAGTCGAAATGAAAAGTAGAGTGTTTACCTCGGGTGAATGTCACCATTTCACCCTCGAACTATTGGCGCTCTCACTTTGTTCGAGCGCCAGAAATATCTCGGGTGAAATGGCTGACTTTCAACCCTTGTGTAACAATCTACTATTTTTTTGTGTAAAAAATTGTCTTATCCAAATGAAGTATAAAAGTAAAAATAAAACTGAATATCTGATAGTTTTTAATTTTAACAATAATATAATTGAACGGAAATCAAAAACAAATGAAGCTGTGATCTGAATGTTGGTATTTATTGGAACCCTACCCAAGATACAATCACATACTCAACACACATAGAATACTCAGTCAATGACAATATTACTAAAAGAAAAATATTGTCCTTCATTGGTCAAATATTTGACCCTTTAGGCCTCATAAGTCCCTTAGTCTTAGAAGCAAAAATAATAATGCAAAAATATGGTCACTAAACTTGCAGTGGGATAACAGTGTCCCTAATGACATAAAAATACAATGGATAAAGTTTGTACAGTCACTATCACTTTTGAAACAATTAATCATACCGAGACGAGTTTTCTGTGATTCACCTAAACATATACAACTACACATATTCTGTGACTCTTCTCAGAATGCCTATGGCACCTGTGTATATATGCGCACACACACTAAAAATGGTGAGGTATATGTACAACTACTAACAGCTAAATGTAGAGTAGCCCCACTAAAAACACTAACAATTCCACGGTTAGAACTTTGTGCAGCACTCACAGCTGTTCGCCTTTACAAGAAGGTCATTGACTCTCTCCGTAATTTTATTAACGAAATATTAACTATTAATTATTATTAATATTAATTTTTATTATTATTATTAATTATAATATAAATATTAATTAACGAAATACAAACCACTACACATCGACATACATGGCGATATGTACCTACAAAACAGAACCCTGCAGACCTCATATCTCGCGGTGTCTCAGCATCAGTCCTCATACATTCAGACGTGTGGTTTTCGGGGCCAGACTTTCTCAGGGATGATGATAGCAACTGGCCACCACCACCTGGGCAAATCAGCAGTTACTCTGACCTGCCAGAAACGAAACCCCAGAACCACAAAAACACTAACCAGTGTTACTCACAGATAGACAACAATTCATTCACCTTTAATTACTCTAATTTCACAAAATTAACACGCATAACCGCATACATATTAAGATTCATAAACAATTGTAGAAATAAAACACTGAAAAGTAATTCAGCTTCAAACAACTTTATTTCATTAACAACAAAGGAGCTAAATCAAGCCAAATTAAATTTAGTAAAAATTTCACAATTAAATTCATTTCACAATGAATATGAATTACTTTTAACAAATAGAACTTTACAAATAAAAAACAAATTAAGTTCATTACATCCGTTTTTTGATAGCACCAGCGGAATCATCCGCGTGGGCGGCAGGCTCGCTAATTCGCGATTCAAGTATGATAAAAAGTTTCCAATGCTCTTACATGCCAATCATCACATTTGCAAACTTATTTTCTCTACTTACCACAAAACACTTCTCCATGCTGGTCCACAACTTCTACTCGCCCATGTACGTGAAACATACTGGCCCATCAGTGGTCGCAACCTAGCCAGAAAAACAGTACAATCCTGCATCACATGTAGACGATTTCAGGGTAAAACAGTCGCACCAATCATGGGTAACTTACCTGAGCCTCGCATGCATTCAGATTTCACGTTCAGTAATGTCGGGGTAGATTACGCCGGACCAATCATGATCAGTAACCGTAAGGGGCGTGGTAGTCAATTAATAAAATCATACATATGTATATTTGTATGCCTCGCGGTCAAAGCTGTACACTTGGAGTTGGTTACCGATTTGACAAAGGAATCGTATTTAGCTTCACTAAATAGATTCATCAGCCGTAGAGGGAAACCTACCCATGTATATTCAGACAATGGCACTAACTTTGTAGGAGCGTCAAATGTTATCACAGGTTTCTTAGCACAGAATCGAAACTCAATTTGTGAAAGTGCAGCAGAACAAGGCATTACCTTTCACTTTATTCCCCACACTCTCCACATTTTGGTGGGCTGTGGGAAAGCACAGTCAAATCAACAAAACATCACCTAAGGCGAGTCTTAGGCATAGCTCATCTCACATATGAAGAGATGTACACAGTATTATGTCAAATTGAAGGCATTTTAAATTCAAGGCCTCTAACGCCTCTCTCTTCAGACCCGTCTGATCTTACTGCCCTCACTCCATTCCATTTCTTAATTGGTCGATCTTCATCTGTACTACCTCAACCACCACTGGCTGACTGCAATCCAATGCATTTACCCAGATACAAACGCATAGAGCTCCTGCGTCAACACTTTTGGAAACGATTTTACAAAGAATATATTTCTCAGCTACAGATCAGGATAAAATGGAAGAAGTCATCAGGACAGCTGACGGAAGGCACCTTGGTCGTCGTGAAGGACGACGCTCTCCCACCTGCTCGTTGGGTCCTTGGAAGAATCACACATCTCCATCCAGGCCCTGACGGAGTCACAAGGGTGGCTGACATCCAGACAAGCACAGGCACCATCAGAAGAGCATTTAACCGGATATGCCCTCTCATTTGTGGCCCGGCAGAATGTCTATGACACACAACGACCGTCACTAGCAGTGAGGGTCGCATCTCTAGCGCGGGCGCTGGCTCGGCGCGGCGGCGACCGGGACGCCAAGACAGAACACAACGGACAGGGGGCGCAGCAACACACGTCGACGCGCGCGCACTAAGTTGTCGGTCGGGTGCATTGTTTTATAGAACCTATCATTTTTAAATCATTACAGTCCACTACTAAAGTTATTAGAATTTATTATTTACTATCCTATGGCCTTAACAATAATATATAAAACAACCTCTTTTAACCAACTGCATTGTAATCTCCAAAGTTATCATTCCTCATATTCTAATGAATTGAAGTGGCTACTAAATCTAGAGTGCACACAAGGACGTCTAAGGTGAATATTATTTGATAAGGTGATAAAAAATATAAAATATCAAAGGTTCATAGCGGTAAATAGGTGTATATACTATCACATAGACTACCAAAGCATATATCTTAACAATAAAGTGTATTACTTGAAACTTAAGTAATCTAATCCATTAACTGTAGTGAATCGACAGAACATTCGTTTGTTGACATTGTAGTGTTATTTATCAGCCCCGAATCATAGATTGATTGATAAATAAGCTAAAAAGCTAGGGCAACATAATTGAGCAAATTTCCACACTCTGCCTCAGAGGGTTGTGTTATCAAGCAAACCAACAATTATGACACACTGCTTTCCCGTGTAGAATACTTAAAAAAGTAAATGGACTGTCAAATAAAATGATCACTGCTTAATTTCAGGTCTGATTTTTTTCAAATGGCTGTTTCTTTAACTAAAGTCTGTAATATGTATAGGACCATTTAGAATTAGAGCTCTATGAAGTCTATTGAGTGCGTCGATGGTGAATCAGAAAAAAAAATCCTTCAAGGCCATTTGAAAAAGAGTGATGTCTGTGTAGATTATCTACTGAATTGAGTTCACTTGCTACTTTGCTGGATAGCGCTTAGTAGGCTATTTATGTCACATAGCAACAACATTGGCAGTCCACACATAATTGTTATGATTGCTCTTTATTGCGCTGTAGCGAATGAGGTCATTTACGGCTATTTGTTGCAAATTGCGGTGACTACATACATACTTATTTTTCCCTTCAGGGTAAGTAGAAGCACTAGCCTTTCATTTAGTTTTAGCCTTACTCAGCATATGAGCTTTCTTTATTGTCTTAAAAGTCTACGTGTTTCTGACTGAATCTTTTTAAAAAATATTACCATCTCTGGCTCTTACCGCATCTCGTTCGAAATTTAGTTAACAAAGTTTCTTTATCTCTTTTGGTTTCTATCCATCCATGCCTGGAAGAGATCGCTGTTAGCGATAAGGCCGCCCATTGTACATTAAGGTTAAGTTGTATGTTATTTATATAGTACTACTTTTATGGTGTACAATAAAGAATATTTTATCTTTATGTTTAAATATAAATGATTAAAGGTTTTCAACTGCAAAATGAAACTATTAAAATTTGGACCTCGTCGACTGACGTAGTTAATGTAGAAACTAATAACAAACTGTGCATTACTGGTTAAACGAAGCGTTTTCAAATAATTTAACTCGTGGTAGTTTTGAATGGTAGCAACGGGAATTCAGCACTAGTGAGCAGTTAGAACTTAAAATAAATATGAGACTAGTATCCTCATACCAATATAAAAATAGAGGCTGTATATTCGTATTTGTACTTGTAATTCTAGTAATTAATCGATCGATTTACTACGAGCCTATACAGTGCGGTGCGGATTCTTCAATGAGATGAGGTCGTCCACCGCAGATGAAATATGTTCAGTGCGTAGGGGATTAGTACAATCATGAATTTTCGTCCGCGAGCAGATAGATCTCCGCGACGTGGAAAGTCTGCATCGTACTTTAGTGGATTTTAGTTACACGCGTTGGTCATCCGCATCGCACTGTTTCTAAACGTATATGTTTATATAGTATCTTATTTCTATTATAACTGCCAAATTTTAGATTGATGGATGTATGAATATTTGTTACTCAATCACGAAAATAGCGACTGTGTGTAAATTTCATTCGGATCCGTTCAGTTGTTTTTACGTGATAAATCCAAACATCCATCCATCCTCACAAACTTGCAGATTTCTTTTTTTATCCAGTTCGTCAATTGACTGCATCCCGCTGGATAGTAAGAAGCTGGGTTGAAGTCCAGAAGATACGGGTCACCATTCCAGATACTTTTTTTTTTCGCGTGGAAATCCCCTCGTGTGTGTCCCTGCTGGCCGGGGGGGTCTGTTATGTCGGGCTTGAACCGACTAAAATCGCACACTGAGTCAGGACTTCAGATGCTGGGGTGTTATGTAGCCCATAAGGCATTTCCCTCGCACTCGACTGACCTAGGTCCATCTCCGGTTTCGAGATAGCCCCCTCGGGTCTGGGAACCGCGGTGTCCTCTCCCCCCCCCCGTCTTGCCCCCGTAAGAAGGGGAGGGGGGGGGGCAACGCGAAGTCTTCCCGGCCTGCTTCTTCAAGGGTGTCAGGCAGATCCACCTGTCATCCCCAGGCCTACGCTCATGGAGGACGGAGGTCGTTAAGCGACCTTTGACGTCCGAGTCGCCTCCGTGCATCGCGGACCATTCCACATACCTACTATAATATAATATTAGTAAGACTTTCACTGTAAGTTAACAATAGTTTGTTGTTCGTTGTGAAGTTTCTTGAAAATATGTATGCCCGTGTGTATCATATATTAGGGTGTGCAACGTACCGTACGACATATCTCAAATTAATTCATGTTTTGTCATACCCCCACTTTATATTCGGAGTTTAATGACTTAGCACTATAAAACATTTTCACTATAATGCCTTTATCCAATGCGTAAGATATCGCGGACGTGCGTACGGCTATAAATCGAAAAACACGGCTTTGCTCTTACTGGACGTCGGGTATAGGACCAACAAAAAACCAATATTTGGAAGGGGTGCCATTCAAACACACCCTTTGGTTGCAAAAAACGGGATATCTTTTGATTAATATGTCGAGGTATACACGTTATTGATTAGTTGGTTTTGGTGAGCGTATGTATACTGAAGTGATATTGTGACATACAAAACCTTTTAGTATTGAATAAGGTAGATTGGATTAAGGTTCATCTATCAAGATTTTGAAAGATTATCGATTGTGTTTAGGTATATAAATCTACCTGGGGTGTGTGTTGGGTAACCTCCTCGAGTGTCGCTCCGATTCCGATCCCGCTGCAGTCCGGGGGGAACGGAATCGGAGCGGCCGGTACACCCTGGGCGGCGGTCAATGGCTTCCCCTTCACCCCTTCATAGGGTTGGCATTGATCGTCGGCCAATACCCAACGTGGCGGGAACCCATCGCTCTCCGTACTCCTCTGCTTTCAGAGGAGACAGGATGAGCGATGCTGTTAGTGGTGAGATGGCCCAGGGTCAGCCGGGGTGCGAGGGATATGCTCTATGGGTAACCTTACACCCCGGCGTCTGAAGACCCGAGACGGCGTGCGATTTTAGTCGGTGCAAGCCCGACATAACCGCCCCCGCTGGCCGGCGGGGGGGTATCCGAAGGGATTTCCGCACGATAATAAAAAAAAAAAAAAGGTATATAAATCTACCTAAAAACTTCTACAGATGTCAGAAGTAAAAAATTGGGCGGGCATGTATAAAAGGTTTAATGACTATGAGGGCACGAAAGAAATTTTCCTCGTCGTAACGCCAATATGACGACTAGAGCGACCGATCATCCGCGCAATGTTTGAATTATGAATGAAATTAAATAAATCAGTGATTAATGTTGTCTTTTCATAATTACCTTAACTCACAAAGGTATCTTTTAACGAAATGAGTAATATATTTTATAATTAATTCCGCCTGTGGTTTTTAATCAAGCGAGATGTGTTGAAAATATGCGGTCGACACGCTTTCATTTAAAACAACTATTTTAAATTATTCACAGAGAATCAACTCGTATTTCAATAAAAACAAAGTTATTCAGAACAGAATGTTTCGAACTCAAAATTACTGTGAAAGCCGCCGAAGCATGACACAGGAAATATTATTTAAAAGCTAAACTTTGCGACGATTGATAGCCATGAAAGAAGTATGAATATATTCCACCTTATTCAGATTTATTAAATATATTATACGAAAATGGAAAAACGTTATTCGAACGCAGGTGTGCTGACGATTTGCTAAGTTGCCATATTTTTGTAAGGGAATTGAGTTAGGAACATTTTTCAGATAACACGTAGGAACCTATTGTTCAAACTGTCATATCTAAGGTCATTATTTACTGTGAGCGGAGCCCGTTCAAGTATATGGCACGTTTATTACGTCATAATTTTACACCTGGTATATTCTGTACTGTATGTTTTTTTACGTAATGTGATATAACCCGTATAATATCTTCTTTAAAAATGATAAAACAGGCAAAGAAACTAGCCGCATAGGTTTTTATTATGTTTTTGGTGCATATTTTTTTCAAAATATTGTTACTTCGTCAGGATGGATTTAAAAATAATGTCAATAACGTTCGACGAAGTCTTTAAACACAGTACACCAATTTGTACACTGTATATGCTAATTCGCTCACAAGTGCGTAGATGCTCACTAGATCTCAGTTAAATACACATCAACTCAGCTCGGCCAAGGGACTCTTTATCTATGGCTATCTGGAAAACTTCATACGAATAACAACACGCCTTGGAAACTTTACTAATTTGGCAATATGCCTTTCTATCGAATCATCACCTACCTACCCTTGTTTCAATTATTTGGGGTCGGCGCAACAAGCCGCTCTTCTCCATAAATTCCTGTCAGACGTCTTCCCTTCCTTACCATATCCTCTGTAACACATTCCATTCATCTTTTCTTGTGCCTACCTCTGCTCCTAAATCCCTCTGCATTAATACTTCGAACCTTTTTAACAACAATACATTCATCTCTTCTCATAATATGTCCATACCACGACAGTCGCTTGCTTCTCAATTTTTCATTCACTGGTGCAACTTTCAAACTTGCTCTAATATCCTCGTTCCTTATTCTGTCCATTCTCTTCACACTATACATTAAACTTAACATGCGCATATCCGTTACTTGCAGTTGTCTTTCTTCCGTCGCTTTCAAGGCCAAACAAGACGAGCTATGCAAGACGGTAGGTCTGATCTTCGTCATATACATTTTCCCCTTAAGCATAAGGGGAAATTACGAGTCACATATATACCATGCCTCTAACCAGCCGCCACTTCATCCAACTTGCGTCATTTTGTGCTTCACTGCACGATCAATTTCTCCATAGGCCTGGATAAAAGAGCCGAGGTACTGAAAATTGGAGCAGACTGGTATTGGCACACCGTCTAGCACCATGAGTGTGAAACTGGAGAGACCACCGAAATATAAATAAATATCGTCGCCAAACAGCATACACCAGGGGAAGAGATAGGTGCTTAGCGCCGAGCCCAGATGCAAGCCCACCGTAGGTAGCACTGAACTCGTCGATGTTGCTAGTAGCGGATCGTACGTAGGTTCTTTATCGACAGTACGTCGCACAGATCAACTCAACATACTTCGCAGGCACATCTTTCTCTTTCAGGGCCTACCACAAAATTTGCCTTCTCCAGATCCACAAACACCATGTGTAATTTTTTATGTGCTGCCTATATTTTTCACACAGTTGGCAGTCTTTCTTTGATTGTAGGAACTTCTGTTGACATGGTATGAAAAACTTTATTGCTTTTAAATTGATTACTCACTGATGATGTAAGACCACAATACGTATATTATTCTATACATAATGTATACATATCCCATGACGCCGTTTTGTCTGACCTCCGTTCACTCATCCGAAAATAATGGAGCAGAAAACATAAGGACTTGATAATAGGCAATATGCGAACCCGAAATTGCTTTCCTAACGTTGTTTCCGTAACTAATATTGTACTAATCCCATTATCGCCGGCATCTATTACATGTATTACGAATATCGAACCTTTATTTTCCCATCTTTTTATTCCTTAACAAGAATTTGTCGTTGGGTTTTTATTAAAGATTCTAATAGCCTTTCGCAATCTTTTTTCCTATACGTGCTCGAGCTTCTCTTGTGTGTTTAATTAAAACTGCTACTCTCTATTGTGTGCCGCTAGCAAAGAAAATTATTTGTTTAACATTTTTATCGGAAGCCATATTTTATGTTGCGAATACTTATTGCTTAATTAAATTGGAATTTGAAATATCGGCCTCAGTAGCAGGAAAAAATTAAAATATTTGAATGTTTTATTTTTTGTGGAACGTATTTATACTGTACGTATGTAGCTTGTACGTATATAACCTGTCTGATAATGATTTATACATTTTGATCTTTAGTTGGATTTGTACATTATTTTCAACCAACTTAAAAAAATAGGATGTTTCGTATAGGGTTTGTGGGAATTTCTTCAGCCTTATTTAACGTTATTTTATTTCTATAATTGCCTTTGTAATCAAATATCTTAAATTGAAAAGATTATTTATAATACGCAAATAAAATTTTTCGGAAAGGACCATGGACAAAAGACAAGGACAAAGAGTGACTTTTATGGCCATGGAAGCACAAATATCTCATTTCAAACTGTTAATGCATTAGGAGCCTATCATTTAAAACTGACCAAGTAGTACTGTGCAGAATACTATCATCATGAATTGTACATAATCGAATTATATCGCGAAAATGCATTGAGTGATTTATCAAGATGCAATATCATGATAAATCAATGCGTGGCTAATTAAATTGCGAATACGATCACGTATATATTATTCGTATGTATTAATTGATGGGAATGGTGCTGACAGATACGCTTTTGCACAATATTGTACTTGCTTGATGGGTATTGCAGTATAGGAAATTGTGCTCATTTTTATATCAATTGTATGGTACATGGAAATAGGTGGTATGGGTGGGTGTAGAGGGTCTTACTAACATCTTTGAGGCTCAAACCAACCTCACCTGCTGGTCGGTGCATCTGCTAAACAAAGGATGAGGCTCTGGTGCAGGCTTTCCTCTCAGGGTTGGGAATACAGCCAGTAGTCTTCGGACTTTGGGCAACAAAGTGCAAACTTTGGACGCAACTGGGAAATCGCTATGTTGATAATGATGAATAGGTTGTCCTAAAGGTTTAATCTGCCAACGAAGCTATCGAACAGTATTATAATAGATGAGTAATAATAATATAGCCATTTTTATAGTAGAAATATGCGTTCGTTAATAAAATTCCAATGTTTTTTATTCATACAATCCCACTAACTTATGTAAAAAAAAATGAAGTCGAATAGTGGATACTTCAAGAACACATTGGCATCAGTTCCATGTGTGTGGTGGGTGGGGACGAAGCCCATACATTTTTGCCCATGGTTCTTGCCTTCTAATATTATTTTACCAAACTAGATTCCCTTTAAGAAATCGTACCGATATATGAGATGGTACATGGCGATGCGAGAGACGTCCATGAAAGGTAGAAGATATCTAGTTGCACAAATGGTTCAAGTACAACTCAGTCAGATTGGATGGATTCTTTTACAAAGTTCATTTTGCTGAGTTCTCGGTAGATAGCAAAAAGTTTACAAATAGTCTTAAGCTTTAGAATCTTCTCTTTACAAAACATGTTTCATTGTATTCAATTTTTATTTACGGCTAGGATAAATCACTCGACTAAATTAAATTATAATTATCCTCTAAAATAAACCAAACATTAAGGTGTTTCTGCCATTCATATTATTGGAATCAGATATATATCACTTAGGCCCCATAATATTAGTATCCATGGTGCTTATCTCTTTTATAGGTAGTTTGCCTATTTGTGTCTATTGTCTCCCGTTTGCTAACCCTTTAATTTACCTACTTTTAATTAATTTCGATGCGGGTTCCAAGACAGTTTAACTTTCCTTGGGACGTCCCGGGTGCCATTACTCGGTGTGTTCGTGGGTCACTGCTGTTGATCCTGGTGAATAGGAGTTACAGTAGTTACGTTCTAAGCATTTGTTTGATACGTTCACTAAAATAATAAAATAAAACTAGCATCTACCACCATGTAAAGCTCATATGTATTTGGTTACAGCAAGACAAGGATGTGTTATTAATGACTGTTGATACCAGCATCAGGATTAACACCCAGACTCGGATAGATATGGTTACAAGGTTATAATATCGTTTTGGAGTTATATGTTATACTTTGAAATAGTTATGCTGACAATCGTTATGCTGGAAAAATTATGCCTTACAATTTATTTGCAATATAATACTATACTATACACATATATACTATAATACAATTTATTTAATGATTGCTATGCGTTCACGATAGTCGTTAGGAGAAATTAAAGTATGCCATACTACGTTATGACATTAAATTTTTGCGTTCCACTAGATACCCTTTAAAATCATACAAATTGACTTAGCCATTTGGCCACCATACGTGAAACACGCAACGCACCAATGAAATAACGACATTATAAAATTACATCGTAGCATATAATGTTAAATTAATATAACATTATTATTATTTTATTAATATTATAATTTAATGAGATATATAATTATCACAAAAAATGTTAATTATCGATGGCTTAGTAATATGCCCGGTAGAAGGCAATAGGGCTCGCCCCCTATACCATTGAGACCTAAACATAACTGGCGAATCGTGGGTGCGTAATGCTCCTCTGCCTACCCCTTCAGGGATACAGGTGTGAAGTTATGTTATGTATTCATATAATGCGTGCATTAACAAGCATTTGAAAATATTATAATACACTAGCTAACTCGCGGTTTCACACACGCAGCAAAAGCAATATAATCAGGAACAATAGAACTTGCAAACAGGAATTACTAACAAGAGTTTATCTAAAATTAAAACCTTCGCAATATTGCCTAGTATATTGTCTAGGCAGTAGACGGATGGCATGCACAATAAGGCTATAAAAACAGAAAATTACGCCGGCCTATTGTAGTGGAGTGAAGTGCTCTCGCTGCTCCTCGCCGCAGACAATATGCATATTCACTGTGCTCGGGCCCCTTGACGTGCGTGGTTATATATGCCTGGATCTTAGAACTTATACTTTTTTTTATAAAAGAAGGATTTTTAACGTGTAGGTAGGTAGGTTTTTATTTTATTGATGAGGGGGCCATCTCGAACCGTAGATGGCCCAGGGTCAGTCGGGGTGCGAGGGATATGCTCTATGGGCAACCTTACACCCCGGCGTCAGTAGACCCGAGACGGCGTGCGGTTTTAGTCGGTTCAAGCCCGACATAACCGCCCCCGCCGGCCGGCGGGCGGGTATCCGAAGGGATTTCTGCACGAGAAAAAAAAACGTCACTAACTATCATAGCCTATGGGCATTTGCAGGACCACGCGTATATTTCTCACACTGCATTTATTATTGGTTATGTATTATTACAATTGGGGACACCGGAAGCCGGACGGACGATCCACCCACGAAGCTTGTGGGCCACTTCATCCATTTCCCCTGCCCTCCCGTTGGGGAGAGCGTGGTTATTCGTGCATTCACGGCGCCCCTACAAACCTTTTTGTGTCCTTGCAGAATCTTACGATCTGTTCCACCCTCAGATCCTTCAACTCCTCCGTGTCCAGTGTGTCCGATCCCAAAAGTTCCCATCTGATTAGTGAGTACATGGGACATTCGGCCAGCAGGTGGAAACTGGTTTCTTCTGTCTCCATGCACTCCGGACACTTGGGGTCAGTCTTCACTCCAATCACTGTCAGGTGTCTGTTCAGTCTGCAGTGTCCTGTTATTACTTCAATGACTAGCCTCATGTTCCCTCTTGAGAGTTTGGTCAGTTGGCTTGTCTTTTTCTTGTCAATGCCCTTGATAAAGATCTTCGACTGTCTCATGCTGTCGATGATCTCCATCGTCGGTTAGTGTCTGCTGTAATACTGCAGCTAATTACTCCCTTGGTGATCTTGTGCGATATAGGGAGCCAGGGCTCCGGCCCCACCAAGGTTTTATCGGCGCCGTCTCTGGCAAGTTTATCAGCTGTCTCGTTGCCCATGTTGCCCTCATGTCCGGGCACCCAGGCGACTGTTGAGTCGACTTTTCTGGCCAGTTTCTCTAGTGACTCTTTGCATTCCTTTACGATTGCTGAGGTCGTTTCCGCTTTGCTTAGTGCCTTCAGCGCCGCCTGGCTGTCGCTGTAGATGGTCACCCTGTTGATGTTGTTCAGGTGTTCGACCAGCTCAGCACATTCCTTTATGGCGTATACTTCAGCTTGAAAGACACTTGCGTATCTGCCTAAGGATATTGATCTATTTATCTCTGATCCGTCTTCGCACTTAATGTGTATTCCAGATCCTGATAGCTTTGTTGGTTATGTAGAAGCTACATGAATAAATTATACTAGCAGGCATTCAATATTTTCTGAATTTAATAAAAGTCTTATTAATAATATGTTATATTTTACATAACATAACATAAAAATAACATAACTTCACGCTTGTATCCCCGAAGGGGTAGGCAGAGGTGTATTACACACCCACGATTCGCCAGTTATGTTTAGGTCCCAATGTAATAGGGGAGAGACTATTTACTAAGCGAGCGATAATAAACATTTTTAATACACACATAACTACGAAAAGTTAGAGGCATGTGCCCGGGGCGACTGGGGATCGAGCTCGAGACCTCGTCTCGACAGTCCGTTACGTACACCACTGGGCTATTGCTGCTATTTTAATACTACCTATACTGCTTAACTTAACTAAAATTAGAAAAAATGCAAACAGGTCATTTGTATTGAAAAAGTATTAGTCTTATACAACTGGGAGTAATCAGGGGACATCCTTCTTTACCAGTCTACACTAAGCAAGCAAAGTTGGTCATTGTCTACGACTGAGATATTTTCTCGACTTACTAGGGTACCTACCTTAAATCCCATCGGATACCCCCCCCCCCCGCTGGCCAGCGAGGGAGGTTATGTCAGACTTGAACCGACTAACCAAAAATTAAATAAATCAACCAGACAGAAAAGACTTTCTCTGGTGTTGAGTTATGTTGGAGATAAGTCACTCTTCATTCTTCAATACTAAGCTGCGCTTTAATACTTACAAATATTGGATTGTACGCTGACACCATAATACAATGTGTCCAGCGTCATCTAGCGAACACAGGCGGAACTGCTTCATAACTAATTATCCTGTAGCGATGTAAAAAAAAATATGGTTTTTATGAACAGCCGTTGAGCAGCGCCATAGTAGGCATGAGTACCTTTTATGAAAGAGGAAACTTACATCCCAGTCCTCCATAATATGCAAGGATTTTAATAATTAAACCCCGCCTACAAACACCCGCATGAAATATTTGTAGCATTCCCGCGACACACGGGGACCTATTCCCGAGATCTATGTCTGCACCAAATTTCATCCAAATCCGCCCAACTGCTCTGGAGTGATTGATTAACTAACATCATCCATTCATCCAAGCTTTCACAAAATATTAAGATGGAACAGTACGTAAGAAGATATGAAGTAGTTTCCACACAAACCAAACACACGCTTCAACAATGCATGGTCTTAATACACTTATAGGTCGATATTAATATTATCACAGAACATTTTTTTATACACTTCACGTAGCAAAGAGCACCAATAACCTTAGGTAACGACATAAGCCTGCCGCGTATGCCTACTTAAACGGCATTTATATTCATACAACCTTCTATTTACATAGCATCCCCGGTGTAATGTTTGGAAGTTCCATTTCTAAGGGTTTTTGTAGAATACACTCGCAGGGTAAACCAATGTCGATAAAGATAGTAATCAGTGAGATTTGTGCTTTTTTTCTTCTGTATGAAAATGTACCTAATATCGTATTTGATAACATTTTAAGTAATAGGAGTTAGTAGTAGTTAGTAATAGATAGATAGTAGATAAACTCTATTTATTAAACAAATATATTATATTAAGCAAAATATTTATTTTCAATTTATATATATGTATATATCATTTGTATAAATAAGTAAAAAGTCACTTCCTGATTGAAGATGAATTTTCGATGTCCCGAATTTCGGGACACTGTGAGACAATTTGAGAAGTTTTTTTGCACAGTAAACCCCTACAAAATACAAAGCGAGGAATCAATTGGTACAAAAAGACTATTTAAATAAAGCCCTAATTCCCAAGATACTATTTTCACTAAACTTAGTAAACAAACAATCCGAACCCAAATCAAGATACCCAATTTAGAACCCAAGAAAAGACAAAACCAATTCAAAATAAAATGAGGAACCTAGACTTATTGTGATTTGAATAGCTAGGTTCAAGGTTGTCTTTACCTATTGGAGACCCAGACTATTATTTTAGGATAATGAGTAATATATATGACTATGATATACAATAACACAGAACTATTTGAATAATGCAGTTATACGAAGTTGTCTACTTTACTTTGTTAGACTCCATGTTCATTAGAGTACAAAAAGGTCAATTATCGCATATATATTGTGACCATTTATTTGGTGAAATTGATATATTTGGCTCAGTTTGGCTATGCTTATAAATTTGAAACTACTAATTGTCGAAGTAGCGGTACGTATTTCGATTACACTAAACAGAACAATATAATAACAATATAAGGTGTCACAAAATTAGGTCTCTGAATTTGGTGAGATGACTTGGTATCGACAAAATATGTATTTGAAACAAAAAAAAATATCGGGTAAAATAAAAAAATATCATCATCATCATCATCATCAACCTATTCTAGTCCACTGCTGGACATAGGTCTCCCCTAATGAGCGCGATAGCGTATGTCTTCGCTAAAAAGATATATATATAAATTATATAAAAATAAAAAACAAAAAAATGAAAAATAACACCACCAGCGACGAGCACACGTTACGCTGGTCGCGATTTAGTATCGCGGATTGGTATCGCGGATTGGTATCGCGGATAGTATCCTCGCAGTATTCTCCAAGCGGATGTGTGGGAAATACCTAAATCGCGACCAGCGTCACGTGTTCTCGTCGCTTCACGTGACGCTAGTCGCTGGTGGTGTTTTTTTTTGAATTTTGTATTTTTTAGATATTTTATTTTTATTTTACCCGATATTTTTTTTTGTTTCAAATACATATTTGGTCGATACCAAATCATTTCACCAAATTCAGAGACCTAATTTTGTGACACCTTATATAAAATAAACAGTTCAGACCCAAGAGAATTACCAAGTAAGAATCAAACTGTTTTATGATTTGGTTTTCAACAGCTAAGCAAGCAATAAATTAGGTAATATTTAAATTTTACTGCTTCTTCAAAATGTGCACTTATGCACTAAAAATGACTTATACAAAATCGCCGATACCTCTTTATAGCTAAGTAGTAAGCTCTCCTGAAAAAAAATGGTTACTGTCCCTTTAGACGATGTGTTTTGATTTGAGTCAATGTACGAGTATCTTCGCGATGCACAAGGGCTCCACGCTCCTTAAGGACTGTTTTGGTTTATTGGGAAGGTGTCTTTTACCTAGACGCAACGCAAGAGTCCCCAAGGTATTGTGAACGTCCAAATCAAACGTCTTGCCGTACTTCAACAACTTCTGCTACTGTTTAAACCCAAGCTTTCGGGTACTACTAATCTACCCTCTTCTTGATAAAAAGGCATTAAAAAAACCACACTAACAATAATCTAGAACCAAACATACTTCAAAGTGTTGTATTTTAAAGTAGAGCTTATAATTTTCAAACAATGAAATACGAATCTGTAATATCACTCAGAAATATTATATCATTAGATAAAGCAATAAAAATCACTGTCAGTCGACCTGCGGTTGAATTGTAGGCACTGAAGATATTTAGAAACTGCAATAAGAATGCAATATTCAACCAATGGGCACTTGAAATATTTCAAATAAGTTGAATAAGAATTTGATAACCTAGAGATGGTCTCAGCATCAATATCGAGCCGTATATTGCTTGAAATTTGATACTTACAAGAAGGTTTTATCTTGAAAATGTATAACGTGAACTTTCGTAGACAAATCTAAGTATTTGCTAAGAAGAAGAAGAATAAAGATAAGCTGCAACCACTGAAAAAAAAAAACGCAGGTGCATTTTCCAATACGCCTGTAGGGGAACGGGGTGAGATATTCCTCCGACACAAGGATAGGATCCTCCAACCACGCAAGGTGAAAGCTCCTGGCGTGCTACGGCCCAACGGTTGTAGTTGGGATTATGTATATATGCTATCCGGCACGTGAACTTCACTTTCGTAATTCAGGGTCTGTAGTTCTGCACTAGTATGGAAGTAGTTCAGCTTGCTGTCTTTAGGTGGCGCTGGGTTCATATTGTCACCACACACGTGTTATTAGATGGAGGCAGAAGAGTAATTTAGAGAGTGGATTTTACATAAAATTCTAAAGTAAATGTCATGAAACTGATACTATGATGATAATAATGTGTGTATAGCGAAAGTGAATGCTTAAACCTAAGAGGTTTATAAGAATTATTCCACTTAAATCACCTATGTGATTAGTGTGTGATTAGTGTGTATGTGATTAGTTATGTGTAAATCAACGAGGTGAATTTAATTTAATATAATCGATGTGGAACCTAAGATAGTGTAACAATGCACATTGTTCTTTTAAGGATATTGGTGGAATATGTAGTCGATTCCTTAGTTGATATCGATACATAGTCTACTAATATTATCTGTATTCTTTCATCGACTCTGTCTAGGGTTAGCTGTGGTCAACTCTATCGGCTGTGGCATATTATCTATGAACTCCCACCAAGTCGCTTCTTTCAGCCAACGTTATAAATGACAGTGCGGCGGTTTTGCAGTCCCTAATTTTCTGCATTGCTTCCACAAGCACATTCTAGCTCTGGTACTGAGCCGTTGATCCGCCGAGCGAGTCACGCAGCGGTTGGTGCCAGCGCGACACGCCGGGCGGGGGACACCAAGCTAAGTGCAGATTCCTGGCTGCAGCGGGTCGTCCTACCTCCTTCTTTCACCTTCTTCTTCAGACTTTAACTATTTTAATTTAATCTGTGCGTACAACGTAAAACTATTCTCATGTTTAATTTACTATATATCAAACCTATAATTAACTTGTAAATCACTATCTACCTTTAAAATCAACTATCCCTGTTACAATAGAAACATGCCTGTACGATACGACTACATACAGAAAGCACAGCTATTAGAAATCTCTATTCCTAGAGCTGTTATTCAAAGTGCTGACTTTTCGCCGAAAATTTTGTTGATAGAAAACATTGTTTGTAGACATCTCGGTACATAGGAAGCACTGTACACAGAGATCTCTCTTCATCTTTATCTTCATTCTTCTTGCGACTAGTGGTTCCGGCGTTGGGGTCACAGTTCTAACCTAACCTAACCCACTTTACCCGTTTTACATCGATTATATTCGTATCCAAGGTAATTAAAGTGTACTCAAAATATTAGTTTCTAACGGTCGACTTTATTCACCTATGATTTAAAAAGCCGGGTGATTTAAGTCCAACGGTTGGGGATACTTAATTGACCTAGGTGATTTACACAGGTGTTTTTTTTTAATATTTAAGACACGTCAATTTGATTTCACCTCGCCTGATGGTAAGCTGAAGGTAAAGTCTCAGGAAAGAGGGTCACCATTACATACACGTACCATGTTAACAATGGTGGCACTTAGCTTGATGGCCTCATCAGAAGAGGATTGCCGTCACAGCACCGCGTGACACCCAACGGTCCCACTAGTGCTGCGACCACAATCCCCCTACCCGGCTATGCACTTGCTGACCCCTGAACGCAATCAAACCGAAATTGGATTACTATGGAGGGTTTTTCGCAATCGTTCACGGTGGTACCTACCCGGCCGAATTTTGTGACAAATTTGTGTCATCAAATTTCTACCACCAGTAAAAATTTAAGTGGAATATGCGGTTTATAAACCTATATATTTCAATATAATATTATATATATGATATTTATTATCATATATAATCTATAAGTCACTAATTCATTCAGTAATGTGAGAAAATTCATCATCATCGTCGTCCCAGCGGTTATCCCGTTCGCATCCAAATTGGAGCCCGGGGTCAGCTCTCTAACGCTTTCTATTCCTGATGTGACTTATCTTGGCTTTTACGGAAGCGACTGACATC
The DNA here is from genome assembly GCA_946251805.1 of Cybosia mesomella. Taxonomy (NCBI): domain Eukaryota; kingdom Metazoa; phylum Arthropoda; class Insecta; order Lepidoptera; family Erebidae; genus Cybosia; species Cybosia mesomella. The sequence continues at coordinate 12,638,692 of OX276392.1, forward strand.
TTATACCCTAACCTCGATAACAAAGCGTGCGCCAGAGGTTCATCTGTTAACTGGCAGTTGTACCGGTTTGCAGGTGAAGATGACTGCCCTGAGGATCTTGTCGTTACACCTATGATATGTGAGAAATCTTTCCCATTTTTGATAACAGCTAAAAAAAGTACATTAAACGTCATTTAAAACTTAACTCTTATTTAAATATTCTCATCTTGTATTGTTTTAAACTAATAATTTAGAGATCATTGTTTCACACGCGTGAACGTGGACATAAAACATACAATAAAATACCTCTTCTATATAGTACTAGCATCGTTAGCACAAACGCGCCTGGGCCTCATTTAATTATGCCTTATTAACTGATTGGCTATTGCGAACTAACTTGCTAATTTATAAGGTCACGCTACCATAGTAACCTGCAAGGAATAAAGTCTATATAATCTATGAGGGTTACTTCAGGTTATAGAATTGTCGGATACTGCGTTGTCGAGTAGGTGGTCGATACCTTGCAAATGTATTAATCTAATACCGATGATGACTATACAAGTACAGCTCTGGTGTTGCAAGTATTCATAAGTCATGATTTTTGAAGTGAAAACTTCTTTAGCGGCGTTGTGCACTTTTTTGTAATGGGTGGAAAAGGTTAAACTCGCGTCAGTAAACGCGTGACCTGATCGTAAGGCAACAGATATAGAAGCGCTAATTTCACATTGTACTTAACAATCTGGATGGCGCGTTCGCCTAATGAGTGGTCGTTGACTTTGTCAAGACTGAGATCGATTCCGACCGAGGGGCAATAAACACTTTTTGTCATCATATAACTTTTTGTAATATTTATTCTATTTTGTGCCATAAATCTATTGATATAAAATGGAAATTAAACAAAGTGCATCTATTAATGAAAAAAGTGACTAAGAAATAGCGAAAGAAAATGTGTGAGTACTTTATAAATATATTGGCGATGATGGTTCTGGTAATAATGATGGTGAAATAGTCGTTGAAATTATGGATGGAAATTGATTTTTCGGAGAGATAAACTTTTAAATGTAAAATAATTGCAATAGTTCTGAAGTGTTAAATTTTTAATGTAAAATAAATTGTCATGTTTGTGTACGATAGCGCAATAAATGAATATTGTATGTTACCACATAAATGATAGTACTTTTATGCTGATAATTAAAGCAATTTGTGCAAAATTATTCCCTAACCATTCCAAAATATCAAAAATGCACAACGTTAATATTCAAGTTTTCACTTCTGCCGGCACTCCCGGAGTGCAACCCGAATTTTTTTTTATACCACTTACGTGGCAGACAAGCTTACGGCCCACCTGATGGGAAGCGGTTGTCGTGGCCTATAGACGTGTACAACCCCAGCTGCCGATAACTATTTACCATCAACTTAACTATAATCTTATTTAGTGGTATAAAAATAACAATTTAATATGACACAACGATCTTTTAGGGGTGAATCGTACTATTATTTTTTATTAATATAGCACATAAAATACGATAACGCTATCCGTACCTTGGAGTTACCACTAATGAAATAAACTTTCAGGTAGAGAAAGTAAAGCTTTTAATATTCATAGGGTGTGCAGAACCCTAAATGTTTTATTCGTTAACGAGAGTACAGGATTACGGTAATCATGTCACGTCGTGTGGGTCCTGCAATTAATTCGTAGTAATCAATTACGTTTCAGTCATATCGATATTGTATTGTGTCTAGTCGGTTTATTTTATTTTTAACAACCAAAGATGTAGTTCTGTTTCTGCTTTGCTATCAATGCTATTTGTTAATATTTGTGGTCGCAGCACTAGCGGGACCGGTGGGTTTCACGCTGTGCTGCGACGACAATCCTCTTTTGATGAGGCCGTCAAGCTGAGTGCCAACATTGATAACATGATACGTGTATGTAATGGTGACCCTCTTTCCTGAGACTTTACCTTCAGTCTACCATCAGGCGAGGTGAAGTCAAATTGACGTGTCCTAAATATAAAAAAAAAATATATTTATTGACCTACTACATATTGCGAAACATCCTCATTCTGTGAGCCTTTTCTCAAATCAGTTGCAATCGGTATTCAGTTTAACTATGAGGCGACCGAACTTTAATATTTCCCCTGAAGCGACTGCCACCTGACCTTCACAACCCACTGGCGAGTTCTGTAATTAGATTAGGTTGTCGAACTTTTTAGGGCTCCAACTACCCGTAACAAATGCGACATATGTTCGTATGGCAACCGGGACCGACGGCTTAACGTGCGTTCCGTGGCACTATTACATTATATTGCGACTGCTGACTGTTTTTAGAACAAACCTTGAACCCTAAACACAAAACGGGTACTGACAATACCTCATAGAAAATACCATAGAAAATACCATCTTAAATAAATAACAAACCCGTAGTCCATCCTCTTCAGTGAAACAATCAATGTCATTATTATCTTGAAAATGCGTTTCATTTCAGTATAATTTGCGCATTATTCCGCTCTGACTAAACCAGTGTAAGGATTATCTGCAAGGGACGTCCCGACGGTAACGTCAGCAGCTAGTAGGCTTAAATTTTCATTATGTTTATTGGATAATTCGCTTTTGAGCGGCGTGAGGCTCTGAGATAGAGGGGATTGTCAATGCAACACTGAGCATTACTTAACGCACCACTATCAGCGTCTACTGTGGTATTTGTAATATAATAACATCGGGAGTACGGTGTTATACCTAATATTATCTACTATTCTGTGCAACTAGTTTGAAATTGTGATTACTTATAACGTGTCATAATCCAAAATACTTTGAATCCAGAGTATGTATTTAACGGAACTTTATAAAATAAATAAATATTAAGTATATGACATTCTACACAGCGCTTTCTTATAGGAGAGAGTAACCAATATTGAACCGACGGTGCCTAAATTGGACCACTCCTGTATTTGTCGAGAGTGGTCCAATTTAAGCACCGGTTCAAAATTGGTTACTCTGCTCTATGTTCTGAGGTTTAATTTGAATGTGATTCATTTAGATGATTAAACATATTCAAATGCCTAATTAGTGTTTCATGCGTGATGCATTACTTGCAGCATCTTACTGATCGATACACTTTGTAAATAAAAGTATTGTAGTTACTGGTGATTAGAAGTAGAATTAGAATTCCATAATAATGTCAAAAATCTTAGAAATAAATTCTACCTTTCTGAAATTTCAGGCAGTATTGTCAGAAGTTTACACGTTTGAAATACAGATTCTATCGCGATTTATTTAATGTTATTTTATTATTTATTTTTCAATTATTTATAAACGTTTTCGTTACTTTTCAGCAGCCAAGCCTCGAAAATCAGTTGAATAATTATCATGCAATAATATAGCGTGTGTTAATTGAATATGAAACAATTTTTTTTACATAAATGGTCAAAAATTGTTCGAAATTTGAAACACTATGAATCACTCCTTCTCATCTATAGTCCAGATGTCCCAAAATTTATTACGTAACAAATAAAAACGGCTCGTGAATTACGTCACTCACTTGAAGTATCATTTTAATAACGAACTGTTTCACACTCGAACGTTTTCAAAAGCAGGAAATTATTCCATTTTGTATATCAAAATCCCCTTTATTGAATGGCGGAAATAAGAGAATAGCATTTTCGTATTTTGTATTTGTATTCTGTTTTTTTCATTTGATAGATTGACGTAATTCTTAACGAGACTGATATAGCATTCTATTAATTTGAATTAAATTTATTTTCTTGTATTATTTGTTGTTATTGTAGTACAATACTATATGAATCATATGAAGAGTAGTCGAGGGGTGAAATTCTCATGACTAAGTTTGCAGCACAGTAAGGAAGTATAGTAGTACCTAATAGACGCATTTTTAGGGTTCCGTTGCCAAATGTCAAAAAACGGAACCCTTATAGATTCGTCATGTCTGTCTGTCTGTCCGTCCGTATGTCACAGCCACTTTTTTCCGAAACTATAAAAACTATGCTGTTGAAACTTGGTAAGTAGATGTATTCTGTGAACCGCATTACGATTTTCACACAAAAATAGAAAAAAAACAATAAATTTTGGGGCTCCCCATAATTTGAAACTCAAATTTTTTTTTTTCGTCAAACGTGTGAGTTATCTATGGATAGGTCTTTATATTGAGGTTTCTAATACAATTTTTCTCTAAACTGAATAGTTGGCGCGAGAGATACTTCCAAAGTGGTAAAATGTACCCCCCCCCCCTGTATTTTCTAAAATAAGAGAATGATAAAACTAAAAAAATATATGATGTACATTACCATGTAAACTTCCACCGAAAATTGGTTTGAACAAGATCTAGTTAGTGGTTTTTTTTACCTTTCATTCAATCGACTCAAATATAAAAATTAAAACAAAAAACATTATGTTACTTGCTGGTACGGAACCCTTAATGGGCGAGTCCGACTCGCACTTGGCCGCTTTTTTTTTTGTAATATTTAAAACTTGGCAAAAGCAGCCCAGACGACTTATGTAACCCGATATAATACACATTTTTTCCCGTCCCTTATAGGAACCTCAGATAGCACTTGAAGTGAAATTATCGTGATACAGAAAAAATTAAAACAATTTTAATTATGAATGTCAACAAGCTAATGATGATATAATGATCTGTTTATTGATTATTTTGGTTATAAAGGCATAATGACTGTTTTCTTTTTAAATTGAAACCGAGTTCTAAGAAATGTTAAAAATTTTACAAAACATAACGCTTTAACAATCAAACTTGATCAAAATAATGCTACATTCGTAACTAGTTAAGTTTAGACTAGGTGTATGAGCTATGTGTGCGTAAATTGACAAAAATAATGTTATTGCAGTCACCTAATTCCCTTTCAGTATATTTGTATGACACGGTGATAGAAACTGATTAGATTGAACTTTAGAAATAACGAAATAACCCCATATTATAACAAAACTCTTTCTGATTATGATCAATTGTTCGTAAATTATGTGAAGGTACAGAGTGATTGGATCGACTAATGGGCCATTTACATGATCAACATTGGGCAATTGGGTATTAGTTGTATTGTTGCTGCGTAGTCCAATAATAAGACTTTATATGAAATCGATGAACGTTACCGAAAAAATATCATTACAATTGGCTTTAGAGCTACAGCTCTCACGTATATGTAACTATATAGGTATTGCCAGTCTGGGGTGTGTGTTGGGTAACCTCCTCGAGTGTCGCTCCGATTCCGATCCCGCTGCAGTCCGGGGGGAACGGAATCGGAGCGGCCGGTACACCCTGGGCGGCGGTCAATGGCTTCCCCTTCACCCCTTCATAGGGTTGGCATTGATCGTCGGCCAATACCCAACGTGGCGGGAACACATCGCTCTCCGTACTCCTCTGCTTTCAGAGGAGACAGGATGAGCGATGCTGTTAGTGGTGAGATGGCCGGCCGCCCCCGCTGGCCGGCGGGGGGGTATCCGAAGGGATTTCCGCACGATAAAAAAAAAAAAAAAAAAAAAAAAGGTATTGCCAGTCTTTTACTTGCAAAGTATAAAATGTTAAACTAAAGACTGAGAAATATATATCAGTACTACACATATTTTCAGTTAGAAAATGCTTAGAATACTAGGCATACTAGGCAAGCTTACTAGGTAAGTAAAAGTATATTAATTATTTTCTTGTAAGTTCTGGTCTGACCGACTAAAACCCGAGACGGTGTGCGGTATTAGTCGGTTCAAGCCCGACATAACCGCCCCCGCTGGCCGGCGGGGGGGGGGGGGGTATCCGAAGGGATTTCCGCAAGAAAAAAAAAGGTACTTAGCCATATTTAAGTATATATTAATTGTGAGGATGTTTAACTCTGTAATCAGGCAATTTTGCATGTATGATACACTAGAAACTTAAGTAAGTATCAAAAAACATTTATGTATCTGTACAGATTCGGAACAGATTTAAAGAATTTCATTCTAAAAACTCGTATTGTATGTGAGGTGAAAGCCTCGGATGCGACCGGTATTAATGCGAACAGGATGATGGCGAAGTCTGTAATTGTATAGCTAGATGTGGGGTGCTATACTAGAGGAGCACTTCGTAGTACACACAGCCTGAGCAATGGAAGGTGGAATGTCTCTCTCCTTTCTTAGGGGTAAGAGTTACTGCTCCCGGTTAATATTCTGCCAGGGGATTTTTTTAAGTGATATAGATTTTAGGATTTTGGTTTCTCAAACAACAACAGGTTACTCATTCATGCTGCTGGTTGGCGTTGACTGTTACAGACGTTTTAGTCCAGTACATTTCATTGTTTTTAAATACTGTATTCGAACGTCTCACTCTTAAAATCCTTTTCAATTGTCCCATATAAATATAGGACAATAACTCTATAATTTATTAATTATTGAGCTGAGTGAGACGATGTCGAGTGAAGGCTCCTTATACCAGACTTCAGGATTTATCTTGTCACAGGTCTCCTCCTAAACTACTAATCCAATCAGAACCAAATTTGGCATGTTTAAAGAGGTCAATCAGAGGAAGGTTTATGGATATATTTTGAAAAAATTAATGCTACCACAGAGGAATGATCACCGTTAAAAAAATTCCAGATGGAATTACATAATAACCGCTCAAGACACTGTGACCAAACTTTACACGGTCAGAAAGCATGTCCAGAGTTGTGACTTTCAAAAAGAATTTTCAAAATCGGACTTGCCACGGAGGAATGATCACTGTTCAAAATTTTCAAAATCTGATTCACGATGTCTCACTCAGCTTAACATTGCAAGCAGCGATTCGCCTTGCAGACCTAGTATTGTAACGGGAAATGGCCCTTATGGCTAACTTCGTCACTAGCTTGGCTGTAATCGTCTAAACCTAACTAAACGAAAAACTAAACTGTGAAATTAAATTCCTAACCGATTTATTTTAAATAATGTACACCGTGATTATTCTCCTCACTAAATTAATTTAACCTACGGTTTATATTATATATTACCTAATGTTCTAATCTTTTGAGTTTTGTTGAAATAAAATGAACTCTATCTGCATAAAATCTAGTTTCTATATACGATATTGATTTAAATGTCAAGTTATCATTTACGGTCGTAGATTGTATCTACCAGGTAACTGAGGTTTTCTGGGTCCAGATTATATAATAATGGCCTGTATTTTTTTATATTTCATATATTTTGTCGTAAGCTCATGTATTTTTTTTTTGGGTTGATATTAAATCAACATATTTTCTCCTTCTCTCTCTCAAGAGTAATT